>CM060699.1:127146839-130095107 GCA_030686995.1 Artemisia argyi
CTGAAAAAACGGGTCAAAACAACCCGGGTTTCTAAAATCGGGTTAACCGGTTTGACCCGCCGGTTTTGAGTGACCCGGGTCAACCCGGTTCTCGAAACCCGGCCGGGTTTTATTTTTTTTAAATATTTTAATAAAAACCCGGGTCGACCCGGCGGTCGACCCGGTTGACCCGGCGGTTGAACTGGTAAAAAAAAATAAAAAATAAAATAAATTGAAAACCGAGTTAACCTGACGGTCGAATCGGTTGACCCGGTGCTCGGTGACTCGACCGAGTCGATTTCAAAACATTTCAAATTATCATAAAAATCTGACATTAAAGTATATACAACGAATCTTGTGGAAGTCCTGAACTGTTGTCATCTCACGCTTTAACTTCCAACCAATCATTTGTATGCATAATGTGGGTAGATAAGAAAATGACATTTTATCTCATTTCTCTTATATCTTTTTTCATAACATGCATTTTAACAATGACGACAAATTTTTGAGAGTTGATACTCCCATCACATTTTTTGATGCAAATATCATAATTGTGCAATGCAGTGTTATACAATACAACACTGTAATATATAAGTTGTGGTGCAAGCATAAAAAAATGTGATAGTAGTATAACTCCTCAAATTTTTATGTTTAGATATGGAGGGAATCTCCCAACAACTACAGGAATGATACAAATTCTTATACCTTAATTATTTTTGTCAACCGTATCCGTATCTGATTCTAGGGGTTTTCGCGGGTGCCCGTGCACCTCATATATTTTTTCAATGTAGTGTTAATTTTTGAAAAAAATATCGATTTTTTCTAAAGTTATCTTAAATGCACCCGATCCATCGAAATATGTTTCTAGTATTAGTGTTCAATTTTTTTCTGTGCACCCGATTATATTTAGTCCTGATTCCGTCCATATCTGATTCAAAATTTGATTAACTAGAACCATATTTTATTTAAGTATTATTTTTAAAATACAAATCATACAACTCATTCCCACCCTTATACTAACGGGCGTTTACTTTGTAATAGTGATTAACGGGCGTTTACTTTGTAATAAAGAATCACTATGAGTAAAAGAGAATCACGATGATAGCTTTAAAAGATGCCTACATTTGTAAGAGCATGGGGTACGGGGAGCTGGTCGCTGGCGCCATCACCACCAGCCAAGCAAAACCGACGGCGCACCGTACCGGTGGTGGCGCCGTCGGTGCTTGCGCCGCAGCCACGGCTCAGCGCCATCGCTATTTTTTTTTTTTTTGGTGGGTTTTTTGTTGTGGCTGTGTTGTGTTTGTGTTTGACTATTTGTGTTTGTGTTTGTGTTTGTGTTTTTTGGTTGTGTTTTGCAGGTAGCAGCAGGAAGAAGGAAGAAGATGACACCCTTTTTTCCTCTTTTTATTTTTTTTTTTATTTTTTTATTTTTTTTTTTCATTTTCATTTTTGGACTTGGGCTTTACACATTTGTGTGTGTATTTGGGCTTTGGACCAAGTATAAGTCATAATTTGGACCAAGTATAAGTTATACTTCTTTTCTTTTTCATACAACTTTTTTTTTTTTTTTTTTTTTTTTAAATAATTAATGGAGTTTATTTAGTTTATAGTTTATATATTTTAATTTAAGTAAAAGAAGAAAAAAAATTGGCCGACGGCACCAGAAATTCTGGTGCCAACGGATACCCCATGAATGTGGTGCCGTCACGTTTCTGGTGCCATGAAGCTTTTTTGCTGACGTGGCATTACTTTTTAAAGACACTTAAATTTCTAGGCTTTTAATTATATATGTGTATGCATCCCGAGACCACTTGTGAGACTACATTCGTGTAGTAGGATTTACTACATGATAAGAGGCATTAGGATCACCCTTGTGTTAAACCCGTATCATAATTACTTAACCATTTAAGTCATATCACTTGACTAATAAAGTCAATTAATTTTCCCACACCTTAGCGTTGTACTCATTTTTAGTACACGAAACCCCTAGTACACCCCTCTGAGCCTATCTTTTCGTTTCTAACTTTAAGCATTTTACTTAAAGGAAAAATTTGTTACAACCCACCCAAATGTGCAACCAAATAGCCTAGCCTTCCGTGTATGCACTCATCTTTAGTGCATTATTGTTATTTGTTTAAACCCTTTATTAGTTGTCTAATTGATTACATGGTTGTTAAGTCGAGTCATATCTTGTACATATTGTTTTGGGACGATTGGGACTCATGGGTAAAGTACTTGTGTTATGAAGTAATGGGGAAGAGCATCATATATTACCCCTATATGTGCGTTAATCTTAAAAAGTACTCCAAGTGTTTTGATTATCTTGATTCGAGTCATTAGAGTAGTTTATTGTAAAGTATGTAAAAATTCAAATGTAAGGGGAATGTACATTCTCTATGATATATTATTTTAGATGGTAGGGTAAAAGTGTATGCAAAATATATATATATATATATATATATATATATATATATATATATATATATATATATATATATAGGAAGACTTTCTTACGAAAATTATTTTATCTGCGAGAACTGAGAGAACCATAAAAAACATGCATGCACGCCTTTTAAAATAAAATAAAAATATATGCAAATTATCAATAATCGTAAGTATACATCAATGTTCTTCAATATCATCATGAACTCATCCTCTTTTTTCACAAAAACCTTACACACGGCCGCAATGTTGTCGTTGCACGCCTTATAAGAACATACATGCACACCTTTAAAGAAAAATTTTGTATTTCCAATTTCTTATCAAATTGTTTAGAACAACTATGTTTTTTTTAAAACATGTATGTTGTTTTTAGAACATATGTTCCAAAAATAAATTATTGAAGGCATGCATGCATGTTTTTTTGTGGTTCTCTCAGTTCTCGCAGATAAGATGGTTCTCGTAAAAAAGTCTCACTATATATATATATATATATATATATATATATATATATATATATATATATATATATATATATATATATATATATATATATATATAGATAGATATAGAAAAAGAAAAGAGAAAAGACATACGGACTACCATCTCGTTTCATTCTATGTTTATTTTATGTTTTTGTTATTTTTGATTCATTAGCTTAAGTCGAGTCGAGTCTTGGCTTAGCAAGGCCATATTGTACATGTAATTAACCAGGATGATTAACTCGCCACCAGTAAATATTGCCTTTATCCAACAAAACCGTGTTTCCCATATCCCTACACCTAACGTTATAACCCTTTAAAAGACCTCTTTGATAGTTTATCCTAGGTGCTTATGCCAAGTGGTGGAGGTTTGATCTTTTCCCAAGCCTATGGTAATCTATTTTGCTATGGCAGGTAGTGAGAGATGTTTTCCATTTTCATATTGTGATATATACTTTATTAGACCCGAGAGATGAGAGTATCTAAACACTATTTGTGAGGTGCTAGTGTATGACCTCCGTGCTTGTCTTTGGTTTTTAGTGGAACGATTATTTGTTTTAATTACTTTTATATTAGTGTTAAATGACCCCTAACTTGTATTTTGATTAGAATAAAAGCGCATTTGCTTGAGGACAAGCAAATCTCATGTGTAAGGGTATTTGATGAGGCGAAAAGTGTACCGCTTTTAAGGGGTCATTTAAGCCCGAATTCGTGATTATTTGATCAAATATTGCCCTAAATCGTTTCTTTAGTCATTTTAGGTACTTTTGGAGAGAAATCTGGAAAAGGAAGCATTTTGGACGTTTTTGGAGCATAAAAGTGAAGAAAACGGCAAAGTCTCAATTTTACTTGCTGGAACAGTACCTGACGGCGTCAAGGCTCTCCACATGACGGCGTCAAGAGTTACAAAAGAGGTGGATGTGGAAAATACATGTGACGATCCAGAGAGTTTTTAAGCATAGGATATGACGGCATCACCCATGGTCGTCATGGTCCAAACATTAGTGACGGCCCAGAGCACAACTACACATGACGGCGTCACAAATAGATATAGGAAATACGATTTTATTATGGCGGTGAGTTGACGGCGTCAGAATCTAACACATGACACCGTCACGATGTGTAATCTATATATAGTTTTCCAAATTTCATTCATTAGTGTGCAACTTTGAGGGAATAAACCCTAGTCCGAATTTTATCTGCTTTTCAAGGGTTTCAACCCCTTGAATTTTTCATGTTCAATAAAAGATAAGTATCCTTTCAAATCATTCAATATGTCTATGTGTTGTTTGATTATATCTTACGCTTGTCTTTTATTTAACATGCTAGGCTAGATTTCTTTTGTGTTTGCTTAGATGTAGTGAAACCTAGATGTTAATTATGGGTTGATTGTTTGTTTATAATTGTTACGGATGATTGTATTCGATGTTAGGCTTAAGAAAATTGGCAGACTTCCATTGGTAACTTGCTTGAACGTCTTAAGAAACATGATCGGAGGTGTACTACGATTTTTGGTTGTATTTAATGCGTAGGATAATTCTAATGATCCCATGTTAGGAGCTTCTAACGGCTCGACATAGGAGTGAAGCAGGATCCTATAGAGTTAGGAAATATTGTACACGGCCCTACAACTAGTATTAAGGAATATGACCCGTCATCCATCCAATTGTAACAAGTTATCAACCTGTAAAAGATATCTAGGGAGTAATGAAACCTAAGTAAACACAACTTTCCTCATTATTGCTTCCACCACATTAGTATAATAGTTTTATTTTCATTTTTGTTATTTTATTTTTATTGCATCTTTAGTTAATTGGGTTAGTTGGCTAGCAACTAATTTCGCCCACTCTTCAAAACCCGAGATTTTACTTGCTTTTATAAAAATATAAAAATACAAAAAGAATCATCCCTCACCTCTAGACCTAGTTTAGTATGCTTTCTAATCCTAGCGACACTATTCCTGAGTTGAACGATCAATCCCCCGGTACTTGTCACTATACTATACTACAACGATCAGGTACACTGCCTGGTGGGGGTTGTAAGCTTCTCAAGATCCCTTGAGAGGTAAAACCTGTTGCGAGGGTGCGATCCCCACGTATCAACTCCTATTAGACTATGACAACTTATTATCTTTATCAGTATCATCATTTTCTGTAAAAGCCCTAGTTCTTTTCTTTCGTGGCCTACCTAATGGTTTATGATGTTTAGGTGGTAGAATAGTTGTAGGCACATTTGACCTTTTTCATAGTTGATTAACCCCCGATGGGGTGGATGTGGTGTTTGTAAGTTTCCTCCCATGTCTTAAGCTAGTAACATGGATGAACCCAAGATTCTACATATCTTACTTCGATTCCATTCAACCTCATATACCGGTTGGCTGCAATAGCATGTTTACATGGCATACCTGTAAGCTCCCATCTTCTACAACTACAAGACATGGCTTTAACATTTACCAAACGCTTTGCTCCCCATCCACTAACCTGATAGTTATCTCATTCAATCCCTAAAACGGTGTATTTATAAGCCTCTTTCTTATTGAAGTCTAACATGAGCGTTGCCTTTAGTGTTAACGGTCCCGCACACTTGTCAATTGTATGTACAACATTAACTATTCTCTGCTTACAATATTCTAGAACGTATTCTAAAGCAATAATGATGGGTTGGTGTCTACCTCTCACTAGTTTCCCATTAAACACTTCACACATGTTATTAAGTAACATGTCAGAATGAGCTCTCCCTACATATGTATAGAACACGTTTTAGTAATACATAAATCAATGTTGATCAATGTTGAGGAAACACATTTTTTTTTTGTACCTGAAAAATGCGACCTTGGCCAATGGGCTGGTGGTATCTTACTTAACCAAGCATGTGCAGATTCGCTAAAACTCTTGAAGGCAAGCATTTCTGCCTCAAATTGTTGGACGGTTGTTACTGCTGCACATTTCCACAAATGTTTCTTGTATTCTTGAGAATTCTATTACAATTTCATATTCTCATGGATGTGTCTCAAACAGAATCTGTGTTCCGCACTAGGAAATATTATTGCTAAAGCTGGAATGATACCCAACACAAAGGAACGTCAATTCATTTCTAATAAAAGTATCATTTATGAATTATATAACAGAATAAATTCAACTTTACAATATCATCACCTTTTGTCTGTCGCTGATAAAAGTGTGGTGTGAATTTGGTTGCAAGTCAAGATCAGCTGCTAGACAATCAAGAAACCAAATCCATGAATCTTTGTTTTCAGCTTCTACAACAGCATAGGCTAAAGGGTATATTCCATTGTTGCTATCAATACCAACCGCTGTAAGAAGCTGACCAGGAAAAGGACCCCTCATAAATGCACCATCTAAGCCTAACAACTCTCTCTGACAAGCTTTGTATCCCTCCTTCAAAGCACCTAAGCAAACGTACATTCTCTTGAAAACTCTCGTTGGACTTGATGGATCTGTTGTAGTTTGCACACTTATCCTAACTGTTGTATTAGGATTTGTTTTCTGCAACTCTTCAACATAATCCCTCAAAATGGTATATTGCTACTTATGATCACCTCTAATCTCAATTTCTGTTGGGAATAAACTAACAATTACCATTGTTCTGCATGAATGAAGAAACTGCTGACTAAAATATGCTAGCAGTGGAAACCACATTACCACTACTAGTACATAGAGTTTCCACTATTAATGTTAGTTGTTAGTATATCGTGTATAATTATAAGTATAGAAAAGATCTTGTGTATATCTTATGTTAATAGAATTATACTTATCTTGTAAAGGACTCCTTGTCCTATAAAAGGAGGTTCTAGGTTTAGGTTTGATATACGATTTCATTGAAAAGCTTCAAGGTGTAACCCTAGTGATAACTTAGATCACTCGTATTATTCTTAATAATATTGAGGCTATTGGTTTGATTATATTATGTGTTCTTACTGTTTCATTCATATACAAATCATATACATCACTCAAACACATCTTCTAAAGTACTTTGTGGTAAATTGCGCGTGCTACAAAGTATATACTCAAAGTATCAATCTAACACAAGGCGTGTGTTTAGATCCTCATCAATTTCTGCCTTGTTCTTTGCCCTTAATGCCTTTTGCATAGACACTTAGACTGTAAACTGTTTAGTCAGTTGATCTTGAACAACTTTGATTGGAATATCTGGATTCACTTGAACTTGGTCAAGTATTTGCTTTGAAAGAAACTTGTAGTTGCAAGTGATAAGGCGAAAAATGAGCCGTTTTTAGGGGGTCATTTTAGCCCGAATTCGAATTTATTTGATCAAATATTGCCCTAAATCGTTCCTTTTGTCATTTTAGGTACTTTTGGAGTGAATTCTGGAAAAGGAAGCATTTTGGACGTTTTTGAAGCATAAAAGTGAAGAAAACGGCAAAGTCTTAATTTTCCTTGTTGGGAACAGTACCTGACGGCGTCACAAGCTTCTTCATGACGGCGTCAAGAGTAATACAAGAGGTGGAAGTGGATAAAGTCCGTGACGGTCCAGAAAGTTTTGTGCATTGGAGACGACGACGTCACCCAAGGCCGTCACGTGTAAAATTAAAGAGTGATGGCCTAGAAAATTTCCTGAAGGCGTCACGTAGGCCGTCACGTGTTAACTTGTCAAAACTTGCGCGCGAAGTAGCTGATATTGTTTTGGTCATAACTTTTGCAAACGAACTCGGATTTAGGTGATTCAAAAGCCCACACGAAGAGGACGAAGAAATCTACAATTTGGTGAAGAAAAATTGGTCATGACGCCGTCACTCTTTACAGGGTAACGCCGTCAAGCCTTGCCGACAGAAAACTTGCCTATAAATATAACATCATAACTTCACTTTTTGTAAGCCCTAAACCCTAAGGTCGATTCCTGGGTTTAGGTAGGTGTTTTTCCAGCAACTTAGAGGGTTTCAATCACTCCATAAACAACATGTATTGGTTAGTTGATTCTATCTTAATTATGTTTTCCATTATCATTGTTGCTTGCTCTTCTTTGATGATGTTTTGCTAATTCACCTTGTGTCTACTTATGATTGTGTGAAACTTGTATATAATTGATTAGATCTTATTGATTCCTTGTTGATGTTGTGTCTATCTTCATCAATTAGGGTGTGACACTTCGATAGATCTAGTTGATTTAGCTTATAATTCTTGATTCCTATTGTCTCTTGTTTGGTTGATTGTATTCGATGTTAGGCTTAAGAAAACTGGCAGACTTCCATAGGGTAACATGCTTGAACGTCTTAAGAAACATGAACCAATGCGTACTTGGTTATTATGATTGTATTTAATGCATGAGCGAATTCTAATGATCCCATGTTAGGAGCTTCTAGCAGGCTCGACATAGGAGTGAAGTAGGAGCTTATAGAGTTGGGGAAGTACGAACGCCACCCCACGAATGGTATTAAGGAATATAACCCGTCAATTAAAACAAGGTGTGACAATCAATAGGTAGAATTGGATAGCTAGCAAGGAGTAACATATCATAGGTAGACATGCTTCACATCCCTTGTAGAACCTTAGTTTACTTTTCTTGTTTATTAGTTTAAATTAGTAGCTTTTGGGTTAGTTGATTAGCAACTAATTCCGCCCACTCTTCCAATACCTGAGAATTTTACTTGCTTTTCATAAAATATAAAAACACAAAATGAATCATCCTTCACCTTTAGACCTAGTTAGATTAATTTTCAATCCTAACGACACTACTCCTGAGTTGAACGATCAATCCCCCGGTACTTGTAACTATACTATACTACAACGATCAGGTGCACTGCCTGGTGAGGGTTGTAAGCTTCTCGAGATCCCTCGAGAGGTAAAACCTGGTGCGATTCCCACGTATCAGCAAGCTTTTATATCTCTTGATTGCAAATATTTGTGTTCATCCATGAAAGTTCTAACAATCATACATCTTTATATGTATCTTTTGCTACATACAGCAACCATGGGCAATCTGTTGGTTCCTTCTTTTGTGATCGCAAATATACATCCCTTCCGCGGCCTCTAGTTAACGGACCATTTTTCCTCTTTGGTACTGTTCCCAGTCCAATATTTCCACGTGTACCACATGTTGGTATTGTTCTTACACAGCTAGCCCTAATTCTTTATTTGTCATTCTTAACGAGTTGCAATTTCCTCCGAGTTTATATTGAAAGCAGGTTGATCTTATCTTTCACTTCTTTTGCAGTTACAAAAGTTTGACCACAGAAAAAAGCACTTCTTCTTCTTCTTCTTGTCCCTGGGCTAACGTTTGTTTCTTGTATGCCCTAATCTTTTTCTTCCGAATTACAGACTCAACCACATTCTCAGAACCACTTGCAAAGTCATCAGCATCATTCAAGGTTTCGGTATCTCATTTTTCTTAAAAAATCATCTGGTATCTGGTTAGAGCTACCTATAGTGGGTACATCTTGAGTGTCAATCAATAACATTATAACATCAACATCAGGCGCATCAAAAATATTCTCTTCATTAAAAAGTATGTTTCCATCGTCAATGTTCTAAATAACATCTACATCACTCTTAGAACTATCTATTTCACTCACATTGTCGTCACATAACTCTTCATCAGTCACACATAAGTCTATAGATTCACCTTTTTGCATACGGTCGATAAGTATGTATTTCTTCATCTTGATGACCAAACTCTTGTTTAGTTTCACATACCTCTACAAGACTACCTTTTTGGCTATGGTTAACACTAACCAGACTATATTTTTGGGTATGGTCAACATAAACAGGACTACCTATGTAGCTATGGTTAACACTAACCGGACTACCTTTTTGGCTATGCTCAACACTAACAGGACTATCTTTTTGCATATGCTCAACATGTGTATCTATGGTCATCAAGGGTTCAATTTCTAGCAACTCAGTAGGTTCTACCAACATATTGACTTCCAAAGGTGGTTGTCTGACTTGACTTAAAGCCTCTATGTTAGCATTAAAAAATTATATTAAAAAGTGATGGTCATTCTCATTTATTGTAACGTTGTAATGTGTCGTAGTTTTTGTTATTTGAATAGTCAATGGGCCTTGGTCTTGGTAAGCTAATATGAAATGTGCTAAGTAATGAAAGCCTTTATATGTAAAAAGAAACCAAGCCCATGGAAAGCCTTTTAAAGCATCTCTTGTATCTAACTATATAAACACCTCAAAGCTCATTTTGAGGTGTGTGCTTGTGTGTGTAAGTGTGTGTATTATTAATAAAAGCTCTCTATTTCATCTCTTATTTCTCTCTAGTTTTAACGCCACTTATATATCATCAAGTCACCATCTTTACTTCATTTACAAGCTATATTATTGATAAAGTTGATATATCTAAGGTCCAACAAGTGGTATCAATCGCCTAACAATGATTTAGGAGTGTTTTTATCAAGTTTTTTTTGTTAAAAAGTTGCATTTTTCATTCATTTGTGCACTTTTTCTTAAAAAAGTTTTGATTTTTACATGGTTTTAGTGTTCAAGTTGTTGTTGTTATTGAAGTTTTATTGATTCTAAGTGTTTTGGGAAAGATTTGATCAATAGAAACAAGTGGAACAAGTGGTTTTGGTTGAAAAAATCGGATTTTTCACGTTTCTGGTCATCTTACGCGTAACTTGGGTGAATAGTACGATTTCTTAGCTGTCTACAGTACTGTTTACGCATAAGATTAAGTCAAAACCCCTTTCCTACGCTTAAGTGTAGTCAAAACCCTCTTCTTACGCATAAGTTCACTTTCTTACGCATAAGATTGAGATCCTACGCTTAAAATCCTACGCTTAAGTCTGTTCCTACGCATAAGATTGGATTCTACGCCTAAGATTGGATTCTACGCATAAGATCCTACGCAGAAGTTCCTACGCAGAAGTTGTACTCAGTACTTCCCTGACTTGGATAAGTTTGTGGAATACTTCGACTTGGGATATCTTTCAAGCTTGGATAAGTTTGAGAGATCTGTTTGGTTGAAAAACCTTACGCGTAACATTCTTACGCATAAACTTTAAGTTTACGCGTAAAAATCAAAGTCTACGCATAAACAATATTGTTTACGCATAACTTTAGATCTTACGCATAACTTAAAGGTTACGCATAACATCTTACGCGTAAGATTATTCAAGGTTTACGCGTAAGATCAAGCTTTACGCGTAAGTTTTTGACTTTTGACAACCAAACTTTAAACGGCCATAACTTTTGAACCGTAACTCCGTTTTCAACGAATCAGCTATCAAAACGACCGTGAAACAGAGAAGAAGGACACGTTGAATAAATTTATTCATTCAACCCCAGTTTTGAGGCCTAAAAACGCTCCGGGAAGAAGTTATTGAGGTTTTAAGGTTTTAGATCAAATTTTTCACCATCAAAACTTGCATCAACTTACACTAAACATAACTCTTATTTCGTTGGAACGATCCAAGTATCAACTTTATCAATCTACACTTCATCAATGGCTACTCAGCAAGATATTCATGCAGCCGGTGCGGAAAACCGACCTCCAATGCTTGAAAAAGGTGGATATCTCCCATGGACAAGCCGCATGCTTCGTTACATCAAAACAGAGCCTGATGGTAAATTAATGATCAACTCCATTACAAATGGTCCATTCAAGCCAAGACAAGTTCAAAAAGAAGGTAATCCAAATACAACACCTCCTACTCAACCATTCGTGCGTGAACAAACAAAAGCAGATTACACAGAGGAAGACAAGAAGCAGATCGCCGCAGATGATATGGCAATGCATTTAATCCAACTTGGATTACCGCGGGAGATCTTTGCTGTGGTCGACAGCTGTGAAACTGCTTATGCTATGTGGGAACGTGTTAGAAGGATATGTCATAGAACAGAGATTGGACAACAAGACGTTGAGAACAAACTTCTTACTGAATGGGAGAATTTCACATCCGCTAAAGGTGAACAGATTGAATCCTACTACACAAGGCTTTGCACTTTGATGAATGAGTTAATCAGAAACAAGTTGACACCTCGAACAATTGCAACAAACATCAAATTCATCAATAACCTTCCAGAAGAATGGGGTCGTTATGTTACAATTGTCAATCAAATAAAGGATTTACATAAGGTGGATTATGATCAACTCTATGACTTTTTGAAGCAAAACCAAGCTGAGGCTAATGAAGTAAGGAAAGAAAGATTGGCAAAGAATCATGATCCTCTCGCATTAATTGCTACTACACCAACACCGCTACAAGTAAACACACAACAATCATCATCATCTTCCACTCACAACTACTTGCAACCATCATACGTTCAACAACCAACACCGATCTACCAACAACAGTTCTACCCACAGCAACAACATCATGTTATTCCACAACAGCAATACCCACAATTCGAAGACCCAGAATTCACTGAAAATTATGAAGCTTCTGCAGCATTGACCCAAGCATTTGCTTTTCTGTCAAAGGCATTCCAAGGACACTATTCTACACCAACTAACAACAACCAAAGGATTTCATCGAACACTCGCAACAAGCAGATTGCTCAGCCGAGTTTCAATATGGGTAATGGAGGCCAGATGGTTGGAGTTTATGGGAATCAGCAAGGATATGCTACTGGATTTCACATGGGTAATCAGAATATGCAGAATGCTTGTCAGTATGTAGGGAATCAGCATGGTCAGTATGCAGGGAATCAGATGGGTCAGTTTGTTGGAAATCAGAGGGGTCAGAATGTTGGTAATCAGGCAATGGGTAATCAGAATAGAAATGTTGCAGCTCCAGTAGTTGGGAATTTGGGAAATGTGAATCAGGGTAATCCGGTAAAATGTTTCAACTGTCAGGGTGTAGGTCATATGGCAAGGAACTGTCTTACTAAGCCGAACAAGAAAGATCTAGAGTACTTGCAGAAAGCAGTGATGTTGGCACAAAAGGTTCAGGCAGGGTTTCAGTTGAACGCAGAGGAGAATGATTTTATGGCTCTTATGGACGACATGGAAGATAGAGAGGAGATCGATGCGAACTGCATATTCATGGCAAATCTTCAGGAAGCTAAGTATGACACAGATTCTGACACACTTCCTGTTTATGACACCAATGCACCATCTGAGGTATCAAATTTCAACAAATGTCACAATAATGATATATTTGATATGTCTCCTCACGAGGAACAACATTTTGAGAAGCAAGCATCCACTTATGATACATACCTGGACACGACAAGTAGTAGCAATACTCCTTCAGCAACTCCAGATGTGAATCATAATGGAGGCTTCGTTTCACAGCATGCTGAGAATGATGAGGAAACACGTGCTTTGTTTGAATCATTATTGAATAATTGTCGTATTGAAATTGAGAATGTGAAAAAGGTCAATCGCGATGTTAAGGCCGCGAATGTTAAATTGACCGCTAAGCTTGAGAGTTACAAAGAAAACGTTAAAGCTTTTGAATTTCATAACAAAAGATTGTCTGAATTAGAAACTGGTTATCAAAATTCCGTTTCAAGGGAAAAACAATTGCAACTCAAGTTTGATACACTTGATGTTAATTCTTTCAAAAAGATAAAATCTTTAAACGCGGAAATTTCTGATTTACAAAACCAACTTTCTAAACAAAAATCAGCTTATATCAATCTTGAAAAAGAAAGGGACGAGCTGAAAAAGGACTTTGCAAAGAAAGAAGACAAACTTTTGGCCGAAATCGTAGAGTCAGAACACATGATTGCACATTTAGAAGAATTAGTGGTTAAGTCGGGTCAGTCAAGTCAAACAATGAAAATGATTTCAAATCAAACTAATCCGATTTACCATACGAAACATAAAGTGGCTCTTGGTAACAACACCCCTTGTAATCTCAAGAAAGCTCAGCAAGAACTTAATGTTTTGTACAATGGTAATGTCATTTACACCAAACATGATCCTCCCGTCGTTCGGGATTCTGTGCAAACGATAGAACATGTCGAAGAGAGCATAAATAAAATGAAACAAAAGGATTTGAAACCCATTGATTACAACAAATTGAACAAACTCTCGGGAATTACTTTTGTTCCACAAAAAGAACCATCTGTGTTTTCCATAAAACGACCATTCTCAAAAATGTTTTCTAAGAAAGTAATTGTTTCCAAATCTCTTTCAAAAATGGAACAAATGTCTTCTAACAACACTTTTAATACAAGTGAGGCTAGAGACATTCTGGATGACGTTAAAAAGAGAATTCAAGAACTTCAAAATATTGTTAATTCTAAAACTACAATCAGTATTAACAACTGGCATTCCAGTTTTCATATTGAGCGGAAAAAGGTTTTTGAAAACGAAATTACTATCCCACTGAATAACATCAGTGCGAGGGTAATCCATTTTGAACAAGCTTTCTTAAAAGAAACGGCCGACTTTGTCAAGGACCACAAATCCTTGGTAAACGAAGCTAATGAAACTCGTGAAAACATGAATGTTTTGGAAAACCTAAATGATTCTTTCTTCGAAGCTGTTATGACCATTGATATTATGTCCGTCATTTTACAAACATATTTTGTTCAAGACGATGAAAGCCTAAGAGCTGAGACCTCCGCAATTGTTTCAAAATATGAAAATGCTCTTATAAAGCTTGAAAAAGAAAATGTGTCATATTTTAAACAACTTGATCGAAAAAAGGAAGAATGCAAGTATGACAAATTGTCGTATGAGCGTGCCTTAAAGAACATGAAAGAGCAAAATGATCTTTTGAGGGCTCAGCTTGAAAGTCAAAAAGGGAAGGGTAAGGAAACTAAGTTTGCAAAACCGTCGACTTCGGGGAAACCAAATGTTTCAAACACGGTTCCAAAACCAAAGATGTCAATTTCAAGGTTTGCTCCAAAATTCGATGAGAAAAAGAATTTGACAAAACCAGTCACTTCAACACCCTTGCCCAAGAAAAGTGAAAATGAAAAGATTGTTGATAAAGGAAAAGCGATTGTCGAAACACAAAAAGTGATAGCACCTGGCCTTTTTAGGATTAGTCTCACTAATGCGTCTGCCTCCACATCTAAGACAAATGCGTGCAAAAAGGATAATTCTAAAGAGTCTAGTAATGCTAAAAAGGACAACAATATAAATCCTAATGCGTGTGCCTTACCTTCTACAGGATTAGAAAGCACCTCTAGGAGCAGCAGACTAAAGCCTAGGAGCAATACAAGGAACAATAGAGTCTCATCTGCCTCTACGAGTAGTAGCAAGAATAAAGTTGAAGAAGTAGAAGAACACCCTAGGAATTTATCGCTTTGTAATAAGAAACATGATTCATCTGAATGTAATGTCGAAAGTACTGGTTCTAATGCATGTAATGACTCTGTTTGTTTAATATGCAAGAAATGTTTAATTAATGATGTTCATGATGAATGTGTTTCTAAGAATGTGAATGTTACGCCTGAACAGAAGTATGTTCCAAAGGGAACTAGTGCTAGATCTAAATCTATTGAAAGATTAGTTGCACGCTTTAGGTCTACCACTAGTAGTCGAATGCCTAGGAACTACCTTAAGTTTTGTATGTGGATACCAACGGGTAGAGAGTTCATTCTTCAGAATGGCAAATTGGAAGTTCAAAATAAACATGTAGCAACCTTTTATGTGTGTGATTCGGAATTTACTCCTAACCCCATGGAACCAAATTTAAAACGGTTTCCAAATACAAACTCTTCTGTTCTTGGCAGGTTATCGAAATATGTCTTTGGATCGTCGACTCGGGTTGCTCCAAGCACATGACCGGGAATTTAAAGCTGCTGATCAATTTCATCCGGAAATTCATGGGAACTGTACGATTTGGAAATGATCACGTAGCAGCTATTCATGGTTATGGAGATCTTCAATTTGGGAATTTTTTTAATCACTCGAGTTTACTACGTCGAAGGGTTGGGACATAACTTGTTTTCAGTTGGGCAGTTTTGTGATGCAGATTTAGAAGTTGCATTCAGGAGAAACACGGTTTTTATAAGAAATTTGGTTGGTGATGATCTCTTAACTGGTAATCGTGGTACAAACTTGTATGCTATCGACATCAACCAAATGGCTTCTACATCACCAATTTGTCTTATGACAAGGGCAACCGAAACTAAGTCCTGGCTGTGGCATAGAAGATGATCCCATCTCAATTTCGACACGATCAACAAGTTAGCCAAAGACAACATCGTCACTGGACTTCCTAAGTTCAAATACACCAAGGAACACCTTTGTCCATCATGCGAACAAGGAAAAAGTAAAAGAGCATCATATAAACCCAAAACCGTACCTAGTTCGGAAGCAAGCTTACATATGTTGCACATGGACTTATGTGGCCCAATGAGAGTTGAAAGCATTAATGGGAAGAAGTATATTCTCGTTATTGTTGATGATTATTCAAGATATACTTGGGTAAAGTTTTTGAGATCAAAAGACGAAGCACCAGGCATCATCATCACCTTTCTGAAGCGTATTCAAGTTCTACTTCAAGCTCCAGTAAGGATTATAAGAACAGACAATGGCACAGAATTTACTAACCAGGAGTTAAGAACTTACCTTGAAGATGTCGGTATCACACATCAAACATCAGTTGTTAGAACTCCACAGCAAAATGGGGTAGTTGAAAGAAGAAATAGAACTATTGTGGAAGCTGCTCGTACAATGCTGATTTTCTCTAGTGCACCTCTATTCTTATGGGCTGATGCTTTAGCCATTGCTTGTTTTACTCAAAACCGATCCCTAGTACATCCAAGATTCAATAAAACCCCATATGAGCTAGTGAACAACCGTAAACCTGACATCTCTTACCTTCACGTATTTGGCGCTTTGTGCTATCCGACGAATGATAGAGAAGATCTAGGAAAGTTAAAAGCTAAGGGTGATATTGGAATCTTCATTGGATATTCAGAAAACTCGAGGGCATTCAGGGTGTATAATAGAAGAACGAAAAAGATAATGGAGACGATGAATGTGAAGTTTGACGAGATTTCACAAATGGCTTCTGAGAGATACGCTCTAGAACCCGCGCTTAATCCGATGGCTTCTAATCAAAACAGATTAGGACCCGAACCAAACCAGCAGACTTCTGGACATATCAGTTTAGGACTCGTGCCTCAAGGAGCTCAGTCAACAAACACGGACAAACCTTCAGAACAAGAACTGGAAAATTTCTTCGAGTTAATGTTTGATGAATACTATGGTGGAACTTCGACAAATGCATCTCAACAACATTCCGTTGCACCCGCTCAAAACCATCAACCACCACCACCATCACAAGATGCATCTACTACAATCGAAGCTGAAGCACCAATTCCCTCAGCATCATCAACATCTACTCCAGCAACTCCAGTTATTGAAACTGATCTACCAAGAGTTGAGGAGCAAAACCAAAACACAATTTTTCAAGAAGAACCTACAAATAATTCAAACGATGTTGCGTTAGAAGATGAAGAAGTATTTGAAAACCCATTTGCAACAGACTCTGCTGAATCTTCTTCAAGGTTACAAGAACCATCTAACACACATATGTTTTACCCAAGGTACCTGATTGAGCCCGAACCGTCAGATTATTGTTGACCAAGGTCAACAAGTCAAAGACAGCCTAGAATCAATACTCCGGTGATAGTATAGTGTTTTCCCGGGTCGTTAAAGTCCCAGCG
This sequence comes from Artemisia argyi, assembly GCA_030686995.1. Taxonomy (NCBI): domain Eukaryota; kingdom Viridiplantae; phylum Streptophyta; class Magnoliopsida; order Asterales; family Asteraceae; genus Artemisia; species Artemisia argyi. Next base: position 127,164,304 of record CM060699.1, read on the forward strand.
AGATCGAAATGGTGTTTTTGGAAATCGTTTATGAGAAAGTGGCACTAAGGACAGTAGCCAGATGATGTGGGAATGATATTGCTACTGTTATTTTGGTATTTGTACACAGATATAATATTCACAAAAATCAGATAACAGATATATGCACGTATTCACAATTCAGATTTACGCAATCGGGCTGAAAAAGTGGGATTGGTATTTAACAACTACAGGGGGTGCTTTTGACACTTTTTCAAACTTTAAAATTAAAAATGAAAATGAAATTATGAAAATGATTAAAATACTATTTAAATATTATTTAATTAATTAAACTATTTAAAATCTAAATTAAAATCTAATTTAAATTAACTAAAAATTATAACTATTACAAATTAAACTAAAAAGTTGCAAAAATATTTTCTAAACCTAAATTAGAACTTGAAGAAAGTATAAAAAATAAAAATAAATGTTTTTGTCTTTTTGTGAGTTTTTTATAAATTGAAAACTATTTAACTTAATTAAACTACTTTTAATTAATATTAATACTAGATTAACTTAGAAAATTACAAGAAAATTTATAAAATTACTTAACCATTACAGGAATCCTAAAAAATTATAAAAACTCTAAAAATTATGTTTAAGATTAAACTACTAATTATTTACCTTTTAATTAACTTAATACTAATTTAAACAAATTAAATAAGAAAAATGGAAAATGAACAGTATAATTCAAAATTATATTTTCTAAAAGTCTAAAGTGCTATATTAAAGCTAGGAAAAATATAAAAACTAAGTTTAACCTTATAAAAACTAAATATGATATTTATTACTTAATATTAATTAATAATAAAGAAAACTAAAATTAAATCTAATTAACACTAAATGACAAAATAAAAATCTGAAAAAATTATCAAAATTACTTTACTATATAAGGTATTTAATAAAAATATAAAAACACTAGGTACTTAATTAAAATCTAAAAATGAAAATTAAAATTAACTTGAATTAAATAGAAACTATCACTTATTTTAACTTTGGATTTTTTGGATTTTTCTTTTACAGACTTGTTTTACTACTGAAAATGAAGGACTTTTGTAAACACACTTTTGAAATTAGCTTATAAATAAGCTATAAGCACCCCCTTGGCTTATCAGTTGACTTTGGTTGACTGTTTGGTCAAATAAGGTCAAATGGCTTTGGGTGGGGTCCACAATGGTAAAAGTGAGTACCAACAAACTTGACAAACTTAAATAAGCCAGGAACAACAAGAAATAAGCACAATTAAGCTATATCAAACCAAATAAGCACTTAAGGAAATTGAATTTCAACACAGAAAGGGGACAGACTTTTGGCCTGAATTCAAGTGGGGTCCACTGGGTTTGGGGTCAAACTAAAGGTCAAAGGTTGTTCCCTGGTAGGAGGGGGGTTGGGGGAACCTAAATACTAGGTGTGGGGACCACTATGGTGGCCACAAACCACCACCAAAGGTGGTGGTGTGGCTGTGGTGTACTGCTGCACAGAGCAGATATCTGCCCTGCAGCCCTCTTTGGAGGGTTGTGGGGCCCACAAAGAAAATCACAAAAATGAAGTAACCAAGGGACCTTTGAGATGAGCTGGTAGGTTACAACATATCAAAAGTTCAAGCCCTGAATCACATCATAAAAATCTAGAGAATTATTTGAACTTTTGGAAAAACTGGATACCAAGCAACTTTTGACTTTTGTGGAAAACTTAGAACTTTGACTTATCTGAGTTTTGATTGCTTCTAACTTACTGATAATGATAAAATAAGCTATAAGGTGACTAACTAGAGTTTCTAGGATCATGTATAAACAAAATGGGTTGGTTTTGGACCCAACTGACCCAACAGTTAACTGTTGGGTGGGATTGGGTATGATTTGATTTTCTTTCCAAACACAACCTGAATTTAAAAGCTTAACTGAGCTACATTATCATAAGGAGACATGTTCAAACCTAAACAACAACAATATAACCACTAAATCATGCTCAAACTTGCAATCCCAAACACTCCTTAATCAACTAACTGTTTTGATTTTCAAAGCAAGTTCACAACTTAAACATCAATCATGAAATCTAATCTCATATTAACATTAAATAATCACAAAGGAACTGAAATTACCACTAAAGTACTTAGGCTGCATTAAATTACAAAAAAAAAGTGCTTACAGTTGGTTTTTCAAGCTGAAAATCAAAGAATCAAAGAGCCAAGGCTAAATTTCACCAACCTAAGTCCTCCCATGAGGTTCTAAAACCCTGAGAATCCAACAATCATCCCTGCTTCTTGCCTCTTGTCCCTCAGAAACTGATTTTTATTTAATTCCTATTTTTTTTTTTTTTTTTTTTTTTGTATTTTTCTTATATTTATGAAAGTTGAACTAGAAATGGTAACAAGATGTAAATCCTCTTAAAACCTTGTAAGTAAACTTAATTTATCTAATTGGAATCAGAAACAACAACATTTAACAACTTAATATGAATTTGTCAATTTCACCCAATTTTGCTAAATTCAAATTTAAAGAACAATATAAGAATCAAAGCTTCAAGAAAGGTTTAAATGCATTTAATAAACTTAGTACAACAAGTTTTTTTAATTAAAATTACATTTGAAATGGAAAATATATTACCTACGATTACACTACACTACAACTACACTAATACTCTTTCTTCCCTGCTCCTCTCTTCTCTTTATAGCCTCCAACTGGTCATGTGGGTCCCACTAGTCAAATCCCACCAGTAATATAGATACTTGGATCACTTTAGCTTTACCTTCAATTTTGGCGGGAAAAAGCTTTTTAAGCCAATTGGGGACTGAGGAGTATAGACTAGGAGGGGGTGGCATTAATTGATGAGTCAGAGTAGCTTGGGTGGTGGAGCAGGCTCAAGTGGTGCAAGGGGGGGGGGGCAAAACCAGGTCTGTGGGAGGTGGTATTGGTTGAGAGGGAAAAAGGAAGGGGATGGTGGGTTTGACCGGGGAGGATGGGTTTGACCCTGGTATGTGTTATTTAAAACGGTTCTAAGGGATTTTTGGGCTCAGAGGTGGGCTTGGGTAATGGTTGGGCTAGGGGAGTTTAGGTGGTGTTGGATTGGGTTGTGCATTTGGTTTAGGATAATAATAAGGGTCCGGATTTGGTTTTAGTTTTTTTAGGAAATTACAAGGACCTTTTTTATAATTATTTGAAAGTGGAGGGTGAGACTTGGCTTTCTTCCAAAATATTTCAAAGGGTATAATATGCCAAGTGGTGAGTAGTATGAGGTTAAGTTTTGAATTTTTCACTTTATAATACCCCAGGGACTAAATCTGCCAATTCACCAAACTTCAGGGACCTGACTTGTAATTTTACCAAACTTTCTTCCCAGGGACCAAACCTGCCATAAGAGATTAGTATAAGGACAAAATTTGTTTTTCTCAAAGTTTTAATATCCCAGGGACTATTTTTGACAATTTTCCAAACTTCAGGGACTAAACTTGAAATTTTGTGAAACTTTGCACCAAAGGACTATTTGTGTAACTTTTTGATTTAAAAGGGCCTTTGGTAACTTTTTCAAGTTTTTAGAACAACCAGGGACTAGATTTGACAACTTTTGAAAGTTGAGGGACTGAAACTGCCAATTATGCAAACTTTGTACATTTTTCGTCTGTTTTTGATTATTTTGCATTTGTAACATGTAAAACACTTTCCTGGGATATTTTCACTATTTTGATTCATTATTGAGTGTTTTTGGATGTTTTGGCAGCTCAGAAATGGTAAAAATGATGAGTATTTACACACTCATCAATCCCCCACACTAAAACATTGCTAGTCCCTAGCAATCTTTTGAGAAAAACCTGATGGATTTGAAAACTCTTTACCAAAAGCCATCACTTCTGGAGTAGCCAGGTGTAAGAACTGTGGCACACCTGATAACCGTGTGATTTTGAGCAAACCACCAGCTGTAAACGGATTTGATTAGTCTTTACCAAAAGCCGTTTGCTTCTGGACTAGCCAACTCTTGATGGAATAGTCAACATCTTGGTGAGCTGATTACCAATTATGGATTTTCCACGGCCTTTACCACAAGCCATAATCTTGTGGGCTAGTCAACTCATTTGCTTATGAGGATGCGGGGGAGCTGAGGAACCACACAATTTTTAGCAAATTGCCAGCCATCAACGGATTTGAGATGTCTTTACCAAGAGCCGTTTGCTCCTGGACTAGCCAATCCATTTGTCATTAAGACTTTGGCGGACTGATTACCACAAAAATTTTGAGCTTTAGTGAAAAAAATTTTGAAAATTTTTTGTCAAAAACGGGGGTATAAGATAGTAAAATATGATAAAATTCGCTAGAATAGCGAATACCCCCCCACACTAAGCATGAATATTGTCCTCAATATTCAAAGTCCCGGCTATTATGCCGACTCTTGGAACGTAAAAGGACAACATAACAAGCTAAATGTGGAAACACAATTTTGTTTTTCACTTTTGTAATCATAGCATGGGGGACTCCCCCACACTTAGGGTGAAAACCCTATAAGCATGCTACTGTTTTTGTTTACCGAGTCGCTAGCTTGACTCGACCCCGAATTCATTTGTCCTTGGGGAATGTGGAAGAAGTGATCTCCATCGGACTTTCATTCAAAATGTTTGGATAAACATTTGAAGCACGTGAAAGTTCCACACCGATGAGACATAGTCCCGGCTCAAGATAATGATACATGAAAATGCCAGGATCAAATATAGTGTCCTCACTCCCGAAAGAGTGAAGAACAGGAGAAGTCACCCTGTAGGTGAAGAAAAGGAAGAAAACCATGATGAAAATCATGATAAGATCTTCTTCCTCGAAGGCAGGCTCATTAGCCTGATTTTGGATTTCAAAGGGTAAGCTCGAGAACATCCCGGGAGGGTGGGTGGGAATTTGCAAATTCTCATGATTGAGTGCATCTCCCCCCGGGTCATCATACTCCGGAGGAGTCATGATATGAGTGAGTTCACATGAGAACTCATCAAATGTGAATGAATCATATTCTGGATTGATGTGCGTGAGTTCACAGGAGAACTCATCGAAGGTAAATGATTCATAATCAGGGAGAGAATTATGAGAATGAGAAGTGGTAATGCCACTAATCTTCTCTCCCATAGGATCAAAAGTAAAGGCTTCAAATTCCGGTATAGGATCATCGGAGAGAATGTCACTATCCTTTATGGGGATAGGAGATGAAATAGGTTTCTCTTTGAAAGCCTCGATTTTAGAAATGAGGAGATTGACTTTCACTAATGTAGCACGAAGTGCTTCATCTTTGATTTCAGTGTCAATCTCATCATTCTCTTCTTCTAAGCTAACTAGCTCAGAAGGTAATCCTTCCACATGACTGATGTCTCCAGAAGATAAAGAATTTTCATCAGCATGTGAAATACTAAGCTCGATGTTGGGATTAGAGTTTAAAAGATTTTCAGTTTCTCCCACATCGGCTTCAAGATCAAGGAGACCATCGTCATTTCCCAAAGGAAGTGGATTGATGTGAGTAAGTTCGTTTGTGAATTCCTCAATAAGAGGGTCAACATCCGAATGAGGCGATGGTGCCTCCTCATACTCAACTTCTCCATAAGATGTACAATCATCATTAAAATCGGAGAAAGTCTCAAAATGATCTTTTGGATTTTCAGGGTGAGAAGGTAGATCACACACATGATCCAAAGTTCCCTGTGACTCTCTTGGGATTGGGACAAGGATCTCAGCACTAGACTTTATTAATTCGTCCGATTCCTTATTAGGAACAGTGCTAAGATGCTCATCCCCCATGATTAGAGAGTGAGTGTGAACTTCGGGTGTGATAACAGCAGACTGAGGGAGTTGAGAAGGACTAGCAGTCATGGTTTCTACAAGTTCCATGATTTTCTACTGCTAGTGATTCAATCATATTCTTTTCTCCCTGTATTTCTACTGAAGCAGTTTCAAGAGGTTTCTCAGATACCTTTGGGATTGGAACAAGGTTATCAATCTCCTCAAGAGGATTGCTTTTGACTTCCTTGTCCCCCATTGGCAAGATATCTGAAGTTTTCTTAGGTTTTACTTCTTGAAATGGCTCATCCTCATCACTTTCATCCTCATAATAAAATGAGTTAACCGGAGGCTTTTGTTTTCTAAGAATCAAATCCTTAAGACAGTTTATACTATCTTGAATATTCTTGTTGAATTGAGTTTGATTCATAATTATTTTAGTAATCAATTCAGCTCTATCTAACTCGTCCTGAGGCGGTGGTTGAGGGTTTGTGTATTGTGAGGGCTGGTTAAAACCGAATTCATGATTGTTACAAGGAACTTGTTTATAGACAAACTGATCCCTAATTTGACAATCAGAGCATTAGTGAGGGCCTCCACAATACTCACAACAGTAAAACTGTTGAGTCTGGTTTGGTGTATTTTGATACGAAGCATTATTGAGATTTGAATAATATGATTCTTGCTCGTATGAATGTGACGGGTAGTTGGAAAAATTTGAGCAGTTGTTGAATAAGTTTTGATTAGGATCATAAGCAAATGAATTACTCGATCCACAAAACAAACAACTCCCGTCTCAAATATCGTTACCCCATTGTATACATGTACACCAACGACATGGAAAACCGAAAAGTGGCTCACCACAACCAACACAAGGGATAAAAGCCGGAGGTGGGACAAGTGGTGTGCTCTTAGAGCTAGCAATTTCCACCACTTCCGTTATAGTCTCGGGTTTTTGTTTTTGATAAACGTGAAGATTGGGTAAGTCGTTCTTTTCAGTCACTGCCCTAAGCTCTGTTCGTTTGCTTGACAAACTTTTAACCGTAAACCGTGAAAGGTTAGGATCAATTCTTGACAATTTAGGAGCAATTGTGAGCTTAGGGGAAAACACCGGGTCTTTAGTCATCCTGGTTTCATGATCCCTTTCCCTCACTGGAGAGGGAATAGGAATCGATGGTCCATCGTAATCAACACGACATCTCGATATCTTTGACAAGGCCATAAGTTTTTCAATGTTGCTCTCATAGGCCCTTTGTTCCAAGAAATCGTCATCGAGAGATGTCATTAGAATCAATTACGGGATAAGTGGAAGAAGTGAGATTCAAAAGGATAGAGGGTAAAGGGATGAAGAATCAAAAAGGTGAGAGGGTAAAGGTGAATATTTTTGGTATTTTCGGGAAACATGTTTAGTGCACATGCACCAAAAACAATTTTTCAAAACAAATTTGAGGCAAAACCACAGTGAACTTAAACCAGAAATCACAGGTGAATGGCTTCTTTGAAAAAGGTACACCACTCACAGGGATATAAAGGCAAGTTTTAATCTTAAGTTTGGGAACTTATTATGGGTTTATTAATTAATTTGAAAAACTGATTTAGGCTTATGGGTGTGTGTGCAGAAAACTTGGGAATATTTTTGGAACTGATTCGTTAACCGAAATCGTCCCTTTAAGATTACTCGCAGGCTGGCGGGAGGAAAGAATGGATTCCTCTTCAGTTCGCAATTTAATGTCAGAACTTACCTTAAACCAACTGTTTCAGGTTGTAATCTTAAAGAACACGAAGTAATTTAACTTCACAGTTTGTTTTTGATTGTTTTTAATTTTTTTGGTGTTTCTCAACACTTCAGGAGAAGTGTCAATGAACGTTTTTTTCTGATATGATTATGTTTTTACAAAAACTTTTTACAAATTTGTGTGAAATTTGTACAGGGAGGGTTTTGAAAACCACTAAACTTAAAACGATTTTATAAAACACGCAACAACCTACCCGACAGCGGCGCCAAATTTTGATTGAGCCCGAACCATCAGATTATTGTTGACCAAGGTCAACAAGTCAAAGACAGCCTAGAATCAATACTCCGGTGATAGTATAGTGTTTTCCCGGGTCGTTAAAGTCCCAGCGAGATCGAAATGGTGTTTTTGGAAATCGTTTATGAGAAAGTGGCACTGAGGACAGTAGCCAGATGATGTGGGAATGATATTGCTACTGTTATTTTGGTATTTGTACACAGATATAATATTCACAAAAATCAGATAACAGATATATGTACGTATTCACAATTCAGATTTACGCAATCGGGCTGAAAAAGTGGGATTGGTATTTAACAACTACAGGGGGTGCTTTTGACACTTTTTCAAACTTTAAAATTAAAAATGAAAATGAAATTATGAAAATGATTAAAATACTATTTAAATATTATTTAATTAATTAAACTATTTAAAATCTAATTTAAATTAACTAAAAATTATAACTATTACAAATTAAACTAAAAAGTTGCAAAAATATTTTCTAAACCTAAATTAGAACTTGAAGAAAGTATAAAAAATAAAAATAAATGTTTTTGTCTTTTTGTGAGTTTTTTATAAATTGAAAACTATTTAACTTAATTAAACTACTTTTAATTAATATTAATACTAAATTAACTTAGAAAATTACAAGAAAATTTATAAAATTACTTAACCATTACAGGAATCCTACAAAATTATAAAAACTCTAAAAATTATGTTTTAAGATTAAACTACTAATTATTTACCTTTTAATTAACTTAATACTAATTTAAACAAATTAAATAAGAAAAATGGAAAATGAACAGTATAATTCAAAATTATATTTTCTAAAAGTCTAAAGTGCTATATTAAAGCTAGGAAAAATATAAAAACTAAGTTTAACCTTATAAAAACTAAATATGATATTTATTACTTAATATTAATTAATAATAAAGAAAACTAAAATTAAATCTAATTAACACTAAATGACAAAATAAAAATCTGAAAAAATTATCAAAATTACTTTACTATATAAGGTATTTAATAAAAATATAAAAACACTAGGTACTTAATTAAAATCTAAAAATGAAAATTAAAATTAACTTGAATTAAATAGAAACTATCACTTATTTTAACTTTGGATTTTTTGGATTTTTCTTTTACAGACTTGTTTTACTACTGAAAATGAAGGACTTTTGTAAACACACTTTTGAAATTAGCTTATAAATAAGCTATAAGCACCCCCTTGGCTTATCAGTTGACTTTGGTTGACTGTTTGGTCAAATAAGGTCAAATGGCTTTGGGTGGGGTCCACAATGGTAAAAGTGAGTACCAACAAACTTGACAAACTTAAATAAGCCAGGAACAACAAGAAATAAGCACAATTAAGCTATATCAAACCAAATAAGCACTTAAGGAAATTGAATTTCAACACAGAAAGGGGACAGACTTTTGGCCTGAATTCAAGTGGGGTCCACTGGGTTTGGGGTCAAACTAAAGGTCAAAGGTTGTTCCCTGGTAGGAGGGGGTTGGGGGAACCTAAATACTAGGTGTGGGGACCACTATGGTGGCCACAAACCACCACCAAAGGTGGTGGTGTGGCTGTGGTGTACTGCTGCACAGAGCAGATATCTGCCCTGCAGCCCTCTTTGGAGGGTTGTGGGGCCCACAAAGAAAATCACAAAAATGAAGTAACCAAGGGACCTTTGAGATGAGCTGGTAGGTTACAACATATCAAAAGTTCAAGCCCTGAATCACATCATAAAAATCTAGAGAATTATTTGAACTTTTGGAAAAACTGGATACCAAGCAACTTTTGACTTTTGTGGAAAACTTAGAACTTTGACTTATCTGAGTTTTGATTGCTTCTAACTTACTGATAATGATAAAATAAGCTATAAGGTGACTAACTAGAGTTTCTAGGATCATGTATAAACAAAATGGGTTGGTTTTGGACCCAACTGACCCAACAGTTAACTGTTGGGTGGGATTGGGTATGATTTGATTTTCTTTCCAAACACAACCTGAATTTAAAAGCTTAACTGAGCTACATTATCATAAGGAGACATGTTCAAACCTAAACAACAACAATATAACCACTAAATCATGCTCAAACTTGCAATCCCAAACACTCCTTAATCAGCTAACTGTTTTGATTTTCAAAGCAAGTTCACAACTTAAACATCAATCATGAAATCTAATCTCATATTAACATTAAATAATCACAAAGGAACTGAAATTACCACTAAAGTACTTAGGCTGCATTAAATTACAAAAAAAAAGTGCTTACAGTTGGTTTTTCAAGCTGAAAATCAAAGAATCAAAGAGCCAAGGCTAAATTTCACCAACCTAAGTCCTCCCATGAGGTTCTAAAACCCTGAGAATCCAACAATCATCCCTGCTTCTTGCCTCTTGTCCCTCAGAAACTGATTTTTATTTAATTCCTATTTTTTTTTTTTTTTTTTGTATTTTTCTTATATTTATGAAAGTTGAACTAGAAATGGTAACAAGATGTAAATCCTCTTAAAACCTTGTAAGTAAACTTAATTTATCTAATTGGAATCAGAAACAACAACATTTAACAACTTAATATGAATTTGTCAATTTCACCCAATTTTGCTAAATTCAAATTTAAAGAACAATATAAGAATCAAAGCTTCAAGAAAGGTTTAAATGCATTTAATAAACTTAGTACAACAAGTTTTTTTAATTAAAATTACATTTGAAATGGAAAATATATTACCTACGATTACACTACACTACAACTACACTAATACTCTTTCTTCCCTGCTCCTCTCTTCTCTTTATAGCCTCCAACTGGTCATGTGGGTCCCACTAGTCAAATCCCACCAGTAATATAGATACTTGGATCACTTTAGCTTTACCTTCAATTTTGGCGGGAAAAAGCTTTTTAAGCCAATTGGGGACTGAGGAGTATAGACTAGGAGGGGGTGGCATTAATTGATGAGTCAGAGTAGCTTGGGTGGTGGAGCAGGCTCAAGTGGTGCAAGGGGGGGGGGGGGGGGCAAAACCAGGTCTGTGGGAGGTGGTATTGGTTGAGAGGGAAAAAGGAAGGGGATGGTGGGTTTGACCGGGGAGGATGGGTTTGACCCTGGTATGTGTTATTTAAAACGGTTCTAAGGGATTTTTGGGCTCAGAGGTGGGCTTGGGTAATGGTTGGGCTAGGGGAGTTTAGGTGGTGTTGGATTGGGTTGTGCATTTGGTTTAGGATAATAATAAGGGTCCGGATTTGGTTTTAGTTTTTTTAGGAAATTACAAGGACCTTTTTTATAATTATTTGAAAGTGGAGGGTGAGACTTGGCTTTCTTCCAAAATATTTCAAAGGGTATAATATGCCAAGTGGTGAGTAGTATGAGGTTAAGTTTTGAATTTTTCACTTTATAATACCCCAGGGACTAAATCTGCCAATTCACCAAACTTCAGGGACCTGACTTGTAATTTTACCAAACTTTCTTCCCAGGGACCAAACCTGCCATAAGAGATTAGTATAAGGACAAAATTTGTTTTTCTCAAAGTTTTAATATCCCAGGGACTATTTTTGACAATTTTCCAAACTTCAGGGACTAAACTTGAAATTTTGTGAAACTTTGCACCAAAGGACTATTTGTGTAACTTTTTGATTTAAAAGGGCCTTTGGTAACTTTTTCAAGTTTTTAGAACAACCAGGGACTAGATTTGACAACTTTTGAAAGTTGAGGGACTGAAACTGCCAATTATGCAAACTTTGTACGTTTTTCGTCTGTTTTTGATTATTTTGCATTTGTAACATGTAAAACACTTTCCTGGGATATTTTCACTATTCTGATTCATTATTGAGTGTTTTTGGATGTTTTGGCAGCTCAGAAATGGTAAAAATGATGAGTATTTACACACTCATCAGTACCCTTCTACGTTTCAATGGACAAAAGACCATCCAATAGAAGACGTTATTGGTGAACCTTCAAAGCCAGTTCAGACAAGGAGACAACTTGCCACTGATCTCGAATTGTGCATTTATATTTGCTCAATCAGCCTCAAAGAACCAAAGAACATTCGGGAAGCAATGGCAGAATACCTTTGGATAGAAGCGATGCAGGATGAAATTCTTCAATACGATTTACATGACAGTTGGGAACTTGTTGAACGACCACTTGATATACGTGTTCTTGATCTCAAGTGGTTGTGGAAGAACAAACTGGATGAGGAAATGACTGTTATTCGCAACAAAGCTCGTCTCGTGGCTAAAGGTTACCTACAAGAAGAAGGGATAGATTTCGAGGAATCATTCGCGCCTGTAGCTAGACTTGAAGCAGTCCGGATTTTCTTAGCCTATGCAGCTCACAAAAACATCACAGTCTATCAGCTGGACATTAAGACAGCTTTCTTGAATGGAACTCTGAAAGAAGAAGTGTATGTGAGTCAGCCAGAGGGATTCATCGACAAAGATCATCCAGACTACGTCTACAAGCTTAAGAAAGCCATTTATGGTTTAAAACAAGCTCCAAGAGCGTGGTATGACGAACTATCATCTTTCTTGCTCAAAAACAATTTCACAAAAGGAACGGTTGATGACACCTTGTTTATCAAAAAATTCAAAGATAACATTTTGATCGTTCAAATTTACGTGGACGACATTATTTTTGGATCAACCAATCCTAATCATTCAAAACATTTTGAAAATCTCATGAAAAGCAAATTTGAAATGTCCATGATGGGGGAACTAAAATTCTTTCTTGGTTTACAAATACATCAATCCCCTCGTGGTATTTTCATCAATCAAGCTAAATATACAATAGAGTTTTTGAAAAAACATGGAATGGAAAATTGTGATTCTGTTAGTACACCAATGGTCTCTTCACTAAAAATAGGTGCTGATTTGTTTGGAAAACCCATCGATCCGAAAAAATATCAGAGCATGATCGGTTCTCTCATGTACCTAACTGTTAGCCGACCTGATATTCAATTTGTTGTTTGTTTGTTAGCACGGTTTCAGGCAAAGCCTACCGAACTTCACCTCAAAGAGGTTAAACGGATCTTTCGGTGCCTACGAAGCACCATTACCATGGGACTTTGGTATCCGAAGGATTCGGGGTTTAATCTAACAGCATTTTCAGATGCAGACCATGCCGGTGATCAAGTTACAGCAAAGAGTACATCAGGTGGAACACAATTTTTGGGTGAAAAGCTAGTAAGCTGGTCGTCAAAGAAACAGGATTGTACTGCACTTTCAACCGCCGAAGCCGAGTATGTGTCTCTATCTGCGTGTTGTGCCCAAGTTCTTTGGATGCGGACACAGCTCACAGATTATGGCTTTACTTTTGACAGAATACCTATGTATTGTGACTCAAAAAGTGTCATAGCCATCTCGTGCAATCCCGTACGTCACTCTAAGACGAAGCATATCAAAGTCCGCTACCATTTCATCAAAGAACATGTAGAAGAGGGTACTGTTGAATTATTTTTCGTTAAGACTGATTATCAACTCGCCGATCTATTTACTAAAGCCCTTCCAAAAGAACGGTTTGACTATTTAGTTCGACGAATTGGCATGCGAAGCCTAACTCCTGAGGAGCTAGAACGTCTTCTTGAATCTTCTTGAAAAATGTTTTCAAAATCGCTTCGCTGTAAATATCTTTGAAAAAAACAAAATACAAAATTTGAAAAACCAACAAAAACAAAATACAAAAATATAAAATTTCAAAAAACACAAAAACAATATAAAATCAAAAAATACAAAAATATTCTTCTCACGACATGTCTCTCGTATAAATCAATATTCTGTACGTTTCTAGAAATGTCTTTCAACAATGATACGGACATGTACAGATGCTTGAGCGGGAGTTCTTTTAAATGTTTTTCTAAAACATGTCGTTTCTCAAATGTTTCTTCACAATGGCTTTCGTATACTTCAGTACGAAACCCGTACTAAAATGATGACTTCTGATTATTTTCAAATCAAGGACTCGTACGTTCAAAGATGAAATCATTTTCAAAAGTTCGAGTATAAACAAACGAAAAGGATTTCAAACAGAAACTCGTTTTTCAAAATACAATTCTTGAGCACATTTTCAAGATTGTTCAAAAGATTTCTCAAAATCTTTCAAATGAGTGCTCAAGATAACTCCCTCAAAACCCTTAATTGATTTTAATATGTGCTATCATTAAGGGGGAGTACAAAAACAAAAATGTTCCGTATTCATGCTAAATGAAATCTGTCTTTCTCTCCAAAAAGCTTTTTTACTCAGTTGATATAAAAAATATCACAATATGCTATTTTTGAGAGGGAGAAGACATGATTAAAATGTGATCAAAGATGTTTAAAGTTTGTGACTGAATCTCAGAAGAGCTCGACTCAGAATGTACCAATGAATTGACGAAGCTTAAAATGTTAGTAATAGAAAAGACTTGTCCTGGACGGGTAATAATTTCAAGCTAGTCTAACTAATGATGTAAGCGTGTCTCGAATAGGACTTGTCTGAGTAGAATGTACCGTATCGAGAGACTTTCTTTAGACTTGACCAGGACGGGTAATAACTTCAAGCTAGTCTAACTAGTGATGTAAGCGTGTCTCGAATCGGTCATGTTCACTGAAAGTGAATCAATTCAAAAAGTGCAAACTCCTCCCGCATGTGCAAATTTCTTAAAAATTACATGAGCACATGTGAAGGGGGAGTCCTTCAAAAGTGCAAAACTCTCGAAGTGGTAATAACAATGTGTTTTATTATCATAAACACTTTGAGAGATTTTCAATAAACGGTTTCATGGCAATGATAGGATAATCTTGGAGTTATAAGGTGACTAAGGTTAAGAAAAACCGTCTTATGATCCGCCAGAGCCGGAGGGATCTACCCAAGGACAAATCCAATAGATTAGAATTAGAAGTCCTTAGGTATGATTGAAAAAAAGGAGAAAATGAGAAAGGAGAAAGAAGGGGTTGAAGAATTAAAAAGAAAAGTTATGAAAAAGGGTGAAAAGAAATAGCCCTCCAAATGTTCAACCTTAGGGCAGACACCGGGTACAATTCGTATGCTACTGGTTGTTACTAAGGTGACACCGGTATTGAAGACAAAGACGTCATGGACCCAGTGACGCATTGCACTAAACCTTCTAGCCACTCGGGTATCTCTTAAAAGGTACTTGTTTCATTCTCACGGGGAACCGGTGTAATCTATCGACCTGTCGCTTAGAGATGGTTGATATTGAAGCAGGAGACCTCTCCCTAATCTACGCATAGGAAACCAAATGTGTACTTATCGAGTCTAGAGCCTAGAGATTCATCAAAAGATCTCATAGGAACACATGATATTTCTACACTGGTTGTTCATCATTAAGGACGCCAGATGTAAACTTAAGAGTCCTACGCAGATCTTAGCAATCTGCCAGAACATTTATGAGAGAATTCACACAAGTGTTTCTCAATGATTGAATGGAAATTCCTGCCAGGGTCAACATCAAGCAGCCCTGACAGCAGGTCACTTTGGTAATTCTTTATGGGTTACGCTTAGTGTTCGCGGTGGTTTCAAACGGTCTACAGTCGTGGAGTGATCCCCAGCGACTCACCCAGTCATTGAGCTACTTAGTAGGTCTTGTAAGCTCTCTCGAGAGTATCTGACATGGGAACGGCCTTGGTAAGGGTTAGAAGGAGTCTTCACACTATGCTGTTGACGATCTCTAATTCGAACCTGTAAGTACTGGTTGATTTATTGCTAACTGTTTTCATGCAGCTATACATCATCTCCATGGCGAAGGATTCCACATGCTCATACATACATCTGGAAGTTAAAGAAAGCTCCCTCAAAGATCTATACAACACAAAGTTCAAAGAAAGATTCTACGCCAAAAAGAAGATTCTACAAAGTATAAAGACTAAAGATCAAAGTGAAAGAAAGGGAACTACGTGCATATGAATATCAAAATCCAAAGATGTATGAGCATGTTGGAATGGCAGACAACCACCACAGACGCAAAAGTGACGAAAGACAGACTGCTCCACATTACAAAAGAACAAAGAATGATGAAAAATCAGTCATCAAAGATCACAAAGCATGAAGGAACAAAGACTAAAGACTATTCTACTACGACACACAATGGTCAACAACAAAGAACAAAGAAGACCTAATCACATGGAGCATCATTTGAATGACCACCCCTTAGGGGGAGATTGTTAGCATTAAAAAATTATATTAAAAAGTGATGGTCATTCTCATTTATTGTAACGTTGTAATGTGTTGTAGTTTTTGTTATTTGAATAGTCAATGGGCCTTGGTCTTGGTAAGCTAATATGAAATGTGCTAAGTAATGAAAGCCTTTATATGTAAAAGGAAACCAAGCCCAAGACCAAGCCCATGGAAAGCCTTTTAAGGAATCTCTTGTATCTAACTATATAAACACCTCAAAGCTCATTTGAGGTGTGTGCTTGTGTGTGTAAATGTGTGTATTATTAATAAAAGCTCTCTATTTCATCTCTTATTTCTCTCTAGTTTTAACGCCACTTATATATCATCAAGTCACCATCTTTACTTCATTTACAAGCTATATTATTGATAAAGTTGATATATCTAAGGTCCAACACTCTACCACAGGCTTATTAACAATGTTTTCTAGGTCGTAACCCAATTCATACATAAGAACATCCAACTCTTCAACTGACACACTATCAACGTCGACCAAATCAACTAAACTTTCCATACCTCCATCGTATATTCTACCAGGACAGTATTTAAAAACATCATTGTGATGAACCCTCATGCTAAACATATTAGATCTGCCACCTGAAACATATCAACGGACCAAAGGACATTATCAAACTTTAATAAAAAATTGAAATATACCCCAATTAGAAATTTCAACGATTATAGCAACAAAACGTACCGTATTTTTTCTTAGCAGAGTTGTATAGAATGGTATTATCAACTCGATAACCTGGATCTCTTCTTACTTTCCATAAAGTGAATTCTATGTTTTGAAATTACGAATAATATCACAATAACATGCAATGATGGTTTGTGAATTGTGACAATTCTTTGTAAAGAAAGTTTTGGGACGAATGAAAGAGGCCGTCTAGGTGTGTATGGGGCGAGAAGAGGGATATGACATGTGGAAGTAATACAGAGTTACTATACGGTAATTACGAAAAGACGATAGTGCCCTTGTGCTAAAGACAAATTGTAACGGAAGGTAACGGTGTTGACTGACGGAAAAGGGGTCAAAGGACGCAATAGGCCTAAAAAAACTTGAGGAGGGACGCACGGGGATGATTTTTCAAACTTAGGGTGCATGACGATATTTTTGAACAAGTTTAAGGACCAACGGTGTATTTTTGTCTTTCATTTAAATTCGAGAATATAAAATAAAAAATCAACTTTTTTCATTTCCTTTTCTCTTCTTTACTCATTATTTCTATCCTCGCCTAAAAATATTCGAAAACGCAACGATAGATTTGTGGTACAAAACAAAATATATTACATAAAGGATGTCAAGTTCGTCACAAATTATTGACTTGAAAACATTAAACAAAATATAATAAAACTTGTTGGAAAGGAAACATTCAACAAAGCACATTTATAACTTATTAATTTGGCTTTTCATCAACCATCTCATTTTCATTACTTATTTCCTGCTTCTTAACCTGAGTGTAAAAATATAAGATTGAATGATAACGCCCAACAAGTAGCTATATACAATGGTGGATTTATTAATGCAATTGTATAACGAAATTAAATAATTTTGGTTAGTAAAACGGAGCATCAATCGAAATGTGTGAGTCATATGAACATAAATAAGTATTACTCTATTCTTTCGGGTTGAGACATAACATGTAACATTTCAAATAATAAACCTTATAATATTCTTCACCCAAAATTTATGTCAGCGTAATATACGAGAGTATAAATATCAACATGCAAGCATATGTTACCGTGATATGTTAATAAACATAAGAGATTGTACTTATAGTAACTACTTATGCAAAAGATTATTAGTAATTTACCATTCAAAAATTTCACATATGAGTATACTAGTTTATTAAGAACAACAATTCCACGATATTATAATGCAACGACTAGTGATAAGTATTCAATATGTTCATCCATAAAGTTTAGGTAAACATAAATAAAAATATAAACGGAAAGATGATTATTTATACTAAAAAATACGTAATATATCAAATCTGCACATAATATGTAAATTAAATTAGAGTAATATTTAAACCCGCCGCCTGCTAAACTTATAAGTAATTCTATTAAAAGGAAATAACGTATCTTATAGGGGAGTTGCCTTTGGTTAGCGTGAACTAATAAAGCTGAAATTTGATGACCTTACTACTTTTGGTGGATACGATGGGCACACCATATATTTGGGTGGTTAGGCAAGGAAAAAGCCATTAAGTCGTCATATGTTGGATAATTAATGGTCTATTTTATTAAATGTGTGTTAAATTATATTTTAACCACTTAACTTGCTTGCTTTGAACGAGAAAAAAAAAATGATAATAACTAATGCACTATTGCACTTATATATATATATATATATATATATATATATATATATATATATATATATATATATATATATATATATATATATATATATATATCACGAGATGTGTTGAGCCAGATAAGTAGATAATAGTTGTGTGTCGTAATTGTATTTATTATTCAATACTAAATATATATATATATATATATATATATATATATATATATATATATATATATATATATATATTAGCATCAATAAACGTTTACTGTAATTAGTTGTTAGGTGTAATTATTATCATTCTCAAACTTCTAAATTATCTCAAAGAAAGAAATTGTAAATATTTTCAATATATATCTTCTACCCATACCATACTTTTCTCCACTTGTATATCTATGTAGAAAAAAACTTTTGCATAGAGATTACAAATAAACTTTTGCAATATATGTCGTGATTCTCTAGGATCAGGGATATAATAACTAAGAAAATAAAAGGTGAATGCGTGATGAGGAATGCTACAACCACTCACAAATTCCACACAAATCACCCACACGTTGAGGTGTCACTCATTGATTGGTGGAGTTTATTACAATTTCTCTCTCTTCTCTCTTATACAACCAATTAGTGAATGACACCTCAGCGTGTGGGTGATTTGTGTGGAATTTGTGAGTGGATGTAGCAATCCTCATGCGTGATAGATGTTGGGCAAAGTCTATCCATGAAGTGAGGTCATTTCATAATAAGTCTTCTAAGTTTAATTGGAATTCTTAGTCATCATCGGCTTGTGAGATTTAAAAGAATTTGAAGTCCACGCAATTCACCTCTAAAGATCACCTTTTCTTATCACACATTTGGCATCAACATTAAACATTAATATCCAATACACGAATACATCATCTTGATCCAACATACTATTTTATTTTTGTTGATTTTTATGTTTAAGGACTCATATATCTGTCACTAAAAGTCAAAAATAGTTTTGGTTGAGACTCTTATTAGTTACACAAAATTGAAAATAAAAAATTTGACGATAATAAAATGGATCAACAAGAAAATTCGACACGTAACAAAATCGAGACTAATGATTAGCCAATATAAGTTAAAATTAAAACCAATTTTAATCAAAATAGAGTCGGATTAGTTTTATATATAAAAAACAAATATATGTAAAGCCTAAAGAGCTTTTTTTTTTTTTTTTTTTTTTTTTTTTTTTTTTTTTTTAAGCTTAAGTGTAAAATACCATTGTATTTTAATCGGTTAAATAAATTTTAGAATTTCAAAATCTTAAATTAGAATTACAATTATCTGAAGAAAATGCAATTAACTATGATATTAAATTGGAATTCGTTAAATTTTTCGAAAAAGAGAAAGTATTAAAATATCAAAAATTGGAAATGCACTCACTTTTTCTGAGAGAAAATTGCCGACTAGAAGAAGCACGTGTGGAAAATAATGTATAGTGGGGATGCCGCCAAGAGCATAGATTTGTCAAAGACTTAGCGTTTTTACCTTAGTAAGACATTACGATTTTTTTTAAAAAAACTGGCAAGACTTAGCGTTTTTTGTAAACCGCAAAATGGTACAAGACCTTGCTAGTTTTATTGGCAGTTTGGCTTTTTTGATTAAAAATTAGGTATTTGATAACATATGTTTGTAAAATTAATATTCTTTTTTTATCATTTTGTCTTTATTACTGTATTATACTACTATTATGGCTATAGATTTCTTAGATAATCTTTACTAATATAAAATTAGATTGATGATGACATCCTATCTTTGCTTCTTTTTTGGCTTCGTCATCAAGGTTCATTATTTTTGGATTTGTTTTAAGAGCCTTTTGGAGTTTTGGTACGTCATCAAATTTCAGGGTTGGGCTCTTTTGGAATTTCATTTAGGACGGTTTGAATGAAACGTTAGTACATTCCTAAATAAATGTATCTACATACTCTTTTGTACTTTTTGCCTACACTTTGAACTTGTTACATGACTTACGATTAAATGAGAAAATTTTAAAATGAGAAAGTTGAGAAATAACAATCACCATAAATTACAGATATATCGACTTGAATTAGATGCATTTCTAATTTTTTAGATGCATCATAATATATTTTCTAGCAAAAAAGTAGATGCATATACATATATTATATGCATTTTATGAAGTTTGACAAATCCTATGTATTTTTCATCATCTGTGAGTCAAATTTGTTGTTAGTACTACTTTGCACCGTTTTCACTTCAAAATCACTTTAGAAACTAATTGGGATGCATCTAAATGAATAGAAATGCATCTAAATCATGTCGATGCGTCTCAAATGTATGGTTATACTCTCTCCGTCCCAATTTACTTGTCCACTATTGACTTTCGAAGTCAATTTCATTTAACTTTGACCTTAAATTATTCTTTTTTGTGTTATACAATAGTTTATACTAAACATATGAATAGATTGAGTTTTAAATGTATTTTTATTGTTATAATTTTTATCAAGTAATATATAACACAAAAATAATATTTTATTGTCAAAGTTGTATAAAAAAGACTATAAAAGTCAATGATGCACAAATAAATTGGGACGGAGGGAGTAGTTGTTTCTCATTTTTCTCATTTTAAGTTTTCTTCTAACTGAATCGTTACTCCATATTACATACCTAAAACACATTCATCTCTATTAATCCCATCTATATGTGAAATTATACCATGAAATTTTTGAAAAAATCATGCCAAATAATGTATTGTTTGTTTCTCTTTAATTTGATATTTTACCAATAATTACAATACTAATACATATATAAAAAAATGCACTTATTTATTACTATTAATATATTTTAATTTGAGCCATCATAATCTGTTTCTTCATGTGATGGTCTGTTTACGACAAACGCGTTGGTGGTTCATGTGAATGTTTGTTAAGAATATATAAATTGGATGAAAAACATAGATGCAACATAACATGAAGAAGATGAAAAAAGTGGATTTATCAGATGTTCTATCATTTTATCTAGAATACTGTACAAATTGGGCATGTTACGATGTCTTATGAACACAAATACGGAGTAGATGAATACGATTGAAAAGAGATTGATTTGGAAATAAAAATTTTGTAGGGTGACAGATAGTGTCAAAATATTTAGAAAAACAAATCTTAAATTTGGTAATATGACACAATTGTAAGTGAACTTAAAAATATATGTGACATCTTTAGTCATAGAAATGCAAATTCCCCTCTCAAAATGGAAATACAATTTTGGTGTTCAAAATAGGGATTAACATGGATTACTTCATGGCCATTATGGAGGTTATTGCAAGGACATACATTTAGAACTCAAATGATGCTTCAGTTTATTCTCATTATCATATCAGATTTTGTTAGTTGGAAATCTTTGTAGCTGGTCACAAAATTTGTCATGATTGATTATTAGTTGACTACACATGTTACTGGGTCATGCTTATGGCTTTAAGGAGTATTTCAGCATGGTTTGAAGCGTGTGCTGCATTATTTTGACTTTCACCTTCACTTTTTGGTATGGTCAATCTCAATGGAATCTAAATTCAATTGGATCTGTGTGTGACCCAACAAGGATTTCATACTCTGGCCCTTGCATTGCGGCGGTGCGTTTAAGCATTTTTGTTTACCCAAAGATTCATTTATATTGGTTTAGATCTGTTTGTTCGCAGCACGTGAAAAAAGTTTATGCCCTCGTGTGACAGGGAAGTTGTTACAAACACAATAATATACACGAATGCTTAAACGCACTGCCCTTAGTGTGACTCTTAGTGAATACAATTCTAAATGTTTTCGACTTTTCAATATAATTTTACTGGATACCGCCCCCGTTATAAGAGAGGAGGGGGGGGGGGGGGGGGGGGGGGGGGGGTGTTCAAGCAATAAGCAAAAATATTATAAGCCCTTGGAAGTAAATGACTAACTTAATCAAGTTTTGCAATCCTTCAAACCTTGGTATTGACCTTTTCAAGATACCTATTGATTTATAACTCGATCTCTAATAAAACAATAAAATAGCATGCCTTAATTGAGTAATCATACAACATGAGACTTTGTCCATATCTAACGAACAAACACCCTTATGGAAAAAAAAAATAAATAAATAAAAATACCATGTGTTCCTTCCGGATCTAGAGGTTTCCAGCCAGTCTTGGTTGAGGTTAAGATTATCGCTAAATTCAAAATTGTTAATTTTGGTATATGAAACTAGTTCTAAGATTTTCAAGAACTCAAGTATTCTTCCCAGCCCACTTTTTCTAGCCTCTTTGTTTTTTCCAACACTGTATCTCTAGCATCTTCTTGGAATTGAGCCATTCTGTAGAAGTCAATTAAAGTACGCATGTGTGTTAAGACCTGCTCTTCGGGGTTTAACTTGCATTCTTTTGTATGTGTGCACGTGCATTAGAGGTAGCAAGTCACCAGGATACTTATAACTTGGTAGATTTAAGATATGTTTTATCTTGAACACTCGGTGCAAATTATTGCATAAAACCTCCACATTAGAATTTTCAAAGAAATAAAGAATATTATTGAACTTTTTTCTACCTATTTATAAAAAATTATAAGTTTTGGAGAAAAAGTGTTTCTGTCAAGCCAACCTGATACGACCTGTACCACAAAACTACCCGGTTTAACCCTTACCCAACCTGACCAATTGGCTACCACTATTATGGGTGTTTTCAAGTGTGTGAGATTATGCATCGAAAGAGAGAAAACCTTGCTTGGAGGGCAGTATCAGCCACCCCTAACATTCTGACCGCCAACAAGCCTGCATTAGTGGCATTGTTTATTGCAACCGTTGCAACAGGAACACCTCTAGGCATCTGCACCACACAACAAAATCCCAGGCTGATTTTCGGGAACATGGAAACACTCTCAAAATTCTAACATAGATGTTGCAAAATGGGAGGGTGTGTAATGGGTTAAATAGATAAGCTTAAGTACGGGTTGGGTCAAAGCATTTGACTAGTCTTCAGGTGACTCTTAAACTGTTTGGTTCTTAGTTTAAGTCTTTAGTGTAACCTATTTGACTCGTTAGATAAAAAATAGAACATAACCCAAATCGGCCCATTTATATGTTATAATGAGTGGAACCACTACTTATGTGTACCTGCACAATAGAGAGAAGGGAGTCAAGTCCATCCAATGCAGAAGCACGTACAGGAACTCCAATCACGGGTAAGGGTGTCAATGCAGCTACCATGCCTAACCAAACGAAGTTTAGAGGTTAGGTTACTCATGCTCATCATCTTACCATATTATAAGCTTAAAACTGAAAATGGCAGTGGACAGAAACCTGGCAAATGAGCTGCACCCCCAGCACCAGCAATAATAACTTGAATGCCTCGTTCTCGAGCAGATGTAGCATAAGAATACATCAGTTCAGGTGTCCGGTGGGCTGACACGATTCTAACCTGCATCAAACTTTATGTTTAAAGGTCTGATAGCATTTGATACAACCCAACTCTAATGAGGTGAATCATGAATGACTAGTAAAAGTGGCAATTTCAGATAATTTACTTATGAATGGGACTTGAGCATTGTTTTTTATGCATACAACCTCCTAATTAAATAATCGTATTTAAAAAAAATAAATGCATATTGCAACAATATACTTTTTAGTTCAGATTCTACAGGATATATTCTAAGAATTCGTCTGAATGGGACAAAAAGTGTTTCAGGTCAATCCAACCTGACCTGTTTCGACAAAAAGCACTTGTTTTGACCCGTTACCCATCTCACTCAACTCACCCATAATGATTATGTAAACCTAAAAGGTTAACAAATAACCTCAGCAGACACACCAAAGTCTTCTAGAACTTTAGCAGCTTCTTTCATCACTGGAAGATCAGAATCAGAACCCATAATGATTCCAACACGTGGAGCAACTGTGTCAAGAAGATAATGACTTTATGAGAAAAGTATAACATACAGTAATTAGCTTCTGTTGTCTGCAGCAGTTTGTTAAATAAGAGGCAATTACTCGACCCATAATAATAAACATTAATAACAAGATGATCTGATAATTTTAACATTATAAACTGATTAGTATGACTTCCATCATGCGAATCCAAAAAGACCCTTAATTGTAATTATCAGATCAACACTTCTGGAATATTCTCAAATTCAGCAATACATTAGAACTATTTCTATTAATCCCATGCCTTGTAAGGCCTGTTTCTTGTAAATCTTATTACATAGTCCACAGAAAACATACCTGGAATATCCTCTGCACTTCCTTCGTTCAGAAATGATTTCACCCGTGCTTCCACAATGCCCATTGAAGGTCCAACAACGGTGATGTGACCCATCTTCCTTTGCTTTCGCATATCTGCAATGTCATGGATAATATGTTTTTAGTAATCGGCCGATGGTAACAATGTGGACAGCTGCGTGAATACCTACCTGGCTTATCATACCAATGAATGGTGGCCCCTGGAGTACACAATGCCCTTTTAATAATCTGATTTGCAATAATAAAACCAGCTTCTCCCTGTGCAAATCATAAAAGTAAGTATCATCATGTTGCTTTTCAGGGAAGAAAATGAAAACCCCTAAAAACAAATAACAATAGAAAAAAAATATCTAATAATTTGTATTGTGTTACAAATGAATGTTAATACAAGTTGTCGAAAAGGTACTTACACAAAATACAGATATAGATAGTTTTTTTTACCTCATCTTCACCTAGAATGTTGTACATCATGGAAGCTGGAGCCTTCATTGATGGATCACCAAGAGGCAGACCAACAACTGCCCGCAAATGTTGTTCATATTGTGAAGTATAGCATGATTCAATAGTGTGGTGCCCACTGTTATGAGGTCGAGGTGCAACTTCATTTAGTAAAATCTGTATTTTGAAACACATGAAGCACAACATAGAGTAAATAACTCAACATAAAGTAAATAAAAAATGAAACAAAAAAAAATGTGAAGTAGCACAAACCTCGCCATCTTCTGTCAAAAATAACTCAACCGCAAACACACCAGCACCTTCCAATGAAGCTACTGCTCGAGAAGCAACATCAGTTGCAAGCTTCATAATCTTCCACGACTCATTAGCAGGTGCCTTAACAATGTGGCATATGTTATCCCTATAACAATAGAAGAAATAATACTAAATATGTCTACCAATAAGAAAAAACGAATTCACATAAATATATGGACATTGACATATCATCTTGCCTGTGAACAGTCTCAACAGCGGGATAACACAATATACAATTATCTCTTCCCCTTGCAACAATGACCGCAAGCTCCTAAAACAAACATGGAAACATTTTTTATGAGCTCTAATAATAAACATTGAAGAGGGAAAATCAGTGGACATAATTGAAATAATTTGACTCTAAGCAACTACTAAAGTGGATACTGACCTTAACAAATGGCGCCCATTGTTCAACATATAAACCATGACCAAATCCTCCTAGAGCTGAAAATGAATTTTTTATTTAATTTGTCAGTCAGAGGCTCCTATGTCACCTTATTGGCCTACCCAAATATGCTACATGATTATTATGAGTTTGTGGGTAGTAAGAGCTTAAAAATAAACAACACATGTACATCAATGGTTCTAGGTCTAGCTACTTTAACTGTAAGTATCTTTAACAAACATTCCAAGGATAGACCGATAAATATATTTGAGGAAAAAAAATACATTCCTTATCAACCACCATTTAACAAAGAACAAAGTTTCAAGCTTTTTATTCATATGAAAAAAAAAAAAAAAAAAAAAAAAAAAAAGAGAGAGAGAGAGAGAAGGAATTAACAACTGGAAAACTAAAGAAATCCATTGATAAAAGGGGGGTTCTACAAAGTCGAGCATTAATATTTTGACAGCAAAAAAAGAAAAAAATATACCATTTATTGCAGAAGTGAGAGCCTCTTCAGTTTTAGCAACAGCATTACCACGGCCATCATAGGCTAGCCTTCGACTCTTTATCATAAGAGGATAACCAAATTCTTGACCAGCTTTTATGGCACTTTGTAGGTCTTCTATCTGTCCCAACAAGTTTCGTTGCCAAAAAACTAAAGCATAAACATTATCTTCCTTTTGTAAATAATATGTGCATAATTTATTTCTGAACTATACAAACCTGCTTAAACCTGGGAAGTGGAATGCCATGTCCAGAAAAATGGACCTTTTGAAGATATTTATCCTGAAGAAAAACATAGAAATCCTTATTATAAAAAAGTCATCACCGCAGTAATGCTGCAACAGAGATCATAAATGGGGTAGACAACTAACTAAAACGATTTGTAAAAGAGGAAAACAAAACAGATCATAGCAACAAGAGGTATACACAAAAAGATACTTGTAACTCTTATGTGATTACAATCGTATCAACTAAAAGTCAAATTATTTCAAAAAAGTGTCAAGAGCTCTGATCTAGGGACACAGCTATTTAAATGACAATACAATACATATATCGAACAGGGGAAATCCAACTATTAAAAGGTTGGCCATATACTGCAATACCAAACCACACCAGAACACCCAAACATCGACATAAAACCTTTTATTTTTATGTGCTACCAAGTATTTCTCTTTAGTTTAGTTGAAAAGTAGTGACTTGTTTTGTTTGAAATCCAACATGTAATGATATTCAGACCATGTCAGAGATGGCAAGAGAACACATGTACCTGGATAATACGAATAGTAGAAGCTTTAGGCTGGCAATCTACCCCTTGTTTTTCAAGCTTCTCCAAAGTGTCCGCATCAACATGCTCAATTTCAACAGTTAGTATTTCGCACCTATCAAAACAAGTTAAGTTGGAGAGATTTAGCTAAGCGGCGTATAATTATAATAGCACCAAATTTAATAATTCGAACCTTTTAGCAAATTCTTCAACTGTGGCACTATCGTCAAAGCTTCCCACCATATGATAGTGGGATATAGAACTTGCAGGGCAGTTCTCCAAAGGATCCAAAATATTGACTTTAATCGCCATTTGAGAAGCAGCTTGGCAAAGCATGCGTCCCAACTGACCACCACCCAAAACACCAACTATTTTGTCAGATGGTCCATGAGGAGCTGGTACATCCTCCTTCCTACATCATCGGAATGATTCATAGTATATTAAATGTAAGCTTTAACTCGTTTTCAATTTATATTCAAATTTGACTTTTGATTCAAATATAAAATGATGTGTAACCTTTGTGAAACATCACTTTCAATAGAGGCGCTGCAAGCAATGGAACGGGCACTTTGTTGATTAATCATTGGACATGAAGAAGAGCACAAAGAGATAGAAGTGCTGCTTAACTTCTGGAACGTTCCAAACTTAACTAGTGAACTTCGGGTAGAAGAAAAAGCTGAAGTAAAACCAACTTGATGGCTGCTTGGGCTCAGCATCCTTATCATAACATAGCAGAAGGTTAAACCTTAAAATCTAGTCAAGATAATTATTATTAAAAAAAAAAAAAAAAAAAAAAAAAAAAAAAAAAAGGCGTCCCGTAACAAAAATAAAGTTTCATTTCCTCTAATTATTGGTTAAAAAAGTAGTTTGGTTTAACTGGGTTCAAAAATTAACATTTTATCTTGTTAAACACAGTGGGATCTTTGGGAAAATTCAGCAATTGGCTAAAAGTGCATCCCTTATTTTTTAAATTAACATGCTTACAGGTGAAACTTTACATTTTTATCGTCGCAATGGGGGTATAAATATGAAAGCAAAGTAGAAGGTACTTACAAATACATTAATGCGGAAGTGTCCAACAAATTGCCAACTTAATTCAGTTCAAAGACCCTCACAGACCTGAAACCATGTGTCGACAGGATTTAACAATTATCTGTAACCCCAAACATGAAACAAACTTTATAACCCCATTTCCCAAGTACAAGATAGCAGTACCAATCCATCTAATTTAAAACTAAGTACCAGATAGCCCAGTAACAGCAATAGTGGATAATGGATTAGCCTAATTTCTCGCTTACTTATAGGAAATCATATTATTAGCGGCCAGTAATAAACAGATTCTATTAGTTCAACATTAATTACGGCAAAAAATTTGTACCAAATCAAGATTTAGGGGGTGTTTGGGATTGCTTATTTAGAGTCCTTATTTTCTCAAAGCTGCTCAAAACCTACTTATTTTTATGTTCTTATTTCAAAGTAAAACAATCAAACAAACATTTTTTTTTCAAACATTTGAAAGAGCTTAAAACTAAGCAATAAGCACTTAAATAAGCAATCCCAAACTATAAATTCAATAACCAATCAATATAAAACAATGCATGCGAACCTGAAGTAACTAATTTTCAACAAATTCAATAACAATGTCCGGCTGTTAAATAATCAATAGTGAAAATAGAAATCGAAACAAATAAATTAATATAATATTTGTGAATAAGAGTTGCTTACTGGTTATTAGCGGAGATAACACGCAGCAGCTGAACGAGGGAAATAAAAAGGAAATATTTGGCTTTATTTTGACCTATTGAACCTTAATTTTTGGTACTTGTATTGCCAGGGTTTAAGATTTGGGTTTTACATGTTAAACCCCTGACAAGACTTTGTACTATGTGTATAACTGGTCCTTTATTTTCTTCTTATATACTACCTCCATCCATAAATAAATGTCGAGTTTGACTTTTCAGAGTCAAACTGGATCAACTTTGACATTAACTATTTTTGTGGGTGTTATATACTATTTGATGCAAAATATATGAATGAATTGGGTTTTAAGTGTATTTTTCAATGGTATAATTTTTTTTTTATCATATATTGTATAAAACAAAAAAATATTTAAGGTTAAAGTTGAACCAGTTTGACTTTGAAAAGTCAAACTGGACATTTATTTAGGGACGGAGGGAGTAATATGATAACTCATTTTTGGCCAAATCGAGGGATTCGATTAACCAATGAGAGGGCTCCATTTTGAAATCGAGCCCTCTCATTGGTTAATTGGTTTCCCAATCGAGAGAATGTCCCTACGTTAAAAGTGTTTTTTGAGAAGCCTCCCCAAACATAGACGTGTCGAAAACGCGAATAAAAAAACCTTTGGGAACCGGGTGTGTTTTCTGAAACTTTGGTGTCGCGGAGTCTCTGGCACTATGAGAGGCACTATCTAGAAGCTTTTATAACACATAACCAAAACATGTGTTTTTGGTGATGCAAGACTAGATGATACTCACTTGGCAAGTCGACCTTATGATTAGTTATACACTTGGCTTGGTGAAATAACCATTAGATTGTCTTCATACTTATGGCGTGTATTGTCTTCTTAGCTAGCTATCCACATTGCACATTAAACCGCACATTGGCTTGGTGAAATAACCAATTAACCATTAGATTGTCTTCAAAAAGGCGGGACATCCAATCAAGCCAGGTTTCGAACTTGGGCCTGTGGGATAAATGAGCTAGCATGTATGTGCACCCGAATGTGCTCCCCCTTGAACATAGCTCCCCCTAGATCGTTGCTCCCCCTTATTTCAAGGCGGGGATCCATGGTTCAAGAGCCTCACCTTTGCGGTGGCCTAGCTACACATAGTAATCACAACATGCAACAAACAAGAAATCCTCACATGTGAAAGTTCCAAAATGGGTTAGGCTACCATTCGAAAAACTTGCAACATGGGTTAGTCCTCATAGCAATACGTATATATGTGTATGTGTTTGTCCAATTTAATTAGATTTTATAAAAATTATCCCTTTATTACTTTTATAGACCGAATGATGAGCAAATATATGTATATATTCATATGAGTATTATTATAACATAACATAAGCATTTTATTTCATAGAAGAAGCATGGATCATACAACCAACTAAACATCCTAGAACTCCTAAGGAAAACTACAACATTTTATGAATAGCTCTTAAAACTCAAGAGAGTCCATTGTGAAAGATTCCTCCATTGGGGTCACATCATCAACTTCAATCATTCTAGAATGATCATTTGGGTACTTGCTCTTAATGTGGTCAAAGATGCGTGACAAAAGTCTAGCATATGGAAGTGGCTCTTTATTGTAGTCCAAAGCTTCCATTCTCTTTGCTATAAAGTAAGCAAAGTTGAATGGAGTCTCGGTCAAAATACAATAGAGCATGTACCCAAAAATGATGGGTATCTTCTCTTGAGGTTCCACCTCCATAAACACATTCTTCAACAAGACCTCCGCCCAAGGCATCAATTTGACGTGAAGTTGATATTTGTTCCAATGTTCGAATGGAGCCTTCTCACAATGGTAGTCGGGTTGTAGAATGGTATTTTGAATGATGACGGCATGAATTGAGGCCACTAGAGCATAAGTACTTGGATGATAGTGCCTTATATTCATGAAGTCCTCCGTCTTGGTGGACCTTGTATAGAACAAGTTCCCTTTAGAACACACATTCAACACCTTTCCCAACTTCTTTAAACTCCATGCATACCCATGCCCATACATACGAAAATTGAGAGTAAGAGAAGGTTGATCTAGATATAATTTAGCTTAAAATTCTTGAAGATGCCTAGGATAAATTTCGATGGGTAGGTCACGAACTAAGGAGAAGGCATTAGCTTGGATGAATGGTTTTCTCATATCGGTGGCACACATGAAATTTTTGTCGGATACACGACCTTCATGATATTCACGGTACTCAAACGGTTCATACACATTAGTTTCGTTTGACTCGTCAACACGTTTCATGAATAACTTAGTTGCCATTCTTTTGAAGAGAAGATAAGTGTATTTAAGGTAGAAGAAGGTTGTGATGAATGGATATGATACAAAGTCACTCCTTTTATAGTAAATTAGTATGAATTAGGTATGTTTAAGGAAGATCTATAGTCCAAAGGATAATCATTCTTAGTACTAAGATTCCTAGTACAAGATGAGTTGAAAGAAAGTGGTGTATGGGGAATCTAATTATTCTTGTATGACATGAGTGATTAGGAATTAGTTAGTTATGAGTTTAGTTGGGTTTGAGTGCTCATGTTAGATCCTATGGTAGTTGCATACATTCTTTACAAAAGATATGCATGAATTTATCATAGTTGATGAGTGAATATCAAGTGACATCAAATCATTGGAGAATGACTTTATCAAACACCATTTTGAACCTACAACTACCCAATACATGAACCAAGTGCAAGTATTTCATGTAGGATATTCAATGAGTGTAGTCATATGTGTATGATAATTAAGTGCTTCTTCATTTTAGGTACACAAGCTAGATCCTATGAACCATCACACATTATATAGAAAGTCAATACACAATACATGATATCTCTGGTTCATAGTTCGTTGTGTAGTGTGTCGACATAAATAATCCTTATGTGTTACTTGCATTAACACCATAAGTTCCCAAGATCTCGGATGAGGAACTTAGCTCATTTAGTCTATTCATTGGATATTTTAGTTTGTTATGCAATACCATACCGAATTCGATTCATAGAAATTCTCTTCAACTATGTAAATAGTTTGTATGTTTGCACAAAATCTTTTCATTTCTCTTCTTTCCTAAACACAACGCATGCCATATTCACATAAATTGAACAAGTAGATATAGATGTGCGTCCTCCAACATGATTGTGAGTCGTAATTTGAAGTTTTATCTAATCTTGGGATTTTGACACAAATGACTTTCAATCTTATTAAGATATTCTTTGTGTTAAATTTTCTTGTTCATTGCACATAATATAGACATGTAGAGTCTTGAATATTATCAATCATTGTTTGAATAATGAATTGATATATATCTTGTCTTTCATGCCTCCACATAAGTCCTAGACATATAATCATATAACCACTAAGAACATCTAAAGGACGTGCAAACGACTTCTAGACAACTCATTATATCTTATGGATTGTTCTCTTAAGATGCATGTTTTAACATCAAAACCTATCCCAAAGCAATTTGGACTCTTGAAAAATGTCATGCCAAAACCTAATCTTGTTTGTTTTGTGACCTAAGTGTCCTTTTATTCAAGTCACCAATGACTTGTTGTATAGGATGACCCCTCGTTTCTCTCACTTCCTTAGGATTGCCTTCATCCGAAACATTAACTTGTAATGTCGGCCACCTTTCTTGATCTTGAACTATAGGTTCATTGATCACATCATCTTTTACCGAAGGAGATGATTTAGGCTCGGGCATGCTCTCATCAAAGGTCACATTGAGAGATTCCTCAATCCTCATTGTTTTCTTGTTAAGCACTATGTATGCTTTACTAGTTTGAGAGAATCCTAGGAACACACCTTCATACGACTTTGGGTCGAATTTGGTAAGATATTCATTGGTGTTAAGTATAAATACTTTGCAACCAAATACTCTAAAATACTCTAAGGAAGGCTTCCTATTTCTAAATATTTCATATGGAGTTTTATTAATGACCTTTCTTATATGAACTTTATTAAAGATATAACATCGATATCTAGAGCATGACACCAAAACTTTTGTGGGATGGATTGCTCGTTAAGCATTGCACGACTCATCTTTCTTAACTTACGATGTGTTCTTTCAACAATCTCAAGCGATTGAGAAGTGAACGGGCCCGATAAGTTATAAGATATTCCATGTTGTTCACAAAAGGTTCCAAATTGCATTTTATCAAATTCACTACTATGATTTGTTTTAATTGATACAATTGAACAATCAAGTAGGTTTTTAAGTTTCTTCTTAAAATGTTGAATTTATAAAAGACTCCATCCTTGTTTTCTAAAAACTCTATCCTAGACATGTATCACAATAATGCCTTACAAAACTTAACAATGGTAAATTGCTTACTAGCTTGTCGGCAAGACCTACCTTCCTAAGCCGAGGCGTTGGGTTATTTACCATGTTTGTTATGCATATATTGCTAATAATATTCTATGATCAACAAGTGTACAAGTTGTTTCGCCTATGACCTTTAGCTAGTATGTTACCGTTTTTACTAAAGTGCAATCTACATTGGTAAACATAATACTAAAATCATCATCAATAAGATTACTTGTACTACACAACTTAGAGTTTAGATTGCTACCATGCTCATCATTGGTGAGTTCTACAAAGTCATGAAGAGTATTGTTATGGGTGACTACACAAGAAGTTTGAGGAAAGTATGGTTTAGCAAAAGCATTTAATGATGAACCATAGTTACTCAGACTTCTGGCGCGTTGACGCGCCAGTCGGCGCGTCAGAGTCGGTAACTTTTGGTTTGCAACCTTCTTTTATAAATACAATAGGTTTGTCTTGACTTGTAGATGTATTTTTATCATTTTCAGAAAAACCAAGACCTCCCTTGTCATGAAAGGGTTTTTGCTCATGTAACATTTTGTTTAACTCAATACCACTTTTCTCACATTTAAGTAGTATCAATGTTGTGACCAAGAAACACGTTCGAGGTTGATGGAAATATATGAAAACCATGGTTATTTCTAGAGAGAGAAAGTAGAGAGAGAAAGGTGGAGAAACTATGTGTTTTATTGAAATGACAAATGAAGTGAAGCTTACACACTTTCCCACACCCCTCATGGAGAGTCATGAGGGGTATTTATAGGCTCCTAACACTACATGTTTGCCTACTTGACAATAGTAGTCCTTGTAGTTTCTAATCTAGTCCAATTCACTTGTGTGACGTTATCTTTATAAAAAAGCGAGGCTAACAATCTCCCTCCAAGATATCGTCACACGTGAATGGTTACATGAGACCTATAAATACATAAACAATGTACATTACATTACAACAATAGTAAACTATGTTGACGTTGTTGAAGCGCAGAGTCTCTGTAGTCTAGATACTGAGGCAGACTTGAAGTTCTCTCTTCAGACGATCTCGGCGTATGATCTTTGACACTGACGGAAAAGGTCTTTGTAGCTTTGAACTTCAACTGTAATGGTCTAGTTAGGTTATTACTCCCTCCTAACTAGTGAGCCTTTATTCTTCTTCCTGCTCCCTCCTGAACCGACAACTCTTCTTTCATCTCGCAGCAGATAAAGTAGATTCAAAAGTGTAGGAACATGGTTGTCGTACGGGTAGCAGCATAACAACATAACTCACATAACATTGCATAGAAGGTTGGTAATAAGCTCTGATGAACACATACTTGGTACCTCATGGTACTTCTCTGTTATTAAGCACAGTTCCCTCGATCAACCAACGTACTGAAGACGAAACACTACTTCTTTTGGCATGTTCTTCTCCCTCCTGATGGTTGCGAGTCATCGGAATCATCATAATCTTGTGTACATGCCATACAATTACCTGTACTTTACACTTCTAATACAATTTAGAAGCCATAACAGCCTTTTGGAGCACATTCTGTGAGTATATGTCGCGAAAATATGACTCTCTTTATCTACAATCTCATTTCTTCTCTTCAACCTATAAGCGACCTCTTCAAATTCCAACCAGCTAGTAAATAACCTCTGACTAGAGAAACAACCCAATATAACAAATCTGACAATAAAGTAAACATCCCGTAGATATGTGACTTAATCTTGTACTATGGTGTGACTAAGAACGGTGTAGAGAGTTCGTACACCATCGAATCTCTGTGTACTCTATACTCTTCAACCAACCAACCATCAAGTATAAGAAGTACATCACCTCTTGATTATCCACAACTTCGTGTGACACTGAGCACTACAATGTAACTCCTTTAAGTGATAGTTAACTAGGTCTTCGTCCATCCACCCCTTGACCTATGAAAACTAGATAATCCAAGTCTTCATCACTATCAATACTAGTGAATGCACAAACAAGTATCTTCGAAAGTCATGCATCCATCCACCCCTAGACTTTGAGATAAATAAGTACACATGCCCTTGAAATGAATTTTAAACCCATAAAGGTGATAAAGAACTATCCCCATAATCACAAAATCCGATACCAGCCGTTGTCATTTGATTGTGATTCTTGATTAGGATCTTTTAAGCAATTTGTGGTGTGTTTTTGGTGTAGCATGAAATTCAATCTCGTTGATTCATAGTGATTTCGTATTTTCCCTACAAAAATAAAATTGGAAAATTTTCTCGCCCATAATTTGGAAATCACCAAGAAATGCAATTCTAAGGTTACCAGAAAAATTTGAGTTTTGAAAATTTTTACGCCAAATTTCACCGAAAAAATTTGAATTTCGGGCCAAAATTTTCAACGTTATACCAAACTTTGAATTTCGCGTAAAAATTGAACGTTTAGTCTCCTCTCAAAAATAAATTTTACTCAATTTTCCCGCCGAAAAACCTTTTATTTTTTTATTTTTTTTATTTTATTTTATTTATTATTATTTTTTTACTAACTCGGTAAAGCATCCTAACTCGGTAACCCCTTCCCATACTCGATAACTTCATCTAACTCGATAACTTCTCCTTAACTCGATAATGCCCCTAACTCGGTAACCTTCAAACTCGGTAAATCTTTTCTAACTCGATAAGATTATTGTAACTCGATAACCTAGATCAATTTTGGCAGAGTTTCGTTAAGGTAAACCCAATTGATATCCTTACTCGATAAACGATAAGGTATAAAGGCTAACTCGCCAAAGATTAAGCTAACTCGATAAAGAGTTAACTCGATATACACCAATCCTTACTCGATAGAAATGATGCTAACTCGATAAGCACAATGTCTAACTCGATAAACACATGTCTAACTCGATAGAACACATGTCAAACTCGATAAAAAAAACAAGCTAACTCGATAAACAGCTGCCAAACTCGATAATCATCAACCCAAACTCGATAAGCACGTACTTTTTCCGAGAAAAATCACCCAAAAACACATTTTTTTCACCATAAAACACCACGATTCGCCCCCGGTTAGCTCTGATGCCACTTGTTGGACCGTAGATCTAGCTTTATCACCTTTGAATATGATGTTAGAGAGAGACGGAAGAGCTAGAGAGAGAAAGTAGAGAGAGAGAGGTGGAGAGCACTATGTGAAATAAAACCTTGAATAAGCATGAACTCTTACCCTTCCTAACAAGCTTAGGAGGGGTATTTATACTTTTACATAAGCCACCATGGGCTTTCTCATGGACCTTCTTTTGGGCCAAGCCACTAAGGCTTTTACTTAAACTTAATGAACTAGCATTTTACTAACTATTACATGAATATATTTAACTAACTATTTGACTCAATAATGATCCTCACTTTTAATCCTAACAAAATCAATTTAGCTACCATGAACCTATTGATGAGGCGAAAAATGAACCACTTTTAGGGGGTCATTTAAGCCCGAAATTGAAATTATTTGATCAGATATTGCCCTAAATCGTTCCTTTTGTAATTTTAGGTACTTTGGGAGAGAAATCTGGAAAAGGAAGCAATTCGGACGTTTTTGGAGCATAAAAGTGAAGAAAACGCCAAAGTCTTAATTTTCCTTGCTGGGAACAGTAGGTGACGGCGTCAAGAAGAAAATCTTGACGGCGTCAAGAGTAAATTGCATGACGACCCAGTACAGATTTGACGGCGTCACAAGGTAGCGTCAAGAGGAAAATGCATGACGGCCTGGAAACACATAACACTTGACGGCGTCAGATCTGGATCAAGGGAGTCCGAGGAGTATTTTGGCGGCGAGATGGCGGCGTCACAAATTTGTTCTTGACGCCGTCAGACCCTATTTCCTATATATAGTTTTCTAATTTCACATTAAAAAGAGAGAAGTTTTGGAGAAACCCTAAGTACGAACTTGGTACGAATTTTACAGGTTTTTCAAGGGTTCTTAGCCCTTGATACCACTCATGTGTAATTGAGATAAGTATTCTTTTAATTCAATCAATATGTCTATATGTTGGTTGTCTATATCTTGTTCTTGTCTTAATTCCATCATGCTAGGCTAGATCTATCTTGTGTTTGCTTGGATCTAATGAAACCTAGATGTTAATTATGTGTTGATTACTTGTTTATGGTTGTATTGGATGAATGATTTCGATGTTAGGCTTAAGAAAACTGGCAGATCTCCAAATGGTAACATGCTTGAACGTCTTAGGAAACATGAACTGATGTGCACTAGGTTTTATTGGTTGTATTTAACGCATGAGCCACTGTTTACAATCCCTATGGTTGTGCCGGGCATGACATAGGAGGAGATAAGAGCTCATAGGATTGGGGAATTAAGTGCGCCACCCCATGAATGGTATTAAGGAATACAATCCGTCATCCACGCAACTATAACAAGTAATTAACGTGTAAAAGATATCTAGGGAGTAATGAAATCTAAGTAAACACAATTTTCTCCACTTATTGCTCACAACCTTAGTATAATTTAGTTTATTTTCATTCTTAGTATTTTATTTTGATTGCATCTTTAGTATTGGGTTAGTTGACTAACAACTAATTCCGCCCTAATCCTTCAAACCCGAGATTTTTACTTGCTTTCTAAAAAATATAAAAATACAAAAATAATCATCCCTCATCTTTAGAACTAGTATTTAGGTTTTCTAATCCTAGCGACACTATTCCTAGCTGAACGATCAATCCCCCGGTACTTGTCACTATACTATACTACAACGATCAGGTACACTGCCTGGTGGGGGTTGTAAGCTTCTCAAGATCCCTTGAGAGGTAAAGCCTGGTGCGATTCCCACGTATCACCTATTCCTCACACAACCAATGAATAAAACTCTATAGTGATAAATAAGATCGAAACATCATTCATTTGTGATTGCAATAACCATGATCTATAACATACAGATAAATAAGAAGTCAATAACCAAACTTTAATACCATATTTGTGGTAATTAACCATCCTATTTTGATTTTCACATCACATATACAAAATTACAAAGAAGTATTAGACTTGAATTCGCATTCAAGTAAACACTTTCTACTAAAATCACTTTAAATCTGAATTAAATAATCCATAATGCTTGGTATAGTATCTATACTACTTATAATAGAGGAAGGACTCTTTCTCCAAAAAATTTAGACGTACAAAAAATGATGCATAATTTACAGCACTTAAAAGCAAGCAATTTTCATAATTACAACAACCAAAGCATGCTGTACAACAAAAATTAGCACAGAACAAAATTCAGACCAAAATCCTATGAATTATACATTAAATAGCATTAAAAAAACCCCTACACCCAATAGTACAATTGTTTAAACACAATGTATCAACCCATCGTCGACCTTCTCGAAATCAAAAATGAAACCAAAAACGTCCTAACCTAAACCCAACACAACCAATAACAACAATATAACCAATATATTTTTGTTTGGTGCTTGGTTTTCGAAGAGGTAAGAAATCAAAAGGGGTAAAAACAAATACGAGAGTGTTTCATTCCTCTTTTTCTTTCGGTTAAGACAAAAACGAAAATAAAACAATAAAACCTAGACGAGACCACTTTTTGACATGATCTTGAAGCTGAAACATGGTTGGTTCTGTTTCACGATTACACAACAAGAAACAAATCAATCAATTGGTGTTGGGTTTGAGCTGAAAGGTAGGTTAGGTGTTTGATCTGTAGTGTTTGGTTTCATAAAGAAAGAAAGAAAGAAAGGTGTTCGATTATATAAAAGGACGAATTGTAGTTTGTGTGGTGACTGCAAGTTGTATTTTGATGAGAAAGTTGTGTGACTGCGGTTCAAAGAAAAGTTTTTTAGGGTTGGTGTAAATGGGAAATATTAGGGAAAGAGTGTCATATATCATTGTTTTAGGGTTAATTAACTTTGGGCTGATATTGGATTATCATCTATTGGACCAAGATTTCAAGATAAGTAATGTTGGCATGTTGGGCCACGAAATTATTAATATTGGATGTCATATTGTCATATGATTAACTAGTCAAGGGTGGTATAAGAATAGTTTGGCTAATATGAATTATATGATAATGGCTATAAGTTGGGTTGTCAATCACCGTACCATATTAAAAGTTTAAACAATATATTATCTAAATACCTTCTATTTAATTCATATTATTTAGCTAGGGTTAATTCACATTATTTAGCTAGGTAAAAGATATGACTAAATGTCAATCATCGTACCATTTCTTATTATTATCCTAAATATGATAGATAACTCAAAAGATTGCAATGAATTAGATTAACATTATATTTTAATTATTTCTAAAAAAGATTAAATTACATATACAAGTATTTTTATCTAGCTTAACCTAGGTCATTGTGAACAACGAAAAAATCATTGATAATTGGAAAATAAATTATCATGCATTGAAGAATGAAGAACATTGTTTCTGGTTTAAGAGTTAAAGTTGTTCCGACACGAATTTCCGTACATTTATTGTAAAAAAATGTAATAATTTAAAATACGTAGCTCACCTGAAATTAAAATACGTAAAGTTATTGTTAGAAAAAAACATGTAAACGAAAAATATTTGCTCGCCACAAAATTTAGTCACATTGTTAAATTGTTTGTCACTTATTTCAGCTTGTAGTGACATTTCATGTAAAACTTAATCCTAACTTTTTTACATCAAACTTATTGAAAAAATGTTATATGTTTATAATATTAAGAAACAAATTTATTGTATAGCATATCTAGAGCTTATCTTACTAGAAAATGCTAAGGAATTATATATCATTGTTATTGCTTAACGTTATAGTTATTGTTCGAAAAAACGTGTAATAGAATATTATTTTTTTGCCGCAAAATATAGTCACAGGGTACCCGCCGCCGCATCGCGCGGGTACCCTGCTAGTATCCTTTCAAAGTAAGCAAGTCACTATCTTTCAATAGCATAAACTTGAACACTTCCACTTTTTGTAGTCTACAAATAGCCAATTCATAATGTTAAAGACAACATATTTATCCCGTCATTGAGGTAAATAACATTTAAGGTACTTGTTAATCTAACGTTGCCACCAAATAAGATAACAATATTGAGATATCTAAATATAGTCCAAAACAACAACATCAAACCACAACCAAACAAACTATACTAATGTGTACAACTACTCTACATTGCAACTCTACGATAAGCTCTAATAAAGAGAACCCATCTCACAACTACTCTTAGCGCACACTGTGATACAAAATTTCAGTATCAAATGAGATCTTATTATGATTAAGATAATCTTGTTTCACCTCAAATATAATGAAACACCACAACTTTAAATCATTTAAGAAATGGAAATTGTGAATTCAATTGCAACAATATTGCTAATCTATAGACTTAAGAAACAAGATCAACAATGATTGTTATTGGAATTATGATAGGGAAAGGATTACAGAGAGTTTTTGTTTACAAATCAAGATGATAAGTGAAAAATGATTACAATACAAGTATATAAAGGATAGTTGGGTTGTTTAGGTTAATAATAGAATTTGGCGCCAAGTTGGATATTTGCCTTTTTATTTTGACTTTCCATTTGTTGACTTTTTCCAAATTGAGCTGTATCAACTCCATCTCCTTTGAAAAACTGCTTGTCCTTAAGTAGTATCATCAAAACCTGGAAACCTTGTAATCAAATCTCCACAAATCTCCCATGTAGCTTCCTCTTTAGGCTTATTAGACCACTGTACAAGCACATACATCACTGGTTTGTTGTGAAGCTTTCCAAGTCTTCTTTCCAATATTGCCATAGGCTTATAATATAGCAAACCATCTTCCCTTAGTTGTGGTAACTCTCCCATTTGATGATTTCTTCCATGGCATTTCTTCAACTGAGAAATGTGAAAATCTGGGTGTATTTGACTATGATCAGGGAGCTTAAGCTTGTAGGCCACTGCACCAATTCTTTCTTCCACCATGAATGGCCCATAATACTTTGCAGACAACTTGTGTTGTTGACCTTGCCTTACAATAACCTGCCTATGAGGCTGAAGTTTCAAATAAACCCATGATCCAACCTCAAATTCTCTATCTGTTCTATGCTTGTTGGCCTGATTCTGCATTCTATCTTGAGATCTTTTCAAATGAAGTTTCAACAATTGAATCACTTCTTCTCTGGTTTGAAGAGTTCTATCAACACTTTCTACCTTGCTTTCACCAGGCACATAGGGAATATGAATAGGGGTGTTTGGCAGTATACCACCTCATAAGGTGTTGTCTGAATTGAGCTGTGAAATTTGGTATTGTACCAAAATTCAGCTAGTGTCAACCACTTAACCCATTCCTTGGGTCTTTCTCCACACATGCACCTCAAATAACATCCAAGACACATGTTTACCACCTCAGTTTGTCCATCAGTCTGAGGGTGGTAAGCAGTGGACATTTTCAGCTTAACCTTCAATTCAGTGAACATTGATTTCCAAAAATTGCTAAGAAAAATCTTGTCCCTGTCACTAACAATAGCCTCTGGTAACCCATGTAGTCTATATACACCATCCAAGAAAACTTGAGCTACCTGACTTGCATTGAATGGATGAGATAGAGTCATAAAGTGGGCATACTTGCTCAACCTATCCACCACTACCATAATGACTGATTTACCATGAGACAGTGGAAGTTTCTCAATGAAATCCATGGATACTTCAGTCCAAATCTTCTCAGGAATAAGTAATGGTTGAATTAGTCCAGGGTAAGCACTTAAATCTGTTTCTGCCTTTGACACACATCACATTCTCTTACCCATTGTTTGACCATCTTTCTGAGACCTTTCCAATAGAACACTGCACCCAATTTCTTGATTGTCACATGTACTCCAGAGTGGCCACCTATTGCGTCACAATGGAAGTGGTTAATCAACTGTTTTCTCAAATCTGCATCAGCTCCAACCACAACTTGAAATCATTTAAGAAATGGAAATTGTGAATTCAATTGCAACAATATTGCTAATCTATAAACTTAAGAAACAGGATCAACAATGATTGTTATTGGAATTATGAGAGGAAAGGATTACAGAGAGAGTTTTTGTTTACAAATCAAGATGATAAGTGAAAAATGATTACAATGCAAGTATATTTAGGATAGTTGGGTTGTTTGAGTTAATAACAGAATTTGGCGCCAAGTTGGATATTTGACTTTTTACTTTGACTTTATATTTGTTGACTTTTTCCAAATTGAGTTGTATCATATAAATGAACAATAATGACTTTACACCAAAGAGCACAAAACTTGAATATATTTTCACAATTATAAATTAGATAATATGTTTCCTCTTCATAATTTTAAGACTCACAAAATGTATGCCAAAGGTTAATAATATTGAACCATTTAAACATGATCATGTCAGAGTTTTATTATCAGCCGTAAATAGTTAATAATATTGCCATTCACAAAGTTTTGCTATATATGCCTTTCCTAAAGGTACCAAAAGTTTTGCAATCTATATAATAACATATATTTGCATTTAAGTTAGAAGCACAACATGATTATTTAGACATCTACTTATGATCACTTTGGTATGATATCATAAACACCAACTTAATGTCTCAAAAACCAAATATACTTTCAAGACTAACTTATGCTAGTACAAGATTATAGCTGTAAATTCCAGATGAAGGCAAGAGCAACCGAAATCATTCTTACCCGGAAAAACATCAAATAAACTTACATATATACCTCCATTTGTAATCTATATGAAACACCAACTACTTAAACTGGCATCAATATCACCAACTTGCACAACCACAACAAATACACTGTTTTTGCAATACCAAGGAACAATAGAGAATAAAGACATAGATTTTTATGATGAATGCATGTTAGTGAAAAACTGAATACCAACATTTTGAGAGTTACCCCATTTGCACGACAACCATCTCTTTTGGGCATTACATCAAACACTTGTTAGGCGTCTTTAAGATCACATACCTGTAAGAAGCCAACACATACAAAACTTGAACATCAGTTTCATCGATTCTTGTACACCATTTAAACATAAACCATGATCATTAGAAGATCAGTTTTTTTTTTTTTTTTTTTTTTTTTTTCTTCTCTCTAATATGAAGTAGACAAATAACTAATAAAATCATAGACCAAAACAGATTTATATTTGTAATTAAAACCATAAACCATAACAAATTCGATTGAATTATATCTTGTAAAGTTGTGATGCAGTGAAATAATAGGTGGTATCTCAAACGACAATCGGTTGTTACGTGGTTATTGAGATTGGGAAAGGTTGAAATAGATGGTAACCTCTTGCTTGATTTTCGGTTGCCATTGAAGGCGGGTTTGGGAAAGTCAAAAGCATACTGAATGGCATTTGTTACGTGGCTTTTAGTGCCAACGTAGCTTTAATGAGGTGGACAGAATTTCAAAAAAACCTTTTTTTATTATATATATATATATATATATATATATATATATATATATATATATATATATATATATCTTTTTATGTTTTGATTAGAAAATTGTATTATTATCCAGTAATCCTTTTCATACTTTTGTAAGGAAATTAGGAAGAAGTGAATGTTTCATTTGTATAACTTTTTGTAATATTAAATCAATGTAATAAACTTTCATACATATCAGGAACTAAATCTCAGTATACACACAC
The DNA here is from genome assembly GCA_030686995.1 of Artemisia argyi. NCBI lineage: Eukaryota > Viridiplantae > Streptophyta > Magnoliopsida > Asterales > Asteraceae > Artemisia > Artemisia argyi. Next base: position 127,207,849 of record CM060699.1, read on the forward strand.
GTTAATCAACAAAATAAAACATAACATATAAAAAAGTAAACAAAACACTCGTTAAACACAAACAACTAACTCATCGTACTTCCCTTCACGATTGAAACCGTTGCATATACTCTTCCATTTGCTCTTCTCTTTGCTTCCGCATGTCCTCATTAAATTTCTTAATAAACTCCTCCACCTTCTTATCCAGCCCATCATGAGACAGTGGCTTAAAACCCCTAGCTTGCTTAACATTTTTATTACTCTTACCAGGCCGTAGCCGCTCATCGTGTATAATTTCCTGAGACGATGAATCACCAACACTAGCCTGCTTAACATTTTTATTGCTCATACCAGGCCATAGCCACTCATCAGGTATATTTTCCTGAGACGGTGAATCATCAACCGTAGCCTGCTTAACATTCTTATTACTCTTACGAGACCATAGCCACTTCGGCGGATGACGATCAAATGACACTGTTTCATGTGCATTCAATATATCAAACACCCTTTTAACATTAGTTACCGTCAATTCATGTGCATGGTCATGATCAACGCGATAAAAAAAAAAAAAAAAAAAATAATAATAATAATAAAAAAAAAAAAAAAAAAAAACCCCTAATAAATCACAATCGTCCCTGTCCAAAGTAAATGACTAAAATACCCTTGTCAAAAACTGTAACCCAGGGACGAAAATTGCAACCCAAAGTTTCCCATTTTCAAAGGTTAGGGACGAAACCTGCAATTTAGCCACACCACAAGGACGATTTTTGCAATTTACTCTTTGTTTTTACGTAATAATATTTATTTTATTACAAAACTTTGAGATAAAAGTTTTTTTTTGCAATGTGCCTAAGATGAAAGTTTTTTCATAGGAACTTTTTTATTTGCTTATAAACAAAATCAAATGGCAATCACTCCATTGTGAAGGATGAATAATTTCAGATAGTCAAAGGGATAATTAACCATTGTTAAGCTACTCAAACAATTTATTATTATCATTGTTCTACCGGGGAATCTAGAAATGTCATACCTGGTAGTCGTGAATGGAAAAGACCTTTCTCTTTTTTTAGAGGGAAATTAAATGGGCCAGTTTTTGTCGCCTGTGCTCCCAAACCAGGCCCATCAAGTGCCTTCTCGTCTGTTGCTTCTGTTTAGTAGGCAATGAGTTGGCATTGAGAAGAAAAGAGTTAGAAATTCGCACCCAAGAGAAAAGCCAACAACTACTCGTCTTCGGCAAAGAAGTATAAATCAACCTTTTGCAGAAGGCAAACACCGACACCAAGAAAAATGAATGATATACAAAAACATAAATAATGATCGGAAAAAAATAAAAAGATAAAACATATCCAAACCGTACAAACACCAAAATAGAAAGAGTACATATTCAAATCATTTACTCTGTTAAACAACAAGAATTATCATAAACAAAAAGTTCGACCCAAGAAAGCAAATATGTTGGGAGCTGGTACTAATCTATTAATTAATAAATGCATGAACTGTATGAAAATTAAGTATAAGATTAACAGAAATATTACCACGTGATACGACATCATGAAAATGTTGAAGAGAATTTGTAGCTTCGAGTAACTGCTTTATCAACTCGCCCTTTTCTTTGAGCGGTTCAAAGACATTTTCCCATGTGGGTGCGTAAGCATTCAGGGAATTCCACCATTTATTCTCTCCTTTGATCTTCTGTATGCGTGGTAACTCCATTCCTGAAAGACGCCGGAGTTTAACGCAATTATAAATCATTAAACTCTCTAATTTCTCCAACACAATCATACCACCGAAAATGTGATCCAACTCAGGTAGGTCTATAAGAAAAATCCTTTCCAGGCTGGGAAATAGCGGACCATGTTCGGAGTGGGGGGGGTAATAATAAGGCTTCTAACTTTAGGGCATTCTTCAACAATAAGCTCTGCCAAGCATGAGAGATTTTGAGCTATTCTTGGTGTAAAAATGGTGGTCAACTCCAGACATGTATGCAATGCCAAGATTCTTAGTCTCGATAGACTAACTTTGCCGATTGGTCCCTCCCAAATACTTTTTAATTTCTCCATGTAGTGTATACTCAAATATTCTAGTGATTCAAGTCCACTTTTTTTATTATTCTCCACAATCTCAGATAAATCATCTATTTTGACAAGAGTTTCCATCTCATTGCATTCCGCAAGCAGGAAGTACTTCAATTTTGAAATGTCGAAAGCGGAGAGATTCACAATGGTCCAGTGACGAGACAAGAACAAAGCTTTGGCCCTTGTCATTATCTTGGAGATGTCATAAATGTTTCCTTCTGCATTTATCCATTTGAGGCATTTTTCAAACTCCTCAAACTTCTTTTCGAGACCACGTGGTAGACAAGATGTAAGTTGTGCATGTTGACCGATAGTAAAAGTAAAGTTGGATAAGTTTTCATATGCTGGTTTCCTATTTATTTGAATATCTAGAAACTGTTTAAGTGTCGTATCAGTAGGCAAGTGCCATTTCAGAAATTCAAGATTTTCCAAATGACAAATCTCATCTTGAATCTCTTTTATTTCCTTCTCCCACCACTCAGCTTCTTGACAGACACTTATGCACAACTCCTTCAGTTTCTTAAGTTTAGATATCATCATTCTTGGAACTTTTAAACCTCCATTGACATTCTTGGCTTTTATGTAGTACTCCGCATACCTAGACAAACAGAGCCTCAAGACTTCCAAATCTGTAAGTTCCACAATCTCTTTTGGAATATACATGATCTCAGATCCTTCTAGATCGAGCAACTTGAGCTTTGTAAGCATTCCGATCTCAATTGGTAATTCAATTAAAAATGAACAGTCTCTCAGGAGAAGTTCCTTAAGCGAGCTTAAACTGGAAACAGACGATGGCAAAGATTGTATGCTTGTGCTGGAAAGATCCAATACTTCAAGAAGAGGCATGTGTTCAAAGATCGTGCGGGGAATGACTGTCAGACGAGGTAACTGTAATACCAATTTTAAGAGGATCTGGCATCTTAGACTATCTCGCAGTTGAGAAGGGTAATCCTCCTGTAAGTCAGTTTCATCCCCATTCTGCGACATCCTTACAGAACAACCAGTAGTGCATATGGTTAAATATCAAATTAGATTATTGCTCTAGACAAAAACTAGTTCATAAAATACAGGAGATGCATTCTAAAAAGCCGAGTGTGACAACATGAGAGCACTTCGTATCCTTAAATTTTGTAATTTATATTTGAACATTTGAGATAGATATTGTTGCATTTCCTTGATCGGAAAATTATTGAATCTTGGTTAAAGTTGCTGGGAAAAGTTGTGAAATGATCAGAATACAACTGAATGATGATGAGAGTGATGAATCTTGATCTTAGGAATGATTAGAGTGACAGATTGTGGTTGTTTGAGTGAAAATTGAGGCGGAATGATGGTGGTTGTAGTCACTGGAGTTTGTTAGAAAGTTTGTTATGATTGTTGTGATGGTTGTTATGGTGGGTGAAGTTAGTTAGGAGCCACCGGAGACGGTGGTGGCTCTGATACCATTTTGAGAAAACAAGAGAGAGGGAAAAACTGTTATATCTTTGATTAAAATGAAAGTTTACACATATGGAAGTTTATATACATGAACAGCTTTGACTTTAGGAGTCAACTAACACTACAACTTTGACTGTAAAAGTCAACTATGCTAAAATACATAAAACTACATATTACTACAAACATGTAGACATTTATAGTGATAAAGGTAGTTTGTAGAGAGAACTGTATTGATCACTTTGGACTTGTTGTCTTGATCTGTATCTCCATTAAAGCCTATAAAAGCGAGTTTAACTACATGTTAAATACTAAATATATGGCCAAATTCCATTTATCTTAATTCACCTAACCGAATTTGAAGTGAAAGAGCACACAAATGTATGGTGTAGTCATACAAAGTGTACCACAAGAAAGAGAGTTTTCTTTTTTTCTTATTCTTTTTCTTTTTTTTTTTGAACGCACATCTCATAAATCAGTAAATGATTCAAATAAAACAAAACCAAGGGTGTTCGGATTAGTTTATTTTTGACGGGTTAAGCAGTTTCAATTTATTAAATGCATAACCTTAATTACTCTACCAAAAAATGTTTCTTCATTTCATCATTTCATCTATTTTTAAATTGTACGAATAGTGAATTAATCCTAGGGGTGGTGGCAGTGGAGCGGCATGGCATTCGGTTTGCAGCCATGCCAAGCGGCAACACCGCCGCCACGGCTGCGGCATGGCTGCGGTTTGGCTGTTTGCGGTAATTATTGCCGAGGCGGTATGGTACATTGAACAAGAAATATAGCCGTTTGGCATTAAATGGGGAGTGGGCAATATAGCCGTTTGGAGCGGGTTTCAATTTTTTTTTTTTTTTCCTTCTATATATACTAGACAAAAACATATATAAAAAATCACTTCCAATCAAACTTACCAGTACCTTCTATATAACATATTTTTTAAAAAATTTGTAGCATGGATCCTAGGAAAGCAAAAGGAGTTTCAACATCAACAAGAGGTCGTGGACGGGGCGATGAAGTTCTATAACGATCCGCGCTATCACATAACCAATCAGGTTATGCGACAAATCACTATTGCCAAAAAACGTGAGTACACGGCGAAATATGGATGGCCTACCGATTTTTAGAAATAATTATGTTTTTTTTTTCCATGTAATATATAATTTATGAATATAAAAAATAAAAAAATAAAATTAGGTGAGGTATGAGAGAATCATGGTTGCCACTAAAAAAGTATGGTGAGATATGGTTGAGGTATGAGATGAGGTGGAATAATATTATTGGTGGGTTGAGAGGTATGGGAGAGGTACGGAGGCATGATTGCCACCATCCTTATTGTGAGTTTGTGTTACAGGGTAATCATGATGGTGTTTATTACAACGCCTTTTAACGGGGCACTTATATCTGGTCCTATTAGGTTACAGGGTTGTTCCATTATACTGTACTGTATCCATATTAGGTATGCCCAAATCAGGTACAAAATATTGGAACATATACATAGAAAATAGAAAGTAGCAATCGAAAATTGTATTGAAATAGAAATGGTACCTTAGTTCTACCAGAAATCTGGTTCAAGGAGCCAATATGTTACACTTACATATGCTTCTGATTTTGGGTTCTTAGCTGCTGTAACTATACCTTGTTGCGGTTAGACTATATACCCATTGTATGAATATCACTGATTACATTGATTAGAGAAAGAAAAGTCGAGAGATAGACTGGGTGTTATTCTTATTTGGATTGGATTAGGAAATTAGGCAGCGTTGACTTATATTTCGAACATCGGATCCGACAGCCTTTTATGACTGGGTCAAACCAGATGAAAAATAATTACTTATTGGGACCACTAAAGTACAACTTTTTTTTTTTTTTTTTTTTTTTTTTTTTTTTTTTTAATTTTATTTTTGTTATTACGGGGTATTATTTTGTTTATATTAAAAAATACTACTATAAAATTGAAAGTAGACTTGAGATGCGTTATTACACTGTGAAGGTTCCATTGATAAAAACAGTACCACGCGTTTGGCTGGTCAACGCTGGCTGGTAAAATATATGAAATGTCAAGCTAAAGATAGTTTCCATCTCTCTATCTTGTTAGAATAACAAAGTGTAGATTGAATAAGCTGTCCTGGTAGAAGGAAATCATTTATCTCCCGGTTTCCTCAGAGGTATTTTCTTCGGATCTTTGACTTGTAATATACTTGCTTACTTCTTGTCATATGTTCTTTTAGCTAAACATGGATCTATTAGTTTTTGGCCTTGATCAAGTATTTCTTACTTGGGTATAAGTTTGTTTGAAGTGATTGTCAATTCTGTTCATATTACCAATGCAATTATCATCAGAATTCAGTAACTTTAGTGTTGACTTACAGCTCCTTGGAGCATAACTTTAGTGTTGACTTTCAGAATTCAGTAAGTTAACAGAGTGTTTGGTTAAAGTTATATCAGGAGCTTGACAACTTATTATGATTTAGAAAGCTATCAAGCTTATTGAAGGTGTTTGTTTAAGCTTGGTTTCATGAATTTATGACGTTTTTGAGAACATAAGCTTTTGAGGATATGCTACCCAAACACCCCTTTAGAAAGTGATAGTGTATTTTGCATAATTAGTTCAACGCGAACTCCTTTGGGCTTTAATTCGAGGCTGTCTTAACTTTTTTGAGCATGGTTTATGCTCTTATTGAAAGGAGGTTTTTTATATTGATGCAAAACAAGTACAACAACAACAACAACAAACCCAATCCCGCCGGGGGCGGGGTATGGGGGAGGTAAACTGTAGACAGATCCTACCTCTACCCCAGGGTAAACCTGGGAGTAGAGAGACTGCTTCCAACAAGACCTCCGGCAAGTGCAGGTGTGCGGGTGAGGTGAACGAAAAAGCGAGCATAAAGAACAAAAGGCAATCACCAACAAGCAAGCAAAAAATAAATAAATAAATAAATAAATAAATAAAAAGAACAAGCAAACAAACCAGGGGAACAACCAAGGCAACCACACACACGCACAGGCAAGGGGGCACAAACAAAACACAAGCAAAAGAGTACAAAACAAAAACAAACAGACACAGCACCCGGAAAAAAAACAAACCTAAGGGAGCAAAAACAAAGCAGAGCAAAACGATGCAAGGGGCCTAATGCTAAGGCAAAGCAAAAAAGGGCACTAAAACCTAAAGCAAAGCAACGCACGGGGCCTAAAGCTAAAGCAAGGCAAAGCAACGCACGGGCAAAAACACAAAGCAAAAGCAAGGCACCTAGCCGAAACTACCCGCAAATCCTAATTCTATCTCTCCACACCTTCCTATCTGAGGTCATGTCCTCGGTCAAGAGAAGCTCCTTCATGTCGAGCTTAACTCTATCCTCCCATCTGAGTTTGGGTCTACCCCTCCTTCTCACACCTTCAACTACTAGCGCCTCGACTCTTCTTACCGGCGCTGATTGTGGCCTTCTTCTGACATGACCGAACCACCTTAACCTACCTTCTCTCATCTTCGAGATAATATTTTCGACCTCGAGCTTTGTTCTGAAAACTCCGTTCGGGATCATGTCAAGCAAGGTTTTACCACAAGTCCATCTTAGCATTCTCAGTTCTGCTACCTCTACCCTGTTAGCAAGGGCCTTGGATATGGGCCAACACTCAGACCCGTACATCATAGCCGGTCTAATCGCCACCCTATAAAATTTTCCCTTTAACTTTAAAGGGACGTTCCTGTCGCAGAGGACTCCCGACGCCGCCCTCCATTTAGTCCAACCTGCTCTAATCCGATGGGTAACGTCCTCATCTATCCCCCCTGATTTGTGAATCATCGATCCAAGGTATCTAAAGGATACCTTGGGTGACAGGATCTGGTCACCTAAACGAATATCAATTCCTTCGTGGTGGCCTGCCTCGATCCTCCCAAAATCGCATCTCATGTATTCAGTCTTCTCTCTACTTACTCGAAGACCGTTGTCTTCCAGAGCCGCCCTCCATTGCTCAAGTCTGCTGTTTAACCCTTCCGCCGTTTCAGCCACTAACACAATGTCGTCAGCAAAAATCATGCTCCACGGGATGCCCTCTTGTATCCCACGAGCTAACTCATCTAGAATCAGGGCGAAGAGGTAAGGACTAATGGCAGATCCTTGGTGAAGCCCTACTTCCACAGGGAAAAACTCAGAGATCCCCACTGTGGACCGAACCCGGGTCTTAGCCCCCTCGTACATATCCTTGATGACCCTCACATATCTCCTTGGGGTCCCTTTCTCCACTAGAGTTCTCCAAATCAACTCGCGTGGAACACTATCATATGCCTTTTCAAGGTCAAGAAACGCCATATGCAAATCCTTTTGTCTTTCTCTATACTTCTCCATGAGACTCCTGAGAAGGTGAATAGCCTCGATCGATGACCTACCTGGCATAAAGCCAAATTGGTTCTCCGCCACCCTCGTCTCCCTTCTTAACCTTCTCTCAATAACTCTCTCCCAGAGCTTCATGGTGTGGCTAAGAAGCTTAATGCCCCTATAGTTGCAACACACCTGCACATCCCCCTTGTTCTTGTAGATGGGGATGACTTCGCTGAATCTCCATTCTTCTGGCATCCTAGCACCGGAGAAGATCTTGTTGAAGAGGCAAGTCAGCCATTCTACCCCCTCATCTCCCAGGCACCTCCAAGCTTCTATAGGAATTTGGTCCGGCCCTACTGCTTTGTTTCTTCCCATCTTCTTTAGTGCAACCTTTACCTCTGGTTGGCTAATCCTCGTATAGTAGCACTCTGGCCGTCGGCAAGGGTTCTCTTCTACCCCGCTTCCTTCGGTATCTCCCACGTTTAAAAGAGAGGAGAAATACTCTCCCCATCTTTTCCTAATATCCTCTTCATTCACAATGGTCCGTCCGCCTTCATCCTTGATATATTTAACGGTACCTAAATCCCTCCTTCTTCTCTCTCGGGCTTTAGCAATCCTGAAAATATCATTAGCCCCTTCTTTGGAGTCCAATTTCTTATACAACTCTTCGTACGCCTTGTCCTTCGCCTGCGCTACCGCCTTCTTCGCTTCTCTTTTAGCTGATTTATACCTCTCTTCTGCGGCTGTGATATCAGCTTGGTGGCCCTCTCGGCACAATAAAAGCTCTCTGAACCTAGATTGTTTCGCTGCTACTTTGGATTGCACCTCCTCGCTAAACCACCAAGATTCCCTGTTGTGCAGTTTGGTCCTCGCTGTCCCGCTAGCCACACCAAGGGAATCCTTTGCTGCTTCCTTAATGATGTTGGCAATGGAGTTCCACATCTGGTCCGCGTCTCTAGCAGACATATCCTCCGACTGCGTAAAAAGTCCCTCTGAGACTTTCGCTTTAAACGCCTCGGCCGCCTCGCCGTTCAGATTCTTCCATAGGATCTTTGGCACACTGTTCGCTACTCTCCTCGGTCGAAGCCTTTCGAAGAGTGTATCCAAAGCTAACAATTTGTGTTGGGATGAACATGTCTCGCCAGGGAACACCCTGCAGTCCCTACATGCTCTAAGATCACTCCTTCTCACCAGCAGATAGTCAATCTGGGTGTTGTGACCCCCACTCTGGAAAGTGATCAAGTGAACATCTCTCTTCTTGAAGAAAGAGTTCGCCACTACTAAGTCGTGAGCCGTCGCAAACTCTAAAATCGTACGACCTTCGTCGTTCCTAACTCCAAAACCAAAACCTCCATGGACCCCCGCGTAACCATCCGCCGCCGCTCCAATATGACCATTCAAGTCACCTCCAATAATCAATCGTTGATCCAAACGGCACTCTCTAACAAGCACGTCGAGAGAGTCCCAGAAATTCTTCTTCTCTTCTTCACTTCGGCCCACTTGGGGTGCGTAAGCACTGATTACGTTAACGGTCTCCTCATCAATAACCAAAGTGATCATCATAATCCTATCGCTCCTCCGGATCACTTGCACTACGTTATCTTTGAGACCAGCCGCCAAAATAACTCCAACTCCGTTTCTCGCCGTCCTAGAGCCAGAGTACCAAAGCCTGTAGCCGTTACCCTCCCTCGTGCTGGATCCCTTCCATTTCGTCTCTTGGAAGCACGCTATGTCTACCTTATGTCTCCTTAACGCATCAGCAAGCTCGAAGAGCTTACCGGTCAACGATCCAACGTTCCAACATCCTACCCTAATCCTACGAGAAGTGCGAACCCTAGCAAAACCTCTACCCACCCTAGACCCGCTAGCCCCTCCTACCTCGCCTACCCCTCCTACCCCTCCCACACCGGAAAGACACGACCTCAGGTGACCATCACTAACCAAGGGGTCTATGCTAACACCAAGAAACTACAAGGAGCAGGTGAACAAAACAAACAAAACAAAACAGTACAATACAAACCAAAAGTCAGGCACAAAAAAACAATACCACACCACAGAAAAGGAACAACAGCAAAAGAGAGAGAGAACAAAAGGAAAAAAAACAAGTGCAAAAAAATTAAAGAGAAAAGCAGATATGTAATAGAGTTAAAGGAAAAAACTCAGCTGGGCCGGAAAAAAAATTCCGGTGGCCGGAAAATAGGATTCCGGTGACAGAGATGACGGATTCCGGCGACCGTCGCTGGCTGGGTGGCAGAGAAAGCCTGGATTCACCTCGGAAAAAGGATGGGAGTCTACACTCGCGGTCGGTGGTGGTCGTGGCAGCCTGGAGTCGCCGGAAAAATCAAGTTATGACCGCCACACAGAGGCGGCGCGTGGGGGCGCGTCGGTGGTCCGGTGGTTGTCCTGTTCGAGATGTGACGTTCGGAGAGTGTGGAGGAGCTGTTGGTTGGGTTTAATTGTAAAAGCAATGTAAATGGTGGGAGTTGACTTTTTGCAGAGAGAGAGAAACTGAAACTTGATGCAAAACAAGTGTTGAACAAAAACCTGTCAACACAAAAAGCTAATCGACTAAAAGAAACCTTCAAAAGTACATCGACAAAAACAGCAAGCACACACAAAGAAATTTGGAGGAGATAGAAGCCTGTAGGTGTACAAATATTTCATTCCAGATTCTATATGGGCTAACATTTCTAAACCCATTGATAAATATACGTTGATGTCAGTATGATTTATGTGTAGTAACCTGCATATATATTATTCTCTACTAATGTTTTCCTATAATTTTTGTTGTGTCAAACATGAAGAACATTTTAGCAGTATAGGTACAGGCTACAGTAAGAAGGGACATTCATTGAATAATGTAGTCTTTAGTAAATCCACTATAAGTTTGTTATGTAACGTTCATTTACAGAGAAGTTTGATTCATACCTCATTGATTAGTTTCCTTCATATGTACAGGTTTAAATTGCATAATGGGGCCTAACGAAATTCAAGCAGCTGGGACGATGGTCCAAGCTGCTGCCGCTGTGTTAGATAACTTGTTTAACCTAGGAGGCATAATGGTTAGCACTGTCCAGGCTTCAGAAAGATTGGAAGACACTGGATCAAGTATGGACACAATGATGATTGAACTTAAGGGGATGAAGGCGACTACTGAAGTTAAATTTCGGAAATATTGGTTTCCAAATAATAAGTTTATTCTTTGGAAAAAGAAGTTGGCGGATATTAAAGAACGTGTAGATTTACTAGAAAAAGACTATTCAAATCTAAAGAGTATTAATTTTATACATCGCTCGAAATTGACTACACAGATTGCTACACGGTCCAAAGAAATTGATGCAGCCATAAAAGAAGGTAAAGAATTGGGGGATGCTTTGGTGAGGAGAGAAATAAGGCGTTTTGTTAGAGTGGAAACCTTGATTGACATAAAAAATGTTGGAACACTCAACAAAAAGCGTGAATATATACTTGAACTTTTGGAAGATGAAAGGAAAACTGAATTAATCAAACTCCAGGGAGAGATGGGGACAGGGAAAAGGACAATATTGGAGCACTTGAACAATGATAAATCAATAGTTCAGCAAAAGTTTGATATAGTCATTTATGTGCGGACATCAGATGTAAATAAAAATGACGATGGTTCTAGAACAGTTGTTGGTATTCAACATATCATTGCTAGCAGATTAGGATTGAACATTCAAGGTAACAAGGATGTAAATGTTGTTGCAGACCAAATACGTACAGAGCTGCATGATGCAAAATATTTGTTGTTATTGGATGATGTCAAGGTTGATATTGACGTTTATGCTACTGGTATACCAAGGAATACAAATGGTAGCAAAATAGTCATCACAACAAACTTTAAACATCTATCTTTTGGTGATAATCCCATCGGCTGTGTGGAAATAGGAAGGTTGGAACCTGGTGAAGACTGGAAACTGTTCTACAACATCGCGAAACCTACGAAGAATTTGATGATTCCCGCGAGGAAAATTGTTAAATGGTGCGACTGCCATTTCTTTCTCATAAGAATAGTAGCAGAGAACCTCAAATTAGAACCATATGAAGAAGTAAATTGGAACGGTTGTTTGGAAAGGTTAAGAATGGCACCTACGAAGGAAGACAAGTTTTATAAAGCTCTGGAAAATTTTTTGGGATTTAGTTACAGTCGCCTGGACAAAAACCAAAAGCGTTGCTTTCTTTTCTGTGCTTTATATCCAAAGCATGACATCAGTGGTAGTAGGATTCCTAGAGATTGCTTATTTGATTGTTGGGCTGCTCTAGGGTTTCTTGGAGATGACACGGTCGAAAATAGAAATCGGATTGGGCCGGCGACGTTGAACTCTCTTATAAGGAAGGCTATACTTAATGAATGTGCAGATAAGCAATATGTAATCATGGCAAGAGTATTTAGGAGAGCAGCAATGAGAATTTTGCAAGAAGAGAAAGAATTCAACTGTTTGTTTGGGAAAGAAGCACCTAGGAAGCTTTTGAACGATCAGTGCACAGATATCCATTGGATTTCTTTGGCTGATTGCAAAATTGAGAATTTACCTACCATGGCAACTTGTCCAAAGCTTACGACACTTTTTCTTCAAAAAAATCCAGAGCTCCTAAATATTCCAGACTCGTTTGTAAATGGTATGGGGGAGTTGACAGTTTTGGATCTTCACGACACTGGAATCAAATCAATGACTCGCTTATCCAACTTGGAAAAGCTTAAAGTGCTGTATGTGTATGGTACTGGTATACCAGAATTTTCATACAACGTAGAAATACACTGTAATCTTGAAGTTCTTGATATGCGTGGCAGTGCAGTAACAGAGATACCAGATTGTATCAAGATTTTGAAGCGTTTGAGGCGTTTGATGATCTCTATCCCTGCAGCTGAAAAAGAAATGGTGGATCTTAAGACGTCCAAGCTCTCTTCATTGAAGGAGTTTATCATAGATGTGAAATCAGGGGGTGTCAATGAAGAAGGTATGGATTTAGACACAGAAAGTCGCAACCAGGTGATGGAAACTACCATTAAGAATATTGACAGATTATACGGATTGTCAACGCTCCAGTTTAACTTCAAGGGTGACGTTGTAAAGGTCATTCATATTTCGGCTAAAATTTGGAAAATATTTGTTCCAAAACAAGTTAGCCTTGTTCACTTTCTTAAGGAAGGATTCATGAATGTCAAGAACCTGCAAGTTTATATCGGTTACCGAATGGAACAAGGCCTTCATATTCCATGGTGTCTCAAAGATCATACCAAGTTCATAATCTCTTCTGATAAGATAGTAAATGACCACAATATTAAAGAGATATTTGCGAAAGTAAAAACATTCTTCTTGATACATGACAATAACATCAAACATTTGGATGACATTATTGAGATCTTGCCAGGTAGCGTCGAGAACTGTTTAGTCCATAAATGCAGCAAAATTGAAACCATTATGCAAACCTCGCGATTCTCGAATGTGAAATTTCTGGTTCTGAGTAAATGTTCATATTTGAAAGTACTGTTCTCGAATAATGATGGTGAAATGGGGATTGAGTACCTTGAGATCCGAGGTTGCTCATCTCTTGAAGAGATTAATATGAAGTTAACTAGTGGTAGTGGGGATGTTTTCCCAAAACTCAAAACCCTCATACTTCACAAGTTACCAGAGCTCAAGCAGATATTCTCAGTTAGATTGTGGTCTTCGCTAGAAAAGTTGGGCGTATACAAGTGTGACAAGCTGACAGAACTACCTTTTAACATAAATGGTGCAAATAATCTAAAAACCATTGAAGTTGAGAAGACGTGGTGGGAGAAATTTCCAATTGATCCGCAGATCAAACAGAAATTTAAGAGCTTCATAGAGTATATTCAGGTAATTTCTTCTCATTTAGTACTATTACAACTTTAACCTGCAACTGGATCAGGAATCAGATCTTTTGAAAATTTAGGTAATAGATCACGTATCAGATCATTTGTCACATCGTTTAACTAACACGGAGAAATTACTAACTTTTCCTGTCTATATAATAACTAATCTGAATACGTTGTAATCCACCTCAGCTGTTTAAAAAAATTCTAATGGTTGAGATATGTCGCAGATTCTCTCCTATTAAAAATGCATGAATTTTCATTAGTCAAGTTCGCTCAAGACTGGTTTTTAATGTGTTTATGTAGTGATATGCTGGTGTAGCAATAAGGCAAGCTGGTTTTTAATGTGAAGGACGCTGAATGATATCCAACTATCCAATGTGATACCATTGATCCAAGCTGCAGCTGTCTTCATTGTTGTGAAGGAACGCTATTTTTATTCGTTTGAAGTTTCGTAGCTATTTCTTCTATTTCAAATAAGTTTCTGTGTGTTCAGAACAAAAAGGAGCTTTTACGTATTGTTTGTTTTAGTGTTTGTTTCCGTCATTAAGAATTGATAAACAATTGGATGCTTTTCTCTTTGTTTCCATCAGTAAAGGATTTCTAAGCGAGTGAAGGCTTTACAGTTTGTTTCTATCAGTAAGGGATATATAAATGAGTGGATGCTTTACTGTTTGTTTTCATCGTTAAGGATTTATGAAAGGTTGGATGGGAGCTAAATGTACCACCTATTGACAACTGTGGTTCTTGCTGCTATTCTACTTTTGTTCAGATGTACGTATGTGTGTATCAATGTAGCTCAATCACTAATCTCTAATTAAGTATAAAATAGGATACCTCAAATGAGTATCATACAACATGAGATTTGGACTCCAAATCTAATAAACAAACACCCTTATGTAAAAAAATGCCACGTGTTCCTTCCGGATCTAGAGGTTTTCAGTAAGTCTTGGTTGAGGTTAAGATTATCGTTAAATTCAAAATTGGGACTTTTGGTATATGAAAGTAGTTCTAAGATTTTCAAGAACTCAAGTATTCTTCCCAGCCCACTTTTTCTAGCTTCTCTGTTATTTCCAATACTGTATCTCTAGCATCTTCTTGGAACTGCGCCATTCTGTAGAAGCCAGTTAAAATACCGTGTGTTAAGACCTGCACTTCAGGATTTAACTTGCTTTCTTTTGTATGTGTGCACAATCATTGGAGGTAGCAATTCATCTAGGTTACTTATAACTTGGTAGATTTGGGATATGTTTATCTTGATTCTTGAATGCTGGTTCCAAGAAGATGACATACTAACTATTTATAAAAAAATATATATATAAGTTTTGGAGGTCAAGTGGTCAACCCAACCAGTTACGACCTGTACCACAAAACTACCCGGTTTAACCCTTATCCAACCTGCCAATTTGCTACCTCTACTATGGGTGTTTTCACGTGTGTGAGAGTATGCATGGAAAGAGAGAAAACCTTGCTTGGAGGGCAGTATCAGACACCCCTAATATTCTGACCGCCAACAAGCCTGCATTAGTGGCATTGTTTATTGCACCCGTTGCAACAGGAACACCTCTAGGCATCTGCACCACACAACAAAATCCCAGTTAGATGGCATTCATATTTGAATATGTAAATTATTGAATACAACAAAGAAGAATCTACTTGAACAAATGACACTATATTGCACTTAGATAATCAAAAAGGTTTTTCATAAATGCCAGACTCCAATCCTGCTGCTTTTTGGTTTGACTGTACATAAAAATTTGGAGAAGTAAAAGAGAGAACAAGTTATTACAGATTTTCGGGAACATGGAAACACTCGCAAAATTCTAAAAGGTTAAAAAATAACCTCAGCAGAGACACCAAAGTCGTCTGAAACCTTGGCAGCTTCTTTCATCAGTGGAAGATCGGAATCAGAACCCATAATGATTCCAACACGTGGAGCAACTATGTCAAGAAACGCCTCTATGAGAGAAGTACAACATATAGTAATTGACAATTAAGAGATTATAAGCATGACTTAAGTGATGTAAGACGATGTTTTGGGGCTCGAGCTAATGAGTATGATATTTTGAATAACTTAAACAAGCAGCAGATGGTGGTATTTGGATGTATTTCTTTTGTTGGCATTTATTGTTTTTAAGAGAACTAATAGTTTATAGTTAACATGACATAATAAGATAAATAATAGAATAAAGAAGAGTTTTGTGAATCTGAGTACCGTCTTTCGAAGCAAGTTAATAAAGGGGTCATATAACTGGATTTGATATGAAGCTAACCATGCAAAACAGATTATTTGACCCGTAAAAAAAAATCACAAGATGACTTGTTTATTCAACTAATATAAAGTGACTACCATGACTTTATCATGCAACTCCAAAGATATTAAGCCTGTTACTTTTTACTCCCATTCCTTATAAAGCCCATTTCTTGTACAATGTTATTACATAGTCCATGGAATACATACCTGGGATATCCTCTGCACTTCCTTCTTTCAGAAATGATTTCACCCGTGCTTCCATAATACCCATTGAAGGTCAAACAACGGTGATGTGACCCATCTTCCTTTGCTTTCGCATATCTGCAATCTCATGGATAATATGTTTTTAGTAATCGGCCGATGGTATCAATGTCGAGAGTTGTGTGGATACCTACCTGGCTTATCATACCAATGAATGGTGGCCCCTGGAGTACACAATCCTTTTGACAATTTGATTTTGCATTAATAAAACCACTCCCTATGGGAATCATAAAAGTAAGCATCATCTCATGTTGCTTTTCAGGGAAGAGGTACTACTTATACAAAATATCTAATAATTTGTATTGTGCTAGAAATGAAGGTTAATACAAGTTGTCGAAAAGGTACTTATACAAAGTACATATATAGATAGTTTTTAGCTCATCTTCACCTAGAATGTTGTACCTCATGGAAGCTGGAGCCTTCATTGATGGATCACCAAGAGGAAGACCAACAGCTGCCTGCAAATGCTGCTCATATTGTGAAGTATAGCATGATTCAATCGTGTGATGCCCACTGTTATGAGGTCGACCCGGAGGCGCAACTTCATATAGTAAAACCTGTATTTTGAAACACATGAAGCACAACCGTAAATGCAATCTGAAATTCACATTGGGAAAGCATAAACATAAAAATATATAAAAATTAAACAAACGAATCAAGAAGAATTAGTATTAACCTTGCCATCTCAACTGCAAATACCCCAGCACCTTCCAATGAAGAAACTGCTCAAGAAGCAATATCAGTTGCAAGTTTCATAATCTTCCATGACTCATTAGCAGGTGCCTTAACTATGTGGCATATGTTATCCCTATAGCAATAGAAGTAGTTACATTAAATATGTCTATCAACAAGAAAGTTAAACGAATTCACCAAAAACATATTGACATTGACATATTATCTTGCCTGTGTACAGGATAACACAATATTGAATTATCTTAGCTACAATCCCTCTCAAGAGAAGTCATTATCAAGGAGTACAATACACATCACACACATCTACTGCGAGATTAATTTCATCCATCGTGTTCACTTTGTTAGTGTTTGCCTGTTTGGTGTATATTCTTAAAAAAAACAAGAATCAAGAACAAAACACAAGAACACCAACAATCTTCAACAACAATAGTAGCCCTCAAACACCCACTTTTTTTAATCAAACACCCGCTTAACAACCCTCAAACACTCACTTCAACATGCCAAATCAACAACAAAAAAACAAAACCCAATAACCCACTTATATTCGACATACAAAATAAGAGGAAGCGACTTTAATCAGAATGTTATTATCATTTTCATCAAATGCATGTTTAACTCCATTGTTCTTGAGTTAATTAATGACAGCCCACACTTTCTATAAATATACCATTCTGATTGAATTTAGATGAGGTGTTGGTGTTGGGAATTTGGGATTTGAGAGAGTGTGTGTTGTTTGTGTTTGTCGGGAAGAGAGTGTTTGGAAACCGGCAATGTTTTAAAACCCGGCCGGTTCAACCGGGAACCGGCTTAGTGACCGGGCCGAAAGTGACCGGTTTTTTCTTTGTTTTAAAACTGGATCGAATCACCGGATTTTAGTCAACCCGGGTTGACTTAGGTTGACCTGATTTAATAAATCCGGCCGGTTCAAGCCTATTTAAAAGAATACATTTTTAAAGATTTTTTTTTTTTTTTTTTTTTTTTAGAACTCATTGAATTTGTCGGAATTTGCAACACCAGTAGTTGTGTATGTGTTTATTTTATAGTTCTGAAACATGGCTACTTCATAAGAGTTTGTGAATCAATAGACTAATAATTAGTCGAATGTAATATACAATTCTCAAAATTAGTTGATTTGTGAATGCTTGAAGTTTAATTCCACAGTGGAATTTCCACTTGATTTGGTTTTTCAAATATCAATTGATTTGAGCATTGTAATCGAACAAATTTCAAAAAACCATAGCTAAAGTTGAAAAATGTGTCCCTGAGCATGCATGTTATTAGTTTGCAGATCAACTTCTTTTAATCTTTCTTTAAAAAAATATTGTGGTTAAATCGCCTATTTAAGTTTTGTATGTGTACATGATAATCATTAAACCAACATCACCAATTAGTTGTCATTGGACGACAATAGCTAGTAGAAAACCGGTTTGACCCGGCGGTTCAATCGGTGAACCGGCAACTCGGCCGGGTCAATTATAAAACCAGCTTTTAAAACATTGGATACCGGTTTTAAGACCAAAAGTAATTAAACGACTTACATTACGGTCATGTTTGGCAAAAGTAGCTGTAAGTAGTAGTTTGGTGAGGATGAGTTAGTTGTGAAGAGGTGTTGAGGTGATGTGACACATGTGGGGCCCGAATGAAGAGCCAAACTTGCCATCTACACCTAGCGCTCTTATAACTTGGTAGATTTGGGATATGTTTATCTTGAATGCTGGGTGCAAATTATTGCATAAAACCTCCATATTAGAATACTCTAAGAAATAAGAATATTATTGAAATTTATGACATACTATTACTAACTATATATATATATATATATATATATATATATATATATATATATATATATATATATATATATATATATATATATATAGAATTGGGTTCATATAAGATCATCCTTAAAATTATAAAAATAAGATCATCCTTAAAACCAATAGGAGTAGGCCATGTGGCGGTTCATTTAAATCACCATAAAATAAAAAAGAAAAATAATTAAAATTTATTTATATAGTTTAAGGGGCATTTTAGTAATCTTTAAATTATCTATATCATTGAAACAGAATCGATCTCATTCAATAACAATTAACATCAAAACGTTTTTTTCCGGTTCTTCAACTCACTTCATCATGATGTTGATTATCATTCAATGTCATCCCAGATTTTTAGCTCCATCATATTCATATTCAGTTACTATTAGCACAAGATCATATATTTTTTTACATACTCTATTCCATTCAAGTTTTCACAATCGATATTCAAATCCAGTTATAATTTTAATTCATCATGAATGATCCGATTGATATTCAGTTTGCTGATAATTATGTTTCAGGTATTCGTTATTTTATGTTTGTAATTTTTCATGATTTTTTTTGTTTATGAATGAATAATATTAAAGACTGTTTATGTGTTTTTACATCAAAAGTCCTAAGGTGTTTATGTGTTTTTTCTTGTTTATGATCCGATTGTGTCAAAATGGCGTATTGGGTATTTTGAAAATTCCATCAAAAGTCCTAAGGTGTTGTTGTTTTTAGTCCCAAATCAGTCTATTAGCTGTGTTTTAATGTTTGGGTTTAGCTTCAAAAGGCCAAAGACCATTTTAACCAAACATGCCTCATCAGGCCTACATTAGACATACATTACAATGGTAATTTTGTTTAATTTGTGGAAATTTTTCTATAACATGTGCAATAGTCCAAACATGCCTCATCAGGCCTACATTACATGTGCTTAACAACATAATTAGAACTATGTTATTTGATACATCTTTCTAAGCCGTAATCAATTTTTTTAGGTGAACCACTAACTCCTCGAGCAGTGAACAATGAGCCACAGGACGTATTTACACCGCCTCATGATCATCAGGTTGGAATTTTTCAACCTACTCCTAACGGTACTAAATTTTGGGTCCCCAAAGTTATTAAAAAACCTGTAGAAGGTACCGTCTTTGATACACTTGAATTAGCTCTAAATGCATACAAAGATTATGCTAGAGAAGGTGGTTTTGAGGTTAGAAAGGGTGGTAAAAAATACTCAAAAAACAGCAATGATGAACCCAACAATAAGTATTTTTATTGTGTTAGACAAGGCGTTAAACCCCCACCCAAGGCCGGAAATCAAAAAACTGATAAATCACAAACCACCAACCCTTTAGGCGTGACTAAGGTCATAAAAAGAAGGAAACGTGCATCTTGTCGTTGTGGATGTAATGCACAACTTAGGCTTAAGAAACTACCAGATGGAAAGTATTCTGTGTCAAAGTTTATTGAGAAACACAACCATAGTTTGGTATATGAAGATGATATCAAGTATCTTAGGGCATCTCGTAGGCTGACTTTCTCCAAACAGCAATTGTTAAACCAACTTTCTAATGTCAACATAGGCCCCGTTAAATCCTGGAAAGTGTTGAAAGAAATGTACGGTGGCTTTGAATATATAGGGGCAACAGATGTTGATTGCAAGAACTACAAGCGTGGTTTGAATGAATTCATCGGTGAGCGTGATGCTCAAATGGTAGTTGATAAGCTCTTGAGCCGAGAAGAATATTTTGATAATTTTTCTGTTGAATACAAACAAGACAAAGAAACTAAAGAATTGGTTGGTTTGTTTTGGGCAGACGAGCAAGCCAAGCGTAATTACGCCGCCTTTGGTGATGTTGTGTCATTTGACGCAACGTTTCATTCAAACAGGTAGCATGCCTTTTTTTATTTCCCTTATACTTAACTAGTTGGGTTGTGCTTAAAATAAGATACACATGCTTCTCTTTACTTTATGTAGGTACAATATGGTGCTTGTCCCTTTTACGGGCATTGACAATCACAATAGATGTGTCATATTTGCTGCTGCCTTGTTAGCTAGCGAATCTGCCAAAAGATACACGTGGCTGTTGAAGAGGTTTAAAAAGATATTCGTAAAAGTTCCCATGGTTGTTGTCACTGACCAAGATCCGGCTATGAAGATAGCTATTGAAAAGATACTGCCGGATAGCCGCCATCGTCTTTGTATGTGGCATATAATGTCAAAACTTACTACAAAGGTATTCTTTTGAATTAAAACTTTTATTACAGTAATAGTAAGTTGGTTTTTTGTTCACGGTTGTGTTTGAATTAGAATATGTAAACGCCTTAAAAATTACTTGGTGATATATACC
Organism: Artemisia argyi; assembly: GCA_030686995.1. Lineage (NCBI taxonomy): Eukaryota > Viridiplantae > Streptophyta > Magnoliopsida > Asterales > Asteraceae > Artemisia > Artemisia argyi. The sequence continues at coordinate 127,228,883 of CM060699.1, forward strand.
TTGAGGGGTGTTTTGATCACCCACTTTGGTTAACTTGTGTTTTAAAGATCATTTATGATCAGTAACATTTGTTTTTCTTAAACTTGGATGCATCAACAATATACAAGTAATTTATTATTATACTGATTCGGCTTAGAAGACTAAATGGGTGTTTGGTTTACTCACATATGCACTGAAAACATATTAGAAGGCATATACACAGAATACTTTCAACCGCACATATACACAGTTACACATATATTGTTGGGTGTTTGCCTCATTGACACCTACAAGCTATAACTTATACATATTGTTAGATCAGCATATATACACTTTATAAACCATTTTTTTATAGCAAACTGTATTCAAATCTTATTAATCTTTATTTGAAATCATTTTTTTAGGTCGGTCCAGCATTATGTAGCGACACAGATTTTAAGAGGCGTTTGTGTGGTATTGTATGGACTGACCGGATTGAGCCTGAAGTGTTTGATGAACAGTGGAACAAGATAATGACAGATTTTGAGCTTACCGAGCATAAATGGCTTCAAGACATGTTTGAAATGCGGTTAAACTGGATACCTGCGTATTTCAGGCATGAACCGATGTCTGGTCTGATGCGCACGACATCGAGGTCCGAAAGCGAGAATCATTTTTTTGGCCAGCTGTTTAACCCACACTTGAGTTTGATCGAATTCCTTAGTCATTTTGATACTGCAATGGACTCCCAAAGATACAAATATGGGAAGAATACACATGACTCAAAATACACAACACCTGATTTCAAAACTCACTTACAAGTTGAAAAGGAAGCCGCAGAACTGTATACACACACTGTCTTCTATGATGTTCAGGATGAGATATGCGAGTCATTGTTTCATTGTTTTTCACTTAGTGTTCAGGATGATGATACATCACTTACTTACATGATTCGCAATATTGAAGCTGATTACACAACGATACATGGTGTAACTGTTGAAGCTAAATATCAGGTAACACTATCCATATATTGTAATAATATACAGATATATCACTAACATGCCCAGCTTAAATCAAGGTTTCCTTTACCATGTAGGTCACGTATGTGCCAGCTAGTTGTGACATTAAATGCAGCTGCTTAAAGTACGAGTGCTATGGGTTGCTGTGCCGCCATATTTTTTATGTTCTTAGGATGTCCAAAGTATTCCATTTCCCTAGAAAATACTTGCAGCGAAGATGGTCAAAATACGCTCTACCCAACAAGATTGTCACAAGGCCCGTTGACGTTGCAAGCTTGTCAAATCCAGCTGAATGTGTTAATGGTGTTCTTAGGGAAATTTACGGCACTGTTGAAGATTCGGTTACCCGGTTGGTCACTGATATTCAGAAGTTACACATTTACAAGGACGACCTTGATACATTACTAGAGCAAGTGAAAATCGACATCCCAAATGCCCCTGAAATGAGCAAGAAAGAATTGTATGTTGCTGCGCTTGGTGTCACGGAACCTGTAGAGGTTAACATTATAGCCCCTGAATGTCATAATAAAGGTTCTGTTACTTTGAAGAGGCATCAAACACAAGCTGAGAAAGCTATGATTCAATCAAAAAAGAATCCGTGTAAATGCAATGCCTGTGGAGAGCTTGCTTATCATGATTCCCGCAACTGTCCCACCAAAAAAAAAGCAAATGATGAAGAGATGGACACTCCAAACAATGATGCATAATAAATTTGGGTCTTTTATTTTACTTTCAAACAATATTAGTCAACGCTTTATACGTTATTTTCTTATTCCAATGACTGGTTCTCAGCTTTTTTTTAATTCAATTCATTATCGTCTTTATTTTTATTCTTTTTTTCCAGAATGTATTATGTACCATTATATCATTTTAAGTCACCTGATTTTCAAGTGTTATTGGGATTACTTTTTGATATCATCAAAATGGTGTTTAATGATTCTATTTTTGCTGACATATGTATCATTCCTATTTTTTTTCCTTTTTACACAATTTATTATGTACCCTTTCTTTTTTTTTTTTGATACATGTATCATAATGTTGTTTTGCATATTTTATTTTTAGACACCTGTTAAGTCTTTATTACTTCTTTTCTGCAGGTGGTTGTGGTTTTTGAATATTATTTTTTGTTCTCTTTCCAGAATGCATGATGTACCATTATACCATTCTAATTCACCTGGTTTTAAAGGGTGTTTGGGACTGCTTATTTATACCATGAAAATGGTGTTTGCATATTCTATTTTTCTGATATATGTCTCATTTCTTACATTTATATGCTTCAGCATGCTTTTAATGTTTATGATTAACTTCCCATTATACATTATTTGATCATTTAAAAAAAATCCCCCACCTCAATAGCCATTTATCCCTAATCATGATATAAATACACCAGCTATTCACCATACCTCATACTACACATCAAAATATTCATCATGTATACACTCTGTATTTCTGCCATAAAAGGTAAATATTATGACCTATCTTTAAACTTTTGTCGCTACAATCTTAGATGAAAGGGGGTTCCTGTTCTTTTACATCCACTAAATGAAAGTTCTTTTCGTTCTATCTTATTAATTTTAAACATACAGGTTCCAATTGTTGCACGTCGAGTAACCCAAAAATGTATATTCTTTTCATGAAAGCCAACAACCGAATGAGGCTATGCAGTTACTGTGGCAAGTATGGATACCATGATGCAAGGAACTGCCCCGAAAGGAAAAGAGATATAGCATAAGCCTTGTAACAGTTTCTCTACAAACAAACTTTAGCTTTCAAATCATTTTTTTAAGTTGAACAATTAACGTTTTCGTTCGCCTTTTAATGGTGTTTTTGTTTACAATTTGACTTCAATTGTACCGGTCAGATTTGGAAACATATCGTATCTTTTTTCTGCATTTAAACTTCTTACACTTGTTCCATTATCCTTATTAACTCCATATGCATCATTTTTTCTGTTACTTTCATTACCTTAATAAATACATCCGACATAAGGTAGATGCGATTACCGTTTCAATCACAGACAGACCGATACATATGCACAATTTATGGGGTGTTTGGATCATCACAGATACATGTTTTAACCCATTTTGAGAGCATCGTTGTATGCAATCACATATATACCTGCTCATAGATTATACACTATACTCACGCGTCTAATTAAAGCCCCATACAAAAATATATTGCCATAGAAACCAAAATACTTGATTTAGATAACACCTTAAAAGATACACATCAGTTCATATCTTCTGTGTAACCCAAACCCGCTTTCTTACGGACTTTGGTGCTACACCAACCCTTAAGGCTACAATAAAACCTAATCAACTTGCACTACCATTTCAACATACCGTTATTTAACTAAGACCCATTATTCAAAAGCGTAAGTTCTAATACCCTTCGACACTGACACACTAAAGCATACTACTAACACGACGCTTTATTGTTTCAAATGAAGCAGCCTCTAATCTTTTCCTTTCTTCTAAACGTAGCATTCTGTACGCTTCTGCTTCATACTCAAAATCAACTTTCTTCTTGTTTATGTCCGACAAGAGTATTTTCGCAGCATACTTCTTACGGAGTTCATCTAACTGATGCTGCTGATCCTTCCCCTCTCTCCTAAATTCACAAAGGTCATCACACTCTCCGCCGAATAGGTATGTCTCCATATGACGCATGGCAAAGACCCCACAGTCAATTACGTTACTTTTTGTCATACATCCCAAGCGTAAGAGCTGGAGTCTAGCATTCATCAGAGACCCATGTGCTGGATGTCCTTCGCTTGAAAGGAAGTCTTCAAACCTCGCAACCTGTTGTATTGATTAACAAACAAGGTTGTTAGTTTAGACTATTATTCCTGCCTTTACCCGCATAGTATTTAAATAAGACAAACTATAGTCGTAGTTAAATGTACCAGACAATCAACTAGTCCACCGTATCTCTTTGACACATTTTCACTCCCGAAAAGCATATTATCCATTATATGTACCTCATTCCTTTTGAGATGAATACATACAACGAAAAAATGACCACCTTGAATTATGGGGAAAAACACCTATCACAAATAAGGGTTACACATAGATTATTACCCGTTTTTTTAACATGTCAAATAGTTTTTACAATTATGTGTCATTTCACATAAGTATACATTTAAGGCACGAATATTACCAAATGCACATTCGCCAAAGTTCCATATACTGTCGTTTACATAATTCGCCTCATGCCGTTAATAAATTTATCAGATGACTCCTTCGCATCCAATTTTTTGATGGGATTTTCCTTTACGTCCCATTCACGCTGTTTCCATGTACTTTCTTTTATTAGTTGCAATTTAACAGCATAAAAACCAACTTTATAAAATGTTCACGTATTCTAAAGATGTACCATTATCCTAATGTGTTATATCATACATACCATAAGTGACGTATCACAAAACACCTTGCACATACGCTTCTTTGGGTCACGGTATTTCTCAGCATCATTTAGGACCTTTGTGAACATGTCTACCACCTCACTTGATAACTTTATCCCCGGGCACAAGCTCTCAAACACGATCCTAGGTGCAAATTCATAATCAGTCTGGAACAGGATGTCCCTATAAAACAAGTAACACTGAATAAAGCAAAAAAAATAAAACATAAACAACGAGTTATATGTAACAATTATTACCAACACACATTTACTTACGTCTCAGATAAACGACCACTGAACAAACATTCAGTAACTTTTTTCTCGTGCCCCCCCAAAACAGCAACCAAAGAACATGCCCTTCTTACCCACGGGGAGCATAAGACTTCAGCAGGTCTACCATGACGTTTAGGCCTTACATTTGTAGCCTTTGGGATTATGGTCTGTAAGGGTGCTACATCACATATTGTGTACGGAGTAATTGAACCATTACACACATTTCCCGACTCCCCTGCTTCTTGCCTACCAACTATTAATTTCTCGGGAGTAAAACAATCGAAATGTGGTAGATCTTGTGAATCATAAACCTGTAGCGCTTCCAACAGCTCTTCCGCTTCACCAATTGACTTTTCACCACCTGACATATCTACACTTCTACCCTGTGTTGCAGGTGGTTGTGTTATGTTTAAATCGAATTTTGAAACATTCACCTTATCACTTTTTAGCTTTTTCTCTTTATTTTTTCTTTCTGCTGACACCTGTTCACTATATGCCACATAAGCAGATGGTGTCCCATAAAACTGAGTAAACGGGAATGGCTCATCCGGTGCATCCTTGTAACTCCACGTGTTTGGTACATCATTTTCCGGACTACAATAATCCATATCATTCCTGTCCTCATTTGGTCTCCTACTTTCATCTGCTGGCTCACGAAACACACGTGCACGAAACAAAGAATCACGTACCTCCTTCATCTGCAAAAGTCCTTCATCAGTAGGATTTTCTTCAAGCGCCTTATCCAAGGCCTCGTCTACCTCATCCATCAACTCCCCCGCTTGTTTGCATTTTGCCGCCAGACTCTTTATAATTTCCTGGTTTACAAACCAACATCAAATGACACATCAACCTATAAATTATTGCATCCACCATCTATACGTTACATTATACCAACTACATACTACTACTTTTATAATCGATTTTGAAGCATAACTAACACATGTTTACCATTAATATTTCATTTTGAAGCAGAACTAACAAATGTATATATGCAGATTAAAGATACATTTTTTAAAACCTCAAACACTTCACATGCAGGGTACCACACCAACACATATACATTCACATGCGTTCTGCATATTAATCTTTAAAACTATTTATAATTACCTCAACACTCGAAGGAATCGCCTTCTCACTCTTTGGACTCGCGTTATCGCTCTTCATACTTAACCTCTCTTCTTCTAGTTCGTTGAAAAGGTCCACCGTCCATCTGTTTACCAATGGCATACGAACATCCCCATTTCCTCTACTTTGGCACATTGATTCAGCGTATACAACCTGTTGGATGATTACATTTTTTTCAATACACAACAAATTTGTTATTTAACAAAATAAATTTTGATTGATACATTAATTAGAATAGCATACCAACAGAATGATAATCGGCCCGCAATAATGGCGAGTCCTAATCCAGCTTTTTTTGGTCCGCACAAGACACTCAAGAACATAGCTACACCAATCAAATCCAGGGATATCGTTCTCATCCTGGATACAGTTAAAAAACCTTAAGTTCACAGTAGCGTTCTTGTTTGATTCTCCAATTGTTGTGAAGTAGAGAACCAGAAAATTGAGCTTAAACATCCACCCTCCATCAGCTTGTGTGTATATCTGTTTCTCGACGAGGATGTGTTTATACCTTGTCATACTTTCAAACTGTCTCTTCCATTCGACAACAAGAGGGTGTCTGCAATCAGCTTCATCAACTGCTTTGACGGGTACATTCCCCATTGGTAACCCAAGCACATCTCTCACTGTCTCCCTCGTAATGCTTATGTCCTTGCCATCCACATTCAATACACATCTATCTTCATCAAAGTTATCTAACAACCAATAACTTAACCTAGTTGGTACATCCTTAATACTAAACCCAAGGACATCGCCAAAACCCATCTCATTAACATCTTCCTTTTGTTTTGTGGACAGATTTGGTAGCAGACGATGCAACGACCACAACGCTATTCGTTGATGTATCCTGTCTACGACAGCTACCTTACAACCAACACCCTTTTCACCCTTATTCTTCGCTTCAGCCTCACCCACATACTTACTCTTGCAAGATCGATTCCTCACCCCAACCTCATTATGAACATCTTCCTCATCCTCCTTCTCCTCATCAACTAGTCCCTTTTTTACAGTTATTTTATTCAAACCTAATTTCCGCTTACCAGCAGCCTTCTTCCCAACTTTGTCCTTGGAAACAATAAAGTATTTGCTTCTCTTCCGCTTTCCCTTCTCGGCTACACCACCTTCATCATCTTTTAGTTGATCCCCAACAAGTGAAGGTAAAAACACATCCCCTTCCAGACTCCCCACGGGACGTTTCTTTATAGGTACACTTCTTGTTCGAGTCCTCCTACTACCTCCCTGAAATCCAGTGCCTGTATCATGTACATCAAAATATGCATATGTTATTACAATCCAAATCCTAATTCGTTTAAACACATGTATTCAAGTATCTTTAATGTATCCCATGTATCTTTTTAATGTATACCATGTATATGTGTACCAATCACACAATACAAATACTAGTTAGTTGAACCTCGTGTTTTCAGACCACAGATACACACATGCATATCGCACGTACCCTATAAAGAATCTAATATACCTGTGTACCAACCTCTAAAATATACCAGATCACATATTAGATATACGAGTGTTTGGTTCAGATACACAATGCAGGTAGACATACCACGATACACACAAATTAGATATACTAGTTACTTGAGCCCCGAGTTTTCATACCACAGATACACACATGCATATCGCAAATATCCCATATACCTGTGTACCAACCTCTGAAATATACCGGATCACATATTAGATATACGAGTGTTTGGTTCAGATACACAACGTAGTAATAATTAGTTAAACCTCATGTATATCATGTATCCCAGCTCACATATACCAGTATCCCATACATCTGTGTACCGACCTCTAAAATATCCCAGCTCACATATTAGATATACGAGTGTTTTGGTCCAGATACACAATGCAGGTTCAGATACACACCGTAGTAATAATTAGTTAAACCCCATGTACATCATGTATATTTGTACTTATACCATGTATATGTGTACCAGATACACACGCTATATGTTTTTTTATGTTATGCACAGGTTATATGGTTTCTGAGGTACACAGATACACACAAAGTTTTGATAAAAGCAGCCGCCACATACAAAAAACACACAAAAAAAAAAAAAAAAAAAAAAAAAAAAAAAAAAAAAATGATCACTGTTATGCACAAGTTATATGGTTTCTTTCTTACTTACTTAAAGCTAATTGAGTTTGGCTTAAGTGACAAAGCAAGCAAACATAGATTCAATCAATACGACATTTTGACACCCCTGGTGGTTTGTTCACCAAAACTGACAACCTATCTTGGTCTTTGGTTCAACAGAAATTAAAACTTATATTATTGGCTCCTTCTCTCAGAAAAATTGAATATGCAAACACCATTTTGAAAAATAGTATACACTTACACATCTTCTTTAAGGTACACAGATACATACAAAGGCCCAGATACATAGACACAATCCATTCGACATTTGACACCATCGGCGGGTTGTTCACCAAAACTAACAAGCTATATTGGTTTTGGTTCAATAAAAACAAAACTTATATTGGTTTATCAGACACATACCAACACACAAATGATTTTTAGGTTAACCATAATCTATATCGTTTTTAGGTACACAGACACATACCAACACACAGATACATTCCAACATTCAACAATGAACAATACACATTTATTAAACACAAAAACATACACATTTATACATAAACAATGAACAATATGGTTTCAATTAAGTACATTCATACCTGATACATTATCGATTTCATGGTCACTAGTTAAGTCAATGGTCCCACCAGCTGGTCCATCATTCTTCCCCATTTGATCACTAACCCTTTTACTTCTTCGAACTTCAAAATCAACATGCAAATATTCGTTTTTTTTAGTATACGCTTACACAATACATTAAACTTGATAGATCAGAAGATGGATCACTTACCGATCAAAATTGGAGGTAAATCACCAATGCCGTGGTCGTCTTCTATAATCGTCATGCTTTTATAACCCTAGGTTATAATCAATTGCTACACGAATGAAATCCCCCAATTTTGGCCGTGTATAATTCTTGAATATATGATTTTAATATGGGTAAGCTTAAATGACGGGATGGTGTAGTAAATGATGATACGAGTGTTTCTGCTTCTTTGACCAAAAGTCAAATCATATTGGCAATTTATTGAGATGTAGTTTGAAAGAAACTAGCCCCGCCCTTTCTTTAGTTACAATGTGATACATATGCCCCTATACTTGTTGTTATTTACAAAACTGCCATTAATCTAATTAAACACACCATACAATGATCCAACGGTCTAGATTGGGTCTTACTTTTAGCATTTTAAGCATGATCTGACAATAACCCTCCCCTATATATAATTAAACTCGTTAACATCGCAAGTAAAAAGTAGAAGAGAAGCTCATATGAGTCAAATTATAATATCTTTTACATATCATGTTCAAATACATGGCCTGAAAATCGATATAGAAATGAAACAGCGAAGGAAAAGTGATATGGTGAAGTGATCCTCGTTGTCTAGTTTGATCTTAGATGAACATTTTCCGGCCCACTTGTATTTGTATGGACAATGAAATGGAGTCCGTTCATGGCACAAGTCCATTAATCACCTTCGCTACCAAATCTTTATTCTGCCTAAAAGAAGTCTTTAATTCTTTTTCCATCTTGTGAATGCTCGAAATGCTTTGGGATTTGACTGCTTTCCTCTGTTTTCTCCTGCAATGTATATAAAGCTTAAGCACATAACATTTCCAACGAAAACGAAAATTTATACTAGATTGGCAAGCACTCTTTCTGAAAAAAGAAGTTTCTGCACAACTCTAATAAGTTTGTGATTCATTAGACTCATCACATCCCCAAACTCATGACTATGTTACTCAAGTAAAAGCACAAATACTTTCGGTATTGCATATAAGTACAAGTTTAGATGTGGACATCTAGACAAGTGAAACGGTACTTGCTGTCGAAGTTGATGTTACATGGCGTGACTGAACATGTTATATTCAAATCTAGCAAATAGCATGAATTAGTTCAAAAGACTTGAGAAAAAATATTGAATATACATATAAGCACATAAAATTGTAGCTTTGGGAAAGTGCATATATCTCTTCCTTGATTGAATTTAGAATCTATGCGCTCGCCATAATTATGCATTTATGCCGTATTGTGTGTATGAGCATTTCTGGTTAGTTAGCAACCTTAAACAGCTACATGCAGATTTATTTATGTGTCTCATTATTCGTTTTCATTCTCTAATCATCACCCACCTTATAATTTCAAAATGCAAAGTCCAAATTTATACCTTAAAAGTTTCATAAATATACAAGAAACAACAAATAAGAATGCATACCTGCTAAGGTTATTCAGCATTCAGTTTAATGAGACGATCCTCATGAAGTTACCAATTTTATCTTCTTCTTCCAATTGTAGTTTCACATCTGGGATATTATTCCAAAGCAATGATGTTTCATAGTCACAAACCACTTCCAATGGACCCTTAACCGATGATGGCAGCTCATGTACATGTAGCCCCGTGCACCCCCTCATATAAATTGTTTGCAAAGAACCCAACTCACCAAACTCCACTGGCAACTCACTCAGATGTATACAGTCGGATATATCGATGATGCTTAATTTTTTAAGGTTTCTGATTGTCTTAGGTAATGCAGCGAGCTTTGAGCAAGATGCTAGCCGCAAAACATCCAAATCTGGGAAGTTCCCAAATTCCTCAGAAAGTGAAGTAAGCTCGTGGCAATTAGTGATGCAGAGTTTCCTCAGGAGAAGTAGATTGCATAACATTACAGGAAATGTAACTAAATCATCACAAGAGTTGATATCCAACTCCAAAAGGCTTGGCAACTTGTTAGGGATCCCATCAGTGCATTCCTTAAAACTGTCGCCTATTTTGCACATGATCAAGGACAATTTCTGCAAGTTTTTCAACTCAAGTATCGATGTACTAATCGAAGATATTGAAACATGATCCAACCTCATGCTAGTAAGGCTTGAAAAATATAGAGGTGAGGGAAAGTTCTCAATCTCTGAGAAGTAATACCCGTAGTTTGTGATAATTAGGACCTTTAACTTCTCTATGGATTGTACAAATCCTGGCAATGGATGCATCTTTGACAGGAAGTTCATTACAAGCACTTCCACTTTTAAGGCTTGCATGTCATTCCATTTCACAGATAATTTTTCATCTGTTATCAGTAGCACACATAATAAGATTAAAATAATAATGGGTACACCTCTCGGTGAATTCCATCTAGAAACTTTAGGGGATTGTCAAACAAACCTGTGGTAAGTGACAATATACGGGCATTGACAGACTCTGGCACTTGGGGATGATCTTGTCCTTCTGGTTTTATAATTAATCGCTCTCTGTCTTCTACTGGTTCTTGACTGCTCAAACGTATAGCTAGTGTTCTCAACAAATCGTGTTGCATAACAATTTGCTCCTCACACCAGTTGGCAATCATAGTCGAATCTTTCCTGCAATAGAAAGTGATATTTATGACATCTAAATGCATGAAAGTTATAACAAAGCAAGGATGTACAAGTCCAATCAAATCAGAGGTGGTAACATAATCATTGCAATTGTCCATAAACTATGGTTGTTTAATTTCTTATAAGTTATTGTTCATTTCAAATTAAAATAAAAAACATATAAAAATATAAGGCTGCTATTATTTGTTGATTAAGAACCGTAACTACCGAGGCACAAAAATTATAGTAAAACAAATCCCAGTGGCGAGTCATCTCTTATGTTAACATAAGGTTTAAGATATAAAAATGACTTGGTAATTGTCAAACTAGAACAATTCAAATTTGGAACTGAAGTTGGTATAACAAAAAACAAAGTATTCAGAGGGAAATTACCTTCTTGGCAATAGGGTGGCGAGGTTTTTAATGGAGAGCTCAAAGAGTTGGTTAATGGTATCTGATCCATCTTCGTGATGCTTGTATAAATGGACCCACATATCCATAAGCATTGTAGCCGCGATCTTCTGATCTTCAGGAAATAATCCGAAGTCCATGTAACATTGCTTCATTAAAGATGTTTCCTCAAATGCATTCAAACTCCTTGATAGACAAAGCAATATATCCTTATCCAAATCTAGAACAGATTTCTTCCCTTCAGACAGATTTTTTAGCATACCATTCCAAAATGCGATGTTTGTGCCCTTTAGCAAACCGCCAATAACACTAAGGGTCAATGGATGATTCTTGCAACACGTCACCAACTACAGAAAAACAGTCAATAGGGTTGGCAACAAGCTTTGAAAATATAACAAAAATACACATAAAAGGAAAAGAAGAGTATCAGTACTCATATATAGACGGATAAAGTTTATAAATGAATAACATAGTCATCTTGGTTTTCCATTATAAATAATTACTTTCTTAATTCCAATATAAATAACGTACTTTCAAGTCTCAATATGAATATATGCTGACATGCCACAAGTATTTTGGTAATATTCGCCACATCAACAAATTTTTTCATATTGAGATGAAATTTGAAAGTACGTTAGACATAACTATTTAAGAAAGTAAGTTATTCATACTGGAACACCAAAATGACAATCTTATTCATTTATAGATTTCACCCTATAAAGACCAACGGGCCTATGGGCCTAGTGGTATATATGTGAGGGATCCGTCAATCAAGAGTTTGTAAGTTCAAGTCTCATCTTAGACATATATGAGATATAGTAATGAGAATTTTAGACCATAAATGTAACATTTCCTGTTGAGACACAAAAATGAATCATGAAGATTTCAGTTTTATAGTAAAGGTTTCGTTGTACCTCATCAACAAGACTCTTTGGTATATCATCAATTTGTTCACTTTCACTTTCTGAAAATGCCGAGTGACGAAATAGTTTGGTGGCATCTGTATCATTTAAAAGTTTCAAATGATATGTATTGAATTGTGTAAATTTGCTCCTAGATGTAACGAGAATCGTGTATCCACGTAACTTGAACTTGAAGCGCCTAATGATGGAATCTGACCATACATCATCCAGTACCAGTAGTGTTTTATTTTCATTTTCACCTAGAAAGCTCCCCCATTTTTTAATTGCACCATCATCGTTAACAAAATCAAGCTGCTGACCACCTTGGTTGTTCTGAAGTAAATCTTTAACGACCATCTGTAAGTTGGGGGTCTCTGAGATTGTAGCAAAGTAGATATTTTCACCAAATTTTTCTGTTCAAATGAGAGCACTATCATAAATCATGGAAACATTTGATAGTAAAAGTATGCTATAATACTCCATCTTCAAACTTTAACACTGATCATGAGATGTGATGCAACTAGGTATAAACTGAGTAAACAAAGTTTTTTCTTTATAAAGTTATAAACTAGCTTTTTTTTTTTTGGAACGTAGTTATAAACTAGCTAGTTCCTTTTAACTCGCGACTACAACAAATAACTCGCATAAACCTATTATATTTACAACTCACCTTGCATATCTACATTCAGAAATAATATTCTTTGCTCAAAAGAATATAAAAGGATTGTCTATAACTTTTGTGGTCAATTAGATTACTTCCTACGATCTAAGTGTCATCCTTCAAAGCTTTATGCAATAGTAATGATTCACATATGCGAAAAAATACGGTTATTGCAAGCAGAGTCAGGTTTTTAATTTGTCATAAACTTATACCTAATCAAATTTAGTTCTCAAATAATCTCATACAAATACTACATAATCATGAACAGATTAAGCAAAATATCAATAAATCGACCATCCACATAATTTAAAAACCGATGATAAACGATATAGAAGATGATTACCTTTAACCTGAGGATCACGGCAGAGCATTGTTACCAAAGTAGTCTTCCCACAGCCTCCTGCAGCCGAAACAACTACAACCGAACAATCGTCAGTTACAGAATCCTTGAGCACCATCTTCTTTAATTCCTTAACCTGATCATCAAATCCTATAACAAAACCATCAGGCAAAGGAACACCAGATAACCAAGTACCGGAACCCCTTTGCTCCAATCTCTTGTGCATATCTTTTACTGCCACCAATATTTCCTTCGTATCCCTAGCCTGGTGCAACTGAACCTCAATCTGAAAGAATCTCAGTAACGAATCTTCTAGTTCGTCCAACTTCAGCGAGAGAGGGTACATCTTGTAGAATTTATATCCGATCATGCATTTTTTCACGAGATCTTCAGCTTGTGTCAGCTGATCGATGAAAGAATCTGTTTCTTGTTGTGGTCTAGCCAACACTTTATTCAGTTTCTTGATGTCGCTAAAGATGGGTGAGATTTGGTTTATAGTTTTTTGTAATCGTTTGAGCTTTGGTTTGAATAGCCAGGTTTTCTTTATGACATGTGTAATGGTTTTTGATAATATCGAAAGTAGTTCCCCTAGCCCATCTGGGATCAGTAACTCAGCAGCCATTAGTGATCAAGAAAAGCTTCAATATCTGTAGAGAAAATGAGAGTTCACATTAACTAGCTAGGATTGGAAATTTGATTGAAGAATAAGTCCCATGGGTTTTGTATATATAGAGTTAAAACTTAATGTGGAGTAAAATGTGAAACTACGGAGAAGCTTCTCATGCTTTTCCTTCTATGTTTCCTTTTTTCTTTCTAAAAAGAAAGAAAGAAAATCTTAATTTGTCGACTGTCCACAGGTGTGTTAAAATGAGCTTATAAATCCTAAATAAATGGAACAAATTAATGAGTCTTATGAAAAAGAGTAAATTACATGGATGGTCCATGTGGTTTGTCCAAAATAACAACTTTCGTCCCTCGAAGTTTAAAGTTGCACTGGTAGTCCCTAAGTTGCTAAACAAATAACACCACCGGTCCTTTAGTTTAACTGGTGTTAAATAGTTCCGTTATAATTTACACGTTAGCCCCTTTGGTTAAATATTGTTGCATCGTTTATCCTTAATAATAACGGCTATTTATAATTTAAAGTTTCCATACATTTTTATCCGTTTTTCACATTTTCGTCCGTTTTCATCCGTTTTTATAAGTTTTTTATCGTTTTTATACATTTTCGTTTGTTTTTCTTAAGTTTTCATCCGTTTTTATACGTTTTCGCCTGTTTTCTTACATTTTTATATGTTTTATCCATTTTCGTCCGTTTTCTTACATTTTTATCCGTTTTCGTCTGTTTTTATATGTTTTCGTATATTTCTTGCGTTTTAAACGTGTTTGGCCGTTTTTCTTAAGTTGTCATACATTTTATCAATTTTTATACATTTTCGTAATTTTTTTTCGTTTTTCTTAAGTTGTCATACGTTCTTATCCGTTTTATACGTTTTCTTACGTTTTTATCAGTTTTCATCCATTTTCATACGTTTTTTACCATTTTTATATGTTTTCGTCATTTTTTTACGTTTTCTTCTGTTTTTCTTAAGTTGTCATACGTTTTTATCCGTTTTCGTCCGTTTTTATACGTCTTTGACCGTTTTTATACGTTTTCGTCCGCTTTTCTTACACTTTTATCTATATTCATACATTTCCATACATTTTTATACATTTTTGCCCGTTTTCTTACATTTTCGTTTGTCTTTTTACATTTTCATATGTTTTTATACGTTTTCATACGTATTCATCCGGGATGAAAATGTCTAAAAAGAGATAAAAACGTAAGAAGACCTATAAAACGGACGAAAAAGTATAAAAACGGATGAAGACGTATAAAAACGGATAAAAACATAAAAAATGATAGATGAAAAAGTATAAAAACGGACGAAAACATATAAAAACATATAAAAACGGTCGAAAACGGATAAAACGTATGAAGATGTAAGAAAACCGGTGAAAACGTATAAAAATGGATGAAAACGTAAGAAAAACGGATAAAACGTATGACAATGTAAGAAAACGGGTGAAAACGTATAAAAACGGATGAAAACGTAAGAAAAATGAACGAAAACGTATAAAACGGTCAAAAACATATAAAAACGGAAGAAAACATATAAAAACGTAAGAAAACGTATAAAAACAGACTGAAATGTATAAAAACGGATGATAACTTAAGAAAAACGGACGAAAACATATAAAAACGGTAAAAAACGTATAAAAACGGACGAAAACGGATAAAAACGCATGAAATCGTATAAAAACGGACGAAAGCGTATAAAATTGATAAAAACATATGGAAACTTTAAATTATAAACAACCGTTATTATTAAGGATAAACGATGCAACGATATTTAACCAAAGGGGCTAACGTGTAAATTATAATAGAACTACTTAACACCAGTTAAACTAAAGGACCGGTGGTGTTATTTGTTTAGCAACTTAGGGACTACCGGTGCAACTTTAAACTTCGAGGGACGAAAGTTGTTATTTTAGACAAACTACAGGGACCATCCATGTAACTTACTCTATGAAAAATAAACCAAAACGAAGCAAATTCAAAGGGTAATACAGTAATAAACCTAACAAATACTACTATCTCTTAAAAGTAAATGCCGGTTAAAAGAAAGTGAGAACAATTTATTCGTCCCTGAGCCGTTGACCATAAGGTCTTGAGAGTATGAGCTTTATATATTTTATTTCTGCATCTTTTTTGGACATATTAGCCACTTTATTCCAGTCAGGAATTATTAGGGTGATGGCAACCCAACACTCCGAGTCATGGGAGGATTCTCACTAACCAATCACAGAGTGCCATATGGCAGGAGGATTCTGGATGATTCTGAAGACAAAACTGTTGGCAGTGGGAGGATTCCGGAGGATTCGGAATCATGCCTCACTTTATTCATTTAATAAATAAACATATGCCTCACTTTATTCCCATCACACTCACTTTATTCCCATGATTCAGAGTCTTCACGGGGCTTCCGAAACCCATAATTCTAGAATCTTGGGGGTTGGCGGCGGTGTTCAATGGAGGATTCGGAATCATGCCGCTGGAAGGATTCTTCCTTTGCCAACACCCTTAAAGCCTTGTATAGTTCTCCGGTTTCCAAAGTCTTGATCTAGAGTTAATTGCAATTTTTGGTCCAGTAGTTTAAAGTTTAAACACATTCGCATTTTTTTAAACTTCTTGCAAGATTCGTCCTTGTGGTTGCAAAATCTTGCAACATTAGTCCTTTTTACCAAGATTCGTTAGAATATGTTGTTAAGTCTCCCACGTACTAAGGGGACGTTTGGTACGATGGAATGGAAAGCTGAGAATAGGAATAAAAAAGCATTCTCGTGTTTGTTTGTGTTGAGAATGGAATCGGTGAATCAATATTTGATTCTCTTTCCATTCTCCGCATTCTCTTAAAATAGTGAAGAAAGGAGAGAATTGCTGGACAAAAGGCAAAGCGTTCTTTGGTTGATTCTTTCTTATAATGAAGGACCTAATTTAAAGTCATCGTGTATAATACAAAAAATGATTTCTTGATTTCACCTTTCGTCTTCAAACTTCAAATGTATTGTTTCTTTGAAATACAAAAATTTATCAAACCGTCGTATCAACGTTTCTATTTTAACCTTTTCTTATAAAACCAGTTATTCAAATGCTCACACTTTTTATGTTTGGGTTTCTTCAAAATTCACCACAAATATTATAAATAAATATTATTAGAATTAATTTTTAATTGTGCACATGATTACGAATTGCACCCAACAAAAATCCTGTGATATTGCTTTTGCGATAGAAGGTTAACATATACTCGGTGTACTTAAGCTAGCAATATAAATAATCATATTATTTTATGATGATTTAGGTAATCGAATGTTTAAAAGAAAATTTTAAATGATAAAATTCATTTTTATTAATGTATACCATAACCAAACAAGAGAATGCTCTATATCATATGCATTCTTTATTTGTACCAAACAGTAGAATCGTTATTCTTTCTCAAACATGATTCACTTTCTCTACAATTCCATTCTTTGTAACGATTTCATTCTTCGGCATTCTCTCGTACCAAACGTGCCCTAAAAGCGTGAGGGTATTTTGGTCTTTGACTCTATTCATCTCCAACCTCCCATTTTTTCCATCTTTAACATTATACACTACTCATCATCGTCTTCTTCAATTCATGTAGAAACACCACCACTAAAAGCGTGAGGGTATTTTGGTCTTTGACTCTATTCATCTCCAACCTCCCATTTTTTCCATCTTTAACATTATACACTACTCATCATCGTCTTCTTCAATTCATGTAGAAACACCACCACCACCACCACTATTTTTTCATATCATATTCAATCTTACTAGACAAGTGTATCCGTGTATAGGAATGAGATTTTATTGCGGCAAACAATTATACTTGTGATATTATACACTACTCATCATCGTCTTTTTCATATCATATTCAAACGTGCCCTAAAAGCGTGAGGGTATTTTGGTCTTTGACTCTATTCATCTCCAACCTCCCATTTTTTCCATCTTTAACATTATACTGATGCGTGGGAATTGCACCAGGCTTTACCTCTCGAGGGATCTCGAGAAGCTTACAACCCCCACCAAGCAGTGTACCTGATCGTTGTAGTATAGTATAGTGACAAGTACCGGGGGATTGATCGTTCAGCAAGGAATAGTGTCGCTAGGATTAGAAAACCTAAATACTAGTTCTAAAGATGAAAGATGATTATTTTTGTATTTTTATATTTTTTAGAAAGCAAGTAAAATCTCGGGTTTGAAGGATTTGGGCGGAATTAGTTGCTAGTCAACTAACCCAATACTAAAGATGCAATTAAATAAAATACTAAAAAAATGAAAATAAACTAAATTATACTAAGGTTGTGAGCAAGAAGTGGAGAAAATGTGTTTACTTAGACTTCACTACTCCCTAGATATCTTTTACATGTTAATTATTTGTTATAGTTGCATGGATGACGGGTTGTATTCCTTAATACCATTCATGGGGTGATGCACTTAACTCCCAGTTCTATGAGCTCTTATCTACTCCTATGCCATGCATAACATAACCATAGGGATCCGAAACAGTGGCTCATGCATTAAATACTACCAATAAAGACCTAGTGCATATCGGTTCATGTTTCCTAAGACGTTCAAGCATGTTACCATTTGGAGATCTGCCAGTTTTCTTAAGCCTAACATCAAATCATTCATCCAAAACAACTACAAACAAGTAATCAACACATAATTAACATCTAGGTTTCATTAGATCTAAGCAAACACAAAGAAAGTCTAGCCTAACATAGTGGAATCAAGATAAGAACAAGATATAAACAACCAACACATAGACATATTGATTGAATTAAAGGAGTACTTATCTCAATTACACTTGAAAGGTATCAAGGGTTTAGAACCCTTGAAAAACCTGTAAAATTCGTACCAAAATCGTGGCTAGGGTTTCTCCCAAAACTTCTCTCTTTAAATGTGAAAAACTAGAAAACTATATATAGGAAATTGGGGATGACGGCGTCAAGAACAAACGTGTGACGCCGTCATCTCGCCGCCAAATACTTCATCGGACGGCCTTGATCTACTTCTGACGCCGTCAAGCCCTAGGCCGTCACACAAATTACTCTTGACGCCCTGTGTGTGACGCCGTCACCAACTCTCGGATTTTAATTCTTGATGTCTGACGCCGTCAGGAATTTACTCTTGACGCCGTCAGGTACTGTTCCCAGCATGGAAAATAGAGACTTTGCCGTTTTCTTCACTTTTATGCTCAAAAAACGTCCAAAATAGCTTCTTTTCCAGAATTCACTCTCCAAGTACCTAAAATCATAAAAGGAACGATTTAGGGCAATATTTGATCAAATAAATTCGATTCCGGGCTTAAATGACCCCCTAAAAGTGGTTCATTTTTCGCCTTATCATATACACTACTCATCATCATCTTCTTCAATTCATGTAGAAACACCACCACCACCACCACTATTTTTTCATATCATATTCAATCTTACTAGACAAGTGTATCCGTGTATAGGAATGAGATTTTATTGCGGCAAACAATTATACTCGTGATATTTTGATTATTTATTTTCATCAACTATAAACTAACACAATAATAAAAAGAAATTGTAATATTGTATCTTATATAATAGAGTTTGTGGATAAATTAAAAAAAAAAATACTAATGTTATGAGTAAATACAAAAAAAGTCTTTTTTTAATAGACTTATTCAAAAAATGTTGTCAAAAACTATCATGCAGTTTTTTTTTGTTTTTTGTTTTTTTGTTTTTTTTTTTTATTTTTTAATTTGTTTATGTATTTATTATTATTATTATTATTATTATTATTATTATTATTATTATTATTATTATTATTATTATTATTATTATTATTATTATTATTATTATTATTATTATTATTATTATTATTATTATTATTATTATTATTATTTTTGATGGGAGCATAGTTAAGAATTTAATGTAGAAATTTATGTTTTAAAAGGAATTTTAAGATTAAACTTTACTTTTTTATTAAGTTTTTTAAATTTTTAAAAAAGTAAAATAAAATAAAATCAATGCTCTATATATAAATGGTCAATTCCATACTTCCCCAGTATAAACATCAAAATTCTGTAAGGGATAAACGGAATAAACGAACACGTACAACAAGATATTGTTTGAATCTCTGAAAGGCATGTGAACACTTTCAGATCGAATCAATTCGGTGGTTCTTCTGAATTATTCAATCGGATACAATTAAGAAATTATGAACATTTTGAATGTTTTGTTTGAGATTTTTTATGAACCAGAGAGAAAAAATGCAACATGTATAATCAGCAAAACAATGTCAAGAATTGCAACTGCGCAACAAGTGATTTTCGGATGGAAAAATATCTACCAACGAATGGTGCACCTAATAAATATCATCAATACAACAATAGGTAATTCATTCACTGTAACAAATAAAAAACAAAAAGACTGCAAACAAATGAAAATAGCTAAGATTAGTACGTTAAGTCCAGCCTTCTTTGAGTTCTTAATCTCTTCAAGTCTAATGAAAACATCATCAATTTGAAGTACCCTAAATGGTAGCCAACAAAATAATGGTTAGATCAGTTTTGTTGACCTGAAACTTTTTGGGTCAACCACATATAGCAGAGTCATTTAACGTATCAATTTTACGACAAGTAATATTCAGATTAGTGTTTTATGAAATCATCATGACTTGGGTTTAAGCTGATGTAAATAACAAATCAAAAATACATTAACTTCTTCAATAGGTCTCCTACAGTGATGTATATAATTCCAAATCAATTGAAACTTAGGCCTGCTGTTGAAACTTACTATAATGGCATATAACCGACATCTGTGTTTAGTATAGGCCTGCTGTTGAAACTTACACAGCTTAAAACATATCTCCTATTTTTAAGTTGATACGTGTAAAAAATGATATAATTTACCATTACTACATTCCGAACATCTAAACACCTCCATTTACTAGTAAAACAATCTTAATCATACACCACGTGATATTATTCAATTCAGCTTAATCAGCAATTGTACACTTTAAGCAAACTAATTACAACCACTTCAAATGATCAAGTTTAACGCCCTGCATTATCATGTTGTTCCCTACAGCTTAAAATGCTTACACCATATTATTTGACCAAATTGACCCATGTACACAAACCAGCAGCGTTGACATAATAGTTCATAAATTAAATGAAAATATACTCTAACTAAACTTATATTCTTCAAAAGCGAAGATACTCTAACTAAAATTAAATCCAAAAATATCCTAAAACATTCAATAGCTTAATAATATTATTCACTCGTGAATATAATATTAAGAAATTTAAATCATTGCAACTTATATTTTTCAAAAGCAAAGATACTCTAACTAAAATTAAATCAGAAAATATCCTAAAACATTCAATAGCTTAATAATATTCTTCACTCGTGAAGATAATCTTAAAAAAATTAAATCATTCTAACTTATATTCTTCAAAAGCAAAGATACTCTAACTAAACTTAAATCCGAAAATATCCTAAAACATTCAATAGCTTAATAATATTCTTCACTCGTGAAGATAATATTAAGAAATTTAAATCATTGTAACTTATATTCTTCAAAAGCGAGATACTCTAACTAAACTTAAATCCGAAAATATCCTAAAACATTCAATAGCTTAATAATATTCTTCACTCGTGAAGATAATCTTAAAAAAATTAAATCATTCTAACTTATATTCTTCAAAAGCAAAGATACTCTAACTAAACTTAAATCCGAAAATATCCTAAAATATTAAATAGCTTAATAATATTCTTCACTCGTGAAGATAATATTAAGAAATTTAAATAATTCTAACTTATATTCTTCAAAAGCAAAGATACTCTAACTAAAATTAAATACAAAAATATCCTAAAATATTCAATAGCTTAATAATATTCTTCACTCGTGAAGATTATTTTTAAAAACTTAAATCATTCTAACTTATATTCTTCAAAAGCGAAGATACTCTAACTAAACTTAAATCCGAAAATATACTAAAACATTCAATAGCTTAATAATACTTCACTCGTGAAAATAATATCAATATTCTTCAAACGAACATAAATTCATCTCTAAACATGAAAAACACCTAATCCATAACCTATACTTTAACAAACGCTTAATTAGATAGTCAATGTAACAAACAATTAAAAATCTGCATATGTGCAAAAAATAGACATGTAATAAAAAAAAAGTAACTAATGAAACAAACATCTTCACATGTACAAAAAATAGACATGTAATAAAAAAAAAGTAACTAATGAAACAAACATCTTCACATGTGCAAAAAAATAAATGTATAATAAATCAAATAAATCAATTAACATATAAATGATATAGTCAACGCCGGAGAAAAAAGTTGTTAAGCAGTTAAAATCGAAATTATATAACAGAAAAGGAAATTAGAGATGACGGAGTCAATACCGGAGATGACGGAGATGACATGCAGTAACGCAGATGACAGAGATGAGGGAGATGCAGTGATGGAGATGACGGAGATACAGTGAAGGAGATGACGGAGATACAGTGAAGGAGATAACGGAGATGATGGAGATGCAATGAAGGAGAGATGAAGGAGATGAAGGCGGATGAAAGATCTGTTGTGTCGTGTGATAATTGTAGGGTGAGAGAGAAAAATGGGATAAAGTTTAGGGGTGTGGAATCAAATGAGGATAATTCACTTAGACCCCTGATTGTGTCAAAATCAATTATATAATATAGTAGTATAGTATCGAGGAGATCCTCAAGAAATACGGATCACCCGAGTAGTATCCGCACGAAGGTGAATGAAATCAAAGAATATTGATTCGTGCAAATCGTGTAGTGAAAAGTGGTAAAAGTGAAAAATTGTAATCAAGTAATTCAAATTATGACAAACAATTATGAATTATGCAAGAGATACAAGCTAGGTATGCACTAAAGTTAAAAATCTAAAAACGGAAATGCAAACACGATTATTTAAAACGTAACGTACAAATTAAAACGTAACTTTAATTGAAAAATAATCCTACAAACGTGAAACAATTTTCTAAAAATCTTAAACTAATAAAAAGAATTTCCAGAAAAATAAAAATATTCTTTTGACTTTTCTTTTATTTTCTATGAATTTATTTTGTTTTTATATTTTTAAATGAATTAAAAATAAAGAAAAATAGAAAAATTAAAGGGAAAAATGTAAAATAATTTCTGAAAAATCTAAAATATTATAAAAGAATTTCCTAAAATATTTTTGTATTTTTTATGACATTTTATGATTTTTTTTTATTTTTGTTTATTAAAAAGTATATAAAAATGACTAAAATCAAAGAAAAATTAAGAAAAATATCAAATAAACTCAGAAAAATCTGAAAAATTAACAGAAAATCAAAAATAATAAAATAAGTTTGGAGAAAAATTTTGAAACGAAAATAAGCAGAAAAAGTGCTTATTCCAAGCAAACTGCTTATCACAAGTGCTTATTTTTGAGCACTTGTGACCTAAACTTGAATGAAGCTCTTAACACAGATGTATAATGATCTAATATGCTCAAAAATGACAAATCTCAACTCTTAATAAGCTCAGAACAAAGGTAACTTGTAATAAGCAATATAATAAGCTCAAACAACAAGCAGTAGTGAAACTCAATAAGCCAGAAGAATATAAACCATAAAACTCACTTAAGTAACAACAAATAAGCTCAGTGAATCCAAAAGAGCACAAGAATAAGCTCAATTAGGCACTAGCAGGCCTAATGTCTAATTCGGTTTAACTGTTTCAAATGTATTAACAAGCAGAGGCAATAAGCACTCTAAATAAGCTCAAAAACTCAAGTTTATGGGGGCAAAATAGAGATAGCAGTTCTGAGTATCTAAATCAACCAAATGTTTTACCAGAATCACTAATCTACTACTTAAATAGTATCCAAATACAGCAGCCTGTGAACAACTTAACAATGAGAAAGTTGACTAATAAGAGACTTACACTAATTTTACTTAATCCAATTTTGATTGAATAAAACTACTTCTAAATGTTAAACTAAACTAATTTTATACTCATTTAAGCTATTGTGACTTAAAATGCAACTACTACTACAATTTTGCTAACTAATTTCAACTAAAACTAACTATTAAGCTAATATGATAACTATTTGTGACTTTTTAATGAATGACTAATTGTTTTTATTACTCAATCCACTATTTCTACTCTAATTTGACCTGTGTGTGCTCTAGTTACAGCAATCAAACAACAACAACACTCAGTAATAAACAGATCCAGACACTCCCTTTATTATGTCAGTACACAACTATTGGATGAAACAGATAACAACTCTCCAATTTATATATCCATTACAGTCACTTAATACTTATTGAATCAAAATCAACAATCATAAACCACTAGATCTAACAGAAAAGCACACTCACAAATCCACACCAAGACAGTCACTCATATAAGGCTAATAAACACAGATCTCCAAAACAGATGTGATCAAATGAACAAACAAGCTTTACTACACCAATTATTACTACTACT
Source organism: Artemisia argyi (assembly GCA_030686995.1). NCBI lineage: Eukaryota > Viridiplantae > Streptophyta > Magnoliopsida > Asterales > Asteraceae > Artemisia > Artemisia argyi. The sequence continues at coordinate 127,253,534 of CM060699.1, forward strand.
CAGCAATTACAATCAATGAAACAGTAAACTACAAGCTAACCAAACTAACACAGATAAATGCTATAAACTAGAAAGTTAAACAAAACTTACAAAGCTTATTCCACCTCAGCAAGAATATAGGTGGATTTACTATGCTTGCCTATCTTTATGATAGGCAGGGACCTTCCAAATCTGTCCCAGCTTATCCAAATCACCTCAGCAATCAATGGAACAATGGCAATTGACTTTTGTTGACTTTCAAATCCACTTATGTGATTTTGAAATGAAATAAAATTCACTACAAACAGAACTTGTATTGTTTATGTAAAAGCTAAGTGAACTTATTTGAAAACTTATCTAAACCAAATGAAAACATTTTTTTTTTTATTTTTATAATTTTCTGATTTTTATGTATTTTGAATAGATGACTAAACTGAATTGAAAGATAGATTTGACTAAGCTAAAAGAAAAAGTACTGAAAGTAACTAAGAAACAAGTTGAATATATGATTTATAAAAGCTGATTAACTAAACAGTAACAATAAGCTAATAAGAAATATGAGAAAACTGGAAATTTTATTAAGCTAAAGTGAAATTCATTACAATATCTAAACTAAATACATTTAAGACTAAAAATTGACAGAGCTTCGCTAAGACTATCACTCACTACTAAATCAGCTTACAAATGCATCTATATATAGGAGAGGTGAGGGTTCACGGATTGCCAAGCTAGCAATCCGTGTGAGCTTGTGTTAGTTTGAACCCTCTGAGAGCCCTCTGATCATAATCCCATCATTGCCACTTGATATGCACCCTTGGATCATACCCAATGACGTGTCTAATCCAATAGCAGCCTGCCACATGTCTCAATGTGTGCTTCTTTGATATCTGACACCATCTGACATCACCAATACCTTCTAGAACACCTTTGATTTGACACAATTACCCTTAATTGTGGTAATTGTGTACGGAGTAATTTCTAGGGTTCATGGCTGGGTAATTGGGAATTGGGGGAAAAAGGGGCGAGGTAATATTTTATTATCATTGTATGACCCTGGCTTTGACTTCGTTGACCCGTAAGTATTAGTTTGACCAAAGGGTGTTGGATCGGGTATGGGCTTTGGTTTGATTTATGGGCTTTGGATTTTTAATGGACTAGGCTTGTATATATATGTGTGTGTGTGTGTGTGTATAATTTTGAATCTTTAGAGGGATATATATGCAATTTCTTATTTAGTTTTTATGCTTCAAAATTAAAAATATCAAAGGATATTTTCTCTCTCTATATCATACATTGAAAACTCACAAGATCTTCCTCAAAAATCTATCGCTGTAGTCTAATCGATGCCTCCGTTTGGAACAATAAGATAACAATTGATGCACTGCGATAGGTAGCGTGACATCCTTAAATGGTAATAATTAATGCTAGTTATTTCATAGGTTAAGTCTTTTGAGAAAAGTCGATATATCGATACCATTTGTGATAGCAAATTTCCCCATAAATACACCCAGTACGTCTGAGTTTTTATTCTTCCACACAAACATTATCTGTATACGTTGACTAAATAATACTAACACTTATGCCAATCTCTATACGACTTTTTATAAACATTCGTTTAGATCCTCATAAAAAAATCTATCTTTGGATTTATTATGGTCTCAAACTAGGCCTTTATCATTTTACATCAGGTTAGACTTGTATCCAACTTCACACTTCGAGGTCTTCATCAATTTAAACCACGAGCCCTCGGGGTGTTTACGTAATAACTTTTCACGAGGTGGAGTGGATACGGTTGTTGTGTAATTCAAAACCTTGTATATCCTCTCATAGCCCGTGAAGAAAATTACGGTTTGTGACAGGAATCCTTCTGCGCGCCCACATACCTCATTTGATTATATGCATTTTGGTTTTGTTCCCCATCTGCATTCTTGGAAACGAAAGGGTCTATGACAAAGAAGGTTCAATAAATAAACCAGCCGCAAATCTTTGCTTAACGTGAAAGGATTCTACACTCTAACTTATGCTTAACGTGGTTTGGAAGTTTTACTCTATTATGTTACATGCATAATATATATATCAAAAGATGTATTTTTGGTGTAGTTTGGCATTTTCATGTCATATTTGGATTCAATGATTATCCACACAAATTTGGTGTAGTTTTTATCAACCAGGTAGGTGTATTAGTCCCATCTAGTTTACTCTGTAATTACTCTTTGGATTCAATGAATGGCCACAAATTTGATGTAGTTTACGGTGTTTTGATGTATTTTTGTTGTACTATGTACGCTATTTTTATATTTATTTTTATTTTATTTATTTTTTTCAAATTTTATCTTGCGTGTTTCAAAGCGTGTTCACTGTTGAGAATGGACCCAGTAATGCAGTAAACGCACATGGATACAGTAAAAAAAAACCATCCAATCATCCTTTTCTTTTTGTAATGAGTCCAAGGGCCAGAGGCCCAGCATTCTATTTGAGATCTGACAATGTAAATAGTAGGCAATTTCCTTGGAGCATTCCTGAAATAAACACATGTTAAAACAGACAAGTCGAATGAATGGCGTTTTTTGATGAACCCACGGTTTATCAATTATCAGCCATATCATCAAAGATGGCGTTCTTAATTTAATTACTTAACTAGCAGTTCGAATGAATGAATTAGTAACTTCGGATTTATTACATATGCCTCAAGGACCGAACTTAGTAAGGATTATTTCTAAGCGACTGAATTAAGAATTGATAAACAATTTGATGCTTTTCTCTTTGTTTACATCAGTAAAGGATTTCTAAGCGACTGAATGCTTCACAGTTTGTTTCTATCAGTAAGAGATTTATAAATGAGTGAATGCTTTACTGTTTGTTTTCATCATTAAGGAATTATGAAAGGTTGGATGGGAGCTAAATGCACCACCTATTGACAACTGTGGTTCTTGCTGCTATTCTACTTTTGTTAAGATGTACGTATGTAGGGATGAGCACGGTACCGGTCCCGTACCGATCCCGTATCGAATTAGTGTTACCGATTTTTTCCCGAGCATAAATAGTGGTACCGGTACTGTACCGAACGGGATTCGGATACCGGTACCGGTTTCGGTACCGGTACCGGGAAATCGGGTTTTTCCCGTTTTTATTCGGGAATCTCCCGATTCGGTACCGGTCCCGTACCGAATTAGTGGTCCCGATTTTTTTTCCACCTTATTTCTTAGTCCCGGTACCGTACCGTATATCTATGTCAAACCAGTACTTGTTTTTTAATCATGCACATGTATTTAGATTTTCCAACATCTAACTATACATGTATGTAAATATTGTGAATATGTGTTATGCTTATTTCTATGATTAAAAATTCGTTTACATCACTTGATATAGATTCACTTTTGTTGCATTTGCTCTGGAATATGTGTTAGTCAAATAATGCACATGTGTTTACATCATGAACATGAAAATTTTAAACAAATGCACATGTATTTACGTAATGAAAATGATGAATTGACAACGAATGCACATGTGTTTAAGTCATTAAACTTTATGTATATATGCAAATTTCCAAGTTTATATTTGTGTTTTTATTTGTTCTTGATTATGTACTAAACTATTAATATTGGATGCAAATTTTCAGATCTATCGTGAAGGCGATGAATAAAAATGCACTTGTATAAGATGAATTATATAATAAAAGTTTGCTCCTAGTCTATTTTATAATTTATGTAATATGTCGAATGATAATTGATGGTGGCAGGTTACTTGACGTGTGGCTTTGGCATCGAATTGTATCAGTTAAGATGAGTGAGACGATAAAAACACATGTGCACAAGGATAAAAAACACATGTATAGATTTCATGGGTTATTGAACCAGACGAGGAATACACGTGCGCACTAAAAAGATGAACCAATTGTTAAAGACATTGTATTATGCACATGTGAACACTTCATATATTTGTAATAAAACATATTTATGTAATATTTTTTTTAATAAAGTTTTATTATTTGTATAAAATTGCATAAATCTATTAATACAATTTTGTTGTTTGTATACATATTTATGTAATATTTTTTAAAGATACATGTGCAAATACAAAACACTTATGAATAAATGAAAAATACAATTGTCACATAATGCAAAACACATGTGCACATAATCTTTTTTTAAACAGGTATAATGCAAAAAAAAAATAATAATAATAAAAAAATAAAAATAATAATTATAAATCCTTGTATTTAGGGAATTTAAAAAACGTTTTTTATAAAAAAAAAAATCAAAAATAAAATAAAAAGTATTTTTACCATTATACCCTTTTGAATTATATAATAAAATTTAATATATGTGGAAAACTAGAAGAGGGGTTGAATAGTTTAGCGTTTTAAAATCTTTTTAACTTGTTTAGTTAGCTTTGAAACTTTCCGTTTAATCAAAGATATATGCACAAACACAATATATAACATGCAAGCAAAGGAAAGAAACGATCAAACCACAACACGAGTATTTATCGTGGTTCGGCTACAAGGACTCTTTTTCCTTGCCCTACGTCCACGCCCCGAGTATCCAACTCGAGAGTTTCTTTCACTAGTCAACAAGCTCCTTTCACCGGCGGAGAAAACCTTACACGTCGCTTATACTTTTACCGACACAAAGCTAGATGTCAAGTTCTTTTACAAGGGCACAACCACTCCCGTTTAGTTCTTTTACTAGGGTACAACAACTCCCGACACTCTTTGTATTTTGAGGACTAAAATACTAACCACTCACTACAGAATATACACAAACAAATGGAGTGTAAACAACACAAGTTTACACAATACTAAGCTACCAAGTCTTGCAACGTTGAGTTGGAAACTTGTAACTTATGACGACCTTGTGAGCTTCTTTGCTACAAAAGGAAACTTCACATTTACAATGTTAAAAGGTTAGAAGAAAGGATGAGTGTGTGTGTAAAATATGAGCTCAAGAGGTTAGCCAAAAATCAAGTTATGGCTTGGTATTTATAGCACAACAAACTGCATGCTTGGCGAGGTTCCGCCCGTGTACCCCCAGGGTACCGCCGGGTCTGCAGTAGGTTTTTGCAATTACTCTTCAAACCAAACAAGGTCTTGTCTCATAACTCCTAGCAACCAAACAATGTCACATCACTTAAATCAAGTCAAACACAAAACTTGTAAGCAACATCAAAGCAAGTCAAACACATTTCTTTCCATAAATGCATAATGACAAAACTTGCCATAAATGTGATGTGACTATTTCTAATTTAAGAAATAAACTTGTGTTATGTTTTATGAAATGTAAAATGGAGCAAAGGTCTAGTTTATGCAAGTCTTAAAAACTAAGATTATGTTTTGCTTAGAAACTAAAGTTTACATTTTGTCGTTAACAAAACTTAGCGAAGATCGTAAAATATAAATAACGTTTTTAGGCGATATTTATATTAACAATCTCCCCCTTTTTGTTGATGACAAAACATAAACTTTGTTTTTAAGTAATACGCAAAATCTTGGTTTTCAAGACTTAAAAAAAAAATTATATTAACCTTGTTTTACTTAAGAGACGAAAAGCATATCAAGTATTGAAGGTTTTAATATATTTCTCCCCCTTTTTGTCGAAACAAAAAGTAGAGTAGCGAAGCGGAATAATCGGCATGCTCCCCCTTGGTCGATACTCCCCCTAAATGGAGTACTAATATGGGAAACATGGATTTTGAGACCTACAAAAAAAATGGTTAGTTGGTGATATATATAGTCAAGCTTGTAGTTACCACACACATTGCAACCACAACGACAACACAACATTGATCAACCAACAATGCACAAAAGTAAGTAGAAAGAATTTCATTCCAAGTAAAATTTTGACTTATACAAGTCAAAAGACAAGAAATGTTAACTATTTTTCTACTTAGTAACTAAAAACGAAAAAATAACCAAGAAAATAAAATAAAATCCTACATTCCTAAGTTGGGGCAAACGGCCTCCAAGGGTTGTCTAGGATTTGTTGGGGTGGGAAAGTGCATCCAAACGTTCAATGACATGTTGGAATGCAAACCGGGTTTCATTTTGAAATTGGTGAAGCAAGGTTTTGATGCTTTCACCCATTTGCTCACAATTTGAGCAAACATGGGGATGGGTGGGTGAAAATGGGTTGGTTTTGGTTTCTTGGTTTAGGGGTTGGTTTGGTTTTGGTTCTTGGGTGGAGGATGGATTTGGTATTGAGTCAAGCAAGGTGGTTTGAAATTCCATTGCTTGATGAAGGTGGTTGTCAACATGCTTTGTATTTCCTCATAAGAGGGAAAGAAAGACTCATAGGTTTGGGCTTGGGAAGGTGGTGGAGTTGGGTGATCATGGTGTTCAAAATTTGGTTCTCCATAGAGAGGACCATGGATTTCACGGTAGATTGGGTGAAACAACAACGGTTTGGGTGGTTGATACACTTGTTGTGGTGGTTGGGTAAGTTCAAGATCTTCATCAAGGTCAAGAATTGACCTTGGTGAGTGAGTTGCAAAAGGTGGTGGTTGGTTATGTCTTGGTGGAAGATCATTTAAATCTTGGACATATGGGTGTGGTGATGTTGGAGGAGACCCAAAAAGCTCCATAGGTTCAATTTTTGGTAATGGTGATGGTGATGGTGATGGAGTCTTTGATGGTTGAGTAGGAGCACTTGGTGGAGTTGGGTCAATAGGAGATTTAGTAGGTGGTGGAGTGTGCTCATTTGATTATTTGGGTGATGGAGATGGAGATGCAAGGTTCAAAAAGTGTTCATTTTTTATGGGTTATGTGAATTCCTCCGATGATGAGGAGCTAAGGTTGATAGATTGGTTTGACCATAATGGTTTCACACTTATCCGGGCGGTTCTCCGGATGGGTCATGATGGTTGAGAGGTGTTTGTTGACTTGGTCATGGTTAAAATGGTTTAAAGTTTCAGAATTTGTGATGAAGAAGGTGTGGTTTGATAGCGTTTAGAATGGTTTAATTTATAGTGATGAAGATTTGTGGGAAGGAGTGTTTGGATTTGATGTTAGTCCATACAAAAATGGTGGTTCCTAATGATTTGGAAAACTTAATTGTGGGTTGTCATGTCATGGAAGTCAATCCAATGAAAATGGTGAAGTGAGAAGACAAGTATTGCACTAAATGCTTAGTGGTTTTGGTGAGTTTGTTTGATAGAAAAAACTCAGGGATTTCAAGGATCCTTTAGAAGGGATCCTTCCTTTATGTGTGAAGGAGACTTGAGGTGGTTATGGCTATTTTTGAATTTTGGCGGGAAATGGTTTTGGGTGAATTATAAGGAATGCTAAGTACCTTAGTAAGCTAAACACATTGCAGGTAATGGATATCTACCTAAAAGGATTTGATTTTGGTGTTTGGATGTTGAAATGTTGAAAACGAAAACTAAAATTCTGCAGGTTACTGGCGGCACCCTGAGAATACATAGGCGGAACCCAAATGTGGGTGCCGTCTGGTCCGTTGGGCCAAACCTGGGTTACCCAGATTTTGCACAGGCGGAACCCAATATTGGGATCTGCCTGATCCGCCAGTACTGAAAAAGTTCACAGTCCGCGTTTTTGACCCGCGAGACGATTTTCAAAATTTTCGAAAACTCCTAAAACCAAAAATATAATTCATACCTGGTTAGGAAATGCAAAAAATTAGACATGTAAACACACGTATCATAAGACTTTGACCGGGGGCTAACGAAATTCACTATACTTAGTGAAAATTTGATAAGCATGAAAATTTAACAACTTGCCAAAAGTTGTTTTCCTGCAACATTGTTAGTTCAAACATGTTCCAAAGTGTATCAAACATTGTACTAACACACAAATACATCACAAATATTGTTTAAATGACCAAATTGTTTCAATAGCACCTTGTGCCAAACACTCCTAACACACCCGCACTCATTGTTTGTCGAGCTTCTTCTTCATTTTTCCAAGGAACCTCCCGAGGTTTTTGAACATCCCCTTTGTTTGCTTGAATTCTTCTGATTCATTTGCAATAGCCGGTAGTTGAGATTGGTATTCTAGAGGTGGGAGTCTAGAGTTTGGCAAATTGTCATCTTCACTCATTGAGGAAGATGAAGAGGAGGTAGGAGGATAAGGACGTTTTCCTTGGGCTTTGTACATTCTCTTATCACTAAGTGGGACAAAGGTATATGGGATGAGAGAGTAGTCAAGACGAAGACGGTTAGGAGTTAGTGGAATGAGTGAAATGAACCTAAAGAGACGGGTCAAGAGCATTCCATACGGCATAGCCGTTGTGCCATGTACCGGAATGTCGGCCATTCTCTTAGCCATGTAGTAAGCAAGATTGAAAGGTTGCCTAGTGGACAATGAGTAGAGCATGTAGCATAGGCAAAGGTTGATATAGTCTCGGTTTCCTATGGTGCTTATAACATTGGCTCTAAGGACTTCCTCCCATTTCTTGAATTGGGGCAAGAGTTCATTAAGTTCCATTCCATATGGGTCCTTCTCGACCTCATTCCCCCCACGGGTTCTCCTAGTGTTGGTTGTCCTAACAAAAAGGTGGTTACGAAGAACATCTTTTGACACAAGAGGGGTGTCATAGGGATGGAAACGGTCATCAAGGGTGTCAAGGGTTGAGAGGGAATGCAAATCGGAGTAGAGGCAAGTACCTTGGTTTGGGACTCCTAAGATTTGAGCAAACTCTTCTAGAGTGAAGGAGTAATGATTACCACTAACCCTAAAGTTGACGAATATGAAATCATATTCTCCCATGGAGAGGGTAACGGAAGCATAGAATTCTAGGATGAATCTAGGACAAATAGGCTCGTCGATAGTCAAAAGACACTCAAAGTTGATTGCGGAGAATTTGGCATAAAGGTTTGTGCCTTCTAGGAAAGACGGGTCAATGGTTCTACCCTCATGGGCATAGTGTTTTTCTAAGGCTTTGAAAATGTTGACTTGGTTTGGGGTAAGGCCTTTGGTTTTGTGGTGTTTTGGTAGGTACTTAATTGTGTCCTTGTGGTCGTAGTGGGTTAGAGGAGGCATGATGATACCTAGAACAACAAAATTTTCACATTTTAGTTTAAGTAAACTACTTATTATAATGTGGATGTTCTAGTGTGTGCCTATATGAAAACAATGTGAAGGTGCGGTTATCTTGACTCATTTTGATGCATCAAAAACGTTTTACAATGCAAGTTTTGTTATAAAACAAAAGATAACCCAAACACTCCTAGTTCAATGTAGCTTCATTTGAATGTACCCGAAAATACATATTGATTATGTATTCCCTTTAGCATTCAAGAGACATTATGCAAGTGATGTTTTGAACATAACGTTTTGATTTTGTATTCTCAATGTGAGACGAAAAAAAATATTTGTCCTACTTGTGAGAAGTCTTTGCAAAAATTTGACATGGGGTGGTTTAGCAAGCATGTTTATACTAAGTAAGAATGCACTTCCTAACTATGGGGAACATGATTAGTTTTGTAAAACACCTAATTTTTATGCATGAGTTTGTTAAGTTTAATGCATAACCCCAAGTTTTTGTTTTTGTGCAAAAATAGAATTCCTAGACTCAGATCAGGATTGTAATTAAGTTTATAATACTTACAATGATGATGGATTAGTAATGTGATTGAATGGAAGACCAGAAATTCGTGGGTATGGATGAGAGGAATGGTGAATAGTAACAGTTTTGGAAGTTGTGGTAAGAGATAATGGGTGTTTGGTTTAATATAAACAAATGTATAGGTTCTGCAGGTCGGCGGACACGGCGGATCCCAAATTTGGGTTCCGTCCGTTATGTTTGAGGGTTCCGCCGACCCTGCTGAGAAAAATGGTTATGGATTTGTTTTGATTTTTGTGATTTTTGTCTAATATCCAGAACTACAGTGTAGGTTCCATGAGTCCTAAGCCTAGCCTAAGAAGGTTAAAAGGTTCACGTTTAAGAGGTTTGGTGAGGATGTCGGCTATGTTGTCTTCGGAAGAAACTTTCTCAATTGAGATATTTCCTTTTTGAACGTTGTCACGAAGGAAATGATGACGGATTTCAATATGTTTGGTACGAGCATGTTGAACCGGGTTTTTGCTGAGATCAATGGCACCTTTGTTGTCACAAAGAATTGTGATGTCGTTGAGTTGAATTCCGTAGTCGACAAGAGCTTGCTTCATCCAAAGAGCTTGTTGACATGCCTTTCCGGCCGAAACGTACTCGGCTTCCGTTGTTGAGATAGCAAGGGCCGTTTGCTTCTTAGAGAACCATGAGGTGAGACAATGTCCAACAAAAGTACAAATACCACTTGTGCTTTTTCTATCGACATAGTCACCGGCATGATCCGAGTCGGCATACACTATGGTGTCTATTCCTGTTCCTTTGGGATACCATAAACCTAAATGTGTAGTGCCCTTAATATACCTAAATATCCTTTTAACGGCTTCAAGATGGGTAGTTTTAGGGTCTTCTTGAAAACGAGCACATAGACAAACACTAAACATAATGTCGGGTCTACTAGCCGTTAGGTAAAGTAGACTACCAATCATACCTCTATATTTAGTGCTATCTACGGATTCACTTTCCTCATCCTTGGTGAGTTTAGTTTCCGTGGACATGGGAGTTTTGATAGGTTTCGAATCTTCTAATCCAAATTTCTTAAGCATGTCCTTAATGTATTTAGATTGGTTAAAGAAGATACCATCTTCAAGTTGTTTAATTTGGAGTCCTAAGAAAAAGTTGAGTTCTCCCATCATACTCATTTCAAACTCGTCATGCATGATTTTTGAGAAATCCACACATAATTCTTGACAAGTTGATCCGAATATAATGTCATCAACATAGATTTGGACTATGATAATATGTGAATCTTTCTTCTTAGTGAAGAGAGTATTATCAACTAAGCCCATGGTGTACTTATGGTCAACTAAGAAGGTTTTAAGTCGATCATACCATGCTTTTGGAGCTTGCTTAAGTCCGTAAAGAGCCTTTTTAAGTTTGTAAACATAATTAGGTTTTTCAAAATCGATGAAGCCCGGTGGTTGAGCAACATACACTTCTTCATTAATGACTCCGTTTAGAAATGCACTTTTGACGTCCATTTGAAAGAGTTTAAAATTATGTGCACACGCATAAGCAAGTAATATTCTTATTGACTCGAGCCTAGCTACCGGAGCAAAAGTTTCATCGTAATCAATGCCTTCTTGTTGATTATATCCTTGTGCTACAAGCCTAGCTTTGTTTCTAGACACAATTCCATTTTCATCCATTTTATTACGAAAGACCCATTTTGTTCCAATTATTGTTTGACTCTTTGGTTGAGGAACTAATGTCCATACATCATTCCTAACAAATTGGTTTAATTCTTCTTGCATTGCAATTACCCAAGATTCATCTTTAATGGCTTCATTAATGTTTTTCGGTTCAATGGTTGACACGAAACAAAAGTAGTTGCTTTCATTTTGAACTTTTGATCTAAGTGTTCTTTCGTTAATGTTGCCTATGACACTATCTAATGGATGACTTTTAGATTCTTTGACATTAACAAGTTCTTTGTTTAATAGTTCATCTTCCTTGTCATTATCTAAGATTTCTTGACTTTCAATTGCTTGGCTTTCAACTAAGTCATCATCTACCAAAGGTGATGTCTTAGAGGGAGGTGGACTTTCGTCAAATGTTACGTTCAACGATTCCTCAACTCTTAAGGTTTCTTTGTTTAAAACAATGTAAGCTTTACTATTTTGTGAATATCCAAGAAATACACCTTCATAAGACTTTGGGTCAAATTTGGTGAGATAATCCTTGGTGTTAAGAATGAAGCATTTACTCCCAAACACTCTAAAGTATCCTAAAGTAGGTTTTTTACCTCTATAAAGTTCATAAGGCGTTTTATTCAAAAATCGTCTAATTAGGACTCGATTTAAAATGTACGTTGATGTGTCAACGGCATTACACCAAAACTTTTGTGGAATAGTTTGTTCATTAAGCATTGTTCTACTCATCTCTTGCAATGTCCGGTTTTTACGTTCTACTACACCATTAGATTGAGGAGTACGTGGAGCCGAAAAGTTATGAGTAATTCCATTATTATCACAAAATTTTCCAAATTGAAATTCATTATCAAATTCACGACTGTGATCCGTTCTAATAGACACAATATTTGACCCTACTTGATTTTGAATTTTCTTACTTAGAATCTCAAATTTATCAAAAGCTTCATTTTTACTTTTCAAAAACTTTGTCCAAGTATAACGTGAGTAATCATCTACTATAACCAAAGTATAGAAGTTACCTCCATAACTTTGTATAGCGGATGGACCAAATAAATCCATATGCAAAAGTTCTAGACACCTAGATGTAGACACCAAGTTTTTAGCCTTATGGCTACTATGGACTTGTTTACCGACTTTGCAAGCGTCACAAAAGTGTTGGTCATATTTCAACTTGGGTAGGTTTCGAACTAAGTCTTTGGAGGAGAGGTTTTGGATTAGTCTCATGTTAGCGTGTCCTAAACGTCTATGCCATAAAGTTGAAGATTCATCTAATGAGGTAAGACAAAGTTTGTCTCTAGATGTTGAATCCAACTTCATGACGTATACGTTGTTCTTAAGGACACCTTTGGCTACGGTTATACCATCTTTAAGTATTTTACTACCGTTTTCACTAAAGAGGACATTATACTTATTACGACAAAGTTGACTAATACTAAGGAGATTAAATCCTAAGTTATCAACATGAGCAACATCATCTATTGAAAGGGAGTCATGAGAGATTGTACCTTTCCGATGATTTTGCTCTTAGCATTACTACCAAACGTAACATTACCTCCATCACATTTGTGATATGTTGAGAAGAGGCTTTTATTACCCGTCATGTGCCTTGAACAACCGCTATCCTTGATCCATTCATCCGGATCCAAACAAACTTTGAGGCACACCTATTTTACGAAAAACACTCAAACATTTGGTCCCCAATTTCTCATGGGTCCATTTTGGTTAAGCATACCATTAATTTGTCCCAAATATGAAAATAGAGCATAAGGGTTCCATGGCATGTAATTTGAGGTTTGGTAATGTCCAGGAGTGTTTTGGTTCCAAACATTTTGATAGTTTGGTCGAGCATTGAAGTTGCTCTTTGGAAAGGGGTGTTTGGGAATTGGAGTCTTAGGTCTTGGTTGAGTAGTCTTAGCTCTAAATTCATTTTTTCTAAGTCCTACTCCAGTTCTAAAGACAGGTTTGGTTCCATTTTTATATGTAACTTTAACAAATTTTGAACGATCCGATGTGGATGGAGTTACTGCTGCAGCAGACCTGGCGGAACCCTCGGGGCCAACGGGCGGAACCCTAATCTGGGTTCCGTCTGGTCCGCGGGCTGCTGTAGCAGTTTTGTTTGTTTCATGTGTGTTCTTTTCTTGTTTCGTTTGACCCTTAATGGTTTCTACTTTCGTGAAACCTAGACCTGTTTTATCAAACGGTGACTTTTGAAGTTTCATAATTTCATCCGCACATGAAATGCTCTTATCGAACTTTTTGAACTTTGTGGTTTGTTTGATTAGATCATTTTGAGTAATTTTAAGTTTCTCAACTTCAAGTTTAAGTTTTTCACACGATTTGCATGCGATGTCAATACCTTTACTCTTTTCTAATCTCTTAGCTTTTTCTTTTAATTCATAAACTTCATTTTCTAAAAACTCCTTTTTAGTTTTCAAAAATTTATTTTTGTTTATGATTTTTAAGCTTAACTCACAAAGTTTGTTATATTCATTTTGTAAAGTATCATCATCTATAGAGGAGTAAGATGAGTCGGAGAGTACCTCATTTGAGTTGTGAGCCATGAGAGAAATATCATCATTCTTTGGCTCATCATCATCTCCTTCATAGTCACTCCAAGCACCGCCCACAAAAGCTTGTTGAGGTTTGCTCTTGGGTGGTTTTGGACATTCTCCTACAAGATGACTTGTGTCTCCACATCTATAACATTTTCTTTCACCTTTTCCTTTTCGATCATCACGATCTTTCCGGAAGGTTTTCTTGTCATCTTTAGGTTGCCTAACAAACTTCCCTCGCCTACGAAAGAACTTCTTGAAGTCTCTCACGGCCATAGCATATTCCTCATCATCACTATCTGAAGTAGATTCTTCATTGTCACTTGATTGGACTCTAGCTTTCAAGGCAATGGACTTAACTTTTTCTTTCTTGCCTCTAACTAGTTCCGAATCTTTTTCCATTACCATTTCATGAACTTTGAGGTTTCCAATAAGCTCATCAAGTGACATGCTTGAAAGATCTTTAGATTCTTCAATTGCCGTCACTTTTGCTCTCCACTTCGGATGGAGTGCTCTAAGAAATTTCCTGACAAAGTTCTTACTACAAAAAGATTCATCAAGTGCTTTAAGTGAAGTAATAATAGTGTTAAACCTAGCAAAAGCATTATCAATAATCTCATCTTCGGAAATAACAAATTGTTCGTATTGTTGAACAAGAAGATCAATTTTGTTATCTTTGACTTGTGAGTTTCCTTGATGAGTGACAATTAAAGATTGCCAAATATCTTTGGCGGTTTTACACAAAAAGACTCTTTCATATTCTTTCTTAGGCAAAGCGTTGTAAAGCATCATTTTAGCTTCATTATTTTTACCGATCAATTTTTTTGATCATTATCTTTAATGTTAGTAACTACGTTATCACCATCAACAATTATATACCATAAATCTATATCTTTAGATGTCACGTAAGTTTCAAAACGGTTTTTCCAATAAATAAAACCATTTGCTTCAAAGAGTGGTGGTCTTTGCATAGATTGCCCTTCTTTGTAATTTTCAAAATCCATGGATCGTTTCAAGTTTTAAAACACAATATATTTTAAAAGCTTGAGTAACGTAGCTCTTGATGCCAATTGTGGAAAACTAGAAGGGGGGTTAAATAGTTTAGCGTTTTAAAATCTTTTTAACTTGTTTAGTTAGCTTTGAAACTTTCCGTTTAATCAAAGATATATGCACAAACACAATATATAACATGCAAGCAAAGGAAAGAAACGATCAAACCACAACACGAGTATTTATCGTGGTTCGGCTACAAGGACTCTTTTTCCTTGCCCTACGTCCACGCCCCGAGTATCCAACTCGAGAGTTTCTTTCACTAGTCAACAAGCTCCTTTCACCGGTGGAGAAAACCTTACACGTCGCTTATACTTTTACCGACACAAAGCTAGATGTCGAGTTCTTTTACAAGGGCACAACCACTCCCGTTTAGTTCTTTTACTAGGGTACAACAACTCCCGACACTCTTTGTATTTTGAGGACTAAAATACTAACCACTCACTACAGAATATACACAAACAAATGGAGTGTAAACAACACAAGTTTACACAATACTAAGCTACCAAGTCTTGCAACGTTGAGTTGGAAACTTGTAACTTATGACGACCTTGTGAGCTTCTTTGCTACAAAAGGAAACTTCACATTTACAATGTTAAAAGGTTAGAAGAAAGGATGAGTGTGTGTGTAAAATATGAGCTCAAGAGGTTAGCCAAAAATCAAGTTATGGCTTGGTATTTATAGCACAACAAACTGCATGCTTGGCGGATCAGGCGGAACCCTCAGATGGGTTCCGCCCGTGTACCCCCAGGGTACCGCCGGGTCTGCAGTAGGTTTTTGCAATTACTCTTCAAACCAAACAAGGTCTTGTCTCATAACTCCTAGCAACCAAACAATGTCACATCACTTAAATCAAGTCAAACACAAAACTTGTAAGCAACATCAAAGCAAGTCAAACACATTTCTTTCCATAAATGCATAATGACAAAACTTGCCATAAATGTGATGTGACTATTTCTAATTTAAGAAATAAACTTGTGTTATGTTTTATGAAATGTAAAATGTAGCAAAGGTCTAGTTTATGCAAGTCTTAAAAACTAAGATTATGTTTTGCTTAGAAACTAAAGTTTACATTTTGTCGTTAACAAAACTTAGCGAAGATCGTAAAATATAAATAACGTTTTTAGGCGATATTTGTATTAACAATATACAAAAAAATCTGATGGGTTGATACTGGTTCTCGCAGTTCTCGCAATTTATTTGGTTCTGAAAATAACCTCACCCTATATATATATATATATATATATATATATATATATATATATGATTTTGAATCTTTAGAGGGATATATATGCAATTTCTTATTTAGTTTTTATGCTTCAAAATTAAAAATATCAAATGATATTTTCTCTCTCTATATCATACATTGAAAACTCACAAGATTTTCCTCAAAAATCTATCGCTATAGTCTAATCGATGCCTCCGTTTGTAACAATAAGATAACAATTGATGCACTGCGATATGTAGCGTGACAACCTGAAAATGGTAATAATTAATGCTAGTTATTTCATAGGTTACGTCTTTTGAGAAAAGTCGATATATCGATACCATTTGCGATAGCAAATTTCCCCATAAATACACCCACTACGTCTGAATTTTTATTCTTCCACACAAACATTATCTGTATACGTTGACTAAATAATACTAACACTTATGCCAATCTCTATACGAATTTTTACAAACATTCGTTTAGATCCTCATAAAAAAATCAATCTCTGGATTTATTATGGTCTCAAACTAGGCATTTATCATTTAAATCAGTTTAAACTTGTATCAAACTTGACACTTCGAGGTCTTCATCAATTTAAACCACGAGCCCCCGGGGTGCTTACGTAATAATTTTTCACGAGGTGGAGTGGATACGGTTGTTGTTTTAATTCAAAACCTTGTATATCCTCTCATAGTCCGTGAAGAAAATTACGGTTTATGACAGGAATCCTTCTGCGCGCCCACATACCTCATTTGATTAGATGCATTATGGTTTTGTTCCCCATCTTCATTCTTAGAAACGAAAGGGTCTATGACAAAGAAGGTTCAATAAATAAACCAGCCGCAAATCTTTGCTTAACGTGAAAGGATTCTACACTCTAACTTATGCTTAACGTGGTTTGGAAGTTTTACTCTGCCATTTTTCCTATCTATGTTACTCGCATAATATTTATATCAAAAGATGTATTTTTGGTGTAGTTTGGCATTTTCATGTCATATTTGGATTCAATGATTATCCACACAAATTTGGTGTAGTTTTTATCAACTAGGTAGGTGTATTAGTCCCATCTAGTTTACTCCGTAATTACTCTTTGGATTCAATGTATGGCCACAAATTTGATGTAGTTTATGGTGTTTGGAACTTTGGATGTATTTTTGTTGTACTATGTACGCTATTTTATTTATTTATTTTTTATTTTTTTCAAATTTTATCTTGCGTGTTTCAAAGCGTGTTCACTGTTGAGAATGGACCCAGTAATGCAGTAAACGCACATGGATACAGTAAAAAAAAAAACCATCCAATCATCCTTTTCTTTTTGTAATGAGTCCAAGGGCCAGAGGCCCAGCATTCTATTTGAGATCTGACAATGTAAATAGTAGGCAATTTCCTTGGAGCATTCCCGAAATAAACACATGTTAAAACAGACAAGTCGAATGAATGGCGTTTTTTGATGAACCCACGGTTTATCAATTATCAGCCATATCATCAAAGATGGCGTTCTTAATTTAATTACTTAACTAGCAGTTCGAATGAATGAATTAGTAACTTCGGATTTATTACATATGCCTCAAGGACCGAACTTAGTAAGGATTATTTCTAAGCGACTGAATTAAGAATTGATAAACAATTTGATGCTTTTCTCTTTGTTTACATCAGTAAAGGATTTCTAAGCGACTGAATGCTTCACAGTTTGTTTCTATCAGTAAGAGATTTATAAATGAGTGAATGCTTTACTGTTTGTTTTCATCATTAAGGAATTATGAAAGGTTGGATGGGAGCTAAATGTACCACCTATTGACAACTGTGGTTCTTGCTGCTATTCTACTTTTGTTCAGATGTACGTATGTGTGTATCAAAGTAGCTCAATCACTAATCTCTAATTAAGTATAAAATAGGATATCTCAAATGAGTATCATACAACATGAGACTTGGACTCCAAATCTAATAAGCAAACACCCTTATGTAAAAAATGCCACGTGTTCCTTCCGGATCTAGAGGTTTTCAGTAAGTCTTGGTTGAGGTTAAGATTATCGTTAAATTCAAAATTGGGACTTTTGGTATATGAAAGTAGTTCTAAGATTTTCAAGAACTCAAGTATTCTTCCCAGCCCACTTTTTCTACCTTCTCTGTTATTTCCAATGCTGTATCTCTAGCATCTTCTTGGAACTGCGCCATTCTGTAGAAGCCAGTTAAAATACACGTGTGTTAAGACCTGCACTTCAGGATTTAACTTGCTTTCTTTTGTATGTGTGCACGAGGTAGCAAGGTTACTTATAACTTGGTAGATTTGGGATATGTTTTATCTTGAACGCTCTCGGTGCAAATTATTGCATAAAACCTCCACATTAGAATATTCAAAGAAATAAGAATATTATTGAAATTTATGACATACTAACTATTTATGAAAAAATATAGGTTTTTAGAGGTCAAGTGGTCAACCCAACCCGCTACTACCTGTACCACAAAACTACCCGGTACCTGCCAATTCGCTACCTCTACTATTGGTGTTTGGGACAATTCTACAAATGGTCCGGTCGCTCAGAGGTGTGGGTTTTTCTAGACCCACTTCGGTTGGTTTCTTCAAATGGACCAAGCGAGTAGTGAGCTTAACAGATATGCGACATGTGACACTACAAAAAGTTGTGCCTAATCATTTGTGTAAGTCACAACTAGGGGTTACTTTTGAGCTACTTATCAATAGCGATTTTCAAAAGTTCGAGCGACCTTCTATTTTGTCATTTGGCTCCAAAATAGTCAAACTTCGAAAAATAATATTTTAATCTTTTTGACCCTTCTCAATGTTGAGCAACCTAGCGAAAAGGTTTAAGCGACTTACAACATGTCAACTTTTTGTACTTTATCCATTAACCATTTTTTGTACCTTTAGAGCTAGCGGTAAGGTAACGCAGGCACCTGCGTTAAGCCTTAACTCACCAACTTAACACACTGTGTTACCTTACCACCACTGAAAGTCAAGAGGTGTGTTAACTCGCTTGGGCAAGCGGTTAACGCACGTTAACATGGTGTAAAAAAAAATTACATTCAAGCCCAACGGCTAGGTTTTTTTTTTTTTTTTTTTTTTTTATTTTTATTTTTATTTTTATTTTTTTTTTTAACTTTCATTTCCACCCCCTATATTATTTGACCGTGTGTAAACAGCTAGTAGTGTAAAAAAAAAAAAAAAAAAAAAAAATTCAAACCCATTTTATTACAGCTATAAATACCCCTTCACCCCCACAATATTTTTTCACACTTTCACAACTATTTTCATCTACAATACTCTTTTATTAGAAAAAAAAAAAGAATGTCGGGTGGCAACAACAACTCGTTTACGAATCTTCTCGGTGGTGGGTGGAATCACCCATACGCGGGTTCTTCCTCAAATCCAAACGATGGTTCGGCACCACCGATGTGGGGTAACCCACAAGATTCCCAATATTGGACCGAAAGTCAACAAAACGACTTAAATTACAATTTCCAAAATCTTCAATTCTCCCAAAACTCACAACATTCCCAAACGGAAACATATGAAGTTCCAGAAACACCAACCTCTCCTCAAAAACCAAAAAGCCGTGGAAAACGTAAGGCAAAAAAATCCAAAGACCCAGTTGAAGACGAGGATGCAGGTGCTGAAAAAAAGGGGGTGGAACGTTGGACGCCAAATAAGGAAAAGTTGCTTGCCGAGTGTTGGGTTGCGTGTTCAGAGGATTCGCTGTTGGGGATTTCACAAACCAAGGAAACGTTATGGCAACGTATAAGAGGCGAGTTCAATAGATTAAGTCCAAAAGAACGCAACAAACATATGTTACAATGTAAGTGGAAAACGTTGAACCGTGATTGTACTAAGTTCAACGCTTTTTACAAAAAGGCGCAACGAGAGATAAAGAGTGGGGAAAATGAGGTGGATGTCTTAACACGTGCTCACCAACTCTATCGTCAAGAAAACCCGTTGTTGCGCCAACATCGAAAATGGGACGCACCGGAAGCGATTGATTTAACCGGCGACGTCCCAAGCCAAACAAACGAGTCTTTGTTTGGTCATGACGAAGAACCACGACCCATTGGCAAAAAAAGGGCCGCCAAGAAACAAAAATCCGAGGCCACAACAAGCACCGGAGCCACGGCTAGTTAAGGTCGAAACGTGAAGAGCTGAGTCAAGGTCGAAACGTGAAGAGGCGAGTAGGGCGTATCAGGCTACAGCCGAAAATCAAGCCGCACAACAAAGGATGAAAGAGCTAAAATTTTTGATGCTCGACACCACCGACAAAGATCCACATTGGGTGGCATTCGTTAATGCAGAAAAGGATCGAATCGTCATGAAACTTGGGTTGCCTCCGCGTCAATTATGAATAATTATGTGATGTAGTGTTTTATTGATTTCGTTTTTTTTTAGTATCGTTATTTTTTTTAGTATCGTTATTTTTTTTTTAATTTCGTAATGTAATGTAATGTAATGTAATGTAATGTTGTGTTTTAATTTATGTTATGTTTTAAATAAATGAAGTGTTTGTTAAAATTTGGGGTTGAAATTGAAAATATTTGGGGTGGAGGTGAGTTAAGGTGAGTTATAGGTGAGTTACCTTACCGGGGTGGAAAGTCAAGAGTCAAGGTTAAAAAGGAAAAGCTGACGTGGCGCTGAGGTGGCAGTGTGTTAAGACTTAACACACCGTCACCTTACCACATGCTCTTAAAAGCGTAACAATTTTCGTCTCATCGCCAACCTTGCCTTTTGGGTCTAAGCAAACTAAACTTCCCCAGAACCTTCTATCAACAGTCACATCTTCACACCATGGGAACTTACAATTTAGCGGACCAATTTGACCAAGATATCGGTCATATTCATCTGTCAAATAAACCTTGTTCACAGCATTGTACCGGCATTTCAGATCCTGGTATAAGACACAATTACGCTTATGATCATAAATGAAAAATAAGAAATCATTTCAACAATGAAATAACTAGTTTTCATACCTCAATCCACGACTTAACATGCTTAAGCTGTTCCGTCATATCTGGATTCAGTAAGCCAAAGCATTGTGCTTTCCTTTCCGCCTTTTTTTGCATATGCTTTAGTCCAGTATTACGCATTAGCTTCACCGGAACTTTCACTCCTCTTTGTAGGGGCTATGCGCGCTACATCATTTTTCCAGTGATTAGAATTCTTAAGCGCTACTACCCTTTTCTTTCGTTCACTTTCATCCTGTAACCTCTTTTCCTCTTGCATCCTTATCATCTTATCATCCTCCATCATCAACCTCTTCTGCTCTTCCCTCAACTTACGCTCTTTTAACCGCAACTTTTCTAATTCTTCACGTCGCGATCTTAATTCTTCTTGAATAATAAATTCCTGTGAAAGTAAAGTTACTTTTTAAATTGTTATCATATATTATGGTACGGAATTAGTTTACATATACAATCAATTTGTAATTCACCTTTGCAATATCGTCATAGTCATTCACATCTACACGCTGTGAGACACCAATATCCATACTTGACTGAAACAACTCAAGAAAACAATCATTAAGCTCGTCAGAAAACTCTGCTTTCAAATTCCGAAGATCATCATCAAACACCAATCTCTCCTGAGAATGAAATATAGTGGTTATAAGACAAATTAAATTAGAATAACGGCATGTGAATGTAAGTAAACAAGTCAACATGATATATTACCCCATTTCTTTCTCGAGCAAGAACCTGAATAATTCCCTCTAGTTTGAACAAACGGGCATTCAACTCTGTAATAACACCATCCTGAATTCTGCTAATCTCTACTATACTGCTTTCACTTTTGCGTATAATAGGTAAATGTTTCCGCTCTATTTTGCCACGTTTGCGTGCTACGGCCAACTTCTTGAAATACTCATCAGCGAGATGTGTGGTTTTCACTGGGGGAGTTCTAGGTATGTAATGATGGAAAAAATTCATAAACTGTATATACCAATCACATTTCAGCTAATGTAGGCCTAAGATCTTGAACAACATTTGATTCCTTACAGAAAAAAATAAAATTTACAATAAATTAAATTAATTCATAATAAGATAAATCATTAATACGACAATTTGGATGAAGAGATCTACCTTTCCAAAAAGATACTTATAATCTGATATTTTAAATGTTGCATTCTTTGACCATGATATTCCTCTTGGTACCATTTCTGAAACTTTATTCCACCAAAGAATGCTCCTTTCAAATGATTCCTGTATCCATATCTATAAAATGGCAATAAATAATTCAAATTCAGTGAAAATAACATACCATAAGTAAGTGGGAAAGCGTATATTGATTAAAAAAAATACTAACCTTGAAAGCCCAAACGAAGCCTGAAAGCGTATATGTTGGAACAAACTTTCGGTCTTTGTTAATACCTTCAAGGAATTTATACTTGTATTTACCAGCCACGTCCAAAATTTGATCATATAAATGTCTCCAAATATACTCCCCCCATGGAAAAGCATCCCAATCATCAAGGTTTTCAATCAATCGGAATAGTGTATCATTAACTTCTTCAACCAATAATCTGCCTATAAAGATAACCTCCAAGGCTAACAATAGACAAAGACGTACTGCATCTTCAACGTATATAATACCAAATGCACGTTCATCTTTAATAAGACCAATAATATCTAAACTGGTGACCTTTTTACCTACATGGTTTGGGAAAACCCTGTTCCTAAAATTGAGATGTCCTGACTTATATGAGTTAAAACTTACATTTCCAAAATGAAAACCTGTGATAAGACAAAATTCTGGTCTGCCAAAATGTATAGGACACTCTTCAACATAATATACAATGGGCATATCATAATTAGCATTACTTGGACAACATTGTTTTTGTAAAGATATAATCTATCATATGTGGTTCGTGATCAAAATAAGAAAGGTCCTACGTTTTTTTATTCAATTTGGATTTTATCAGAGAAAAGTAATTCGGTTTACTTCTAATAATGGCTTCGGCTTCATATTCCTACAATAACAAAAAACAAAGGATAATCAAACACCAAAACCCTAGTAACCACCACATGTATTGTATGTACAATAATAATTACAACCAAAACCAACGTTGCTTAAAGACTCAAAGTTTGAATAATCTAATGGATCTGATGAAAAAAGATTTGGTTGCAAACTAAACTATGAAATTGAAAGCAAAGCTAAACAAACATAAAAAAAAACGACATTACATCAAACAAATATGCACACATGTCATGTATAACAATATATGCATGTGTAAAAAAAATTCTCCCCCTTTGGCGACTTATGAGAAAAACGAATCCCTAACTTTTTTCTCTTCAACCTAATCGATCTTCAATCATTCCCATCTTAAGTCTGAATTAATCTTTGATGATATCTTGTGTATGATCTAGTTTAATCCTTATCTTGCCTAAAGTCTGATTTTGAGATCGTTTTTGTTCCTTTTTAGGGTTTTCTTTCTAATCGCTAATTGGGTTTTTTTCAAGTCGGTTTGATTTGCTTTTAATTCACATCAATCTAGCAATTTTTGTACTGATTTGGGACATCATTATCATATCATGGTTTAATCATCATGCTTTTATGGCTTTAAAACCCTAGTTTTATACTAGGGTTTTACTCGTTTGAATATTTGACGTACTTCATGTTTTCTTTTTAAGTCGATTACTGTTTCAAGGGTTTTAGGATTATTGTGATGTCGAATTTGGGAGAGGAGAAAAACAACATATCACGGCCTACTGGAACTACTTGTAATGCTCCTGCTTTTGGAAGTAAGCCTACTCATGACATGACTACTTACGTTACTGGTTCTACTAATAATGTTACTTCTTTGGCTGTTGAGGGGGATGGGGGCTCAACTGGTGTTACTGGTGGGAAAAGTGTGTCTACTCCATTTGAATTTCCTACACTATCTGAGGTTACTGGATGTTCTCGTACCTCTACTTCTCTTGGTAGTAAACATAAGCATGGAAGGACTGAAGTTACTAGTGTGTCGACTAGCTGTACTTCTGGAAGCAGTAGACCCACTATTGATTCAACTAACATCCATACCTCTGAACAACCTGATCTAAACTCTTCTAATGAAGTCGAACAACCTGGTGTTATACCAAAACAAGTGAAGTTGGTTTCACTTGGTAATGCTGGTCATGATGTGAATGAACGTCACGTGGTGAAGGAGTCTACTAGTGAACGTGTGGTTGCTCCTAATGTTGAGCAGTTACTGTTAAGTGCACGTAAGAATTTTGATGCGGCTATGAATGAAGTTCAACATGAGATTGCTGCAAACAAGGATATTAACTCAGAATCCAACACTACATGTGGTTTTGATCAGCCTAAAAATACGAGTGGTACAGGAATGAAGTCGGTCTCCTATGTGGGTGCTACTTCTAACGATCCTAAGAAACATGTGTCAAATTTTCGTAGGTTGGAATGTAGCAACAAAAAGGCTGAAGTTGATCTTTCTGTCCCAATTAAAGTAGTTGAAGAGGTGAATATCAAATTTGAGAATACACTTTATGGATATTTTCTTGGTAAACGCATTGCTTTTCCTGTTGCTGATTATTATGTACGCAATGTGTGGGCTAAGTACGGTATACAGAAAGTTATGATGAATGCCAAGGGGTTCTTTTTATTTAAGTTTAATTCGAAGAAAGGTGTTGATGATGTCCTTGAAAATGGTCCTTGGTTGATTAGAAATGCACCTATTATTCTTAAACCATGGACTTTGAACACCAATTTACTTAAAGAGGATTTGACTCACATTCCGGTGTGAGTTAAATTCCATGATGTTCCTCTTGCTATGTTTTCTGATGAAGGTCTTAGTCTTCTTGCCACATTGATCGGTACGCCCAAAATGTTAGATGCTTATACTAGCCAAATATGCAAGGAATCATGGGGCCGTAGTAGTTTTGCTAGGTCCATGATTGAAGTTAAGGCGGATGAGGTGCTTAGGGATAGCCTCAATGTTGAGATACCTTTCCTTGATGGGACGGGTTCGACTATTGAGAAGATTCGTGTAGAATATGAGTGGAAACCGCCTCGTTGTGACAAGTGTAAGATTTTTAGTCATACTTTGGTTGATTGTCCTAAGTATATTCTACCTACTACTCAGCCTACTCCAAGTGTTAATGATGGTTTTAAAACGGTCAATGCTAAGAAGAAGAGTAATAGTGGTGGTCAATCTGGTCCAAGTAAGGGAGGTTTTACTAAACCTGTTGTGGGGAAGAAGATGCAATATCAACCCAAAGCGCCTCCTACTGCACCTAAGAAAGTGGATGCCAATAAGAAGAAGTCTACTGATGTGGCTAGTACGAGTGGTACGAAGATTGCTACATCAAACCGGTTTGATGCCCTTCATATGGATGATACTGATGACTTTGGTATTCCTACCAATGAAGAGACTAAGGATGTGAATTCTTGTATTCCTGATGAGGCGAAAAATGATCCGTTTTTAGGGGGTCATTTAAGCCCGAATCCGAATTTATTTGATCAAATATTGCCCTAAATCGTTCCTTTTGTGATTTTAGGTGTTTGGAGAGCGAATTCTGGAAAAGAGGCTATTTTGGACGTTTTTGGAGCATAAAGTGAAGAAAACGACAAAGTACCAAAAATCCAAGCTGGAAATACAAGGTGACGGCGTCAAGGGTTTGCTCTTGACGGCGTCAGACATGAAGAATAAATTACCGTAGCTGGTGACGGCGTCAGATGGAGTTATGACGGCGTCAAAGTGGCCAAGAATAATTTACCGTGGGTGGTGACGGCGTCACATAGGCCGTCACGATTTTATCTAGGGCGTCCGAGGAAGTGTATGGCGGCGAGTTGACGGCGTCAGATTTTACTCTTGACGCCGTCAGGACGATTTTCCTATATATAGTTTTCTAGTTTTTTTCATTAAAAAAGAGAGAAGTTTTGGTGAAACCCAAAAGACGATTTTGGTGCCTCTTTTACAGGTTTTTCAAGGGTTCCAAACCCTTGAGACCTTGCATTGTAATTGAGATAAGTATACTCTTAATTCAATCAATATGTCTATGTGTTGGTTGTCTATCTTTTGTTCTTATCTTAATTCTACTATGCTAGGCTAAATTTCCTTTGTGTTTGCTTAGATCTAATGAAACCTAGATGTTGATTATGTGTTGATTACTTGTCTATTCTTGTTTTGAATGAATGATATTATATGTTAGGCTTAAGAAAACTGGCAGATCTCCAAATGGTAACATGCTTGAACGTCTTAAGAAACATGAACCGAGGCGTACTAGGTCTTTATTGGTTGTATTTAATGCATGAGCCACTGTTTACAATCCCTATAGTTGTGCTGGGTCATGGTGTAGGAGGAGATAAGAGCTCATAGAGTTGGGGAGTTATGTATGCCACTCCACGAATGGTATTAAGGAATACAACCCGTCATTCATACAAGTGTAACAAGTAATTAACATGTAAAAGATATCTAGGGAGTAGTGAAGTCTAAGTAAACACAATTTCTCCAATTACTGCTCACAACCTTAGTTTAATTAGTTTGTTTTCATTTTTTATTATTTTATTTTGATTGCATCTTAGTTTTGGGTTAGTTGATTAGCAACTAATTCCGCCCACTCCTTCAAAACCCGAGATTTTAATTGCTTTCATAAAATATAAAAACACAAAAATAATCATCTTCCATCTCTAGAACTATTAATTAGGCTTTCTAATCCTAGCGACACTATTCCTAAGCTGAACGATCAATCCCCCGGTACTTGTCACTATACTATACTACAACGATCAGGTACACTGCCTGGTGGGGGTTGTAAGCCTCGCGAGATCCCTCGAGAGGTAAAGCAAGGTGCGATTCCCACGCATCAATTCCAAATGAAGCTAAGGAGGACGGGTCTTTAGATACTGGTAATGCATCACAAGAACCGCTTGTGAGTGATTCAACAGGAACAAGGGAAGTTAATTCTACTCCTTTAGTTGAGAAAATTGGAAAGTTTGAAAAGCTACTTATTGATGGGAAAGCTACTCTTGTGGATGATGATGGTCATCCTATTCCAAAGGTTGATTATCCGGGGTCTACTTCTTCTACTAAGAGGGTTAACACATTCTCTAAGGTGGGAGAGATTGTTGTTTTAGACAGTGATGAAGACGAGGTAGTGAATACGTTTGATGAGTCCATGAACCTATTTGGTGGTAGTCATGATCGCGAAGATGATTATGATGAATATGATTATGATAACTATGCGGATCAGGTCTACAATCTTCCAGGGAATTTGGATGCTTTATATGACACGTATGGTATCAAGCTCCAAGGTCTTGGTAGAAAGTAATTTTGTTTTCATAGGAGTCTAATGGTATCTTTTGAGTAGTGGTTTTTTCTTATTTAGAGAATTGGAAGTATCTTGTTATGTAAGCTTTTCCGCCTATGTAACGGGCTGAGATATGAGATTCACCCATATCCTTGTACTTAAACGTTTTTTTGGAGTAATATATTTACCGGGTCTTTTGACCTTTTACCCAAAAAAAAAAAATATATGCATGTGTAAAGTATATTCAATATACAAATACGAATATGATTTACAAAATTTATAGTATAATGGTCGAAAAAGAGTATACATACCCTGATATGAAACAACATTAAGGTTCTTTTAAGGTTACAAGATTACAATTGGAGAAGACGGGTCTTGGTTTGTGAGAGTACAACAGTGTTTTGTGTGTTTTTGTGATAAAAAGGGACAAAAACAAAGGGCCATTAGTTGGGAAGATAAAAAATATCGCTAAAATATTTACATGTCGCTCAAATCTTTTTATAAATTCGCTGGATAATTAGGATTTAAAAAGTGTTTAAAAAAGGTTTTTAAACAAATGTTTAAATAAAAAATTATTGTAAAGGTACAAAAAAAGGTTAATGGATAAAGTACAAAAAGTTGACATGTTGTAAGTCGCTTAAACCTTTTCGCTAGGTTGCTCGACATTGGGAAGGGTCAAAAAGATTAAAATATTATTTTTCAAAGTTTGACTATTTTGGAGCAAAATGACAAAATAGAAGGTCGCTCGAACTTTTGAAAGTCGTTATTGATAAGTAGCACAAAAGTAACCCCTAGTTGTGTCTTACACAAATGATTAGGCACAACTTTTTGTAGTGCCACATGTCGCATTTCTGATAAGGTCGCTAGCCGCTTGGTTCATTTGAAGAAACTAACCAAAGTGGGTCTAAAAAACCCACACCTTTGAGCGACTGGACCACTCTCAAATTTAGCTCATGGTGTTTTCACGTGTGTGAAAGTATGCATGGAAAGAGAGAAAACCTTGCTTGGAGGGCAGTATCAGCAACCCCTAAAATTCTGACCGCCAACAAGCCTGCATTAGTGGCGTTGTTTGTTGCAATTGTTGCAACAGGAACACCTCTAGGCATCTGCACCACACAACAAAATGCCAGTTAGATGGCATTCATATTTAAATATGTAAATTATCAAATGCAACAAAGAAGAATCTACTTGAACAAATGACACTATATTGCACTTAGATAATCAAAAAAAGTTTTTCATAAATGCCAGAATCCAGTCCTGATGCTTTTTGGTTTTACTTTACATAAAAAATTTGAAGTAAAAGAGAGAACAAGTTATTACCTAGGAAGCACGGACACTCCTATAAGTATGGAGTGGCAGTGTCGGACACGTGTCCGACACGGACACGCCTCGGAGCCGTGTCCCATGTGCGGCTTGGGCCGGACACGGATTTAGACACGGATTGGACACGGATTTGGACACGGATCTTGAAGAACGAGTCCATCTTACACGATCTTGAAGCTGAAAATCTTGCGTCCATCGTGGGTTAATGAATCAAACGAAAGTATTTAAGGGTTGTGTTTATAATCGTTGTTTAACACAAATATAAGGGTTTGTTATTTGTTCGGATTGATAGATGAAAAGATGAGTTTGTGATGAGATCTATCTTGATGGGAAATGTGAAGAGTTAGGTTAGAGGAGATAAGTGGTAGACGGATCTGTGTGTTTAGGTCAATGTGTAAAGAAATAATGTAGGGTTATAATAAGTGAGTATGTATTGGGTTTGTTTGATTGGACTGGGCTTGCTTATTAATCCCAAACCTTAAAAATTGTACATTAACGAAAAATAATATTAAGTAAATTACCAAATGATAATATGTTTTTTGTCAATATATATATAGTTTTTTATTATTATGATATTTCATTTGATTTTAAGGCTTTGTACATGTTTTTATACATGTATATATAATATATATATATATATAAAAAATTCCCGTGTCCACGTCGTGTCCGTGTCTTATATTTTTAGATTTTGCCGTATCGCTGTGTCCGTGTCCGTGCAACCTAGGTTATTACTGATTTTTGGGAACATGGAAACACTCTCAAAATTCTAATATAGATGTCGCAAAATGGGAGGGTGTGCAATGGGTCAAAACAGATAAGTTTAAAGTACGGGTTGAAACAGGTAGGGTTGGGCCAACCTGCAAATACATTTGGTTTTATTTTTTTTTCAAAATTCTACGAATAGGATGTTGTTGAGTATAATTTTAACTCTTTAACATTTTTAACTTTATTTAATGAAGAAAGAAATGTAGAAGGATAAAGCATGTGACTACTCTTCAGTTGACTCTCAAACCATTGTGTTCTTAGTTAAAGTCTTTAGCGTCACCTATTTGACCCGTTAGATATAAAAACAGAGCAAAACCCAAATCGGCCCATTAATAGGTTAATGAGTCGAACCACCTCAAATCATGGGCGGTTTTAGGCCGGCGCACCATCAGCAACCGAGCCGGGCCCAATCCACTAAGGGGCACTAAAATTTTTTATACCCATTATATGTACTAGGCCCAACCCACTAAGGGCCACTAAAAATAAACCCTATTAATCATTTAATCCAAAAAGTCAAAAACGATTGTGAACGGACAAAAGGGTGAAGGGCTGAAGGCGTGAAGCTCTGAAGCTTTGCTTTCAATAATCCATCTCCGTCTTCAAATCATAACTAAGGTTACAACTTAGAACTCTGAACTAGTTATAAATTTTAATTTTTTTTAGTTATCAATTTTGCCTAGTTATCAATTTTTAGTTATCAATTTTGCCTAGTTATCAAGTTTAAGTTTTTTTTGCATAATTGTATACATATACTGATATACGGTATACACTAAGATCTACAATGTCCCAAGATAGACCGAATGGATTAGCAATGATTTCTATACAGAGCGATATGTTGGAGAACATGAATTATGAATCGTTGATCGAAGACTTTGCCTCAAAAAACGCGAGAAGAACCACACGGTTTACTTAAATATATTTTATTTTGTGGAAGTAATACTTTTGTTGCAAGAATGATTTTTATTCGTATTTTGGCTTTTCGTACTTGATTATGGTCTATGGATATTATAATATAGGGGCATTTTTTTTTTCTTTTCGTGCCGGGCCTAATTTTCTTTTGACGTTCTCAGCACCGCCCCTGCCTCAAATATGCACATGTGTACCTGCACAATAGAGAGAAGGGAGTCAAGGCCATCCAATGCAAAAACACATACAGGAACTCCAATCACGGGTAAGGGTGTCAATGCAGCTACCATGCAGCCTAACCATACGAAGTTTAGAAGTTAGTTTACTCATGCTCTTCATCATACCATATTATAAGCTTAAAATTGAAAATGGGAGAAGAGGACATGACAGAACCGTGCAAATGAGCTGCAACCCCAGCACCAGCTATAATAATCTGAATGCCTCATTCTCGAGCCGATGTAGCATATAAATACATCAGTTCAGGTGTTCGGTGGGCTGACACTATTCTAACCTGCATCATTATTTATGTTTAAAGGTCTGATAGCATTTAATACAAACCAACTGTTACGAGATGAATCGCAAATGACTAGTAAAAGTGACAATTTCAACTGAATTACTCATGAAAGGAACGGGTTACGTGTTATTTTTCTTATTGCATACAACTTTCTAGATTAATATTCTCCATATTAAAAAATACATATGCTGCAACGATAAACCTTTTTGAGCATATTCACACTCCAGGAATTATTTAATTAATCTGTCGAAAATAGTGGGACAAAAAGTTAATCTGGCAATGTAACTTTTAAATATACTATAATCTATTTACATCACACATGGTAGATTCCAAAAATCAATCTATCTACTTTATCTAATAAATAGAAAAACTGTACAAGCACACTGAAGCACGCCAATCCATTAATACTCTGACGTGTCTTGAATCCTATTGGCTGCAGATTAATTGCGTACAAGCTTAGTGATGCACCATTGTTTATCAAACCGTGTCTTGCCCTAATTTTGGTAAGTAATTATGTCATTCAAATCAGTTACGCTATGAAATCAACGCACACACCCTATTCTTGGTAAATAATAAATCAGTGGTGCTATTGTAACCGAATGTTTGGCCAATTCAAAACCAAATCACAAAAAGATAATCAATCAAACCATCATATCACACACGGCAAACCTATTTTTGGGATCGATTGTAAGTTTTCTTAATGTTTTTTATTTGATTCAATTGTTATAATTTATTATGTTTGAATGATTATGCCTTTTAATTGAATGATCATGCCTTTTATTTGATTCAATAAATGATTCTGCCTTTTATTTGATTGTTTGAATGAAATGTCGATCCATTGTTTTTGTAAATTGGTTGCCTAATTATATTTATAATTTTAGGGCTAATGATGTTTATTGATTGATTGGACCGATGGAAATATTTTGTTTCAATTGATTGTTTGAATGAATTGTCGATCCATTGTTTTTGTAAATTGGTTGCCTAATTATAAGTTTGTAACTTTACTTTGAAATTTACTTTGAAATCCTTGATGGGTTATCGTTATTATGGTGAATTACATATGTGTTTATGAAATTTAAAGATAGTTTGGTGCATCTAATGTTTGTGATAATGTCTTAATGAGGTTTTTGGGTAAAGATTTCTTCATGAGTTTGGTTTGTGTATTTCCTGCAGGTGGTATGTACATTTCATGATGATTGTGGCTCATGGATGTCATAGAAATTATGCAACTTACAAGGTTAGTTCTCACTTTAATAAACCTTCATGTATTTTCATTATATGTTATTGGTCTCATTTCTGAATGTGCAATTGATGTGGCGCATCAACGAGAATTGATCAATGTTAGGCATAGGATTAATATATTTTTTAAAAGAATTAAAAGACTCTCTAAATTTAGTCTGATTTTTGAAATGACGTAAACAGTACCTCAAAAGTGATGAGCGTTGTGGTTGATTGTTTGTGCAAAAGAAACGTACCCTTTCTCTTTTTACAACCGATGACGATAATTTTGCCTTGACTGTACACGGTTTACCCAGGCTCGTATCTTGGTTGGGCATCCACACTGAGAGTGTGATTGCAGCCATGGCGACTGTTTGGTACTCCTACTCTTTTCGTAAATCTGAACCTAAAAAATGACCCTCTTTGGTGCAAGTAACATTGGCGTTTATAGGATTTTTGCATATTGTGGTTATGTGTATGGTCTGTTCAATTTATGAAGTAACGTAATTAAAATGTGATTCTTTTTTGTTGAACTGAGATATTAGTAATATTGAGCTTTGCAATTTGTAAACTTTATTTAAAACTGTTATTTCTATAGCTAAGTAAAGTATGAAGGAATAATATTGTTATTCTGATGATATTGCACGCAACAGGATTGAAGAAATATATGAAAAGGATCAATGCTCCTAACCATTGGATGCTTGATAAAACTACTGGTGTTTTTGTAAGTATATATTATACTATAAAAACGCATTACTATAAAATGAATTTTCAAAAGTTTTGTTTTATTTCTTCTAATGTGTGGTCTTTTATTGTTGTGTATTTTAGGCTCCTAAGCCATCAGCTGCACACACACGGCTAAAGGACTTTTTCAGCCCAAAAGGGTGCATTGGATCTGCTTATTTCGAGCCAAAAAGGGTGCGTTGGATCTGCTTATTTTGAGCCCAAAAGAGTGAGTTTGGATATGCCTATTTTCAGCCCCGAACGGGTGCATTTGGTTGCTGATTTTTCTGCACAAAAAGGTGCATTTTGTTGCTGATTTTCCTGCACAAAAAGGGTCCATTTTGCTGCTGTTTGTTCTGCACACAAAAGGATGCATTTGGTTGCTGATTTTTCTGCACAAAAAGGTACATTTGGTTGCTGATTTTTCTGCACAAAATCAGTGTATTTTGTTTGCTTATTTTTCTACAGAAAGAAGGGTGTTTGGTAGTACAAATTGTGTCATTTGGAACTTACCTATTTGGTTCGTTCATTTAGTGAGCCGAGAGAATATATATGATATACTTATTTAATTCATGTTACCTGCAGTTTCAATTGATAATTTATTCTCTTATAAACTAATTTTTAGGTTAGTCTGTTTTGTTATAGGGCCTGTAAAATGGGTGGGTTGAGTAACGGGTCAAAATTTCACAATGGTAATTGCCACTTTTATGTCCAAAGATTACTATTTTTTATACACGATTCAGTGTGTCAAGCATAATTACCATTATTTTTATATCTCAAATAGTGTTTTATACTTGCTAAAATGATTTATGAGGTTTTATGTACTAAAAATGTACATTGGTATCTTCTTTTGACCAATTTAGCACATATTTAGTTGGTTTTATCGGTTGCTCATTAAAGCTGTTTTATGTGCTAAAAGAAACGTACCCTTTCTCTTTTTACAACCGATGACGATAATTTTTCCTTGACTGTACACGGTTTACCCAGGCCCGTACATTGGCGTTTAGGAATTTTTTATATATCATTAATATAATATGATAACGGTTATATAGGATTTTTGCATATTGTGGTTATGTGTATGGTCTGTTCAATTTATGTAGTAA
This sequence comes from Artemisia argyi, assembly GCA_030686995.1. Taxonomy (NCBI): domain Eukaryota; kingdom Viridiplantae; phylum Streptophyta; class Magnoliopsida; order Asterales; family Asteraceae; genus Artemisia; species Artemisia argyi. Next base: position 127,287,333 of record CM060699.1, read on the forward strand.
CGTAATTAAAATGTGATTCTTTGTTGTTGAACTGAGATATTAGTAATATTGAGCTTTGCAATTTGTAAACTTTATTTAAAACTGTTATTTCTATAGCTAAGTAAAGTATGAAGGAATAATATTTTTATTCTGATGATATTGCACGCAACAGGATTGAAGAAATATATGAAGAGGATCAATGCTCCTAACCATTGGATGCTTGATAAAACTACTGGTGTTTTTGTAAGTATATATTATACTATAAAAACGCATTACTATAAAATGAATTTTCAAAAGTTTTGTTTTATTTCTTCTAATGTGTGGTCTTTTATTTATTGTGTGTTTTAGGCTCCTAAGCCATCAGCTTCACACACACGGCTAAAGGACCTTTTCAGCCAAAAGGGTGCATTGGATCTGCTTATTTCGAACTATTGGATGTTAAACAGGTGCAACGTACATGATCCATTAGAATACTATAATTGACATTGTTTTCCATTTAAAGAATTTAATCTAATGAAGTATCTATATTTTTAGAGTTTTGTATCATGAACCTTACATAGTTTTTTTTTTAAGGGTGAGCCGTCTGTAATCGTTGGCACTGTATGTGCAATAAACGAAGAAGATGGGTGGTGGTATCTTGGTTGTGGCAAGTGCAAAAAGAGGGTTGTTAAGGCCAGTGATATCGTAGATCTGGAAGATGAAACCCCAAAAAAACCGGTCGATGGGCCAACGGAATGGTATTGCACTAAATGCTCTGCTGTTTGTTCCAGCGTCAAAACTCTGTAAGTCGAGATTACTAAACCGTATCTATAAATTACATGGTGTCACAATCCTCTATAGTTTTATCATTGTACTCACAACCTATAACCGTTTTGTTTGTTCTTTAGGTACCGTCTACAAATACGTGCACAGGATTCAACGGGGACATGCTCTTTGTCCCTATTTAACGATGAAGTCCAAGCATATGTTGATAGATCCATACCAGCTGTGTGACAAGTACGGGAAGGTACATTCACCACTAAAATATACTTTTGTATATTGGTAGTTAAAAGTAATACATTCTAATTTTGGGTACCTAACACAGTGACGATAACTTTGTGCCGCCTAAGATTACAAATATTATCGGTACCAAATACGCCTTCATGGTGCTCATGGATAAGTTCAATGCAACAAAGTTGTTGCCTGTGTTTAATGTGTTACGTATGTCTTCTGATCCACAAATAATTGAAGAGCTCCAAGCGTCTGCTACACCAATCAAGGTACTAACTCACTTATTGTGTACCAATAGACTTATGGATTTAGTTCTCAATTATTATGGATTGTAACTTACACTAAAATTACCATGTTTAGCGCCCGGACAATGAAGCCACAAGTGGCAGCGTCCCGGTTGTCACACCATTTGTAAGTTTATTTTTTTATAACACACACCACCTATCTCAAAATGAGTGTATATAAATCATCTCAACTATGTGTTTTGTTCTGCTAAGGAATTGGATTCATAGACGGATGATAACACCACTCCTACAAATGCCGACAAAACTGGTGTTAAGAACAAGCGCGTGGCAGACGATGAAGCTGATGGAAGCATGTCTTCCAATGGTAAAAAACCAGCTGTGGAGATTAAGTTGGAGAAACAGCCTTGAATGAGTTCGTTGCATTGTTGATGTCTTTTAAGTTGTTATTTGGTGCGAACACATACTCTCGGACAATCTGTGTGAATGGGGAGTCCCTTTATTTTGAAGGTTCATCCATTTAATTGTTTTCTATTATATATGTGTTTTACTCAATGAAAGTCCATATTTTACCATTTACGTATTCACTTCAGGTTGTACATAAACTTATTTTGTTTAACTTATAATTGACTTTTGGTATATACAATGTATAGTTGCATGTGTTTTGTTCATTTTGTAGATTTCATGTGCCATCATAGTTCCTACAAGCAGCTCGACGGATCGTGGTTAAAATGTGTCTCATCATATATAAGACGAAGTACTTGAAGGTCTATGATCCTATAAGAGGTATGTAAAATACACACATCCATTTACTTGAACATTTTGTCAGTTTTATTATAGGTTGTCAGTTACGATATGTTATGAAAAACAACATATTGACGTGTTTCATTGAATCAACCAAACTTATACACTCATTTAAAATGTGTAGTATCATTTAAAGGTCTTGCATTTAACTAAATTCTTGCATTTAAAATGTGTAGTATCATTTAAAGTTCTTTCAAATGTTGATTAGCAATTGCAGTTTCATAAAAATTGATTACATGAAAATTTGACTTTCAAAATTCCCTTCTACCACACGTTTTCACATCATTACCAAGGAACATTAAGTAAAATTTGCATTAAAACCTTGACTCTTCGTTTTCCAAATTTTATTATTTAAAGTTATTTCCCTGAATCAGAAATCAAAACAAGTTATCATACAATCTGTAAACAAAACACTGCAATTCGTATTCTTATATCATGTCTCAAACTACAAGAGAAGCAGATGTGTCTTGCAGAAGGATGATGACAGGGAAACAGCCGACACGAAACACGCAAAGCAAGTACACATTCTAATTATATTTGTTGCTTCATATTTCTTTCCTGTATTAACAAATGCTTCTTGAATTTTAGGAAAACACGTTTTCATCAAGAGAAGCTTCAAGTGTTGAAGGATCAGCCAAAGGTATGTCAAAAAGTTACAAACCCTTCTAAACAACATTTGCAAATAAGTTCTTGCATTAACTTGAAGTATTATGTGCAGGCGACGATAAAGATAAGGGTGAGAAATTGAAAAAAAGGAAAATTTGATGTTAATAAGTGGTACGAGTGGTGGATGACTGAAAAAAAAAGCGGCAAAGAAACAAAGTTTTCTCCAAATCTCTGATCGAAGATGAAAAGGAATATGCTCCGTCAAAGGGGCGTGTTTGTTTGGATGAAGAGGATTCGGCTGATGATACTATATACAGTGATGAGGAGAGTTTCGACGGACTTGATTACGAAAATGCACATTTAGCATTTGATCCGGAGAAATCTCCTAAATTGTAATTGTTAGCTTTTTATGAAACTTGAAGTTTTAATTCCTGTACCGTGTGAACATTCACCTTTTTTAATGAAACATCTTTATGTTTGTTCTCTTGCTTAAAATTACATTTCCCGTTTATGATCAACATGGTAATGTTTCTAAAACTACAAAAAGGATGATCAACTGTTACAGTATATTAAATACTGAAAGATTATACTTTTGTTACATATTCATTTTGTATAAGCGTTGTTAACAACAATGTTTGCTTTTATAGATGCATTCAATATATATAACGAATTATGCAAGTTTGCTTTGTCATTTGTCTTTCAACCAATCCGACACGACTTGCAACTATACTTAAATTTGTTTTTTTAATTAATATTTTTATATATGTTTAAATATAAAAATAGACCAAGATGTACATATTACTTGCATTCACACCATTTATAATCACACAATTTATACACATGCAGCACAATCGTTTTTTAGTTAACAAGATTGATTTTGAAAACAAAAAAATATTTCATATAATCAACACAAAAATAATGTGTAATCTACAAATAAATTAAAATTTTTTACAAATAAATTCCTATTATATTGTGACATTCGTTTGCTATAAAAAATCAACTATTTTCATTCACAAATCAATGAAACAAGTTTCTTAAAATCACATTATGGTGAACACTAAATCATCAAAGGTAAACATGTATCTTTATTTTTTAATTCATTTGTATCGAATGTTTATACTTTACTTTTTAAATTTTAATGACAATAAACAAGAGCCAAGGGTAATTGCTTTCAAAAGTCGGATTGTATCTTCCACGTCCTGTATTCACACATGGACAGCTGTATGTGGCTCTTTCACATGTCAAAAGCAAAAAAGGTTTGAAGATTGTTGTTTCAGATGCCGATGGTAACATATCAAAGTACTACTATAAATGTTGTATATAAAGAAGTTCTTCAAGGTCTATTATCAAACGATCAATAGGTATGTAAATTATACACACTAAATGTTTTGTCTTATTTTTCTTATTTACAGTTATTATAAATCCAAAAAATTCTGTCACTTACATTTTTTTGTATACTTATTAGATGTTGACCGAAAGGAACTTTTCTTCAAGTTTTAGAATCGTCACTACATCCATTTTGCTTCTCAAGACAAACATATTGTCGATCAAGAGGCAATCAAGTTTGTTACACATATTTTATAACCATTGTATTTTATGCTTTCAGTCACTTATAACTTTATTGTTCCATTAAAAAAAATTTCACATCGTTTACGTTCTTTATTCTTTCTTACTTTATTCACGTACTTACGTTTTCTTATTCAAAAACCCTCTAAAATCCCGTGAATTTCACGGGTCTATAAGCTAGTAGACTATATAACTTTAAAATATACTTACACAACGATACAAATACAACATCAAGTTATATTAAACACTAAAAATAAAAAATCAATGTTGGCAATATAACTTTTAAATATACTATAATCTATTTACATCACACACATGTAGATTCCAAAAATCAATATGCAAATTTAAATCTTTAGAGGAATATCTCTACATTATATATAACAGGAGGCATTTGAAGAATATGCCACCTCATTGCCCAGTAATTCATTATCAACCATGTCATCAGCCATGTAACATATGAGCAACATTAAATTCGTATTTAATTAAATTTGGAATAATTTTTATTAAAAAATTAATAGGCAAGATTCGAACCTAGGATGTTATGGTACATTAGTAACTATTTTTACCATTGGAATAACTTAATTTTTGAGTTTAATACTGCAAAGCCAAACCTATAATGTTTACAAAAAAATTTAAAACTAGAACTTATCATAACATAAGAAACCCTAATCTCACGTAAAAAAAACCCACTCCATTCATACGTTTTCTCCTCCATTCTTCATATGTACGAATAATATTTTTGTTTTTTTAATTTGTGTAGGTTTACAAAACAAGAATTTGCTGCTGCTGAAGGACCAACGACCGGTGGAAGGTATTATCGCCTGTGTTATTTTTATTCACATTTGTAATTTGTATGCCTACTATTTACGTTATATCATACAAAACCCTAAGATCCTTCATATACGACCTTTTTTTCATCTAAACGACTTTTTTGTGTTCATGTATTAGGGTTATTGAAAGATTAATCAAGAAGACAACTACTACTAATACACCAAAGGTAAAACCCTAATGATGAAATTGTGTTATATTTTTTTATATATATTGTGTATGCATATGTTGGTTTCATTGCAGAATATTTGAATGCATGCTGATGTAATGAACTTCCCAAAACCACAGGTACATCTCTTTAGAACTCATATGATTTTGTTAGCCTAAGATATACATATGTGTTGGTGATAGTGATAATAGTTTATTTAGGATAGTAGAATGCTTATAAACTGCATAGATGGGCATATTCAATCAAACTACATTGAGGTATAAATTTACTTACCTTTATGGTTTTTATTAATTGATTTAAATTAAATTCTATTAACATCTGATATCACTTATGTTTTCTGTACACATCAGCGGGACGAAGTGAACATGGGAATGACATATAGTGAACCTTCAATATATATAAGGTTGGACTTTTTTTTAATTATGAAACCGCTTGTCATTGTTCATATTTTTTACTAAACCCATTTATTTAACCACTTTATAAATATTGAAATATATACAACGACAAGAAAACACCATTGACAAGCCTCTTCCAGTGTCAGAATATCCCAAAAGAATCAGACATAGTGATATTTTCAAAATGTCTACAGCTTGATATACAGATTGTGACAAAGTTATTAAAGCAATCAGACAGTGACAGAGGTTATTGAGGAGATCTGAGAGAGGTTCTTGGAAATTCAGCTAGAATCATTCAAATGAAAATTTGGGTGAGGTGTCTCTTTCTCGCATTTATGTTTAATTTTGTAACATTAATTATCTCATAGGTTATTAGAGTTTGATATATCTTTCTATTCTTTGATAAAGTATATTAGCTTTCAAGCAATGTGTGTAGTTGAAAAGAGAAGCAGTGCCTATCAAGATTTAAAAAGATTACTCTAGAGTTTGTAGAAATGAGTTACAAACATTATAGAAATGATCAAGATGGATTCAGACACCATAAGCAAACTAAGGTTGCAATTTGCATACAGGTTCATTTAACAACATAAGTTGTAAAATAAATCCAATGGAATTTTAGGATAATAATTTTCGTTTATGATGGTATACAGGCTCATTGTGGGGGTAATCAAAGCCCATTCATACTACAAGAGTCCTCAGAACACTCATTGTCAGTACATTCATTAAAACCCGATGCTAAAGTACTAAGTGAAAGAATTCTACACAGTCCAGGTTAGCCTTTTTTGTCGTGTCACATTGTCCTTAAATTACACTCCCACTTCTTTGTTGAAGTAATCAAACCTAAAGAAAAATTACCCACTTTCCACTGCAACAAATAACTGCTCATGAATTACTCCTTGCTAAAAGGCCACCCCGATTTGTCAGACGAGACTCTAGCTGAGCTAAAGTCTCTAAGATATCAAGAGCTTAAGGACTTAAGGGTCGATGGTACAGGAGTTAGGAAACTGTCAGATCGAATATATGATTATGATGTTTATAATGATTTCGGTGACCCAGATAGGGGAAATGACTTCGTTAGGCCTACACTTGGTGGTGATAAACTCCCGTATTCAAGAAGATGTCGTATTGGTCGTATGCCTAGCGATACTGGTATATACATATGTTTCGGTTATTAGAATTTAAAGGGCGTTTAGGGTTGATACTTTTAAATAAATAACAGTTTAAAATGAGCAATCCCAAACACCCCCTAATATTTGATAAGTTTTATATGATTGTGTATAGACTTTCTTAGTTTATTTCGTTGTGTCATTTATAGATATTACAGTTGAGAGTCAAGTGGAGAAGCGATTTCCAATGTATGTTACAAAAGACGAACACTCTCAGTATAAATTTCATTGCTATAGATGCCATAAAGGTATATAATTGGTAATTTTTAATATGTCTATTTTATTTGTGCATATATATGATGTAATATCAATTTGTGTTAACGGCACTAACCTGCCTTTCAAACACAATCACAGAATAATCTGAGGCTTTGATGATAAAGAGGTTTTGCTGAAGTTGTGCATGTAGAGGTGGCTTTATCACAGATAAGTATGTCCGCATTCCGAAATATTCAATACATAAATTTACTTCATTTGTAATCCTTTTTTGATGTGCTTAATTTTGAGTCATGTGATATTAGCCAAAACCATGAGAAGAAGGAAATTCAGCAGGGATGGAGTAAAAAGAGAAAAGTTAAATCAGGTTGGTTCTATATCATTCTTAATTTCATAAGCAAATTATTTGGAGCTTGTGCATGTTTAGATGTTAGAAGTATCAGCTATTAGTTCCTGTTTTTTGAAAATTGTAATTTCTTTTGTTTCAAGTGTGATCATTTATTGCCATTCATATGAAAGAGGAGTGCAAAGGCTGATACTTTCTGTTATGCGCCAAGATTTGCCTAATCTTGACATTCAAATAAGCAAATCTACATGTAAGTATATTGTTAGTTTGGTGATATGATTTTATTTATGTTTTTAAGATGTTTTTAATATTATTAATTTATACGTGATGCAACAGTTAATCGAATGGAACAAACGAAGGGGATCGATTCTCCTACGCTTATAAATATCCCTTTTGAGCATGCAACTCGATATCATATATAGCTGGAACATATAACAATGAACCTTTTCACTCTTCATGGTAGTTGTTACGTGTAATCGTGGTATTTAGAGAATCGCGTACTAACACAAGTGAGTTTCATGTACATATCTTTCATTTAGACTTTCATGAACCACCCATAGGTTGTAATAGATGCATAAACATGAAGAATGGCGTGATTGTCGAATTTATAAATATGTGGGTATGAATAATGATTTTCATTTATGGACATTTAATCATTATTAATTATGTAGTAAATTAGTGATCATATGGAGTATATACTATATACCATATTGAGGACAGATATAAACGTTTATTACTGTAATAGGATAAAATGGATCAGAAATGTATATTAATACTGTAAGAAAGCGATTTGGAATGCATTTCAGATGATTTCCAGCCCATTTGGCATTGGGTCGACCCGGTATATTTTTTAAGCGTAACACATTTGACCCGTTATATATAAAACGTGAAGTGACCCATGAATTTGCTTAAAATTGGATCAAAACTGTCACCATTATCCTTGATACATTATCACATTTCCTTTCTGACCAATGAAAAAAAAATCCTTAAATTTTCTTCTTCACTTTGCAGCTAATTAATTGAAAAAACAACAGTATTACCAATCTTGCTGGTGTCATCAACCTATCAGCCGGTTTATTGATGTGGGTGACATCACTTCCTCCAGTGTGATAGCAGTTGGCTTATTTCTATATATGCTCGACCGGTTTCTAAGGTTCTTTCAGTCACGAAAGACTGTGGATATACTATCAGCTAAATGCCTCCCCATCCGGGACCGTTGAACTCATTCTTGCAAAACCTGAAGGTATCCATTGTTTAATAGACGTGGCAAAATGGGTTGGTCGCTGTTGGCCCAAACACTTTTTTGTTTATGACATCCCTCAATGTTTCTTTATCACAACATTCCTCTATGACATTTTTGCTAATATTTACATATTAATTTTTTTTTTTATATAAGTTAGGTGTTCCTTCAAGTTAGAGAATTATCTTGGTTGCAATGGCACCCGTTTAGTGTCTCATCTATTTGTGTTTAGATGGTCAGTATCATGTTGCTGTTCTTATAATGGTCCCTAGAAATTGGACAAAGAAACTACAAGGGCATATCTTGAATGCAGAAGACGGGCAGAGTGATCAAGACCGACTCATTGAACCAAATTTAAAACTTAATGCGTCTGTAGAAGGGCCTTACGGGCACGAGTCACCCTACCACTTGATGTAAGTGCATTGATCTGAATTTGAAAATATTTTATATTAACATACTCAGTTTTGTTGTTGGTGTTATGAAACTGATCATTCTTGAACTGATTGTCCAATAATCAAAAACTAAATATTGCGAACTAGAAATTCAGATAATCAAATTATCAATTTCAAATATGCAAATCCAAACACCCGTTGTATGCATGCATTTTATACAGCAAAATGTAAAATTGACTACCAAAACATAGCGATGTAAATGAAACATGCATATACTAATGTACTGAATGGGTTATTTGCCATTCGTTTTTTATATAGTAGCTGAAAACAACATAGTCTGTCTACGTCTGGGACACAGTCTCACCTGCAATTAAACCCAAGAAAACATGAGTTAAAAACAAAAGTTCACAGCAAAGTTCCCTGCATATATATATATATATATATATATATATATATATATATATATATATATATATATATATATATATATATATATATATATATACAGTGTGAGGTTCTTTTCAGAACTAAATAAATTGCGAGAACTGCGAGAACCACTTTTTACTCATAATAAAGCATAATGTACATCGTGTCAATGCAAGATAGCATTTTTGAAAATATATACAACTTATTTTAGAAAAAGAAATAATAATAAGGGCAAATTAGGTATTTTGATTTTCCATAAAAATAGCATCAGATTTGAAAAGAATCGGTTAAAAAACTACATGTGCTCTCTATCATTCAAAACCCTAACCACCCTTCATTATACCCTAGCCGCCCCTTTACCATCAATTCCCATGTTCTCCATCTCACCACACACGAAATGAATCATATAAATGTGCATTCGTCCAATGAAATACTCCGTATTAAATAACAGGTAGGTATGGAAAATGATTTCTAATATATTTGGTTGACTGTCAAGATTCTTGTGCGTTGATTATATAATACATGGGATTGGGTGAATATCTTAGTTTTCACTTTTTGTAAACCTAGGGTCATTGTTTTCATAATCTTTTGTGCACACAATTATCCCTAACTTTTTCTTCCCTTCTTTTGGTCTAAAACCGATCGGCACACACCCCTAGGGTTTGTGGGTCGATTTTTGTTAATCAAAAATTGTTCTTGTGTAGTTACTTGCATAACCTTGATACGGTTTAATTTGTGTGTACAAGAACAAGGTAATAACTCACTATAGTTATTATCAAGAGATCGATAAACAAAACGGTAAAGGGTTTATCAAAGATCTATTATTACAAAAGATCAAGATTTATTGAAGTGCATCGGGTACGTTACTATTTATGTTTTAGTTAATCTTTGTATGTGTTATACTTGATCCTACGCTTCCGCAATACGTGTACTTTGGTTGTCATATTCTAACAGTGGCATCACGAGCCATGTATAACATGTAATTGATTACTAAAACATAATAAAAATCGGATCTTTAATTGTTTTAGATACATGTTTGATCCAGGGTTTTTCTTTTAATTTTTTTTTATATAAAAATTTCGAAACCCTAACCCTAATTTTGGGGGGGGGGGGGGGGTCGATTTTCCATGAAACCCTAATTAGGGTTTTGTGGTTTTCTTGGATTATATGTAATCACTAGAAACCCTAGGTCATTAACCGGTTATGTGAACATATCTTGTGACCTATGTGCTAATTGTTAGGTTTTAATCCGTGACGAAACATGCATGTTAGTCATGGATCTTGTTTTTTTTATTTGTCACATGTTTTAGATAAATCTAAAAGTAGGGAAGACTCCAATATATATATATTAAAATCAATTTATATGCTATGTGGTGTGTATATTAGCTTTGGCCTACGCAATTGATTCGTCAATGTATGTGACTCTCATCCATCAAGAGGAGAAGGCCTTAGTTGATTACATGCATTATTATACCTAGAATTGATTTTATTAGGATCTTTTCTAATAAGGATTGCATGTGGCTAATTGTTTCACTTTATTTATTATTGGTTGTTTTGTTTTCTTTGAATACTTGTTTTATTGTTATTGTTAGACATGATGTAAGCAATAAAAGGGTGATTTTTCATAAAGAAAATAATACGGACTAATAATGGTGAAACCCTAAGTGATAAAGATTGAATCTTGCGGTGTCTTATGTGCCAACAACGGTTCGCTTCGCACGGTAATTCGCTCCAAGGCGAGACTAGCAAGATACAAACTTTATTCATGTTTTGAGATTGAATCCATAGACTTTTGCTTGATTGATGTTTTGTACAAACATGCTTTTAAAAGTAACTCTTTTAAGACAATATTCATAATCATGATATGAAGGCTTAGAAAAGAGCCTTAGAGTCTGCCTTGGTTATCACACTCTTGAATACGTCTTAAACGAATTTCTTTTAAAAACTTTCTTGTAGAAAGTCATCTTAGGGTTTTTAAACCTCAAGTAAAACTTTGTGTATTAATTTCAAGAATTAGTAATAAAAAGTTTTTTTTTTTTTAAAAAACTTATGCTATAAAGATGAGTGCATGCATCTTTATACATATTTTGATTGACATATCAAAATTGAATACCCTTAAAATTTAAGTTGCATGCCATCTATCTATAAGGAACACTTGGAATTTTAATTTAGTAAACGTGAGACCTAGGCTAAATTATTATACCAAGGTAAAATTCTGTTAATGCGTGAGACCATAGATAGTAATTTTACTAATTCTAAGGTAGACGACTTAATTAAGTTGTGCGTGAGACCTAGAACTTAAGGCATGGTATAGGATAAAACATGCTTACAAGGCAAATTGATGAATCAATTTGATGTAAATCCCATAATGATCTAGGAATTGGAAATCTTGTTTGCCAATTATTGTTCGACAGATTACCATCTTTTATACTTTCACCACTAGCAGATCAACTGATGTGGAGAAATCTATGTAAAGTTGGATCCTAGATTTTCAAGAAAATTAGTTGGTTATATGAATATAGCCTTGGGTATTTTATTTTCTTGAAAATATTTATTATCGAAAATACTAATGTTTGAACTTTTATCTGTAGATATGGCTCAACCCGATAACCCAACTGTGATTTCTGCTTTCAAGAGTCATCTTGCAAGAGAAAAATTGACTGGAAAGAATTTCAATGATTGGCACCGTTCGCTCAGAATTGTCTTGAGGGCGGCCGGTAAGCTCAATTACTTAACCGATGAATGTCCAGCTGAGCCTGCTGCTACTGAACCAGAAGCAGTTAAGGCAAAGTGGAGGGAGAAACATGCTAAGTTTAATGAGATTGCTTGTTTAATGCTCACTAGCATGAGTGCTCAGTTACAAAAGAAGTTTGAGTACTTTTTTCCTAAAGACATGCTTGAAGTGCTTAAGCAGTCTTATGAGAAATCTCCTGCAGTTGAATTGTATGATGAACTTGACAAGCTACACAACTGCAAGCATGGTGATGGTAAACCAGTTGAAGATTATGTGACTGAGATGAAAGAATCATTTGATCAGCTTCACAGAATTGGATTTGGTTACCCCGACAATGTGCAAGTGCACTTGATCAACAGGTCCCTTAACAAGGACTTTGCTGGTTTTGTGCAGAATTTCAACATGCACTGCTCGGGGAAGACAGTCTCAGAATTACTCGCATTGCTTGTTGATTATAAGAAAAGTCTACCAGCCAAGGTCAAGGCTCCTACCCCGCAAGTGTTGGCGATTCATGGGGGGAGAATCCAGAAGAAATCGCATGTGAACAAAGGCAAAGGGAAAGGTGATAAAGGCAAGCAGGTCATGGCCTATCAACCACAACCCAAGATGAAGCAACATCAGCCTAAGTAGAACAAGGTAAATCCTCCAAACAAGAAGGATCAGGCTTGTCACCACTGTCATGAAAAAGGGCCATTGGAAGCGCAATTGTCCTCTCTACATTCATGACTTGCGACAGAAGAAGCAGGGTAATGAAGCTGGTAACCCCAGTTCATCAGGTGCGTTCTTTATGATTGAATTATTCACTCTTACTCCTAAATTGAATTCATGGGTATATGATACGGGATGTGGCATTCATATTTGCAATACCTTGCAGGGTTTAGAGTTGAGAAAGCTGGCCTATGGACAACAATTCTTGCACGTGGGTAACGAAGCACATGCAGAAGTTGAAGCTATAGGAGTTTTTATTTTAGTGTTGCCTTCGGGCCTAGTACTATCTTTAAATAATTGTCATTATGCACCGTCAATTGTTAGAGGTGTAATTTCATTTTCTTGTTTTTTGAACCTTGGTTTTAATCATACTATTTCTAGCAATGGAATTTCAGTTTCTTTAAATGATGTTTTTTATTTTAATGCTATTGCTGTGAATGGTGTCTTTGAAATTGATATGAATGATAATGATAATGCTTTTGTTAAAAATAATTCAATGTATAGCATCAATAAGAGAATCAAGAAAGGTCTGGATTCGTCTTATCTTTGGCATTGTCGACTTGCTCACATTGGCAAGGCTCGCATGGAAAAGCTGCAACATGATGGGCTTTTAGAAAAGATCAATGATGAATCATTTGATAAGTGCGAATCTTGCATTGCTGGGAAGATGACAAAGAAACCCTTCAAAAATAGGATTGAAAGGGCGAATGAACTACTTGGTCTTATTCACACAGAAGTATGTGGACCACTTAGACATGTGTCAAGGAGAGGTGCTAGCTATTTCTTAACATTTACGGATGATTACAGCCGTTATGGTTATGTTTATTTACTTAAACATAAACATGAGGTGTTTGAAACATTCAAAGTGTTTAAATCAGAAGTAGAGTTGCAACTTGGAAAGAAGATTAAAGCTCTTCGATCCGATAGAGGTGGTGAATACCTGAGTCAAGAGTTCATAGATTATCTAGCTAAGGAAGGAACTGTCCAGCACCTTACTTCTCCATATACTCCACAACAAAATGGTGTATCTGAAAGAAGAAATCATACATTGCAAGACATGATACGATCTATGTATAATCTAACAACTCTTTCTTTTTCGTTTTGGGATTATGCCTTAGAATCTGCGGTTCGCATTCTTAATATGGTTCCAACTAAGAAGGTTGATAAGACACCTAATGAGTTATGGACTGGAAAAGCTCCTAACTTGTCTTATCTTAAGGTCTGGGGTTGTGAGGCGTATGTTAAACGTGACTCAGCAGATAAACTCCAACAAAGATCTGTGAAGTGCATCTTCGTAGGATACCCTAAGGAAACTATGGGTTACTACTTTTATTACCCACCTGAAAACAAAGTTTTTGTTGCAAGGTATGGAGACTTCTTGGAAAAGGAGCTCATATCTCAAGAATTCAGTGGGAGAGTATATGATCTGGAAGACGATCATGAAGATGTAGCACCTTCTGAAAACATTAGCCAACTTCCTGTGGAACCTAAAAGTTTAGGTCCTCCACCTGAAGTTGAAGTGGTTCCCATTCGTATGTCACCTAGACCTATGAAAGCTCCTACACGTCTATTTCTTAATGTAAAGTGTGAGGAAACCTTACTAGGGGATCTTGATGAACCTACTAGTTATAAGGCTGCCATTAATGGTCCTGAAAAGGAAAAATGGCAGGTTGTTATGAATGGGGAAATGCAATCCATGAAAGACAATGAAGTCTGGGAAGAAGTAGACCTACCTCCGGGTGCCAAGCTAGTTGGGAGTAAATGGTTCTACAAGAAAAAGACTGAGATGGATGGCATTGTACACACCTATAAGGCCCGTTTGGTAGCTAAAGGCTATACTCAAACTTTTGGTGTTGACTATGAGGAGACCTTTTCTCCTGTAGCTGACCTTAGGGCTACTAGGATTCTTATAGCCATAGCCGCTAACTATGACTATGAGATTTGGCAAATGTATGTTAAAACAGCCTTCTTGAATGGTCGCCTAGATGAAGACATCTATGTAGAACCGTAGAGGGGGGGGGGTGAATACGGTCTTTTCGGCTTCTTCAAAGTTTATTAACTTTAAGCCTCAAAGATCACCAAGTGGTTATACTATAATAATCACAACCACGAACACAAACAAAGTATATAAAGCATGTAAAGAGACACCACGATATATACTGGTTCGGGATGGGGGGTTTATACCATCCGTACGTCCAGTTGCGAATCCACGACACCGATACTATTACTCTAGTATAATCCTTTTGGTGGATTACAAACCGTTACAACTTCACTCCACCGATATGCACAAAGATCGGTGCTCACAAAGAAGAGCTACTCCCAACGGTATTCCGCCCTCAGAAACCACCATAAAGAATCTCATGATTCGACTTACACAAGGTCACAAAGACCACTACCAAAACTTCCACCCGGAAGTATCAAACCTCAACTAGATCCCCAATGATCTAGGCTTGGTCACCAAGACACAAGACTTCCCTTACAACCAAATTGAAAGAATAAATGTTTGATTGTTTAATCAAGACCTAACCTAACCTAGAGACTCGATTGTAATAGAAAGGGTAAAGATAAGAAGACCCTCGACACAATCACAATAGTGGATTAGGTTCTTGTGTTTCTTCCCTTGCAAGTAGATGTGTTCTTCCAAAGATGTTAATGTGAAAATCAAGAACACAAGATTAGAGATAGAGAGATTTTAGGGAGATTGAGAGAAAGAATCTAGAGAGAAAGAATAATGGCAAGGGGTGAGGAATACAAGAGGCAAGGCATGGTATTTATAGGCAAAGACCCAACTTGGGAATATTTTACCGAGGCCGGCGCGCCACCCACGCGTTGACGCATGGGAGGCGCGCCAGACACCTAGGTAAAATATTCCCGAGGCTTTGGGTGTTTGGCATTATAAATGCCTTACCTTGCTAAACCCCCAATTGTACTTCACACTAAACCTTAACATTAATCAATCTAAGGTTTACCATCTCAAATAGCCAATTTGGAAAATCATTTGTGAAGTGTTTATAAGAAAACCAAATACCAAGGGTAGAAGAGTAGAAAAGGTAATTTGGTAGGGGTAGAAATGGTATTCCTCACATGGCATAATAGAGAAGAGAATATGCCATGGGATATTCCTCAAGGGAAGGGTTAAGGTGTAACTATGGTTCGGTTGAAGGTTTAAAGGTTAACCATGGTTGGGTTTAGAAAGAAGTGTTGAGAAGTAACCATGATTAGATTTAGAGAGAAGTGTATAGAGAATAAACCATGGTTAGGTTAAAGAGTGTATCCAAGGGAATGTATCCTTGGAGTGGTTAAGAGTTAACCATAGTTGGGTGTAGAGAGGTAACCATAGTTGGGTTAGGTTGTATGTTGGTTAGGTTAACCAAGGTTGGGTTAGGGTTGTGTGTTGAGAGCTAACCATGGTTGGATGAGGTGAACCATGGTTAGGTTAAGAAAGGAATATTCCAAGGGTATATTACTTTGCTTGGGGGGAAAGGTTGGATGAAGGGTTGAGATGAGTTTAGTTTGAAATGGATGGTTAAGATGTGTTGTAAGAGATTGAATGGTTGAGATGGTTTTGATTTGAATTGGATGGATGAGATCAAAGGAGCCTTTTTACTTGGGGAGGAAGTGTGATCAATGGTTGAGATTGGTTAGGTTTGAATTGGATAGTTGAGATTAAACACATGTGCTAAAATAGAGAAGAGGTTGAATGGATGGTTGAGATGTGTTTAATTTGAATTGAATGGTTGAGATTGAAGATGTGTAAGGAATATAAGAGATGTGTAAGAGATGTGATGTTGTAATGGAATGGATCGTTGAGATGAGTTTGATTTGAAATGAATGGTTAGGATCAAAAGTGTAGGGGACAATAGTACACTTTGTGTAAGTGGTGTAAGGGAATGTTGGAGGAGAATATTTGGGAAGGATTGTAGGAGATTTGGTAGTATTGGGTTTGATGGTTTTGGGTTAAGTGGTATCTTGATGAAGAAGATAATTAAGAAAAGTAATTAAGAAGAAAATAATCTAATTGTCATTAGGAGGAAAAGGTTTAGACAATTAAGATTATAAGTTTGAGAAAATCATAAGTTACTTATAAGTTCAAGTAACACAACGTCGAGAATCCATAGTTTCATATCTCGTGACTTTCCACGACTCGACGTTCTAAACTAATACCTTGGTTCAAACAAGTTAAGTGCTTTGCCTTGATGTAAAGCATAACCCAAGTGGGAAAGGATGCGTTTACGCAAAGTGACCTTTGACTTTAGTTTGACCAATAAGGGAGTAAACCCGTTACGTAATTAGAGAAGACGTACGCACGGGATATGAGCATATGGATGCTTTAACATGATGTTACGTGAAATATATAAGCTCCCTAAGTTTAGAAAAGCCTTGGCTAGAGGCGATAGCTAGAAAACATGAGTTGGCGTTTTCCCGTAAATGGGTGCTTTAAAAGTTGGATCTCTCTAATCCCAAAACTCGTTTCGAGTGTTCTCAATTAAGCACATAACATATTCATACCTGTATTGAAAGATCCACATTTGTCGGGTAAGGGGAAATCCGACTTTCAAAATTCGCCCGGAACCATACAGACTCCTGGCGCGTCACCCGCGCGTTAGGAGCAGACATTGGCTCCGGCGATCTTGAGCTAACGTTTGTTATTTTATGTGTTTCGATGGTTTATTTGTCATCATTAAAACAAGACGAGATCTTGATCATGTTGCCTCAACAATCTCCCCCTTTTTGATGATGACAAATAAAAACCGAAAGCAATAAAATTACAAAACTTAGTGAAGACAAAGCGCGCCTTTGGTGTAGCTTGCGTCTTGACCTTTGCCTTGTAATTAGGTGAAGCCTTTAACATTTCTTGAAAAATGATCTTTCACGCTCTTGCTTTCCTTCTCCCCCTTTTGTCGAATAAAAAAGGCGGGACTTCCAATCAAGCCAGGTTTTGAACTTTGGCCTGTGGGATAAATAAGATAGCTTGTATGTGCACCCAAATGTTCTCCCCCTTGAACATAGCTCCCCCTAGATCATTGCTCCCCCTTGTTTCAAGGCGGGGATCCATTGGTCAAGAGCCTCACCTTTGTGGTGGTCTAGCTACATAAATCACAACATGCAACAAACAAACAATCCTCTCATGTGGAAGTCCAAAATGGGTTAGGTTACCATTTGGATACTTACTACATGGGTTAGTCCACAACAATACATCATAACTTACGCATATCATACATATTCCACACATTATATCCCAAATCTTGATTAGCACATACATAACCTCAACGCATGGTTGTTCATAGAGTGGATTAATCAAGCAAGCATAAACATATCACTTACACAAGTGAGCATAGCACGTATTCAAATTTGAGCACATAGTTTCACATATAAACACTCTCAAGAGTGCAAAGCAATATATAAGTACAAGTTACTACCTAGTAACAAGTCAATGCATAAGGAGATACCTAAGTGAGTGAATGACATTGTGAATTACCTTCCCCTTAGATTAATACAACCTCTCAAGGTTAACACCATGTCTTTCACATAATTTCTTAGCACATAATTTAGCCAAATTTTAAGAGTTTGGTAAATATCAAGCAAGCATTATCTTTAACAAATATGTAAAGAATTAGCATGTTAGCAATATGCATAAAATCAACTAGCATCACAGAAATTAGGCATTTAAAACATATTACTCATGCAAACACGTTTAATCACAACGACAAGAGAGAAAATAACCACATATCGTACACCTTATCATTAATTGGACTTTACTACAAGTAAGCATTATGTCCAAGTATTTCCAATTTATGATATACAATCTTGCTCATAAAGCCGATTAATTATGCAAACAAATTGAACACAAACAAGTGATTATCATGACAAGTAGGCATATAAGCGAATAGCATTAAGGCATTTTCTACATGCACACATAGGTTTTATATTACCATTTAATCATTACGGCATGTACGCACATGATCACATATCATCAAACTCAAAGAGAAATTAATCATGGCAAGTAGACATGTAAGCAAATAGCATCAAAACATATTTCTCATATAAGCACATTTATCATAAAACTACTAAGCATATAGCATGTAGAAAATATCTTTGTAGGTAAGCACATAAGCAAGAAGTATTTAAAACATGTTTTTCATGCATGACATCCCAAGAGTGTAGTTGTTTGTGCATAGAAATCAAGTGTATATTTTATTATTAGATACACAAACTAGATCCTATAAATCATCAAAAACATGTATAGAAAGTCAATATACAATGCATGACATCTTCGATTTATAGTTTGTTGTGTAGTATGTCGACCTTGATGATCCTTATTTGTCACTTGCATTAACAAAATAAGTTTCTAAGACTTCGGATGAAATACTTAGTTTATCAAGTCTATTCATTGGGTATTTTAGTTTGTAATGCAATACCATACCGGATTCAATCCACGGGAATTCTCTTCAACTATGTGAATAGTTTGTACGTTTGCATAGATGTTTATCTTTTCTTTTCTACCCTAAAAACACATAGCATGCAATTTTCACATAAATTGAACAAGTAGAAATAGATATAAACTCTTCAACACAAGTATGAGTTGTGATCCAAAATTTTATCCAGTCTTGATAATTTGACACAAATGACTTCAAAGACTTAACAAGTGAAGTAGGATCTTTTGCGTCAAACTTCCTTGTTCATAGCACATAGTATGGACATGTAGAATCTAAGATAATATCAATCATCGTTTGAATAATGCATTGATAGAAATCTTTCTTCTCGGAAAACATTTATTTTTATTTCCTTCCATGCCTTCACATAAGTCCTAGTCACATAAGCACAAATGTTCTAAGAACACACAAAAGGACCTTACAAATAACCAACTAGACATCTCACCTCAATTTGAAAGATTGTTTTCTATTTCTAATTATTTCTCAGCTTGTTTTATGTTTAGAAAGACTTAATAGGGTTCCAATGGAGTGTGTAAAGCAAGTTTTAAGACTCATGGACTCAAAATGAAAGTTTTTCAAAAAATTTGCAAAACTTTACCGCGGCTGGCGCGTCACTCGTGCGTCAACGCGCCCCAACGCGCCTGGGACAGACCCCAATTTACTCTCATCATGTATATCTCCTTTTTCTCTTTCCGTGGCCTTTTGAATCAACTAAATCGGAGTTCGGATGAAGAAATTATGATCAAAATACTAAAGCAACTTTTAAAACTTAATTTCTTCTTTTGGGTTTAGTTGTTGATTGTTTTTAGATGTTCTTAAAGATCTATATCAGAAACAATAATTCATATTTGATCTAAAAAAAGTCAAAAGTTTATGTGTGTTCAAGCAACTTGAGATACATGTTTGAACTTGGTAATACTTAACCAATTAACATACAATTGAGTTGACGTAAAATGTTATACATTGATCAAAAATATAATTGTCAACATGTGATGTGCTTTAAATGCATAAAATTTTATGAATCAATTTGTTCGAAATAAACCATTGTTGAATTGTTATAATTCATTTTATCTGAGTTGACACATTGAATATACTAGACGAGTACCCGTGCATAGCAACGGGATTTTATAGCGACAAATCGTTTAGTGATAAAAAAAGTTTATGGGTTATAAACGAAAAATAATAAAAATTTGAAGATTTAGAGATTAAACATAATGTTTTGAAAACCCGGTTCGACCCGTTCGGGATGAAAAATGGGTCGATTTAAATCGAGTGAACCCGACGGGTTGGGTCGAAAACGGGTCAAATTAAACCGGGTCAACCCGCCGGGTTTGAAGCGTCCCAGGTCAACCCGGTTTTCGATGTGTATTAATAGTTTCATTTTGAAATATATGTTTTCGTATGACTTTTATTAGTTAGACGAACCGGTGGCGACACCGGTTCCCGGTTGAACCTGTTGGTCCGGTCCAATTTTCAAAACTATATGTACCGTCAACTTGTTAGCTTGTATGAAGCTTTGTGTGTTTTATTAATTTGTATAATGTGTAAAATAACATTAGCTAGTGTGTAATTATTTTATATTTAGATTATGTTGTAACTTGTTTAAATTGTACATTTTGAAAATTTTATTGTACTTTTTAGTAAGGCGTGCTTTAATTGATTGTTTTTAATTTGATATATATGTTTTTAATTGGTTGTAAAATGTGAATAAATTATTGTAGTTTAAAATTATGGGGTGTTCTAATAAAAGTATTAATTATACTATGCTTTTCTCTCACCTTTGACTTTTAAGATTTCACTTTTCAAAATTTGACCATACATTCTTTATAGCGACAAATAGTTTATTCGACAAATAGTTTATTCATCAAAAAAAAAGTTTATAGGTTATAAATGAAAAATAATAAAAGTTTGAATATTTAGGAATTAAACATAATGTCTTGAAACCCGGTTCGACCCGGGTGGTTCAACCGGGTGAACCATTTCGGTCGAAAAATTGGTCGATTTAAACCGGGTCAACTTGCTAGGTTGGGTTAAAAACGGGTCAAATTAAACCGGTTCAACCCGTATGGTTTGAAGCGTCCCGGGTCAACCCGGTTTGTGATTTGTATTAATTAGTTGTACAATGTGAATAAATCATTGTACTTTTAAGTAATGGGGTGTTTTAATAAGAGTATTAATTATATTTTATAATTTCCTTTAATAAGATTTTTCAAGATTTTCACTTTTGAAAATTGATCATTTTTTCAAGATTGACCAATTTCAAGAATTTCAAGATTGACCAATTTCAAAAATTTCAAGAATTTCACTTTTCAAGTTTGACTGTTTTTACATTATATGTAGTATAGATAGGTTAGCTTTCGATTGGAAAATAAGCAAATTATAATATATCATGAAAAATGCAATACGATACAACTTTCTTTTACTTTGATTTTTCTTTTTTCTTTTTTCATTTCATATTTAGATGTTCACGGAATGAACTTGGACTACTCATGTATTTGACGTTAAATGTATACTTTTCCTCTTAAAAACTATCTACCAATGGTAGAAGACAATACATGCACATTTATGATTTTAATAGTATCAAACCAAATTATTTATCATATCATTTAAATATCACTTATTATTTCTTTCGGTAATAATGGAACTAATTTACATTCATTGTTGTTTGTTGATTTATTCACACACGTATCTCTTTAATATTTTTTTAAATCCCCGTGGTTTACCACTTAAGATCATCAGGAAACATTTTCTTCAGTTTCATTTGTCATGACAATTAACAAAAGTTTTAAGGAAGTACGAACTATTAGGTGTTCACAAAATGAATATTGGCTATTAAATTAATTAACGCTCACAGACGTCATTTTCGATTCAAGACCGTTAAATTTGGAGACGACAAAGCATGGACATTTATTATTTTAATTGTTACAAACTCAATTGATTATCGAATAATTCACGTAATATCTCATTATTTTTTCATATATTAATGGAACATGTTAATGTTCGTTGTTTTCTTATTATCTTATTATTTTCTTTCATATATAAATAGAAACTGGGATTACTTATTGAGATAAAATAATTATACGGGTTGTATGAGATTGCGTATCAAATTATCTACATTTGAGTGCTATTTCATATTTCTTATTGCAACTTCTTATAGGGTGCGTATTGGATTGCTTATTGGAATAACCACTTTCTTGCATTGAATGTATTCAAAGCTATGTGTTAAAATCTTCTTCTAATATTTGTGATTTATCGTTTTGAATGATATGATTGTGTTGTGTTTTTAGTAAAACTAAGAGAGTTGTGAAGGATGAGAATAGGATTACTGTGATTTCAAGATACAATGATCATACAATCGGTGTACAATCTACATATCACATGTTTTCTTACCATATTCTAAATTATATGGATCACAACCTACTTTTGCTTACATTTCCTATGTACTATTAGGTGTTCACCGAATGGATATTTGCTATTAAATTGATTACCGCTCACTGACGTCATTTGCTATTCAAAACCATCAA
This sequence comes from Artemisia argyi, assembly GCA_030686995.1. NCBI lineage: Eukaryota > Viridiplantae > Streptophyta > Magnoliopsida > Asterales > Asteraceae > Artemisia > Artemisia argyi. The sequence continues at coordinate 127,310,095 of CM060699.1, forward strand.
ATTTGGATAAGACAAGGCATGGACGTCAATTATTTTAATTGTTACAAACTCAATTGATTATTGAATAATTCACGTTTTATCTTATTATTTCTTTTATATATTAATGAAACATATTTACGTTCGTTGTTTTCTTATTATCTCATTTTCATATTTCTTTAAAAATCCTGCGAATCCGCGGGTCTTTAAGCTAGTTAACCAACCTCTTAAGCCCCGAACCCTAGGAGAGTATTCCCGTCCTAGCCACCAAGGCTATCGAAACACTATTGAACTCACCGGAGCCAATGTGTTACCCTTGCGATCCGACACCATCCGGTTGGTGCAAAGCGGATGTGCATTCCATGGACTTCGTTCCGAAGATCCAAATCAACATCTCAAGGACTTCCTTAAAATCGTAGATTCTATAGACCTTGATGTTACAACTAGAGAGTCAACCCGATTACGCCTATTCCAATTCTCTCTACGTGATCAAGCTAGTCAATGGCTTGAGCGTTTACCCGCGGGATCCATCAACTCATGGGATGATCTCACCACTCGTTTCCTTGCTCAATTTTTCCCACCGGGGAGAACTACCAAGCTTAGAAATGACATTTTGATGTTCCAACAACGTCAAAGTGAAACTCTATATGAAGCATGGACTCGTTTCAAGGACTTACTCCAAAAAGTCCCTCATCATGGCATAGATCTTTGGTTCCAAGTCCAAATTTTTTATGACCATATCGATCTCTCCACAAGGCGAACCATTGACCAATCGGCCGGTGGCAAGCTACGTGATCTAAGTGCGGAAGAATCATGGGAACTCATAGAAGATCTTGCTCTCTATGACAACGAAAGTTGGAATGATCCCCGTGATTTGAACAAAACGGTCAAGGCAATATCTTTGCCTTCGAACAATTCTAGCACTCCCGACCGTAGGATCATGGAACTTGAGGACCAAGTCAAGTGTAACACCCCCATTTTTAAGGTTTATTGCAGCGGAAAAGTAATTTGGGTGTTACGGTGAGGATCGAAGTTTTAACCACATAAAACGGTTTAAAAGAAACATTTTGAAAGTCATTTGTCATTTAAATACTAATTTTGATAAAATATGAACAATTTGATTTAAAATCTTTTAAAAAGATTTAAAGGCTTATAAAAATGACAAATTTGATTTTTACACCATTTTAATTTATCAGAGTAATATTTGCCCACTTCGTGTCTTGTCCTGCTCCGTTAAATTACCTGAGATACACATGCTTAAAAGTGTCAACACAAAGGTTGGTGAGTTCATAGAGTTTTAGGAAAAACCCTTTATTTTGTTAGATTTCAGGAATATTTGGTATTATTAAAATACAACCAGAAATGAAACAATTATCGAATATATTCACAAATAAATCATATAAATATTCAATCACATTAAATAAAGAATCAATAATCTTAACATGAGCTGGAAACTCATGATACTAAATCGATCAGATAAACAATTCACATATGGGCGAACCTATACAGCTGTATCTAAATATATGTTGAATACATATATATACTATTCCTTTATAGATATTGCACCAAGCCTCATGACACCACAAGCTTAACCAAAAAGGGGTGTTCTATCAAATCAATGACAGATTTTGCCCTCTATGCGTAGGTGATGTGCCAATTCCTACATGTCTACGAATATAGTGTATCACGACTAATGCGGCTAACCAATTGCAATTGGCATTCCGTCAAGCATTAGTGGGACAGGGGGTCAATCCTTAACAGGTTTCGAAGCTGTTCACTATATTCGCGCTCACTGTCGAAAGTGACTAACGGCTCATGATTGAGGGGCTTCATGGCGATAGCTAACTTAGGCAATATCAAGGACCTATGGGCTCATTTAGCATAACATCATGAAATCAATTATCGTATCACAGAGATAAATTTGGAAACAGTATCATTTGAGTATCAGAAATTCAGTTTGAAAATAGTATCGCTTGAGTATCAGAAATTCAATTTGAAAATAGTATCGCTTGAGTATCAGAAATTCAATTTGAAAATAGTATCGCTTGAGTATCAGAAATTCAGTTTGAAAATAGTATCACTTGAGTATCAGAAATTCAATTTGAAAATATTATCCTTTGAGTATCAGAAATCCAATTTGAATATATCGCCAGTAACACATTCATATCACATATCACAATAATTGAATTGGGAACAACTTTCACATGAATATCAATATTTCAGTCAAATAATTCATCAACAAATATATATATTTCACATATCACAATAATCATATTGGAAACATTAACATAATATAAATCACAAATTATATTATTTTAATATCAATTAGGAAATTGATTTGAATCATGTATTTTATTTTATTTCATATACTTATCAAGTTATCAAAGTATATGTAAGCATGTATCTCCCCCAATGAGTTAAAAACAATTATTTGAAATGGGGCTATGACTCACCTGGATTTGATAAAGAGATGACGAAGAGTAAATTTGAATAAGATTATGGAAACGTCTTTGAATAGGAACCTGATAAATAAATTTATCTAAGAATTTGTCCAAATACAATTTGGCAAATACGAAGTGAATAACGATTGATAAATAATCGTTATGATGAATGAATGATATGTAAATGATATGCTTATGTTTAAAATGATATGATCAGTTTTATTATTTATAAAGTTTTCCACTTTTTATTATGATAACGATTACATGTAATAAAAATTAGTTAATATACGTTATATATATTAGTAACAAAAATTAAATAAATATATATATAAAATGAAACGAAAATGCATATGCCGTGAGGGTGACCGTAAAATAGAAAATAAAATAAGAATGTCAAATAGATTAAGTGTAGTCCTTGTCCTTTTTCCAATTTTACAACTTTTATACTAACGGCGTTAGCGTCACACCGTTAGTCCTTTTTATATATATTTACAATTATAGTCCACTACATGTCAAATATTACCATCTTAACTTGTAACAATATTATTTTATCAATTTTTATCCTTTCTTTCTGTTTCTACATTTTTAGTCCTTAGTTTTCACAGTTTTCACATTTAGTCCCTATACGTGTCGTCGCATTACATTTTTAGTCCTATTTTTGCAAAAGTGATTATAAAAATTTTATAAAAATTTCCTTGGCTTCTTTTATTACTTTTTAACTTATTTCAACTGCTTATTCCATAAAAAGCTTATTTATTTAGCTTATGGGCCTCATTCGATCCAAACTAAGGTCCATTTAAAAATTTAGAGGCGAGGGCATAGAAATTCTTTTAGGCTTGAACTTGGGCTTCCATTATGATTCTAAAAATATATTTTATAGGCCCAGTGGGCTGTTAAAACGTGATGTCTTATTGGGCCTTAGTTAAGCCCACTCGACAACTATTTAGTTTTTATATAAGATTTAGTTTTGAAAATCCGGTTTACGTCGATCTATTTTGGCTCGATTGTCATGTCAAAACGTGATTATTTTTATAAGTTATATAAACAAAACTAATAGTTTTCTAGGTGGTCTATTAGGTCGAGTAAAAATATTGGGTAATTGTTATACGAAATTAAAAGTTATACGTAGGTTTTGTGGAGTGTTCGGATCGATTTATTATTTTGAAAAACTATGAATTATATACCAAGTGTTTTAATGAAATTCTATACGTGTGACATGGTTTGAAATGGACTCGTTATATGCATGTAACATGAAAGTAAACGTGAAACAAGTGTGCTACGTGACTCCTAAGCCTACCAAGATGGAGGCTAGTCATGTTTCGTGTTCTAATAATAAATATGTACGTATAATATATAGGTAAAGTATATACGTTCGAATAAAAATATACATAATGCACGATCAATATTTATCGTAGGAATTTAATTAGAAACGAATTGTGGAGACTTACAAACACTACTAGGGTGGGAGAGAGTCGAGAGAAACGGATGAAAAGATTAGTTTGATATGCGTTCGAATGAAAACTATAACTATGGATCGTATAACTTTTTAAAGTTACATTTCTTGCTTCAAGACTACACAATTATAGTCTTCTTAATATTTTTAAATTATGTAAGAATGGAGAAAGAGTAGAAACGAATTGTGGATGAATGGAGAAGAAAAGGGACGATCGGGTGTATTATATATATGAAGATTTTGAGTTGTATGGCTCAAAAAAATCTTGAGGAGACAACATCAACTATGCAATGTCAGTAATAGAGGTCCTAAACTAGCTAGAGTAATATTAAAAATGGTTTGTGAAAGGTAGACAAGTATGAATCGTCCTTGTGAGTCCTATATATGTCGACATCCATTTTCTATACAAACGAGATACTCATTTGTGTTTCAATGGTTCTTAGTTGATCATACTTAACATTTATACATGAAAACATGATATAAATATTATTAGGAACTCATAGAAACGAACGGGGATTAAAATGGTTAAGAAATGAATTAACCACAAATCACTTGGGTCGATTTATTACTAAACGGAATGCCTCGTAAAAACGTATCAAACTTCAGCGTAGGAACGTGAGATTCGATACACTAATAGTTGGCTAGGAGCTTAACGAGGATGGGCAAAAATATACATAGGTCGTGTGTAAGAATTAGAAATGAACGAGACGTTTTGAAGCTGCCTTAGTCGATCTATACGAAATTTTTATAAAATAAGTTGGGTTAATAGTGGGCCGGTTGGGCTTAGGGAGTGTTAAGGGCCCGTTTGGATTTTTAGTTAATTTTAGTAATTAGTTTTATTAATTAGGTTTAGTTAAATAATTATTTTGTTAATTTTGTTAATAACTTGTTTTGTCGTTTGACGAATTTGACAATGTCGTAATCGTAACCATTTTAATATACAAAGAAAATTTTAAATTTCCCCGTAAAAATGGTAATTACAATGATGACAAAGGTTATTTATTAAATTAAACGAAGTTAATTATGTGAATTTTTGCGAGGTTTTACAGTACCCACATGTCATTCTGAATTTCGTCCCGAAATTCAAATTTAATGTGATTACTTGAGTAAAGAATTTTTTTAACAGAGGTTGTCGGGAGATTCCTATTCCTAAAAATACGGAAACGGGATTCAGTTAGATTTACTTGTACCCAACAAGATAAGGTAACTGAAGTATTTAAGGGTTGTGAATATTTGAAATTAGTGGTCATGAATAGTAAAATAACGGCTAGTAATAGTGACCCAACGGTCGGGAATAGTGCCCAACGGTCACATTTCTAACCTATATATACCACTTCAATTTTTCCACTCCTTCCATCAACCATTTTCCTCTCATTATCCACCAAAATGCCGCATCTCATAACCATCTTAGCGATCGTGTATGTCGTCCTTGCTGCTATCTACTTGGCGTACGTTCCGGATGAAGACTTTGGATTCTTGGTTGCTATCTTGATGTTTGTCGTACCCCTGACCATCCTTGCTATTACCGTCGACAAACTCTGGGGGTAACATCTTAAGCTAGGGTTGTTTTGGATTAAGTTCTTGTTATGTTTTTATGTATTTGTAACGAATAATGAATAAAACTCGTTTTATTTTTAAGAATTTGTCTCATTGTTATTTTTAATATTTGGTTTATATTTATTTTTCAGCATAATTAAAGTGATTCATCCTGTGGTGGCTCTTGCTATTGTTTTGTTGGTGGGAGTCTTATTTGTCATTGCGGATCAACCTATTGAAGATTCTTTTGTTTGTATTGTAATAATTGTAACGATAGCACTTCCGATGCTAATTATTTGTTTATGTATTAATTTTTATGGATTTTAAATAAGAATTTCACTATTGATGTCTTTTGTTAGTTATTGTGAATTATTGGTGTTTTTCTTAATTATACTTTTGTTGATTCCTATCATAATGGTGATGACATATGATAGGTATTTATTATGAGTTGTTCAATGTATTATGAACAATTTATTTTAGCTTTTTATCTTGCTTTTGAATGAAGATTGTTATTAAATTATTTGATAATATCATTGTTCCTTTCATAACATAATTCTTCCTAAATTATACATAGTTGATCAGGTTATGTATAATTGAGGACCAAATGATGTGATGTTTGGTTCAATTGTATATTTATATAAATTGTTTTAGATGGTGTTCAACGTGCTATTTTTATGATATAACACGTAATTTCTTTTTGAAATAAAGTGGAAAATTTTAGGATTCATATTATAATTCAGAGATTTATGGAGTAATTATGGTATATTGTCATTTGATAGATGAGATAGAAATAGAAATTAACTTAGATTATTATTATTATGGAAATATTACAAGGGAGATTTTTCGATACAGTAGAAAGATTATTGTTTAAGTTACATCCATAGTAACTTGAAGTGAAATACAGGAAAGAAATACAACTTAGGAAATTTTTAAACTAGATTTTATTTATCTTCAACAGGAATTTACTCATCTGTTCCAATCTAGTTGCCATTTTCCTTGATACTATCAAGGCCTTTAAAGATTCTTCATTTTCTTGTAAAGGTCTTGGCTTTCCAATTAACATTGTAGTTTGGACATCGTTTCACATGATGACCATGTCCACCACATCCGTGACATACAATGGTTGTTGGTTGTACTTTCACTTCCTTAGCCCTCCAGCTAATTGTCTGATGACCTAATTTCTGACATTTCATGCATCTAACCCTACATTTCCCGATGTGATGCAGGTTGCATTTCTTACACCAGGGTAGAGTTCCAAGATATCCACTACCAGAAACAGGTGCGACAAGACAATTTCTATTAGCTATCTGATTGATTCCCAGCTGATGTTGATACTTCATACGGTTTTCTAGATGTTTGCGATAACGATCTTGAGCATTGAAGATGTTGCAGTAGACGGGATTGACGGTTCCTGGGTCGGGTAGCTTCCTCTTCTGATTATTTTCATTTGGTAACATTCCATGCCTGATTCCTTGATGATGGTTGACAAGTATACTCGTCTCTCTTCTCGGATAAACTACGGTAGTCCCTTCTAGTACCACCGACACTATGTCATTTACCAATTTCTGGATAGCTCCAGGAGTCATGGAAATTTCTGATGATGATTGATATGCATTGTTCATGTTGTCCATTTTCTGTAAACAAAAATGAAACTCAACATTAGAATCCATATTATATCAGAAAAATTTAAATAATGAAGTTAATTATTTCATTGATGATAGACTGAATTGACTCCCTACTGTAATCTAATTTCAAGATGTCTTTGTTGTATCATTTTATTAATGATCAACTCTTGATATGGGATTACTAAGGAACAAACCGACTTGTCTATTTCAAATGAAGTTTAATTATCTTTTCTTCATTCTTTAATTCCGCTTTCAAAAATTGATATTTAGACGATTCTTAAAGTTTTAGGTTAATTATGAAAATTTTTAAGAAATCTTAACAATTATTAAGAAATCTTACGGTAGATTTGAATAATATTACAGATGTAAACAGAATATTAATAACTTGATCGATTGTCTTTGTAAGACAAACGATACAAGATCTTTTATTAATACTTCATTGATCTGAATAGATTCATTTGGTTATTATAGAAATATCAAATGATGAGATTTTTGCATGAAATATGGGGATTCATTTCATACATGATTTATACGGAAGAAAAGATTGAATCTTAACATAAAGATATAACAGATAGGATGTTATTATACAATATGTTTTGATTACCCGTTCTGAAGTTTCAGAATTATTGAATATTACAAGAAATATTAACCAAGTCTATTTGGTTTATTAGGAACAACAAGGAAACTTGTAAAATTTTAGATTAGTTACGCGTGTGACGTAAATATCTAATTTCTTTCTCAAGTTCAAGTTGTGCTGCTTCCATGTTTGAGAAACGTTCTTGACACATGTTCATTTGGTTTGCCAACATACTCTCTAATGCGGCAATCTTTTGACCCTGGTTTCTGGCTGCATCTCTGGCCATCCATAGGGTTCTCTCAATATCTCCAATTCTTACATGTGTTTGACCGTGTTCTCTTCTTGCACAACGAACCCTGGAGTCCAAACTTCCAAGTTCCTGGTTGGTGTTGTTCTTTATTTCATTAATCTTCATCCCTATCTCACATATTGTTTGCCTTTCAGCATCAGCCCTCTTGAACAATGCGTCAAGGTAACTTTAAAAAACCCTAATTCGTTCTCTCTCCTTGGGGAATTCCGGCCGCCCCTCTATGTCATCTTCCGGCCATAAACAATCACAATAACGTCCTCTCTACCTTCGGATTCTTGTCCCTGGGTATGCAATACGTTTCCTGTGTTTGTTTTCTTTTAAAAGAGGTGGCGGCTGGGGATAATCGACACCCTAAATATAATTAATTCAATCGGATTATCAAATCTGTCTTTTATGGACGTTTTAATGATCTTGATTTTCATTTAGGGTTTGATTATCTTGTTGTGTTTTTTCGTTTTTGGTGTTCTACCCTAATCGATCTGATTGCTTAACCTTTTTTGGGTATCGTTATTAGGGTATAACCGTTTTTGGGTTTCTAGCAATCGACTTTCGGATCTGTTTGTTTAAAGTCGTTATGACTTTTATATAAAGTCGATTTGCTATGTGGTTTTGCGCTTAACTGAAAAACCTTTTAGGTTTTATTATGTATGGTGAAGTAAACCCTCGCTAGGGTTTTGTTTTGGATGCAAGTCAATCTGGCTCGTGTTTGTTTAAGGATCTATGGTGGATTTTCTGTTTCTGGTTAAATTTACGTGGGTTGATGAGAGAGTGGTGTTTGTTATGGATCGATCTGGTGGTGGGTTTCGTCTATTGCTGCTACGCTTATGATCTTATTTTGTCTAAGGTAATTGTGTTCGAGGCTGCTGCTATTGTAACGATTCATGCTATTGTGGTATTATGTGTTACTTCGATGTGGATGTTAGGGTTTCTAAAACCTTGTGGTTACGACCTGGTGATGGATTGTTAAGAGTGCTCTTCTGGTCACTCGTTTTTGTATAAAGGTCATAGTTTCTGCATGTGTATGGAAGCTAGGGACTGTTCATCAGTTCTTCATGATGTTTGCTGCTTGTGGCTTGCGTATTTGGGACTGATTTGATGTGGGTTCTGTAGTATCCCTGGTCTCTATGGTCGTTTGCTTTGTTTACCTTGCAAGGGTGGTCTTTAACTCTTGTAAGTGTGTTACTAGGGTTCCGTTTCATGTCTGCTACGTTTCATGGCTCTACCCTTGTTTATTGGTGTGATTGGATGTTAGGGTTTGGTTTACCCTATGTATTGCTTCCTGTTTTGGTCTGTACTACATTCTTCTTTTTTGATCGTGACCTTATGGAATTAGTGGCTTGTGTCTTGTGTCTTGATTATGGATAGATGCTGCTACTGTGGAAGTGTGTTATAATCGTTGGTTAGTCTTATTGGAGTCTGGTTTAGCCTTGTGAACTATACTTCAAGTTGATGACCATGATTTTATGTTTTGTCTTATTGGTCGTTCAGTGACCTATGAGACTGAGGTGAGGGATTTCACCCTCATCCTATGTACTTCAACGTTTTGTGCGGTTCGTGCTGCTAGGTGGATGTGGGATGTTCGCATCTCATGTTTTATCTTGTTTTTTTACCTAGTTTGATACTTTGTAATTAGCTAGGTTTTGTTTGTGTTTATGGCCTGTCATAAACACTTGTTTATCAAGCGCCCGTGCTTGAGGTTAATGTGGTACTTCAGCCACATTCCATTGTACTTAAATGTTTTTTGGATAATATATTTACCGGGTCGTTGACCTTTTACCCAAAAAAACAATGCGTCAAGGTTACGGTCATACCATTCAAATTGAGTTGGTCGTAACCCTTTCAGCTGTTCAGTGTGGGCATCCAATATGCCGGCATGTTGATAAATAAGGTTCCACATGGATTCAGGAGTACTTATACCGTAGTCGGGAGAGTTAGGTGAAGATAAATTATTTGGAGAATTAGGTATTGTAGAATCTGAAGTATAAGGTAACGGAGAAATTGGTTCAACATTCGTCCATGATATCTCTTGGCTCGAACCTTGTCCAACTTCGAATGTTGCCTGGCCACCAATCAAATTTTCATGTGATTGGGTAGCTCTCCGGATTCTTTGACGTAAAGGTGAACGAATAGGTGGCGACGGAGGTGATTTTGGATTTATTTCTATATTATGTTGGGATTTTATTATTGGTACGTAAGGATCTTCATTATTTGGAGAATTCTTATTGATTGACGAGGTATTAGTATTATGGAGAGTAGAATTGATATTCACGGGCGTTCCTGAAGACATGCTACAGTAGTAACCCAAGAATAATATTTTATGAGTATTTTGTATGTTAAAGATATAACAATACAGAGGAATAACAATTGTATATGAGTAACTATTAAGCATGTAAAATAATCTCAACAAATAAAGTATGGAGCACGGCAGTCTGCAGACACGGAGGGCATAAAATATTATGGTGTAAAATCATTATTTTGAAAATGAAGTTATAGTTTTAATGTTTGAAAACATTTAATTCTCTATAACTGTATCTCTGATACCAATCTGTAACACCCCCATTTTTAAGGTTTATTGCAGTGGAAAAGTAATTTGGGTGTTACGGTGAGGATCGAAGTTTAACCACATAAAACGGTTTAAAAGAAACATTTTGAAAGTCATTTGTCATTTAAATACTAATTTTGATAAAATATGAACAATTTGATTTAAAATCTTTTAAAAAGATTTAAAGGCTTATAAAAATGACAAATTTGATTTTTACACCATTTTAATTTATCAGAGTAATATATGCCCACTCCGTGTCTTGTCCTGCTCCGTTAAATTACCTGAGATACACATGCTTAAAAGTGTCAACACAAAGGTTGGTGAGTTCATAGAGTTTTAGGAAAAACCCTTTATTTTGTTAGATTTCAGGAATATTTGGTATTATTAAAATACAACCAGAAATGAAACAATTATCGAATATATTCACAAATAAATCATATAAATATTCAATCACATTAAATAAAGAATCAATAATCTTAACATGAGCTGGAAACTCATGATACTAAATCGATCAGATAAACAATTCACATATGGGCGAACCTATACAGCTGTATCTAAATATATGTTGAATACATATATATACTATTCCTTTATAGATATTGCACCAAGCCTCATGACACCACAAGCTTAACCAAAAAGGGGTGTTCTATCAAATCAATGACAGATTTTGCCCTCTATGCGTAGGTGATGTGCCAATTCCTACATGTCTACGAATATAGTGTATCACGACTAATGCGGCTAACCAATTGCAATTGGCATTCCGTCAAGCATTAGTGGGACAGGGGGTCAATCCTTAACAGGTTTCGAAGCTGTTCACTATATTCGCGCTCACTGTCGAAAGTGACTAACGGCTCATGATTGAGGGGCTTCATGGCGATAGCTAACTTAGGCAATATCAAGGACCTATGGGCTCATTTAGCATAACATCATGAAATCAATTATCGTATCACAGAGATAAATTTGGAAACAGTATCATTTGAGTATCAGAAATTCAGTTTGAAAATAGTATCGCTTGAGTATCAGAAATTCAATTTGAAAATAGTATCGCTTGAGTATCAGAAATTCAGTTTGAAAATAGTATCGCTTGAGTATCAGAAATTCAATTTGAAAATAGTATCGCTTGAGTATCAGAAATTCAGTTTGAAAATAGTATCGCTTGAGTATCAGAAATTTAATTTGAAAATATTATCCTTTGAGTATCAGAAATCCAATTTGAATATATCGCCAGTAACACATTCATATCACATATCACAATAATTGAATTGGGAACAACTTTCACATGAATATCAATATTTCAGTCAAATAATTCATCAACAAATATATATATTTCACATATCACAATAATCATATTGGAAACATTAACATAATATAAATCACAAATTATATTATTTTAATATCAATTAGGAAATTGATTTGAATCATGTATTTTATTTTATTTCATATACTTATCAAGTTATCAAAGTATATGTAAGCATGTATCTCCCCCAATGAGTTAAAAACAATTATTTGAAATGGGGCTATGACTCACCTGGATTTGATAAAGAGATGACGAAGAGTAAATTTGAATAAGATTATGGAAACGTCTTTGAATAGGAACCTGATAAATAAATTTATCTAAGAATTTGTCCAAATACAATTTGGCAAATACGAAGTGAATAACGATTGATAAATAATCGTTATGATGAATGAATGATATGTAAATGATATGCTTATGTTTAAAATGATATGATCAGTTTTATTATTTATAAAGTTTTCCACTTTTTATTATGATAACGATTACATGTAATAAAAATTAGTTAATATACGTTATATATATTAGTAACAAAAATTAAATAAATATATATATAAAATGAAACGAAAATGCATATGCCGTGAGGGTGACCGTAAAATAGAAAATAAAATAAGAATGTCAAATAGATTAAGTGTAGTCCTTGTCCTTTTTCCAATTTTACAACTTTTATACTAACGGCGTTAGCGTCACACCGTTAGTCCTTTTTATATATATTTACAATTATAGTCCACTACATGTCAAATATTACCATCTTAACTTGTAACAATATTATTTTATCAATTTTTATCCTTTCTTTCTGTTTCTACATTTTTAGTCCTTAGTTTTCACAGTTTTCACATTTAGTCCCTATACGTGTCGTCGCGTTACATTTTTAGTCCTATTTTTGCAAAAGTGATTATAAAAATTTTATAAAAATTTCCTTGGCTTCTTTTATTACTTTCTAACTTATTTCAACTGCTTATTCCATAAAAAGCTTATTTATTTAGCTTATGGGCCTCATTCGATCCAAACTAAGGTCCATTTAAAAATTTAGAGGCGAGGGCATAGAAATTCTTTTGGGCTTGAACTTGGGCTTCCATTATGATTCTAAAAATATATTTTATAGGCCCAGTGGGCTGTTAAAACGTGATGTCTTATTGGGCCTTAGTTAAGCCCACTCGACAACTATTTAGTTTTTATATAAGATTTAGTTTTGAAAATCCGGTTTACGTCGATCTATTTTGGCTCGATTGTCATGTCAAAACGTGATTATTTTTATAAGTTATATAAACAAAACTAATAGTTTTCTAGGTGGTCTATTAGGTCGAGTAAAAATATTGGGTAATTGTTATACGAAATTAAAAGTTATACGTAGGTTTTGTGGAGTGTTCGGATCGATTTATTATTTTGAAAAACTATGAATTATATACCAAGTGTTTTAATGAAATTCTATACGTGTGACATGGTTTGAAATGGACTCGTTATATGCATGTAACATGAAAGTAAACGTGAAACAAGTGTGCTACGTGACTCCTAAGCCTACCAAGATGGAGGCTAGTCATGTTTCGTGTTCTAATAATAAATATGTACGTATAATATATAGGTAAAGTATATACGTTCGAATAAAAATATACATAATGCACGATCAATATTTATCGTAGGAATTTAATTAGAAACGAATTGTGGAGACTTACAAACACTACTAGGGTGGGAGAGAGTCGAGAGAAACAGATGAAAAGATTAGTTTGATATGCGTTCGAATGAAAACTATAACTATGGATCGTATAACTTTTTAAAGTTACATTTCTTGCTTCAAGACTACACAATTATAGTCTTCTTAATATTTTTAAATTATGTAAGAATGGAGAAAGAGTAGAAACGAATTGTGGATGAATGGAGAAGAAAAGGGACGATCGGGTGTATTATATATATGAAGATTTTGAGTTGTATGGCTCAAAAAAATCTTGAGGAGACAACATCAACTATGCAATGTCAGTAATAGAGGTCCTAAGCTAGCTAGAGTAATATTAAAAATGGTTTGTGAAAGGTAGACAAGTATGAATCGTCCTTGTGAGTCCTATATATGTCGACATCCATTTTCTATACAAACGAGATACTCATTTGTGTTTCAATGGTTCTTAGTTGATCATACTTAACATTTATACATGAAAACATGATATAAATATTATTAGGAACTCATAGAAACGAACGGGGATTAAAATGGTTAAGAAATGAATTAACCACAAATCACTTGGGTCGATTTATTACTAAACGGAATGCCTCGTAAAAACGTATCAAACTTCAGCGTAGGAACGTGAGATTCGATACACTAATAGTTGGCTAGGAGCTTAACGAGGATGGGCAAAAATATACATAGGTCGTGTGTAAGAATTAGAAATGAACGAGACGTTTTGAAGCTGCCTTAGTCGATCTATACGAAATTTTTATAAAATAAGTTGGGTTAATAGTGGGCCGGTTGGGCTTAGGGAGTGTTAAGGGCCCGTTTGGATTTTTAGTTAATTTTAGTAATTAGTTTTATTAATTAGGTTTAGTTAAATAATTATTTTGTTAATTTTGTTAATAACTTGTTTTGTCGTTTGACGAATTTGACAATGTCGTAATCGTAACCATTTTAATATACAAAGAAAATTTTAAATTTCCCCGTAAAAATGGTAATTACAATGATGACAAAGGTTATTTATTAAATTAACCGAAGTTAATTATGTGAATTTTCGCGAGGTTTTACATCAAGTTTCTCATGAAATCTTACGAAGCTCCTAAGCCTTCAAGCCAAGTGAACAAAATCACTTCTTCATGCGAATTATGTAGTGGTCCCCATGATACTCGTGATTGTGTGGAACTCCCCGGAACAGCTTTTGTGGACTACGCATCCTCGCGTACGGACGAAGCGGGAGATAAGTGGTACACTTTCAAGCCCGAGCCAAACCCTTATGGTGATTCCTACAACCCCTCTTGGAAAAATCACCCGAACCTTAGGTGGAAACAAAACCAAAACAATTCTTCCAACCCACCTAATCATTACCAACCAAATGGTCCACCCGCTAACCGTGCTTTCAACAACAATCATTCTAACAACCTTGGTAGTACCAATAATCTTGAAGGATTGATGTCCAAATTCATGGCATCTCAAGAAGCTCGCATAGCTAAGTTTGAAACCGACTTCAATCAACAACAAACGGAGATGACCAATAAGATTGACAACTTGTTGAAAACCCTCAACAACCAAGTGTTTAATACACCTAGGAGGGATACTAGGGACACTAGTAGCGGAAACCAAGTTAAGGACCCTTCCTCATCCAAACACGTCCACTTTGTCAATGTTGTCACCATTAAACCAAAAGATAAGGATATAGAAGAGAGTGACAAGGATGAAGTTGGAATAGAAACCGAGACTAGAGATGTGATTAAGGAGGTTAAGATTAATGAGGGAGAAAAGTTAGAGGAAGTAGAAGACCACTTTGATAAGTTGCCCACCAAGGAAGAACGGGAATATCACAAGGATTTATTCGATGATCCCGAGACACCATATATCCTTGGTTCACCCCTTATTAAAGTAGGTGATCCCTCTAACATCAACATACCATGCAACATTGGGCATATGCATGTATGGAAAGCTTATATCGATCCTAGGTCTCCTATTAACATCATGACTAGGACTTATTATAATTGGGTAATGAAGAAACAACTTGGTTATAGGATGATGCCCAATAAGAATCTAATAAGTAATTTTGTAGGAAAAGTGAAAGGATTGCATGTGATTGTTGGAAACTTCACTTATGAGACCGACTTTGTGATAGTGGAGGATACTCGTTCGGTGATAGATGATTGCCTAAGTCAAATAGTGTTCGGAAAACAATTCGTTGAGACCTCTAAGATGAGTTATGATCCAACTCTAGGGATAGTTAGGTTCAAGAAAGAGAATGATGAAATTGCTTACCAAATGCCCTATAAGATTGAACAATACCGTCTCCTATCAAACATAGAAAAGGAACACAAACAAGCGGTTTACTATAGGAATGATGAGGATAGACGTAGAGGAGTTGAATATGTTATGAATAGGATACTCGGTTTCTACAAATAATGCTTGCAACTAGGTCCAGAATACAAAACTAATATAGGAGATGACCTAGGGAGTGAAACCAACGATGAGGTCACGTAGTAACCCATGACCTTGAGTCTAGCTATAAGACTCGTAAATAAAGAAAAGCGCTTCTTGGGAGGCAACCCATGATTTGTGTGATTTTTATTGTTTGATTGTTATTTGTTTTCGTATGCATGCTTTGTTTTTATTGTTGGTAGATCATGTTTCAAACTAAAATGATGAAAATACTTTATTTTGTTGTTTGGCTTAGTCTTAACTTCATCGAAAGGTATTTTTCAAAAGATAAGTGTAAGGGGAAACCCCAAATATGTTTGTTAAGAAACAAACTCGATCATGACTCTCCACAATATTAAATGAACATGTATATTCGTAATTGTTAGAGTCAAATGCTTGTATCAAGTCATAATGATGTTTTGCAGGATTTTCCAGGAAGTAGGACAAGGTTTTTCCAGAAATTTTCCGGAAACTTAACATAAGGATTTCTGCAGATCACTTCTGACGGCGTCAAGAATTTCTTCTTGACGGTGTCACGTGTAAAATTCTGGAAATTTTGCTAAATTTGTTTTTCTAACGGAGTCTTAAAGTTATTGTTGATTCTTTAGTTTTATAATCTCAAGGGAATCTGGAAACATCATTCCACAAGCATTATATCTTACCTTGTTTTCTAGGATTTGTTAGTATATTTAGATTGCCGCCGATTTTATGCGAGGTTGCCTTGTTTGTTTTCTCAGGTTTAACAGGTTATGTATGACAAGAAGATGATTTATATTCTGGAAGAGAAGCTTTGATTGTTCATTTTCTTGGAGGAAGATCTAACCTGGTTACCATACTATCCATACCGAGCGAATCAGGGGAGTATTTGATTTCATTCTTTTACCTGTTTTACTTTTACATTCTTTACTTGAACATTGGGGACAATGTTCATCCTAAGTGTAAGGGGAGGGTAAATGATGATACCTTATAGGATACACTTTCAATTGAGTTTGTTTGTTTGATGGTAGGTGTGTAATAAAACTATGAGAAATACTTGTTAGTGTAATTTTAGCGCCAAATTTAAAATTTTTTACAACATTTAGGAGTGAAACTTTAGCCATAGCAAGCGTCTCATGGATAGGAGTCGTATGACTAGCACAAAACCGTACTATTCAGAAAAAGTTTCCACCCAAATATGTGAGGTTCGCCTTTAGATTTGATAGGAAAAGCATTTACTATTAGTGCTTATGAGTGTACCGGTAGCATTTAGATTCTAGAACTTGCGTTAGTGATGCATCCCGAGACCGCTAGTGAGACTACATTCGTGTAGTAGGATTTACTACATGATAAGAGGCATTAGGATCACCCTTGTGTTTAAACCCGTATCATAATTACTTGACCATTTAAGTCATATTGCTTGGCTAGTTAAGTCAACTAATTTTTCCCACACCCTTAGCGTTGTACTCATTTTTAGTACACGAAACCCCTAGTACACCCCTCCGAGCCTATCTTTTCGTTTCTAACTTTAAGCATTTTACTTAAAGGAAGAATTTGTTACACCCCACTTAAATGTACAACCAAATCGCCTTAGCCTTCCGTGTATGCACTCATCTTTAGTGCATTATTGTTATTTGTTTAAACCCTTAGTTAATTATCTAATTGATTACATGGTTGCTAAGTCGAGTCATATCCTTGTACATATTGCTTTGGGACGATTGGGACTCATGGGTAAAGTACTTATGTTATGGAGTAATGGGGAAGAATATCACTTTATTACCCCCATACGTACGTTAATCTTAAAAGTGCTCCAAGTGTTTTGATTATCTTAATTCGAGTCATTAGATTAGTTATTGTAAAGTATGTAAAAATTCAAGTGTAAGGAGAATGTTCATTCCCTAATGATGTATTATTTTGGATGGTAGGGTAAGAGTGTATGCAAAAAAAAAAAAAAAAAAAAAAAAAAAAAAAAAAAAAAAAATCGAAAAATTAAGAAAATAAAAAGAAAAAAAATAGAAAAGGAAAAGGGAAAAAAACATACGGACTACCATCCCGTTTCATTCTATGTTTATTTTAAGTCTAGTCTTGGCTTAGCAACGCCATTTCGTACATGTAATTAACCAAGATTATTAACTCGCCACCAGTAAAGATTGCCTATATCCAACAAAACTGTGTATTCCATATCCCTACACCTAACGTTACAACCCTTTAAAAGACCTCTTTGATAGTTTATCCTAGGTGCTTACGCCATGTGGTGGAGGTTTGATCCTTTCCCAAGCCTATGGTAATCTAATTTGTTATGACAGGTAGTGAGAGATGTTTTCCATTTCCATATTGTAATTTATACTTTATTACACCCGAGAGATGTGAGTATCTAAACACTATTTGTGAGGTGCTAGTGTATGACCTCCGTGCTTGTCTTTGGTCTTTAGTGGAACGATTATTTGTTGTAATTACTTTTATATTAGTGTTAAATGACCCCTAACTTGTATTTTGATTAGAATAAAAGCATATTTGCTTGAGGACAAGCAAATCTCAAGTGTAAAGGTATATGATGAGGCGAAAAATGAACCACTTTTAGAGGGTCATTTAAGCCGGAATTGGAATTTATCTGATCAAATATTGCCCTAAATCGTTCCTTTTGTGATTTTAAGTACTTTGGGAGTGAATTCTGGAAAAGGAAGTATTTTGGACGTTTTTGGAGCATAAAAGTGAAGAAAACGGCAAAGACTTAATTTTCCTTGCTGGGAACAGTAGATGACGGCGTCAAGAAGGATTTTTTGACGGCATCAGGAGCAAAATGGATGACGACCCAGAGAAAACGTGACGGCGTCAGAAGTAGGGCGTCAAAGTTAATTTGGTGACGGCCTGGAGCAGAATTACACATGACGGCGTCAGATCCAGATCTAGGCAATCCGAGAACTTTATTGGCGGCGAGATGACGTCAGAATTTTACTCTTGACGCCGTCACCTCATAAAATCTATAAATACTTTTATAATTTTCATTCATTAGAGAGGAACTTGTGAGGAGAATACTAGGGCCGAAACTAATAAACCATAGGTCGTTTGTAACAGTATTTTCAAGGGTTTTCACCCCTTGAAACTCTTCATGTTCAATTAAGATAAGTCTTCTTTCAATTCATTCAATATGTCTATGTGTTGTTTGAATATATCTTATGCTTGTCTCGATTTTAACATGCTAGGCTAGATCTTTTGTGTGTTTGCTTAGAGGTAATGAAACCTAGATGTTGATTATAGGTTGATTGCTTGTTTATAGTTGTAATGGATGAATGATTTCAATGTTAGGCTTAAGAAAACTGGCAGATCTCCATTGTGTAACTTGCTTGAACGTCTTAAGAAACATGAACCGATGTGTACTAGGTTTTTAATGGTTGTATTTAATGCATGAGCGAATTCTAGTGATCCCATATTAGGAGCTTCTTAGCCGGCTCGACATAGGAGTGAAGTAGGAGCTTATAGAATTGGGGAATTAAGTACACCACCCCATGATTGGTATTAAGGAATATAAACCGTCATCCACGCAACTGTAACAAGTAATTAACCTGTAAAAGATATCTAGGGAGTAGTGAAATCTAAGTAAACACAATTCTCCCACATATTGCTCACACCACTAGTTTAATTTAGTTTATTTATATTTTTGTTATTTTATTTTGATTGCATCTTAGTTATTGGGTTAGTTGACTAACAACTAATTCCACCCACTCTTCCAAAACCCGAGATTTTACTTGCTTTTATAAAACATAAAAATACAAAAAGAATCATCCTTCACCTCTAGACCTAGTTTTTAGGCTTTATAATCCTAGCGACACTATTCCTGAGTTGAACGATCAATCCCCCGGTACTTGTCACTATACTATAATACAACGATCAGGTACACTGCCTGGTGGGGGTTGTAAGCTTCTCAAGATCCCTCGAGAGGTAAAGCCTAGTACAATTCCCATGCATCATCTTGCATATATGAACTCTCTCGAACTCCCTTCAAGGTAGAGCATTGTAGATTAACATCTTGGCTTCATCATTTTTACCAAGCTTTCTCCTCTCATCATCTTTTAGATCCGAGTTGGGCTTTTCCACTAACAACTTTGTTTCGGGGTTTTCCACCATGAACACAAAGTTGCCATTTTGAATAATTTCCCATAAATCAAGATCTTTCGACCTAACATAGGTCTCAAACCGGGTTTTCCAAAAACAAAACTCATTGGTCTCTAGCAAAGGTGGTCTTTGCATAGAGCACCCCTCAACATAGTTCTCTTGAGCCATGGATCTATACTCTACTTTGCGAAAAATCTTAGTTAGGATTTAGATTTTTGGGAAAGAAGTTTTTGACTTAAAACGACTTCTCGGGAAGGTTTTAATGCTCAAAAACTTGAGTATACCGCTCTGATACCAATTGTAGAACCATAGAGGGGGTGGATACGGTCTTTTTGGCTTCTTCAAAGTTTATTAACTTTAAGCCTCAAAGATCACCAAGTGGTTATACTATAATAATCACAACCACGAACACAAACAAAGTATATAAAGCATGTAAAGAGACACCACGATATATACTGGTTCGGGATGGGGGGTTTATACAATCCGTACGTCCAGTTGCGAATCCACGACACCGATACTATTACTCTAGTATAATCCTTTCGGTGGATTACAAACCGTTACAACTTCACTCCACCGATATGCACAAAGATCGGTGCTCACAAAAAAGAGCTACTCCCAACGGTATTCCGCCCTCGGAAACCACCCTAAAGAATCTCGTGATTCGACTTACACAAGGTCACAAAGACCACTACCAAAACTTCCACCCGGAAGTATCAAACCCCAACTAGATCCCCAATGATCTAGGCTTGGTCACCAAGACACAAGACTTCCCTTACAACCAAATTGAAAGAATAAATGTTTGATTGTTTAATCAAGCCCTAACCTAACCTAGAGACTCGATTGTAATAGAAAGGGTAAAGATAAGAAGACTCTCGACACAATCACCAGAGTGGATTAGGTTCTTGTGATTCTTCCCTTGCAAGTAGATGTGTTCTTCCAAAGATGTTAATGTGAAAATCAAGAACACATGATTAGAGATAGAGATATTTGAGGGAGATTGAGAGAAAGAATAATGGCAAGAGGTGAGGAATACAAGAGGCAAGGCATGGTATTTATAGGCAAAGACCCAACTTGGGAATATTTTACCGGGGCCGGCGCGTCACCCACGCGTTGACGCATGGGAGGCGCGCCAGACACCCAGGTAAAATATTCCCGAGGCTTTGGGTGTTTGGCATTATAAATGCCTTACCTTGCTAAAACCCCAATTGTACTTCACACTAAACCTTAACATTAATCAATCTAAGGTTTACCAACTCAAATAGCCAATTTGGAAAATCATTTGTGAAGTGTTTATAAGAAAACCAAATACCAAGGGTAGAAGAGTAGAAAAGGTAATTTGGAAGGGGTAGAAATGGTATTCCTCACATGGCATAATAGAGAAGAGAATATGCCATGGGATATTCCTCAAGGGAAGGGTTGAGGTGTAACTATGGTTAGGTTGAAGGTTTAGAGGTTAACCATGGTTGGGTTTAGAAAGAAGTGTTGAGAAGTAACCATGGTTAGATTTAGAGAGAAGTGTATAGAGAATAAACCATGGTTAGGTTAAAGAGTGTATCCAAGGGAATGTATCCTTGGAGTGGTTAAGAGTTAACCATAGTTGGGTGTAGAGAGGTAACCATAGTTGGGTTAGGTTGTATGTTGGTTAGGTTAACCAAGGTTGGGTTAGGGTTGTGTGTTGAGAGCTAACCATGGTTGGATGAGGTGAACCATGGTTGGGTTAAGAAAGGAATATTCCAAGGGTATATTCCTTTGCTTGGGGGGAAAGGTTGGATGAAGGGTTGAGATGAGTTTAGTTTGAAATGGATGGTTAAGATGTGTTGTAAGAGATTGAATGGTTGAGATGGTTTTGATTTGAATTGGATGGATGAGATCAAAGGAGCCTTTTTTCTTGGGGAGGAAGTGTGATCAATGGTTGAGATTGGTTTAGGTTTGAATTGGATGGTTGAGATTAAACACATGTGTTAAAATAGAGAAGAGGTTGAATGGATGGTTGAGATGTGTTTAATTTGAATTGAATGGTTGAGATTGAAGATGTGTAAGGAATATAAGAGATGTGTAAGAGATGTGATGTTGTAAGGGAATGAATGGTTGAGATGAGTTTGATTTGAAATGATGGGCCAGGATCAAAAGTGTAGGGGACAATAGTACACTTTGTGTAAGTGGTGTAAGGGAATGTTGGAGGAGAATATTTGGGAAGGATTGTAGGAGATTTGGTGGTATTGGGTTTGATGGTTTTGGGTTAAGTGGTATCTTGATGAAGAAGATAATTAAGAAAAGTAATTAAGAAGAAAATAATCTAATTGTCATTAGGAGGAAAAGGTTTAGACAATTAAGATTATAAGTTTGAGAAAATCATAAGTTACTTATAAGTTCAAGTAACACAACATCGAGAATCCATAGTTTCATATCTCGTGACTTTCCACGACTCGACGTTCTAAACTAATACCTTGGTTCAAACAAGTTAAGTGCTTTCCCTTGATGTAAAGCATAACCCAAGTGGGAAAGGATGCGTTTACGCAAAGTGACCTTTGACTTTAGTTTGACCAATAAGGGAGTAAACCCGTTACGTAATTAGAGAAGACGTACGCACGGGATATGAGCATATGGATGCTTTCACATGATGTTACATGACATATATAAGCTCCCTAAGTTTAGAAAAGCCTTGGCTAGAGGCGATAGCTAGAAAACATGAGTTGGCGTTTTCCCGTAAATGGGTGCTTTAAAAGTTGGATCTCTCTAATCCCAAAACTCATTTCGAGGTTCTCAATTAAGCACATAACATATTCATACCTGTATTGAAAGATCCACATTTGTCGGGTAAGGGGAAAGCCGACTTTCAAAATTCTCCCGGAACCATACAGACTCCTGGCGCGTCACCCGCTCGTTGACGCGCGGGCAGCGCGCCAAGAGCAGACATTGGCTCCGGCGATCTTGAGCTAACGTTTGTTAGTTTATGTGTTTCGATGGTTTATTTGTCATCATTAAAACAAGACGAGATCTTGATCATGTTGCCTCAACAATATATATGGCGCAGCCTGAGGGGTTTGTGAATCCAGAATTCCCAAATCGTGTATGCAAACTTCAAAGATCCATTTATGGATTGAAGCAAGTATCACGACAATGGAATAAGAGATTTGACAGTGAGATTAAAAAGTATGGATTCACTCAAAATCTTGATGAGCCATGTGTATATCACAAAGCTAGTGGGAGTAATGTAATTTTCCTTATTTTATATGTTGATGACATATTGATCATTGGAAACGACATTCCAAGTTTGCAAAAGGTTAAGGCATATCTTGGAAAGTGTTTTTCTATGAAAGATTTAGGGGAAGCTGCATTTATTCTGGGAATCAAGATATATAGAGATAGATCTCAATGATTAATTGGATTAAGCCAAAGTGCTTACATTGATAAAATATTGAAGAGATTCAATATGCAAAATTCTAAGAAGGGATATTTGCCAATGCAAGAACAACATGGCTTGAGCAATAAAGTTTGTGCTTCAACACCTGCAGAGGTGCAACGCATGAAGAGAGTCCCTTATGCTTCGGCTGTGGGATCTATAATGTATGTGGTGAAAAGCACAAGGCCTGATGTGGCGTTTGCTCAGAACTTAACCAGTCGATATCAGCAGAATCTAGGTGAAGCTCACTGGGCTGCTGTTAAGAATATTCTTAAGTACCTTAGGGCTACTAAAGTTATTGTTGACATAAATTAATGCCTAAAAACATTATTAACATGTTATCAATATCTCTATGTTTTGATTATCACAAAATATAAACTCATAGAACTAAAACTTGTGACATAAACAAGTATTTAGTGATTAATATTTCTCTTTACATCCAAATCACTTAAGGTATGAATAAACAAAGTGTTTAGTGCAATTTATGATCAAAGGGGTATTTAATTAACTAATGCAAAGTTTATTTAATTATATAAACATATTATATATTTTTGAAAAACACTTTTGGTAATAAAGAAAAATGTTTTATTCATACTAAATATATGAATTCAAATTTTTAACCAAAAACAGTTAGTTTTTCACCAAATAAACTTTCCCCACTAAAAGACAAAGAATCTGGCCGTTTCAGCTGGGCGGCCCCCTTAATTATGAAGGGCGGTCCCCTTAATTTTAAGGGGGCCGACCATGAATTAAGGGGACCGGCCACGCTCCTTTGTCAGATTCTTTTGCCTATAAATACCACCTTAAATCTGGATTTTTTCTTCACCTTTTGCACTCCAGAACTTTCTGTTCTAGATCTCCATTTCCAATCTATAAATCCTTTGATCATACATTCTTAAATCTTTGTTTCAAAGTGATCCAAATATCATCCCATCAAGTGCAAGAGAAGAATACTTCTATCTCTCAAGACAAGAAGTATTACAACTTGTTGTGATCTCCACATCTAAGTTGTTAGTGAATCATCATTGTTATTATTTCATTGTGTGATTAGTTGTGAATATTTGTTAGAAGAAAGTGTAGTTAGATATATTGTGTGATTGGTGTGTAGAAGAATAGTTGTGAAGAAGATTAGTTAGGAAAAAGATTGGTGTGTAGAAGAATAGGTGTGAAGAAGATTGGTGTGTAGAAGATTGGTGTGAAGAAGTGGTGTGATTTAGGTGTGAATAGGTGTGAACTAGTTGTGTAGAAGTTGTGATTAAGTTGTGAAGATTGTGGTGTGTAAATTGGTGTGTAAGGTTTTCTCCGCCATAAGGGAGCTTGTTGATATAGTGAAGAAAACTCTCGAGTTAGGTGCTCGGGGAGTGGAGTAGGGCAAGGAAGGTGACCTTGTAGCCGAACCACTATAAATCGCTTGTCTCTCGGTTTGATCTTTCCAACTCTTATCTATTTCTTTACTTACGTTATTATTGATTTATAGTACATACTTAGTGTTGTTCATATTGTGCATGACTTGATTTCATATAAGCATCGAATCTATATTTTAGAAAACAACTAAAACTTTTAAACAAATTTTATAACAATTTTAAAAAAAAAACGACGTAAAACTATTCAACCCCCCCCCCCCCCCCCTTCTAGTTTTCCACAATTGGTATCAAGAGCCACGTCTAACAAGATTTTTAAAATATATTTTATTTCAAAACTTGTAACGATCTATGGAATCTGTAAAATATTTAGAAGGGCAATCTATGCAAAGACCACCACTATTTGAAAGTGATGGATTTTTATATTGGAAAAATAGATTCGAAACTTATGTAAAATCAAAAGATCTTGATCTTTGGCATATTATTACCTTTGGTGATTTTCCTCCTATTCAATATAATGTTGAAACTAAAATGGATGAAATTGTATCTTTTGAAAAACAAAATGATGGTTTGAAAAAGAAACTAGCAAAAAATAATGAGGCTAAAATGGTTATTTATAATGCGTTACCACGCAAAGAATATGAAAGAATTTTTATGTGTAAAACCGCAAAAGAAATTTGAGATTCTTTACTAATTACCCACCAAGGTAATAGTCAAGTTAAAGATAACAAAATAGATCTTCTTGTACAACAATATGAACAATTTATGATTCCGGAAGAGGAATCAATTGATAATGCATTTGCTAAATTTAACACCATTATCACAAGTTTAAAAGCACTTGATGAGACATTTTCTAGTAAAAATTGTGTTAGGAAATTTCTTAGGGCATTGCATCCGAAATGGCGAGCCAAGGTCACGGCTATTGAAGAATCAAAGAATTTGATGACGTTGTCACTAGATGAACTAATTGGCAACTTGAAGGTCCATTGACTCCTCCCAAACCAACCAGTCAGCCTTGTGAAGCTGTTAGGCCCACCTGGGAGAAAGTGCAAGTTAATATTGACCGTGGAAGTACAGGGAAATCCCCGGGTCGTTAAGTCCCAACGAGATTGAAATTGTATTTGTGAACGATTAGGAAAGTGAGTGGTACTGAGGACAGTAACAAAGATTATTTGAGGGTTGATTATACTACTGATTGCTTGATATTTGGAAAATATGAAATTATAACAGAAATACAGATATAAGCACAAAATCAGGTAATCAGATAACAGACAGAGAAAAGTGGTATTTAACAAGTTACAAACTACAGGGGTTAAAAGTGAAACTTTTAAAAACTTAATTTTAAAGAAAATAGAAAATGAAAATTAAACTATGAAAATGATTATTATAATATTTAATTAATAAAACTAATTAAAATCTAATTAAAAGCTTAATTTAAATTAACTAGAAATTACAACTATTACAAATAAACCTAAAAACTTATAACAATAATTTCTAAACCTAAATAAGAACTTGAATAAAGTATAAAAAATGAAAATAAATATTTTTGTCTTTTTATAAGTATTTTATTAATTAATAACTATTTAACTTAATTAAACTATTTTAACTATTTTAAGTTATTATTAATACTAAATTACTTTAGAAAATTATGATAAAATTTGTAAAAATATTTAAACACTACAGGAGTACTACAAAATTATAAAAACTTGCTAAAAATTAAATTTAAGCTAATTGACTAATTAATTACTTATTAATTAATTTTAAACTAATTTAATTAATTTAAATAAGAAAATTATAAAATGAATAGTGGAAATTATGAAACTATTTTTTAAAAGTCTTAACTACTTTATAAAACTTAGGAAAAATATAAAATTCTACTTTTATTAATTAAAATTAAAGAAATCTATTTAATTATTAATATTACCTATTTAATTATTTAAATTAGTTTTAAATCTAATAAATAGTAAACTGCTTAGGAAAATTCTAAGAAAATTATTTTAATTACTTTAAGGTACTAAGTAATTTATAAAATTATAAAATTGGATAAGTGCTTATTAATAAGCTAAAATGAAAATTAATTAGATAATTTCTATTAAATAGAAGCTATCACTATTTTTATGTTTGCTTTTTCTGGTTTTTCTTTTATAAAACTACTTAAATACTTAAATAATGAAACTTTAATAAAGACAACTACTTTGGAAATCAAGAATAAGCACTGTAAGTGGTTATTTGCTTAAATAGTTGACTAAGGTTGACCAAATTAAGAAATAGGCTAAACTGAGGTTATGTGGGGTCCACTATAGTGAAATCTAGTTTACCTAAGTTACTTACACCTAATTAAGCTGAATATGGTGAGATAAGCTCCTAGGATAAGCTGGAAATCCCAAATAAGCACTTGCTTATTTCTCTTCTGACTCAGAAATGGGACAGAGATTGGGAACAATTTAAGGTGGGGTCCACTAATCTATAGGTCAAACTAATGGTTAGCTATTGAACCTGGGTAGGAGGGGGGTTATAATAAGCTAAGTAGAAAGTGTGGGGCCCACTGAGTTGGCCACAAATCACCACCAAAGTGGTGGTGATGGCTGTGTATCTGATGTGCAGGGTAAGGCTTTGCCTTGCAGTCCACTTTCAATGAGTTGTGGGGTCCACAATAGTGAAATAGGGTTCAAGCTAAGCCTAGGGGTTCAAATATGGATTGGTAAGTAATCACCACCAAAGTGGTGGTGATGGATTGGGTCTAAATGAGAAGGGCACACTTTTGCCCTGCAAGTGAGTTTGAGGGTCTGTGGATCACAAGGTAAAAATCTTAAAAATGTAAAACTTGTTGGAACTTAAAGATGGTCTGATAGAGTATCACTACAACAAATTTCAAACCCTAGATCTTAATACACAATTCTACAAAAATCCCTTAAGTTTTGAGAAAATCAGATAAGAGCAAATTTAACTTTTGAAGAAAACTTGCTAGTTTGACTTGTGTGAACTTTGAACTTAATCTAACTACTGAATATGTTGTAATAAGTTATAATAACACTTAATTAAGTTATTCTAATGACTTATGAGTAGATATGATGAGTTATGAACTCAGATTTCACCACAGTTAACTGTGGTGATGGAATGAGTTTGATTTTGACTTTTTGTGGTAATTGTGACCAAACTAATGGTCAAATTGACCTTATATGAACTTAAGTGACTTATGTAAACACAGAACAACAACAATAGCATACAACTTAGTGATGCAATCCACTAATCCAAACACACCTGTAACTAGACTATTTTGAGATTTATGAAGTAAATGGTTACAAGAGCTTATGCTACTGATCCATACTAACTTATTAAGTTATATTAAATCTAATTAAGCACTTAGAAACAGAAAATGGCTACCAATACACAAGAATGTTAATTATACTAAGTTGACTGTGAGATTTTTATTTTTTAGTAACTATTGATTTAAACAAACAAGATACTCTTTTTATGTTATATTATGACTATATAAGACTAAATAAGCATTGAACACTGAAAAAGCAAGTAATAAGCAGAGCACTAGTACAAAAGTAAAAGTGAGAATTTTGATAACTTACAAATAGCTTTCCTGCTCAAACCATGAACCAAGAACTCCTATTTCCTCCCCTGAGGATCTAAACCAATACTCCAAGCTTCCTTATTGCTTCCAAATCAGCTTTGAAACCCAGATATCAAGAACAAATGCCACAGTTGACTATTATTGACCAAATTTGTATTTTGTGAGATTTTTATATTAAGCTTATTAGTATGTTACTAAAAGCTGTATTGAGCTTATGGGAGCTTATATGAGCTTATTCAATCCATATAACCAAACAATAACAATAACACAGATTATTTAGAATCTTGAAATGAGGATGAAAATTGCACCAACTGATATATAACTAGAAACTTGAATTTGATTATCACAAAAGCTTAGGTTACACTTTAATTGACTAGTACAAAGCTTAAAAGCTTGAAATTTAACTGAGATGACAAGTTACAATTTAAACGAGACTAACTTTTCTAAAATAAACTATATCTCTTTCTTTTGCTCTTCTCTTCTTTTATAAGTCCTCATTAGGGTTTTAGGACACCTTCTGAGTCTTTCCCACTTTAAATCTTGACCCTCCAATCTCTGAATTGATCATAGCCGTTTAAACTGATTTTGCCGCCAAAATGTCACACGTTAACTTGGGGCCAAAGGTGAACAATTAAGGATAATTGGAGTGTTGTGGAGGTGTCAGGGGACAAAAGGGAAGATTTTTAGGCAAGTTGGTGTTGTATGGAAGAAAACAGAGACAAAATGGAGTTTGGAAGAGAAAAATTGTGGAGAAAGCATTAAATGCTTATCTGGTTTGGTGTGTGAGGTGGAAGGGAGTTGGGGGTGAGCTGGAAAGGTGGTGAGGTGGTGGTAAAACCACCTGGTATTGGTGGATGCAGGGGTGAAGGTGGAGGATGAACAGTGGAAGTGGTTTGGCGGTTTTGGGTGGTCAACGCGGGTCAGCGCTGGTTTAAAATAAAAGGGTGGGTTTGGACTGGGCTTATGGATGGGCTAGGGGTGTATGGGCTGGGGTAGTTTAGGATGGGTTGGATTTGTTTTTTGGATTATTGAAATAAAAAGGGTCCGGATTGGTTTAAGTGAACAAGGACCAAAAATGTAAATTTGGCAAAGTTGAGGGGCTAAACATGTTATTTTCCCAAAGTATTTTTAAGGACTTAACTTGCCAAATTTAATAAACCAAGGACTAATTTATTTATTTTTCCATTTAAAAACACCCAGGGACCTTTTCTGCAATTTTTCAAACTCCAGGGACCTTTATTGCAAATTTGGATTTTTAAGGGACTAAACTTGTAATTTCCCAAAAGTTAGACAAATTGTTCCAAATTGTCAATCATGCATAGTACAAGGGTATATTTTGTAAAATTTCAAGTTTTTAAATACCCAAGGACTATTTTGCCAATTTTGTAACTTGAGGGGTAAAAATTGCCAGTTTGTGTAAACTTTTATCCAGGGATGTTTTGTGAACATTTTTGAGTTCCCAAGGACTTAAGTTGACTTTTTATTCATTTAAAACCTTCAGGGACTAGTTTTGACAATATTTGAAACTTGAGGGACTGAAACTGCCAATTATGCAAACTTTGTACGTTTTTCATTTGTTTTTGCATATTTTGTATTTGAAACATATAAAACACACTTCAAAGATATTTTAAGTATTATGATGCATTTTTGAGTGTTTTTGTATGTTTTGGCAGTTCAGATTGGTACAAAATGATGAGTATTTAGACACTCATCAATCCCCCACACTAAACTATTGCTAGTCCCTAGCAATCTATTTGAGAAAAAATTTATGGATTTTATCTCTTTACCAAAAGCCATCACTTCTGGAGTAGCCAGGTGTAAGAACTGTGGCACACCTAATAACCGTGTGATTTTTAGCAAACCACCAGCTGTCAACGGATTTGATTTGTCTTTACCAGAAGCCGTTTGCTTCTGGACTAGCCAACTCTTGATGGAATAGTCAACATCTTGGTGAGCTGATTACCAATTATGGTTTTTCCACGGCCTTTACCACAAGCCATAATCTTGCGGGCTAGCCAACTCATTTGTTTTTGGGGAGCTGAGGAACCATACAATTTTGGGCAAATTGCCAGCCATAAACGGATTTGAGATGTCTTTACCAAGAGCCGTTTGCTCCTGGACTAGCCAATCCTGTTGTGGGTTAGACATGGAGGATTGATACCATTATTTGCATTTCTAAGTGTGAAAAAACTGGTAATTTTGATCAAATGGGGGTTCTTGATGGAACATGTGTTTTGCATTCGTGAGAACGCTCCCCCACACTTAGAACTAAATATTGCCCTCAATATTCACAGTACTTGGTGTCCCACCAAGACTTTAGAACGTAAGGAGGCAATACTATTAACCTTTTTATTTTACTCTATTTACATACAAACTTACTTTTTTCTTTTTATTTGTCTTACACCATTTTTTTTTGAAAAATATATTACATATGTACAACATGTGGTTCGTCTCCCCCACACTAGGGTGTTAGAAAAGAGAAAGAAATCAGAAATATGAGTGAAAACCCATATTGCTATGCTTTTGATTACCGAGTCACTAGCTTGACTCGACCTCGAATTGATTTGTCCATGAGGTAGCTTGTTTTTGATTCCCGAGTCACTAGCTTGACTCGACCCCGAATTAAAATTGTCCTTGGGGAAACTAGTTTTTGTTAACCGAGTCGCTAGTTTGACTCGACCCCGAATTTATTGGTCCATGGGGTAAGTTTGGAGATCCGGGACAACCATTGGTTGTATGTCCCCTCCAAAATAGTGTTTTAACCGATGTCCATTTACTTTAAAATTGGGACCGTCGGGTTGCAATAACTCAACAGTTCCATATGGGTATACTTTGGTTATAGTAAATGGTCCAGACCAACGGGTTTTTAGTTTACCCGAGAAAATTTTCAACCTTGAATTGAAAAGAAGAACTCTGTCACCAACGTTGAAAACGCGGTTCTTTATTTTAGAGTCATGTATCTTCTTAGTCTTTTCTTTATAGATTAAAGAATTTTCATAAGCTTGATCACGTAATTCATTTAGTTCGTTTAGTTGAACTTTACGGTGATCTCCCGCTGTCTGAAGGTCGAAATTTGCATGTTTTAAGGCCCAATAGGCCTTATGTTCTAATTCGATCGGAAGATGACATGCTTTCCCGTACACTAGCTTATATGGAGTACACCCTATGGGTGTTTTGTAAGCAGTGCGGAAAGCCCATAATGCATCGTCCAGCTTATCCGACCAAGAGGCACGGTTTTCACCAACCGTCCTCTCGAGAATTCTCTTAATACCCCGATTTGAGACCTCCACCTGCCCACTTGTTTGGGGGTGGTATGCTGTAGAAAGACGGTGAGTTACACCATATTTTAGCATTACTCTTGCAAATTGTTCATTGCAAAAGTGAGTACCACGATCACTGATAATGGCACGAGGAGTCCCGAATCTGGCAAAGAGAGATTTTAAAAATTTACAAACTACTCGGGCATCATTGGTGGGTAAGGCTTTTGCCTCAACCCATTTTGACAGATAGTCGACAGCGACGAGTATATACTTATTCCCTCGTGAAAACGGGAATGGCCCCATAAAATCAATGCCCCACATATCAAATATTTCACAGACTTGGATGGCATTTTGTGGCATCTCATTCTTTTTAGAAATATTTCCGTGACGCTGGCAAGCCTCACAGGTTTTGATAAGTTCATGGGCGTCTTTATAGATCGTGGGCCAAAAGAATCCTGAATCAAACACCTTTTTGGCGGTGTAGTTTGGGTTATGATGTCCCCCCGTGGGTCCATCATGACAAGCTTTAAGAATTTCCATGGCTTCTTGGCCATGGATACACCGTCGGATGACTTGATCCGCACATATTTTGAACAAGTAGGGGTCGTCCCAGAAGTAATGTTTTACATCTTTAAAGAATTTTCTTTTCTGTTGGGACGACATCCCTTTCACAACGAAATTTCCCGCACGGTAATTTGCAAAGTCGGCAGACCATGGGGTGGTGGTATTATCCCGGGTAGAGATTAGATTTAGAGTCTCCAGAGGAAAAGTTTCATTTATTTCTTTTCTCTCGAGAATATCCCGATGAGGATTTTCTAACCGGGACAAGTGATCAGCTGCAAGGTTCTCTGCTCCTTTTTTATCTCTTATGAGAATATCGAATTCCTGGAGGAGCAGGACCCAACGGAGTAGTCTTGGCTTTGCATCCTGTTTAGTGAACAGGTATTTCAAAGCCGAATGGTCCGTATACACCACGCTTTTGTTTAAGATTAAGTAAGACCGAAATTTTTCGAAAGCATATACCACAGCTAATAATTCTTTTTCTGTGGTGGTATAGTGTGTTTGAGCTTCGTTCATGGTCTTACTTGCGTAGTGTATTGGCTGAAAATGTTTGGTTTTGCGTTGCCCCAGAACTGCACCAATAGCGAAATCGCTAGCATCGCACATAAGTTCAAAGGGTAAGTCCCAGTCGGGGGCAACAAGGATTGGTGCCTCAGTAAGCCTTTTCTTTAAAATAGAAAAAGCCTCGATGCACTCAGGGGAAAAGATAAAAGGAGCATCCTTTTCAAGAAGATGAGTCATAGGTCGGGCTATTTTGGAGAAATCTTGAATGAATCTCCGATAGAACCCGGCATGGCCGAGGAAACTCCTAATTCCTTTAACAGTGGTGGGATGAGGCAGTTTAGCAATAACATCAATTTTGGCTTTATCGACCTCAATCCCATTTTTTGAAATTTTATGGCCGAGGACAATGCCCTCTTTAACCATAAAATGGCTCTTCTCCCAGTTTAGACAAAGATTAGTGTTTTCACAACGTTGAAGCATTTTTTCTAAGTGGGAGAGGCACGAGTCGAAAGAATTCCCGATGACTGAGAAGTCATCCATAAATACCTCCATGGTTTTTCCAATCATGTCATGGAAAATAGCCATCATGCACCTTTGGAAAGTGCCTGGAGCATTGCATAACCCAAAAGGCATGCGACGATAGGCAAATGTCCCGTAAGGGCATGTGAAGGTAGTTTTATCTTGATCCTGTGGATCAATGGGAATTTGGAAGTAACCCGAGAAGCCGTCAAGGAAACAATAATACTCATTTCCCGCTAGTCTTTCGAGCATTTGGTCCATAAAGGGTAGAGGAAAATGGTCTTTGCGGGTGGCTTCGTTAAGCTTTCTGTAATCAATACATACTCGCCACCCTGTAACCAAACGAGTTGGTATTAACTCGTTGTCCTCATTTGTGATAACCGTAATGCCACCCTTCTTTGGAACACAATGTATTGGGCTTACCCAAGGACTATCTGATATAGGGTAAATCAATCCCGCATCAAGAAGTTTGATAACCTCTGCTTTTATGACTTCGTGGATTTTTGGATTTACTCTTCTTTGATGCTGCACGGTAGGTTTAAAGTCCTCTTCCATTAGGATTTTGTGTGTACAAAAATCCGGGTTAATACCCTTTATGTCTGAGAGTTTCCAAGCAATTGCTTGTTTGTGGGACTTTAAAACCTTGAGCAGCGCGGTTTTCTCCTCATCCTTTAAGTCTTTTGCAATAATGACCGGTAACTTATCGTTACCTTCCAAAAATGCATATTCTAGATGAGGAGGCAGGTCCTTAAGTTCAACCTCGGGGAAGTCGTCATTTTTCTCAACATATTTGACTTCCACCTTATGAAGTTGTGGAGGTAGAACAGGAATGGGAGAAGGATCTTTGTTCAATAACTCCTCAAGGAGAAGTATATCCCCCTCCGGGTCAATCTCTTGGTAATCAATTCCTTCAAGAACTGAGTCACTTTTGAGAAAGGCCTCTAATTCCTCAAGGACGAAATCACTTCCCCCAAACGGAGTGAGGGAAGGAGAAGAATTAGCGATTATGGGATCAGGAGAAATAGTGGGATTGCCACTCGGAAATTTATCAGTGAATCCAAGGAATTCCTGAGCATACTCCTCGGATGCAATGTCAATGACATCAATTCGGTTGACCGAATCAGCATTATAATTCGAGGAGTATCTCGAGGTTTGATCAAGGTCGAACGTTATCGCTTCATTGCCAACTCGTAACGTGATTTCCTCATCGAAAACATCGATTAATGCACGTCCCGTTCTTAAGAATCCCCTCCCAAGAATGAGAGGAACTCTTGGATCTGCATCGAAATCAACAACAACAAAGTCCGCCGGAAAATGGAACTTTCCCACTCTCACAAATACGTCCTCGGCAATACCGAGGGGACGTGAAATTGAACGGTCTGCAAGCTCGAGAGTCATGCATGTGGGACTAAGTGCCTGAAGAGAGAGCTTTTTCCAAACTGAATAAGGCATTAAATTGATGCTTGCACCAAGATCGGCCAAGGCAAAGCATTCAACCATACCCGGGAAAGTACATGGTATTAGAAATTTCCCGGGGTCTCCTAGCTTTTCGGGAAGCTGTTTTAACAGAACCGCAGAGCAGTTCTCATTAAGTGGAGTTCGTGCCATTTCAAACATTTTTTCTTTATTGCTCAACAGGTTTTTGATTGTCGATGCGAATTTGGGCATTAAAAGAAGAGCGTCCGCGAAACTAATATCGAAGTGTAGTTCTTGGAAAATCTGAAAGAATTTTTCCATCTGATGATTAGCTTTTTCACGGAGCTTTTGGTCTTGCAATCGTAAGGGATATGGAATTGTTGTTTTTGGGTTGGCTTTTGGATATTCAACAGGACTCTTGGTAGTTTCAAACACGACTCTTTTAGTGGGAGTCGGGACCGGGATAACTGGAGGAGGGATGTCATTGGTACCTCCGTTATTATTAGGAAGTACCGTATCCGTGGTATCCTCAGTTTCACATTCCTCTACAGGGATAGGAGATGAGGTAGAGGGAGCTGTAGGTCCTTTGTGAGAAACTCCACTTCTTGTGGTGATCGCCTTTACATCGCCCCTCGGATTAGCGATCGTGTTGCTAGGTAAAGTTGTACCTGAGCCCGAGGGTCGATCATTTAAAGACTTCTGTAAGTTGGACATTTGATTTACCAGCATTTTGTTCAGTTCTTCTTGGGATTTCATAAATTGTTTTAATAACTCATCATGTGATGGTCCAGTTGGAACAATGGCTTGATTTTGGTTTTGAAAATTTTGAGCCCGATTGTTTTGGAAATTCCCATGTTGCTGATTGTTGTTACCTTGGAAGTGGTTTTGTTGTTGAAAATTACCCTGTGGGTAGTTGTTCTGACCTTGATTACGATTATAGTTCCCTTGGTTTTGATTTTGAGGAACCTGGTTTTGACTAGAGTTGAAATTCCCTTGGTTGTTATAACCTTGGTTCATCCGGTTCTGGTTCTGATTCTGGTTAAAGTTTTGGTTCCTATTCTGAGGTTGATTAAACCCTGGTGGTCCAATATAGTTGTTAGAACGGTAGCTCAAAAGGTTTCGGTCTCCTTGCGGTTGGTAAGAATTACCTCCCGTATTATAGGAACCTTGAGCTGCGGATATGTTTTCCCGAGCAAAGCCACTGGAGTGTGGGCACTCTGTGTAGGGATGTGGACCACCGCAAGTTTCACAACTCGGGTTAACAGTTTTGACCTGATTAGGATTATTCTGATGGATACGCAAAACTGCTGTAGACAAATCATCTAGCTTTTTAGCTAGGATTGATATTTCATTGCTTGCCGGAGTGTCTGACTTAAATGAATCGTTCCTCTCAGCAGAGGAGTCCCAAAAATTATGATGGGCAGTCATGTTCTCGATTAAGTCATAGCACTCTTCAGGGGTCCTTTTCATAAAGGTGCCCCCAGCAGCAGCATTGATGGTGTCACAATGACAGAGTGTCAAACCATTATAAAAGGTATCAATAATGGTGACAAGAAGCATGTTATGATTAGGACACCGATCAATGGCAAGTTTGTAGCGTTCCCATGCCTCAAATAAGGACTCTTCGGGAAGCTGTCTGAAGTTGCTGATATCATTCCTCAGCTTTGTGACCATAGATGGTGGAAAGTATTTGGCCAGGAATTTAGTGATCATCTCATCAAAAGTGTGGATCGAATTCTTTGGAAGTCGATCGAACCATGAAGTTGCATGATGAGTGAGAGAATAGGGGAACAAGTATAAACGTAGGCCGTCTTCGGTGACGCCATTTTGTTTCATGCTTTGGGTGACAGTTAAAAATTTGTCGAGATGCCTGTTGGCATCGTCACCTGGCAATCCGTGGAACTGGCACGTATTCTGGATCTGTTGTATCATGTGGTGTTTTAATCCAAAATCCGTGGCTCCAATAGTGAGTGGTGCAATTGGTCCACCCCTCCCTTGCATGGTAGGTTGACACAGTTCCTCCATAGTTCGGGTGTCAGGAACTGGCTCATCCTTGGGAAGGAATGGGGGCTCGTCGTTCATTTTTAGTGTGTGTTCTTCTTCAACAATACGTAACTCGGGTACGTTTTTCTTCTTTTTATTCTTTGTTTGTGAACGAGTGCGCATGCATAAAAATTAGTTTTCAACACAAGATCGAGGCAAAACTACAGCGAACTTAAACCCAATAATCACAAATGAACAGCTCCTTTAAAAAAGGTACACTATTCACAAGGATACAATGGTAAGTTTTTAATCTTTTAGGTTTGGGAACTTATTATGTTCACACCCCCAGTTGGTAGGTGTTCTGCCTTGGTTTGCGGTGGTAAACTTTTATGTAATTATATTCACAGTAAAATGTTTTTGGCTTTTCATGTATGGGTGAAAAAACTTGGACAATATTTTTGAAACTGATTCGTTAACCGAAATCATTCCTTTAAGATTACTCGCAGGCTGGCGGGAGGAAATAAATGGATCCCTCTTAAGTTCGCAATTTAATGTCAGAACTTACCTTAAACCAACTGTATAGGTTGTAATCGTAAAGATACGAAGTAATTTAACTTCACAGTTTTGTTTTGTTGTTTATGATTTGTTTGGTGTTGTTAACACTTCAGGAGAAATGCTAATGAACGTTTTCAGATATGATTTGATTTTCTTAAAAATTTACAAAGTGGTGATATTTGTACAGGAGGGTTTTTTGAAAACCACTAAACTTTTACCGTTTTGAAATACGCAACAACCTCCCCGGCAGCGGCGCCAAATTTTGACTCCTCCCAAACCAACCAGTCAGCCTTGTGAAGCTGTTAGGCCCACCTGGGAGAAAGTGCAAGTTAATATTGACTGTGGAAGTACAGGGAAATCCCCGGGTCGTTAAGTCCCAACGAGATTGAAATTGTATTTGTGAACGATTAGGAAAGTGAGTGGTACTGAGGACAGTAACAAAGATTATTTGAGGGTTGATTATACTACTGATTGCTTGATATTTGGAAAATATGAAATTATAACAGAAATACAGATATAAGCACAAAATCAGGTAATCAGATAACAGACAGAGAAAAGTGGTATTTAACAAGTTACAAACTACAGGGGTTAAAAGTGAAACTTTTAAAAACTTAATTTTAAAGAAAATAGAAAATGAAAATTAAACTATGAAAATGATTATTATAATATTTAATTAATAAAACTAATTAAAATCTAATTAAAAGCTTAATTTAAATTAACTAGAAATTACAACTATTACAAATAAACCTAAAAACTTATAACAATAATTTCTAAACCTAAATAAGAACTTGAATAAAGTATAAAAAATGAAAATAAATATTTTTGTCTTTTTATAAGTATTTTATTAATTAATAACTATTTAACTTAATTAAACTATTTTAACTATTTTAAGTTATTATTAATACTAAATTACTTTAGAAAATTATGATAAAATTTGTAAAAATATTTAAACACTACAGGAGTACTACAAAATTATAAAAACTTGCTAAAAATTAAATTTAAGCTAATTGACTAATTAATTACTTATTAATTAATTTTAAACTAATTTAATTAATTTAAATAAGAAAATTATAAAATGAATAGTGGAAATTATGAAACTATTTTTTAAAAGTCTTAACTACTTTATAAAACTTAGGAAAAATATAAAATTCTACTTTTATTAATTAAAATTAAAGAAATCTATTTAATTATTAATATTACCTATTTAATTATTTAAATTAGTTTTAAATCTAATAAATAGTAAACTGCTTAGGAAAATTCTAAGAAAATTATTTTAATTACTTTAAGGTACTAAGTAATTTATAAAATTATAAAATTGGATAAGTGCTTATTAATAAGCTAAAATGAAAATTAATTAGATAATTTCTATTAAATAGAAGCTATCACTATTTTTATGTTTGCTTTTTCTGGTTTTTCTTTTATAAAACTACTTAAATACTTAAATAATGAAACTTTAATAAAGACAACTACTTTGGAAATCAAGAATAAGCACTGTAAGTGGTTATTTGCTTAAATAGTTGACTAAGGTTGACCAAATTAAGAAATAGGCTAAACTGAGGTTATGTGGGGTCCACTATAGTGAAATCTAGTTTACCTAAGTTACTTACACCTAATTAAGCTGAATATGGTGAGATAAGCTCCTAGGATAAGCTGGAAATCCCAAATAAGCACTTGCTTATTTCTCTTCTGACTCAGAAATGGGACAGGGATTGGGAACAGTTTAAGGTGGGGTCCACTAATCTATAGGTCAAACTAATGGTTAGATATTGAACCTGGGTAGGAGGGGGGTTATAATAAGCTAAGTAGAAGGTGTGGGGCCCACTGAGTTGGCCACAAATCACCACCAAAGTGGTGGTGATGGCTGTGTATCTGATGTGCAGGGTAAGGCTTTGCCTTGCAGTCCACTTTCAATGAGTTGTGGGGTCCACAATAGTGAAATAGGGTTCAAGCTAAGCCTAGGGGTTCAAATATGGATTGGTAAGTAATCACCACCAAAGTGGTGGTGATGGATTGGGTCTAAATGAGCAGGGCACACTTTTGCCCTGCAAGTGAGTTTGAGGGTCTGTGGATCACAAGGTAAAAATCTTAAAAATGTAAAACTTGTTGGAACTTAAAGATGGTCTGATAGAGTATCACTACAACAAATTTCAAACCCTAGATCTTAATACACAATTCTACAAAAATCCCTTAAGTTTTGAGAAAATCAGATAAGAGCAAATTTGACTTTTGAAGAAAACTTGCTAGTTTGACTTGTGTGAACTTTGAACTTAATCTAACTACTGAATATGTTGTAATAAGTTATAATAACACTTAATTAAGTTATTCTAATGACTTATGAGTAGATATGATGAGTTATGAACTCAGATTTCACCACAGTTAACTGTGGTGATGGAATGAGTTTGATTTTGACTTTTTGTGGTAATTGTGACCAAACTAATGGTCAAATTGACCTTATATGAACTTAAGTGACTTATGTAAACACAGAACAACAACAATAGCATACAACTTAGTGATGCAATCCACTAATCCAAACACACCTGTAACTAGACTATTTTGAGATTTATGAAGTAAATTGTTACAAGAGCTTATGCTACTGATCCATACTAACTTATTAAGTTATATTAAATCTAATTAAGCACTTAGAAACAGAAAATGGCTACCAATACACAAGAATGTTAATTATACTAAGTTGACTGTGAGATTTTTATTTTTTAGTAACTATTGATTTAAACAAACAAGATACTCTTTTTATGTTATATTATGACTATATAAGACTAAATAAGCATTGAACACTGAAAAAGCAAGTAATAAGCAGAGCACTAGTACAAAAGTAAAAGTGAGAATTTTGATAACTTACAAATAGCTTTCCTGCTCAAACCATGAACCAAGAACTCCTATTTCCTCCCCTGAGGATCTAAACCAATACTCCAAGCTTCCTTATTGCTTCCAAATCAGCTTTGAAACCCAGATATCAAGAACAAATGCCACAGTTGACTATTATTGACCAAATTTGTATTTTGTGAGATTTTTATATTAAGCTTATTAGTATGTTACTAAAAGCTGTATTGAGCTTATGGGAGCTTATATGAGCTTATTCAATCCATATAACCAAACAATAACAATAACACAGATTATTTAGAATCTTGAAATGAGGATGAAAATTGCACCAACTGATATATAACTAGAAACTTGAATTTGATTATCACAAAAGCTTAGGTTACACTTTAATTGACTAGTACAAAGCTTAAAAGCTTGAAATTTAACTGAGATGACAAGTTACAATTTAAACGAGACTAACTTTTCTAAAATAAACTATATCTCTTTCTTCTGCTCTTCTCTTCTTTTATAAGTCCTCATTAGGGTTTTAGGACACCTTCTGAGTCTTTCCCACTTTAAATCTTGACCCTCCAATCTCTGAATTGATCATAGCCGTTTAAACTGATTTTGCCGCCAAAATGTCACACGTTAACTTGGGGCCAAAGGTGAACAATTAAGGATAATTGGAGTGTTGTGGAGGTGTCAGGGGACAAAAGGGAAGATTTTTAGGCAAGTTGGTGTTGTATGTAAGAAAACAGAGACAAAATGGAGTTTGGAAGAGAAAAATTGTGGAGAAAGCATTAAATGCTTATCTGGTTTGGTGTGTGAGGTGGAAGGGAGTTGGGGGTGAGCTGGAAAGGTGGTGAGGTGGTGGTAAAACCACCTGGTATTGGTGGATGCAGGGGTGAAGGTGGAGGATGAACAGTGGAAGTGGTTTGGCGGTTTTGGGTGGTCAACGCGGGTCAGCGCTGGTTTAAAATAAAAGGGTGGGTTTGGACTGGGCTTATGGATGGGCTAGGGGTGTATGGGCTGGGGTAGTTTAGGATGGGTTGGATTTGTTTTTTGGATTATTGAAATAAAAAGGGTCCGGATTGGTTTAAGTGAACAAGGACCAAAAATGTAAATTTGGCAAAGTTGAGGGGCTAAACATGTTATTTTCCCAAAGTATTTTTAAGGACTTAACTTGCCAAATTTAATAAACCAAGGACTAATTTATTTATTTTTCCATTTAAAAACACCCAGGGACCTTTTCTGCAATTTTTCAAACTCCAGGGACCTTTATTGCAAATTTGGATTTTTAAGGGACTAAACTTGTAATTTCCCAAAAGTTAGACAAATTGTTCCAAATTGTCAATCATGCATAGTACAAGGGTATATTTTGTAAAATTTCAAGTTTTTAAATACCCAAGGACTATTTTGCCAATTTTGTAACTTGAGGGGTAAAAATTGCCAGTTTGTGTAAACTTTTATCCAAGGATGTTTTGTGAACATTTTTGAGTTCCCAAGGACTTAAGTTGACTTTTTATTCATTTAAAACCTTCAGGGACTAGTTTTGACAATATTTGAAACTTGAGGGACTGAAACTGCCAATTATGCAAACTTTGTACGTTTTTCATTTGTTTTTGCATATTTTGTATTTGAAACATATAAAACACACTTCAAAGATATTTTAAGTATTATGATGCATTTTTGAGTGTTTTTGTATGTTTTGGCAGTTCAGATTGGTACAAAATGATGAGTATTTAGACACTCATCATCCATGAAGAAATTATAAGAAAAGATTCGGAAACGGTTAAAGTCAAGAAAGAACAAATCAAATCCGTTGCTCTAAAAGCCAAAAAGGAACTTTGTAATGATAGTGACTCAAGTGACGAGAGTGAAGATGAAGAATATGCAATGGCCGTAAGAGAATTCAAGAAATTCTTCAAGAGACGAGGAAGATTCACTAGATCACCACATGACGAAAGAAAATTGTTCCAAAGAAATAGAAGTGATAATTACATGAAAAGAAAATGCTTTAGATGTGGAAGTCCAAATCATCTCGTTGGTGAATGTCTAAAGCCGCCGGGTTATGATAATCAAGGCGCATTTGTTAGTAGAACATGGAGTGATAGTGACAAAGAAGAAGTGGAAAAACCAAGAGAAGAAAAGTGTTTTATGGCAAAAGCAACCGACGAAATATGCCTTGGAATTGACTTGGAGCCTTACGAGTGGATCAAGGATAGTGGATGCTCGAGGCACATGACGGGGAACCGAAAGCTATTCTCTACATACAAGGCATACAACGGAGGTAACGTTATTTTTGGTAGTGACTTGCGTGGAAAAATTATTGGCAAATGTACGATTTCTCAAGACTCACTTACTATTGAAAATGTTGAACATGTAAATAATTTAACATATAATCTGCTTAGTGTAGGCCAAATATGCGATAATAAATGTAGAGTTGTCTTTTCCGAAGAAGATAGCGAAATAGTTAAGAATGGAAAAATTATAGGTAGAGGTATTAGGAAAGGAGGAGTATATGTTATGAAACTAGGAAACAAACCTGAAGATAGGATATGCCTAACGACCCTAGACGAAAACTCCACATTGTGGCATAGGAGATTAGGACATGCTAACATGCAACAAATACAATCTTTGACCTCTAAGGAATTAGTTAGAAACTTTCCGAATCTAAAATATGACAAACATTTTTGTGATGCATGTAAAATTGGAAAACAAGTTCATGCTAGTCACAAAGCTAAGAATATAGTATCCACTACTAGGTGCCTAGAATTATTACATATGGATCTTTTTGGTCCATCCGCTGTGCGGAGCTATGGAGGAAACAAATATACCTTAGTAATAGTAGATGACTACTCACGATACACGTGGACTAGGTTTTTAAGTGACAAGACCCAAGCCTTTGAAAAATTCGAAATATTTAGTAAAATGATTCAAAATAAATTAGGATGCACAATAGTAGCCATTAGGACGGACCATGGTAGGGAATTTGACAATGAAGTACAATTCGGAAAATATTGTGATTTAAATGGAATATCTCATAATTTCTCCGCTTCTCGTACTCCTCAATCAAATGGTGTAGTAGAAAGAAAAAATAGGTCACTACAAGAAATGAGTAGAACAATGCTAAATGAACAATCCATCCCACAAAAATTTTGGTGTCACGCCGTAGATACTTCAACATATATTATTAATAGGGTATCAATTAGGAGAATTCTAGGAAAAACTCCTTATGAGTTACTAAGAGGTAGAAAACCAAACTTAAGCTACTTTAGAGTATTTGGAAGTAAATGTTACATTCTAAACACTAAGGATTACCTCACTAAGTTTGATCCAAAATCGTATGAAGGAATATTCTTAGGATACTCACAAAATAGTAAAGCATATATAATACTTAACAAACATTCCATGAAAGTAGAAGAATCAATAAATGTAACATTTGATGAAACACCACCACCTCCTAAAACTTTAC
The DNA here is from genome assembly GCA_030686995.1 of Artemisia argyi. Classification (NCBI taxonomy): domain Eukaryota; kingdom Viridiplantae; phylum Streptophyta; class Magnoliopsida; order Asterales; family Asteraceae; genus Artemisia; species Artemisia argyi. The sequence goes on from CM060699.1 coordinate 127,353,468, forward strand.
CATTAGAAGATGATGACTTAGTCGAAGAAGAAGCTATTGAGGTTAGTAAAACGAAACCCATAGGAAATGATAATGAAGATATTAACTTAGAAAATAACGAAATTATAAATATTAAAGAGTCTAGATCACATCCACTAAATAATATAATAGGACATCTTAATCAAAGAACCCTTAGGTCACAAGCTCAAGATAAAAATAATTTCTTTTGTTTCCTCTCAGCAATAGAACCTAAGAATATTAATGAGGCTTTAAAAGATGAAAGTTGGGTTATAATTATGAAAGAAGAATTAAATCAATTTAAGGCTAATGATGTTTGGGAATTAGTCTCAAATCCAATGAATATGACCATCATAGGAACTAAATGGGTGTATAAAAATAAATTAGATGAAAATGGAATAGTTACTAGGAATAAAGCTAGGTTAGTTGCCCAAGGTTATAATCAACAAGAAGGAATTGATTATGACGAAACTTACGCCCCCGTAGCTAGACTAGAATCTATTAGGATACTACTTGCCTATGCTTGCACCCTAGATTTTAAGTTATTCCAAATGGATGTGAAAAGTGCATTCCTTAACGGTTTTATCAATGAGGAGGTATATGTGGCACAACCTCCAGGATTCATTGACTTCGCAAAACCTAATTATGTTTATAAGTTAAAGAAAGCTTTGTATGGACTCAAACAAGCTCCCAAAGCTTGGTATGATCGATTAAAAGCTTTCCTTATTAAACATGATTATTCCATGGGAATGGTAGATAACACTCTTTTCACTAAAAGGAAAGACCCAAATCTCATCATTGTTCAAATATATGTTGATGACATCATATTTGGATCGACTTGTCAAGACATGTGTGATGAATTTGCCAAAATCATGCATGATGAGTTTGAGATGAGCATGATGGGTGAACTTAACTTCTTCCTAGGATTACAAATAAAACAATTAGAAGATGGAATATTTTTTAACCAATCTAAGTACATTAAGGAAATGCTTAAGAAATTTGGCCTAGAAGACTCTAAACCCATGAAAACTCCCATGTCTACGGAAGCAAAACTCACAAAGGATGATGAAGGTGAGTCCGTAGATAACACCAAGTATAGAGGAATGATAGGTAGTTTACTATACTTGACGGCAAGTAGACCCGATATCATGTTTAGTGTTTGCCTTTGTGCCCGTTTTCAAGAGGATCCCAAAACCTCTCACCTAGAAGCGGTTAAGCGTATCTTCCGATACATTAAAGGCACTATACACTTAGGATTATGGTATCCTAAGGGATCCGGCATAGAAACCATTGTCTATGCGGATTCGGATCATGCGGGAGACTACATAGATAGAAAAAGCACTAGCGGTATTTGCACGTTTATGGGATGTTGTATAACATCTTGGTTTTCGAAGAAGCAAACCGCTCTTGCTATTTCTACCACCGAAGCCGAATATGTAAGCGCTGGAAAGGCATGTCAACAAGCACTATGGATGAAACAAGCTCTCGTAGACTATGGCATTAGGTTAGAAAATGTTCCCATTATGTGCGATAACAAAGGTGCGATAGATTTAAGTAAAAATCCGGTGCAACACTCTAGGACTAAACATATAGAAATACGCCACCACTTTCTTAGGGATAATGTACAAAAAGGAAACATATCTATAGAAAAGGTTGCATCGGAAGATAACATTGCGGATATATTCACAAAACCCCTTAAGCGTGAATTATTCAACCACTTGCGTTTAGGATTAGGAATGATGGAACAAGTTGACTGAATTCTATTACACTCAAACGTTTTCTTTTCCTCTCTTGCATTAAACTTGCATATGACTTATTCTTCTTCCACTTCTTCATCTCTGAGTCTAGGATTCTATTTCGCACAAAAATAGGAGATTGGGAAAAACTATTTCGATGCACATATAACCTATTGTAAAACCCAATCAAAATTTCTTGAAATCTATTCTCACATCTAGGAATTACATGAAAATCACTTTTCTTGCATTGTTGACAAAAGCTAAAAACCTTTTCTTAAATCATGCATAAACTCTCACATAAATTGTCAAAATATATAATCTAATATATATCTTTGACATTCATGAATCGAGCAAAAATTGAATCAAGGAGATTTTTTTTGATTGTTTCTTAGGATTGTTATCTCTCTTTGCATTTAGGAGTCGAAACAATCACAACTCCACATTTGTTGCATATAGACACACACTAGGATAAATTCACTAATTATGTTGTCATCTTGCTCCATCACTAGTTTTCCACTCACTAGTTACCATTGCCTTTGATCTAAGATAGTTGCCTTAGAATATGTTAGTGCTCTTGTTCTTGGTTGTCTTCTTTAGCTTATTATGTGTTGCTTATTTGCTCTTTTGTGTAAATGTTTTTGCATGCATGATAGTTAATGATTAGATTAGATGCTATATTGCCTAAAGGAATTGAACTTGCTTGAATCCAAGTCCAAAAACACAACCTTTCTGCAAATTTTCTGCCAAAAACCCAATTCTGGCAATCTGAAAATCACCAGATGGGCGGCCCCCTTAATTATGTAAGGCGGCCCCCTTAATTTTAAGGGGACCGCCCCCTAATTAAGGGGACCGGCCATCTGATGGACGGATTCCCAGAAACTTTTCTGCTTTTTAGTCCATTTCAACCTACATTTCCCATTTTTCACCAACACATTTTGTCCTAATCCCCCAAACAAACCTTATCCATCCTTAAACATACAAATCATACACTATAAATATCCCCAATCCTTAAAACTCTCCATTCATCCCATCATGAACTCTCCAAACAAATCAAAATCAAAAGCCTCAAGGCTAGCAAGGATGACGGAAAAACCCGTTTGGCGAAGAAAAAGCCCTCGAAACAAATCCATCATCATAAATGAAGTTGGAAGTCATTCCACACCACCAACTTCTTACTTCCCAAACTTTGCATCAAACCAACAAGGTCATTCATTTGATCCTCTTTACAAACCATACAACATTGGCCAAACATCTTCCTTCAAGCCAAACTACACATCCCAACCTCCAACCACTTATAATGATCCATACCAGTTTGATCAACCATCAAACTACAATTCCAACTACACAAACCCAACTCTTCCATACCAAACCTATGATCCCCTCCACATTACCACGGAAAAACAAAAGTTCCGTGATGAAATTAACCAAATCCATGATCTTAGTGATCTCCTTGCTATGCATCTTGCACAACGCAACAAAGGGCAACCTCCATCATCACCCTATGCAAATTGCCTTCCCCACTCTCTCAACTTGGATCAAGTTTCTAACCACACTCACTTTTGCCCTTGTTGCATATTCCTTCAAAAACAAATCCTCTACTTGAGTGAAGATATTTCTTGGATTGAATATCTTCTCACTCGTAATCATCCAATACCACCCTTAACACGATACAACATCGTGAGATCCACCTCTTCCGCTCCATACTCCACCCCATATCCATCTCAATCAAACATTTAAGCTTTATGCTTATGTTTCCCTTCAAGCAAATAAAACAATCAACCATGGGTTGCAAGCAAGTCCAAGTGCTCTCTTAGGCAATATAGGACTATGTCTCTTCTTTTGTGTTATTTTTTTTAATATGCTTCAAGCATATTGAATGTTGTAATGCTTTTTATAATGCTTGAATGAATCTTTGTTTAGTTGCATAATTGTTGCCTTGCATATATGTGTATCTTGCTCTATTCAAACATTTTTGTAGCAAAGATCTCCATAGTTCGTTCCCTTGGTGCTCTCAAATGAGGGGGAGCATTCTACCCGTTTAAACTTCCCTCGCAAAGCTTACTCGGCTCAACCTTTTTAATTTTACAAAAAGGGGGAGAAGAGAAATGTAAACTCTATAATACTTGTCTAAAAACAAGTTTTAGATATATTGAGTTTAAGGTTTTGTAATAATAAAAAAGGGGGAGATTGTTGACAAAAATTAATGCCTAAAAACACTATTAACATGTTATCAATATCTCTATGTTTTGATTATCACAAAATATAAACTCATAGAACTAAAACTTGTGACATAAACAAGTATTTAGTGATTAATATTTCTCTTTACATCCAAATCACTTAAGGTATGAATAAACAAAGTGTTTAGTGCAATTTATGATCAAAGGGGTATTTAATTAACTAATGCAAAGTTTATTTAATTATATAAACATATTATATATTTTTGAAAAACACTTTTGGTAATAAAGAAAAATGTTTTATTCATACTAAATATATGAATTCAAATTTTTAACCAAAAACAATTAGTTTTTCACCAAATAAACTTTCCCCACTAAAAGACAAAGAATCTGGCCGTTTCAGCTGGGCGGCCCCCTTAATTATGAAGGGCGGTCCCCTTAATTTTAAGGGGGCCGGCCATGAATTAAGGGGACCGGCCACGCTCCTTTGTCAGATTCTTTTGCCTATAAATACCACCTTAAATCTGGATTTTTTCTTCACCTTTTGCACTCCAGAACTTTCTGTTCTAGATCTCCATTTCCAATCTATAAATCCTTTGATCATACATTCTTAAATCTTTGTTTCAAAGTGATCCAAACATCATCCCATCAAGTGCAAGAGAAGAATACTTCTATCTCTCAAGACAAGAAGTATTACAACTTGTTGTGATCTCCACATCTAAGTTGTTAGTGAATCATCATTGTTATTATTTCATTGTGTGATTAGTTGTGAATATTTGTTAGAAGAAAGTGTAGTTAGATATATTGTGTGATTGGTGTGTAGAAGAATAGTTGTGAAGAAGATTAGTTAGGAAAAAGATTGGTGTGTAGAAGAATAGGTGTGAAGAAGATTGGTGTGTAGAAGATTGGTATGAAGAAGTGGTGTGATTTAGGTGTGAATAGGTGTGAACTAGTTGTGTAGAAGTTGTGATTAAGTTGTGAAGATTGTGGTGTGTAAATTGGTGTGTAAGGTTTTCTCCGCCATAAGGGAGCTTGTTGATATAGTGAAGAAAACTCTCGAGTTAGGTGCTCGGGGAGTGGAGTAGGGCAAGGAAGGTGACCTTGTAGCCGAACCACTATAAATCGCTTGTCTCTCGGTTTGATCTTTCCAACTCTTATCTATTTCTTTACTTACGTTATTATTGATTTATAGTACATACTCAGTGTTGTTCATATTGTGCATGACTTGATTTCATATAAGCATCGAATCTATATTTTAGAAAACAACTAAAACTTTTAAACAAATTTTATAACAATTTAAAAAAAAACGACGTAAAACTATTCAACCCCCCCTTCTAGTTTTCCACAGTTATGTTCTTAGTTTATGAGGGTACTCCATCTGCAGAACTTGATGTTACAGGTTACTGCGATGCTTCTTGGAAAGGTGATAAGGATGATACGAAGTCTCAGACTGGTTATGTCTTTTTCATTAATGGAGGAGCTGTGGATTGGAGGAGCAGAAAGCAGAGTGTACTAGCGATGTCTGCTACAGAAAGTGAGTATATAGCTGCTTCAGAAGCTGCAATGGAAGCTTTTTGGATTAGGAAGTTTGTTTCAGGGCTTGGGGTTATGCCTTCGATTCGACGACCTATAAAAATGTATTGTGACAACTCAGCTGCAATTACATTTGCCAATGAGCCTGGAATCATGAAAGGCACCAGACATTTCCCGATTAAGCATCACTATGTTCGAGAACAAGTCGAAATAGGTGAAATCGAAATGCTCAAAGTTCACACAGATGAAAACTTAGCAGATCAATTAACAAAGCCTCTACCTGGCACCAAGCTCTACAAGCATGCTGAAGGTGTAGGACTTAGATTAGTTGAAAGTTTAATGCCCATTTGTGATTAGTATTTGGATAAGGGATGTAATGTACAATTATTATTTTAATGAAATAAAATATGGTTTATGTTTATTTATTCATTGTCTTAATAATATATCCTATATTTGCATGTTTAAATCCATGAATAAATTGTTATTCTAAATTGTCCGTTGTCGATAATGATATGGGAATATCATTAAACTAAGACAAATTTGAGTATTGGTTTAGGATATACTTGAAAGTATATTGATGCGTAGTCATACCAATTTCACATGATATTCAATGAATTGAATATAAGACTTATCCCAACAATATGATTTAATAATTAATGTGAGAATCATATTTAAAGTTATCCTCAGACTTGAGAAACCAGATAAGTGTCATGGATGTAGTGCATTTTTGTGAAGCAATCTACCGCTCACCGTAACAGGGAGTTATAAAGGTTGTTTTCAAAAGTGTTGCAAAGTTCATGGGTTATTCTTGTAGTCCAGAAAGAATTTGTTCCTTCTGATTTGTTTGGAAGTTTAATACTGCTGGGTCCATCGTAGGGTTGACAAAATGTTTGCGTGGCCACGCGCAAAGTCTATCTGGAATACGTTCAGATGTTTTGGTAATTTTGTTCAATCATAAAGAGACGAGAAACAGAAATTTAATAAAGAACCTCACATCTTTATTAATGTAGTATTAGTAATGAAAGGATAATTATAATGATGAATCATTAAAGGTTTTTTCCAGGAAACCTAGCTCGCGTCGTGCTGGGGGCATTGGAGTGTTGCAAGACGCCAACCAATGTCATTTTACTATTAATGGATATACGAGTGGGAGCTGTTAAATATACGTATATAAATTAATGTGTAAATATCTAGTATCGAACCCGAGACCTCGGGATTGCACACATTACAAATGAGTATTAAGGAAAAATAATAAATGTTTTATTATATTTATTATTAGACACGAGAATATAACGACCGTTAGTACTTAACGGTAAAGGGACTAACGACCGTTAGACGAAAGAGAGAAAAATGGTGTTTATGTAATTTGGTAACCAAGGAAGGGTCTAGAACCCCCCCCCCCCCCCCCCCCCTTGGGCTTGGGTCGGTCGAACACCACCAATGGGGCAACCCATTGCCTTTGCTTGATCCCTAAGCTATCCTAATTACTATATAAACAAACCTAGGGTCATTGTTTTCATAATCTTTTGTGCACACAATTATCCCTAACTTTTTATTCCCTTCTTTTGGTCTAAAACCGATCGGCACACACCCCTAGGGTTTGTGGGTCGATTTTTGTTAATCAAAATTTGTTCTTGTGTAGTTACTTGCATAACCTTGATACGGTTTAATTTGTGTGTACAAGAACGAGGTAATAACTCACTATAGTTATTATCAAGAGATCGATAAACAAAACGGTAAGGGGTTTATCAAAGATCTATTATTACACAAGATCAAGATTTATTGAAGTGCATCGGGTACGTTACTATTTATGTTTTAGTTAATCTTTATATGTGTTATACTTGATCCTACGCTTCCGCAATACGTGTACTTTGGTTGTCATATTCTAACAGCTCTTCATCGTAATCTATGTAAATATTTGAGGTTCGATTTACATCAAAACTATTTTTTTTTTCCGATTTTGTATTATTGTGAACCGAATCTTTATTTTATTGTCATTATTTCTTTGGTTTTATCTAATTTCGAATGCATTTGAATTTTTTTGGTTTGATCTAAGGTTTGTACGTACGTTTCAAAGATCTATTTTCAAGATCTATTTTCTAATTCAAAGGTGGTTTAATTTTCGTGGTTATACACTAGTAGAGAAAGAACATTTTATAACGGACTTTTAATAACGGTTTTTAATTAAACCGTGTTAAATAATTTGAAAAACACAAAAGTAATATAAAAATAATATATATATCATTTAACACGGTTGTTTATTTTATCCAACTTTTTTTTGTTATTTACAGCGGTTATCTAGGAGTGCTTTAAAAAAGTTTAATATTATATAATTTTCCCTTATCATTTAAAGCGGTTAAGTATTAGAGTTCTAAAAGATTTCATATTTTATAATTAAATTTTCTCATTTACAACGGTGGATTACTAATGTTCTAAAAGATTCAATATTTTATAATTTATACTTGTTATTTATAACGGTTAACTAGAATAGTTTTAAATAATTGAGTATTTTATAATTTAATTTTATTATTTACAACGGCTGAGTATTACTGTTTAAAAAAATATTTTTGAATTCCAAATCTGAACGTTATAACTTCACCCAGCTTTTCCTTTATTTCTTTCATTTTTTTATGTACTCAACTCACTTTTCTTTACTAATATACTCTTTACTCTTCTTCACCAACCAAAACTTACCAAAACTTTGAAATCAATCTAACATTCAAAACTTTTAAACCAACTATTCCGCAATATTCCGTAATAAATGATTCATTAAACCAAATCTTCTACAATAATTGCTCATTAACTCTCTTCAACAATAATTGCTTCTCTGCTTCTCTTTACGAAGGTAAGCAATTTCAATTTCCGAACTTTCATGTTATTTGTTAAATTGTATTCTAGTTATATACAGTTTTGTCCGTATATATAGCTTAGATTTATAATGATAAATTAGTTCATTTAGTTAGTTGTATATCATATGCCTTAAGTTTTATACCCGTCCGAGATTAATCTACTAGAGATTAATTTCGGAAAGTCCCAATTTTTGGGACTGCTTTTTGAATATTTCGTCTCATTTAGGATATGATGTATAAGTTTTAACGAGTTTATTATTTAAGAAAATTTGGTACATATCTCTCTTTTACTCCTTTGGGTTGTGTTTTATACACATACTTGAGGAGTAGAGGGGAGATGCTGCCGAAATTTTCTTTAAATGGTAAACTCGGTAAAACATATACACATATGAGACGTAGTATTCAAAAAGTGGGTTAGAGACAAACCGTGACCACTTTTGTTTCATTCATGTGTATTAATCATGCACTTCATGTTATATTTGATTTTCAAATTTCAGATGGATCGTAGTAAATGGATGTACGACATTGGACATTCTGAAGAAGGATATGTGAAAGGTGTGCTTAGTTTTCTTGAAACTGCTGAGGCTAATCGGGTGAAAAATGGAGATCTTGAAATATGGTGTCCTTGTAAAGATTGTAAAAATTTTGATAAATTTAGTGATCTTAGTGTAATTGAGAACCATCTGATTACACGTGGTTTTGTGCTAAATTATACTCGTTGGTCAAGACATGGTGAATTACTAGTTAATAGTGGCAAGTCGGTTCATGTATCTAATGAAAATGAAAATAATGATTCATACATTAACGAGAACTTCGAAAAATTAAATCAGATGTTTCGGAGTATGGAAGGTATGGAAGGTACAATTGATGACAACGTTCAAGAAAAATTACAAAAAATGTTTGATGTTTCAGAAAAACCGTTATATAATGGTTGTAAATTTTCTATACTTAAGGTCGTGGTAAAGTTGTTTAACTTAAAAGCAAAACATGGGTGGAGTGATATAAGTTTCACAGACTTATTAGAGGTTTTGCTTGAAATGTTTCCCGACGATAACGGGTTGCCAATTTCGTTATACCAAGCCAAAAAAATGATGAGTCCTATGGGATTAGAAATTGAAAGGATACACGCGTGTCCTAATGATTGTATGTTGTATAGAGGTGCGTATGCGGATCGACATAAATGTATTACTTGTGGGGAATCGAGGTATAAGAGTAAAAAACAAACAAAAAATAATGATGTAACCAAAAAGGAAACAAATAAGAACGATGAGAATGAAGAAGAAACAAACGACAACGATGACGTAATCAAAATTGGGCCTCCTGCAAAACTATTGTGGTACTTTCCCATCATACCAAGGCTCAAACAATTATTTTCAAACGAGAAAGATGCAAAAATATTGCGTTGGCATGCTGGGGGGCGTAAAAGGGATGGAAAATTAAGACATGTGGCCGATTCACCTCAATGGAGAAAGATTGATAACAAATATGATAAGTTTGGCGCTGAGATTAGAAATATACGGTTTGGACTTAGTTCTGACGGTATCAATCCATTCGGAAACATGAGTAGTATTCACAGTACTTGGCCGGTTCTTCTATGCATCTATAATCTTCCACCGTGGTTATGGATGAAACGTAAATACATCATGATGTCATTGTTAATTCAAGGTCCGAAACAACCTGGTAACAACACTGATGTTTATTTGGCTCCTTTGATCGATGACATGAAAATTTTGTGGGGGGATTCCGGTGTTGAAGTATATGATGCGTATAGAAAGGAAAACTTCAATTTGCGAGCCATGATTTTTTGCACAATAAGTGACTTTCCAGCATACGGCAATCTGTCAGGATATACCACAAAAGGTAAACTTGCGTGTCCTGTTTGTGAAGATCAGACATCTTCAATGTGGTTACCGAATTGTAAAAAAACTGTGTTCATGGGGCATCGAAGATCGCTTGAAAAGAATCACCAATTTCGAAGAAAGAAAAAGGAGTTTGACGGGAAGCCCGAGCCTGGTAGAGTAAGGTCACGACTTGATTCAAAGGATACACTTTCTCGAGTTCAAAATATAAATACTGTGTTTGGAAAAGGAAAAAATAGTCGAATTGAAAAAGGAATCTGGAAAAAAAGTCAATATTTTGGGAATTAGAATATTGGGAGCATTTAGATGTTCGACACTGCCTCGATGTTATGCACATTGAAAAAAATGTTTGTGATAGCCTGATAGGCTTATTATTGAACATTCCGGGGAAAACAAAAGATGGGGTTAATGCTCGAAAAGACATGGTCTCAATGGGAATCCGATTACAACTTGCTCCCGAAGAGAAAGGTACGAGAGGCACATATCTACCACCAGCGTGTTATACTATGTCGAAAGAGGAAAAAATGAAATTTTGTCAATGCTTACACGATATTAAGGTTCCATCAAACTATTCTGCGAACATTAAGAAGTTAGTGTCAGTCGTAAAATGCTTGGTATGAAGTCCCACGATTGTCATGTTTTAATGACACATATGATTCCTATTGCAATTCGAGGTTTGTTGCCAAACAACGTTCGACATACGATCACAAAACTTTGCTTGTTTTTTAACATGATTCACTCAAAAGTTATTGATCCTGAATTGTTAGATTCATGACAAAAGGATATCATCGTCACACTTATCATCTTATCATGGTACTTACTAATTTAGGTTGTTTAATTTTCAGGAGCTTGAAGGGTGAAGAGCACAACATGTATGTTTGATTGAGTATAATTCATGTATGTTTGACTTAGTATGATTTATTTAGTTAGTTGATACTAAAGTTTTTGTGTCATGGAAAATTTGGGTACCATGTATAAGAAAATGGTTGTAAACTTTTATAGTTTATGTGTTGTTGTTACTTACTGATTTTTTGTTTTGTGTGAGAACAAGGACATGTATATTGCATTTGATATATGGTTGTAAACTAACGAACATGAACTATATACATACGAACAAATACAAATAGTTAAAATGAAATTGAGCTTGTTCAAGTTGGTCTGTTAAACTATGGCGCACGAATGTTTTGCCTACTTAGTTTTTTATTATTTGCTTGTTGTAAGTTAGTGATGTCATCTGAAGGTTTAACATTTGTAACACTAAACATATGTTTAACATTTTTTTAGGTGTAAACTAGTAGATACAATGGCTGGAAGGGGTAAGCGAGGTGCATCATTAGGTAAGAAAATTTATCCGCCCGAGTCGTTCTGTATTGAATTTGATGAAGTTGGAGCAGCCACGGGAGAGACCGCTGGCAGATTCAATACATGGTTTGGTAATACGGTGAGAGCAAGTATTCCTTATTATTTGGAATGGAAAAAAATGAAAAAGGAGACACATGATCAATTGAAGGAGCAGTTATGGTTGCATACCATGGTAAGTATACTTAACACAATTACATGTACCTCCATCCATTGTCTATATGTATAAAGTAAGACTTTTTTTTTAAACCAGGACACCTGGAGATTTCTTCATGATGATGAGAAGACTAATAAGAAGGCAAAGCCTGCACAATTGTCCAAAGTGAACGGGATACATAGAACATTCAGAAACACGCTCGTAGACTTTGTGAGACTAAACATACTACCTTTTGATACTTACAAATATCTGCCTAAGAATCTTGAACATTGGGAAATGTTTGTTGCTTACACGACCTCGGAAGAATTTCTGGTTTGTTGTCATTTTATACTTTTAAGTATAGGCTTCTTATTGTTAATGACTATTCAATCTGTTTTCATTCTTTATGTAACTTGAATGTGTAGGTAAAAAGTGAGAAAGCAAAGAAAAGTGCACTTAAGAACAAGGATCCGGCTCGAGTAGGTCGGTCAGGGTATGCTGGGTTGAGAGCTCTATGGAAAACGAATAAAGAAAAACTAATTGAAAAGATTCCATTGTTAGGGTTGTTGCAGTCCGAGCGTTCAATATTACATGTTTTGGGTAGAAGGAAAAAGAACAAAGAAACTGGGATAAAGGAGTTGACGGACCTTGTTAGTGAGAGATTGGATGCATTGGTAAGAGATATAGAAATATGCCTTAATTCTATAAGTTGCATGCTAATCTTGGAATATAGTGTTTTAACGATTATATAATGTATGCATTATTATTTGAACAGATTAATAAAGAGAAGGAAATGAAAGCTAATGGTACCTTTTATATAACGGGAATGGATCCCTAATAGGGGTGCTAGGAAAAGAGCATGGGGGGCGAACCAGGTCAGTGTCAAGTACTCAAGGAAGTAAGAAAGCTTTGGGATCTAACAAGGGTGAGATGATGCAAAAGGTATCAATGAAAGATTTAGAAAACATGGCAGGTAAAATAATGGCCGATGTAAAGCCCGAAATGGATCAATTACGAGCAGATATTGTGACACTTCAGAAAATCTCTGATGGTATGTCGAGTGGTGTTTCAGGTCATATAACCGTTGACAGATTTGATGAAATCAAGGTAATTTGTGCTTATATATGTATTTTGTTTATAATATATCGTTCATTCTAACATATATCTAAAAAATATTTATTTGTTTTATAGTATTGTGAGGTTATGAGTATCCATTTTGGAAAGGAGGTCAAAGTAGGGAAAGGTATAATATATCCGAAAAATATACACGGAGCTCCTATGGAGCCTGGTTACATGAAGATACAAGTCGACACAGTGTATCCGGGATGGGAGGGATTTAAGGTTCCTATGCCAACTGACGAGGTGACGCTTTTAGGAGATGCAACAAAAGATGCTCGGTTTATTCAGTGGCCAAAAGATTATCTCAAGGTACATATGAGTAATTATTATTTGCTAATTTTTGTGCTATGTTTGCTGTTTTTTTCTGCTTCTGTTTGGTTTATTTATGTTGTTGTTATTGCTGTTTTTTGTGCTATTTATGCTGGTTTTTTGCTGCTACTGTTTGGTTTATTTATGTTGCCATTATTACTTTTTTTGTGCTGTTTATTTTGCTGCTTTTTGGCTGCTTTTTTTGGTGTTGTTATGTTGCAATTTTTGGTGTTTTTGGCTTCTGCTGTTTGGCTTATTTAACTTGCAGTTTGGTTAATTTACAGCTGTTATTTGGCTGCTCTAAAAGCGTTGTTTGGTGTTGTTTTGTTGATATAAAAGTTGCATTTTGGACACTATAACTTGTTAGTCGTGATCTAAGTGTTTGTTAAATTAAATGTAGGTTGTTCCTAGAATGTCATTATCACTTGACTCCCCGTCAAGTAGCCCTTCAAGCAATCAACAGTGTAGTCCATTAGATCATCCTACTACTTCAAGTAGTTCACCATTACATCAGCCGACTATGAGCGAGCCTAATTGTGATCTACAACCTAGTTGTGATCTACAGGTAGTTTTCTAATCATAATATCCTTAAATAGTGTTAAATAAAAATAACAAATTGGTATAATCGAGGTCATATCATGAATGTAGGTGGAAGAAGGATTGCCAACACTAGCCACAATGTCTCAAGGTGCTCCAAAGAAAATTCCCCCAAAAAAGCTTCCTCCAAAACAAAAGAATATTCATCTCAAACAAAAGAACCTTCCTCCAAAACAAAAAACTCCTCCAAAACAAAAACAAAAGAGAAATCACACCGTTTTGCCACAAAAGGAATCTAGCACAATTGAGAAATACTTGAAAGTGTTGGCAAAAAGGCCGATGAATATTAGAAATATAGCCGACAAATTCATAAACAAACCCAAAAGTGGCGATTCTATCTTAGTTCCGGCGCTTGATGGGTTGTATGATGAGTTCTATTCTGACCGTATTTTTTATGACTCGGTGTTAGGCTGGATGTCGAATGGTTGGCTTGATGGCACCATTTTACATTGGTGGGGGATGTAAGTTCCTTATATATTATACAGTAATATTTATTATGATAACAAAAGTCTTTATATTTTTGAATGCTATTGATTTGAGGAAATAAATTGTCTTGATATTTAGGCATTTATATCAGTTGGTTCAAAATGGCTTGAAGGGTAAGAACAAGTGTGGGATCTTAAACCCATCAGAGATTGATTTCCGATTATGCCGTACACATGGTGATAAAGTCTTGAAACACATTGAGAGCACCTTAAGAGTACAACAAGACAAAACCATATTTATTGCACCATATTTGCAATGGTAAGTTCAATTCTTTGCTTCTTATATTGGTTTTAATTATACTATCATTTGCACTAAAATTTGTACTATACCGCCATTTGTACTAAAATGTTTAAAAATATGTGTAGTGAACATTGGGTGTTATTTGTGATTTGCCCTTTGATGAAGACGGGATACATATTGGATTCACTCAATAAGAGTTGGAATAAGAAACCTAGCTTATACTCTTTGACACCGCTAGTAGAAGCGTAAGTATATTCTAGCATTGATGTTAAATTGTTATAGCATTAATATTAAATTGTCAATTGCATACATAAAGTAATCTAGTTTCACAATATTGATTTCTAGGGCATGCCGTGGTACGTCTTGTGGTACGTCTTCACTTGATTGGAATTGGAATATGGTTAAGGTAAATCGTCTATCATACACTTAAATATATTTTTGTGCTCAAATTGACTTAGTTGTTTCATACATGTAATATGTGCTTAATTTGAATTTAGTGTCCCCAACAAGAAGCTACTTGGGAATGTGGCTATTACGTGGGAACTTCCCCCATAATGTGAGTACTTGTAAATGTTTATTTACTTTGTTCTATACTTAGATCTTATTTTCTTGTAAAATGAGTCATTGACTTTTCATCTTGATTTGTTCATAGGTTTGGAATGACTTTAAACCAAGAACTACCAGGCACATTGATGAATGGGTTAAGAATTCGGTGACACAATTTTACTCGATTCATTTCTCCCAAACTTGAGGTCTTTATTGTCTAATTGCATATGTATAATGGTTAGAGTTGTGGACAACTTTGGATATGTAACTTTGTTATCATGACATTGGATGATATTTTTGTGTATGAGATTGTCATGTTAGTTTATTAAATTAAGTTATGGTTTTATTCATTTGATTTGTTGATATTCTAGTTTAGTTTTCTACAGGAAAATATTTAGATTTACAGGAAAATGAGAAAATATTTAAGATCCGTACAGGAAAACAAGAAATATTTATATTTGGATTTGTATGGATAAAAATAATAGTAGCAAAAAGAAATGATTTAAAAGAACGGTTGGGTTTTGATGTAGTAAAAAAGAGATATAATATTATATGTATGGTGGGATAAAAGAAATGATTTAAAAGAACGGTTGGGTTTTCATGTAGTAAAAAAGAGATATATAATATTATATGTATGGTTGGATAATGTGTCCTGGTGGGATAATGTGTGTCTTTTACAGCGGTTACAAACCGTACTAAATAGTCATCTCAATTATTTATTACGGTCTATAATACAACGGTTCAATACCGCTTTAAAAGATGCATTTTAACCGTTTTTAAAAGCAGTTTGTGTACTAGTGATAAATCGTTAGCACTTGTATTGTTTTGTTGTTTCTTTATTGAAAATTAATTTAATATCGAACTATAAACTTAGGCTTTCATAAAACGTAGATTAGCGATAGAAGTAATATTCATTAATTTTGAATTGTTAGCATCATATATGCGTTCGTGTATGTGTTATAATGCACCAAATGGGTATAGAATATATTATCTATGTCAAACCAGTACTTGTTTTTTAATCATGCATGTATTTAGATTTTCCAACATCTAACTATACATGTATGTAAATATTGTGAATATGTGTTATGCT
The DNA here is from genome assembly GCA_030686995.1 of Artemisia argyi. NCBI lineage: Eukaryota > Viridiplantae > Streptophyta > Magnoliopsida > Asterales > Asteraceae > Artemisia > Artemisia argyi. Next base: position 127,369,498 of record CM060699.1, read on the forward strand.
TATTTCTATGATTAAAAATTCGTTTACATCACTTGATATAGATTCAGTTTTGTTGCATTTGCTCTTGAATATGTGTTAGTCAAATAATGCACATGTGTTTACATCATGAACATGAAAATTTTAAACAAATGCACATGTATTTACGTAATGAAAATGATGAATTGACAACGAATGCACATGTGTTTAAGTCATTAAACTTTATGTATATATGCAAATTTCCAAGTTTATATTTGTGTTTTTATTTGTTCTTGATTATGTACTAAACTATTAATATTGGATGCAAATTTTCAGATCTATCGTGAAGGCGATGAATAAAAATGCACTTGTATAAGATGAATTATATAATAAAAGTTTGCTCCTAGTCTATTTTATAATTTATGTAATATGTCGAATGATAATTGATGGTGGCAGGTTACTTGACGTGTGGCTTTGGCATCGAATTGTATCAGTTAAGATGAGTGAGACGATAAAAACACATGTGCACAAGGATAAAAAACACATGTGTAGATTTCATGGGTTATTGAACCAGACGAGGAATACACGTGCGCGCTTAAAAGATGAACCAACTGTTAAAGACATTGTATTATGCACATGTGAACACTTCATATATTTGTAATAAAACATATTTATGTAATATTTTTTTTAATAAAGTTTTATTATTTGTATAAATTTGCATAAATCTATTAATACAATTTTGTTGTTTGTATACATATTTATGTAATATTTTTTAAAGATACATGTGCAAATACAAAACACTTATGCATAAATGAAAAATACAATTGTCACATAATGCAAAACACATGTGCACATAATCTTTTTTTAAACAGGTATAATGCAAAATAATAATAATAATAATAATAATAATAATAATAATAATAATAATAATAATAATAATAATAATAATAATAATAAAAAATAAAAATAATAATAATAAATCCTTGTATTTAGGGAATTTAAAAAACGTTTTTTATAAAAAAAATCAAAAATAAAATAAAAAGTATTTTTACCATTATATCCTTTTGAATTATATAATAAAATTTAATATCCAAAAAAATCTGATGGGTTGATACTAGTTCTCACAGTTCTCGCAATTTATTTGGTTCTGAAAATAACCTCACCCTATATATAATTTTGAATCTTTAGAGGGATATATATGCAATTTCTTATTTAGTTTTTATGCTTCAAAATTAAAAATATCAAAGGATATTTTCTCTCTCTATATCATACATTGAAAACTTGAAAATTCACAAGATTTTCCTCAAAAATCTATCGCTATAGTCTAATCGATGCCTCCGTTTGGAACAATAAGATAACAATTGATGCACTGCGATAGGTAGCGTGACAACCTGAAAATGGTAATAATTAATGCTAGTTATTTCATAGGTTACGTCTTTTGAGAAAAGTCGATATATCGATACCATTTGCGATAGCAAATTTCCCCATAAATACACCCACTACGTCTAAATTTTTATTCTTCCACACAAACATTATCTGTATACGTTGACTAAATAATACTAACACTTATGCCAATCTCTATACGACTTTTTACAAACATTCGTTTAGATCCTCATAAAAAAATCAATCTCTGGATTTATTATGGTCTCAAACTAGGCATTTATCATTTTACATCAGGTTAGACTTGTATCAAACTTGACACTTCGAGGTCTTCATCAATTTAAACCACGAGCCCTCGGGGTGCTTACGTAATAATTTTTCACGAGGTGGAGTGGATATGGTTGTTGTTTTAATTCAAAACCTTGTATATCCTCTCAAAGTCCGTGAAGAAAATTACGGTTTATGACAGAATCCTTCTGCGCGCCCACATACCTCATTTGATTAGATGCATTATGGTTTTGTTCCCCATCTTCATTCTTAGAAACGAAAGGGTCTATGACAAAGAAGGTTCAATAAATAAACCAGCCGCAAATCTTTGCTTAACGTGAAAGGATTCTACACTCTAACTTATGCTTAACGTGGTTTGGAAGTTTTACTCTGCCATTTTTCCTATCTATGTTACTCGCATAATATTTATATCAAAAGATGTATTTTTGGTGTAGTTTGGCATTTTCATGTCATATTTGGATTCAATGATTATCCACACAAATTTGGTGTAGTTTTTATCAACTAGGTAGGTGTATTAGTCCCATCTAGTTTACTCCGTAATTACTCTTTGGATTCAATGTATGGCCACAAATTTGATGTAGTTTATGGTGTTTGGAACTTTGGTTGTATTTTTGTTGTACTATGTACGCTATTTTATTTATTTATTTATTTATTTTTTATTTTTTTCAAATTTTATCTTGCGTGTTTCAAAGCGTGTTCACTGTTGAGAATGGACCCAGTAATGCAGTAAACGCACATGGATACAGTAAAAAAAAAACCATCCAATCATCCTTTTCTTTTTGTAATGAGTCCAAGGGCCATAGGCCCAGCATTCTATTTGAGATCTGACAATGTAAATAGTAGGCAATTTCCTTGGAGCATTCCCGAAATAAACACATGTTAAAACAGACAAGTCGAATGAATGGCGTTTTTTGATGAACCCACGGTTTATCAATTATCAGCCATATCATCAAAGATGGCGTTCTTAATTTAATTACTTAACTAGCAGTTCGAATGAATGAATTAGTAACTTCGGATTTATTACATATGCCTCAAGGACCGAACTTAGTAAGGATTATTTCTAAGCGACTGAATTAAGAATTGATAAACAATTTGATGCTTTTCTCTTTGTTTACATCAGTAAAGGATTTCTAAGCGACTGAATGCTTCACAGTTTGTTTCTATCAGTAAGGGATTTATAAATGAGTGAATGCTTTACTGTTTGTTTTCATCATTAAGGAATTATGAAAGGTTGGATGGGAGCTAAATGTACCACCTATTGACAACTGTGGTTCTTGCTACTTTTGTTCAGATGTACGTATGTAGGGATGAGCACGGTACCGGTCCTGTACCGAATTAGTGGTACCGATTTTTTCTCGAGCATAAATAGTGGTACCGGTACCGTATCGAACGGGATTCGGATACCGGTACCGGTACCGGGAAATTGGGTTTTTCCCGTTTTTATTCGGGAATCTCCCGATTTGGTACCGGTCCCGTACCGAATTAGTGGTCCCGATTTTTTTTCCACCTTATTTATTAGTCCCGGTACCGTACCGTATATCGAAAACGGTACCGTTTCGGTACGGTTCCGGTTCGGTTCCGGAATTCGGGTCGAAATGCTCATCCCTGTACGTATGTGTGTATCAAAGTAGCTCAATCACTAATCTCTAATTAAGTATAAAATAAGATACCTCTGTTAAATGTTACGTATAACATTAATAGGTAAATGTCTAGTATCGAACCCGAGACCTCGGGATTGCACACATTACAAACGAGAATTAAAGATTAATAAATATTAATACTTATGTATATTTATTAATAACACAAGTTTAAGGACTAATAATCGTTAGTGATTAAATGTATGGACTAACTATCGTTAAATAAGAAGGAAAAGGACTAGATTGTAAATTGGATGACAAGAAGGTTCCGGAACACCCTATGTGTGTTGATGGCCGGTCGACAAGGGGCAAGAGAGACCCAACCCAACTCATACTTGTCCTCCAAGATTACACTAGTATATATACAAACCCAAGGGTATCTCATTCACATCTTTTGTGCACACACAATACCCTAAAGGTTTTCTTTTCTTCTTCTTGGTGTCTAGCCGATCGTACACCCCTATATACTTAGGGTTGTCGAATTTTGTTTTACAAAAACAAGTCTTGTGTTTAACCTTGCAATCACTTTAATTCGGTATTAGTTTGTGTGTACAAGAACGAGGTAATAACTCACTATAGTTATTATCAAGAGATCGATAAACAAAACGGTAAGGGGTTTATCATAGATCTAATTCTTTAAAGTTCAAGACTTGCTTACTTGATTCTTGTTCGGGCTAGAATCACCACGGTACGTTACTATTATGTTTTGGTTAATATTTATGTGTTATGCTTGATCCTAGCTTCCGCAATACGTGTTCTATGATTGTCATATTCTAACAGTTGCATCACGAGCCATGTATAACATGTAATTGATTACTAAAACATAATAAAAATCGAATCTTTAATTGTTTTAGATACATGTTTTGATCTAGGGTTTTTCTTTTTAATTTTTTTTTTGAAAAATTTGAAACCCTAACCCTAACTTATGGGGTGGGGGTCGATTTCCATATAAACCCTAATTAGGGTTTGTGGTTTTTTGATTAGTATGTTATCACTAGAAACCCTAGGTCATTAACCGGTTATGTGATCGTATCTTGTGACCTATGTGGTAATTGTTATGCTTTAATCCGTGACGAATCATGCATGATAGTCATGGATCTATTAATTGTCTATTATTGTCACATGTTTAGATAGATCTAAAATTGGGGAAGACCCCAATATATATATATATATATATATATATATATATATATATATATATATATATATATATATATATTAAAATCAATTTATGTGCTATGTGGTATGTGATTAACTTTGGCCTACGCAATTGACTTGTCAATGTATGTGGCTCATCTCCTTCAAGAGGTGAAGGCCCTAGTTAATTATATGCATATAAAACCTGGAATTGATTTTGTTAGGATCTTTTCTAATAAAGATTGCATGTGGATAATTGTTCCACCATTTATATTTATTAGTTGTATTGATTTGTCTTTGATTAATTGTTTTATTATTTTTTAATTGTTTGACATGATTGTAAGCAATAAAAGGGTGATTTTTATAAAGAAAATAATATGGACTAATAATGGTGAAACTTTAAGTGATAAAGATTGAATATTGCGGTGTCTTATGTGCCAACAACGGTTCGCTTCGCACGGTAATTCGCTCCAAGGCGAGACTAGCAAGATTCATACTTTATTACATGTTTTGAGATTGAATCCATAAACTTTTGCTTGATTGATGTTTTGTACAACATATTTTTAAAAGTAACTCCTTTAAGACAAAATTCATAGTCGTGGTAAGAAGGCTTGGAAAGAGCCTTAGAGTCTGCCTTGGTTATCACACTTACGAATAAGTCTTAAACGATTTTCTTTTAAAACCATTCTTGTTGAAAGTCATCTTAAGGTTTGTTAAACCTCAAGTAAAACTTTGTGTATTAATTTCAAGAATTGGTAATAAAAAGTTTTTTAAACTTGTGCTATAAAGATGAGTGCATGCATCTTTATACATATTTTGATTAACACATCAAAATTGAATACCCTAAAAATTAAAGTTACATGCCATCTATCTATAAGGAACACTTGGAATTTTAATTTAGTAAACGTGAGACCTAGGCTAAATTTCTATAACAAGGTAAAATTCTGTTAATGTGTGAGACCATAGATAGTAATTTTACAGTTTCTAAGGTAGACGACTTAATTAAGTTGTGCGTGAGACTTAGAACTTAAGGCATGAGATGGGATGAAACATGCTTACAAGGCAAATTGATGAATCAATTTGATGTAAATCCCATAATGGTCTAGGAATTGGAAATCTTGTTTGCCAATTATTGTTCGACAGATTACCATCTTTTATACTTTCACCACTAGGAGATCAACTGATGTGGTGGAATCTATGTAAAGTTGGATCCTAGATTTTTAAGAAAATTAGTTGGTTATATGAATATAGCCTTGGGTATTTTATTTTCTTGAAGATATTTATTATCGAAAATACTAATTGTTAATACAAATATCGCCTAAAAACGTTATTTATATTTTACGATCTTTGCTAAGTTTTGTTAATGACAAAGTATGAACTTTAGCTAGGAGTAAATCATCACTTTAAGTGTTTAAGTCTTGTTTAAACTAAGGTTTACATTTCCTTTTAAACAAAACATTGTTTTTATTTCTTAAATTAGAAAGTGTCTTGTCACATCACATTTATTTCTTAAAATAGTAATGTCACATCACATTTAGGGCAAGCTTTGTCAATATACATTTATGGTAAGAAAGAGTGTTTGACTAACCATATGTTTGCTTGCAAGTTTTGTGTTTGACTAGGTGTAATGAGATGTCACCTTGTTTGGTTTGGAAGATTTATTGCAAAACCAACTGCAACCCTGACGGAACCCTGGGGGTACACGGGCGGAACCCATCTGAGGGTTCCGCCTGATCCGCCAGACCTGCAGAATGGTTTGCTATAAATACCAAACCATTTGTTAGTTTTGAGTCACCCCTTTAGGACATATTTTCACATACTCTCTCAACTAACTCAGTAACATTTGACTTGTGTGATTCTCTTATGTAGCAAGGGACTTCACAAGATCATTCAAGAAGTTACAAGCTTCAACTCTAAAGTTGCAAGTCTTGTTAGCTTGGTCATGTATAAGCTTTGGTAGTTTATACTTCAGTTGTGTCATGTATGTAGAAGTGATTGGTTAGTATTTTAGGCCTCAAAATACGTAGTGTGTCGGGAGTGGTTGTACCCTTGGAAAAGAACTCGACATCTAGCTTTGTGTCGGTAAAAGTGTAAGCGACGTACGGGAGTGGTAGAACCCATGTAAAAGAACTCGACATCTAGCTTAGTGTCGGTAAAAGTGTAAGCGACAAATGGGCGTGGTTGTACCCTTGTAAAAGAACTCGACATCTAGCTTAGTGTCGGTAAAAGTGTAAGCGACGTTGTAAAGGTTTTCTCCGCCGGTGAAAGGAGCTTGTTGATTAGTGCTTATAACTCTCGAGTTGGAAACTCGGGGCGTGGATGTAGGGCAAGGAAAAAGAGTCCTTGTAGCCGAACCATGATAAACAATCGTGTTGTGGTTTGATCATTTCTTTCTTTATCTTTGCTTATTGCATGTTGTCTTTTAGTTAGAATCGCTAATCACATATAAAGCTTTTCAAAGAATTAAAACAAGTAAAGTTGTGTTTATATCTTTAAACAAATATAAAGCTTTTTAAAGAACTAAAACAAGCAAAGTTAGGATTATCACAAGTAAAGCTTTTCAAAGTATGAAACAAGTAAAGTTAGAATTGTTATTCACATGAAAAGCTTTTCAAAGAATCAAACATACAAAGTTTTGTTTATATCTTTAAGCAAACGTAAAGTTTTTTAAAGGATATTCAAGCTAAAAAGGATTTAAAAAGCGGTAAACTATTCAACCCCCCTTCTAGTTTTCCACAATTGGCATCAGGAGCTACGTTACTCAAGATCTTTAAAATAGAATGTATTTTAAAACTTGGATCGATCCATGGATTTTGAAAATCTCAAAGAAGGGCAACCTATTCAAAACCCACTGCTATTTGAATAAGAAAACTTACTTGAATGGAAAAGTTATTTTGAAAAACTATGTGAAATCAATTGATCAAGATCTTTGGCATATTATTTCTTTTGGTGATTTCAAACCAAAGAAAACAAGTTTTGTAAACCAAGATAACTATCTTGAACTTGATAAAAATACTAAAGCTAAAACAATGATTTATAAAGCTTTAGTACCAAATATGAAAGAATGTATTTTTGTCAAACGGCTAATGATATTTGGAAAAATATGTTAAAATTTCATTAAAAAATATGTCAAGTCAAAGATGATAAATTTGATCTCACATATGAATTAAAAGTCTTAGAAATATTAATAGATAGACATTTAGTTGAGATTAATACATGTACTACTAGTTTAAATGTTTTAAATGAAGGTGTAAGTGAAGATGATTACTCATGTCGAGCTCTTAGTGGACTTGCTTACGATCATGGAATAACACGGATGAAGAAGAAGCCAACCATCCGGTTTGTGATTCTCAACTAGATAAAACATCAAGCAAGGTACATTTTGAAACCAAACACTTTTGCTTTGACAAATTTATCCTAGAGTTTTCTAAACTAGAAAATGAGTCTAAACGTTTATTCAACATGGACCTAAAAACTATCTTCAAGAATGAGTCTTCAAAATCTTTTAAGAATATCTTTGAAAAGGAAATCTTGTTAGAAGATAAAATGTCTAGAATTGAGAGTAATGTTGAAATTGATTTAGAATGTAAAGTGTGTCTAGATTACAAACATAAGATTAAAAAGCAAAATGAGAAAGGAAAAATGCTAGCTAAATTTGATGAAAGCTCAAAATCTCTTGAAAGATTGTTGAGGAGTCAAAGGTTGTTTGAAGATAAAACCGGATTAGGATTTAACTCAAAAGCACCATCAACTAGTAAAACAATACAAGTAAAATTTGTCTAACCTAGAAGAAAGATTTAGAGATAATTCAATCTCTAATAGAAACTCATGATAAAAGGATTAAGATTATCATGCTCTATGCTTTTATATGATTATATAACCTTCTTGGATACATGAGTAATTGAGTTTCAAAGCGTGTCGTCAAACCAAGATTTTACGGGTAGTGTTTATCCTCTTGATAGCATCTCTATGCAATTTAAAATGTATGCATTACTTCAACATGACTTTGATTGTCTCTTGTTTCTAGCATTATGTGTTGGAATATGTGTTATTTGTAATACTCTAAAGTGTTTACCTGCTATTAGTAATAACTAAGATTAGATTCTATGCAACAAGGAATTTCATCATTTGTACTAGTAGGAGATATAAGGTGTTTTGGTTTTTTAACCATCAAGAGATAAACACGAGAAACTCTTGAGTGAGTCTCACTCAACTCTTGCTTACAAGTGAGCTAACTAAGAATTTCCTAAGTGTTAAAATGTCTAACACTTTTGTGATGCTTGCAAAACAAACCTTTGTTAAACAACATTCCCAAACACCATACTTTGAATCTTAAATTGTGTTTTTCTTCAATCACTCCTTTATGATAATCTCACATAAAACACACAAGGTGAAATAAATCACATTAGCATACATTAGGATGTGTGAAAGAAAATGAGTTTTCAACATCTAGGATTTACACATCAAATGTGACACTTAGTCTCATGATGTTGTACCTCTTGGACTTTTTCAAAACAAATAGAGTTCATAGTGTCTTAAGTAAGAAAACCCAAAGAGTCGAGGAGTCATTGAATATAACATTTAACGAGTGATCTCCTCCTTCTAAATATCATCTTTGGTAGATGATAACTTAGTCGAAAGTCCAATGATGGCAAGACAAGTATGTTGTGAAAAACATTAAGAATAAAAGTACAAAATAACATCTTCTCACCTTAAGTCAAACATTGAATCATGCAAAATTGACATAAGTTATAAAACTTGATTTATAGGTCATAGTTGTGTCTAAACAAATCCAACAAAAATAGTTTTTGGAATTTAGAGTAAAACAACTAGTGAAACAAAATAGATGTTTCGAAGTAATCATGTGATTATAAGTGTCAATATTTGAAAGACTTTTTGATAATAAAAGCAAGCTCCAAAAGCAAGGGATTTTAACTTAAAGACATTCTTAGTTACTCTCTTGTTCTCAATAGTTAAGATATTGATGACTTATCAAGAATGAGATTAGTAAATCCGTAGGTAAAACTAAACATAGAGAAATGTATGGAAGTATACTTGTTCTCACAACAAAGAAATCCAACATTATGTTTAGTGCTTGTTTATGTGCTCGTTTTTAGGGAAGATCATAAGACAACTCTTTCGGAAGAGCTTGTTTGGAGTCATCAAAAGGTACTACACAACTAGGATTATGGTATCCCAAAAGAACGGGAATAGAAACCATAGTGTATGCCAAATGGAATTATGTTGGTAATAAGTTGATAAGAAAAGCACAAGTGGTACTTGCACTTTTATACTTACTTACCCAATGATTCTCCAAAAAGCTTAAGGTTCTCTAAGTTGTATCGGATGGAGAAGCACGTCAACAAGCTCCACTTGAACAAGAAAATTCGTGTCAACAACGGAATTCATCTTATCAACATTGTTATCCCTTCAACAAAGGAAGCATCGACTTCAGCGACAATCCAATCCATTATGTTCTTAATTGACATATTGTGATCCGTCATCATCGCCTTGGTAAAAATGTTCATTGAGGAACATCTTAACTAAGAAAGTCTTATACGTTAACCATTCTGTCAACGTTTTCACGAAACCTCTTGAATGAGAAGCTTTCATCATCTCTAGACTTAGGTAAAGAATCATAAGACTTAAAACCTTAGCTTTGAACATTAGGATAAAACCACAAAAATCAATAGGAACAAGAACAAATGTCAATTGGGTTTCATCCTTAAACATTTAACACTTAAGTTCACTTGTTCTTTCACCGTCATCTCATCACATTCACCTTGTGACATATCTTAGCCCATAAGCTTCACAAAATGAGTAAAACTTCAAGCATCTTCCTCATAACCTTTTGTGAAATGAGAAACCGAGTTATCCTTTGTCCTATCAATATCGAGTCATTCATCATTTCCATGCCTTCAAAGAAACCAAGAGTCAATATCATCTTCACCAATAACTCCACCTAGTCATCTTCACAAGAAGATTCCACAATGCAACCAAACAAGTGTGTCATCCCCACTATAACCTAACCTATTAAGATTAAACCACCTTTCATGATACATAAACCTATGTTCACCATTGTGTTGCTCTTTGAAACAAAGGGCAATTGTCATATCCATACTCTCATTAACATATTTGTCTATGTCGTCAAAAGTCAAGTGAATTTCATTATGAAATGCGTCTCTTCCACTTTTTAGCAAGTGAAGAACATAAAGAAGATCTCCAAGCTTCAAGTGTTGTCAAGAAATCACCACCTCATTTCACATATCCACCCTCGGTCGTCAACCATACTTTACGACCGTTCACCACATTGTTAAAACAAATGAAAAATGTCATTGAAACATCACTTGCATTATAAAACGTTTTTAAACATCAAAATGAGTTAAGTTAACCGCACCACCACATTATTTTCATATAGGCACACACTAGAACATACACATTACAATAGTCGTTTACTTAGACAAAAATGTGAAAATTTGATTTTCTAGGAATCATCATGCCTCCTCTAACTCACTACGACCACAAGGACACCATCAAGTATCTACCCAAACACCACAAAACCAAAGGTCTTACTCAAATCGTTGTCTTTAATGCCTTAGAAAAACGATATGTCCATAAGGGTAGAACCATTGATCCATCCTTCTTAGAAGGTACAAACCTCTACACGGAATTTGCCACAATCAACTTTGAGTGTCTCTTGGAAATCGACAAGCCTATTTGTTCTAGGTTCATTTTAGAATTCTATGCATCCGTCACCCTCTCGAAGGATGAGTATGGTCGCATGTCTATTAACTTTAGGGCTAGTAGTCATCAATACTCCTTCACTCTCGAGGAGTTTGCTCAAATCCTAGGTGTCCCAAACCATGGTACTTGCATATACTTCGACTTGCACTCCCTCTCAACTCTTGACACGCTCTTTGACCGCATCTATCCCTATGATACCCCTCTTGTGTCCAAAGATGAACATCGTGACCACCTCTTCATTAGGACCACCAACACTAGGAGAACTAGAACCGGTAATGAGGTCATCAAGGACCCTTATGGAATGGAATTCAATGAACTCAAGCCCCAATTCAAGAAATGGGAAGAACTCCTTAGAGCCAACGTAATTAGCACCATAGGAAACCGGGATCACATCAATATTTGCCTCTGCTACACGCTCTACTCCTTGTCCGTTAGGCAACCCTTCAACCTTGCCTACTACATGACCAAAAGAATGACCGATATTCCCGTGTAAGGCACAACGTCTATGCCGTATGGAATGCTCTTGACCCGTCTCTTTAGGTTCATCTCTCCCATTCCATCAACTCCTAGAGGTCTTCACCTAGACTACTCTCTCATTCCACACGCTTTTGTCCCACTAAGTGATAGGAGAATCTACAAAGCCCAAGGTAAACATTGTCCAACTTTAGGCTTTGCCCAACTCTAGGCTCACACCTCTAGAATACATTTCCCAACTTTCGGATATTCCAAATGAGTCGGCGGAGTTCAAGCAAACAAAGGGGATGTTCAAAAACATCAAGAGATTTCTTGGAAATCTCAAGAAGAAGATTGACCGTCTATGAGAGCGGGTGTGTATGTCACACCCCCGAAATTCGGGTCCAGCGGAAGCATACGTGTCACTGGGGTGCAACTCAATTGGTATCATAACATAAGGTACAAAGAATGGTTTCATTTCCTTTATTTAGAATGGAAGTTGTTATCAAAAGCATTTATTTTACATATTATAAAAGAAGAGTGGAAATAGGCCCATAATTTAGTTAAAGCGGTCCCAATTAGTTATCAGAGTCTTCTATGACCATGCCATGCCAAAAGCCACCAAAGGTAAGATGACGCCTTAAGAACCTGAAAATACATGCTAAAACGTCAGCATAAAGCTGGTGAGTTCATAGATTTTAGTAAACAAGTAATTTTCGGTAAACAAGTATTTTCGGTAAACAAGTATTTTCGGAAGGCAAGACAATATAACAAATACAATGTCACAGCCAAAAATAAGGTATACAGTGCCTAAAGCTCATGACCCCGAAGCTCGACGTAATCGTATGCAATCAAGCATAAAATGCCCCAAGTAAGTGTTTGCCAAACACTCGGAAGTAATCCGAATGATATGCGTCCGTTTGACAGGTTGGCGCGACCAACTCGGACGGGGTGTCAACCCAAATAGATCTATCCACAGCATTCGCGCTCACACGCATGTAATTAACGGTTCATGATAAAGGGGACTTCAGTGGCAGTAATAGGTAACTCAGGCAAAGTAACAGTTTTGTATTTATGTCCGCAAAAGCAAGAACTTGTATCCATAAGAAAGTAATCAAGGATGGATTAAGTAATTCATAAGGTATTCAAGTAATCAATCAAGTATTTCAACCATCCAGTAATGTTTGAGAAAATGAATCGCGTTAAAGTAAAACAAGCATTGAATTTAAATAGTAATGAGCATGTATCTTCCCCCAAAACAGTTGTAAAACAAGTAAAAGTAGGGGTTATGAACTCACCTTAGCAAAAGTAATATCCGATAGACAAAGTAGTAGTTGGAAATAAAGTCCGGGTACTCTAATCGCAGCCTAAATAATGCATATGTCTTAGGTTCGAAAACAAGGTCAAGCATGCAAGTCATACACTATATTATCACTTGTACATGTCGTCGTAGTATTCGTCGTCAAAAATGTATTTAATCAAAGTGATCTCGAGTTTAAGTCATCCACCATTTTAGAAAACGTAGCTTGTAAATCTCACAACCAAATATTAGTCGTCTTGAAAATATATATTTGAAAAACCCTAACGCACCTAATAAGTATACGTAAGGCTCTACCATTCTTATTTACGTCATTTTAGCCAAAATACAACTTAAAATGTCCAAAAGTCCATTTTATAAATTCCATCAGCTTTTAAATAAAAGCTGTCAATTTTTGTCCAACTTCTTTAGGCCATAACTTTCGCGTCGTAGCTCCGTTTTTCAAGTTCTTTATATCCCCGCGAAGGTATTCAAGTGTACTCTAGTATTTTCAAGGTCTCGGTTATTTTAGAAATCATTAAACCTCAGTTTTCCTAGGTAGAAAATCGAGACAGACTTATTATTTTCAGAAAGTTATAGTTTTCGTCGCAATATTGAAAATAGCATATCTTTTTCGTTATAAGTCCGTTTTAACCCGTTCAAGCGGCCACGTTCTCGTTATTAAATCTATTTTCTATATTTCAAGTCCAATATGGCCAACCAAGTACTGATTTTCCACAGGGGGTCGAAAAGGGACAGATTCATCATAATAATGTCAAGTTATTTTCCTAGTATTTTCTTGGCTACAATATTTTACCAACAACTCCAATTCTTGTCCTAGGTCATCCATCAACTAGAAAAAAATAGTGATCTAAACATAACCTAACAATATTTAAGAGTCCTTGTTCAAGATCATCCAAGTATTCAAAACTAACATATATATATATATATATATATATATGTATATAAAGTTTATTTTATTTTTCTTGTAAAGATTTTTATTAATAACTTTTCTTGTGATCAAAACTTGTAAAAATATATTTTCTTGGCAAGAGATCAAAGTGGATGTAAGAGATGTTTCAACATGTACCAAGTGATATTAAGTATATATACTAGACAAGCACAAAAATCATGAAAATCATGAAGTATTAGTAGTGTAAAAGAAAAGATTACTTACAAAGGTGATTAGTGAGATGAGGGTTGTAAAACACTAGTGTAACCCCAAGATTAGTACCCCAAACCCTTGTTAAACTATCCTAAGTATCCTAGTAATTAACCAACAAGCTCACTTTCCTTCCTTGCTCCTTAGTGTGGATCGATTTGTATAGATGAGTGAGAGATGAGTATTTATTTTTCTTGTAACAAATATATGGCTAGTTTAGGGAGATATATATATAGCTAGGAGAGGTCAAGTTGGTAAAAAAAAAATCTTGGGTCTTTGTCCTTGTGGCTTGGCCGGTTTTCATGGGAAAGGAGGGGGGGCAAATGAGTTGCTCTAGCCACCAAGAATTAATTACATGTCTCTCAATATTATAAGGTTGAAATTTTGGTACATTTTGTAGTGAGATTTTTATACATTATAGGGGGGAGGGCGGCTCATTAATTAGGAGTGGAAGAGTTTGGTTTAAATTTGTATAAAATGTGTATTTTGAATGTACTGGGTAGTAAAAATATGTATTGGGTATTAGTTTGGTAGTTAACGAAAGTTATACGTAATTAAACGTAAGGTGTAAAGAATTTAATTTGGCCATTGGAAAATATTTGTGGGACTTTTGTAATAATTTTAGAAGTATAAAAATACCCTAAAAATAATTGTTGAGAAAGTCGGGTATGTCGAGTGTTACATTCTTGAATAAAAATTAACGATTGTTGAATTTAAAAACCGTAAGTACTTAAAGAATAGAAATTCGTTTTATAGAATAAAATGGTGAACTGGGGAAGGAGCAAGGTACCGGAGCGTTGTGGACTAAAATTAACCTAAGTCCTAGAGTTCTTAGAATTTAATTAGAAATTCGCGTCGATTCAAGTAAAAGGCTCATGTAAAAATGTTTCAAATTAAAAGTCAAGAATTTAAATTCGAGTTTAGAAATTAGTATTGACCTGGGAAATAGCGGGTTGTGACATTCTACCCCCCTAAAAAGGGAATCTCGTCCGCGAGATCCAGTCAGCGTTGGTCATAGGAGTGTTTTGGTGAAGAGGTGGGGGTACTTCTGACGAATCCGGTCTTCTCGCTCCCAAGTGAATTCGGGACCTTGTTGAGAATTTCAGCGAACCTTAACGATAGGAATTCGACTATGTTTCAACTACTGGACATCACGATCCATAATCTCGACCAGTTCTTCGATAAAGTTAAGCTTGTCATCAAGCTGAATCTCTTCTAACGGAATGATAAGGGATTCATCGGCTAAGCACTTCTTGAGATTGGAAACATGAAACGAATTGTGCACACTGCTGAGCTCCGGCGGAAGCTCAAGTCTGTAAGCTACAGGGCTGACTCTAGCCAATATCTTAAATGGGCCAACGTATCTCGACTTTAACTTCCTGCATTTTTCGAACCATATCACGTCTTTCCAAGGCGAGACTTTCCACATAACTTGGTCGCCAATCTTGAAATTCTAATGGTTTGCGTCGCACATCGTATAGCTTATTATGTCGATCATGTGCAGCCTGTTGACTTGGAGCGTTGTTCCAAGCCCTGATGGGTTCTAACGATGAAATGACCAAGGAAGTGTACTAATAGCCAAAAGAAGTAGATGTCAATGCTAATGAAGGAGTGAGAAGTACATTACAATACACATGAAAGAACTAATGAATCATAAGAATAAAAAGGGAATCATGTCAAGTACCATGTTTTAAGAACAGAGAATGTCAAGATGAAAGGTTGCAAACGAAGAGATCAACAATTGAAAGAACATTCGTACTAGTATGAGCCAATAATGCTTGAAAGAAAGATTAAATATCCGTACGAATAAAGAAGCAAACTGCTATCGATTAACGAAAAAGAATTAATGAATCACAACAATAGCAAATAGAATTAGATGTCAAAACAAAGAATGATTGAAAGGAGATTAGATGTACAAGTGGAGAAGGAAAATGCGATTGATTTATGCAAACGAAAGAGTCAATAAATCATAACAATAGTAAATAGGTTTAGATGTCAAGAACAAAGAATGCTTAAAAGGCATGTTTGAAATCAGGATGAACAAAGAAACAAACGAAATAATAGGTGAAAGAAGGACCAATAATGATGCAAATAAACGCAAATAAAGGAATCATAAATCATTACGATAGTAAAGAGGATGGATGGAGAATATCAACACAATAATAAATTAACCGAGAGAATCAAAGTGTTCAAATAATAATCAAGAGGGGTAAATACTGAAAGATAGAGTGTCAAATGAGGACAATCAAGAAATGAGACCGACAATAAGCATCCCATATGAGAATAAATGAGGACAAGCAATGAATGAGAAAAGCATTACGCAAATCGAATGCTAAGTAAGAACAACAATAAATACAAGAGACATTAAATTTTTCGAATGTTGATTGAAGGTAATTGAGAGCGAACAATAAATGAGAAAGACAATAAATGTCATAACTATGAACAAGTAATCAGCGAGAAGTTAATTAGTATTACGAATTTTGATTAAGATTGAATGTGAACAACAAATAACCGGTTAGACAATAAATGTCACGAATGAGAGCAAACAGCAAATGAAAAGTCGAATATTGATTGAGTAAGGATGAAGACAGTAATAAATGGGAAAGACAATAAGTGTTACGAACGAGAATGAGTCAATAAATGCAAAGTCAAATAAGTATCAAGGATGTTGATTGATTATGAATGAGAACAACAGCAAATGTGATAATCAATAAGTATAGCGAATGTTGATTGAGAAGGACAGAATATTCGTACTCAACCTCTCAGGCTTTATTCTGGTCTAATGAGACCATAGGTTGGTCGTCAAGCAGTTTCTACTGGTGCGTGATGTTCCTTACGATGTGCCATGCATATCACCGGTAATAGGGTAGAGTGGTGAATGGATTTTCTGGTGATAAACTCTAGTCGGGTGGGAGGAGTAGGTTTATTAGTGGCTCTTCTATTCGTCTTTCGAGAGGTCTCATGAATGGCTCCGTCTCATTGTCGGGCATTAGTAAGTAGGTCAGTGATATGGGTGTTGGGAGGGTGGCCGACAAGTCTAACTCGTCCTCGGAATCGAAAAATACATTAAGTAGGGGTAAACATTGCTGTCGAGTTCCGTCGTTACATTCCTGGTGACGTGATTCTTCAAATCCACAAGAAGTGAGGAAGAATGAGGTGTTATAAATCCGTGTCCCGAAAGTAGGTGTTCCAAAAGTATAGTGTTACAAAAGTATAGGACGAGTGTTGAAACTAGTCTTCAGAAACGGCTAGTAAGGTAATGAGTTTTAATGTCACATAAAACGATGTCACATATGATTTTGAAAATTTTTAGAGACCATTTGTATTAATCATGATATGTCGGAAGGTTTAGAGGACCTTCAAAAGTACGAGTGTGTATGTTAGTTCAGTTACGCTAGTAATATGTCTCTAGCTTTTAAAAGTGGTTTTGAAAGACCAAAATGAGTGTCCCAACTTGAAGTCAAATGGTAAGATTACGTAGGGGAAAAGGCGTAATGGTGTGACCGGTACGGTATGTATGTATAAGTGTATAGAAAATACTTATAGTGAATAGCGTAAATCATGTAAAGTATAAGTTATCAAGTAACAAGGTATAACACATAGTTACGTCACGTAGATCATTAAGTAAAATATCAAGTAAGGCAGTGGCTTGGCAGGCAGGCATGTGGCGGTCATAGGGTTAAGTTTTTGTAAAGGTAGTTATAGTCTGGGTTTTGGAAATACCCAATTCTCTATAACCGAGGCTCTGATACCAATCTGTCACACCCCCGAAATTCGGGTCCAGCGGAAGCATACGTGTCACTGGGGTGCAACTCAATTGGTATCATAACATAAGGTACAAAGAATGGTTTCATTTCCTTTATTTAGAATGGAAGTTGTTATCAAAAGCATTTATTTTACATATTATAAAAGAAGAGTGGAAATAGGCCCATAATTTAGTTAAAGCGGTCCCAATTAGTTATCAGAGTCTTCTATGACCATGCCATGCCAAAAGCCACCAAAGGTAAGATGACGCCTTAAGAACCTGAAAATACATGCTAAAACGTCAGCATAAAGCTGGTGAGTTCATAGATTTTAGTAAACAAGTAATTTTCGGTAAACAAGTATTTTCGGTAAACAAGTATTTTCGGAAGGCAAGACAATATAACAAATACAATGTCACAGCCAAAAATAAGGTATACAGTGCCTAAAGCTCATGACCCCGAAGCTCGACGTAATCGTATGCAATCAAGCATAAAATGCCCCAAGTAAGTGTTTGCCAAACACTCGGAAGTAATCCGAATGATATGCGTCCGTTTGACAGGTTGGCGCGACCAACTCGGACGGGGTGTCAACCCAAATAGATCTATCCACAGCATTCGCGCTCACACGCATGTAATTAACGGTTCATGATAAAGGGGACTTCAGTGGCAGTAATAGGTAACTCAGGCAAAGTAACAGTTTTGTATTTATGTCCGCAAAAGCAAGAACTTGTATCCATAAGAAAGTAATCAAGGATGGATTAAGTAATTCATAAGGTATTCAAGTAATCAATCAAGTATTTCAACCATCCAGTAATGTTTGAGAAAATGAATCGCGTTAAAGTAAAACAAGCATTGAATTTAAATAGTAATGAGCATGTATCTTCCCCCAAAACAGTTGTAAAACAAGTAAAAGTAGGGGTTATGAACTCACCTTAGCAAAAGTAATATCCGATAGACAAAGTAGTAGTTGGAAATAAAGTCCGGGTACTCTAATCGCAGCCTAAATAATGCATATGTCTTAGGTTCGAAAACAAGGTCAAGCATGCAAGTCATACACTATATTATCACTTGTACATGTCGTCGTAGTATTCGTCGTCAAAAATGTATTTAATCAAAGTGATCTCGAGTTTAAGTCATCCACCATTTTAGAAAACGTAGCTTGTAAATCTCACAACCAAATATTAGTCGTCTTGAAAATATATATTTGAAAAACCCTAACGCACCTAATAAGTATACGTAAGGCTCTACCATTCTTATTTACGTCATTTTAGCCAAAATACAACTTAAAATGTCCAAAAGTCCATTTTATAAATTCCATCAGCTTTTAAATAAAAGCTGTCAATTTTTGTCCAACTTCTTTAGGCCATAACTTTCGCGTCGTAGCTCCGTTTTTCAAGTTCTTTATATCCCCGCGAAGGTATTCAAGTGTACTCTAGTATTTTCAAGGTCTCGGTTATTTTAGAAATCATTAAACCTCAGTTTTCCTAGGTAGAAAATCGAGACAGACTTATTATTTTCAGAAAGTTATAGTTTTCGTCGCAATATTGAAAATAGCATATCTTTTTCGTTATAAGTCCGTTTTAACCCGTTCAAGCGGCCACGTTCTCGTTATTAAATCTATTTTCTATATTTCAAGTCCAATATGGCCAACCAAGTACTGATTTTCCACAGGGGGTCGAAAAGGGACAGATTCATCATAATAATGTCAAGTTATTTTCCTAGTATTTTCTTGGCTACAATATTTTACCAACAACTCCAATTCTTGTCCTAGGTCATCCATCAACTAGAAAAAAATAGTGATCTAAACATAACCTAACAATATTTAAGAGTCCTTGTTCAAGATCATCCAAGTATTCAAAACTAACATATATATATATATATATATATATATGTATATAAAGTTTATTTTATTTTTCTTGTAAAGATTTTTATTAATAACTTTTCTTGTGATCAAAACTTGTAAAAATATATTTTCTTGGCAAGAGATCAAAGTGGATGTAAGAGATGTTTCAACATGTACCAAGTGATATTAAGTATATATACTAGACAAGCACAAAAATCATGAAAATCATGAAGTATTAGTAGTGTAAAAGAAAAGATTACTTACAAAGGTGATTAGTGAGATGAGGGTTGTAAAACACTAGTGTAACCCCAAGATTAGTACCCCAAACCCTTGTTAAACTATCCTAAGTATCCTAGTAATTAACCAACAAGCTCACTTTCCTTCCTTGCTCCTTAGTGTGGATCGATTTGTATAGATGAGTGAGAGATGAGTATTTATTTTTCTTGTAACAAATATATGGCTAGTTTAGGGAGATATATATATAGCTAGGAGAGGTCAAGTTGGTAAAAAAAAAATCTTGGGTCTTTGTCCTTGTGGCTTGGCCGGTTTTCATGGGAAAGGAGGGGGGGCAAATGAGTTGCTCTAGCCACCAAGAATTAATTACATGTCTCTCAATATTATAAGGTTGAAATTTTGGTACATTTTGTAGTGAGATTTTTATACATTATAGGGGGGAGGGCGGCTCATTAATTAGGAGTGGAAGAGTTTGGTTTAAATTTGTATAAAATGTGTATTTTGAATGTACTGGGTAGTAAAAATATGTATTGGGTATTAGTTTGGTAGTTAACGAAAGTTATACGTAATTAAACGTAAGGTGTAAAGAATTTAATTTGGCCATTGGAAAATATTTGTGGGACTTTTGTAATAATTTTAGAAGTATAAAAATACCCTAAAAATAATTGTTGAGAAAGTCGGGTATGTCGAGTGTTACATTCTTGAATAAAAATTAACGATTGTTGAATTTAAAAACCGTAAGTACTTAAAGAATAGAAATTCGTTTTATAGAATAAAATGGTGAACTGGGGAAGGAGCAAGGTACCGGAGCGTTGTGGACTAAAATTAACCTAAGTCCTAGAGTTCTTAGAATTTAATTAGAAATTCGCGTCGATTCAAGTAAAAGGCTCATGTAAAAATGTTTCAAATTAAAAGTCAAGAATTTAAATTCGAGTTTAGAAATTAGTATTGACCTGGGAAATAGCGGGTTGTGACAGTGTAGGAGTGTTTGGCACTTGGTGCTATTTGAACAATTTGGTCGTTTAAACATTACGTGTTATGTATTTGTGTGTTGGTAAGATATTTGGTACTATTTGGAACTTGTAGGAACTAACAATGATGCAGAAAGACAACATTTGGCATGTTGTCAAATTTTCATGGTTATGATAATTTCACTAAGTATAGTGAAATTCGCTAGCCCCCTGTCAAAGTCCAATCGTATGCGTCTTTACGAGTCCAATTTTTGCATTTCCTAACCAGATATGAATTATATTTTTGTTTTTAGAAGTTTTCGAAAAATTTGAAAATCGTCTCGCGGGTCAAAAATGCGGACTGCCAAGTTTTTCAGGTCTGGCGGATCTGGCGGCACCCAAAAATGGGTTCCGCCAGTGTATTTTCTGGGCAATCCAGAAATGGCCCAACGGACCAGCCGGAACCCTCAGGAGGGTTCCGCCTGTGTTGTCTCAGGGTTCCGCCAGTCACTTGCAGAAAATTTTTGTTATTTTTCTTAAGTTCAAAACTTGTAAAGTGTCAAACCATTATCTTTAGTGAGAAACATCTTCCCTTAACTCCAATAACCATATTAGAACAAATCTCACTCACTAAAACAATTAGGAAGCCACTTCCCTCCAAAAGTTCAAATTCAAACATAACTAACCCAAGGAACCCTCTTAAAGGATCCTTCAAACCATTGAAACATTTTCAACCAAATCACATCCCATGATCACAATGCATTGAGTGCATTTGTTGGTCTTTCACTCCACCCTATTCCATTGGATTGACATCAAATGACGTGACATGGTCATGCAAATCATTTGAAACCTCAATCTTTGTATGGAACACATCAAATCCAAACACTCCTTCGCACAAATTCTTTTTAAGTTTGATCACTTTAGAATACCCCAAAACTCACACCAACACCATTACTTCTCTCAATCTCAAAACTCTTTCAAACTAAAGATTTGAGATAACTAAATCAAACACCTCATCCGAATCATCAGGCTAAAACCACTAGGATTAGTGTTAAACCTTGTTGCTTCAACAAAACCATCAAATCAAGCTCATCACTTGATATTTCTTCACCTATCCAAGACTTCCTTAACCTTACTGCCTCAACACCATATTCAATACCTTGCAACATCAACATGACCACTATTCAAGAGTTCCTCAATCTTGCTACTTCAACATCCTCTCCCAAACATGGCAATACAAACATATACATTTTTCAACCATCAATCACCATAACTTACACCAATGGAACTTTTTCATACACCACCAACATCACCACATCCACTAATGGAAACTTTTGAAAACCTATAAACTAAACCATCAAGCCCTCCATCATTGTCACTCTTTGACACCATTGCCGAAACGGAAACCCATCAACAACCAATATTTCAACCAAACGAGTCATTGGATGATGCACCTCATCCACCATCATTGCTTGAGAGTTTGGCCTATCATTATGCTAAATCCTCAATTTTTCCAAATGATCAAGGTCATACACACCTACAATCATTTGTGTTTCACCCCATTTACAAAAACCTTCATGGTAACCATTTACAAATAACCAAGCTTACACCATTTTATTCAAACAACAACCACCACAACAACAATAACTACTACCACCACAAGAACCTTCCCAACACTTTGAATCTCTATTTTCTTAGTATAAGAAAATAAAAGCATCTCAATGATCTTCCACCAAGACCAACAAAACCACCACCTTTCACAAATGAATAACCGACGTCATTGCTTGACCAAAATGAGTCTTTCAACCACAACCAACCACCACAACAAGAGTATCACCACCCAAAACCATTGTTGTTTCACCCTATCCAATAAAATGAGGTTTATCCTAAACCACATTTTGGATAGTCTCAAGTTTAGAGTCTCAAAAATGAAACAAAACCGTTTCTTTTGGAAAATGTTTTACCATTTAAACCAACAAACCAAAACCGTGTCACCTCCACAACATTCAAAACAAAACCCGCTACACCCTCCAACACACATTTTCATCCTTAAACAACCTTAGCCTTGTTTTTTGAAAGTGTTTCTCATTAAGGAAAATGATGATTTCCTTGTAGCATTTTATGTTCTTAGTTTATTTTTTTTTTGTTTTTCTTTATTTTTAAAAAGTAGGATGATTTCGTCCTAATTACTTGTCTTTGACGTTCTAAGAGTCAAAATTTTACATGAAATTAATTTTATCCTACTATGAGATATGCTTTGTTTGTTGACCATTTAAAGTATTGTGATTGCACTATACCTTGTTATGGTAACTTGTATATCTTGTGTTTTAGAAACTAAATTTCTTTTTGTAGGATCATTTTCCATGTTTTCTTTCCTTGATACTCCATTTAGGGGAGTAATATTCACGGGGGAGCATGAGTATTGCATTATTCCGCTTCACAACTCTTAGTTGTGTTTTTGACATGAAATGCTTTCATGACTTGTCTTGTGTGGCAACTAACCTTTTTCTTGTAGGTTCAAAATCCATGTCTCCTCTCTTGGCACTCCATTTAGGGGGAGTATTGTCCAAGGGGGAGCAAGTGCATACTTCCGCTTCGCTACTCTTCTTTTTGTTTCGACAAAAAGGGGGAGAATTTATATATAAACTTGCTTCAAAACTTTTTTTGTGCTTATCACCTCATCTTTGCAAAAACAAGTTTTTATACTAACTTTATAAGACTTAACACTAAAAATAGTGACTTACTTATAAATAAAGCTTATGTTTTGTCATCAACAAAAAGGGGGAGATTGTTAATACAAATATCACCTAAAAACGTTATTTATATTTTACGATCTTTGCTAAGTTTTGTTAATGACAAAGTATGAACTTTAGCTAGGAGTAAATCATCACTTTAAGTGTTTAAGTCTTGTTTAAACTAAGGTTTACATTTCCTTTTAAACAAAACATTGTTTTTATTTCTTAAATTAGAAAGTGTCTTGTCACATTACATTTATTTCTTAAAATAGTAATGTCACATCACATTTAGGGCAAACTTTGTCAATATACATTTATGGTAAGAAAGAGTGTTTGACTAACCATATGTTTGCTTGCAAGTTTTGTGTTTGACTAGGTGTAATGAGATGTGACCTTGTTTGGTTTGGAAGATTTATTGCAAAACCAACTGCAGCCCTGACGGAACCCTGGGGGTACACGGGCGGAACCCATCTGAGGGTTCCGCCTGATCCGCCAGACCTGCAGAATGGTTTGCTATAAATACCAAACCATTTGTTAGTTTTGAGTCACCCCTTTAGGACATATTTTCACATACTCTCTCAACTAACTCAGTAACATTTGACTTGTTGATTCTCTTATGTAGCAAGAGACTTCACAAGATCATTCAAGAAGTTACAAGCTTCAACTCTAAAGTTGCAAGTCTTGTTAGCTTGGTCATGTATAAGCTTTGGTAGTTTATACTTCAGTTGTGTCATGTATGTAGAAGTGATTGGTTAGTATTTTAGGCCTCAAAATACGTAGTGTGTCGGGAGTGGTTGTACCCTTGGAAAAGAACTCGACATCTAGGTTTGTGTTGGTAAAAGTGTAAGCGACGTACGGGAGTGGATGAACCCATGTAAAAGAACTCGACATCTAGCTTAGTGTCGGTAAAAGTGTAAGCGACGAATGGTAGTGGTTGTACCCTTGTAAAAGAACTCGACATCTAGCTTAGTGTCGGTAAAAGTGTAAGCGACGTTGTAAAGGTTTTCTCCGCCGGTGAAAGGAGCTTGTTGATTAGTGCTTATAACTCTCGAGTTGGAAACTCGGGGCGTGGATGTAGGGCAAGGAAAAAGAGTCCTTGTAGCCGAACCACGATAAACAATCGTGTTGTGGTTTGATCGTTTCTTTCTTTATCTTTGCTTATTGCATGTTGTCTTTTAGTTAGAATCGCTAATCACATATAAAGCTTTTCAAAGAATTAAATCAAGTAAAGTTGTGTTTATATCTTTAAACAAATGTAAAGCTTTTCAAAGAACTAAAACAAGCAAAGTTAGGATCATCACAAGTAAAGCTTTTCAAAGTATGAAACAAGTAAAGTTAGAATTGTTATTCACATGAAAAGCTTTTCAAAGAATCAAACATACAAAGTTGTGTTTATATCTTTAAGCAAACATAAAGTTTTTTTTAAAGGATATTCAAGCTAAAAAGGATTCAAAAAGCGGTAAACTATTCAACCCCCCTTCTAGTTTTCCACACTAATGTTTGAACTTTTATCTGTAGATATGGCTCAACCCGATAACCCAACTGTGATTTCTGCTTTCAAGAGTCATCTTGAAAGGGAAAAACTGACTGGAAAAAATTTCAATGATTGGCACCGTTTGCTCAGAATTGTCTTGAGGGCGGCCGGTAAGTTCAATCTCTTAACCGATGAATGCCCAGCTGAGCCTGCTGCTACTGAACCAGAAGCAGTTAAGGCGGCATGGAGGGTAGAGCATGCTAAATTTAATGAGGTTGCTTGTTTAATGCTCACTAGCATGAGTGCTCAGTTACAAAAGAAGTTTGAGTACTACTTTTCTAAAGACATGCTTGAAGTGCTTCAACAGTCTTATGAAAAGTCTCCTGTAGTTGAATTGTATGATGAACTTGACAAGCTACACAACTGCAAGCATGATGATGGTAAACCAGTTGAAGATTATGTGAATGAGATGAAAGAATACTTTGATCAACTTCACAGAATTGGATTTGGTTACTGATTGTGTCAAAATCAATAGTATATTTATAAGTATTGAGAAAATCCGCCAGAAATACGGATTTACCGAGTCGTTTCACAACGAAAGTTGAATGGAATCTCGGATAATCGATTCGAGAATCGTGTAGTGAAAAGTGAATAGTGAAAAATGATGGTGAAATTCAAATTATGCAAACAAACACAAACTATGTAGAAAGTACAAGCTAGATATGCACTAAAATGAAAAATGTAAAAACGGGAATGCAAACGCGTTTATTTAAAACGTAACTTTAATTGAAAAATGATCCTACAAACGTGAAACAATTTTCTAAAAATCTTATTCTAATAAAATGAATTTCCAGAAAAAGAAAATTATTTTTTTGACTTTTCTTTTATTTTCTATGAATTTATTTTGATTTTTGTAATTTTAAATGAATTAAAAATAAAGGAAAATAGAAAAATGAAAGGAAAAATTGAAGTTTAATTTCTGAAAAATCTAAAATATTATAAAAGAATTTCCTAAAATATTTTTGTATTTTTTATGACTTTTTCTGATTTTTTATGGATTTTTGTTTATTTAAAAGTATTTAAAAATGTTAAGAAAAATATCAAAACACCTCAGAAAAATATGAAAAATTTCCAGAAAATCTAAAATATAAAAATGAAGCTGAAATTTGAAGTGAAAATAAGTTGATTAAGTGCTTTTTAGAACAAACTGCTTATTCACAAGTGCTTATTTGCTGCAAACTGCTTAATCACAAGTGCTTATTATTAAGCACTTGTGATCCAAACTGAATGGAACTTAAAATACTGATGAATAATGCTTATGAATGCTCAATTATGCCAAATACAGATCAAAATAAGCTCAGAATCCCAGAAATTAAACAAACAGATGAATAAGCTTATGCAATAAGCTCACACAATAAGCAATATAGAAGCAGACAGATTCAGATGCAATATAATCATGCACCACTCTTAATCAACTACCAATGACTCAGAAACAATCCCTAGTTCACAGATATAAGCTCACAATTCAATTTGCAGGCCTAAAAACCAATTCAGAAACTCTGTCTCAATAACACTACTTCTCAGATGCAATAAGCTATCAGGATAAGCTCAATTAAACAAGCTATATGGGGCAAAAGCTCTAATGTACAACTGAGTTTCACAATCAACTAATTACTTAACCAATAACAACCATATGCTACTCTAAATCAAGCCAAGAACAGCAGCCTATGAAATAGTAATCAATGCAACAGTTGACTATTTTAGATTAATTCCAATTTGACTTAATCTAATTTCAGTTAACCAATTCTACTCCTATTAGTGATTTTAAGCTAGTTTACAGTTGAATTAAGTTAGATTAAGCTATATTACAACTACAATTACCCATTAACTAACTGTATTTTAATACTTCCAACAAATGAGAGATTATTTAGCTAAGTTTGACTATATATGTATCTACCTACTGAATTTTAAGCTATTTAACTCTACTTTTACTCAAATTACACCTAAGTATGCAAGTAAACCTCTAATCCACACTCAAACAACCACTACAACAGTTGGATCCAAACACTCCTAGATGAAACAGCTCATGGATTACCAAAAATCTCATCCAAATCAAACTCCAAACACTATATGAATCACAAATCACTAATATAAAGCACTAGATCCAACAGATATGACAGATCACAGTTCCACTCCAAATCAGAAGCTCAAGTAAGCTATATTCACACAAATGCAATCCAAAATGATCAAACATATATCAAACAAGCTCAATTATAGATCCAAAACAGCAATTTCACAATTTCAAATCAATGTAACAGTACACTAATGCAATTATAAATCTAAATCAGATACTACAAATTTAGAAGATTAAAACAGATATTACCAAAGAAATCCCCTTCAGCTAGAACAGAGGGGGCTCACTATGCAAGCCTATTGTAACACCCCCAAAATTTATTACAGCGGAAGACTCAACAAGCTTTCGGGGTGCTACGGGGGTTGGTATCCATTCAAAGTCATGAAAGAACGAGATAAAGTAAACATAAGAAAAACACAACCAAAACGGTAAAGTTTACATTTATCCCAAAAATTATCCAAAGTAAGGCCCAAAAGAAAATAGATATAGGTCCACAATAGTTATCAGAGTTTTAGAAAAATAGATCCATAACCGGTGCCATTGCCAAGCCTCCAATCCCAAGCATCCATAGAGCATCAATTAATTACCTGAGAAAACGTGCTAAAAGTCAGCTTTCACTGGTGAGATCATAGGTTTAAATTCATAATTCGATATAGTGGACATATACGCAAAACGCTTGCTAGCTAGACTAGGCCTCAATCATCCAACCAAAATAATCCAACCGAATCAAATCAACCAAATCAAATCAAACCTATAGGTGCACGCTATAGCTCAAATCAATCCAATCAATAGCTTACCTAGTTCAAGTCTAGGCCTCGCTCTATAATCAATCCAATAGCTTACCTAGTTCGGGACTAGGCCTCGCTCAATAACCAAATCAATAGCTTACCTAGCTCATGTCTAGGCCTCGCTCAATAACCAAATCAATAGCTTACCTAGTTCGGGACTAGGCCTCGCTTAATCCTACCTAGTTCTATAAGCATAGCAAGTTTTAAATAAACAAAGCGATAATAGTCCACATAAAACATTTGCACGTTTCTCACCCCAAGTATTGAAAACAAAGTTCAAGAGTAAAAGTGGGGCTATGACTCACCTCAAGTCCAGAAAATCCTCAAAAGAAATCGATAGAAGAAAGACGTAAGCAAACTCAAGCAACTCACGTAACGGTGACTACAGACTCGGCACTTCCTAACAATATCAAACTCGTTCAGAAATCATTTCCTCAAAAATCAAATATTCCCATTCCCGAACGTATTCCATTTAACTTTCCAAAAATATCCATTTCTCGAATTAACTTCATATTAGTTTGAAATTCGACGTTTGGTATCCATATGGGTGAAGGGTCGACACAACTCAAACCAAGAAGCCACAACGAAAAGAAATAATAAACCACTATAGGTCTAATATTAACCCAACATATTATTTAAATAATTATCGAAGCTCATCAAATCCGTCGATTTGGTAATCCCCCATATTTATTTACGTAATATATCGCTCCAAGATTATACCCAACCTAAATCACATTGCACAAAGGATACTATATGGTATATATCGTAGTCCAATAAATTCCCTATGTATATCGTCCAATTTGCCAAATTCGTCAATTTAGCCAATTCCACGAGATATATAGTAATTTATTATCCTAATACACGTACCACAACCTATGGGCGTCGTAGGATACAATGCCCATTAATATACTCATTTTATATAGCTAAATAACTCGATTTAACCCGTCGATTAAATAAGTCACGTAGTTATATAAGATGGATATATTAATCGTCATATATCCGTGACAACACAAAAGTCACATAATAAAGCTCACTTAGACTTTAAGTAACCACAACTCGTATAACTCGATAAGTTTTTCTAAATTTAAAAAAAAAAAAAAGTCATGTTTTTATTTATTACTTACCCGACGTACTAGTTCTCTACATTATTTATAGTTATTATTTATAATAATACTCCGACATTTATTGCACTATTCGCATAGTACAATACTTATCGTTATATTATTATAACGTTTACTCGTGATCATTTTATTATTAATATACGCATTTGTATACATATATATACGTTTATCACGTCTATATACTTATATAAACGATTATATTATTAATAATATTATTACGAGTTTTTATCATTAACGTTTGATTATAAAGATTATCGAGTCACACGAATTGGTCACATGTCCGAGTCATCACTCTCGGCTCATAGTCCAAGTCCAAAAATAATAACCAAGTCAAAATAAATAAATCAACTCCGTCAAAATCAATCCCAAATCCACACTCGTCAACACATCTCCAAAATACCATAAGTCCATAACAACTCGGCTACAAAGTAACGACAATAATATCAAGTACGAAAAGCAAAATACCACAACAACAACAATAATCCGACAAGTAACAATATATCCGAAAACCAAATAAGTTACGGGTTGAGTTACCAAGTCAACCCGGGTCAACATAAGCCCGAAACAAGATACGGGAGTCTCACCCGAGACCAAAAGGACTCGGCTAGCTCTATTGAGCCACACCGAACCAAAACAGCCCACAATGGGGTGTCGGCCGAGAACCAAACGACCAAAAGGTCGACCAAATCATAACCATAAACAACCAAACATCACAATCAAGCACCAATACAATCAAGAATCATCAAATGGCCAAAGATGGCACATCCAAACCCAAGCCGAGAGCTATATCTCTCGGTGGAACCTCGACCCATCGAAACAATACAAAACCCGGATACCAAAACTTTTCTTTAATTCATTTTCATCAAAACCCATTTGAATCTTTCGTTAATAATCAAGAAAACCCGGAAAGAAACCAAACCCGTGACCCTAGGTCACGACTTAAACCAAAATACGAGCCAAAGCTCATCCTACCTTCGATTCCCAAGACAAAATCGAAAGGATCTTCAAAACCAAGACAAGAAATGACGAATTTTTGGTGAAATCGAGATGAAAAAGTAAGATATAGGGCGCGTGTTTATATAGATCGGGTAGAGAATGATGTGGGGAGTCGATTGGTGGTGTCAGTTTTGATGGGGGAGCGGCGGTGAAGGTGGTGGTGGCCGGAAAAGACACGGCGGCTAGGGTTTGGAGGTTGAAGATAAGTGTAGAGAGAGAGAGAGAGAGTGTGTGAAAAATGGTGAGGGTGTTGTGTGTGTTGCTATGTCAGGTTCCACAAGGACGATTTTTATGCAATTTACTCTTAAAAGAAATCCTTTAATTAATAATAATAATAATATGAAGTGGGTAAGGTTGGTTAAGTAGCCCGGTGTAAATACACGGACCAAACCCGAAACCTTAAATAACCAAACAACTTTCTCAAACCGAACTCGTTCCAAAAAAAATCAAAACCTCGTGATACGTTCCAAAATAATAATATCCAAACCAGTATTAACAATAATTAAATTTGTTAGGTTAACCTAGTGCCGGAGTCAATGTAGTGCCAAATAATGATCTCAAAAATAAATCATCACGAATGAACCAAACCAAACCGATAATAAATAATCAAATTCCATAAATAACGTACGATAAAGATCACCATCCAACGTTCATAAAACATCTCGTCCAATAAACTTTTCAAAAATTCCAAAATTATAATTTTTAATGTAATGCGGGTTTTAAAAACGGCTCCCTATTTTGACAGTTGTCACATCCTCCCAGCCTCAGAAGAAACCCGTCCCGGGTTTCTCTCGGAATAACCCATCTATGAAGTAAAAAGCTTCGGATATCTCATTCGAAACTCATCCTCACGTTCCCACGTGAATTCCGGTCCATGCCGCGAATTCCAACAAACCTTGATGAGGGGAATACGAATTCTCTTAAGTCGTTTAATCTCTCTATCTAATATCTCAATCGGCTCTTCCACAAAATTCAAACTTTCATCCACACGAATATCCTTAATTCGTATAACCGGCGTTTCATCCGAAAGACACTTCTTCAAATTGCTAACATGAAACACATCATGAACTTTACTCAGTTCCGTTGGTAATTCCAACCGATAAGCTACGGGCCCAATTCTTTCCAAAATAAGAAATGGTCCAATGTAGCGGGGATTTAGTTTCCTACATTTCCCAAAAACGTATCACACCCTTCCAAGGCGAGACTTTCAGCATCACTTTGTCTCCAACCTGGAATTCTAAGGGTTTACGCCTCTGATCGGCGTAACTTTTCTGCCTATCTCTAGCTGCTTGCAGTCGATCTCGAATTTGCGATACTTTCTCAGTAGTTTCCAAAATAAGCTCAGGGCCTGTGAGTTGGCTATCTCCAACTTCTGCCCAACCAATAGGTGAACGACATTTACGACCATACAAAGCTTCAAACGGTGCAGCCTTAAGACTTGTGTGGTAGCTATTGTTGTAGGAGAACTCTGCAAGCGGTAGATATTTCTCCCAGCCTTTATCAAAGTCTATGATGCATGCACGAAGCATATCCTCCAAAGTCTGAATAGTTCTCTCACTTTGACCATCAGTTTGGGGGTGATATGCAGTACTCATATCAAGTCTCGTCCCCAAAGCGGTTTGAAGTGATCGCCACAACGCTGACGTAAAGCGGCTGCCGCGATCAGAAATAATCGACATCGGAACTCCATGACGAGAAACAATCTCCTTTACATACAACCTCGCAAGTTTGTCAACACTATCATCTTCACTAATCGCCAGGAAATGAGCAGACTTAGTCAATCGATCCACAATTACCCATATAGCATCACAACCGCTAGCTGTCCTTGGTAATTTGGTAATAAAGTCCATCGTAATCCGCTCCCACTTCCAAACCGGGAGTTCTGGCTGCGTCAATAATCCTGACGGTCTTTGATGTTCGGCTTTAACCTTAGAACAAGTCAAACACTTACTAACATACAACGCTATATCTGCCTTCATATTTGGCCACCAATATAACTTTTTCAAATCCTGGTACATCTTGTCAGACCCAGGATGAATAGAGTATCTTGACTTATGCGACTCATGCATAATCAACTCTCGAATTCCTCCATACAATGGTACCCAACTTCGCTCTCCAAAACATAATACTCCATCAGAATGCTTAACAAATCCCTTCTCATTTTCTGCCATCCCAAATATGTTCTCAGCAGGTCGATTCTCTGCTTTCAACGCTTCCGTTTGAGCTTCTAATATCTGAGACGGTAATGGCAATACGATAGTCATTCCTAATGACCTAACTCGTAACGGTGGAATTCTCTCCTTTCGACTAAGAGCATCAGCAACGACGTTTGCTTTACCAGGATGGTAGCGAATTTCACAATCATAATCGCTTAGCAACTCAATCCAACGTCGCTGTCTCATGTTAAGCTCTTTTTGGTTCAAAATATGTTGCAGACTTTTGTGGTCAGTAAACACTACGCACTTGGTTCCATACAAGTAATGTCTCCATATTCTTAAAGCAAAAACCACAGCACCTAACTCCAAATTAAATCATGGGTGGTGTAGTTCTTCTCGTGCTTCTTGAGCTGTCAGGAAGCATAAGCTATCACTTTCTCTCGTTGCATTAACACAGCTCCTAAACCTTTATGAGATGCGTCACAATAGACGACGAAGTCCTCGTTACCTTCAGGTAACGCTAAGATAGGAGCACTACACAACATTTCCTTAAGTAACTGAAATGCTTCCTCTTCCTTATCTCCCCATTCGTACTTAACACTCTTTTGAGTCAATTTGGTCAATGGTTTTGCTATCTTCGAAAATCCCTCAATGAATCTTCGGTAATAACCGGCTAATCCCAAAAATTGACGAACTTCCGTTGGGGTCGTAGGTGCATCCCAATCTTTAATCGCTTAAATCTTAGCAGGATCTACATGAACTCCTTGTCTATCAATCACATGACCCAGAAATTGTACCGTCGGAATCCAAAATTCACACTTCGAAAACTTGGCATACAGTTTCTCCTTCCTGAGCAATTCTAAGATAAGTCTTAGATGCTCCTCATGATCCTTCTCACTCTTTGAATAAATCAGAATGTCATCAATGAACACAATCATAAACTTATTTAAGTAAGGCTTACACACCCTATTTATGAGGTCCATGAATACCGCCGGTGTGTTAGTCAACCCAAACGGCATTACCTGAAACTCGTAATGCCAGTAACGGGTTCTGAAAGCCGTTTTCGGAATATCTTCCTCGCGAACTCGAAGCTGATGATATCCTGATCTCAAATTGATTTTTGAATACACACTCGATCCTTGAAGCTGATTGAACAAATCGTCGATCCTCGGTAACGGGTATCTATTCTTCACCGTTAACTTGTTCAACTCTCGATAATCAATACACATGCGAAACGATCCATCCTTCTTCTTCACAAATAAAAACGGGGCTCCCCAAGGCGAAGAACTTGGTCTTATAAATCCCTTATCGGCTAACTCCGCTAATTGTTTCGACAACTCCTCCAATTCAGTAGGTGCAAGATGATAAGGCGCTCGTGCTACAGGTGCATCACCAGGCATCAACTCAATCTGGAACTCCACTTGTCTAGTAGGCGGGATTCCTGGCAAATCATCGAGAAACACATCCAAAAAATCACGAACTATAGGTACATCTCCAATGCACCTTTCTTTCTTCTCCTTCCCTCCTTTCTCAGAAATTTGAGCTAAGAAAAGGTAACTTCCTTTTTCCATTAGCTTTGGCAACTTAGTGCAGGATATGACCACTAATCTAGATGGGCCTCTCAAATCCTTTCTATTTCCTGGTATGTTCAGAATCTCCTTGCCGTATGGCACACGCACGATCTTCTCATTGCAAATTATATGAGCACGATACTTCGACAACCAATCCATACCAATAATGACATCAAAACTTCCTAACGTGACGGGTAGAAGATCTATGTTGAAGGGGCGATTCAGAAAGTTTAACGTGCAACCGCGAATGATAGTCCTAATCCTCTCTATGTTCCCATTAGCTAACTCTACATCATAACCAATTCCTAAGGCCATCGGGGGTTTCTATAGTAAGGGTGCAAACTTAGTGGACACAAAACTTTTATCGGCACCAGTATCAAATAGTATGGAAGCATAACGATTATTGAGAAGGAACGTACCAGTAACGACGCTCGGATCTTCTCCTCTCTCGTTCCCAAGTGTATACACTCTCCCTAGAGCAGCTCTTGCTTCCACACGTTGGTCCCCATTATCTTGTCGTCCACGGTTTCCTCCAACTCCACGGTTTCCATTATTGTACCCATTACCACCCGATCCTTGATTTCCTCGGTTCCACGATTCCCTACACTCATTCCTATAATGTCCCTTCTTTCCACATCCATAACAAGTAACATTTGCCTTGCTCATAGTTTCAGGAGTAGCTTGAACCATAGCAAGTGGTCGAGCTCTACAATCCTTAGCTATGTGTCCCATCTTAGAGCAATTCTTGCACATCACAGTACATCGACCAGAATGATGCTTGTAACATCGGTTACATTTGGGTGCATCTCCATTGTAGCTCTTCTTATCTCCATCTCCCATAGCATAAGCTCTAGCAGTTGCTTGTCGCTTGTTTCGACGATCATTACCCTTAGAGTGATCATCCCTCTTCCTCTTTCCATTCTTGTCTTTCTCAGCTTCTTCCAATGCCAAAGAGTCCATTAATTGTTGAGCGATAGTGATAACCTCATGAATGTTTGCAGGCTTAGCAGAAATCACATCGTTCCTTGTAGCTACCGGCAACCCATCGGTATACCTCTCAATCCTTTGAGTCGCAGTCCTAACCATATCGGGACAAAGTAAGGCTAACTCTCGATAACGGCGATTGTAAGTTGCCATATCGGTACCTTTCACCTTATGTTTCCAGAACTCAATCTCCAGCTTCTTAATCTCATTCCTTGGGCAGTAAGTCTGAATCAGCAAAGACTTAAATTGCTCCCAAGTCATAGCATAAGCCACATCACTCCCAACCGAATTACGGTAATTGTTCCACCAAGTTATAGCTTCATCCTTGAAAGTAAAAGAAGCAAACTTTACCTTCGCATTCTCCGCACAACCACTGACATTAAACACTGACTCAGTCTTCTCTATCCACTTGACCAAGTAAACCACTCCTTCAGTTCCACCAAACTCAATAGGTCCACAAATCTTAAACTCCTTGTAGTGACATCCACCAGCACGAACAGGCGGAAAAGTTCCAGCAGAATTGTTGGAATGATTTGACTCAGCCAGTAGTTCAGCAACTCGTTGCTCCACAAGTTTATTGATCATTGCTTGATCCACAGTAGGTGCATTAAGTGGAACATGATCATTGTCTCCCTGAACATCAACATTTTGATTCCTGTTGTTGCGGTTAGTAGTGTCCAGGTTATCAGGAGTAGGGGTCTCAACATTTCGAGTAGGACGGCGTCCTCGACGACCAGGGGTAGTCGTTGCAGGTCCAGTTCTGGTAGCTCTAACAGGGTTTCGTCTTGGGGCCATTGATCTGAAACATCACACAAGTTCGTGAGTCTCCGATAGAACTTATCATATGCTCAACAAGAATTTAAATCAACGAAGCCAAGTCATGGAAAGAATATCAACAATACACCGTAAAACATCAATAAGGCGAATAGGAACTCAATTTCCATAATATCCCAAAAACCACATAATACCATATAATAATAACCATCAACCATACAATAAAGATCCAACATCATCTCAACTACCGAAAACACAAAAGATAATAATCGTTCCAACAAGACGGGAAATCAACTGAAAATACATCGAAATGGGATAACTA
The DNA here is from genome assembly GCA_030686995.1 of Artemisia argyi. Classification (NCBI taxonomy): domain Eukaryota; kingdom Viridiplantae; phylum Streptophyta; class Magnoliopsida; order Asterales; family Asteraceae; genus Artemisia; species Artemisia argyi. The sequence goes on from CM060699.1 coordinate 127,405,376, forward strand.
GCTTTTCCAACCGAACACTCCTCGGTTAGGAAAGCAACAAGATAACATAGCTCAAACATCTAGCCACGCTGCTGGAGGAGGCTCCTCAACTCCTGCCTCAAGCCATCAAGATCTCTCCATAATGATCCTAACTCCACACTATGGGTGTCTCTGTCTCTCTTGAGGTCAGCTACCTCCTTCTCCAGCTCGGCATTCCTTTGCCATAACTTGCGGTCGGCCTCTCGAGCTGTAATAAAACCTCGCTGTAAACTCTCAATCTGCTCGTGAACCTCCATCAACCCTCTCCTCATCTCAGTCGTCCTGCCCACAACCACAGTCATATCAACTCTCAGATCTGCTATAAATTCTCCAATAATCCTCTCAAGTCGATCAGATATACGTGTAACTCTCTCACGAAGATCAGTAATCTGAGCCCACATCCTACCAATCTTACCTAACTTTGCATGCTCAGCAGAAACCTCAGAAGGTGCATCCGACTCAACGGGACTACCAGGTGGCAACTCAACCAAAAATGGATGATCAGGGGAAACAGGCTCAATCGGATGTATAGGTGAATCAGGCTCCTCAGCCTGAGCTGGCGGCACTAACAAATCATCATCATTAGGCATCTCCTCCTCCTAAGGGTCATCCTCCTCTTCAGGGTCATCATCATCACCCTGCTCAACCTCCTGAGGGTCATCAGCCTCATCCTCACCCTCGTACTCCTCCTCCTCCTCATCGGAAGAGTACATCATCAATCGTCGTCTCCTAATAGGTGAACCATGTGGTGAAGGGGTAGGTGATCTAGGACGACGACGCAATGATGCAGGTGGCGCCTCTGACAGAAGAGAGTGAGCATCCAACTGTAAAGGTGGTGAAGTAGGGCGTACCGACATACGTGCCGTAGCTCGGTGGGCAAAACGTGGAGCCACACGAGCTAAAGCCTGATGAAGAGTAAGCTGCCTCGATGTACCAGGGAGCCCTAGAGAAGATGAGGGTCCCTGCATAGATGCAGCAGGCGGTGCTGAAGTAGAAGCTTTCGGTGACACAGTAGCTGAATGCATGGCAACCTGGTAAGGGTCATCAGGAGCCATGGTGATATGTGCTGGGTGTACAGGCGCGGTAAGAATATCCTCAACAACGTCAAACATACGGGAGGCCATAGTCTGTGACAATGGCGTAGGGTAGGTGTAAGTGTTTCAAAACAACTAAACCGCGATCTCAAAATACCATATCAACATCATCATATATTTTCCAAATCATATATATCAAGAAAGATTTAAAATACCGCATTACTAAAATCATTCATAAATAATTATGCCAAATAATTCCTCAAAACGCATATAATTCCTAAAACGCCATCATATCACTTAAATCAATAAACCTCAAACCCTCAAATCGTCTCAAAATCTCATATCCAATAATCATCTCAATATACCTCAATAATAACAATGATGCTTCGGCTTGTCGGGCAATGGTCGAGGATCGTTTTCTATAAAAATCGGTTATAGTTTAGGTGTTTATTTACCTAGTTCTCTATAACCTGGGCTCTGATACCAATCTGTAACACCCCCAAAATTTATTACAGCGGAAGACTCAACAAGCTTTCGGGGTGCTACGGGGGTTGGTATCCATTCAAAGTCATGAAAGAACGAGATAAAGTAAACATAAGAAAAACACAACCAAAACGGGTTTTAAAGTTTACATTTATCCCAAAAATTATCCAAAGTAAGGCCCAAAAGAAAATAGATATAGGTCCACAATAGTTATCAGAGTTTTAAAAAAATAGATCCATAACCGGTGCCATTGCCAAGCCTCCAATCCCAAGCATCCCTAGAGCATCACTTAATTACCTGAGAAAACGTGCTAAAAGTCAGCTTTTGCTGGTGAGATCATATGTTTAAATTCATAATTCGATATAGTGGACATATACGCAAAACGCTTGCTAGCTAGATTAGGCCTCAATCATCCAACCAAAATAATCCAACCAAAATAATCCAACCGAATCAAATCAACCAAATCAAATCAAACCTATAGGTGCACGCTATAGCTCAAATCAATCCAATCAATAGCTTACCTAGTTCAAGTCTAGGCCTCGCTCGATAATCAATCCAATAGCTTACCTAGTTCGGGACTAGGCCTCGCTCAATAACCAAATCAATAGCTTACCTAGCTCATGTCTAGGCCTCGCTCAATAACCAAATCAATAGCTTACCTAGCTCATGTCTAGGCCTCGCTCAATAACCAAATCAATAGCTTACCTAGTTCGGGACTAGGCCTCGCTTAATCCTACCTAGTTCTATAAGCATAGCAAGTTTTAAATAAACAAAGCGATAATAGTCCACATAAAACATTTGCACGTTTCTCACCCCAAGTATTGAAAACAAAGTTCAAGAGTAAAAGTGGGGCTATGACTCACCTTAAATCCAGAAAATCCTCAAAAGAAATCGATAGAAGAAAGACGTAAGCAAACTCAAGCAACTCACGTAACGGCGACTACAGACTCGGCACTTCCTAACAATATCAAACTCGTTCAGAAATCATTTCCTCAAAAATCAAATATTCCCATTCCCGAACGTATTCCATTTAACTTTCCAAAAATATCCATTTCTCGAATTAACTTCATATTAGTTTGAAATTCGACGTTTGGTATCCATATGGGTGAAGGGTCGACACAACTCAAACCAAGAAGCCACAACGAAAAGAAATAATAAACCACTATAGGTCTAATATTAGCCCAACATATTATTTAAATAATTATCGAAGCTCATCAAATCCGTCGATTTGGTAATCCCCCATATTTATTTACGTAATATATCGCTCCAAGATTATACCCAACCAAAATCACATTGCACAAAGGATACTATATGGTATATATCGTAGTCCAATAAATTCCCTATGTATATCGTCCAATTTGCCAAATTCGTCAATTTAGCCAATTCCACGAGATATATAGTAATTTATTATCCTAATACACGTACCACAACCTATGGGTGTCGTAGGATACGATGCCCATTAATATACTCATTTTATATAGCTAAATAACTCGATTTAACCCGTCGATTAAATAAGTCACGTAGTTATATAAGATGGATATATTAATCGTCATATATCCGTGACAACACAAAAGTCACATAATAAAGCCCACTTGGACTTTAAGTAACCACAACTCGTATAACTCGATAAGTTTTTCTAAATTTATAAAAAAAAAATTCATGTTTTTATTTATTACTTACCCGACGTACTAGTTCTCTACATTATTTATAGTTATTATTTATAATAATACTCCGACATTTATTGCACTATTCGCATAGTACAATACTTATCGTTATATTATTATAACGTTTACTTGTGATCGTTTTATTATTAATATACGCATTTGTATACATATATATACGTTTATCACGTCTATATACTTATATAAACGATTATATTATTAATAATATTATTACGAGTTTTTATCATTAACGTTTGATTATAAAGATTATCGAGTCACACGAATTGGTCACATGTCCGAGTCATCACTCTCGGCTCATAGTCCAAGTCCAAAAATAATAACCAAGTCAAAATAAATAAATCAACTCCGTCAAAATCAATCCCAAATCCACACTCGTCAACACATCTCCAAAATACCATAAGTCCATAACAACTCGGCTCCAAAGTAACGACAATAATATCAAGTACCAAAAGCAAAATACCACAACAACAACAATAATCCGACAAGTAACAATATATCCGAAAACCAAATAAGTTACGGGTTGAGTTACCAAGTCAACCCGGGTCAACATAAGCCCGAAACAAGATACGGGAGTCTCACCCGAGACCAATAGGTCTCGCCTAGCTCTATTGAGCCACACCGAACCAAAACAGCCCACAATGGGGTGTTGACCGAGAACCAAACGACCAAAAGGTCGACCAAATCATAACCATAAACAACCAAACATCACAATCAAGCACCAATACAATCAAGAATCATCAAATGGCCAAAGATGGCACATCCAAACCCAAGCCGAGAGCTATATCTCTCGGTGGAACCTCGACCCATCGAAACAATACAAAACCCGGATACCAAACCTTTTCTTTAATTCATTTTCATCAAAACCCATTTGAATCTTTCGTTAATAATCAAGAAAACCCGGAAAGAAACCAAACCCGTGACCCTAGGTCACGACTTAAACCAAAATACGAGCCAAAGCTCATCCTACCTTCGATTCCCAAGACCAAATCGAAAGGATCTTCAAAACCAAGACAAGAAATGACGAATTTTTGGTGAAATCGAGATGAAAAAGTAAGATATAGGGCGCGTGTTTATATAGATCGGGTAGAGAATGATGTGGGGAGTCGATTGGTGGTGTCAGTTTTGATGGGGGAGCGGCGGTGAAGGTGGTGGTGGCCGGAAAAGACACGGCGGCTAGGGTTTGGAGGTTGAAGATAAGTGTAGAGAGAGTGTGTGTGTGAAAAATGGTGAGGGTGTTGTGTGTGTTGCTATGTCAGGTTCCACAAGGACGATTTTTATGCAATTTACTCTTAAAAAAAACCTTTAATTAATAATAATAATAATATGAAGTGGGTAAGGTTGGTTAAGTAGCCCGGTGTAAATACACGGACCAAACCCGAAACCTTAAATAACCAAACAACTTTCTCAATCCGAACTCGTTCCAAAAAAAATCAAAACCTCGCGATACGTTCGAAAATAATAATATCCAAACAAATATTAACAATAATTAAAATTGTTAGGTTAACCTAGTGTCGGAGTCAATGTAGTGCCAAATAATGATCTCAAAAATAAATCATCACGAATGAACCAAACCAAACCGATAATAAATAATCAAATGCCATAAATAACGTACGATAAAGATCACCATCCAACGTTCATAAAACATCTCGTCCAATAAACTTTTCAAAAATTCCAAAATTATAATTTTTAATGTAATGCGGGTTTTAAAAACGGCTCCCTATTTTGCCAGTTGTCACACCTATCTCTAGGATAGGTTAGGACCTTCCAAGTCTGTCCACACTTATCCACAACACCTCAGCAACCACTGGATCAATATTTAGTTGACTTTTGTTGACTATTCAAGTACTTATGAGTATTGAAATGAAAACAGATATACAACAAGCTGCAGAGCTTGTATATATTGCTTATAAGCTAAAACAGCTTATTTGGAAGCTTATCTAACCAAACTTAAACATATATTTTTTTTATTTTTATTATTTTCTGTTTTTTATTTGTTTTTGGAATTATATTTGGACTAAATTTGAAACTAAGATTTGTAAACACTAAATTGAAACTAAGATATAAGCTGAAATTATAACTGAAAAGCTTGAACTAAAATAGAAATTAAGCAAAAACAATAAGGTGAAATTGAAATTTTATTAAAACGATTAAGCTAACATTACAATTTCTAAGCTAAATACAAATGAAACTAAATTTCTGCAGAGCTTCGCTAATCTAAAAACTACACACAAACTAATGCTACAACTGCGTCTATTTAAAGGAAGAGGTGAGGAGTGAGCTCACGGATTGCCAAGCTGGCAATCCGTGTGAGTTGTGTTTGTTTACATCAATTGAGAACCCTCTGACCAGCTTCAATCATTGCCCATCAAGCCATAGCCCTTGGATCAAATCTAGTGACGCGTTCATACCAATCACCAACTGCCACGTAGCCCCCTCGTGTGCTTCTTTGAGTCTGACATATACGTACACCCATGACACTTCTAGAAGCGTACTTGAATGTACTAATTTTCCCTTAATGACGGTAATTTTTAGGATTGGGGGTTAGGGTTCTTGATACCTGGGTAAAAGGGAAATTGGGGGTGAATAAAGGGGCGGGGTAATTTTATATCTTTGTTTGACCGATTTTGACCATGGGTGGCTTGGGTCGGGTTATGGGCTTATGTGTTTATTTTGGCTTTTTGGTATTTATAATATGGATTGGATATAAATTTGGACCAACACAGATTTGTGATAATAAATTTCAAGGACATTTCATGTAATTTTCCAATTTCTCAAGGACTGAAATTGTCACTTTTCCAAACTTCTTCAAGGGACTTGTGATGCCATTATTGAATAGTTGAGGAGCTAGTGTTGACTTTTCTTCACATAAATCAATGAGGGACTAAAAGTGACAACTTCCAAAAATGCAAGTACTATTTCTGACATTTCCTCAACTTTTCCCGAAAATGATGAATCATGCAAATCTTCAAACTTTAGGGATCTCTTTTGACTTTTCAAAGCTTAACTTGATTTCCATCTTGACTTTCTAACTCATTCTACTCTCGTGCTCGTTCTTGCCGGATTTCTGTTTGTTTTTCGTCTTTTTGTGAAATATCCAACCCTGCACGTTCACAAACATAAAAACACACATTCTTTGGCATTTGTTAGCATAATTAGTCTATTTGGGTCGGTATTTGGCTATGAAAAGGTATGTGAATTAACATATACCAAAATCCCCCAGACTAAGGTATTGTCGTGTCCTCACGCAATGTGATCAATTCACGCTTTTGGGATAAATAATTTCACAACTCTTCCTACTGACTTTGTAAAGTAGCAAGGAGGTTCAAAAGAAGTAATAAAATCATTTATTCCCGCAAACGCTCCGTTTTCTAAAAAATTTCCTTTATTCCACTTTCACTTCTATTTTTGTACTTTTCATACTTTATACTTGTGACGGTTTGTTGAACTTTCATTATTTTGCAATAATTTTTAGGGTCAACGAGTAGAAACACTTCTCATAGAAAAGTGACCATAAGGATAAAAATCGTCATCCTTGATTTTTCACAAGTCCCCAAACTAAGCGTACAAACGTTATCACAACTTATCTACAAATTAGATGCTAACACTACTCATAATAGTTACTTGTGGAAACTCCTTACTCCCATGTCCTAAGTTTTTGTATCTCAATATTTTATTTTTGTTGAGAAATGAATTGCTTCATATTTTCTCGTTTCAATACTTTTTAATCCGATAATGACACCTAAGTTTAAACGATAAGTAGTTTTTCATTTTCTCTCAAGAACCACTTCAATAGAAATTCGGTCCACATCAAGAAATTTGGTACATACAATATCATAGATAAGTTGCGGAGTACTACACGTGCACCTCATGTGTCCAATTCAGAATCATTCACATGCACCTCACGCGCCAACAACTTATTTACATTCAAACTCTTATTCATCATAACTTTCAACTTTCATTTTTTTTTATTTGTCACTTTTTTCACTTTTCTCATATTTTTCATACTTTTCTTTCTTTACTTTTTCTCAAAATCAATCGAAGCTTATCGGGTAGCTCCAAAACCACATACATAATCAACTTTTGACTTTTGATTTTTCTCATTTTTGCTTTTATTTTTGATGTTCCTTGATATGTACCCAACTTCTAAAGCAAAGATTCTCTTAAGAAAATAAAGAACTAAATATTATCCAAACCTAAATACCACTAATTAACCTAGAACATCTATTATATATCGTCAACGTATTTTATGGGAGTAAAAAGCCACAAGTACCTCTCATGAGCTCTAAAGAGAACCACTACTCCATGTTTAGCATCTAACTTCTAAATAAACTCTATCATTTCTCGCTCTTCGCAATTTAAGATTCCAAATAATGAAACCAGCAAATACTTAGCCGATAATCAGCCACGCATATATAAAGTCAGTTACGGAAATTTGCAAATTCTAGAAGAAGAATTCGCGTTTTCTAGTTTCTTATGTAAAAGACTAGCGAAAGCTTTTAAGCTGCGCATGTATAAAGTCAAGTACGGGAACTTGCAGATTCTTAAGATAGAATTCACATTTTATAGCTCCTGGTGTACAAAACTAGCACAAGCTTATATGATTATCATTGGTTAAGGGAACAAGCTAGGGCTCAACACGCCCGGTCAAGTCAAAATATTTATTCCTACTCTCGCTAGCAAGAAAGTCAACAAGGTGTCAAAACACTTATTCAAACTTTATTATATTTTTGCACAACTTTTCAATTTTTCACATTTTTTTGCTTTTCCATGACTTTTTCATTGATTTTTCTTCAAAATTTTTCATTTTTTTTGGGTGGAAAAACGGAGTTGCAAGAGTACACGACATGGTGAAAAATGCATGGTCAAATCGAATCGAAGATTCACCCTCCCCCGGACTAGAATTAAACATTGTCCTCAATGTTTTGTGGGTTAAGGCAATCCTAACAAAATTCTAGGGCCGTTTATTAATTATGCCAAAAAAAGGTTAGTCGATAAGATTCACGGATATAGGATTTCCAAAAGCACCGATGAATGAGACTCGAGTGAAGTAAAGACAAAACCACGAGCACGAGAGTCATCATAAATCGCAGACAATCCTGAACAAACATTCACAAACAACCACAGAACACAAGAGTAGAAGAGGCACCCCTCCTCACGTTATTCGTTAGAAATAAGAAAAATAAGAAGATGAAATTGGATAAGCATGGGTTGCCTCCCACGAAGCGATTGTTTTTGTTCACCGAGTCACATGAGCTTGACTCGATCCCCGAATTAATTCATCCTTGGGGAAAAATCCGTGGAAAAATAATCTCACTTGGGCTTTCATTCAAAATATTTGGATAAACATATGAATTATTTGAAAGTTCCACCCCGAAGAGATAACCGATGGTATTCTAATAGTGAAAACTATTAGAAACGATACCAGGGTCAAAAATAACGTCCTCACTTCCGACGGAGTGACGGAGAAGAGAAATCACACCATATGTGATAAAAGGAAAGAAGGTCATGATAACAATCATGAAAAACTCATCGTCATAAAAAGAAGACTCCATAATTGTAGAATTATGAATCTTATCATTCAAGCTCATTTTAAAAACTTTCCCGGGTGGGAGGGTTGGGATAAAATTTTCATTAAGACTTTCATTTTTAAGAATACCACCCGGGTCATGATCAATTTCAAGATCAAAACAAAAACTTTCATATTCTGGATTAGAAAGCTTTTCAAAATCACATTCAATCTTATCAAAATAAAATGACTCATACTCCAGAAGAGAGATAAGAGCAAGAGAAGTGGTACTGCCACTACTCGTCTCTTCCGTATGATCGACATCAAATTTAAAAAGCTTTATAAGTCGGATAAGAATGATCAGGACGAAAAGTGGGATTGCCACTAATCTCCTCAGTCGTGTCAAATGAAAAACTCTCAAAGTCGAGTAAAAGTTCCTCGAGCTCGGGCTCCAGAGGATCGTCAATCGTAAACTCAATCTTCTTCTTAACTTTATCCGGAGGGATTGACGGTTCATCGTTTAACAAATTGTCAAGAAAAATGGTATCTCCCTCTGAATCAAAGTAAGATTCATCAATCTCAGAAAACGGAATCGTATCAATAGCAAGGAATTCATCGACCTCTTCCCAAAAAGAATCATATTCCTTAGTCGGAGGAAATGACGGGGAAGAGTCGGAGATGAACGTTTTCACAAAATCATCAAAGGAATAATCACAAACATCAACACTTTCTATGGAATACTTCTTTGATTTTGAAGCATCGGCACGAAAAATCATTATATCATCATCATGTCGTAAAGTTAGAGTGTCCTCAAAATGATCAACTAGGGCTTTTGCGGTTCGCAAAAATGGTCTCCCTAGTATAAGAGGAACTCTCGGATCGGCCTCGAAATTAACAACAACAAAGTCGGCTGGGAAATTACATGAATTCACTTGAACAAAAACATCTTCATCAATTCCAACCGGATGAGTAATCGAACGATTAGCAAGCTCTAAAGTCATTCTAGTCAGTTTAAGATCTCCCATTCCAAGTTGTTCATAGATCGATAATGGCATAAGGTTAATACTTGCACCTGAATTGGCCAGGGCATTGCAAACCTCTTGATCTTTGAACGAACAAGGAATGAGAAACTTTCCCGAATCTCTAAGATTCTCGGGAAGCTTTTTGAGAAGAATAGCGGAGCATTGATCATTAATCGGCGTTTCGGTTAACTCAAGCAAGTTTTCTTTGTTACTTATGAGATTTTTGAACGTTGAGGCAAACTTTGGCATGTAAACAAGAGCATCCATGAAACTGATATCAAAGTGCAACTTTTGAAAAATATCGAGAAACTTTTCCATTTGTTTTTTAGATTTTGCACGGAGCTCTTCATCATTAAATCTCGACGGATATGGAAATTTTGATTTATATTTGACATTATTTCCAGAAATGACTTTTTCTTTATCTTTAGACACTTGGACAACCGGAGGTTGGATGTTTTCAGCACCTCCGTTATTAGTAAGAGGTACTGGGTCCTTTGTCGCCTCGGTCTCACGGTCCACTACCTTAGGAGGAGGATAAGAAGAGGTAGTCGGAGCCGTGGGTTCATATAAAGCACCACTACGTGTCGTAATCGCCTTGACTTCGCCCCTCGGGTTTGCGATCGTGTTGCTTGGAAGAGAAGTAGTACCCGAACCCGAGGGTCGATCATTTAAAGATTTCTTAATATCCAGAATTTCTTTAGCCAAAATTTCTTGAGTTTTCATTATCTGCTTAAGAATCTCATCCGAGGGCGACGAATTTTGAACCACATTTTGATTTTGATTGAAATTTTGCCCTCGGTTTTGAAAATTACCATGATTCTGATTTCCATGATTAAAATTCCCATGATTATTATTTTGAAAATTCCCAGGGTTTCCATAATTTCCTTGGTTTTGATAATTCCCTTGAGTCGGGCCTTGATTGTAATTACCTTAAAAACCCCGGTTTTGATTAAATCCTTGATTCTGATTTTGAAAACCATTATTAGCTCGACTCTGATTTTGATTTCCTTGATTATTACGATTCTGCACATTATGATTCTGATTGACTTGATTCACTTGGTTTGGTTGTTCGAAACCGGGTGGTCCAAGAAAATTGGTGGAACGGTAGCTGAGAAGATTTCGATCTCCTTGCGGTGGATAACCGTTGTTACCCATATTTGCAGCATACGCGTTCTCTTTAGAAAAGGCACCGGTGGCCTGACATTCATAATACAAATGAGGACCACCACAAGTCTCACAACCATGACTAACCATATTGACTTGATGGTTTTTCGTTTGATCCTGAGTCGTTTGATACATTTGATGCATTCGTAGCATAGCCGTAGACATATCATTGATCTTCTTAGTAATGGCGGCAAGCTCGGGATTATATGAAGAATTATGAGTCGCAGTCGATCTCGTGGGCTCATTCCTCTCGGCTGAGGAATCCCAATAATTGTAATGAGCCGTCATATTCTCAATTAGTTCGTAACAATCTTCTGGACGACGTTTCATAAAAGTACCTCCGGCTGCTGCATTGATCGTGTCACGATGTCGTAAAGTCAAACCATTGTAAAACGTATCAATTATCGTAACGAGAAGCATATTATGATTCGGACACCGATCAATAGCAAGCTTATAACGTTCCCAAGCCTCGAATAAAGACTCATCGGGAAGTATCCGGAAGTTACTAATATCGTTTCGTAGCTTCGTCACCATCGATGGTGGAAAATACTTCGCCAAGAACTTCGATACCATTTCTTCGAAGGTATGAATCGAGTTCTTGGGAAGGCGATCAAACCAAGCGGTGGCATGATGCATTAGAGAATAGGGGAATAGAGAAAGACGGAGGGCGTCATCGGAGACCCCATGTTGTTTCATGCTTTGGGTGACAGTTAAAAATTTATCAAGATGCTTGTTTGCATCGTCACCCGGCAAACCGTGAAATTGGCATGAATTTTGGACTTGTTGTATCATATGATGCTCTAGTCCAAAATCCGTAGCCTCAATATTTAGAGGGGCAATCGGGCCACCTCTACCATGCATTGTGGGTTGGCACAGATCCTTCATCGTTCGGAGATCGGGAGCTGGCACGTGTTGGTGATTGTTAGCATTAATTATTATATTAGAAAGTGATGGTCATTCTCATTATTGGAATGTTGTGTCGTTGGTTGTGAAATGTATTAGTTTAGTCATTGGGCTTTGGACTTGGTAAGCTAATATGTTATGTGTTAGTTTATGTAAGCCTTGTTATTTAATCATGAATCCAAGTCCAAGCCCAAGCCCATAGAAAGTCTTTAGGGCATCTCATCTCATGTACTATATAAGCCACCTTATGCCTCATTTGCAAGGTATGCTTGTGTGTGTTTTATGTGTGTGCCTCTTTAATTAAAGTTCTCTCTTTTTCATCTTATTCTCTCTAGTTTATACGCCATACATATCATCATAAGTCACCATCCATACTTCATCTAGTGCTTAATATTATTGTTAAAGTTGATATATCTAAGGTCCTACAAGTGGTATCAATCGCCTAACAATGATTTAGGAGTGTGTGGAAATCGTTTTCATCAAGCTTTCTCTTTAAAGTTGCGTTTTTTCTTTAAAAACGTTGGCTTTTCTTTAAAAGTTTTGATTTTTACGTGGTTTTAGTGTTAAAGTTGTGAACTTTATTGAAGTTTTAGTGTTTTTAAGTGTTTGTGAAAAGATTTGATCGAAAGAAACGTGAAAAAATTGCGTTTTTTGGTGGAAAAAAGTGCTTTTTACAAGTTTTTCACGTTTTCTGGTCATCTTACGCGTAAGTTTTGAGCATAGTACAAGTCTACAAGCTGTCTACAGTACTTTTTGGTAAGTTTACGCGTAAGTTTTGGCTTAAAACCCATTTTCTACGCATAAGTTGGAAACCTGCGCTTAAGTTTAAGCAGAAAAACCATTTCCTACGCCTAAGTCTGATTTCCTACGCATAATTGAAGATCCTACGCTTAAGTTCTTACGCAGAAGTCCTACGCTTAAGTTCTTACGCAGAAGTTCTACGCTTAAGTTCTTACGCAGAAGTTTTACGCAAAAGTTGTACTCAGTACTTCCCTGACTAGGATAAGTTTGTGGAATACTTCGACTTGGGATATCTTACTCACTTGGATAAGTGTGAAAGATTTGGTTACATACCTTTCGCGTAAAAATTTTACGCATAAGCTAAACCTTACGCGTAACATAAATCTTACGCATAAACAACTAATTTTACGCTTAAGTATTTTCTTACGCATAAGATTACTGTTTACGCATAACTTTTTGTTTACGCCTAACATTTGCTTTACGCATAAGATTCTGTTTACGCCTAAGTTTACCCTTTACGCTTAAGTTTACTGTTTACGCATAAGATCAAGGTTTGCGCATAAGTTTTTGACTTTTGACAACCAAACTTCAAACGGCCATAACTTTTGAACCGTAACTCCGTTTTCGACGAATTACCTGTCAAAACGATTGTGAGACAGAGAAGAAGGACACGTTGAATGAATTTATTCATTCAACCCAAGTGTCGAGGCCTAAAAACGCTCCGGGAAGAAGTTATTGAGGTTTTAAGGTTTTAGATCAAATTTTTCACTATAATAACTTGCATCAACTTACACTAAACACAACTCCTACTTCGTTGAATCGATCCAAGATCAACTTTATCATTTATCAATGGCAACTCAGCATGATATTCATGCAGCCGGTGCGGAAAACCGACCTCCAATGCTTGAAAAAGGTGGATATCTTCCATGGACAAGCCGCATGCTTCGTTACATCAAAACAAATACTGATGGTAACCTAATGATCAAATCCATTGAAAAAGGCCCATTTAAGCCAAGACAAATTCAAGATGAAGGCAATCTGAATACAACACCTCCTACTCTACCATTCATGCGTGACCAAACAGAAGCAGATTACACAGATGCAGACAGGAAGCAGCTCGCCGCTGATGATATGGCAATGCATTTAATCCAACTTGGATTACCACGCGGGATCTTTGTTGCGGTCGACAGCTGTCAAACTGCTCATGATATGTGGGAACGTGTTAGAAGGATATGTCATGGAACATAGATTAGACAACAAGACGTTGAGAACAAACTTCTAACTGAATGGGAGAACTTCACATCCACTAAAGGTGAACAGATTGAATCCTACTACACAAGGTTTTGCACTTTAATGAATGAGTTAATCAGAAACAAGTTAACACCACGAACAATTGCAACAAACATCAAATTCATCAATAACCTTCCAGAAGTGCAAAACCAAACAAAGGATTTACATAAGGTGAATTATGATCAACTCTATGACTTTCTGAAGCAAAACCAAGCTGAGGCTAATGAAGTAAGGAAAGAAAGATTGGCAAAAAATCATGATCCTCTCGCATTAATTGCTAATACACCAACACCGTTACCAGTGAACACACAACAACCATCCTCATCTTCCTCTCACAACTACATGCAACCGTCATGCATTCAACAACCAACACCGGTCTACCAACAACATTTCTACCCACAGCAACAACACCATGTTATTCCACAACAGCAATACCCACAATTCCAAGAACCAGAATTCACTGAAAATGATGAAGCTACTGCAGCATTAACCCAAGCGTTTGCTTTTCTGACAAAGGAATTCCAAGGACGTTATTCTACACCAACAAACAACAACCAAAGGATTTCATCGAACACTCGCAACAAGCAGATTGCTCAGCCGAGTTTCAATATGGGCAACGCAGGCCAAATGGTTGGAGTTTATGGGAATCAGCAGGGATATGCTACTAGATTTCATATGGGTAATTAGAATATGCAGAATGCAGGTCAGTATGCAGGGAATCAGTATGGTCAGTATGCAGGGAATCAGATGGGTCAGTTTGTTGGAAATAAGAGGGGTCAGAATGTTGGTAATCACGTAATGTCTAATCAGAATAGGAATGTTGCAGCTCCAGTTGTTGGGATTCAGGGAAATGTGAATCAGGGTAATCCGGTAAAGTGTTTCAACTGTCAGGGTGTAGGTCATATGGCAAGGAACTGTCCTACTAAGCCGAACAAAAGAGACCCAGCGTACTTACAGAAAGCACTGCTATTGGCACAAAAGAATGAGGCAGGGTTTCAGTTGAACGCAAAGGAGAATGATTTTATGGCTCTTATGGATGACATGGAAGACAGAGAGGATATCGACGCGAACTTCATATTCATGGCGAATCTTCAGGAAGCTAAGTATGACACGGATTCTGACACACTTCCTGTTTATGACACCAATGCACCATCTGAGGTATCAAAATTCAACACATGTCACAATAATGACATATTTGATATGTCTCCTCATGAGGAACAACATTCTGAGAAGCTAGCACCCAATTATAATAAATATCTGGACACGCCAAGTAGTAGCAATACTCCTTCAACAACTCCAGATGTGAATCATAATGGAGGCTTCGTTTCACAGCATGCTGAGAATGATGAGGAAACACGTGCTTTGTTTGAATCATTATTGAATAATTGTCGTATTGAAATTGAGAATGTGAAATAGGTCAATCGCGATGTTAAAGCCGTGAATGTAAAAGTGACCACTGAGCTTGAGAGTTACAAGGAAAACGTTAATGCTTTTGAATTTCATAACAAAAGATTATCTCAATTAGAAACTGGTTATCAAAATTCCGTTTCAAGGGAAAAACTTTTGCAAATCAAGTTTGATACACTTGATGTTAATTCTTTCAAGAAGATAAAAGCTTTAAACACGGAAATTTCTGATTTGCAAAATCAACTCTCTAAACAAAAAACAGCTTATTCCAATCTTGAAAAAGAAAGGGATGAGTTGAAAAAGGAATTTGCAAAGAAAGAAGATAAACTTTTGGAAGAAATTATAGAGTCAGAACACATGATTGCACATTTAGAAAAATTAGTGGTTAAGTCGGGTCAGTCAAGTCAAACAATGAAAATGATTTCCAATCAAACTAATCCGATTTACCATACGAAACATAAAATGGCTCTTGGTAACAAAACTCCTTGTAATCATAAGAAAGCTCAGCAAGAACAGAATGTTTTGTATAATGGTAATATGATTTACACCAAACATGATCCTCCCGTCGTTCGGAATTCTGTGGAAACGATGGAACTTGTCAAAGAGAGCATTGCTAAAATGAAACAAAAGGATTTAAAACCCATTGATTACAACAAATTGAACAAACTTTCGGGAATTACTTTTGTTCCACAAACAGAACCATCTGTGTTTTCCATAAAATGACCATTCGCAAAATTCTTTTCTAAAAAGACAGTTGTTTCTAAATCTCTTTCAAAAATAGAACAAATGTCTTCTAACAACAC
The DNA here is from genome assembly GCA_030686995.1 of Artemisia argyi. Taxonomy (NCBI): domain Eukaryota; kingdom Viridiplantae; phylum Streptophyta; class Magnoliopsida; order Asterales; family Asteraceae; genus Artemisia; species Artemisia argyi. Next base: position 127,421,429 of record CM060699.1, read on the forward strand.
TTTTAATACAAGTGAGGCTAGAGTCATTCTTGATGACATTAAAAAGAGAATTCAAGTACTTCAAAATATTGTTGAATCTAAAACTACTATCAATATTAACAACTGGAATTCAAGTTTTCATATCGAACAGAAAAAGGTGTATGAAAACGAAATTACTATCCCACTTAATAACATCAGTGCGAGGGTAATCCATTTTGAAAACGCTTTCTTAAAAGAAACGGCCGACTTTGTCAAGGACCACAAATCCCTGGTAAACGAAGCTAATGAAACTCGTGAAAACATGAATGTTTTGGAAAGGTTAAATGATTCTCTCTTCGAAGCTGTCATGACTACTGATATTATGTCCATCATTTTACAAACATATTATGTTCAAGATGATGAACGACTGAGAGCTGAGACCTCCGCAATTGTTTCAAAATATGAAAATGCTCTTATAAAGCTTGAAAAAGAAAATGTGTCATATTTTAAACAACTTGATCAGAAAAAAGAAGAATGCAAGTATGATGATGAGGCGAAAAATGAACCACTTTTAGGGGGTCATTTAAGCCCGGAATTGAATTTATTTAATCAAATATTGCCCTAAATCGTTCCTTTTGTGATTTTAGGTACTTTGAGAGAGAAATCTAAAAAAGGAAGCAATTCGGACGTTTTTGGAGCATAAAAGTGAAGAAAACGCCAAAGTCTTAATTTTCCTTGTTGGGAACAGTAGGTGACGGCGTCAAGAAGGAATTTTTGACGGCGTTAAGAGTAAAATCCATGAAGGCCCAGTGGAATCATGAAGGCGTCACAAAGTATAGCGTCAAGAGTTAAATGTGTGACGGCCTAGGACATGACGGCGTCAAAAGTAGATCAAGGCAGTCTGAGGAGTATTTTGGCGGCGAGATGACGGTGTCAGAAATTTGTTCTTGACGCCGTCAGACCCTATTTCCTATATATAGTTTTCTAATTTTCACATTAAAAAGAGAGAAGTTTTGGAGAAACCCTAGCTATGATTTTGGTACGAATTTTACAGGTTTTTCAAGGGTTCCTAACCCTTGATCCCTTTCATGTGTAATTGAGATAAGTACTCTTTTAATTCAATCAATATGTCTATGTGTTGGTTGTCTATATCTTGTTCTTGTCTTGATTCCACTATGTTAGGCTAGATGTTAATTATGTGTTGATTACTTGTTTATGGTTGTATTGGATGAATGAATTCGATGTTAGGCTTAAGAAAACTGGCAGATCTCCAATTGGTAACATGCTTGAACGTCTTTGGAAACATGAACTGACGTGCACTAGGTTTATTTGGTTGTATTTAATGCATGAGCCACTGTTTATAATCCCTATGGTTGTGTTGGGCATGGTATAGGAGGAGATAAGAGCTCATAGGATTGGGGAGTTAAGTGCGCCACCCCATGAATGATATTAAGGAATACAATCCATCATCCACGCAACTATAACAAGTAATTAACGTGTAAAAGATATCTAGGGAGTAGTGAAATCTAAGTAAACACATTTTCTCCACTTATTGCTTTCAACCTTAGTATAATTTAGTTTATTTTCATTTTTAGTATTTTATTTTAATTGCATCTTTAGTATTGGGTTAGTTGACTAGCAACTAATTCCGCCCAAATCCTTCAAACCCGAGATTTTACTTGCTTTCTAGAAAACATAAAAATACAAAAATAATCATCCTTCATCTTTAGAACTAGTATTTAGGTTTTCTAATCCAGCGACACTATTCCTTGCTGAACGATCAATCCCCAGTACTTGTCACTATACTATACTACAACGATCAGGTACACTGCCTGGTGGGGGTTGTAAGCTTCTCAAGATCCCTTGAGAGGTAAAACCTGGTGCGATTCCCACGTATCAAGTTTTTGGCGCCGCAGCCTGGGGAATAGTTATTGTCTAGGTTAGAATCTCTTTTTATTAGGTCTACTTGCTAGATTCCTTTCTAGTAAGATTTTATTTTTATTTTTAGATTTTCTTTAGTCTATCTTATTTCTTCGTGTCTTTGTTCGTAACCTTTACCATCCGACATCATGGAAGGTGGTAACATCTTTGAACCCATCATCCCACCACAACAAAACCCAGCAATCGAACCCCTTAGGCCTCGAACCTTAGGAGAGTTGATGCGTGGGGATTGCACCAGGCTTTACCTCTCGAGGGATCTCGAGAAGCTTACAACCCCCACCAGGCAGTGTACCTGATCGTTGTAGTATAGTATAGTGACAAGTACCGGGGGATTGATCGTTCAGCAAGGAATAGTGTCGCTAGGATTAGAAAACCTAAATACTAGTTCTAAAGGTGAAAGATGATTATTTTTTGTATTTTTATATTTTTTTAGAAAGCAAGTAAAATCTCGGGTTTGAAGGATTTGGGCGAAATTAGTTGCCAGTCAACTAACCCAATACTAAAGATGCAAATAAATAAAAGTCTAAAAATGAAAATAAACTAAATTATACTAAGGTTGTGAGCAATAAGTGGAGAAAATGTGTTTACTTAGATTTCACTTAACTCCCCAGTTCTATGAGCTCTTAACTCCTTAATACCATTCATGGGGTGATGCACTTAACTCCCCAGTTCTATGAGCTCTTATCTACTCCTATGCCATGCGCAACATAACCATAGGGATCCGAAACAGTGGCTCATGCATTAAATACTACCAATAAAGACCTAGTGCATATCGGTTCATGTTTCCTAAGACGTTCAAGCATGTTACCATTTGGAGATCTGGCAGTTTTCTTAAGCCTAACATAAAATCATTCATCCAAAACAACTACAAGCAAGTAATCAACACATAATTAACATCTAGGTTTCATTAGATCCAAGCAAACACAAAGAAAGTCTAGCCTAACATAGTGGAATCAAGACAAGAACAAGATATAGACAACCAACACATAGACATATTGATTGAATTAAAAGAGTACTTATCTCAATTACACTTGAAAGGTATCAAGGGTTTAAAACCCTTGAAAAACCTGTAAAATTCGTACCAAAATCGTGGCTAGGGTTTCTCCAAAACTTCTCTCTCTAAATGTGAAAAACTAGAAAACTATATATAGGAAATTGGGGATGACGGCGTTAAGAACAAATGTGTGACGCCGTCATCTCGCCGCCAAATACTTCATCGGACGGCCTTGATCTACTTCTGACGCCGTCAAGCCCTAGGCCGTCACCCAAATTACTCTTGACGCCCTGTGTTGTGACGCCGTCACCAACTCTCGGATTTTAATTCTTGATGTCTGACGCCATCAGGAACTAACTCTTGACGCCGTTAGGTACTGTTCCCAGCATGGAAAATAGAGACTTTGCCGTTTTCTTCACTTTTATGCTCCAAAAACGTCCAAAATGGCTTCTTTTCCAGAATTCACTCTCCAAGTACCTAAAATCACAAAAGGAACGATTTAGGGCAATATTTGATCAAATAAATTCGATTCCGGGCTTAAATGACCCCCTAAAAGTGGTTCATTTTTCACCTCATCATATACCCTTACACTTGAGATTTGCTTGTCCTCAAGCAAATGCGCTTTTATTCTACTCAAAAGACAAGTTAGAGGTCATTTAACACTAATATAAAAGTAATTACAACAAATAATCGTTCCATAAAAGACCAAAGACAAGCACGGAGGTCATACACTAGCACCTCACAAATAGTATTTAGATACTCACATCTCTTGGGTGTAATAAAGTAATATAACATTATGGAAATGGAAGATATCTCTCACTACCTGTCATAGCAAAATAGATTACCATAGGCTTGGGAAAGGATCAAACCTCCACCACATGGCGTAAGCACCTAGGATAAACTATCAAAGAGGTCTTTTAAAGGGTTGTAACGTTAGGTATAGGGATATGAATTACACGGTTTTGTTGGATAAAGGAAGTTTTTATTGGTGGCGAGCTAACAATCTTGGTTAATTACATGTACAATATGGCGTTGCTAAGCCAAGACTAGACTCGACTTAAGCTAATAAATGAAAAATAACAAAAATATAAAATAAACAAAGAATGAAACGGGATGGTAGTCCGTATGTTTTTCTCTTTTCTTTTTCTATTTTTTTCTTTTCTTTTCTTGTTTCTATTTTTTTTCGATTTTTTTTTATTTATTTTTTTTTTTTTTGCATACACTCTTACCCTACCATCCAAAATAATACATCATAGGGAATGTAAATTCCCCTTACACTTGAATCTTTACATACTTTACAATGAACTAATCTAATGACTCGAATTAAGAAAATCAAAACACTTGGAGCACTTTTAAGATTAACGTACATATGGGGGTAATATATGATGTTCTTCCCCATTGTTTCATAAAACAAGTACTTACCCATGAGTCCCAATCGTCCCAAAACAATATGTACAAGGATATGACTCGACTTAGCAACCATGTAATCAATTAGATAGTTAACTTAGGGTTTAAACAAATAACAATAATGCACTAAAGATTAGTGCATACACGGAAGGCTAAGGCGACTTGGGTGTACATTTAAGTGGGGTGTAACAAATTCTTCCTTTAAGTAAGATGCTTAAAGTTAGAAACGAAAAGATAGGCTCGGAGGGGTGTACTAGGGGTTTCGTGTACTAAAAATGAGTACAACGCTAAGGGTGTGGGAAAAATTAGTTGACTTAACTAGCCAAGTAATATGACTTAAATGGTCAAGTAATTATGATACGGGTTTAACACAAGGGTGATGCTAATGCCTCTTATCATGTAGTAAATCCTACCACACGAATGTAGTCTCACTAGCGGTCTTGGGATGCATCACTAACGCAAGTTCTAGAATCTAAATGCTACCGGTACACTCATAAGCACTAATAGTAAATGCTTTTCCTATCAAAACTAAAGGCGAACCTCACGTATTTGGGTGGAAAATTTTTCTGAATATACGGTTATGTGCTAGTTATACAATCTCCTATCCATGAGACGCTTGCTAAGGCTAAAGCTTCACTCCTAAATGTTGTAAAAAATTTTAAATTTGGCGCTAAAATTGCACTAACAAGTATTTCTCATAGTTTTATTACACATCTACCATTAAACAAAACAAACTCAAGTGAAAGTGTATCCTATATGGTATCATCATTTTACCCTCCCCTTACACTTAAGATGAACATTGTCCCCAATGTTCAAGTAAAGAATGTAAAAGTGAAATAAGTAAAAAGAATGAAATCAAATACTCCCCTGATTCGCTCGGTATGGATTATAGGTTGGCCAGGTTAGATCTTCCTCCAAGAAAATGAACAATCAAAGCTTCCCTTCCAGAAATATAAATCATCTTCTTGTCAAACATAACCTGTAAATCCTGAGAAAATAGACAAAGCAACCTCGCGTAAAATCGGCGGCATCCTATATAAGTTACTAAATCCTAGAAAGCAAAGTAAGATATAATGCTTGTGAATGAAGTTTGCAGATTTCCTGGAGATTATAAAACTTAATAATTCACAAAAACTTAGAGACTCCGTTAGAAAAACAAAACTAGTAAAATTTCCAGATTTTTACACGTGACGCCGTCAAGAGTAAACTCTTGACGCCGTCAGGATTCACCTGCAGAAATTCTTGTGTTAAGTTTCCGGAAAATTTCTGGAAAAACTTGGTTCTACTTCCTGGAAAATCCTGCAAAACTTCATTATGACTCAATACAAGCATTTGACTCTAACCAATACGAATATACATGCTCACTTAAAATTGTGGAAAATCATGATCGTGTGTTTCTTAAAAACATATTTGGGGTTTCCCCTTACACTTATCTTTTTTTGCAAAAATGCTTTTAGGTTGGAGTAAAGACAAGGCCAAACAACATAGTAAAGTATTTCCACTTTTTAGTTGAGAAAAATGATCTACCCACAATAAAAATAAAGCATGCATACGGAAGCAAATAACAAACAAACAAAATAAAAATCACACAAAGCATGGGTTGCCTCCCAAGAAGCGCTTGTTTTTGTACGAGTCATGAGCCTGACTCTACCCTTATTTAATGGAAATAGGGGAGGTTTTCCCTACACTTAGGATTAAGTGCGGGTGAAAGTAGCGGTACACACCCTTAGGGTGGAAATATGCCATCTGAGGAAAGAGTGGTGAGTGAATTGTATGCTCAAATGGGTGTGCTCCTATCATCATAACCTTACCTAGTTCACTTTGGTCAATGGGTGAGTTGAAGTTTTCTCCTAAGAAGGGATCATTTTCAATCAACTTCAAGAGACTCCTAGTTGGGAATCCGTCTTGACCTAATAAACCCGGTTTAAACCTATAATGTTTCTTACGATCAATCAAGAATGGGTGATGTAAGTATGTAAGGTCATGGTTCACTCCTATGTCAACTTCCTCTCTACAAGGCTTGGGGTCTACTACCTTCAACATAAAACTACCCGGACTATATGGTTTGATGGGTGGATTGGGACCTTTTTCAATTCCTAAACTTTCATCCAAGAATGGAAGATTAGGTACCGGATTAAGTTGAGGCTCCGGTTCATCAAAACTAGGAACTTTCATAGAACTAGGAGTAAGGTTATCACTACAAGTATTCAAACCTATATCCTCAAGTGGTGCTTGGTCCAAAGGTTCTACCTCCGTTGGGATTCCTATAGTCTCCTCTACTTCTTCCGGGTAAGTCACGGGCGGTGTGTGTGCCTCAAATGATGGTAGGATTTGTGGGGTACTTGGTGGGCTTACGTTACTTACCTCATCCTCCATTTATATCTATATTACCTATGTGTTTGCTTTGTACTATGGCTTTAGGTGACATCCACACAGGTATCCCTAAGTAATCATCCCCAGATAAACTTCCTGTTTGCTCCATCAAACTTGTTTTTGATTGATTTGTGATGTTGTTTGTTGGGTTGTCTACTCTATAATAATATTGGGCATAGTCTTCTATGGTATCCCATGCTTCTTCAGCATTTAATTCCCTAGGGCCCCCATTGGCAAAATCATCGATGCACATTTGGTCACATCGGTTGATACGATAGTAAAAGGTTTGGGTTAGGGATGCTAAAGAGAAACTATGATGAGGGAATTTTTGAAGTAAAATTTTAAAACGAGTCCATGCATCATATATGGGTTCATCTCGATATTGTTTGAAATTCGAGATGTCAATAGGGTAGAATGGTCTTTGTAGTTGGTGGTATGGTGGATTCGCGTACTCCATAATGGTGAACGGAAGAGTCAATGGAAATTACGAACAAACACACAAAGAAAAAGATAGACTAAAGAAAACCTAAAAATAAAAATAAAATCTTACTAGAAAGGAATCTAGCAAGTAGACCTAATAAAAAGAAATTCTAACCTAGACAATAACTATTCCCCAGGCTGCGGTGCCAAAAACTTCATGCGTGGGGATTGCACCAGGCTTTACCTCTCGAGGGATCTCGAGAAGCTTACAACCCCCACCAGGCAGTGTACCTGATCGTTGTAGTATAGTATAGTGACAAGTACCGGGGGATTGATCGTTCAGCAAGGAATAGTGTCGCTAGGATTAGAAAACCTAAATACTAGTTCTAAAGGTGAAAGATGATTATTTTTTTGTATTTTTATATTTTTTTAGAAAGCAAGTAAAATCTCGGGTTTGAAGGATTTGGGCGGAATTAGTTGCTAGTCAACTAACCCAATACTAAAGATGCAAATAAATAAAATACTAAAAATGAAAATAAACTAAATTATACTAAGGTTGTGAGCAATAAGTGGAGAAAATGTGTTTACTTAGATTTCACTACTCCCTAGATATCTTTTACATGTTAATTACTTGTTATAGTTGCATGGATGACGGGTCGTATTCCTTAATACCATTCATGGGGTGATGCACTTAACTCCCCAGTTTTATGAGCTCTTATCTACTCCTATGCCATGCGCAACATAACCATAGGGATCCAAAACAGTGGCTCATGCATTAAATACTACCAATAAAGACCTAGTGCATATCGGTTCATGTTTCCTAAGACATTCAAGCATGTTACCATTTGGAGATCTGCCAGTTTTCTTAAGCCTAACATAAAATCATTCATCCAAAACAACTACAAGCAAGTAATCAACACATAATTAACATCTAGGTTTCATTAGATCCAAGCAAACACAAAGAAAGTCTAGCCTAACATAGTGGGATCAAGACAAGAACAAGATATAGACAACCAACACATAGACATATTGATTGAATTAAAAGAGTACTTATCTCAATTACACTTGAAAGGTATCAAGGGTTTAAAACCCTTGAAAAACCTGTAAAATTCGTACCAAAATCGTGGCTAGGGTTTCTCCAAAACTTCTCTCTCTAAATGTGAAAAACTAGAAAACTATATATAGGAAATTGGGGATGACGGCGTCAAGAACAAATGTGTGACGCCATCATCTCGCCGCCAAATACTTCCTCGGACGGCCTTGATCTACTTCTGACGCCGTCAAGCCCTAGGCCGTCACCCAAATTACTCTTGACGCCCTATGTTGTGACGCCGTCACCAACTCTCGGATTTTAATTCTTGATGTCTGACGCCGTCAGGTACTGTTCCCAGCATGGAAAATAGAGACTTTGCCGTTTTCTTCACTTTTATGCTCCAAAAACGTCCAAAATGGCTTCTTTTCCAGAATTCACTCTCCAAGTACCTAAAATCACAAAAGGAACGATTTAGGGCAATATTTGATCAAATAAATTCAATTCCGGGCTTAAATGACCCCTAAAAGTGGTTCATTTTTCGCCTCATCAAGAGTATTCCCGACCTAGCCACCAAGGCTCTCGAAACACCATTGAGCTCACTGGAGCCAATGTGACCCCCTTGCGATCCGACACCATCCGGTTGGTGCAAAGCGGATGTGCATTCCATGGACTTCGTTCCGAAGATCCAAATCAACATCTTAAGGACTTCCTCAAAATCGTAGATTCCATATACCTAGATGTTATAACTAGAGAGACAACCCGATTACGCATATTCCAATTCTCTCTACGGGATCAAGCTAATCAATGGCTTGAGCGTTTACCCGCGGGATCCATCACCACATGGGATAATCTCACCAATCGCTTCCTTACTCAATTCTTCCCACCGGGGAAGACTGCAATGCTTAGGAATGACATTTTGATGTTCGAACAACATCAGGGTGAAACTTTCTATGAAGCATGGGCCCGTTTTAAGGATCTCCTCCATAAGGTCCCTCATCATGGTATAAACCTTTGGTTATTAGTCCAGATTTTCTACGACCATGTTGACTATCACACTAAGCGCACAATCGATAGGGCCGCGGGAGGCAAATTGCGTGATAAGAACGCCGAGGAGTCCTGGGCGATTATCGAGGAGCTCGCCGCTGATAATCATGAGATGTGGGAGTTTAATCATACAATAAAAGCGGCCATCAATGTAGTCTCAACATCTGGAGGAACCACCGAAATCCCCGATGAACTCCTATGCAAACTCGAGGCAAAAGTTGACTATTTTGAGGAAAGGCAAAGGAGACCTTTGAGTCCTAGACGGGCTACTATCAATTCTGTCTCGAAACCAACCTCGGCACCATTCTAGAGAAAATGTCGAGACTTTTCAGAACTATTCCCCACCTTGTTCCCCTCCCAAGGAACTTAGCTCGGAATTTGAAGCTAGGATGAGAGAATATATGGCGACTCACTCAGATCAGCTTACTAGATTCGAGGAAGCAGTTTATAAGCAAAAAGAGGAGATGCAGGAGAAAATGAATGAGATGATGAGTCTACTGGAGGAGTATGCCAACCAGAGAACCCCCGAAAGAATGCTACTAAGGAAAGAAAGCGTCACCCCCACTACCCAATTTGTTAACTCCATCACGATTGTCCACAAGGAAAATGAGAAGGTAGAAACTCCTATTAAACAAACCGTAGATGAACCACCAAAATCTCAACCTTTAAGTTACTACCTGAAACATGATATAAATGAGGACACTATAACAAACTGGATAAAGGGTGATAGGCGTAACTAACCTTCCAAACAGAGTTCTGAGAAGGGGGAAGGGGAAAATGAGTATGATACGTTACCTGGGGGATCAGTATTCGAGAGGCTATTGGTACAAAAAGTGGCTACTAAGCAGTTGGCGTATGGGAATTTTGAAATACCAACTAGCATCGGGGATTTGAAACATCTTAATGCTTTCGCCGACCAAGGATCGGAAGTAAATCTTATGCCCCTAACTATTTATATGCAACTAACGTCAGAAATGCCAGCCCCCACTCGTGTTAGGTTATCTCTTGCTGGACACTCGTACGTATACCCCCTAGGAATCGCAGAAGATGTGTTAGTTGATGTCGCGGGATTCATGTACCCCATTGATTTTATGATCATCGATGATAAGGGTGATGGATGCATGCCAATAATCCTTGGGGCACCATTCCTCGCCACCGCTAGGGCTGTCATTAAGTATGAAGGCAGAAAAATTGAGCTTAAATCTGGAAAAAGAAAGATTAGCTTCCCCATGACCCCGCGAAGTGGGCATGAGAATTTAAGTTGGGGAAAGCTCAAAAACAACATTGACACGACACCCATTCGTGTTCAGAATAAGATTATTGCATGGGAGACAAGAATCAGAAGCTATAAGGAAGCTAAATGTGAAAGAAGCCGATGCAATAAAGTTCATGTCAAGCCTGAACATAGTCAACCAACGATGAACCATACGCCATTCCAAGAAGGGAACTTAGTGCTCTTAAGAGACTTGGAGATAACAATACCTCCCGATAAACCAAGTCCCTGGTGGTATGGACCTTTCACGATAAAAAACATAAGCCAAGAAGGGATAGCTACCTTGAGCAGTCAATTCGGGGGAGAGAAGATTGCGAGTATCGATCAGTTAAGGCACTACTGTTATGATAGTGAGGATCCTAACTATATGGGATACGCTATCTTAAACGATGAGGTCACGTAGTAACCCATGGCCTTGAGTCTAGCTACAAGACTCGTAAATAAAGAAAAGCGCTTCTTGGGAGGCAACCCATGCTTTGTGTGATTTCTTATTTGTTTGTTATTTGCTTCCGTATGCATGCTTTGTTTTTATTGTTGGTAGATCATGTTTCAAAACTAAAAAGTGGAAATACTTTACTATGTTGTTTGGCCTAGTCTTAACTCCACCCTAAAAGTATTTTTGCAAAAGATAAGTGTAAGGGGAAACCCCAAATATGTTTTTAAGAAACAAACCGATCGTGATTTTCCACAATATTAAATGAACATGTATATTCGTATTTGTTAGAGTCAAATGCTTGTATTGAGTCATAATGAAGTTTTGCAGGATTTTCCAGGAAGTAGGACCAATTTTTTCCAGAAATTTTCCGGAAACTTAACATAAGAATTTCTGCAGGTCACTTCTGACGGCGTCAAGAGTTAACTCTTGACAGCGTCACGTGTAAAAATCTGGAAATTTTACCAGTTTTGTTTTTTTAACGGAGTCTTATAGTTTTATTGAATTATTAAGTTTTATAATCTCCAGGAAATCTGCAAACTTCATTCACAAGCATTATATCTTACTTTGTTTTCTAGGATTTAGTAACTTATATAGGATGCCGCCGATTTTATGCGAGGTTGTTTTGTCTATTTTCTCAGGATTTACAGGTTACGTTTGACAAGAAGATGATTTATATTCTGGAAGGGAAGCTTTGATTGTTCATTTTCTTGGAGGAAGATTTAACCTGGTCACCTTATAATCCATACCGAGCGAATCAGGGGAGTATTTGATTTCATTCTTTTTACTATTTCACTTTTACATTCTTTACTTGAACATTGGGGACAATGTTCATCCTAAGTGTAAGGGGAGGGTAAAATGATGATACCTTACAGATACACTTTCACTTGAGTTTGTTTTGTTTAATGGTAGATGTGTAATAAAACTATGAGAAATACTTGTTAGTGCAATTTTAGCGCCAAATTTAAATTTTTTTACAACATTTAGGAGTGAAACTTTAGACATAGCAAGCGTCTCATGGATAGGAGATTGTATGACTAGCACATAACCGTATATTCAGAAAAATTTTCCACCCAAATACGTGAGGTTCGCCTTTAGATTTGATAGGAAAAGCATTTACTATTAGTGCTTATGAGTGTACCGGTAGCATTTAGATTCTAGAACTTGCGTTAGTAACGCATCCCGAGACCGCTAGTGAGACTACATTCGTGTAGTAGGATTTACTACATGATAAGAGGCATTAGGATCACCCTTGTGTTAAACCCGTATCATAATTACTTGACCATGTAAGTCATATTGCTTGGCTAGTTAAGTCAACTAATTTTTCCCACACCCTTAGCGTTGTACTCATTTTTAGTACACGAAACCCTAGTACACCCCTCTGAGCCTATCCTTTCGTTTCTAACTTTAAGCATTTTACTTAAAGAAAGAATTTGTTACACCCCACTTAAATGTACACCCAAATCGCCTTAGCCTTCCGTGTATGCACTCATCTTTAGTGCATTATTGTTATTTGTTAAACCCTAAGTTAACTTTCTAATTGATTACATGGTTGCTAAGTCGAGTCATATCCTTGTACATATTGTTTTGGGACGATTGGGACTCATGGGTAAGTACTTATTTTATGGAGTAATGGGGAAGAACATCATATATTACCCCCATATGTACGTTAATCTTAAAAGTGCTCCAAGTGTTTTGATTTTCTTAATTCGAGTCATTAGATTAGTTTATTGTAAAGTATGTAAAGATTCAAGTGTAAGGGGAATCTCCATTCCCTATGATGTATTATTTTGGATGGTAGGGTAAGAGTGTATGCAAAAAAAAAAAAAAAAAAAAAAAAAAAAAAAAAAAAAAGGGAAAAAGAGAAAAAACATACGGACTACCATCCCTTTTCATTCAATGTTCATTTTATGTTTTTGTTATTTTTCATTTATTAGCTTAAGTCGAGTCTAGTCTTGGCTTAGCAACGCCATATTGTACATGTAATTAACCAAGATTGTTAGCTCACCACCAATAAAAACTTCCTTTATCCAACAAAACCGTGTATTTCATATCCCTATACCTAATGTTACAACCCTTTAAAAGACCTCTTTGATAGTTTATCCTAGGTGCTTACGCCATGTGGTGGAGGTTTGATCCTTTCCCAAGCCTATGGTAATCTATTTTGCTATGACAGGTAGTGAGAGATATCTTCCATTTCCATAATGTTATATCACTTTATTACACCCGAGAGATGTGAGTATCTAAACACTATTTGTGAGGTGCTAGTATATGACCTCCATGCTTGTCTTTGGTCTTTTGTGGAACGATTATTTGTTGTAATTACTTTTATATTAGTGTTAAATGACCTCTAACTTGTCTTTTGAGTAGAATAAAAGCATATTTGCTTGAGGACAAGCAAATCTCAAGTGTAAGGGTATATGATGAGGCGAAAAATGAACCACTTTTAGGGGGTCATTTAAGCCCGGAATTGAATTTATTTGATCAAAGATTGCCCTAAATCGTTCCTTTTGTGATTTTAGGTACTTTGGGAGAGAAATCTGGAAAAGGAAGCAATTCGGACGTTTTTGGAGCATAAAAGTGAAGAAAACGCCAAAGTCTTAATTTTCCTTGCTGGGAACAGTAGGTGACAGCGTCAAGAAGGAATTTTTGACGGCGTCAAGAGTAAAATCCATGACGCCCCAGTGGAATCATGAAGGCGTCACAAAGTAGAGCGTCAAGAGTTAAATGTGTGACGGCCTAGGACATGACGGCGTCAAAAGTAGATCAAGGCAGTCCGAGGAGTATTTTGGCGGCGAGATGACGGCGTCAGGAATTTGTTCTTGACGCCGTCAGACCCTATTTCCTATATATAGTTTTCTAATTTTCACATTAAAAAGAGAGAAGTTTTGGAGAAACCCTAGCTACGATTTTGGTACGAATTTTACAGGTTTTTCAAGGGTTCCTAACCCTTGATCCCTTTCATGTGTAATTGAGATATGTACTCTTTTAATTCAATCAATATGTCTATGTGTTGGTTGTCTATATCTTGTTCTTGTCTTGATTCCACTATGTTAGGCTAGATTTTCTTTGTGTTTGCTTGGATCTAATGAAACCTAGATGTTAATTATGTGTTGATTACTTGTTTATGGTTGTATTGGATGAATGAATTCGATGTTAGGCTTAAGAAAACTGGCAGATCTCCAATTGGTAACATGCTTGAACGTCTTAGGAAACATGAACTGACGTGCACTAGGTTTATTTGGTTGTATTTAATGCATGAGCCACTGTTTATAATCCTTATGGTTGTGCTGGGCATGGTATAGGAGGAGATAAGAGCTCATAGGATTGGGGAGTTAAGTGCGCCACCCCATGAATGATATTAAGGAATACAATCCGTCATCCACGCAACTATAACAAGTAATTAACGTGTAAAAGATATCCAGGGAGTAGTGAAATCTAAGTAAACACATTTTCTCCACTTATTGCTCTCAACCTTAGTATAATTTAGTTTATTTTCATTTTTAGTATTTTATTTTAATTGCATCTTTAGTATTGGGTTAGTTGACTAGCAACTAATTCCGCCCAAATCCTTCAAACCCGAGATTTTACTTGCTTTCTAGAAAACATAAAAATACAAAAATAATCATCCTTCATCTTTAGAACTAGTATTTAGGTTTTCTAATCCTACCGACACTATTCCTTGCTGAACGATCAATCCCCCGGTACTTGTCACTATACTCTACTACAACGATCAGGTACACTGCCTGGTGGGGGTTGTAAGCTTCTCAAGATCCCTTGAGAGGTAAAGTCTTGTGCGATTCCCACGTATCATATGACAAACTGTCGTATGAGCGTGCCTTCAAGAACATGAAAGAGCAAAATGATCATTTGAGGACTCAGCTTGAAAGTCAAAAAGGGAAGAGTGTGGAAACTAAATTTGCAAAACCATCGACTTCGGAGAAATCAAATGTTTCTAACACGGTTCAAAAACCAAAAATGTCAATTTCACGGTTTGCTCCAAAAGTCGATGAGAAAAAGGATTTGACAAAACCAGTCACTCCAACACCCTTGCCCAAGCAATGTGATAATGCAAAGATTGATAAAGGAAAAGCGGTTGTCAATACACCAAAAGTGATAGCACCTGGCCTTTTTAGGATTAGTCCCACTAATGCGTCTACCTCCACATCTAAGACAAATAAACCCTAACGCGTGTGCCTTACCTTCTACAGGATTAGAAAGCACCTCTAGGAGCAGCAGACTAAAGCCTAGGAGCAATATAAGGAACAATAGAGTCTCGTCTGCCTCTACGAGTAGTAGCAAGAATAAATTTGAAGAAGTAGAAGAACACCCTAGGAATTTATCGCTTTTTAATAAGAAACATGATTCATCTGAATGTAATGTTGAAAGTACTGGTTCTAATGCATGTAATGACTCTGTTTGTTTAATATGCAAGAAATTTTTAATTAATGATGTTCATGATGAATGTGTTTCTAAGAATGTGAATGTTACGCCTGAACAGAAGTATGTTCCAAAGGGAACTAGTGCTAGATCTAGATCTATAGAAAGATTAGCTGCACGCTTTAGGTCTACCACTAGTAGTCAAATGCCTAGGAACTTCCTTAAGTTTTGTATGTGGATACCAACGGGTAGAGAGTTCATTCTTCAGAATGGCAAATTGGAAGTTGTTCATAATAAACATGTTGCAACCTTTGATGTGTGTGATTCGGAATTTACTCCTAACCCCATGGAACCAAATTTAAAATGGTTTCCAAATAAAAACTCTTCTGTTCTTGGCAGGTTATCGAAATATGTCTTTGGATCGTCGACTCGGGTTGCTCCAAGCACATGACTGGGAATTTAAAGCTGCTGATCAATTTCGTCTGGAAATTCATGGGAACTGTACGCTTTGGAAATGATCACGTAGCAGCTATTCAGGGTTATGGAGATCTTCGGTTTGGGAATTTTTCGATCACTCGAGTTTACTACGTCGAAGGGTTGGGACACAACTTGTTTTCAGTTGGGCAGTTCTGTGATGCAGATTTAGAAGTTGCATTCAGGAGTAACACGGTTTTTATAAGAAATTTGGTTGGTGATGATCTCTTAACTAGTAATCGTAGTACAAACTTGTATGCTATCGACATCAACCAAATGGTTTCTACATCACCAGTTTGTCTTATGACAAGGGCAACCGAAACTAAGTCCTGGCTGTGGCATAGACGTTTATCCCTCTCAATTTCGACACCATCAACAAGTTAGCCAAAGACAACATCGTCACCGG
The DNA here is from genome assembly GCA_030686995.1 of Artemisia argyi. Taxonomy (NCBI): domain Eukaryota; kingdom Viridiplantae; phylum Streptophyta; class Magnoliopsida; order Asterales; family Asteraceae; genus Artemisia; species Artemisia argyi. The sequence goes on from CM060699.1 coordinate 127,437,565, forward strand.
ACTTCCTAAGTTCAAATACACCAAGGAACACCTCTGTCCATCATGCGAACAAGGAAAAAGCAAAACAGCATCATATAAACCCAAAACCGTACCTAGTTCGGAAGCAAGGTTACATATGTTGCACATGGACTTATGTGGCCCAATGAGAGTTGAAAGCATTAATGGGAAGAAGTATATTCTTGTTATTGTCGATGATTATTCAAGATATACATGGGTAAAGTTTCTGAGGTCAAAAGACGAAGCACCAGGTACCATCATCACCTTTCTGAAGCGTATCCGTGTTTTACTTCAAGCTCCAGTAAGGATTGTAAGAACAGATAATGGCACAGAATTCACTAATCAGGAGTTAAGAACCTACTTTGAAGATGTTGGAATCACACACCAAACATCAGTTGTTAGAACTCCACAGCAGAATGGGGTAGTTGAAAGAAGAAACCGAACTCTTGTGGAAGCTGCTCGCACAATGCTAATTTATTCTAGTGCACCACTATTCTTATGGGCTGATGCTGTTGCCACTGCTTGTTTCACTCAGAACCGATCTGTTAGCATTAAAAATATGTATTAAGAAGTGATGGTCATTCTCATATTAGGAACTTTGTAATGTGTCGTAGATTACAATGGAATAGTCAATGGGCTTATGGTTTGGACTAATCTAATAGGTTATAAGTTATGTATTACAACTAGTCCATACTTAATGTAAAAGTCCAATCCATGACCAAGCCCATCCAAGCCCATTAGGGTGTCACATGTCTTACTATATAAACACCTCAAATGAGTCATTTGAGGTGTGTGCTTGTGTGTGTATTGTGTGTATTTTCTTTGAATAAAAGCTCTCATATTTCCATCTCTTTCTCCACATATACGATTAACCTATACTACATCAAGTCACCATCTTTCCTTCTTCTAAGCTTCTATATTTGTGATAAAGTTGGAATATCTAAGGTCCTACAAGTGGTATCAATCGCCTAACAATGATTTAGGAGGGTTAAGAGTTTGTTTGGTTCATTTTTTTTAGCTTGCCTCACGAGTTTTCATCAAAAAGTTTCTCACTTTTCTTGTTTTTCTTGGTTTTTAACACTTTTTTTATTACAAACTAGTGTTATAAACCTTTTCTAACAAGAAAGTTTCAATCTTTTTGAAGTTTCTAAGCTTAAAAAATTCGATTTGGTTTTTGTACTTGTTTTCTAGAACACGAAAAAGTTTCATAAAAATCATCAAGTTTGCTATTTTATACAAGTTTTGGTGTTTCTAAGCCTAGAAGTACAAGAATCTTGGATTAAAAACTTCATTTGGGTGAACTTTTTGGTAAATTAAAAATCTGCCAAACTTTGTACTTATTTTCGAGATTACAAAAAATTTCAAGATCACACATTGACCAATTTTTGAGAACACAAGAAACGGCTCCTTTCGTGCTCATAGTTGGATACTCGGTATTTTCTCTCTTGTATAAGAAAGAAAACACTTCGACTTTTGGCTAAATTTCGAAATTGTATAATTTCGAAATTTCTTTGTGTGATTGGGTTTTCGAAAAAATCATAATTTTCGAGAACACTGCAAAATTTTCGAAAAAATCAAAATTTTCGAGAACACTGCAAAATTTTCGAAAAATCATAATTTTCGAGAACACTGTGAAATTTTTCGAGATCACTCAAAATTTTCGAAATCACTCAGAGTTTCGCAATCTGTCAAAGTTTTCGACAACACAAGTTTCGAAATCACCTAAGTTTCACAATCAAGAAAAGTTTCGCAATCCCAAAGTTTCGAGAATTTTGACAAAAGTGAGGTTTTTGACGATCAAACTTCAAACGGTCATAACTTTTGAACCGTAAGAAGTTATTGAGGTTTTAAGGTTTTAGGTCAAAATTTTCACCATAAAAACTTGCATCAACTCACTCTAAACACAACTCCTATTTCGTTGGAACGATCCAAGAATCAATTTTATCCATCTACACTTCATCAATGGCTTCTCAACAAGATATTCATGCAGTCGGTGCTGAAAACATACCTCCCATGCTGTCAAAAGGTGGTTATTCACAGTGGGCTAGTCGTATGATGCGCTATCTTAAGAGCAAAACTAATGGAAAACTACTTATCTACTCCATTGTGAATGGACCCTTCAAACCAATACAAGTACTTGACCCTGGAGATCCTAATCGAACCCCCCCCCCCCCAGTGCAACCATTCTACAGAGATCAGAATGAGACTGAGTACACAGAGCAAGACAGACAACAGATGATAGCTGATGATCAGGCATTCCATTACATCGTTCTTGGTTTTCCTGAAACCACTTATGCTACTGTTGATAGTGAAGTAAGTGCTCATGCAGTCTGGGAAAGAGTCAAGAGGTTAATGTATGGGACAGACATCGGGAAACAGGATATGGAAACTCAATTGCTCAAGGAACTTCGCAAGTTTACTTCTATTCCTGGTGAATCCATAGAGTCGTACTACCTCAGGTTCTGTAAGATCAAGAATGATTTATCGAGACACAACCTCAGTCAGACAAACATTGCTAACAACACCAATTTTCTGAATGAGTTACAACCAGAATGGGGAAGATACGTCACTATTGTTTATCAGACTAAGAATTTGCATGAAGTGACTTATGATCAGCTGTATGACTTCTTGAAGCAAAATCAAGATGAAGCTAATGAAGTAAGGGCTGAATTACTTGCTAAAAAGCATGATCCTCTAGCATTAATGGCTAATACACCAAGATCTTTACCAGTGAACACACAACAACAACCATCATCATCCACTCAAAACTACATGTAACCATCCTACACTTAACAACCAACACATGTCTACCAACAACAATTCTACCCACAACAACAACATGTTATTACACAACAGCTGTAAAGACCAAGAAACACCTTCTGGAGGTCGAGGTTGATCAAAATATGCCATTATTCTAGAGAGAGAAAGTAGAGAGAAGGTGAGGTGAAACAAAGATGTTTTTATTATGATAAATTATGTTGCACACCCACACCCCTCAAGTGAAGCCTTGAGGGGTATTTATAGGCCTTACATGTGACAAATATTACAATATTACATTAGTAGTCCCTGCACTTAATGCATTCTAGTTGTCAACTCCAATTCACGTAAATATCGCTCAGCTTTAATTCTAACAATCTCCCTCCAGCTGGAGATATACGTGAATTGGTTACAATGATTCCTAACAAGTAAAATAAACAATCAAAGTAAGCGCAGCAATGCTGAGGAAGACTTCATAGCTCTTTTCTTCATAAATATCCCCAGCAATCTTTCTTTACTTGTAGACGAATCACTTGCTTAATCTAATTGGGTTATTACTCCCTCCCAATTAGTAAGCCATTTACTTTAACATGCTCCCTCCCAAATAGACAACCCGTTTGATATAGCCTTGATGCTTGTTGAAGAAGTATCTTTGAATTCTGACCAAATAATCTTCAGTCTCATGCACAGCGGAAAATGAATCTTAGACTGATAATATGTAACTTCTTCACAGGTTTGTTTGGGGAGCATCATATTGTCATCTTCAACTCACTTAGAATGCTTCAAGTTCTTCAATAAAAGCCCCGATGTACACATTTCTCCCTCCTGGATGATGACGATCTCTCGGAATCATCATAAATATGTGTACATAAACATATCAACTTGAAGCAACATACAAATCAATACCCCATGAGTGAAATGGCAATAACTATTCTCTCTACAATTCATCTCAGATCAACCTCTTTTCACTACCATTGGCTAATAGTAAGTGACCACGTGTGGAGACAACCCAATATGACAAACTTGAGTGTGAAGTAAAATTCCCCAGACTTGTGACTTACGCTTGTACTATTCTGATTAAGAACCTATATGAGCACAACAACGTTACTCCTTACAATATAGGTAGTGGCATATACCCAACCATCCATCCTTTATTGTATATCCATCTCTTGAACAATCCACAACCTTTTGTGACACTGAGCACTACAACGTAACTCCTTAAAGTGATAGCAATTGTGAGCATTAAGAACCAACTTATGCGTTTATAGATCTTACACATTAACTAGATGTCCAAGTCTTAATCACTATCCCATGAATGCTCAAACAAGGATCTTCAAAAGTCTTCATCCAACTCAAATTTTGGCGGGAAAATTTGAGTAAAATTTATTTTTTACACGAGATTAAACGTTCAATTTTTACGCGAGATTTTCATTTTGGTATAACGTTGAAAATTTTGGCCCGAAATTCAAATTTTTAGGCCAAAATTCAAATTTTTTCGGTGAAATTTTGCGTAAAAATTTTCAAAACTCAAATTTTTCTGGTAACCTTAGAATTGCATTTCGTAGTGATTTCCAAATTATGGGCGAGAAAATTTTCCAATTCTATTTTTGGAGGGAAAATCCGAAATCACTATGAATCAACGAGATTGAATTTCTAGCTTCACCAAAAACACACCACGAATTGCTTAAAAGATCCTGATCAAGATTCACCTAAGATCAATGGCTAAATTTTGAACGATTATCAAAAGGTGACTACGGGGATAATTTGTTTATTACTTATTTGAGCTTGAAGTGACGTTTCACGGGTGCGTGTACTTAGTATCTCAAGGTCTAGGGGTTGGTTGGATGAAGACGTTTGAAGATCCTTGTTTGAGCATTCATGGGATAGTGATTAAGACTTGGACATCTAGCTATGTGTGAGATCTATAAACGCATAAGTTGGTTCTTAATGCTCACAATAGCTATCACTTTAAGGAGTTACGTTGTAGTGCTCAGTGTCACAAAAGGTTGTGGATTGTTCAAGAGACGGATATACAATAAAGGATGGATGGTTGGGTATATGCCACTACCTATATTGTAAGGAGTAACGTTGTTGTGCTCATATAGGTTCTTAATCAGAATAGTACAAGCGTAAGTCACAAGTCTGGGGAATTTTACTTCACACTCAAGTTTGTCATATTGGGTTGTCTCCACACGTGGTCACTTACTATTAGCCAATGGAAGTGAAAAGAGGTTGATCTGAAATGAATTGTAGAGAGAATAGTTATTGCCATTTCACTCATGGGGTATTGATTTGTATGTTGCTTCAAGTTGATATGTTTATGTACACATATTTATGATGATTCCGAGAGATCGTCATCATCCAGGAGGGAGAAATGTGTACATCGGGGCTTTTATTGAAGAACTTGAAGCATTCTAAGTGAGTCGAAGATGACGATATGATGCTGCCCAAACAAACCTGTGAAGAAGTTACATATTATCAGTCTAAGATTCATTTTCCGCTGTGCATGAGACTGAAGATTATTTGGGCAGAATTCAAAGATACTTCTTCAACAAGCATCAAGGCTATATCAAACGGGTTGTCTATTTGGGAGGGAGCATGTTAAAGTAAATGGCTTACTAATTGGGAGGGAGTAATAACCCAATTAGATTAAGCAAGTGATTCGTCTACAAGTAAAGAAAGATTGCTGGGGATATTTATGAAGAAAAGAGCTATGAAGTCTTCCTCAGCATTGCTGCGCTTACTTTGATTGTTTATTTTACTTGTTAGGAATCATTGTAACCAATTCACGTATATCTCCAGCTGGAGGGAGATTGTTAGAAATGAAGCTGAGCGATATTCACGTGAATTGGAGTAGACAACTAGTATGCATAAAGTGCAGGGACTACAAATGTAATATTGTAATAGTTGTCTCATGTAAGGCCTATAAATACCCCTCAAGGCTTCACTTGAGGGGTGTGGGTGTGCAACATAATTTATCATAAGAAAAGTATCTTTGTTTCACCTCACCTTCTCTCTACTTTCTCTCTCTAGAATAATGGCATATTTTGAACAACCTCGACCTCCGGAACGTGAATCTTGGGTTCTACAACAGCAATACCCACAATTCCAAGAACCGGAATTCACTGACAATGATGAAGTTAATGCAGCATTGACACAAGCGTTTGCTTTTCTGACAAAAACATTCCAAGGACGCTATTCTACACCAACTAACAACAACTAAAGGATTTCATCGAACACTCGCAACAAGCAGATTGCTCAGTCGAGTTTCAATATGGGCAATGGAGGCCAAATGGTTGGAGTTTATGGGAATCAGCAAGGATATGCTACTGGATTTCACATGGGTAATCAGAATATGCAGAATGCAGGTCAGCATGCAGGGAATCAGTATGGTCAGTATGCAGGGAATCAGTATGGTCAGCATGCAGGGAATCAGATGGGTCAGTTTGTTGGAAATCAGAGGGGTCAGAATGTTGGCAATCAGGCAATGGGTAATCAGAATAGGAACGTTGCAACTCCAGTTGTTGGAAATCAGGGTAATGTGAATCAGGGTAATCTGATAAAGTGTTTCAACTGTCAGGGTGTAGGTCATATGGCAAGGAACTGTCCTACTAAGCCGAACAAAAAGGACACAGCGTACCTTTAAGAATATATGAAAGAGCAAAATGATCTTTTGAATTTTTTGAATTTTACTCAAATTGTCGTATGAGCGTGCCTTTAAGAATATGAAAGAGCAAAATGATCTTTTGAGGGCTCAGCTTGAAAGTCAAAAAGGAAAGGGTGAGGAAACTAAGTTTGCAAAACCATTGACTTCGGAGAAACCAAATGTTTCAAACACGGTTCAAAAACCAAAAATGTCAATTTCACGGTTTGCTCCAAAAGTCGATGAGAAAAAGGACTTGACAAAACCAGTCACTCCAACACCCTTGCCTAAGAAAAGTGAAAATCTAAAGATTGTTGATAAAGGAAAAGCGGTTGTCGAAACACCAAAAGTGATATCACCTGGCCTTTTTAGGATTAGTCCCACTAATGCGTCTGCCTCCACATCTAAGACAAATGCATGCAAAAAGGATAATTCTAAAGAGTCTAGTAATGCTAAAAAGGACAACAAAATAAATCCTAACGCGTGTGCCTTACCTTCTACAGGATTAGAAAGCACCTCTAGGAGCAGCAGACTAAAGCCTAAGAGCAATACAAGGAACAATAGAGTCTCGCCTGCCTCTAAGAGTAGTAGCAAGAATAAAGTTGAAGAAGTAGAAGAACACCCTAGGAATTTATCGCTTTGTAATAAGAAACATGATTCATCTGAATGTAATGTCGAAAGTACTGGTTCTAATGCATGTAATGACTCTATTTGTTTAATATGCAAGAAAAGTTTAATCAATGATGTTCATGATGAATGTGTTTCTAAGAATGTGAATGTTAAGCCTGAACAGAAGAATGTTCCAACAAGACCTAGTGCCAGATCTAGATCTTTAGAAAGATTAGTTGCACGCTTTAGGTCTACCACTAGTAGTCTAATGCCTAGGAACTACCTTAAGTTTTGTATGTGGATACCAACGGGTAGAGAGTTCATTCTTCTGAATGGAAAATTGGAAGTTGTTCAAAATAAACATGTAGCAACCATTGATGTGTGTGATTCGGATTTTACTCCTAACCCCATGGAACCAAATTTAAAACGGTTTCGAAATACAAACTCTTCTATTCTTGGCAGGTTATCGAAATATGTCTTTGGATCGTCGACTCGGGTTGCTCCAAGCACATGACCGGGAATTTAAAGCTGCTGATCAACTTCATCTGGAAATTCATGGGAACTGTACGCTTTGGAAATGATCATGTAGCAGCTATTCAGGGTTATGGAGATCTTCGGTTTGGGAATTTTTTGATCACTCGAGTTTACTACGTCGAAGGGTTGGGACACAATTTGTTTTCAGTTGGTCAGTTTTGTAATGCGGATTTAGAAGTTGCATTCAGGAGAAACACGGTTTTTATTAGAAATTTGGTTGGTGATGATCTCCTTACTGGTAATCGTGGAACAAACTTGTATGCTATCGACATCAACCAAATGGCTTCTACAACACCAATTTGTCTTATGACAAGGGCAACCGAAACTAAGACCTGGCTGTGGCATAGACGTTTATCCCATCTCAACTTCGACACCATCAACAAGTTAGCCAAAGACAACATCGTCACTGGACTTCCTAAGTTCAAATACACCAAGGAACACCTATGTCCATCATGCGAACAAGGAAAAAGCAAAACAGCATCATATAAACCTAAAACCGTACCTAGTTCGGAAGCAAGGTTACATTTGTTGCACATGGACTTATGTGGCCCAATGAGAGTTGAAAACATTAATGGCAAGAAGTATATTCTTGTTATTGTTGATGATTATTCAAGATATACTTGGGTAAAGTTTTTGAGATCAAAATACGAAGCACCAGGTACCATCATCACCTTTCTGAAGCGTATCCAAGTTCTACTTCAAGCTTCAGTAAGGATTGTAAGAACAGATAATGGCACATAATTTACAAATCAAGAGTTAAGAACCTACGTTGAAGATGCTGGAATCACATACCAAACATCAGCTGTTAGAACTCTATAGCAGAATGGGGTAGTTGAAAGAAGAAATCGAACTCTTGTGGAAGCTGCTCGCACAATGCTGCTATATTCTAGTGCACCACTATTCTTATGGGCTGATGTTGTTGCCACTGCTTGTTTCACTCAGAATCGATCCCTAGTACATCCAAGATTCAATAAAACCCCATATGAGCTAGTGAACAACCGTAAACCTGACATCTCTTACCTTCACATGTTTGGCGCTTTGTGTTATCCGACGAATGACAGAGAAGATCAAGGAAAGTTGAAAGCTAAGGGTGATATTGGAATCCTCATTGGATATTCAGAAAACTCGAGGGCATTCAGGGTGTATAATAGAAGAACAAAAAGGATTATGGAGACGATGAATGTGAAGTTTGACGAGATTTCACAGATGGCTTCTGAGAGACTCGCTCTAGAACCCGCGCTTAATCCGATGGCTTCTAATCAAAACGGATTAGGACCCGCACCAAACATGCAGACTTCTGGACACATCAGTTCAGGACTCGTGCCTCAAGGAGCTCAGTCAACAAACACTGGAAAACCTTCAGAACAAGAACTGGAAAATTTCTTTGAGTTAATGTTTGATGAATATTATGGTGGACCTTCGACAAATGCATCTCAAATACATTCTGCTGCACCCGCTCAAAACCATCAACCACCACCACCATCACAAGATGCATCTACAATACTTGAAGCTGAAGCACCAACGACCTCAACATCATCAACATCTACTCAAGCAACTCCAGTTATTGAATCTGTTCTACCAATAGTTGATGAGCAAAATCAAACTACATATTTTCAAGAAGAACCTACAACTAATTCAAACGATGTTGCGTTAGAAGAAGAATAAGTATTTAAAAACCCGTTTGCATCAGACTCTGCTGAATCTTCTTCAAGGTTACAAGAACCATCTAACACACATTCGTTCAACCAAAGGTACCCTTCTACGTTTCAATGGACAAAAGACCATCCGTTAGAACATGTTATTGGTGAACCTTCAAAGCCAGTTCAGACAAGGAGACAACTTGCCACTGATCTCGAATTGTCCATTTACATCTGCTCAATAAGCCCCAAAGTACCAAAGAACATTCGGGAAGCAATGGAAGAAAACCCATGGATTGAAGCAATGCAGGAAGAATTTCTTCAATACATGTTACATGATAGTTGGGAACTTGTTGAACGACCACTTGATAAACGAGTTCTTGATCTCAAGTGGTTGTGGAAGAACAAACTGGATGAGGAAATGACTGTAATTCGTAACAAAGCTCGTCTCGTGGCTAAAGGTTATCCACAAGAAGAAGGGATAGATTTCGAAGAATCATTCGCGCCTGTAGCTAGACTTGAAGCAGTCCAGATTTTCTTAGCCTATGTCGCTCACAAAAACATCACAGTCTATCAGATGGACATTAAGACTGTTTTCTTGAATGGAACTCTGAAAGAAGAAGTGTATGTGAGTCAGCCAGAAGGATTCGTTGATAAGGAACATCCAGACTACGTCTACAAGCTTAAAAAGGCCATTTATGGTTTAAAACAAGCTCCAAGAGCGTGGTATGACGAACTATTGTTAGGATTAAAAGTGACGATCTTTATTGAGTCAAATAGTTAGTTAAATATATCAATGTAATAGTTAGTAAATGCTAGTTTAGTAAGTTTATGTGTATTATTCATGCTTGTATAAAGTCTAAGGGCTAGTTATGTAATGTAGTCAAAGATATGTGAAGCCCTAGACTACAAGTATAAATAGTCATGTAAGGCCTCATTTAGAGGTTGGTTCTCTTAGTAATATCAAGGTTATTATTCACGCACACTAGGAGTTCCCTTCCATTCTCTCTCTCTACTTACTTTCTCTCTCTAGATCTAGGCAAGATTAATAAGTGATTAAGGTTGTTCTACGGTCCTACAAGTGGTATCAAGAGCCTAGGGATAATTTTAGGTTGTTTTAGATTGTTTTTGGGTGAAAAAATCGTGTTTTTGGGTGAAAAATTAGATATAGGTTACTGTTCATCGCTTTTTTAGCGAGTTAGGAAAGTTTCTATCGAGTTTGAAGACTTAGCGAGTTTGGGATAAAAGTTATCGAGTTAGGATTTTGGTACTATCGAGTTTGAGTTCAAATTCTGTCGAGTTTGGACCAGTTTTACCGAGTTTGGATCAATTCCTACCGAGTTTGGATTAATACTTAGCGAGTTTGGAACTTTTTGGCGAGTTAGGAAATTTATGATTATCGAGTTAGGAAACTTTTGATTATCGAGTTAGGAAATTTGTGGTGCTACCGAGTTCGACATTTTACCGAGTTAAGTTTCTTTGGCGAGTTTGCCTTAATTCCTTATCGTACATCGAGTAAGGACTTTTCTAGACCAATTCTAAACGAAACTCTGCCCAAATTTTTGTAAGGACTTACCGAGTTTGAGCACCTGAGCTTATCGAGTTTGAAAGTTGTAAGGACTTACCGAGTTTGAACATATGTGACTATCGAGTTTGAAAGTTGTATGGACTTACCGAGTTTGAACATATGTGACTATCGAGTTTGAAAGTTTATAAGACTTACCGATTTTGCATTTTCTGAGGTTACCGAGTTACAATTTTCCAAACTTATCGAGTTAGACTATATATAATCTTACCGAGTTTTTTGGCGGGAAAATTTGAGTAAAATTTATTTTCTACAGGAGATTAAACGTTCAATTTTTACGCGAGATTCAAAGTTTGGTATAACGTTGAAAAGTTTGGCCCGAAATTCAAATTTTTAGGCCAAAATTCAAATTTTTTCGGTGAAATTTTGCGTAAAATTTTTCAAAACTCAAATTTTTCTGGTAACCTTAGAAGTGCTTTTCATAGTGATTTTCAAATTTTGGGAGAGACAATTTTCAAAAATATTTTTTGGAGGGAAAATTCGAAATCACTAGAATCTACCATATACGCTTTTCAAACTTCGCCAAAAACATCTAATCTTCAAACAACAACCTTTGTTATCTTAAAAGATCCTAAGATCAACTTTATCACACATCGCTTTTCAATGAAAATGAAAATGCAAATCCAAGAGAAAGATTCAAAGAAAGTGTTTACAGTGTTCAAGTCATATGTTGAAGAAATCATTAATTCATTAGGTTTAGAAATAAGGTTCGATGAGGCATTTGAATACTACGTTAGAGTCCAATTTCATCATTTCCGAGAAGAACTCATCTAAAACCTGAATCAACTTGAAAAGCTACTTAATGAAGAAGAACTTCATACGCGTAACTGCAAAGAATCTCTTAAAGTCATCCAAACTCAGCTTCAGAGAATATTTAACCATTAGATAATGAACCAGTCAGAGTTTATCGATGCGTTTTATAAAAGATTTTGGGTAAGCTATTCTACCTTCAGAACTCAATGCATAAATCAAATGGATGAACTCGAAAAGATACTTGATGCTGAGGAAGCAGAGTTAAATGAAATTGAGAAGCTGAAACGGGAAAGAGAGCAGATTGAAAAAGATATGCAGTTAAAGAAAAGAGAGCATATTAGAGATGCAGTTTAAGGAAACAGAGGTGATTGAAAAAGGGACAGAGAAAGATTTTCACACAGAAGAGGAAACAGTCAATGCAGGTGATGCATCAGATGATAGTTTGGTTTTCACAGGCAGTGATTCATCTTCAGAACAGCAGGTTGAAAGCAGCAGTCCTAGCTATGATTCGGATGCTGATGGTACACAAAGGAATGAAGCTGTTTGGGATACCGAGGATGATCATATCAGACCTTCATCAGACACAGAGATATTGGCTACGGTACAACATTCATATGCTCATGATAATGTTAATATATTTGAGAATATGTTTGTTCATGATTAGACACATCCTGAGCATTCTGAGTCTATTAGAGATACATATGTGGTGGAACAAAATGATAGTAATATTACTTTTGCTACTCCAGATATGGATCCTAATAGAGGTGAGCCTGCCCAGGATGGATCTTCTTATGAACAAGATCGTGCCCTATTTGCTTCATTAATCAACAATTTCAAACATGAACTTGACACGTGCAATAACGACAATTGTGAAGCTAAGCGAACGAATGTCTTATTGACAAAAGAGCTAGAGAGATTTAAAGAAATGGAAAAAGGTTTTCAAAATGTAACAAAAAGAAAAGCTGAACTTGAATTTGAAAATTCAAACCTTAAATCTCAAGCTCGGAAGTTTGAAATGAATGGAGAGTCTGTCAAACCACTTTTAAAAAGAAATGAAGAACTTGAAGTTGGGTATAGAGAAGCTGTTTTGGATAAAAAAAACTTTCAATTCAAAAATTGGGTGACCAAATGGTCCTTAACAGCAGAAAGGTTGAAGCACTTTTAAAAGAGAACAACGATTTAAAAAGTGAAAATTCAAGGCTTCAAAAAACCACTTCAAATTTTGAGATTGTTAACACATAACTTGAGAATGAAAAACAAGAGTTTTTGAAACGAGCAAACGATCTTGAAAACAAACTTCAAAAAATGGGACAGACTTCTCAGACTATCAACATGCTGCCTACTAAAGATGAGGAAGTTTACAAACAAACATCTGGAATTGGTTTTGAAAATAGTGCTCAGTTGGGTAATGGAAAACCGTGTTTTTTAAACAAAGTGCAAAAGCTGACACCTATTTTGTATAACGCTGACGATATGGGAAAAGAATTGTCAGATGATCTTTTGTTTGAGTCTCAAGACATTTTAAAATCTGAAGAGGAAAAACGTTTGAAAGTAAAACAAACAAAAAACCCACTCTCGTACCACGGCTTTGTGTATGGTTGTACACAATTGACAGATTTTCCAAACGCACCTTTCAAAAGAAAAGACACAAATGTGAAAAGATTTTTCAAAGAAGCTCAACTTGCTACTTATGATGCTACGTTATGGCAAAATAAAGCAAGGAAACAATTCTGTAATCTTAAACATCACATTGAGCATACGTTAAAGGCCATTTGGTTTAAGCAAGTAAACATCGATAACAGCGTTTGGTCTAATCCTCTTTCGTCAGATGTACACCTTAAAATTGAAGTCAAAAAGATTTTGAAAGATGAGATTGAACCTCATGTGAAAAATCTCAACTTAAGCTTTGAGTACTTTGAAAAACATCTTGTCACTGAAATGAGAGAAGATTTAAAATATGTTCATTCTCTTGAAGACGAATTTGATGAAAAATGCTTAATACTTGACATTCAAAAGGAATTTTTCACAAATCAAATAGAGTCTTTCAAATCAAAATCTGTTTGCCATGAGAAAGTGAATGAGAATTTTGAACAAACATCTTCTTTGAAATCTAAAAACCTTTGTCTCAAAAAGAAAATCACTAAGCTTTCAAAAGAAGCAGCTGATGTCAAAGAAGAACTGTCAAAAAGAACTGCTCAGTTTGAGAAACATCTTGCAATACTCGAAGCACAAAGTATCTCTTTCCAACTAAAAGTGCAATAGCAGAATGAGAAAATGTCTTCTGAAAACTCTTTGACATCAGTGCTTAAAGAAAAAGAAAAGATTTTTGAAGAAAAATGTGATGATACCAATATCAAGTTTGATTTTGACGAATTTGATACAAAAAATCTTGAATTGGAACATGTTGTGGCATCATTACAAAAAGAAAATGAGCATTTGAAAGAAACTTACAAAAACTTGTTTGATTCAATCAAACGATCAAGAGTTCAGAATCAATTTTCAAACAAATCTGACTCTCAGATCGTCCCAAATCATTTTTTTGAAAAAGAAAAATATGTGCTTCAAAAGAAAATTGTTGAATTGGAAAAGAAGATTGCACAACAAACCAAGGATTTCGGTGATGCCAAAAATGATTTTTCAATCGAAACAGACAAATATGAAAAATATTTTGCACATCTTAAAAATCAAAATGCTTCTGTGCAAGAAAAACTGGCATCATCAGATCATGGTTCTCTTCAAAAAGAATACAATGATTTGAGAACGTCATACAATGCCTTAAAAGCAAAGTTTGATGTTCTTAACCGGTCAAAAGGTAAATCTCATGTTTCAAACGAGTCCAAACCACAAGTAAGAGTTTCGGAGAAGGTTTACACGGGTGAATCTTCTAAACCATTTTCGAAAAAGGTTTCTCAGTTTACAACCTATTCTTTGCAAAAAGGAAGGAAGTTTTCAAAAAGACCTAATTTTTCTGAAACATTTACTCCTCAAAAGGTTTCAAATGCAAGTGCTCATAAAGAAATGAATCAAGTTTTTCAAACTCCATACTCTCGTTTTACTCCGGTAAAGACAGTGTGGAAACCAAAGCAAAGCCGCTTAAAACATTTGAAATATTCGTACTCTGAAATGCTTCCGCTACAACAAATGAATGGCTATGCTTTGAAAAAACCAAATTCTGGAAGGTTTCCATTCATCTCAAAAACGAATTTTTAAAATGACACACCGAGTTTCAAAAATGGATGGAAAACTTCTTCTTCAAGTTTTAAAACTCCAAGAGAGACACCGAGTTTCTCAAACAACTTTCAAAAGCAAAAGAATTTTAAATCACCGTTGATTCCACGAGCTTTATTTCAAAATGATTTTCAAAATTTGTCTCGGATTGACACAACTTACAAATGGTTTTCAAAATTTGGTAACCCAGTTGGCGTCGTGCTTAAATGGGTTCCAAAAGTTGTTGTCTAATCTAAATCATAATGGCTTTCGTATACTTCAGTACGAAACCCGGACTTCAACATAATGACTTCTTAGTATTTCAGCTAAGGACTCGTTCTTCAAAGAAAGGAAAGTGCTTAAATCAAAACAAAGGTTTTAAATATTCTTTGAGCACTTATCCTAAAAACGTTATGGCTTATGCACACATAACAGTGTATAACCCACGATTTTCAAAGAAAGGACCCTGTTGTACATTTCTGTGCTACAATCCTAAAAGATAAGAAGACTACTCATCAAAAAGCTTATCAAAGTCTTCTTAATCTTGAGCAAAATTTATTCAAAATGTTTCAAAAGGTTTTCAAAACTTTTCAAAAATTTTGCTCAAGATATTACTCCCTCAAATCCTTAAAAGCTTTAATTTACTCAAAATGTTCTACATTGAGGGGGAGTAATAAAACGATGTTCCAAAAAAGGTCATGCTTAAAAGAAACTAATTTGGAAAAAACAAACATTCGTTTCTCCCATAAGTTATCCAAAAAAACAAAGGTTTTAATCAATTGGTATCAAAAATACCATGGATATGCTATTTTTGAGGGGGAGAAATGTGATTAAAATGTGATCGTCTTGAATCTCAAAAGAGCTCGACTCAGAAAGTACCAATGAATTGACGAAGCTTAATATGTCAGTAATCGAAAAGACTTGTCCTGGACGGGTAATAATTTCAAGCTAGTCTAACTAGTGATGTAAGCGTGTCTCGAATAGGACTTGTCTGAGTAGAATGTACCGTATCGAGAGACTTTCTTTGGACATGACTAGGACGGGTAATAATTTCAAGCTAGTCTAACTAGTGATGTAAGCGTGTCTCGAATCGGTCATGTTCACTGAAAATCAATCAATTCAAAAAGTGCAAACTCCTCACGCATGTGCAAATTTCTTAAAATTCCATGAGCACATGTGAAGGGGGAGTCCTTCAAATGAAATGCAAAACTCTCGAAGTGTTAACAAAGTATGTTTTATTATCATAAACACTTTGAGAGATTTTCACAAATGGTTTGATGGCAACAATAGGATAGTCATGAAGTTATAAGGTGACTAAGGTTAGGTAAAACCGTCCTATGATCCGCCAGAGCCGGAGGGATCTACCCAAGGACAATTCCAATAGATTAGAATTAGAAGTCCTTAGGTATGATTTGAAAAAAGGAGAAAAGAATGAAAGGAGAAAGAAGGGGTTGAAGAATTAAAAAGAAAAGTTATGAAAAGGGTGAAAAGAAATAGCCCTCCAAATGATTCAACCTTAGGGCAGAAACCGGGTTCAATTCATATGCTACTGGTTGTTACTAAGGTGACACCGGTATTGAAGACAAGACATCATGGACCCAGTGACGCACTGCACTAAACCTTCTAAGCCACTCAAGTTCTCTTAAAAGAGCTTGTTTCATTCTCACGGGGAACCGGTGTAATCTATCGACTTATCTCTTAGAGATGGTTGATATTGAAGAAGGAGACCCCTCCCTAGTCTCCGCATAGGAAACCAAATTATGCACTTATCGAGTCTTGAGCCATGAGATACATTAAAAGATCTCTTAGGATACACTTCCTATGAATACACTTGTGTTCGCCAAAAAGGACACAAGTTGTAAGAGTCTTTATGAGATCTACGGATCTTGCCTTATCTATCATGATGGTTACTTTGTCCCAAACGGTCTACAGTTGTGGGGTGATCTCCAGCAACTCACCTGAATCATTGATGTACTTCGGTGGATCTAGTAAGCCCTCTCAGGGGTATCTGATTCAGGAACGGCCTTGGTAAGGGTTAGAAGGAGTCTTCACACTATGCTGTTGACGATCTCTAATTCCGAACCTGTAAGTACCGGATACTTTATTGCCAACTGTTTTATGCAGGTACTCATGAATGTTCCTTGGAGAAAGACCGTTTCCATCAATCAAAGATCCACATGCTTATACCCTGCAAAGCTCTCTTCAAAGATCTAAGCAAAGCTAAGCTCAGAACGTTTCTAAGATTAAAGTCAAAGAAAAGAGAACTTATCAAAGATTCAAAGTCAAACAAAGTATGAGCATGCTGGAAATGACGTAAAGACAACAGAGGATAGATGTTGATCAAAGGTAAGAAAGATCACAAAGCATGATTGGAACAAAGGAACTAGCAAAACTATTACACAACAAGACTCAAAGTTCAATGAGAACAAGCTTCAAAGATTAAAGATCAAGGTCACAAAAGAGAGATCTCAATGATCACCCTTAGGGGGAGATTGTTAGCATTAGAAGTGTTGATCATTTATGTAATCAAAGAGAGATCTCAATGATCGTCCCTTAGGGGGAGATTGTTAGGATTAAAAGTGACGATCTTTATTGAGTCAAATAGTTAGTTAAATATATCAATGTAATAGTTAGTAAATGCTAGTTTACAAAGTTTAGGAGTATTATTCATGCTTGTATAAAGTCTAAGGGCTAGTTATGTAATATGGTCAAAGATATGTGAAGCCCTAGACTACAAGTATAAATACCCATGTAAGGCCTCATTTAGAGGTTGGTTCTCTTAGTGGTTCTCTTAGTAATATCAAGGTTATTCATTTACACACACTAGGAGATCCCATCCACTCTCTCTCTCTCTCTACTTACTTTCTCTCTCTTGATCTAGGCAAGATTCATAAGTGATAAGGTTGTTCTACGGTCCTACAACTATCATCTTTCTTACTCAATAACAATTTCACCAAAGGAACAGTTGATGACACCTTGTTTATTAAAAAATTCAAAGATGACATTTTGATTGTTCAGATTTACGTGGACGACATTATCTTTGGGTCCACTAATCCGAATCATTCAAAACATTTTGAAAATCTCAAGAAAAGCAAATTTGAAATGTCCATGATGGGGGAACTAAAATTCTTTCTTGGTTTACAAATACATCAATCCCCTCGTGGTATTTTTATCAATCAAGCTAAATATACTATAGAGATTTTGAAAAAACATGGTATGGAAAACTGTGATTCTGTTGGTACACCAATGGTCACTTCACCAAAAATAGGTGCTGATTTGTTTGGGAAACCCATCGATCCGAAGAAATATCGGAGCATGATTGGTTCTCTCATGTACCTAACTGCTAGTCGACCCGATATACAATTTGTTGTTTGTTTGTTAGCACGGTTTCAGGCAAAGCCTACCGAACTTCACCTCAAAGAGGTTAAACGGATCTTTCGGTACCTACGAAGCACCATTAACATGGGTCTTTGGTATTCGAAGGATTCAGTGTTTAATCTAACAGCATTTTCAGATGCAGACCATGCCGGTAATCAAGTTACAGCAAAGAGTACATCAGGTGGAGCACAATTTTTTGGTGAAAAGCTTGTAAGCTGGTCGTCAAAGAAACAGGATTGTATTGCGCTATCAACCGCCGAAGCCGAGTATGTGTCTCTATATGCGTGTTGTGCCCAAGTTCTTTGGATGAGGACACAGCTCACAGATTATGGCTTTACTTTCGACAGAATACCTATGTATTGTGACTCAAAAAGTGCCATAGCCATCTCGTGCAATCCCGTACATCATTCTAAGACGAAGCATATCAAAGTCCGCTACCATTTCATCAAAGAACACGTGGAAGAGGGTACTGTTGAATTATTTTTCGTTAAGACTGACTACCAACTCGCCGATCTATTTACTAAAGCCCTTCTAAAAGAACGGTTTAACTATTTAGTTCGACGAATTGGCATGCGAAGCCTAACTCCTAAGGAGCTAGAACGTCTTCTCGTATCTTCTTGAAAAATATTTTCAAAATCGCTTCGCTGTAAATACTTTTGAAAAACAAAATACAAAATTTGAAAAACCAACAAAATCAAAATACAAAAATATAAAATTTCAAAAAATACAAACACAATATAAAATCAAAAAATCCAAAAATATTCTTCTCACGACATGTCTCTTGTATAATCGATATTCTGTACGTTTCTAGAAATGTCATTCAACAATGATACGGATATGTACAGATGCTTGAGCGAGAGTTCTTTTAATGTTTTTTTCTAAAACATGTCGTTTCTCAAAAGTTTCTTCACAATGGCTTTCGAATACTTCAGTACGAAACCCGGACCATAAATGACGCTATTTTTGAGGGGGAGAAGTCATGATTAAAATGTGATCAAAGATGCTTTAAGAATGTGACTGAATCTCAGAAGATCTCGACTCAGTAAGTACCAATGAATTGACGAAGCTTAAAATGTCAGTAATCGAAAAGACTTGTCTAGGACGGGTAATAATTTCAAGCTAGTCTAACTAGTGATGTAAGCGTGTCTCGAATAGGACTTGTCTGAGTAGAATGTACCGTATCGAGAGACTTTATTTAGACTTGACCAAGACGGATAATAATTTCAAGCTAGTCTAACTAGTGATGTAAGCGTGTCTCGAATCGGTCATGTTCGCCGAAAGTGGATCAATTCAAAAGTACAAACTCCTCCCGCACGTGCAAATTTCTTAAAAATTGCATGAGCACATATGAAGGGGGAGTCCTTCAAAAGTTGCAAAACTCTCAAAGTGGTAACAACAATGTGTCTTATTATCATAAACACTTTGAGAGATTTTCAAATAAATGGTTTCATAGCAATTATAGGATAGTCATGGTGTTACAAGGTGACTAAGGTTAGGAAAAACCGTCCTATGATCCGCCAAAACTGGAGGGATCTACCCAAGGACAAATCCAATAGATTAGAATTATAAGTCCTTAGGTATGATTGAAAAAAGGAGAAAATGAGAAAGGAGAAAGAAGGGGTTGAAGAATTAAAAAGAAAAGTTATGAAAAAGGGTGAAAAGAAATAGCCCTCCATATGTTCAACCTTAGGGCAGACACCGGGTACAATTTGTATGCTACTGGTTGTTACTAAGGTGACACCGGTATTGAAGACAAAGACGTCATGGACCCAGTGACGCACTGCACTAAACCTTCTTAACCACTCAAGTTCTCTTAAAAGGGCTTGTTTCATTCTCACGGGGAACCGGTGTAATCTATCGACCTGTCTCTTAGAGATGGTTGATATTGAAGCAGGAGACCTCTCCCTTGTCTCCGCATAGGAAACCTAAGTGTACACTTATCGAGTCTAGAGCCATGAGATACATCAAAGATCTCTTAGGAACACTTAGTATTTCTACAACTGGTGTTCTACATCAATGGACACTAGCTGTAAATTATAGAGTCCTACGCAGATCTTAGCAATCTGCCAGAAAATTTATGAGAGGATTCACTTTTGTGATTCTCAATGATTGAATGGAAACTCCTGCCAGGGTCAACTTCAAGCAGCCCTGACAGCAGGTCACTTCGGTAATTCTTTATGAGTTACGCTTAGTGTTCGCGGTGGTTTCAAACGGTCTACAGTCGTGGAGTGATCCCCAGCGACTCACCCATTCGTTGATCTACTTAGTAGGTCTCGTAATCTCTCTCGGGAGTATCCGAAATGGGAACGGCCATGATAAGGATTAGAAGGAGTCTTCACACTATGCTATTGACGATCTCTAATTCCTTATCTGTAAGTACCGGTTGATTATTGCTAACTGTTTAACTGCAGGTACATATCACCTCCATGGCGACGGATTCCACATGCTCATACATGCATTACAAAGTCAAAGGAAAGTTCTCACAAAGATCAAAGTATAGCAACAGTCAATGAAAGATTCTACGCCAAAAAGAAGAATCTACAAAGTCTAATGACAAAGATCTATGTTAAAGAACAGGAACAACAAATGCATGTATCACAAAGACTGAAGATGTATGAGCATGTTGGAATGGCGAACAACCACCACAGACGCAGAAGTGACGAAAGGCAGACTACAAATGATGAAAAGTCAGTCATCAAAGATCACAAAGCATGAAGGAACAAAAACTAAAGACTATTCTACAACGACACACAAAGTTCAAGACAAAGAACACGGAAGACCTAATCACGTGGAGCATCATTCGAATGACCACCCCTTAGGGGGAGATTGTTAGCATTAAAAATATGTATTGAGAAGTGATGGTCATTCTCATATTAGGAACTTTGTAATGTGTCGTAGATTACAATGGAATAGTCAATGGGCTTATGGTTTGGACTAATCTAATAGGTTATAAGTTATGTATTACAACTAGTCCATACTTAATGTAAAAGTCCAATCCATGACCAAGCCCATCCAAGCCCATTAGGGTGTCACATGTCTTACTATATAAACACCTCAAATGAGTCATTTGAGGTGTGTGCTTGTGTGTGTATTGTGTGTGTTTTCTTTGAATAAAAGCTCTCATATTTCCATCTCTTTCTCCACATATACGATTCACCTATACTACATCAAGTCACCATTTTTCCTTCTTCTAAGCTTCTATATTTGTGATAAAGTTGGAATATCTAAGGTCCTACACGATCCCTAGTACATCCAAGATTCAATAAAACCCCATATGAGCTAGTGAACAACCGTAAACCTGACATCTCTTACCTTCACGTGTTTGGCGCTTTGTGCTATCCGACGAACGACAGAGAAGATTTAGGAAAGTTGAAAGCTAAGGGTGATATTGGAATCTTCATTGGATATTCAGACAACTCGAGGGCATTCAGGGTGTATAATAGACGTACAAAAAGGATAATGGAGACGATGAATGTGAAGTTTGACGAGATTTCACAAATGTCTTCTGAGAGACTCGCTCTAGAACCCGCGCTTAATCCGATGGCTTCTAATCAATCCAGATTAGGACCCGTACCAAACCAGCATACTTCTGGACACATCAGTTCAGGACTCGTGCCTCAAGGAGCTCAGTCAACAAACACTGAAAAACCTTCAGAACAAGAACTGGAAAATTTCTTCGAGTTAATGTTTGATGAATACTATGGTGGAACTTCGACAAATGCATCTCAACTAAATTCCGCTGCACCCGCTCAAAATCATCTACCACCACCACAAGATGCATCTACAACAGTCGAAGCTGAAGCACCAACTACCTCAACATCATCTACATCTACTCCAGCAACTCCAGTTATTGAATCTGTTCTACCAAGAGTTGATGAGCAAAATCAAAACACAAATTTTCAAGAAGAACAAACAAATAATTCAAACGATGTTGCGTTAGAAGATGAAGAAGTAATTGAAAACCCATTTGCAACAGACTCTGCTGAATCTTCTTCAAGGTTACAAGAACCGACTAACACACATACGTTAAACCCAAGGTACCCTTCTACATTTCAATGGACAAAAGACCATCCAATAGAACATGTTATTGGTGAACCTTCAAGGCCAGTTCAGACGAGGAGACAACTTGCCACCGATCTCGAATTATGCATTTACATTTGCTCAATCAGTCTCAAAGAACCTAAAAACATTCGGGAAGCAATGGCAGAAAACCCTTGGATAGAAGCAATGCAGGAGGAAATTCTTCAATACCAGTTACATGATAGTTGGGAACTTGTTGAACGACCACTTGATATACGTGTTCTTGATCTCAAGTGGTTATGGAAGAACAAACTGGATGAGGAAATGACTGTTATTCGCAACAAAGCTCGTCTCGTGGCTAAAGGTTATCCACAAGAAGAAGGGATAGATTTCGAGGAATCATTCGCGCCTGTAGCTAGACTTGAAGCAGTTCGGATTTTCTTAGCCTATGCAGCTCACAAAAACATCACAGTCTATCAGATGGATATTAAAACAACTTTCTTGAATGGAACTCTGAAAGAAGAAGTGTATGTGAGTCAGCCAGAAGGATACATTGACAAAGAACATCCCGACTACGTCTACAAGCTTAAGAAAGCCATTTATGGTTTAAAACAAGCTCCAAGAGCGTGGTATGACGAACTATCATCTTTCTTGCTCAAAAACAATTTCACTAAAGGAACAGTTGATGACACCTTGGTTATCAAAAAATTCAAAGATGACATTTTGATTGTTCAGATTTACGTGGACGACATTATTTTTGGGTCCACTAATCCGAATCATTCAAAACATTTTGAAAATCTCATGAAAAGCAAATTTGAAATGTCCATGATGGGGGAACTAAAATTCTTTCCTGGTTTACAAATACAGCAATCCCCTCGTGGAATTTTTATCAATCAAGTTAAATATACAATGGAGATTTTGAAAAAACATGGAATGGAAAACTGTGATTATGTTGGTACACCAATGGTCACTTCACCAAAAATAGGTGTTGATTTGTTTGGGAAACCCATCGATCCGAAGAAATATCGAAGCATGATCGGTTCTCTCATGTACCTTACTGCTAGTCGACCGAATATTCAATTTGCTGTTTGTTTGTTAGCACGATTTCAGGCAAAGCCTACCGAACTTCACTTCAAAGATGTTAAACGGATCTTTCGGTACCTGCGAAGCACCATTAACATGGGACTTTGGTATTCGAAAGATTCGGGGTTTAATCTAATAGCATTTTCAGATGCCGACCATGCCGATGATCAAGTTTCAGCAAAGAGTACATCTGGTGAAGCACAATTTTTGGGTGAAAAGCTAGTAAGCTGGTCGTCAAAGAAACAGGATTGTACTGCGCTATCAACCGCCGAAGCCGAGTATGTGTCCCTATCTGCGTGTTGTGCCCAAGTTCTTTGGATGAGGATACAGCTCACAGATTATGGCTTTTACTTTTGACATAATACCTATGTATTGTGACTCAAAAAGTGTCATAGCCATCTCGTGCAATACCGTTCAACACTCAAAGACGAAGCATATCAAAGTCCGCTACCATTTCATCAAAGAACACGTGGAAGAGGGTACTGCTGAATTATTTTTCGTTAAGACTGATTACCAACTCGCCGATCTATTTACTAAAGCCCTTCCAAAAGAACGGTTTGACTATTTAGTTCGACGAATTGGCATGTGAAGCCTAACTCCTGAGCAGCTAGAACGTCTTCTCGAATCTTCTTGAAAAATGTTTTCAAAATCGCTTCGCTGTAAATATTTTTGAAAAAACAAAATACAAAAATATAAAATTTCAAAAAATACAAAAACAATATAAAATCAAAAAATCCAAAAATATTCTTCTCACGACATGTCTCTTGTATAATAGATATTTTGTACGTTTCTAGAAATGTCATTCAACAATGATACGGATATGTACAGATGCTTGAGCGAGAGTTCTCTAAAATATTTTTCTAAAACATGTCGTTTCTCAAAAGTTTCTTCACAATGGCTTTCGTATACATTTCAATACGAAACCCGGACTTAAATGATGACTTCTGATTATTTTCAAATCAAGGACTCGAACGTTCAAAGACGAAATCTTTTTCAAAAAGTTCGAGTCTAAACAAACGAAAAAGACTTCTAACAAAAACTCGTTTTCAAAATAAAATTCTTGAGCACTTTTTCAAGATTGTTCAAAAGATTTCTCAAAATCTCTCAAAATGAGTGCTCAAGATAACTCCCTCAAACCCTTAATTGATTTTAAAATGTGCTATCATTAAGGGGGAGTACAAAAACAAAAATGTTCCAAATTCATGCTAAATTGAATCTGTCTTTCTCTCCAAAAAGCTTTTCCTTAATCAGTTGATATCAAAAATATCACGTTATGCTATTTTTTAGGGGGAGAAGACATGATTAAAATGTGATCAAAGATGTTTAAAGTTTGTGACTGAATCTCAAAAGAGCTTGACTCAGAAAGTACCAATGAATTGACGAAGCTTAAAATGTCAGTAATCGAAAAGACTTGTCCTGGACGGGTAATAATTTCAAGCTAGTCTAACTAGTGATGTAAGCGTGTCTCGAATAGGACTTGTCTGAGTAGAATGTACCGTATCGAGAGACTTTCTTTGGACTTGACCAGGACGGGTAATAATTTCAAGCTAGTCTAACTAGTGATGTAAGCGTGTCTCGAATCGGTCATGTTCGCTGAAAGTGGATCAATTCAAAAGTGCAAACTCCTCCCGCATGTGCAAATTTCTTAAAAAATACATGAGCACATGTAAAGGGGGAGTCCTTCAAAAGAAACCAAAACTCTCAAAGTGTCAACAAAGATGTTTAATAATCATAATCACTTTGAGAGATTTTCAAATGAATGGTTTTATGGCAACAATAGGATAGTCATGAAGATATAAGGTGACTAAGGTTAGGAAAAACCGTCCTATGACCCGCCAAAGCCGGAGGGATCTACCCAAGGACAAATCCAATAGATTAGAATTAGAAGTCCTTAGGTATGATTGAAAAAAGGAGAAAATGAGAAAGGAGAAAGAAGGGGTTGAAGAATTAAAAAGAAAAGTTATGAAAAAGGGTGAAAAGAAATAGCCCTCCAAATGTTCAACCTTAGGGCAGACACTGGGTTCAATTCGTATGCTACTGGTTGTTGCTAAGGTGACACCGGTATTGAAGATAAAGACGTCATGGACCTAGTGACACACTGCACCAAACCTTCTAAACCACTCAAGTTCTCTTAAAAGAGCTTGTTTCATTCTCACGGGGAACCGGTGTAATCTATCGACTTATCTCTTAGAGATGGTTGATATTGAAGCAGGAGACCCCTCCCTAGTCTCCGCATAGGAAACCTAAGTATGCACTTGTCGAGTCTAGAGCCATGAGATACATCAAAGGTCTCTTAGGAACACTTAGTATTTCTACAACTGGTGTTCTACATCAATGGATACCAGCTGTAAATAATAGAGTCCTACGCAGATCCTAGCAATCTGCCAGAACATTTATGAGAGGATTCACTTTTATGATTCTCAATGATTGAATGGAAACTCCTGCCAGGGTCAAAATCAAGCAGCCCTGACAACAGGTCACTTCGGTAATTCTTTATGAGTTACACTTAGTGTTCGTGGTGGTTTCAAACGGTCTACAGTCGTAGAGTGATCCCCAGCGACTCACCCATTCGTTGATCTACTTAGTAGGTCTCGTAAGCTCTCTCGAGAGTATCCGAAATGGGAACGGCCTTGGTAAGGGTTAGAAGGAGTCTTCACACTATGCTGTTGACGATCTCTAATTCGAACCTGTAAGTACCGGATGATTTATTGCTAACTGTTTACCTGCAGCTATACATCATCTCCATGGCGACAGATTCCGCATGCTCATACATACATCTGGAAGTTAAAGAAAGCTCCCTCAAAGATCTATACAACACAACGTTCAAAGAAAGATTCTACGCCAAAAAGAAGAATCTACAAAGTATAAAGACTAAAGATCTAAGTGAAAGAAAGGGAACTACGTGCATATGAATATCAAAGTCCAAAGATGTATGAGCATGTTGGAATGGCAGACAACCACCACAGACGCAGAAGTGACCAAAGGCAGATTGCTCTATATCACAAAAGAACAAAGAACGATGAAATGTCAGTCATCAAAGATCACAAAGCATGAAGGAACAAAGACTAAAAGACTATTCTACAATGACACACAAAGTTCAAAGACAAAGAAAACGGAAGACCTAATCACGTGGAGCATCATTCGAATGACCACCCCTTAGGGGGATATTGTTAGCATTAATTATTATATTAGAAAGTGATGGTCATTCTCATTATTGGAATGTTGTGTCGTTGGTTGTGAAATGTATTAGTTTAGTCATTGCGATTTGGACTTGGTAAGCTAATATGTTATGTGTTAGTTTATGTAAGCCTTGTTATTTAATCATGAATCCAAGTCCAAGTCCAAGCTCAAGCCCATAGAAAGTCTTTAGGGCATCTCATCTCATGTACTATATAAGCCACCTTATGCCTCATTTGCAAGGTGTGCTTGTGTGTGTTTTATGTGTGTGCCTCTTTAATAAAAGTTCTCTCTTTTTCATCTTATTCTCTCTAGTTTATACGCCATACATATCATCATAAGTCACCATCCATACTTCATCTAGTGCTTAATATTATTGTTAAAGTTGATATATGTAAGGTCCTACAGTGATCATCTCCACCCACCGGAGGGTGTTGATTATTCGGATCCATTTCCACAACGTTAGGGAAATGGACACGGTGTGTGTGTCGAATTACCCTTTCGGGGTTTGACAAAGGTGATATAAGACTCTCAAAAGAAGAGCGGGTGTGCATACACCAAAAACAAAATTAAAAAGAAAAAGAAGAAGAAAAGAAAAAGGAAAATCTTTTTTTTTTTAATTTAAACAAATCTCAAAAACTTTTTATTTCTTTTGTTTTTCTTTTTATAAAACGTTACGTTAATCGAAAACCATTTCCTTCAAACCACTCGCGACGGGACGGGAGAGAAGAATGGATCTCTCTTCAGCTTGCAATTTAATGTCAAAGCTTCCGTATTTCCCGCTTATTCGGTTGTAGAATTTGAAGTAATCCGATAAACAACTAATTTCACGTTTTTCTTATGTTGTTAGGCTTATTTGGTTTACAACGCCCTCCCTTCCACGGGAGAATCGAGGCTGTAACTTTATTATTTTTGTATTTTTGTAAACACTTTAGGAAAAGTGTTTTGAATTTTTCAATTTTTATACTTTTATAGAAATATATACAAGATAGAGGAAGGCTTATCAAAACACGATTTTTCAAAACGAATATTCAAAAACTCACTTCAACCTTCCCCGGCAGCGGCGCCAAAAATTGATTGTGTCAAAATCAATAGTATATTTATAAGTATTGAGAAAATCCGCGAGAAATACGGATTTACCGAGTCGTTTCCCAACGAAAGTTGAATGGGATCTCGGATAATTGATTCGAGAACCGTGTAGTTAAAAGTGAATAGTGAAAAATGATGATGAAATTCAAATTATGGCAAACAAACACAAACTATGCGGAAAGTACAAGCTAGATATGCACTAAAATGAAAAATGTAAAAACGGAAATGCAAACGCGTTTATTGAAAACGTAACTTTAATTGAAAAATGATCCTACAAACGTGAAACAATTTTCTAAAAATCTTATTCTAATAAAATGAATTTCCAGAAAAAGAAAATTATTTTTTTGACTTTTCTTTTATTTTCTATGAATTTATTTTGATTTTTGTAATTTTAAATGAATTAAAAATAAAAGGAAAATAGAAAAATAAAAGGAAAAATTGAAGTTTAATTTCTGAAAAATCTAAAATATTATAAAAGAATTTCCTAAAAAATTTTTGTATTTTTATGACTTTTTCTGATTTTTTATGGATTTTTGTTTATTTAAAAGTATTTAAAAATGATTAAAATCAAAGAAAAATATCAAAACACCTCAGAAAAATCTGAAAAATTACCAGAAAATCTAAAATATAAAAATGAACTTGGATAAAAAATTTGAAGTGAAAATAAGTTGATTAAGTGCTTTTTAGAACAAACTGCTTATTCACAAGTGCTTATTTGCTGCAAACTGCTTAATCACAAGTGCTTATTATTAAGCACTTGTGTTCCAAACTGAATGGAACTTAAAATACTGATGAGTGATGCTTATGAATGCTCAATTATGCCAAATACAAATCAAAATAAGCTCAGAATCCCATAAATTAAACAAACGTATGAATAAGCTTATGCAATAAGCTCACACAATAAGCAATATAGGAGCAGACAGATTCAGAAGCAATATAATCATGCACCACTCTTAATCAACTACCAATGACTCAGAAACAATCCCTAGTTCACAGATATAAGCTCACAATTCAATTTGCAGGCCTAAAAACCAATTCAGAAATTCTGTCTCAATAACACTACTTCTCAGATGCAATAAGCTATCAGGATAAGCTCAATTAAACAAGCTATATAGGGCAAAAGCTCTAATGTACAACTGAGTTTCACAATCAACTAATTACTTAACCAATAACAACCATATGCTACTCTAAATCAAGCCAAGAACAGTAGCCTATGAAATAGTAATCAATGCAACAGTTGACTATTTTAGATTAATTCCAATTTGACTTAATCTAATTTCAGTTAACCAATTCTAATCCTATTAGTGATTTTAAGCTAGTTTACAATTGAATTAAGCTAGATTAAGCTATATTACAACTACAATTACCCATTAACTAAATGTATTTTAATACTTCCAACAAATGAGAGATTATTTAGCTAAGTTTGACTATATATGTATCTACCTACTGAATTTTAAGCTATTTAACTCTACTTTTATTCAAATTACACCTAAGTATGCAAGTAAACCTCTAATCCACACTCAAACAACCACTACAATAGTTGGATCCAAACACTCCTATTAGTGACAGATTACACTAAAAAGATGAAACAGCTCATGGATTACCAAAAATCTCATCCAAATCAAACTCCAAACACTATATGAATCACAAATCACTAATATAAAGCACTAGATCCAACAGATATGACAGATCACAGTTCCACTCCAAATCAGAAGCTCAAGTAAGCTATATTCACACAGATGCAATCCAAAATGATCAAACAGATATCAAACAAGCTCAATTATAGATCCAAAACAGCAATTTCACAATTTCAAATCAATGTAACAGTACACTAATGCAATTAGAAATCTAAATTAGATACTACAAATTTAGAAGATTAAAACAAATATTACCAAAGAAATCCCCCTCAGCTTGAACAGAGGGGGCTCACTATGCAAGCCTATCTCTAGGATAGGCTAGGACCTTCCAAGTTTGTCCACACTTATCCACAACACCTCAGCAACCACTGGATCAATATTCAGTTGACTTTTGTTGACTATTCAAGTACTTATGAGTATTGAAATGAAAACAGATATACAACAAGCTGCAGAGCTTGTATATATTGCTTATAAGCTAAAACAGCTTATTTGGAAGCTTATCTAACCAAACTTAAACATATTTTTTTTATTTTTATTATTTTCTGTTTTTTATTTGTTTTTGGAATTATATTTGGACTAAATTTGAAACTAAGATTTGTAAACACTAAATTGAAACTAAGATATAAGCTGAAATTATAACTGAAAAGCTTGAACTAAAATAGAAATTAAGCAAAAACAATAAGGTGAAATTGAAATTTTATTAAAATGATTAAGCTAACATTACAATTTCTAAGCTAAATACAAATGAAACTAAATTTCTGCAGAGCTTCGCTAATCTAAAAACTACACACAAACTAATGCTACAATTGCTTCTATTTATAGGAAGAGGTGAAGAGTGAGCTCACGGATTTCCAAGCTGGCAATCCGTGTGAGCTGTGTTTGTTTACATCAATTGAGAACCCTTTGATCAGCTTCAATCATTGCCCATCAAGCCATAGCCCTTGGATCAAATCTAGTGACGCGTTCATACCAATCACCAACTGCCACGTAGCCCCCTCGTGTGCTTCTTTGAGTCTGACATATACTGACACCCATGACACTTCTAGAAGCGTACTTGATTGTACTAATTTGCCCTTAATGACGATAATTTTTAGGATTGGGGGTTAGGGTTCTTGATACCTGGGTAAAAGGGAAATTGGGGGTGAATAAAGGGGCGGGGTAATTTTATATCTTTGTTTGACTGATTTTGACCATGGGTGGCTTGGGTCGGGTTATGGGCTTATGTGTTTATTTTGGATTTTTGGTATTTATAATATGGATTGGATATAAATTTGGACCAACACAGATGTGTGATAATAAATTTCAAGGACATTTCATGTAATTTTCCAATTTCTCAAGGACTAAAATTGTCACTTTTCTAAACTTCTTCAAGGGACTTGTGATGCCATTATTGAATAGTCGAGGAGCTACTGTTGACTTTTCTTCACATAAATTAATGAGGGACTAAAAGTGACAACTTCCAAAAATGCAAGGACTATTTCTGACATTTCCTCAAACTTTCCCGAAAATGATGAATCATGCAAATCTTCAAACTTTAGGGATCTCTTTTGACTTTTCAAATCTTAACTTGATTTCCATCTTGACTTTCTGACTCATTCTACTCTCGTGCTCGTTCTTGCCGGATTTCTGTTTGTTTTTCGTCTTTTTGTGAAATATCCAACCCTGCACATTCACAAACATAAAAACACACATTCTTTGGCATTTGTTAGCATAATTAGTCTATTTGGGTCGGTATTTGGCTATGAAAAGGTATGTGAATTAACACATACCAGTTACCCGAACAATGTGCAAGTGCACTTGATCAACAGGTCCCTTAACAAGGACTTTGTTGGTTTTGTGCAGAATTTCAACATGCACTGCTCGGGGAAGACAGTCTCAGAATTACTCGCATTGCTTGTTGATTATGAGAAAAGTCTACCAGCCAGGGTCAAGGCTCCTACCCCACAAGTGTTGGCGATTCATGGGGGGAGAATCTAGAAGAAATAGCATGTGAACAAAGGCAAAGGGAAAGGTGATAAAGGCAAGCAGGTCATGACCTATCAACCACAACCCAAGATGAAGCAGCATCAGCCTAAGCAGAACAAGGTGAATCCTCCAAACAAGAAGGATCAGGCTTGTCACCACTGTCATGAAAAGGGCCATTGGAAGCGCAATTATCCTCTCTACATTCATGACTTGCGACAGAAGAAGCAGGGTAATGAAGCTGGTAACCCAGTTCATCAGGTGCGTTCTTTATGATTGAATTATTCACTCTTACTCCTAAATTGAATTCATGGGTATATGATACGGGATGTGGCATTCATATTTGCAATACCTTGCAGGGGTTTAGAGTTGAGAGAAAGTTGGTCTATGGACAACAATTCTTGCACGTGGGTAACGGAGCACATGCAGAAGTTGAAGCTATAGGAGTTTTAAATTTAGTGTTGCCTTCGGGCTTAGTACTATCTTTAAATAATTGTCATTATGCACCGTCAATTGTTAGAGGTGTAATTTCATTTTCATGTTTGTTGAACCTTGGTTTTGACCATACTATTTCTAGCAATGGAATTTCAGTTTCTTTAAATGGTGTTTTTTATTTTAATGCTATTGCTGTGAATGGTGTCTTTGAAATTGATATGAATGATAATGATAATGCTTTTGTTAAAAATAATTCAATGTATAGCATCAGTAATAAGAGAATCAAGAAAGGTCTGGATTCGTCTTATCTTTGGTATTGTCGACTTGCTCACATTGGCAAGGCTCGCATGGAAAAGCTGCAACATGATGGGCTTTTAGATAAGATCAATGATGAATCATTTGATAAGTGCGAATCTTGCATTGTTGGGAAGATGAAAAAGAAACCCTTTAAGAATAGGATTGAAAGGGCTAATGATCTACTTGGTCTTATTCACACAGATGTGTGTGGACCACTTAGACATGTGTCAAGGAGAGGTGCTAGCTACTTCTTAACATTTACGGATGATTACAGCCGTTATGGTTATGTTTATTTACTTAAACATAAACATGAGGTGTTTGAAACATTCAAAGTGTTTAAAGCAGAAGTAGAGTTGCAACTTGGAAAGAAGATTAAAGCTCTTCGATCCGATAGAGGTGGTGAATACCTGAGTCAAGAGTTCATAGATTACTTAGCTAAGGAGAGAATTGTCCAACACCTTACTTCTCCATATACTCCACAACAAAATGGTGTATCTGAGAGAAGGAATCGTACATTGCAAGACATGATACGATCTATGTTTAATCTAACAACTCTTCCTTTTTCGTTTTGGGATTATGCCTTAGGATCTGCGGTTCGCATTCTTAATATGGTTCCAACAAAGAAGGTTGATAAGACACCATATGAGTTATAGAGTGGAATAGCTCCTAACTTGTCTTATCTTAAGGTCTGGGGTTGTGAGGTGTATGTTAAATGTGACTCAGCAGACAAACTCCAACAAAGATATGTGAAGTGCATCTTCGCAGGATACCCTAAGGAAACTATGGGTTACTACTTTTATTACCCACCTGAAAACAAAGTTTTTGTTGCAAGGTATGGAGACTTCTTGGAAAAGGAGCTCATATCTCAAGAATTCAGTGGGAGAGTATATGATCTGGAAGACGATCATGAAGATGTAGCACCTTCTGAAAACAATAGCCAACTTCCTGTGGAACCTGAAAGTTTAGGTCCTCCACCTGAAGTTGAAGTGGTTCCCATTCGTAGGTCAACTAGACCTGTGAAAGCTCCTACACGTCTATGTCTTAATGTAGAGTGTGAGGAAAACTTACTAGGGGATCTTGATGAACCTACTAGTTATAAGGCTGCCATGAATGGTCCTGAAAAGGAAAAATGGCAGGTTGCTATGAATGGGAAAATGCAATCCATGAAAGACAATGAAGTCTGGGAAGAAGTAGACCTAACTCCGGGTGCCAAGTTAGTTGGGAGTAAATGGCTCTACAAGAAAAAGACTGATATGGATGGCATTGTACACACCTATAAGGCCCGTTTGGTAGCTAAAGGCTATACTCAAACTTTTGGTGTTGACTATGAGGAGACCTTTTCTCCTGTAGCTGACATTAGGGCTATTAGGATTCTTATAGCCAAAGCCGCTTACTATGACTATGAGATTTGGCAAATGGATGTCAAAACCGCCTTCTTAAATGGTTGCCTAGATGAAGATATCTATATGGCGCAGCCTGAGGGGTTTGTGAATCCAGAATCCCAAATCGTGTATGCAAACTTCAAAGATCCATTTATGGATTGAAGCAAGCATCACGACAATGGAATAAGAGATTTGATAATGAGATTAAAAAGTATGGATTCATTCAAAATCTTGATGAGCCATGTGTATATCACAAAGCTAGTGGGAGTGATGTAATTTTCCTTATTTTATATGTTGATGACATATTGATCATGAGAAATAACATTCCAAGTTTGCAAAAGGTTAAGGCATATCTTGGAAAGTGTTTTTATATGAAAGATTTAGGGGAAGCTGCATTCATTCTGGGAATCAAGATATATAGAGATAGATCTCCGTGATTAATTGGATTAAGCCAAAGTGCTTACATTGATAAAATATTGAAGAGATTCAATATGCAAAATTCCAAGAAGGGATATTTGCTAATGCAAGAACAACATGGCTTGAGCAACAAAGTTTGTGCTTCAACACCTGCAGAGGTGCAACGCATGAAGAGAGTCCCTTATGCTTCGGCTGTGGGATCTATTATGTATGCGGTGAAAAGCACAAGGCCTGATGTGGCATTTGCTCAGAATTTAACCAGTCGATATCAGCAGAATCCAGGTGAAGCTCACTAGACTGCTGTTAAGAATATTCTTAAGTACCTTAGGGCTACTAAAGATATGTTCTTAGTTTATGGGGGTACTCCATCTGCAGAACTTGATGTTTAAGGTTACTGCGATGCTTCTTGGAAAGGTGATAAGGATGATACGAAGTCTCAGACGGGTTATGTCTTTGTCATTAATGGAGGAGCTGTGGATTGGAGGAGCAAAAAGCAGAGTGTACTAGCGATGTCTGCTACAGAAAGTGAGTATATAGCTGCTTCAGAAGCTGCAATGGAAGCTGTTTGGATTAGGAAGTTTGTTTCAGGGCTTGGGGTTATGCCTTCGATTCAAAGACCTATAAAAATGTATTGTGACAACTCAACTGCAATTACATTTGCCAATGAACCTGGAATCATGAAAGGCACCAGACATTTCCCGATTAAGCATCACTATGTTCAAGAACAAGTCGAAATAGGTGAAATCGAAATGCTCAAAGTTCACACAGATAAAAACTTAGCAGATCAGTTAGCAAAGCCTCTACCTGGCACCAAGCTCTACAAGCATGCTGAAGGTGTAGGACTTAGATTAGCTGAAAGTTTCATGCCCATTTGTGATTAGTATTTGGATAAGGGATGTAATGTACAATTATTTTTTTAATGAAATAAAATATTGTTTATGTTTATTTATTCATTGTCTTAATAATATATCCTATATTTGCATGTTTAAATCCATGAATAAATTATTATTCTAAATTGTCCGTTGTCGATTAATGATATGGGAATATCATTGAACTAAGACAAATTTGAGTATTGGTTTAGGATATACTTGAAAGTATATTGATGCGTATTCATACCAATTTCACATGATATTCAATGAATTGAATATAGGACTTATCCCAACAATATGATTTAATATTTAATGTGAGAATCATATTTAAAGTTATCCTCAGACTTGAGATACCAGATTAGAGTCATGGATGTAGTGCATTTTTGTGAAGCAATCTACCGCTCACCGTAACAGGGAGTTATAAGGGTTGTTTTTAGAAGTGTTGCAAAGTTCATGGGTTATTCTTGTAGTCAATAAAGAATTTGTTCCTTCTGATTTGTTTAGAAGTTTAATACTGTTGGGCCCCTCGTAGTGTTGATAAAATGTTTGCGTGGCCACGCCCAAAGTCTATCTGGAATACGTTCAGATGTTTTGGTAATTTTGTTCAATCATAAAGAGACGAGAAACTAAAATTTTATAAAGAACCTCACATCTTTATTAATGTAGTATTAGAAACGAAAGGATAATTATAATGATAAATCATTAAAGGTTTTTCCAGGAAACCTAGCTCGAGTCGTGCTAGGGGCATTGGAGTGTTGCAAGACGCCAACCAATGTCATTTTACTATTAATGGATATACGAGTGGGAGCTGTTAAATGTTACGTATAACATTAATAGGTAAATGTCTAGTATCGAACCCGAGACCTCGGGATTGCACACATTACAAACGAAAATTAAAGATTAATAAATATTAATAGTTATGTATATTTATTAATAACACAAGTT
Source organism: Artemisia argyi (assembly GCA_030686995.1). NCBI lineage: Eukaryota > Viridiplantae > Streptophyta > Magnoliopsida > Asterales > Asteraceae > Artemisia > Artemisia argyi. The sequence goes on from CM060699.1 coordinate 127,472,978, forward strand.
TAAGGACTAATGATCGTTAGTGATTAAATGTATGGACTAACTATCGTTAAATAAGAAGGAAAAGGACTAGATTGTAAATTGGATGACAAGAAGGTTCCGGAACACCCTATGTGGGTTGATGGCCGGTCGACAAGGGGCAAGAGAGACCCAACCCAACTCAAACTTGTCCTCCAAGATTACACTAGTATATATACAAACCCAAGGGTATCTCATTCACATCTTTTGTGCACACACAATACCCTAAAGGTTTTCTTTTCTTCTTCTTGGTGTCTATCCGATCGTACACCCCTATATACTTAGGGTTGTTGAATTTTGTTTTACAAAAACAAGTCTTGTGTTTAATCTTGCAATCAATTTAATTCGGTATCAGTTTGTGTGTACAAGAACGAGGTAATAACTCAATATAGTTATTATCAAGAGATCGATAAACAAAACGATAAGGGGTTTATCATAGATCTAATTCTTTAAAGTTCAAGACTTGCTTACTTGATTCTTGTTCGGGCTAGAATCACCACGGTACGTTACTATTATGTTTTGGTTAATATTTATGTGTTATACTTGATCCTAGCTTCCGCAATACGTGTTCTTTGATTTTCATATTCTAACAACCTCAAATGAGTATCATACAACATGAGACTTGGACTCCAAATCTAATAAGCAAACACCCTTATGTAAAAAATGCCACGTGTTCCTTCCGGATCTAGAGGTTTTCAACAAGTCTTGGTTGAGGTTAAGATTATCGTTAAATTCAAAATTGGGACTTTTGGTATATGTAAGTAGTTCTAAGATTTTCAAGAACTCAAGTATTCTTCCCAGCCCACTTTTTCTACCTTCTATGTTATTTCCAATACTGTATCTCTAGCATCTTCTTGGAATAGCGCCATTCGATCTGTAGAAGCCAATTAAAATACACATGTGTGTTAAGACCTGCACTTCAGGGTTTAACTTGCATTCTTTTGTATGTGTGCCCAAGCATTGGAGGTAGCAAGGTTACTTATAACTTGGTAGATTTGGGATATGTTTTATCTTGAACGCTCTCGGTGCAAATTATTGCATAAAACCTCCACATTAGAATATTCAAAGAAATAAGAATATTATTGAAATTTATGACATACTAACTATTTATAAAAAAAAATATTTATAAGTTTTGGAGGTCAAGTGGTCAACTCAACCAGCTACGACCTGTATCACAAAACTACCCGGTTTAACCCTTATCCAACCTGCCAATTTGCTACCTCTACTATGGGTGTTTTCACGTGTGTGAGAGTATGCATGGAAAGAGAGAAAACCTTGCTTGGAGGGCAGTATCAGACACCCCTAATATTCTGACCGCCAACAAGCCTGCATTAGTGGCATTGTTTATTGCAACGGTCGCAACAGGAACACCTCTAGGCATCTGCACCACACAACAAAATCCCAGTTAGATGGCATTCATATTTGAATATGTAAATTATTGAATGCAACAAAGAAGAATCTACTTGAACAAATGACACTATATTGGCACTTAGATAATCAAAAAGGTTTTTCATAAATGCCAGACTCCAATCCTGCTGCTTTTTGGTTTTACTTTACATAAAAATTTAGAGAAGTAAAAGAGAGAACAAGTTATTACAGATTTTTAGGAACATGAAACACTCTCAAAATTCTAAAAGGTTAAAAAAATAACCTCAGCAGAGACACCAAAGTCGTCTAAAACCTTGGCAACTTCTTTCATCAGTGGAAGATCGGAATCAGAACCCATAATGATTCCAACACGTGGAGCAACTGTGTCAAGAAGATGACACCTCTATGAGAGAAGTACAACATATAGTAATTGAAAATTAAGAGATTATAAGCACGACTTAAGTGATGTAAGACGATGTTTTCGGGCTCGAGCTAATGAGTATGATATTTTAAATAACTTAAACAAGCAGCAGATGGTGGTATTTGGATGTATTTCTTTTGTTGGCATTTATTGTTTTTAAGGGAACTAATAGTTTATAGTTAACATCTATCTTATATACTAAAAAATTAAGTAGTGTTATCAATGTAAAGTGGTCATCATAAATGTTTCATGCATTGATTGTGATATGTGTATGCTTCATGTGTAAGTACCTTGGTTTGAGTTTCATGCTTAAGTTGTAAGTACATCATATCTTATATATATAATCTATTATACTTAAAGCTTATCCCCCTTAATTTAATGTGCAAGGGGGGTTGTGCACAACCAATAGTACGGTACAAACATGAGTATGCATACCAAAATAACTACCGAAATCAAATATTACCACATAAAACCTGTATTCAATTCATTCGATTGAATTACACAACTCATAAATTTGTGTATTGAATGTCACGGAACACAAAAGGTTGCAGATAGTTCTTTCGTATCCGTAACTAACACAAATAATTCAACTATAAATAAAACCTTTCCCTAAACATCGACATCCACATTGTGGTGTTCTCGACTCACAGTAAGATCAATTTTCATAGTACGAAAATACAAAGTAAATCCCATCCTCCTCGATAAACAACCAAAATCATTCCAACTCACAACAATACTCGAATACGAAAAGAAATGAATATGATCTCAATTTCGTTTCTTTTTCGTGTTGTATAAGAACCCACAGATCTTTAAAGATCATAACACGAAAGAAAACACCATCATTGATCTTTGTTCTTAATATCCGAATGTTAAGAAAGAAGAAACAATAACAACTTTGTTTCATCTTTTCTTTCATTTGGTTAAATGAAATACAAAACGAAGACAATTACAACACAAGATGAACCTACCCAAGACCCTCAAAAGGATCTTGAAGCCTTAAAGATGTCTTCTTGATTCGGATTGATTATGATGGACTAAACGATCTAGAAGCCATAACATGCTTTCTTGATTCGGAATGAGAAGCGAATGATTATATAGTTAAGGATTTGGTTGATCTTTATTCATCCGATTTTTTTTTTTTTTGGATAAATGAGATTAGAAGTGTTTTGTTGAGAGAAATTAGGTGTGAGGGGGCGGAATAAACGAATTATGTGCGTTTTAGGGTAAACAGTATTAGCATATATGTGTGGATTGGATCCAATGTGGACCGGGCATTTCATTTGAGTTTGGCCCATTTATCACTAATGGGAATGTGATACTTAAAATGTAGTATCAGGCCCTTAATGATAATTTATGTTATTAGTTCTATTTTTATCATAATGCACATGAATATTCCAGTAATTCATGGGATACATGTGATATTGAATGTCACTACCGTATTCTTATGAAAATTTCATGTGCTGTTTTGCTCTATTTTATTTATTTGCTTTTAAATTAACAATGAAAGCTCTCTTTTTAATTGTGATGATTTATATTTGGATTGTTAACTGAAATTATAAAGAAAAAACATTTCGATGAATGACAAATTTGGTGAAGTAATAGCACAAGAATGAAGAAACTTAAATGCGTCTTTTCATATGCATATTCATAAGTTACATAAATTATTTAACTATAAATAACACATGAACTTTCTCCACATCTGTGTATTGTACCGAACAATTACATCAAGAACAATATAGGAACACAAAATTAAAAGACACATAAGATCTCAGATTCGTGTTTTGTGATACTTATCAAAATCTTTGTAAAGATTTAAACACGTATTCATCACAGATCTTGAGCACAAAAAGAACCAAATCAATGAACCTACCCGAGACCATAAAAGATCTTTTAGGACGAGCTGAGCATAAAGAAAGATTGAAGGGTTCGTTTGTTGGTCTCCATTCTTGAGTGGTATGTAAGTAATTATAAAAAATATGTTTATAAACTTTTTCGATTGATTAGATTCTTTTTAATTGTTACCATAGGTGTGTCAAATTGGGACAAAAAGAAGGTGATTGATGATACCTTGGTTGTTATACAAAACAAAAGAATAACCAGAACAAGATTAAGACCACGAATTAAGAACCCTAAATCCACGAATTCAACAGCAACCATCCATGCATACCACGAATCTTTAGAGAGAAAAACAAGCAGGACTATGTGTGTTTTGTTGTTCTGTGTTATTCGTATGACTGGGAGGAGGAACAAAAGAATAAAATGCGTTTAAAAAAAAAAGGAGCGTGGTAATAGAAGGCAAGTCATAAAAGGGGTATTGATGGGTTTTGATTAAGAGTTAAGAATCGGTTATGTAGGGAAATTAGTGACCGATTATTAAGGGATCATAATAACAAAATTGGTGGTTACAATATGCCTTCAAACGTGTACTAGGTTGTTTCAATTTATGAAGGTTTAATTTGTGTCATCCTTTATTTATTTAGACATATCTTAGGTTAGTTAGTTTTTACAACGTCCAAAGCACATATTTGAATGAGACATTGAGACAGATCAACATGAAAAGTTACGTAATGACATGTTTCATATTTGGATATTTTAATTTAAACGCGTGGTGTCGAAAAGTTGTCGATGCTTAGATAATGCGTGGTTAGCTTTTTTTTTTGTCATGTTATATTCTTTTCTTTCGTCCCATTGCAATCGACACTACTAAACTTACATCCTAACTCTTTATATTATGTTTTACCATATCATGCAACTATATATAGGTTTAATAAATATATTTGTTTGTTAACGAATCAAATGTATTTATAAATTTGGGTTTTTTTACACTAAAATTTTTAAAGTTTATGTTAAATACATTTCAAAATATAGATGATTACGCTATGAACACTTACATACAGCTTTGTGCAACGCACGGGTCTTCATGACTATATACTAAGCTCAAAACCTAAACAGAAAATTTAACAATAAACTAATTAAACATATTCATCTTAATAGCCTACGCTTCTTATTCACGAACAACATCTTTCATTAACAAACCATAAGATATTAAGAAAAATCAAAATAACAAGAAAATAAATAATGACGAGAATGACTGCCCAAGAATACATTATCAACAATTACATTCAGTCCCTGTGCATCGCACATGTCTTCATTACTAGTAAACATATAAGATTGAATCCTAAAATTTAATGTGGAGGCGTCAAGATTTCATAGAGTACAACAAGCTAATGCTCAGAATTAAATGCAGAAAATAAAGTTTCATGTGTAATTGGAGCCTTAATTGTTCGACTTGAGTAATTGCGAGCATGCAAAGAGTCATGTCGTTACATTCATGTTTGCTTAATGGAGGAAATGAAAGTGCAAGGGTTGCCGGAATTGATTGCATGGTATTTAGTATAGAATTAAAATTCGGTTATGGATTGAGAAGAAGTTGAAAAGGTTGCAAGAATAATTGACGATTTATCCTAATCCATGCCTATATAAACCGGCCAAAATCACATGCACAAACACAAAAGTTTGAATCTTCATTCCTCCTACTTTATTTTGTAATTTATTGTTAGAATTGTTTCTTGATTTTTTTTTCGTGTGCAAGTAATACATACAACATGATTCTCTTACTAATGTTACAAGAGAAGAGAATAGGTGATGTATCTATACTCTTTCTTTTCTCAGTCTCATCTACAAAGTTTATATATATTTTATATAAGAATAATACAAATAATCTTGAAATCCCAAAGTTCAAAACAACTGCAATGTAAATATAATTAATCTCATACACAAAACAAAAGCATGTTCAGTTTCTACCATGCATTCTCACATTACTCATGCTTTGGTATGCACATTCCTATACGTTCGTATATTTTACTGCATTTTACGGGTTGATGAGCCAAAATTTGAGATATACATAAATGCATGTATATTTGCTATTATTTTTCTCAAGTAATCTCTTATTTTTTCTCCTGTTACAAGGAATAATACATTAAAGATGATAAAGAGACGTAGGCCGCGACGAGTTGGTCAAGAAGGTCGTTCAAAAAGGAGTACAACGAATGGTTAAAAAGGTCGTTCAAGACGGGCTACAAAGAATATCATAGAAAGAAAGATTCGAACGTAGAAAAAACCGATCCCAAATGAGGACACATCGGTTGGTTTGAATGGATTTTTTTTAGAGATACTACTAAATATGTATTGAGTTTACAAATGAGAATGATACTCATAAATTCTTAATGACTTTGACTGTTCATTGTATTGATTTATAAAATCACAATGAAGATATGTTGCATAATAATATATGATGATCACATGATTTTTTGTAGTTAAACTAAAGAATCATTTTTTATATTGTGATATCAATTTACGTGGTTTGATTTTATTCCAAGATTGCTTCATGCCTATAATATTGATGGTTTTTTTTTGAATAATTACAATTTCATTCTTTGCTTCTCTTTTATTTGTTATCGACCATATTATTTGTTTAACTGCATTCTTTACTATTAAATAATCTTAAACCCTTAAACAAAAATAAACACAACTAAATACCGCCTTAAATAATGAATATAAAGGAAAAAATACATAATTATTGAACTAACCCATTTGTAAATTATAATAACAAATCGGTGCAACGCACGAGTCTAAAAAATCTAAAAAAAATTAATAATAATAATAAATAAACTATAAACTCAACAAAATGATTACATTTACTTAAACGGTAAACCTAAACAAATTCATTTCAACAAATAACCAATATCTCCTGCGGGAGCCTTAGTTATAGATTGTTGTATATATAGCTAATGCTCAGAATTCAATGCAGCCTCATAATACCTATACAATCATGAAAGGAGATGAAGTGCAAGGGTTGCCCGAATTGATCACATGGAATATAGTATAGAATTAAAAGTCGGTTAGATGAAGTGCAAGGGTTGAGAAAGGTTGCAAGAATAATTAATGATTTAACCTAATTCATGCCTATATAAACCGGCAAATGATACTTTTTAGCGTGATTAGTTTATGTAAGTAGTTGCTTTCGAATGCTCTTTGAGAAATATTATAATGAATTTATCGTCCCTTAATTTAATGTTGAGTAATCAAGATACTCAAGATGGAGTCCCGTAATTTAATGTGAAGTATATACAACATCGAGATGGAATTGCAAGGGTTTCCGGAATTGATCGCGTATTTACTATAGAATTAAAAGTCGATTATGGATTAAGATGAAGTTGAAAAGGTTGCAAGAATAATTAATGATTTAACCTAATTCATGCCTGTATAAACCGACCAAAATTACATTTAGTATACGCATGTTTGTTGCAGTGTATTAGTGAGAAATATTTTGAAGATGATTCACACATCTTTTAGATCTTTGATTGTTTGTGTTTTCTTCTTCTATATGTAGAATAATTAGTGAGAACCAATATTTATGCCCATTAAATGAGTTTTTCATAATAGCAAAATACGACATATTAAAAATATCACATTGAGTAATGAATAGAAAGGAAAAAAATACATAATTTTGACTTAAAGCCGTTTGTAAATTATAATATCAAATAAAAAAGTTGAGTTTTAAACATAAGCAAAAATTCAACTTTTATTGAAAAACAAAACCGGTGCATTTAATGTGAAGTATATACAATATCGAGATGGAAGTGCAAGGCTTGCCGGAATTGATCACATGATATTTAGTACAGTAATTAGTATAGAATTAAAAGTCGGTTATGGATTGAGATGAAGTTGAAAAGGTTGCAAAAATAATTGATGATTTAACCTAATGCAATATATATAGATGTATTTATTATGTTAATGCATTTTTATATACAAGTAATTTATGTGTGTTTTCTATTGATGTAGCTCACATGTGCGAATTGATTCAAGAAAATGTGCACGAGCATGTAGTAAAGCAACATTTAAATTGTTAAATGATACTTTTTAGCGTGATTAGTTTATGTAAGCATGCAACTTGAATAATGAATATATAAGAAAATGTACCTAATTTTTGCTCGAACCCATTTGTAAATAAAAAAAATTAAGTTTAAGACATAATAGTGGAGTCCAAAGGTTTTATGAATTATTAATAGTGTGTTAATAAATATTCATTTAGTTAGCTATATAGAATTGAGTTTATTGATAAAATTTATGATTATTAGTTAGACTTCAATGTTAATTTTCAATGAAATTAGTTGTATAATAAAATGAGATGAAGCTAAAAAGGTTTGTAACGATTTTTATACAGTTATGTGGTATTATTATATATACATTATTACACAAACTTTAACTTACAAACTTAATAAAGAAAATATTTAACGCACATTAAACTACGACCAATTAGATAGACCCCGTGTTCTTCATATTACCATGCAAAAACCATCTAATGGATAAGTATTGTAGGGATAAGTAATAGACTAAAAGAAACAAAGCCATTTTTTTCATGCAAATAAGTAATAGGCCAAAAGAAACAAAGTAATAACAACTTAATAACCAAAAGCCCATTTATAAAATATAACACCACAAAACCAAAACAAAATCAAACATTTTTAAATTTTTATACAAGAAAGTCAAAACGTTTCATACAACATACTAAACAATAATTAAGCATACACTCGCCAATACACTGAAAGAATACGCGATTAACAATTAGATCCGAATTGATCACATGGTATTTAGTATAGAATTAAAAGTCAGTTAGATGAAGTGCAAGGGTTGCGAAAGGTTGCAAGAATAATTAATGATTTAACCTAATTCATGCCTATATAAACCGGCCAAAATCACATTTAGTATGTACATTTGAAGATGTTTCACACATCTTTTAAATCTTTAATTGTTGATAGCGGTATGTAAATTCTCTTTTGCAACATTTTGGAGATGATTCACACATCTTTTAGATCTTTATAATTAACTCGGTCTTTTTTTTCTTAATTTAGTTATCATACGCAGGTACAATGAAAATCATACAAGATAATGCATGCTCAGATAAATGAAACCAAAGACTGGGATACCAACTATTTTCTTTATTTCTTACATATTTAGGTGATTGTTATAGATAAGCATATATATAGATATATGTATTATGTTAATGCATTTTCATATACAAGTAATTTATGTGTGTTTTCTATAGATGTAGCTCACATGTTCGAATTGATTCAAGAAAATATGGACGAGCATGTATGTAAAGCAACATTTAAATGGTTAAATAATACTTTTTAGCGTGATTAGTTTATGTAAGTAGTTGCTTGAGAATGCTCTTTGAGAAATATTATAATGAATTTATCGTGTGCAATTGAATTATTATTGAAAAGAAGATGGTCCGCGCATCACAAAATGTTTTCTTTTTCTATATGTCGAATCATTAGTGAGAAACCAATATTTAAGAGCATTAAATGAGTTTGCCATAATAGCAAAATACGACATATTAAACATATCACATTGAGTAACAAATAGAAAGGAAAAAATACATAATTTGAGTTTTAAACATAAGGAAAAGTTCAAACTTTTATCGAAAAAACAAAACCGGTGCATTTAATGTGAAGTATATACAACATCGAGATGGTAGTGCAAGGCTTGCCGAAATTGATCACATGATATTTAGTAATGAGTATAGAATTAAAAGTCGGTTATGGATTGAGATGAAGTTGAAAAGGTTGCAAAAATAATTGATGATTTAATCTAATGCAATATATATTGATATATGTATTATGTTAATGCATTTTCATATACAAGTAATTTATGTGTGTTTTCTATTGATGTAGCTCACATGTGCGAATTGATTCAAGAAAATGTGCACGAGCATGTATGTAAAGCAACATTTAAATGGTTAAATGATATTTTTTAATGTGATTAGTTTATGTAAGCATACAACTTGAATAATGAATATAAAAGAAAAAGTACATAATTTTTGCTCGAACCCATTTGTAAATTAAAAAAATTAAGTTTAAGACATAATAGTGGAGTCCAAAGGTTTTAGAAATTATTAATAGTGTGTTAATTAATATTCATTTGGTTACCTATTTAGAATTGAGTTTATTGATAAAATTTATTAATATTAGTTAGACTTCAATGTTAATTTTTAATGAAATTAGTTGTACAATAAAATGAGATGAAGCTAAAAAGGTTTGTAACAATTTTTATACAGTTTATGTGGCATTATTATATTACATTATTACACAAACTTTAACTTACAAACTTAATAAAGAAAATATTTAACGCACATTAAACTATGACCAATTAGATAGACCCCGTGTACTTCATATTACCATGCAAAAACCATCTAATGGACAAGTATTGTAGAGCTAATTAATAGACCAAAAGAAACAAAGCAAATTTTTTTATCATGCAAATAAGTAATAGGCCAAAAGAAACAAAGCCATAACAACTTAATAACCAAAAGCCATTTATAAAATACAACACAACAAAACCAAAACAACATCAAACATTTTTAAAATTTTATACAAGAAAGTTAAAACATTTCATACAACATACTAAACAATACTTAAGTATACACTCCCCAATATACAGAAAGAATACACGATTAACAATTAGATTCTCAGCCCATGCGTAGCACGGGTTCTGCTTGCCTCGTGACATAATAAGATAAATAATAGAATAAATTAAGAAGAGTTTTGTGAATCTGAGTACAGTCTTTCGAAGCAAGTTAATAAAGGAGTCATATAACTGGATTTGGTCTTACACTCTTACATAATCAGTTTTTTGCAGCTGATATGAAGCTAATCATGCAAAACAGATTATTCGACCCATAAAAAAAAATACATTAATCACAAGATGACTTGTTTATTCAACTAATATAAAGTGACTACCATGACTTTATCATGCAACTCCAAAGACATTAAACCTGTTACTTTTTACTCCCATTCCCTTATAAAGCCCGTTTCTTGTACAATGTTATTACATAGTCCATGGAATACATACCTGGAATAACCTCTGCACTTCCTTCTTTCAGAAATGATTTCACCTGTGCTTCCACATTGCCCATTGAAGGTCAAACAACGGTGATGTGACCCATCTTCCTTTGCTTTTGCATATCTGCAATCTCATGGATAATATGTTTTTAGTAATCGGCCGATGGTATCAATGTCGAGAGTTGTGTGGATACCTACCTGGCTTATCATACCAATGAATGGTGGCCCCTGGAGTACACAATCCTTTTGACAATTTGATTTTGCATTAATAAAACCACTCCCTATGGGAATCATAAAAGTAAGCATCATCTCATGTTGCTTTTCAGGGAAGAGGTACTTATACAAAATATCTAATAATTTGTATTGTGCTAGAAATGAAGGTTAATACAAGTTGTCGAAATGGTACTTATACAAAGTACATATATAGATAGTTTTTAGCTCATCTTCACCTAGAATGTTGTACCTCATGGAAGCTGGAGCCTTCATTGATGATTCAATCGTGTGATGCCCACTGTTATGAGGTCGACCCGGAGGCGCAACTTCATATATTAAAACGTGTATTTTGAAACACATGAAGCACAACCGTAAATGCAATCTGAAATTCACATGGGGAAAGCATAAACATAAAAATATATAAAAATTAAACAAACGAATCAATAAGAATTAGTATTAACCTCGCCATCTCAACTGTGAATACCCCAGCACCTTCCAATGAAGAAACTGCTCGAGAAGCAATATCAGTTGCAAGCTTCATAATCTTCCACGACTCGTTAGCAGGTGCCTTAATTATGTGCCATTACCACTACAAAAAAGACTAAAAAGAGCGGTTAGAAAGCTTTATAAAGATCGGTAACCAACCACTCTAACTAAGGGTGATCTATTTGAGGGAGCCTATATATAGATCGGTGCAGAACCGATCTTTTTGAGACTCCAATAACAACGGGCCCCAACAAAGAAGCGATCTATTAATGGGATTTGGGCGGGTAGCTTGGGGACCAGTTAGATCAGTTGTTCAACTTGAACCGATCTATTTAAGAGCTGTGATTTAGAAACAATAGCATTAATATTTGATTTTTCCAGAATTTCTCCTGAACTTAATCATACAATAATACAAAAGTGCAGGCTTTTCTGGAATTGCATTCATTACCATGTTGGAGAACATATTCCAAATAACTTAGATAAAGATTCAACGTTTAAGTTACAACCCAAAACAACTTTAGTTAGATACGAGCTTAACAAAGTGCTACTAAGTACTAACTACTAGCCACAAAACCAAGCTGCTGAGTTTCAAATACTAAGTACAAAGTGCTACTAAGTACTAACTACTAGCCAAAAAGCAATCAAGGATGCAAAAGAGTAAAGCTCGATGACCTTTAAATCCATTCCTTATAGGGCTGTCGATATTGTTGTTGTCGTTGTTACCTGCTGTCAATATAAAAATAAACTAAATCAGAATCTACAAGGATAGTTCAACACGACATCAAGAATTGTATACATTTCCGTTTACGAATATTGCTTGGATGACATATATCATTTATAAGTAGAGAGGTTTGGAAGTCTTTGTGTACAGTTTGCTTTTTTAATGTACAACAAATTGTTCATTTGCCTGAGCTTGTTTAGCATAATAATGAACGACCATGAAAGAACACAAACAAATTCTTGTTCATTTATTTGTTCAATTAAACTTATGCCAAAAAAAACACTAACAAACCCTTCTCTTGCGATAGTAATACTAGTAATCAAAATATGATTTAGCCCCACATTGCTCTAAAAGTCTAAACTAACAATACCAAAATCTAAAATAGATATAGCCAACCATGTATCAATTTATAATGCAAATGATTGTAAATCGTCATATCGTATTAACAAATATCAACAGACCAACAAGCACTCACAAACATCTACAAGAATTCAAATTAACCAACAATTCCCATGTCGGATTCAGCCTTTCAGAAATAAGTACTAGCAATTATTCCACAAACTGAATGCTGATTTCGTAAACAAAAAATTTCTAATCACCCTTTTAATTCATTTATTTACTAGTTCAGGAAGCTCACCAACAAGAAAATTTCAGTTGTTTGTCATCATAAAAGCATACGTACCACATAATAGATCACATATAGATATCGTAACTTTATCCATTCATTACTCACATACTATACGAACTACGAAGCTTATCTACAAGATAAGTATACAGCTTAACAAATAACAAACCACGTAAAGGCTAATCAGTTAGCATAGCAAGATATTTTACCTACCTATTTCATCAAGTAAGCTAGAAAACATTGCTAAAAGGGTGTTTGGGATTAGTTACATTACAATTATAAATAAGCATAAATAAGCAGTTTGCAGGTTAACCCATTCTTATTCAAAATGCTTAACTGAAATGATACTAGAAATTGCTTTTATACCATTATATATCTTTTCAACATAATAAGCAAATCCAAACACTAGGCGCTGCTTAAAATTGCTTATAAGAAATCCCAAACATACTCTTAGTATACAAAAGTGAAATTAAATTTGCTACAATCTGCAAACATATAAAATGCCAATCATGTAATCACAAAATATCTAGACTTTATAAACTAATTTGGGGCTCATACAGAATACATACATATCAACATAAAGCACAAATCATATATAATAATGCGCAACGCACACTTTTTTTTTCTTTCAGAAAGTGCACAAACTAATTTGCTCACCCACACAGATATTAAGCAAAAACTTCAAAAACTTCATAGTAACATACCTCATAAGTCACGCCACAATGAAAACCAAGCATTGACGACGGCGTCTATCTCACTTATACTTAACGACCTCTCTTCACCCCAAGGGAGCTATATGTACCATAATAAATAAGTAAAAAATGTTATAGCATTTGCCATTTGGTATAAAAAAGAAAATTCAAATATATTTAACAAGTACATACTATATTCGGAAAATCATCGTGTTGATATTTCAGCACAAAGTCGAGCACCCACTTCATGACATAGAATCCACACTCCCACGTGTCCTCTTGCAGATTTACAACAGGCAGCTCCCAACTCAAATGATCAACGGCCCTAAAAAAAGAGAAAATAAGCAACAGTTTCTCTGTTGATGATTATAAAAATAAGTGAACACGAATTCAACTTAAAAATAATATTACCGTTCCACATGTTTAACAAGGTAGTAGTCTTCCTTGGTTCTCTTTTTTTCCCACTTATAAGAATCCAATATGAATCCCCTTCCGTGCTTTGGGCAAATAATGAGAAGAACATGATGACCACTGTATATGTGCAAACAATAGATAACATGATGACCACTGTATAGAACAAGTAACTTAAAAAATATATAAAGATAAAGATGGTACCATCTTACCTTTGTAGGTACGGTGCCACAAAAAAATCATAACCCGAAGTCTCACAATTCAATGCTTCTGTCAAATAAATTACAACATTAATGTCCGTTTCCATGTGTGTGTCTGCCGTGATCATTTCCGGGTTCAAGAAACCAGTCTTGTTATTTTGATTTGGTGAGTTTGCCTTGAGAATATAAAGTGACCTGATTAAAGAAATTAACAAATTTTGATCAAATACAAAAGACTTTCTCTGATCTCGCTGATCCTAGAGTAGTTATAGTCATACGTTCAAGTATTGTATTTGCAGACCAACACATATATGGAAGGATACATCTTAGAAGCATGATTTGAAAGGAAAACCAAGGAATGAAAAAACCAAATATAACCCACCAACAACTATAAAGTAAAATGGAGATCAGTTGTCCAGTTTAATTTGATCAAGTGATCCTAGATAATCAAAGTCAGATTATCAGTTAACCAAACATGTTGCAATGAAATACTGTTTGAATGTGCTTTTATAGTATATATACAGTTACAATAATCATCTAGTAATTGTCCGAGTATTATACAAATCTGATTATAGAAAATTCTTCGAGGAAGCCTATATAAACAAACCATCGAAATCAACAAACAAAGCTTCGAACAAACACAAATTTACTCATAAATGAATTTCTTGTTATAAAATAAAAGAGATAAATAGTAAACAAAGTTATAACATTAAGTACCTTTTAAATTGAGACAATATAGATACTTGAAATAGAGGATTTTTTGAAGCATTTATTGTGTTTTTTTTGGGAGCATTTATTGAGTTTATTTGGTTGTATTATTGAAAATATGAAACATATAGCGATACTGTCTGCTTGTCTGCTGATAGGGAGCCGTTGTTGTAGCAGATATAAATAGATCGGTTATTAAGAAAACACCGATCTATTTAAAGAAATCGTGCCGTTGGAGTTTGTGGCGTGTAAATAGATCGGTTGATACAAAACGACCGATCTAATTATATTTAAACTTAATTAGAACAGTTTTTATCTTAATAACCGATCTATTTATTACCTATCCTCCTCTTTCTTGTTAGTTAGATCAGGTTTTAGCAAAACCGCTCTATTTAAGATGATCTATATAAGCTTTTGTGTAGTAGTGCATATGTTATCCCTATAACAATAGAAGAAGTTACATTAAATATGTCTATCAATAACAAAGTTAAACGAATTCACCAAAAACATATTGACATTGACATATTATCTTGCCTGTGTACAGTCTCAACAGCAGGATAACACAATATTGAATTATCTTAGCTACAATCCCTCTCAAGAGAAGTTATTATCAAGGAGTATAATACACAGTCACACATCAAACACATCTCCTGCGAGATTAATTTCATCCATTGGGTTCACTTTGTTAGTGTTTGGTGTATATTTATTTTTGGGCTAATTGTCTAAAAAAAGAACTCAACTTTTAATTTTCTTATTAAATTCAAACAGTCGTTTTCTATTGTAGGCATCATTACGGTTAAGGTTTGGCGTGACATAGTTATTTACATAAACCCGTTATAACATACTAGAACGGTACCCGCGTAATGCGGCGGCGAGTACCTGTGACTATATTTTGCGTTATTCGGTTACACATTTAGTTGTTTTTATGCTTTATAAGTAGATATGGCAGAGATGTTAAGACAAATTATTTTAGTTTGAACAACCAACCTGCTTCCTAACAAACTTTCTAACCAACTTGCTTCCTAACCAACCTGCTTCCTAACCAATTAATTTTAAAATCCTTCTATAATAAGCAAGTAAAAGTCTGATAAGTTAGGATCAAATGAGAAATATAATTAAGATGAGAAGAATGAGAAAAAAGCACAACCGCAAATATTAGATGCACACACAAAAATAGGTGCATCTCCCTATTACTAGTAATTCATTTTCCTTATTTGAAATACATGGCTACAATTTCTTCTCACTCTTCTTATTTCATTTATTCTTCTCACTATATCCATACTCAAAGTATTTCTAATTATATAGTAGTATAGATATTCAGTAAAACAAAACTCCCTTTTTAAATCAAACACCCACTTCTATATTCCTAAAAAAACAACCTTCGAATCAAGAACAAAACACAAGAACACCAACTACCCTCAAACACCCACTTTTTTTAATCAAACACCCGCTTAACAACCCTCAAACACTCACTTCAACATGCCAAACCAACAACAAAAAAATCAAAACCCAATAACCCACTTACATTCGACATAGAAAATAAGAGGAAGGGACTTTAATCAGAACCTGAAGTGTATTTATCATTTTCATCAAATGCAAGTTTAACTCCATTGGAAACTGGCAACGTTTTAAAACCCGGTTGACCGGGCGGTTGACTCGCCCGTTCAACCGGTTGAACCGGGAACCGGCTTAGTGAGCGGGCCGGAAGTGACCGGTTTTTTCTTGTTTTAAAACCGCATCGAACCACCAGGTTTTAGTCAACCCGGGTTGACCCGGTTTAATAAATCCGGCCGCTTCAAGCCTATTTAAAAGAATACATTTTTAAAGCCTTTTTTATTTCAGTATAACTCATTGAATTTGTCGTAATTTGCAACACCAGTAGTTGTGTATGTGTTTATTTTATAGTTCTGAAACATGGCTACTTCATAAGAGTTTGTGAATCAATAGACTAATAATTAGTCGAATGTAATAAACAATTCCCAGATTTAGCTGATTTGTGAATGCATGAAGTTTATTCCACAGTGGAATTTCCACTTGTGCATTGTAACCAAACAAATTTCAAAAAACCATAGCTAAAGTTGAAAAATGTGTCCTTGAGTGTATGTATGTTATTAGTTTGCAGATCAACTTCTTTTAATATTTCTTTAAAAAAATATTGTGGTTAAATGGCCTATTTAAGTTTTGTATGTGTACATGATAATCGTTAAACCAACATCACCAATTAGTTGTCATTGGACGACAATAGCTAGTAGAAAACCGGTTTGACCCGGCGGTTCAACCGGTGAACTGGCAACTCGACCGGGTCAATTATAAAACCAGTTTTTAAAACATTGGATACCGGTTTTAAGACCAAAAGTAATTAAATGACTTACACTACGGTTATGTTTGGCAAAAGTAGTTGTGAGCTGTAGCCACAGCTCACTGCTCACAGCTTCTTAAAGAAGATTTGCAAAAATGAGCTTTTCTAAAAAATAGCAAACCTTACCGCTTTTTTGCCAAACAAACATTAAAAATCAAAAAGCTCATTGCTCACCGTTCATCGCCCCAAAAAGCTTCAAAAAGCTATGCGCCAAACATAGCCTACAATAAGAAGATTAAAGTAATTTTTGAATTTAATATGAAAATTAATAGTTGAGTGATCAAAAAAGAAAAAATTACCAAGTTGTATGTTCTTTTTATAACATTAGCCTCTTGTTTTTTTGTTTAACTAATATTTCAAAATGCATACTGCACATCGACTCATATCTAGTTTTTAATTTTTTTAAGTAATTTGAACCAGATTTGGTTTGTGTACGACCTTGTTCCGTAGACGTTAGACTAGTGCTATTAGGCGTCGGATTTCACCAAGTGACCCCAAAAGTGACGCGTTGTCCCCGTTAGCAATTGTCCAACCGACGCATCACTTGGCAACGAAACAAATGTTTCGGTTGCTCAAGCAACCGAAAGAATTAAACATGCAACCCCATTTTTTTTTTATTGTTTGGCCTTGGTTTTAAGAAAATATGTAGAAAAAGGTAGTACCGTTTGGCTTGGTTTTTTTGTGTTTTGCAGGTGTGGCTGGAGTAGAAGAAGAATACATCAGATAAGAAAGTAAATATTTTATAATAGGGTTTGTTTAAAATTTTGGGTTGGTGACATTTGGGCTGCTAAAAAAAATTGGGCGGCTAGTTTTCGATTTGGAATATGTTAGGGAAATATTGTTGTTTTATTTTTTAATTTTTACATATTCTACAAAATATAGTTTATTTTATTTTTTAATTTAAAAAAAATAAAAAAAAAAATTATGGGGTTGCTTTTGTGGTCACCACTAACTAGTTATGGTTGGGGTGGAGTTGTATGGAGAGAAAGCTGAGGTGGCAGGGTTGCTTGGGTGAAAGTGATCACCACTAGCATTAGTCTTATACAAATTAAACTTACAAATCATAAATGCCATTCGTGAACGCAGTTTGTTGTATATACTGAGTTATCCACAACTATAACACATCCAAAAACATCCATTCTTTTACCATAAACTCGTTAACATCGCGAGTAATAAAAAGTAGACGAGAAGCTCGTATGAGTTGAATAATAAAATCTTTTACATATCATGTTCAAATACATGGCCTGAAAATCGATATAGAAATGAAACAACGAAGGAAAGTGATATGGTGAAGTGATCCTCGTTGTCTAGTTTGATCTTAGATGAACACTTTCCGGCCCTCTTGTAGTTGTATGGACAATGAAAAGGAGTCGATCGGTTCATGGCACAAGTCCATTAATCACCTTTGCTACTAAATCTTTATTCTGCCTACAGAAGTCTTTAGTTCTTTTTCCATGTTGTGAATGCTCCAAAATGCTTTGGGATTTGACTGCTTCATCTGTTTTCTCCTGCAACGTATATGAAGCTTAAGCACAAAACATTTCCAAATAACCAAAACAAAAATATATTCTAAACGAAAACTTATACCAGATAGAAAGCACATACGAAAAAATGATTATGCATAACTCTAATAGTTTGTGATTCATTAGACTCATCATATCCCCAACACACTATGCTACTCAAGTAAAAGAACAAATACTAAGGATGTTACATGGCATGACCGAACATGTTATTCTTCCTTGATTGAATTTGTAACCAATGTAGTCTTCCCGCACCCTCCTGCAGCCGAAACAACTACAACCGAACAATCATCAATTGCCGTATCATCAAGCACCATCTTCTTTAATTCCTTAACCTGATCATCAAATCCTATAACAAAACCATCAGGCAAAGGAACACCAGATAACCAACTACCGGAACTCCTTTGGTCCAATCTCTTGTGCATATCTTTTACTGCCACCAACATTTCCTTCATATCCCTAGCCTGGTGCAACTGAACCTCAATCCGAAAGAATCTCAGTAACGACTCTTCTAGTTCGTCCAACTTCAGCGAGAGCTCATGTAGACGTTCAAATATTTGATTTTCTTGCATTTTCTCACGAGAACTTCAGCGCGTTTCAGCTGATCCACGAACAAGTCTGTTTCTTGTTGCGGACGGTCTAGTATTTGGTTTAGTTTCTCGATGTCACTAAAGATGGGTGAGATTTTGTCTACAGTTTCTTGTAAGCGTTTGAGCTTTGATTTGAATAGCCAGGTTTTCTTTATGACATGTGTTATGGTTTTTGATAATATCGAAAGTACTTCCTGTAGCCCAGCTCCTACACCAGCTGAGATCAGTAACTCAGCAGCCATCAAGAACAGCTTCAATTTCTGTAGAGAAAATGAGAGTTCACATTAACTACCTAGGATTGGAAATTTGGTTGAAGGATAAGAGGGCTGGGAGTGGGTGCGGGGTGGAGCGGTGCGGGGTGGCTCATTCACGGTAACACCGCCGCCTCCCCCTCCTTACCGCACGGTAAGCTCCAAGTGAGTGAAATACTCACGCACGGGAAGAAAGAAGAAAACAAAATAGAGATCCTAGAAGAGGTGGTCGTGGATCGAGAGGTGGATCGAGAGGCACAATTCGTCCTCGAATCCAATCACAACCCGGTTTCGAATCTTCTCAAGCACAACCCTACCGCCCCGAAATGTATCCTCAATCTACACCATTTTTTTACTCCCAACAACCCCTCCCGCAAATTCCCACTAACTTCGATCCGTTTGAGCCGAACTATACCCAACAATCCCCACCGCCAATTCCTACTTTCAACCCGTATGAGCCGCGCTTTACCCAACAAAAAAGGCGTGAACGGGTTAGTGAACCGTTACCCATTCGTGATGATACCGATGATGATGAATATTTCGACAATGTTGACGTGGTACCCGAGACACAACCAATTGATGACGAGGTCGAAGAGGAGGAAGAGGTCGAAGCGCATGTTCAAAAGAAAAAAAAAAACCAAGTAAGCCTTGGACGCCCGATGAGGAGGAGGCGTTAGCTACGTCTTGGATTAAAATTTCGGTGGACAAAGAAATTGGCGACCGTCAACCAAAGATAGGATTTTGGAAGCGAGTTCTAAAGCATTTTAGAACGCTTGTCTTGAGAACCGAACGCACTCATCATCAATTGAACTCGAAATGGACTCCTATGCATACTTTGATTGCTGCGTTCAACGGTTACTACACACAAGCGGTATATTTTTATATTCATGATTTTTTAAGTTTTAAATACATTATATATATATATATATATATATATATATATATATATATATATATATATATATACAAGGCTGTCAAGATCGCGATCCCACGCAGGATCGTTTTTGTCTTTGCAAGATCGAGATCGTAAGATCGGATCGCGATCCTACGATCCTACCAATTTGTCATATTTTGTAAATAAATGATATACGAGTCAAACTGTTTTATATTTTTACTCAACGTCAAAGATAAGTTCATATAATATCCTCTTGAAAATGACAAAGTTTAAATTTCAAACACTAAAGTAATAGTAAAATACAAAAAAGTCAAGTTTCAAGCGTTACATTAACGATTTAGTGCAATAATATTACATAACATAGGTCCTAAATGTCTCAAAACATACGAGCCATCAACATGATTTCAAGAAAACAAACGTTTCATAAATGGCATTACAAAACATACCTTTTGATTAGTTTAATCACAATGAAGTAAAGTAAAGTAAATTAAACTATTGAACACTTTTTAGACTATAATCTATTCAGAAAAGTAGAAAACTATGTATAAACTATAATCTATTTAGAAAATGAAACAATAGTGGTTTACTCATTAGACATTAATAAAACACACATTTGTTTTTTTGGCCTAAGCAAGTGGAATGGACTTAAAAGATTAAAAAAAAATTAAAAAAAAAAAAAAAAAAAAAAAAAGTGAACTCGGATCGCGTGTCGATCCTACGATCTTACGTGCGATCCTACGATCCTACTTACGATCCTACCTCAGATGCGATCCTACCACGATCCTACACGATTTTGACTGGTGTGCACGTAAGATCGTACGATCTTACGTGTAAACTCGCGAGTTTGACAGCCTTGTATATATATATATATATATATATATATATATATATATATATATATATATATATATATATATATATATATATATATATATATATATATATATATATATATATATATATATATATATATATATATATTTATTTATTTATTTTTTTGGATATTGTTTTTTATTGTATATTGTTTTATAAATATGTAGAACCGCTTGAGAGATAGTGGGTGCAACGATATTCAAGTCCTTGAGAGAGCCAATCGTGATTTTGAAAAACAATATAAGAAAACTTTCGCGCATTCTAAAGCGTGGCACATTCTCAAAGATCAACCAAAGTGGCAAGAACAACCGGTGGTTAGTCAGACTCAAGAATCCACGGGATCGAGCAAGAAAAGAAAGTCGTCGGAGTCTAGTAGCGCTCAAACGCCAACAAACGAGACTCCAATAAACGTGGAAGATTTCGAGTGTGACTTACCGAACCTCAACGAGAACCCAACTCCATCACGTGAATCGAAAGGCAAAAAAAATTAAATTCTGGAGATTCAAGCCGAAGCTCGATGCGTGATACCCTTGCAAGTTACACGGCAGAAAAGAAAATTTTAATGCAGGCGCAGTTGGAGGTTCAAAAAAAAAAAGACGAAGAATATTTCAACTTAATTAATGGGGAGGTCTACAATCGTGACATGAAATTCGTTATGGACCCGCACGACAATATCCCGGACCCGGCTTTTAAAGAATTCGTCATCGCACGGAAACGCGAGATATGTGCCAAATACGGGTGGCCGTGTAGTTTGTAGGATTTTATGTTTTTTAATAATATTATGTAATATTTTTTAATTTTAATGAAATTTTAGTTTTTTAATAATTTTAATGGAATTTAAAAAAAAAAAAAAAAGAAAAAAAAAGAAGTGAGTGAAGGGTGAGTGAAGTGGCGCCTCTAAAAATATGAGTGAGTGAGGAAAAAAGTGATGAATGATGTGGCACATTTCAATTGGTTGAGAGTGAGTGAAGGAAGGGAGGGCGAGTGAAGCACTCCCTCCCCTAAGTCCCACAGCTTTTGTATATATGGAGTTAAAAACTTAATGTGGAGTAAAATGTGAAACTACGGAGAAGCTTCTCATGCTTTTCCTTCTATGTTTCCTTTTTTCTTTCTGTATAAACTTATTTTTGGGTTTGTCATCTTATTTGGTTCTTCTTTTTTCAAAAAAAAAAAAAAAAAAAAAAAACTTAATTGGTTATTATAATATTATGTGAACTCATTCTTTTTGGTTTATTTGTTGACTATCCACGTACAGGTTTGTTAAAATGAGCTTATAATTAATCCTAAATAAATGGAACAAATTAATGAGTCTTATGAAAAATAAACCAAAACGAAGCAAATTCAAAGGCTAATACTGAATAAACTAGGGTGAGCATCGGCCCGGAACCGATCCCGTCCCGACCCGGCTCGACGAAGCCCGATCCCGATTGTGGCAAGAATTTTAAACCGACTCCCGATCCCGATTGTGTTCGGTTAGTCTGTATCGAAATCGGTCGGTATCGGTTAGTCGGTATCGGTCGGGATTAGCTTGTTATTTCTCCGTTTTCATCCCGTCCCAACCAGACTCCCGAGTTCGCCGGAAATGCAAACCGACTCCCGACCCGTTTACTAGTAGGGATCGGAATCAGGCCGAAGGGTTGGTCGGGATCGGGCGGCGGGCGGTTTTGCTCAGCCTTAGAATAAACCTAACAAATACTATCTCTTAAGGGTGTGTTTGGTAGGGGGAAATAAGGGGAGAGAAATTGAAATGCCTCAATTTCCCTTGTTTGGTAGATCATGAAAAATAAAAAGCAGAGAAATTGAATATCTCATAGAGAATTGGTCCTTTGTATTTTTAAGTATTTGATTTCCTTTATAGTTGGAGTGGAAATAGTGGGGTACATGTGAGAATTCGTTGTGCTATACAAAAATATATAATTTGCTCTTTAAAATCACTGTAGATATTGGTGAATATTTTATTTTTATTTTTTTTAACAAAATAAATAGGTTTTTTAAAAATGTTTTTTTTTTAAAATAATTTTTTTATAAAAAATAATTTAAAAAAAATATATTTTTTAGGATTGTTATTTAGAAAAAATAATTTTTTAAAATAATTTTTATAAAAAATTAATTTTTAAAAAACAAGTTTTTTTAAATAAATTAAAAAATATTTTTTTAGAATTGTTATTTAGAAAAAATAATTTTTTTTAAATATTTTTTATAAAAAAATAAATTAATTGTTTTTAAATACATTTTTTTAAAAATAAGTTATTTTTTAAATAAAATTAAAAAAAATATAATTTATAAAAAATATTTTTTTAAATATATTTTTTAGAATTGTTATTTAGAAAAAATAAATATTAAAAAAAAAAGCAATAAATAATTTTTTTTCATTTATCGAGTTAAGTCTCTGTTGTTACCAAACATTATAATTGAACAAAATTCTCTACTAATTTCTATTATCTGAATTTATATTCTCTGTTTTATTTATAATCTCTGAAATTCTCTCTACCAAACGTGCCCTTAAAAGTAAATGCCGGTTAAAAGAAAGTGAGAATTGAACAATTTATTCGTCCATGAGCCGTTGACTAATAAGGTCATGAGCTAAATTGTACTAGTATCAGCTTTATACATATTTTATTTCTGCATCTTTTTTTGACATATTAACCACTTTATTCCAAGGGATAATTCTCTATCACCCCAATACTATAATCCATGTACCCTTCTTATCTCATAATTTTTTTTTCTTCAAATACACAGGGGATTTGGTAGCCCAAAAAAATTAGGCGGATATCACAAAATTTTGACATGTGTCCTTATGTTTGGGCCCATCATGTACCAACTTAGTACCACTTACAAATGTAATTTCTTGAGCGACTGGGACCCATCATTTTGAGTGACTGATCTATTTTGTCATTTTCTGAAAAAGTATAGTTTTTTTATATTATAAAATAGTAAATATTTCTTGGGCGACTGAGACCAATTATTCTATATTATTGGACGACTAATACAATTTTATATTTTTTTAATGTATTGATACTTGTGTCATATTTTTTTAAATACAAAATACATTTAATTATAAAATACACTTTATATTTTTAAATACATTTTATACATTTAAAATACAAAATACTTTTATACAAAATAATTTTTATACGAAAACTTTTTAACACAAATCAACACTAATATCATTCAAACACACACTTACACCATCACCATCCATCTAACACCTCCACCTCCACCACCGATCTAACACCTCCACCTCCACCTCCACCTCCACAACCTTGCTAACATCTCCACCATCTACTTAACACCGATCTAAGTCATATCAAATCACAAGTCAGATCCAAACCCTAACTTTATCAATTAGACACACACAGATTCAAAAGCATTTTTGTATGTCAATATTTGACTTTTGTGCTTGTTTCTATTTTTGGTGATGTGCGTACAGAAGTGAATACGAGCCATATTCAGCTGTGGAATATTACAAGTAAAGGTAACACTGACTTCTAAGACATATATTTTTGCGATGACTTGTACAAATTTATTTCTAAAATTGATGTTTATCCCTAATTTTGTCGATCGATTCGACTATTTGTATGAAATGATAGTTGTGTGATTGATGCCGGACTGAAAGTAGGATTTTATATATGGAATACAATTAAAATTATCATTTTCGCCGTAACTTGATATACTAATTACATCTAATTTGTTTCTAACTGACAGCTGTATGAATATTATTTTTTTGACCTAATTATGTGTATTAATTTTGACTGAACAGAAATGATTTTTAAATGATATTGTGTCTGATTGAATGTAGGCATAGTTGTGTCCATTATTGATGCCGCAACTGAGAATGTAGGAGATATATGTTTGAATTTAGGCTAAAGTGAATGATTTTAGCAATTCTGATTAAATGTGGGTGTTATTTAATAGCTGAAATAGTTGCACTAATTATTGGCAAGGGCATTTGGATGTAAATAGAATATGTTTGGCAAGGGCGTTTGGATGCAATATCATTATGGTGATTTGGATTGTAATAATCAATTTTAAGTGCTTATGAAACTAATTATATAAATTTGTGAAACTTTAGGATCTAAACAATAAGGTTTCGATAACAAGGTAAGGAGTAGAGTTAACAAAAATTGATAATTGAGAGAAATCTAAACCATTGTACTGAAAACTAACGTATTACTACTATGAAATATGAATCCCATTTCTGTCTAGGGGCATAGTATCGGGGATGCTGATATTGCAAGATGTCGGAAGATGTATTCACATGCTCATGATTATAATATCAACTCTATCTCTAATAATAGGTAAAATTTGTCACATGGTATCATAATTTACATTGGTCTTGTTTTAAATTTTCACGGTTTATTCCGGATGTTGAGCATAAGGTGCTTATCAATTTCTTCAAGGCACATCTTCTCCTTTTTTGAAATTTAATGAATTTGATTAGAAGGGTCAAAAATCAGTTTTGGATAATCAGTTTATGCTATGCTATGATGGAAATGATTTGTGAATATGTGATTTGTAAAAAAAAATATTATTTTGGTCGATAGAAACGTAGTTTTGTATCTGAATTTAAGTACTTTATAAAATGCAAGAATTATATTTTATATGTTAGTGTCTTAAGACAATCCAAAGGTGCCAAACTATTCAAATAGTTTATTAATAATTATCTTATTCAGATCATTAATTCAGTATTACATGAATATTGATATGGTGTTATGAACCTTTTGTAGTGATGGCTAGACGTTTATTTCTGCAGACGACTTTAGAATAAACTTGTGGAACCTTGAGGGTAGTGATCAATGTTTCAATATCATTGACATGAGTGTATGCAAACTGGATCATAAGGAAAAACCAAACAAGTATGGTAAATACTGGTGTTGTTGTTTTTGGTCACTTGAGGTTGAGGTTTTGGACCTCCTTAGTGCCAAAGAGATCGCAGTTCGAGCCTGGGACGAGACCCTCAACACTCAACCCGAAAAACTCATTTGGAACGTCATGGTAATTACTCGTAATTGATTATCTATAATAGATATAACGTAAACCTTTTTATTACAATAAATATACCAATAAAAAACCATGTATGAATCGAAAAAAACTGTTTTGAGATATTTTTTGTGCATTTCATCAGATCATTATAGATACTTTCCATTAAAAAGATTAACAAAATGTTTTTGTAATTTTTACATCACATAGCTATATTGGAAGAAATTGTGACATTTGCTTGTTGACATCATGCATGAATCTATTTGTGGTTCATAGAAATTTTGGATAACCTTTTCAGCATATATACTAGCATTGGTTTATAAATATATATTAGTTCGTGTTCTATTTTCTCTCTACTATCCCGGCATCCCTATAATGCTACTGATGTATATGATAAATTTACTACAATCTGTATCCCGGTTAGCGATAATAATATATATGAATCTGAGGGGGGAGTAAATATATAGCTTCATATGCGTAAAAGCATATGTACTAGCATTGGTTTATAAATATATATCTTCATATAGATATTACAGTTTTAATATATTAGGTACGGATTGCAACATCCACTAGTGTTTTGACCGAAGCAACTAAAAAAACACGCTCTTATGTTGCAAATAAGCCTTTACTCTAAGATCATTGGTCTAGTTTCTTCCCAGCATAACACCAATACATTAGGACAGAGGGGGGGGGGGGGGGGGGGGGGGGGGGGGGGGGTAATCACATATTTAGATTAAGATGTAGATTTACATGAAAATAATACTCAAGTAAGCTACTTTCTTGAAAGGAAGGAAGCATTGTAATTAGCTAAGAGTTAGTAATATATAAGTTACTCACAGGCAGATGTAAGAAACAATAAACACTACAGTATATGATTGCTATCAGCTTTGAATAAAAAGACGTATATATTTCACGGATCAAGCAAAATTCAACTTACAATTGTTTTTCGTGTCATGACCAAATATAATTAGTAGTGATCATGGAGAACAAAGATTTACGTTCCTCATGGCTTTTAAGAGCCTTCATCAGAATCATACTCGTCACTCAAAAGTTCATCGTCTGATTCATCATTTTCTTCAGTCTCGTTGTGGTCTTCGGCTTCTTCCTCCACAGGAGAATGTTGAGGAATTGACGTATTTGCCCTTTGACCTGCATTGTTGTTTGGCCTCGAGTTCCAGTTCCATCCACTTTGTAATGGTGGAGGGACGGCGTTTGGGGTGGGATTGTAGTTGCTACCACCACCACCTCTGCTACTTGTTTGGTTTGCCCAAACATTGTTCGTCGGACTTGTTGATTTCCACGCTGACCTCGCGGGTTCTGTTTAGGAGTCAGAAGCATATTGTTTTGAAGAAGCGGTGTTTGCTGGTTTGTCCTTGTTTTTTTGGAGATAACTTCCCATCCTTCATCTTGAGCGGAATCTAGGTTCATATCTTGGACTACGTAGTTCAACTGATCAACATCAAAGTTTGAGCTCGCAGCTGTGTTTTTACCTCGATTAGACTGACCACCTCCTCTTTTAGAACTCATCTGCAAGTCGATTCGAAAATTGGATACACATATAGTAAAGAAAATACACAGGGTTTAAGAAAGTGTGATGTATGTTTATCAGTTTTCTAGTGATTTCAAGTTTGATCACATTTAGCAATTTTACATTCACATAGCATCTCAATAGAACAAGGTTACGATGATTTTAAAACAGTAAACAAAGTAGAGCATATATATAAACAACACAACCTAAAGGACAATATATAAGGAGCATAACACATCTACAATAAACGATGAGAAATGATGATATTATAAGCGAGAAAAGTGACATTTAACTCAGTATCTTGTCCTTTTATTACTGAAGAATAGATTAGGATATACATATGAAAACATGGCCACAAATTACAGCTTATTTCGTCTTTATAAACTAAAGTGGTGTTTGGGATTTGCTTATTAAAAAAGGTATCTCCTTATCACATTTTGATATTACAGATAAGCAAACTGGTTATCTAAACACAATATCCAATCATTCAAAACAGCTACTTAATTAGCAAATCTAAACACTACTATGCTATTTCATTAAAAACCATAAGCAGTTTCCATAAGCAGCTCCTTATCACATTTGGATCTGACTTGTGATTTGATATGACTTAGATCGGTGTTAAGTAGATAGTGGAGATGTTAGCAAGGTTGTGGAGGTGTAGGTGTTAGATCGGTGGTGGAGGTGGAGGTGGAGGTGTTAGATGGATGGTGATGGTGTAAGTGTGTGTTTGAATGATATTAGTGTTGATTTGTGTTAAAAAGTTTTCGTATAAAAATTATTTTGTATAAAAGTATTTTGTATTTTAAATGTATTTAAAAATATAAAGTGTATTTTATAATTAAATGTATTTTGTACTTAAAAAATATGACACAAGTATCAATACATTAAAAAAATATAAAATTGTACTCTTTACCTAACCAGTCCCCCAAGAATATAGAATAGTGGGTCTCAGTCGCTCAAGAAATATTTACTATTTTACAATATAAAAAGACTACTTTTTCAGAAAATGACAAAATAGACCAGTCGCCCAAGAATGATGGGTCCCAGTCGCTCAAGAAAGTACATTTGCAAGTGGTATTATGTTGGTACATGGTGGACCCAAACATTGGGACACATGTCAAAATTTTGTGATATCCGCCCAAGTTTTTTGGGCTACCAAATCCCCTAGGGTATTTGAAGAAAAAAATTTCTGGGGTAGGTAGGGTACATGGATTGAACTATTGGGGTAAGTACATAATTACCCCTTATTCAAATAAGGAATTATTAAAGCCTTCTATAGTTCTCCGGTTTCCAAAATCTTGTCTCTTTAATTATTTCCATCCATTGAACACTTAATCTAGAGTTAATTGCAATTTTCGGTCCTGTAATTTTAACACATTCACATTTTTTTTTAAACTGCTTGTTGCAAGATTCGTCATTGTGATTGCAAAATCTTGCAACATTAATACTTTTTACCAAGATTCATTAGAATATGTTGTTAAGTCTCCCACGTACTAAAAGCGTGAGGGTATTTTGGCCTTTTACTCTATTCATCTCCAACCTCCCATTTTTTTCCATCTTTAACATTATACATAAGGGTGGCAATCGAGTCGTGTCCGGGTTGACCTATCCGGGTTCGCGAGTTGGCGTATTATTATAACCTCTACCATACACGACATATTTATTAATCGTGTCAAGAAACTCAACCCTAACCCAGACCTGCAAAACACGTGTAACCCATTTTTGACCCGTTTAACTTGTTTAAGTAAATAGGTCAAGCAGTGAACAAGATTAGTGGTTTGTCGATTTAACTAGTCTAAATGCAAAAATAATATAATGATCTATAAAATGATAAAAATAACATACAAATAACTATGCGACAATTTCAATGATGTCTGAATATAATCGTAGTTAACTCATATATGAAGTATATAACAAGGTACATTAATCCAAATCCAACATAAAATCCAAGTTACATACTTTAATTTTAGTGGTTTATATTCTTTAATTTTAGTGGCTTATATACTTAAACGACCTGTTTAATACTTACTCATCTAAAACACGAACCGTTTATTAAACGGGTTAGACGGGTTGACCCATTTTTGACCCAAACCTATTTATCCTCAACCTAAACATGTTAAACTTTGTGTCGGGTTCGTGTCGTTTATTGTGTCGTGTAAAGAATTGTCGCCCCTAATTATACACTACTCATCATCGTCTTCTTCAATTCGTGTAGAAACACCAACACCACCACCACTATTTTTTTTATATCATATTCAATCTTACTAGACAAGTTTACCCGTATATAGCAATGGGATTTTATTGCGGCAAACAATTATACTTGCGATATTTTGATTATTTATTTTCATCAACTATAAACTAACTCAATAATAAAAAGAAATTGTAATATGGTATCTTATATAATAGAGTTTGTGGATAAATTTTTAAAAAATACTAATTTTATGAGTAAATACAAAAAAAAAAAAAAAAAAAATCGTTTTTTTAATAGACTTATTCAGAAATGTTGTCAAAAACTGTCATGTAGTTTATTTTAAATTTTTGGTGGGAGCATATTTAAGAATTTAATGTAGAAATTTATGTTTTAAAAGGAATTTTAATATTAAACGTTATTTTTTTTTATATATTTTTAATTTTTTCAAATTTTGAAAAAAGTAAAATAAAATAAAATAAAATCAATGCTCTATATATAATAAAGATAGAGATAAAAGCACCTAACTCATCATCATCCTCAATCATTCTTCATTTCTTAAACATACACACTCTTATAAAAAGATTCATGCACCATCATCTTAAATTCTTATAAAAACATAGCCACACAACACATACCAAAATTTAAAAGGAAGATACATATCTCATCATCATATCTAAATCAATCACACTATCATCCTAATTTTCCTCTTCTTATCTCAAACTCTAATATCACAATCTCATCATTAACCCTTAAATTCACTTTAAAACATATATTAGTTCCACTCAACCATAATCATAACTTAAACACCACAAAACCATACATTATGACTTTAGGTTTTGTTATGAATATAATGTGGTTATGTTTGTGTTATGAATTTTGAGGTTTTCAACTTTTTATTTGATTTTTTTAATGATTTCTGGATTTAGTATTCGATTCTTGTTATTGAAATGAGTTTTTTTCCTTTCAAATTAAAGATTTATAAATTTGATAGTAATGGGAAAAAAATCATACATTATGATTTTAGGTTGTGTTAATTTTTTGGATTTACTGATTGATTTCATGAGAAAAATTAATCGACTTAAAAAGAAAATAGAAATTTTAAGGATAAATGAGAAGTTGAACATGATTTTGTGTATAGAAAGACAAAAATGCCCTCACATTTTTAGCACATGAGGGTCTTAGCAGGGAAAACTAGCGGATATTGGTCAAAACGTAACGTTGCAGGATTTTGCAAAATACGGGGACGGATCTTGCAAGAAGTTTGAAAATAGAACGAAGGATGTGAATATGTGTAAACCACAGAAAAAAAAATTGTAATTAACTCGTTTTTTTATTAAACATTTATTGAGTATTATAATTCTTACATTTTTCTATTTCTTTTCCCTACAACTCTTATTACTAGTATTTCCTTAGATTAGAAACTCAGATACCGCAAATACCAAAGTTTTAGGATAAAAGCCATAGAATATCAACGTACTACTTTCAAAAAAGTACCGACTTGAAACTTTTACTTTTTTATTGCCAAATGTACCAACGAACTTTCAAATTTTATTTTGACTTGAAACACTTTTTATACCATTAGTTATCAATTGGCAACGTTAGTCCTTTTAGTCAACGAACTTTCGCAAAGTTAGTCACTTTATACTAACGACTTTTTTCTAATTAACTAAAAATTTGGGTTTTCTTACGTTTTTATACCCACTCGTCCGTTTTTTACCTTTTTTCCCGTTTTATTACGTTTTACATGCGTTTTTGTCCGTTTTTACGTTTCCGTTCGTTGTTGCACGTTTTCATCCATTTTTTTACGTTTTCGTACGCTTTTACATGTTTTCGTCCGCTTTTATACGATTTCATTCGTTTTTACACGTTTTCGTTCAGTATCACACGCTTTGATTTGTTTTTACACGTTTTCGTCCGTTTTTACATGATTTCATCCTTTTTTACATTTTCGTTCGTTTTTATTTGTTTCCGTCCGTTTTTCACGTTTTCGTCCGGTTTTACACATTTTCATCCTTTTTTACGTTTTTGTCTGTTTTTACATGTTTTCGTCCGTTTCTACACGTTTTCGTCCGTTTTTACATGTTTACGCTCGTTTTTGCACGTTTTCGTCCGTTTTTACATGTTTTCATTCATTTTTGCACGTTTTCGTCCGTTTTACATGTTTTCATTCATTTTTGCACATTTTCGTCTGGCTTTACATGCTTTCGTCCATTTTTACATTATTTCATCTATTTTTTTACGTTTTCGTGTGTTTTTACACGTGCAAAAACATGTAAACCAGATCAAAACGTATAAAACCGGATAAAAACTTGTAAAAAGGGACAAAAACATGTAAAAATGGACGAACACATGTAAAAACGGTTCAAAACAAATGAAAACGAATGAAAACGTGTAAAAATGGATAAAAACGTCTAAAAACGGATCAAAACTTGTAAAACCGGGTGAAAACATGTAAAAACGGATCAAAACATGTAAAACCCGGCGAACACGTGTATAATCGGATCAAAACGTGTAAAAACGGACAAAAACGCGTTAAAATGGATGAAAACGCGTAAACCAGACGAAAACGTGTAAAACTAGATGAAACCGTTTAAAAACAGATAAAAACGTGTAAAAATTGGATCAAAACGTGTAAAACCGGGCGAAAACGTGTAAAAATGGACGGAAACGTTTGAAAACGGGGCAAAAACGTATAAAAATGGACGAAGAAATATAAAAACGTAAGAAAAACCAAATTTTTAGTTAATTAAAACAATCGTTAGTATAAAAGGACTAACTTTGCAAACGTTCGTTGACTAAAAGGACTAACGTTGCCACTTGATAACCCACGGTATAAAAAGTGTTTCAAGTCAAAATAAAATTTGGTACATTTAGCAATAAAAAAGTAAAAGGTTCAAGTCGGTACTTTTTTGAAAGTACGTTGTTATTCTATAGCTTTTACCCAAAGTTTTATTGAACATATTGCTAAAATAAAATTCAATCAATAAATGTCCTTTATAACACAAATCATGTATTAAGGGTATGTTTGAGAGAGGGACTTATGGGGCTTAGGCTTTTAAAATAAGTTGGTTTATAAAATAAGTCTTGTTTGTCATGCGGGCTTACGAAATTATAAGCCTCTAAAATGGGCTAAAAACCCCATAAAAGGGGCTAAAAACTTAAGACCGGGACTTTTGAACAATAAATTATTTATTTACTCACAAAAATATTTAACATATACAAAAACTCATTTAATTATGTTTTTTTTTAGTAATTTTGCAATAATAAGCCTAAGCTTAAGCTCATTTGCCATATAAGTTTACAAAAATACAAATTTCAACTTCGGCTTAGGGGTGTCCATCGGTTCGGTTATCGGGTTATTCGGTTCGGTTTGTTCGGTTAATTTTTTTTCTGGGTCAAACCGAAAACCGAACCGAATTCAAATTTGATTCAACCGAACCAAAAACCGAACCGAATAACCCGAATTACATAATTTTAATTATTTTTTCATTTAATTATATATATTTTTAGAACAATTTTTTTTTCATGCTTAAATAATGTTATATTTATACCAAAAAAGACTTTTAGTGATTATTTTTATATATAAATACATAAAAAATATATATATTTATATATTTTTGGTTTTCGGTTTTCATTGCCAAACCCATATCCAAACCGATAACCGAATATTTAGTTCGGTTCGGTTCGGTTTTGACCAATTCGGTTCGGTTTCGGTTTTCGGTTATTGTGGATATTACCCGATCCGTGAACACCCCTACTTCGGCTTATAATAAAAGCCCAAGCCTTAGCCCCAGCCCTAGCTCCAGCCCATTTCGCCAAACATACCCCAAGTGCCATAAGGTTTACTGTATTGATAAAAGAATATAATGACACCATTACTTTGCGTGAAAAGCCGATGAGGTAAGAGAACCCCACTGATGAACCACTTTCCTCCCCTCCTGGATCTTGAACTACATTCCCCTCTCAAGAGAAGTTAACATCAAGGAGTAAAATACACACACATCCCCTACGAGGTTAATTTCATCTATCGGGTTCACTTTGTTAATATTTGTTGTACCTTTCTTTGTTTAACTGAAAAATTCAAAATGCATACTACTACGTATGCATTCACATCTATTATTATTCTTTTAAGTAATTTGAACCTTATACTCTAGAAATTTACTTTGTGTACGGCCTTGTTCGTCAGAAGTTACACAAATTAAACTTACAAATCATATATGTCATTCTTGTACGCAGTTTGTTGTATGCTGAGTTATATATCCACAACTATAACACATCCAAAAACATCCATTCTTTTACCATAAACTCGTTAAAATCGCAAGTAAAAAGTAGAAGAGAAACTCATATGATCAGTCAAATTATAATATCTTTTACATACAATGTTCAAATACGTTACACAAAAAATGGATATAGAAATGAAACTACGGAGGAACAATGATATGATGAAGTGATGATCATTCTTTAGTTCGATCTTAGATGAACACTCTCTGGCAGTCTTGCATTTGTATGGACGATAAAAAGGACGCACAAGTCCATTAATCACCTTTGCTGCCACATCGTTATTATGCCTAAAAGAATTATTTCTTTTTCCATGTTGTGAATGCTCCAAAATGCTTTGAGATTTGACTGCTTTCCTCTGTTTTCTCCTGCAACGTAGATAAGCCTTAAGCACAAAACATTTCCAATTAACTAAAACAAAAATATATTCTAAACGAAACCTTATACTACGTTAGAAAGTACTCATGGAAAAAAGATTCTGCACAACTCTAATAAGTTTGTGATTCATTAGACTTATCACATCCCCAAACTCATGACTATGTTACTCAAGTAAAAGCACAAATACTAAGGATGTTACATGGCAATATGACATGACTGAACATGTGTTATTCTTCCTTGATTGAATTTAGAATCTATGTGCTCGCCATAATTATGAATTTATGCCGTATTGTGTGTATGAGCATTTAAGAAATCTGGTTAGTTAGCAACCTTAAACAACTACATACAGAGTTATCTGTGTGTCTCATTATTCGTTTTCATTCTCTTATCATCACACGTGTTATAAAGTTCAAAATGCAGAGTCCAAATTTATACCTTAAATAGTTCGATAAATATACAAGAAACAAAATAAGAATGCATACCTGCTTATGTTATTCAACATTCAGTTAATTGAGACGATCCTCATGAAGTTGCCAATTTTATCTTCTTCTACCAATTGTAGTTTCACATTGGTATTAATCCAAAGGTATGATGTTTCTAAGTCACAAACCACTTCCAGTGAACCATTAACCGTTGATGGCAGCTCATGTAGCCCCGTGCACCCTCTCATATAAATTGTTTGCAACGAACCCAACTCACCAAACTCCATTGGAAACTCACTCAGATTTATACAGTCGGAAATATCGATGATGCTTAATTTCTGGAGGTTTTTTATTGTCTTAGGTAATGCAACAAGATTTGAGCATGATGCTAGCCGCAAAACATCCAAATTTGGGAAGTTCCCAAATTCCTCAGAGAGTAAAGTAAGCTCGTGGCAATTAGTGATGCAGAGTTTTCTCAGGAGAAGTAGATTGCATAACATTACAGGAAATGTAACTAAATCATCACAAGAGTCGATATGCAACTCCACAAGGCTTGGCAACTTGTTGGGGATACCATCAGTACATTCGCTGAAACTGTCGCCTATTTTGCACATGATTAAGGAAAGTTTCTGCAAGTTTTTCAACTCAAGTATGGATGTACTAATAGAAGGTATTGAAACATGATCCAACCTAATGCTAGTTAGGCTTGACAAATATAAAGGTGGGGGAAAGTTCTCAATCTCTGAGAAGTCATAACCGTAGTTTGTGATGATTAGCACCTTTAACTTCTCTATGTATTTTATAAATTGTGGCAATGGATGCATCTTTGACAGGAAGTTCATTACAAGCACTTCCACTTTTGAGGCTTGCACTTCGTTCCATTCGTCAGATAAATTATTTTCATCTGTCATTAGTAGCATACATAGTAGGATTAAAGAATGATACGTTTAAATTCTGAGTCTATACATCTTTAAACATTAGGGAATCAAGTCAAACCTGTGGAAATTGATACGAGACGTGCGTTGATAGCATGTGGCACTTCAGTAAGATCTTTTTCATCTGATTTTATAATCAACCGCTCTCTTTCTTCTGCTGGTTCTTTACTGCTCAAACGAATAGCTAGTGTTCTCATCAAGTCATGTTGCATAACAACTTTCTCCTCACAATAGTTGGCGATCACAGGTGAGTTTTTTCTGCAATTAAATGTAGAATGTTAGACCAAATAAACGTTTATTCTTAAAAGAAGGCTACCATCAATTTATCCTTAATAACTGTACTATAGATTCTACAAGATAAGAAAAAAAGGTAACTGATCCTCTAGCTTGCAGACCCACCGACCGGTCTTACGAACAAGATGGGAGGGTTAAATCACGTAAGACCATGTTAAATACATAGTTGAGGTTAGTAAAGACTATACAAATTCGGAATAGAAATGGCAATGTTTAAACAATGTAATAAGGCTCACTGTTTGAAAAGTTCAATTTATTTCTTTACCTCAGGGGACATCAGAAGTCAAGTACCTTATTGGCAACAGGGTAGCTAGATTTTTGTAGGAGAGCTCAAAGAGTTGGTTTATGGTACCTAACCCCCCTTCATCATGCTTGTATAAATTGACCCACATGTCCATTAACATTGTAGCCGCGATCTTCTGATCTTCAGGAAATAATCCCAAGTCCAAGTAGCATTGCTTGATTATGGATCTTTCCTCAAGCACATCTAAACTCCTTGATAGACGAAGCAACATATCCTTGTCTAAATCTAAAACAGATTGCTTCCCTTCAGACAAGTTTTTCAACATGCCATGCCAACTTGAGATATTTGTGCCCTTTAGCAAACCACCAATTACACTAAGGGTCAGCGGGTGATTCTTGCAACACGCCACCAACTACAAAACGACATTCAGTGTGGTTAGCAATAATTTCTAAAAATTGAACAAAAAACCGCCCAAAAGAAAAGTAACAATATGTTTTGTCGAGACAGGAATATGAATCATGCAGAATTCAAGCGAAGGTTTCATGGTACCTCATCAACAAGACCATTTGGTATATCATCATTATGATCAAGTCCAAAATCCGAAAATGCCGAGTGACAAAATAGATTGTTGGCATCTTCATCGCTTAGAAGTTTCAATGGATATGTCTCGAATTGTGTAAAGGTGCTCCTAGACGTAACAAGAATCGTGTATCCACGTAACTTGAACTTGAAGCGCTTAATAATGGAATCAGACCATACATCATCCAGTACTAATAGTTTTTCAGATTTATTGTCACCCAAAAAACTCCCCCATTTTTTAATTGCGTCATCATCGTTAACAAAATCAAGTTGCTGACCACCGTGATTGGCTTCAAGTAAATTTTTGATGACCATCTTTAAATTGGGGGTCTCGGAGATAGTGGCGAAGTAGATGCTTTTGAATTTTCCTGTATAAACAAGAGCCCCGTTATAAATAATGGAAAGATTTGAAAACGAGTATATGTTATGATACCAACTTCAAACTTCCTTAATACTGATGTCACACAACTACGAAGTGAGTACACAAAGTTTATACCCTCACAGATTAGTAACTTCAACTTACGACTGCAATGACCTTCATGATGATGCCTTGATTAGTCAGGGAAATGTAGTCATGAGGTTATGGTGTTTGGTGAATTTAGAGGTGATTTTTGGCTGTTTTTGGAGTTTGTTACAGCATACAATGTATTGCTTATGTCTGCATTGTTCTTCAGTATATTTCTTACATTTTCTGTGTTTGGAACTATGGGCATGTCGATAGCTCTTCTCCTATTTGTTGTATATGTATTTGATATTAATATATTTTCACCTCATTCAAAAAAAAAAAAGAAAAAAAAAAGAAAAAACCCTTACGACTGCAACAATTACCTTGGATCAAACAATTGTATTTACGAATAAATTGTTGGTATTTTAGTGTAAAATAGATTGAGTTTAATATGCATATAAGGGTCGACACTTATATGAATATTAACTGGACTAACGGGGGTTCCAAGGGGGCGGTAGCCCCCTTGGTGGGGGTTCGGGGGCAACGCCCCTGAGAGAAGCAGGGTCCAAGGGGCAGCGCCCTTATTCCCTTTTCATCAGATAAAGAGTTCTGGTGGAACAGACAGAAACATAGAAGGAAACAGAAAAATTCGATTTGCAAACATTACAACATACACAAACTTGAATCAATTAGATTTTATCCGGTCGTTAATTGGTATCCACTCCAATTTAATCGATCTGAAAGCGTACATACTCGTGACTTCTAATTGCTATCAGGATACCCTATCACCACATACGACAAATAAACAACATAAATCACACATATTAGCAAATACAATTCATCTTCCATAGCTAAGATTACAGTAAAAAAAATGCTCCCTACCCGAAAGAATAAGAAGGCTTGTCTAGCTATGACTTTTGTTTCGTCAATATATGTGAATAACTATAGTTGCTGTAAGCATCAGTCATAATTTGATAGAAGTCATTTAGAGTTAATTAACATCTAAAAAAATTAAAGGCAAACTCAGACACCCTAAACTATGCCAAAGTTCCTTTGGTACTAGTCGCAGAGAGATTATCCAACTCTAATAAATTTGAATGTATATATTTAAAAAAAAAAAAAAAAAAAAAAAAAAAAAAAAAAAAAAAAAAACAAACCTCAGTGAGTTTATTTCGAGTCAATAATCAAATATGACTGTAATCAACTCGTGTGAGTAGTCGGCATAACGGACAACTTAAGCAAAAGTATGATAAAGGGTAAAATTTGAATACCTTGAATATCAGGATCTCCACAAAGCTTAGTTACCAAAGTTGTCTTTCCATAACCTCCTCCTGCCGAAACAACTACAACAGAACAATCATCAACCACATAATCCTTAAGCACCATCTTTTTCAGTTCCTTAACTCGATCCTCAAATCCTATAACAAAACCATCAAGCACAGGAACTTTAGATAGCCAACCACTCGAACTCCCTTTATCCCCCATTCTCTGTTGCACATCTTTCACCACCACCAATGTTTCCTTCATATCCCTGATCATCACAAACTGAACATCAATCTGACAGAATCTCAGCAACGACGCATTCAGTTTGTCTAACTTACACGCGTGCTTGTATTTCTTATAATAATTCCACTTTACATGCTCACATTTTTTAACAATGGCCTCGGCGCCTTTTAACTGAGCTATGAACATTTCTTTCTCATGTTGTGGTCTATCTTGTTTTTCAATAAGTTTATCGATTTCATGGAAGAACGGTTTTATTCTAGTTAAGGTTTCTTGTATTTCAAGGAGGATAGACTTAAACTGTGAGGTTTTCTTGATAACATGTATTATGGCATCTGATAATTTAGAAAGAACTTCCCCTAGCCCAGCTCCTACAGCACCTCCTATCAAAACTGCTTCAGCCATTGGTGAACAAGAACAACGTTAATTTCTGTAGAGAAAATGAAGCTAGGATCAATTCACGGTGATTTTGAAGTTGAAATTTGATTGCAGAATTTGTTCCACGCGTTAGTTTTATAAGGAGTTAATGAAACTTATTGTGGGAAGTAACAAGAAACTGCTTAGAAGCTTCACTTGTTTTTCTTTATTTTCTATAAGCTTATTTGGTTTAGTTTATTTTATATGAGCTTATTTTTAAAAAAAATTATAGAAAGGTGCTTTTTTCAAAAAGGGTTACTAGCTAAGCAAAGGCTATGTATTCTTTGCGTAATGTGACCCACCATTTATTTGACACAAGTCATGGTTGAGCATATTTCAATTTTGATTGAGCAAAAGTAAGCAAGTTGTATCACTATCCGTAGAGCAATGTGAGCCGCGCATAGCACAAGTAAAGTTTACACGTGTCAAGATTTTAAGTTGGTCGTGCATAGCACAAGTAAAGTGCGCAAAATTCATAACCTTTTAGAATTTTAAAAAAAAAAAGACCAAAAATTTAATTTCTGTAGAGAAAATGAAGCTAGGTTCACACTGATATTAAAGTTGAAATTGTGATTGCAGAATAAGTTCCACGCGTTTGTTCCGAAGGGGTTGATGAAACTTATTGTGGAAAATAACAAGAAACTGCTTAGAAGTTTCTCATGATTTTTCCTTATTTTCTATAAGCTTATTTGGTTTAGTTTATTTTATATGAGCTTATTTATTTAAAAAAAATTATCGAAAGGTGCTTTTTTCGAGAAGAGTTACCAAGCAAAGGTTATATCCATTGCGTAATATCCAAGGAACAACGAGCGGTCAATTCTGCGAATGTGACCCACTATTTACTTGACACAAGTCATGGTTGAACATATTTTCAATTTTGATTGAGCAAAAATAAGCAAGTTGTATCACAAACCGTAGAGCAATGTCAACCGCGCAACATCAATCAAGCAATATCAAACGGGTATTATTTTTAAAAAGTTTACACTTGTCAAGATTTTAAGTTGTTTGTGCAATAGCACAAGTAAAGCGCGCGAACTTCATAACCTTTTTAGAACTTAAAAAATATTAAACTTTCTTTCAAAAAAAATTCTTATCTTCCTGTTTATAATAGTGTTTTCTATATTTTAGATTTTAATAAGTCAATAAGCTTATTTAAGTTCATAAATATTCTTTATCATCACTTGATTCCAATAACAAGCTTAAACAAATATCTCTTAAACAAATATCTCTTAAACAAAATTCTTATCTTCCTGTTTATAATAGTGTTTACAATTTATAGGTTCTGGAAACGATAGACCAAACAAAATAACAAGCTTAAACAAATACGGAGTAATCAACAACCATGTGGTCTAGTGGTAAACACTTAACTTGTTAAGTGTGCCACTAAGAGAGTAGTATCGGATGGGTGACCATCCGGGAAGTCCTCTTTGATCACAGGGTCTGTTGATACTAGGCTTTCAAAGTCCTTCAATGAAGGTTTCAACCCACTAGGGTTCGAATCTGGAGAAGGCAGGGTTTACTTCAAATTAAGTGTCGTGCCTTCGGGTGGCTTAAGTTGAAGGTTTTCCCCCATCGGGTTTCGAATTGGTCAAGGATTTCTCCGAAAGAACCGTTCAAAAAAAAAAAACAAATACGGAGTATCTCTTAAAAGTCAATGCCGGTCAATGCATAGTGGGAAAACAAATTAGTCGTCCCTTAACTAATATGTACTAGTAGTTGACTATTGTACTCCAATCAGGTTCTGAGCTCCATCGCATCAGTTTCATTTACTATTTATTTATTTTTTGAACGTATTAACCACTTTATTCCAGTCAGGAACTATTCAAGTCTTCTATGAGTAGTAGTTTCCAAGTCCTTTTTTATTATTATTATTATTTTTTATTTTTTTTTCTCTCTCTTTTTTTTAAAGATTTATTGGATTTAATAGATGAAGTTTTTTCTCTTCATATTATTCAAAAAGGCGGATTTTTTTTCAAATGTATATGAGGTTTAACAAGGTTTTTCTCTGATCATTTTGAACATGGCTATAGGGCGGAGCATCGGGCCGGATCCCGACCCGACTCGTCCTGACTAATTCTAATCCCGAAAATCACCTAAATCGTAAACCGAATACCGACTCGAAAGTAGTCGGTTTTTTGGCCCGTCCCATCCTGTCCCGAAAGTAGTGGGTTTTTGCTTGTATTTTGTTGGTTTTTTGCCCGTCCCGACCCGTTCCGAATCCCGAAAATGCTAAAAATCCATCCCGACTCCCTACCCGAGAAGCTATTATTCGATTTCGAGACTATCGATTTAAGTCGGGATCGGGTCGATTGTTGAGACTCGAGCGATTTTGCTCACCCCTACATGGCTACCTCAAATGTGCATGGTGAATTTTAATACTAGAGCTCTTGTGAAGGGGTCAAATGACTCACCATTAGACTCAATGACGTACAGAAAAATATTTTGGGCCTTCGCATAGTCATATATATATATATATATATATATATATATATATATATATATATATATATATATATATATATATATATATAGGGTAGGGATCCAATAAGAAGAATAATTAAAATAAAAAGGATAAGAAGTAATTCTAACCACACATTTTTATATGAGAGAGAAAATTTGAATGAAGATGCATCCATTTTGGAAAATGATAGAACCACATAAAGAGTTCCACAAAATGAGGCCACAAAATGATGTGTTTGATAGGAATTGGT
Organism: Artemisia argyi; assembly: GCA_030686995.1. Lineage (NCBI taxonomy): Eukaryota > Viridiplantae > Streptophyta > Magnoliopsida > Asterales > Asteraceae > Artemisia > Artemisia argyi. The sequence continues at coordinate 127,515,137 of CM060699.1, forward strand.
GGAATGAGAGAGAGGAGAGAGAAACTCTAGTAAAACCAACCAATCATTGCTTGACATATCATTTTGTGAAAAGTTTTGTGGATATTTTTTTGTGGGTGTATCACTCTTCATCCATTTTATAGGTGCATCTAGAATGTGTGGTTGTGATTACTTCTTATCCTTCCTATTTTAATTATTCTTCCTATTTGATCCTAACTATATATATATATATATATATATAGTAATTAAAAAGATTGGTTATAATAAGAAGAATAAAAAGTAATTACAACCACTAGATTGAAATATCAATGGTTAAGATGAAATGGTGACAAATCTGTAAATAACATCACATTTTGATACACTGTTTAGGGGTAAATCGGTAATACAAATGTATGCTTATTTGACTTTCTCATCACTTTCGGTGACTTCATGTCAAGTTGCAGAACCCACCAAAAACATAAATGGTTTTATCACCAACATGCATCCAATCATTAATTATTATCATATGCATCTCTTAAAAATCACCATTTTAACAATATGCATGCATCTTCTCCAATTGCATCTCTCGGATGAGAATGATGATTCATGCATCGTCTTTTGATTTATTTGGATGCGGGCATTAAACAGATGCATGAACAATATATATCCAATAATTTTTACTAGATGCGTAGTTATTCGGATGCGGGCATTAAATAGATGCATGGACAATATATATCTAACAATTTTTACTAGATGCGTAGTTGATTAGTTTACTTCAATTCGATGCAAGTATATATATGATGATGCACAAGCAATCGATTCATTTTAATATTATATTGCCTTGATCAAACACTTTGGGGCATGGTTAATTACATCGGTGCAACTATTACGATACATGCATGGATTAACAATTTTAATTTGATATCATGATATGCATAATATAAAAAAGGAATAATTCTTGTGATTATATGCATATAAATCCTTATTCGAATATACACAAGAAAGCATGTTGTTTAGTTAGAGTATATTAATTAGTACTACGTAGATGCATAGTTGATAATTTTATATATACGTGGACGTTAGATGCATGGATGCATGACTGCACGTATTAGATATAGGTGGTGATTGCCTTTATATTAACAAGAAGTTGAATACGTAAGAAATGGATAAATCAAGAAGTTGTTGGTTAAATTTTTTAATTGAATTTTGCTTTTTAATTTAGCGTATAACATGGAGGTTTGAGTAGACTTTAACTGCTAACTATTTCTAGTTTGACAAAAATACCCTTAACACTTAATTAAATTGATTGGTCCATATTCCTTCTTATCCTTCTTATTTTAAGATTACTTCTTATTTGATCCAAACTATATATATATATATATATATATATATATATATATATATATATATATATATATATATATATATATAGGGTAGGGATCCAATAAGAAGAATAATTAAAATGAGAAGGGTAAGAAGTAATTCTAGCCACACATTTTAATATGGGAGGGAAAATTTGAATGAAGATGCATCCATTTTTGTAGGTGCATCTAGAATGTGTGGTTGTGGTTACTTCTTATCCTTCCTATTTTAATTATTCTTCCTATTTGATCCTATATATATATATATATATATATATATATATATATATATATATATATATATATATATATATATATATATATATGAGAGGGTTAATGTAATATCAAACTTAAAGTTGTAAAAATAAGATCTAATATAAACAACCACTAAAACCATTTTATAAATAACAATATTAGCAATAATACACAAAAAATAAAGTATTACTACGAATTAACATTTTTGCAACTAATAATCAACTGATACATGAGTTTGGATTAGTGATACACAACTATAAATTTACATATCGAATCAAGGTGTATCACATTTACCTGATACATTACATGTCGAATCAAAGTGTATCTTCTCGGTTTCGTCAATTTAAAAAAGAAAAACATCGAAACTTTAACAATTTTATTTGTACGCAATAAAAAATTTTAGTTTATTTTTAACGAGAGTGTCACTTGTCAGATTTTAGTTGGATCTTATTTTTACAACTTTAAGATTGATCTTATTTGATCTAGATTATATATATATATATATATATATATATATATATATATATATATATATATATATATATATATATTATATATATATATATATATATATATATATAGTGTATATCTTTATTTTCAGAACCCTGTTAAGTGCGGGAACTGCGAAAACTCCAATTTTGCATTAGAAAACATGCATGTTCATATAAAACATGTATGTTTTCTTACATACACCTTAATACACATACATGCATAACATACATGTTCATATAAAAATATGTTAAGTGCAACAGATCAATGCAAAATAGTTTTATTTTTAGAACCCTGTTAAGTGCGTGAACTGCGAGAACTCCAATTATGCATTAGAAAACATGCATGTTCATATAAAACATGTATGTTTTCTTACATACACCTTAACGTATTAAGGTGCATGTAAGAAAACATACATGTTTTCTAATGTAAAATTAGAGTTCTCGCAATTCCCGCACTTAACAAGGTTTTGAAAATAAAGCTCCCCCATATATATATATATATATATATATATATATATATATATATATATATATATATATATATATATATATATATATATATATATATATATATATATATATACACACACACACACACTAGCAGGGTACCCACGCGTTGCAGCGGCGGGTATCCTGAAATTAAATTTTCCGGTAAATCATGTATTTTAGTTTATTATATTTTTTTTGACAATAAATTTATGGATATTAAGAATTTCGTTTAGCCCGTACCCGTTTGGGCTCAAGCCCGTTTGGCCCGCACCCGTTTAGATATAATGTGCTTTATTATTTGTATTAGTGATATTTAATGTAGGAATTGTGTTTAATTTAATTGTATAATATGTTTGATAATTTGTATTTCTTATGTAAGGGGTGTATTAATAACTATATTAATTGTATTTATTGACCAGTTAATTAATTAACTATATTAAATAGTATTAATGTGTTGTTTCTTATCTTGTAAGGGCATCCACTATGGTAAACCTTTTTAAAGGTTTATAATTGTATTTATAAACCATTTCAAGTTTTATAAAAATCTCACATAATTCAAAGGCATTAAATTATGAAAATGTTCAATATCCTAGACCTCTTCATGTCACATAAGCTTGAAGTAGATGTTCACTATCGTTTACAAGTTTTTAGACCTCTTCGTAACTTTATAAACCTTTTTATAAACCACCATAGTTGATGCCCTAAGTCTGAAAATTATGTGCATTAAAGTGGTGTACACTTTCTAGGCTTTTAATTATATGTGTATACATCTTTCCTATTAAAAAAAAATGTTTTTGGTCTTAAAAATTTTAAAACTTCTAAATATAGATGTCCTAAATACATTATAAGGTAGTATATATATATATATATATATATATATATATATATATATATATATATATATATATATATATATATATATATATATATATATATATATATATATATATATATATGGAAAATATTAGCTACAATTAATTGTAGCCAATTGGCTACAATTTTGTGTTATAAATGTGGGTCCCTGATTCATTTTGTGGGTCCAGATTTTTTTTGTGGGTCCCTGATTCAATGCTAGTGTATTTTTTAAAAAGAATTGTAGCCAATTGGCTACAAAAATTGTAGCCAAGCTTTCTCTCTCTCTCTCTCTCTCTCTCTCTCTCTCTCTATATATATATATATATATATATATATATATATATATATATATATATATATATATATATATATATAATCTAGATCAAATAAGATCAATTTTGAAGTTGTAAAAATAAGATCCAACGAAAATCTGACAAATGACACTCTCGTTAAAATTAAATTAAATTTTTTAGTGAATTTAACTAAAATTGTTAAAGTTCCGACAATTTTCTTTCTTAAATTGACGAAACTAAGGTGATACACTTTGATTCGACATATAAATTTACATTTGTGTATCACTAATCTAAACTCATGTATCAGTTAATTATTAGTTGCTAAAATGTTAATTCGTATTAATACTTTATTTTTTGTATATTATTGGTAATATGGTTATTTATGAATTGGTTTTAAAGCTTGTTTAGACTAGATCTTATTTTTACAACTTTAAGTTTGATCTCACATTAACCATCCCCTATATATATGTTAAATGGTTTTAAAGCACTCTTTTTCCAAAAATTTTAAACTTACAAGAAATTATGCATGGTTTACAACATTTTAATGCAACCAATTTTCAAAATTACAACAAAGTAAGCATATTGTACAACAAAAATAAGCATAATATCATTTTCAAACCAAAATTCCATAATCACAACATTAATGGTATTAAAAACACCCCTTCACCAAAAATTACAATCACTTAAGCACAATGTACAATAGCTGCAACCCTCCATTAAAAGCATCCATATTAAAGCCCATCCATACCAGCATATAGTTTTTTTTTTTTTTTTTTTTTTTTATTTTAATATACGTTTTTAATCAATGATTAGTTAAAAGAACAAACCATAATCATCACATATCTATGTCGAAGCTTAACTCCGTTTAATAGCCGAACCATTTCAAAGAAAGAAAGAAAAAAAATCATCAGTTTCATTCCATCCTTTCGTTCGATTTAAATAAAATCAAACAACAACGAACAACCATCAAATGAAACAAGAAAGCAAGCTACAACAAGATCTCAGATTAAAAACTCTCTTTCAAATCTTGAAAGATTTACAAGTTACAATCCATCATAGATCTTTTAAGAAGCTTTACTTCTTGTTTAATATCCGAAACATAAAGAAAGAACAAAACTACAAAGTTTTTGTCCACTCTTTCTTTTGGTTCAAAGGAAAACAACAAAACAAGAACGAAAACATAAACCCTACCTGTATGTCCAGTTTCGAACAACAAGAAACATAAAAGAGTAGTATTTTTTTTCGTTGGGATAAAGTATCAAGAAATGTTTTGTCTTGTTCTTTGGTTATCAAAGTGATAGAAAGGGGACGAATTTTTGTTTAGATATGTGTTTGTGAAGAAAAATGAATATTGTGACTGCGTTTTGATAAATTGTGCTAAAGATTAGGGTTGTGGTGTTCAGTGGTATTTTATAGATAATATTAAAGGTATGGGTTATTAGTTATCTTGGCTGTTATTGGACTTTTTGTTTCAATTGGGCCTTTATTGATATATCTATATATGAAAGGAAAGTAAAACACTTAAGTTAGTTGATTGCCAACAAAAATTGAGGGTTACTTTACTAGGGTGCAGGATTACTCTCCTTTACCCAAAAAAACAAAAATTGGGGTTCTAATCATTTATACAACACATATGATATACAAACTTTATGTCGTTCGTATGCTACTGTTTATAAACCTTCATTTTTGCCTAGAATGCTATGTCAAAGACTTGTATACACTTATATGAAGTACATATGTCTTGTCCTTTTATTTTTATTTTTTTAAAAATAAAGTTATAATGATATTTGATGCATAATATATTAATCTTGCCCTTGTATTTTTTTTAAAGTTATAACAATTTCTTATTAATTTGTCCATAAAACTTAGTTTTTTGTATAAATCAAATAGATATTTTGAACGACGAAAAATCTTTGCTCAATAAAATATTTATTATCACAATCGTATAATGAAAAACATTGTCAATAAAATATATATATATATATGATGGAGGAGCATCTTCTAAAGTTGTAAACGCAACTTTAGTAAAGTTGTGAAATTATGAGCTATTAGATTTGATTCAAATCATTCAATGGCTCAAAAAAAAAAAAAAAAAAAAAAAAAAACCCTTCTTTTGATTTGAGCAATTAGATCAAATCTAATGGCTCACAATCTAACAACTTTACTAAAGTTGTCTTATACAACCTTAGAGGATCCTCCTCCATGTATGATAGAGATGAACGGTCACGATAAAGCAAGAATATTACAAGCATGCTTGATGTCTCGAACTTGAAATTTAAAAAACCGGACATAATATTGACGACATGAATTTTGAAAATCAAATATATGAAGAATCAGAAGCTAGCATATTTGTGGAACAACACTTAGATAAACAGGTTTTATGAATGATGACGTATAGTCCGCACTCGGGTCACGAACCCGATCAGTGGATATTACTAAAGCCTAAGCCCATCACGTGTGAGCTATCATGATAATGATTTGGGCCATCATAATAACAACTTGGGCTCACGATATCCCAAACCCAAATATATTATTTATGGTCTAGATAATGATCTTCTATTTATTGGATAAAGATCCATAGACCGGATAAGCGTGATACGCCGAAGAGTGAGGAGCACGAAACCTACAAGGATTCCGTGCATATATAAAGAATATTACGATTCTCATTAAGGTACGATCTAAAATCCTAACTCTTCAATATAACCCTAAAACCGATTACTTACTCTCACGCCGGAGGATAATCGTGGGAGACAATCCCATGATAAGCCTAACGGTGTTGTTTGCTTTCTTAGTGCGCAGGTCTCAAGCATTAAGATCTAATTGATAAGAGAACATGAACCCAAACAAGGAACGCCCAACTTTTGTATCAACAAGTGGCGCCATCCGTGGGACCCTACACTAAGAACTAGAATGACGAAGCATAGAAACTCAAGCCAGTGGACTCCGCAGGTGGAAAAAACACATGGTGACCCCCAGAGGAGGAAACATCAAGATTCGACCTCTAAGCAGGCCTCTGGAACAACCAGTGCGCCCAGTAACCATGAATCAGGCCCGAGTTTGATCCTCCCAACGGTAGAATTGCCCACAGGGACTACCCAGGCCACTACGACGGCCCCTAGCGTGGAAGATCTACAACGTACTCTCTTCACCACTCCCCACCAAACGGCACCCATCGTGGACACTACTGTGCCACCATGCGCGCCTAATTGAGACAGGGGACCTAATGTTGAAACAGATATCCTCGCGCTATAGGTGGATGCGCCTGAGTTAATGCTAAGTAATTTTGTGTCTCAAAATTACGAAACTTTAGCTACCCTCATGCAAGAGGAGGCAAGAAGAAGGTAAAGTCAGAGCCTGCAGGCCCGACTTAACTTCGGCCCAGAGTACGAAGCATCTCCATCGAACTATCGGAAGGAGGGGCGCGAAAAGGATGACCGCCAACTTCCAGTGTTCGCTAGAGTTGGAAGGAAAGCTATAGATGGTGAAGTATCCGATTCGCAGTACTCGGAGGAGTATGAAGACAATGGAAGGTGTACTAATGTCCACGCTAGACTTGGTAGCCGCAGGATTCAGGATAGACTTGGACAGCAAAGCTCACCGAGTGAGAGCCCTTCAAGGTCTAGTAGTAGAAGAATTCAAGATAGGCTTGGGAGACCGCACTCCCCGAGTGAAAGCCCTTCAAGCTCGGACTCCGAGGAAAAACGGCGTAAGCGCTACAAAAGGGCCAAATCCTCAAGTGATTCCTCGAACAACGAGGATAAACAAACAGGACACTGGAAGTCCAGGAGAAGACATCGCGATGAGGAAGACGAAGATATAACCCTTCCTTGGCGCCGCCAAAAGGTCGATGCATTCACGCGGCGCATCAGCGATTATTCAAAAGATAAGAGAAGGCGCATGCCCGCCAATGTTAAAACATATGATGGGATGGGTGATCCTGATGACCACCTAAAATTTTTCGAATTAGCCGCTACTATCGAAAATTGGCCACAACCTGTATGGTGCCACATGTTTAACTCCACATTGGTGGGTAATGCGCGAAACTGGTGCCACGAAGAAGCATAAACGGGTTTGAAGAGTTTCGAAAGGCATTCCGTTTGAACTTTACTCAAAGAAAGAAGTGCGCCAAGAACCCTGTTGAACTTTCCAGAGTGAAACAACGCCAAGGGGAATCCACAAGCGCTTATGTGGAGCGCTATAAGGATGAATGCATACATGTCAAGGCATGCCCTGAAGTACTAAAAATCTCAGGGTTCATGAATGGAATCAATAACCCAGAACTTATCAGAAGATTAAACGATAAAGTTCCCCAAACCTTTGATGAACTGATGAAGCACACCAGATCGTTTATCCAAGGGGAAGCAGCTGTTGCGGACAACAAAAAAGGTTACTCAATTTATAGGTCACAAGAACAACCCAGGAGACAATCCAATGACCAGAGTAGCAACCGCAGCAAGAACTACCGCAATCAAGGAAGTGGACGAGATAACGACAAATACACTCCACTCACGAAGACTCCAAGGGAGATATTTGCGACAGAAGGTGCAAACTTCCCGAAACCTCCACCAATGCGCACCCCAGAGGATCGGCGCGTAGGAAGTGGATACTGTGAATACCATGGATAAAAGGGCCACACCACCAACTAGTGTGTCCAGTTGCGCCAACTAATTGACAAATTAGTAAAAGAAGGCAAAATGGATCACCTCGTCAAGAACATCAAGGAGGGGAAAGATAAACAGAAGAATGGGGGCAAGAAAGAGACAACTAAAGACAAGGCTGACACCATCTACATGATACAATCATGGTAGCGAAAGACAAGGCAAAAGGTCAGCCAAAAGTTTTCCTATGGGAGCGAAATCTCTTTCCCCACTCTGACCGCGGACAACGCAGTAGTGGAACCGCTCACTATTGAGATACATACAGGGGGTCACGATATCCACCGCATGTATGTTGATGGGGGAGCATCCGCAGACATCATGTACGAACATTGCTTCAAAAGGCTGCGACCTGATATACGAAGTCAGCTAATTCCGGCCACGACGTCACTGACTAGCTTCACAGGAGAGAAGATATGGCCCATGGGACAATTACGATTACTGGTGGCCGTTGGTAATGAGCAACACTCTACGGCGGCATGGATGAACTTTATGGTAATCAGGTCCCCTTCACCATACAATGGCATTATTGGAAGACCAGGAATATCAGCTATGCGTGCGGTACCGTCCACGGCACATGGGATGCTCAAATTCCCAGTAGAAGGAGGCATTGTCACCCTCTACAGTACCACTTTGTCACCTAAAGAATGCAACACGGTGACGAGTGAGACCCCGCGCATTCCAAAACAGCACACAGCTAAAGTTTCAAACCTGAAGGTCGCAATTCACCCTAACTACCCGGATCAGGAGATCTCAATTGGGGGATCGCTGTCTGACAAAGGCAAAGCGACCGTGTGCGCACTCTTTCAAAAGAATCTAGACATCTTTGCGTGGGAACCAAAGCACATGACTGGCGTACCACGATCGATCACAGAGCACAAGCTGAAAATCCGACAAGGATACCCTCCAATAAGGCAGAAAAAGCATGGCCAAGTTCCAGAACGCACAAAAGCCATTCTAGAGGAAGTACACAAATTGGTAGACGCAGGCATTATACGAGAGGTCTACTACCATGACTGGCTCTCCAATACAGTAATGGTAAAAAAGAGCGATGGCAGCAGGAGGATGTGCGTGGATTTCACTGATCTCAACAAAGCATGTCTACAAGACTGCTACCCGCTACCAGAGATCGATTGGAAGATAGAATCTTTGTGCGGATATCCCTTTAAATGCTTTCTAGACGCATACAAAGGGTACCACCAAATTCAGATGGCCAAGGAAGACGAGGAGAAAACAACATTCCATACAAGTCAAGGGGTCTACTGCTACACAAAAATGCCCTTTGGCCTAAAGAATGCGGGAGCCACTTACCAGCGGTTGGTAGACAACGCATTTGAAAAGCAAGTGGGCTGCAACCTGGAAGTTTATGTTGATGACCTTGTCATAAAGAGTCATACTGAAGAAGAGTTGGTGCGCGACATTGAAGACAAATTCAAAACATTGGGTAGGATCAACATGAAGTTAAATCCCAAGAAGTGCACCTTTAGCGCTACAGAAGGCATGTTTCTCGGGTATTTGATAGAGCCTGATGGCATTAAACCCTGCCCAGAAAAAACAAAGGCTGTCGTCCAACTCCCCTCACCACGCACATTGAAAGAAGTCCAGTCCTTGAATGGAAAATTAGCTGGGCTGAATCGATTCTTGTCCAAATCAGTGGATAAGTCACTTCTTCTCTTTAAAACACTCACAAAGTGTACAAAAAAGGGAGACTTTCGTTGGACTGCGGAGGCGGAAGAAGCTTCTCAACAGCTTAAGCAACATATAGCAGCGCTTCCCACACTAGTCGCACCCCGACCAGGGGAAGAACTGATCATGTACTTGTCTGCAACCTGTGGAAAACTAGAAGGGGGGGGGGTTGAATAGGTTTACGTCATTTTTAAATTGTTATAAAAGTTTGTTTAAAAGTTTTCTTTGTTTTCTAAAATATAGATTCGATGCTATATGAAATTAAGTCGTGCACAATATGAACAACACTAAGTATGTACGATAAAGCAATAATAACGTAAGTAAAGAAATAGATAAGGGTTGGAAAGATCGAACCGAGAGACAAGAGATTTATAGTGGTTCGGCTACAAGGTCACCTTCCTTGCCCTACTCCACTACCCGAGCACCTAACTCGAGAGTTTTCTTCACTATATCAACAAGCTCCCTTATGGCGGAGAAAACCTTACACACCAATTTACACACCACAATAACTTCACAACTTAATCACAACTTCTACACAACTAGTTCACACCTATTCACTACTTAATCACACCACTTATTCACACCAATCTTCTACACAACAATCTTCTTCACACCTATTCTTCTACACACCAATCTTCTTCACACCTATTCTTCTACACACCAATCTTCTTCACACCTATCATTCATAGTTACAATTGCTTGTATGGTGCATATGTTGATTTCACATAAAGATCAAACTAAAATTCATTCATAAAACTAATTTTACAAAAAACCAACCAAGTGCATAAATTAATATCAAAACACTTATACATACATATGCTTACATAAGACATAAGTAATTGTATATTCTTTCCAAACATCATACATAAGTATTGATTATACAAAATCATAAATTAACTTGTATCTACATTTGTGCATTAAAGTGATTTGAAATTTCTTACAAATCTTAGAAGCTAAGTTTTACAAAACAAATAAAACAAAAAAGACGTAAAACTATTCAACCCCCCCCCCTTCTAGTTTTCCACATGTCCATTTGGAATAACTTAAAATCTAGGGCGCATGCATAGGCAAGTAGTATCCTAATGGATTCTAGTCTAGCTACGGGGGCATAAGTTTCGTCATAATCAATTCCTTCTTGTTGATTATAACCTTGGGCAACTAACCTAGCTTTATTCCTAGTAACTACTCCATTTTCATCTAATTTATTCCTATACACCCATTTGGTTCCTATGATGGTCATATTCATTGGATTTGGGACTAATTCCCAAACATCATTAGCCTTAAATTGATTTAATTCTTCTTGCATAGCTATAACCCAACTTTCATCTTTTAAAGCCTCATTAATGTTCTTAGGTTCTATTGCTTAGAGGAAACAAAAGAAATTATTTTTATCTTGAGCTTGTGACCTAAGGGTTCTTTGGTTAAGATGACCTATTATATTATTTAGTGGATGTGATCTAGATTCTTTAACATTTACAATTTCGTTATTTTCTAAGTTAATGTCTTCATTATCATTTCCTATGGGTTTCGTTTTACTAACCTCAATAGCTTCTTTTTCGACTAAGTCATCATCTTCTAATGGTAAAGTTTTAGGAGGTGGTGGTGTTTCATCAAATGTTACATTTAGTGATTCTTCTACTTTCATGGAATGTTTGTTAAGTATTATATATGTTTTACTATTTTGTGAGTATCCTAAGAATATTCCTTCATACGATTTTGGATCAAACTTAGTGAGGTAATCCTTAGTGTTTAGAATGTAACATTTACTTCCAAATACCCTAAAGTAGCTTAAGTTGGGTTTTCTACCTCTTAGTAACTCATAAGGAGTTTTTCCTAGAATTCTCCTAATTGATACCCTATTAATAATACATGTTGAAGTATCTACGGCGTGACACCAAAATTTTTGTGGGATGGATTGTTCATTTAGCATTGTTCTACTCATTTCTTGTAGTGACCTATTTTTTCTTTCTACTACGCCATTAGTTTGAGGAGTACGAGGAGCAGAGAAATTGTGAGATATTCCATTTAAATCACAAAATTTTCCGAATTGTATTTCATTGTCAAATTCCCTACCATGGTCCGTCCTAATGGCTACTATTGTGCATCCTAATTTATTTTGAATCATTTTACTAAATATTTTGAACTTTTCAAAGGCTTGGGTCTTGTCACTTAAAAACCTAGTCCACGTGTATCGTGAGTAGTCATCTACTATTACTAAGGTGTATTTGTTTCCTCCATAGCTCCGCACAGCGGATGGACCAAAAAGATCCATTTGTAATAGTTCTAGGCACCTAGTAGTGGATACTATATTCTTAGCTTTGTGACTAGCATGAACTTGTTTTCCAATTTTACATGCATCACAAAAATGTTTGTCATATTTTAGATTAGGCAAGTTTCTAACTAGTTCCTTAGAGGCCAAAGATTGTATTTGTTGCATGTTAGCATGTCTTACTCTCCTATGCCACAATGTGGAGTTTTCGTCTAGGGTCGTTAGGCATATCCTATCCTCAGGTTTGTTTCCTAGTTTCATAACATATACGCCTCCTTTTCTAATTCCTCTACCTATAATTTTTCCATTCTTAACTATTTCGCTATCCTCTCCGCTAAAGATAACTCTACATTTATTATCACATATTTGTCCTACACTAAGCAAGTTATATGTTAAATTATCTACATGCTCCACATTTTTAATAGTAAGTGAGTCTTGAGAAATCGTACCTTTGCCAATGATTTTTCCACGTAAGTCACTACCGAAAATAACGTTACCTCCATTATATGCCTTGTATGTAGAGAATAGCTTGCGGTTCCCTGTCATATGCCTTGAACATCCGCTATCCTTGATCCATTCGTCAGGCTCCAAGTCAATTCCTAATCATATTTCATCGGTTCCTTTTGCCATAAAACACTTTTCGTCTCTTGGTTTTTCCACTTCATCTTTGTCACTATCACTCCATGTTCCACTAACAAATGCTCCTTGATTTTCATAACCTGGCGGCTTTAGACATTCGCCAATGAGATGATTTGGACTTCCACATCTAAAGCATTTTCTTTTCCCGTAGTTGTTACTTCTATTTCTTTGGAACGGTTTTCTTTCGTCTAGTGGAGATCTAGTGAGTCTTCCTCGTTTCTTAAAAAATTTCTTGAATTCTCTTACGGCCATTGCATATTCTTCATCACTTTCGTCACTTGAATCATCATCGTCACTAGGTTCCTTTTTGGCTTTTAGAGCAATGGATTTGGTTTGTTCTTTCTTGACTTTGACCGTTTCCGAATCTCTTCTTATAATTTCTTCATGGACCTTCAAGTTGCCAATTAGTTCATCTAGTGACAACGTCATCAAATTCTTTGATTCTTCAATAGCCGTGACCTTAGCTCGCCATTTCGGATGCAATGCCCTAAGAAATTTCCTAACACAATTTTTACTAGAAAATGTCTCATCAAGTGCTTTTAAACTTGTGATAATGGTGTTAAATTTAGCAAATGCATTATCAATTGTTTCCTTTTCCGGAATCATAAATTGTTCATATTGTTGTACAAGAAGATCTATTTTGTTATCTTTAACTTGACTATTACCTTGGTGGGTAATTAGTAAAGAATCCCAAATTTCTTTTGCGGTTTTACACATAAAAATTCTTTCATATTCTTTGCGTGGTAACGCATTATAAATAACCATTTTAGCCTCATTATTTTTTGCAAGTTTCTTTTTCAAATCATCATTTTGTTTTTCAAAAGATACAATTTCATCCATTTTAGTTTCAACATTATATTGAATAGGAGGAAAATCACCAAAGGTAATAATATGCCAAAAATCAAGATCTTTTGATTTCACATATGTTTCGAATCTATTTTTCCAATATAAAAATCCGTCACTTTCAAATAGTGGTGGTCTTTGCATAGATTGCCCTTCTAAATATTTTAAAGATTCCATAGATCGTTACAAGTTTTAAAATACAATATATTTTAAAAATCTTGTTAGACGTGGCTCCTGATACCAATTGTGGAAAACTAGAAGGGGGGGGGGGTTGAATAGTTTTACGTCATTTTTAAATTGTTATAAAAGTTTGTTTAAAAGTTTTCTTTGTTTTCTAAAATATAGATTCGATGCTATATGAAATCAAGTCGTGCACAATATGAACAACACTAAGTATGCAAGATAAAGCAATAATAACGTAAGTAAAGAAATAGATAAGGGTTGGAAAGATCGAACCGAGAGACAAGAGATTTATAGTGGTTCGGCTACAAGGTCACCTTCCTTGCCCTACTCCACTCCCCGAGCACCTAACTCGAGAGTTTCTTCACTATATCAACAAGCTCCCTTATGGCGGAGAAAACCTTGCACACCAATTTACACACCACAATAACTTCACAACTTAATCACAACTTCTACACAACTAGTCCACACCTATTCACTACTTAATCACACCACTTCTTCACACCAATCTTCTACACAACAATCTTCTTCACACCAATCTTCTTCACACCTATTCTTCTACACACCAATCTTCTTCACACCTATTCTTCTACACACCAATCTTCTTCACACCTATTCTTCTACACACCAATCTTCTTCCTAACTTATCTTCTTCACAACTATTCTTCTAACCAATCACACTATATATCTAACTACATTATCTTCTAACAAATATTCACAACTAATCACACAATGAAATAATAACAATGATGATTCACTAATCAACTTAGATGTGGAGATCACAACAAGTTGTAATACTTCTTGTCTTGAGGGATAGAAGTATTCTTCTCTTGCACTTGATGGGATGATGTTTGGATCACTTTGAAACAAAGATTTAAGAATGTATGATCAAAGGATTTATAGATTGGAAATGGAGATCTAGAACAGAAAGTTCTGGAGTGCAAAAGGTGAGGAAAAAATCCAGGGTTAAGGTGATATTTATAGGCAGAAGATTCTGACAGAGGAGCGTGGCCGGTCCCCTTAAATCAAGGCCGCAATGGAAAAGCTGGTCCTGGATTTAGTATTCGCAGCTAAAAGATTGCACAGATACTTTCAAGCACACCCGATAGCTGTAATCACGAACCAACCTATCAAGAAAGTTATCTCTAAACCCGACGCATCGGGGCGGCTACAAAAATGGAGTGTGTTACTAAGTGAGCATAATATATCTTATAGATCACGCAGTGCGATTAAGGGGCAGATACTAGCAGACTTCA
This sequence comes from Artemisia argyi, assembly GCA_030686995.1. Lineage (NCBI taxonomy): Eukaryota > Viridiplantae > Streptophyta > Magnoliopsida > Asterales > Asteraceae > Artemisia > Artemisia argyi. Next base: position 127,530,367 of record CM060699.1, read on the forward strand.
TCATTGAAAAACCAGATACTGAGGCTCCATTACCCAGCAGAAAAACAGAACTACAAGAACCATGGATCCTATTCACGGATGGATCTTCGTGCGTGGACGGGTCAAGCGCAAGCCTTATCCTCACCAGCCCAGAAGGAATGGAATTCACTTACGCACTGCGTTTTGAATTCACAGCCACGAATAACGAGGCAGAATATAAAGCCCTAATCGTTGGATTACGCATTGCAACTCAAATGGGTGTACGCAACCTAGAAGCAAATGTCGATTACCGATTAGCAGCCAATCATGTGTTGGGAGATTATGTGGCTAAAGAAGATAACATGGTCTAATACCTAGACAAGACCAAGTCCCTAATTCAGGGCTTTGACAGGTTCACCATTAAGCAAGTCCTTAGACGAGAAAACAGGAAAGTGGATGCACTAAGCAAAATTGCATCTACAAGCTTTGCGCACCTGTCAAAACAGGTATTGGTAGAGACCTTGAAGAACAAATTCATCTCAGAGATGGAGATATCTACGGTAATAGAGGAGCAGGATCCTACTTGGATGACCCCTATCATCGAATTCATAGGTAAGGGTGTATTACCCCAGGAGCAGAAAGACGCTCGACGGATACGGCGCACAGCGCAGAGGTTTGAACTTCGAGATGGTATCCTATATCAACGTTCATTTCTACAACCATGGCTTCGGTGCGTTGGACCTCTTCAGGCAGATTACGTACTCCGAGAGATCCACGCTGGTTCATGCAGTATACATTCAGGACCACAATCCGTTGTGGCACAAGCCTTGCGGCCAGGATACTATTGGCCTACTATGAATTGCGATGCGCGGGACATGATAAAGAAATGCAGCGACTGCCAAGTCCACAGACCCATCCCGCGCCAACCACAACAAGAGCTAACGCCTATCACTTCACCGTGGCCATTCTACAAATGGAGTATTGATATTGCAGGCCCTTTCCCTGTTGCAGCAGGGGGACTAAAGTTTCTCATCGTGGCTATAGACTACTTCACCAAGTGGATTGAGGCAAAAGCAAAAGCAACTATCACAGGAAATCAGGTAAAACGCTTTGTGTGGGAAAACATTGTATGCCACTTTGGCCTACCTGGAGAAATTATTTCGGACAACGGAAAACAATTCTGTGATAACCCGTTCAAAGACTAGTGCGCGCAGCTAAATATTTCACAACACTTTGCGTCAGTTAAGCACCCACAAACCAATGGTTTGGTTGAGCGCGCGAATCATAGTCTGGGCGAAGGAATTAAAGCGCGTCTTGACAAACACAAAGGAAGATAGGCGGATGAATTGTCGCATGTTTTATGGCCGCACCGCACGACAATCAAAGTCAGTGCTGGAGATACACCATTCTCTCTTGTCTATAGGACAAAAGCTGTCATACCAGCTGAGATTGGGATGCCAACTATTCGTACGGCGGAAGTCAATGTTACAACCAATGACGACGAGTGACGTATAGACTTGGATCTGTTGGAAGAAAGGCGCGAACGTGCAGCTATATGTGAGGCAAGAGCTAATTCAAAGATGAAGGGATACTATGATGCTAAAGTCAGAAACACTTCATTCAGGCTAGGAGACTTTGTATATCGTGCCAATGATGCAAGCCACGCAGAAGATACAGGAAAGCTTGGACCAAAATGGGAAGGATCCTATGAGGTCACAGAAGCACTAGGCAAAGGCGCATACAAGCTGCGTGATATGGATGGCCATGAGCTACCACGCACATGGAACATTTGCATTCTCAAGAGATGCTATCTTTAGGAAAGGCTACGGCCCACGCACAGACACCTCCGCACTTTAGTAAGTGCTCAATAAATGTCCGTGTATTTACATTTTGTTTTACTTAGGGAACTGTCTTTTCTTTTCAAAAAACTTGCAAGAATTAATCAAACATCGCGGTTTCTAGCTAACTCCGCTACACATTTAAACTTTATTGCTTACATTTTACTTATGTCTCAATATTGTTCATTTATCTTTTTGCCTACATGGCGTGCATGCATTTATTAAGGCCCACGATGGCATAAAGGATGAGTAAATCTAATAAATAACTCGTTGAGTAAGAGGGTTGCAAACCCATCAACATTGGATCACGTATCCTTGTTAAACACCTTACTCTCAAGACGTTGGAGTAAGTTCAATGCGCGTCCCACAAAGGATACGCAATAATGCACACTGTGCACGTTTAACAATTTAGGAGTTAAGACTCTTGGTTCCTTGATATGGCACTTGTAGTACGCTACAAGTTCACCCATACACTTACGAATTTTATATATCAAGTTATGGACTTAATATGTAATTATAAAGGATCACAGATTCTACAATTTTTTCTAAGTACGTTTTAATTACAATTTGACTCTTGGATGTCTTTTATGCAAAGACAAATAAACTAAGTACAAATATGATGATACAAATGTGCGTACAGAAAACCAATTTTATTTCCATCATAAACTACGAGTTTATACAAGTGCTATATTCAACATACATATGTGCAACACAAAAGGTGAATCTATAATAATCTAAATACTACGAGTACGTTTATGCCCTGAACTACTAGCAGTGGATGTTGCACGCCCAGCCTCCTCAAGCCTTTTCAGTAGGCTACTATCTTCCTGCGACACTGTCGCCACGCTGACAGGAATCCCATCAGATCTAGGAAGATGAGCGGCACCAACACCACACAAGATTGCCTTTCCTTTTACACCCTTCTTCCTTGCGAGCCTCGTGGCATGGGCTTCCAAGGTTGCCTTCAAAGATATTTCCTTCTCCAGGGCAAAAGGATTCAACCTGTCGCGTGGACGAACAAAAACGGGCACCTGTAGCTGCGATTCATCCGGCTTCAAAAAGAAGTCAGGCTGCGCCTCCCCGTCCTCCGCTATGTGCCTCGCCAGATTCAACCCCTCCATGATTACATTGATGGGGTAATCCTGGTCACGCTCTAGTTGAGCAATGCAAGGGAACTCAAAAAGCTTCATCTTCTCCATCGCAGCAACAAACTCCGCGTAGCCATCTCCACTGTAGCCTGGCACTTCTGTGAGAGGCACCGTCAACAACTTGCCATTGTGCAGCTCCTCCATTGCTTCAGCCTTTCCATGCGCCAAGGCGCACTGCACAACGTTTCCAAAAGCCTCCACGACTTCTTGGGACTCTAAAGTACCCATAACAGCCAGGCGAAGACCATGACTAATCAGCCACCTGCGAATAAAACACCATTACAATTATAAGACAATACATCCTAGAAAATTAAATGTCGCAAGTTTGAAACATTCAGAAGAATAAAAAGGGATCAAAGGATACCTGCGCTCAGCGACAGAAGATACCAAGTGCGGGTACAACTCCTCATCATATTCAATGCTCAGCTTGCGCAGCTTCTCCTCCTGCCTCGCCAGCTCCTCCTCGATATCCTTGCGAAAATTGTCCAGCTGAGAGAAGTGTTTGCTTTTGTTCTACTCCAAGTACCTCACTCCCCATATGCAATGGGACTTGTACTGATCAAAGGCAGCACGCTCCTGATTAACTTGAGCAAACAACGACATTCTCTCATCAGCAAGCTTCCCAGCGTACGTGTTGGTTGCCTCTACTTCCGCCTGAGCACTAGCCAACCGCGCCTTCAGCAACGCAATCTCTCCGTCCTTTTGCGCCATGCTGCTCCCCTCACCAGCATATTTAGCTTTCAGCTGAGCAACCAACGCGGCTTGATGCACAACAGCCACGCCAAGTTCCTCTATTAGCTGCTCCGCAGGCATATACTCACAGGCCTTTGAAGGCTCACCAATCTGCGGAAGACTGATCTTAGGTAGCGACTTCTCGGCATGCGCTGCATCACTCCCTGCAGCTTCATCACTGCACAAAAAAGACGAGGATCCCAAGTTATTCTATCAACAGAAGAGGCAACAAAATATATATAATAAACGAGACACAAGTTCTATTACTTACTTGGGAGAAGTAGTTTCAGCTGTCTCCTGCGCAGGGATAGATGACGACGCATCCTCACCGGAGGACACATCCACAGTAATGAGGTGGCGCCTTCTCTTAGAAGTACCCGCGCCACCATCACTAGAAACCTTCTTGCTCTTTACTCCCTGGGTCGCCTCTTCAGGCTCACTGTCAACCTTCAGGATCTCCACACCCTCAGAATAATCCGTGCACGAAGGCTCAGGGGATTGCACTTCCTGCGTAGGAACACTGCGCACAGGGGTCGCCTCCAATGGTGACTGTGCGACGTTTGCCGGCTCCTCCTGCGCATACTCCATAAGACGCCCTTTAGTGGCTTCCATAATCGGTGTCTCACCCTCCCTCAGAGGACGCACCCCCACAGTTACTTGTGTGGGCTTGGCCAGCTTCACGACGCTAAACAAATCCATCTCTGCGCAACACAAACAACAAACAAAAAGGGGTTACAACAAGTACAATAAAGGAGAGCGCTTACACTACATATGCGAAGGAAAGGAAGGACAAGCCACCCACCCCGGTTATTCTCATCTAAGAAAGTAGGCACCTCATCGGGACCTTGGAAGTAGTTACGACTTATCCCCATATAAACCAAAAATTCCTCGGGATAGGAGTTTATGGGGATGCGGTTGGTATTTATTATCTCTGCATCATCTACGCTGTACGTCCCGGGAGTGGGGCGCTCATCCCTTGGTAACGTTCCTTGTGTGTAGAACTCAAAGGTCCACGGGGACATTATATCATCCACCCAAAAGAATTTTTCCCTCCAACTCCTCAGCGCATCTAATTTGTCCGTATAACACTGAAGGCGCCCTGCGCGCTTCGAAAAAGATACCCACCCGTTTGACCACGTTGTGTGGTAAAACGCGTGGAAGAGATTAATGGTTGGGTTTATGGCAAGTAAACGACAGTTTACTTCAAAATAGGTTATCTTTGCCGCACCTATACAGTGCAGCTGAGATATGTGCAGACGATAGAAATTGAGCACGTCGCTCAAGAATAGGGATATGGGCACGCGGTGATTCGCAAACTCGAAAAAGCGCGTGTATACCCCTATCTTCCCCTCAGGGAAGTCTGCGATATATGCGTCTGCCTCCGGTACTACCGGATGCAACGCGAGGGGAATAAAATAGTCCAAGGTGAACTGACGGAGTTCATCCTCGTCCATCTCAGAGGCAAATTCATTTAATTGGCGAACCATTTTCGATATATACTTTTATCAAGAAGTGCACGCGCTATTACCTTAACGAATAATAGGTTTCCGATTGGTATTTGATGATTCTAAAAATGGAGGAAATGGCGTTTTTTTGTGATAATCACAGTGACAATGGGGAACCCTTTATATAGGGTTACCCCTAGCCTCGGATGGATGCCATGTGGATCCCACTAACTGAATCGTGTGGCTAGAATACCAACAGGTACAACACTTTTTCACGATTTTCAAGGGATATGTGGGACTTTTTGAGCCTCGATACAATGTATATTCTTTTTTGGCGGGAAATACTTAAAGCTTCCCCGTCACACTTACCGCTACAGTTGTTAGTCTAGCATACACAGCTAAGCCCTGCGCATACTAGACTGGGGGGAAATGATGATGTATAGTCCGCACTCGGGTCACGAACCCGATCAGTGGATATTACTAAAGCCTAAGCCCACCACGTGTGGGCTATCATGATAATGATTTGGGCCATCATAATAACAACTTGGGCTCACGATAGCCCAAACCCAAATATATTATTTATGGTCTAGATAATGATCTTCTATTTATGGGACAAAGATCCATAAACCGGATAAGCGTGATACGCCGAAGAGTGAGGTGCACGAAACCTACAAGGATTCCGTGCCTATATAAAGAATATTACGATTCTCATTAAGGTACGATCTAAAATCCTAACTCTTCAATATAACCCTAAAACCGATTACTTACTCTGACGCCGGAGGATAATCGTGGGAGACAATCCCACGAGAAGCCTAAAGGTGTTGTTTACTTTCTTAGTGCGCAGGTCTCAAGCATTAAGATCTAATTGATAAGAGAACAGGAACCCAAACAAGGAACGCCCAACTTTTGTATCAACAATGAATAAAAGTCGACATACTTTTTATTTAAAGATCAATTTTTATACTCATATAACCTATTGGCATTGATTATCATGCAAATGCAAGTGGATATATAGTATAGGGCAATGTGCTTGTCGAGAATAAGGTTAGACTTTTCAATTTTTGTAATCAGATGAGAGGTAATATGCATACCATAATAAGTGATGTGCACATCACAAAATTGCATTAGTAATACACATGGTACAACACCACATATACACATGCCCCTTATAGAGTACAATACAGGCGACGGATACCTGTCATTCGCGCAAAAAAAAAAAAAAAAAAAAAAAAAAAAAAAAAAAAAAAAAAAAAAAAAAAAAGTGGCGCCGTCATAGGCACCATTGGTTCGCTGTTCGTCACTTCGTTGCTCCACCGGTGGAGAGTTGTTCGTATTTCTTTTTCTTTGTTTTCCTTTTTTTTAGTGAGAGGGTATTTTGGTGGGGGGGGGGGGGGGTTGTGGGACTCACATACACCAATAACAGTTACTAACTTTATTGCTATAAAGGTATTTTAGTTATTGGTGTGTTATCGGAGAGGTGCTGAAATGGCGTTAAAATGACACACTAAGTGTTATTGGTGTTGTGCTTCACCTAGCACTTTTATAAGTTTTGCTTATGATTAGACTACTTTGGTGCTGGTTTGAAAAAGATTAATAATCTTTAGAATAAAATCATGAACATGGGTGTTATATCAATTAAAGTTAACATTCTCAAACATGAAATAAGTCGTGCATCCATGTTTTATTTTTCTATATTTATTTTATATATTTATTTATTTATTTATTATTTTTTTTCTAATCCAACATTAATGATAAAAGCATATTTATATTATATATAAAACACGAATAACTTTTTATTAAAATTTTAAAAACTTAAAAATGAATAACGTGGTTTAAAAATTGTTTAAATCTCAAACTTTTATATTTATCGTTTTTAACCCATAAATTTTTTTTCTCGCAATGACTACAAACTGAACCCGCAAAGATCACACCAAAACAACAAGTTTGCAAGTATAATTATTTGTCGCTATAAAACGTCGTTTTGCGCGGTTAGTATGTGTTTACTGTGCTAGTAAGCGACAACTACCAAAATTCGGTTAAGATTTGAGAGACTTTAACGTGCATATGGTTCAGTATTTTGGTATCTTTTGGTGTTAACCCTTTTTATAATAGTTGGATCTAAAGAAGGAGGATCCCTTGCAAAGGGTGTTAAATTTAAAAAGTTTAAAAAGATTTCTGGGGATGCCACGTGTCCCCCCTCCCTTTTTCCCCCAAGGACATGATTGCAAATTCACTCCCTCCCGCTTTTTTCTCTCTTTCCTTCTTTCTCTTTCTCTTATCTGATATTCTTTCCTTTTTCCGATCTCTCTTCTTTGATTTCTATCAATTTTCCGGCCATATATAAACGAATTTACACAATGATTTCGATTCAATTTATTCATTCATTCAATTTTTACATTTTTTATTCTTTCATTTGTTCATATTTTGCAAATTTAGGGCTTTTTTGTTCTCAACTCATATTTCTTTATTTGAATCGTTAATATTTCTTCAAATCGTGTTAATTGTTCATATCGGCTTCGAATTAGCCGTCGGATTGCTTAATTGCAATAGAATTAGGGTTTTTTTAATCATTCAATTGGTTAATTGGAAGAGAATTGGGGGTTTTGAGAATTCAATCGGTCTATTGGAAGAGAATTAGGGTTTTAACCGTTCAAATTTGGGGATTTTGATCGTTAAATCAGTTTCTGATGGCTCAGAGTGATACTCATGTGTTTAATCAAGGTAATTTCATTTTTTGTTATATATTCATCAGTCAGTTATGTTTTATTAGGTTCATCAATTAGTTGTTGAAGATATCATGCCTCCATGGTTTGCTTAGTAGGATGTGGATTCATTAGAATAACTTGTTAGAACATATTAGAATGAGGTTCATTAGTTATTCCTTGTTATTGTGGATTAATTAGAGGTTGCGGATTCATTAGAATAACTTGTTAGAACATATTAAAATTAGGTTCATCAGTAATTGCTAGTTATCGTGGTTTAATTAGAGGTTGCGGATTCATTAGAATAACTTGTTATAATGGAATAAAATGAGATTCATCAGTAATTGCTAGTTATCGTGTTTTAATTAGAGGTTGCGGATTCATTAGAATAACTTGTTAGAACGGATTAAAATGAGGTTCATCAGTGATTGCTTGTTATGATGTTTTAATTAGAGGTTGCAGATTCATTAGAATAACTTGTTAGAATGGATTAAAATGAGGTTCATCAGTAATTGCTAGTTATCGTGGTTTAATTAGAGGTTGCGGATTCATTAGAATAACTTGTTAGAATGGATTAAAATGAGGTTCATCAGTAATGTCTAGTTATGATGGTTTAATTAAAGGTTGCGGATTCATTAGAATAACTTGTTAGAATAGATTAAAATGAGGTTCATCAGTGATTGCTTGTTAACATGGTTTAATTAGAGGTTGCGAATTCATTAGAATAACTTGTTAGAATGGATTAAAATGAGGTTCATCAGTGATTGTTTGTTATCATGGTTTAATTAGAGGTTGCGGATTCATTAGAATAACTTGTTAGAATGGATTAAAATGAGGTTCATCAGTGATTGCTTGTTAGAATACATAATAATGAGGTTCATCAGTGATAAAATGTTATCAATTTTATTTGTCTTGGTTCATCAGTTATTGATTGTTAGAATAGATAATAATGAGGTTCATCAGTGATAAAGTGTTTTTGGTTCATCAGTTATTCATTGTATATATTTTTTTCAGATGATGATTATGAACTTGTTCCATATTCTGTTGGTATTGTTTCTGGGGAGGGCGGGGGGTGAGAAGTTATGGATTCCTGATGGTGAGAAGCCGGCTTATGGTATGATGTATCATTCTCTGGAGCAGGTTTATGAGTATTACAGAGATTATGCAAAAAGAGCTGGTTTTGAGATTCGTTTAGGTCAACATTATAAATCTACGAAGAATAAGGACAATAATCCTGATTTGCAATATTTTGTTTGTAGTAAAGAAGGTATAAATCTTGCCCCAAAGAAAGTTGGATCAAAGAGAAAACATAGGAAACATCCGTCTAAGCGTACTGATTGTAAGGCTGTTTTACGTGTGAGGTATGTTGAAGGAAGAGGATATTGGTGTTATGAATTCGTTGAGGGTCATAACCATAGCCTAGTTAGTCAGGAAGATAGCGTTTTTCTTGTTTCGTCTCGTGATGTTTCTTATACTCAGCAAGTTTTTCTATATCAAGCATCGCAAGTGAATCTTGGTCCAGTGAAGGGCTTCCATTTACTTAGGCAGATTTATGGGGACTACGATTTTGTTGGGGTTAGTTCGGTTGATTATAAAAACTATAGGAGAGATGTGCTTGATTTCATTGTTAAGAATGATGCTGAGATGTTAGTTGAGATGTTATTGAACAAGAAGGATTTTCTTCCTAATTTTTCATTTGAGTATCAAACTGGTGAGAATAATGCGTTGACGAATATTTTTTGGGCCGATGAGTACGCAAAAAGGAATTATTATACTTTTGGCGATGTTATGTCACTCGATGCTACATTCAGGACTAATAAGTAAGTTCCTTTTTATATATATTTTTATTTTTCAACTGATGAACATCTTTTAATTAATAAGTTCATCAGTATTTTAAGATAAGACATATATTTTTATTTTGATTGTACCCCACCTATCTTATCTATTTAACAGAAAATCATCCTTTCTTATCTCTCTACCCTACATATCCTTCCTCTTTATCAGAAAATCCTCCATCCCACCTATCCTATCTTTTTTCCTCTACCCAACATATCCTATCTCTTTTTCTCTTTTGTTATCTTTAAATACTGATGACATGAATTTAAATAGGTGATGTTTCTAGCTTGAATTGTTTCCCCGGAATGGTCGTTGGGTGAGTTTAAGTGGCTTTTGAAACTCATCGATTAGCTCAAACACACACAAACTTTGCCACAACATGATGATGGTCATCGGTATAAAAGTTAATTCGCGTTGCCCATCATCTTGTTCTGGCAGTTTATGTGTGTTTGAGATGATCGATGAGTTTCAAAGCTTACGCAGAGTCACCAACGGCCATTTCTGGGGAAACATTTGAAGCTAGAAACATTTAAACAAAAATTTTAATGCCGTTGTATTTGATTGTTATAAACTGATGTGATTGAAAGGTACTGAATTTAAATGGTTCATCAGTTATATTATAATGGTTCATCGGTTTTATAATAATGTTTATCATTTATTTTTGATAGGTACAAAATGGTTTTTGTACCATTTACTGGGATCGACAATCACAATAATTGTGTTACATTTGGAGCTGCCTTGCTGTCGTCGGAAACTAAAGAATCTTACATTTGGTTGCTTCAATGTTTTCAAAGAGCCTTCGTGTGAGCACCAAAGGTTATTGTGACTGATCAAGACGCATCAATGAAATTTACTATAGAGACAGTTTTCCCGTTATCTCGTCATAGATTATGCATGTGGCATATCATGCAGAAGTTGACTTCAAATGTATGTTCATCAATTTTTTTTAATTATTTTTGTTTATTAGTTACTTATAATATAAAGGTTCATCAGTTAGTTTTACAGAATAATGTTCATCATTTATGCGATATTGTTTTGGACTGATAGAATAATGTTCATCATTTATAGAATAATGTTCATCAGTTAGTTTATTTATAGAATAATGTTCATCAGTTAGTTTTATAGAATAAGGTTCATCTTGAATTTTTTAGGTTGGTCCTGATCTAGCTAAAGATGAAACTTTTAAAAGAAGAATATCAGATATTGTTTGGACTGATAGAATAGAGCCTGAAGAGTTTGAGGCTTTGTGGGAGAAATTATTAGTTGATTTCGATTTGAAGAGTCACAAATGGCTTTCTGATATGTATGATTTGAGGCATAAATGGATTCCAGCCTATTACAGGGATAAGTTGATGTCGGGTTTGATGCGTACTTCTTCTAGTTATGAGAGTGAAAACAATGCGTACGGTCGCTTGACGAGTATTGATTTGACTTTATGGGAGTTCTATACTCATTTTGATAGTGTGGTGGGTTGTCAAAGTTTTGCTCAACGTAAAAATGATCATGACAGTCGGTATACTATTCCAGATATCCACACCGAACTTCAAATAGAGAAGGAGGCATCAGAATTATACACTCGGTCCATTTTCTTTGATGTTCAAACTGAGATTTATGCTTCTGTGATTTCATGTATGTTGGTTAGTGTTTCGGATGTTGATTCTGGCAAAAAATATGTTATAAAAGATACTGGCGAAGATGAGCAGATTTCTAGGCGACATCGTATAGTGAAAGGGAAACCACAGTATGACGTTTTTTATGAGGTAACATCTTTTTATACAGACAGTTTTGTTTCATTATATTTTTTTTAATTAGATAAGAATGAGGTTCATCAGTCTTTGTAGATAATAATGAGGTTCATCAGTCATTGTAGATAAGAATGAGGTTCATCAGTCATTGTAGATAATAATGAGGTTCATCAGTCATTGTAGATAAGAATGAGGTTCATCAGTCATTGTAGATAAGAATGAGGTTCATCATTGCTTTTTATCATGTTTTTTGTACTCAGACACTGTATGTACTACTTTTTTTTTTCCAGGTTTTGTGTAAACCAACTGAAGAGTTTTATCAGTGTACGTGCAAATGTTTTAAGTCATATGGACTGTTATGTCGTCATATCTTTTATGTTATTCGGTTTTCAAATGTTAAAAACTTTCCCAAGAAGTACGTGCTTAGGCGTTGGTCAAAAGATTCATTACCACCTCCATCAGTCATTCAAGCCACCGGTGACAGTCCTGATATGATCTTGCGCGAGATATTCAGATCAGTTGAGTACTGTGTGAATCGTTATGATAATGATCCCGAGCTACTGAAAAAGTTTAGAGATCATCAGGTTCAGCTAATGGCGAAGGCAGATGCCGATGTTCCTATACCTCCAAAGACTAATAAACGGGATAGGATTGTTTCTATTCTTGGTGTGTCGCAACCGAATGAGATTATTGTGAATGTTCCAAAGCAGGTTAGTACTTATTTTTTTTATCAGATGTTAATCTATTTATGTTTTAAGATAGGTTCATCATCAAATATAGTTATCTGTTATCATAGGTTCATCAAATATAGTCATGTGTTATCCTGTTTTGATCATCCAATTGTTCAACATCTTTTTTGATCATCCAATTGTTATTGTCTTGTTTTTTGACCCCAAACAGGTTAGTACTAAGGGTTCGCGAAAAAGAATTAAGAGCAGTATTGAACGTTCAATTAATCCAAGTGGGAAGCACAGGAAGAACTGTAGATTCTACAAATGTAGCATGAACAAGCATAATTAGGCGAAGTGCAATGCCATCAAGGCTCAAATTGCTGCTAAGAAGACTAGTGATAAGGCTGCTGTGATGGAGATGAAGTAGAAGGCGAGATTGGATGCTAAGAAGACTAATGAGCAATTTTTTCAGGTTCATCAAATTAAACAAAGTTCTTTTTCAGCTTCATCAAATTTTAGTTATTAAAGTTTTCTTTTTTTTTATATTTAGAAAAGTTATTTTCTAGTTCATCAAATTTTTTCAGGTTCATCAACCTAATAATTCTTTTTTTTCTTAATTATATATTTTACTTAAAAAAAATTCTTCTTTTTATTCAGGTTCATCAAGTTCTAGTCAGGTTCATCAAATTGAACAAAGTTCTTTTTCAGGTTCATCAAATTTATAGAAGTTTATTGTTTAGGTTCATCAATTTTATTTAACATAATACTGATAGTTCTGTTAACCTAAAATATCTTGACAATACCAACCAACAAAAATAACTTGTTATGAACTTAAAAAAACTAATATTTATACTAAAACATTCACCAATTACATTAGATTATTCTGGAAATCAAAAATTACTTGCCTATTCCAACAAACAAAAACCGTTACTACTTCAAACTATTTAAGTACACCAAGCAAGTAAAGATTCCAAACATTCATCAATTAGATCAGATAACTACTGGAAACTTTTTAAACATAAATAAACTGTTATATCAAATTGTTTTCACTTCTCTCGAAGAAGAGCACTAGCTTCTCTATCGAAATATTCGTTGGCACGTTTGATAAGGCGAAAAATGAACCACTTTTAAGAGGTCATTTAAGCCCGGATTCGAATTTATTTGATCAAATATTGCCCTAAATCGTTCCTTTTGTCATTTTAGGTACTTTTGGAGTGAAATCTGGAAAAGGATGCATTTTGGACGTTTTTGGAGCATAAAAGTGAAGAAAATGGCAAAGTCTTAATTTTCCTTGCCGAGAACAGTACCTGACGGCGTCAGAAATTTCTTAATGACGGCGTCAAGAGTAATACAAGAGGTGGAAGTGGATAAAGTCCGTGAAGGTCCAAAGAGTTTTGTACTAAGGACATGACGACGTCACCCTAGGCCGTCATGGTCCAAATGTTAGTGACGGCCTAGAACAAAATTAACATGACGACATCAAAAGTGGATCTAGGCAATCCGATTTCACTATGGGCGGCGAGTTGACGGCGTCAGATTTTTCTTCTTGACGCCTTCACCTTGGGAATCTATATATAGTTTTGCAATTTTCATTCATTAGTGTGTAACTTTTAGGGAGTAACTTTGGAGAGAAACCCTAGTCCGATTTCTCAACTTTTTCAAGGGTTTTTACCCTTTGAAACCTTTCATGTTTAATTAAGATAAGTACTCTTTCAATTCAATAAATATGTCTATGTGTTGTTTGAATATATCTTACACTTGTCTTCAATTTACCATGCTTGGATAGATCTCTTTTGTGTTTGCTTAGATGTAGTGAAACCTAGATGTTAATTATGGGTTGATTGTTTGTTTATAGTTGTTACGGATGATTGTATTCGATGTTAGGCTTAAGAAAACTAGCAGACTTCCATTGGTAACATGCTTGAACTGTTGATATAAATAACGTTTGAAAAACGTTATTAATATTTCTCAATAACACTATATTTTGATAATAACAAAATGTAAACTAAATTAAGTCAAGAATATGATGTAAACAAGTATTTAGTAACAAATATTTACTTCTACAACTTATATCACTTAAGGTATGCATAAACTAAGCAACTTATGCATTACATGATCAAAGGAAATTTTTCTAATCACTAGAACTCTTATAAAATGTCTTAAACATTTTATATCTTTTACTAAATTATTTTTGGAATTAAAAGGATATGTTTAAATCATTATTAATATATGATTTTAAATTTCTAACCAAAAATGGAAAATTTTATCCAGAAAAACCTTCCCCACAAGAGGAAAAAAAAACTCCAACGTTCGGGAGGGGGCGGCCCCCTTAATTCATAAGGCGGCCCCCTTAATCATTAAGGGGACCGACCCCTAATTAAGGGGACCGGCCACGCTCCAGAACAGTATTTTGTTCCCCTATAAATACTAGTTCATTTCACAAATTTTCTTTACCTTTTTGCACTTAAAACCTTCTGATCTAATATCCATCTCTATCTAAAAAACCCTTTGATCATATAAATCATAAGTCTTTGTTTCCAAGTGATCCAAAGCTTCATCCACTCAAAGTGCAAAAAGAAGAACACTCCTCTACATCAATACAATTGAAGTTGTGTTGTGATTAGTTAGTTTCATCTTGTAGTAGTGCTAGATACTTGTAAAGTGTTGTGTGAATTAGTTGATTGTAGGCACTAGGTGTGTTGTAAATTAGTGTAGTTGTTGTGATCTAGTTGTGCATAGAAGAAGGTGTGTAATAGACAAGAAGAAAAGGTGTGAAGCTATCTTGAAGAAGTTGTGAAAGTGTGAAGAAGGTGTTAAGTATTGAAGAAGTTGTGAGATTGGTTCTAGCTACGATTAGAACTCGACATTTAGCTTAGTGTCGTTAATAGGTGTAAGCCAAGGTGTGTAAGGTTTCTCCGCTATAAGGAGTTTGTTGACATAGTGAAGAAAACTCTCAAGTGTGGTACTCGGGGAGTGGAGTAGGGCTAGGAAGGTGTCCTTGTAGCCGAACCACTATAAATTCGCGTGTTTTGGTTTGATCTTTCTAACTCTATCTTTTCTTCATTTTATTTCAACACTTTCATTATTAGATTAGTCTTGCTTGTATTTGTTGACACTTGAATTCATGTAAGATCGAATCGAAAGTTTTATAAGCTACAAAAGATTTTTTGAAATTAAATTTAAAAAGGACGTAAAACTATTCAACCCCCTCTTCTAGTTTTCCACAATTGGTATCAGGAGCCAGGTCTTGCAAGATCTTTAAAATATATTGTATTTTAAAGCTTGTAACGATCTATGGAATCTGATAAATATTTAGAAGGGCAATATATGCAAAGACCACCACTATTTGAAAGTGATGGATTTTTATATTGAAAAAATCGATTCGAAACTTATGTGAAATCAAAAGATCTAGATCTTTGGCATGTTATTACCAATGATGAATTTTTACCTATTCAAAATAACCTCGAAACAAAGAAAGATGAAATCGTACCTTTTGAAAAACAAAATGATTATTTAAAAAGAAAACTTGCTAAAAATGATGAAGCAAAAATGGTTATTTATAATGCGCTACCACGTAAAGAGTACGAAAGGATCTTTATGTGTGAAACCGCAAAAGAAATTTGGAACTTTTTATTAATAACTCACCAAGGTAATAGTCAAGTCAAAGATAATAAAATAGATCTACTTGTTCAACAATATGAGCAATTCACGATTCCGGAAGAGGAATCAATTGATAATGCTTTCGCTAGTTTTAACACTATCATCACAAGTTTAAAAGCACTTGATGAGAATTTTTTTAGTAAGAATTTTGTTAGGAAGTTTCTTAGGCTCTTCACCTAAAATGGCGAGCTAAGTGACGGCTATTGAAGAATCAAAGAATTTGTCAATGTTGCAACTTGATGAATTAATTGGAAATTGGAAAGTCTACGAAGCAATTATAAATAAGGACTCCGAAATGGTTAAAGGAAAACGAGAGCAAAGCAAGTCGATCGCCTTGAAAGCTAGAAAGGAATCTAGTAACGAATATAGCTCATCTTCCGAAAGCGATGACGAAGAATACGCCATGGCCGTAAGAGATTTTAAGAAATTCTTCAAAAGGCGAGGAAGATTCGTTAGACAACCACACGATGAAAGGAGAGCATCTCAAAAGAATAAAGATGACAAGTATAGCAAGAATGAGAGAAAGTGTTTCAAATGTGGTGATCCAAATCATCTCATTGGAAAATGTCCAATGATGTCAAGATATCAAAATCAAAGAGCATTTGTTGGAGGAACTTGGAGTGATAGTGATGAGTAGGAAAAAGAAACGACAAAAGAAGAGAAGTGTCTTATGGCAAAAATATCAAGCGATGTACGTTCCGAAACCGAATATTTTAGTGATGAAAATTTATCGTTAGATGAAAATGATTTAGATAATAAGTATAATAGACTATGTAAATTAGGACAACAAGTAATAACTAAAAACAAATCACTAAAACATATAAACAACCAATTAGAAAATGAATACTAGAACTTAAAATTAAAATACATAAATTAGAGAAAGGCAAAGAAATTATTGAAGAATGTAAATTATGTCAAGAGCTCAAATATGAAAATGAAATACTTAGAAGAGAAATTTGTAAATTTGACAAATTTGAAAATAGTAGTAACTCACTTAAGAAAATAATAAGCATTCAAAGAATATCTGGAGACAAAACCGGTTTACGATTTAACCCAATTGAAGCTTTATCTAGTGAAACAAAAAATATTAAGTTTGAAAGCGAATCTAGTAAACCAACTTCCTTAGAAAAATATCCCAAATACATACTCATAAATGATAAGAAAATATCTCTTGCTTGTGATAAAGAAATAAAACCGTTTTATAAACCATCTTTAAAGACCGATGTAGGATCGTCTAAACCTAAAACAAGATCTAAAACTCCATCACCTAGCAAACCAAATAATTCTTATTCTAGATCTAAAACACCTCAACCAAGAAGAAACCAAAATAAACAAAACTACAACAACCCTAGTAATCAAATGTGGAACTATCAACCAAGTTACAACCCTTGGGGAATACTACCACCTTTTATGCATCCTAGCCAAATGATGAACATGTTTGGACCAAAGAGGCAATGGGGACCAAATAGCTAGATCAACATTCCTTATCACTATCTTGGAGTTCTATCGCCATAGATTTTTGCAAAGTCTATTTATCATCTTGAAGATTTAGAAGACTTTCTTTTTGAAGACCGCTGGGTACGCCATTCTTTCTCTACTCATTGCCATGCGTAGATAATTTCTTCTTTGTTGCTTTGCTTGCGCAGATATAATTTACTTCCTTTTCTTCTTGAACATACATACATACATATATATATATATATATATATATATATATATATGGGAGGGTTAATGTGAGATCAATCTTAAAGTTGTAAAAATAAGATCTAGTCTAAAAAAACCACTAAAACCAATTATAAATAACCATGTTAGCAATAATACACAAAAAATAAAATATTAGTACGAATTAACATTTTAACAACTAATAACCAACTGATACATGAGTTTGAATTAGTGATACACAATTATAAATTTACATGTTGAATCAAAGTGTATCAGCTTAACCTGATACATATTACATGTCAAATTAAAGTGTATCACCTTGGTTTCATCAATTTTAAAAAGAAAACCATAAGAACTTTAACAATTTTAGTTGTAATTAATAAAAAAAATTAATTTTATTTTAACGAGAGTATCACTTGTCAAATTTTAGTTGGATCTCATTTTAACAACTTTAAGCTTGATCTTATTTGATCCTAACTCTATATATATATATATATATATATATATATATATATATATATATATATATATATATATATATATATATATATATATATATATATATATATATATATATATATATATATATATGTGTGTATTATTTATATATATATATATATATATATATATATATATATATATATATATATATATATATATATATATATATATATATATATATATATACATATGCGTGCACATAACCTAGATACGTCATTAGTTGACTTTCTAGAACTCCAAGAAATTGTTCATTTTCAAACCTTTTCCTTCCCCTTTAGCTCTTTTGAACTTTGGCGGTCACCTCGAAGATATTTTATGTCCACTATTAGAAGACTCATGATGATGAAGGAATGTGAGTCAAGTGGATCAACACAAGAGTAGAAAGAAGAACCCTCGCACACATATACTATGAATGAAACAAACTCCTATCGCCGTCTGCTTCGGTCTTTTCCATTTCCTCATTCTATAATGTCACAACTCGTAATTTCTAGTCATTTTCCAAACCTCGACAATTTACTATTCACAAGTAACTATTCATCATTTACTATTCATCGATCACTATTCATCGTTTTCGAGGTCAATTCGACATTCTGAGAAGCGTTCAGAAATTTTACTATTCACTTGACACTATTCATTTCCGGAAGAAATTTCACTATTCACGTGCATTACTCATTTCATCGTAAATTTAGTTTACGAGTGTTCAAATTCGCGTAACCGTATTGGTTCAAGAGTGAATTCATGCATTATCCTTTGGGACATCTCATACAGACTAGAAATAGTCTACGTATCATCATTGTGTCACTTGCATACTATTCCACTCGTAGGATAATTATATTTATACTTTTGGTATAATTAACGATTTACGTATGTTTACTTTAAATAAACACTAATACGCGAACTATAAATGTGTCTAACATGTCCGACACTCCCGACTATTATCCCAATATATTTTTATATTCATTTTAATAATATAAAAATTATAATATTAATTTACCCGGTATTTTGGAAATTTATTTATTACGTATCGTACGTCTAACTTAATAACGACGATTTTCACAAAAATTAAACAATAGTCACCCAAACTCTCCGTACTTGTACCCGACATATTTTTACAATTTTTACGACTTTATTACGTCCCGAATAACTTCAATAAAACTTATTTCTAACAAACCCGGTACCCGATTAAACCTAAAACTAACACAACATCATACTACCACTAACTTTTCTAATTAAAATCCAAGACAAAACCCCCTTTTCCCTCCTTTGTGAACCGGCCCCCCCCCCCCTCCTAGTCTTCACATGCTTAACCTCACCAACACCCATTAATGCCCAACTAACAATTGTCTCTAAGTATATATTAAACTTTTTCTCATCCATTTATCACAAATCAATTTTTACTAGCTCAAGTAAACTATTTTCTCTCATTTTCTCTTAAGGTAGAATCGATCTAGGGTGATCAAGGAGCAAGAACAACAAATTTTACAAGACCAAGATATAAACTTGTTCATTTAGTCATCCTTGTTGGAGTTTTGAAATAGAAACTCAAGGATTAGTAGGATTTTCATCATCCAAACTCCCTAAACCTTCAAGTAAGTTAACAAACTCATTTTTATAATTTTTACAAGTTATTACTATGGTTATATACTTTTCTTACAAGAACTCATGCATATAATAGCTTATACCACTTTATTTTATAAACTTTTAACTTTTAAACCTTAGGAAGTGATTATTATTAGATCTTGTTAGATCTACTTTGTTTATGAAGTTTAGGAACCCATGACACCCTAAGAAGGTGTATGGTAGGATTAGACTAGTTTTGTGGTGATTGAAAGTGGTTTGGATGAAGTTTGAAACTAGGAAAATGATTTTGGAAAATATACATATACCTACTGTTACTATTTTGAAAACGTGGGAGACTCAGGAACTCAAGGTTAATTTTTGACCAAAGATTTAGAAAATACTCTCCGATACGAAACTATAGCCGAAAACGTGGATAAAAACGAGTTAATAACGAAGGAGATATGATTTTCCGAATATTAAGAACGAAAAATACTTTCAAATATAGGTTCTGTCCCAAATCGTCAATTTCAGAAAACTCAGGGGTTTCCGGGTAACATTGGATTAGATATTCAGAAAGTACTTTCAAAAACGAAACCGTGGCCGCTTGAATCACTAAAATCCGAGTTACGACGAAAAAGATATGCTATTTCCAATATTAACGACGAAAACTATTTCCTGAAAAATTACTTGCTGTTGAACAGTTTTCATGGACTGTTTCGAGGCCTAAAACTTAATCTAGCCGTCCCGACCTATCAAAAATATATTAGTATGCCATCCCACGATTCCGGGGATATAAAGAGCGTAGAAAACGAGCTTATAACGAAAAAGATACAAGCGTTTGAACTTAGACGATTTTTACAAATTTTCATCAGCTTTTCTATTATTATTTTGCCGTAAAACTGTCTTTGCGAGACACCACTTTCTCGGCTGTTTTTCTTTATGATCGGATCAGTTTGAGTCCGAGCCGTAGTTTTATGAAATCAAGACCTTCCAGCAAGCTTTTCAAATCAATTGGCCGTTCGTCGAATAGACTTATAACGAATAAACTACGACCTCATCTATATACCCGATAAACTATATATATTTTGACAGCTTTTACTATAATGAGATTTTCTAAGTATTAAACATAATACTTTCAAGTAACAACAATAAGAGTTGATTTTCTCACCGATCGAGACCCGTATCGCCAAAGGTTAAATGACGCGACTTCTAGATATTGTTACAAGGTTTTCAAAAACGCCGAGCTTGACCATTAACACTTAACGTACAATATTTCGCGACTAGTTTTACGAGGCCATTTTGGGCATATTTTTCAAGTAACGAAAATGCTATTTTGCGACGAAAACCTTATATTTGCCGATAGAACGCCAAACAAGGATCGTGGAGTACCGTTTCAACATATTTACATGGAAAGTGATTATTAACTAACGAAGTACGTATGACTCAAGTTTTATTACGCGACTACTAGACACTATTATAAGGTTTGCAAGACGAGGAATATAACACTAACATTTTTATACGATATACTACGACAAGTTATATACTTCTATATTTGGACTTATTTTCCTAAGTATGGAAACTATTATACTTTGACAATAACTAGTATTTCCAAGTTACGAGTGGTATAGGCATCATGTGCATGTGCATTCATTTTATCATGTCATGATCTAAGGTAGATCGTTATTACTCATATTAGGTTGCGGTTAGAGATCGTGCCTCATTTCAGTGTATCCATTCTTGTCATCGTAGCTATCGCTCCAGGTGAGTCATAGCCCCTACTATTTTAACTTGTTTTATAACGGTTTTGGGGGAGAATACATGCTCGTTTCCATCTAAATGTATACTTGATTTAATTGATTTTTGCTACATGCTTAGTCAAACCTTTACTTGCTCCATTTACGAATTTCTTACTCATTCGAATGTAGTGTATATTCAATTGCATCACACTTAATCCTTTTTACCTTTGGACCTAAGCCTTTTCCACTATTATGCACACTTAACCTAATGAACCGGCTTTCCCACTATGTACATACATGACCAAATGAACGGGTCACATAACCGAATGTACGGGTAATACGACCGAATGAATTGGTCACATACCGAATGAATTGGTCACATACCGAATGAATTGGTCACGTAACCAAATGTATTGGTCAAACTACACTTATCATTGATTATTGGTCCACATATTACTTTTGTTTCCATAGACTATAACATATTTGGCAGTGGGTTGTGAACACACAGGTTACAAGTCTCTTATGGCGGGACTTGGAACTGAGTGGATTTACAATGCCTTTGCTGGGCGATCATTTCTCTATAGGCATTATTTGTTAAACAAACTCTATGAACTCACCAACCTCGTGTTGACACTTTAGCATGTATTTTCAGGTTTTAAGCTATGGCACGCTACAGGAGGGTTTGGCAGGGCATGGCATGGTCATAGAAGACTCTGATTATTTATATGGGGACCGTTTTAAACTATTTTAAGGGCCTACTTCCGCACTACTTTTAAAATGTAAATTCAACATTTATGACTTAACTATTTTATTCTATATAATTGAAATAAAAACCATTTTGGTACTTATGTTGTGATACCGATTGAGTTGCACCCCAGCTACATGTATGCTTCCGCTGGACCCGATTTTGGGGGTGTGACAGATTGGTATCAGAGCTTTGGCTATAGCGAACTAAGTGTTTTTAAAACCTAGACTATAGCTACTTTTACGAAAACTTAACCCTATGACCGTCACGTGCCTGCCTGCCAAGATGATGCCTCACTTGTGGTTTGTTGCTGACTTAGGTGATGAGATTTGTGTCTCATTATCTGGTATATTATGTTCATTTATTCTAATTGATTTCTATCATTGTCTTTCATATAAGCATGTTCACGTATCATATATGTCACCGCGTTATGTTTTTCCTTGCATAGTTTCATCATTCGACCTCGAGTTTGGTCACCTGCCTTAGTCTTTCTGAACGTCTTGGTATTTGTGAAGGACATAGTCTTAGTATAACTGAGCTGAGTATTTCAAAATTCATGGAACCTCGGTGGAATATAGACTGGTCATCTATATTCGACCCGGGATAGTGAGATATAGGCTGACCACCTATGTCTGACTCAGAGATGAATTTTGCAACACTGAGAATGGTTATAATAAAATTTTGTCCGGATTAAATTCTCTACCCAATTTCCAAATGTTTCATTCATGTGTGCGTACTTACTTTCATCACAATCTCATTATGTCGCAGCTGTCACAGTCTTTTCCCTTCTCACCATTATTATCATCCTCTTCCCCATATATAAAAGGAATTAGCTTACACTCTATAGATTCCGATGTCACTCATCACTCATTTCTCCCAATATTGATAAGTGGATATTATCAATGACCTCCCTAGGAAAGACTTTCCATACCATCTATAAGGAGGATACCTCGGTACAGTAAGACCATTCAAAACTTAGCAGAAATCCTAAGATATCACAAAACCACTCGAGCCACGTCAACTTGTCATACCGCAACATCAACCTTTCATTCTACGATAACCCACTCTCGAACATCTACTACTAGGAAACGTCTTAATTATGTCTCACCCTTCTTTTCTCGTTTTAAAGAGCTATGCCGCCAGGGAAAGCTAAAGCTACTCCAACTATGACACCTGCTGCTATTCGGAAATTGGTTAAGGATAGTATCGCCGAAGCTCTAGAGATCGAGAGAGCCGAGGTAGCTACAAGGGCTGCTGAAACCGCTTTACAGACAGGGACAGATGGACAATCCGATAATAGGCGTGAATGTACTTGGAAAAATTTTAAGATTAGTGATCCCATCAAGTTTAAGGGCACTGAAGGAGCGGTTGCTTTGATTCGCTGGTTCGAAAAGACTGAGAATGTGTTCCTCATGTGCAACTGTCCTGATGTCAGCAAGGTAAAATTCGCTACTGGCATGCTTTTGGATGAAGCTATGTCATGGTGGAATTCTTATGCTCAACCGATAGGTATGGAAAATGCCTACAAGCTCACCTGGGAGCAATTCAAGAAATTGATGACTGATAAGTTTTGCCCTCGTACTGAGGTGCAGAAGTTGGAAACAGAGTTTTA
This sequence comes from Artemisia argyi, assembly GCA_030686995.1. Lineage (NCBI taxonomy): Eukaryota > Viridiplantae > Streptophyta > Magnoliopsida > Asterales > Asteraceae > Artemisia > Artemisia argyi. The sequence continues at coordinate 127,553,918 of CM060699.1, forward strand.
TAAGCTAGTGACAGTAGGTAATGATATCGAGGCATATATTCGAAGGTTTCAGGAGTTGGCTGTGCTATGTCCAACTATGGTTTCAGATAACGAAAAGCTGCTAGAAAATTTCATCGGTGGACTACCCTGCAACATCAGTGGGAACGTAATTGCTTCTAAATCAGACACGCTGGAGGAAGCTATCAGAATGTCTCAAAAGCTTATGGCTCAAGTGATGAAGCAAGAAACTACTGTCAACAACAACAACGAAAACAAGAGGAAAAGGGATGACAACCAAGGAGACGATCAAGTATGGCCGCCAAACAAACAACATGAAGTGGTTAGGGCCTACGTTGCGGAGCCAAGTGAAAAGAAAGGATATGCAGGTACTTTACCTAAGTGCAACAAGTGTCAGTTTCATCACAAAGGACCTTGCCCCACTCAATGTGGAAACTGCCAAAAGGTCGGACACAAAGCCAAGGATTGCAAGACTCCCACCCTCGTAATGCATCAGAAAGTCACGGTAACCTGCCATGAGTGTGGAGTAATTGGACACTTCAAGAGTGAATGCCCAGAGTTGAGGAACCAGAATGGAGGAAGAGTTCGTTGAAATGCGAAGCTCGTCAGGAAAACAACAACGATGTCAATGTTAAAAAGAGAACTCCTACCTTGTATATAAATAAAACCTAAACTCTCTAGTGTTGTACTTCTTTTGTGTTTAATTCTACGTTCTATCGTATAAGTTTCATGTACTAGTAACGAATTCCGACCTAATGAATATTCTATCTTTTATCACCGCAAGCTCCTAGCGATTTCATTAAGATCTCTTTGGAACCACACCAACTATCATCGGCAAACCAATGGTCAGGATTAGAGAACGATTCAAGCATAGGGAGATATGCCCAAATCGGGTGTGATTGACTCTAGAAATGGTTGGACTAACCATTTTCCATAAATCAAATTCAGTTGCAACCATAGTTACCACACGAGCTTAGAGACTACACCATTTAATGCACTCTATGGTCGAAGTGCCAACATCCATTGACGGATCGAAATTTGGAAAAAGCCTAACTCACTAGTCCAATAAGCATTCATGAAATAACCAGGAATTTCTTACGAGTCAAGAATCAGTTACAAGTTCAATAAGTTGTAAACCCTTAGAACTTCAAGTTAATGGCATGATTATGTTGAAAGTTCTGCCTAGGAAAGGCATAATACCATTAAGAAAAATTTGGGAAGATAAACCCGGGATTCAGACAGTATGGGTTTAGTGGCCTACAGACTTGAACTCCCATTAGAGCTCAGTAGCTTACACGATAAATATCACCATCTTTTCACCAATACCATTCTAGAGACTTACACAAACTGAACTTCGGGACGAAGTTCCTGTTAGAAGGGAAGACTGTCACAACTCGTAATTTCTAGTCATTTTCCAAACCTCGACAATTTACTATTCACAAGTTACTATTCATCATTTACTATTCATTGATCACTATTCATCGTTTTCGAGGTCAATTCGACATTCTGAGAAGCGTTCAGAAATTTTACTATTCACTTGACACTATTCATTTCCGGAAGAAATTTCACTATTCACGTGCATTACTCATTTCATCGTAAATTTAGTTTACGAGTGTTCAAATTCGCGTAACCGTATTGGTTCAAGAGTGAATTCATGCATTATCCTTTAGGACATCTCATACAGACTAGAAATAGTCTACGTATTATCATTGTGTCACTTGCATACTATTCCACTCGTAGGATAATTAAATTTATACTTTTGGTATAATTAACGATTTATGTATGTTTACTTTAAATAAACACTAATACGCGAACTATAAATGTGTCTAACATGTCTGACACTCCCGACTATTATCCCAATATATTTTTATATTCATTTTAATAATATAAAAATTATAATATTAATTTACCCGGTATTTTGGAAATTTATTTATTACGTATCGTACGTCTAACTTAATAACGACGGTTTTCACAAAAATTAAACAATAGTCACCCAAACTATCCGTACTTGTACCCGACATATTTTTACAATTTTTACGACTTTATTACGTCCCGAATAACTTCAATAAAATTTATTTCTAACAAACCCGGTACCCGATTAAACCTAAAACTAACACAACATCATACTACCACTAACTTTTCTAATTAAAATCCAAGACAAAACCCCCTTTTCCCTCCTTTGTGAACCCCCCCCCCCCTCCTAGTCTTCACATGCTTAACCTCACCAACACCCATTAATGCCCAACTAACAATTGTCTCTAAGTAGATATTAAACTTTTTCTCATCCATTTATCACAAATCAATTTTTACTAGCTCAAGTAAACTATTTTCTACATTTTCTCTTAAGGTAGAATCGATCTAGGGTGATCAAGGAGCAAGAACAACAAATTTTACAAGACCAAGATATAAACTTGTTCATTTAGTCATCCTTGTTGGAGTTTTGAAATAGAAACTCAAGGATTAGTAGGATTTTCATCATCCAAACTCCCTAAACCTTCAAGTAAGTTAACAAACTCATTTTTATAATTTTTACAAGTTATTACTATGGTTATATACTTTTCTTACAAGAACTCATGCATATAATAGCTTATACCACTTTATTTTATAAACTTTTAACTTTTGAACCTTAGGAAGTGATTATTATTAGATCTTGTTAGATCTACTTTGTTTATGAAGTTTAGGAACCCATGACACCCTAAGAAGGTGTATGGTAGGATTAGACTAGTTTTGTGGTGATTGAAAGTGGTTTGGATGAAGTTTGAAACTAGGAAAATGATTTTGGAAAATATACATATACCTACTGTTACTATTTTGAAAACGTGGGAGACTCAGGAACTCAAGGTTAATTTTTGACCAAAGATTTAGAAAATACTCTCCGATACGAAACTATAGCCGAAAACGGGGATAAAAACGAGTTAATAACGAAGGAGATATGATTTTCCGAATATTAAGAACGAAAAATACTTTCAAATATAGGTTCTGTCCCAAATCGCCAATTTCAGAAAACTCAGGGGTTTCCGGGTAACATTGGGTTAGATATTCAGAAAGTACTTTCAAAAACGAAACCGTGGCCGCTTGAATCACTAAAATCCGAGTTACGACGAAAAAGATATGCTATTTCCAATATTAACGACGAAAACTATTTCCTGAAAAATTACTTGCTGTTGAACAGTTTTCATGGACTGTTTCGAGGCCTAAAACTTAATCTAGCCGTCCCGACCTATCAAAAATATATTAGTATGCCATCCCACGATTCCGGGGATATAAAGAGCGTAGAAAACGAGCTTATAACGAAAAAGATACAAGCGTTTGAACTTAGACGATTTTTACAAATTTTCATCAACTTTTCTATTATTATTTTGCCGTAAAACTGTCTTTGCGAGACACCACTTTCTCGGCTGTTTTTCTTTATGATCGGATCAGTTTGAGTCCGAGCCGTAGTTTTATGAAATCAAGACCTTCCAGCAAGCTTTTCAAATCAATTGGCCGTTCGTCGAATAGACTTATAACGAATAAACTACGACCTCATCTATATACCCGATAAACTATATATATTTTGACAGCTTTTACTATAATGAGATTTTCTAAGTATTGAACATAATACTTTCAAGTAACAACAATAAGAGTTGATTTTCTCACCGATCGAGACCCGTATCGCCAAAGGTTAAATGACGCGACTTCTAGATATTGTTACAAGGTTTTCAAAAACGCCGAGCTTGACCATTAACACTTAACGTACAATATTTCGCGACTAGTTTTACGAGGCCATTTTGGGCATATTTTTCAAGTAACGAAAATGCTATTTTGCGACGAAAACCTTATATTTGCCGATAGAACGCCAAACAAGGATCGTGGAGTACCGTTTCAACATATTTACATGGAAAGTGATTATTAACTAACGAAGTACGTATGACTCAAGTTTTATTACGCGACTACTAGACACTATTATAAGGTTTGCAAGACGAGGAATATAACACTAACATTTTTATACGATATACTACGACAAGTTATATACTTCTATATTTGGACTTATTTTCCTAAGTATGGAAACTATTATACTTTGACAATAACTAGTATTTCCAAGTTACGAGTGGTATAGGCATCATGTGCATGTGCATTCATTTTATCATGTCATGATCTAAGGTAGATCGTTATTACTCATATTAGGTTGCGGTTAGAGATCGTGCCTCATTTCAGTGTATCCATTCTTGTCATCGTAGCTATCGCTCCAGGTGAGTCATAGCCCCTACTATTTTAACTTGTTTTATAACGGTTTTGGGGGAGAATACATGCTCGTTTCCATCTAAATGTATACTTGATTTAATTGATTTTTGCTACATGCTTAGTCAAACCTTTACTTGCTCCATTTACGAATTTCTTACTCATTCGAATGTAGTGTATATTCAATTGCATCACACTTAATCCTTTTTACCTTTGGACCTAAGCCTTTTCCACTATTATGCACACTTAACCTAATGAACCGGCTTTCCCACTATGTACATACATGACCAAATGAACGGGTCACATAACCGAATGTACGGGTAATACGACCGAATGAATTGGTCACATACCGAATGAATTGGTCACGTAACCAAATGTATTGGTCAAACTACACTTATCATTGATTATTGGTCCACATATTACTTTTGTTTCCGTAGACTATAACATATTTGGCAGTGGGTTGTGAACACACAGGTTACAAGTCTCTTATGGCGGGACTTGAAACTGAGTGGATTTACAATGCCTTTGCTGGGCGATCATTTCTCTATAGGCATTATTTGTTAAACAAACTCTATGAACTCACCAACCTCGTGTTGACACTTTAGCATGTATTTTCAGGTTTTAAGCTATGGCACGCTACAGGAGGTTTTGGCAGGGCATGGCATGGTCATAGAAGACTCTGATTATTTATATGGGGACCGTTTTAAACTATTTTAAGGGCCTACTTCCGCACTACTTTTAAAATGTAAATTCAACATTTATGACTTAACTATTTTATTCTATATAATTGAAGTAAAAACCATTTTGGTACTTATGTTGTGATACCGATTGAGTTGCACCCCAGCTACATGTATGCTTCCGCTGGACCCGATTTTGGGGGTGTGACATATAATCTATTAACACATAGTAAATCTATATATAATATATATATACACACATATACTTATATAAACACACATTCCATCACATCTCCTTAATCCCTTGTAATCTTGACATCTTGATCATTTTATCCAAAATTATCAAGACATATCTTAATTAACGAAATGTAAATTAAAGATGTCAAGCACTCCTTACTCGTGCTCATAAACTCCAACGTAGTTTCGATATAACATAAATCTAATTATATACATAAAAATATTTTACTATCAGAACTCAATTCGCAAAAAATTTCATTTTTGGCAGGCGGCCCCCTTTATAATTAAGGGGACCGGCTTGTAATCGGGGGCGGTCCCCTTAATGTTTAAGGGGGCCGGCCATCTGATAACTTCCAAACTCATTTTCCATCTTAAATCCTTTCCTAAACACTTCATTTGTTCATAATTTCCTCCCTCACCACTGCTGTGAACGAACCAATACAACCAAAACCACTAAAATCCTTCACGAAATCACCAATCCGGGAATGTTTCGCAAGGGGCAAACGCTAACCAAACGTATAACAACATCTTTTGTAGGTTTTTCAACATACATTTCATCACATTTCATTCAATTTAGTGTCTAATAAATAATTAGGTACTTTATTAAAATTTATTTTAATCCAAATTTTAGTAAAATTGAAGTTAGAAATTGAATAACCAAATGCTTCCCATAGGATTAGAATGTAGAATTGCAAGCCTATCTAAGCTTAACGCATCATATTATCAAAATCCTTAATCGCCCATGAACTCTTGTTAATATCACTTTTCAAAAAGCACATTTTTGATATAACTCTTAGAAACTAGTTAAAACTTACTACATTGTAGTAGTTTAATATTTTAAACAATCAAAACATACTTTTCAATTCGTTATAAAAAGTTTCATGAAATCAACATGGGCGTTTGGTTCATGAACGAATCATACTTATATGAATTTACTTAAAACTTAAAACTAGTTTGTTAAACTTATTAACTTAAGATGAGTCTATAGAAGTCACCAAGATATATAATCAATATATAAATTGATGTTTTAGGCGATATTAATATAGTTAAGGGAGCGTTTGGTTTATCTTGAAAAAGACATTTTAAAAACCAAAATTCATATTTTCACTCTTTAAACAAGTTTTATGTTAGTCAAACTCGTAAGAAAAAGCAAGATATATAATCTAATATATATCTAGCCTAATTTTGAAATGAATTATGATATCTAAAGTGATGTTTGGATGGTATTGATATTATATTGAACCTATTCCATAACTACACTTTGACATCATAAGATACATTCTAAACGAGTTTAAAATTAAAAACAAGGAACATTGTGAAACTACTTCCTAGGATATTTTTTTTGGACGAAGTAGAATTCCGTTCCACATGTATTGCATATATATATATATATATATATATATATATATATATATATATATATATATATATATATATATATATATATATATATATATTATATGCATGTTAATTGTTTTTGTCTTAATTTTATTTTTGTCATTATATTGTTTAGGTGAAAATGCCTAAGACCACGGTTGGTGATGTTTCTAAAACCAAACTATACATTCCTAATGTTTCCTCCACTCCTGGCATGTCTCCTTCAGTTGCATGTTTCTATCGTCCCATTGAAAATAGAAATATTCACGAAGGTAGAATTGTCGATCCATCCTTCTATGAATCCGATCAAATCGAACGAATGTTCTCCAATATTCGTCTTGAATGTATTTACTAAATCAACGAACCAATCATTCCCCGTTTTATCCTCGATTTCTATAGCTAAGTGACGGTGCAAACCGATCCCTATGGCTATCTCCTTATTTCTTTCATGATCCAAAATCAATTCATCACTTTTACTCTTGCTCAGTTTGGGCAAATTCTTAGAATCCCATACAACGGCCAAGCCGTATTCTCAAATGAATGGGATCTTTTATCACTTGAAAAAAATCGTCCTCAGGATGGCCCATACTATTATGAGATTCCTAGTCCTGAAGACATTCTTCGACTGCTTAAACTAGAACGTGGTACAACTAGTCGCAAAATCAAGTCGAAGAATGTTGATATTCATGCTAATCAAATTCTTCTCAAAGAGCTAAGCCCCGATATGAAAAATTGGGAAGAACTCATTCGCGAGAATGCGTTTGGTACCGGCGGTCACTGTGATCATCTCATGGCAAGCATCGCCCACATGTTATATTGTGTAGTTGCTGAAGAGAACTACAATTTGGCTTACCTCTTTATTCATCGAATCATGTCCGCCAAAAACACTCCAAATGCCAACCTTCCTTACGGTATGTTCCTTACACGACTTTATCGTCATGTCATGGAACATTACCCAAATCTTCTGAGTGATTTCTATGTGCAAATTCCTCCTACTCTAAACCAACTCACTCTTGTTCGTACTCGTCGTTCTCGAAGTGACAAAGGGAAATCTCGTGGTCCTTTGTTTTCTATGCCTCGTGGGTCAACATCTCATCGAGTTAATGATGATGAGGAGGAGGAAAACACCTCGCATGTTAGTAGCCCATCTCCCACTACCTTTGTTGATGATCTCCCTGATCTTGATTATACCGATTATCAAATTCCTCTTCCTCATGAGCGTACCGATGAACTTCTCTTCACTCGTCAAATGTCCATTATTAACCAACAACAACAAATGCATGAAGAAGTTCGAGGAGGATTCAAGTTCGTAGGAAAGATGTTCAGGAAGATGATGGGAAAGAAGAAGAAGTAGAGTTGTTGATGTATTGCTACTTAATAATATTATTACTCTATTAGACATTTGTATGGTTTGCTATTAGTCCGATTTGTTCGGAAATACTTGTGCTCTTTCTTGTTTATTTCTTGAATGATGCTTAGATTTTAACTATTATCATGCTAGGATCTTGATCATTATTTAATGCTAGTATTATGCTTCTTTTAAATTTGGCTTATAATATATTTCTTTGCATGCATGATTTGTTTATATATACTTATATCTTATCATTCCTAGAGTATATGCTTCAAATAGAGCTTGCTGGAAACACACACTTGAAAAACCACCCATTTCTGCAAATTTTTGGTTTCTGGTCGTCTGGGAAAACACCAGATGGGCGGCCCCCTTAATTTTCCTAGGCGGTCCCCTTAATTATTAAGGGGGCCGGCCTACAATTAAGGGGACCGGCCATCTAGAACTGGGTTTACTGTTTTCTTTTGCACCTTGTGACCTCTTTATCTAGTTTCTGCTACCATTTGAAAAACATACCTAAATCAACCATTTCAATACTATAAATTCCCTCCAAATCACCAATCTTCATCTCATCACTCTTCATCTAAACCATCATGTCTCCACCAAGCACCTCAAACTCTAAGGCCTCTAAGAAACAAAAGATTGTTATCATCCCTCCAAAACAACTCTTCATTGACTTAACAAATGAAGACAATACTACTCCATCACCTCCTCCTAAATGCTCATCTCCAAGTGCCCCTAATGCACCATCCAAAACACCTTACACTCATAGAACTTCCTCATCCTCCATACCTTCTACTTCCTCAATCAATGATTACATTAATTCACACTTATCATCACCACAAGTATCATCACCACATCCTACACAAGAACCTCTTTCCACCCATCTTACCGTCTCACTTTCACCAATAACACCACTTGATGCTCATATCTCATCTCCACCAATTACACCACCATTCTTTGTCAATCCCGTACCTTGGAGATTACTTGAAGCCCATGGTGATACTTGCCTTTGTTGCATCCACAACCGAACCATAATCTTTGGTCTTAAAGATGAAATTCAATATATGTTTTCATATATTGAACATTTGCTTACCAACCCACCACCATCCTCACCCGTTATTCCCCCACCACAATCTTCACCCATTTCTCCACCATCACCATCATTCTCTCCAAATTAAGCATATAATATGCTTAATAAATAAAGCCTTTACCACCCTTTTGCTTGCAAGCTCTATGAAGCCCATGTACTCTTCGCATGATGGAATATTATTCTAGTTGTTAGTTTATGTAGTAGTTATCCTATTTGTAATCTTTCTTGATGCTACTTGTATTGTTGTGTTTTGACACAACTTTTGCTTTAATATGTATGCTTCTTTTTAATCATGCTTATTTATATTCTTGTCATCTTATATATATTTGCATGTATATACTTGTGCTTCTAATATTTTTGTCTTGCAAGCATTCCATAGTTCGTCTCCCTGGTGCCCCCGAACGAGGGGGAGTACACATCAAGGGGGAGTTTTCTTCCCGTCAATATTTCACGGTTGAAATTTGTTGGCATAACCTTTTTGATTCTACAAAAAGGGGGAGAAGTAAATATAAACTCACTAAAATACTTGTTTAAAAACTAATTTTTGAGTTAATGAGTTTAAGTTTTGTAATCATCAAAAAGGGGGAGATTGTTGATATAAATAACATTTGAAAAATGTTATTAATATTTCTCAATAACTCTATATTTTGCTAATCACAAAATGTAAACTAAATTAAGTCAAGATTATGACTCAAACAAGCATTTAGTAACAAATATTTACTTCTACAACTTATATCACTTATGGTATGCATAAACTAAGCAACTTATGCATTACATGATCAAAGGAAATTTTTCTAATCACTAGAACTCTTATAAAATGTCTTAAACATTTTATATCTTTTACAAAATTATTTTTGGAATTAAAAGGATATGTTTAAATCATTATTAATATATGATTTCAAATTTCTAACCAAAAATGGAAAATTTTATCCAGAAAAACCTTCCCCACAAGAGGACAAAATACTCCAACGTTCTGGAGGGGGCGGCCCCCTTAATCATTAAGGGGACCGGCCCCTAATTAAGGGGACCGGCCACGCTCCAGAACATTATTTTGTTCCCCTATAAATACTGATTCATTTCACAAATTTTCTTTACCTTTTTGCACTCAAAACCTTCTGATCTAATCTCCATCTCTATCTCAAAAACCCTTTGATCATATAACTCATAAGTCTTTGTTTCCAAGTGATCCAAAGCTTCATCCACTCAAAGTGAAAAAAGAAGAACACTCCTATACATCCATACAATTGAAGTTGTGTTGTGATTAGTTAGTTTCATCTTGCAGTAGTGCTAGATACTTGTAAAGTGTTGTGTGAATTAGTTGATTGTAGACACTAGGTGTGTTGCAAATTAGTGTAGTTGTTGTGATCTAGTTGTGCATAGAAGAAGGTGTGTAATAGACAAGAAGAAAAGGTGTGAAGCTATCTTGAAGAAGTTGTGAAGGTGTGAAGTCTTGAAGAAGTTGTGAGATTGGTTCTAGCTACGATTAGAACTCGACATTTAGCTTAGTGTCGTTAATAGGTGTAAGCCAAGGTGTGTAAGGTTTCTCCGCCATAAGGAGTTTGTTGACATAGTGAAGAAAACTCTCGAGTGTGGTACTCGGGGAGTGGAGTAGGGCAAGGAAGGTGTCCTTGTAGTCGAACCACTATAAATTCGCGTGTTGTGGTTTGATCTTTCTAACTCTATCTTTTCTACATTTTATTTCAACACTTTCATTATTAGATTAGTCTTGCTTGTATTTGTTGACACTTGAATTCACGTAAGATCGAATCGAAAGTTTTATAAGCTACAAAAGATTTTTTGAAATTAAATCTAAAAGGGACGTAAAACTATTCAACCCCCTCCTTCTAGTTTTCCACATGAACGTCTTAAGAAACATGATCAGAGGTGTACTATGATTTTTGGTTGTATTTAATGCGTAGGAGAATTCTAACGATCCCATGTTAGGAGCTTCTAACGGCTCGACATAGGAGTGAAGTAGGATCCTATAGAGTTAGGGAATATTGTACACGGCCCTACGACTAGTATTAAGGAATATGACCCGTCATCCATGCAATTGTAACAAATTATCAACCTGTAAAAGATATCTAGGGAGTAATGAAACCTAAGTAAACACAACTCTCCCCATTATTGTTTACACCACATTAGTAATTAGATTCATTTTCATTTCTTTTATTTTATTTTGATTGCATCTTTAGTTATTGGGTTAGTTGACTAGCAACTAATTCCGCTCACTCTTCCAAAAACCGAGATTTTACTTGCTTTAATAAAATATAAAAACACAAAAAGAATCATCCTTCACATTTAGACTTAGTTTAGGAGACTTTCTATTCCTAGCGACACTATTCCTGAGTTGAACGATCAATCCCCCGGTACTTGTCACTATACTATACTACAACGATCAGGTACACTGCCTGGTGGGGGTTGTAAGCTTCTCGAGATCCCTCGAGAGGTAAAGCCTGGTGCGATTCCCACGTATCAACGTTCCAAAATAGTCTTTTTTTGGTGCAAAAGGTAAATTTTTTTATATTACTTCAATCACTTTTTGTACATCATAAAGATAGATTGATAAGGGCATACCCTAGATCAGAACCAAAATACATCAATACAATCTAAACACTATCAGTAATCAATATCATATACTACTACCTCTATATATCAGACCAATATCAACAATGCAATCTCTGAACACTCAGTATCTAGGATATTACCTTTATGCACCATTTTACCATCTAGCTACATTTCCCCTCCTCTCCTCTCTATAACCACTCAACCAACATCCACAGTGACCATAGATTGGAGAAGAAAGGCATCACTAGGAACCCGTAACCCATCCATGGGGGGCTCTTCCAAGTAATCTACATTTCCTTCTCAAAGAAAGGCTTCAATTACTTGGAAACACACACCCTCCATGATGCCCAACCCTTTCCTCCTTTAGCAGTGTATTGGGTGGACCAAGCAGGCTCATCTTTCACTCCTCGCTATTCCACCCATCATACACTGCCCTCCAAAACCATATACCCTTCACAATAGGTTGCTCTACATTATGGTACATTCTTATGCTTAGACCTCTTACTCATCCATCAATTTTACACAGTCCCCTCCCAAGGCCAAACTGGGTAAAATTGAGTCTCAAGTAACTACAGTCACAACATTAGAACTCCAAGGTACTAGATACAACCCCATTGTTATGGTTTGATTATCATACAATTGATTCCTAGCATAGGAAATCAACTGTGTATGACAGAATTACTTGCACTTACTACCAAACACCCCTTAACGGTTACCTTTTTGATGTACATTTGATGTTAACCAACTATCCAAACACCCTTTTATTATCAGGAAACACTTCTCCACTTATCCTCAAACCATCTCTATATCAGAAGCATAATACTCACTTTCTTGTATACTTGAAGTTCACATCCCATTCTTTAGCAATCTTGATAACAACATTAGACTTTTTCACTTGCAAACTCATGAGTTGCATCTTGATGCCATCAATGATTACTTTGAATAGGCAATCTTCATCTTTCTTGTCATCGGTGAATATCCTCCCATTTCTTTCCTTCCAAATATGGTACACCACTGCTCCCAGACTTATTCGCCTTAAAACACTTCCAATTGAGTTGTTGCACTTCATGTTACCAAATTCTTTTACAATATCATTCCAGTTAGAAGCCTGAACTTTTAGCCTTAGCTTTTGTAATAATCTCCTCCAAACCTTCTCACTATATTCACACTTAAAGAATAAGTGGTCATGTGAATCTCTGCATTTCAAACATAATGGACAAGACAATTGCTGATTGTTCCACTTTTCCATTCTATCTTGTGTAAGCAATCTTCCCATCACAGCAATCCAAATAATAAGAGCATCTTTTGGTAAACATTGGCTAAACCAAATCACTTTCCACCACATAACTTTTTCTTTCTTCTCCCTCATGTCCTCCCACACATTTTTAACAGAGAATTTTACACTATTACCATCATTAGTTCTCCACTTACGTTCATCTTCAATATCAGGTCTGAGCTTTGGTACACTAATGTTGTAAACACTAGGTAACATTTCTGCCCAATGATCAGGCCATTTCCATTTATTCTCCACAATCATGTCAGCAATAGTATTACCATTTTGGAATCTAGCATCATAAACATCTCTGTAACTAACAAATTGCCTCAAATCTCCCATATCATTCCAAGTGTTGTGCCAAACAGAGGTGTTCTTCCCATTTCCAATATGATGAATAATATGCTTTCTTACTTTAACTCTTTGACCCAATATAGCTTTCCATATACAACTATCTTGACCTTCTTCTTCTACTTCCCAAATACTCTTACCCTTCAACTTAACACAATTTACCCATTTAACCCACAGACTCTCCTTCTTAGTGGCTATATTCCAGATTTGCTTCATTAACAACACTTCATTCCATTGATTGACATTTTTTAACCCCAATCCACCTTCACTTTTAGGAAAACACAAATTATGCCAAGAAACTTTTGCCTTCCCTCTACCACTTAGACTTTGATTCCATAAGAAGTGTTTAAAGACTTTTTCAATATCCTTGGCTACAGTTTTAGGTAATAGAAACACAGCAGCCAAGTAAGTGTGCATAGATGCTAGAACAGATGCAATTAGCTGTAATCTTCCAGCATATGACAGGCTATTATTCTTCCAGTCCAACACTTTCCCTTTCACTTTATCTAGTAGAGGTTTGCAATCATTAATACTTAACTTTTTTGCAACTAAAGGAACCCCTAAGTACTTAACTGGTAACTTCCCCACTTAAAATGGTAAAATGTTGAGAATCCTGTTCTTTTCCCCACACTCCACATTACTGAAGAAGACAGTACTTTTCCCAATGTTTGGCTTCAATCCAGATATGCTACTGAAAACTTCTAGAGCTCCCTTGATAATAGTGACAGAGTGTAAATCTCCATGGCTTAACACTAACAGGTCATCAGCAAAGGATAGGTGTGTGATTTTCAATTCCTTGCATCCTTTATGAAACTTGAAGTTCTTATCCTTTTCTACTTTATTTGCCAAGATCAAAGAGAAAACCTCCATTACTAGGGTGAATAAGTAAGGGGATATAGGGTCCCCTTGTCTTAAACCCCTTTCACTTTTAAAGAAACCTTCTCTATTACCATTCAGACTAATGGAGAATGTAGCAGACTTTACACAGCTCATAATCCAGTTTACCATCTTTGAATGAAATCCAAATCTAATCAATGTACACTAAAGAAAATCCCAGTCCACTGTATCATAAGCTTTAGCTATGTCAATCTTCAAGGCACATCTTTTAGGACCATTCTTCCTGTTGTACCCTTTCAACAATTCCTGAGTAATGAGAAGATTATCTTGAATGAGCCTCCCAGGAATGAAAGCACTCTGATTAAGGTTAACAATCTTGTGAAGCCCATCTTTTATTCTATTAGTAAGAATCTTACTAATCACTTTATATATGACATTGCAACAAGATATTGGTCTGAACTCTGATACTTTTAATGGTTGCTGAGTTTTGGGAACAAGAGTTATCACTGTTGCATTAATTTCTTTAAGCAGTTTCCCAGTAATGAAGAATTCTTTAATAGCAGCACAAACATCAACTCCAATTACACCCCATGATTTCTTAAAGAACACAGAAGAGAACCCATCAGGTCCAGGAGCTTTGATATCTCCAATCTCAAAAACAGCCTCCTTTATTTCATTATCAGTCACTTCTCTAATCATTCCTATAGCTTCAGTTTCAGAAAGTTTTGAGGTAAACAGATCCTCCATATTACTCATATCTTCCACAATGTCTTTTTTCCCCAGAAAACTCTGAAAATGCTCAACAAATTTTCTAGCAACCTCTTCTCCTTCAAATCTGTTTCCTTGCTCATCACATATGCTCATAACTCTATTAGTGTACTTTTTACCCTTCACAACTTTATGAAAATAACTGCTATTCTTATCACCTTTGCTAATCCAATCAATCTTAGCCATTTGAAAAAGTAATTTCTCCTCATCATCTACAACTTCTATGTATTTATCTAACAAATTAGCTTCATTAGCTTTAATCACAGGGTTAAAAGGAAACTTATCATCTTCAAGTTGGGCAATTTTAAGTTCCTCTTTCAGCTTCTTAACATTTTCAAATAAGTTCCCATTTTTCCAACTAAGCTTTTTCAAATGTTGCTTCATATTTTTAAGTCTCTTAACCAGTCTATACATAGCAACACTATTTACCTCAATGTCCCATTCCTTCTTCACAATATCTAAGAACTCAGACTTATCAGCCACATAATTGGAAAATCTAAAAGCTTTAGTCTGTTTTTTCCTACCATTAGGTATAATGAGAACCACAGCAGTATGATCAGAAGTCATATAAGGCAGAAAATTAACATAAGCCTGAGAAAATTTCACTATGAAAGCATCATTAGCCATACCCCTATCCAATTTTTTTCATAATACTAGTAGCAGGGTTTTTAGGAGACTTAAGCCATGTAAAAAATAATCCAGTACTACAAATATCAACAACTTCTATTGTATTAACACACTCCTTAAACTCATTCATATCATTGGTCAAAGCAGACCCCCCAGCAGAGTGTTCCTGGACATTAAGAGTTACATTAAAATCACCAATTAGAACCCAAGGTTGGTCAGCAACAATATTTTTAATAGTCTTTGCTGATATGTTTTGAAGCATTCTCTTTTCCTTCAGGCTTAAGCTTTGATATTCTTGCACCTCGCTCTCCACTACTTTTTTGTTCAAATTGGAGTCGGACAACAGAATCTTTGCCAGTATTTCTTTCTCAAGTCTTCTATCTGTTTGTCTTGTTCTTTTCCTTCTTTTTCAAACCCAGCATCAAAGATCTTGTTTCATACGTAGGTTTCCATGTGCCTCATAGTGAAAATTCCACAATCAATGTAATTGTTTTTGGTTTGCCATGGCATTTTCACATTACATATTATGTATTTGTTCAGTGCTGCAACATGTGGATACCCATTTTCTTTCAAGTACTTTAAAAAGAGATATCTCTGTAATAACAAATTAATAACAATGAGCTTCAACTTAACTACATTGATGAACATACATTTAATATACATAAAACTCTTACCAAAGCAATAATTTTTTTCTTGTATCTTTGCTTGACTGATATATTGTGATCCATGTTGTCAAGAATATGGACTTGAGCTTCTTTCAAGTTGAAACAGACCACATAGAAGTGTTCATCAGCGAGCATCATCGGGAAAAACATCTGTTAAACATAGTGTTAAAATTTACAACTATCTATAAGTTAAACGTATTGTTAAGGATCTGCTAATCATCTGTTAAACATAGTTAAATAGAAGTCCTTACAAGGTCAATATCTCTGATAGATTCATAAGCAGTAGATATAAAGAGAAGATTTCTCATGGTTATGTAAAACATTGTTTTGAGTTGCTTCGAGTTTAGAGCCATGTTCTCCATATTTTGTGTCTGTGGTTCATCAATATTAGTCAAAGCAAACGTAAATTGATTTTAACTATTGAATCATAATTGATAAAAAAATTTCTAACTTACAATAGCTGATGTATGGCAATATAGCTTCCTCAATGATCCTGGGATCCTTTTCTCTTCTGCCATGTTAAGTAAAAACGCCCACATATCTATCACTCCTGAACTGATTTCAAATCCTTCTTTTCAGCTCTCAAAGTGGATTCTTTGACCATCAACAAAGAATGAATGAAATAACACATCACTGCAATTTCATTTTAAGATAATATATTAGAAAAAAATAATACTATTGATTAAAAATATGATTTTTTTAAATTGATGAACCTAATACATATTTACTTACTCAAGATCTCCTCTTGCAGAGAAAATTGTATCAGCCACCCTTTTTTCCATCTCCTGTACTTTGTTCTTCATTGCAACAACTCTTTGTACATACGGAGATTTTAGTGATTCAGTAGGCTTGACTTTTCTCTTTTATTTTAAATCTTCTAAGCCTTCTTCACCTTCTTTATTTTTCTTCATCTGTTCGTGTATTTTAAGCTTTTGAGCGATTGTGTTGAAAGAATTTAATGGCATTGTAAAATCTTCATCTACTATTTCATTCATTCTTAATTTTTCTTCTGGTGATAGGGGAACAAATGATATGGGTGTTATCATATTTGGTTGTTCTTCATCTTGTTGGGAAGACTTTCTCCATTTTGTTCCTGTTTTATTCATTTTTAAAGCTTCCTCTTGAATTCTTTGCCAAACACTGCCTTCAATTTTCTCGCTCAATAATTCTGACGATGTATGCAAGAAAGATGTCTTTTTGAGCAACTCATCCAATATCTGCTCGGGGTCTTTCTTCTCTTCAAACAAAACCAAAGCCTTATTCTGAAATTGCTCTGTATTGAATATTGGGAATTCTGGTGTTTGCATATGTTTTCAGGTAAAGGTTCATCAGGCAATTCTAGTGTTATTCTGAAATCAATTATAAGTTCATCAATAAGGTACAAAATTGTTTTTGAGTTTATTACCTATTTTTTACGTTCAATCATTCCAACTTCTTTCATAAACGCTGGATCCAAGAACATTTGAGTTAACGACTCTGTCGGTATGTCCGGTTGATGTTCATCAGTTTCTTTAGATGTTTCCTTAGGCTCGGGGCCATCCTTATCATCAGCCATCATTAACATCAGCATTGGGCTCTCATCTTCACTTTGTGAGGCCTCGAATGTTGTCCTGTTAACCAATCTGTTCATCCAGTCCCTTACTTCCAACAGTGATTCATTTCGGGGGTATATCTCCAATCCAGTCCTTAGCATGTCATCTATATTAATTTTCATTTCTTGAAATAAGGACAACATGTTTCGCAGAGAGTGACTGAATTCCTGTCATTAATATAATCAAATAAGTATAGAGTCGTTCTAATGTATTCTAACAATGATAATTGATGAACCTCATTCTAATGTATTCTAACAATACATAACACTGGCCAAATGATTGATGAACCTCATTCTAATGTATTCTAACAGATGTTAATCTATGTTAATCTATTTAAATTATTTAAAGTTATTATTGCTTTTAGTAAGACTAAAGATTTTTACCTCAGCGGACTTGAATTGGGAATACTCCCCTTGAAATTCTAGTATCCTTGCTGATAACTGTTGTTGGGAGAGCATAACACTTGAGGTTGATGGTTCATCATTTGCATTTTCAGTTGTTTGATCGGTTCCAGTCATTGGATAAGCCATTTCTATTTCATTGGTTCCGGTCATTTGATCAGCCATTTCAATGTTTTCATCAGTTCCGGTCATTTGTATATCAACATCTGTTAATTGATGAACCATATATAAGAAATTCAAATATACAAACTTCAAATATATCTCAACTAATATGCAAACATTGAAATATACAGAATAGATTTTTACCATTTGGCTGTGGATCTTCCCATTGATTCTCTTGAATATCATCTATATGAAGATCATTAGTCACTTGCTCATCAACGTGATCTGTCTTGGGAGAATTTGATGTTCTTCTCCTTTTGTTTCCGACACGGTTTTTGAATATGTTCATCGAATATCGGTTTTGAGGAGATAGTGAACTTTTTTTCCTTTTATGTTTTTTTTCCTACATGTTATCAACCATTTTTCATAAGTTTTTATAAGTTATAACATGAAAGAATATTTACTGGAATTTTAAAAGGTAATTTATAAGTGTATTTCATAATCTATTTTAGATAACTACTTCTTTTTGCCAACAGGTTCAACAGGTTCATCAATAAGTTACAACAGGTTCATCAATAAGAATGTCTCGATACATACCTTGTTGATCATTTTTCTCCCCTGCTTCTTCTTCGATCACTGGCTGTATATTCGCATCATAGGCATCATATGTTGGCTCTACATCTTTTTCTTATCCATCAGTTTCTGAATTTAGAAACAAGGTGTAAAGATTCAATCGTCCAAAAAACACATAACACATGTAAAAAATACATCTGATGAACATTTAACAAAATCATACCTACAGTCATCTGTAAATCCTTCTTTTCAGGAGTCAACCGATTACTAATAACGCTTCTTGTCCATTTTTTCTTGGGTGGTGGTTCTTCAACGTTTTGGCCTTCTGCTCCAGCATTCTCTTGGTCATCATGATTCTCTTCATCATCGCTATCAGGATTCTCTTGATTATCATCATTCTATCTTGATCATCATCATTCTCTTTATCATCATTATTCTCTTGTTCATCATCATTGTCTTCTTCTTTATCATTCTCTTCATCATCATCATCATCATTATTTTCATCAACATCATCATTATTTTCATCATCATCATTATTTTCATCCTCTAGGAGCTCTTTTTCTCCTTCTTCTTCTTCCTTGAATTCTTCTTCTTTAGGAGTTCTAGGAGCTCTTCCTTTTCTGATTTTTCCAAACATCATTTCTTCTAGTTCTTCCAACAAGTTTGTTTTCCAGTATTTAAACACTAAGATTTTTGGTTTCTTTAGAAGAGAGTTGGCAAATATCACCTGCAAATTTTAAGTTAATGTCAGATTTAAAAGAATGTAACTGATGAACCAAAAACACACAACAAAATTTTAAGTACAGAGTAATTACCTCCAATGGCAAGATTGGTCCAAAGTATCGCCTGCCCAGTTTTCAATTAATCCTTTCATTCTTCATATAATGCACCACATATTCGCACCAGTCCAATTATTTCACCAACTCAATATCGGAAAGAGATGGGATGACTGCTATGTTCAGAGTTCCCATTGTTCCCACATAAGACATAATAGTACAAAACAATGCTATTATGTTCATCTTAAAAAGCTTTCCACAATCATTTTTCTTAATTTGTTTCTTAATTACAGGCATCAAATGTTTATTAGCATACATCCTAGAATCACCCGTGAGATTGGATTGTTTTTTCCATTCTATGTATGATTCATTTGACCGTTCCTTCAAAACATCACAGACATCTACTGCATACTTGCCCATTGGGAATCCGAATGTATGGTGCACAAGCTCAGCGGTTATTTTTATGGTTTCACCAAAGAAAGTTAGATTTCCTGATTTACCTTCAAACCTTTCTAACAACCGATACCCTAACCGACTTGGCATTACGTTTATTCCGAAGTCCAACAATGATTGAAAGCCCATACGTTTAACTGCCTGGTTTTGGTCCGTTGTTATCTTCTGAATAACCTCATGTAGTGGTCCAGGAGAATTTTTTATTTGAATCATTGGAAATTTATCTTCGTTAGGTTTGAGAATTTGGCGAAGATTTAGTCCAGGCTTAAGGTCCTCAGAAAGAACAGGTTGGGAAGGTTTGGAGGGTTTTGATGAACCTGAAGGTTTTGATGAACCAGAAGGTTTCGATGAAACAGAAGGTTTTTTAGAAGCAGTTGCAGGTATTTTAGGTTTTTTAGAAACTGCTTTATCAACTTTTGATGATGCACCAACTCTTTTATTAGTAAAAGCATCTTTGACGAAGTCGTCATCACTAGGAGAATAAGTTTTTAAAGTCATAGGTTTCTTTGCTTTTTCAGCTCCTTTCCCTATCCAATAAAAAAAAACATCAATTGATAAATATTCTTTCAATGAAAAATAACTATAAACACTGTTTTTCATCTAAAAACTTGAAGACCATGATAAATGATAACACATGCCAAATGATTGATGAACCTCATTCTAATCTATTTTAACAACACAAAACACATACTACAGGCCAAATAGTTGATGAACCTTAATCTAATTTATTCTACCAAGTTACTCTAACAAATCCGCAACGTACTAAGCAAACCATGATAACTAGCAATTACTGATGAACCTCATTCTAATGTATTTTAACAAGTTATTGTACCGAATGCACAACCTACTAAGTAAACCATGATACAAGCAATAATTGATGAACCTTATTCTAATGTATTCTAACAAGATATTTTTTAGAATGCACAACCTACTAAGTAAACCATGATACAATCAATAACTGATGAACCTCATTCTAATATATTCTAACAAGATATTTTTTAGAATTCACAACCTACTAAGTAAACCATGATACAATCAATAAGTGATGAACCTCATTCTAATGTATTCTAACAAGATATTTTTTCAGAATGCACAACCTACTAATTAAACTATGATACAATCAATAACTGATGAACCTCATTCTAATATATTCTAACAAGATATTTTTCAGAATGCACAACCTACTAAGTAAACCATGATACAATCAATAACTGATGAACCTCATTCTAATCTATTCTAACAAGATATTTTACAGAATCCACAACCTACTAAGTAAACCATGATACAAGCAATAACTGATGAACCTCATTCTAATCTATTCTAACAAGATATTTTTCAGAATGCACAACCTACTAATTAAACCATGATACAATCAATAACTGATGAACCTCATTCTAATATATTCTAACAAGATATTTTTCAGAATGCACAACCTACTAAGTAAACCATGATACAATCAATAACTGATGAACCTCATTCTAATCTATTCTAACAATATATTTTACAGAATCCACAACCTACTAAGTAAACCATGATACAAGCAATAAATGATGAACCTCATTCTAATCTATTTTAGCAAGATATTTTAAAAAATCTACAACCTACTAAGTAAATCATGATTCAAGCAATAACTGATGAACCTCATTCTAATATATTCTAACAAGCTATAACTGATGAACCTCATTATTTTTTTTTATTCTAACTGCTGAACCTCATTCTTTTATTAATCAAATATACCTTTTAAAGATGGTCGGTCTTGGAATCGTTTTGATCTCCTTTCTCCCAAGGTTGGACTCTTACTGCTTCTAGATTCTAAAAAAAAAAAAAATTAAAAAAAAAATTAAAATCATATTATTAAAGTAAAAAAATAAACTGATAAAAAAATCTAATTTTTATGCATTTTTATTTTCTAAAAAATATGCATTTTATTTTCCAAAAAAATAAACTAATAACAAAATCTAATTCTTATGCATTTTATTTTCTAAAAATATTCTAATTCTTATGCATGTACAAATTAAAATTAAAAATAATAATAAAAAAAAATAAATAACCAAAAATTAACCCTAAAAATTAAATTAAATTAATCTAAAATTACTAGTTTGATTCATCTTTTGCGAGCGTAAATCAATGACAATTAATCTTTTGCGAGCGTAAATCAATGACAGATGATCGGAAATTCAAACCCTATTTTTTTCCCCAAATTTTGATCGGAAATTGACGGTTTTTTGTGTGTGTGAATTAGTGTGTGTTAAATGAATGTGAGAGTAGAGAAGTTGTTTGGTGGAAAGTGGGAAGAGAATCGGGGTTGTAAATTTACGCTTATACCCCTTCTATTAGAAAAGGCGTGTTTTTTTTTCTCATTTAAATATGGACCGTGAGATTGTGTTTAGTCAAATATTTGACTGATCGGATGGTGGAAAAATGTTTTTAGCCTTTTTAATTTGCATCCCCTTTTTAGAGGATCGCATCTCTGGACCTAAGACACTGGCCAAGCAACTCGACGGGCTCAGTTGGAAATAAAATAAAATATGGTTATTTCCAAAAAGGTCCGGCCTATACATAAAGACACTCGGTCTAGCTAATGGATCAGGTATGATCTAGTAATCTACGATCCATTTCTCTCTAATCACTTGAAACTCGAAAGAAAACATACACTACTTATTACGGGGCTTCGCATTAAAATCACAACGCTCAATGTTCACCGCTCAGCGCTCTGAAATGCTTCTAAAAGCTCTACGCCAAACACACCAGTAGTTTGGCAAAACAAATTACCTTGACTTTTGACTTTATCAACAATTAAACTTACACTTTCAGCGAGCAAAAAAGTTACTCATACCGCACTTGATAAATTTGGGACGTCTAGATCTAGTTAACTTTGGCGTTAATATACCTAAATACAAATGATGTTTAAATCACTAGTCGATCTTGAATGAGCATTCAGTGACAAACTAGGATTTGATCATACATAAAAAGTCTCGTTTTTTAACCAAAGCTTACTTTTCGAAAATCTAAATTCCCCAAAAGGCCGTGGCACTTGACTGCTTCCAATGTATTTAACCTGCCATGAATACAACAATAAAGCAGAAAACATTTCAAACAAAGAAAAGAGCAAAGCCTAAATAAAACTACCAAACTAACAAGCACTTTTCTAAAATAATATTTTTACTAAAATCACGGCATTGTTCCCCCTTTAATATATATGGACAGAACACACGTACACGTACCAAGTAACAACTTATGCATATGTTCTCCCTTAACTAACTTGGTTGCTTGCATATCAACTAAGAGGACTTCTGATTAGTGTTCGTTTTCTTTTCCCAGCATACAATATTAAATGTTTAACGAAACAGTATATATCCAAAAGACACTTTAAAAATAAAATAAATATACAAGGAAACCACAATAAGAATGCATACCAGCTGATGTTATGCAGTATTAAATCAGTCATTAAGTTGCGATGATCTTCATCAAGGTACCGAGTTTATCTTCCTCTACCTCTCGGAGTTTCACATCGGGGTGATTACTCCATAGCAGTGATATTTCTTTGTCACATATCACTTCCAGTGGACTTAAATTCTCAACTGATGATGGCAGCTCATCCAGCCCCATGCAACCTCTCATATGAATTGTTTGCAAACAACGCAGCTCACCTATCTCCACTGGCAACTTTCTCAGATTTAAACAGTCAGATATATCGAGAATTTTTAATTTCTCAAGGTTTTTGAGTGATTTAGGCAATGTTGTGAGATTTGAACATGACGCAAGGCGCAAAACTTCCAAATTTGTCAAGTTTCCAAATTCTTCCGAAAGTGAAGTCAGCTCATGGCAATTAGTGATGCTGAGTTTTGTAAGGCAAACTAGATTGCATAGCATTTCAGGAAACATAACTAAATCATCACAGGAGTCGATATCCAACTCCAAGAGACTTGACAGCTTGTTACGGTTTACAACTGTCTGTTCATTGAAACTGTCGCCTATTTTGCACATGATCAATGACAATTTCTGCAAGTTTTCCAACTTGAGTATTGATGTAATAATCGAAGATATTGAAATATGATCCAACCTAATGGTAGTTAAACAAGATAAATGTTGTGCAGCAGGGAAGTTCTCAAGTTCTGAGAAGCTATATCCGTAGTTTGTGATGATTAGGACCTTTAATTTGTCCATTCTATGCATAAATTGTGGCAGGGGATGTGTCTTTGTCAAGAAGTTACATACAAAAACTTCCACTCTAGGGACTTGTATGTTGTTCCATATCGAAGAATTTCTTTCGTCTGTCATTAGTGGCATGAATAGTATGATTAAAATAATGGCTAATTACATTAATTTCTGACTAAGGGGAAATAAGTCATACAGACCTGTGGTAATTGACAATAAACGGGCGTTGACAGTCTCTGGTATTTGGGGAAGATCTGGTTCACCTGGATTTATGATTAACCGCTCTCTGAGTTCTATTGGCTCTTTACTGCTCAACAGAATAGCTAGCGCTCTCAGCATATCGTGCTGCATAACAGATTCCTCTTCACAATGGTAGGCAGTAGTAGGAAAATGTTGCCTTTAGAAAAAAAATTAGAATAATAGGTAAGTGTTTCATGCAATCTAATACAAATTATAACCAAATGATAGTATATTCCTACCAGCTGTTAAGGAGCATATGTACCTTATTGGAAACAAAGTTGCAAGGTTTCTGAAGGAGAGTTCCAAGAGGATGTTTTGGGTAGCTAATCCCTCTTCATCGTGCCTGTATAAATGGACCCACATATCCATAAGCGCAGTGGCGGCTATCTTTTGATCTTCAGGAAACGATCCCAGGTCTATATAACATTGCTTGATTTCAGGCTGATCCTTAAACTGATGCAATGTTTTTTCTAGAGATTTTAATATAAGATCATGCTGGTCCCAAACAGATTTCTTTCTTTTAGACAGTTCACTGAACAGGCTTTGCCATCGTGCAATTGGTTTCCCTTTTAGCGAACCACCAATCACACTAAGGGCCAGCGGATGATTCTTGCAACAGTTAACCAACTACATAGTATTAGGTATTATTAGTTGGTTAAGATTTGAAAAAGTAAAACCAAAACGAATATTAAAAAATTTGAAAATATGAAAATGGTTAAGTTATGTAGAAAAGTATTTCACATACTCAACCTTCTCAACAAGATCATTCCGTGCATCATTTTGGTCGCTTTCATTTTCTGAAAATGACGAGCGGCGGAAAAGTTTGGCAGCGTGTTGAGGGTCTAAAGGGTCCAGTTTATATGTTCTGAATTGCGGAAAGTTGGTCCTAGATGTGACCAGAATCCTATATCCAGATGACTTGAACCTGAAGCTCATTACGATGGAATCAGTATATACATCATCCAGTACTAATAGTACTTCAGATTTATTTGCATTCAAAAAGCTCCCCCATTGATGGACCGCGTCTTCATCGCTACTAAACTCAAGCGGCAGACCCCCATGGCTATTCTGAAGTAAATTTTTGATGATGACCCTTAAGTTGGGGGTGCTTGAGATAGTAACAAAGTAGATGTTCCTACCAAATTTTCCTGATTCAAGTGAAATCACTATCATTAAATAGAGTTGACAAAAAGAATAAGCTAAAGTATTAAGATGTAGTTTAGAAACCTCGTTTATTGGATCAACCAGTTTCATCAAGGAACATATCACACATGCATGTTATAAATTACAGAGGCAAAATGCAACAATAATACTTCGTCTTTTAAGATAGTAAAATTATTCCTGAATAGGTAGTAGGGTATGTTGGATTTGTAGCAGCAAGAGGTTATAGAGATTGAAGCTTATGATTGGTTTCATAAGATTGCATTTACATAATTTCTGAGAAATATACTTAGTATTTTGTAACTAAACTAAGTGATCAAATATCTGATCCAACATGAAATATGAATATAAACAGAACTGATTGAGAGAGTAAATTTATGCCTGATTTGAAAAAGTGACCCGCTGGCCGCTACTCCCAAACCAGTATACTAATGGTGCCTCATATTGAATCACTGGGATATCATAAAGGACCTATGTTGGCATTTATTTGGAATATAATTTTCATCTATTTGAACAGTTTTGGAGATTTGCCAGAACAACATAATCTAAAAAAAAAAAAAAAAAAAAAAAACACTTTTACCATTGTGACATGACACTTAGACCATTTATTCACTCTCTTTCTTTCCGTCTATCTTATTAACAAATCAACCCATCATTTTGTGAAAATTCTTTTGTAATTTTTATGTGGTTATAGCATTTCTTTTATTTTAAATAGTCATAGAGTTGTCCCTAATAAGATCAACTTGGGAATCAAAATTAATGAGCAAAAGAAGCAAAATATGAATAAAAAAGGGTTAGCACTAAAACATTACAGCAATTAAAATTGATTTCATTACCAATGTATGCATCTAAAAAAGGACAAGATTTACATACCTTCAATCTCAGGATCATGGCAGAGCATTTTGACTAAAGTAGTCTTCCCACAGCCTCCAGGAGCCGAAACAGCTACAACCGAACAATCATCATCAGTTGAATTCTCAAGCACCATCCTCTTCAACTTATTAACTTGATAATCAAATCCGATAACAACACCATTAAGCAACGGAACACCAGACGACCAACTACTCGAACTTCCTCTCTCGAAGACCTTCTTCAAATTTCTCACCTCCACCAATGTTTCCTTTACATCTCTACCCATTTGCAACTGAAGATGAAACTTTACAAACTTTGACAACGATTTGTTTAGCTCGTCCAACTTATTCGCATGGCGATATCTTTTCCATATATCATATCTGATATTTTCACATTCCCGAATGATTATTTCTGCTTCATTCATCAGATCAATGAACTGATTCGTTTCATCTCTACGGCGATCCAATTCTTCATTTAGTTTCTCCATATCATTGAATATCGGCCTCATACTTTCTATAGATTCTTTTATTTCGGTGAGTGTGGATTTAAAGTACCAGGTTTTCGCAAAAACATCTAAGATGACATCTAATAATTTAGAAGCAGCCGCATCTAACATTTTTCCAGCAATAAATGATTCTTCCATTGATGAGCTGAAAGATGTTCAATAAGTTAGAATTGATGTTATGATTGGTGAACAAGTTTGTTTGTGTTGCAAAAGAAAGAGGGAAGAACTGAAGAAGATTTTTATTTTAAAATATAAGAAAACAAATTGAAACATGGTTGTCCTAAATTTGACTATGTCAATATCAATGTAGCGAGTGTCTCAAGAAGGAAAAAAAAAGACCCAAGTGCTTAAAAACATTTTAAACAATTGAACAATAAAAGTATGATATTTCTTAATTATATCTTACTAGCTCGGAAGGTTTTAAGTCTGTGCAATCACAGCCATATGATAATTCATCAGAATTTCTCCTAGTGATTTAACCAAACATTAATCTCTTTTTAACATTTCATTTGAAGCCTTCCTGTTAACAATAATCAACCTTACATAGTCCTTCTAACAAAAATAAAACTAACTTCTATAAGCTCAAATCTTGTATAACATGTATACTATAAGACTTGTGATGCTAACTGTTACTTTACAGAAACTGTACAATATACTTCAACCCAAGCATAACTACACCCAACCGAATAAATAACAAGAATGCTTTTGAAAAACTCACAAGTATAGACACCCTTCCCGTTACAACCAAAAGAAGAGTGTCTTATCAGATTCCTCACATGTGAACAGAATTTCCATCAGATTCCACAAAGACTAAAAATAAAACCACAAAAGGAACCACAATTCCTAATCTCTGAAACAACAAACAATCAACCACACGATCACGCAAACAAAGAATTCAAAAATGAGAGAATCAAAATCAAGCGAGTGCGAAAAATAACAATTGTAAGAATAGGAATCCTAATCCCATAATCTACCCAAAACTCATAGGCTTGTGGCTTATTACATAATCAAACCTAAGTTCAGATAACATAACTGTAACACCCATGTCTCGACGTAGGAATGGAAGGTCACATCAGATGTCAAAACCACTACAAATCCAAACATAGTCTCCAGTTACAATTGTTAAAAGTTACGTATAAATATTAATTAGTAAATGTCTAGTATCGAACCCGAGACCTCGGGATTGCACACTTTACAAACAAGAATAATGTAAATAAATATATATATGTTAAATGTATCGTATATATATATTTATAAACACTTAAGGGACTAAATAATCATTAATATTAAACGTAAGTATTAATTATTATTAAGGGATAAGAGAACGAGGACTAGAGTGTAACTTGGGAGTCAAGAAGGATCTAGAAACACCCCAAGGGTGCCTAGGCCGGTCGAAGCCCACACCATGGGTCGATCCACCCTTGCTTGTGCTCCAAGGAATCACCTAGTATATATACAAGGCCAAGGATTAGGGTTTCATATCTCTTGTGCACACACACAAAACCCTAAAGTTTTCTTCTCCTTGTTTCTTCTCTTGGTCGATCGATCCTCACTCCCATAAGGGTTTTAGGATCGAAATTTTCATAAGCAAATTAAGTGTTTTGTTTACTTGCATCAAACCTTTATTCGTTGGTAGTTTGTGTGTACAAGAACGAGGTAATTACTTACTTTAGTAATTATCAAGAGATCGATAAACAAAACGGTAAGGGGTTTATCATTGATCTAATTGTACAAGAATCAAGGTTTATTTGAAGTGCATCGGGTATGTTTTCTATTTATGTTTTAGTTAATCTTTATACGTGTTATTACTTGATCCTAGCTTCCGCAATATGTGTACTTTGATTGTCAAACTCTAACAGTGGCATCACGAGCCATGGATAACATGTAATTGATTACTAAAACGTAATAAAAATCGGATCTTTAATTGTTTTAGATACATGTTTTTCTAGGGTTTTCTTTAAATTTAAAAAAAAAAAAAAAAAATTTTTTGTAACCCTAACCCTAATTTTAAGGGGGGGGGTCGATTTCCACTATAAAACCCTAATTAGGGTTTGTGGTTTTCTTGATTATATAATAATCATATAGAAACCCTAGGTCTAAACCGGTTTTTGTGAACATACTTGTGACCTATGTGCTAATTGTTAGGTTAATCCGTGACGAAACATGCATGTTAGTCATGGATCTTGTTTGTTTATTTATGTCACATGTTTTAAATAGATCTAAAATTGGGGAAGACTCCATATATATTAAAATCAATTTATATGCTATGTGGTGTGTATATTATCTTTGGCCTACGCAATTGATTCGTCAATGTATGTGGCTCCACTTCCATTAAGAAGGGAAGGCCTTAGGTGATTACATGCATAATTATACCTAGAATTGATTTTATTAGGATCTTTTAATATGGTTTGCATGTGGCTAATTGTTTCAGGTTTTATTATTAGTTGTTTATTTTCTTTAAATTACTTGTTTTATTGTTTTCTTAATTGTTTGACTTGATGTAAGCAATAAAAAGGGTGATTTTCATAAAAGAAAATAATATGGACTAATAATTTTGAAACCCTAAAGTGATAAAGTAAGAATCTTGCAAGGTCTTATTGACAATCGTGGTCCGATTCGCACGGTAATCAGCTCCCAGTCGAGACTAGCAAAATTCAAACTTTATTACTATTTTGAGATTGAATCCATAAACTTTTGCTTGAATGATGTTTTGTGCAAATATGTTTTTAAAATTAAGTCTTTTAAGATGATATTCATAACCGTGATTTGAAGGCTTAGAAAAGAGCCTTAGAGTCTGCCTTGGTTATCACAATCTTGAATATGTCTTAAACGAATTACTTTTAAAATCATATGTTGTAGAAAGTCATCTTAGGGTTTTGGCATAAACCTCAAGTAAAACTTTGTGTATTAATTTCACGAATTGGATATAAAAAGTTTTTATGAAAACTTATGTTATAAAGATGAGTGCATGCATCTTTGTACATATTTTGATTGACATATCAAAAATAAATACCCTTTATAATTTAAGTTACATGCCATCTACCTATAAGAAACACTTGGAATTTTAATTTAGTAAACGTGAGACCTAGGCTAAATTACTATAACAAGGTAAAATTCTTTTAACGCGTGAGACCATAATTGTAATTTTACAGTTTCTAAGGTAGACGACTTAATTAAGTTGTGCGTGAGACCTAGAACTTAAGGCATGAGATGGGATGAAACATGCTTACAAGGCAAATTGATGAATCAATTTGATGTAATTCCCATAATGATCTAGGAATTGGAAATCTTGTTTGCCAATTATTGTTCGACAGATTACTATCTTTTGTACTTTCACCACTAGCAGATCAACTGATGTGGTGGAACTATGTAAAGTTAGATCCTAGGTTTTCAAGAAAATTTTGGTGGTTATATGAATATAACTAATGGGTATTTTATTTTCTTGAAGATATTTATTATCGAAAATACTAATGTTTGAACTTTTATCTGTAGATATGGCTCAACCCGATACCCCATCTGTGATTTCTGCTTTCAAGAGTCATCTTGAGAGAGAGAAACTGACTGGAAAGAATTTCAATGATTGGTACCGCTCACTTAGAATTGTCTTGAGGTCGACCGGTAAAATGGACTATTTGACCGAAGAATGCCCAGCTGAGCCTGCTGCTTCTGAACCAGAAGCAGTCAAGGCGGCATGGAGGGTGGAACATGCTAAGTTTAATGAGGTTGCTTGTTTAATGCTCACTAGCATGAGTGCTCAATTGCAAAAGAAGTTTGAGTACTTTTTCCCAAAAGATATGCTTGATGTTCTTAGGCAATCTTATGAGAAACCACCAGCAGTTGAATTGTATGATGAATTGGACAAGCTACATAACTGCAAGCATGGTGATGGTAAACCAGTTGAAGATTATGTGACTGAGATGAAGGAATCTTTTGATCAGCTTCACAGAATTGGATTTGGTTACCCTGACAATGTGCAAGTGCACTTGATCAACAGGTCCCTTAACAAGGACTTTGCTGGTTTTGTGCAGAACTTCAATATGCACTGCTCGGGGAAGACAGTATCTGAATTACTCGCATTGCTTATTGAGTATGAGAAAAGTCTACCAGCCAAGGTCAAGAATCCTACCCCGCAAGTGTTGGCAATTCATGGTGGGAGAATCCAGAAGAAATCGCATGTGAACAAAGGCAAAGGGAAGGTTAACAAAGGCAAGCAGGTCATGGCCTATCAACCTGAACCCAAGATGAAGCAACATCAGCCTAAGCAGAAAAAGGTGAATCCACCAAACAAGAAGGATCAGGCATGTCACCATTGTCATGAAAAGGGCCATTGGAAGCGCAATTGTCCTCTCTATATTCATGACTTGCGACTCAAGAAGCAGGGGAATGAAGCTGGTAACCCCAGTTCATCAGGTGCGTTCTTTATGATTGAATTATTCACTCTTACTCCTAAATTGAATTCATGGGTATATGATACGGGATGTGGCATTCATATTTGCAATACCTTGCAGGGGTTTAGAGTTGAGAGAAAGCTGGCCTATGGACAACAATTCTTGCACGTTGGTAACGGAGCGCATGCAGGAGTTGAAGCTATAGGAGTTTATGATTTAGTGTTGCCTTCGGGCTTAGTACTATCTTTAAATAATTGTCATTATGCACCGTCAATTGTTAGAGGTGTAATTTCATTTTCATGTTTGTTGAACCTTGGTTTTGAGCATACTATTTCTAGCAATGGAATTTCGGTTTCTTTAAATGGTGTTTTTTATTTTAATGCTATTGCTGTGAATGGTGTCTTTGAAATTGATATGAATGATAATGATAAAGCTTTTGTTAAAAATAATTCAATGTATAGCATCAACAATAAGAGAATCAAGAAAGGTCTGGATTCATCTTATCTTTGGCATTGTCGACTTGCTCACATTGGCAAAGATCGCATGAAAAAGCTGCAACATGATGGGCTTTTAGAAAAGATCAATGATGAATCATTTGATAAATGCGAATCTTGCATTGCTGGGAAAATGACTAAGAAACCCTTTAAAAATAGGATTGAAAGGGCGAATGATCTACTTGGTCTTATTCACACAGATGTGTGTGGACCACTTAGACATGTGTCAAGGAGAGGTGCTAGCTACTTCTTAACATTTACGGATGACTACAGCCGTTATGGTTATGTTTATTTACTTAAACATAAACATGAGGTGTTTGAGACATTCAAAGTGTTTAAAGCAGAAGTAGAGTTGCAACTAGGAAAGAAGATTAAAGCTCTTCGATCCGATAGAGGTGGTGAATACCTGAGTCAAGAGTTTATAGATTACTTAGCAAAGGAGGGAATTGTCCAGCACCTTACTTCTCCATATACTCCACAACAAAATGGTGTATCTGAAAGAAGGAATCGTACATTGCAAGATATGATACGATCTATGTTTAATCTAACAACTCTTCCTTACTCGTTTTGGGATTATGCCTTGGAATCTGCAGTTCGCATTTTAAATATGGTTCCAACAAAGAAGGTTGATAAGACTCCATATGAAGTATGGACTGGGAAAGTTCCTAACTTGTCTTATCTAAAGGTCTGGGGTTGTGAGGCGTATGTTAAACGTGACTCAGCAGACAAACTCCAACAAAGATCTGTAAAGTGCATCTTCGTAGGTTACCCTAAGGAAACTATGGGTTACTACTTTTATTACCCAGCTGAAAACAAGGTTTTTGTTGCAAGGTATGGAGACTTCTTAGAAAAGGAGCTCATATCTCAAGAATTCAGTGGGAGAGTATATGATCTGGAAGACGATCATGAAGATGTGACACCTTCTGAAAACACTAGCCAACTTCCTGAAGAACCTGAAAGTTTAGGTCCTCCACCAGAAGTTGAAGTGATTCCCGTTCGCAGATCTTCAAGATCTGTGAAGGCTCCTACACGTCTATGTTTAAACATGGAGTGTGATGACAACTTGATAGGGGATCTTGATGAACCTACAAGTTATAAAGCTGCTATGAATAGTCCAGAAAAGGAAAAATGGCAGGGAGCTATGAATGGGGAAATGCAATCCATGAAAGATAATGAAGTCTGGGAAGAAGTAGACCTACCTCCGGGTGCCAAGCTAGTTGGGAGTAAATGGCTCTACAAGAAGAAGACTGATATGGATGGCATTGTACACACCTATAAGGCCCGTTTGGTAGCTAAAGGCTATACTCAAACTTTAGGTGTTGACTATGAGGAGACCTTTTCTCCTGTAGCTGACATAAGGGCAATTAGGATTCTTATAGCCATAGCCGCTTACTATGACTATGAGATTTGGCAAATGGATGTCAAAACCGCCTTCTTAAATGGTCGCCTAGATGAAGACATCTATATGGCGCAGCCTGAGGGGTTTGTAAATCCAGAATTCCCAGATCGTGTATGCAAGCTTAAGAGATCCATTTATGGATTAAAGCAAGCATCACGACAATGGAATAAAAGATTTGATAGTGAAATTAAGAAGTATGGATTCACTCAAAATCTTGATGAGCCATGTGTATATCACAAAGCTAGTGGGAGTAATGTAATTTTCCTTATATTATATGTCGATGACATATTGATCATGGGGAATGACATTCCAAGTTTACAAAAGGTTAAGGAATATCTTGGAAGTTGTTTTTCTATGAAAGATCTAGGGGAAGCTGCATTTATTCTGGGAATCAAGATATATAGAGATAGATCTCAGCGATTAATTGGATTAAGCCAAAGTGCTTACATTGATAAAATATTGAAGAGATTCAGTATGCAAAATTCCAAGAAAGGATATTTGCCGATGCAAGAGCAACATGGCTTGAGCAACAAAGTTTGTGCTTCAACACCCGAAGAGGTGCAACGCATGAAGAGAGTCCCTTATGCTTCGGCTGTGGGATCTATAATGTATGCGGTAAAAAGCACAAGGCCTGATGTTGCGTTTGCTCAGAATTTAACCAGTCGATATCAGCAGAACCCAGGTGAAAAACACTGGACTGCTGTTAAGAATATTCTTAAGTACCTTAGGGCTACTAAAGAGATGTTCTTAGTATATGGGGGTACTCCATCTGCAGAGCTTGATGTAACAGGTTACTGCGATGCTTCTTGGAAAGGTGATAAAGATGATACGAAGTCTCAGACGGGTTATGTCTTTGTCATTAATGGAGGAGCTGTTGATTGGAGGAGCAAAAAGCAGAGTGTACTGGCGATGTCTGCTACAGAAAGTGAGTATATAGCTGCTTCAGAAGCTGCAATGGAAGCTGTTTGGATTAGGAAGTTTGTTTCAGGGCTTGGGGTTATGCCTTCGATTCAGCGACCTATAAAAATGTATTGTGACAACTCAGCCGCAATTACATTTGCCAATGAACCTGGAATCATGAGAGGCACCAGACATTTCCCGATTAAGCACCACTATGTCAGAGAACAAGTTGAGATAGGTGAAATCGAAATGCTCAAAGTTCACACAGATGAAAACTTAGCTGATCAATTTACAAAGCCTTTACCTGGCACCAAGCTTTACAAGCATGCTGAAGGAATAGGACTTAAATTAGCTGATAGTTTCATGCCCATTTGTGATTAGTATTTGGATAAAGGATGTAATGTACAATTATTAATATTTACTGAAATAAAATATTGGTTATGTTTATTTATTCATTGTCTTATTAATAATATATCCTATATTTGCATGTTTAAGATCCGTGAATAATTTATTATTCTAAATAGTCCGTTGTCGATTAATGATATGGGAATATCATTAAACTAAGACAATTTTGAGTATTGGTTTAGGATATACTTGAAAGTATATTGATGCGTAGTCATACCAATTTCACATGATATTCAATGAATTGAGTATTGGACTTATCCCAACAATATGATTTAAATTTATTGTGAGAATCATATTTAATAGTTATCCTCAGACTTGAGATACCAGATAAGTGTCATGGATGTAGTGCATTTTGTGGAGCAATCTACCGCTTACCGTAATTGGAAGTCATAAGGGTTGTTTTCAGAATGTTGCAAAGTTCATGGGTTATTCTTGTAGTCAAGAGAGAATTCGCTCCTTCTGATTTGTTCAGAAGTTTAATACTGCTGGGCCCCTCGTAGGGTTGACAAAATGTTTGCGTGGCCACGCCCAAAGTCTATCTGGAATACGTTCAGATGTTTTGGTAATTTTGTTCAATCATAAAGAGACGAGAAACAGAATTTAATAAAGAACCTCACATCTTTATTAAAGTAGTATTAGAGGCGAAAGGATAATAATAATGATGAATCATTAAAGGTTTTCCAGGAAACCTAGCTCAGGTCGAACTAGGGGCATTGGAGTGTTGCAAGACGCTAACCATTGTCATTTTACTATTAATAGATATACGAGTGGGAGCTGTTAAAAGTTACGTATAAATATTAATTAGTAAATGTCTAGTATCGAACCCGAGACCTCGGGATTGCACACTTTACAAACAAGAATAATGTAAATAAATATATATATGTTAAATGTATCGTATATATATATTTATAAACACTTAAGGGACTAAATAATCATTAATATTAAACGTAAGTATTAATTATTATTAAGGGATAAGAGAACGAGGACTAGAGTGTAACTTGGGAGTCAAGAAGGATCTAGAAACACCCCAAGGGTGCCTAGGCCGGTCGAAGCCCACACCATGGGTCGATCCACCCTTGCTTGTGCTCCAAGGAATCACCTAGTATATATACAAGGCCAAGGATTAGGGTTTCATATCTCTTGTGCACACACACAAAACCCTAAAGTTTTCTTCTCCTTGTTTCTTCTCTTGGTCGATCGATCCTCACTCCCATAAGGGTTTTAGGATCGAAATTTTCATAAGCAAATTAAGTGTTTTGTTTACTTGCATCAAACCTTTATTCGTTGGTAGTTTGTGTGTACAAGAACGAGGTAATTACTTACTTTAGTAATTATCAAGAGATCGATAAACAAAACGGTAAGGGGTTTATCATTGATCTAATTGTACAAGAATCAAGGTTTATTTGAAGTGCATCGGGTATGTTTTCTATTTATGTTTTAGTTAATCTTTATACGTGTTATTACTTGATCCTAGCTTCCGCAATATGTGTACTTTGATTGTCAAACTCTAACAACAATATCTCCTAAGTATTTTAGCTCTCTATATACACCCATGCCACAAAGAAAAGAGGTGCGGTTGATGTAACAGATTAGTGTGCGGACGTTGATCACAAAGAAAAGATAACGGCAAAAATGAATAGCAATAGTACAAACAAAACAATTTTTATTTTTCCAAAAACAAATCTACACAAATAGATCAACATGTTGCCACCAGAGTAATCAAAGAAATATGAGGCTTTGCCAACGAGCTAGGGGTTGGGAATTTTATATCGAGTGCCCTACTAAAAAGAATATCCAAAGTGCTTACTCGGGGTACCAAAATCATATTATCACATATCAAAATGATATACTTGGATTTGCGACTCCAAGTGCATCCCAAAGCGGAAGGTGTGTATGGACGCTACCAGTGGCGGAGCTTGAGCATTTCATTTGGGGGGCCGAAACCATCCTAGCATAAAACTAAGGCTACTCGCAGTAAGGAGAGACAATCCCTCCCAATTTCACTGTCACGTCAGCTTTCTCTGTCCAGCGACCTTCAGGCGATTGGGTGCCCCGTAAGGGCGACCTACACTACAAAAAACATACCCCACAAAAATACCTTTTCTACAAAAAAAAAAAAAAAAAAAAAAAACACCCAAGGTGTGATATCGATCGAGTTCACGACCAAGTTCCAAAAAAAAATGCTTGGTGATTGATTTTGTACGGTAGGGCAATCGACAGCAAATCGATCGTCCATGTCGAGTATGTAAGCTTACTGCGAGTAGCCTAACATTTTATATTAGAAAAATGTGCATATAAGTTAAATTAATCAAGCGGTTTCCTAATTAACCATATATGTGATTCACATCTAAATATCATAAAACAACAAACAATCTACCTAAAAAGTATAACAAAATAGATATTAAAAACATATATAATCTATTATCCAAAATCTTTGATTCATTAGTGGTAAATGAAACGCCTAATAATTTTAAATAGTAATGAAATCCAAAAATAATCAAAACTCAACTAAAGAAAACTATCTAATACGTGCAAGTTATAAAATTGAGTTGATTGGACGAGTGAAAAAAACTATTAACAACACTATTGGGCCACGGAAAAAGTCAAAAAAACTATTAACAACACTATTAGATGCCTATTGCCTCCTCCCTCCTGCTTCTTCTTCAACAATGCCACCAAACATACACTAAAATATACTAGTTACAATTGAAATTCTAGGGGGGGGGGGGGGGGGGGGGGGGGGGCAGCACCCCTTCTAGCCCCTATTATGCTCCGCCATTGGACGCTACATCACACAACCACACAAAATTTCATATTAACAATTCATGAAGTACCAGATAACTTAAGGCTCTCCAAACAACCATAATAAACAAAAGGGGAGACATCTTGAGCCATCACACTCTCACGATAGTGTCATGCCATTGGTGCCACAATGACATGCGTGTGGTAACAGAGTGTGATCACCGAGTATACCTATTCTCCTATCTAGTTCTACCAAAGGGATTATAAGGTTGCACAAGTGAACATAGAAACCAGTTATCGGAGTGTGATCACCATGCATATAAGTCCTAGTTCAAATAGATCCAAAAGCGCTCGCATCAAAGTAATTCCACAAAGTTTTCCTCAAAAGTCATAATGAGAACAACGTATCATCGGTTACCATTAAAGTATATATATTTTTTTAATTTCTCAAATATAATCGCTGATACAAAAATGAATCAGATAGCACATGATGTCATAACATTACAGAATATCGCGAATATATATTCCTAACATAAGGATAATTTAGCATCGCTAAAGGAAGTAGCTAGGAAGTACGAACATCCATACAACCATGTTATAGATCAAGGAACGGGAGAAATCCGTACCTGAATTGACTTCGAAACGATGCTAGGGCCATAAGATCTCCGCAACACTTGTCGTCAATCTATTTCAACAATTAATTAATAGTAGAACTAAATATATCACTATACTAACTCTAATGAACTGAACTCCAAAGCCTTCATCTTTCCCTAATAAAAACATTTGGCCACTTAGATAGCATTTTCTATTAGTAATCTAGAAACAAACTTTCCATGACATCCAAAGAATCAAGGCGCCACATTATACTTATATTTTTAGAAGTTAACTAAATGAACTTGCATATGTGTTTCTATTAAGGGCCAAAAGGTAAAAAAAAATATATATATATATTCTTTATTTCCAATTATAAGACATTAAACTTTATAGACTTGTTTTAAAATATCTTTAAAACCTAAAGGGTCTAACTGAAACTTTCAGAAAGAGGAGACCAATTGGTCGTCTCCTAACTCTACAAAGTACAAACATATCCATGTTCTGTTCTTTCTTTGTTTAAGTCAACGGATGTTCAAGACTTGATTCATATTGTAAACTGGATTCAACCTGAAGTCCTAAACTATGTTTCTCCTCTACTATGATTACTCTCATGAAGTTTAAACTTTAATGTCGTTATCTAAGCTTAGTTTAAATAGGAATAAAAACAACGAGATCTTAGTGATTATATGCCACGTTTCAAAACATATTTCCTATGACACAAATAAAGAAAAAGGAACTTGTAAAGTTACTACTAATAGAAAGCATACCTTAAATGAACTCGAAATTTATGGTATCTGATAATTTAGAAACTCCATTTCCTAACACAGCTCCTCCAAGTAATGATTATTCCATAGATGAACTGAAAGAAGTTTAAGTTTCGTATAAAGATAAGAACGAACTTTTAATATTGATGTGATCGAAGAACGCGTTTTTGTATCTGTTGAAAAAAAGAGGGAAGTAGTGAAGAAGGTTCGTTATTTTTAAATTAGTAACATAAGCTTTTGAGGGTAGGTAGTTTGTGGGTGGTCCTAAATTTGACTCTTTGACTATGTTATGAGGTGCGTCAGTATAAAAAATTAAAAGAAAAATAAAAAGGATTATGAAAAAAATAATAATTTACACACTCTCATTTTTTATTTAAATACTTTAAATTGTGCATTTATTATATGGTGCTTTTGAAGATTTTACATTGCAATGTGCGGATCAAAAGTAAGACTATACCAATCAACAGTCTTATGAAAAATTGGCCAAAGCATTTTTCATGTTGTTAATGATGTTTTAAGCACATAATTATTAGTTTAATCATTAAACTTTTTTTTTAATATATTTATTCTTAATTTTGTTTGAGAGTAGTTGTTTAAGAAAACCAACCACAAACTTGAACGGTTGTGTGGATCCCTTTGATACGAACACAAATAAAAAGTGTTGATCCCTTTGATCCTAACACAAAAAATAAATTATTTAAAAATCAAATACTGCAAAATTCGTCATATCATGAATAAAGGCGTTGTTAGTTTTTTGTAAAACGGCAATTTTTAACCATCTTAAAATATTTACATCACAAATCTATCTCTCATGTTCTAAACATGATTTAAACATGCAGCTATTTGGTTGAAGGGGTCTTCACATAACATGAGATACTATTGAGATACAAGTTCTTTCGTCGTTCTTAAAAAAGTTACAAAATCTCTCTTATTAACTAGAATCAAAGAATTAGTAGGTACTCAATCAGATGATGATCTTTAAAGTTAAGTTTTTCTTTTCTTTTTTAGTTATTATTATTATTATTATTATTATTATTATTATTATTATTATTATTATTATTATTATTATTATTATTATTATTATTATTATTTATTTATTTATTTATTTATTTATGAGTAAACTGCAAAATACATCCCTGTGGTTTGCAGTTTTTGAGACCTTACATCCCTGTCAGAAACTATTGGCAACTTACATCCTTCGTTAGGCAAACGTTTACCATTATACATCCTTAAGGATGAACGGCGCAAATATTTTTTCGTTAACTCCTAACGGGAGTCTAATAGAGGGTTGTTTTGGTCTTTTTACCCATAAGAGGGATGTATTTTGCAGTTTACTCTTTTACTCATAAGAGGGATGTATTTTGCAATTTACTTTTATACTTTACTTTTTTTAATTATTATTATTATTATTATTATTATTATTATTATTATTATTATTATTATTATTATTATTATTATTATTATTATTTACGCTAATTTTAATTTTTTAGGCTTTTATCCGTTTTTGTCCATTTTTTATACGTTTTCGTCCGTTTTTTTTTCGTTTTCGTCCGTTTTTTATACATTTTTATCCATTTTCATAAGTTTTAATACGTTTTCGTTCGTTTTTCTGTTTTCTTAAGTTTTCATCCGTATTCATAAGTTTTTATACGGCTTCGTCCATTTTTTTTCCCGTTTTCGTCCTTTTTTTTCAATTTTCGTCCGTTTTTATATGTTTTCTTACATTTTTATCCGTTTTCATCAGTTATTATATGTTTACGTATATTTTTATACGTTTTCGTCTGTTTTTATATGTTTTTACATGGGCAAATGGCACAAAAAGGCATCAAAGTTAGGGTCTATATACAATCAAGGTATCCAACTTTTTTTCTTGCATATAAAGGTTCTCAACTTTTTTTTTGACCAATTTGGGTTTTTACCTAACTTCCATTAAGTCACTTAGTTAGTAAATTACATGTTTGGTCCTTGCATATGTATAACCATTTCATCCACAGTCCATAACCACAAAAAAAATTCCAAAAAAATATTTTCGAAAAAAAAATAGGAAAATTTTTTTTTTTTTAAAATAGCAAATAAAAAAAATCAAAAATTTTTTAAAAAAAATATTTTCGAAAAAAAAATAAAAAAAATAGAAAAAAAATTAATAATTAAAAAACAAATTTCGAAAAAAAATAAGTTCGAAAAAAAAATTAAAAAAATAGAAAAAAAAATTAATAATTAAAAAAAAAGTTTAAAAATTAAAAAATAAATTGAAAAAAAATATTTTCGAAAAAAAAAATATTTAAAAAAAAAATCAAAATTTTTTCCAATTTTTTTTTTCGATAATTACTTAAAAAAATATTATTTTTCAAATTTTTTTTTCGAAAATTTTTTTTCGAAATTTTTTTTCGAAATTTTTTTATTTTCTAATTTTTATTTTTTGAAAAAAAATATTTTCGAAAAAAAAAAATGAATTTTTTTAAAAAAAATTCGAAAAAAAATATTTTAGAAAATAATTTTTTTTTTTTAAATTCAAAAATTTTTTTTCGAAAATATTTTTGTTTCAAAAAACAAAAATTAGAAAATAAAAAAAATTTCGAAAAAAAATTTTGAAAAATAATATTTTTTTTAATAATTATCGAAAAAAAATTTTGGAAAAAATTTTGATTTTTTTTTTAAATATTTTTTTTTTCGAAAATATTTGTTTTCAATTTATTTTTAATTTTTAAACTTTTTTTTTAATTATTAATTTTTTTTTTTCTATTTTTTTAATTTTTTTTTCGAACTTATTTTTTTTCGAAATTTTTTTTTAATTATTATTTTTTTTTTCTATTTTTTTTATTTTTTTTTCGAACTTATTTTTTTTCGAAAATATTTTTTTTTTTTTAAATTTTGATTTTTTTTATTTTCTATTTTTTAAATTTTTTTTTTCCTATTTTTTTTTCGAAAATATTTTTTTGGAATTTTTTTTTGTGGTTATGGACTGTGGATGAAATGGTTATACATATGCAAGGACCAAACATGTAATTTACTAACTAAGTGACTTAATGGAAGTTAGGTAAAAACCCAAATTGGCCAAAAAAAAAGTTGAGAACCTTTATATGCAAGAAAAAAAGTTGGATACCTTGATTGTATATAGACCCTAACTTTGATGCCTTTTTGTGCCATTTGCCCATATAAAAACATATAAAAACAGACGAAAACGTATAAAAATAGACGTAAACATATAATAACTGATGAAAACGGATAAAAATGTAAGAAAACATATAAAAACGGACGAAAAAGTATAAAAAATGGACAAAAACGGATAAAAGCCTAAAAAATTAAAATTAGCGTAAATAATAATAATAATAATAATAATATTAATAATAATAATAATAATAATAATAATAATAATAATAATAATAATAATAATAATAATAATAATAATAATAATAATAATTAAAAAAAGTAAAGTATAAAAGTAAATTGCAAAATACATCCCTCTTATGAGTAAAAGAGTAAACTGCAAAATACATCCCTCTTATGGGTAAAAAGACCAAAACAACCCTCTATTAGACTCCCGTTAGGAGTTAACGAAAAAATATTTGCGCCGTTCATCCTTTAGGATGTATAATGGTAAACGTTTGCCTAACGAAGGATGTAAGTTGCCAATAGTTTCTGACAGGGATGTAAGGTCTCAAAAACTGCAAACCACAGGGATGTATTTTGCAGTTTACTCTTTATTTATTTAATAAATGTTTGAGCAAAATTAAAGATAAAAATGTTGCAATAGAAAAGGCTAGATATGTTAAAACTTTTACAGTAGTGAGGTCCTTTATCTATTTAACAGATATTTATATTAATATTAAAGTAAATTACATCGTTGGTCCCTGAAGTAGTGCCGAATTTCATATGACATCCAAAACGCGAAATCTTGCGTTGTTAGTCCAGCATTTTGAGAATATTACGCCGGTTGTCCAATTTTCTAGCGATTGTTAGATTTGGTCGTTATCTCGGTCCGCACGTGCAAATCACACGGGGGCTTTTTTGTCCGAACACATTTTTATACTTATTTTTCAACCTGCCTAGTTTTGTCCGACTACTGTTCACTTTGTACTCTAGAACACGTGTACATAGCTTTTTACATATCCCGATATATATTGTACATATCTCGATTCATGCAAGAGTATTCCACATCTTCCCACTCAATTATTTTCATCACTCCCTCTCTTCAGCGCTATATCACAATTCATTAATTCTCGAGCATAGCTGTTCATGAAACGTGGCATGGGACATCTGTCGGCGGCGGGTTAATTCCAAGCGAGAGGTCAAACCAATCCCATTCATCCTGGTCTGATCCGAACGGATCTTGTTGAATTAATTGATCCATTGTTCTATGCACTACTTCTTAGTTCATTTTTTACTACCCGGGCCTGCCGTACTTCCTTTGACTACTCCTGATGAGATATAGTGGAAACATTTTGTTATGGTGGAGAGCGGGGAGTGAAAACACCAATGCAACAGAGAACGACCACATGAATCAAAATCCGCTTAACTTATTAAGACAGACGACCGAGAAAGAAAGGCTCCGCGTTCTCCAAGTGGTTGATCTTAGCTTAGCATGCTAGCCGCTGCTTCATTTCGTAAAGAGATAACGCTTTCTTTTTCTTAGCGCTCCGCCCCCTTGTATAATAAGGGGAACTTTGGTTGCGCGGCTTTCTTTTACTTATAGCTCGTTAGTTAAGCCACCTTTTTCTAAAAGGGATTGTAGTAATTCTGTTTTTATACTCTTTAAAATGGCGCTCTCATATTGAGAAATTCTGTCTAGTGGCATTCGATCACAAAATCCATTGATAGCTGCATAAATGACAACAATTTGTTTTTCAATTGGAAGTGGTGCATATTGTGGTTGTTTCTGTACTTCTGTAAGCCTTGCACCTATATTGAGTAATGCCTCTTATAGATATAGATGGTAGGTAGGCGGGGCTAGCTTGCTTCTCTTCCCCTAGGCTACCTGTACATCTTATGTGCGAATAAAAGGAAGTGAGCGGCTTTTCGCTTAGTAGATGGCCGCCGGATAACGACCCCTTCTTGTTCTCGCCCAATCTTCTTTTTTCTTTTTCTTTTTCTTTTTTAGAATCCTAGACTAAGAAGAAGGCTCCTAAATCAGCGCAGGGAAAGATCTGCAAGCAAGAGAACTGTACTAACTTGTCGTCGGTTACTTTATCAGGGCTCCCCAGGAGAAGAAAGAAGGTATGGGTCCAATTTCTAATGAAGGTCCCCCTTACTCCCTATTCTCTCTTGAAGCTTTATAAAGCTCTAAGTTGATGAAACCTTATTTTAGTTGTTGACTTTGATTTGGGTAAAAATAAATACTTGATCATTATGCCAGTGGGTCAAGTTTGACCTATTTTGGCACACAAAACTGATAAACAAATGTTTTTGCACACTAAAAGCCAACATAATGGAATATATTTAGCTTGTTGACTTTGTTTTAGTTAAAAAATTGTAGTTGACCATTTGATCAGTGAGTTAAGTTTGATTTTTTTGCCATACCAAACTGATAAACATTGGTTTTTACATACTCAAGTCATCTTAATGGAACTTTTAAAGCTTGTTGACTTTGTTTTGGTTAAAAAAGTTGTAATTGGCAATTTTGTCATAGGGTTAAATTTGACCTTTTTGGCATACAAAATTGATAAGAAGTTGCATTTTTGCATACACATAATGCAAATGCAAGTAATTGGTACAAATAAAATGACCTAACCATGTACACTTTTACTCATAAAAGCCTTTAATTGCATATTGGCTACTATATAACATCCAGAAATAAACAAAGTCTTAAACATTTTCAAATATCGCACATAAGTTTCAAACATCAATCTAATCCAACTTAAGCCTATTTTGGTGAACCAACTTCAACTCTTTTACACTTTATCATAGATCTGCTCCATTTAGGTGAGCCAGGAGCATTAGACTCCTTTGGTAAACCAGATACCTGACTTCCACCAATTCCAAGTCTTTCATTCCTTATTGCACTTCTGCTCCATTTTGGTGAACCAATTCTACTTCCGCTAGCATTTCCACTTTGACTTGCAGATGCACCACTATCACTTTGGCCACCATCACTTTGGCTTTGATTAATCTTGCCATCATCACTTTGTCTTGCACCACCAACCATAGAGCTTTGACCACTTTGACTTGTAGTAGGATGACTTACATTTTGTCTTGCATCATCAGCAGATGCACTTGAGTCAATGTGGGTTGCACCACCAACCACCAAGCTTAGACCATTTTGACTTGCAGCAGGATGACTTTTATTTCCACCACTGTGTCTTCCAAGTGCATTAT
The DNA here is from genome assembly GCA_030686995.1 of Artemisia argyi. Taxonomy (NCBI): domain Eukaryota; kingdom Viridiplantae; phylum Streptophyta; class Magnoliopsida; order Asterales; family Asteraceae; genus Artemisia; species Artemisia argyi. The sequence continues at coordinate 127,598,768 of CM060699.1, forward strand.
CAACATTCATAAAAATTGGTAACAAGAAATGAAAAGCTATAAAATAGTAAGAGTATATAGTCTATTGCCTTCTTTATCCCTTGCAGCTGCTGAACCTTGAATTTCATCATCCAAAGAAAACCTAACTATTTTTAAAGGTCTTAAACTAGTAGATGCACCACCTAAACCATTAACATGTTTCCCTTTTCCTTTGATTTTCTTGTTAGACCTAGAACTTGATTCACCACCTTGACCCTTACATGACTGCTTAACGGTGGTGAAGTAGGTTGCTTTTTATTGAATGTTGGATCGGGGTTTATGACTTTTTGAAGTATAACTCTTATAATAGATAGGTGAAGCATGTTGCTTTTTATTGCAATTGGCGACAATTGCTATTGTTTGGATCGAGTCATCGGGTTGGGTAGTATTTGGATTTGTTCTTGATTGATCATCTTGATCTAGATGCTTGAGATGTTCTAAATTGTTCAACATAGTGTTAACTGATGTAGAAATGTTATTATTTTGGGCATAATGTAAAAATCACAATTATCATGAGGCATATTTTGGGCATAATATTACTATGTACTATTTCAGAACAGTGGTAGGAGTTGGTGGACGGTGATGGTGGTAGTGGTGATTAACAGTGGTAGCGGTGGGGTGGTAGGTTGAAAAAGAAAAGAGTATGATTGGTGATAGTTAGACTGTTAGAGTTTGTGGATAAATATTAATAATTATATGTCTAGTATCGAACTTGAGACAGCGGAATTGCACACTTTACGTATGAGAATTAAAGTTTAATAATTTAATATAAAAAGTTATATTTAATTATTAATTACACAAAACAAATAAAGAACGTTAGTAATTGGCGAAAATTGACTAACGTACAAAGATAAGGACCAAGGATAAAAAATAGAGAACAAGAAGGATCTAGAACACAAGCCCTAACTTGTTCCCTAAGTTTTGTTATCCTATAAAAGCAAGGTCAAGGTTTTATTTTATACACTCTTGTACACGTTAATTAATCTACTCCGTATTAACTAAATGTTTTTTATCCTTTGACTTTGTTGACACGAATCTCTGTAACATATATATACATGCACATGTCATGTACATGTATAATATTTTATATGATTTTTCTTGTCCTTTGGTTACTGGTAATCGACAAAAACAAAACACAAAAAAGAGTTTGGTGATTTGTTTTATTCAGTCGAGTTTTTTTATTATTATTATTATTATTATTATTATTATTATTATTATTATTTTGTTATTCTTAAAACAAAAATTATTTTGTGTATTATTTAAACTAGCATTTACTTTAATTCGTTAATAGTACGTGTGTACAAGAACGTGGTACAATCTCACTATTGATTGTATCTTGGATCGATTAACAAAACAGTAAGGGGTTAATCATTGATCTATATAAACCCTAATTAGGTTCATCACATGTTCAAGATTATTAATTGATTCTTGTTTTGCTAGAATCACTAAAAGGTACGTTCCTATTTAATTTATGTTAATCTTTTATATGTTATAGATGTTCCTTCGCTTCCGCATATGTGTTTACCTATTTATATGATTGTCATGATACTAATATTCTAACAGTGGTATCACGAGCTTGCTATAACATGTAATTGATTACATAACACACATAAAAAACGAATTTTGATTGTTTTAGATACATGTTAGGTTGGTTTTATATATCTAGGGTTCTTTTAAATTTCCTAAACCCTAAAAATTTAGGGGGGGGGTTCGATTACCTCTTTATCCAAATTAGGGTTTGTGTTTTTTTAATATTAATTGGATTAGAAACCCTAGGTTGCCTACATGTTTATGTGTTATTTGGGCGTATCCTATAACCTAATTGGTAATTGTTATGCTTTGATCCGTGACGAAACATGCATGTTAGTCATGGGTTATTAATTGTTTTTAATTGTTAAGCCTTGTCAAATGTTTAGATAGATCTAATTGGGGAAGACCCCATTATTATTAAAATCTATTTATGTGCTACGTGGTATGTAATTGACTTTGGCCTACGCAATTGATTCGTCAATGTATGTGGCTCACTTCCTTCAAGAAGGGAAGGCCTTAGTTGATTATATGCATATTGATTTTATTAGGATTTTTTCTAATCAAGAATGCGTGTTGCTAATTGTTTCACCTTATAATTGTTATGTTATTAGTTGCTTGATTTGTCTTTAATTACTTGTTTTATTGTTTTATTTTGTTGGACACGTTGTAAGCAATATAAGGGTAATTTTTATAAAGAAAATAATATGGACTAATAATGGTGAAACTTTAAGTGATAAAGATTGAATCTTGCGGTGTCTTATGTGCCAACAACGGTTCGCTTCGCACGGTAATTCGCTCCAAGGCGAGACTAGCAAGATTCATACTTTGTTACATGTTTTGAAATTGAATCCATAAACTTTTGCTTGATTGATGTTTGTACAACATGCTTTTAAAAGTAACTCCTTTAAGACAAAATTCATAGTCATGGTAAGAAGGCTTGGAAAGAGCCTTAGAGTCTGCCTTGGTTATCACACTTACGAATACGTCTTAAACGAATTTCTTTTAAAATCATTCTTGTAGAAAGTCATCTTAAGGTTTTTAAACCTCAAGTAAAACTTTGTGTATTAATTTCAAGAATTGGTAATAATTTTTTTTAAAACTTATGCTATAAAGATGAGTGCATGCATCTTTATACATGATTTGATTTTCACATCAAACTAAAATACTCTAAAATTTAAGTTACATGCCATCTAACTATAAGAAACACTTGAAGTTATTATTTAGTAAACGTGAGACGCAGGCTAAATTTTAATGACAAGGTAAATTTCCGAGTGTGCGTGAGACCACACATGGAGAATTTGCAGTTTCTAAGTTAGACGACTTAATTAAGTTGATGCGTGAGACCTAGAACTTAAGGCATGAGATGGGATGAAACATGCTTACATGACAAATTGATGAATCAATTTGATGTAAATCCCAAAATGATCTAGGAATTGGAAAAGTGTTTGCCAATTATTGTTCGACAGATTACCATCTTTTATACTTTCACCACTAGCAGATCAACTGATGTGGTGGAATCTATGTAAAGTTGGATCCTAGATTTCCAAGAAAATTAGTTGGATGTATGGATATATCCTTGGGTATTATATTTTCTTGGAAATATAAATTATCGAAAATACTAAAATTGAATTTTGTAAATTCTTTTAAATGTATTAATGAAACATTAAAACCATAAACGTGAGTTATTCTTTTATCAAGTAAATTGATCTACACCCGTATGGGTTTTTTTGGTTAGAGTCAATTTTACTAAAAGAATAAACCAAGTCTTCTTTCCATTAGGAGAAGTGTGAGACTTAATCCTATTCTTTCCATTGGACGATTAGAACAGTCTAAATTCTAAATACATAACTCATAGCAAAATTTAATAGTAAGATTATTTGCACTTTTTGAGTTGTAAATTAGAAGCTAGACTGATTACTGCACAATGGTAAAAGACGAATTAGATTATTTTATCTAGTTGTTTTGATTTGACCATTTAAAGATACTACATACAATTGTTGGAATGGTAGATCTATACAGGAAGAAATTGCATGCCCAGTTTTTTCAAGTTAAAAGTTTGGAATGTGATGAATCACATTTACATAGTAGAATACATTCTTTTAGAACCTATATATAATTTTTGGAATGAGTTTTCTTAAAAGATGTAGGAAAGTAAATAGTACACTATTTCCTTTCACTGATTAATGAAACATTTATAATGTTGTCAAATTCAGTGGGAGTATTGTGTTCTGAAGGCCGAATAAGGGATTATTGTAATGTACTCTAATTCAGTGGGAGTTATAAGACTTGTTGTCTTAATTGTAACTCAGATTATCTTTTGAATGTCTCAAGATAATTACTTTCCAAATATAGACACTAATATTTTCAAGGATAGTCATGTGCGTTTCCTTGATTGATTGAGTAACTGGTATGTGTTAATTCACATACCATTTCATGGCCAAATACCGACCCAAATTGACTAAATGAGCTAACAAATGCCAAAGAAATGTATGTTTTTGTAATTGTGAATGTGCAGGTACGTATATTACGCAAAATGTCGAAAAACAATTAGAAACAAGCAAAAAACGAGCACGAGAGTAGGATGTGTGCAGTTCAGTCAAGAAAAGTCAAATCTGAGCCCTTGAAGTCATCAGAGATTTGGGATTTATTAGATTTGATCCCGGGATGAAGTTTCATGAGATTGTCATTTTAGTCCCTGAAGTTTCATCACTTGTCATAATTAACCCTCTGAAGTTATCTTTGAAGAAATAACATGATAGGTCCTCATATTTTCAAACCTTGTCATCTTAAGCCCTTGGAAAAGTATTATGGAGATATTACAGATTTGGTCCTCAGATTTTCAGATTATACATTTTTAGTCCTTACAATTTCATGGAACAAAAATTTGAAAATAGAACTTGTAGCCTAGTCCAAGAAATCAATCCAAGTTTAAGTATTATTAAGAAAGGCCCAAAATCATAAACCAAAGCCCAATCCACCACTCAAACCAGATCCACCTTTAATATCCGGTCAAACCCCACTCGGTCAAACCATACCAAAATAATATATAATATTTTACCCGCCCCCTTTTCACCCCTTTTACCCAGAATAATATTCACACATGAACCCTAATCCCCCAAATCAAATTATTACCGTAATTAAGGGCAAAGTGGTCAAATCGAGCATGTTTCTAGAAGATTGGGAGGTGTCAGAGGATCTAAAGAAGCACACGCGTGTCCACTTGGCAGTCCCTAATTGGTTGCTACACGTCACAAGGACTGATCTGACGGCTATCATGATAAGGCTATGATTGATGAGATGATCAAAGGCTCTGAGATGACTCAAACAAGCACAAACACACGGATTGCCAGCTTGGCAATCCGTGATACCTTCACTCCTTTCCTCTTATATATAGAGGTGTTGAGTAGCTAGATAGGTGTAGAGTGTTAATGTAGCGTAGCTCTGCCAAAATTTACTTTCATTGTATTAGTGTAATTTCTATTTCATTGTATCCCTTTATTTTTAATGAAATTAGTGTTTCTTTTATAAATTTAGCTATTGATTCTGCTTATTGTTTTTCATATACTTCTGAACTTACAGCTTATTTCATTTAAATATAGTTTTCTCTATTATCATTACTTCAAGTTTAGTTTAATTACTTTTCAAAATCTCTTAAAAATTAGAAAATTATAAAAATTCTAAAAATAGTTTTTGTTTTTAAATCAGTTTTCAGTAATCTGTTAAAATAGTTGTTAGATCTCATTCTAGTATGAATAACTCTTGAGAGATTTGTGAGTGCATTAAATAACTGTTAAGACCTGCAGTCAATGAAAGTCAACTGTCAGATTTGGGTGAAAATTCGTGGTGTTGTTGATAGTTCAAGCTAGCCTTGGATGAGCTTGGCCTATCTAGAGATAGGCTTCTGTCAATCCCCCCTGTTCTAGCTGAGGGGAATTTCTACGGTAAAATCTCATTTGAATTCCTAAATAGTAGAATCTGATTTGCATTGTGAGTAAGCTTTAGTGTACTGTTACATTGATACATTCTGATTGTTTGTGGATATAATAGTTTCTGAGTAGCTTAGTTTGTTTGATCTATTGTATATCAGTCTTGGTTATAGCTTAGTGCAGATTGTTCATTTTGATATATTAGTAGATTTGATAAACCTGTGTTTGAGTTGTTATCTGTGGTAGTTAATTGTTCATTTAGTCTCTGTCTATGATTAGATAATTGTAGTGATCATTTTTCTGTTGTTAATTGGACTAGATCAGTTAGGTGTAGTGATATTTGATAGATAAAGGGGTGTTTGGATTTAGCAATAACTGTGGAAGTTTGTAGTTTAACTGTTGTTTTATTGTTACTTTTAGAATACTCTAGTTTAGTAATAAAGGTTTGATTCATTAATTTGGAAGTTTATTTTACATTTAGTCAAAGTTTGATTGTTCATTAGCTTTACAGTTAGGTTAAAGAGGAAATAGTTAGTGAAGTTGAATAAATAGTTCCATTTTAGCTTTAGTTAGTTTAATCTAGCATTAATATAGCTTAATTACACAAGTAAAAGTAGTTTTGATTCACAAAAATTAGATTAAGTCAAACTAGAATAAGTGTTGATAAGTCAACTGTTGACAGGTTTTGAGCTTCCAATAGCTGCTGAGTTTGTTTGATTTTAGATTAGCATAAATAAGTTTTTGGAATTTTAGTTGTGTGAAATTGAATCTCTGATTATCAGTTGTGATTATGCCCTCTAGAGCTGGATCTTTTGAGCTTATTAGTGATACTTTTTGAACCTGTTAATAAGCAGAGTTGGACAGGGGACTGATTTGAATCTTAGGCCTGCATTAGTGTTTCTGTGCTTGTGTTTGTGAATTGAGATTGTATTCTGAGTTTGATTTGAGTTTGAATAGTAATTTGTACCACAACTTTGCCTCTGGATCAGTTTTTGCTTATTCTGCTTATTGAGTTGCTTGTTATTTTGAGCTTATTGCTATATTTCTGAGCTTCTGTGGATTTAGTGTGATATCTTTTGATAAATTTCTGCATATCTGAGCTTATTGCATCATCTTAAGACTGTTTTTGAAGTTTCAATAGGTTTTATTCACAAGTGCTTAATAATAAGCACTTGTGAATAAGCAGTTTTCTTAAATAAGCACTTTTTCAGCTCTTTTTCATTTCAAAAAATTTTCTCAAGTTTTTTTTATTATTTTTGATTTTCTGGAATTTTTCCAGATTTTTCCAAGCATTTTTACTATTTTTCTTTATTTTTAATTCATTTTAAATTCCAAAAATCAATATAAATTCATAGAAAATAATAAAAACTCAAAAAAAAAAAAAAAAAAATCTTTTTCTTAAAATTCTTTTTATTAGTTTAAGATTTTTAGAAAATTTTTTCACACTTGTAGGATCATTTTTAGAATAAAAGTCGCGTTTTATTTTGTACGTTGCGTTTTAAAATTACGTTTGCATTTCCGTTTTTACGTTTTAAACTTTTGTGCATATATATCTTGTATCTTGTGCATAATTCACTATTTCTTTTCACAATTTGAATTTCACAATCACTTTTCACTTTACACTTTACACTACATGATTCCCAATACGATTATTCGAAATTCCATTCGAACCTTCGTTGGGAGAACGACCCGGGATATACTTTCCTAAGTATTTCTTCGGAAAATAATAAATATATACTATAATTGTCACACATCGGTAACTCTATATCTACTAGTTATGCTAATAACACAAATCATATTGTTCACATTAACAAACGCGTGCGTGTTGTTTATGTGGTACATGATGTTGTTCCATGCACAAGTGGGAGAAATCTACATTGTGTGCAAGGTACAACACATAAGAATATGATTTAACGGATTCTCTTAACTGCAAAGTAAGAGACTATAGTTCTAATATGATTAATATACATCTAATCTAAGAAACACTTGGTGTTGAAATTTAGTAAACGTGAGACGCAGGCTAAATATTAACAACAAGGTGAATTTCCATGTATGCGTGAGACCAACATGGATAATTTACTGTTTCTAAATTAGACATCTATTAGAACATGTGTCAATAACAATACTACTTCAACTTTAATATTTATGTATTATTGGAATAACATAAAGGGCAAATCGCATAAAAAGGTATCAAACTTATGTCCAATTTCAATTTAAGGTACTCATCTAATATTTTTTTAATTTAAGGCATCGAACTTTATTTTTGTTGCAATGTCGGGCAATTAATGGGTTTCCAGTCACTTTTAAAATGCTAGCCGGTTACCATCTTTTTCTTTCTTCTTTTTTTCTTATCCTTCCCAGTGATCCCATTTCCGGCGGCTTGTTTCCGGCCACCCTCATCTCAGATCTGATGAAAGTCGCATGCTTTTCGATGAAAACAACATTTTCCGAGCAACCCATCAACCATATGTGTTAGTCATGATTCCTTCCTAGTTCCTGTCCCCATGGGGACCACCGATCACATATCGTTCAGATGGAAATGACAACATTGGGAACACGTGTGGGGACAATGGCATCGTTATTATTGCGGTACTCGACTATCACTTTGGTAGTTGGCACCATTAGCACTAAAGCTTGGTTGCAAGGGCATGGGTCAAAGGCATGAGTTTGGCTGTGTGTGTGAAGCCGTGAAAGAGACTAAGAAATAAATGGGGTTATCTGGATATCTCTTTGAAGAAGATAAGAAAAAAAAAATGGTGTTACTTTTTCTTATTAAAAATTAGGATTATATATGCCACATCACCATTCATATGTCATGTACTGGATAAATGACCGGCAACCTTTTGTACAAGTAAAATCTTCCCAACATTGCATTAAAATAAAAGTTTGGTACCTTAAATTGAGAAAAAATAAGATAAGTACCTTAAATTAGAATTGAGCATAAGTTCGGTACCTTTTTATGCGATTTGCCCTAACATAAATGCATGAAGTAATATAATACTACTTCAATAATTATGTATTCTTAGAATGACATAAATAAATGAAGTAGTGTGTTAACTTGAAAATATTATTGAAACCAAATGATGGTGTTCATGATTACTTTAATTATACATGTTTATACTTTATTGTATAGTTATAACATGAAGTCTTTTAAATATTACAAGACTTATAATAAAGTAAGACGTTAGCTTGTTATGGTCTTTTAATTAAGACATATACAAGAAGTCATTGAGTTGATCAATGATTAATAACGTATAGTGGGATTATAACAAGTTTATGTTTTTATGAGACATAAACATGAAGTGACTTGGTCAAAAGTACTTGTGTTACATAAAGCATGCAATTGGTTTGGAAATACTATTATACCATTAAGTTGACTTAGTTTGTAAATAGGTATACCAAAAGGATTATGGCTATCTTATATAACTATGACTTCCTATATTCCAAAAGTTATCAAGGTTAGAAAATTGAGTATTGATTGAACATACTCAATTAGACTCCTAGAAGATTAATAAGATATTATGAAATGTGATGAATCACATTAAGTCTTAAAATTGAAGTTCTGAATTTGTTAAGCTACTTATGTGAAGGTTATTAACAAAGCATGTCAGGAACTATCAATGTGTATTTGTAATGTCCTAAAAGAGAAAATTGGATTGTTGCTCTAATTGCCAAGTATTTATAGATAGTCTATATATTATTAAAGGCAAGTGGGAGTTTTTATCTTAAAAAGATAAAATTACAAGATACATAATCTTCTAAAACCACACTAGTTAAAATCAGGATGAGATTAACATGTAAATGATAAACTTCAAGATGATGGAATTCTCATTCATAGATCCACTTGGATATCTTAGATATCTGATTAATATGCTAAAGATTATATGATGTAGTATTACCAAAATAATGAATTGGGTAAATTACTCATATTATGAATGTTATAGATGCTGTTCATAAAGATATTCAAATTTAAAATTTGGTTTATCTTAATTCTTAATTGTTAGAGAATGAAGATGAGTTTATTCAAAGATAATGTAACCCTAGTGGTTTAAATCTTTGTGTAATAATAATATGGACAAAAATTGTATACATATTTTAATGCATGTCTTATGACAAGATTATTAATCATACTTAAGCAATTAACTATGATTGAATACTCTTTCTTAAGCACATTAAAATACAAAGATAGTAATTGTCATACTTATTTTCATATATATGAAATTTGACAATGAATATCAAAACTCTTTCTTGAATAATTACTTGAGCGAGGACGATAAGTAATCAAAAGGAATTTATGAATTCAAGTAAATCTTTGGAAGTATACAAAGTGCAATAATCCATGAATGGATAAATGCATGCATCTAGGAGATCTTATGTTTGATTATTAAATCCATGTTTTGATTTATAATTGAAATAAGATAATTTCTAAGTATTCCTGAAAGCTAGTGGGAGTATTATGTTTAATTTACTAAATCATATATATTGTAGAGTAACATTCCATATAAGTAAAATGTTAGACTTAGTTTGGAATGAAACTTTATTTGAAAGATTTAGAAAATAAAACATATAACCTTGGAACAAAAGTTTATTGTTAAATAAACATGTGCGGTAAATAATTCTAAATAAAATATGATATATTATTTTGAAAGACTAAATAGATATACATATTTGTAAAGATAGAACATGAATAAAATCTAAGTTTGATTGAAGGATTTTCATGTATATAACATTATTGTTGTATAATGCTTAAATGCTTAATGATTTAACAATATTTGATATCTTGTGTAATGAATATTCTAATAGAATATATTTGGACTTAGAATAATGATCCTCAACCTGGAATTGCTCATAAATTCTAAATATAAACAATTTGGCAAATTGTTGCGTAATTGTTTAGCCGACAATAAATCTTGAAAGATTGAAAGGTGTCAAACATTACACAATGGATATTAAGTTTACGGAAATTTTAAAGAGCATATTGTGGTTTGTATACAATGATGCTGGTTTAAATTGAGACGACACTCAATAACTAGTCATGGAAGGATTTTATCCTTATTAATGGCCATGAGAACTAGTTGTGCTCAACTAAGAGCATAGTTGCATTATACATTAAAGAATTAGAATACTTTAAACTTTAAAATGTTTGAAAGTTTGATTATCATACATTGGTAATTGAGGATATCACACCAGTTATGAATGGTATGTGTAATTATATCAAGATGGTTGGATATACACATACAAGAATTTTGTTAATTAAATTCTTGAAATAAGTATTCTCAAAATTATGATAGATCAAAGTTAGTTGAATAATGCTTTATCGACAAGTGTGATTGTCATTACTTGAGGCATAATTGTCAACAAGTCATTACTTGAGACAAATTCATTAACTAAAATTATCATGCATTGATCTATTTAGTATTTGGATAAAAGATATTAAACAATTTATTATTTATAATGAATTAAAGTACTTAGTACGTTTGTTTTCATTAATAATAAATTGTGTCCTATATTTGCATGTTTAAATCCGTGAATAACTTATGTTATTCTAAATTGTCCGTTGTCAATTAATGATATGGGAATATCATTAAACTAAGACAAATCTGAGTATTGGTTAGAATATACTTGAAAGTATATTGATTCGTTGACATACCAATTTCACATGATATTCAATGAATTGAATATAGGACTTATCCCAACTACATGAGTTTACTTTATGGATCTTGTCATTAAGTAAATCATGAATTTGTTATCCTCAGACTTGAGATACCAGATAAGAGTCATGGATGTAGTGCATTTTTGTGAAGCAATCTACCGCTCACTGTAACAGGGAGTTATAAGGGTTGTTTTCAGAAGTGTTGCAAAGTCCATGGGTTATTCTTGTAGTCAAGAAAGAATTTGTTCCTTCAAATCTGTTTTAAAGTTTAATACTATTAGGCCCCTCGTAGGGTTGACAAGATGTTTGCATGCGCGCGCCCAAAGTCTATCTGGAATACGTTCAGATATTTTGGTAATCTTGTTCAATCATAAACAACGAGAAACACAATTGTTAATTAAAGAATGACTGAGATCCATATCTTTATTAACATGGTATTAAAAACAAAGGGATAATAATAATGATGATGAATCATTAAAGGTTTTTCCAGGAGACCTACCTCGAGTTGAACTAGGGCCATTGGCGTGTTGTTAGACGCTAACCAATGTCATTATACTATTAATAGATATCCAAGTCGGAGCTGTTAGAGTTTGTGGATAAATATTAATAAGTATATGTCTAGTATCGAACTTGAGACCGCGAGATTGCACACTTTACGTATGAGAATTAAAGTTTAATAATTTAATATTAAAAGTTATATTTAATTATTAATTACACAAAACAAATAAAGAACGTTAGTAATTGGCGAAAATTGACTAACGTACAAAGATAAGGACCAAGGATAAAAAATAAAGAACAAGAAGGATCTAGAACACAAGCCCTAACTTGTTCCCTAAGTTTTGTTATCCTATAAAAGCAAGGTCAAGGTTTTATTTTATACACTCTTGTACACGTTAATTAATCTACTCCGTATTAACTAAATATTTTTTATCCTTTGACTTTGTTGACACGAATCTCTGTAACATATATATACATGCATATGTCATGTACATGTATAATATTTTATATGATTTTTCTTGTCCTTTGGTTACTGGTAATCGACAAAAACAAAACACAAAAAAGAGTTTGGTGATTTGTTTTATTCAGTCGAGTTTTTTTTTTTTTTTTTTTTTTTTGTTATTCTTAAAAAAAAAAAAATTTGTGTATTATTTAAACTAGCATTTACTTTAATTCGTTAATAGTACGTGTGTACAAGAACGTGGTACAATCACACTATTGATTGTATCTTGGATCAATTAACAAAACGATAATGGGTTAATCATTGATCCATATAAACCCTAATTAGGGTTCATCACATGTTCAAGATTATTAATTGATTATGGTTTTGCTAGAATCACTAAAAGGTACGTTCCTATTTAATTTATGTTAATCTTTTATATGTTATAGATGTTCCTTCGCTTCCGCATATGTGTTTACCTATTTATATGATTGTCATGATACTAATATTCTAACATAGACCCACATGAAGATTGTTATATAATAATAATTATTATTATTATTATTATTATTATTATTATTATAATAATAATAATAATAATAATAATAATAATAATAATAATAATAATAATAATAATAATAATAATAAACAAATTAATAGAATGACAAAAATATATTACAAAATACATTAAATGACAAACATAAAAGTATTAAACAAATTTGTGCATCCTCATGACCTCATGTGCCTGAGATGTGCCTGAAGATAACGAAGAAAGCCAATGTCGTTACTCGTTAGGAAATTTGGACTAACCATGTAATATTCTGGAAATCTTCGCCAACTGAATTTTCTCGATTTTGGACTAGACATGAAATCTGGCCAAACCATAGGGACTAATGGTGTATTTTACTCTATTTATATATTAAACATATAGAAATTAGAGAATATGTTAATGTATAAATTAAAAAAACTAAGGGCCCGTTTGGTTGGGGGGTTAAAGAAAGAATTTTGGATTGATGGTAAATAATATGTGTTTGGTTGAAATGAGTGGGACCCAAATATGGGACTCAAAGAAAATAATCGGCCACCTTCAAAAGTAGGCCATGCTATTCGGTTTCTACAAAAAAATTGTCAAATCCATACTTTTTGTGGGGCCTTTTTAAATCTCAACCATTTATTACCCACTTATTTCATTTTTAATTCTTTTTTATAGCAACAAAAACAAAAAAAAAATTAAATCATATATTATTTTAATTCCTCCACTAACTATTTAAATAATTATTTTACATTAAATATAATATTTTCTCTCACCAAATCCAAATCCTAATCTTTAACTTTATATCCTAATCCTAATCCTAATCATAAACCCATCTACAAACCAAACGGGCCCTAAAATGGGTTGGGTAGTATTTCTTGTTTGTGTGTTTGGTTCGCGGCTATGGATATCAAGGGTTGACTCTTATTCTTATTGTCTTTGTTTGATTGGCGGCCGGGTTTGATACTTGAAAACGGAAAGTCATGTGGTATATAGGGTATTGCACTGGCAAGGTGAACCATCAAATACTTGCAGACATATCGCTATGTATTGAGAGCCTCAATGGTGACAGTGAAGGCAGATAAAAGTCTACTCTCACTTTCTACAAACCGTGCTTGAAGGTATTCATGATCATCAACTGATTGTTAGTTATGACTTATGACTATACTTTTTTGTTAGATAATTTGGCTTTCCAAAATTAATTTGCAAAAAATTCATCATGTCCAATTAAAGTTATATACGAGTAAAGAACAAATTCACCATATCTAGTTTAACACTTGTGAATATCGGAATACATTTTTATCAAACATTCATCCGAAAGTTAATTCATAAGATGGATAGAAGTTAAAGCATGACTTTAGTGCATGATTGTTGGATATGAATGGATGGAATGATGGATTGTGTCGTGACTCTTCTTTTGTGCATTCATGCAATTGATTGTTAGAGCAAATCGATTCAGCAAAACTCCCGCATGACTTTAAGGGGATATCACTATCCGAGTATTCCAATAAATACTACTATGTCATAAGAAGACATCGATTAGTTCTCGAGGCAGATTCCACAATCCTGACTATAATGGACAACCTTCAGTCTTACAAAACTAGAGCTGCACTTAATTTTGAGGTCAGAAATTCCCCTTGATACACTTAAGCTTATCGTCGTAATATTATGTATCTATTATCTAAGCTTGTAGTCATAAAACCTTCCATTCCAAATTCTTATAAACAGCCAAGGGGTTCAAAGTACACACCTTATGAACATCAGTGCTACATATCTCACGGCTGTAAATTTTCTTGTTTTGTTGGGAAGTTTAGCATCTTTAACTCATTTATAATGATGGTCTTTTTTTAATATGCAGATGGAATGCCGTCCCATTCTTCAAGGCAAAAGTCGCATAAAATCATGGGTGAGTTCTTTGACATAAACCAGTCAGAAGTGCTTATCCTTTTATACAAAGAAATTCCAATATCTGGTAAATGAGAATCGAATATAGGTTCAAATAGTGTTTGAAATAGAAAGATTAAAGAACTGAAAACATACAATCTCTGACAATGAAGTCTATCTTCAGCAAATTTGCCAAAAAATAAAACAGAAATTAACCAACGCAAGATACATGTGATTCATTACTCATATTATCTTGAGATTATCCTGGAAAGGCAATGAAGTCTGTCTTCTTGTACCACCGTTACATCCACATTTGTGAAATCACTCCATAGCCCGGAGATTTCTTCATCACAAATCACTTTAAGTGAAGGTAAATCGTCAAGTGATATTGGCAGCTGATCATGGAGTCCAGTGCAACCCCTCATATCAATCGTTGTTAGACTACCCAATGCACCTATATTCTCTGGCAACTTACACAGACTCAAACAGTGAGATAGATCTATAGTTCTTAGTAGCTGGAGGTTTCCTAATGATTCAGGTATTTCTGTGAGCTTTGAGCATGACGCAAGCCGTAAAACTTCCAAATTTACCAGGTTTCCGAATCTCTCGGTGAGTGAAGTTAGCTCGTGGCAATTAGTGACACTGAGTTTCTTAAGGCAAAGTATGTTGCAGAAGATTGCAGGAAATGTAGTTAAATCAGCACAAGAATCAATGTCTATCTCTGAGAGGCTTGTCAAATGGTTAGGGTGCTTAGGAGTTGATTCATTGAAACTGTTGCATATTTTGCACATGATCAAGGACAACTTCTGTAAGTTGACCAACTCAAGTATTGATGTACTAATTGAAGATAAGGAAACATGATCCAATCTAATGCTGGTTAGACCCGCTAACCACTTAGGTGCAGGGAAGTTCTCGAGCTCCGGGATGTCATATCCATAGTTTATGATGATTAAGACCTTTAAGCTCTTCATTTTTTTCATAAATTTTGGCAAGGGATGTATCTTTGACATGAAGTTCAATACAAAAACTTCCACTTCAGGGACTTTTATCCTATTCCACCGCAACGGGAATCTTTCATCTGTCATTATCAGTAGGCATGCATAATAGGATTAAAATGAATGATTAAAAGGCTACATAATAGGTACCATGCATCTATAATTAAGGTGAAAATGCACTAAACCAACCAGTGGAAATTGACAATAGACGTGCGTGGATAGTCTTTTGAAATATGGGAAAAACTTCTCCACGTGGACTTAAAATCAATCGCTCTCTATGTCGTACCGACCCTTGGCTGCTCAAACGAATAGCCAGTGTTCTCATCATGTCGTGTTGCATAACAACTTCGTCCTCACAATGGTTGGCAACAGCAGCTAAATGTTTCCTGCAGTTGGTTTCAAAGTTAATAACCAAATGAATGTCAAGAACAGTTCAGAAATCCTATTAAAATTTGTAATAAGGATGATATGAAATAATAATTTTTCTTTTCGAACAGCATTGGATTTAAGCTCCAAACAAAAAAAACAGGTTACAACAGATTAATACAATTAATGATATTTATTCGGTTTCTATTCCCATCAATCCAATAATCAAGAAAGTTTATTTCTTCACTGCCATGCATTGAGGTTATTCATTATGTATTCGATCTTATGTTTAATCAATCAAAGGAGAGAAAAAAAATTTCATCTTAATTCTATGTGTACATGTTTGTGACTAATTGTGTTGAAATAAAAGGTCAACCTTAAAAAGTCAATGTGGCTAGTAGTATTTGTTTGTAATGATAATTCTGCACAGAAAATATTTCTGCCTAACAGGTAATTTTTATCTATTATTGTCAATTTGTTTTTGTGCAAGACTGTTTATGAAAGATTGCTGCCACATCATATCATATTAGAGTTTCTTAACCCTAATGTGTTTGTGGTTGTTTGCCTTTCAACAATTCACCTACCACTGAAATTTAAAACCAGGTACCTTATTGGCAACAAAGTTGCAAGATTTTTGGTTGAAATCCTGAAGAGCTTGTCAAATGTAGCCGATCCCTCTTTATCATGGTTGTATAAATGGACCCACATGTCCATAAGCGTTGTAGCAGCGATCCTCTGATCTTCAGGAAACAACCCCAAGTCTAAGTAGCATTGCTTAATTTCAGGTTCATCAAGCATATCCAAACTCTTTTCTAGAAGAAGCTCCATAAACTCGTTCAAATTCCAGATAGATTGTTTCCCTGTAGACAGTTCATTGGACATAGTTTCCCAGCTTAATTGCCAGGGGTGCCCCATTAAGCATACCACCAATCACTTTAAGGGCCAGTGGATGATTCTTGCAAGACTCAACCAACTGCGGAAATCCGTTTGCAATGGTTAATATCATGATATTATTAGAAATTGAATATCAAATAAGATTAGCAGTTACAATAGCTTTCCATCTACCTTATCAACAAGCTCAACTGTTATATCAGAACGTTCTTCTGAAAATGCCCGGTGCCTGAACAGATCAGTAGCATAATGACGGTTTAAAGGTTGCAATTTATATTTATTACTGAATTGTGTATAGTCACTCCTGGATGTGGCAACAATCTTGTATCCAGGTGACTTCAACTTGAATTTCTCAATAATAGAATGAGACCAAACATCATCAAGTACTAACAACACTGGAGTATTGTTTTCACACAAAAAGCTGCCCCATTCTTGAATTGCAACTGCTTCATTAGCAAAATTGAGCCGATCATGATCCCTGTTTCTCTCAAGTAAACTTTTGATGATGACCCTTATGTTGGGGCTACTTGAGACGGTAACGAAGTAGATATTGTTATCAAATTTCTCTGCTCAATGAAGAACATTGACATTAAAAATTTATATAGAACAATATAAGAACACTATCATCAAGGATTGTTTAAGATAACGTTCTACGTACATTTATTGTTACAATTGCATTCCACCTCATAATTTTATGAGCGCTAATAAAAAAAATAAAATGTGTTTTATTGTGTGTGTACATCTTTCATTTATTTGAATTTGTATATCAGCTATGATCATTAATCCGACTTCGATCACTTAAGTGGTGTTTGGTTTTCAAACAAAGCCTCTTGATATGATTTATTTATACTACGTACTTAGACATTTGGCCCAATAAGTGTGTTTGTTTTTTTCTACGCTATTAGATGCTCAAACCTCTTAACCAAGATGTTGAGAGGGTGTCTTTACCTTTTTTTCTTCATTTTGTGCGATATTTTTCTCGAAAACGAGAATTATCCTTTTCTTTTTGCTAAACAAATTTGTTTAAAATAATAATGATGCTCCTAAAACACTTAAGAGATATTTTTTTTTATTTTAATAATAGTAATGTATAATTAGTTTGTGAAATTAAATTGTGGCACGTGTAATTTGAACATGAGCTAAAATTTTTCATTAAAAATATTTTAATTGTTAATTAACAATATTAAGTATACTATGAAATGTTTTTTTCTTTTTTCGCAATCTTGTGATTGAAAAGTAAATGATAGTGACAATTTGTAAAAAAATAAGATGTTCAACCACATAATAGTACAACACATCAACAACATATGACTACTTTATGAGATTAAATTGCTGACACAATAATTTTATGACTCAAATGCTCCATATGATGTTTAACCATGTTTATGTTTTGTAAGAATAAAATTGATTTGTATTTATATCATCCAAACAATTAAAAAGTAAGAAACAAACAATATCATTTTATTCATATTCACATTAATGCTTCTGAATGAGATGTGCGAATTAGATTGAAATTCAGAGTCTCTTAATAAACAAACACAAGTTAGTCACATCTAACAGAGTCATCAGTTGTTAGATTCATTTTGATAATAGAATAGATATTAAAAGAAATTAACAACGGCCCAAAACTATTGATGATGGAATAAATTGGTGAATACCTTTAATCTCAGGATCATGGCAGAGCATTGTGACCAAAGTAGTCTTCCCACAACCTCCTGCAGCCGAAACAACTACAACCGAACAATCATCACCCACCAGATCCTTGACCACCATTGCCTTCAAAGCTCTAACTTGATCATCAAATCCTTTAACATTGCCATGAAGCAATGGAACACGAGACGAACCACTTGAACCCCCTTTCAACTCCACCAACGCATTCTTTCCATCCCTAACCCCCACCAATGGAAGATAAACTTGTGTAAACTTGAGCAACGACTTATTGAATTTGTCCAACTTGGATGCATGGCGATATCTCTTCCACAAATTGTATTTGATACGCTCGCATTTGCGAATAAGGTCTTCCGCATCTCTGATCAGATTAATGTACATATCAGCTTCCTCTTTCCGTTGAGCTAGTTCTTGGTTTTGTTTCTCGATGTCTTTGAAGATAGGTGCCATAATCAGTAGTGTCTTTTGTATATCATTGAGTTTGGACTTAAAATACAAAGTTTGCTTTAATACATGTGTGATGACTTCTGATAAGTTAGAAAAAGCAGTTCCTAACGCAGCACCCCCAAGTAATGATCCAGCCATTATTAATTAACAAAAAATGTTCAGTTTTTATTGAGCAAAATCAACTTTAAAATTGTGGAAGATAGGGACTACTTTAGTCAATTCTATAGTTGTAGGGACTGAATATGTAAAAAGTGTAAAGTTAGTTAGTTGACTTTCTCTTTATATTGTAAATCTGTTATTCATTTTCACACTCAATGAAAACAAGATCATTTCATTCCTTTCTATTTTCTCTCTAAGTTTAGAGCTTCACATGGTATCAGAGCTCTATCAATGGAGTTCTAACCGTTTTGTAACCGAATTCTAACTAATTTTCACCTGTATACATCACACTTGTGTGTTCTGTGTGTGTATTACTCTGTTTCTTACACGTTTTCCGCACAATCTTGTCCAAATCTTCTTGTTTTCTTGAAAATCAACAATGGCGTCATCTAGTTCTGATCAATCAACACAACCTGCACTCTTTCAAAATCCTCTCTATCTTCATCCATCAGATGGACCTGGTTCTTTGACTGTTCAAGAAAAGTTAATTGGGTCTCAGAATTATCGTGCATGGAGGAGGGCTATTGAGATTGGATTGTCTACCAAGAGAAAGCTAGGTTTCATAAAAGGTACTGTCACAAGATCAACAACTAATCCAAATCTTGCTGAACTGTGGGATACTTGTAACAATATGGTGATTTGTTGGATTATGGGGTTCTGTGAGTGATTCAATTGCTAGGTCCATTATGTTTGTTGGTACTGCAACAGAAATATGGCAACAATTGGAAAGAAGGTTCTCTTTGAGTGATGGTTCTAGAAAGTACAAATTGAATAAGGACACATATGAGATCACACAGTCAGGGAGTTCAATTGGAGAGTATTATACTAAGATGAAGTGTGTTTGGGAAGAATTGGATAGTATGAATGTATTACCTGTGTTGAGTAATGTTACTCCTGAGATTTCTATGCTCTTGGCTAGTTTGAGTAAGCAAAAAGAGGAGCAAAGACTTTTTCAGTTTCTCAATGGGTTGGAGGATCATTATAGTCATCAAAGAAGTCAAATCTTGATGATTGATCCTTTACCTAATGTGGAGAGTGCTTGTTCTTTGCTGCAACAAGAGGAGTCACAAAGAATGTTATTTGGTTCTTCTACTGTTAGTATTGACTCAACTGCTTTGTACAGCAAAGGAAATGTTAAAGACAAGTGTTCAATTTGTGGGTTCAAATGGCATCCTCCTGAGAGATGTTGGGAAAAAGTGGGGTATCCTGCTTGGCATCCAAAACACAAAGGGTCACAGTTGAAGCAAAACAAACCAAGAACTGCAGCTCATGTGGAAACTGGTAACATAAGTTTCACTCCTCAACAATTTGAGCAGTTACTGAAAAGTATGCATCAGATGAATGTGTTCAATAACACAGAGGAGTTTGATCATCAGTTTGCTGCAGGTATAGCATGTCTTATGAGTTCTTTAGATATGCTAGATGTGCTGGAGAATTGGATTTATGATACTGGTGCATCTGACCACATGACACCAGTAAATGATAATGTTTTTGACCCTTATTTGTTGAAAATTAAGCCACAAATTAAAATGCCAAATGGGGAAACCTCAGTAATATCACATGTGGGTAAAGTGAAGCTTAAGAATGGTATTTTACTAAAGGATGTATTAGTGGTACCATCTTTTAAGTTTAGCTTGCTATCTGTCCCAAAATTGACAGAAGACTCACAATGTGTTGTGTCTTTTTATCCACAATTCTGTGTTGTTCAGGACTTGACAACAAGGAAGGTGACAGGACTGGGTAAAAAGAAGGATGGACTTTATCATCTTGTGAATCTCCCACTTGATAAGGTTGATAGTGTTTTCTCTGCTTTAGTCAATTCAGCTTTGCAAAAGTTCTCTTTGTCTGCTTTAGGTAGTGTGAATAAAAGTCAAGCAGACTTGTATGGGTTGTGGCATCATAGATTAGGACATGTATCTGATTCAAAATTGAAATGTATGAAGGATTTGCCAGTATATGTGTCTAAGTCTTGTTTGGATACATGCTTATCATGTCCTATGGCAAAATTCAGTAAACTACCATATTTTCTAAGTGAGTCTCATAGTTCTTGTGTTTTTGAGCTGATTCATATAGATATATGGGGTCCATATAAGGTTCCAACAGAAGGAAAGTTTAGGTATTTTTTAACAATAGTTGATGACTGT
This sequence comes from Artemisia argyi, assembly GCA_030686995.1. Classification (NCBI taxonomy): domain Eukaryota; kingdom Viridiplantae; phylum Streptophyta; class Magnoliopsida; order Asterales; family Asteraceae; genus Artemisia; species Artemisia argyi. The sequence continues at coordinate 127,619,918 of CM060699.1, forward strand.
AGTAGAGTGACTTGGACTTATTTGTTGAAGCAAAAGTCAGACTCATTTAATGTCTTGAAGTCATTCATTAAAATGGTGCATACTCAGTTTGAAAAGCAAGTAAAAGTGGTGAGATCAGATAATGCCCTGGAGTTTGTACAAGGACAATGTGGACCATACTTGCAAAGTCAGGGTATAGTGCATCAAACATCATGTGTGGATAGACCACAACAGAATGGAAGGGTTGAAAGAAAGCACAGACACATACTTGATACAGCAAGAGCACTCAGGTTTCATTCTAACTTACCTTTGAAATTTTGGGGAGATTGTGTTACAACTGCTACATACTTGATAAATAGACTGTCTTCTTCTGTTCTAAACAATATAACTCTTTATGAAGCTTTGTTAAACAAGAAACCTGAGTATAGTCAATTAAGAGTATTTGGATGCTTTGCTATTGTGAGTAATCCTTCTAGAAGTGCTGATAAATTTGATCCAAGAGGTGTTCCAAGTGTGTTCTTAGGATATCCTCCAAATCAAAAAGGATATAAGTTTTACAATCTTGCTACTCATACAACATTTGTGTCAAGAGATGCTGTTTTTTATGAGCATATATTTCCTTATGCAACAGATAGCATTCAAAAGTTTTTGAGTCCACTTCCTACTACCTTGCCTTGTAACTTTGAGTCTCAAAACTTTTGTGATGATTTTGGTTTCATTTCAATGCCATCTGCTACAAATCCACAAACAACTCCTAACTCTGTTACACAAGCACCTAATATTCATCCATCACCTCAACCTACTAATGTGAATGTGACAAATAATACAACAACACTTATTCAACCTTCTATACTTTCAAGAAAGTCATCTAGAAAAACTAATGTGCCTTCCAAGTTCAAAGACTTTGTCTTAAGTCATGTTCCTAAGGCAAATCAAGTCTCCAAAACACCTCTTGTACATTTATTCCAAGATCTTGTGGCTGCTTTGTTAGCTCAAAAAGACCCTGCAAACTTTAAAGAAGCTGTAGTTGTACCAGGGTGGTGTAAAGCTATGGATTCTGAAGTAAGTGCTTTGGATGATAATGATACATGGGAAGTTACTGAATTGCCACCTGGAAAAAAGGCCATTGGTAGTCACTGGTTGTTTAAGACAAAGTTCAAAGCTGATGGTAGTGAGGATAGGAAGAAAGCTAGACTTGTGGTACAGGGGAACAGGCAGAGATATGGTGTTGATTATAAAGAGACTTTTGCTCCTGTAGCAAAGATGGTAACTGTAAGATCATTACTTGCTGTAACTGAACTCAAAGGATGGCACACTTGTCAAATGGATGTGTCAAATGCTTTCTTACATGGAGATTTGGAAGAAGAAGTATAGAAAATACCTTTGGGCTATCAAGGTAAAGGCAAACCAGTTTCAGCTAATGCCTCTCATCCTCCAAACTTGGTATGTAAACTTAAAAAATCCTTGTATGGTCTTAAACAAGCACCTCGACAATGGTTTTCTAAGTTGTCTTCTGCATTAATTGAGTTTGGTTATAGACAGTCTAAAACTGATTACTCATTGTTTGTAAAGAAAGATGGTGAGAGTTTCACAGCCATTCTTGTCTATGTGGATGATCTTTTGATAACTGGAAATGATGAATCTCAAATTTGCAAGCTCAAATCTCAGCTCAGTTCTAGTTTTCACATGAAGGATTTGGGTGAATTGAGTTATTTCTTGGGTTTGGAGATCTGCAAGTCAGCACAGGGTATTTTTATTTCTCAACAAAAGTATACAAGAGAACTTCTGCAAGAAGGGGGAGTTCTAAATCATAAACCTTACAAGTTACCAATGGACCCAAACTTGAAGTTACAGGCTGATGTTGGAACACCTATGACAGATCCAGAGGTGTATAGAAGATTTATTGGCAAGCTTATATATTTGACTGTGACAAGACCAGACATATGCTACACAGTTCAACTCTTAAGTCAATTTATGCAAGCTTCAACATCTGTGCATATGCAAGCTGTGAAACACTTATTGAGGTATTTGTTAAACTCACCAAGCCAAGGTATATTGCTTGCCAGTGACTCAGCTGTTCAATTGAAGGCTTATTGTGATTCAGATTGGGCTAGTTGTCCAATGACTAGGAGATCTACTACAGGGTATTGTGTATTACTGGGTGACTCTCCTATCTCTTGGAAATCAAAGAAACAAGCTGTTGTGTCCAGGTCATCAGCAGAGGCAGAATATAGAGCCATGACTCTAACATGTTGTGAAGTAACTTGGTTGATTAGTTTGTTGAAAGACCTTGGCATTACTGAGTTGAAGCCTGTTGATCTTTACTGTGACAATCAAGCTGCTTTATACATTGCTGCAAATCCTGTTTTTCATGCTAGAACCAAGCATATTGAAGTTGATTGCCACTATGTTAGAGATCAATTGAAAGCAGGTATCATCAATCCATCATATGTTCCTACTAAAGCTCAAGTAGCTGATGTTTTCACAAAGGTGGTAACTGTTGATCAGCATCATAAACTTCTGTCCAAGTTGGGTGTTGCAAAGTCTGATAACATCCAACTTGAGGGGGAGTGTGAAAGATAGGGACTACTTTAGTCAATTTTATAGTTGTAGGGACTGAATATGTAAAAAGTGTAAAGTTAGTTAGTTGACTTTCTCTTTATATTGTAAATCTGTTATTCATTTTCACACTCAATGAAAACAAGATCATTTCATTCCTTTCTATTTTCTCTCTAAGTTTAGAGCTTCACAAAAATTGAAACTAAGCCTTTGTTGAACTGGGAGACTTTTTAAATTTCAACATGCAAAGCAAGTCAACTTTGAAATCCGAGTTCCAGCTTTGGTCCAGCTAACAACTCTGTCCTTTGGTCATATTTTCACTCTTATGTTACTTTTACTTTTGGAAACATATATGCAATTCTTCTTCAATCACAAAAGTTTTATACTTTTATTTACTACACCACCCCCCCCCCCTCCTTTTTTTTTTTTTTTTAAACAAAATCAACACTAATATTTTTATACCTATTTTTTTGACATACACCAATTTTTTTATAAGAATGACCAAAGGAAGTTTAATTTTGACTTTAATTTGAACAATGAGAATGCTTAATTTTGCAATGTGAAAAAAAAATGCCCATCGATCCAATTTCAATTGCACGACATATCCTTTTCACTTTTTGAAAATCTCTTACTCATATTATATAAGAGCCTAGACAAAAATACACCCGAAAAAAACATCACACAAAACCCTATACAAAAACCTACACAAAGATACATCCAAAAAAAACCTCACACAAAAACCTAAAACTGAAAAAAAAAAAAAAAAAAAAAATAATAATAAATAAATAAATCCTCGCACAAAAAGCATTACACAAAAACCTACCAAAAAAATCCTCACCATAACCTTCACAAATCCTTTACACAAACTCTAGAAAAAAAATAAATAAATAAAAAATAAAAAAAATAATAAAAAAAAAATTATTCCACTAAATCCTCCAAACAAGAAAAAGGAGGAAGGAGGTTAGTGACAAATATGTTGTTGCAAAAAAAATCTGAAAATGAAATTGAGAGTCACAAAAAGTAGTCACTAAAAATGGAAGGAAAGAGAATCACGGAGCTTTGGGAGGAAGGAGTATCACAGAGCCAAAAAATAAAGAGCATTTCCAAATATGAGGAGCATGAGGAAGCTCTAAGGGTCCAAGAACCTCAAAAAGTCCTTGAACATGAAGTCTGGAAAATTTCAGCAACATTGACAAAAAGGATAAAAGTTTACTCTTTTTTATATTTATTGTTTGTTGTAATTCAAAATGTAACGACAAGTTTTATGTGCACTTACATCTCAAATATACTTAGGTTATTTGTATATCCAAATAGGGAAGAGTTATTGTTGAGCCATTTTAGTGCTCAATAGTGTCTAACTAGGATTTAGACATAAAATAACCTAAATGTAATAGACTCGCTGACAAAGATCTCAGTGACCAATCAGTCCATGAGTGAATACACTCAGAGTCATTTTTAGAGTTTTTGAGAGACTAAAAGAAAGTGTTACCCCTTCCTAAGGTGGAAAGAAAAGGCCCGAACCAAAAAAGATGACAACTCAGACTATTTGTATATTTAAATAAGGAGAGATTGTTAGGCCAAAATTTGAGCCAATTATCCCTTTCTAGTATTTAATATAGAGTAGCTCGAGTTTCTCGATGGAATTAGTGAGTATGTTACTCCTTGATGAGAATCAGAGAGTAAGGGGTGCTTGAAAGCCTTTGAATGAAACCATTCAGTGGGTAGATCAAAATCGGTCAGAGGCAAGTTTGTTTGGTAGCAACAATTTAACACACTGAACGATTCCTCTTGCTTCTGATTCATTATGGGTCCCAAGCTTGCAATACCATTCAGCAACCATTCTTTTCACAATGTTACCCTTTTTACATCAAAGAAACATGGACCACCATTCTTTTCACAATATTACCCTTTTTTACATCAAAGAAACGTGGATCAAATTTGTCTTATTATTATTATATCATTGTTTTACAAAAATTGAAGTTTAGCATACACTTGTCCAACACGCCACAATAAATATGTAAATTTCACATCTTCGATTATTAAAAGATAATTACTTTATTGAGTTTGTATAAATAAGAAATATAGAAAAAATGGCGATTTATTGCAAAGTTTTGATTAAACTATACATTCAATTGGTGTGCTTTTTTTCAACTGTTTTTACCAATGCACCTCTACGACTTATTTATTATTAGCATCGTGGGAATATAAGGGTAAAATGGTATTTTATTGTATTTCGATAAGACTATTTATATCTTTTTTATTCCAACATTACTTTCTTTATATTATATTTTTATTTGAGTTAATAGTTTTTATTTATTTTATTATTATTTTTAATATCAAATGGTATATTTTGTTCAATACAAAATCAGACATAAGGTTAAATTGGTAATTTCAGGCAATTCAGATTGCTCATTCAGAATAAATATCAAACAATCATTTTCACTCAGAATCAGGTTCTCTCAGCATCTTGGAATTATTCAGCAGCTTTGATTCATTCAGTGCTGAAACATATTTTTTTTATCAAACAACCCCTAAATCACCCTCTGATGACAAATGAGTGAGTAAGTTTACTCCCCGATGATATGTCAGTGTGTGTTGTGTTAAGCTCAATCAACAACAAGATTCAGAGATGTCAAAGACCAACTGGAGAAACAATTTACCTCATTGATGTGGTATTCGTGAGTAAAGTACCTGAGCTACAAACAACATCAGAGGTATTGAGATCTTATAAAGTCCCCATACTCTATATCTGAAACAAATGTGAAATATGGGCGAGAACTTTCTTGGGAAGATAAGTTAAAGCAACCACTAGAAAGTCAAACAAGTACGAGGAGTTGGTATCTTAATGTATGGTTGTTTCCTTTCCAAGCATGGAAGCATTTAATGGAAGATGTACTTCTCTACTGGATGCATGACATGTCTCAACGACCACACATGTTACCCTCGTATCTCCACCTATATAAGAGAATGTTTGATAATGAGATAGTTAGAGATTCCACACATAAAAATAATACAAATTGTATTATAGTGATAGGGTCTTCCTCTCCTTGAATCATAAGCTAAGCTAGCAAGCTCTGATTCATTCGTTTGTAATTCTATGATTCATTTCTAATAAATGTAATAAACGCTGAAAAGTATGTATAGTATTATTAGTGTCAAATGGGTCTTGTGTAAAACTTGTTTTTAACTTAACATATTCATGTTTAACACAAATCGGGACCAACAATGCGAGAAGTGTAAAAAAAACTTGAAAAAATAAAAGACTTCTTGTAAAATTGTGAATTTTTTCCTCAAGATAGAGAATTTTCGTGCATAAAAAGTTGTGAGGAAATTTTTTTTCTTTCCAATTTGAGTTTTTATACTCTTGTTAATGCAAATAATGATAATAGATAATAAAATAAATAAATAAATAAAATAAAATTGAATGCACAAAAAATTTCAACTTGTTATATTTTGATGGATAATAAAGTCTTGATACATATACTAAGACGAAGTTGGATGAAAAAACGAATTTTTGATGCACAAAATGTGGATTAATAAAATTTTAATGTGCAAAAGTTTTTTTTTTTTTTTTTTTTTTTTTTTTTTTTTTTTTTTTTTCATCAAAACTATATATTTTTAGAAAAACTTTCTTTACATTTTTTATCCACCAATGTACCCTATCTTGTGGATTGTTTTGTGATTTTTTTAGAAGTTTCATTTTTCTTTTAAACCTATTTTACATTTTTTTTAACGGTTATTTGTCTTTTTATCATTAATGACTTTATTGTTACTTGAATATTAAAAAAAATAACAGGATAGCAGTTTGAATATCTGACATTGTAAAGGCTGATCTCCGACACAATCCCGTATACAAAATCCAATTTATTGGTTGATTTATTAATGGATTTCCAGAAGAGAAGATTTCAATTGCTGGTCTTTGTTCTTGGCTTTATGTCCCTTAGTTTCATTGGTACATTACATTTTAATCATTCTCGTATAGTTATATTTAGCTCATCAATTGTTAATTAAGAATTTTGTGTTTTTCCAAATTAACGTTAAGTGTTACATATTTTGAGGAATTTTTGGAGAACAATCTTGTGATGTTCCAAATAATCGTGGGACTGTCGGATCCATTTCCTTATTTTAGTTATTAAAACTATTTATGTTGATTATTGGGTCAATTATTTGTTAGTGAAATTGGTTCTTTAAAGCATGTGATATTTAAGCACATAAGGAGTTTTAAAAGCACTAATCCAGAACACAAAGTGAAAAATATAAGAACATGCATGTATTGGCACTCTAGGAGCAGATAGAGTATTGCTTTTACTTCCTGCGAAATTCATTGAATTCCAAGAAGTGCATACATTATTTAATATGGTTATGAACATATATATGCATTAAAATTGATGTACCATCCTTTTAATTTCAAGTGAGAATATGAAACTTCATAATCTGCATGGAAGAGGCTGGAAACAGAAGTATGTTATATGCTGGTGTTAGCGCATAGTAGAATTTTCGTGATTAGAGTTGTTGTATATTGTTGAGATGCCGGATGAAGTATCCGAAATAAGACCCAACAAGTGATAGATTATTAGGTTTTAGCAATAATGGGGCATCCTCTGTTGATTCATGGGGGAAAATTCTTATGTTTGTGCATGTGCATATAGATTTACTATTTTTATTAATGAGTTAATATGTTACTATCGTGAATCATCTTATTCATCTGTCAACTGACCGGATGAAGTACGTAGACAGAATTTTAATGCATGACTATAATTTAGACATAAGCTAATAAGCATATCTAACGAATATGCATTGTGAAACAAAAAACCATAACATTGATGTTGAAAGTGATCACCATTTGTTCAGTTCAAGCAACAATGTGATAAGGCATGGTAAAACAAATAGTATTAACAACGAAGAGTGTCAAACTAGTTAAAGACTTGAACATGAAAAATCCAAAAATGGATACACATAAGCACCAATGATACCTTAATTATTAAATAGCTTTAACGGGCAGCTAAAATTTTGTTATATAATCTTGCTTTGTTTATTATGCGTATTTGATTTTCCTTGTGGAGTTCATAGAAAATAAGTACATTTGAGGTGAATGGCAAAAAGGCCTCCTAAGATAGCCCATTATGTATAGAAGCGATTACTGTAATAATATCTCATCTTTATTTAAAATTAATGTTTAACCATCAAAACTATTTGATACGAGTAACACAAGAACGTGCCATCTAGAAGGACTGATCACAGACTTTTTGTTTGTCTGTATATAATCCATGTATGCATCTCATTCCCTGGTTTCACAGAGTAATTAGTGACGAGTAGTAAATAGCTTACGCTTTGTCTGAATCTGCTCTGCGTATTTTCAATATTTGGTTTACTGGTAATATGGTCCATACATTAATTTATTGCTAAACGATTATAACACATGCCTAAATGAGAAGATCGGCTTAATGATACACTAATACACCTTCAAATACTACAGTGATTGCATATATTTTCACTTCAAATCATAATCTGTTCGATAACAATTAAGGCATATTAAGTTTTCTACATAAAGATAGTATACCAAGGCATGTACAAAACCTTTCAATTGTTGTCCTAAAACATTGTTTCTCACTCGCTTTTCCCTTCTTTTTCTAGCTGGATTATGTAGAACTATGGCTGGACAAACAGCTTCATCTCAAATTGGGAAGTTTAGCATCTTTGACTGTTTCGATGGTGGTTCTGGAACGTTAGTATGTGGTGTAAAAGAGAGTGTAAAATTATACACCAACAACATCAGGACAGTTCATGCTGAGCTGGCAAGAAATAAAGCAGTCGAATCCGCAATTGCTGATGCGATCTCACAAGGTATTGAAAGCAAAGCTGCAGCCAAACAAGCCCAGAAAGCTGGAGCCAAAGCTGCCAAAGTAGCAAATAAGAATGCCAATCGTATCTTAGGACCTATCGTTTCTTCTGGATTTGATCTTATTGAAGTAATGTATTATGAAGGAACTGTGACTGAAGGGGTTTCAAGGGGTGCAGGGACATTGTTTGGGACATATTTTGTTGGGTTTCTAGGAGAGGAAAAATTTGGAAAAATTGGATATTTGGTTGGAAGTACTTTGGGTAGTTGGATTGGAGGAAAAATCGGGCTTATGACATATGATGTTGCTAACGCTTTACATTTCTTGCTTAACATGGGTCGAGTGGAGTAACATGTGTACACCGACAGGATAAAGAGACTACTTACTTCTAAAAAAGTATGAAGGGTTTATATGTATTCATACATTTCCGCTACTCCTGCAGAAGTTAACATCAAATTTACTTACTTATTTGATCCATTGAAGAATATTGATGAAGTAAATGCAGTTGTTGGTTATGGTAATTCTATTTTAGTTAAAATTACTTTACATTTTGATCGAAGTACATATAGACTGATTCATTGGACTCCATTAAATTATACAAACTTGAACTTATTAATCGTTTAACATTTCTTGGTGATTTTGGACATTATGACAATTTCTATTGCTTCAGTATATGCATGCAGTCTTTCCATAACTATGATGGATTTTGACAAGGTCAGTTTTATTGTTTTTCCTTCAACACAAGAGATGGCTAAAATATAACGCATTCAACCAGTTGCAAGCATGTCGAGCTTTTATCAAACTACGATTTGGTCTTAGTCGAGCCTTATAAATGATGTTTTGAGATCGTGCTTACAAAGCAACCTCAAAATATATAAATACCCGAGCTCAAGCTTATAAATGATGTTTGATGTATATATAAATATTTAAATTTTAAATATAGTTATAAATGATGTTTGATGTATATATAAATATTTAAATTTTAAATATAGATACTAAAATTATTTGGAGTATGTCAATGATGTTATATTAGATACTAGTTATAATGCTCGCGCACGCGCGGGTTTTTTTTTAAAAAAATTTTTGAAATAATTATTTAAAAAATTTGTTTTTTTTTTAATTTTTTGAAATAATTATTTAAAAATTTTAATCTTATTATTAATTGCATCTTATCTATATTTTTTGTATTTATCTTCTACTTGTGTTGTGGATAAATATAAAATAAATATATTTTTTTAAAATCTTATATATATTTTTTTTATTTATCTTCTACTTGTGTTATGGATAAATATAAAATATTATCTAATAAGAAAATAATCTTTTTTTAAATAAAATTATTACTAAATCAGGTATGAATTGATTTTTTGAAATGCAAAATTCCTAATAGGGGTTTTATTTTATTATATAAAAGATTTTGGTTTTTAGATTTCGATTTCTTAGATAGCTAAGTTTGTTGGAATTTTCATATACTTTTTTTAATTTTTTATTTATTTATTTATTTATTTTTTTTAAATAAGCTGCTTACTGTACATAAGTATTGGAGCTATTCAAAACGAAGATCAATCCAATCTTATATCATCCTCGAGCCAAGCTTGTTCCTACCTCATGAAACACTTGAGCACAATCGAGCTGACTCTATATAGACCAACTCATTTGTAACCCTACCCATATAGAAAGATTCAACAATTGAACAAAATACTAGTTACATAAAAGCACTTCATTGATTGAGCTGGCTTGACAGCATTCAGCTAGTCTCAAATACTTCGTATCATATTTTAGATATGCGGTGATTAACTTACGCAACCGTCATACCAAACAGATCTTATGTCCGTCAATGCAGCGGTATTATAAAAAGAGATTTCAATGGTGCTTGTGATAAGCTGTTAGTGATATATACTGATATAATGCGATCAATTGTTAAAGAAAGTTACTTCTGATTATGTGGGGGGTTAAGTTTTCGGTTTTTGGCCAACATATTATTGTTGTGTCCACAATTTTGTCACATCTAAACAAAACTATTTGGTTTGTAGTCAACAAAATTATGTGACAAATTTTATTTTCAACACAATTAGTTTTTATTTTCTTTTATAATAACATAATAATTAGTTTAGGATTATAATATTAGAATAAAAATACTTTACATCTCCCGTTGTCGTGTCGTCGCATTATTTATAAAGTGATGTCAACATTACTTTTTGCTGTTCATAATTTATTAAAAGGGAAGTCTGGGATGTCAACATATTCCAACATTGAGCTTTTCAATGATGGGTGATTTCCAAACGAAACTATTAAAATTCAATACTTTATGCGTAAAGGGTGTTTAGCATGATGAAAGAACACTAATGTTTAGCATGATAAGAAACCAATTGGTACACCCTTTATTTGAAAATTTTAAATTGTAAACACAACTATTAGATGATAAATAGGCACAGGCTCGGTTTTTGGGTTTAAGATGGTGAAACCTTAGATACTCTAAACTCACAAACCGGGCTTGGACTTATTTATCCTCTAATAGAAACCAGTGATAGTTTAGTAAGTCATTTTGAGAGCGTTTTGCATGTTTCTGTGTGTCTGCATGTGAGTATGTCATATTGTCATGTTTGTATTCATTAACATATCTGGTACCGGGGTAGCGATTGTGGACTCTGTCTTTCTTTTTACAATGGCCTTCAAACTAACAGTAACTAAATTCAATTGCAAATTGAAAATGGCTAGTGTCGTTTAATAATGCTAAATCCACAAAATGAGTTGTGTTTGATTGGTTAAAAAATAAATAAAAAATAAAAAAACCAATCAAACACATACAACTCATTTTTTAGATTTATATTGCGGAAGGTCTTTTTTTTTTTTTTTTTTTTTTTTTTTAACATATAAGTACAAAACCAAATCCGATGCATTATAAAGATATGCTTTTCTTATTATTTTTTTTATTTACCGAAAGGTATAAAATTCAAACCACCACTTTTTTCATCTTTCTGCATTTTAGAAACTTTTTCTGCTGTTTACACTTTTAGTCCCTAATGTTTTATCATTTACACTCCAACACAAATCTAAAATGCTTAATCCTTTTTTTCAGATACACATATCTATTTTGTCTTATATAATTAAATACATAAATTCATTTACGTTATACTAATAATTTTTTCATTACATGTCTAAACGTATAATTTTATTAACTCGCTATATTTAAAGTACATACGATTAATGAAAATAATGTTTACATAAAATGTTTATGCTCATTTAAGTTATTACCAAACTCATATTTGTTTTGTTTTGCAATTTTTTTTTCTTCTATAAATGTATTGAGATTAAGTATTTTCACAATATTAAAATCAAAATTTTATAAATTACTACTTATATTATTCGATTCTTTTTTATGTAGTATTCTTAGAGCATCTCTAATACTATGAAATTTATCAAGTCTATACCAGTTCTATGAACTTCATCATATTTTTATAAAATACTGCTAGTATAAACTTATTCTTCCAGTTCTATGAACTTCATCAAGTCTATAAAAATCACCATTAACATTTTAACAACATATCGTGTAATTGGTTAAAGTTGCACTTGGACCCACTTAATTTTCTTTCTCTTTAGTTCAACACAAGAACTTGTGTTTCTCCCTCCTTTCAGCAGGTTTATACACATGAACTCTCCAATATAGGTTTATACACATTAACTCTCCATAAGATTCATGTCACTGTAGACATGACATATAAATCTTCACCACCTCACCGGAGATGTTCATGTATAGTTGAGAATATAATATCAAATGATGTTATACAAAAAATGTCTTTACTGTATATAAATAATTTCAGATTTTTGTGTTTACGTAAAATATTGTAGTGTATGAAATGTGAGAGATCATTTAGTAATACAATGAAAATAACACTAGCAAATTAAAGAAACCAACCGATGTAAATAAAAATCAAGGATTGGAAAACTAATTGTCGCGTTTTGAAAACTAACATTTATTATACGTAAATTGAAAGCCTCACAAATGAGCATGCATACTTAAATCGTCATTTAATTTAGAAAGTGGAACCTACATTCAAGCTTAGGTTTCAATTGTACTTGGCGAAAACCTTAACTTGAATTATTTTTTCTAAGGTACGTCCAGCCAAACTAATGTTTTTATTGTACTATATATATTATATACGTTTATGAACCATAAAATATTGTTCATAAGCTTTATTAATGTTTTACATACAGTCTTTAACTTTAACCCAAAACTAAACTGAAAAATAATACAAGGTTAAGACTCAAAAGTTAAAGTTGAAACTTGAACCTCAATCTGTGAAAATATTACATTCATTGGTCACGATACATTATATAACTATGTATTAGACACTTCAATAAGTACTAAAAGTTTTAATTTCACATAATATATTATTCAAACTTAATTTCATAATTAATCATACTTCCATTCATATCAACAGCTGCAACGTGCAGATTTTATATTCCTTGATATATGAAATTAGCCCAAAAGAAGAAAATTAACGTATATGTTTAGCAAACAAAGTAATTAACTTAGGTGTCGTTTGTTTTTTCACAATAAGTACTTTTTTCCTCTTTTCACTTCTTTTGTCTGCAGGAGGGCAGAGGTTTTTGTTTGTTTTTTTGCAGACATAAGTGCTTCTTTTCACTTCTTTCCTCTTCTAAATTTCAGACATTATCTTTCACTTCTTATCTCTTCTTTCACTTCTTGCATCTTCTTTCACAAACCTTACATCTCTTTCTCAATATCCGTTTTTATACGTTTTCGTTTGTTTTTTTACGTTTTCTTCCGTTTTTTTACGTTTTCGTCCGTTTTTTACGTCTTTGACAGTTTTTTACGTTTTCGCCTTCTTTTACGTTTTCGTCCTTTTTTTACGTTTTTGTCCGTTTTTTTACGTTTTCACACGTTTTTTAATGTTTTCGTCTGTTTTTTTACGTTTTCGTCCGTTTTTTTTACGTTTTCTTTCGTTTTTTACGTTTTTGTCTATTTTTTTTACGTTTTCTCCCACTTTTTTAAGTTTTTATCTGTTTTTTTACGTTTTCACCTGTTTTTTTTACGTTTTCGCCTGTTTTCGTCCATTTTTTTTTACGTTTTTGCCCGTTTTTTACGTTTTCGCCCTTTTTTTATGTTTTCGCCCTTTTTTTACGTTTTCGTCTGTTTTTTTACGTTTTCGCCCATTCTTTTACGTTTTTGCCTTATTTTTTTTACGTTTTCATCTTTTTTTTACGTTTTCATTCGTTTTAGTCCGTTTTTGTCCGTTATTTTTACATTTTTGTATTTTTTTTATTTTCATTTGTTCTTGTTTGTTTTTTTACGTTTTCGACCATTTTTTACGTTTTTGTTTGCTTTTTTTTTTTTTGTCTGTTTTTTTACGTTTTCAACCGATTTTTACTTTTTCTTATATCTTTTCCACATTTTCGTATTTAATTACGTTTTCGTCTGTTTTTTTTACGTTTTCGACCTTCTTGTTACGTAAGAAAACGTACAATAACGTAAAAAACGTACAAACAGACAAAATCATACGAAAACGGATGAGAATGTAAAAAAACAGACGAAGTCGTAAATAAATAGAAAAAATGTAAAATAACGGTCGAAAATGTAAAAAACATAAAAACATACCAAAACTTAAAAAAAACAGACGAAAACATAAAAAAACTAGTGAAAAAGAAAAAGGAAAGGAAAAAAATATTTTAATAGCACAAAAAATACTAGTGAAAAAAAGAAAGAAAGAAAGAAGTACTTCAATAGCACAAAAACAAACTGTCTTCTTCTTGTAGATGAAGAGCTTATGTGCACCTTTTCTTCTGTAGACATGGTTTGCAGATGAAGAGGTAAAAGCTCTGAAAAAACAAACGACACCTAATTTTTAGGGTTATAACTCTCAGAAACATGCTGAGACATCCAAAAATATGGTGATCTAACTCAAACTAGTAAATACTTTACAATTTAAGAATAGGCTAATCACTTCAAAATATATCCAATTTGTCCACTTTTTCAGTTTTAATCAATTAAGCAAAAAAATTCAATTGTTATCCTAAACTTTTAAATTTTATCACTTTGGTATATTTTGCTCATTTAAAAATGATATTTTATCATTCGCAGTTAATAGAGTGGTTCCAAAATATTAGAGTAAAATGGTCATTTTAAATAAGCAAAATACACTAAGATGACGGAATTCAATAGTTTAGAATAACATATCAAAACTTTTTTGTTGAGCGATTAAAAGTGAACAAGTTATATTTATTAGTGATTAGCCCTTTAAGAATCAACGAGTCAAACAACATGAATCATGAAAAACGGGAATATGTCTTTAAACATTGTTACATCTTTTAACAAAATCTTTCTGCTTATACCCATATATATTCATGTAACTGTGACATCTGAAAAAATTGCCTGGAGGATAAGAAAAAAGAAAATCGATTGATAAACGCACGTCATATTGAGTGAGTAGAATACTAATATAAGAGGACTTAACATTTTCGTATTTCTCCACTGGCATAAGCTCAATCTCGAATCCCACCTTAACTAAATGATGTTTGTAGACAACTACAACAAGCTAACTGTACTATATTCGGCAGCTATATACTCCGTATCTTTGTTTTTGTTTAATACGTATGGTATCATTTTGTTGAATTAGAAGAACATTGGTTAATTGTTTTGATAATTGTACTACTGTACCACAAGTTTTAGATTCTGAGAGAACTTGTGAAAACAAATATATGAGAATTACTTTTAAACTTGTGGACTTTAATTGTGATATGGGACGCCTATCGCTATGCAGTGGGAATAACAACAATAGTTTTATCATATAATATTCCTTGCGTATAGTATATGTTTGAAGCTTTTTTATATTATCTTGATATCAAATTCAAGGTTTATATACGATTTATTACCCAATTGGTGATCTAACAATCTAAGTTATGCCAAGAAATGTGATGTTTACATGTTATTAAACTGATGAATATCCTAAATATATATATTACTACAACTTTAATACATTTGTAAATCAGTATATTATGAATAACGACATTTTTGTTGCTAACTAATATAATTGCGGTCCCTTTCTCATTACAAAAGAAAATATACTTAATGTTGTCATAACTTTGTTGCTTATTTTTATATTAAGCGATTGAATTTGAAACAAATTATTACTCGAAGCAAATAGCTTGTACATTAGCGGTACCATATGAATTAAATGCTTCGGCCTGCTCCGGCCTCGAGTTAGAGGTTTCAGGTTTAATTATGTCCTAATTCATTCCAAAATAAAATATCAAACTAGTTTGATTTTTCAATATACGGAATTAGGGTTACAACTCCTTGTCTGTTAGAAATCGGATTCAAGCGGTCACAAAAAGCAACAAAGAATTTTTGTTGCATTTAAGCTGTTGCGTAGCAGTGCTTTGACCATTGAATGACCTAAAGTGGGGCTGCCTGATTGATAACCAGCTTGGTAGGAGTTTGCTTATATTCATTTACAATCATTTCATCGAACGTAAACAAATGAGTATTGCTATAGAAGGAAAGAAATAGTAGATGAGATGAGCTATGACTATGAGGCCGAGTAGGAAGATATTACCGAAAATAAAACATTTTCCTTAACAAATTCTAACAAACTTCTTTTCTTTATGAAGAAACAAGGAAAGAAAATGGGGTATATAATGTTCAACTAATTTTGTTTATTTATCTTAATGGGGTATATAATGTTTTACTAATTATGTTTATTTATCATTTTTTGGTTAAATTAAATGAAAGAACACAAAACAGAACTTTGTTTGTGTTGACTTGGTTCCTTTACATAACTTAATGTAAAATTGAAACTTTTCATGAGTGCTAAACAGAATCAAACCAAATAGTTAAAGCTGAACATGTTTTAAACATAAACAGTAAACGGCCTGACCAGTGTGCGTATCTCCGTGAATGTTTCCGATGATGCGTATCATTTCTGGCCCTTAGCACTAGACAACCAAATGATTATGTTATAAACGTGTTACGTGCAAATAAATGGTTATATTCTATAAAAGGATCAACATAACCTTACAAACAACCCAAAAGGCCAGTTTCAAAAGTGAAAGTCAAAGGATAATGTCAAATTATGAATATGCAAAAAAGAGAGATCGAATTGAGTGGTGTTCTCTCTCGCACCACTGAAGTTGAAGGGCAAAAGACAAAGAATAATTGATCAATAAACACCACTATCTCTTCGATGTTAAACAAACAATTATAACCATAATATTCATGACATGAAATGTCGACACAATTTTTCAAAGTTACGGGCAACCATCAATTTCATACAAAAGCTACTCTTTTTGTGGAATTCAGAATCACTTTCTTTATAGAATTTACAAAAAGAAAATCAACTTCATTTAAATAAACAAAAAGATAACAGTACTACAGGAAACCCACATGAAAGACTTTCGGTAATTGTTGTTTTTGGTTAGTTGCATATTACGTACTCTTGCATTTATTTCCTTATATATTAGGATCGGATTTCGCATGATCTTAATTCGTATCAGGATATGAGTAACCAGTTCTGATGGCCGAAGTTTATTGCAACCTAGGCTTATTTTTCTGCATGCACAGGTGTTTTGAAATATAATAAGTTCCCTTTGTTTGACAAAGTTTATGGGAGTCTAAATTAATATACTATAAATCTATACTCAAAACAATTCTATATAAGCTATAGTTTCAACTAGTTTCATCTGAGCTTCCTTAATTAATTGGATTGTAAAATCATGAATTTATAGGGATTGGGAAGTTGCATATATATTGCAAGAAATCCATAATAGCATGTCCATATGTCCGGATTCAACGACAATGTATACGACTATACGCCGAAGTCTGAGTAATCAGTCTGATCACTATATGCCTGCTGATACTAAGAAACATGATTATGTCACTTAATCTTCACCTCGATAACCAATTGGCTACATGCATTGACGGAACTTGAACCATTCTGGTAAAGGGGCCGAACCGTTAAAATTAATTTTTCAAAGGGCCAAACTATTAAAAGAAACTTTAGTACTACTATATTAAACAAAATAACAAAAATGTTTGAGGGGCCATGGCCCTCCCTAGCTAGCCCTCAAGAAGGTCCGTCCTTGGCTACATGTCTAAGGGATAACCGTAAAATTGCAGCGTGCCAATACATTTTGAGCTTGTGTGTTCTTGAAAATCTGAAGCCAATTCTTTACATTTCTTGTAACTAAGTAGAACACCTTATTCGTTACTTATGTGGACCTTGCAAGAATTAGTTGGTGTGATACAAGAAAAGAAAAGAACAAGATTGACATACAGGGTAAAATATAATAAAATTAAAAGACTTTACAAGATTTAATATGTTATCGGTTTACCCTTGATTAAACCATTAATAACCATGTTAAGCCGAACATGAGTTTAATTTTAACAACGTAAAATTTCTTTCAGTATTAAACTCTTTCAAGATGCTAGAGACATGGGATGTGTACAAGGAGTAACGAAATTATAATTCCAATCACTCCAATAAGGATTGAGGTTCATGTTCCTATTACAAATCCAAGAGATGGTATGGTTTTAGATCAAATCATACTTGATGAACGTCTGATCAGTATATGTTAATTAAATATGAATAGATACACTAAGTATAATGAAATGAGAGAAACACATAGTGAAGGTGAAAAATGAATTGTATTAATGAATTTACAAATGTGAGTTACAATGCTATTTATATACAATGTAAAACTAGAAATTCTAACTAACTAATCTGTTATAAAATGGATCCTTCTAGAATTACTTAACTACATCTTATTACATATGTACAAGCTCTTATACATCATAAGCTGCATCTTGTGAGGAGTACTGAATTGTCTTGAACCAGCTTGAACATGCTGTACAAAGGAGTGTTTGGTTCTGCACTTTCCATCTTGAGTAGACTGTTTTGATCCATGTTGAGCTATATCCTCATTATCCCCCTCGCAAATTGGCAGTATGTAAGGATTACATAAAGCCAATTTGGATAGACAATTGTAATGTAGAGGTATACTTAAACCCTTTGTGAGTATATCAGCTAATTGTGATTTGGTTGGGACAAAAGTAGGTAGAATTTGGCCAGCTTTGATCTTGTCCCTCACAAAGTGACAATCAATTTCTATGTGTTTAGTTCTGGCATGATGCACTGGATTAGAAGCTAGAGCAATAGCAGATGCATTGTCACACATTATAGGAATAGGAGTGGATACTTGAACATTCAAATCCCTGAGTAAACAATGAATCCAGGTAACTTCACATGTTGTATCTGCAAGTGCCCTATATTCAGCTTCTGTAGAAGATCTTGAGACCACAAGTTGCTTTTTAGATTGCCATGAGATGAGACTTGAGCCAAGAAAGATCCCATACCCTGTGACAGATCTCCTTGTTGTGGGACAACTTGCCCAATCACTGTCACAGTATGCAGTGAGGTGTAAGTTGTTGTCAGTGGGAAACATAAGACCTTGTCCCATGGAAAGCTTGATGTATCTGATAACTTTAATGAGAGCTTTCATGTGAGGAGTTCTAGGCTGCTGTAAAAATTAGCTCAAAGCTTGTGCAGCAAATGCTAAATCAGGCCTAGTGATTGTCAAGTAAAGTAGCTTTCCAACTAGAGTTCTATAGAAGGATGGATCTGGAAGTGGTTCTCCATCAGTCATATTGAGCTTAGCAATAGGGTTGAGTGGAATAGCAGATGGTTTTGTATTGAGAAGACCAGCATGTTTGACCAGTTCCATAGCATATTTTCTTTGAGTCATTGCAAGACCATCTTGATTTCTGAAGAACTCAATGCCTAAGTAATAATGGAGAGGACCCAACTCTTTGATACTGAACTCAACATTGAGATGATGCTTGATGGTTTTGATGAGTGTTTTGTCATTGCCAGCAAGAAGAATATCATCCACATATACTAGTAGATGAAGAATAGAATTGTCTTTCTGGAATGTAAATAGAGAAGTGTCCACATAACTCTGCTTGAATCCAAGTGACATGAGAAAGGTTGTCAATTTTTCAAACCATTGCCTATTTTCTTGTTTCAAACCATAGAGAGATTTCTTTAACTTGCAGACAGTGTTAGGAGGTAGTGTTTTAGAATAGCCTTGTGGTACTTGCATGTAAACTTCTTCATGTAGATCACCATGAAGAAAAGCATTGTTCACATCAAGCTGTTCAATGTCCCACCCATAACAAACTGCAATGGCCAAAAGAGCTCTTACTGTGACCATTTTAGCAACTGGTGCAAAAATTTCTGTGTAATCCACCCCTTCCTTTTGATTGTATCCTTTGGCAACTAACCTTGCCTTGTATCTCTCTATAGTACCATCTGCATGAAACTTGATCTTCCACACCCATTTGCTGCCAATGGCTGTCTTTCCAGCTGGAAGAGTAACAAGTATCCAAGTTTCATTCTTTTCTAAAGCTAAAATTTCCTTATTCATTGCTTCTTTCCATTTAGGATTTTTGATTGCTTGGTTGAATGTGGTTGGTTCAATGTGTGAATCAATATTGTGTATTAAATGTAGTGAAGTGGGACTTAAATTAAGATAATTAATGTAATGAGTGTGATGAAATTTGGAATGATGAATGTTGTGTGTGGTTGACTTTGGAAGTTGACAGTGAAAATCATGAAGTTTAGATGGTATCTGTTTGTTTCTTGTGGATTTTCTGAGAGGTGGTGGTTGTGGAGTGGGTGATGATTGAGATGTTGGTGATATAGGTTCTGATGTTGGTACAATTGGCACTGATTCAGTGGGTGAAGATATGGGTTCTGCAGTTGTTGGAGTTGGTGAAGTATTGGGTGTAGATGAGGGTGCAGATGATGAAGGTGATGAAGATTGTGATGTATTGGGTGGAGTGTTAAGAGGTGTTGCTACTGGTGTATGGAATGGAGATGGTATGAAGTTTGGTGTATAGGATGGAGAGATGGGAGGTGAAGAAACAGGTGGTGAGAAATGTGGTTTTGGTTGTGAAAATGGAAATTGAGCTTCATCAAAGAGAACATTTCTGCTTGTGATTGCTTTGTGTGTTTTGAGATCATACAAGAGATATCCCTTTTGATTGGGAGGATAGCCAATTAGTACTGTGGGTGTTGCTCTTGGGTCAAATTTATCTGTGGTGTGGTGATAAGCATATGCAAGACAGCCTATTGTTCTCATGTGATCAAGTATGGGAGGTGTATTGTGTAGAAGTTCATAGGGACTATGATTGTTTAGAATGGGAGTGGGTAGTTTATTGATGATGTAGGTGGATGCAAGGAGACTGTATCCCCAGAAATGGCTAGGAAAATGAGCTTGGAAGTGTATTGATCTTGCCATCTCAAGTAAATGTCTGTGCTTCCTCTCAACTCTGGCATTCTGCTGAGGTGTGTAGGGACAAGAAGTTTGATGTGTTATTCCATGATCTTGTAAGTATGTGGTGAAGGTTGTGTTGATGAATTCAGAACCATTATCACTTCTTATGACTTTGATGTTTGATTCAAACTGTGTTTGTACTGATTTGTGGAATATTTTGAATGTTGAGAACACATGAAGTTTGCTAGGTAAAAGGTATGTCCAAGTAGCTCTTGAATAATCATCCACAATTGTGAGGAAATAAGAACATTTATTGATTGTGGGATGCCTGTAAGGGCCCCATACATCTAAGTGTAATAGCTCAAATTTGGATTTTACATGAGAAGAACTTGAAGGAAATGGTAAGATGTGATGTTTAGCTAAAGGACATATAGTACATTTGTGTTCTGAATTACAAGGGAAAACTGAGATATTTTTGATTTTCTTGATGACTTGAAGAGGAGTGTGTCCCAATCTTGTATGCCAAAGATGAGAATTGGATGTTGTAGAAAGAATGGTTGAAGATGGTGTTGTAGAAGTCTTTGTTGAATCTAGAAGATAAAGTCCACCATGAAGGGTTCCAGTGGTGTTGGTGCCATTATGGTCCTAAAATATGAACTTATCATGAGTAAATGTGACTGAGAAAAGTGTTTTATGAAGTAGCCTGCTGATGGAGATGAGGTTGTAAGTAAAATTTGGGATGTAGAAGACCTCATGGATTGTGAGTGTTGGTGTAAGGTTTACTGAACCAGTGTATTGTACCATTGTTGATTGACCATTTGGTAGAAAAACAGTGATGGGTGTGGTAAGTTTGGTGATATTATGCATGAGACTGAGTGATATACAAATGTGGTTTGTAGCACCACTGTCAACTATCCATATGAAGTATGATTTGGAGATATTAGAAGCAATGAAAGAGTGCATTTTAGCAATAGAATTGAATGAATGAATACCTGTCATCTTAAGTAGAACTTTGATGTTGTTAGAGAAGGATAGTATACCTGCCATGTGAGGGTTTGAGCTTGATGGGTCAGTTTGTGTAGCCTGCATCATGAGTAGAACTTGATTGAGTTGATTTTGAATCTGATCCATCCTAGCATTGACTTGTAACTCTGTGATGTTTGAAGCAGTAGAAGTGGAACACTCATCCAGAGGACTCATAGGCTGTGTTGAAACATCAATTGGTGGAAGTGTGTCACTGGTAGCCATGTGTACAGATCTAGTTCCTCTGTTTGATGTAGCAGACCTCTGAGATGGTGTTTGATACTTATTATGCAAAGGATGACCAGGTGGATATCCCAACAACTTGTAACATTCTTCCTTTGAGTGACCCTCTTTCTTACAATAAGCACAGAATACTCCTTTCCTGAAATTGTTCCTTCTCTCATTGTGATTGTTTGAAACTGTATTGTTTGGTGTGTTTGGTTGATTGTTCCTATGAGGTGGTATGTAGGGTGAGTTTCTGAATGAGTTGAGTGCTATTGGGGTATTGGAGGACTGTTTGATTGAATCTCTTTGCTTCTCTTCCTGTCTCAACATAGTGTAAGCTTTAGCAACTAAAGGAAGAGGCTGCATCAATAAAATTTGACCCCTGATGTTTGTGTAGCTGTCATCCAACCCCATAAGAAATTGTACTAATCTCTTTCTCTGTTCCCTTTGACCATTTTCTTTCCCTTTGTCACAAACACATTGACAAACACATGCATATGGTGCTTCAATTGCATCTAACTCATCCCACAACCCCTTGAGCTTATGATAATACATCTCAATTGTACAATTTGACTGTTTCAATTGCACAATTTCATTGGATATTTGATAAATTCTGTGACCATCTAACTGTGAGTAATGTTCTTGAAGTTCATTCCATAAAGCAGAAGCAGAATTGACAAAAGTAAGATGATTACCAATCTCTTCTGAAACTGTATTGAGAATCCATGAAATGAGCATATCATTAGTCCTTTCCCAATAAACTCTGAGTAATGAATCAGCAGATGGTTCTTCATACTCTCCAGTAAGCAGTTGCAACTTGTTCTTGGCACTCAAAGCTATCAAGATTGACCGTTTCCATGTCCCATAGTTCTCTGAACCAATAAGCTTCTTTGCTATTAATACCATACCAGGGTGATCATTAGGATGTAGATAAAGAGGGTGATATGGTGAATTGATGTCATCTTGTGGTAAAATGGTTGTTGTTGATGTAAAACGTTGCTCAGAACTTGTATTAGCCATTATTGATGTTACTTGAATGAGTTTGAATGAATTTGATCAGTAAAAATGATGATTAGATGAATTTTTGATTGAATTTGATGAAATTGAATGATTTTGAGTGAAATTCAGTGATTTGTGATTGATTATGATGTTATAATGATGAATTGTGATGATTTTAATGGCGGATTATGATGATTTGTGATGAAGAAATTTTGGCGGGAAAGTTAGTTACAGTGGTTTTAATGGTGGAAGTTAGTTAAAGTGATCGGAAAAATTTGTTGAGAGCAGTTATCACCACTGATTATGGTGGATTGGCTCTGATACCATATAATGAAATGAGAGAAACACATAGTGAAGGTGAAAAATGAATTGTATTAATGAATTTACAAATGTGAGTTACAATGCTATTTATATACAATGTAAAACTAGAAATTCTAACTAACTAATCTGTTATAAAATGGATCCTTCTAGAATTACTTAATTACATCTTATTACATATGTACAAGCTCTTATACATCATAAGCTGCATCTTGTGAGGAGTACTGAATTGTCTTGAACCAGCTTGAACATGCTGTACAAAGGAGTGTTTGGTTCTGCACTTTCCATCTTGAGTAGACTGTTTTGATCCATGTTGAGCTATATCCTCATTACTAAGATATTTTATCTTGACGATATATGTTCATATAAAGGACATATACAATATATCTTCAGAATAGATACTCTGAGTCATACAATAAATCTTCAGGTAGATACTTTAGATGATTCTATTTTCACAATAGGTTTTAGACAGGAGAGATGTGAGAGTTTAATTCATTTTAATTTTTAACGGTGATTATCTCATTAAAACTAGTAAGGCGCTAGATAGTAAAAAGATTAGGATATTACAATAATTTTTCTGGTTACAAATCCAATCAAAACACTTTGATTTAAAAGATCTATTCCTACTAACGATCCATGTGTGGAGAAAACTTTGAGATCGATCATCAAAGAGTACGTCTTTTCTAGGAAACATTAAATCAAAGCAAACACGGTTTTTCAAAACGCCGAGAGATGTAAGAGTTTATAAATAGAGAAAGAGAAAAAAGAAAAAAAGTGTTCATTTACATATATAATTTTATAATCTTGTTATCTTTTGTATGTATTTTATAATTTTTTATTATGAAAAGAAAATTCAAGTTTCATTAATATTATTTTAACTGATACCTTAAACGCATATGTTAAACAAAACTTCTCTCAAAAAACACCAACCAAAAAGAGACGATCATACCTCTTCCAAAATCACAAAAAAAGATAACTAAATAGATGCACAACCTGGATTTAACTTTTCTACTTTGTTAATTATGTAATCAAGACTAGCAAGTTAAAGGAATAATTTTTCAACCAAAATTTCTTCTCTTAAATTTCCTATATAGTTGAGACAAAGGTGCGAAAAGGAATATGATCAAGAAGGATATATTTTAATGGAGACGAATATGACTATTCTAATCAACCACTAAAATTAAGGTGCATGAAATATTAAAAAAACAATGCAAGGCAAGTTGTTATCCTTTTAGAATCAAGAATTTGAGTGTGAACCCAAAATTATGCGAATTATAAGTGCACACACAACTATATGGATGTTTGAGGCGAACTGAAACCTATCACTTTCATTTTAGTCATTCACTGCCTTAGTTTGTACTTTCTAAGCATTATTCTAACTATCTTGACTTTGATTTGGCGACTCTTGTTTTGGCTTTTCTTTGTAATCAAGAAGTTTATACCTTTATGTAGTTCATTTGAATTCTTTAAAAGAATCATTTGCTTATGGGTTTTAATATGTTTACAGTTTCACTTTTAGATTATCACATGTAATAACTGTTCGGGTTATTATAAGATTTTGCAAGACGATGTCATTGATTAGTTAATCTTTACAAAAGTAACTTTGCTAACCAACTCTATACACATGCATCTCATGGTACTATACCTATATGGCTAAATATATAACATGACGAACGTCGATAATCTGAATATAATTCACATTGTAAGTTTTTTGATCTGCATAAAAAAAAATATGACTATTCTGATATATCTTTAATAATTACCATTAATAATTTATCTACCGCGGAACACTGGCTGCACCTGGATATATCTGTTTTCAAAGTGTTTTGCTTTAATTTACCTTATTATGATTTTGGAAGATGTTCTTAGACTTCGAATGTTGATCATGCAACTCTTTTTCATATCCCTATCAGATCGAATGTTGATCATGCAACTCTTTTTCATATCCGAATATATCTACTTTTAGAAATAGGAACGTACCTTTACAGATCTAACACGCGTTCTACACACGACAAGTATGGTCCATTAATCTTAAGTCACCGATGCTCGCATAATTTAAAGATCAAGTCACAATATTATATTTTGTAAGGCATGACGCATTAATCTTATTAGTGTTTTCATAGTAGTGGAAATTTTTTATCTTCAGATGACATTTTATTAAATTTCTAGCAACAATCGTCGGAATTGGCACAAATGGAACCAAATTGATAATTTTGGATGATCGCTAAAGTTAGTTCGACAAATCAGTAGTACTAATATAAACTTATAAATATTTTGATGACTTATGTATATATGCACAGGTAAATCAATAACCTTTAATTGTTTCTAGAAATGGAGTGACAAAGAATATTGACAGAATGGGTTTCTAACTTTTTTTAACCATGTTCAAGTGTTCAACTAAAGAAAGATTTGTTAACAAAATTAAAAACTAAAGAAAGCAAGCTTCATCCCTTTTCTCAAATTGTTGTGGGCCCACTATTGTGCCCATAAATAGGCCACACTCCCCTTGACAATGCCACAGAAACCTAATTCTTTCATCTCTCTTCTGACTACTTGAGTCTTGTCAACTTGGCCAGAATCTTTTCTTGTACTCACAACCTTATAGTGTCAATATGGGTTCACTTCATGAAGAGTCAAATTTGGTCGAGAAAATTTGCCAAATTTACGACAAAATTTCCAAACTCGAAACACTCAAACCATCTAAGGATGTCGATAGTCTTTTTACCGAGCTTGTACTCACATGCATCCCACCGTCTTCAATCAAAATAGCTAGTCTTCCGGATAACATTCAAGAAACAAGGTCTAAGCTCATTAAACTTTGTGGCGAGGCTGAGGGTTATTTAGAGGCTCATTTTTCAACCATCTTGGCCTCTTTTCCTAACCCTCTTCATCATCTTGATGTATTCCCTTACTACAACAATTACCTCAAACTTAGCCATCTTGAATTCGACATCCTATCTCGACATTATTCAAATGACCAAAGTTTTGTCCCTAAGAGTGTTGCCTTCGTGGGGTCTGGCCCTTTACCTCTAACTTCCATTGTCTTGGCTTCTAATCATCTAAAGGAGACAACATTTCATAATTATGATATAGACCATTCGGCGAATTCTTTGGCGGCGAGCTTAATTTCCCCTGATCCTGATTTGTCCCAAAGGATGTTCTTCCACTCAGCGGATATAATGGAAGTGACCGATGAGTTGAAGGAGTATGATGTGATTTTCTTGGCAGCACTTGTGGGGATGGACATACGTGATAAGGTTAAAGTGATACAACATTTGGCTAAGTACATGGCCCCAAAAGCCATCTTGATGCTAAGGAGTGCTCATGGTGCGCGTGCTTTTCTTTACCCGGTTGTTGAACCAGAAGATCTTCAAGGGTTTGAGGTTTTGTCTATCTTCCATCCCCAAGACGAAGTTATTAACTCAGTTGTGATCGCACGTAAGTGTCCAACACCGGCAGAAATCAATCATAATCATGATGATGATCATCATCATCAGCTAGGAATTGAATCTATCTTGCCTTCTACATGCAAGTACTGTGATTTTCAGGCCTATAACAACCCACTCATCCAGATTATTGATGATATGACAATGGACGAGTAAATCAACTATATTTTTCTTCATAAAACCTGCTGCTTTATAAATTGTCGAATCAGATTGGTATTGTTATAAGCTAGCAACATCTATATGTATGCATGTACTAATTTTGTTAATTGTTCAACGTCTCTATGAAATCGATAATTGGAGGAATAAAATTAAATACCTTTTAGTGTGTCAATTTTTGGATTATGATTCCACAATACAGTTATAATTTTATATATCTGCTTTGTATCTATTATTAAAGATATATAAAATAAACTTGGCCCAAGTATTTAAAAGTTCACTAACCCCCCCCCCCCCCCCACACCCAACTTATCAATCTGATATCAGTTACATATGTGGATTTCGAATTCTTTTTGCATTAAAAAAAAAAAAAAAAAAAAAAAAAAAAAAAAACCATGTAAAGCTGGTATCACATCTAGAGTTATAAATTATGAAAAAATTCCATTCTACTAACTTATCTTAAAACTCCATTTAGATGTGATTATTTTCAAATATCAAGAGCTACCTTCGTCATTGAACAACTCTCGATAGTATAAAAGCATCAAAGTTAGAGATATTAAGCCATTTCACAATTATCGATTCCGTTTATGAGGTCTTATATGCTATTTCAAAATTACATGGAACTAATTTTCTATTTGGGTGGCATCCACCTATATATTGAGTTATGAAACTTGGCTGGCCACAGTGAAAAATATATCTTGACTATAACCGTTTAGTTTTCTGTCTCAGTTTGTATAACCGTTTAGGTTTTGATCTCTGTGAATTTTCTTTCTTTTCTTTGTATGTTTTGAACTCAAAAGATCACCCAGTACCATACCTAGGGTGATATGGAGTTATAAAAAAATAAAAGGGGAGGTTGGTTGTATGAAAATCGTTGTGTTTGATCTTTAGTTTACAAGTTTTTACAAAAATTTACAAAGAAAGCTTTTCAGTGGATTGGGTGCATGACGCCCGAGCTTGACTCGAGATCAAGACTCCTTACAGCTCGCACCAATAGCCAAGTGGCTGGAGATTGATTGAAAAGGAGTCGCCCTGCCACCCCCTAGTCGCCTACCTACTCGTGTTCGTAGCTCGATCTTAGGTCAACCTATGAAAAAAACTTTTGGGAAAGCAAGAAAAGCTAAGCCACTAATTAATTTCTTGCGAAGGCTGTACCTTTTTTTCTATCCTGACTTGTAGCTCTCAAGACCTCTTATGATATGGATAGTTGGGATTTGTCAAATACACTCCAAGAAAACATTTGCCTTTAAAATTTTCAGAAAAGGTTATTAGTGTCACAATGACAATAGTGTACAACCTCAAAATGGATATTTGAGTCCTAACCGGGCCGGATGCAACCAATATCGGGCTCAGAGTGGGCTGAATCCATGCGTTGCAAATATTGTTAACTCTTTGTCGTTAAGCCGTTAAGGTTCTATCCACTGATTGAATCATAAGTGCTTTTTATTTTAATATGATTGTTGTGAATCTGTTCGAATACTATAGATTGTTAATTTTTAACAGTTGATAATATTATTCATGAAGTTAATAAGATGACAACCCGAATAAAAAACCAGCACTGATTAAATGATTTTGAACATGATATCCATCGGATGTTTTCAAAAGTCTTTGAAACCAACCTTAAACCAAAGTAAAAAAGAATTTAAAAAAAAAAAAAAAAAAAAAAAAAGGTATCACAAACTTAAAACAAAACATGGTTCTCCTTCATACATTTAATCTCCTAATTGCGTTATTGATATGGCTAACTTTGTTACAGAAGCTTTAGCTCAGTATCAACTCATGGTGCTGTTAATGTTTACATGTAGTCTCAAAAAGGCAAGCTAAGGTCAAGAATTTACTATTACATGGATTTAATCATGTTCTAATCGAAGGTGATGCACTTGTCTTTCAAAATTATGGCATTGATAAAATTCCACCAATTAGTATCAGACAGTTAACAATCCCATGAGGAGGAGAACCACTAACATCTTCACATTTCTTTACTGTTGTGTTACAAGAAAATTCAATCTCATGGAATTGTTCACAATACGATAGCCTCGTAGGATTTCTCCAATGTCATAGTTTTGAATCATGACAAGTGCACCACCTTCACATAGAACATGATCAAATCTTGTTAATAGCAAGTTCTTGATCCACAAAACGACGTCCACAAAAAAAAAACAAAAATATTAACCCTAAATATATTAATCGCCCTGCCGCTTTGCGCGGGTACAATGCTAGTATATATTACATATACACATACTATTTTTTTTTTTTTGGTAAAGGGGAGTAATCCTGCACCCTGGTAAATGTATTAAAACCAAAACGTTAAAGTACAAATGGAATGTGGCTGAAGTACCACATTAACCTCAAGCTAAAACAGCTTGATAAACAAACTACCTAGAGCTTATGACATGCCAAAAGCTCTTGACAACTCTAGAATCAAGAAGAACCTAGAACAAGAAACAGAAACTAATCAAAAGCTAACCAGCAGCATCCGTGAAAGAAGAACTTCCACCTTTTGCAAAGTTAGGGAGTAAATTAGCTGATTCATCATACACGTTATCCACACATTCATCATCACCATCTACTTCAGTAGCTAGAGCATCATAAGGATTGGATGTAGACCTCCCTTAGAGGAGGGACCTCTAGACTTCAACTTAGAAGACGAAGTAGGCACATTATAAGTAGCTCCCTTCTTGGGTTCACTAGGAGCCTTCTTAGGCTCATACCTGACAGTCTGCTTAACAGACATACCAGCCTGACTCCCTAAACCAGACTGGCCTTTACCTTTTTTCTTCTTACGACTCACCTTTTGGAAGCCATCATTAGCAAGCATAGCAGCAGGAGGAACCACATTATGAGTAGTAACAACCGGAGAAGTAATTTCTTTTTTAGGACAATTCTCATGGATGTGCCCAAAAATCTTACATGAAATGCACCTAGGAGGCATCCATTCATATTCTACTCGGATAGATTCATTAGAAACCCCATCCCCTGTAAGAGAGGGGACACCAATAGTGATAACATCCACGAGCTCATCAGCTGAACCCACTTCAATCAAACACCGAGCAAAACTGCTTCTACCCCAAGACTCCTTACACATAGAGCTTGTATACGAATCCATCATAATAGGTTTGCCAATAAATGAAGCAATCAAGTTAATACCCTCATCTTCAAAAACTTGGATAGGCACATCATGCAGTTTAACCCATATCGGAATGCGAGTCAGCTCTTCCTTACATACGCTAGTACCAATAGACCATTTCTTAAGGATGATTGGAGAGTTACGAATCATCCAATGACCATCTTCCAGAACAGATTCTAAACCAGCTTGAGTATCAAATATAAAAAAGAAAAAACCTTTAGCATTCATCATTATCTTTTTCAAACCATACTTAGCCCAATTGTTTCTAACAAAGTAATCAACCACCGGAAACGCCATTCTCTTCCCAATAAAGTAGCCATATAAAGTGTGCTCAAGGCGTGCACTAACCTTTTCTACTACTCTACGTGGAATAGACACGTTAACTCCTTCACAAACATCCTCATCAACCAAAGGACCAGACGGAGAGGCTTTAAAAGCCTTCCACAAACCATCAACTGCATCCTGAACCCTTTGAACAACATCCTCATCCAAATTATCCATATAGTTACCATCTTCCACAGCTTTAGCAAAAGCATCTATATCCTCTCGAGTTTTAAGAGATACGCCAAACAAAGTTTCAATAAAATCATGCTTACTCTTAGGAGAGGACTCCACATCTGAATCATGTGAACAACCAGAACCATGTGGCATCGGCTCCACAGGTTGCTCATCAATAACATTCCTATTAGATTTCTTATGCTTCCTCATAATCACAAACGACACCGAGTTCGTCGCTTCAACCGATCTTAAAAGTTCAGAAGCACTAAGTTCATCCACAGTACCAACACCCACCTTCTCCATATCAAAGAACAACAACCAAACGAAACCCTAAACAGGAAAATAGAATCGCAACTAATAAAACAAGAAGCACAACGTCACACTTCAAATCGATTGCCTTAAACGAGTTAAGACATGAATAAAATACGCACTTGGAACAAACCCTAAAATCGTTTCACCAGATTCGATCTAAATCTTAAAAAACTAGCAACGTTTGAGTATTCCTAATGATAAACGCAATGTTTAATCACTAGGATTAATCAAATCGGTACAAGAATTAAAGGATTTAGGGCAGAATTGATGGGAAATATTAGAGTTGGTTAGGGAAAAAATGGCCACCCATGGAGAGAACTTTTAGGGTTTCGTTGTGTTTTAAGTTCACTCAAATGTTTACTACATATACACATACTAACTAGTTTCAAAAGTTTAAAAATCATTTTTGCAGACAAATAGGTTATGTACGCGTCCTTCATTAACAATGAAAACTAAAATAGTTTAAATTTTGGCTAAATATGGCATAAAATCAACCGATTATTTTGTGGCTGAAATAATAGGCTGTAAGAATACCACTTAAGATATTTTTAATGCTATATTAGACGTTCAAGCAATTTTCCAAGTTTGGTT
Source organism: Artemisia argyi (assembly GCA_030686995.1). Classification (NCBI taxonomy): domain Eukaryota; kingdom Viridiplantae; phylum Streptophyta; class Magnoliopsida; order Asterales; family Asteraceae; genus Artemisia; species Artemisia argyi. The sequence continues at coordinate 127,651,282 of CM060699.1, forward strand.
AACATTTTAATTGATATAGATTTTCAAACAAAACATAATCAGATCTATCAAGACATTATCATATGCTAGCGACCAATACAAGGCAGCATTTTTATTTACAGCTTTCAATTGTCTACGAGCTAGCTAAAAGATGCAAACAAATAAAAATGTTATTTATTAGAAGTAATCACTCGAGCGTTACATGGATAAAGCAGTATATAGTTACTCTTCTGAAACAACGACGGTGATCTCATCTTTATCGAGCATGTTGTAGAACGAGTTAGTCTTTTTAGTCAGCTCGTTATGGTAAAAGTGTTTCCATGCACCAGCACAAATGAAACTTAACACCGTAGCGATACCTATTTCTTTGAGAATCATTTTTGCAGTCCCTGGTGGAGCTCCAGCCATTTTTGTAGTATCTGTGCACAAAAAATCAACATTTTGGGATTTACAGATTGAAAGCGTTCCTGGCGGAGACTAAAGAATTGTATAATGCACAACTAGGAATGCTATACTCCTAAAACTGACTATATATATAGATGACCAAAAGAGCTAATGTACGTATTCAATTCATGTGTCTGCTTAATACATAATATAATCTAAGAATTGATTAAAGCCTTACATTTATCATCACATAATTTATACATCATATATGTTAACGTCAGACGTAAGCACCAATAATGTCAAGAATTTCTCAACTGAGTAGTAAGTTGAAGTGTTGAACACATTGATCTAGTTATGAGGATATCTTTTCCTTGTGATTGACGACTATAAAACTTACGGACCAGAGCGGACCCAAGACTTAGCGTGATGAGGTTCACTTAGGAAAAAATTAGGTTTGTTTCAGAAAAAAAAATATATATATATACATGATTTACAAAGTTATCAGGTTCATTTCGGAAAAAATCATGATTTTTAGCTAAATTTACACTAAGTGGAGAAAATTCATTGGGTTTCCGTGAACCCCTGCTTACGGAGTATTACTTAAATCTTCTAGCCCCTAAACATATGAGTACTGTGATATTTGTAATAAAAAGCGACTACAAATACAAAACTAAATAATGTAAACCTTAAACAATCCTGAGTTTAACAAAGAAAAACTCATCATTGTGTCGAATGTCGATCATTAAAGTTTTAAAACTACCTAATCCGCATAACAAAACCACATAGAGATATATTACGCTCGGTCACGAAAAGAGACTACCTAATTAGAAGATTTAAAAAGGATTAATCACCAACCAAAATATCCAATCTATTGTATTGCTTTACCTAATGATAAGATCCACACGGTTGATTCAAACAAAATTTTACATTAATGGATTATAGACAACGTCGTAATACCATATCAAATATTTAGAAATTAACCTACGTGAGGAAAATTGAGACTAATACAATCAGATTAACCAAGATGCTAAATTATGGAGTCTTTAATCAAACGAAAAATAACAAAAACCGTATATGGAGTATATCGGGAAAGAAACTGATGACAACGAGAGGTCGAAATTACCAAATTGAAGCAAGCCAAGAATCCTTTCAACAAGCAACTGTGCAGATTATGATCTGGTGGAAAAAGAGAGTTTGTATTTAGGCTTAGATTGAGGAAGACTGTTGGTTTAGTTGGCGGGTCTTATGCCAAATCAATGGAAGTTATAAATTTATACTAATGGCCCTTTAACTATTATTCAAACTTTAGTTCTTCTTATTAGAGGGAAAGGTATGGTGGCGAGCTAAATTTGCTCATTTGGGACCTTAACACCTCTTCACAACTAACATTCTCCTCACTCACAACTAACCTCAACTTACTTATTTGAGGCCCACCGCTTACACTTTTATTTTATTTATTACTCAAAAAAATAAATAAATAAAGTACACAATGTCAGACAATTCCTTCGTCGTGCAGATGAGCAAGGAGCAAGTGAAGAGGGACGAGGACGTTGGGATGGTGTGGTGAAAAGCATCAACTTACTCAAATGGTTGTCCACGTATGACTGGCAAGAGGAAACAACGATCCATACCTTCCACTCTTAATTACTAGCTTTTAACTTGGTACAGTGCGTATTGGAGCCTCGCATTTTCGACCAGCCGACCCGATGGCGCAACACACCACACCGAGCTTTCGCGTTTTTTGTGTCGCGTCTTCACTATATATATATATATATATATATATATATATATATATATATATATATATATATATATATATATATATATATATATACACTAGCTTCATAACCCGCCGGATCGGCGGGTTAGCTTCATATTATTTTTTAACAAAATTTAACTGGACGTAAGTAAATAATAAATAACGGCAAATATGAGGCTTGTGTTCAATAACCTTATTCATAAAAGAAATATTGTTATGGTCTTATGGATAAAAAGCGAACATGTAAGCATTGGTCATGGCTGAACCTTATAATAGATTAGATTTGAAATTGGTTTAAGATTGGTCACAACTTAACCGATCATACTTTGCCATTAACTGGCTTATGAGCTTATTAAATATTAAAGAACTCATAAGTTCCAAATTTTGGGCTTATGACCTTGTCAATGCGAGCTTGTGGCTAATTTGCGTTTATAAGCTCCGGTTGATATTCTTAAGATCAAAATTATGATGTACGTATATAAGAAATACATAGTTCACGTTAAAAATCATCAAAGGTTTATTTTGTTATCGAGTTTCCCGTTGCGGTTGGAATTTACAACTCATCACATGTAATTATTGCCCAATTATATCTACAAAACAAAATTAGTTGATACCAAACATATAATCATAACAATTATCGGGTTTAAACAAAATTCTAACACATAACAAAGTGTCCAATTGCCTCAACAATACAACCAAGATCTCTTTAAATCACATGATAACAATTTAATGCACCATGGCACTAAAGACTTCACATGATAACAATGTTCCTATTTAACTTGTTGGATCATACTATCGCCCCATAGGTTACTTGATTACGCAGAAAATATGTTGATTCTTTGTAAGATCCCGGCTTTGTTGTTGTTGCATTAGTTTCTTTTTTTTCTTATCCAGCTTATCCTTTTTGTACTTCGATCGGCTTCCACCTTTGCCGCCGACTTTTCCAACTGATAAGATAAGAAAAATAAGAGGCATAAAATATAATAGAAGGTGAACACTATTTTGCTGCATTACTGTCGGAAAACATGTATACTTCACGGTATATGCATCATTGGAAAGCGATAAAGAGATACTTGTGGTGATCTCAGACTTTTAGTAACATGATAGAAAAGAGAAAGCATGAAGTATCTCTATTATGGTCATTTCAACTCTCTCCTTCTTACCAACGTTTGACATATTTAACTAATTTCTTTTATATTAAGAAGTTCAAAATATGTTTTTCCTTTGTTATAAAAGGATTTATAAAAAATCTCATTTGTTAATCGGTTATTTAAAATATCAATTTCCAATACCAACATCGCTTCATTGTAATATGTTATATATAAAGAATTACATACCTTCGAATAGTTTGTGATCACAGTGTGGTTTCGTCAAACTATTCGAAGGTATGAATGCCAAGCAAAAATATTCTAAGAAGAGATCGATGATCTGGATAGTCTAAAATGAGATTTGAATTACAATGACATTCAACTTTCATTGTTTATCTCATTCTAAAATCCAACTTTCAATGTTTATCCAATGCTATATTTCAACCGCTTTAATTCCATAATTCAAATCTCAGTCAGTAGCATTTGCTTAAGTTGAATAAACCATAAATTACACAGCATGATGAAAATTAGAAAACATGACCACCAATCACATCAAGTTCCCCATCTAACAGACCAGTGGTTGGAATTTTGCAAAATATTTTCTGTTTGCTCACATTTCTTTCGCACAACGGCATTTTGGTATGATACCAATGTTGTGGCAATATATTCAACTCTTTGTGGACACTTGTTTTCAAAGGGGTTCAAAAAATAAGTATGGATCATTCAGTAATATTTTCGAGTCAACCTAAAAGAATCCCATAAGTAAATCATGTGATCATGTGTCAAATAACCTACAATTTCAACAGGAGGAATTAACTTACGTAGATGTCATGTATTCCTCATAAAAGAAATAATCCATAATGTAGATCTGACATGGTAATCAAAACGGACAAGAATCAGCAGTGTACATGACAAGTAATATTTCATAAGGATCACGTCATAATAAAAGATGATGACATCTAATTACCAGACAAAATATCTGGAAGAGGATCATTGATTGGTTCAAGTTGGAATCTTGGATAGATTTTGCAAGCACGGAAAGATTGATGAGGAGCCATCCCATCATTCCAGCTCTCACAAAGAAAAATCTACAAAATATAAGTGTTACAAAAATCACATTAAGCCAGGTGATCATAATAAGAAGTCACTATCAGCAAAATTGCCTTAAGCTAACTAATTCACTTTCAGCAATATTGAAAGACCTCGACCTTGAAAATAAGTCAGAATCATAAATTTGTGTATTCTTGAACCGTCAATTTAAACAACTTTTGGAAGTTTTAGTTGAAAGCTTTGCAGATGTTGTATAGTATTATAAGGATGGAAGCCCATTTGCAGAGCATATGGCACCACAAAATGATGATACATATTATCATTAATGAAAAACATCTACTGTATTAAGTTTTATCTTCACGAGATGAAAAAAAAAAAAAGCATAAATGAATTAATAGTCTAGAGTGGACGCGGTTACATACTTGAGGTCAACGCCCAAGAAGTTAGGATTTAGCTGTATCCCGAACCACCTGTTGGATTATATTGGATAATATCAAGAACAAAGACAAGAAATAACAAACCATTCGATGCAAAAGCACATACTTGCATTAAAATGAACATGAAACTTACATCGACATGAAGTACATATGTACATGATATACTTTAAGTATCACATATACATAACACTTCACAATTTTTATATGGAAAATAACAGCAAAAGGCATTGCTTCATCTAAGATCAAGTAAGTATATCAGCATTTCCCTATATCTTTTGCGGACTATCTCCAAAACATTACAGAGTTCACTATCTTCTTATTATTTGGCAGAAATTTTTATCTTTGTAAGCATTCACTAAAATTATTGAAGATACATACATACAATTATACAAACAAATATTAATGGCAAATGCATATCCTACTTTTATAAAAAGAAAAAAAAATAGCAGTTAAGTACCAATCATCAATTATGTTTCCAGTGATGTGAGGCTTCAGAGATGCACTTCGGTCATTAGATTTGCAACCAGCAACATAGAGTAACAAGGTCACCTGCCATTTGTAAAGGCAGACATGAAAACATGCTACTTATTAACGACTTGGTATAGGAGTACATCTTCCCAATGAATTTATATAGGTCAAGCATTGCAAATTAAAACTTTTAGCTGATAAAAGGTTGGAACTTACAATAACACTGAAGATAAAAGTTGTTGATAAAAGCTCAAGCCCTCGATCCGATATTGCCTGCAGAATTCATACATTGAGAAAATTGTCAGTGTGGAACTCGAAAGATGACACGGACCTAAATATGTATACACAAATATTGTTCCTATCCACTAAAATAAGAAATATGCCTTCATTTTAATATCCTGGACTATTTATGTCTTCGTGATCTCTAGTTAAAAGTATAATTTGTTTAAAAAAGAAAAAAAAAATGTATTTCTAGCTTATGCTGTGACAATGCTGCATTTCATATGTTGATTCAGATAGCCAGTAGCACATTACTTTGACCTAGCATAAGTATAAAATCATCAAAAGTTGATCAAATCATGCTTATTTTTAGATTGTATGGAAAAAGTTTGAAGGAAAAGAATTAGATAAAAGGGTCAACAAACACTCCTCATAATGCATCGTTTAATTCCCATTTCCCATACATTATTTTCCTCTACAAATTCAGGTAGCACATACAGTGAGTGATACAACATCCATCCAAGCTCCAATCACGAGGAGTCCAACCAGCAAAAGAAGTGATAGCAATCCTAAAAATGGGTGTGTGACATTTGTTAATTTTTAACCCGATATTCAAAACTATCGATCAGTATATATAACACCCTTTCAGATAATGAATATGAATACTTCAACTGTAAGAAATAAATGTTTTTTTCCCCGAAAGTCAACATTTGATTCTACTCTGTAAATTTCAATCAGATGAAGAGACTTTACCATTACAGCGATAATGAAGTCTAGTTCCGTCAGCTAAGTTAGCTCCGGGAACAAGCTTTCCAGGTAAAATAGATCCAGCAATTCCCAAGTAACCGAATAATCCAAGCAATAAACAAACCCAATACACAAAACCAATTAATCTTCAGCAACACATACATTCCTCCAAGGGGGTTCTCAAAATTGCTTATTAAGGAGGTGTTTAACATTGCTTTCTTTAAACTGCTAATCTGCTTAAATAACTACCTTCGAATATAGAGAATTACATACCTTCGAATAGTTTGACGAAACCACACTGTGATCACAAAACCAATAAAGAATTTCATATACAAAATCATTAACATTCAAAAACCCATATAATCAAAATTCAAAACACCTTAATTTGTTTGAGGGAAACACACTGCGATCACAAAACCAAACTCCATTCAATACCCACTAAGACTAAGCACAAATTAACCATAAATCAGTCAAAACAATAAAGAATTGCATACCTTCGAATAGTTTGATATGATATGAAAACTTTTTTTTTTTACCTGCAAATTTATTCATGATTAACGTTATGATATGATATGAAAATATAGGTGAAATGAGGAATGCGATGCTACAGAATGATTACCTTCGGTATTTATAGATTAAAATTAGGGTTTAGGAATTTGAATTCATTTGAATGATTAAAATTGGAATCAATTCAAAATTAGTGAGATAAATCAGGAATTCGTGATTCATGTGATATGATTTTGGAGAGTATAACTGATTGAAGAGATTAAGGGTGAGAGGATACCGTATATTGACATAAAAGAGGATGCAGAAAAAACAGGAGCAAAGGAGTGAATGTGTTGAAACTGATTTGAAAGTCAACCATGTACATAGTTATAGCGTCCAAGATTCAAGGCTTTATGGATTTTGTTTTTCAAGCATATTCGCAAAAACAACTTTGGTCTAGTGGTTTGGGTGATGCTTGTTTACATGGGAGACTGGGGTTCGAATCTTGTAAGTGTCAAATTTTTTAACACATTTCCGAAAATTTTCTGAAATTGGAGTGCTGACTGGGCATTCCACCTAGGCAATTGAAATATTAAAATGCTGCTGACTGGACAATAGACATGATGAGTCAGCATTATCTGCTTCATGTACAAACTTCAAAGCTTCAAGTGCAACTCATAGTTAGCCTCTTATATATATAAAGATATATATATATATATATATATATATATATATATATATATATATATATATATATATATAGGGTCGCGATCTATGCAGTACCCATATTAGATGCAGTACTTTACAGTACCATTTAGACCAATAATAATTTAGTATTATTAAATCTTTTTAATTAATTCAAAAGGGTAAAATAGTAAAACACATTTTTACTTTCTTTTTGTATTTTTTTTAATTAAAAAACGTTTTTCTAGCCCCTTAATTTTCGGAATTAATTTTTTTCAAGTTTTATATTTTTCTTTCGCAGACGTGTTTTCAGAAAAATCAAGAGCATATGTGTTTTTTTTAAATGTTGTATACTTAAATATATTTTTTGCTATTAATTGTTTCGACGTCAAACTTATTTTGCGTAAAGTGGTTCTACATTGTACACATGTTTCTAGTGTACATTCTTTGATTTTCGATATTTATAACCAAAAACAAAAACATATACATGTAACCTCTAAACATTAAATAACAAACCAAGAACATAAATAGTATACACAAAATTTGATATAAAATGAAATACAATTATAATACAAATGTATCTTATTAAATATAGATGTGCAAGTCATCAAAAACATATATGCACTCTTCCAAGAACATATGAGCACACTTCACTTTCTCATCAAATTCGTTAGAACATACGTGTAACACCCCCAATTCATGGTTGCAGCGGAATTCGAACTGGGTGTTACTCGACGGCACAATAGTCACAATAATAGAAAACGAACTCCAATTGAGTCGTTTTGAAAGATGTATCATTCAAATTATATAAATATCAGAGATTCCAAAATGAGGTCCCAATTGGTTCCATGTTTACAATGTATAATAAATGAGTTTTGAATGATAATAAAATTTATAGCCCTCTTGAGTATCCGTGTCCTTCCGTGCCATCCTTGATCGTCATGAACCTGAAATACATGCTTGAGAGGTCAACACAAAGGTTGAGTGATATTCATAGAGTTTGTTTAATCGTTTGAACACAATATGTTGGTAGTGTGAGTTATAGGCTCACACCAATGTTTGGAAAACAAAATCGTTATTTATTTCACTAAGCTTATGACACCATAACGTTAACGTGTACCAATATCGATCGGCAGATTCATCCCGGTAGGTACTTTGCTAACATACCTAATCTCAAATATTAATGCATTTGTTTGCACTTAGTCAAAACAAATGGGATTCGTCAATCCCAATAGGCCTATTATTAATATTCGCGCTCACTAAAGGTAGTGACTAATGGTTCATAATAAAGGATCTCGGTTTAGCAAGGTTGGTACTTAGTGATAATAAAACATCGTCGTGAAGCATACATTAGAAAGCATTGTATTCGATTTAGAAATAGCATGTATTCCCCCCAAGGAATTGTAAAACAATTAAGTAATGGAAAGTGGGGCTATGAACTCACCTTAAGTAAGATAGCAAGTAATGAATGTAACGGTCGAATCGTGAAGGTTTCTACGAGCAACCTATAATAGAATGTCGCGACTTAGGATTGGAGTAAAGAACACGAAGTAGTGCCTATATATATATCTTGCATTTAGTCCATGATGTGGTATGATGTATATTGTAAATCTTTGAAAGTAATGATTCATGAAACATGTATGTTTTGTATATCGTTTACTACCGTTCGGGCCGACATAATTCAGAAGTCATGTTAGTAAGCGTTCGAGGAGCCAGGACACTTTAACTCGTAAATCCACAACTCATCTCGACGGCTTACATAATGAACTCCTCACATGAGGCTCCCTACTATTGTAGTAGTTGATGAAATAGATATAAGTTTTGATCCGAAAAGTTACATGTCCGATATTTGAATAAACTTAGGAAAGTTTATTTGTACATGAAGATTGTTATTAGGGGTAGCTTCATAAGCCTTAAATGACCATGTTCTCTTGGTAAAATCTCATGGTTTCCTTTTAAGTGAAGTAGATCCAAATTGCTTGTTCAAGTTATCGCCTAACTCATTGTTTCATGTTTACGCCTATGTGAGTTGTTATGGTCATTTCGTCATGGCCTAGCCATGACCTTTGGTCCTTGTTCCAAGGTCATGAGACTCAACCTTGGTTCTAGTCATGTTTGTGGTCTTGATTATAGGTCATAAGACCTCTTGTTCCTTTCAAAGTATAACCATAATCTAGTGACTTTCGCCTAAAAATGGGCTGTTTAGAATTTGAAGAATTTTATCACTCGGAAAGTGTTTTTAGGTCTCGAGCTTCTTTGTTCCTGAACGAAAACGGCGTTCCGGACAACTTTCGTGTTTTAACTTTTTGATGAATCGGACCAGAAGTGGGACTTTCAAAAAGTCAGAATGCGATTCAGGAGGTTTAGGCAGTTTTGCCGGAAATCTTTGGTAACTTCAAATGGGCGTAACTTTTGACTCGTATACTCGTTTTAGGTGGTTCAAATTGCTATGGTTTCCTTGTTAAGTCCTCTACTGTAATATGTAATGATCTAACATCATATTTTTACCATTTTGATCAGGTCTTACCAAGAAAGTCACTAGTTTACTTGTTTTAGTAACTTGTTGTAACAATCAATAACAATAACTTGTTTTGGTCATTTTTATACATCATGGACATGATAACAAGACAATATATAGCACAAATAATATGTAAATAACATGAACATGATTATTTAACAAGAATCAAGTTAGGGTTTGGCTCACAACTTTTGGCTTTCAAAGATGAAAGGAAGTTAACATGTAAGGATAGGACTTTGATAGACTTGCTTCAACCCACTTCACTTCATGCAATCTTTCTACCCTTGGTATTCTTGAAAGATGGATGATGAAGGTTTAGGTGAATTGAGTGGATTTAAACTCAAGAGAAATCACCAAGTATATGAGGTTATGGAAGTGTTTTGGTGAATGATAACCTAACTAGAGTTTCAACCTTGAACTAGCACTTGAATCTTGCATGAAACTTGGAATAAATCAAGCAAAGATGAGAGTGTTTGTGTGTGTGATGTTGGCGTACAAAGGAGAGGGGATGAGGGCTTTTATATGGCCTTGAGGAGGTTAGGAAACAACTAGGAATTTACCACAACTTGGTGACCAAGTTTTACTTGGAGCCAAAGTTGTACACATGTGATCATCCAAGGAATCAAGGGTCAAGATCAAGCCACAAGTGTGAAACCCCCCCCTAGTGGCGGTTCACATGGCCTTGGAGAGCAAGGGTGGACATTTCTTGGTATTATCCAAGATACTTGGTTAGTTTTGACTCCGGGAAATGCCAATCGTAAATGATTAAGCCTCAAAACGTAAAACCGGGTGTCGTAAAATTATGGAATTTGAAAGTATTGATAAACATGTCAATAAGTTCCATAATAAAATATAAAATGAGTGGTAGGTTCCATTTGGGTGCAAAACCCTGCTAAAAACTGGAAACACGGGTCTAAAACGCGTAATTCGCGTAAAACGCTGAATATTGCGTAAAATTGAGAAAAGTAAAATGTTACTTTTCTAATGTTATAAAAATGATTTAAAATGACTTATAATGTCTAGACTGGGCTCAGTCTAGTGTCGGTTGGTATTAAATGTCTTTTAGACATTAAACCGTAAGCCTAAAAATCACGAAATGACTTATAACATCAATGGATCATTTTTGGTCAATGGAGGAGGGAAGAATATGTTGACTTTTTCTAATAAGTTGAAAACTCAAAAAGTCTTAGAAACGCGTTTTGTGGTCTCACGGTTAATCGCCCAAATGGTTAAGCGTGCTCATGCGAGAGTAGTACAGGCATGGGTGACCTGCTGGGAAGTTTTTGGTCATATTTTTCTCAGTCACGATTAATTCTCAGATAAATCATGAGTGTGTAAAATATTTTACTGATGTGGGGTCACCTGACGGGGTTGAATTTCGTTGTGCGTAGAATTTCTGATTGACATTTTACCCTAAAACGTGTAATTCTGTGTAATTCCTTAATAACTTTCACGAAAATGATCTGACGGATGTCAAACATTTAATTTGCCATGGAAATGATTTATCACTCGAGAATATCAAATAAAAATCAACTTTCGGGAAAGTTTCGGAAAAATGAATAGTAAAAGTGAATAGTGAAATTTTCCGGGAAAAATTAATTAACCTGAAAATGCGAATTGTTACAGTCTCTACCCCTTACGGGGAACTTCGTCCCGAAGTTCTATGTGTGTCATATGTTGGAGTGGTGTCGATGAAAAGGTGTGGTTACTTATGAGGACTAGAGTCTGGGATTTCCAGTGATGTAGTTTGATTTGTCGTTTCAGTGTATGGCGTAGGATGAGGCTTCCTTTTATGTAGGGAAGGTATGGTAATAGTCGAATATCAAAGGAAATTGATATAGCAGTCGAATATTAATAGGAATCGATATAGTAGTTGAATATCAAATAGAACTTGATATAGTTAAATATCAAAATGGAAATTGATATAGTTGTCAAGTATCAATAGCAATTGATATAACAGTTGAACAACAATAGCAATTTACATAGGAATCCAATAAATGGAAATTGATATAAGAATCGAATCATGGAATAAGCGTTGAACATGCGGTTGGACCAAGTCCTGTTTGAATTGTACGGCTGCCCATGCATATGGCTACATGGCTTCACAATAAGTTTGGTATGACTGCCCATGCATATGGCTACATGGCCCCGTAATGAGTTTGGTACGACTGCACATGCATATGGTTACATGGCCTCGCAACGAGTTTGTTTGTTATTGCACTATCATTATGAAAACCAAAGTGTAAACCTCGTACTAATGGAAATTGGGATAGTCGTTGCAATCATAGCCTAGTAGGTAATCGGTTGTTGTACCTAGTGTCTATGTCATGGTTTGAAGCGATGTCGGTAAAAAGATAGGATTTCTTGTGGCGAATAAAATGTAGGTATCATGCCATACCCGAGCAATGTAATGTAGGTATCAAGCCATACCCGAGCAATGTAATGTAGGTATCAAGCCATACCCGAGCAATGTAATGTAGGTTTCAAGCCATACCCGAGCAATGTAATGTAGGTTGACTTCATACTTATGTTATTTCGGATATAATTAAGCCCACTTGTTTATAATTCTTTATTTACATAGAGAGGCATCCCAAACAATGTAACTAAAGGAATATAAACGTATGGTTCGATGATTTATAATTTCTTTATTTAAATGAAAAGGCATCCCAATCCATTCAAATAAGGACATTATAAATCATCCTACTCAAGAATTCCCGACACAACATTCATACTTAGCCGGTGAGTTACAAGGTAGTGTATTACGAGATGATACTGGTGTTCCAAAAGTACAAGATGAATATTCAAACTTGTAAAGCTGATGAGGGTACTTGTGGTGTAACTAAGGATGATTTGAGCTTTAAAAGTGCATCAAAATCTGTAAATGAGCTTGTGGTTCCAACGATTGTGAAGATAATGTTATGATATGTTGATGAATAAAAGTGTGTAGTGTATGCTTAACATTAATACTCTTAGGTATAGATGTTGAGTTTGCTTTAAAAATCTTAAGAGATTTTAAAAGTTTATGATGGAATGGTATCCTAAACAGGATGGTACTTCTACAGGATGAAGAGAATAATTGATAACTATCCAAAGATAGTCGTTCGGATTATCTCATAAATGAAAAATTTCAAGAATGAAATTAGGTAACACAAATAAGGTGTTAAGATTTCGCTGAGTGGTAAGACATTATCGTGTCTCTAGATTGTTTTAATGTATTCTGGTGGTTTTATCGAGTTCATGTAGGAAATCAACCCAAACATAACCCTAGTACAACTACTCTCAGTATTTGAAAATTCTAAGTCGAATATAGTTAGTCAGACTATATTCCACTGTCCCTAGGTTAAATATAGGTGACTAGTCTATATTTAGCCAAGGTTCGATAAAATTTTCAAATACCTAAACTAGGTATACTTTTGATATGTCCGTTGCTTTCGGGAAACTGTCCACTAAACAAAGGCGATGTCAAACCATTCAGTTGCAAGTCCCGCCATAAGAGACTTGTAACGTATGTTTTCACATTCCATGGCATAGAAGATAGTACGGGTAGATATGTGTGGAAAGGAAGTTGAAGTAATTCTAAAACAGTCTATACTGGGCTAGAATTACAAACTTTTAACAATGAAGGTTTCAGAAGAAAACTTTGATGAATGTAGAGAAAGTTCAGCTTTTGTCGATGATGGATTAGTTTGTCCTTTAGAAATCTCATATTTCTTGTTTTGAAATCGATAGATTGTGACGGGTTTTTGATATCATAAGAAATGATATTGATTATGTGATGGAATAATTCTAGAGACCATTTGCACAAAACACAAAGTCTCGGAAGTAGGTTAGACCATTGTGTAATTCACAATGTCTGGGAAGTAGGTTAAACCGTTGTGTGACTCAAAACATTTGAGAAATGATTAAGACCATTGTATCATACAATGTCTTGGAAAATGAATGAGACCATTGCATCTCACAATGTCTTGGAAAATGAATGAGACCATTGTATCTCACAATGTCTTGGAAAATGAATGAGACCATTGTAATCAGTTACAATGTCTTGGACATATAATGTTGGAGTAGGAACATGATTGGGAGAGTGTGGCTGTGCCGAAATGCCTTAGAATAGGCATACACAGATATGTTTAGATAAAATGATTGAAAATAAACCGAGTTTATATATCAATATACTAATATGTTCATGTAGCATAAAATGCCTAGTGTGTATATAACAATATACTTATATGTGTTCATGTAGCATAAAATGCTTAGTGTGTATATATCAATATACTTATATGTGTTCATGTAGCATAAAATGCTTACGGGGAAATGCTCAATTATGTTTAGGGTACATATATCAATATGCAATTATGTTTGTGTAGCACAAAAATGTCTACGGGGAAATGCTCAAAATGGGTATATATGAATATATAAATATGTTTGTGTATCATAACATGCTTACTAAGTCCATAATCGTCTGGAGGATGGAAGACACGGAGAGCGGAAGGCTATAAAATGTTTTTGCTTGTACATGTGGTTATAGTTTAGGTCTCAATTAGACCCGTTTCTCTATAACCATGGCTCTGGTACCAATCTGTAACACCCCCAATTCATGGTTGCAGCGGAATTCGAACTGGGTGTTACTCGACGGCACAATAGTCACAATAATAGAAAACGAACTCCAATTGAGTCGTTTTGAAAGATGTATCATTCAAATTATATAAATATCAGAGATTCCAAAATGAGGTCCCAATTGGTTCCATGTTTACAATGTATAATAAATGAGTTTTGAATGATAATAAAATTTATAGCCCTCTTGAGTATCCGTGTCCTTCCGTGCCATCCTTGATCGTCATGAACCTGAAATACATGCTTGAGAGGTCAACACAAAGGTTGAGTGATATTCATAGAGTTTGTTTAATCGTTTGAACACAATATGTTGGTAGTGTGAGTTATAGGCTCACACCAATGTTTGGAAAACAAAATCGTTATTTATTTCACTAAGCTTATGACACCATAACGTTAACGTGTACCAATATCGATCGGCAGATTCATCCCGGTAGGTACTTTGCTAACATACCTAATCTCAAATATTAATGCATTTGTTTGCACTTAGTCAAAACAAATGGGATTCGTCAATCCCAATAGGCCTATTATTAATATTCGCGCTCACTAAAGGTAGTGACTAATGGTTCATAATAAAGGATCTCGGTTTAGCAAGGTTGGTACTTAGTGATAATAAAACATCGTCGTGAAGCATACATTAGAAAGCATTGTATTCGATTTAGAAATAGCATGTATTCCCCCCAAGGAATTGTAAAACAATTAAGTAATGGAAAGTGGGGCTATGAACTCACCTTAAGTAAGATAGCAAGTAATGAATGTAACGGTCGAATCGTGAAGGTTTCTACGAGCAACCTATAATAGAATGTCGCGACTTAGGATTGGAGTAAAGAACACGAAGTAGTGCCTATATATATATCTTGCATTTAGTCCATGATGTGGTATGATGTATATTGTAAATCTTTGAAAGTAATGATTCATGAAACATGTATGTTTTGTATATCGTTTACTACCGTTCGGGCCGACATAATTCAGAAGTCATGTTAGTAAGCGTTCGAGGAGCCAGGACACTTTAACTCGTAAATCCACAACTCATCTCGACGGCTTACATAATGAACTCCTCACATGAGGCTCCCTACTATTGTAGTAGTTGATGAAATAGATATAAGTTTTGATCCGAAAAGTTACATGTCCGATATTTGAATAAACTTAGGAAAGTTTATTTGTACATGAAGATTGTTATTAGGGGTAGCTTCATAAGCCTTAAATGACCATGTTCTCTTGGTAAAATCTCATGGTTTCCTTTTAAGTGAAGTAGATCCAAATTGCTTGTTCAAGTTATCGCCTAACTCATTGTTTCATGTTTACGCCTATGTGAGTTGTTATGGTCATTTCGTCATGGCCTAGCCATGACCTTTGGTCCTTGTTCCAAGGTCATGAGACTCAACCTTGGTTCTAGTCATGTTTGTGGTCTTGATTATAGGTCATAAGACCTCTTGTTCCTTTCAAAGTATAACCATAATCTAGTGACTTTCGCCTAAAAATGGGCTGTTTAGAATTTGAAGAATTTTATCACTCGGAAAGTGTTTTTAGGTCTCGAGCTTCTTTGTTCCTGAACGAAAAC
This sequence comes from Artemisia argyi, assembly GCA_030686995.1. NCBI lineage: Eukaryota > Viridiplantae > Streptophyta > Magnoliopsida > Asterales > Asteraceae > Artemisia > Artemisia argyi. The sequence goes on from CM060699.1 coordinate 127,667,270, forward strand.
GGCGTTCCGGACAACTTTCGTGTTTTAACTTTTTGATGAATCGGACCAGAAGTGGGACTTTCAAAAAGTCAGAATGCGATTCAGGAGGTTTAGGCAGTTTTGCCGGAAATCTTTGGTAACTTCAAATGGGCGTAACTTTTGACTCGTATACTCGTTTTAGGTGGTTCAAATTGCTATGGTTTCCTTGTTAAGTCCTCTACTGTAATATGTAATGATCTAACATCATATTTTTACCATTTTGATCAGGTCTTACCAAGAAAGTCACTAGTTTACTTGTTTTAGTAACTTGTTGTAACAATCAATAACAATAACTTGTTTTGGTCATTTTTATACATCATGGACATGATAACAAGACAATATATAGCACAAATAATATGTAAATAACATGAACATGATTATTTAACAAGAATCAAGTTAGGGTTTGGCTCACAACTTTTGGCTTTCAAAGATGAAAGGAAGTTAACATGTAAGGATAGGACTTTGATAGACTTGCTTCAACCCACTTCACTTCATGCAATCTTTCTACCCTTGGTATTCTTGAAAGATGGATGATGAAGGTTTAGGTGAATTGAGTGGATTTAAACTCAAGAGAAATCACCAAGTATATGAGGTTATGGAAGTGTTTTGGTGAATGATAACCTAACTAGAGTTTCAACCTTGAACTAGCACTTGAATCTTGCATGAAACTTGGAATAAATCAAGCAAAGATGAGAGTGTTTGTGTGTGTGATGTTGGCGTACAAAGGAGAGGGGATGAGGGCTTTTATATGGCCTTGAGGAGGTTAGGAAACAACTAGGAATTTACCACAACTTGGTGACCAAGTTTTACTTGGAGCCAAAGTTGTACACATGTGATCATCCAAGGAATCAAGGGTCAAGATCAAGCCACAAGTGTGAAACCCCCCCCTAGTGGCGGTTCACATGGCCTTGGAGAGCAAGGGTGGACATTTCTTGGTATTATCCAAGATACTTGGTTAGTTTTGACTCCGGGAAATGCCAATCGTAAATGATTAAGCCTCAAAACGTAAAACCGGGTGTCGTAAAATTATGGAATTTGAAAGTATTGATAAACATGTCAATAAGTTCCATAATAAAATATAAAATGAGTGGTAGGTTCCATTTGGGTGCAAAACCCTGCTAAAAACTGGAAACACGGGTCTAAAACGCGTAATTCGCGTAAAACGCTGAATATTGCGTAAAATTGAGAAAAGTAAAATGTTACTTTTCTAATGTTATAAAAATGATTTAAAATGACTTATAATGTCTAGACTGGGCTCAGTCTAGTGTCGGTTGGTATTAAATGTCTTTTAGACATTAAACCGTAAGCCTAAAAATCACGAAATGACTTATAACATCAATGGATCATTTTTGGTCAATGGAGGAGGGAAGAATATGTTGACTTTTTCTAATAAGTTGAAAACTCAAAAAGTCTTAGAAACGCGTTTTGTGGTCTCACGGTTAATCGCCCAAATGGTTAAGCGTGCTCATGCGAGAGTAGTACAGGCATGGGTGACCTGCTGGGAAGTTTTTGGTCATATTTTTCTCAGTCACGATTAATTCTCAGATAAATCATGAGTGTGTAAAATATTTTACTGATGTGGGGTCACCTGACGGGGTTGAATTTCGTTGTGCGTAGAATTTCTGATTGACATTTTACCCTAAAACGTGTAATTCTGTGTAATTCCTTAATAACTTTCACGAAAATGATCTGACGGATGTCAAACATTTAATTTGCCATGGAAATGATTTATCACTCGAGAATATCAAATAAAAATCAACTTTCGGGAAAGTTTCGGAAAAATGAATAGTAAAAGTGAATAGTGAAATTTTCCGGGAAAAATTAATTAACCTGAAAATGCGAATTGTTACAATACGAGTACCCTTCCAGAACATATGTGCACGCTGCGTTTTCTCGTTAAATTCATTAGAGCATTTGTGCACGTCTTCCAAAAACATATGTGCACGCCTTATATTGGTCATGGCCTATATCTTTATCAAAGATGTTAAATACCTGAAACTACAAAATTATTTATTTTATCAAAAACAACTAGCAAACATATATTCATAATTATAACATGTATGCATACATCTTTCCTTGATTTTATTTCAACTTCAAACACATATGCACACCATTTCATTGATTTTATATCAGCCATAAAACACATATGCACCCTTTCACTTATGTTAACATATTTGCACACTTACGAAACACCCTACATATAGAGAATATCATAGTCAATATAAACTAAAATTGATACTAACGAAAACAACATGTACAACATATATATTTTAATAAGTTTAGTGACTTTCGACTCAATATGTCGAGAACCGAAATAATTCCTCTTATTTCATTTAAAGTTATTGCTTGTATGCATTTAGTTTCTCCTATCTTCATAACAAGTGAAATTTTATACAAAACTAATGTTTTATATTATAGCAATTCAATGTCATGTTCGAAATATTTAAAGAGCCATTTATGTAACATACAATACGTCATGCTAAGTCCTTTTATTCTATATTAAAATGGCTGACCCAATCTTCATGAACCATTAGTTTAAACATATAGTTTCCATTTACCAAACAATCAGTTTGTTTAAGATTCAAAAGCTTTACTTCATCATCATTAATAGTGATTTTTCACAGTATGTTTTAACTATACTAGTGTATCATATAACAAATATCACTTATCATATTACTTATGAATAACGTTTGATTATTATGCAATTAAGCTTTATGAATTACCTACAAGTGAAACAGAAACCGACTAAAACTTGACTCGAACATGAACCGCCAATGAAATCAGATCCGAACATAAACCCAAACACAAACTCCAATGAAATCAGATCCCGAAAAAAACCCAAACATGAACGACCAATGAAATCAGATCCGAAAAAAATTGAATTCGGAATTAAGAATACCTGTTATCCACCACAAGAATACCCGCTTATCCACCGCGATTTGCTATCATGGTGGTTGTGTTTTTTGTACCGGATGAATAACATAGAAAAAATGGGTAGGGGGTTTTTTTTTTGTTGACATAAATAATGCCTAAAAACATTATTAACATGTTATCAATATCTCTATGTTTTAATTATCACAAAATATAAACTCATAGAACTAAAACTTGTGACATAAACAAGTATTTAGTGATTAATATTTCTCTTTACATCCAAATCACTTAAGGTATGAATAAACAAAGTGTTTAGTGCAATTTATGATCAAAGGAGAATTTAATTAACTAATGCAAAGTTTATTTAATTATATAAACATATTATATATTTTTGAAAAACACTTTTGATAATAAAAGAAAAATGTTTTATTCATACTAAATATATGAATTCAAATTTTTAACCAAAATCAGTTAGTTTTTCTCCAAATAAACTTTCCCCACTAAAAGACAAAGAATCTGGCCGTTTCAGCTGGGCGGCCCCCTTAATTACAAAGGGCGGTCCCCTTAATTTTAAGGGGGCCGGCCATGATTTAAGGGGACCGGCCATGCTCCTCTGTCAGATTTTGTTGCCTATAAATACCACCTTAAACCTGAATTTTTTCCTTACCTTTTGCACTCCTAAACTTTCTGTTATAGATCCACATTTCTATTCTCTTAATCCTTTGATCATAAGTGTATAATTCTTTGTTTCAAAGTGATTCAAACTTCATCCTCTCAAGTGCAAGAGAAGAATACTTCTATCCCCCAAGACAAGAAGTATTACAACTTGTTGTGACCTCCACATACAAGTTGTTGGTGCATCATCAAGATCATTTACATTACTCTTTGTGAAGATTGTTGTGTATATGTGATTGTAGATAGTTGTGCTAGGTATATTGATTGTGTGATTAGTTAGTTGTTTGGTGTGATGAAGAAAAGTTAGGAATTAAATTATAGTGAAGAAGCTAGGTGTGAAGTTATTAGTTGTGAAGCAAATTGGTGTGAAGAAGATAGGCTTGAAGTAGATAGTTGTGAAGATAGATAAGGTGTGAAGAAGTAGTGTTGTGATTAAGTAGTGACTTGGTGTGAAGAAGTTGTGTAGAAGGTGTGAATAAGTTGTGACGAAGTTGTGGTGTGTATATTGGTGTATAAGGTTTCTCCGCCATAAGGAGCTTGTTGACATAGTGAAGAAAACTCTCGAGTAGGTGACTCGAGGAGTGGAGTAGGGCAAGGAAGGTGTCCTTGTAGCTGAACCACTATAAATCCTTTGTCTCGCGGTTAGATCTTTCCATATCTTACTTATTATCTTGCTTATATCGTTATTACTTTTGTAGACGTAGACGTATATATATAGTTGCTCATATAATGCTAGTATTGATTTTACTTAAAGATCAAACGAAAGTTTCATTTACAAAACAAAGTTTTTACAATCAAACTAAAAAGGTTACATACATATAATTGATCATTTCGATCAAGTATAGTTTTCATACAAAATATAACTAAGATTTATAAAATAAACGATTACATACTTATCTCTTATATATAGTTATAATTGTTTATATTATGCATGTGTTGATTTCACATACTTAGCTTACATTGTTATTATTGTTCATACTTAAATATACTTGTTCATATTGTTCAAGATTTGAGTTCACATAAGATTGAATCAAAGTTTTAAAAGCAAACAAGGTTTTAAAACTAAACTAAGTTTTCATAATAAAATTAAAAAGACGTAAAACTATTCAACCCCCCCTTCTAGTTTTCCAGAATTGGTATCAGAGCCACGTCTAGCAAGATTTTTAAAATATATTGTATTTTAAAACTTGTAATGATCTATGAAATCTGAAAAATATTTAAAAGGGCAATCTATGCAAAGACCACCACTATTTGAAAGTGATGGATTTTTATATTGGAAAAATAGATTCGAAACTTATGTGAAATCAAAAGATCTTGATCTTTGGCATGTCATTACCTTTGGTGATTTTCCCCCTATTCAATATAATTTTGAAACTAAAATGGATGAAATTGTATCTTTTGAAAAACAAAATGATGATTTGAAAAAGAAACTAGCAAAAAATAATGAGGCTAAAATGGTTATTTATAATGCCTTACCACGCAAAGAATATGAAAGAATTTTTATGTGTAAAACCGCAAAAGAAATTTGGGATTCTTTACTAATCACTCACCAAGGTAATAGTCAAGTTAAAGAGAACAAAATAGATCTTCTTGTTCAACAATATGAACAATTTACAATTCTGGAGGAGGAATCAATAGATAATGCTTTTGCTAGGTTTAACACCATCATCACAAGTTTAAAAGCACTTGATGAGAATTTTTCTAGTAAGAATTTTGTTAGGAAATTTCTTAGGGCTCTTCATCCAAAATGGCGAGCTAAAGTTACGGCGATTGAAGAATCGAAGAACTTGTCAACTCTTCAACTTGATGAGTTGATCGGCAACCTGAAAGTCTACGAAGCAATAATAAAGAAAGACTCCGAGATGGTCAATGGAAAAAGAGAGCAAAGCAAGTCAATTGCGTTGAAAGCTAGGAAGGAATCTAGTAACAAGGATAGCTCAACCTCCGAAAGTGATGACGAAGAATATGCGATGGCCGTAAGAGACTTCAAGAAATTCTTCAAAAGGCGAGGAAGATTCGTTAGACAACCGCATGATGAAAGGAAAGCAAACCAAAGAAATAAAGATGACAAAAATGGCAAAAGTGATAGGAAGTGCTTCAAATGTGGTGATCCAAATCATCTCATCGGAAAATGTCCAATGATGTCAAGAAATCAAAAGGCGTTTGTTGGAAGAGCTTGGAGTGATAGTGATGACGATGAGAAAGAAATCACAAATGAGGAGAAATGTCTTATGGCTAAGACATCAAGCGAGGTACGTTCCGAAACCAAATACTTTAGTGACGAAAATTTATCATTAGACGAAAAAGACCTAGATAGTGAATATAATAGGTTATGCAAATTAGGTCAAAAGGTTATAGCTAAAAATAAGTCACTAAAACATATTAATAATCTATTAGAAAATGAAGTACTCGAATTAAAAATTAGACTACAACATTTGGAAAAAGGAAAAGAAGTTTTTATAGAATGTAAAACATGCATAGAGGTTAATAATGAAAATGAAAAACTTAAAGATGAAATTTTCAAACTTGACAAGTTTAAAAATAGTAGTAACCCACTTAAGAAAATAATAAGTGTTCAAAAAACTTCGGGTGATAAAACCGGTCTAGGATTAACCTCAACTAATGTTTCAACTAGTGAAAATAAAAGTATACAGTTTGAATGTGAATCTAGTAAACAAAAATCATTAGAATCAAAACCTAAGTATATACTTACAAAAGATAGAAAAATACCCATTGTGAATGATGAAAAAGTAAAAACTTTTTATAAACCATCCTTAAAGACTGAAGTAGGATCCTCTAAATTTAAATTAAGATCTAAAACTCCACCACCGAGAAAACCAAATAATCTTCATACTCGATCTAAAACACCTCAACCTAGAAGAAACCAAAATAGACAAAACTACAATAATACTAGTCATCAAATGTGGAATTATCAACCAAGTTACAATCATTGGGGAATACTACCACCATACATGCATCCTAGCCAAATGTTGAATATGTTTGGACCAAACAACTTTGGACCAATGAGACAATGGGAACCAAGTGGCTAAGCTGTCAATCTTGGAAGAGGTTGGAATATCATCTACAAATGACTTCTATAAGTCAACATGGTCACTTGAAGTGCTTGAAGATATTCCATTGAAGACTAAAAGGTACGTGTTTCTTTTAAGTTCATCGCTATAATTTGCATGCTTAGATATATGATTAGTTAGATTAATGCTTAGCTATACATATATGTGTACGTAATAGCTTATATTCTTATAACCTAGAAACATCATTGGTTGACTCTCCTAGGAATAAGATAAAATTGTTCATTGCCAAACGAAATAGAAAACAGAAATCTTCTATATCCACTATTAGCAAACTCATGGTGATGAAGTGAAATGAGTTAAGTGGATCGATCGTTAATATAGAAGTAGGATTAGATCTCTCGCGTAAGAAAACTATGGATGAAACAAGCTCTCGTAGACTATGGCATTAAGGTAGATAAGCGTGCGAAAACAAAGGAACTATAGATATTAGGTTATACCCCATTCAACACTCTCGCATCTAATATATAAATTATCGTCTTCATTTCCTTTAGGATCATAGGATATGTAGAAACGATAGCATGAGATAATAATAGGCCTAACCAATCCTCTTGAGCATGAGATCTTTAATAAACATTTTTTAAATATCTGATTTATGATATTTGTTGTCAAAAATCTAATATCTCTAAAAATATGCAAAAACCTCACATTTTGGAAAATAGTTTTTCAAATAACTATCCCACTTTTAAATAACATGTTTTCACTATCAATATCCACAATTTTGTTTTGATCAAAACTAAAGATTGGGAAAATATTCTTTACCGTTCATTCACACATTTTGAAGTAAAAACCCAATCTATTTTATTCAAATAACTCTCACATCTAAGTGAAAACTTACTTACAAACATTGTTGAATAATGCTAAAAACGTCTCTTTTAAAATCTTGCATGGTGATCTCATATTTGTCATCTATATTTATATAAATGACACTTATAAGTGAACTAAATCAAATCAAGAGGACCATGGTTTGTTCATTAAGACTTTGTTTGTAACAAGTCTAGAAATCCATGCTATCATAACTACCCACTTATTGCACATTGATACACATTAAGATTAATCCTCCTAGTTATGTAGTCATGAAATACTTGATGTTGCTTATTGTTTCCTAGCACTTATAGTTTACTTGCTTGATGATTATGTTTGCATGCTAGATGAAATTGCTTGTTTACTTAATCTCTTTGATTAACATGTTTTAGCTACATAATTGCCTACATAATTAGTATATGCTTAATTGCCTCAAAGAGTTGGACTTGTTTGAAACCAAAAACACAACCCTTCTGTAATTCACTACCAAAAACCCTTTTCTGGCAATCTGGGAATCACCAGATGGGCGGTCCCCTTAAATCATAAGGCGGCCCCCTTAATTATTAAGGGGACCGGCCTCCAATTAAGGGGACCGGCCATCTGATGGTCGAAGGTGTTCACTAGGCCAAAAATTGGAATTGGTTACACCAAATATGTGTGACGATATACATGTAGTCACACATGGTTTTTTTCGTATGTGTGACTAAAGGTCGTGTGACCATAGGGTATCTACGGTCACATGTTTTGATTCTTTTTAGTCTCACTTAAAAAAGAGTAACCAAAACGTTAAAATGTGTGACTAAATAGGTACAATTTTAGTTGGATTAATCAGCTTTGTGTGACGAAAAGCTCTTATAGTCACACGAAGCATTTTTTTTTTTTTTTTTTTTTTTTGTATATTTAGTCACATACAATTAACCATAAAGTGGCCAAAAGTGTTAATAAGTGTGACCATATGGTGTTGAAAGTGAAGAAATGTATGGTTTGTGTGACTATAGATCATCCAATTGCCACATAAATTTGGTTTTCGTGTGGCCTTTTGTACCATTTAGTCACACAACTCATGTTTCTTTTTGGTATTTAGTCACATACAATTAAACATAAAGTGGCAAAAAATGTGAATAAGTGTGACCATATGTTCTTTAAAGTGAAGAAATATGTGTTTTTTGTGACTATTGATCATCCAATGGCCACATGAATTTTAGGTTTGTGTGGCCTTTTGTTACATTTAGTCACACAAAGCATTTTTCTTTTGGGTATTTAGTCACATACAGTAAATCATAAAGTGGCCAAAAGTGTGAATAAGTGTGACCATATGGTGTTTAAAGTGAAGAAATGTGTGTTTTGTGTGACTATTGGTCATCCAATGGCCACATGAATTGTATGTTTGTGTGGCCTTTTGTACCATTTAGTCACACATATCATGTTTCTTTTGGATATTCAGTCACATACAATTAAGCATAAAGTGGCCAAAAGTGTGAATAAGTGTGACCATATGGTGTTTAAAGTGAAGAAATGTGTTTTGTGTGACTATTGATCATCCAATGGCCACATGAATTGTATGTTATTGTAGCCTTTCGTAACTTTTAGTCACACAAAAGCAAGTTTCTTTTGGGTATTCAGTCACATACAATTAAGCATAATGTGGCTAAAAGTGTTAATAAATGTGACCATATGTTGTTTAAAGTGAAGAAATTTGTATTTTGTGTGACTATTGATCATCCAATGGCCACATGAATTTTTGTGTGCCTTTTGTGATATTTAGTCACACAACGAATTAAGCAAAGAGTGACCAAAAGTATTAATAAGTGTGACTATATGCATCTTTTAGTCACATTTAAGAAATCAATATATATATATCAAAACAAATTCAAATACAATAAAATTGGAATGTATATAACTAAACCAAATATAAAATTGTTATGTCATACATAATAAAATTCTAAAAGAATTTAAGGACTTCTGACTCTTCTTCTTAGCTTGCCTGTGCATGGCATCACTATAGATCATATATAACATAAAGACGCCTTGTAATGGCGTACAAAATTAAATTCTCTAAATTGTTTGGGGATCCACCCGGATCTGCCCATTTTGACCCGTTACCGACCTTTCCACATTGTCAATCTTTTCCCTTTTTATTCGTTTGTAAATTAACCTGATCCACCAGTAGACCACTATGCTGCTGAACTTTGTCAACCACTTCCTGAGCTGCAGCTTTACACAAATTGCTTATCGACTTACATGCCACAAGAAGAGGGTACATAAGAGCCTGAAATAAAATTTCAATTCGATAAGTTATCGGTTGATAACACGTGCTTAAATAGGTACAAATACTTAAAAAGGAAAATAACAGAACAGTTGACATAAAATGCAGCTGCAAGAAAGTAATCTAGCATATGTTTTTTTGCGTCCACTCGCTGTGAAGAATTTCAATAATTTATTACACTTATTAAGGAAAGTCATTGCCTCAGTGGTCTAGATCAATCTTTCAAATATTACATATTTTCATCAGCATAGTACAAATACAGGGATCCACAACTACTATACATGAGATGTATGTCAAGTTATAACATAACCATATAACACTGTAAAGGATATAGTATAACGATAGAAGTAGACCTGTGGATGGCGTTGTCCTATTCAGACCAGAAGTGACTGTATTAACTCTCTCATAGCATGATTATTAGAATGTACTCTGCCAATAATATGAGGTAAAACAACCAACCAAGTGTTGATATTTACATGTGAAAATCCTCTCTGTAATGCTACTTGAACTTCAGCAGTAGATCCATGGTTGAACCGCAAAGTGAGAAGACAAAGGATATCCTAGAAATTACATAAGTAATTCAGAAACATTATATGTATATATGGACAAATTTGCTCAAGGATCTTAATTATGATTCTTAATCCATGTATGCGTAATGTATGACACGTGATAAATTTATCATTTTATCGATTATTCCTTGAAAACCGAATAGACATATACAATTAAATAGAATGAACATCCAGAAAGTTCACCAAAATCTAATACCAATTTTATTTGAAGTCATAAAATACAAAAAACTCAACAACGTAATAATGACTCACCTGCAAGCTATCATCTACACCCTTAGCATGTGCTGCAAAAGCAATAGAATGAAAATATCCAGTGACTGCAGCTACTACATATTGTGCAGGTGTAATGAGACATCACTTGTGTATTGAAGAGAGCCCAAGCATGCCATGCTTTTGCCCACTTTGGGGCATAATGAGTCGCATGCCTGTTGGAGCTAATAATTTCTAGGAGATATATCATAAATCATCAGATTAGTTCATAATTATGGCATCCAAAGTAAATAACCTCAAAATTTATGTAGCTACCTTGTATATAATCATCATCAAGACAAGGGGGAAAAAGAGGCCATTGCCATGTTCCAAGTTTCAGATATACACAAGTCATAAGTGATGCATTTGAAGTACCGTTCAACTCAGTTGTTGCAGATGCTTGAAGACCAGATGTGCTTGAAAGCTCTATGACTAGATCCTAAACAACAAAATGTAATAAAAACAACAAGCCCATTATTTATTATTAGAATAATATGTACCATAAGATGATTTAACAGGCAAATAAACATTGCATGCTTAAGCTTCCATATGAAATGGTTAACTTACATGAAGCCTAGCAAAAGCTTCCTTTTACACAACTGTAGCATAATCAAGATCCAAGCATATCTGGTAATATATACCTCAACATTTCTTTTTGTGCCTTTAATGCGCTCATTCCACATTTTATGAATGAGCGCTCTTTGCCCCTCAAGGGTTACTATTTGGAAGAGTACGGTAATCAATTACCTGTCATGAAATTAAAAATAAAAATATAAATCTTATACGTTAGAACGGAAACTGAGTTAGATCAGCAAAACAGATAGTCAGAAAATGCTTAAAAGACAATACCTCCTCTAATTCAGACAACTGTTAAACACGAACCATATTGTTGTAAGCTCATTCATAGCTATCAAGAACCTACATTTTATTATATATCATCATACTTGGGAATTTAAAATTACGTCAGTATCAAACAATTAGAAGTGAACAGATCCAGGTATCAAACAGTACCTTTCCCCTCCGAACTAACAGGACTGCCCGGAAGAAAGTTCCATCACCTGTGGCAGCAGTGTTCCCCATCACCTTGAGTTTAGTTTCATCACCATCATCCAGTTTGGATACGTACTCTGCCATCTCATCCCACTCACCCACGTTCCAAGCAGCATTAGCTGCCTAATGAAAGAAAAATAAAACTTTAAGTCTAATTCAAAAGTAATAAATATGCACTTGAGTGATTTAAGTTATCAACACACCAGTGGTGCCATTTCTAATCGAGCTACTGGGTCAGCAGGTGTCCAATATTCCCTACACAGTTTGTTAAGCTCTTCCCAACGAGCCAGTATGGCAAGGCTCCTCATACATCCTAATGACAAGTGAATGAAGAAGCATATGAATTAGATACACTTCTTAAAAATGATAATAAGGAAGCACAAACTCTCACGCAATCAATACAAAATGAGATATATGTGAGAACCATGATAGCAAAATCCGAATTCAGTAAGCAAGCTTGAATTGACTACTAACGAAATAGAAGTTACTCTATATGCGTCGAATCTTAAAATAAAATAGAATCTTTTAAATTAGTACCTAAGGTAGTCTTCAAAATGAGATGCTGACTTGATGCCAGAGCAGATTTTGTAGTGTAAGCCTTCAAGGCATCATCCCACTGCTGCAATTTTTCATACCTTATATTTGCATGCAAAACAAGAGTAGTGATAAGTAACTATTGCATGACCAAGATGAAAATAATAACAGAAATAGGATGGTGTAAGTGATTTCATTATTCCAGATAAACTACCATGATTCCTTCAGTTCCACATCCAAATGCTGTTGAGCATAGGTCAATATCCCAACTCTGGCCCAGATAAATATATGTCAATACTTCAGAATACAGATATAAATATTACAAAGACACAGACATATACATATTGATATGTAAGAACAAAGAACTAGAACTAAGGAGAATATAAAATATCCACATACCTCATGCTGATGTAACTAACTATTTATATGAATGAGTGCTTCAACTACAGCAACTGGGTTCACATCCATCTTCTTGGAAAGTGCACCTTCAAATTCCATCTCTTTGTAATGCAAAGCCTTGGCAAATGCTCGACACTGCAATAGAATTATGCATATAAACAAAAGGCCATTAAAAATGACAGGTAAGATTATACATAAGAAGCTTGTAAAGTTAGAATTTGGAATCCATAAAACCTTTTCCGCAAAAGCACCAAGGATATTGATAGGAAGGGCCTTTTCATCATGTTCCATGAACTCAGCCTGTAAAATACATGTTGTTAAAATTTATATTAAGAATCAATAGAGGTACACAAACTATATGGGAAGACATTATGAAAACATGTCAATTTCTCAGGAAAAAAAATCATTTAAGAAGAATTAATGTCTCACTTTCACATTATGCAGTAACATTACTCCAATACTTTATGCATATCAAGGAAACCATAATTGCACCATGAGATATAAATGCACCAATAATCAGAACAAAGATCAACCGGATTCTTTTCAAATGGTTGTCAAATGACAATTAAAGCAAAGAAATTGATTGTTTAGAAGTATTATAAATGACAATTAATCATCCCGAAAACAGGTAACTAAATCATACCATCTATATCACTCTTGTCGAATCTCCCCTTTCCCTTCTTCTTCTTATCATCATCATCATCGGATTCCCTTCTGCTCAATTTTTCCGACTTGTGTCTGTTTTTTTTATTCTTTCCCTTTTCTCGTATCATCATCAATCCCGCTATCCGAGTACGAGTCGGAATCACTTCTTTAGAGGAATAAAGTACAAGAGGAATAACTATTGTCCCAACAGAGATTGTGGAAGCAGCGGCGGTAGTTTTTTTATTAGAATAATGATAAAAGAATGACTGGCTTTTTTATGCTAGGGTTTTGTTCAATTGAAACTCAAAAGAGGGAAAAGTGAAAAGTATCCCTCCAGGAATCTCAAATTTTTTAGGGATATTTGACAAAAAAGATAAAGATGGGTAGAGGGGCAATTTGATTTTGGTGAAAAATTAGGCCAGTCTTGTGAAAAGTTGAGAGGGAAATTTTATTTTGTTGAAAACTAGGTGTGGGACATATAAATTTAACACATGAAATATCTTAGTCTTTATTTTTGTTAAGGGCGGAAATGAGCCAAGCCGCTCGTGAAAAGCTCAGTATCATATCAGTAAAAAACTTGAATGAGCCAAGCTTAAACGAGCTCGAGCTTGAGCCTATGTTGCAGCTCATCTATCAATCGGGCTCAAGCCTGAGTTTTACATACAAAGCTTATATAATTTCGACTCGAGTTATTGTTGAGTTTTCGAGCTTGTAAGTGATATATCATATGTTTTTTTTTATATTTTGTATGTAAGTGTACTAAGTGTAAATACTTATTTATGAATGTATTGAGCGTTTCGAGCTGAAGTCGAACCGAATTCGATTCTTAGGTTATATTTCAATTTTAATTTGTGTAAGAAAACACATCTTTACAAATAAATCAAGCTTTTCGAGTCAAGCTCAAGCCGAGTTCAAACTTTCTCGATCCCAGATAATATGATCGGGAGGTCCCTTGATACTTGCTTCTAAGTGTATGTGACAAACGGTATACATCTACCAAGCCGGTGCAACCCATGCATGACCGCCTTTAATAACTTCAAATACAAATCATATAACCTTCACACTATAACTATGCACCTACCAAGCCGGTGCAACCCATGCAAGACCAGTGATAATGGCTAATTCACATGTGTCATGGGTCATCTGCATTAGGTTATCATTGGTCACATTCATTAATGGGTATTTGACATCATATGGGTCATATACATTGGGTTATAGTTGCTTAGAGTGTCATGTTACGACACATCCATGACTGTTGACAATGGGTAATTAACATGGGTAATGGGTCATGTGCATTAGGTTGTAGTGGCTTATAGTGTCATGTTATCGACCAACACATGACTGGTGATCAATAATGGGTTATTAACATGGGTCATGGGTCATGTGCATTGGTTTTTGTAAACTAAGACAAATACTATACAACATTTTTATATGTTTTGTATTTTATTTTTTTTACGTTTTCATCCGTTTGTAACGTTTTTGTCCCTTTTTGACCGTTTTCAATCGATTTTGACCGATTTCATTAGTTTTCGATCGATTTTGACAAATTTTGACGGATTTAGACTGTTTTAGACCGATTGCGACCGATTTCCACCTTTTCGACCGGTTTCATCCATTTTGAACGTTTTCAGCAATCTTTGCTCGTTTTCATATGTTTTCAAGCTTTTATGAACATTTTCCTCAGTATTAAAACTTTATGAAATGTTTATTACGTTTTCGTACATTTTTGTATGATTTTTTTTCGTTTTCATACGTCCTTCTCCTTTTTCCTTTGTTTTGCTACGTTGTGTTCGCGTTCATACATTTAGTATGCCTTCATACGTTTTTTTTAAGAAAACGTTAGACAATGGACAAAAACGGTCAAAATCAAGGGAAAAAAACGAACGAAATAAGCTAAAACTTATTTAGTTTTGCCCTTTAAACCAAATAAGCTACAACTTATTTAGTTTTGCTAAATTCAAAATTTTAAAAGTGAAACAAGTTGAAAATAAGCAGAGGGAGAAAAAGCCACGGTTTAATAAGCAGCTTCTATAAGCACTCTTTAAGCTACTAGCAAAAAACAATGAAGCTTAAACTTCTATATTAAAAAGGAAATGCATTACATTAATGAATAGGTTACTCTGGCAAGATGGTAACCCGCTTGACTTCCGTAAGGGAGGTCGCGGGTTCGATTCTCGCTGGGGTGTAACATCCTTTTTTATTTTAATGTTATTTTTTATTAACATAATTTAGTCACACATTTGTGATATGTTGTGGTTATTGTAAAGGCATATAGTCACATGATCGTTCTAGAAGAAAATGTGACTATACACATTAGTTTTTGGCAGGCTAACACAAACTAAACTTTAAACACACATATTAAGTTACGTGAAGGAATGTGTAATTTGTGTGACTATTGATCATCCACTTGCCACATGAATTTGGTTTTTGTGTGGCCTTTGGTAACATTTAGTCACACAAAGCATGTTTTTGGGAGTGTATTTAGTCACATACAACTAACCATCAAGTGACCAAAAGTGTTAATAAGCGTGACCATATGCTATTTAAAGTGAAGGAATGTGTATTTTGTGTGACTATTGATCATCCACTTGCCACATGAATTTGGTTTTTGTGTGGCCTTTGGTAACATTTAGTCACACAAAGCATGTTTTTGGGAGTGTATTTAGTCACATACAACTAACCATCAAGTGACCAAAAGTGTTAATAAGTGTGACCATATGCTATTTAAAGTGAAGGAATGTGTATTTTGTGTGACTATTGATCATCCACTTGCCACATGAATTTGGTTTTTGTGTGGCCTTTGGTAACATTTAGTCACACAAAGCATATTTTTTGGAGTGTATTTAGTCACATACAACTAACCATCAAGTGACCAAAAGTGTTAATAAGTGTGACCCTATGCTATTTAAAGTGAAAGAATGTGTATTTTGTGTGGCTATTGATCATCAACTTGCCACATGAATTTGGTTTTTGTGTGGCCTTTGGTAACATTTAGTCACACAAAGCATGTTTTTGGGAGTGAATTTAGTCACATACAACTAACCATCAAGTAACCAAAAGTGTTAATAAGTGTGACCATATGGTGTTGAAAGTAAAGGAATGTATGGTTTGTGTGACTATAGATCATCCAATTGCCACATAAATTTGGTTTTTGTGTGGCCTTTACTAACATTTAGTCACACAAATCATGTTCTTGGGAGTGAATTTAGTCACATACAACTAACCATCAAGTGACCAAAAGTGTTGATAAGTGTGACCATATGCTATTTAAAGTGAAGGAATGTGTATTTTGTATGACTATTGATCATCCACTTGCCACATGAATTGGGTTTTTGTGTGGCATTTGTCAACATTTAGTCACACAAATTATGTTTTGGCTACACTTAAATAATATGTGACAAACTGTTTACTGTGACTATATGTACTGGATTTTGGCTACACTTAAATAATGTGTGACAAAATGTTTTGTGTGACCGTATATGGCATTTGGTCATACTATTAGAAGCAAATGTGACTATAAGTTTTGTGTGACCATATATGGCATCAAGGTTACTTGTATTTGTCACACGTTCCAACTGCATATGTGACTAAATGATCTGGAACAAAATCACCAGTTACGTTTAGTCACATAAGGGTCGATTGTGTGGCAATAGAGGTCTTATGGTCACACATTCGAAATGCTCATGTGTGACTAATTCGTAAATGCTGTCAATTTTCCTACCTTCAGCCACACATATATTTGAATGTGTGGCTGTTCCAAATCGAGCATGTGTGACCATAGGTCATTTTTGGCCTAGTGGTTGTTTCCTTTTTCTACTTTTTAGCCCATTTCATCCTACACTTCCCAAAATTCATAAACCTATTTTATCCTAAACCCTCTATCAAAATCTATACATCCTTAATCCCACCAATCCTACATTATAAACACTCTCATTCCTCTCAATCTATACTCATCTCTTCATGACCTCTCCCATTAAACCAAAACCACCAAATAACCCGTTTGGAGAAGAAAGCCTAACTTCCATTAAAAGCCCGTCAAACCAAATGATGTTGTCAAACATCCAACACCAAATTCCTCCTATGTCTTTAACATTACATACCTAACACCTCACTCTCCCTCTCACCAACATTACATATCAAAAACCTTTACTCACCCATATCCTTCTACATTACACTCAAACCTCATAATCTTTTCACAACTCAAGCAATGTTGTTCATAATCAACCAACACCTAAACCTCACTCTCACACAAATGATCCATTTAACAACAAATCATCCATTCGTGCTTCCACTAATGCTCCTTCTTATGATGAGCATACACAATCCCAAAACAATAATCCCAACCTCATTACCAACACTTTACATGTTGCTCATTCAACAAAAACACCATCCACTCATGAAGCATCTCTTCCACGCATATCATGTTTTCATGATTACCCAAGCTCAAACATGTCTACACCACCAAGAGTATCACCACCACATCCTACAACTTCACATGCCATTCCTATGTTGCATGTTCAAACCCTCACCCAAGACAACTATCATGCTCCACCACCATCACCTTCCTCCGAACACTTAATGTTCGTTGAGGCGCTAAAAGAATCCCATGAGCTTAGTGTTTTAGCCTTACATCTTGCTCAACGCAATTTGGATCCACCTTTATCTAGATCACCCTCATCACCACACAACATAAATCAACTTGAGAAGCATGTCAACAATTGACCTTGTTGCATCTTTCTCCTAAAAACCATTGCATTCAATGAACACTTCACTTGGATTGAATATCTTCTCACTAGATCACATCCAATACCCTCACTTGAACAACATCCAAAACCTTAATCAACCTCTTCCGCTACAAACTCTCCACAACCAAAGTCTCCAACATTCATGACCCAAACATATACCTCCATTAATCCAACAACCTTACCCTAACTCAACCATCTTCATTCCAAACGCTCCATCATCAACCATCTAAGCATACTATATGCTTATAATTTTCACTTTCAAATACGAATCAACCATGGGTTGCAAGCAAGTCCAAGTGATCTCTTAGGAAATATAGGACTATGTCTTTTCTTTTGTGTTATTTTTATCAATATGCTTCAAGCATATTGTATGTTGTAATGCTTATCATTTCTATAATGCTTGAAAGAATCTATGTTTAGTTGCATAATTGTTGCCTTGCATATATGTGTATCTTGCTCTCTTCAAATATTTTTGTAGCAAAGATCTCCATAGCTCGTTCCCTTGGTGCTCTCAAATGAGGGGGAGCATACATCAAGGGGGAGCATTCTACCCGTTTAAACTTCCCTCGCGAAGCTTACTCGGCTTAACCTTTTTAATTATACAAAAAGGGAGAGAAGAGAAATGTAAACTCTATAATACTTGTCTAAAAACAAGTTTTAGATATATTGAGTTTAAGGTTTTGTAATAATCAAAAAGGGGGAGATTGTTGACATAAATAATGCCTAAAAACATTATTAACATGTTATCAATATCTCTATGTTTTAATTATCACAAAATATAAACTCATAGAACTAAAACTTGTGACATAAACAAGTATTTAGTGATTAATATTTCTCTTTACATCCAAATCACTTAAGGTATGAATAAACAAAGTGTTTAGTGCAATTTATGATCAAAGGGGTATTTAATTAACTAATACAAAGTTTATTTAATTATATAAACATATTATATATTTTTGAAAAACACTTTTGGTAATAAAAGAAAAATGTTTTAAAATGTTTTATTCATACTAAATATATGAATTCAAATTTTTAAGCCAAATCAGTTAGTTTTTCTCCAAATAAACTTTCCCCACTAAAAGACAAAGAATCTGGCCGTTTCAGCTGGGCGGCCCCCTTAATTACAAAGGGCGGTCCCCTTAATTTTAAGGGGGCCGGCCATGATTTAAGGGGACCGGCCACGCTCCTCTGTCAGATTCTGTTGCCTATAAATACCACCTTAAACCTGAATTTTTTCCTTACCTTTTGCACTCCTAAACTTTCTGTTCTAGATCCACATTTCTATTCTCTTAATCCTTTGATCATGAGTGTATAATTCTTTGTTTCAAAGTGATTCAAACTTCATCCTCTCAAGTGCAAGAGAAGAATACTTCTATCCCCCAAGACAAGAAGTATTACAACTTGTTGTGACCTCCACATACAAGTTGTTGGTGCATCTTCAAGATCATTTACATTACTCTTTGTGAAGATTGTTGTGTATATGTGATTGTAGATAGTTGTGCTAGGTATATTGATTGTGTGATTAGTTAGTTGTTTGGTGTGAAGAAGAAAAGTTAGGAATTAAATTATAGTGAAGAAGCTAGGTGTGAAGTTATTAGTTGTGAAGCAAATTGGTGTGAAGAAGATAGGCTTGAAGTAGATAGTTGTGAAGATAGATAATGTGTAAAGAAGTAGTGTTTTGATTAAGTAGTGACTTGGTGTGAAGAAGTTGCGTAGAAGGTGTGAATAAGTTGTGACGAAGTTGTGGTGTGTATATTGGTGTGTAAGGTTTCTCCGCCATAAGGAGCTTGTTGACATAGTGAAGAAAACTCTCGAATAGGTGACTCGAGGAGTGGAGTAGGGCAAGGAAGGTGTCCTTGTAGCCGAACCACTATAAATCCTTTGTCTCGCGGTTAGATCTTTCCATATCTTACTTATTATCTTGCTTATATCGTTATTACTTTTGTAGACGTAGACGTATATATATAGTTGCTCATATAGTGCTAGTATAAATTTTACTTAAAGATCAAACGAAAGTTTCATTTACAAAACAAAGTTTTTACAATCAAACTAAAAAGGTTACATACATATAATTGATCATTTCGATCAAGTATAGTTTTCATACAAAATATAACTAAGATTTATAAAATAAACGATTACATACTTATCTCTTATATATAGTTATAATTGTTTATATTATGCATGTATTGATTTCACATACTTAGCTTACATTGTTATTATTGTTCATACTTAAATATACTTGTTCATATTGTTCAAGATTTGAGTTCACATAAGATTGAATCAAAGTTTTAAAAGCAAACAAGGTTTTAAAACTAAATTAAGTTTTCATAATAAAATTAAAAAGACGTAAAACTATTCAACCCCCCCCCCCCCCCTTTTCTAGTTTTCCACTTTTTTTTTTTTTAGAGAAACATTTTTTGATTTTGTCAGATCTTTAATTAGTACGTGGAGTAAATGTAGGACGGTATAAAGGGAAATCAATTATGCAAAATTCCAATAATACCCTTTCAGCCTTTTGTTTAATTGAAAAAGAAACCTGCATCTTTTGTTTAATTACATTTTTGGCATTTTTAATCTTAACCTTTGATCAAACTCATTCAATGGCCCAGATTCATTTTAATAGTACTGTAAAGTATTGTATCTAATATTGGTACTGCATAAAATACAACACTATATATATATATATATATATATATATATATATATATATATATATATATATATATATATATATATATATTATTAAGTTATTTGTGGACCCATGACAGCACTTTTATCCCTGACACCATTTTCATAAGGGGATGTTTTATGGTATGATAAATTTTGGTGTTATAATAAAAAGTGGTGAAATAACAGCACTTTGCCATGGCACCAAACCCATGACAACACACTATACCCAATGCTCTAACAATACACAAGAAATATGACCGGGATAAAAAAAAATGGGTCTTATTTTATGAAAAGAACTCTACAACATCATCTAAGGTCGTGTTTGTTTTTTTTAAAAAGGCTCTTAACAGCCTTTTAATTTGAACCGTTCAGACGCAGTCAGACATTTTGGCCGCTTAGACGGTTTGTTTTTTTTTTCCCGTTCAGACGCGGTCAAGGCAGTAAGATCTTAAGCCTAGACTTGAGAGGGGTGTAAGGGGCTGTTTGATAAAACAGAATAATTTAGTGCTGAATAGTTCAAAAGGTGAACGATTCAACGACTCTGAGTGAGTTGGGTTCTGAGTGTTTGATAATTGTACTGAATCATTAATCTGAATTATATAAATTACAATTTTAACCTTTCATGCTTTATGTTTTTTTATTGACTATTTTAATAGTAATTGTAGGAGTATAATACATTGTTTTGCAAATTATTTGCTAACAAAATTCAATGATCAACATATTTAATTTAACTACATCAAACATACGATTATAACTTATAGCGTTGTTGTAGTGATTATATGTTCTAGCTTCTCTTCAAATTATTATGATGACAATTGCATTAGAACCAAATAAATTGCATTTCAATTTAAACTAAACTAAATAAAGTAGATGTTTTATACAAAGGTGAGAGGGTAGTTGACGCAGTAACAAAAAGATAATGTCATAAAAACCAAAACACAACCTTTAGATATTAAATAAATAAAAAAGAGATATTGTGTATGTGAGATAGAATAAAATAGGGAAAATTGTCTAAAAATACATCGAACTTGTCACTTTTTACTATTGTATGCTATGAACTTTTTTTTCTTTCCTATTGTATGCATAAACTTTCTTAATCATCCTATTGTATGCATAAACTTTCTTAATCACCCTATTGTATGCATCGTTAGTCCTAACTGAGATAAAATATTTGCATCGTTAGTCCTCATTGACTATAGAGTTAAAATATTTGCATCGTTAGTCCTCATTAAGTTAAAATATTTGCATCGTTAGTCCACATTGACTATAGAGTTAAAATATTTGCATCGTTAGTCCTCATTGAGTTAAAATATTTGCATTGTTAATCCTCATTGACAATAGAGTTAAAATATTTGCATCGTTAGTCCTCATTGATTTAAAATATTTGCATCATTAGTCCTCATTGACCATTCTTACGTTTTTATCAGTTTCATCCATTTTTATACGTTTTCATCTCTCATGTTTTTATCAAATCTTTTGCCACACTTTTTTTATCAAATATTTTGCCACATTTTTTTACTCATTTTCGTTTACGGTTTAGGGTTTAGGGCATAGGGTTTAGGGTCTAAACCCTAAACCCTATAGAGTTAAAATATTTTCATCGTTAGTCCTCATTGAGTTAAAATATTTGCATCGTTAGTCCCCATTGACCATTCTTACGTTTTTATCAGTTTCGTCCGTTTTTATACGTTTTCATCTCTCATGTTTTTATCAAATCTTTTGCCACACTTTTTTTTATCAAATATTTTGCCACATTTTTTATTCATTTTCGTTTAGGGTTTAGGGTTTAAACTCTAAACCCTAATGATTCGGATCAAAAGGGTTTAGGGTTTAGGTTAAAGTCTCACGAGTTTTGATGTAAAACATCATTCCAAATAACGTTCGTGTTTTACACTTTTAATAATTCGGATCAGAAGGGTTTAGGCTTTAGGGATAAAAACGTATTAAAGTCGACGAAAACTTTTAAAAATCAATGAAAACATGAGAAAAACGGACGAAAACATATGAAAAATGGACGAAAAAGGAAAAAAAAACGTAAGAATCGTCAATGAGGACTAACGATGCAAATATTTTAACTCACTGAGCACTAACGATGCAAATATTTTAACTCTATAGGGTTTAGCGTTTAGACCCTAAACACTAAACCCTAAACCCTAAACCATAAACGAAAATGAATAAAAAATGTGGCAAAATATTTGATAAAAAAAGTGTGGCAAAAGATTTGATAAAAACATGAGAGATGAAAACGTATAAAAACGGATGAAACTGATAAAAACGTAAGAATGGTCAATGAGGACTAACGATGCAAATATTTTAAATCAATGAGGACTAACGATGTAAATATTTTAACTCAATTGTAACACCCCCAATTTTAAAATATTTGCAGCGGAATAAAGATTGAGTGTTACTTCACAGCTCATAGTTTTCAGTAGAAAATGATTATCAAATTAGTCATTTTAAAACATTTATCATTCGAAATTTTATAAATATCAGAGTTTTCAAAATGCGGTCCCAGTGGTTTCAAAATTTGTTAAATAGGTTTTAGAATGATAATAAAAATGTATAGCCTTTGTAAGAATTTCGTGCTCCTCCGTCCCATCCTTGCTCGTTATAGACCTGAGATAAACATGCTAAAAATCAACAAAAGTTGAGTGATATTCATAGGTTTAAGTTTAATAGTTGAACACAAGCTATAAGTGATAATTGCACCGATATACAATTATAATTTAAAAATCAGTAGTTATTGCATTAAGCTCATGACACTCAGCCGATTAACAGATCTCATCATAAATGATGGATTATAGTAACAGGGGCCCTTGGGATAGGTTCTTGCCAGTAACCTATTAGATTTCAAATAAAGTGCGTTTGATACTTTTTTCCAACGCCCAAACGGGGATTGTCAATCCCTAATAGATCTATCCACAATTATTTACGTTCACCCTCTGGGTGACTAAGGCTCATGATATGAGGGGGTTTTGGCAATAAGGGACTTAAGCAATAACGATATCAGGTAAAGCATACCAAGAAAAATACTTGTGTTCAGTTTCTAAAAACTAGCATGTATCCCCCTCACGAGGTTTATAAAACATTTAAATAAGTAAGGCGAGTCTATGAAGTCACCTTAGTGGTATAGTGGTAAAAATATCGATATTCAGTTTGCAATAAGGGAACGGCTCCACACACAACATAGATAATATATGGCAAGTTTTAGTGTTTGATAGTCCTAATGGTTTAATCGTGAGTAGTTTTGAATACGTGAGTTGTTGACTTAACGATAGTAAAACTGATGGTTTGATAAAGTATCGTAAGTTTCTAAATAAGTTATATATATATATATATATATATATATATATATATATATATATATATATATATATATATATATATATATATATATATATATATATATATATATATATAATGTAAGGTTTGAAAATAATAATAATAGTGTGAAATAAATGTAAACGTCGTGACTCGAGATCGTAAAATAGAAAGTAAAAATAAAAATATTAATTATATTATACTGCCCTTGTCTTTTCCAGATTTTTACACTTTTTACCCTAACGGTGTTAGCGTTACGTCGTTAGTCCAAAGTAAAATATATTTACGTTTTACGTCCAAAACTTTGTAATTTTTACACTTTTCATCCAAAAGTTTATAAAATTAGTTTTTCATCCTCATGTTTGTAAAATGACAGTTTTTACCTAAAGTTTATAAAAGTGACACTTTTAACCCGAAAATTATAATTTTTGCGAATTTAGTCCAAAAGTTACCAAATTCGAAACTTAACATTTTATTTCTTAATTAAGCTAAAAACAGCTTATTTAGTTTTTCAAAACCGCTTATTTTTCGAAAAAGCTTATTTATAGCTTATGGGCTTTTAAACGAGAAATTCAAGGCCCGTTAAGCATTTGAAATCCATTGGGCTTACGAAAGTTTTGGGCTTGGTTACGGGCTTATTTTAGGTTGCAAAAAAAATGTTCCAAGACTGCTTATTAGGACTGCTTATTCGTTAGCTTATTTTCAAAGGATTGGGCCTTAAGGCCCAATCGACATTCATTTGTTTTAAAAAAATAGTTTCAAGTCGATTAGCTTTGTATCATTTAGAGGTTCAAGACGCGATTATTATTACAAACGTTATATATGAAAACGAAAGTTTGTCAGGTGGTTAAATAGTTTGAGAAATGAAATCATGTGCTCGTTAAGTTAAATTCGAAAATATGAGTTAGTTTCATAGGTTACATGGGACGAGAATTTTTAAGAAAAGACTTGGAAAATTTCTAAGTGTTTTGCATGGTTCAAAGTTACTTACAAACGTGTTTCAGAAATCGTTTATACGTGAGTTTTATATTTAAAACTTTATGTACCTTGATAAATAGTGTAGTAAATATATAGATGGGTGAAAAATACGTATACGTTGTTTTAATAGATTACGAGTAATAATGTGCAGTGTTTGCGATTTATACGAAAATAATCAAAATGTACGTTTAAGTAAGGATTGAAAAAGAGTCGTATGAGACTTACTACACCAAGATGGTGGGGTAAAACGATTTGTAGGGTCGAGAAGAAGAGAGTACAAGAGTGTAGTGTGTATGTCGACTCAACCAAGGTTCACAAACAAAGACTTGTTCCTCCTAAACACCACCCGATTACTTTGAAATCCTACCGAAGCTATTCGACCCAAGAACTAGACTCAATACTTAGTATTTGTGGTGAGTTTTGATTTGCATGGAAGTGAAAAACAAGAACTTGCATGCATGGCTTTTATATATGAACTTTGTGTATCCTAGTGACTAAAACTTAATGTGATGGGATGGTTACGTGCATTCAAAAGTCATGAAGTGTAAGAGGTAACGTGCTACTCAAAGTTTTTGGTTCTTGTGTGTCGACATGCCTCATTTTCAAAAGAAACGTGGGTTTTTTAATTATAAAATGACATGGTACTTGTGAAATGGATTTAAAAATTCATGTAGTCCTTTGCCTAGGTGCATAAAATAGTCATGGTGTGAGCATGAATCAAGGAGGTACACTCTTTGTATTTGAATTGATATGTCGACATTTCAAATGTTCAAAAGAAAACGTGTTGTTTGATTTTAAAAATGGATTGTACCTTTGAGGTTGTAGTAAAGAAATCAAGTAGTACTTGCCTAGAACTATACAATATGCATTGTGTGAGCTTGGATTGGGGATGTACAATCTTTATTTTACAAATACATGTCGACACATCCTTTTATTATGCAAACGAATTTGAAACTTTGGCTAGGCTCGGTGATGGTTGATCAAATGTAATATTTAGACTTGAAATTGTGTTAGAAATATTTTTAGGACCTCATAGAAACAAACGGGACTTAAAATGGTTTAGTTTTGGATTAGTTAAAAATCGTATGAATTGTTTTTGGACAAGATGATATGCCTCGTAAAAATGTATTTAGACTTGACGTGGGAAGCTAAGGGTCGACACACTCAAAGTTGGCTAGGGGAGGAACGAGAATGTGTAAAATACTTATGTGTCGTGTGTAAGAATAAGGAGTACGAGACGTGTTTCTGGCTTGTGTTAGTCGAGTGTTATGAAAATAAAAGAAGGAAAAATGGGCTTAGAATGTGTGGGCCGTGAATAGTAACAGGCCGAGAAAATGGTGTTGGGCTTAGTATATAATTAGGGTCAAGTTAGGTGTAATTTAGATTAGTAAAAATATTAATTGTGATTAGTGATAGGTTTAATAAATATTTAGTGAAACGTTTACGTGAGTCCGAGAGTGCATAGTGTTTTGTGAATAGTGTTTCATGAATAGTAAAACTTTTGAAAAACATCTCAATATCACTAACCGACTCCAAAAACGATAAATAGTGAAATGATGAATAGTGTTTGGTGAATAGTAACCGATGAATAGTAATTTTGAAAAATGTCTCGAAAATGCAGTTTCGTAACGAATAAAAGAAAATTTTAATATTCTCGCGATTTTAGACTATAATGGTACATGTGTGAGCATCGTTCCAAGCAAAAAGGGATCATGAGTATCGTAGTGATTTTAAGTAAAATAACATATTTGATAATAAAATATATATAAAAAAAATTTGTTATTGGTAAAAACGTTATTAATTAACGAAATGATATATTAGTCTTTGATTTACTTTTATTATTTATAGGGAAATTTACGGGAGATTACAGTACTTACCCCTCATTCTGAATTCCGTCCCGGAATTCAAGTTTAACAAAATTCTTGTATTAGAAAATTTCGATCAGAGGGTTGTTGAGAGATTTTTATTATTAAGATTTAGGAGACGTGGTTTAGTTAGACTTATTTGTGCTAGACAAGATCAGTAACTGGTGTATTTAAGGGTTGTGAATATTGAAGGTAATGGTTATAAATAGTAAATTAACGGTTAGGTGTACTGTGCCCAACGGTCGGGAATAGTGATTTCTAACGGTCCGTAATAGTGACTAATGGTTAGTTTTCTTCCTACATATACCCCTCTCAAATTTCCATTTCTTCCACCAACCATTTGCTTCTCATTTCCCATCTCCAAAATGTCGCACCTCATCACTATACTAGCAATTGTGTATGTCGTCCTTGCCGCTATCTACTTAGCGTATGTTCCAGACGAAGACTTTGGATTCTTGGTTGCGATCTTGTTGTTTGTCGTACCCCTCACGGTTCTAGCCATTACCGTGGACAAGATATGGGTTAATAATCTTAAGCTAGGGTTGTTTTTAAATTAAGTCCTTGTCGTGTTTCTATGTATTGTTAACGAATAATGAATAAAACTTGTTTTGTTTTTAGGAATTTGTCTTGTTATTGTTTTTAATGATTTGTTTATATTTATCTTTCAGCATAATTCAGGTGATTCATCCCGTGGTGGCTCTTGCTATGGTTATGTTGGTGGGGGTCTTTGTTGTCATAGCGGATCAACCTATTGAAGATTCTATGGTTTATATTGTAATTATTGTGACGTTAGCACTTCCTATGCTAATTATTTGTTTATTTATCAATTTCCATGGATTTGGATAAATTTTTCGTTATTTGAGTTTTCTGTTAGTCTTTAGGGTTTTTCTAATTTTTAATTGTACCTTTGTTGGCTTATCGTCCTAATGATGAAGGAATAAGATAGGTATTTATTTGTAGTTTGTAATATTTATGAATAGTTCAGTTTATCTCTATTTGTTGCTTTTACATGAAGATTGTTATTTAGAAAATTTGACATTATGATTGTTCCTTCATAACATGATTCTTCCTAAATTAGACATAGTTGATCAGGCTATGTATAATTGAGGACTAAACGATGTGATGTTTGGCTCAGTCACAGTGGTATTTATGATTTTCTTTAAGTTGTTTTAGGTGGTGTTCAACGTGTTGTTTTTATAATATAACACGTAATTTCTTTTTAATAATAAAGTAGGAAATTTTTGTTCATATTAGGATGATGAGTCAGAAATTTTTAGTCAGAAATTTCTAGAGTAATAACAGTATACTGTTAATTGGTAAGTGGAATAGGAATTGGAATTGAAGTAGATTATAATTATTTCGGAAATATTACAAGGTAGATTTTTCGATACGGTAGAAGGATAGTTGTTATACTTAGGTTACATCCATCGTAACTTAAAGTAAAATACAAGGAAGAGATACAATCTCAGGAAATTGTCGAACTAGGATTTATTTATTTATAACAGGAATTTATTCATCTGCTTCAATCTAGTCATCATTCCTTTGATACTATCGAAGTCTTTAAAGGTTCCGCATTTCTAAGAGTTTTCGCTTTTATTTATTTCCATTAGGTATAACTCCTTGCCTAATTCCTTGGTTATGGGTGATGGTAGGGTTAGCCATTCCTTCTGGCGTTTTAAAGTGGGTTGGCCTCTATTCCATGCAGCTTTCATGCTTATTGGATATGTCCATCTCTCCCTTTGGATCAACTATGGTAGTCCCTTCGAGTACTACTGATACGATGTTGGTTACCAATTTCCTGACGGCTTTAGTAGTCATGGTGGTCTTTGATGATGATGGAGTACATGTATTGTTTACGTTGTCCATCTTCTGAAATCATTAATGAAACTTAACTTAGAATCCATTTGATGTCAGAATATTTTAACTAATGAATTCTAATTATTTCATTGATGATAGACTGAATTGACTCCTTACTGTAATCTAATTTCAAGATATGTCTGTGTTGTATCATAGATAGATAATCAACTCTTGATATGAGATTACTAAGGAACAAACCGATTCGTCCACTAAAATAAATTTTCTCTCCATTTTTTTTTTCAAATTCTCTCTTGAAAATTTATTTTTAGACAATCCTTTGGTTTTTGGTGAATTATAGTATGTTTAAGAATTTCTTACAATTGTTAAGACTTCTTACGGTAGATTTGAATAGTATTGTAGAAGTCATCATAATATTAATAACTTGACTAATCGTCTTTGTAAAACGATTAGTACAAGGTCTCTTGTTAATATGTCATGGATCTACGTGGAGTTATTTGTTTATCTAGGGAGATAACAAAATGATGAGATTTTTGCATGAAGGTATGAGGATTCATAGTATGCATGCTTGATACGAAAGAAACGTGATGCGTGGGAATCGCAACAGGCTTTACCTCTCGAGAGATCTCGAGAAGCTTACAACCCCCACCAGGCAGTGTACCTGATCGTTGTAGTATAGTATAGTGACAAGTACCGGAGGATTGATCGTTCAGCTTAGGAATAGTGTCGCTAGGATTAGAAAGCCTAATTACTAGTTCTAAAGGTGAGGGATGATTATTTTTTTTGTCTTTTTATGTTTTTATGAAAGCAAATAAAATATCGGGTTTTGAAAGAGTGGGCGGAATTAGTTGCTATTCAACTAACCCAAAACTAAGATGCAATCAAAATACAATAGTAAAAATGAAAATAAACTAATTATACTAAGGTTGTGAGCAGTAATTGGAGAAAATGTGTTTACTTAGACTTCATTACTCCCTAGATATCTTTTACATGTTAATTACTTGTTATAATTGCATGGATGACGGATCGTATTCCTTAATACCATTCATGGGGTGGCATACATAACTCCCCAATTCTATGAGCTCTTATCTCCTCCTACACAATGACCCAACACAACTATAGGGATTGTAAACAGTGGCTCATGCATTAAATATAACCAATAAAGACCTAGTACGCCTCGGTTCATGTTTCTTAAGACGTTCAAGCATGTTACCATTTGGAGATCTGCCAGTTTTCTTAAGCCTAACATATAAAATCATTCATCCAAGAACAAGAATAAACAAGTAATCAACACAGAATCAATATCTAGGTTTCATTAGATCTAAGCAAACACAAAGGAGATCTAGCCTAGCATAATGGAATTGAGACAAGAATAAGATATAGACAACAACCACATAGACATATTGATTGAATTAGAAGAACACTTATCTCAATTACAATGCAAGGTATCAAGGGTTTGGAACCCTTGAAAAACCTGTAAAAGTTGCACCAAATTCGTCTTTAGGGTTTCTCCAAAACTTCTCTCTTTTTAATGTAAAAACTAGAAAACTATATATAGGAAAACTGGGCTGACGGTGTCAAGACAACCATGTGACGCCGTCACCTCGCCGCCAAATACTTCCTCGGACGGCCTTGATCTACTTATGACAGCCTATGTGACGCCGTCACCAACCACGGTATTTTATTCTTGGCCTTTTGACGCCGTCAGGATGACTTTTGACGCCGTCATCAACTACGGTATTTTATTCATGATGTCTGACGCCGTCAGGGTATAACTCTTGACGCCGTCACCTAGTGTTTCCAGCATGGAAAATTGATACTTTGTCGTTTTCTTCACTTTTATGCTCCAAAAACGTCCAAAATGGCTTCTTTTCCAGAATTCACTCTCCAAATACCTAAAATCACAAAAGGAACGATTTAGGGCAATATTTGATCAAATAAAGTCGGATTCGGGCTTAAATGACCCCCTAAAAACGGATCATTTTTCGCCTCATCATATACCCTTACACTTGAGATTTGCTTGTCCTCAAGCAAATGCGCTTTTATTCTACTCAAAAGACAAGTTAGGGGTCATTTAACACTAATATAAAAGTAATTACAACAAATAATCGTATCACTAAAGACCAATAGACAAGCACGGAGATCATACACAAGCACCTCACAAATAGTGTTTAGATACTCACATCTCTCGGGTGTAATAAAGTAATATAACATTTTGGAAATGAAAGATATCTCTCACTACCTGTCATAGCAAAATAGATTACCATAGGCTTGGGAAAGGATCAAACCTCCACCACATGGCGTAAGCACCTAGGATAAACTATCAAAGAGGTCTTTTAAAGGGTTGTAACGTTAGGTATAGGGATATGAATTACACAGTTTTGTTGGATAAAGGAAGTTTTACTGGTGGCGAGTTAACAATCTTGGTTAATTACATGTACAAGATGGCGTTGCTAAGCCAAGACTAGACTCGACTTAAGCTAATAAATGAAAAATAACAAAAACATAAAATGAACATAGAATGAAACGGGATGGTAATCCGTATGTTTTTTTCTCTTTTTCTTTTTCTATTTTTCTTTTTTCTTGTTTTTTTTTCCATTTTTTTTTTTTTTTTTTTTTTTTTTTTTTTTTTTTTTTTATGCATACACTCTTACCCTACCATCCAAAATAATACATCATAGGGGATGAGAATTCCCCTTACACTTGAATCTTTACATACTTTCCATTAAACTAATCTAATGACTCGAATTAAGAAAATCAAAACACTTTGAGCACTTTTAAGATTAACGTATATATGGGGGTAATAAATGATGTTCTTCCCCATTACTCCATAAAATAAGTACTTACCCATGAGTCCCAATCGTCCCAAAACAATATGTACAAGGATATGACTCGACTTAGCAACCATGTAATCAATTAGAAAGTTAACTTAGGGATTTGGTTGTACATTTAATGCACTAAAAATGAGCGCATACACGGAAGGCTAAGGCGATTTGGTTGTACATTTAAGTGGGGTGTAACAAATTCTTCCTTTAAGTAAAATGCTTAAAGTTAGAAATGAAAAGATAGGCTCGGAGGGGTGTACTAGGGGTTTCGTGTACTAAAAATGAGTACAACGCTAAGGGTGTGGGAAAAATTAGTTGACTTAACTAGCCAAGTAATATGACCTAAATGGTCAAGTAATCATGATACGGGTTTAACACAAGGGTAATCCTAATGCCTCTTATCATGTAGTAAATCCTACCACACGAATGTAGTCTCACTAGCGGTCTTAGGATGCATCACTAACGCAAGTTCTAGAATCTAAATGCTACCGGTACACTCATAAGCACTAATAATGAATGCTTTTCCTATCAAATTTAAAGGCGAACCTCACATATTTGGGTGGAAAATTTTTCTGAAAGTACGGTTATGTGCTAGTTATACAATCTCCTATCCATGAGACGCTTGCTATGGCTAAAGTTTCACTCCTAAATGTTGTAAAAAAAATTTAAATTTGGCGCTAAAATTACACTAACAAGTATTTCTCATAGTTTTATTACACATCTACCATTAAACAAAACAAACTCAAGCGAAAGTGCATATGTAAGGTATCATCTTTTTACCCTCCCCTTACACTTAAGATGAACATTGTCCCTAATGTTCAAGTAAAGAATGTAAAAGTGAAAAAGTAAAGAGAATGAAATCAAATACTCCCCTGATTCGCTCGGTATGGATTATAGGTGGCCAAGTTAAATCTTCTTCCAAGAAAACGAACAATCAAAGCTTCCCTTCCAGAATATAAATCATCTCCTTGTCGAACATAACCTGTGAAACCTGACAAAATAGACAAGACAACCTCGCGTAAAATCGGCGGCATCCTATATAAGTTCCTAAATCCTAGAAAACAAAGTAAGATATAATGCTTGTGGAATGAAGTTTGCAGATTTCCTGGAGATTATAAAACTTAATAATTCACAAAAACCATAAGACTCCGTTAGAAAAACAAAACTGGTAAAATTTCCAGATTTTTGACTCCTGACGCCGTCAAGAGTAAAACTCTGACGCCGTCAGAATGGACCTGCAGAAATTCTTATGTTAAGTTTCTGGAAAATTTCTGGAAAAACTTGGTCCTACTTCCTGAAAAATCCTGCAAAACTTCATTATGACTCAATACAAGCATTTGACTCTAACAAATACGAATATACATGCTCATTTATTATTGTGGAGAATCATGATCGGTTTGTTTCTTAAAAACATATTTGGGGTTTCTCCTTACATTTATCTTTTGCAAAAATACTTTTAGGTTGGAGTTAAGACTAGGCCAAACAACATAGTAAAGTATTTCCACATTTTATTTGAGAAACATGATCAACCAACAATAAAAATAAACATGCATACGGAAGCAAATAACAATCAAACAAATAAAATCACACAAAACATGGGTTGCCTCCCAAGAAGCGCTTTTCTTTATTTACGAGTCTTGTAGCTAGACTCAAAGTCATGGGTTACTACGTGATTCGGGTGAGTTCCTCGTTGAGGACATCCTTGGGATCAAACTTAGGTTTCAACTTTCTATCGGTTTCCTTAGTATGGTATGACCTTTCAAACTTTTCTCCATCCGGATCATACAAGGTCATTCTAATATGCCATGATCCGTCACCTTCTTTAGGTGGCTTGTCCCACCTCCATTTTACACTTATCCCCATCTCTTTTTCATTTATTCCTTTCTATGTTAATGGGCATCACGCTTAATAACTCAATCATCTTCCTAAAAATTAAGGGGTCCTCAAAGGGATCTAGCTCTTCATCTCTAGCTATGAGTTGTTCTACCGAATGTGTCTTTTCAACAAAGTCTTTTTCTAGATAGAATGGGCATTGAGGTCCTATAAAGTTCCTTTCTATCCAAGGTCCATATCTAGATGGTCTCCTATTCATCTCTACCCAATGCGGTGTTGGTTCATCATCACAATCATAATTATGCTTCTTAACATCATACACCGACCAAGTATCGCCTTCTCCTACCGCTATCTTGGATTCCTTGCAATCTATCATCGCACTAGCGGTTGCTAAAAATCCTCTTCCTACCAATAATGGGCATGTAATGTCACTAACCATGTCTAGGACGTGAAAATCCGCTAATATAGTTAACCTTCCTACGTGAACAACTACATCCTTAACCATTCCAACCGGGTGGGCAATACTCCCATCCGCTAGCCCTATCAATACCTCAGTTTCCTCTAACTTTCCTAGCTTAAGAGCGGTGAATAAGGATAAGGGAATCAAGTTGAGGCTTGACCCTAAATCGGCTAGTGTGTCGAAAGCTTCGGATCTTCCTATCTTACAAGGCAAAACAAATATACCCGGATCATCAAGCTTTTTAGGCAACTTATTTTGAACGAAGGCGGTCCCATTTTTACCTAGCTTATACTTCTCATATTTTTCTAGGAGGGCACTATAGTAAGGAGCACGCGCTAAGACATCAATGACGGGGCGTTCAGGGTGAAGTTCTTTGAATTCATCGTCAAGGTCTTGCGTAAGAGGTGTTTCAACTATGCTTTTGACCGGCTCTATAGTGGGTGTTTTATTTGATTGGTCCTTTTGGGGAACTGGGTTTTGTTTGAAACACGTGCTCGTTGATTTAACCGAGTAGTATTGTGGACACGAAATGGGTGACGAAACTGAAGATATGGAATTAACGGTTAGTTTCGGATTCTTGACTGTGTCGCTTGGGAGTGCTCCCATTTCTCGGTCATTGAGAACTTTCAACAATGCATCAATTCTAGTGGTCATCTCGCTTTGCTTTTGTTTGAAATCGGCTTCAAACTTAGATATGCGAGCTTCTTAAAATGCCATGAACTTTGACATCAATCCTTCAAGATTGTTGGTACTACCATAGTTGTTAGAAGGATTGTTGTTGAAAGTACGGTTGGATGGTGGACCATTTGGTCGGTAACGATTAGGTGGGTTGGATGAATTGGATTGATTTTGTTTCCACCTAAGGTTTGGGTGATTTTTCCATGAGGGGTTGTATGAATCACCGTAAGTGTTTGGCTCGGGCTTGAAAGTGTACCACTTATCTCCCGCTTCGTCGGTACGCGTGGATGCGTAGTCCACAAAAGCTGTTCCGGGGAGTTCCACACAATCACGAGTGTCATGGGGACCACTACATAATTCGCATGAAGAAGTGATTTTGTTCACTTGGCTTGAAGGCTTCGGAGCTTCGTAAGATTTCATGAGAAACTTGACTTGGTCCTCAAGTTCCATGATCCTATGGTCGGGAGTGCTAGAATTGTTCGAAGGCAAAGATATTGCCTTGACCGTTTTGTTCAAGTCACGGGGATCATTCCAACTTTCGTTGTCATAGAGAGCAAGATCTTCTATGAGTTCCCATGATTGTTCCGCACTAAGATCACGTAGCTTACCACCGGCCGATTGGTCAATGGTTCGCCTCGTGGAGATGTCGATATGGTCATAAAAAATTTGGACTTGGAGCCAAAGATCTATGTCATGATGAGGGACTTTTTGGAGTAAGTCCTTGAAACGAGTCCATGCTTCATAAAGAGATTCATTTTGACGTTGTTGGAACATCAAGATGTCATTCCTAAGCTTAGTAGTTCTCCCCGGTGGGAAAAATTGAGCAAGGAAACGAGTGGTGAGATCATCCCATGTGGTGATGGATCCCGCGGGTAAACGCTCAAGCCATTGACTAGCTTGATCCCATAGAGAGAATTGGAATAGGCGTAAACGGGTAGTCTCTCTAGTTTCAACACCTAGGTCTATGGAATCTACGATTTTGAGAAAGTCCTTAAGATGTTGGTTTGGATCTTCGGAACGAAGTCCATGGAATGCACATCCGCTTTGCACCAACCGGATGGTGTCGGATCGCAAGGGGGTCACATTGGCTCCGGTGAGCTCAATGGTGTTTCGGTAGCCTTAATGGCTAGGTCGGGAGTACTCTCCTAAGGTTTGGGGCCTAAGGGGTTCTAGTGGTGGGTTTTGTTGTGGTGGGATGACGGGTTCAAAGATGTTACCACCTTCCATGATGTCGGATGGTAAAGAGTTATGAACAAAGGCACGAAGAAATAAGATAGACTAAAGAAGACCTAAAAAAATAAAAATAAAATCTTACTAGAAAGGAATCTAGCAAGTAGACCTAATAAAAAGAAATCCTAACCTAGACAATAACTATTTCCCCGGCAACGGCGCCAAAAACTTGATGCGTGGGAATCGCAACAGGCTTTACCTCTCGAGGGATCTCGAGAAGCTTACAACCCCCACCAGGTAGTGTACCTGATCGTTGTAGTATAGTATAGTGACAAGTACCGGGGGATTGATCATTCAGCTTAGGAATAGTGTCGCTAGGATTAGAAAGCCTAATTACTAGTTCTAAAGGTGAGGGATGATTATTTTTTTTTGTCTTTTTATGTTTTTATGAAAGCAAATAAAATCTCGGGTTTTGAAAGAGTGGGCGGAATTAGTTGCTATTCAACTAACCCAAAACTAAGATGCAATCAAAATAAAATAGTAAAAATGAAAATAAACTAATTATACTAAGGTTGTGAGCAGTAATTGGAGAAAATGTGTTTACTTAGACTTCATTACTCCCTAGATATCTTTTACATGTTAATTACTTGTTATAATTGCATGGATGACGGATCGTATTCCTTAATACCATTCATGGGGTGGCATACATAACTCCCCAATTCTATGAGCTCTTATCTCCTCCTACACCATGACCCAGCACAACTATAGGGATTGTAAACAGTGGCTCATGCATTAAATACAACCAATAAAGACCTAGTACGCCTCGGTTCATGTTTCTTAAGACGTTCAAGCATGTTACCATTTGGAGATCTGCCAGTTTTCTTAAGCCTAACATATAAAATCATTCATCCAAGAACAAGAATAAACAAGTAATCAACACATAATCAATATCTAGGTTTCATTAGATCTAAGCAAACACAAAGGAGATCTAGCCTAGCATAATGGAATTGAGACAAGAACAAGATATAGACAACCAACACATAGACATATTGATTGAATTAGAAGAACACTTATCTCAATTACAATGCAAGGTATCAAGGGTTTAGAACCCTTGAAAAACCTGTAAAAGTTGCACTAAATTCGTCTTTAGGGTTTCTCCAAAACTTCTCTCTTTTTAATGTAAAAACTAGAAAACTATATATAGGAAAACTGGGCTGACGGCGTCAAGACAACCATGTGACGCCGTCACCTCGCCGCTAAATACTTCCTCGGACGGCCTTGATCTACTTATGACGGCCTATGTGACGCCGTCACCAACCACGGTATTTTATTCTTGGCCTTTTGACGCCGTCAGGATGACTTTTGACGCCGTCATCAACTACGGTATTTTATTCATGATGTCTGACGCCGTCAGGGTATAACTCTTGACGCCGTCACCTAGTGTTTCCAGCATGGAAAATTGATACTTTGCCGTTTTCTTCACTTTTATGCTCCAAAAACGTCTAAAATGGCTTCTTTTCCAGAATTCACTCTCCAAGTACCTAAAATCACAAAAGGAACGATTTAGGGCAATATTTGATCAAATAAAGTCGGATTCGGGCTTAAATGACCCCCTAAAAACGGATCATTTTTCGCCTCATCAAAACGATTGTTTCATAACAGAGAGATGTAACGGAAGAGGAGGTTATTATATATTATGATTCGATTACAAGTTCTGAAAGGTTCAGATTCTTTGAACATTACATGAAATACTAACCAAGTATGTCTGGTTTAGTAGATGCAGCAGGGATACTTGTAAACTTAAGATTAGTTACGCCTCTGACGTAAATATCTAATCTCTTTCTCAAGTTCAAGTTGTGCTGCTTCCATGTTTGAGAAACATTCCTGACACATGTTCATTTGGTTTGCCAACATACTCTCTAATGTGGCAATCTTTTGACCTTGGCTCCTGGCTGTCTCTCTAGCCATCCATAGGGTCCTTTCAATGTCTTCAATTCTACCATGTGTATGACCGTGTTCTCTTCTTGCAGAACGGACCCTGGAATCCAAACTTCCAAGTTCCTGGTTGGTGTTGTCTTTTATCTCATTAATCTTTATTCCTAATTCACATATTGTTCGTCTTTCAGCATCCGCTCTTTTGAACAATGCGTCAAGGTTACGGTCGTACCATTCAAATTTTGTTGGTCGTAAGCCTTTTAGTTATTCAGTGTGAGCCTCTAATATGCTGGCTTGTTGATAAACAAGAGTCCATATTGAATCAGGTGTGCTTATATTGTAGTTGGGGGAATTAGGTGAGGATAAAGTATTTGGGATATCTGGTATTGGGGAGTCTGAAGTGTATGGTAACGGAGAAATTGGCTCAACATTCTTCCACGGCCTCTCTTGACGTGAACTTTGTCCAACTTGGAATGTTGCCTGACCACCAATCACATCTTCATATGATTAAGTAGTTCTCCTAAGTTTTTGACGTAGAGGTGAACAGATAGGTGACGATGGAAGTGATCTATGGGTGATTCCTATATTAAGTTGGGGCTGTGATATTTGTGCATAGGGGTCTTCGGTATTCAGAGAATTTTGATTGATAGGTGAGGTATTAGTATTACGGAGAGTAGTTTTGGCGTTCAAGAAAGTTTTTGGAGACATGTTACTGTAGTAACCGAGAATAGTGTTTTATAAGTAACTTCTACGTTATAGATATAATAGTACGGATGAAATAAAAATTTTGTAAGCGCAATTTCTAAACATGCAGAATAATCTTAACAGGTAATGTACTGAGCAAGGTAGTCTGCAGACACGGAAAGCACAAAGAGTGTAAGGCTGTAAAATGTTTTGTTTGTAAAAACGGTTATAGTTCGGATCTGTATTAGACCTTTTCGCTATAACCAAAGCTCTGATGCCAATCTGTAACACCCCTAATTTTAAAATATTTGCAGCGGAATAAAGATTGGGTGTTACTTCACAGCTCATAGTTTTCAGTAGAAAATGATTATCAAATTAGTCATTTTAAAACATTTATCATTCGAAATTTTATAAATATCAGAGTTTTCAAAATGAGGTCTCAGTGGTTTCAAAATTTGTTAAATAGGTTTTAGAATGATAATAAAAATTTATAGCCTTTGTAAGAATTTCGTGCTCCTCCGTCCCATCCTTGCTCGTTATAGACCTGAGATAAACATGCTAAAAATCAATAAAAGTTGAATGATATTCATAGGTTTAAGTTTAATAGTTGAACACAAGCTATAAGTGATAATTGCACCGGTATACAATTATAATTTAAAAATCAGTTGTTATTGCATTAAGCTCATGACACTCAGCCGATTAACAGATCTCATCATAAATGATGGATTATAGTAACAGGGGCCCTCGGGATAGGTTCTTGCCAGTAACCTATTAGATTTTAAATAAAGTGCGTTTGGTAGTTTTCTCCAACGCCCAAACGGGAATTGTCAATCCCTAATAGATCTATCCACAATTATTTACATTCACCCTCTGGGTGACTAAGGCTCGAGGGGCTTTTGGCAATAAGGGACTTAAGCAATAACGATATCAGGTAAAGCATACCAAGAAAAATACTTGTG
Source organism: Artemisia argyi (assembly GCA_030686995.1). NCBI lineage: Eukaryota > Viridiplantae > Streptophyta > Magnoliopsida > Asterales > Asteraceae > Artemisia > Artemisia argyi. The sequence goes on from CM060699.1 coordinate 127,706,377, forward strand.
TTCAGTTTGTAAAAACTAGCATGTATCCCCTTCGCGACACACCCTTTTATTATGCAAATGAATTTGAAACTTTGGCTAGGCTCGGTGATGGTTGATCAAATGTAATATTTAGACTTGAAATTGTGTTAGAAATATTTTTAGGACCTCATAGAAACAAACGGGACTTAAAATGGTTTAGTTTTGGATTAGTTAAAAATCGTATGAATTGTTTTTGGACAAGATGATATGCCTCGTAAAAATGTATTTAGACTTGACGTGGGAAGCTAAGGGTCGACACACTCAAAGTTGGCTAGGGGAGGAACGAGAATGTGTAAAAATACTTATGTGTCGTGTGTAAGAATAAGGAGTACGAGACGTGTTTCTGGCTTGTGTTAGTCGAGTGTTATGAAAATAAAAGAAGGAAAAATGGGCTTAGAATGTGTGGGCCGTGAATAGTAACAGGCCGAGAAAATGGTGTTGGGCTTAGTAAATAATTAGGGTCCGGTTAGGTGTAATTTAGATTAGTAAAAATATTAATTGTGATTAGTGATAGGTTTAGTAAATATTTAGTGAAACGTTTACGTGAGTCCGAGAGTGAATAGTGTTTTGTGAATAGTGTTTCATGAATAGTAAAACTTTTGAAAAACATCTCAATATCACTAACCGACTCCAAAAACGATGAATAGTGTTTGGTGAATAGTAACTTATGAATAGTAATTTTGAAAAATGTCTCGAAAACACAGTTTCATAACGAATAAAAGAAAATTTTAATATTCTCGCGATTTTAGACTATAGTGGTACATGTGTGAGCATCGTTCCAAGCAAAAAGGGATCATGAGTATCGTAGTGATTTTAAGTAACATAGCATATTTGATAATAAAATATATATAAAAAAAATTTGTTATTGGTAAAAACGTTATTAATTAACGAAATGATATATTAGTCTTTGATTTACTTTTATTATTTATAGGGAAATTTACGGGAGATTACATCAATGAGGACTAACGATGCAAATATTTTAATTCAATGAGGATTAACGATGCAAATATTTTAACTCTATAGTCGATGAGGACTAACGATGCAAATATTTTAACTTAATGAGGACTAACGATGCAAATATTTTAACTCTATAGTCAATAAGGACTAACGATGCAAATATTTTAACTCGGTTAGGACTAACGATGCATACAGTAGGATGATTAAGAAAGTTTATGCATACAATAGGATGATTAAGAAAATTTATGCATACAATAGAAAAAAAAATTCATAGCATACAATAGTAAAATGTGACAAATTCGATGTATTTTTAGACAATTTTCCCAATAAAATAGTAAGATTAATAGTACTATTTGCCTATGAGATTTAATAGAAACATTGGGTGAATAAATGATATATATGAGAGGCATGTTAGTGTGTGGGCCAAATTACAATTGCTGAATGAATTTGCATGTGTTATTTTCATGAATCGGTCAGCGCATGTCTTATCATCCAGAGGTGTCAAAAATTTCTATCAAACACATCTCGTGCTGACTGAATTAGCACTCAGCACTTAATCATGTCATACAGTGCCAATCAAACACACCCTTAATGCCTCTTGTTACCTCTTGTTGACACAAAAATAACCAAAAATAAAATTTAGTACAAGCAAACAAATGTGTGGTTCAAACATGAGTTTTTTCTTTTCCCATTCAGATGTGGTCAGATTCATATATTTACGCCTCAGATTCAGATTCAGATGTGCGGTTCAGATTCAGATTAAAAGCCTTTTAAAAAACAAACACCACCTAAGTAAAAACAAATGTCCATCTTAAAAGGCACAAACACACACCCTTTGGTAAAAACATTTGTTATAGACAACTAAAAGAGTATAAAGTAAATTGGACAATGTAAAAAATAATTTTAGCAAGACTGGTCTTGAATATGAAGACTCTGCCTTAATAACAGAATGTCTAATCTGTTATTACCTCCGTCCCAAATTTATTGTCCACTATTGACTTTTTTAGTATTTCTTCAACTTTGACCTTAAATATTTTTGTTGGTGTTATATAATATTTGATGCAAAATATATAAATGGATTGAGTTTTAAGTGTACTTTTCAATGATATAATTTTTCATCAAGTATTATATAATAAAAAATATATATATTTATGGTCAAAGTTGAACCAGTTTGACTTTAAAAATTCAAACTGGACAATAATTTTAGGACGGAGGGAGTTCTGAACTTCTCGATTTTTCTACATGTATGTTAGAATGTCATCAATATATGTGTTGCAACGTTTTATCTCCAAAAATTAAACCCCAAATTATTACAATGTTACTAACTTTTAGAAGCTTATGCCTTTAGCAATTTGAGCATCAACAGAGCGTAGAATTTTATATCATTTTTGAAATCAATTTACAATATAGAAATCGAGATATCGTATTAGGATAAGGATTTTAACAACAGCATCGATCATTCGATCTTGTCTTTGTCGGCCCACTTTGAATGAGCCGTAAGCCCACTATTAATGTACTATGGGGCCTAGAATGCTTAGCAGATGAAATGTTTAGTTATTGTAAAAGTTATAAATAGCGTAAGGCGTGGCGTGGTGTGGCGGCAAAACCAAGCCTCAAGTCTTATGAGCCATAACGAGGCTATGGTGTTTTATAAGGCGTGACTCAAGGCGGCATAATTTTTTTGTAAATTTATATAGTAATTAGAAAATTCATGATTTTAGTCAGCCAAAAAATTCAAATACTACTAAACCATTTAAAAAATAAAAAGCCCAAATACTACTAAATTCTTTAAAAACTTTTAAATAAGGCGCCACGCCTCAAGATGACGCCTTGGTCTATTTCGTAGCGTCGAAGCCACGCCTCGCGCCCTAGCGGCGTGCATTTTAGAACCATGGTTATTGTTAACAAAGACGAACATTTTCGTTATTGTTAGAAAAATGGGATAATGGTTTAAAAATGTTTTTGACCGCACACAAAATTCTTTTTGCGTGCACAAATGAGGCAACAAACTTCGTAAACCATATATTTTCAAATTTCAATAATAATACTCTACTAGAAAGAAAGAGCAAACGTTGAAAGTATATCTGAGAAGAAAGAATTGAAAACCATCCTTACCTAAATTTTAGAAATTTGAGGGGAGTTGGTGAACATTATATGCAATTAGTCCTTTCTAAAACAACACCCGCAGGAATGAAGATTGAACTTCATGATATAGGAGAATTGCATATATGCCCACTAAAACTCAAAAACTTGCATATTTCCCTAAAATACAAGTTTTCAATGCATGATGTACAATGCAATTTAAGCATGTTTTGGGTATATATGCAAATATGCAAGTTTTAGTGGGTATATATGCAATTGGATCATGATATTGTGTTTACACACTTTGGCCAAAAGAAGAGCATACATGTTCAAACTAGCATCAACATACGACTCACATAACCTAGTTTATGCAATGATAGATGTATAAACTGGATGTGAAACACACGACCAATGCATGCATAATCGCATGTAGCAGAATGGCATGAATAATATCCCAATAATACTTTAAATATCTCGATAAAGACTTGTGTTTAACAACAATGATCCATGAATCTACTGGAGAAGATATCTCTACTGTTTATTTACTGCAGTATATTGGGCGTAGTTGTTGAAGGGTCTCAAGATAATCCGGTGTGACTTCCTTGTTGCAGAACACCTCATCCCAAATCCTTTGGAGATCTATCCATCATAAACAAATGTCATTACAAGTTCCATGTTATATTAAATTTTGTACAGAGACACGATTGAAACTGAAACTCGAAGCAAATATTTAGTCCCAACAAACAAGAATGAATTCCAATGCACGCCAAAAGGAAGGTTTTTAGCCACACATGATATTCAATGTACCAGTCTAGTGATTTGACTCAAGCCACTTGAAAAACAAAGGTGACTCTATTCTAGTGATATATGGATTACGGAGTATGGTTTTAAACTATAGTATAAATAAATCATATGCTAGTTTTTAGTGGGCGTCTTGTGTGTCATCCAAATTACCTACTTTCCATTTAAGAAGATGAGAGCTGATTCCTATTGATTTTACAGCTATTGGTATTGTACTATCGTAGAAAACTCCACATACTTTCAATCACATTATCTGAGCCGTAACTGAAGTGAAACTTCTAATTATTGAAATGAAACTTTATATCACTCGGTCATTTATATTAGTCATTTATATCAAGTACTAAGAAACTGGATGCGGCAACATACCAGATTTGTCTGCAGATGGAAGACACATGATAATCATATTGAATCTCGACACCTTGGCCAGGTTTACTAGATACTTTATCGCCAGGTCGGTTTCGTCACTGTCAAGTACCAACAAAAGAGGATTTTAGTTTAGCTCAGAAAAATATGGGAATTTTGTTTTAAAGCATCAATTGTAATGTAGTTACTTGCCTGAAAAAGCTGGCAATGCACCTAACGATATCAATCAAGAGCGGAGCGGATAAGGCATTTTTAAAAATCTGCGGTAGCGCAACAGGATCTGTGGCCTACTTGGACAAGAAAGAAAGAACAAAAAAAAACTTAAGCACAGTATAAAGATACAAACTGTCACAGACGAGATGCGGAGTTATCAGTTAAACGTCAAAACCTTTACCAATATAAAGATCCAATATTTCATTGAAAAATAATAAATTTGCCACATTCCCATATTGCTCAGCTAAAAAATAAGACTAAAACAATAGCTTCAATACATGCTGACATCTTTGCCAATTTGGGCAAGAGTCTATCCTGACATAATTTTTCTAGACTAATGCCTATGCTAACTTTGGAGTTCATAAGCAACACATACTCCCAAATAGAAGTCAGGTAGGAGGATGGGTGATTTTTATAATGAAACAAGTGAAGTAGATCCACATGATGTAGCAGGTTTAAAAAACATCTATTTTTTCATCTATACATTTACTTCTATAATCGTATATATATACAATATTAAATTCAGACGAATACCTTTAAGAGATGAGACTGTAGGGTACGATCCCCAGAAAATCCTCGCCACGAAACCTCAAACTGATAAGCTGAAGTTGGAGGTGCAATGTTTTTTGCAGCTTCAGCAGTGGCAAGAGAAGCTGCACGAGCAGCAAGCTGTTGAACTGCTTCTTTTACATTTTTCTTGCCATCTTTGCGATTTGTCTGAGAAGTTGCAACAACCTGAGTTGTAAAGCAAAAAAAGACTTTCAGTGTCCACAAAGTATTGAACAACGTTAATTTGGGATGGAGTGGAACAAGAAGACACACACACACACAAAGTGTGTATCTATGCACATACATGTGCACACATACAAATTGGGAGCCTTTACAACAAGCCAACAGATAGGAAGTCCAATTTTGTCGAATTACCTCTGGGCTCTCTGTTTTAGTTGTAGTGACTCTCGTCATTTCGGAAATCTTTGGTACAGATCCTGAACCATTTTCCATCTTCAATTCTTTTTGCACCCCTTGTGTTGGTCCTTTTATTGATGCAGATGCCTTCTTAAGTAGTTCCTGGAAATTTAAACACACATTACTAACATATAACAGGTGAGGTCGAATCAGAAAGCAAACATTAAAGCACATACAAGTTTAAGGACATTAAATAAAAGGAGCAAATGCCAACAGCCAGAAAAAGATAGCCATGACTTGCTAGTAGGGCAGAGCAATGGGCCAGAACCGAACCGGACAGCCCAACCCGAACCGGACCAAAACAGATTTGGTTGAAAGCCTCGAACCGGACCATTATGACTCGGTCGGTTTGGTTTGGTTTGTTTTGCGGTTCGAACCGGTTTTGGTCTTGGACCGAATGTGGTGAACCTTTTTGCACCCAAACAGCAGACTGCAGATAGCATCAGTGGCGGAACTAGAACTTTTTTTTTTTTTTTTTTTTTTTGGGGGGGGGGGGGGGGGGGGGGGGGGGGGGGGGGGCTCCCCTGCTCCTACATAGGTCCGCCCCTACATCGGTTCTCAAACAGTCATGCTCAGCCCTACTAGCTAGAATCCATACCTTATCATACAAAGATTTTGCCTCTGCGTACTGCTTTTTAATCTCTTGATTCTGTGGCTCCAACCTCAAAGCAAAATCTGCATCTGCAGTTGGCTAATACTCAATATGATTGAACTTATGAAATGTTATATAGGTGCGTTATTATGAGTGAAACCATACATCAGAAGGTATTCAAGGTGCTAGCATACCTTCCTTGGAATCTTTAAGTTTACCAAGTTCTTTTCTAGCCGTTGAGCGTCTTGAGTAAGCTTTAATGTACCGATCATCTAAATTTAAGGCTTCGGTGCAGTCATCCTCAGCTTCCTGGAATCTAATGAATTGAAATAAGGATATAAAATATATATAAAAAAAGATGTCCCCTCATATATGGTTTTAATGATTTCAGTGACATGGAGGATATGAAAATCTGATACATCTATTTATTCTTGTGGAGTTGGAATGGTTGGTATTATTTCATGATGATCACCACCAGCTAAATGTTGACAATTTGCTATTATAGCCACAGTGAACATATGAAATCCTAAGTGTACTTTAGATGTATCAGCAAGTATTGAATTAAGTCCTCGCGAAATTTAACAGCTAATTTTTATATAGCAGAATATCATAAATCCACTATTGTGAAGCTAAGTTACGTGATTGTTAACTTATGACTTGAAAAGCTCCATTATTATCACCTATAATTATAATTCTAGTAACATCAAAAATCGAATATAAATAGTATATTAATAAGAAAATAAAGCGCAAGGATCAAAAACATGCCTCTTAAGTTTTAGATAAGCCATGGCCCTATTTGCATAAGCTACTGCAGTCGGTGATAGTGCAAGACTCCTGGAATAGCAGTCAACTGCTTCTTTATATTTTCTCTTCTTGAAAAACTCATTGCCCTGTAATATGATATAAAGAGATTTGAGAAATGAAGAGGTAAACTACAACAATCACATGTACACTATTCTCCTAGCTGCAGTTTCAGTCATTCTATTTCTCATTTTGCTCTAAAGAAAAGAGATTATGTGCTTTAGTCCAGCCTGAAATACCGTTAAATCAGTCAAACCACTGACAATAAGCTTCCCCGATGTCTTTGTGTTTGATGTCAACAATTTCTATGTCTTATGTTATTGATACTTTTATATGAATCACTTATGCTCAAACATGCAATAGTGTGCGCAGTGGTGGAACTCGAACATTTATTTTGGGGGGGCCGAATTTATTTTTGAGGGGCCGAATCGGAGATTTGTTTGTATTATCAACTAAATTACCCTTAAAACCTATACTATTTACACTAGTTGCCGCAACTTTTGGGTGGGCCGGGACCCTCCCTGCCCCTTAAAAGTTCCGCCTATGAGTGTGCGCCTAAATTTATCACACATGGTGCCACCATGCATCCCACCACTGCCCTCTATACACTGACTTAGAGAAATTGCAAATCCAGGTAACGAACCAATCATTGCCACATCCATTTCAAGCATAGGCCATGTTGTTCAGAACAAGCTTTTCCACCGTATAACTAAGTTGGTCAATAAACTAATAACACAGTAAAAGTATGTCATGTGGGTCAGAAGTGATAATCACCTCTCTTCAAAGTAGATATAGAATGACTAAAACTGCAGGTTGAGGAATAGTCCATGGAGCATTGTCAAATATAGTTGAGATACAGAACAATATTCTGCCATGCAATATCATCATAAAACTGAGAAGGAAAATCCCCATAAATACAATCCTTACCAACTCTTTCTCTGAATTCGCATCTACAGAACTGTTATCTGCCATGAAACCACTAGATAAATGGCTAGCTGCATCATATTTTTTAAGATAATCCTCTTCTCTAGAAACACTTGAGTGAACAGACGTAGATTTACCCATATTTCTTCTATCGACACCAACTACTCCAATTTTCTGAAATAAAAATATACAGATATACTTTAAACTTCATTACTCCCGAAACATAGACATACATTGCATACAATTTTTATACGTAGTAATATATACCAAATCCGCTTACCTGCGAATTTCCACTTTCTGACTGTTTTGTTGCACGTGAACTTCCATTAACTCCAAGCATGGATGAATCACTATCAGCAGTTTTCAGCTTTGAAGGTAGGCCCTAATACAATTCAAATGATAACCAATAAGTGATGAAAAATAAACAACAGTGGCTATTCGTAAACCCCGAAGCTACTAAGATGGTGCAACTGGTAGATATATTCTTTCCAGAAAAATACACGTTCGAACTACCACAAATAATAGTCATATTTTACTCATGATTCGTGGAACAAAAGGCTCTAAGACAAGGCGACAATAGAAATCAAATACAAATAAAGCCTAACCAATGTCTATGAAGTGGAACGTAACGGTATTAAATGAGCATTTCTTTTACTACAACAAAAACATCTAGTACACTACAATGCCATGACAATGCGACAGCCTACTATCATACATGAGGCTGAACTGATAAAAAGATCTCCATACATACTTCAAAATACTAAAATGCATAGATATTAAGAATAAAAAACTACTCCGTACTGTAAGTTGTCGAACACCATCATAAACAATATGCTAATTAACCAACGACAAAATACTAAAGATAGTTCAAGTTACCATCTTCTCTGTATCAGATTGTGATTTCAGCTTCTTGTCTTTATCCTTAAGTGAAAGTTCCCAATCCTGTAAGTTATTCAAAAATCCTTCGAAATCCTGATAAGACAAGCAAAAATATTACAAACATCATATATGTTGAAACATTGTGAAGACAAGAGATTTTAAAAAGCCTAGCAAGCGTATATAGGGAAACAACATTCAAATCATGAGAAAATTCAACCAGCCAAATGAACAATCGACAAAAAAAACATTTTCAAGTCTACAAACAGCACGAAAACGAAAACCGTCCATGTACAGTTGTACACTAGTACACTACACACGTAAGCATAGTAAAAGACTTATACTCCCAACGTCCAAATGTTACAATCCATCTTAGTACTTCAGCCTCCCAACATAACCGTGAAATAGTAAAAAAACCATACGCATAATTGATTAAGTTCCTCCATATCACCCCTAATTTAAAATATCATTACACTCTCTCTCTCTCTCTGTTTAATATCGATCCATAGGCTTAATAAACTCAAAAGAAGCATCATCTATTGGTCAAAGGGTACAACTGTCATTCTTTTTCTTATGAGCTTATTTGATTTCTGCTTATATTTCATACGCCCCAATTTCCGGCTTATTTATGTGCTTATATAAAGTCTTAAAAAAAACTGGGCTTATAAAATATAAGCCAAAATTAAATAAGCTCATCTAAAAACAGATAATCAGTTTGTAAATGGTTTGCCAAACTTATATAAATATTTCACTGGAAACAAAATTTACTTTACAGTAACTGGTCTATAACTACTATATGCAGTTACAGGTAATTTCACTGGAAACAGTTTGAATTCCTTGAATAAAAATTTCAGAGCAGGAATTAGAATGTGAAGTAAAAAAAGACAAGTGAAAGGATTTTACCATCAGTTTCAAACCCTGGTTTTGGTGCAAAGGGGTTTTTTCTCGATTCTTCTTCTTCTTATTACGATGTGAAGGAAAGGGGTTTTTTCTCGATTCTTCTTCTTCTATTCGGGTTCAAACACGTCGAGCCTATTTGGTTCGGGTCAACCTGAATATAAGTAAATTGATCAAAAAAATTGGCTAATATTATAAGTTTGCAAGATAAATTTATTAAAGTTATATAAAAAAGATACAAAAATTCCTTATTCTAGTCAATCAAGTTGACCCAAACTCGAACTAGCCGTACAAATTCAACCCGACATCCAATTTTATTTAGGGTTTGGTTTATTTGGGTTGACCCAAATAGCCAAATTAGATTTCTGACCCAAATAGTCTTAATCGGTCCGGGTGCTTTTTTGACACCTCTACTCCAACATAAGAGCTCTAAATTGAGGCGAGACCGTGAGACAAAGTTTCTGGTTATTTAAACGATAGATGAGCTTAGGTAGGAAAACCAGTTAGATCTTTCTAACACATTATGGGCCATTGACATAAATTCACAATATTTCTCCTTGTGAAATCCACTAGAAGGGTACCCAAGCAATGCGGCGGCGGGTACTCTGTGACAATTTTTATGGCGAAACACATCTTTTTTTTCAACCATTACATAATAATTCAAATACATTTAAAAACATTACAAATAAAACTTGAAATAAAATGAGTAAACTACTAATCAATCAACACGTTTACCATAACTTTTTGGGACTAAACTACCAGCCCATGTATATTCGGATAAATCCTGTAGATTTGTTATTTTATGAGGGAAAAAGAAGGGAGTGTGTGTTTAGTAGTGGTGTTTGAGATTTTAGGTTTGCTTATATACGATTGAGGTTTGGCTGTTATAAGTTTGGTTGAAATGGACAGCATAAATATTCGAAGTCAGTTACAACTCGACACTTAAATACATTTAATTTCCAAGATGTTACAAGTCTAAAATTTTAATAGCAAATTAATACATTTAACTTTGGGCTGAAAACTTTTTATATATAACTTTCTTTTTATGGTTGATCTTATTTTTTTATGACGTTTAAATTTAGATATCTTAAATATATTATAATATAATAAAGATAAAGATATGACCATAACTATTTAAACCTGGAGGATTACAATCCAATTAAAAAACTTCATTGCTGAAGTATCGGCTCAATGATAACAAAGTTAGAATGCTTTTTAGCTAGCAAGATGGAATTCTTTTTGGCTGCAAAGATGGAATACCTTTCGGAAACAAAGTCAGAATGCTTGAGCTGATTTGGAATGGTAAAACTAGGGGTGTTCATCGGTTCGGTTCTCGGTTAATCGGTTTATATGGTTAAAAAAAAATTGAGTCATAACCGAAAACCGAAACGAACCGAAAATATATATAACCGAACTGAACCGAGAACCGAGAACCGAACCGAAGTTCGATTCAGTTATGGGTCAAAACCGAAAACCGAAATTTATACTTGAATTACACTATTTATATTTTTTTTAAATTTAATTATATATATATTTGGAAAAAACAATATTTCAAGCATAAAAAAGTATTTTTTATATTAGTATAAAATTTTAATGGATATTTTTTATATATAAAATAATATAAATATATAAAAAAATATATATATTTATATAAATTTGGTTTTCGGTTCGATTTTCGGTTTAGATAGCAAAACCCATATCCAAACCGAAAACCGAATTTTTAATTCAGTTCGGTTCAGTTTTAACAAGTTCGGTTCGGTTATATGTTCGGTTCGCTTTTTTTTCAGTTCAATTCGGTTTGATTTTCGGTTTATTACCTGACCCATGAACCCCCTAGGTAAAACAGGAGTGTTTGTTTGTTTGTTTGAGCTTATAGAATATGAGTCGAGTTATTCTACAAACCAAACATTCCTCACATACCAAGGGACTCATCTTCACCATCCATCTAGAAAGGAAATCAATGGTTGAGATTAAAAACATTTTATTATTCCACCCATTTTTTATAATTTAAATATCTCTTAAACCGTTAATCGTTAAGCGAAAATAATTACACCATCGCGACGGGCATTTAATTATCTTTCTATAGACGGGCACTTTGATATACTTTCGAAAAAAAAAAAAAAAATCGTTTTTTTCACGTTTTTTTTTCGTGGCCGGAAAAAAAATCATATATGATATTGCATATCATATATGATATATAATATCATATATGATATTACATATAATATCATATATGATATTATATGTAAAATCATATATGATATTGCATATCATATATGATATGCAATATCATATACAGTATGATTTTACATATAATATCATATATGATATTACATATCATATATGATATTATATGTAATATCATATATGATTTTTTCGGTAACGAAAAAAAAAACGTGAAAAAAACGAAAAAAAATTTTGTCGAAAATATATCAATTAGCCTATCTATAGAAAGATAATTAAATGTTCGTCGTAACGGTATATTTGTTTTCGCTTAACGATTAACGGTTTGAAAGATATTAATATTTGAAAAAAAGAAGATGAAAGTGGGTTTTTTAAATTGTTAGGATTAATCTCATCCATTAGATCAAATAAAGATGGAGGGTGGAGATTAGTCCCTTGGTTGTAAAAAAAGTTTGGTCCTCAAATGATCTTTACTCATAGAATATAGATAGAACTCAATTTTACCAAGTATAACCGCATCCGAGCCTAATCAGGTTCAAACGAGTAAATGACAGTGATAAACAAGAATCATAAAAGGGTGACAATGAGCCCAACTGATCAACCAAATGCGCTTGCCAAGCAAGGGCAGCCTTGATATGATTTATATTGAATGATCATGGACTTGAAATTTAGCAGCTTTTGTTAAATGGCTAATGATTCAAGAAGATTTTTAACTAGCCAAAACTGAAAATTAGCAAACCAAGTTCACTTGGGAAAACAAAGTTGTATTTTATAGGTGGGATACAACTGGAATGCAGTAACCATGTCTAGTCTAAACACGAATTCAAGTGCCACTCCGAAACTCTTCATTTATAGCACCAATGCATCATCAACCAAGTGCCTGTCCTTCAAAGGGATATACACTAGAAGAGTACAGATGAAAGAATATCAAGATACTTCTGGAATGTGGAAAACTGAAACCTTCAGCTTCCAAACGAGATCAAACCTCAACCTACCAACAAAATAAATAGTAATTAGAAAAAGAACAGAAGATATAACTTGCAACCAAGCAATTATGAAAGCACCTAATAACATCAAAAGATCGCACAAGTACAAACCTTTGACTTCAAACAAGTAAGCTAGTACGGAGTAATATATTTATTTAAAAATATACAAAAAGTAGCACAAATGCTCATAAAACTCACGAAATCACAAACTGTAAAAAAGAAGAATTTCACCTTAAAACGCATCTCCAATTGTAAGCACATTGACATGGCGAAGGCTTAGTATGAATCCTTTAAGCATATCTTGTTTAAGTCCTTTAAGCATCCCTTGTGTCTTATTAAGCCTTGTTTCATAATACCCAACCTCAATATAATCTAAGTAAGCTTTGACTAAAGAAGAGACGTTAAGCAACAAAAGCTTCCATAAGTATCACATGAACCTGAATTGTTAGTGACAACATACAAGGAGTATTGTTCTTAATAATACATGCTTTATCATCAAAATCTTCATGATATCGATAATAACGCATATATTATCAAAATCAAAGCTCCTTATATTTTGTCGTTAACAATCCAAGTTCAAGCTATACTTATGGGAGCTTGTGTTGCTAAACGTGTCTTCTTTAGTCGAAGCTTACTTAGATTGTATAAAGAGGGACATTATGAAACAACACCTAACTAAGCCACCTATAACCATAGTTCTTGCCGCCCTTGGAAGAAACATCAAGCAGCCTATAATGATAGTCCATATCCATTGTCTTCTATCTTCAATACGAATTCATTTCCTCCGTGAAAAGCTACAATATATCTCACATCAGTAAATTTACCTAAATAGTTATATGTATTTTTGCCGTGGCTCTTAAATTTATAAATACGATATGCTCTTAAGACTATATAAATGTGAGTTTAAACTGTTTATTATTACTAGAAGTCGACAAAATAAATTACAAATTTTCAGCTAACTAATAGTAATTCTAGTAATTTTAAATATATTATTTTTAAAGTAGAGAGTCACATGTTAATGCAAGTCTAGATAAGATTATCTACCCAAAACTAAGCTTCTGATTCTAATTCACAAACCTTAAACATAATCAATAAAGTACTAGTAATGCAAATGAATAATAATACTTGTAAAAACACAACTTGCTTAAAATAAAAGTACTTATAAACAGAGTATTAAATTGTTAAAATTAATACCTGTTTATTACTACATCAGAAAGAACAGTTCCGATTTTTGGAGTGTGAAGGGTGCAGTAAGATGATAATGCTTAAGATGGTGACTGGTGATATGTGATGTAGGGTTAACAATGAAAAAAATTAGGGTAACTAGATACTTATAACTCCTGGAGGCTAGAAATTAGGGTGACTTAAATGGGCCTATATAGGGTTGCTATCCGAATTGTGAATGGCTTTACGTTTTAATCCGAAATTAGTTAAGCATGGACTGAAAGTTTTGTTATAAAATTTTGGAATTCGGCTAAATTTTGGGAGGTGATTTGCACACATTAAGGGGTAGCCAACACACCCCTCACCTTAAATTCTTTCACTCACTTACAACTAGGGCTGAGCAAACGGACCGGATGGACCGGACCGACCGACAAAACCGACCGGACCGAGACCGACCGGACCGGACCGACCACATTCGGTCCGGTCCTCGGTCTAAGCTTTTTGCCAAATTCGGTCCTCGGTCCGGTCGGTCCGGTCTGGTCCGGTCCGGACCGACCAAAAACCCGAAAAAACTTGCCTAATTGGACCGGACCGACCGAAGACCGACCGGACCGACCATATTCGGTCCGGTCTCGGTCTATGGTTTTCCGGTTCTCGGTCCTCGGTCCGGTCCGGTCTTGGTCGGTCCGGTCCGGTTTTCGCCCGATGCTCAGCCCTACTTACAACCAATCTTTTTATGCCACATCATTTTTCCACTTTTTTCTTCACTCACCCATTTTTTGTTGGCATCACACCCCTCACCCTTCACTCACTAAATTAAAGGCTCCGACGTTCATTTTTTTTTCTTCTCTCCGTGCGGTAAAGTTTCCCGCAAATCTCCCCCACCGTGCGGTAACAGGGGACCGGTGGCGGTGTTCCCGCAGGGGAAGCCCCCCGTGTCGTGCCTCCCCGCACCCATTGCCAACCCCCTAAGTATTGATTGGCACATTCATATATACAAGTAGTTAAAGCACAGTTTATTTGCAGTACAACAATATAATGCATAAACAAAGTGTCCCGATCAAAAAATTGACTGTGCATATCATTTCTCTAAATTTTTAGCGTATTTTTTTTGTTAATGAAATTTTAATTTACTAAAAAATTTATCTTAAAAAATTTATCTTTGTAAGATGTAGATACAAAAGGTGTAACTAAAATTGAGAATGTCCAAATAGGCAATGAATTCCATCCACCTAATTGTGCGATATCCCGCCTTAGTTCTTAGGTTCTCTTATAGAAGATATTCGCACATGGTCGAAGAACATGCATCTTTCCTTCTCATGGGTCAATCGAACTAACAATAAAGTTGCTCATTGGACAGCTCAATTTGTTTTTTCTTCGAATCAATGTATTATGTGGGATGTTTCTTTTCCTTATGAACTCACCTCGCTTTCGAGGAGTGATATGTACGGTTTTTAATTTTGTTAATGATAAATTATTCTTCAAAAAAATTGTGATATCCATTAAAAATTTGACGTTTGTCGATGTCGAATCAATGTTAAAAAAATGTATATTTAGAGAGTATAAAATAGATTGCTCGACTGAGGCGACCACCCACTTTTGTGTGACCAAATTGACATCAGCTCAGACAATTCAAATTAAACAACTCTACTTTTGCTCAACCGTGTGACCAATGTTGCTCAACTTAAAGTATAATATATTTTTAATTATACACGTGTTGATTTCTAAGTGGGAGTCTGCCAGTCTTGTAATTAGTTGCGAGTTGCGTGTAATCCCATTTATCCTACTTCACTAGTATAAAATATACGTCTAGAGTGTTAGTTTGACGGATAATAAATTAATATATCATGACCGGATTCGAACTCGAGACTTCGGGATTGCACACTTTACGTATGAGTTTCAATGAATTAATAATTATTGTTTTAGTGACGAATAATTACTAAATACACGAAATATAAACTTAACGGTAACTAACGACCGTTGGACGAAACATGAAGGACTAAATGTGGATAAGAGTGAAAGTTTGGTTCGGGTTGGGCTTTGAAAACCCATGGCCGGCCAAGGCCCCCCTCCCATAGGGTTTTGGGATGGCTTTTGCTCCAAGCTACTTGATTAGTATATAATGAGACCTCCTCTCATTCATTCTTCTCATCCCTTGGTTCCATAGCAACCTAATCTTCTCTAATCTCCTTCTTTGTGTCTAATCGATCTATTGATTGATAGGACCAATAGTTTAATCTTTTCGTGTACTACGAATCTAGCATTTCCATTGAAACGCTTATAGTACGTGTGTGTGAGAACGAAGTGTTAGCATACTTTTGCTAACGGTGATCTTGCCTTGTGACTAGCCCTAGTCGATCCATATAAGCCCTCTCCTAGGGTTTATGAGTTCTTGTTCTTGCTTGAATCAAGAGGTACGTATCCATTTATATTTCGGTTAATTTATTATTTGTATTTGATCTATTCCGCTGCGTACTCTTTGATGTTTATATGTTTATTGTTTTATATTATTCATATATTCCAACAGTGGCATCAAGAGCCGTTAATACATTATAATGAATTACCGAAACACATAAAATTGAATCGTTTGATTATAACATGCTTGGTGTTCTTATGTTTTTATTTTTTCATAAACCCTAGTTTTTATTTTTATTTCGAATTTATTTAATTATTTATATATATGTCGAAAGTTTTTAAAAAAAAAAAAGGAAATTAGGGTTTGATGAATTATGTAATAAAAACTTGTAGAAACCCTAGGTTGCATGTAATTTATGTGTATGGATATTGTTATATGCCGTTTGGTTGCGTTCCTTGATTGACATGATTATTTGTATAATATGTGCAATATGGGCATTCATGACACACTATGCATGTGTTGTTATGGATTATGATTTGTTTGATTTCATGCTTATTTATGCGATTTTATTATAATTGATAAATTGTTTAGTAAATATTATGTATAAAGATTACTAAAATTTGATTAATTATAATATTAGGGAAGACCCTATTAATCGTGTATTAAATCAATAGTGTGTTTTAATATTGATTTTAATTTGCATGACCATTATTGTTGTTGTTTGTTTATTTTATTTTATTACTTTTGTTTTATATGTTTTTAACATGATAGTAACAAAGGGTAATTTCAATAAATAAAATATTAAACAGACTTAATAATGGTGAAATCTTGTTTTGAGCTTACTTAATAAATCTTGGACCTTTGGTTAATTGATCGCGACTGTATTAAGTGGTTGAAAGGTGGAACTAATTATGACAAACTATTAAAGTGGGTATAAGGATGGCTACGCATTAAATTGCGGCCTTAGTGAGCCTCCATTCTGGCTTACCGCTCGCCTGTGAGTCATATTTTAGTCTTTACCTAACATCCATGATAACTACGAAGCACTTAAGGCAAAGTTGTAAGTTTCTCAACGCCTCAATCAAAAGTTTGGAGATTTAAGCTCGTAAAGAAACTAATGAGTAAAAGTTTTTTTACATGAAACATATGCTACAAGATGAATGCATGACATCTTTGTACATATATTTTGATTACACACATCAAAATTCTACCCTTAAATTTAAGTTATATGCCATCCAATGAAACGGAAACACCTGAAATTGGATCTACGCCAGGGCGTAACCTGACTAGATTGCAATGGAAGGGCAAATTACATTATTTCATCACTAGCAGATCAACTGGTGTGGTGTTATTATGTAAGTTTGTTGTTTCTTAAATTGGTTAACTTAATTGAGTTGATAGTGGGAACTGATCACTCAAGGCATAAGAAGATGGGGATAAAACATGCTTACATTGCAACTGCGGTTGGCAATTAATGTAAATCCCATCGATTCTAGGAATTGCAATTGAATATTGGCAATTGGGACATGTCTCGTACCTTATTGAATAACGTTATCACTAGCAGATCAACTGATGTGATGAACTTATGTCAATTTGGATCCTAGTTTTTCAGTGAAAATTAAATGGTTATATGATTATGAACCATGGGTATTTAATTTTCTTGAAAATTTAATTATCGAAAATACTAAAATTGAAATTTGTAATTCTTTTTAACGTATTAATGCAACATTAAAGCCGTAAACGTGGTTTGGTCTTAAATTGGTAAATTGATATAATTCTGCTTTCAAACATAATGTTTGATTGAGAATAATTTACCGAAATGAAAGAAAGTCTATTTTTCATGAGAGAAGAATAAGACTCAATCCTATTCCTTTTCATGATTGAGAAAGGTGTGATAGGAACATAAGAATAAGACTCAATCCTAAGTCTATTTTCCATGAGAAAAGAATAAGACTCAATCCTATTCCTTTTCATGATTGAGAAAGGTATGATAGGAACATTAGAATTGTCTACATTCTAATATATAACTCATAGCAATCTTTAATATTTAAGGATATAGCACATCTTATTTTCCATAGAAATTTCATTACTCTTATTTGGTGAATGAATTCTTCTATAACAAACAAGGCATTTGGTTAAATGGAAAATATGAGTTATTAGAAGCTGGACAAATTACCGCAAAATTGGTAAAAGGCAAAGCTAGTATTTTATCTAGTTGTTGTGCTTTAAAGGTGCTACATACCATTATGGGGATGGTAGGCCTATTAAGGAAGAAGCTGCATGCTCAAATTCTTCAAGTTAATATCATTGATGGATAATCCATCATAAACATAGTAGAATACACATTTTAGAACCTGAGTAATTATTACATATGGGTTTTTCTAAATGTGTAGGAAAGTAAAAACAAGCAAATTGTTTTCACTGGTTATGAAACACGTACAATGTTGTCAAATCCAGTGGGAGCTTTGTGTTGTTTACTGAATATAGAGTTATTGTTATGTTCTCTAATTCAGTGGGAGCTACAAGACTTAATTTCTGTGTAGTAGCCCAAATTATCTTCAAGATAATTACTTTCAAATCGTAGACACTTATGTTCTTAGGATAGCCATATGCGTTTCCTGATAAGACAAAGTAGTCCTACATCTACTTATGACACAAATCATATTGAATCACATAAACAAACTTATGTTGTGTTGTTTATATACTACATGATATTGTTCAAATGCACAAGTGGGAGAATTGTTTATTGTGTGCAAAGGAATAATACATAGAAATATGATGATAGGATTCTCTTAATTGCAGGGTAAGAGATCAATGTTCTAATAGGACTTATACATTTAATGTGTAAGATTATCTTATGTAGAACATGTGTCATGATTATAAGACTACTTTTATGTCTTATGATATTCAAATTAAAAGAAACACTTGAATTTACAATTTACGTCAGGGTGTAACCTGCCTAGATTGCAATAGAAAGGTAAACTACATGATTTCATTACTAGCAGATCAACTGATGTAATGGAATTATGTGAGTTTGCAGTTTCTTAAATTGGATAATTCATAAAATGACATAAGCAAATGAAGTAGTAAATTAACTTGAAATTACTATTGAAACCAAGTGGTGGTGTTCACAAATACTTTAGTTATTTATGTTTATATCTTCTTATAAACATGAAGTCTTTTAACTATTACAAGACTTATAATAAAGTAAGACGTTAAACTTGTTATGTTTCAAACAAGAAATCATTGAGTTGATCAATGATGTACAACGTAAAGTGGGAATATAACAGTTTATGTCTTCTTAAGACATGAACATGAAGTAACTTGTTCAAAAGGTACTTATGTTATATAGCATGCAATTGGCTTGGAAATTCTATTGTACCATTAAGTTGACTTAGTTGGTAAATAGGTAAGCCAAAGGGAATAAGTTTATCTTACATATTGTTAGTTTGTCTCACAATATATTAATTCTAATGAAACATCACAAGTTGGTGGTGTGTTCAGTTAGGAAAAATTAAACTCTTGTTATATTGTTTGATTAAAAGATAAGTATGACTTCTTTTCTTCCAAAAGTTATCAAGGTTAGAAAATTGAGTATGAATTGAATATACTCAATAAGACTCCAACCTAGAAGATTAAATAAGACATTATGGAATATGATGAATCACACTAAAGTCTTAAAATGAAGTTCTGATTTTGTTAATAAGTAGTTTTAACAAACAAGAGTCAGGAACTGTAAAATATTTTGTAATATCCCAAATGAGAACGATTTAGTGTTGCTCATCTTGCTAAAGTATTTATAAAATACAAAAGGCAAGTGGGAGTTTTGTTTAGATCTTGAAAGATCAAAATTACAAAATATATAATCTTCTAAAACCACACTAGTGAAAATCATGATGAGGTTTGAAATGTAAAGGTTAAATCTCAACATGATGAAACTCTCATTCATAGATCCGTAGGGATGTCTCAGATAGTTAATTAATATGCTGAGAATTATGAATTACATGATCAAAGTAAGCCTGTTAATCATAATGACGCATTTACTAATTATGGTAAATTGCTCATACTATGAATGTTAAGATGTTGTCCATAAAGATAAATCAACTTTGAAAACTTGGTTTATCTTAATGAAGATGAGTTTCTGCAAGAGAAGAAAAACCCTAGAGGTTTAAATCTTTGCATAAAGAATCATATGGACAAAATTGTATACATATTTTAATGTATGTCTTATGACAAGATTATTAATCATACTTAAGTAATTAACTATGATTGAATACTCTTTCCTAAGCACATTAAAATACAAAGATGGTAGTTATCATATTCATTTTTATGAATATGAAATTTGACAATGTATTATAAAACCTCTTTCTTATATAATTGCTTAAGCGAGGACGATGAGTAATTAAGAGTTTTATGAATTCATTTAATCTTTGAAAGTATACAAAATGCAAGAATCCAAGTATGGATAGATGCATGCATCAAGGAGATAAATCTTATGTTTAAATATTAAATCTATGTTTTGATTTATAATTTAAAATAAGATAACTCCTAAGTAATTCTGAAAGCTAGTGGGAGTATTATGTTTACTTATTTAAATCATATATGTTATATAACATATAGGAAGTAACATTCTATATAAGTTAAATGGTAAGTCATAACTTGGAATGAAACTTTACTTGAAAGATTTAATAAGTACAACCTTGAATATATGTTTATTGATGTAAACATGTGCGGTAAATGAATCTAATAGAACATGATATATCATTTAGAAAGTTTAAATGGATATGTAGTACATGAATGAAATTAAGTTGGACACGAGAATTTTTCATGTACATCATGTTGTTGTTATATCATGCTTTGATAAAAGATGATTTGACAACATTGATATCTAATGAAAGATATTAGATAAGTTGTGTAATGAATATTCTAAAGGAATATATTTGGATATAGAATCACATCCTCAGCCTGGAACAATTTCTAGATTCTATAAATGAACAATTTGTAAAATTGTCATAGCCAACAAACTTGATAGTTTGGAAGGAATAAAACATTACACATTGAAGTTTACGGAAAAGAGCATATTGTTGTTTGCATACAATGATGCTAATATAAAAATTGAGATGACACTCAATACTAGTCATGGAAGGATTTCATCCTTATTAATAGCCATGTGTACTAGTTATGCTTAACGAAAAGCATAGTTGCATTATACGTTAAAGAATAAGAATACTTTAAACTTTAAAGGTTTGGAAGTTTAATTATCATAAATTGTATGTTGAGGATGTCATACACATTTTATGATGTATTATGTGGTTATATCAAATTATTTGAATGCACATATACAAGAATTTCATTATTGAAATAAGTATTCTCAAAATTCCGATAGATTAAAGTTAGTTGAATAATGCCTTGTCAACAAGTATGATTACTTGAGGCATAATTGTCAACAAGTATGATTGGTATTACTTGAGACAAAATTCATTAACGAGAATTTTCATGCATTGATCTATTTAATATTTGGATAAAGGATTGTAAACAATAATTATTCGAATGAAATGAAGTATTGTGTTATGTTTATTTCTATTCATAAATATTGTATCCTATATTTGCATGTTTAATCCATGAATAACTTAAGTTATTCTAAATTGTCCGTTGTCAATTAATGATATGGGAGTATCATTGAACTAAGACAAATGTGAGATTTGGTATAATATATATAAATATATTGATGCGTGGACACGCCAAATTCACATGATATTCAATACTGGATAAATTGGATATAGGACAAAATCCCAATTACATGATTGTACTTATGGATGTTGTCATTAGAGTAAATCATGAATATTTATCCTCAGACTTGAGATACTAGGTAACTACTGTGGATGTAGCTCATTTTCTGTGAGATAATCTAACGCTATCTGTAACTGGTAGTTATAAGGATTATTTTCAGAGGTGATGCGAAGTTCATAGGTTATGCTTGTAGTCAATACAGGATTTGGTTCCTTCAAATTTGTTTTGAAGTTTAATACTGTTTGGCCGCTCGTAGGATTAACAAGATGTTTGCATGGCCATGCCCAAGGTCTATCTGGAATACGTTCAGAAGAGTTGGTAATCTTGCTTAATCATAAATAACGAGAAACACTAGTTAATTATGAAATGACTTCAATCCATATCCAAATTAACATAGTATTAGAATCAAAAGGATAAGTATGATGATGAATCATCAAAAGTGGTTTTTTCCAGGAAAACCATACTCGTGATCGTTCTGGGGACATTGGCGTGTTATGCTAAACTAACCATTGTCATTGTTACATTAATCTATATCCGAGTGGGAGCTGTTAGTTTGACGGATAATAAATTAATATATCATGACCGGATTCGAACTCGAGACTTCGGGATTGCACACTTTACGTATGAGTTTCAATGAATTAATAATTATTGTTTTAGTGACGAATAATTACTAAATACACGAAATATAAACTTAACGGTAACTAACGACCGTTGGACGAAACATGAAGGACTAAATGTGGATAAGAGTGAAAGTTTGGTTCGGGTTGGGCTTTGAAAACCCATGGCCGGCCAAGGCCCCCCTCCCATAGGGTTTTGGGATGGCTTTTGCTCCAAGCTACTTGATTAGTATATAATGAGACCTCCTCTCATTCATTCTTCTCATCCCTTGGTTCCATAGCAACCTAATCTTCTCTAATCTCCTTCTTTGTGTCTAATCGATCTATTGATTGATAGGACCAATAGTTTAATCTTTTCGTGTACTACGAATCTAGCATTTCCATTGAAACGCTTATAGTACGTGTGCGTGAGAACGAAGTGTTAGCATATTTTTGCTAACGGTGATCTTGCCTTGTGACTAGCCCTAGTCGATCCATATAAGCCCTCTCCTAGGGTTTATGAGTTCTTGTTCTTGCTTGAATCAAGAGGTACGTATCCATTTATATTTCGGTTAATTTATTATTTGTATTTGATCTATTCCGCTGCGTACTCTTTGATGTTTATATGTTTATTGTTTTATATTATTCATATATTCCAACATAGAGTTACTTGTTCTTGGTAACTTAGGTGTATGAGTTAGCTTATTTAGCTTTATTTGAGTTTGAAAAAGCCGACAAAGGCAGTTACTTGAGCTTATGGCCATATCAACTTTTGCTTATCGGTTGGCTTAGCCGATAACCTTGTGTTTATAAGCTCTAAAAAGCGAGCTTATTGAATTTTTTGTTTTTTTCAAGACCAAGTTAGCCCATAAGCTGACTAAACAAGCTAATCCAAACAGCCCTAATGATCAAAAACTATTGATGCTCGTTAAGAATGATTTTAAACAAAACATATACATGCTCGTCTCTGTATTTAACATAAGGTTCTTCATAATAGTAAAGGTCAAAGATGATACACACACCATGAAATTTCGACCATTTAACGACCTGCCAGCTAGAAATCCTCTTAAGAACACAATAACTGACGATGAGCAGGATTAGGAACAACTACATTGACACAAAGATATGTTTTGCAATAGTTAGCAACAATCCTACAGCTGAAATTTACAATCCAGAAATGATATATCAACTGCGTCCGACGCCAGAATATATAGACTGGTTTCAGCCTCTCAGACCAGTAATGCCTGAGTGCAGCATTCATTTCTTAAATGATTTTGAAGGTTGCATTAGACAAGTGAAACGTTCATGAGATTGATGTTATTATCATTACAAAGCAATCTCAAACAATAGGCAAAACCAGGTCGGGCTCCACATCACATCAATAAATAGCTCCGGGCTGCATTTCTTCTTGTATCGCCTTGTAGCACTGCAAGCTGCACAACGGGCGTTTCGACCTCGAATCTCTGTACTTGAATGGGTTTGAACAAGATGGACCAGCACATTTCTCACGTGGAGGAGGGTAACTGGCAAAATGAAAATAAACTTAGCCATTAGTGGTGGCAAAATGGACGGGTTGGTAATGCATCAAAACAGGGCATGGGAAATATTATTGAGGGTCAAAATGGGTAGAGCTAACCCGCAAACATTGTATTTATCATTTATTCTAAAGTTAAGTAATAATTAACGTGCTAAATACGGACACAAATATTACAATTAAAATATGTTTACTTCTAAATAAAGCAAATTAGGAGGTTTATTGCATTTGCATACACTACAAATGAGTTTCTAGTTTCAACCCTTTTGACTCGAGAACCAATTTGACCAGTTCTTTAATAGTGAATCTTATTGCTTATTAACCTGTTACACTCGCTGTAGTTGAAATATAACCAAAATTCAACCCAATTATATGGGTTGAAACTGGGACCTTTACCAAAGAAAAAGGAGCATTGAACAAAGATACATCATACATGATTAGATCAAGACATTATGCCAAACTAAAATATTCCGTTTCATCCAAATGGGAAAAAATAAAAGGGAAATACCTGCAAGGTCTGGATTCAAGAATGTGTGGCAAACCAATATCCTCAGAAAATGTCACAACCGTTCCAGTAGGACGAATTACCCATCTAACAGTGTTTGATGTTAGAGTGGCAGCATTTAAATTCCTCTCCTACACCAGTAAAAGTACATTAAAAATAAAATAGAAGAGTTGCAAGGACACCCGAGCATGAAATGGTAATGCTAGGCAAACCTGCGCCAACTCCTCTTGCTTCTGCTTCATTTTATTCTCTCGCTTCTTTCTGCTAGAATCCTGACCCAATATTTTTCTAATAGCCTCAGCCTGTAAAGAATCAAAGAAAATAAAACAATGGTGAAATTTCTGATTATACATTAGCAAATAATCAGTGGAGAAACAATAAGTGAACGGTAAACAAAAATACTATAGCAAAAGACAAACCTCCGACTCTTTTGCTGCCTTTGCAGCCTGTATTCTTCGACGTTGAGCAGCCTCAGCCCTTTTAAGCTGATGCTCTACTTCAGATAGTTTATCTTTTTGCTCTATAACCAAACAAAACACAGATGCATTGATGATGTCTCATTAAGAAAAGTTTGTTCTGGAAGTGATTGTGTAAACATTAAATAATCAAACTAGTAATCAGCTGTGATAAAATTATTTCTGAAAATAGTGACTGAAAGTGCTTCTGCTGTTGGAATGTGTACTAATCAGAGTATGATTACTTAAATTTTAATAAATAAGAAAACCAAGGAACATTTTGTGAAGAAAGTAAAAGACTGTTTGTGAAATATAAATACAGGTTTCTCAAATTAGGTTAAAAAAGTTAATAAGAAAGTTTAATTACCATAATCATCTGGGAATTGACTATTTGGCCCTTAAACAATCAGTTCCAAAACAGAAACCTAAACACAGTAAATTTATTGGGGTGGTGTTAAAGAATGCCTAGCAAGCAGGCAAAACGAAGATACTTATACTTACTTCTAGGCGGTGCAGGTGGTAAACCATGGGGGAACTCAACTACACTTCCTGCGGCATCAGTGATGTCTCTGCCGGACTGAAGGGCTTGGCGGCGTGTGGTGACCGTCATTTCTCTACCAGAGTCCTCTCCTGTGTAGTCAGTAAGTTCAGATTCTCTCCCTGTTCTAGGCGTTTTCCTTCTCTCCATCTTAAGAACACTTGAAATCTTCCGTTGTTTCCTGCTCCCACCTTCATCTTCATCATCACCTCTAAATGGTTTCATTCTCATCTTTGCAAGGTAACGCAACTCAGCGTCATCTTCATCATCATCTTCATCACCATCATCGTCATTATCATCTAATAAGCGTTTCTTAGGCACATGCTTACTCTTATTAACTGAATCAGCCTTCCCAACAAAAAAACCACTTCTAGAAAACTCCTTCCATGGGATCCCGCGCAAGCCACTACCCATGTCTTGAGCACCGGAATTTTCCTGTTTTTGATTCTCCTGTTCAAATATTTTGACAAATCTTTGAATTATTTACTTTGTTACTTTGCTTAGATGATGTCACCAGCATATAATGTCACCAGGTAGAAGAAGAAAATGCTCTGGAGAAGCATTTGATCAGTACATTGCTTTGTGATACCTTAGGTGGTTGTAATTATGTTTTGAAGAAAAGAACCATGACTATGACCAGTTAAATTGAAACTATCTAAGAGCTACTGTGCATAACCAAAAAGCTAAGGTCCATCTGTTGGCGGAGACAGAAAAAATGATCACGGGGGGCATTGAGCAACAAGAAGGGTTAAATAAAATGCCAAAAGATGCCAAATTTTTTAGCGTAATTAAGTCGGGTCGGGTCGGTTTAATATAAAGGCAACAAAAATGATCTACTATCGTGCGATTAACAATAATTATAAATTTAAGTGTATATAAAATAAAATTTGACTGGTGATTATGTTTAAGGATCGAATAAAAGTACCTAATTATTTACTATTTAACATGGCTAAGATTGTAAAAGTCTTATTAAATCACTCGTGGTTCTTTGAATAACTGAAGTTAAAACTATATCAATACTATAAACAATAGAAAAACATCTGTTAAAGCATAAAAATACCTATGTGGCTATGTCTATTAAAGATATTATGCAAACCCTGATTAGTGATTCCCAAAATTATAGTAGTACTAACTACTAACTACCAAGACAAATATTAAACAAACTATATTTAATTTACCACTCACCCACCTCCCCCACTTCCCCAATCCCCACCCCCTCACTTTATCACTTTCTCACCTCTTTCCTCCATGACATCCGGTAAAACAAAACGTCAAAAACCACCGGAAATTCCAAATTACTCTTCATGTTTAGCTATCTAAGTTACGATGAGGGCAATTATATTTTATAGGCGAGGGCACTAAAGTTTTATCCCAACAATTTGACCCTTTTTCCTATATATATCGTGTATCCGCAAGAACTTGGTTGGGGGCATCGCCCCCCACTACTATCAACATGGCTCTGCCCCTGGTTGCAGTATGAGATACAAATATGTCTATAACATACTTCGTTTTAAACATTCTTATTGAAATAGAGTATAGTAGCACCTTAATAATTCCTTTTATAGTTTAAGTGTGATATAATTCACCACTTGTTATGCACTGAAGTCATAGTAGGGGACTTCACGTAATTGGCACAAATTGAGAGATCTGATAAAAATGATAAGCATTTCTCTGACAGTTCACAACCTTACCTATTTAGATTTTATAAGTTAGAAGACACATGTGGTATTAACGTGTACTTAAAATAGAGAAGGTGCAAGACGATACCAAGGCTAGGCTGTTAAACAAGTAATCGGCTAATATCATTTGGTTGGCCTTACTGTAATATAAATTTTAATTCTAGTATGATATCATGTGTTAAAAAAGTTGAGTTTATCTGGTTGACTTCAGTTTCTGAAATGGTAATTAGTCTTTTCAGAGAAAAGTTCAAATTTCAGACTCCAAAACAGTTATTGGACATGAAAGATCATAAACAAACATTTTCACAAATTAATTCAATTCAACTGGCATACTTAAGCATATTGCAGTGTGGGCTAAATATTCAAATCAATCTGATCCTTCAAGCAAACACTCCTCAAAAAGATAAAGGAAGTACACCCTCATGGGATCTTAATTAAGAAGACAGATATGAAGCGGCGATACAAAAACAACAAAACTTTTCAAATTCACAGACATGCAACCCGAATTCATAACAACTGACATTAAATTATCATATTCGTAGGATTGCTAAGTTTTAAATGATGTATAGCAGTAAGATATGATATCAGAATTATATAAACTCTGACACCTACTAGCACATTATCAATCTAGACCAAAGCATACAATTTAACTAGACCCACGAAATTCAGCCTCGGCGAAAGTTATAACACATGTGGTCAGTACCTAAATTTGAAGGCTAATTATAAATGAATCCCAAAACCAGAATATGTGATAAATCATATAATTTCAGACATCGAATGAATACAAAAGCAGTAGCCTGACTAACCTGAGAAATTAGTTTCAGTTTTAAACGTCTGCTACCGGAGTGTTGTGGAGGTTTTGAGGCACCAGCATCAGATGAAGGATTTGCATGTAAAGTACGGGTTACACCCCCCACTTTAAGTTTTACTTTCTTCACTACATTATCACTTCCCTTCGCATCTGAATCTACTTCCAATGACCCAGAATTATGACTATCACTTATCGGGGTATCACTACTTTCCTGAGTTCTAAATTCAGATCCAACATTTGGGCCCATTTCAGCATTGTTTGAAGGTGGAGAAGATGACAATGACGAGTTCCCAATTTCTGGTTGAATGTCATTTCGAGGACGCCGATCACTTCTCTTCTTCCTCGCGGTTTGGCTTATATTACTGAAGCTAAAACCTCCACGAGTTTCCATGGCAATAGCAAGGGCTTAACCAGACTTCAACTGCAGGTACAGCCTAACTTCAAGTCACTGTAATCAATTCAGTATTTATACATTTAAGTTCTCGTATTTAGATTTAGAATACTACAGCAATGCATAAGAATAATCCGTTTTAGTACTTTATCAATTAATTCCCTGCATAAACAGAGTTTGCTAAACACTCTAACAGTTGATTATCTAATTATTAAAACTTCACGCCGCAAAAGACATTCAACCACTATTGCATGCAATATACTTTACAGCTGATTATATGATTACGTTTATTTAATATCGCATACTCAGTTTCAAAAACACGCATCCAAACACCCGTAAGTAGCAAATTGTTTCGCACAGCCCTCCGTATCTAAATTCTCCAATTCAAGTTTTACTCTTTGGCATCACCCTAAACATACAAACAAATTGCGGATTTTACTTCTTCAAAACTACTTGCTGCATTTTGCTACAGTAGATAAGCACTTTCAAATGTCGAAATATAGGGCCAACTGCTAATCATTATATCCTTAGGGTGTGTCTGTCAACCAGCTTATAAGAGCTTGAGCTTTTAGAATAAGCTAAGCTTATGAAACCTTTTATGAGCTATAAGCTTCAATAAGCTTAAGCTCACTGAAATGAGCTTTTAGAATCGAGTAGAGCTTATAGTTAGCCAAATTACTTAAATACCTATGAACAAAGTTTCAAATATATGTGAATTTAATTTGATATACCATTATACTATCAATTTACAACTATAAGTTCCGGCTCCAACTTATTAATATAAACTCCACTTCTAGGTTATAAATATAAGCTCCAGCTCCAGCTCTCCACCTTATAATATAAGCTTTCCAGCTAATTTCGCCAGACATACTTATTCAAAGCCTCCCGACAATTTTTATTTCAGTAAGTTAATTATGATATTTCAAAACACACTTTCCGCCAAAATAAGCTTGATAAGTCATTTCACATAAGCACTATCTAAACACCTTATGCAGCTGTTACAAAATGCAAAAAACCTACCCAAACATCCCCTTAAATCCTTAACTATAAAGGGGGTGTTTGGCTAAGCTTATATGATGGGCTTATAAACTTATTAGCTTGTATGTGTTTAAACTAAGTGTTTGGCTAAGCTTATATGAGTGGGCTTATGAGCTTATATAAGGGGGCTTTAATAAGCCTAAACATTGTGGCTTATTTGAAGAGGGGTGGGCTTATATACGGATATTATATTTAATAATTACACTCTTTTACTGTTCATCTACTTGGGGTATGTTTGGCACTAGTAGGAGCTGGAGCAGGTTGCTGGAGCGGGTTGCTGGAGCTTTTTTCTACATGCTCCTTCAACTAGCATTCCATTTGGTAGCTTATTTTTTTATTATTTTTTTTACATGCTCCTTCAAGCTATGTCAGCCAAACGAAACTTATTTTTAATTGTAGCTTATTTTTCTAAAAAAAAATAAGCTCGTGCTATGATAAGCTCGTGCGCCAAACATGCCCTTAGCAATGGCTTATGAGCTCATGATATATAAGCCATAAATAAGCAGCTGCTTATAAAACATAGGCATAAGCCCAATTCATAAGTTTAGCCAAACACCCCCATAATATTCTCAAACACTCGAACAACTTCTAGTCTCATTATTTCATTTCATCACGACATAAGCTAATCCAAACACCTTTTATTTAGCTTAACTTTTATCACACTTTAGGCCAATTTGTATATAAGGCACTCAATTATTTTTTTTTTTCTCAACCTAAGGTATCAAACTTAATTTTGTGTGCAGTGTAACGTTTTCATGGTTTTCTCGAAGTTTCCAGTTCATTCAAGTTGGGTATTTAACTTCGATGCGTTAAATTGAGAAAAAAAAATAATAGTTGAATACCTGAAATTAAAATTGAGCTAAAGTATAGTACATTTTTGTGCGATTTACGCGTAACTATATAACAGTTTCACACTAAGCAATCATCACACAAAATCAAGTAATCAGTGAAAACGAAAGTTAAATTATAATAAGATGAACACAATCAGTAGGATTAAAAGAGTGAATTGTTTACCTTTAAAGGAAATTAGAAGTGAAGAGATGGAGTTAGGGTTAGGGTTTTAAAGGTGTGAAGAATGAAAATAAGTGACAAGTGATGTTAACTGTCCTCTTAACCGCCATAAACAACCACCGTTTGTTTCTTTGTTTTGTACTTGGTGCTCATGTTCAGCTATGGTTTCTTTTTTAATTTTACTTTTACTTCTTCTTACATTACAATATCATTATTGCGTCAAATAATTATATTTACGAATTTTTGATTTAGATGTGACCTTTGATGTAACACTTAAAAGTTCTGTAGTCACTACAAGAAAAAAAAAATCTAACACTTAAAACTGAAAAATGATAAGAGTTGAAGAACTAAAAAATTTTTAAATTATTAATTTAATAATGAATGTTATTATCCTTTTTAATCTTAAGTATATCAATAATTGAAGTTTACTATTTTTTAAGTTTTTATTTTAATGAAAAAAATGTTAAAATTTTAGATATAGTAGAGATATATGGTTGAATTCAGAAATTTTGATTAAATCTGATTTTAAATTAAAAATTAGTTGAACAAAAATGATAACAACGAAGATGTATTAGAGTCTTTTCACCTACCCACTTAACTTCCCCACCGCCTGTCACAAACACAATCAGTTACAACAAAAATAATAAATAAAATAAAATAAACAATAATAATAATAATAATAATAATAATAATAATAATAATAATAATAATCACGCAGACGCATCCAAACTCTTTCATCCTAACAAGACCGTAACTTTTCCCTAATTTAACCATCACAAACACATTCAAATTATTGGATTGAGAAGTGAAATCTTCCCATTCACATCTTATTGAGGCCCGATTCGTATTTTATTCAACTTGATCCGTCACAAATATGATCCAATTGCTATGAGAATCTTGTTTATGGTATTAAAAAAATGATATAATCTTTTTGTTTGTATCAGGGTTATTGAAGTTGTTGATTAGTGTTTTAAGATATATAGGATTTGTGTGGTGTTTTTTGATTTAGTTACAAGTTATTGTTGTTTATGAAGTTTAGTTGAGATATTTATAAGTATTATTTACATTTTATTGTGCCATTGTAATCGTTAAAAAATAGAATCACATGTTATTTATTATGAATTATTGTGTATTATTGTTGATGTGATTGTTATTGATTATGTTAATTAGTACGGAGTATTTCATTTGATTTAATTAGTGATTATTGAACTTAGTTACTATTTTTTTTTTCTTTTTTTTTTCTTTTTTGTATTATAAGGTTTTGCTAATATCTACCCACTGGGTACATGTTTAGCTGTTTATATATGAAAATTTTAAGTTAATTAATCTCACATTTTTATTTAAGCATGGTAATTTTAGAATTTAATTAATGTTCACTAAATACTCAGTATATTTTTTGATTTTACAGGAAACTTTATATTCATTAATTGCATCTTACGATGTACCCAATGAGCATATATTATTGTTGTTTGCAGGATGGTAGCTATATGGATGATTTGGTGGGCCATGACCTGTAACACCCCGTGCCCGCTTATACCAAAACTAAAAACTTTTATGCGCAAAAAACGTGAACTAAAACTGACCTGCTGTTACTCTTTTGACCATTTACAAAAATCTATAAACATTCAGACCTTGAGACTATTTTTAAATGAAACTAGACTCAATTACCTTCGAAACGCCGGGTGGCACGACCCGTGGCTCCTTACGGATTAAAAGATATGATTTTTCAAAAACCGACAAAATCTGTCCACTATTCACACCGAAATTTGGTGTCCCAAAACTGAAATTTGGTATGTTTCATACCGAAATTTCCCCTTTCACACAACAAACAACCCATACCACCTTATTTTCACACCAAACTCACCCAAAGCCATTTACATTTCATACTAAATCATTTACATAATCAATCAACCCGTTTGCTACCCAAAATGGGTAAAAACACACTTAACCCAACACACCCCTTTTTATGCATAATCCTTTTATGCTTCTGATTGAGTCTAAACCGTCAGATATAATTGACCAAGGTCAATTAGTCAAAAAAAGCTTATCCCAATGCTCCGTGGATAGTATAGTGTTTCCCCGGGTCGTTAAAGCCCCAGCGAGATTGAAATGGTGTCGTTTGAAATCGTTTATGAGTGAGTGGCACTGAGGACAGTAGCCCAGATGATGTGGAATTGATATTGCTATTGTTATTTTGGTATTTGTACACAGATATAATATTCACAAAAATCATATATACAAGAATATGCACAAATTCACAATTAAGATTCACGCAATCAGACTGGAAAAATGGATTTGGTAATTAACAAACTACAGGGGTGCTTTTGAAACTTTTTGAAACGTTAAATTAAAAAAAAAAATTGAAAATGAAAATGAAATTATAAAAATGAATATTTTAATATTTAAATATTATTTAATTAATTAAACTAATTTAAATCTAATTTAAATTAACTAATAATTATAAATATTACAAATTAAACTAAAAATTTGCAAAAACAATTTCTAAACTTAAAATAGAACTTGAAGAAAGTATAGAAAATGAAAATAAATATTTTTGTCTTTTTATGGATTTTTTATTAATTAAAAACTATTTAACTTAATTAAACTAATTAAACTAATTTAAATTACAATTAATACTAAATTAACTTAGAAAATGAAGAGAAAATTTATAAAATTATTTAACCATCACAGGAATCTTACAAAATTATAAAAACTTCTAAAAATTATATTTAAGGCTAATCCACTAATTAATTACCTTTTAATTACTTTAAATCTAATTTAAATAATTAAAATAAGAAAAATTGAAAATGAATAGTAGAAATTAAAATTATATTTTCTAAAAGTCTTAACTAATTTATAAAACTTAGAAAAATTATAAAAACCTACTGTTGTTAATAAAAATTAAAGAAAACTAATTAATAACTAATATTACCTATTTAATTATTTAAACTAATTTTAAATCTAATAAATAGTAGACAGTTGAGGAAAAATCAAAGAAAATTATTTTAACTACTTAAAGGTACTAGAAAATTTGCAAAATTATGAAAATGGACAAGTGCTTAAAAATAAGCTGAAAAGAAAATTGAAAAAGATAGTTTCTATTAAATAGACGCTATCACTAAATGTAAAGTTGGTTTTTGTTGGTTTTTCTTTTTGACAGCTAAAACTTAGATGAAAATAAGCAACTTTTGTAAAACAACTTTTCACAAAGCTTAAAAATAAGCTGTATGCACCCCTTTTGCTTAAAACAGTTGACTTTTGTTGACTGGGTAAGCAATTAAGCACAAATGACTGATGGTGGGGTCCACAATGGTCAAACTTGATACAAATAAGCTATACTAACTCAAATAAGCCAGAAACAACAAGCAGTGATCATAATTAAGCTAATAAGATCCCAATAAGCACTTTGCACAATTAAACTCAACTCAGAAATGGGACAATCTTTGTGGTGGATTCCAGGTGGGGTCCACTTGATCCTAGGTCAAACCAATGGTCAAGACTTGTTCCCTGGTAGGAGGGGGTTGGGAAAAACCAAATGGAACCACTGGGGCCCACTAGGTTGGTCTACAACAGCCACCAAAGTGGTGGTGGTGAGATGGTTAGCTGTGCACAGGGCAACTTGCAGCCCTGCAAGTGACTTTGGGACCAGCTAGGGTTCACCACAAAAATCTTAAAAATACAACAAAGATGGGATACTGAAGCTGAGGTGGTAAACTAAGATCCCTAAAAAGCACAAGTGCTGAAACCTTTTACAAAATTCACAACAAATCCATGAAATTTTGGAAAAACTGCGTAACTTGCAAATTGACTTTTTAAGTAAAACACAAGATTTGACTTATTTGGATTTTGAGCTTGATTTTAATGACTGAAACTAAGATAATAGGCTAAGATTAAGTTGAATTAACACAAAACAAATACTTTTAAACTAATGTGAAGGACTTATGGATGCCAAATCCCACACAGTAAACTGTGTGGGGTGATTTTTTGAGATTTTGACTTTTAACCAAACAACCCCTTGTTTTTATGCTCAATATGGTATACTGAGTGTTTATAAATGCTACTCAACCCTATTTAGACCAAAGAAACACAGATGAAATTCACTAATCCAAACACACCTTATTGTTGGACTGTTTTGTGATTTTCAAATCAAATGGTTACTAGCGTGTATAAACTTGATCCCAAACTATTGATTATGACTAGGGAAACTTATTTAAGCACTTAAAAACAGAATACCACTACAATCACACAAGTTTAACTCTTAAGCTAATTTGACAGTTAAATATGAAATTTTAGGTAACTATATATTCTAACAAGCAAGTATTGAATATTAAGCTAAAAACTACTTAAACAACAATCAAATAGCACAGATGAACACAGAATGGCAACAAACAAGCAATCAATAAGAACTAAAGATTTTTAGGGGAAATTTAAAATAGCAAAAGCTTACAAGAATACCCTCAGCATGAACAGAAGGTTTTCTTATGATGCCTATCTTTAGATAGGCTATCTTCACTTCAAATCTTGCTTCTCAATGACTCTCCAAATCTGAAATCAAACTCAAATACAAACAGTTGACTATAGTTGACTATTTTTTATATTTTTGGTTTTCTTCTAGTAACACTGGTTTTTAAAGTCTCTAAAAGCTTCAATAAGCTTAAGGAACCTAAGTGACCTATTCTCAGTCCATGATTCTTGATACCAGTTACAATTAAGCTTAATCAGAAATGCATAAATTGAGAAAATTGAGATTACACAGAACAGACTTGAACCTTTGAATTTTATAACTGAAAAAGATTGAAAGTACAATAATTAAGCTGATACAATGCTTGAATTAAAACAATTACAACTGATTTTTAAAACTAAACTTAATTCGACACTAAGAAAAACTTTTTAAACTACACACTACAATCCTTGCATCTTTCTTCCTTTTATAGACGTCCACTAGGTTTTCCTTGAGCCTCTGATCATTTCCCACCTTGAATCTCAACCATTGGATCACTGCAACTCTCTAATCAAAAGACACGTGTTTTGGCGGGAAAACTTGATGTGTGGGTTTTGGACTGTTTCAGGCAAGGGGTGGTGCATTTAATGCTGAGGTGATATAAGGTGTGGGGAGGTGATGATGAGATGGGCAAGTTGTGGTGGTGGGCTGCAATACCATGGTGGTATTCTGGTTTCGTGGTATGGCTGTGGGAGAGGGAAAAGGGAAAGGTTTGACCGGTTTTAACCAAGGTCAAACCTTTGACCCTAGTATTACTAGTTTTGGGTGGTGGGCTGTTTGTTTTGGGCCCAAGTGAAAAAGGGAAGGGTTGGGCTTGTGGTATGGACTGGATTGGTTTATGGAGTAGTATTATTAGTTTAGGTCCGGTTTGGTTTTGGTTTACACAAGGACTATTTTTGTAATTTAATGAAAGTTGGAGGTGAGGTTTTGGCAAATTTCCAAAGTATTTCAAAGGGTGTATTATGCCAAAGTGTGAATAGTATAAGGTCCTGGGTTGACTTTTCCATTTAATTTTCACCAGGGACTAAAACTGCCAAACTTTCAAACTTCAGGGACCATTTGTGTAATTTCACCAAACTTTTCCACCAAGGACCAATCCTGCCATAAAAGGTTAGTGCAAGGACAAAATTTGGTTTTTCTCAAAGTTTTTAATATCCCAGGGACCATTTTTAACAATTTTCAAAGTTCAGGGACTAAACTTGATATTTTGTGAAACTTTGCACCAAAGGACTAATTGTGTAACTTTTTGATTTGAAAGGACCTTTGGTGACTTTTTCAAGTTTTTAGAACAACTAGGGACTAGATTTGACAACTTTTGAAAGTTGAGGGACTGAAACTGCCAATTATGCAAACTTTGTGCGTTTT
This sequence comes from Artemisia argyi, assembly GCA_030686995.1. NCBI lineage: Eukaryota > Viridiplantae > Streptophyta > Magnoliopsida > Asterales > Asteraceae > Artemisia > Artemisia argyi. The sequence goes on from CM060699.1 coordinate 127,742,771, forward strand.
TCATCTGTTTTTGATATTTTTGCATTTGAAACATGTAAAACACTTTCCTAGGATATTTTCACTATTTTGATTCAATTTTGAGTGTTTTTAGATGTTTTGGCAGCTCAAAAAAGGTAAAAATGATAAGTATTTACACACTCATCAATCCCCTACACTAAAACATTGCTAGTCCCTAGCAATCTTTTGAGAAAAACCTGATGGATTTGAAAATCTCTTTACCAAAAGCCATCACTTCTGGAGTAGCCAGGTGTAAGAACTGTGGCACACCTGATAACCGTGTGATTTTGAGCAAACCACCAGCTGTCAACGGATTTGATTAGTCTTTACCAAAAGCCGTTTGCTTCTGGACTAGCCAGCATCTTGATGGACTAAGTCAACATCTTGGTAAGCTGATTACCAATTATGGATTTTCCACGGCCTTTACCACAAGCCATAATCTTGTGGGCTAGCCAACTCATTTGCTTTATGGGATATGGGGAGTTGAGGAACCATACAATTTTTGGCAAATTGCAAGCCATCAACGGGTTTGTGATGACTTTACCAAGAGCCGTTTGCTCCTGGACTAGCCAATCCATTTGTCATTTAGACTTTGGCGGACTGATTACCACAAAAATTTTGAAATAAAGTGAAAAAATTTTTGAAAAATTTAGGCCCAAAAATGGGGGTACTTAGAAAGTTTTGTGATAAAATTCGTAAGAATTCCCCCCCCCCCCCCACTAGAATTGAATATTGTCCTCAATATTCAAAGTCCCGGCTATTATGCCGAATCTCTGAACGGAAAAAGCTAATATTCGAATCTAACTGTGGAAATATCGATTTTATTTTTCACTTTATTTATCTGTACATATAAACATTTTTTTTAACTTGAACTTTATATACATATTTACTTTTCAAGAGGTGGGGGACGGCCACTCCCCCACACTAGGATGGTAGAAAGTAGAAAGAAGTCAGAAATATGGGTGAAAACCCATATATGTTGCTAATTTTTGTTCACCGAGTCACTAGCTTGACTCGATCCCCGAATTCATTGGTCCATGGGGAAAGTTTGGAGATCCGGGACAACCATGGGTGGTATGTCCTCTCCAAAATAATGTTTCAAATGATGACCATTCACTTTGAAGTTGGGACCTTCGGGTTGAGATAACTCAACAGTCCCGTATGGATATACTTTAGTAATAGTGAATGGTCCAGTCCATCGGGTTTTTAATTTCCCCGAGAAGATCTTCAATCTTGAGTTGAAAAGAAGGACTCTGTCACCAACGTTGAAAACGCGGTTCTTAATCTTAGAGTCGTGAATCTTCTTTGTCTTTTCTTTGTAGATCAAAGAGTTCTCGTAGGCTTGATCACGAAGTTCGTTTAATTCATTGAGTTGAACCTTATGGTGATCACCCGCTTTATGAAGGTCGTAGTTTGCATGTTTCAAGGCCTAGTAGGCTTTGTGCTCGAGCTCGATCGGTAAATGACACGCCTTCCCGTATACAAGCTTGTATGGAGTACACCCGATGGGTGTTTTGTAAGCTGTACGGAAAGCCCGGAGTGCATCATCTAGTTTATCCGGTCAGGAAGCACGGTTTTCACCTACTGTCCTCTCAAGAATCCGTTTTATACCACGGTTGGAAACCTGCACCTGCCCACTTGTTTGGGGGTGATACGCGGTAGAGAGACGATGAGTAACACCGTACTTAAGCATGACTTTTGCAAATTGATCATTGCAAAAGTGAGTACCGCGATCACTAATGATGGCACGTGGAGTTCCAAAACGAATTTCAAGAATTTCACAACAACTCGGGCATCGTTAGTGGGTAAGGCCTTAGCCTCAACCCATTTTGACAAATAGTCAACAGCCACGAGAATATACTTGTTTCCACGAGAAGATGGGAATGGCCCCATAAAATCAATGCCCCAGACGTCAAAGATTTCACAAACTTGAATGGCATTTGGTGGCATTTCGTTCTTTTGTGAAATATTCCCGTGACGCTGACAAGCATCACAAGCTTTGACTAACTCGTGGGCATCCTTATAGATCGTGGGCCAATAGAAACCGGAATCAAACACCTTTTTGGCGGTGTAGTTAGGACTATGGTGGTCCCCGGTAGGTCCAGCATGGCAAGCCTTGAGAATATCAGCGGCTTCCTGTCCGTATACACATCGCCTGATGACTTGATCGGCACAGACTTTGAAGAGATAGGGGTCGTCCCAGAAGTAATGATTAACGTCTTTGAAGAATTTTTTCTTCTGTTGGGACGTCATCCCCTTCACGATGAAGTTACCCGCATGATAATTTGCAAAGTCGGAAAACCATGGGGTAGTAGAGTCACCACGAAAAGCAACCGCATTAAGTGTCTCGAGAGGAAATGTTTCATTTATTTCCTGTTTCTCAGACACATCTTGATGAGGGTTTTCTAATCATGAGAGATGATCAGCAGCAAGGTTCTCAGCTCCTTTTTTATCACGGATAATGATATCAAATTCTTGGAGGAGGAGAACCCAACGGAGAAGCCTCGGCTTTGCATCTTGCTTTGCAAATAGGTACTTCAAAGCCGAGTGATCCGTATACACCACGCATTTAGTCAAGATTAAGTATGACCGGAATTTTTCAAAGGCATATACCACAGCTAGGAGTTCTTTTTCAGTGGTGGTGTAGTGACCTTGAGCCTCGGTCATAGTTTTACTTGCGTAGTGTATAGGCTGAAAGTATTTTGCTTTTCGTTGCCCCAAGACCGCACCTATGGCAAAATCACTAGCATCGCACATAAGCTCAAAAGGTAGGTCCCAATTGGGGGCAACAAGAATCGGTGCTTCGGTAAGCTTTTTCTTTAATGTTTCAAAAGCTTCGATGCACTCAGGAGAGAAGATGAAAGGAGCATCCTTCTCGAGGAGATGGGTCATAGGCCGGGCAATCTTAGAAAAATCTTGGATAAACCTACGGTAGAAGCCGGCATGACCCAAAAAGCTCCTAACACCTTTTACGGTGGTGGGATGAGGTAATTTAGCAATGACATCGATTTTGGCTTTGTCAACCTCAATCCCGTTTTTTGAAATTTTATGGCCGAGGACAATGCCCTCCTTGACCATAAAGTGGCTCTTCTCCCAGTTGAGACTTAGATTTGTTTCTTTGCAACGTTTAAGCATCTGTTCCAAGTGAGAGAGGCAAGTCTGGAATGAATCCCCGATGACTGAAAAGTCATCCATGAATACCTCCATGGTTTTCCCGATCATTTCGGAAAAGATAGACATCATGCACCTCTGGAACATTCCTGGTGCATTACATAAGCCGAAAGGCATACGTCTGTAAGCAAAAGTTCCGTAGGGGCATGTGAAGGTAGTCTTCTCTTGATCCTGGGGATCAATGGGGATTTGGAAGTAACCCGAAAAACCATCGAGGAAGCAGTAATATTCATTCCCCGCAAGTCTTTCAAGCATCTGGTCCATAAAAGGGAGAGGAAAATGGTTTTTACGGGTGGCTTCATTCAACTTTCGATAGTCAATACATACTCGCCAACCCATGACCAAACGAGTTGGAATCAACTCGTTATCCTCGTTGGTGACAACGGTAATGCCACCCTTTTTAGGAACACAATGAATTGGGCTAACCCAAGGACTGTTAGATAAAGGATAAATCAATCCCGCATCAAGAAGTTTAAGAACTTCTTATTTGATAACTTCGTGGATTTTGGGATTTACCCTTCTCTGTTGTTGCACTGCTGGCTTAAAGTCATCCTCCATTAAGATTTTGTGAGTACAAAAGTTTGGGCTTATGCCCTTAATGTCGGAGAGTTTCCAAGCAATTGCTTGCTTGTTTGCCTTAAGAACCTTTAGGAGTGCAGCCTTTTCCTCATCTTTTAAGTCTTTGGCAATAATGACGGGCAATTTATTATCACCCTCCAGAAATGCATATTCTAGATGAGGAGGCAAGTCCTTGAGCTCAACCTCGGGAAAGTCTTCAGTTATTTCAACATTTTTGACTTCCGCTTTATGAAGTATTTGTGGAGACAGAGAGGGTGAAGGATCGTCATTTAACAATCTTTCAAGGAGAAGAATGTCCCCCTCCGGGTCAAAATAGTTTTCATCAATCCCATCTGGGATTGAACTATCCTGAGCAAGAAAAGCCTCGAGCTCTTCCAGAAGGAAGTCACTTCCCTCAAACGGAGTGAGGGAAGGGGAAGAGTCGGAAATGATAGGATTAGTCGAAGGAGTGGTACTGCCACTTGCTGAGAAACCAAGGACTTCTTGAGAATACTCCTCAGACGCAACATCGATGATGTCAATTCGGTTAACCATTTCAGCATCATAGTTGGAGGAGTATCTTGAAGTCTGATCAAGATTGAATGTGATGGCTTCACCACCAACACGTAGAGTGATTTCTTCTTCGTATACATTGATTAAAGCATGACCTGTTCTTAAGAACCCCCTCCCGAGAATGAGAGGAACTCTTGGGTCAGCATCGAAATCAACAATCACGAAATCTGCCGGAAAATGGAACTTTCCTTCTTTCACGAAGATATCTTCGGCAATGCCGAGAGGACGGGATATAGTACGGTCTGCAAGCTCGAGTGTCATGCAGGTCGGAGTGAGAGCAGGAAGAGAGAGTCTTTTCCAGACTGTGTAAGGCATCAGGTTAATGCTTGCACCGAGATCGGCCAAGGCAAAGCATTCAACCATCCCAGGGAAAATACAAGGAATGAGAAATTTCCCTGGATCTCCAAGCTTTTCGGGAAGCTTTTTCAAGAGCACTGCTGAGCAATGTTCATTAAGAGGAGTTTTTGCCATCTCACAAAGTTTTTCTTTGTTGCTTATCAGATTTTTGATTGTTGAAGCAAACTTAGGCATGAGAAGAAGAGCGTCCGCGAAGCTAATATCAAAGTGTAATTCTTGGAAAATTTGATAAAATTTTTCCATCTGATGGTTAGCTTTTTCGCGGTTCTTTTGATCATTCAAACGTGAAGGATATGGAATTGAAGGCTTAGGATCATTCTTAGGAATTTCATCAGAACTCACAGGAGGATCAAATACAACTTTTGGCTTACGAGCCGGGACCGGGACAACTTGAGGGTGGACGTTGTTGATACCTCCGTTATTAGTAGGAAGTACCGTGTCTGTGGTAACCTCAGGTTCACGTTCCGCTACCTTAGTAGGAGGAGAAGAAGAGGTAGAGGGAATCGAGGGTTGATGAGTGCTTATTCACTCATCTTTTTTAGGCCTTATTTCAGACCAAAAATACCAAATACTAACCAAAAATGCCAAGAGAATGCATGTTTTTGTATTTGTGTATGTGCAGGTACGGATATAAGAAAAATGAACGAAAACAAAGCAAAACCGACAAAAACGAGCACGAGAATGGAAAAAGGTCAAAAGCCGGAGCCGGGGAAGTCAAATGGTCAAAGTCCAAGCTTAAAAAGTCAAATTCAACCTCAGAGATTCGTCAAAGTTACAAGAAAGGTCCCTGGTCAAAGTTTGAGAATTTGGCGAATTTAGTCCCTCAAGTTTCAGATAATTACAAAAGTGGTCCTTTGAAGAATTATTCGAAGAAAAGTCCAAAAAGATCCTCATGAATCAAAAAAAATGTCAACATAAGCCCTTGGAAAATATTTTGGATGAAAGGCAGAATTAGTCCCTCAATTTTCTGAATTGTACAAAAATGGTCCTTGTAAAAATTCTGCTAATCCTAAACCATGTTACAACCGGATCCACAAAATAATTAACCCAATCCTTAACCCTTAAAAACCCCACAAGCCCAAGATATACAAGCCCACCACCCAACTCCTACCCGGCCTGCTACTAATACCCGGTCAAACCCAATAACAAAACCCGGTCAACACATATTAAAAACACCCCCAATTCCCATTTACCGCCCCCAAAACTAACCCCTTCCCAGAAATATTCACTGTACATGGAACCCTAGAAATCACCACCTCTTTAATTACCTCGGATAATTAATTACCCAATGATTGGGTAATTCTAGAAACATACGCATACGTCAGGGATGGCAGAGAATGACACGTGGGCCTATCACAAGACACACGCAGGATCAGTCATCTCAAGCATTCAATCCAAGGGCTCAAAATGAAACTTGGGGATCAAGTGTGATCTAATGGTGGATATGGACTAAGAGAAAGCACAAAACCGGCGAGGATCAGTGACCTGGCAATCCAGAAGCATCTCCCAAGCTCTCCTCAGCTCCTATATATACCCCCCCTTCTTCATGTAGATGGTGTGTAGGTTTTTTATAATTGTTAGCTTTCTGTTTTTTAAGTTTTCCTTGTAACTTTCCTTTTACAAAGCATTGTACTAATTTTATTCTTAATATAATTCAAGTTTTATTTCAGCTATTTGATTTAAGTTTTTTTTTTTTTTTTTTTTTTTTTTTTTTTTTTTTTTTTCTTTAGTTACTTATTGAATCAGTAGTAGTAGTTTATTTTAATCTCTGTTTTATATTCCTATTTCAAAATAAAAATAAATAAATAAATAAATAAAATAAAATAAAATAAAAAAATAAATAATAAATAGTATTATTTCAAAGAGATTTTATTGATTTGAATTTAGTTTTTTATATTTGTAATCTGATTTTATCAGCTTATATAAGCATTAGTTTAACTGTTTCATCAAAATTTTATAAGAATCTTAAAGAGTCAAAGCCTGGTCAACTGTTAGCTTATTTCAAAAGCATCAGCTTATTTGGAGATTAAAGGTAGCTAACAAAGGAGCAGTTAGCCTATCTAAAGATAGGCTGTGTGGGAGACCACCTCTGTTTAGCTGAGGTGGATTTGTAAGTGCTGTGTTATTTTTAAATTCCTCTAAATTAGTATAAGTAGTTTAAATCTGTTCTTATTTTATTGAATTCTGCTCAATATTGTCTAAGTACTTATCTGTTATAAATTGTTGCTTGTTGATTAGTGGTAATTTTAAGTTTGTCATTATATTGGTACTATTTCATTGCTTCATCTCTTTAACCATAGAATCTGTCTAGATTTGGGGTCATCATTTGTAGTTTTGTGTTGATTCATGCTTGTTGATTCATTATCTGAGGTTGAGTTTGGTTATCATTATATTGGAATTGAGGGTAATCAGTTGTAACAGTAGTTAAGAGGGTGATTTGATCAGTTTGGATTGCTATCATATTCTAGTCTTTGTGGATCTGTTTTTTTTCTGAGGTGTTTGTATCAGTGATCTGAGTTTATAAGTGTAGTACTGATTTGGTTCACTTCTGTTTCTGTTTCTATCTTATACTTTAGATTAGTATTCCTGTTTATGTTTGAGTTTACATTCTGAGTTTAGTTTGTTATTTTAGTTCCTGATCTTTGTTCCTGAGTTTCATTAGCTTAAGTGATCATAATTGATTTATTGGATTACCGTTTCACCTTGTTGCTTCACTAGATCATTTAAACAGTTACTATCTTAAGTGGTGTTTGGTTTAATTGAGTTCTTAGAGTACTAGTTGATTTCTTGTAGAATTTTCTGCATAAGTAGTTTTAGTTAGGCATTAATAGGACATAGCAATCACAAACTCAGTAGGTTTAAAGTTAAAAGTCAAACATGGCATAAAATTCCACTTCTGTTTTGCCTTAACTGTTTCTACTACTGCACTTTGTTGAATCTGAGTAAGGTCTAGGATCATTAAGTTTAACTAGTTCACAAATTAGCATATTACAACTCCTAGGGATAGCTTTGATCATATGAAATTAGATTTAGTCAATTGGAGCTAGTTTCATAATAGTCAACTGTTGGGGAATTATTGCCTTAAGAGCTGCTGATTCAGGGGTCATTTTAGGGGTCAAAGTGGTGATTATAATTAAGGTTTTTGATTTTTTTTTAGTAGACTACTAGGTCAGATTTCAGCATTTACTTTGTGATTGGATCAACTAGCTTATTAGGAGTTTATAAATCAGCTGTCTAGTAGAGGCCTAGAGGATCATTATCTGTTGCAAACATTGATCTGTTTTCACATGTATGGCTGCAATTACCTGTTATTGATTGAAATCTGAGTTTTATTGATCATTTGAGTTATTTTAGACCTTAAGTTGAGTTTTTCATTGAGATAATTCCTGTTGCAAAATCTGTTTGCTTATTGGCTTATTCACATTGTGCTTTTTGAACCTATTTGGCCCCATTCTATGTTCCTGAGTCATACTTGGTCTAAAATATGTTTCATTAAGCATAATTTGGTCATATAAGAACTTGGTAAAAGTCTGGTCAAAGTTGGTCAAGGAGTGCTTATTAATAAGCACTCCAAATAAGCAGTTTTCTAGCTTTTCAGCACTTTTCCAGCTTATTTTTCTTTCAAAATTTTTTCTCAAGTTTATTTTATTATTTTAGAGTTTCTGCAATTTTTTCAAATTTTTCCAAGTTGTTTTGCTATTTTTCTTATTTTATTTTCATTTTTAATCATTTTTAAATATAATTTAATTACTAAAAAATCCAAAAAAATCAGAAAAATCCCAGAAAAATCCAAAAAAATATTAGAAAGTTATTTTTAGTTATTTTAGAATTTTAGAAATTTATTTTGTATTTTTCTCATTTATTTTGAATTTTTAATTAGTTTTAATACTTTTTAATTTCCAAAAATTACATAAAAAGCCAAAAAAATTAGTTTTTAGTTTTAAATTTTCTTTTTAGTTATTTTATAATTTTCAAAATTTAATTTTCATTTTTCTCACTTTATTTGTATTTACTTTTAATTTTTAATTAGTTAAAATAGTTTTTAATTCATAATAAATAAATAAAAAGTCAAAAAAAATATTTTTCTTTTTCTCAAAATTTTCTTTTATCATTTTTAATTTTTGAAAATTATTTCCAAGTCCGTAGGAGTAGCATAGCTTAATAGTCGCGTTTTATTTCGTACGTTAACGTTTATTTTCCGTTTTAGCTTACGTTTTCGTTTTTACGTTACGTTTCTAGTTGCCTTATTTGAATTACGTGTTTAGTTGATTATTTGTGCTTCATTTACTATTTCATTAGTATAATCTCATTCACATCACTTTTTACCACTTTCACGACACGTTTCACGAATCGGGAATTCGAAATTCCATTCACCCTTCACACGGACTACGACCTCGGGTTATCCGTATTTCTTTGCGGATCTCTTGAGCTTATATCTATACTATAATATTGATATTGTGTTTACCACGAATCAAGGTTCCATTGTATGATACCCCACTTCGGGTAGTGATCGCTTTGACATCGCCCCTCGGGTTAGCGATCGTGTTGCTCGGGAATGTACCCGGGCCCGAGGGTCGATCTTTAAAGACTTCTGAAGCTCAGAGATCGTGCTGATCAATAACCGATTCGTTTCCTCTTGTGCTTTCATGAATTGTTTAAACATAGCATCGGATGAAGACGAGGGTGGAACAACGTTTTGATTTTGAACAGGAGGATTTTCAACACGGTTGTTTTGAAAATTCCCTTGATTTTGATTGTTGTTACCCTGAAAAGTGTTTCTCTGATTGAAATTACCCTGATTGTAATTCCCTTGATTCTGGTTTCTTTGAAAATTTCCTTGAAAACCTTGATTTTGATTGCCATTTTGAAAATTGTTTTGATTAAATTGGCCTTGATTTTGATTTGGGTTTTGGAAATTTGAGTTTTGACCTTGGTTAAAATTCTAATTCGAGTTACGGTTTTGATTTTGGTTAAAACCGGGAGGTCCAAGAAAATTGTTGGAACGATAGCTTAGGAGATTACGCTCCCCTTGCGGTTGGTAAGAATTACCCCCCGTATTGTAGGAACCGTGAGCAGCATAAATGTTCTCTTGAGGAAAACCAGCAGTAGCTGGACACTCGGAATACATATGAGGTCCCCCACAAGTTTCACAACTTCGGGCCACGGCTTTCACTTGTTGATTTTGAACCTGATTTTGCATCGTTTGGTTCATTCTCAACACAGCCGTAGAAATATCATCCATCTTTTTGGTAAGAGCAATTATTTCAGGAGATGATGATGAAGGAGTAACTGAATTACATGACGCATCCCTCTCCGCAGAGGAATCCCAAAAATTATGGTGGGCAGTCATGTTCTCAATTAAGTCATAACACTCCTCGGGACGCCTTTTCATAAAGGTCCCACCAGCAGCAGCATTGAGAATATCCCGGTGCCTCAATGTCTAGAAGGTATCTATGATGGTAACTTGCAACATATTGTGGTTAGGGCACCGATCAATAGCTAGCTTATAACGTTCCGAAGCCTCAAAAAGAGACTCATCGGGACGTTGCCGGAAGTTGCTGATATCATTTCGTAACTTGGTAACCATGGAAGGTGGAAAATATTTTGCTAAAAACTTGGTTACCATTTCATCAAAGGTGTGAATAGAATTCTTTGGGAGTCGGTCAAACCATATAGTGGCATGATGAGTGAGAGAATAGGGAAAGAGGTACAGCCGGAGGGCATCATCGGTGACACCATGCTGTTTCATGCTTTGGGTGACCGTGAGATATTTGTCAAGATGCTTGTTAGCATCGTCACCCGGTAATCCGTGAAATTGACACGAATTCTGGACTTGTTGGATCATGTGGTGCTTGAGGCCAAAGTCCGTAGCCTCAATAGTGAGTGGTGCAATAGGCCCACATCGCCCTTGCATGGTAGGCTGGCACAACTCCTCCATCGTTCGGAGATCGGGAGCTGGCACATCCCTGGGAGGGTTAGGGGGTGGTAAAGGTGGTGGTGGCCCAACGGCCATTTCGGTCTTTGGTTCTTGTGTGTCAGAACGTAGCTCGGGTACGTTTTTCTGACGTTTACGTTTTGTTTGTGACCGAGTGCGCATGCACTAAAAACAATTTTTCAAAACAAGATCGAGGCAATACCACAGTGAACTTAAACCAATTATCACAAGTGAATGGCTTCTTTAAAAAAGGTACACCACTCACAGGGATATAAAGGCAAGTTTTAATCTTAAGTTTGGGAACTTATTGTAGAATACTAATTAAGTAGGAAACATGTTCAAGAGGGGATGTGAGGGGCGTAGAAGTGAGGAGGAGGGGAGGAAAGGAAGAAAGAAAGGAACCTTGAAAGAAAATGAGAAAATATTAGATTAAAGTGAATGAAGGTCCAACCCTCTCCACATGTGGAGAGGGGTATTTATAGTTACAATATTACGCCCACTCCCGGGCTGTGGATCAGGCATACAGTGGGTGAAGACCCGTCCTTCTTCCACGGTGTTACTTAAACTAAACTAATATCTAACTAACTAATAAACAAACTACGAGCTATCTTAATGCTATTACAATAATCAGGTGACCGAGACTTTTACAGGAATATTTGTATTCCTAACAATCTCCCCCTAAGCGAGGTCACCTTTGAAATTAAGTTCTTTGGTCTTTAAGCATTCTTTAGTATTTGTAGCTCGTAGGATCTGATTCTTCACTTTTTACCACACTTCGTACTTCAAGCAAGCGAACTTGTGATTAGAGTTCCTTTGTGATGTGTGATCTTTGAGCTTCTTTGAGATCATCAGCCAAAGTAAATCTCCAAGCTCATCCATAGTTGTATTGCCTTCATGTGATGTAGTGACTAAGGACCATCATGCTCACACCCTTCTGTATCTGGAGACATTGCATTAGAGTTGTGAATAAGGAGACTTTTCTCATCAGAGTTGCAGAAACGTTGTTGGTAGTCTCTCAACATTTGCTGTAGCAAGCCTCTCATCTTCATTGATAGTGTGGAGGATGTGTGAGCATGAGGTATGGATTGACCCGATTCAGCTGGAGACTGGAGCCATCAACGCCATCTTTATATGTGTCCCTGAAATGAAACAGTTAGCAATAAAGATAGAGAACGAATATGGCTTTGTCATTCGTTCTGCGAGGACAGACTATCCTCCGGTTTTGTGAAAACCGACCTGTGATCAGGTAGAGTCTCTTTTAAAGAAGACTCTCCTTGACAGGAATTTCCAGCTTGTAGTAATGAATTTTCCAAAGAATCCACTTTGGAATCTTCATACTAAGCATGTTCTCATACCGGAACGTCTCAAAGTAGACAGCACGATAGAGTGAATCGGTGAATTGATATTCACGGATTGATGAGAAATTGATTTATAGAAATCACTCGCGTGTCATATGATAAACATTTTTTGAGACACGACGAGAGTTTTATATTCAGAATCACATTTTCATCAGAAATACTTTTGTTTGAAAGATATTCTACACAATCAATGTGCTCGAGAAAATAGTTTGTGAGCACATTGAGAGGTTTTAGCAAAAGTATCCGTCAATCCATATCCTGGAACAAGTTTGATTCAATGTTGAATCGCACCATTGTTGCTTTCCAGTTGTCACTTGATCATTGATCCAAGATGGATCTCACATGTCACCTACCAAGAGCTTGAGTGATGTTCGCTCTAGAAGGATTTCCATCTTCATTGTGAATATTTTCATATCACTCGGATGTTCTGGCAATACCACAAGGTTAATGCGTAGGACTCTAAATATTTTATCTTATTTTCCACATTGTGTGAAACAATAAGCATATTTGGAATGTGTCCTAATGAGATTTATGGATGATCTCTTGGCTCTAGACTCAATAGTGCGTTTTGATCCGCTCCTGGAGACTGGGGAGGCGTCTCCTGTTTTAGGTATCAACATAGCTCGCAATGAGCGGTCGATACATTACACAGGGTTCCCCGTAAGATTGAAACAAGCTCTTTTAAGAGAACTTGAGTGGTTGGGAAGTTTTAGTGCAGTGCGTCACTGGGTCCATGACGTCTTGTCTTCAATACCGGTGTTACCTTAGTAACCGCCAGTAGATTATAAATTGAACCCGGTTTCTGCCCTAAGGTTGAATATATGGAGGGCTATTTCTTTTCACCCTTTCTCATTTCATTTCTTTTTCATTCTTCAACCCCTTCACTGCTTACTGAGACTTCATCACTAGAACCTTGTTGGGTTTGTTCCAGTCCTAGCTCTATCTCAGTCCGCACTCTTCCCTTTCTCACTTTACTCCTTTTTTTTTCAATCATTCCTAAGGACTTCTAATCTATCTATGGATTGTCCCTGGGAAGATCCTTCCGGTTCTGGTGGATCATGGGAACTTATACCTAACCTTAACCAACCTTATAACTCCGTGCATTAAAGTAAATGGTCGGTCTTAGGTATTACTTCCACAAACGCCTTTTGCTCCCCCTCAATATGTGCATCGATATTCGAAAGTGTTTAGCACATATGCGGGAGCCTATTATTGAGTACAAAAGATCACTTATGATTATCAGATTTCATATTTAAATCACATTCTCTCCCCCGATCAAAAATTTCAAATCTTTTGAGATTTTTGATCTCAATTGATTTAAATAATTTAGAAAACGTTTTTGGGAGAGAAATGCGGTTAATTTGTAATATTTTCTGATAAAAGGAACTTTTTCTTGCTCCCCCTCAAACTGTGAGGGAGGTTGTTATGTGTCAGATTTGAAAAGTTATCAAAATATTCGAAGTTTTAACGAAAACTCTTTGAAAGTTTACTCATTCTGATACATAACCATCACAATTCTTTTTTTGTTGCAAGGTTTTATGTACGAAGTGTGGGGAGTTTTGATGATACATAAAATTTTGAGAAATCACTCTCCCCCTCAATCAATGACGGATGTTAAAGCATAAATATTATCATAAACTATTAACGTCATTGATTGAGTGAAAATTTTATCAAACTTTTGAGTTCAAATTTGATTTTCATTCAAAATTGCATGGTACCGCCAAGTTTTGCACAAACACTTTCCGGAAAAATCATAGAAGGGAAAGTATTTGGTGATAAAAAGAAGATTTCTCTTCTTTATCAAGAAATAATGCACTGAAGCGTACATTAGATCGAGGGTGCATGAATATAAAGTAATTCACGCTCGGATGAACGGCACCCTTTTGTTAGGAACAACCGTCTTTTTGGCGACGTGTTTTTCTTAATTTTGAAAAACGGGTTGCTATCTAAAGTAATAGCAAGCCATATTTTTGAAGACCGGGTTGCAGCCTGAAATGACTACAAGCCATAATTTTGAAGAATATTTTGAGATACGACATGTTTTTGAAAAACATTATTTGAGACCGAAAAACTCTTGCTCAAGCATATGTATGATTCCGTGTCATTATTGAATGACATTTCTAGAAACGTACATAATATTGATTACACAAGAGACATGTCGTGAGAAGAATATTTTTGAGTTTTTGTGATTTTTCAGATTTTTATGGTTTTTTTTTTTTTTTTTTTTTTTTTTTTTTTTTTTTATATATATATTTCTCTTTTTCTTTTTGATTTGATACTATACAAGGATATGTGAAGCAACCCCTTTACTCCTCTTGATCTTCCTGAAGACAACTGAGATCCTCAGGTGTGAGACTCTTCAGACCAAGGCGTAGGAGGATGAAGTGAAACCGTTCCCTAGAAAGTGCTTTGGTGAAGATGTCGGCTAGTTGGAACTCAGTCCTCACAAAGTAAAGTTCCACAATTCATTTCTCAACTTGCTCCCTGATGAAGTGATGACGAATGTCAATGTGTTTAGTTCTTGAATGCTGGACATTGTTGCAGCAGAGTGCAATTGCACTTTTGTTGTCACAGTACATAGGAATCTTATTGCACATGAAGCCATAGTCAGAAAGTTGAGATCGCATCCTGAGGATCTGAGCACAGCATGATGACATAGCAATGTATTCAGCTTCAGTGGAGGAGATAGATGTACTCATTTGTTTCTTTGAAGACCAACTGACAAGCTTATTTCCTAAAAACTGTGCACCCCCAGATGTACTGCGACGAGTGTCTTGACATCCAGCATGATCAGCATCCGAATACGCTGTGAGAGCCATAGAAGTTTCTTTAGGGTACCAAAGGCCCATGTGGATTGTTCCTTTGAGGTATCGAAAGACTCTCTTGACAGCTTCCAAATGTTTCTTGGTGGGTTTGGATTGATACCGGGCACAAATGCAAACTGCAAATAGAAGGTCGGGTCTGCTTGCAGTAATGTACATTAAGGAGCCAATCATGCTTCGATACATGGTTTGGTCGACCGGAATTCCCTCATCATCTTCGTCAAGTTTTGATCGTTCAATCATAGGAGTATCAACTGAATCACTGGAGTCGAAACAAAATTTCTTCAAAATTTCATTGGCGTATTTGGATTGATTGATGAATATGCCATTGGGGTTTTGAGAAATTTGCAGTCCTAGAAAGAATGACATTTGACCCATCATAGACATTTGGAATTCGGAGCTCATCTCTTGGGAGAAACGATCACATTCTGTGGGATCAGATGAGGCAAAAATGATGTCATCGACATAGATTTGTACATGTAGGAGGTTTTTGCCCGTTTTTCTGGTAAAGAGTGTAGGATCAACAGCGCCTTTGGAGAATTTGTTGGCCAGAAGAAATTTAGACAATGTGTCGTACCACACCCTTGGTGCTTGTTTAAGCCCATATAGAGCCTTCTTTAATCGATACACGTGATTAGGGCATTCTGGATCCACAAAACCTTCGGGTTGAGATACGTACACCACCTCTTTCAGATCCCCATTTAAGAATGCGGTCTTGACATCCATCTGATAAACCACCATATTTTGACTTGCAGCATTTGCGAGAAAGATCCTTATGGCTTCGATTCTAGCAACTGGGGCGAAGGATTCTTCAAAGTCAATACCTTCTTCTTGTCGATATCCTTTTGCCACAAGCCTAGCTTTGTTTTTCAAGACATCTCCATGCTCATCAAGTTTAACCTTGAATATCCATTTGAGAGCAATGATCATAGCACACTCGGGAGGTGGTACTAGTTCCCAGACATCCAGTCGGTCAAATTCATGAATTTCGTCCACCATTGCAGTGAACCATGAGTGTTTGGACATTGCATCCTTGACGCTTTTTGGTTCAGCTTTAGAAAGGACTGAATTGAAGAAACACCACAATGCGTCAGTTGCAAGTTGCTTGCGGGTTGACACTGGACGTGAAGGGTTTCCAATAATGTTGTCAATTGGATGATCATTGGTCCATTTTCGAAGGTATTCATGGGGTTGAGAATGAGGAACTGAGGTTGCCGTGTAAGATTTGTCAGAGGATGTTACATCATTTGATGATTCAGGAGCAAAGATGTTAACAAACGGCTCATTATCAGGTGGAGCAAAAGGATTAACTTCAGATGTATTATCTACATTTGCCGCTCGCTGTACAGGTGAAGGTTGGACATTTGACGTGCTAACCGATTGACTGATGGCGGGAGCTTCAGAATCCCATGACAATGAAGTGGATAGCCCGTTATTGTCATTTTGATCATTCACCACCCCATATGGTGGTTGAACTATTGTAGCTTCAGGAGCATTCATCTGTTGAGGTTCAAAGTATTCATCAAACATTGGATCAAACAGTTTCTTCCAATCTTCACTTGTAGGAGGTACAAAAGGAGCAGCAGGTATGGGATTCTGTACAAGCCTGGAGCTAATTGGTCCAGGAGACAAAAAATTAGGTACGGGTCCAGAACTTGATTGTCCAGGAACCGGTTGCTCAGTCAGCTCATCGAAAGTAACGTGGATTGTTTCCATTATGTCTCTGGTACGTTTGTTGTAGATTCGGTACCCCTTACGATCTGGACCATAGCCAACGAAGAAACCAATGTCGGCCTTGGCCTTGAGTTTCCCAAGGTCTTCACTGTCATTAGTTGGATAGCAAAGTGCACCAAAAACTCGAAAGAAAGAAAGATCGGGTTTTCTGCCATGAACCAGTTCATAGGGAGTCTTGCAGTGGAGAGGATGTATCAAGGATCGGTTCTGAGTGTAACATGCGGTGGCAATTGCCTCAGCCCAAAGAAATAGAGGAGCTTTGGAAAAGATGAGCATAGTCCTTGCAGCTTCAACTAAGGTGCGATTGCGTCTTTCTACAACTCCATTTTGTTGAGGAGTTCGTGGAACGCTCTTTTGATGACTAATCCCGACACCTTCATAAAACAGAGTAAGTTGTCTGTTCACAAATTCTGTTCCATTATCAGTACGAATGACTCTAACCGTTTTGTTAAGGCGGACTTGCAACATCTTGATGAGTTTGATGATGGTTTCAGGAGTTTCATCTTTTGATCGTAGAAATTTCACCCATGTGAATCGAGAGTAATCATCAACAATAACCAGCACATATTTCTTTCCATTGATACTTTGAATCCTCATTGGTCCACAAAGATCCATATGAAGGGTATGAAGAACTTCCATGATTGAATTGACAGTTTTGGGTTTATGGGTATGCTTTTTACTCTTGCCCATTTGACAGGCGGAACACAGATGATCTTTTTCATACTTAAGTCTGGGCAAGCCTCGAACAAGATCCTTACGTGTAAGTTCATTGATGGTACCGAAGTTCAAATGGTTTAAACGTCGATGCCACAACCATGACTTGTTCTTGGATGCTTTAGAGAGCAGACAAATTGGAGAAGACCGTAGCATATCTTCGATGGAGATGGTGTGAAGATTAGTGTCCCGACTCCCCTTGAGAAGATCAACACCATCTAATTCTCTAACAAAACAGGTGTGCTTTCTGAAGGCGACTTCGAGATCTGAGTCACAGAATTGACCAACAGAAAATAGGTTGTGCCCAAGCCCTTCCACGTAGTAAACTCTGGATATAACACTGTCTCCAAAGACATAATCACCATAACCCATTATAGAACCAAAGTGGTCATTCCCAAACCTAACCGTACCAATAAACTTTTCCATGAAATTCTTGAGCCTTGAGCGATCACCAGTCATATGTTTTGAGCAGCCTGAGTCCAAATACCAAAGGACGATTTGTACAACCTGCATTTGAAACCAGACAATCGTGGATAACTGAAAAAGCTGGAGCCCCACACACAATTGGGGTCCGTTTGGTTAGAACACACAAATATTGGATTATCATAAGTAACAGGTATCTCACTGGAGAGTTCACATTTTGATGCACTAGACCTAGAAGTGGTATTTATTGCTTCTATTGGAAATAGTCTACCAGTAGGTCTCCACTTCCTAATAGGCATGACTCTAGAGTTAGTAATCCTAGTCACTGGGCACTTTTCCCTCAGAGTGAATTTCCTTCCAGTAGGTCTCCATTGATAACCAACATTAGTGAAAACTTTTCCTGTTTTGTTCCATACTTGTTTTGCCCGTTTAACACTAGAAACATTCATAACTGGTGATTGCATAGTGGATTTAAGAAAGGACACAACACATGCATCATGATTACCATAAAATAAGCATTTGTTACACGTCTTACAAATAGCATCAGAATTCGAATTAATTACATCATTTTTCACACAAATGTTTGAATCAACTCGATTCCTTTCACTAAGTAACACTTTATTGTTCCTAGATGATTCTTCTACTTCCTTCATAAGTGAGCTCTTAGCCGGCAAAGTCCTATCATTCTTTGTATTGCACTTAGGCTGTGACTTGCTAGCATTAGATACACCTTTTACTCCTGTAGAAGCGATGATGGAAACATTAGTCTGATTAGTTGCTACTTGTTTACTGGTGATCAAGATGGAGGATTGTGACATGGTTTGGGGAAAGTCAACTGTGACATGCTTGTTGCCACTAAGAGGGTGCAATGCAGTTGTCCTATCCGACTTGGTATCATTCTTGGGGCATGATCCTATGGCATATTCTAATAATTCCTGGGCCCTATTAGTGAGGAAGCACGCACCAATAATAACATCATCAAGTGGTTTAGAAATCCTCTTATCTTCAATGGTTTCTCTAAGTATGGCCAGACAATCCTTAAGATTTCTAAGATAGTTATTATGAACTAACTTATTGTTCCTAATGGGAAGAGAAACATTCACAGCATCGCACGCATATTTATTACAAGCATGTACATTGGAAATTGCATGATCACATGAAACAACGGGCATTTTACCCTTCACCATGGTCTTTAGATTCTCAATTTCATTTAACAAAGAGGTGACTTTCTCATTGTTTTGGTCACGTGTTGTTTTGATAGACTCAAACAGTTCTTTATAACGTTGTTTAGTGTTGGACATTTCAGCACGAAGCCACTCATTTTCATGTTGTAACTCATTGATAATGCCCTGTTTTTGAAAATTTTGAGAATCCATAGACTTCTGGTAATTGGTATTGGTCACATCGCTTCTGTTCGATTTTAATTGTGCAATTTGGACCTTTAACTTCCGAATCGTGTTTGAGTGAGCTTGAATTACTTCATCCTTTTTGGCTAATTCAAAACATGTATCAAATTCAGGAACATCCGAAGATATCTTGGCATTTGATATTTTTATACTTTCTTCTAGATGTTGATATTTTAATTGTAGGTTCAGATTATCAACTTCTAGTTTTGAGAAATTCCTGACCATGTTATCATGATCATCGTTTTGAATTTTTTCAGTAAGTTTGTAATTCTCCCCCTCAAGCTCAATCACACGATTTTGGAAGACATTCAAAGTAACCGACATTTCATGAAATTGTCGAGCAGATAGCGTAGAGTCGGTAACAGTATAAAACACATCTTTAGCAATGCAGTTAGCAATCAAATTTTCATTCATGATGAGAATGTTTTTTCTGTCAATTTCACTGTGTTTGAGATCAATAGCAAGTTGGTTACCCTCACTTTCCACTTCATCAAAAACCTTTCTCATTTGAGTCACATCATCATTAATGGTGTTTTTAAGTCCCTCAAAATGTTCTTTTAGAAGTTTAAAGAATGGCATAACTTCAGTTAGGTAACACTATTTTGTTTGCTCAAAACCCCTTTCCCCTTCTGTAATCCCTGTAGGTGTAATTCTTATTTTACAGGTTTTCTCAAAGTCATTGAACAATTGACCTAGCACATACAGCCCAATTAGAGTATTGCATTGTGTGGGAAGAGTGAAAGGTACAAGGTGCCTAGGTGTGTTCAGGGGATAGGCAGTTGGGTGAGCAATTCTAAACATAGTGCGTGTGTTACCTATAACTTTTTCAGCTTGCATTCTCTCAATGTCAATATTCCAAAACACTTTTTCAGGAAAAATTCTCTTATGAGGAACAAAAATTGCAGTATGATTGTCATTTGCATAATCATAGTGAAACAAGAGATTCTTAGCAATGCATTTAGGATCCTTTAAACGTTCAGCAAGTTTTGCCCTAGTTCTATCCTCTGCCTCATTGATGTGGTCATCGGATCGTGTATCAGGAGGGGCATGGTTAGGTTCAAGCATAGTTTTTGCATCATATAATGCAGGTTGTGCACCTAGACCTATTCTAAGGAATCTTGCTTTGGGTTTGGAGGTATCATGTTTGCTAAATTCATCACTTAACTTCCTGTGGCTTTCCATCATTTGAGCAGATTGAATGGTTTGGCCCTGTGTGTACAACTTATCTTCCAATTTATTTTTCAACGTTTTTAATTTTGAGAAGTCATTTAGAAGTTTAGTTTCTTTATCTTTGAATTCTTGTTTGATTGTAGTCAAACCTTTTTGAACCTCAAGTTTTTGTTTGACGGTTTGATTCAATTGGTTCTTTAAAGAAACTAGTTCCCTTTTTAATGATTCTTGTTTGGAATTGTTTTCAGATATGTAAGTACGCAGTTGCCATTCCATTTTCTGCTCACGTTCATTCAGCTCAAACTTAGCACGCTGCTCATAAATGTTTACTTGGTCCTTAAGGGTGTTAATTCTAGTGATCAGAGAATCATCAGGGTTGTATATAGAGTGCTCATATACCTCATGTTTACTAGAGTCAATAGACGGCATGTCACTTGGTACAACTGGGGGTCCATTGTCATTCACATACATTTCATATGGGATATTATTGGTATTACCCATATCAGTGATGTCTGTGTTGACAATATTCTTGAGTTGTACAGAGTCACATGCCCCCTGTACAGGTGTAGAATTATTCAGATCATGTTTAGGAGATTTTGGTACCTCAGAGATGGCAGACGTGATTGATAAATCAGGATGCTGTGAAGAGGATGCTGCTGCAGACAGATTAGCCATGAAAATTGTTTGAGCAGTTGGTTCATCATCCACGTCTGAGTCAAATGCATCACACTCTTCAACTTGAAAGATATTTGGGTCATTAAGAGCCATGTCCTGAACAGGTTGATCATCCACATCAGCATCAAAGGTGTTCCCATCATTACCAGCCAGAAAAAACAAAGCTTCTTCATCCAACACAGTCCCATTTTCTTGTGCCTGCATCAGCAACATCTTGTCTTTGAAGTACTCAGAGTTTTGGGGACGTTTTGGGAGAGTGCAGTTCCTAGCAATATGGCCCAACCCTCCGCAGTTGTAGCATTTCGGCTGCTTAGCTTGTGCTTGAAGAGCATTCCCAACTCTGTACTGCCCATTCTCTCTACCAACATTTCTTTGGTTGAAGTTCTGTCTTCCCTGCACATTCTGCACCACTACTCGACCATCTTTAATGACTGCCTGATTACGTGGATTAGATGAGATTCTGAGCTGGTTGTTAGTAGATGGGAGTGCAGCCCTGAACTGTTGGACCAGTAAGGATACTTGGTTGGAGAGATTATCAATCATCATGTCAGTGTGAGAATACCCAGAATCAAGTTGAGTATTCAAAGCAGATGGTGAGGGAGTTGATGATTGACTATTGGTAGGGGTAGACCTGGAGGATGATTGTGATGGTTGAACTTGATCATTAGTGGTTTGATAAGATTATTGAACATTGGAGACAAAAGCAAGAGATTCATTTGTTGCAGACGGATTGAGCTTTTCTCGCATTAGCCGATCATAAGCTGCATGTTTCTCATGTTGTTGGAGATACGCATACAGCTGTTCATGATTGGTATGCCTGAGACCCTTGTTGAGCTTAACAGCTGTGACAAACCTATCCCATTCCGGTGCCATGTTGTTCACGAATTTGGAGTTAAGCTGTATGTTGGGCATCGTCATCTTGATGGTTCTCATGTCATTGACCAGCTTGTGGAATCTGACGTAATAGTCAGTGATGCTTTCACCTGGATTCATTTTGAAATGCTCAAATTCATCGTATAGCTGTGACTCACGATCTTCTTTAGTTAACTCAGACCCTGCAAGAAGCATTTTGACATTATCCCAGACCGCCTTTGCTTCAGTGTTGAAGTTGATTAGTTTGTAGACATCTTTGGGAAGGCCTTGAATGATGATATTTGAAGCTCTGATGTCTGCATCATAGCGTTTCTTTTCTTCTTCAGACAACTCATTGTAAGTGCGAGGTCTATCAGGACCAAACATGGCTGGTAGTTGATCAGTTGCTTCTGAAATCGTGTCTCTAGTAGTACCCACTTGAAAGGGTCCCTCATCGATGGATTTCAGGATGTTAACCCCATTATCTTTACCTAGACAGTACAGCCGTATCCTTTGAGCCCATGATTCATAGTCAGTTCTATCCAACATCGGAGGTCGGGTGTCAGACCCCGCAGCTTGAATGTCATCGGAAGAAGTCGACATCACAAATAAGAAATTACCAAACCAAAAGATACTAACCGCAGAACACAACTTGACCTAACCGCAGAACACTAACCTCAGAAAATACCAAACCGCAACAAAATCCAGTCGCAGTATGAACTAACCGCAACCTAATCAAACCGCAGGCCAAAGATACTAACTGCAGGACACTAACCGCAAATACTACCAAACCGCAACAAAATCCAGTCGCAGTATGAACTAACCGCAACCTAATCAAACCGCAGGCCAAAGATACTAACCGCAGGACACTAACCGCAAATACTACCAAACCGCAACAA
Organism: Artemisia argyi; assembly: GCA_030686995.1. NCBI lineage: Eukaryota > Viridiplantae > Streptophyta > Magnoliopsida > Asterales > Asteraceae > Artemisia > Artemisia argyi. Next base: position 127,765,415 of record CM060699.1, read on the forward strand.
AATCCAGTCGCAGTATGAACTAACCGCAACCTAAGCAAACCGCAGGCCAAAGATAATAACCGTAGGACACTAACCGCAAATAATACCAAACCGCAGAAAATACCCAACCGCAGAACAGTTAACCGCAGAAGATTAACCGCAGAAAACTAAACGCAGTGATAATGGTCCAAAAGTGTCACTATCGTTGCGTTTTGTTTGTATTCCCAAAATAGTAAACGCAGCAAGTTAATCGCAGATAGCAGAACTTAGCCGCAACCAAGCAATGAAACAGTGGACTTAACCGCAACCAAGAAAATCGCCCATAATCAACTCCAAACTTCAAATAGCTTAATGATATGGTAACACAAACTACACTACAATGTTCCACAAACACTAATGAACATAAAAGTACATCACAAACATGTATAACAACACTAGATAGATTAAACCAAGATGTTTTCCAAGAAAGTGACTCCAAACTCACAAAACCACTCAAAACATCATCAAATTTGATTCTACAAGGCCCTACGATGAAACCTTGGCTCTGATACCAATTGTAGAATACTAATTAAGTAGGAAACATGTTCAAGAGGGGATGTGAGTGGCGTAGAAGTGAGGAGGAGGGGAGGAAAGGAAGAAAGAAAGGAACCTTGAAAGAAAATGAGAAAATATTAGATTAAAGTGAATGAAGGTCCAACCCTCTCCACATGTGGAGAGGGGTATTTATAGTTACAATATTACGCCCACTCCCGGGCTGTGGATCAGGCATACAGTGGGTGAAGACCCGTCCTTCTTCCATGGTGTTACTTAAACTAAACTAATATCTAACTAACTAATAAACAAACTACGAGCTATCTTAATGCTATTACAATAATCAGATGACCGAGACTTTTACAAGAATATTTGTATTCCTAACACTTATTATGTCCACACACCCAGTTGGTAGGTGTTCATCCTTGGTTTGCGGTGGTAAGATTTTATGTATTTATTACTTTGAAAAACTGCTTTAGGCTTATGGGTGTGTGTGCAGAAAACTTGGGAAATATTTTTGGAACTGATTCGTTAACCGAAATCGTTCTTTTAAGACTACTCGCAGGCTGGCGGGAGGAAGTAAATAGGTTTTCTCTTCAGTTCACAATTTAATGTCAGAACTTACCTTAAACCAACTATTTCAGGTTGTAATCTTAAAGGAAACGAAGTAATTTAACTTCACAGTTTGTTTTGTTGTTTTTTATTTTTTTTGGTGTTTTTAACACTTTAGGTAAAGTGTTAACGAACTTTTTTTTTGATATGATTATGTTTTTGCAAAAACTTTTTACAAATTTGTGTGAAATTTGTACAGGGAGGGTTTTGAAAACCACTAAACTTAAAACGATTTTTTTAAAACACGCAACAACCTCCCCGGCAGCGACGCCAAATTTTGATTGAGTCTAAACCGTCAGATATAATTGACCAAGGTCAATTAGTCAAAAACAGCTTATCCTAATGCTCCGTGGATAGTATAGTGTTTCCCCGGGTCGTTAAAGTCCCAGCGAGATAGAAATGGTGTCGTTTGAAATCGTTTATGAGTGAGTGGCACTGAGGACAGTAGCCCAGATGATGTGGAATTGATATTGCTACTGTTATTTTGGTATTTGTACACAGATATAATATTCACAAAAATCAGATATACAAGAATATGCACAAATTCATAATTAAGATTCACGCAATCAGACTAGAAAAGTGGGATTTGGTAATTAACAAACTACAGGGGGTGCTTTTGAAACTTTTTGAAACTTAAAATTAAAAAAAAAATTGAAAATGAAAATGAAATTATAAAAATGAATATTTTAATATTTAAATATTATTTAATTAATTAAACTAATTAAAATCTAATTTAAATCTAATTTAAATTAACTAATAATTATAAATATTACAAATTAAACTAAAAATTTGAAAAAACAATTTCTAAACTTGAAATAGAACTTGAAGAAAGTATAAAAAATGAAAATAAATATTTTTGTCTTTTTTTGGATTTTTTATTAATTAAAAACTATTTAACTTAATTAAACTAATTTAAATTACAATTAATACTAAATTAACTTAGAAAATTAAGAGAAAATTTATAAAATTATTTAACCATCATAGGAATCTTACAAAATTATAAAAACTTCTAAAAATTATATTTAAGGCTAATCCACTAATTAATTACCTTTTAATTACTTTAAATCTAATTTAAATAATTAAAATAAGAAAAATTGAAAATGAACAGTAGAAATTAAAATTATATTTTCTAAAAGTCTTAACTAATTTATAAAACTTAGAAAAATTATAAAAACCTACAGTTGTTAATAAAAATTAAAGAAAACTAATTAATAACTAATATTACATATTTAATTATTTAAACTAATTTTAAATCTAATAAATAGTAGACAGTTGAGGAAAAATCTAAGAAAATTATTTTAACTACTTAAAGGTACTAGAAAATTTACAAAATTATGAAAATGGACAAGTGCTTAAAAATAAGCTGAAATGAAAATTGAAAAAGATAGTTTCTATTAAATAGAAGCTATCACTAAATGTAAAGTTGGTTTTTGTTGGTTTTTATTTTTGACAGCTAAAACTTAGATGAAAATAAGCAACTTTTGTAAAACAACTTTTCACAAAGCTTAAAAATAAGCTGTATGCACCCCCTTTTGCTTAAACAGTTGACTGGGTAAGCAATTAAGCACAAATGACTGATGGTGGGGTCCACAATGGTCAAACTTGATACAAATAAGCTATACTAACTCAAATAAGCCAGAAACAACAAGCAGTGATCATAATTAAGCTAATAAGATCCCAATAAGCACTTTGCACAATTAAACTCAACTCAGAAATGGGACAATCTTTGTGGTGGATTCCAGGTGGGGTCCACTTGATCCTAGGTCAAACCAATGGTCAAGACTTGTTCCCTGGTAGGAGGGGGGTTGGGAAAAACCAAATGGAACCACTGGGGCCCACTGGGTTGGTCTACAACATCCACCAAAGTGGTGGTGGTGAGATGGTTAGCTGTGCACAGGGCAACTTGCAGCCCTGCAAGTGACTTTGGGACCAGCTAAGGTTCACCACAAAAATCTTAAAAATACAACAAAGATGGGATACTGAAGCTGAGGTGGTAAACTAAGATCCCTAAAAAGCACAAGTGCTGAAACCTTTTACAAAATTCACAACAAATTCATGAAATTTTGGAAAAACTGAGTAACTTGCAAATTGACTTTTTAAGTAAAACACAAGATTTGACTTATTTGGATTTTGAGCTTGATTTTAATGACTGAAACTGAGATAATAGGCTAAGATTAAGTTGAATTAACACAAAACAAATACTTTTAAACTAATGTGAAGGACTTATGGATGCCAAATCCCACACAGTAAACTGTGTGGGGTGATTTTTTGAGATTTTGACTTTTAACCAAACAACCCCTTGTTTTTATGCTCAATATGGTATACTGAGTGTTTATAAATGCTACTCAACCCTTTTTAGACCAAAGAAACACAGATGAAATTCACTAATCCAACCATTGAATCTCAACCATTGGATCACTGCAACTCTCTAATCAAAAGACACGTGTTTTGGCGGGAAAACTTGATGTGTGGGTTTTGGACTGTTTCAGGCAAGGGGTGGTGCATTTAATGCTGAGGTGATATAAGGTGTGGGGAGGTGATGATGAGATGGGCAAGTTGTGGTGGTGGGCTGCAATACCATGGTGGTATTCTAGTTTGGTGGTATGGCTGTGGGAGAGGGAAAAGGGAAAGGTTTGACCGGTTTTGACCAAGGTCAAACCTTTGACCCTGGTATTACTAGTTGATGAGGCGAAAAATGATCCGTTTTTAGGGGTCATTTAAGCCCGAATCCGAATTTATTTGATCAAATATTGCCCTAAATCGTTCCTTTTGTGATTTTAGGTACTTTGGGAGAGAAATCTAGAAAAGGAAGCAATTCGGACGTTTTTGGAGCATAAAAGTGAAGAAAACGCCAAAGTCTTAATTTTTCATGCTGGGAACAGTTGGTGACGGCGTCAAGAGAAAAACCTTGACGGCGTTAAGAGCAAATTTCATGAATTTCCATGACGACCCAGAACAGATTTGACGGCGTCACGTAGGAAGGGCGTCAAGAGTAAAAGAGTCATGACGGCCTGGAAGTGTATAAGTCTTGACGGCGTCAGAAGTAGATCTAGGTAGTCCGAGAAGAGTTTTGGCGGCGAGGTGACGGCGTCACAAGTTTATTCTTGACGCCGTCAAACCTATTTTTCTATATATAGTTTTCTAATTTTCACATTTAAAGGAGAGAAGTTTTGGGAGAAACCCTAAGTACGATTTTGGTGTAACTTTACAGGTTTTTCAAGGGTTCCAACCCCTTGATACCTTGCATGATTAATCAAGATAAGTGTTCTTCTAATTCAATCAATATGTCTATGTGTTGGTTGTCTATATCATGTTCTTGTCTTAATTCTATCATGCTAGGCTAGATCTCTTTTGTGTTTGCTTAGATCTAATGAAACCTAGATATTGATTATGTGTTGATTACTTGTTTATTCTTGTCTTGGATGAATGATTTATATGTTAGGCTTAAGAAAACTGGCAGATCTCCAATTGGTAACATGCTTGAACATCTTAAGAAACATGAACCAACGCGCACTATGTCTTTATTGGTTGTATTTAATGCATGAGTCACTGTTTACAATCCCTATAGTTGTGCTGGGCATGGTGTAGGAGGAGATAAGAGCTCATAGAATTGGGGAGTTATGTGTGCCACCCCATGAATGGTATTAAGGAATACAATCCGTCATCCATGCAATTATAACAAGTAATTAACGTGTAAAAGATATCTAGGGGGTAGTGAAATCTAAGTAAACACATTTTCTCCAATTACTGCTCACAACTTTAGTATAAATTAGTTTATTTTCTTTTCTAGTATTTTATTTTGATTGCATCTTAGTATTGGGTTAGTTGAATAGCAACTAATTCCGCCCACTCTTCCAAAACCCGAGATTTTAACTTGCTTTCTAAAAAATATAAAAACACAAAAATAATCATCCCTCACCTTTAGAACTAGTATTTAGGCTTTCTAATCCTAGCGACACTATTCCTAAGCTGAACGATCAATCCCCCGGTACTTGTCACTATACTATACTACAACGATCAGGTACACTGCCTGGTGGGGGTTGTAAGCTTCTCGAGATCCCTCGAGAGGTAAAGCCTGTTGCGATTCCCACGCATCAAGTTTTTGGCGCCGCAGCCCGGGGAATAGTTATTGTCTAGGTTAGAATTTCTTTTTATTAGTTCTACTTGCTAGATTCCTTTCTAGTAAGATTTTTTTTTTTATTTTTAGGTTCTCTTAGTCTATCTATTTCTTCGTGCATTTGTTCGTAACTCTATACCATTCGACATCATGGAAGGTGGTAACATCTTTGAACCCGTCATCCCACCACAACAAAACCCACCATTAGAACCCCTTAGGCCACGAACCTTAGGAGAGTATTCCCGACCTAGCCACCAAGGCTACCGAAACACCATTGAGCTCACCGGAGCCAATGTAACCCCCTTGCGATTCGACACCATCCGGTTGGTGCAAAGCGGATGTGCATTCCATGGACTTCGTTCCGAAGATCCAAACCAACATCTTAAGGACTTTCTCAAAATCGTAGATTCCATAGACCTAGATGTTGAAACTAGAGAGACTACCCGTTTATGCCTATTCCAATTCTCTCTACGGGATCAAGCTAGTCAATGGCTTGAGCGTTTACCCGCGGGATCCATCACCACATGGGATGATCTCACCACTCGTTTCCTTGCTCAATTTTTCCCACCGGGGAGAACTACTAAGCTTAGAAATGACATATTGATGTTCCAACAACGTCAAAATGAATCTCTTTATGAAGCATGGACTCGTTTCAAGGACTTACTCCAAAAAGTCCCTCATCATGGCATAGATCTTTGGCTCCAAGTCCAAATTTTTTATGACCATATCGACATCTCCACGAGGCGAGCCATTGACCAATCGGCCGGTGGTAAGCTACGTGATCTTAGTGCGGAACAATCATGGGAACTCATAGAAGATCTTGCTCTCTATGACAACGAAAGTTGGAATGATCCCCGTGATTTGAACAAAATAGTCAAGGCAATATCTTTGCCTTCGAACAATTCTAGCACTCCCAACCATAGGATCATGGAACTTGAAGGTCGAGTCAAGTCTCTCATGAAATCTTACGAAGCTCATAAACCTTCAAGCCAAGTAAGCAGAATCGCTTCTACATGCAAACTATGCAATGGCCCTCATGAGACCCATAACTGCATGGAACTTCCAAAACGTGCTTATAACGAATTCACATCATCACACGTAGGTCAGGGTCCTCGAACTTCTGCCAAAGCCTATGAGGCATGGAAGGATAAACCTGATTTTAGAGGGTACCAAACGCGAAGCGTATCCTTCAATGACTCCTCACCACTCACTTGGTCCGAGCATTTTCCATCACAAGGCATTCCTAGGAAAAGCTGTGAAGATACTTTAAAAAAATTCATTCTATCTCAAGAACTACAGCTCGCTACGCTCGAGGCCAAATTTAAATAACAACAGGCTGATGTGAACAACAAGATTTGTAATCTGTTGACTGCTATCAAAGAGCATATTGATAATAAGCCCATCCACGTTGATGAGGTTAAATCTGCTACCATCATGAGTCCACCAGCCTCCCCTGTAAAAATAAAAAGTCCTAGCAAGTTATTCAAACATCTATCTCCTAACGGAAAAGAAACTGTCAACCCCCCAGGACCAATCCACTTCGTAAACACCATCACCACAATATCTGCTTCAACATCCAACCCAACCCAACAACAAACTAACAAATTCAGTCGGACAGCTAAAGATGAGACCTCAAGGGTTGACCATGCTTCGGCTAGGAAACCTACCGACTCACCCGAGTAATACACTGCGCAAGAATCTGGCAAACCGGATGAAGGGAAAAAGAAATCGGAAGAGCATGAGAGAGATCCAACCATTTTGGGTAAATCTATGATGGGAGAACCCGTGAGAAAAATGGAGGATATTATTAGTGGGAGTAGCAATAAGACTAAGGAAAGTAACCCTAAAGTTTTCAAGATCCCCTGTACCATTAAGGAAAAGCTCTTAACCGATATTCATATAGATCCTAGCTTCCCAGTCAACATAATCCCCCTTTCCCTATACCAAAAAACCTTCCCAGAACACATTGCGTGCGAGAGAGTACTAGAAAATTTATCAATTAGGATTGGAGAGCTTGTTTACAATACTGACCTCACCGTGGTTGATGACGTGGACCCTCTCACCAATCGAACGTTAACCAACCTTGTCCTTGGGATACCATTTATCAATGAATCGGGAGCAATCCTTGATGAGAAAGATGGTAGTGTAGTACTCACCAATGGTGTTAGGAAGGTAATTTTTCATAGGGATAGTGAGGAGGTGTACGAGTATCGTTTCTCCCTTGAGGGGAATCTATATGGGTCAAAGGATGGAGAGTTGGGGAAGATAAGACGACGTGATCCGAATAATCTCAAAATCCCCTGCATGATCGGTCATAAGTACTTCGATAACATATACATTAATGTATTCCTGCCAAAGAATTTTATGTCATTGTTTCATTATAACAATATCTGCAGATGGGGGATGATTTACAAGGGAGAGAAAGTGGTTGGTAAGGATCATGAAATCCAGTTGTTCGTAGGTAATATGACATTCACTATGGAATTCACGATTGTGGATAACATAGAAGACTATGTCGACCCCAGGTTATCACAAGTAGTTTTGGGAGCACCTTTATGTGAAATCACTAATTTGATAGCGGATGACTTGAACAGAATCATGACCTTCACTGATGGGATTAGGAGGATTTCATACCAAACGCCGTACAAGAGAAAAGACCTTAAGGAGATAGATTGTGACGGGCTTGATATGATGAGCTCCCAACTTATCTTGTGTGATGAAGATGTTAGGAGAGGGTGTAAAAACATTTCTGATTTATCATGTGGATTCTTTAAGGATGTTAGTAAGCTTGGTTCTAAATATCGACAAGGTGTTTTCGAGTTCGAAGACCCGAAGTACTTACACTACGAAAGCGATACTGGCTTAGAAGACGACCTAGAGAATGGAACCAACGATGAAGTCACGTAGTAACCCATGACCTTGAGTCTAGCTACAAGACTCGTAAATAAAGAAAAGCGCTTCTTGGGAGGCAACCCATGTTTTGTGTGATTTTATTTGCTTCCGTATGCATGCTTAATTTTATTGTTGGTAGATCATGTTTCTAAACTAAAATGTGGAAATACTTTACTTTCTTGTTTTGGCCTGGTCTTAACTCCACCTAGAAGTATTTTTGCAAAAGATAAGTGTAAGGGGAAACCCCAAATATGTTTTTAAGAAACAAACCGATCATGATTCTCCACAATATTAAATGAGCATGTATATTCGTATTTGTTAGAGTCAAATGCTTGTATTGAGTCATAATGAAGTTTTGCAGGATTTTCCAGGAAGCAGGACCAAGTTTTTCCAGAAATTTTCCGGAAACTTAACATAACAATTTCTGCAGGTCCATTCTGACGGCGTCAGGGGTTTACTCTTGACGGCGTCAGGAGTTAAAATCTGGAAATTTTACCAGTTTTGTTTTTCTAACGGAGTCTTATGGTTTTTGTGAATTATTAAGTTTTATAAGCTCCAGGAGATCTGCAAACTTCAATCCACAAGCATTATATCTTATCTTGTTTTCTAGGATTTAGAAACTTATATAGGATGCCGCCGATTTTACGCGAGGTTGTCTTGTCTATTTTGTCAGGTTTTACAGGTTATGTATGACAAGAAGATGATTTATATTCTGGAAGGGAAGCTTTGATTGTTCATTTTCTTGGAGGAAGATTTAACCTGGCCATCCTATTATCTATACCGAGCGAATCAGGGGAGTATTTGATTTCATTCTCTTTACTTTTTCACTTTTACATTCTTTACTTGAACATTGGGGACAATGTTCATCTTAAGTGTAAGGGGAGGGTAAAAAGATGATACCTTACATATGCATTTTCGCTTGAGTTTGCTTTGTTTGATGGTAGATGTGTAATAAAACTATGAGAAATACTTGTTAGTGCAATTTTAGCGCCAAATTTAAAATTTTTTACAACATTTAGGAGTGAAACTTTAGCCATAGCAAGCGTCTCATGGATAGGAGATTGTATGACTAGCACATAACCGTATATTCAGAAAAAATTTCCACCTAGATATGTGAGGTTCGCCTTTAGATTTGATAGGAAAAGCATTTACTATTAGTGCTTATGAGTGTACCGGTAGCATTTAGATTCTAGAACTTGCGTTAGTGATGCATCCCGAGACCGCTAGTGAGACTACATTCGTGTAGTAGGATTTACTACATGATAAGAGGCATTAGGATTACCCTTGTGTTAAACCCGTATCATAATTACTTGACCATTTAAGTCATATTACTTGGCTAGTTAAGTCAACTAATTTTTCCACACCTTTAGCGTTGTACTCATTTTTAGTACACGAAACCCCTAGTACACCCCTCCGAGCCTATCTTTTCGTTTCTATCTTTAAGCATTTTACTTAAAGGAAGAATTTGTTACACCCCACTTAAATGTACAACCAAATCGCCTTAGCCTTCCGTGTATGCGCTCATTTTTAGTGCATTATTGTTATTTGTTAAACCCTAAGTTAACTTTCTAATTGATTACATGGTTGCTAAGTCAAGTCATATCCTTGTACATATTGTTTTGGGACGATTGGGACTCATGGGTAAGTACTTATTTTATGGAGTAATGGGGAAGAACATCATTTATTACCCCCATATGTACGTTAATCTTAAAAGTGCTCCAAGTGTTTTGATTTTCTTAATTCGAGTTATTAGTTTAGTTTATTGTAAAGTATGTAAAGATTCAAGTGTAAGGGGAATTCTCATCCCCTATGATGTATTATTTTGGATGGTAGGGTAAGAATGTATGCAAAAAAAAAAAAAAAAAAAAAAAAAAAAAAAATCAAAAAAATAAAATAGAAAAAGGAAAAAGAGAAAAACCATACGGACTACCATCCCGTTTCATTCTATGTTTATTTTATGTTTTTGTTATTTTTCATTTATTAGCTTAAGTCGAGTCTAGTCTTGGCTTAGCAACGCCATATTGTACATGTAATTAACCAAGATTGTTAACTCGCCACCAGTAAAACTTCCTTTATCCAACAAAACCGTGTATTTCATATCCCTACACCTAACGTTACAACCCTTTAAAAGACCTCTTTGATAGTTTATCCTAGGTGCTTACGCCATGTGGTGGAGGTTTGATCCTTTCCTAAGCCTATGGTAATCTATTTTGCTATGACAGGTAGTGAGAGATATCTTCCGTTTCCATATTGTAATTTACACTTTATTACACCCGAGAGATGTGAGTATCTAAACACTATTTGTGAGGTGCTTGTATATGACCTCCGTGCTTGTCTATTGGTCTTTAGTGGAACGATTATTTGTTGTAATTACTTTTATATTAGTGTTAAATGACCCCTAACTTGTCTTTTGAGTAGAATAAAAGCACATTTGCTTGAGGACAAGCAAATCTCAAGTGTAAGGGTATATGATGAGGCGAAAAATGATCCATTTTTAGGGGGTCATTTAAGCCTGAATCCGAATTTATTTGATCAAATATTGCCCTAAATCGTTCCTTTTGTGATTTTAGGTACTTTGGGAGAGAAATCTGGAAAAGGAAGCAATTCGGACGTTTTTGGAGCATAAAAGTGAAGAAAACGACAAAGTCTTAATTTTCCATGCTGGGAACAGTAGGTGACAGCGTCAAGAGCAAAACCTTGACGGCGTCAAGAGCAAATTTCATGAATTTCCATGACGACCCAGAACAGATTTGACGGCGTCACGTAGGAAGGGCGTCAAGAGTAAAAGAGTCATGACGGCCTGGAAGTGTGTAAGTCTTGACGGCGTCAGAAGTAGATCTAGGCAGTCCGAGAAGAGTTTTGGCGGCGAGGTGACGGCGTCACAAGTTTATTCTTGACGCCGTCAAACCTATTTTTCTATATATAGTTTTCTAATTTTCACATTTAAAGGAGAGAAGTTTTGGGAGAAACCCTAAGTACGATTTTGGTGTAACTTTACAGGTTTTTCAAGGGTTCCAACCCCTTGATACCTTGCATGATTAATCAAGATAAGTGTTCTTCTAATTCAATCAATATGTCTATGTGTTGGTTGTCTATATCATGTTTTTGTCTTAATTCTATCATGCTAGGCTAGATCTCTTTTGTGTTTGATCTAATGAAACCTAGATATTGATTATGTGTTGATTACTTGTTTATTCTTGTCTTGGATGAATGATTTATATGTTAGGCTTAAGAAAACTGGCAGATCTCCAATTGGTAACATGCTTGAACGTCTTAAGAAACATGAACCAACGCGCACTAGGTCTTTATTGGTTGTATTTAATGCATGAGCCACTGTTTACAATCCCTATAGTTGTGCTGGGCATGGTGTAGGAGGAGATAAGAGCTCATAGAATTGGGGAGTTATGTGTGCCACCCCATGAATGGTATTAAGGAATACAATCCGTCATCCATGCAATTATAACAAGTAATTAACGTGTAAAAGATATCTAGGGAGTAGTGAAATCTAAGTAAACACATTTTCTCCAATTACTGCTCACAACTTTAGTATAAATTAGTTTATTTTCTTTTCTAGTATTTTATTTTGATTGCATCTTAGTATTGGGTTAGTTGAATAGCAACTAATTCTGCCCACTCTTCCAAAACCCGAGATTTTAACTTGCTTTCTAAAAAATATAAAAACACAAAAATAATCATCCCTCACCTTTAGAACTAGTATTTAGGCTTTCTAATCCTAGCGACACTATTCCTAAGCTGAACGATCAATCCCCCGGTACTTGTCACTATACTATACTACAACGATCAGGTACACTGCCTGGTGGGGGTTGTAAGCTTCTTGAGATCCCTCGAGAGGTAAAGCCTGTTGCGATTCCCACGCATCACTAGTTTTGGGTGGTGGGCTGTTTGTTTTGGGCCCAAGTGAAAAAGGGAAGGGTTGGGCTTGTGGTATGGACTGGATTGGTTTATGGAGTAGTATTATTAGTTTAGGTCCGGTTTGGTTTTGGTTTACACAAGGACTATTTTTGTAATTTAATGAAAGTTGGAGGTGAGGTTTTGGCAAATTTCCAAAGTATTTCAAAGGGTGTATTATGCCAAAGTGTGAATAGTATAAGGTCCTGGGTTGACTTTTCCATTTAATTTTCACTAGGGACTAAAACTGCCAAACTTTCAAACTTCAGGGACCATTTGTGTAATTTCACCAAACTTTTCCACCAAGGACCAATCCTGCCATAAAAGGTTAGTGCAAGGACAAAATTTGGTTTTTCTCAAAGTTTTTAATATCCCAGGGACCATTTTTGACAATTTTCAAAGTTCAGGGACTAAACTTGACATTTTGTGAAACTTTGCACCAAAGGACTAATTGTGTAAACTTTTGATTTAAAAGGACCTTTGGTGACTTTTTCAAGTTTTTAGAACAACTAGGGACTAGATTTGACAACATTTGAAAGTTGAGGGACTGAAACTGCCAATTATGCAAACTTTGTGCGTTTTTCATCTGTTTTTGATATTTTTGCATTTGAAACATGTAAAACACTTTCCTAGGATATTTTCACTATTTTGATTCAATTTTGAGTGTTTTTAGATGTTTTGGCAGCTCAGAAAAGGTAAAATGATGAGTATTTACACACTCATCAGCTTCTTTCAAACCATTTTCTGGAAAAACAACTTCTATGACTCGACAATTAACGAAACTTTCCAGATTCACTTATTATATCCTTGGGCTCATTTCCATATAAAAACAATTACCGTTTGACCCTCGGGATATTACTTTCTAAAATGACGGGTTTTGTGCCAAAACCCGTTTTAACCTAATTCATGACATAAGACACATATGACTTCCACAACACCTAAAACTTAACCAAAATTGTTATATTAACATAATAGAATGTTTACATATTTACTTGACCCGTTTACAACCCAAAATGGGTAGAAACACGCTTATGCCAAACACTTCTTTAACTTCCACTAATAACCCATAAAACATACTTTGACACATCAATTGACTACTAAATCATTACCATATCTTTGACATACATTTTACAACACGTAGAAAGACTCTCGGGGGTACAACCTTGACTTGAGCTCGGTATTCTACCTAGCTCTACTATCTTACCCAAGTCCTTCTACATTCGCATATCCAACCTTAATCCTTATCCAAGAAATCCATAAAAGCATGCCAACCTACAAAATGGTTAGACAACTAAACCATAAGCTTTCGCTTAGTAAGTAAAACGATCATAACATACTATTACACTTCAATCAAACAGATAAGCATCACAATATCAAACACTTACTTCATGGGTCTCATACCCTAAGTCTTACTCAAGCACATACACATCAACTTACTTGATGACAACATATCATCACTTAGATTACAACATCGCCACACTTAAACATAATCAAAAATCCATTAATACTAAGCACATATACATAACACATACATGTTAGAAATCCATATAATAATATGTCATCATCATTCTACTTACCTTAGCTCTAAGCTAAGTTTATCAAGCCAATATTACCATCATCATCAACATCATTACTAGTCATCATCATCACTACTATCTTCCATCATCACCATCAATCTCCATAATTAACCAAAACCTAACACATAATAATCAATACTAAAATCAAGGGTTAACATAACCCATCAAATATACTCATCATCCTTTCTATATCATCATATGATCATATCTTGATCATATGATGATTTCCCACTTCTAATCATAACTCTAAACCTCATAATCAACAAGATAGAGGGATTACTTACTTGGGATTATCATTGCTAGAACTTAACCTTCATCACTTAGAACCATCAAGCCTAAAACTTATGGTTTACCTCCCTTTCTTCCTTCCAATAACCGGACCATCAAACACACCTTAGAATGGTGTGGAATTCTCTAGAATTCCCTGGATATACCTAGTTAGGCACAAGTTTGGGCCTATGGCAAGAATGGTCCTTCTAGTCTCTTTTTTATTACTTTGGCCACAACCAACTTATAACATATTTATGCTTGACAACATTAGTCCCTCAAGTTACACATCATAACTTCCCAAAACTATATTAGTCATACTTTGACTATTAGTTTGACTATCGGGTTTGACCGCAACGCAACATTCGTTGACTGGCCAATCACATAAGGCCCTTAGTCCATTTCATCTAGGGTGGGGTCCTAGTACCCGGGAAATGGGTCTAACATGACCCAACCATGAATATTTCTAATACTATTTATTTTATAATTATTTGTATTAGCCTATTACAAATTAGACAAATTCATGTCATTTTGGCCCAACCAAAGACAAATTTACATTACAACTATTTGCTACTATGTTTACCATATAAATGATGACCGGTTGTATCATTGTTTTATGGCACATCTAAACCTTCCCTTAAGTGAAATTCCGGCTACGCCATTGGTTGTTTGATATATAATGTGATTACTGTTGTGATTTTAGTTTATTTATGTTTTTGTTGTTACTATTTAGGTCATATCAAAGACATATGTGTAGAAAATGTTGGTGATTATAAATATGATAAATGAGATACAATTATACAAGATGAAGATGATGGTTTACATCAAAGAGTTCTTAGAGTGGCGTTATTGAACAAAGGGTGCTGAACTTCAAAAAGTACTCGACTACAAGAACAAAATGTTTACCATTTTGAGAGTGAGATATGCCCTAAAAATTTATGAGATTAAAGTGCATGCTAAAGAGAAGACGGAATATGTTAAGGATTTTGCAAAGAAGTATTTATTTTAGATAAAGAACATCAAGAGATGGTGCTTGAGTATAGAGTCAACGCAAGTAGGATATTATTTAGGGATTGAAAAACTTTTTATTTTGAAATTAGTTCGTTTGTTTTCAAAGTCACATTTATTTATCCAACAAGATTATTTGGTATCAATCATACATCTCATGAACATGCAAGTATGCAAGTATTTTGTTTGAAATAGATTTAAATTCTTTTGAGTTTGTTTTTAGATCACATATGACTGTAACATAAATCACATGTTGTTTCGAACCAACTCACATGTGACTCACACTTAAATTACATGTGATTTTTGTAGCTTTTCTTTAACTACTATAACTAGAGAATATAACTTACTAATGATAATATGAAATCAACATTTATATAAGGTTTCTATTCAAGTAGCAACCAATTACATTTTTTTAATCGTTTCAAAACGTAACAAAGATTCTAATAAGAGAAATATCAATTTAAATCAAATATGTTCAAGGATCAATCATTCATGTTGTTGTGTTCTCCTTTAGATTAAAAAACAAGCCTTTTCACAACAACACCTATCCTTACCTTACTTCTTACTCAAAATATGTAAATAAACATATACCAAAAAAGTTGCCTTATTTATCAGTTTAGCGCTTGTTCTCATTTATTTTCTTCATAATTGTTTCGTTACATTCTCAATTAGATGATGTTAATCCTATGCCCATCGTCTTAAGATGTCTTTTCTCGAAAATGTTCATTATCATGATTTGTGGAATTAAATTCAACATGATTTACAACAAAATATAAGATAACAATATTTTACCTTACACTTTGCTAATATTTTGTACATGTCTACGTGTTATTTCCTTTTATCTCTATATATTGCTTTATATTCGGCCGTATTCTTGCCTTAAACCATAACACCATCATAAACAGAATCAAATGTTACAATAAGAGTAAACCGCATGTAATTCTCACCTTTTGAGAACCAAACATGCAAGAAGGAATCACATGTGATTGCACCAACAACAATAAGAAGCAAATCACATGTTATTTTCACCTTTTGAGAACCAAATAGGACTAAACATAATCACATTTGATTGAGCTTGTAAACTAAATAAGTAATAATTGTTAGTTTTATAGACATTATGATAATAGTCGTGTGTTAGGATCGAACTCGAGATCACGGGATTGCACACAATACGTATGAAGAGTAAATGAAATAATTATTTATAAATGTTATATATAATTATTAATAAACACAAAACTAGTAACGACCGTTAGTATTTAACGGAGAATGACTAACGACCGTTAGACGAATATTAGGAAAGTAATACTAATGAATATTTGGAAACAAGGGAAGGTTCCGAAATCCCTTGGGGGACTCCAAACCGATCGGCCAAGGGGGATAACCCACCTTATTTGTGCCTTGAGCTCCAAGTATTCAATAGTATATAAACAAACCCAAGGTGCATTGTTTTCTCATAACTTGTACACACACATCTTGGTGTTTTCTCTCCTTCTCTTGTCCCAAAGTCGATCCATCTAAACAATCCCTTAAGGGATTCGATTTTTATAGATCAAATAATTTTTGTGTTTAATT
Source organism: Artemisia argyi (assembly GCA_030686995.1). Classification (NCBI taxonomy): domain Eukaryota; kingdom Viridiplantae; phylum Streptophyta; class Magnoliopsida; order Asterales; family Asteraceae; genus Artemisia; species Artemisia argyi. Next base: position 127,781,879 of record CM060699.1, read on the forward strand.
TACTTGCATAAACTTTTTCTTGAATTAGTACATGTGTACAAGAACGTGATTCAAACACATTATTGTTTGATTCTTGGATTGAATTACAAAATAGGTAAGTGGTAATTCTTATAATCCACATAAACCCTAATTAGGGTTCTTGATTGAAGATTGCAATTTGATTCTTGTTCGGGCTAGAATCACAAAGGTATGTTTACTATTCATTATTGATTAATTAATTACATGTTATATGATCTTGTTATAATTGCTTCCGCTTTGCGCACTTGATGTACTTGGTTTATTTTATATGAATTTCATGATATTATAATTTTATATGAATTTCACGATATTATAATCCGCATAAAAATTGGATCTTGATTCTTTTAGTTACATGTTTTTAGGGTTTTTTTTAGATTCCTAACCCTAATTTTTTTTATGGGTCGGTTAGACCTTAAAGGGTTTTAGGGTTCTGGTTTTTTATTTCTTAATATGATTAGAAACCCTAGGATGTCATGTAATTTGTTATGCGTTTTAGTAAACGATCTTGATGCAATATGTTAATTGTTAAGCTTAATCCATGAAAAAGTACATATTTTGCATGGATTTTATATTGTGTGATTATTTAAATGGTTTAAATTGAATATATATATATATATATATATATATATATATATATATATATATATATATATGGTTAAGTTATATCGAAACATGTAAATTTATTAATAGATGTCGAATTGGGGAAGACTCCAATATTAAGTTATCAATTATGTGCTATGTGGTATTTATTTGGTTTTGGCTTACGCAATCGATTTATCGATGTATGTGGCTCTTTTTCCTAGAAGAAGAAAGCCTTAATTGAATAGATACGTTATACACCTAGATTTGATTATTAATAGGACTATTGAATAAGATTTGCATGTGGCTACATGTTTTATACACATTTAATTGTTATGATTATGTATATGTTTGTTTAGTTGTTTTATTTTTTATTTTATATTACTTGTTTTTGTTTATTATTATGTTAGACATGTTTATAAACGAAAAGGGTAATTTTTTGAATAGAAAAATAATACGGACTAAATAAATGGCGAAATTGTTTTGGTTTTAAGAGTAAATTTCAAAGGATTGGTTGATTGATGTTTTTGTACATAGTGTGCGAAAGGCGGACCGAAGGTTGCCATCCAACGTACTTGTAGAGAAGGGTTTTTAAAGCTCATGCACCTACCGGTTCTCTACAACTGCCTGGTTGCCGACTCTAGACTTACCTATATCACTATATTACGTACATTGTCATCTTAAGGGTGAATTCACCACAATTCCACAATGATTATCCGAAACACTAAGCCTTAGGGCTTATGCAAAAGTACGATATAGTGAACGATAATTGTTGGTAATTCTTTAATTGATGAACCCGATACCTCAATCAAAACTTTGTTATTTTACTCTTAGCAAATTGGTAATAAAAATGTTTTGTAAAACCAATGTTATGAAGTTGTATGCATGCTTCTTCATACATTATTTTGATCACGTCAAAATTAATACCCTTATAAAATTAAGTCAAATGCCATCTAATTAAGAACACTTGAAGTTGTAATTTACGTCATGTGAGAACTTGGCGAGATTGCAATGGAGAGGTAAATTTCATAAATTCATTGCTAGCAGATCAACTGATGTGATGGATTTGTGAGTTTACAGTTTTTAAGTTAGACGACTTAAATTGAGAAGTAAGTGAGATCTTGGACTCAAGGCATTAAGATGGGGATTAAACATGCTTACAATATAAATGTTTTGTGATTGTAAATCCCATAAACCTAGGAATTGGACAAATGTTATGCCAATTATTGTACGACAAGTTACCTCATATTATACTTTCATTACTAGCAGATCAACTGATGTGATGAAACTATGTTTATGGAGGATCCTAGTTTTCAAGATTTTTCTATGGATATGATTTCCTTGGGTATTTTAATTTTCTTGAAAATTTGTATTATCAAAAATACTAATGTTTTGAACTTTCTTTATCTGTAGAAATGGCTCAAACTGATAACACCAACTTTCGTTCCGTGTTCAAAACTTACTTTGAACGAGAAAAATTGTCTGGCTCAGAAAATTTCAATGATTGGTATCGTTCACTCAGGATTGTCCTGCGAGTGACAAGTCAACTTGAAATCTTGAAAACGCCTTGTCCTGCTGAACCTGAAGGTCCTGAAGCTACTGATGCTGCCAAGGCTGAATGGAACATTGCTTGTAAAGAACATATTGATGTGGCTGCAATGATGTTAGGGGCGATGTCCACACCTCTTCAAAGGCAGTTTGAAGAGTATTTCCCCATGAACATGATTGATGAACTCAAGAAACTATATGAGAAACCATCAAATGTAGAGATTTACGATTTGATGGAGGCTCTACATGGTTGTAAGCAGGGTGATGGTGAACCTGTGAGTGCTCATGTGTTGAAGATGAAAAGTTTCATGGATCAACTACAAACACATAAGAAACCCTGTGACAATGATATGGCTGTGAACTTAATCAATAGATCCCTTAACAAGGATTTTAATGGTTTTGTGAGGAACTTCAATATGCATTGCGTGGGGAAGACAGTAAGTGAATTGCACGCACTGCTCATTGATTATGAGAAAGGGTTAACACCAAAGGCTCCTACACCCCAAGTACTTGCTATTCAAGGGGGTAGAATTAACAAGCCAAATGCGAACAAGAAGAAGGGTAAAGGAAAGAAGAAGGCTGATAAGAATAAGCAGGTTATGGCTTATCAACCACCTCAACCTAAGAAGAACCCTCCTATGAAGAATAATCCAAAGAAGGATCAAGGATGCCATTACTGCAAAGTGATGGGTCACTGGAAGAGGAATTGTCCTCTTTATCTCGATGACTTGCGAAATAATAAGGTTAAGAAGACTGGGCACATGGGCGCCAGTACTTCAGGTAACTTATTTGTCATTGAATTATTTACTTTATCTCATAAATTAAATTCCTGGGTATATGATACTGGATGTGGTATTAATATTTGTAATACACTTTAGGGGTTTAGAGAGGAAATGAGGCTAGCTTATGGGGAGCAATTTCTGCATGTGGGCAGTGGAGCACAAGCAGCAGTTGAAGCCATATGAGTGTTTAATTTAGTTTTACCTTCGGGTTTAGTACTTGTTTTAAACAATTGTCATTATGCACCTTCTATAATTAGAGGTGTTGTTTCCTTTTCATGTTTGTTGGATCTTGGTTTTACTCATACTATTGATGGCAATAAAATTTCTGTTTCTTTTTTATTTTATTTTAATGTTGTTGCTGTGAATGGTGTGTTTGAAATTGATATGAATGATTGTATGTCCAACAACAATAATAATAATTTGATGTACAGCATTAGTAAGAGAATAAAGTATGACTTGAATTCTTCTTACCTTTGGCACTGTAGACTTGCCTATATAGGCAAGACTCGCATGCAAAAGCTGCAAAGAGAAGGGCTTTTGAAACATATCAATGATGAGTCATTTGATAAGTGTGAGTCTTGTATTTCTGGGAAGATGGCGAAGAAATCTGTTGGTCCCTTTTACTTGGTTAACTATAACTAAAGAGCTAAAGTAACCAAGTTCTATGACATTTAACAAAGATGTGTAAAATGATTAACAATAAAGTAACGTAAATATAAGAGACAATATTTTCCAACGTTTAATTCTTTATTAGAAGTTAATCAAAAAGAATCGTACCCAAGTGTTTGCGGAATAACACGTGGGATTGAAAACGACAAGTATGGTATAGACTCCTCACTAAACTCAAATCAATGTTGAGTAACAACTTTCAGGACCCACTGAGCTATCTCAGGGGTTATGTTGTTATTTGGAGGAGTAAAAGTGGTTTGTGAATGCTTTGCATTAATTGCACAAACTTGTCAACTTTTACTCCTCTCTTATGCTACCTATTTATACACAAGTATAGAACAACTAGTTATACATTGGACATAAACCTTCCTTAACAATATCTTGAAAGATATTATTCTTCTAGCAAGGAACCTTCATTGAGTTAAGTCCAAAAGGCACTTTCTGATGACAGCCTGGTTTTAGCCATTTGAGGAAAGTTTGACCTTAAAGTGATACAGCACTTTAGTGAAACAGATCAAACTTTCCCGCCCAGTCCTGCCAAAACTTCAGTCTTCTAGTCATCAGTCTTTAGTACCATGAAGTTGTTGAGGAGTCATGGTGTTCAGTGAGTTATTGTCATCCTCACTGAACCCATCACCTTCTTCTTGGCTTAGATCACACTTCACTAAGTTCCGCCTCACTGAATGGAGAACCTTTCTTCTTAGGCTCGGTCTAAGCATCCTGAAGATAACTCACTGAGTTACTGTTCACTCAGTGACATGTATATACTTAGGTTATTTTACGTTCAAATCCTTGTTAGAAGAAGATTGGGGAATTTAGTGACATAACAATCTCCCCCTATTTGAACATACAAATAGCCTAAGTGTTTCATGATTCAGTGTGAGTTGGTAGGGGTCTTCATCTCTTAATGAATGTTGTTGTAATTATAAGTAGGACACATAATTTTAAACAAAACATCAAAGTTTATTCATAGTTATTACAAGTCCTACAAATTACAAAAAAATAAAAGGATAGTTGTTGCAGATCAGATGTTCAGGTGGTATCCAAGGTTTTCAATCTTTGCTTTCTTTGATCTGAGTAGGTGTCTTTCAGGATGTTCATTGATCATTGCTTCCAAGTCCTGGAAGAATCTTTTGTTCTTATCACTCTTGATGGGGGACGCCAATATGAGGTACATGAGCATAGCTTTGATTCCTGCCTTATCTATATCAGACCACCTTTGGAACGCCAGGCTTCCGTACTCATCAGTAAGCATAAGCCTCTTTCAGGAGCTTCAAGGACCGCATTGTTCACGAACGTGATCCCTTCAGGAAGCGACCTGTCACACTCTAACCCTGGAACCTTGATCTCAGACTCCAATTCTATTTGCTTCCTTTTCCTCTTGGAAGCCTTAGATGGAGCAGTCTCTTCTCCTGAGTCAGGAAAAAGTGAGGGAATGTTGAGAGCCTCAGGCATTGCTCTCAGTCTGTCGTACCTATCCTTCAGTGATTCGAGAAGTTTAGGTACTACAACATTGTTCTTTTTGGCAATGATTGATCGAAGCTCATCAAGCTCAGTAATGCCAAAGTATGCAAACTTGAAAGGCTTATGGATGTCCATTATTCTTTTATCACGTCCCCTGAAGACGGTGACCATTGCAGGATCGGTGTTTCTGTGGATTTGAACGTCAGTGATGGTTTCAGGTCTTAACCTTTCTTTCATCACCCAAGTATACTTTTCGATCCTGTGTTTTCTGATTTGGGCATCCTTCCTGAGCTTGTTTTCCCTTTCCATTTTGAGAGCATTTAGCTCTTCTTCCTGAGCCTTTTTAAAGACAGCACCAACTTGTACAGTTGCTAGTGCCTCAGTATTCAAACCAATCTTTTCAGCTTCCTCATGAACAACCTTAATGATAGCAGGCTTGCTCATTCTCTCTTCCTCAGCCACCTTGAGTAGTGTCTCAGTCCTTTCCATGTGAGCTTGAATTTCGTCATGAGTGACAAGTTGTACTACTCCATTAATTTCAAACAGGACCCTGACAGGTGCATCAGGGTCAAATCTGACCATGGTAGAGGCTGGCTTGAGAACATTTTCAGGACTAGAGGTGGTAGCAATACTTTTGCCTCTGTCATGTCCAAGAGAAGAGGAGACTGGTTCCTCTTGTGGTGGAACTTCAGTGATTGGTGTTGCTTCAGTGACATGCTCCCCCTCAGTGTGAGAGGGTTGTCCAGCTTCTTGTTCAACAGTATTAGGGGCTTCAGTAGTGTTCTCCCCCTCAACATTTGCCTGAATGTCAGTGATGGCAAGTGTTGGCTGTACTGAAGAAGTAGATGCACCCTTGAAGGCTTGAAAAATTTCGGTCATCATGGACTTGATCTCCTGAGTATCCTGCTGAATGAGGGACACCCTGGAGTCAAGTGCAGCCTGTGCATTTTCAAGAGCTGTCATCCTGGAGCCCAAGGTCCATGCCAGAGAAGTAGACCTTTGGGACTGAGCTGTCACTGATTCCTCCATTTTGATGAAGGAAGATTTGAGAGACTCCACGGTGGTGGTGAGACCCTGAAGATTAGAACCCTTCAGCAAGTCAAGTAATTCAGTGAGAGCAACTGAGTTTACTTGATACGTCTCGGATGCCTGAAGTAGCTTCCTGGTGAGTTCAGGATCATCCTTGACTGATTCTTGAACCGACTGAACCCATACATTCATCTGGTTGAGGGTTATCAAAAACTGGTTCAGGCGGGTGATCATCTGTGTCAGGGAATGATTGACTGAGGAATTTTGTTCCCTGACATCTTCATCGAAGTCTTCGACATCATCTTTGAGATTGTGAAAGTGAACCACCTGTTCAGTGTGCATGTCAAAGACTTCATCAGTGATCCCCCTGTACAAAATGTTAGTAATCTTTTGGATGAATTTGGTGAAGGTCTTCACAGAGAGAGGAGCCTGATCATCTCCTGAGGACTCTGGCTCGGACTGAGTGTCAGCATCGTCATGGTTTGAAGATTGAGGAGACCGAGGAATTGGTTCAAGGATTGTCTCCTCAAGCTCCATATCCTCTCCGGCCTTGAAGACTTCCTCATCACTGTTAAATTCATCATCAGAGTACAAAACAGCCTGAGCTTCAGCTAGGGACTGAATCTGCAAAAAAAAGGTTAGCCGGCTCCTCTTCATAAGAAGACTCGCCTTTGTTTTGGCCAGGTCCTGACCCCTCAAATCCGGTAGGTTGGGTTTTACCTACCTGGTCTTCAGGGTCAGTTCCCGAGTTATGCGCTTCTTCGGGGTTGGTTGTGAGTTCCATAACAGCGGGTGGTATGTTTCCCTCTGAGTCTTTGTCCCTCGTGACCCCTTCAGGTACTGATGGGTATTTTTCAGTACCATCACTAGGAGCCGTGATTGTTGTGTCCCTATCAGCGGGTTGTATGATTCCCTCTGAGTCTTTGGGATGAGTTGTTGTACCCTCAGACAAAAGCTTTGATTGGCGAATGTCCTCATCAGGCACCTGAGTGGTTATGCCCCCCATTCCAACAGGTTTGTGCTGGCCTGTCGAAGATTTAGGGGCTAGAACTCCCTATTGCTTGGGTTGTGATTTACCCGAGCCTTTGGCAGGATGTGATTGTTTGTGGGCCCCCTTCTCAGTGGAGTAGTGCTGCCCCACCGAGGGTATAGGACCCCTTACTCCCTGATACTCTGGTTGTGATTTGCCAGAGTCTTTAGCAGGATGTGAAGGTTTAGTTGGTTTCGACCCTACTGACTTGTTTATGCCAGCAGGGCCTTTGGGAACGGGTTTGCCCGAGGACACTGAGTGTGATGTCTCAGTGCCCTCCATTGGCCGTTGTTTTGGGGCCAAAGATTGGCTTATGATCCTGAGGGTGTCGGCAGTCAGGGTCTGTTGTTGTTGCCCCCTTTTGTCAGGCTTAGGGGCAGAGGTCTCAGTGGCGAGTGGCTTGGGTTGAGCCACCTTCCTGGACCCCTGTCCCTTCTTCCTCTTCACCTTTTTGGTGGGAGAGGGAATTGGTGAAACAATGTTGTCACCCTGGATAGCAGTCAACATATATGTGGTCAGGGCGACAGGTGTAACCTCATTAGGGTCACGTGAGTAGTTTGCCTTATGTAAGACATCAGGTTCAAAGCCGACACTGTCAGGCTTGAAGTACTCAGACCCTAGTAGGTCATTCAGGGCGCAGGAAATGAATCTAGGGTAAGACATGTGTTTTTGCCTAGACTTCCCACCCAATTTGCCTATGAGGTCCCTGAAGATAATTTCTCCAAGGTCAATCTTTTTACCCTCAATGAGACAGTACACTATCATTGATTGAGTAGTGTTCAGTTGCTCAGTTGAGGACTTATTCCCCCCGAGGACCTGAATAACGAATGTCATCAGGATCCTCCAAGGGGCAGGGAACCATGTTTTAATGATGGGGGCTTTGTTCAGTAGGGCCCCTGGAGCAATATCAGGATGATTTTTATCATATGGCCCTAGTTCTAAGAGGAGTTGTTTAACCTCCTCTTCAGTGGGTGGGGCAACAAAAGTCTTAGTGTAGTCAAGGCCAGTGGCTTTGACAAAGGTTTTATAGTCAAGAACAAGGGACTTTGTCCCATTCTTCACTGAGAACTTAATTTTGGCCTCCTTTGGTGCATCAGGGTTTTCAACCACCGCTGAGCACCAAAATTCTCTCAAGTAGTCATGATAGATGACTGAGGGGGTCTTTGTGAATGTGGTGGTGAGAAAACAGTTTTGTAGAAACTTCACCACATCCCTGTAAGCAGGGAACCCTTCAGGGTAGGCAAAGTTTCCCACCACATTGTTTTTGGTAAGGTCTACGCTTTCCATTTGGAATTCCACATTTGGTGCGTATTTTATGACCTTAGAAGATGCCATTATAGTTTTAAAAGGTCTGGTTTTGAATAAAGAAGAAGCACACACAGATTTTTGAAAGCAAAAAGTTCTTGAAATAATTTTGCAAGAGTTTTGTTAAGATTTTAAAGCGTGTGTGTGTGTTCTTCTTTGTGGGGGTATTTATAGGGTGGGAATTAGGGTAGTGATGTTGCGGATACCAAAGGTTTAATTTATTTAACCGAAACGGCATAATAATGTTGGTTTGATATCCGCATTAAATATCACGATTCCCATTACCCTTTTTTCTCTCACATCGTGGGTGAACAGTTGTGCGGCTCTGCAAATAATGCACTTTTGCAGAGTAAAAATCATCACAACTTTTGTGTGTGAGGGAGCATTTAATGCTCAGTGGTGTTTGGTGAGAGAGATATGGGGGCCCAAGGAGTGGATGCCAGTTGTGTAAGTGACATATATTCCTATATTTAATAGGATTCAGTTACCTACCTGGGACATTAACTAACTAAGTACTTAGAGCATTTAGTTAGGGTATTCAATGCCATTTTTCATCCTGAGCCCCCTGAATGAATTTTCATTAAAAAAAACTTTCAGGAAGAGTGTGATCAGGGACCTAGAGAATTTACATCAGGTTGGAACACATTTGATCAGTTTCCTGATTCTATGTCCAACATGCCCAGTTCAGCTTTCAATCTTGTGAAAGTGGGTTCATCTAAAGGTTTTGTGAAGATATCAGCTAGCTGATATTCAGTGGGGATGAAGTGTAGTTCAATTTCACCATTAGTGATGTGATCCCTGATGAAGTGGTATCTGATGTCAATGTGTTTGGTTCTTTGATGAAGTACTGGATTGTTTGAGATGGCTATGGCACTTGTATTATCACAAAAGATAGGTACCATCTTATACTGAATGCCATAGTCACTCAGTTGGCTCTTCATCCATAGTACATTTGCACAACATCCTGCAGCAGCCATATATTCAGCTTCAGCTGAGGACATGGCCATTGACTGTTGTTTCTTTGTACTCCAACACACAAGTTTACCACCAAGAAATTGGTAGGATCCTGAAGTACTTTTCCTATCCATATTACATCCTGCATAGTCAGAGTCAGTGTACCCTTTGAGATCAAATCCTGAACATTTTGGGTAATACAAACCAAGGTTTGGAGTACCCTTCAGGTACCTGATGATTCTCTTAACAGCAGTGAGATGTGATTCTTTAGGGTCAGCCTGGTATCTTGTACACAGGCAAACTGAGAATTGGATATCAGGCCTGAGGTAAGTAAGTACATCAGGGAACCAATCATTCCTCTGTATTGGGTTTGATTCACTGATTTTCCAGTGAGATCAGGGCCAAGTTTGTTTGGAGGAACCATAGGAGTTTTTACTGAAGAGCAGTCAGTGAGCTCATACTTCTTCAGTAGGTTCCTGAGGTATTTTTCTTGGCAAATGGATATTCCTTTTTCAGTTTGTTTAATTTGGAGTCCAAGAAAGTATGTGAGTTCACCCATCATGCTCATTTCAAACTTTATGGTCATCAGTTTCTCAAACTGTTTGCAAAGTTTGTAACTTGTTGAGCCAAAGATGATGTCATCAACATATACTTGGACAAGAATGACATCATCCTTCCTCTGACAAACTTGTTTTGGATCAGGAAGGCTGAAAGAGTTTCATACCATGCCCTGGGTGCTTGTTTCAATCCATAAAGGGCTTTGTTATGCTTGTAGACATGGTTAGGGTATTCACTACTTTCGAAACCAGGAGGCTGTTGCACATAAACATCTTCTTTGATGTTACCATTCAGGAATGCACTTTTAACATCCATTTGGTAAAGTTTAAAGTTCATGTAAGTTGCATAAGCAAGGAAGATCCTTATGGATTCCATTCTAGCAACTGGTGCAAAGGTTTCCTCATAGTCTATACCTTCCTGTTGATTATATCCTTTGGCAACCAGTCTTGCTTTGTTTTTGATGACTGTGCCATTCTCATCGGTCTTGTTTTTAAAGACCCATTTCATACCAATGATTAAAACACCCTGCGGGCATTCAACAAGGGTCATGACATCATTTCTGTAAAATTGTTCCAATTCATCTCTCATGGCCTGAACCCAACTTTCATAAGTCAGGGCTTCTTTGACATTTTTAGGTTCAATCTCTGAGAGATAGTCAGCATAAAGACATATATTGGCAGTGGCAGCCTTGAGTTTAGCAGCCTTGCTTCTTGTGAGCATGCCTTCAGTGGGTTCACCAATGATGTTCACAAGCTCAATGATTTTGGATCTAGTCCAGCTATCCTGAGGTTTGGGATAGGAATTTGAGCTTGTAGGAGCCTGATTAGGTTCAGACTCAGGAACATGAGGTAACTCATCAATATGTGCTTCAGTGACTACTGTAGGAGCAATTTGTTCTGAGGGTTCCTGAACAATTTGTTTAGTGGTGTCAGTCTCATTTGAGATAGGCTGAGTTTCAATGATCTCACTGATAGGTGGTTGGGGTAGGTTATGAGGGATGATGTAATAGGAGACGTCAGCATCAGCTTGGTATTGGGTTGAGGGATTGTTCTCAGGATGATACTCATCAGGAGGATATCTTGATGAGTCATCAATACCAATTTCTTCTACTGAGGAATTTGAGAACCTGATGGATTCAGTGCTCTCATCAACAGTAATGTGATAAGTTTCCTCAGTTTGTTGTCTCCTTATGTTGAACACCCTGAAGGCTTTAGAAACCAGAGAATATCCCAGGAAGTATCCATCATCAGCTTTGGCATCAAATTTACCCAAGTGATCCTTGTGATTATGTATAAACACAGGACACCCAAATACATGAAAGTAGCTGATGTCAGGAATCCTTCCTTTGAATATTTCATAAGGAGTCTTGTTATGTCTTTTCACAATGATTGACCTATTTTGAGTGTAGCAGGCTGTTTTAATTGCCTCAGTCCAAAAATGTTTTGAGAGGATTGAGCCATTCAACATTGTTCTTGCTGCCTCAATGAGTGTTCTATTTCTCCTTTCAGCTACTCCATTTTGTTCAGGAGTATAGGAAGAAGTGAAATTTTGAGAAATTCCTTTCTCATCACAAAAACACTCAAGGTCTTGGTTTTTGAATTCAGTGCCATTGTCAGTCCTGATCTGTTTAACTTTGACATCATTTTGATTTTCAATGTTCCTGACAAATGACATGATGATTTCAGCAGCCTGATTCTTCTTGTTCAGGAAGTAAACCCAAGTATATCTTGAGTATTCATCCACAATGACCAGAGTATACTTCTCATGGTGAATGGACATTGGACTGACAGGTCCAAAAAGGTCCATATAAAGAAGATGTAGGCAGCTTTTGATGGAAAAGGTTTGTTTGGTTTTGAATGATGCCCTGTGGTGTTTTCCTTTTTCACAAGCAGAACAAGGCTTGTCTTTGGTATACACCAGGGATGGAAGGCCCAGAACTTTGTTCTGTTTGGCCAGGTTGTTGATGTTCTTGAAGTTGAGATGAGAGAGTCTCCTATGCCATAGCCAGTTGATTGTCTCACTTGCCTTTGAGAATAGACAAGTCCCATTCTGAGTCAGGGATGACATGTCAAGGACATATACATCATCCCTTCTAGGGGCAATCAACACAACTTCCTTATTGGCATTAAAGATGGTCCCTCTCTTGTCATCAAACTGAACTATGTATTTGGCATCACATAGTTGGGAAACACTTATCAGGTTGTACTTGAGACTATTAACATAAGCTATTCTTGTAAAAACTATACCATTGCAGTTTACTGAACCATAACCTTCAGTGGGAGCTGATGAGTTATCACCAAATACTACTTTGGGTCCTGGTTCTTCCACATATTTGTGCAGAAAACTTTTCACACCAGTCATGCTTCTGGAGCATCCACTGTCTAGATGCCAAGTAGGATCCTTGATGTATTTCTGCACAAACAGTAAACTGGGTTAGTTTTTCTTGTTGACCCAATTTCTAGTGGGCTTGGTCCTCATGGACTTTTTGAACTCAGTTAGTGAATCATGGTCTGAAGTTGTGTGACCTGAGCTTCCACATGTTTTACATTTTGTGGAGGTTAATGCCTCAGGTGACTGAGAGGTGTTGGTCTGGTTTTTCCTTCTGGACTGAATAACTTTGTCATGTCCCCTGGTTTCATGGGAGGGATCTCCACAGATGTCACAGCAATCTTTTATCATACAATCATCAGGAAGATGATCATTGAAACCACAGTGAGGACATGGTGAGAAAGGCTTAGCCTTCAGTCTTTGTTTGGAAGGTGTGTCATACTGATAGCCTTGGTTTTTGTATAGACCCCTTGCTTTTAAAGAAGCAGTGTGGGGGATGTGATCACAAGTTCTGTGGTCCTCTTGTTTGCATATCATACAGAACAGGACTTTGTAGCATTTCTCAGTGCTGTGATTTGGATAATTACACAGTTCACATCTCCCTGAGGGTCTGGGTGTGGTTTTTGGTTTGGAAGAACCTGAGGATACTGAGGGCTTTGTAGATTTTGAGTCAGAGTTTTTCTCAGTAGACTCAATTTTCTCACTCAGCATCCTAACAAGTTCAGTAAGCTGATCAACCTTTGAATCAGTGCTTTCATGCTTCACTTCAGTGGGTACTGAAGGTTTTTGGTGTTCAGTGGGTGCAGGAGTAGGTCTTTTCAGAGTAGTCTTTCCTAACCCTGATTTCTCTTTGGGAGAATGTGGTTGATAGACTAATGGTGCAAGGTCAGAATTTGGTTTCGCTCCCTGAAGTTGTTTCAGTGGAGGGAGTGGTGAATCAGACTTAGACTCAGTGATGGACTCAGTAGGACTAAGTTCATCAGTGACTCCTAGCAGCTCCTTGATAGCCTGACTTTCAGGCTCCAAAATTCTTCCAGTATTGAAATTTGGCATTTTACTATCAGGATTGTTTCTTTCAATCCAATCACTGGGTTTGGGAGCAAGTTCTTTGCTAGAGAGTATGTTGGTTAATAGAAAAGTTGTAGAATGGCTACTCTCCCCAGAAACTTCAGTGAGTTGATCATCACCCAGACCTGCCTTTTTGGGGCTGGGTGTGAGACTCAGTGTTTCATAAAGTTTGGGGTTTTTCTGAGTCCATTTCCAAATAATTTCCTTTTCTTTCTTAAGTTCTTCCTGAAGAGCTTGATTTTGTTTTACAAGTTCAGAGTTTTGAATTTGAAGTGTAACACTTTCAAGCTTGGCTTGTTTTAAAGCAAGTAATTCATCTCTACAATGATTTAATTCAAAACTCAGTTTGTTAAATTTTGAAAACAAATTAAGTCTTTGCTCTTCAACATACTTAAGATCAACATTAATATAATCTAAGTAAGATTTCCAATCATCATTATGATCCATAGAAAGTAAAAGATTTACCTTCCTCATAGTGATGTTAACCCATTCACTATTTCTTGCATGACTCTTCCCCACAGCAAGTTTGTTGTCATCTGACAGAGCCATCAGGGCACTGATGTGAACTTCATCATCATTAGAGGACACTTCAACCTCATCCCAGTCATAAGTTTCAGCAACAAGTCCTTTGTTCTTGGCTTGAGAAGGCTTTGGAGCCTGAGTGACTGTAGAGGATGATTCAAGAAGGGCAAGTTTAGCTTTTGCCTTTCTATACTTGGCTTCAAAGTCAATTTGAAGGACTTTTTCAAATCTCTGACTAGACTGAAGCATCTTTGGTTGAAATTTTCTGGGGCCTGAAAAAGAGTTATTTCCTGAAAATTTGAAGGATGGTTCTGAGGTGGTTTTTGAAAAACAATCTTTAGCAAAATGTCCCATTTTACCACATTTGAAACATTCAGTATTATCATTTGCTTTTGAAGGGAATTTGTTTTTCTTGAAAACTCTTTTTGAATTAGCAAGGAGTGCTCTTTGAAATTCAATTTGAAGATCATTCAGGTACTCCTCACTGGTTCTTTGGTCAACCTCATCATCAGAACCATCCTGAAAATCCTGCACAACACCTTTAGATAGAAAGCAGTTGATATAGGTGAAATTGTCAAGGCCTTTTTGGTCTCCTGAGCTTTACCAGGGTATCTCCTGGTGATAAGATTGTCCTCATAGACAAACTTCCCATAGATGGCAGGGAGCTCAAGGTTCTGAATGTGGTTTGCATTTCTCAATCCCTGAGAGAAGTTTAACCACTTCTCAGGGAGACTGTTGACAAAACCAACATTGATCTCATGTTTTGACAGTATAACACCATCATTGGTCAGCTCATTCAGTAGGGTCTTATACCGAGTATAAGTCTTAGAGAGACTTTCAGAATCCTTGGCCCTGAAGGTATTGAATTCAAGCTTCAGGTCCATGATTCTATTCTCTTTGGTATCAGAGGGCCCTTCATAGCTATGAACCAGGTCAGTCCATGTCTGCTGGGCAGTGGGACAGTTGATCACTGATTCCATTATATCATCAGGAAGGCATGATATAATGATGCTTTTCAGGTGCTGGTCTTGATTGACCACCCTCCTTTCATCTGGGGTCCACTGAGCTTCAGGTTTAATTAAACCTTGGGCAGTTGTTGGGACATATGGACCATAATTAATCAACTTAATGTAATAAGGTTCCATCCCAGTTAAGTAGCAAAGCATTCGCTTTTTCCACTTATTAAATTTGCCAACTTCAAGTCGAGGGGCAGTTGCTGAATAACTTCCACCCTTTTGTCGACAAGTTGGGGAACATCTATGTCAGTCATAGTGGGATCTTGATTTTAAAAACTTGAGCACTCTTAAGTTTTGAAAACAGGTTTAAGTTTTACAAATCAGAGGCTTTGATACCACTTGTTGGTCCCTTTTACTTGGTTAACTATAACTAAAGAGCTAAAGTAACCAAGTTCTATGACATTTAACAAAGATGTGTAAAATGATTAACAATAAAGTAACGTAAATATAAGAGACAATATTTTCCAACGTTTAATTCTTTATTAGAAGTTAATCAAAAAGAATCGTACCCAAGTGTTTGCGGAATAACACTTGGGATTGAAAACGACAAGTATGGTATAGACTCCTCACTAAACTCAAATCAATGTTGAGTAACAACTTTCAGGACCCACTGAGCTATCTCAGGGGTTAAGTTGTTATTTGGAGGAGTAAAAGTGGTTTGTGAATGCTTTGCATTAATTGCACAAACTTGTCAACTTTTACTCCTCTCTTATGCTACCTATTTATACACAAGTATAGAACAACTAGTTATACATTGGATATAAACCTTCCTTAACAATATCTTGAAAGATATTATTTTTCTGGCAATGAACCTTCATTGAGTTAAGTCCAAAAGGCACTTTCTGATGACAACCTGGTTTTAGCCATTTGAGGAAAGTTTGACCTTAAAGTGATAAAGCACTTTAGTGAAACGGATCAAACTTTCCCGCCCAGTCCCGCCAAAACTTCAGTCTTCTAGTCATAAGTCTTTAGTACCATGAAGTTGTTGAGGAGTCATGGGGTTCAGTGAGTTATTGTCATCCTCACTGAACCCATCACCTTCTTCTTGGCTTAGATCACACTTCACTGAGTTCCGCCTCACTGAATGGAGAACCTTTCTTCTTAGGCTCGGTCTAAGCATCATGAAGATGACTCACTGAGTTACTGTTCACTCAGTGACTTGTATATACTTAGGTTATTTTACGTTCAAATCCTTGTTAGAAGAAGATTGGGGAATTCAGTGACCCAACAAAATCTTTTCATAACAATATGAAAAGAGCTTCAGATCTACTTGGTTTGATACATACTGATGTGTGTGGACCACTTAGACATGTGTCAAGGAGAGGTGTTGTTTACTTCTTAACTTTTACAGATGATTTCAGCCATTATGATTATGTTTATTTACTTAAGCATAAACATGAGGTGTTTGAAACATTTAAAGTTTTCAAAGCAGAAGTAGAATTGCAATTAGGAAAGAAGATTAAAGCTCTTTGTTCTGATCGAGGTGGTGAATACCTTAGTCAAGATTTTAAAGATTTCTTAACTGAGAATGGAATTGTCCAGAATCTCACATCTCCATATCCTCCACAACAAAATGGTGTATCTGAGAGAAGGAATCGTACATTGTTGGACATGGTTCGATCAATGTATAATCTTACTAATCTTCCTTTGTCTTTTTGGGATTATGCTCTTGAATTAGCTGTTCGTATTTTGAATATGGTTCCCACGAAGAAGGTTGATAAGACACCATATGAGATGTGGACTGGAAAAGCTCCAAACTTGTCTTATTTAAAGGTCTGGGGTTGTGAGGCGTATGTTAAACATGACTCACAAGATAAACTCCAACAAAGATCTGTAAAGTGCATTTTTGTAGGATACCCTAAGGAAACAATGGGTTACTACTTTTACTACACCTGAGAACAAAGTGTTTGTTGCTAGGTATGGTGACTTTCTTGAAAGTGATTTTGTATCTCAAGAAGTCAGTGGGAGAGTATACGATCTAGAATATGATCTAGATAATGCATTACCTTCAGAAAACACTAGCACACTTCCTGTAGAACCTGAAAGTCTAGGTCCTCCACCGGAAGTTGATGTAGTTCCCATTCGCAGATCTTCAAGATCTGTGAAAGCTCCTGACCGTCTATGTCTTAATGTAGAGGTTGATGAGAATTTACTAGGGGATCTTAATGAACCTACTAGTTATAGAGCTGTCATTAATAGTCCTGAAAAGGAAAAATGGAAAGCTGCTATGGATGGAGAAATACAATCCATGCATGATAATGAAGTTTGGGAAGAAGTAGACCTCCCTCCTGGTGCCAAGGTAGTTGGGAGTAAATGGCTCTACAAGATTAAGACTGACATGGATGAAAATGCACACACTTATAAGGCTCGTCTAGTTGCTAAAGGTTTTACTCAAACTTTTAGAATTGATTACGAGGAGACTTTTTCTCCTGTAGTAGACATAAGAGCTATAAGGATTCTCATAGCTATAGCAGCGTACTATGAATATGAGATATGGCAAATGGATGTGAAAATCGCTTTCTTAAATGGTCATCTAGATGAAGACATCTATATGGTACAACCAGAAGGGTTTGAAAATCCAAAGTTTCCAAATCGTGTATGCAAACTTCAAAGATCCATTTATGGATTGAAGCAAGCATCACGACAATGGAACAAGAGATTTGATACTGAAATCAAAAGGTTTGGATTTACTCAGAATCTTGATGAGCCATGTGTGTATCACAAAGCTAGTAGGAGTGATAATGCAATTTTCCTAATTTTATATGTTGATGACATATTGATCATGGGAAAAGACATTCCAAGTTTGCAAAAGGTTAAGACATATCTTGGAAAGTGCTTTTCTATGAAAGATTTAGGAGAAGCTGCATACATTCTGGGAATCAAAATCTATAGAGATAGATCAAGGCGGTTAATTGGATTAAGTCAAAGTGCTTACATTGACAAAATATTGAAAAGATTCAATATGCAAAATTCCAAGAAAGGATATTTGCCGATGGAAGTAAAACATTGGTTATGTGATGAGTTTTGTGCTTCAACACCTGCTGAGGTGGCTCGCATGAGTAAAGTTCCTTATGCTTCGGCTGTAGGATCTATTATGTATGCGGTAAAATGCACAAGGCCAGATGTGGCGTTTGCTCAAAATATTACCAGTCAATTTCAACAGAATCCAGGTGAAAAACATTGGATTGCTGTTAAGCATATTCTTAAGTATTTAAGAAATACAAAAGATATGTTTTTGGTATATGGTGGAGAACCAGCTGCAGAACTTTGTGTTACAGGTTTCTGCGATGCGTCCTTTCAAAGTAATAAAGATGATTCGAAGTCTCAGACGGGTTATGTATTTGTTATCAATGGAGGAGCAGTAGACTGGAGGAGCAAGAAGCAGAGTACAATTGCGATGTCTGCAATAGAAGCTGAATACATTGCTGCTTCAGAAGCTGCTATGGAGGCTGTTTGGATTAGGAAATTCGTTTCAGGGCTTGGTGTTATGCCTTCAATTGAATTACCTCTTAGTATGTATTGTGACAATTCTGCTGCAATCATATTTGCCAATGAACCTAAAGTCATGAGAGGCACCAGACATTTTCTACGGAAGTATCACTTTGTTCGTGAAAAGGTTAACGAAGGTGAAATAAATCTGCTGAAAGTTCACACAGATGATAACTTAGCTGATCCATTCACTAAGGCTTTGGCGAAAGAAAAGCTTAATGAATTGTCCAATGGAATTGGACTTAAATTAGCTAGTAGTTTCATGCATAACTATGATTAGTATTTGGATAAAGGATATTGTAAACAATTATTATTTAATGAAATAAAGTATGTTGGTATGTTTATTTCTATTGTTAATTATTGTTGTCCTATTTTTGCATGTTTAAATCCATGAATAAGAGTTATTCTAAATTGTCCGTTGTCAGTTAATAATATGGGAATATTATTAAATTAAGACAAATCTGAAGATTGGTATAATATACTTAAAGTATATTGATGCGTAGTCATACCATTTCAGACAATATTCAATGATACTGAATATAGGACTTATCCCGACTATATGATGTTACTTTATGGATCTTGTCATTAAGTAAATCATAAGAAGTTATCCTTAGACTTGAGATACAAGATAACGGTCATGAATGTAGTACATTTTTGTGGAGCAACTTAACGCTATACGTAACTGGTAGTCATAAGGGTTGTTTTCGGAAGTGTTACAAAGTTTGTGTGTTTTGCTTGTAATCAATAAAGAATTTGTTCCTTCAAATTAATTTTTGGAGTTTAATACTACTGGGCCCCTCGTAGGGTTGTCAAGGTGTTTGCGTGGCCACACCCAAGGTCTTTCCTGAAAGGTTCAGAAGATTTGGTAATCTTGTTAATTTCTAACAACGAGAAACAGAATGGTTAATTAAGGAATGACCTAGATCCATATCCTTATTAACATGGTATTAGTAACAAAGGGATAATAATAATGAGAAATCATTAAAAGGTTTTCCAGGAGCCTTACTCGAGTTGTACTAGAGGCATCGGCGTGTTGCAAGACGCTAACCGATGTGATCACACTATTATGATATGTCTAAGTGGGAGTTGTTAGTTTTATAGACATTATAATAATAGTCGTTTGTTAGGATAGAACTCGAGATCACGGGATTGCACACAATACGTATGAAGAGTAAAAAAAAATAATTATTTATAAATGTTATATATAATTATTAATAAACACAAAACTAGTAACGACCGTTAGTATTTAACGGAGAATGACTAACGACCGTTAGACGAATATTAAGAAAGTAATACTAATGAATATTTGGAAACAAGGGAAGGTTCCGGAATCCCTTGGGGGACTCCAAACCGATCGGCCAAGGGGGATAACCCACCTCCTTTGTGCCTTGAGCTCCAAGTATTCAATAGTATATAAACAAACCCAATGTGCATTGTTTTCTTATAACTTGTACACACACATCTTGGTGTTTTCTCTCATTCTCTTGTCCCAAAGTCGATCCATCTAAATAATCCCTTAAGGGATTCGATTTTTATAGATCAAATAAGTTTTGTGTTTAATTTACTTGCATAAACTTTTTCTTGAATTAGTACGTGTGTACAAGAACGTGATTCAAACACATTATTGTTTGATTCTTGGATTGAATTACAAAAGAGGTAAGGGGTAATTCTTATAATCCACATAAACCCTAATTAGGGTTCTTGATTGAAGATTGCAATTTGATTCTTGTTTGGGCTAGAATTACAAAGACATATTTACTATTTATTATTGATTAATTAATTACATGTCATATGATCTTGTTATAATTGCTTCCGCTTTGCGCACTTGATGTACTTGGTTTATTTTATATGAATGTCATGATATCATAATTCCAACAATAATTACGTTTAATTTCTACAATTTGATAACCAAACATGACAAAACAAAACCACATGTGATTTTAAAGGAACATGCTATAGAAGGTCTTAAAAAAAAACCATGTTCTCCATATTTCTTTCTCTCTCTTGGTGAATTCGGCGATCAAAGTAAAAACCCTAATTTTCTTCGAGTCACCTAATTCCAAATCGTCTAATTGATTTCCAATCGTTAGTTGCATCATTATTGGTCATTGGTTAATCCTAGGGTTGTTCATTGGCCAATTTAGTGTGTTTAAATCGGTGTTGGTTTATTTATTCAATTAGGGTTTAAAATTTTCCTAAGGTTTTGATTTTAATTTGTTGGTTCATGTTGGGTTGTACTTATTGCTAATTGTTTGTTCTTGTTTTATTTGATTTGGGAATTGGTTCCTTCTCAATTGTTAATACTTAGATTAACTTTTGAGGTTCAAATTAATCTAACCGATTTTAGGGTTTGTGACATTCATTTTTATTTAGTCGGTTTGTTGAGTGTTTGTTGGTCTTAATTTGATTCCAATTAGGTCAGTTTGGGGGTTTACTTGGTATTAATTCTACGGCGTTCGAGGTTGAAAGAACTTGGTATTAATTGTGAAGAGTGTGTAGTTACTACTACTTATGTGCATGATGCATATGAACAATATGATTATATCATGAGTTCAAGTACTGTTATTGAGTGGAGAATAACACGGATGATGAGGACGAGAGTGAAAATACTAAAGTGGAGTAGGACAAGGATGATAAGGACGAAGCAAAGATGGTTGATCTCAAGATCGTTGTCTATCACATTTTTATTGGTTATCTTTAGTCAAATGTAGGTTATTGATTTTCATTATGATGTAGTTTTGCCTATGTAAGGGGTTGATATGCGGGAAATACCCATATCCTATGCACTTAACTGTTTAATAATATATTTACCTGGATAAAACCCTTTACTCAGGAAAAAACCACATGTGATTTTACCTATGAGCGTTGATCAACATGACTAATTCATGTGCCTAAAGTTGCAACTAAAAAATAGATAAAAGGCATGTGGCAATATCAAAGGTAAATGTTATGAGTGAGAAATTGTTATGAGTGAGAAATTGTGTAATTCACTTGTCAAACATGAAATTATTTAGGCACAATATTAGTCATGTGAATTAGGTCTTTAAATCATTTTCCTTTACCTATAACTTCTTCTTCTTCTTCTTCTTCTTCTTCTTCTTCTTCTTCTTCTTCTTCTTCTTATGCATTTGTTTTATCCATAATCTAATTTTTGTCATCAACATCTTTTCCTTTCAAAACTTGTTCGTTTAACTGATATTCATCCAATGTATAACTAATCGAGCAAAGAAAGGATTCCGAGGATGGGCCGGCCCATATCCTAACATCGTTTATGAGGAGCTAGACGACAAAGCCTCTTCCTCAGATAAAGATGTCTCCGACTCAACTTTTTGATTCTTGACATACACTTCATACTATCCTAATTAAACTTTTGAAGAGAAATCACACTTTAAGGAGAAAAAAAAAAAAAAAAAAAAAAAAAAAAAAAAAAAAAGTGACTATCTTGGGATAACTCACATAAAGGACATTTCAAGTTACCAATATTCATCCATCTAGTCGGCCTATCCTGAGTTTTTAACTTTTGGTTAACACAAAGCAAAAGGATAAATGGATGTCTAGGAATATTTTGTCTATACCAAATGAATTTGACCAAGGAAAGTGGTGTTAATTACTTCAGACATATCATTCCATACACTTTTAACAGAGAAAGCACTAATTTTAAACTGACTTAGAAAATAACAAAATCCAATTCAATGACAAAATTTATCCATTGATCTTTGACAAATTAAAGACAAAAAAGACAGAGTGTTAGCTTAAAATTATTAGTAAGTTCTTCCTTGATTAGTACAAACACATGTAATATATGCACTAAAAGTTGTATGAAGAATCTTTCATGTATGTCAAAAACTGCATAAACTTACTATTTAAATCATGTAGTAGATGATGTTGTCAATCGCGCATATATTCTCCTCAAATCTACATATCATTTATGTTTTTTTTACAAAGCAAGGAATCTTCGCTTCACAACCACTGGTCCATCTTATTTCTCATTCTCACCTATACATTGGCATTATATAAACCTCTTAAATTCACTTCATCCGAACAATTGTTTCCCTTTTTTAAGGCTTCAATACTGGTATGCTTTCTTACGGTTAATTGGTTACTTTTGTTATACTGTATCAGTTACATTCTAATTCAATTGCATGCAGGAGTTTGTGGTATTTTTACGTAGTTTCAGCATGTTATTTGGTTATCTTCATTTCATGCATTATAAGGTTTTATACATACATGAAAATTAGTTAGGGGTTAGAAGCTAAATTACTAGTTTTGGCCATTTGAGTTTATAGCTTATTTTCCCCAAGCTGGTTTTTCATGTTGACGTGATTCTAAAATATACGTACATCCATCTTTATAGTTAAGGCCCAAATTAAATATCGCTTTCTTGTTTAAGGTTAGCCCGATTACGTAACTTTCTAGTTGTTCCTCAAATTTGTTACTAGATTCGTATCATAATAAACGTCTAACGATACACACACAATTTTTAAAAAAAAAAAAAAAAAAAAAAAAAAAAAACAAGATTAAGAGCTTAGCATAGTACTTTAACCGAATTAGACTTTCATGCTTCAACCATTAGTCTATGTTTCATAGGTCAATTTCCCCTAGGTATGATGCTATTGTTTTTTTCTTTCTGTTGAATTATGATTTTTTCTTGGTTGCTGGAATAGTTGTTTCTATAATGGCGATGGACGATGGAGAACTCAATTTTTCAAATCACGGGATGTTTTTAGGTTCAAATGTGGGTGATATCCCGAACAGTGGTTCAATGACTAGTTTCTTTGATGATATCTTTAATGATGCGCGTGCTTGTACTCATACTCACACATGTAACCCACCCGGTCCCGTTTCCTCCCACACACACACATGTTACCATGTGCACACCAAAATTATACCTCCTATGAGCAATGATGAGAAGATCCCAGCTGAGGACACTGCTGATTCCTCCGAGAAGAAAGGGAAACAACACTCAAAAGGGAATAGGGATGCCGTGAAAAAGTACCGCGACAAGAAGAAAGCACGGGCTGCTTCATTGGAAGATGAAGTAGTTAGATTGAGAGCGATAAATCAACAACTAATAAAGAGAGTTCAAAGTCAGGTGTTGTTGGAAACCGAAGTACGCAGGCTTAAGTCTTTGCTTGTTGATACGAGAGGTAGAATTGATGGTGAACTCGGGTGTTTTCCATATCAAAAGCAAAATCCAGTTAATCCAAATTTGGGTGGTGGGCTCTTGTTGAATACTTGTGATATGCAGCGGACCGCATCAATGCACCGTGATCCACATGTTGATGGTTGTGACTTGGATCTGGAATGTATAAGGAGCCAAGGTTCATCATTGCTCAATGAGGTTTCAGGATGTGGAGCTAACAATGGTCATGTAATTGCCAAGCCTTCTTGTGAAACTAAAAGAAAAGGTACATAAAAACCACTAATGTGCTCTTTTGCTTAGGTAAATTCTTTATGGTTTATATTTAGTTTGAGTTTTGATAGTTAAAGTTGATCGATATAAGTAAAATAATGGGTCTGATTTGCAAGTTGCTAAACAATGTTGGTGACTTGGTTCATATCTAGGTTAGACCAAGTATCAAATAATATTGGCTTTTCATTATACTTTTGGCCTTTTAATTTGTTACAAACTTGAATAGCTTTTTTCTTTTCTCCTGTTTGGGAATTTGGTGTGGGCGGTAAGAAAGAATAATCAAATGATTCATTATGTCAGAAAGAATAAAAGCTGTTTTGTTTTATATGAATGATTGAAATGAGTCAACGAAGTTGATTCCTATTGGTGAAATTCAATTATTCATTTTCTGCTATAGAAAACAATATAATGTATCATTTTTTGAATCTTCAACAGCCTGAATGATTTTATTTTACTTTCTAATAATTTACAAAAAATATATATATAATACTCTATTATATGTTTAATTTAATAGTTTCTTGATGGTTAGGTTAGGTTATTTCCTTTTTGTTCTCTATTGAATTATGCATTAGCAGCAGTTCCAAAAAAATTGTATGCATGCATTAAAGCAATAAGCATTTTAGTTTACAGTATAGTGAATTAAGTAATAAAAGATCTAATAAGAAATAGTTTTTGGCAATTTTAACTAGCTAGCATTCTTTACTTTTAACAATATCCTTAATTATCAATTTTGCTTGAACTACAAGTACAAAAAACATACGGTGTATCAAACTTAATTTACAAGCATGTATACATGATACAAGAACTGAATTAATCATTCGTTATTCGCCAATAATGCGTATTCATTTTCTAATACGTTTTCCTTATATAATAGGTGATTCTTCAGCAACATCCTGATGAATTGCATTGTGGATTGCAACGTCGATTCTTCTTTGGTTTATATTAACTTCAAAAACCTATATGCCAAGTCACTGTTATTTTGTATCTCCTTTTAATGTTATTTCTTGTTGTTTCAGTTGGGTTTTTGTATTTATGTTTTTCCAAATAATGTGGTACTGGAAGCTATGTTTGCCATGCTAATATCATAATCTATCAGCAGCTAGTGGTATCTATTACTATTAGAGTATTAGTCCAACCGATTGTATGCATATATGGGCTTATTATATTTGTTTATTTGTTATTATTACGCTTAGCCCATAATAGTTGGTTTATGTCTCAAGCTAGGGGTGTTCATGGTTCGGGTAATAAACCGAATAAACTGAAAACCGAACCGAACCTGTTGGAACCATACTTTTGTATTTTGTCAAGTCTCGGTCATTTCATTTTGTAATAGGTTGCTTAAGTATTGTTTATGATTATTGTTTAGTTAATGGGCAACATGTAAAAGCCCATGAGGCCTTAAAAGCCCACGTATGAAAGGATAAGGGAGGAAGGGAGTGTTGCCCTAGCTCCTCCCTTATAAATAGAAACCTTATGTTACATTTTATTTTGTTGGTTATTTGATTATCTTAGTAAAACTCTTGCACTCTCACCTTTCATATTGTCTTATAATCAACCACCTCTCATTCTCATCTTATTTCTTTATCAATCATACTTGTGTTTACATAAATAGTGACCTAACAAGTGGTATCATTCGCCTACTAGAAGTTTGAAGTGAGTTTCTTTGGTTAACGTGGGGATTGGTGCTTATTTCTTCATCTTTTTGCATTTTTTCTTTGTTTCTTTCACTCAAATCTTGAAGCTTGGATAAGTTTCAAGGTTGATATAGTGATTTGAAGCTTAGTTGTTGCATAAAGTTGTGATTTTTTAAGGTTTTTTTAAGGTTTTATAGCTTCTTTTATATTGGAAAACTAGTTTTTGGTAGCTACATCTTATAAAGTTAAGGTTTTCTTAGTATTGGTGAAGTTATTTGATCAAAAGTACCTTATTTCTAAGCATTTTTTCATCAAAAAGTCATTATTTTGGATGAACAGTACGTTTTACGCGTAAAGTGGTCGAAAAAAGTACTATTTCCGGCTGTCTACAGTGTTTTTTGGTCGGTTTACGCATAAGTCTAGGCCAAAACCCTTTTCTTACGCGTAAAATTGGTCTAAACCCTTTTCTTACGCGTAAAATAGACCAAAACCCTTTTCTTACGCGTTAAATTGGTTAAAACCCTGATCCTACGCGTAAAGCGCTCTTCTACGCCTTAAACCTACGCTTAAGTTTGATTCTACGCGTAAGTCAGAGTTACGCGTAACTTGCCAGAGTTTACGCGTAAGCTTCATCAACGATCTTCTCCTCGTGTAACGGTGACTCAGTACTTCCCTAGCTTGGATAAGTTAGTGGAATACTTCGACTACGGTTATCTTTCACGCTTGGATAAGTTTGAAAGATTTGTTTGGTTGTTTAAACCTTACGCATAAGTCTAAACTTACGCATAAGCCTAAACTTACGCGTAAAGAGAAAACTTACGCATAAACTATTAGTTTACGCATAATCTACTCTTTACGCATAACTTAAAGTTTACGCGTAAGATTAAGTTACGCGTAAGAATTGAACTTATCCCAAGGATTTTGCAACTTACTCAAAGGAACGTGCATTTCATTCTTCTACAAAGATCCATTTCTACACAAGTGTTCTAAGATTTCTCAACCACCTAATCACTACTTCCCTCACTCTTATCCTCAGCAACAACAACCTCAGCAGTATCAGCAACAACAACCTCAGCAGTATCAGCAACAACAATACCTTCTGCACATAATGAATCCACAACCTCCTAAATACAATCCACAACAACATTACCTAATGATGCAACAACAGCTCATTCCTCAACAACAATCATATCAAGTGCCACTACAAAACACTCAGTTTTCCTCCAAACAACCTCACTGGTTTGACAGAATGTGTGAAGTTATTACAACTCAACAATCCCGACATGAGGCAGGATCACTTGAAACACCTCCAATGCTTACACCTGGAAACTATGTGCAATGGTCAAGTCGATTCTTACGATTTCTTGAACTAAAGAAACCTCATGGGAAATTCTTGAAGCAAGTGATACTTGAAGGACCATTTGAGTGGCCAACAAGATTTGAAGCTGGTGATCCACATGCTGATCCTCCACGTCCTCCTGGTGATAGACCCCTTCCAGAATCTGCACTCACTGAAGAACAGAAACTACATCGTGAAGCTGATCAGTATGCAATGGCTTATATACTTCAAGGTATACCTAATCCGATCTATCGAAGTGTCGATGCTCAGAAAACAGCCAAAGCTATGTGGGAACACGTTCATCTCCTAATGGAAGGAACTCAATTGAACAAAGATGACATGGAATCCAAGCTTTACATGGAATACACTGACATCACAATTGAACCTGGAGAGTCACTTGAATCCTACTATCATCGTTTCACAAATGTGGTCAATGATCTGGAATGTCACAAAATCACAGTACCAAGGATCGCTGTGAACTCCAAATTTGTTGGTAGTCTTGGCCCTGATTGGCATAAATATGTGACATTTGTTCGTCAAACGAAGAATCTTCATGATGCTCCATATGGTTTGTTGTATGACTTTCTGAAACACCATGAACCTGAAGTAGAAAAAGATCGAGCTCTACGAGGAGGTTACACACCCACAACAACACCAAATTCTTTGGCTCTCGTAGCTCAATCTCCCTATGCTCCACCACCATTGTCAAATCATGCATATGTTCAAGAGCAGAACTACTTCAGTTATCCACAATCTTCCACCTCGAACCAAATGGTCCCTTATGATTCATCTCCACAAGATACTTCTACTCAACTTGTTCCGTCAAACAACAATGATGCTGTGTACTACTCCAACTGCAATGATGATGACGATGATGACTTTAATACGTTGAATCAGGGACTTGCTCTTATTGCTCGTGCTTTCAGCAAATTCTCCAACAAAACGAACAACCGTCAACGTTCATCTTCTAATACCAGGAATCAAGCTGTTGTAAATGATGGAAGAGTGGAAATTCAGAATCGTAACTATGGTAGATCTGGTTCAGGAAGTTATGGGAATGGTCAGAGGTTTGGTAACAATGGAGGGTTCAGGAACAACTCAGGATCTTCTCAACAAAGGTCTGACTCAGTTGCTACAAGGAACTCCACCTCAGGGAATGCAGTTTGGTGCTACAATTGTAATGAACAAGGTCATATTGCTACAGCATGTCCCAAACCGAGAACTCGGGGTAGTAAGTTTCACAAGCAGGCATTACTCATGGCTCTTCAGGATGAAAAAGATGGACATTTCCCTGAACAGGACAACAACTTCATGGCAAATGTGAACAACGATGATGACATGGAAGATCTGGAAGCCAATGCTGCTGTGATGCTTATGGCCAACATGCAGGAACTTAAGCTCAATGATTCAGGTCCAGTGTATGACACTGACGGCTTGTCTCAGGTACATGACCTCAATGAATGCTTTATTAATGAAATAGTCTCACCTTCTGCTTATGAATCAGATATGGCGCAAGTTGTTCCATCTAAATCATCTTCATCATCTCATACAGATGAACAAATAAACACAGTTGTCATATTCGATGATGACACAGTTGTTTCATTTGATGATCCTATTGAGAATGATAAACATGATCATTTCGAACAACATGAACCATCATTTGATCCAGACCCTGATCTCATATTGTTATCAAAACAACTGGATGCTCAACAATTGCAAATAATAAAGTGCAACGAGAAAAACAAAGTTTTGAAAGAACAAAATGCGTCACTTGCAAGAGATATTGAATGTTATAAAATTCAGCTTTCTAATCAGGAAGACAAGATTAAACATGCAAAAAGTTTTGAAAAAGCTTTTCACGATTCCTACAACAAAGAACAAGATCTTCAACGCAAAATGCAAGATTTAATCGAGTCAAACGGAAAGTTGATTTCAAAACTCGAAAGTGAAAAGAGTGAATTGAAAATGCAAGTCGAACGTCTTCAAACAGAACTTTCAAAAACAGAAACAGAATTGTCAAGTTGTCAAAAAGATTTTTGTGAACATAAAATACGAAAAAGGAAGTATATAGATGACTTACTCGGTGATATTGTTGATCTTGAAAAACAATTGAAAGAATTTCGTAACATTGTTTACAAACACGGGAACTCTGTCACAACAATTCAGAAATTTACTTTAAAACTGAGACCCGGTACAGGATTTGCACTTGGCGATTACAACTCAATGTTTCTTCACAATGCATTCAAAGATGTTCCAAAAATTTATAGTATGGACTATTTGCTTGATAATACGATTGTGCGTGCTGTTGTTTTTGATACTGAGGAAGAAGAAGAACTTGAAGACGAGAGTCGGTCAAAAATGAGTAATGTTCAATATTGCACACCATATGACTATTCAAAAAATCCAATTAAATTCGTTACTCAAAAGGATTTACCTGAGAAATCATGGTTTATCGAAGAGTCGTATGTTTCATCTCACAATGAGGCCCCTGTCCAAACTGTAGCACAAATAAATGGTCCTTTACCATCATCCGGTGAACTTTCACCCTTACCAAATAGTGTTCGTGTCTTAAATTATTTCAAAACTTTTATGGAAGACATCGAAATTTTGGAGGAGACAATTGAACGTAATTCTGAAATAAAAATTGAAACGTTTCAATCCGCTTACGAGCGCGAAAAGAGAGATATTTTTCAAAAGCAAATGTTGCCAATTGTCAAACACCTCCGTCTCTGTGCTACACGTTGGGATCAAGAACTTCAAAAGGAGGTCAAACATATGATAAACGTTTTCAATGCTAATAAAAATGAAATTTTGGTTCAAAAGCAAAGAACTAGAGTTTTCAAAAATGATGCTGATCGACTCTTAGAACAAGTTCTCAATGCTGATATTTTGTCTGTTATCATGAATGATCTCTATAATTCTGGTACTTCTATGCTTAAGCATGATCATTGTGTTGATAATAACTTGTTGAATGTGGAAATTGAGACACTGAAACATGAGAATGATAATCTAAGGAAAAAGAATGATGATGTGACAAAACAGTTTTCAAAAGAAATTTGTCAACTCAAACATAGGCTTGAATGGTGTCAATCTCAGAGTCTTAAAATGGAATTGAAACTTCAAAGTCACACTATTTCAAACTCTTGTCAGCTTTGCAAAAACAATGAGTCTTTCAAAAGTTTGTGTCTCAAATACGAGCAAGAAATTGCGGATTTAAAAATTGAAAACGCTGCATTTCTACAAAACCACATCGACAGTAAATATTGCAATGGCATACTTGAGTCAAACATTCAGGATAAGAATCACATCATCATCGAGTTAAAAGAGAAAATAAAGCTACTTGAAAAAGGAAAGATGGTTGACACCACGGTGATCGCACCAGGAATGTATAAATTAGACAAAACTAATAAAGGAAAGGTTATTCAAAATACTAATGTTGATACCTCCACTTCTACAGGACTAGTCTCCCCTAATAGCGTTAGCAGACCCAAGCGACAAAGTAAAAAGAAGAATAGGCTCTGGCAACGTAAGAGAGGATCACTAGAAGCTCAAGGAGTAGAAGATCACCTTAGGAATTTGAATAATACTCATGTTGCATCGGATTTAGATTCTAATCTGGCAAATTCTAATCAAAATCTAAATGTAACGAATGATGTACCTTTAAATGTTTTGAATATTAATGCATCTTGTGTGTTTTGTCGTAAAAGTGTTTCATCTGGTGATCATACTAAATGTATAGCTAATTCTCTTCTTCATCGTCATAAGAAACGTAGGACACGCATTCCTTCTAGGCCCACTACTGCCTCTAAGTCTATCTTAGGAAAGCCGCCTTCTACGGTTTCTAATGAAGTTCAGGTTACCCCCATAGGTGCAGAGAACAAGTCTAGGAATCAGCCAAACACTAGTGAATACACCATTAAGAAAGCTCGAACCAGTTGGAATTGGCAACGTTGGTTACAACACAAACCTGATTTTAAATGGATTCCTAAATTATTGAATACTTGTGCTTCTAACCAACTGGAACCCGCAGTTTCTTTGGGTTCCACCCTTACTTCTGTTCCATCCGTGTCCTCTTCTTGTGATGCAGGTGGTGCAGATTGTTCTCTGGATTGTTGATAGCGGATGCACCCGACATATGACAGGCAATCTCAAACTGTTACACAACTTTGTCTCAAAGTTCATTGGTACTGTCAGATTCGGGAATGATCATTACGCTTTAATCATGGGATATGGTGACTTTATCAGTGGGAACATCGAAATAAGCCGTGTTTATTATGTGGAAGGCCTTGGACACAACCTTTTCTCTGTTGATCAATTCTGTGATGGGGATCTAGAAGTTGCATTTCGTGAGAAAACTTGCTTTGTTCGTGACTTACAAGGAAACGATCTTATGTCTGGCTCCCGTGGCTCCAATCTTTATACAATTTCAATGTCAGATATGATTGCAACATCTCCGATATGTCTTCTCTCCAAAGCAGAATCAACTAAATCTTGGTTATGGCACAAACGTCTTTCACACTTGAATTTCAAAACTATGACTGACCTTGCTCGTTATAAACTTGTTGAGGGATTTCCAAGATTCCGTTTCACCAAAGATCACTTATGTCCTGCCTGTGAACAAGGAAAAAGTACTCGGGCTCATTTTCCTTCAAAACCTGAGCACAGTACGAATCATGTTCTACAACTGCTT
Organism: Artemisia argyi; assembly: GCA_030686995.1. NCBI lineage: Eukaryota > Viridiplantae > Streptophyta > Magnoliopsida > Asterales > Asteraceae > Artemisia > Artemisia argyi. Next base: position 127,813,314 of record CM060699.1, read on the forward strand.
CATATGGATTTGTGTGGACCGATGCGTGTTCAAAGTATCAACGGTAAACGCTACATACTAGTAATCGTCGATGATTTTTCCAGATGGACTTGGGTTTATTTTCTACGAAGTAAAGATCAGGCTCCTTCTATGATCATCACCTTTCTCACTAAAATTCAAGTTCAGTTACGCAACACGGTCCGAATAGTCAGAACTGACAATGGAACTGAATTCAAGAATCAGACACTTAGGTCTTATTATGAGAAAGTGGGAATTGAACATCAAACATCTATTCCTAGAAGCCCAGAACAGAATGGAGTTGTTGAAAGACGCAACAGGACGTTAGTGGAAGCTGCTAGAACTATGTTGATTAATGCTCAATTACCTGATTACTTGTGGGCAGAAGCTGTTTCAACCGCATGCTATACTCAAAACCGTTGTATGATCACAAAACATCATCGCAAAACACCATATCAAATTGTTCACAAAAGGAAACCGAACATCGATTACTTTCATGTTTTTGGAGCACTCTGCTATCCGAAAAATGACCGTGATGATTTAGGTAAACTTAAAGCAAAGGCTGACATCGGAGTGTTCATTGGATATTGTGAAATTTCTAAAGGTTTTCGGATTTGGAATCGTCGTACTCGTGAAATTCAAGAAACCATTCACGCTAATTTTGATGAACTCACCCAAATGGCTTCTGAGCAACACAGCTTAGGACCCGAATTTAACCATCTTAACTCTCCGGCATCTTCGGCTGAACCATTGCCACTCAACCGCAAAGAATTGGAAACCTTGTTTGCTCCACTGTTTGATGACACAATTGAATACCGTCCTACTGAGGTTCCACCGATTTCCGCTACTCAACCTGACAATATTCATGTACCAGACTCACCTCAACAAACTTCAACAACTGTTGAGAGAGACGGTCCTCCAATTGCTTCACCATCTACAGTAGAACAAACTGTTTCTAACTCCCGCCACTCAGCTGAAGATCCAACACCACTATCAGTTCCACAATCCGCAGAGCATGATCCTGATGCGTTCTTCAATCCGTTTGCACCAGCTACTACAGTTCCTGATATAGCTGAGTCGTCAACACGCAACTTGGATCCTGCCAACATGCGAGATACATATCAACTACACCCTTCAACACACAAATGGACCCGAGACCATCCTCTAGTTCATATTATTGGCCATCCAGATGCACCAGTTATGACAAGACAACGACTTCACACAGATGGAGAAACTTGCATCTACGCACTCACAGTTTGTCATGAAGAACCCAAGAACATTAAAAATGCAATGACTTATGACAACTGGATTGAATCTATGCAAGAGGAATTTCAGCAATTCATAAGATTAGAAGTCTGGGAATTAGTTGAAAGACCTGACGGAGTCTTTGTCATTGGGTTAAAATGGATATGGAAGAATAAGCTTGATGCTGAAGGCACTGTCATACGAAACAAATCACGTCTGGTAGCGAAAGGATACTCTCAACTGGAAGGTCTAGATTTTGCTGAATCCTTTGCTCCAGTGGCTCGACATGAAGCTGTTCGGATCTTTTTGGCCTATGCCGCACACAGGAATATGGTAGTCTTCCAAATGGATGTCAAAACAGCATTTCTTAATGGAGATCTCCGTGAAGAAGTTTATGTTAGCCAACCTGAAGGCTTCGTTGATCCTGAGCGTCCTAATCACGTTTACCGACTCAAAAAGGCACTCTACGGACTCAAGCAAGCCCCACGGGCGTGGTATGACAAACTGTCTACTTTCTTATTGGCCAATAAATTTTCTAAAGGATCAGTGGATCCCACACTATTTACAAAAACCTACGGGGAGGACTTACTTGTTGTTCAAATATATGTCGATGACATCATTTTTGCCTCAACAAACAGAAGTTACTCTAATGATTTTGCAAAATTAATGAAAGATAATTTTGAAATGTCCGTGATGGGTGAACTTTCATTCTTTCTAGGACTTCAAGTTCATCAATCACCCCGTGGAATTTTTATAAATCAGTCTAAATATGCTCTTGAAATTTTAACGAAACATGGAATGATGTCTTGTGATACTTATAATACACCAATGGGCTATACCACAAAACTAGATGCTGATTTACATGGGACTCCAGTTGACCCTACCAAATACCGAAGTATGATTGGGTCCCTCATGTATCTCACAGCTAGTAGACCTGATATAGTATTTGCTGTCTACATGTGCTCCCGCTATCAGTCCAGACCAACTGAAAAACACCTCAGTGAGGTCAAGAGAATCCTTCGATACATAAAGGGAACCATTAACTTGGGGATCTGGTATCCGAAGGATTCTGGCTTTGAACTAATTGCTTTTTCAGATGCTGACCATGCAGGATGTTTAGACACACGCAAAAGTACATCTGGTAGATTACAATTTCTCGGAGACAAACTTGTGTCATGGCAATCTAAGAAGCAGGACTGCACTTCACTGTCGTCTACAGAATCTGAATACGTAGCCATGTCTGCTTGTTGTGCTCAAGTCATTTGGATGAGATCACAACTTAAGGATTATGGCTACCTATTCAACAGGATTCCTATCTACTGTGATTCAAAGAGTGCAATTGCTATCTCCTGCAACACTTTGCATCATTGCAAATCCAAACACATCGATCTCCGATATCATTTCATCAAAGAGCATGTGGAAAGGGGTACAATTGAACTTTATTTTGTTGGAACTGAATACCAATTGGCGGACTTACTTACCAAATCCTTGGCACCATCCAGGTTTGCTAGTTTAGTTCACCAAATTGGTATGCGATGTTTGACTCCAGAGGATCTGGAAAAGTTTTTAAAACACAATTGATTGTCAAACATCAAAACTATCTTTGTAAATATTCTTTCAAAAAAAAAAAAAAAAAAAAAAAAAAAAAAAAAAACTACAAAAATATAAAACCAATGAAAAACTCAAAAATATTTTTTGGTCAATTTTTCTTTATAAAAAAAAAAAATGCAAGTATAAAACTCTTTCAACACTATTTTTTCTAAAATGTCTTCAATCATTTAAAATTAGTGTTGAGGGGGAGGAAAAGTAACGTTTTTCTTAATTACCAAAAATTATTTTACCTTTTATACTTGCATTTTACCAAAAACATTTACGTTTTATCTACTAAGTTGATTCAAAAGGTTTTCGGGTTACTCTCCTTGATCAAAACCAATTTAATTTTACCATGATCTAAGGTCGAGGGGGAGTACGACAAGTTGTTCTTTTCTAATTCTTGGTGTTTATATACAAATACTATTTGTGATAATGTGGTTAGGCTTTGGTTTAAATGTTTTGTTAGGTTAAGGGACTAAAATTGTCACTTTGTGTAACTTGAAATAACCTCAGTCAAAACATGCTTTGACCACACACATTTACTATTACTGCAAAACATTTACTACCCTCACCTACACAAATTAACGACCCACATTCATTTGGTTAATCCGTGCAACAATCTACGAATCTGTAAGTATAAACGTGTTTTGATCATAATTTCTAACAAAGGTTTTTGATTTCATAACGATCCAACGGTTAAATCTCTCTAATCGATTAGATTTCTCTTAGGTTTGTGCGTAAAATCTTGAACCCAGAAATTATTGATGTTATGATTAATTTGATTGTTGGGAAATGGTTTATTGTTGATTAGTAACATGTTTTCACACTCATATTGCACCCAGAAACACATAATCGATTGATATGATTTTAGGGTTCATACAAGGGATTTGGGGGTTCTTGAGTTTGATCATTTGGATGGTAATTAGTGATGGGGATAGTGTTTGTGTATGCCTTGGATCATTTCAAAATGGTTTAATTAGATCTTAATCATGTTTTGCTCTTGAATCTAAGGTTTAAGGTTCGAAGGTCACTAGCAGATTCAATCTTAAGATTTTGTGGATAATTTGTGTTGTTATTTGAAACATATGATCCTTATGATGTTTGTATCACTTTCCCCATGTTTATTCCTACCCAGAAACACGTTTGATTAAGGTTGTGATTAAGTGTTCATGCGTGTTTACGCGTTAAGTAGTATTAGGCATGTTTTCGCGTTAAAATGTATGAATTAAGTGTATTGGATTTGTTATTGATCAGTGGTAATGTTTGTGCACTTTCAGGAAACATACACCTCAAATTTCTAAGGTGAATTTCTGGAAAATGGTGTCTTTACGCGTTAAATGTTCATCCTACGCGTAAGATTAAATCTTACGCGTAAGATTCGACACGTGGACAAATTGTGTCTTGGATAAGACATAGTTTACGCATAAAATTGTTCTTACGCATAAGTTCTGACCTTACGCATAAGTCTAGAACTTACGCGTAAGTCATTACCTACGCATAAGTTGCAATTTACGCCTAAGGGTAATCCTACGCGCGCGTAACTTCAATTTCTACGCCTAAGACTTATCTTACGCATAAAATTGATCTTACGCGTAAGTTTCACTTTACGCGTAATATTCTAACTTACACGTAGATTTTGCACTTACGCATTATTTCTATACTTACGCTTAAGTCAGGTTACGCGTAATGACAGCAAATTACGCGTAAACTTGTCAAATTCCAAAATTTTCTAAGTGTTGGAAATTTTCCAATGTGTAACTTGTTGTAAATGATAAACTTATGTTGTAACTGAATTGTTTTATGTTTCTAACAAGTAATATAACTCAAGTTTGTCACATATCAAAAGTTTTCACACACACAAACCCCCACTGATCAATGTCAAACATGCAAATCTATATGTACACATGTTTAATGAATGTCTATGCTAACATCATCAACAATTGCCATGTTTGTGTGTTTATGATCTATTCAGATGGCAGAACACAATGACATCCCATACGGACCAGAACCTGAACCCATTCGTGCATGGGAAGACACCTTTCCTGAAAACTACTCCAGAAAGATAGGAAAGAACAACCTGAGAGTCAACTTCAACAAACTTACATGCAATGAGTCTTCTTGCCTTGTTGCAGTTGATGCTCTCATCTATCACCCGTGCAAAGTTCTACTCACCAAATCTGCTGCAGTGGCATGCTTCTACATACATCAGTTTTGGCACACAATCCACTTGGACCTCCTGGAAGAATCCTTTACTTGTATGCTTCACATGAGACAAGTCACGGTCGACAAGGATCTTCTCCGTAGTGCTCTTGGACTTCCCGAACTTGAACCTAATGAAGATTATGACCAAGTTCCCAGTGAAGAAGAACTGATAGAATGGCTGAGAGATATTGGGTATGATGAATCTGAAGGGGTCATTACTAGGCACTCTAAGGTCAATATCAGGTTTCTTCCACAGCCTTGGAGAACTCTCTATATCATAATTGCCAAGTCACTATCTGGCAGAGACACAGGCCATGAACACCCTAAGCTCCAACATCTCAAGCTGTTTTGGGCCATTGCTAACGTCAAGAAAGTTGATTTTGCCAGCATCATCTGGGAAGACATGGTGTGGCACATACAACGCAAGACGACCAATATTCCATTCGTCCGTTTCACCAAACTTCTTATTGCAAGCTTCCTCCATGAATATGATGACATTCCTCAAAGATTGAATGATGAGTTTCAGCACACATACAAGAATGAGGACACTCTTAAGGTCATCAAGAGAATGGATACAAGTACAAGGAAACAGGGAAAGAAACTTCCAGATAGCCTCTTAACTGACAAAGTCAAGGCTGGCAATAACTACAAGTACTACCTACAAGCCATTGAAGCAGAGAAAGTTGGGTTCTTGGACGAAGCTGCTCTACCTTTATACATGCAGAAGAAAGGTAAGAAAGGTAGCAAATCTGGCAGCTCAGAAAGTTCTACTAAGTCCAAACCTAAGAAAAAGCCATCATCTAAGGTCAGAATTCCTGCAAAGAAACCTACTGCTGAACCTGGCTGGTTTCCCTCACCTCCATCTTCTCCTAAGCAGTCTGACTCTGAACGAACTGAATCCGACGAAGGTCCACAATACAGTGAAGCTTATCCTAATATTGAGAAAGATGAGAATCAGGAAGACATCGATTGGGATAAAAACATTGATGAATTTGCTGACAATGCCGTTTATCCATCTTACCTCAATCAAAGTACATTCACAGAAGCTCAGAAAAAGCTGGTTGAAGAAAGGATCAGAAGGGAAAAGATGAAGGAACCAGTTACTGATGTACAAGAGCCTGAAGGACTTTCAGCAGAAGAAGAAAATGAAAGGTCTCTCAACCTTGGTCTCCTCCACAGCCGAATTGATGCATTCAATGCTGATATGCCTCCACCTCCAGTCTTCTCTCAGACCACCGAAGCCGGCGGCTCAAGCAGCATTCCTGAGCCTACCACAGGAATCACTTCAGACTTAGTTGTTTATGATACACCCTCAGTATCTCCCACTGACGTTGAGATGACTACAACAATGGGAGAGGAAGGAGAAGATGATCCTATGGATACCGATGCTCCAAGACTTATGTCTATGGAAGAAATGGAGATCAGAGAAAGGGCTCAGGAAGAGGAACTGAAAAGAAAACAAGAAGCTGAAGAGGCCAGACTCGAAGAGATTGCTCAAGCTAAACTGGAAGAAACAATCAGAATGGAAGAGAGCAGGAAAGTAGAGGAGGCAGCCAAACTGGCTGAAGAAAAGTCTAAGAAGGAAGAAGAAGCCAGGCTGGCTGAAGAACTAAGGCTTAAAGCAGAAGCTGATAAGCTGGCTGTAGAGAAATTAAAGAAAGAAGAAGAAGCCAGGGTTGCTGAAGAGCTAAGACTGAAAGCTGAAGCTGAAAAACTGGCAGAAGAACTTAGGGTGAAAGAAGCAGCAGCCAAAGATAAGAAAGCTGAACAACCCGAAACAAAGAAAGGTGATGACAAAGACTCCACCACCATCATTGAATCCACACAGTCATCACCTCCTGCTTCTGAATCAACACATGGCAAATCAATCAAGAAACCAAGCTCCAAAGCCTCTGCTGCATCTAAGTTACTCAAGTCAGCTTTCAAAAGAGTGCATGATAAGAAGAGAAGCAAACTAGAAGATCAGGTTGCTAAACTTGCAACCCAGGTTGCTGAACTATCGAAGCTGAACTCAAACGTCAAAGAGCTCCAAGATAAGGTTGACATTTTCTTAGCTAAAGACGTAACAGAGAACTTGGAAGCCGCATTAGCAGCTCAAGCACAAGAATACATGGCACAACACTTAGTGGCTGAGCTGAAAGAACTGCTGGCACCAATGAGAGACGAACTCACCAAGTTCGCTGAGCAAGCAGTTAAGAAAGTTATCCGATCAACAACCTTCACTCTTCGTGCCGACAAGTCTACTGCTCCTCTACCAGGACTATCTCTGGATGATTTAGAGGCTCAACTTTTGGACAGGCTGGCAAGCAAACTTACCTTGACTCCTGAAGAAGCCAAAGTCCTGGACGCACTGAAAGATAAACTGACAAAAGAGACTTGCAGCACAGAGGCAGATAAGCTGAAACGTCAACGAGATGATGAAGACAGGGATCCCAATTCTCAGGCAAAGAAACAGAAACAAGCCGAAGGACCCTCATCTCAGTACAAAACACCGGTAATCCCTCCTACCACAACAACTTCCTCACAACAACCGAAGGCATCAGGTTCTGCTCCCAAAGCACACGACCACTTTGAATACACCGGTGGTGACGACATCCCTATGCCCGATGAAGTTCCAGAACCGTCCCCTAAGAAGAAGAAGAAAGCTAAGAAAGGAAAGCATCATCAACCCCAACCAGACTCCTCACCTAAAGGCACCAAACCAAAGAAACCCAAAACCGTCCTTAACTGGCTAGACCATGACAATAGTGCCGAATACTCCTGGTTTGAGAAGATGATCAATTCGCAACCACCACTGGAAGACAATCATGAACCTCAAGATGGTCGAACGGTGGAATATGCTCAAATGATTCAGCAAAAGTTTAAGATGAAAAAGATGAATAAGAAAGAGCTGCGAAGAATCAAAAATGATGCTTTCAATCTTCTGAAAGATCGGTCTGCTAACTCAATCGAGCTTGAATACCATCTGGAAAATATTGCTCGAGCTATGTCAAGCAATATTGACTGGATCAACCCTGAATCATATGTCAATCCGGTCACAAAGAAAACCGCACCTTACATTACTGACTGGTCCAAACCACTACCGATGATTGGGAAGCCTAAGGAACCAAAGATCCCGTACAAGTTCTTCTACAACACAGACTTGGAATTTCTGACACTTGGCAGCAAGATCGAGAAGAAGTATGTTACCTCACTCGCCTTTCTCCCTGCAGCTCGATATCTCAATAATGCCATCGAAGAAGAAGCTTCAGCATTATTCGTCGACAAAATTGTTGAATATGACCGGGATGCACTTTATGGTATTCATCATTGGCCAACCAACCGGGCACAGTACTATCGAAGTAGCAGACTTAATCAGACGATGGGTGATGTAGAAAGTGATCTGAAGATTGTCTCCATTCAATTCATCTCGACTGTCACGTTCTTTGGGTACCCCTTCCTCAGCAAAATCACACTGAAAAGACTTGATGAAAAGGAGTACGATATTTCCGAGTCTGACTTTCCACGACTACGTCTCAACGACATTGAAGACATGTACCTGCTCAAAGTTCAAGGAAAACTCTATGGCTTGCCTAAAGAGATGCAGCTTGCCTTTATCCAAGCTCTTCTAATCTACATCAGGCAGATTGTCATAAGAGAAAGAGTTGAAGATCTTCAGTTAGGAGTGGAAAGTTACCAGAAGAAGCTCAATCTCACCAAACCAAACCTGTTTGACATCCCCGACCTTCAACATCTACCTCAATACTCCTTGATCAGACGACCATTTGGGTTCACCTACCGAAGTATTAACGGTCGCAACTGCTTTATGGGATATGAAGAAATTCATAAGTTCTGTGATGAAACTCTTAAGTTCGTCAGAGATGGGATCAAAGGCAGAATCAATGATATTGAACTGGGTAAATCCAAAAGGTGGAACACCAATGAAGCCCGGGATGCTCGCAGATTCATCTTCAGGATTGAGAACAGATTGAGGCGCAGGGATCAGTTTCGGAGGTTGGAGAGTTATGTGGGAGGCAGATCCAAATTTCCGGTGTTGACATTTCAGAGGCCTGATTGGTAGATCATTGTAAGAATTTGATTTGATTTGTCCATATTTTTTTACTTCATAATGGTTTGTGCACGCATATCAGTGTACAACCCGTACTTGTAAAGAAAGGACCCTGAGGTACGCATCAGTGCCTCAATCCTGATATAAGGAGCGAAGGCTTCTTACTTTTGAGTAGAATTAATCAAACATTTATGATTTTTCATAATTCTGCTCAAAAGGACAAGCATTTCACCTCAATAAGACCTAATCACTTGTTGAGGGGGAGCACTTGTCAAAACAAAATACTTTGCTTAAAATCAAAAGTTCTTGGTGAATCTCCCCGTAAGACTCAAAAGGCATATTTTAATCTAAAAGATTATCAAAAACATCATTTTATATGCTATTTTTGAGGGGGAGAAAATGAAAAAGTGATTAAAATATACGAAGTCAATGCTTAAAAGTTGTATCATGTGCGAGCTAGACTCAGTTTTAACCCAGGAATTGACGAGGCAATAAATGTTAGTAATATCGAAAAGACTTATCCTCGACGGGTAATAACATCAAGTTAGATACTAGAGCTAGTTGTCACCTAAAAGCTGACAATGTATCTCTTTATCTAACCACGTAAGCGTGTCTCGAAAAGGATTAGTCTTAGTAGAAATGTACCGTCTCGAGAAACTTTCTGTGGACTTGACCAGGCCGGGTAATAATTTCAAGCTAGTCTAACTAGTGATGTAAGCGTGTCTCGAATCGGTCTTGTTCACGGAAAGTGGATCAATTCAAAAGTGCTTGCTCCTCCCGCATGTGCAAATTTATTAAACACTTATGAGCACATGTGCAGGGGGAGCCCTTCAAAAGTGAACACAAAACTCTCAAAGTGTTAACCAAAATATTTGATTATCCCAAACACTTTGAGAGATTTTCTATCAAAGGTTTCTTGGCTACTGTCGGAGTTATAAGGTGATTAAGATAGGATTATTCGTCCTATGATCCGCCAGAGCCGGAGGGATCTACCCAAGGACATCACCATTAGTTAGAAGTAGAAGTCCTTAGGTATGATACGAAAAAAGGAGAAATGAATGAAAGGGAAAGAAGGAGTTGAAGAATTAAAAAGAATAGTAAAGAAAAGGGTGAAAAGAAATAGCCCTCCAGATGATTCAACCTTAGGGCAGACACCGGGTTCGATACGTATGCTACTGGTTGTTGCATAAGACAACACCGGTATTGAAGATTAAGTCGTCATGGACCCAGTGACGCAATGCACTAAACCTTCTTAACCACTCAAGTTCTCTTAAAAGAACTTGTTTCATTCTCACGGGGAATCTACGTAATCTATCGACCTATCTCTTAGAGACGGTTGATATTGAAGAAGGAGACTCCTCCCTAGTCTCCGCATAGGAAACCTAAGTGTGCACTTATAGAGTCTAGAGCCTCGAGATATATCAAAGATCTCTTAGGAACACTTAGTATTTCTACAACTGGTGTTCTACTTCAATGGACACCAGCTGTAAATTATCGAGTCCTTCGCAGATCTTAGCAATCTGCCAAGAACGTTTATGAGAGGATTACATAAGTATTTCTCAATGATTGAACGGAAATCCTGCCAGGGTCAACATCAAACAGCCCTGACAGCAGGTCACTTCGGTAACCCCACAAGGGTTACGCTTAGTGTTTGCGGTGGTTTCATTACGGTCTACAGTCGTGGAGTGATCCCCAGCGACTCACCCAGTCATTGAGCTACTCAGTAGGTCTCGTAAGCTCCTTCGGGAGTATCTGATATGGGAACGGCCTGGATAAGGATTAGAAGGAGTCTTCACAATATGCTGTTGATGAGCTCTAATTCCTTATCCGTAAATACCGGTTGTTTTATTGCTAACTGTTTACTCGCAGGTACCTCACTTCCATGATGGTAGATTCCAACATGCTCATACATACATCTCGAAGTCAAAGATAGCTCCCCCAAAGATCTTAACAATACAAAGTTCCAAGAAAGATTCTACGACAATAAGAAGAATCTACAAAGTATAAAGACAAAGATCTCAATGTATCTAAAGGAACTTCTTGCACGTGAAAAGTCTAAGTCCAAAGATGTATGAGTATGTTGGAATGGCGGACAACCACCACAGACGCAGGAGTGACGAACGGCAGATTACTTCATAACACAATCACTACATCATCACCAAAGAACAAAGACAAAGAGCAAAGTATATTCATTATCATTCAACCAATTTTGAAGACGTCTTGAGTTTTACTTGTCACAAGTTAACGACAAAGATGAAGACGTCAAGCAACCGTGATGACCGACCCTTAGGGGGAGATTGTTGGAACCATACTTTTGTATTTTGTCAAGTCTCGGTCATTTCATTTTGTAATAGGTTGCTTAAGTATTGTTTATGATTATTGTTTAGTTAATGGGCAACATGTAAAAGCCCATGAGGCCTTAAAAGCCCACGTATGAAAGGATAAGGGAGGAAGGGAGTGTTGCCCTAGCTCCTCCCTTATAAATAGAAACCTTATGTTACATTTTATTTTGTTGGTTATTTGATTATCTTAGTAAAACTCTTGCACTCTCACCTTTCATATTGTCTTATAATCAACCACCTCTCATTCTCATCTTATTTCTTTATCAATCATACTTGTGTTTACATAAATGGTGACCTAACAGAACCAAATCGAAAAAAAACGAACCGAACTTATAACCAAAACGAATTTGTCAAAACCGGATTGAACCGAATTAAAAATTCGGTTTTCGGTTTTGATATGGGTTTGGCTATCTGAACCGAAAACCGAATTTATATAAATATATATATTTTTTATATATTTATATTATTTTATATATATAAAATGTCCATTAAAAATTTTATACTAATATAAAAAACACTTTTTATGCTTGAAATATTTTTTTTTGCCAAAAATATATATAATTAAATTAAAAAAAATATAAATAGTGTAATTCAAGTATAAAATTCGGTTTTCGGTTTTGACCCATAACCGAACCGAACTTCGGTTCGGTTCGATCATAGATATTTTCAGTTCGGTTCGGTTTTCGATTATAACCCAAAAAATTATTTTAACCGAACAACCCGAACCGAATAAACCGATTAACCGAGAACTGAACCGATGAACACCCCTATCTCAAGCTATGTATTGTATTTATATGGACTTTCTCTCTCTCTAACTTATCCTCCCACCTCTCTCTATAATCCAAACTTATCCTAAACCGAACGTATCTCTTTTCTGGCAGTCGGCTTTGGCCGGCCGTCCGAACCTCTTTCTTTTTGTACTTTTTCTTTTTCTACAATAAAGCCTTACCCACAGATCTGTCATCCCGCATCTTCGCTGCTGCTATTGTCATCGCTGCCGCCACCGCTGTCTTCTGCTCAGATTTGCTACCATCCGGTTCCTTCTGCTCAGATCTGTTGTGGCCCGTTATCGACGGCTCGCTGCTGCCTAGGGGTTTGATTTTAGATCTGTTAGGTTTTGGCCTGGCTCCTTTAAGGATGCCTAGTTTTATCATCTATGTATGTATTATGTACTTTATGTACTTTTGTCAAGCTACACCTGCATATGGTTGTGTCTGTCAAAAGCTCACTTTGGTGATTCCCCCCACCCTTGTATGGTGTCGCTGTAGTCTGTCACAACTATTAGGGTGTATGTCTTGTTTTGTCTTAACTTGTTATGTTCGATATAACTTGTTTTGTCGATGTAACTTATTGTATTCAAATTTCCTCTATTTGTGAGGTGTGATATGAAATTTCTGTTCAAAAATAATAATAATAATAATAATAATAATAATAATAATAATAATAATAATAATAATAATAATAATAATAATAATAATAATAATAATAATAATAATAATAATAATGCAAATTATTACTCATCATGGGCATAATATCAATTCTAATATGGTATCACATAGATACTGATATACATTTAATTCGTGATTTCATGGCTTGTGGTCAAGTTCGTGTGTTGCATGTGCCCTCTCAGTTTCCTCAAAGGTGCCTTATTTCTCAAGTTTCGTGTTAGTTTGAAATCCTGAAAGCCTCTCGTTCCAACTGTGGGAGAGTATTAGTCCAAACGATTATATGCATGAGCTTATTATATTTGTTATTACGAACTTAGCCCATAAAAGTTCCCTTATGTCTCAAGCTATGTATTGCATTTATACTGACTTAATGCAAATTACTCATGTTTTATATAATAAAACAAAACCCCTATTGGGAATTTTTCATTTCAAAAAATGCATTTATACCTTATTTAGTAATAATTGTATTTAAAAAAAAGATTATTTTCTTATTAGGTAACATTTTATATTTATCCATAACACAAGTAGAAGATAAGTACAAAAATATAGATAAGAGGCAATTAACACAAGTAGAAGATAAATAAAAAAAATATAGATAAGATACAATTAATAATAGTATTAAAAATTTTAAATAATTATCTTTAATAATAAAAAACTATAATTAAACATCATAAATCAAACAAAACAAAGATTAAATTATTTGTTTTTTAATAAATAAAATATATGATTCAAGAAATTTTAAAAAACCCGCGCGTACGCGGGCATTATAACTAGTTATGAGAATAATATCAATTCTAATAGTTACATGTTGCGCTTTCCTGAAACAAGGCCTTTTTGATACTTTTAAGAGTAAATACAACGTTTGTCCTTTAACTTGTATAAAAAATACACGTTGAGTCCCAAATTCAAAATAAATACAGCCAAGGTCCTTACTGTTAATTTTTTGCACGTCCAAGGTACCCTTGACTTAACACCGCCAGTAATGGCTATTAAATGACTAAGTGTTTGAAAACTTGTGTGTATTTTATCTTTACGTATTCAAATGGGTTGAAGGATTCAAATTCTTAGAACACCCTGATTCTCGAATATTTGAACGTGTAATGTACTAAGATGGAAATTCAATCCCTCAGGATATTTTCGTTTATGCACTTGTTTTGTTTAATGTTTGTTTTTCATGCAAAAGGAATTGTACTAAATTAGGAAGGATTGTTGGAAATTTAGTTCAATTGGGGGATATGATCATACTTGAAAATAGGTTTGGAGGTACGGAGCCCTGATTACCCTGACTCTAATAGTGGTTGAGAGTAACTCATTATAAGGTTCAATCCTTCAGAGAGTTATTACTGTTAGTACTAAGTTAGTACTGTTGGAGCAAGTTACTACTGTTGGCATAAGTTAGTACTGCTGGAATGAGTATGTAACTACTCTGACCTATTCAAGTGGCAATTAAAAATGCATTTATGACAATATTTAATTGGTCATGTAACCACTATTGTCTATAATGGGGATAATTATGAGGCAATTAATGGGATGATTAATCCTCATAATTCTATTTGACTAGCTGTGAGATATTGGAAATCAAATATGCATGAGATATACAACAGAAAACATAAACACTTGGATGCGCAAGGGTTATTGATTTTGTGCTTAATTTAATAAAAACATTTGGTCTTATCCCAAGTAGATATTCGTGATACCTATGCGATAGGGTCGAATAGTTTACTTTGGAAAGTGATAACATTATTCCAAGTGATATCCATACGTAGTTAGGTCATTGATTATATTTGTTGGACATTTAGTACAATTGAGGGATCAGGTTATACTTGGAATTGGGTTTGGAGGTATAGAGTGTACACCCATTAAGTCCCTGACATCCCTATCTCATATTAGTGGTTTGCTGATGCATTCATCAGAATGTATCTCACCGGTCGAAACTGATGAGCAAGTGTGATATTAATCAGCATGTGTGATAACTTATCAGCATGTCTTGGTGAACATGCTGATAAGTGCTCTTGCTAATCAATACCTGATAACACTTGGAAAATAATTGTAACCACTTTGACCTATTAATGGGCAGTTTCAAGAATGAGTTATTGACCATTATTATTGGTCATGTAACCACTAACAAAGTGATGGAGGAGGTTATGAGATTAATTGGCCGATTAATGCTCATAAATCCGTTTGACTAGAAGTGACAACTCTTGTTTTGAATAAGAGTTTCATCTTTATAAATAGAGGAAAACACTTGCATGAAAGACACACGAAACATAAACACTTGAAAGCGAACTGGTTCTTGATTTGTACCTAAAACAAGAACATCACTTGGTCTTATCCCATAGAGATATTCGTGTAACCCAGGCATAAGGTCGAATAGTTTTTATTGAAAAGTGATAACACGATTTCAAGTGATATCGAGGTATCATTGATTATATATACCCAACTGGGAACACACGTTAACAAGAAACCAACGATCTTCACCCTGTTTTGGGCTTACAACCACCAACAATCTTGTGGTTCTGGAAGCAACAGATTGATTGGACCTGGTAGAAGCTTCAACTGGCCTTCTCGAGAACTGAGGAAGTGCCAAACTAGAACAGATGACACAGTTAAAGGGAAGATTATTAACTACTGGAGCTTGTTGAGACGGTTTGAACAATCTCGAAATGGGAGGTTGTTGGGTTTTTGCAGCCAGATCAACCGCAACAAGCATCAAACTACTAGACAAGTGGTTAGTTGGTTTAAAGTTGTCCCACATTAGAAGTAGGAAACCTTATAAATAGATGTCTCCTTCTCTTTGTAATATAATGAGGTTTTGAACCCGCGTGTTGCCGCGGGGTTTTTGTATATGTAGGTTAGCACAAAAAAGAGAGGGATGAAAGCAATTGCAGCAGCAGTAGTCTCAACTACATTTCTTTGTTCTTAATTTTTAGAAACTAAAGCATCTACAAAAAGTGGAAGCAACTAACCTATACCATAGAGGCACCTGATCCATTCACATTATCACTCTCTTCCATTCATAATCATTTCCAGCACTTGTCGGTTCAACATCTTCGCCTGATGAAATATTAAATTCAGTCCCAACTACTCTTTGCTCAAAAGTCAAAACTATTGAGAGACCTTTAAAAGAATTAAACAAATGATTCAAAAAGGGTGTTTGGGATTGCATATCTTTTTTGCTTAAACTGTTTACAACATTTGGATATCGATACATGAACTCAAAGTTACAACTCTGTTCTATCTAGTGACAATATAATCAAGATCTTCAAACCAACAATAGATCAAGGCTCCAAAAATATATACAAAGGATCTGTGAAGCATTTTGATATGGTCTTGTTAATGGGGTCTTTCCATTTGACAAACGAATGCAGGTGTATGAAGAAATGTCGCCAAAACTAAAATCCACCTCTTCTTCTCTACTCACTGAACCAAATGACAACAACCTACACGAAAGGAGATAGTATATAAAATTGTCAGCTTTCAGAAACTACATGCCATTACCCACGATCTAATCCACCACAACTTTGGTCATTTTCCAACGTTTTTTTAACCATTATACGCCAAACCATGCAAACTTTTTTTCTCAGTTTTATCATTCAAGGTTGAAAGTTCTTTTTAGCATGTATAGGTGTAAAAGAGAATAAACTGCATATCCCGAATGACAGATTGTTGCTGCAATAAAACAATTTTAGAAATCATACCTGACATAACCATTGCATGTATTGGTGTATTTCTGTCCATAGTGCCTAGTCTAGCAGATTGATTAGCAGCACCGAATGTATTAAATGCAGATAAATATACACCTCATATATCCCTTCTCGCGTCTTCGTATTTAATCTTCATCAAGGATCATCACCGGTGAACGTAAAAAATTACAACGAAACTACGATCCTATTTTAAAATAGTAAAGATCATAAAGTATTAAATTGTACCTACAAAAATTTAAAAAGGTATTTCTTTCCTGCTCGTTTTGCATCACATATGATCTTCCATTTGCTCCAAGTATGGGGTGCCCATATTACGGAAACAAAATTTGCCCGGCTAATATTGATACAATACCTGTTTCCTTTTGCGGTTTATGTGCTTGAGAGCTAACTTTTATCACAACAGAGTTCACGGTGGCAAACAACACTTCAGGAACAATGTTTTTGGTTCCTGTGTGGCTGTGTTATGTTTGTAAGTGATGAGTGCTCAAACACTCATCATTTTTGGTCAAATCTGAACTGCAAAACATACAAAAACACTCAGAAATGCATCAAAATACTGAAAATATTTCAAAATTGTGTTTTATATGTTTTAGATGCAAAATGAGTAAAAACAGATAAAAAACGTACAAAGTTTGCGAAATTGGCAGTTTCGGTCCCCCAACTTTTTAAAATTGACAAAACTAGTCCCTGAGCATTTGTTTTATAAGAAAAGTCATCAAAGGTCCTTCTGAAATCAAAAAGTATCATAATTGGTCCTTTGGTGAAAAGTTTGGAAAATTACAAGTTTGGTCCCTGTACTTTGCAAAACTGTCAGAAATAGTCCCTGGGATGTCAAAACTTTAAAAAATAGCAAATCTGGTACTTGTACTATTCTTATTTGGCAGAAAAGGTCCTTGGAGAAAAGTTTGGAGCTTTGGCAATTTTAAGACCTCAAGTTTCAGAATTGGCAGAAAATACCCCTGGAGTTATGAAAAATGCAAAAATGGTCCTTGGGTTATTTTACTTGGCAACTTTATTCCTTGTGGAAGCTTTTGGAAGTTTACATCTCAGTCCCTCAAGTTTGCCAAAATTACAACTTTGGTCCTTGTGGTGTTTTGCTAATAAACCAACGGGTCCTTTGTCATTTAACCCAACAAACAAATTTAACCCAACACCCTCACCCCCAAGCCCAATCCATCCTTCTCCTGGCCCAATCTAACCATCAGCCCACCACCAAACAAAACACTCACCTCGTTTTAATATATACTCCCTCCCAGTCAACACCCCCATTGACCCTTGCCTCCACCTCCCTCCAAAAATACCCTGCAACATCACTGCCATCCCCATCATCACCACTAAACTCTAATCCCACACTCCAAACCCTACACCGTTATCCTTCCAAACCAAAACCCTCCAAAACTTCAATAAATTCCCACAAATTGCTCCAAGTTACCATTACCTGCCAAAAGTTAAGTTCCCGCCAAAATCAAATACACGGCCTGGATCAAATCCAATCATCCAATGGTTCACAATGAAGGTGGGAAAGTCAATGAAGAACCCCTGGATCCTTATAAGTCAAGCATAAGCAGTGAAGAAAAAAAGATTAGATAGTATTAGATTATTAGTGTAGTTTTAAGTTCATTTTCCATGTAATTTCAAATTCTAGTCCATTTAGCCTTTAAACCTTGTTGTAACTTATTAGTTTGCTGTTCAAAAATTGTATTCAAGCTTTTAGTATTAATGAAATTGCAATTTTATCAAAATTAAAATTTACCTTTTAAAGCTTTAAGTAATATAGTGATAATGGTTGTTTAAGCTTTCATAAACTTTTGTTTATGTCTCATAAGTTCAAAAAAAGCTCAATGTAAACATATACTGTGGATGTTGCTGCCTTTGCTCTTGAAAATTCAGTTAGTCAACAAAAGTCAACGGATCATGGTTAAAGAGAATTGGTGAATTAGCTGTGGATTAGGGTTGTTTTAGAGTGATATAAGCTTTGGTTTGGATTTAACCCTATTTCATTTTGGGGCATTAACTTGTAAGATCCTTTTTCCATTTTCACAATTTCCATGTGCATTTTATAGTACTTTAGTTTATGTTTGTGTTTACAGATTAATTGTTGTATTTACTTGTTATAATTTATTGTTTGTTGGTTATAATTGATTAGTAGTAGCAATTTGATACTTAGAGTAGGATTTGCTTCATGTTTGAGTTTAGCCCACTGCCTAATATGGCAAATTAATGATAATGCAGTGAGTAGTTGTCATGTATTATTTTCATGCACTTCTATGATCACTAGGAATCAGTACATGTTGATATTTGGTAGTTTGAACATTTGAATCTCATTTTCACTTCATATTCACAAAAACAGTCTTGCGTTAAGGGGTGTTTGGTTTGGGTTGTTGATTCAAGTTCTGGTCATTATCTTTGTGTACCATTGTTACAGCATGTCTTTATAGGTCAAAGTAAGTGTAATCAATCAAAAAAATTCAGTTTTCAAGTACCAATAGTCAAAATCCATTTCAAAATCCCTTAACAGTTAACTTTCAAGGATTTTAGACCCAAAAATTTCCATTTCAATGCATAGTTAGATAATTTAGCATAATTTAGGTCTCTTTTAGCTTATTATAGCTTAATTAATCAGTAAAGAAGGATCAAAATCCAAGAAAGTCAAAATATGTGGTTTTAATAAAAAGTCAAATGAGCATGTTTCAGATTTTTACAAAAGTTGCAAGATTTAATTTGATTTTTGTGTTTCCTTTCATGGCTTGAAACTTGTTTCTACTCATAGCCTCCCACCTCATCTTCAAGTTCCCACCTTCCTTTGATCTATACCATTTTTTCTGTGGGGTCCACCTTCATCCAAAGTCACTTGCAGGGTTGGTCTCTGCCCTGCTGCAGCGGATACACAGTCCACCACCACCACTTTGGTGGTGGTTTCTGACCTACACAATGGTCCACAAGCTACCCACTTAGGTTCATTCAACCCCCCTCCTGGTAGGATTCATGCTTTGACCTTTAGTTTGACCTTAATCACTGTGGACCCCACTTGGAATCATCCCACAAACTTGTCCCACTTTTCAGTTTAGAAACAATAAGCCAAGTGCTTTTTGTGACTTAATTGCTTATCCTGTTAACCCCATATGCTTATTCTGACTTATACATGTCCACTCAACTAGTTTGAACCAGAATTAACTATAGTAGGTCCCATTTAAGCTCATTTGAGCTTATTTGCTTTTTTGGTCAACATAAGTCAACTGTTTGGCTTATTGCTTCATAATCAGCTTATTTTCAAGTTACATAAAAGTTGTTTTACAAAAGTTGTTTGTTTTTAGGTATAAAATAGGTTTGTAAAAGAAAAATCAAGAAAAACTAATTTAATAATAAGTGATAGTTTCTATTTAATGTAATTTAAATTTTAATTTTCATTTTTAGATTTTTATTAAGTACTTGGCATTTTTATATTTTTATTAATTACCTTTTATATTAAAGTAATTTTAGTAAATTTCTCAGATTTTTATTTTGTCATTTAGTATTTATTAGATTTAATATTAGTTTTATTAATAATTAATCAATAATTAAGTTTTAAATAGCATAATTAGTTTTTACAAAGTGACACCTAGTTTTTATATTTTTCTTAGCTTTTCTATAACATAATATAATTTTAGGAATTTTTCTAGAATTTTTACTGTTCATTTTCTATTTTTAATAATTTAAAATAGTTCAATTAGGTAATTAATATTTAATTAGTAATTAATTAATAGAAAAATCACAAAGAGACAAAAATACATATTTTTAATTTAAAAACTTGTTTTTAATTATTTTATAATTTTAGAAATTTAATTTTTATTTTTCTAGTGTTAAATTAATAGTATATTTTATTTAAGTTATTTAAATATTGATAATTAGTATTAATTAGTATTTAATTAATAATAAATAATTAAATAGTGTAAAAATTAATTTTCTTTTTCTAAAAATTTTCTTTTATCCTTAGGTTTGTAAAAAAGTCATTTTCACCCCCTGCGGGTTTTCAGATTTCAGTTTTCACTTTTTATTTCGTACGTTCACGTAAATTTAAATATAACGTACGCGTTTTTAGGTTTTACATGTTTCTGGTTTATCTGACTTTCCAGTCTTGTTCATATAGCTTATTTAAGCTATTTCATTGATAACCATCACACCTCGTCGGGACATAACGACCCGGGGAAACCACTATATTCCGCGGAGATTGACTCTAGGCAGTTTGACCTACTTGACCATCCTTTGGTCAATTTAGGTTGACCGTTTGGAGCCAATCAAATTTTGGCGCCGCTGCCCGGGAGGTTGTGCGCGTTTTTCTAAAAAATGGTTTGCTGATTAGTGATTTTAGAATTCACTTATTTGTAAATTTATCCATCCTTGTGTATATTATCATATAAAAACAAAACAGTTCACGAAAACATTTTAAATCAGTTTTCAACGAACACAAAAAACACAAAAACATTTTCTTTATCATTTGTACAAAATGTCTTTCCAAAAACCCAAAAATATTCATCTTTACCCTCTTACCCTTTTGATTCTTCATTCCTTACCCTCCCAAACCTTTTGATTCTTTCTATGCCTGATCCACACCTTCTTATTTGCCATTGGTGTGGTAATCCTTATAATGGTGGCAATTGCCCCAGCTGTGGCATGGTAGAGTCAGGAAACGGGTCTGTCTATAACCAAGATCCCTATTCCTACGATGACACAACTGATTTATTCCACCAGCTGCCACACCATGAGACTCAGCAGTTTTACTGTTGTGAGTACTGTGGTGGTTCACATTACAGTTCTGATTGTCAATCGGGAAACACGCTTGTCTATGAGAAGTTTCCGGATAACGATTATAACTCTAGCACATACGACTCACATCCACATCAGTTTTACTACTGTGATTACTGTGGAGGTCCACACTTCAGTTCCGATTGTCAAACAAGGAATCCATTTCCTTGTAACAATTTTGACACATCGTATTATGACGAACCTCCATCTCCACCAATTCCTCAAAGTCTTCTCCTTGATCTTTTGGATTTAGTGAAAGACTTGAAAGGAATAACACATACCCCAGATAATCCAAACCAAAAATCGATGGAAGAATTGTTAGCTGAAGAACAGGCTGCTAAAATAAATTCCCAAGATGCTTATGAAAGATCTATTAGGGAATCAATAGCAAAAGAAAAAGCAGCCAGATCTAGCTCTCGATTCCGTTTCATTCCTGATGATAGTGATGATGAGGATATCCTTGATATTCTTCAATTCTATAAAGATTCATCAGATGAAATTCCATTAGTTGAGATTTCATCTCAACCCACTCTTATCACACCCGAGGTTCCCACTCACTCTTTGATCATGGGGGACGAGCATCTTGACATTGTTCCTGATAAGGAATCGGACCTTGTTCCAATCCCAAGAGAGTCACAGGGAATTCTTGATCATTTATGTGATATCCCTCCTCCTCTTATCTTCCCGAATAATGATGTTCAGATGTTCTCCGATTCTACTGATGACGATTCGTTATCTTGTGGAGACATCGTTTTTATGGAAGAATTACCTTCTAAGCTAGTTAGCTTAGAAGAAGAGAATGATGAGATTGACACTAAAATCAAGGATGAAGTACTTCGTGCAACATTATTGAATGTCGATCTCCTCATTTCTAAAATCGAGGCTTTCAATATGAAACCTATTTCATCTCCTATCCCCATCAAGGATAGTGACATTTTCTCCGATGATCCTATACCAGAGTTTGAAGCCTTTACCTTTGATCATATGGGAGAGAAGATTAGTGGCAGTACCACTTTTCATTCTCAAATTTCTCTCCCCGAATATGATTCATTCACCTTTGAGAAGTTCTCCGGTGAACTCACTCATATCATATCTCCACCGGAGTATGATAACTTTTACTTTGATCTAGACAAAGTTAATCTTTGTTTTCCGGAGGGAAACATTCTCAACCCTGAGAATTTGATTGATATCAAAATCCCAACCCTCCCACCCATAATATGTCTAGATCATACGAGCCTAAATGATGAGATTCATGATACACCAATCATGAATTCTCTTTCTGATGATGATGAGTCAATCTTGATTGTCATCAAGATCTTTCTACCCTTCTTCACCTACAGGGTGACCTCTCCTGTTCTTCACTCCTTCGGGAATGAAGACATTATCTTTGACCCTGGCATCACCGCTTATAGTTTATACTATTTTAAGCCGAGTACTTATCTCATCGGTGTGGAACTTTCACGTGCTTCAAATGTTTGTCCAAACATCTTGAATGAAAGTCCGATGGAGATTACTTCTTCCACATCATGCTTCCCCATGAACCAATGAATTCGGGGTCGAGTCAAGCTAGCGACTCGGTAAACAAAAACAGTAGCATGCTTATAGGGTTTTCACCCTAAATGTGGGGGAGTTACCCATGCTATGGTTACAAAAAAAGTGAAAAACAAAATGGTGTTTTCCACGCTTAGCTTGTAATGTTGCCCTTTTACGTTCAAAGAGTCGGTATAATAGCCGGGACTTTGAATATTGAGGACAATATTCATTCTAAGAGTGGGGGGTATTTCGCTATTCTAGCGAATTTTATCACATTTTACTATCTAATACCCCCGTTTTTGGCCAAAATTTCAAAAAATATTAAAAAAATTTTCACTGGTGCTTCAAATTTTTTGTGGTTATCAGTCCGCCATGTCTAAACGACAAAAGGATTGGCTAATCCAGGAGCAAACGGCTCTTGGTAAAGATATATCAAATCCGTTTATGGCTTGCAATTTGCCCAAAATTGTATGGCACCTCAACTCGCCATATCCTAAAAAGTGAATGAGTTGGCTAGCCCGCAAGATTATGGCTTGTAGTAAAGGCAGTGGAAAAACCATAATTGGTAATCAGCTCACCAAGATGTTGACTTTGTCCATCAAGAGTTGGCTAGTCCAGAAGCAAACGGCTTTTGGTAAAGACTAATCAAATCCGTTGACAGCTGGTGGTTTGCTCAAAATCACATGGTTATCAGGTGGACCATAGTTCTTACTTGAATCGATACATCTGGCTACTCCAGAAGTGATGACTTTTGGTAAAGAGTTTAAAATCCATTAAGTTTTCAAAACAGTTATTGCTAGGGACTAGCAATAGTTTAGTGTGGGGGATTGATGAGTGCTCAAACACTCATCATTTTTGGTCAAATCTGAACTGCAAAACATACAAAAACACTCAGAAATGCATCAAAATACCAAAAATATTTCAAAATTGTGTTTTATATGTTTTAGATGCAAAATGAGTAAAAACAGATAAAAAACGTACAAAGTTTGCAAAATTGGCAGTTTCGGTCCCCCAACTTTTTAAAATTGACAAAACTAGTCCCTGAGCATTTGTTTTACAAGAAAAGTTATCAAAGGTCCTTCTGAAATCAAAAAGTATCATAATTGGTCCTTTGGTGAAAAGTTTGGAAAATTACAAGTTTGGTCCCTGTACTTTGCAAAACTGTCAGAAATAGTCCCTGGGATGTCAAAACTTTTAAAAATAGCAAATCTGGTACTTGTACTATTCTTATTTGGCAGAAAAGGTCCTTGGAGAAAAATTTGGAGCTTTGGCAATTTTAACCCCTC
Source organism: Artemisia argyi (assembly GCA_030686995.1). Taxonomy (NCBI): domain Eukaryota; kingdom Viridiplantae; phylum Streptophyta; class Magnoliopsida; order Asterales; family Asteraceae; genus Artemisia; species Artemisia argyi. Next base: position 127,837,494 of record CM060699.1, read on the forward strand.
AAGTTTCAGAATTGACAGAAAATACCCCTGGAGTTATGAAAAGTGCAAAAATGGTCCTTGGGTTATTTTACTTGGCAACTTTAGTCCTTGTGGAAGCTTTTGGAAGTTTACATCTCAGTCCCTCAAGTTTGCCAAAATTACAACTTTGGTCCTTATGGTGTTTTGCTAAGAAACCAAACGGGTCCTTTGTCATTTAACCCAACAAACAAATTTAACCCAACACCCTCACCCCCAAGCCCAATCCACCCTTCTCCTGGCCCAATCCAACCATCAGCCCACCACCAAACAAAACACTCACCTCGTTTTAATATATACTCCCTCCCAGTCAACACCCCCATTGACCCTTGCCTCCACCTCCCTCCAAAAATAACCTGCAACATCACTGCCATCCCCATCATCACCCCTAAACTCTAATCCCACACTCCAAACCCTACACCCTTATCCTTCTAAACCACAACCCTCCAAAACTTTAATAAATTCCCACAAATTGCTCCAAGTTACCAATACCTGCCAAAAGTTAAGTTCCCGCCAAAATCAAATACACGGCCTGGATCAAATCCAATCATCCAATGGTTCACAATGAAGGTGGGAAAGTCAATGAAGAACCCCTGGATCCTTATAATTCAAGCAGAAGCAGTGAAGAAAAAAAGATTAGATGGTAGTAGATTATTAGTGTAGTTTTAAGTTCATTTTCCATGTAATTTCAAATTCTAGTCCATTTAGCCTTCAAACCTTGTTGTAACTTATTAGTTTGCTGTTCAAAAATTGTATTCAAGCTTTTAGTATTAATGAAATTGCAATTTTATCAAAATTAAAATTTACCTTTTAAAGCTTTAAGTAATATAGTGATAATGGTTGTTTAAGCTTTCATAAACTTTTGTTTATGTCTCATAAGTTCCAAAAAAGCTCAATGTAAACATATACTGTGGATGTTGCTGCCTTTGCTCTTGAAAATTCAGTTAGTCAACAAAAGTCAACGGATCATGGTTAAAGAGAATTGGTGAATTAGCTGTGGATTAGGGTTGTTTTAGAGTGATATAAGCCTATCTTGAGATAGGCTTTGGTTTGGATTTAACCCTATTTCAGTTAGGGGCATTAACTTGTAAGATCCTTTTTCCATTTTCACAATTTCCATGTGCATTTTATAGTACTTTAGTTTATGTCTGTGTTTATAGATTAATTGTTGTATTTACTTGTTATAATTTATTGTTTATTGGTTATAATTGATTAGTAGTAGAAATTTGATACTTAGAGTAGGATTTGCTTCATGTTTGAGTTTAGCCCATTGCCTAATATGGCAAATTAATGATAATGCAGTGAGTAGTTGTCATGTATTGTTTTCATGCACTTATATGATCACTAGGAATCAGTACATGTTGATATTTGGTAGTTTGAACATTTGAATCTCATTTTCACTTCATATTCACAAAAACAGTCTTGCATTAAGGGGTGTTTGGTTTGGGTTGTTGATTCAGGTTCTGGTCATTATCTTTGTGTACCATTGTTGCAGCATGTCTTTATAGGTCAAAGTAAGTGAAATCAATCAAAAAAATTCAGTTTTCAAGTACCAATAGTCCCATTTCAAAATCCCTTAACAGTTAACTGTCAAGGATTTTAGACCCAAAAATCTCCATTTCAGTGCATAGTTAGATAATTTAGCATAATTTAGGTCTCTTTTAGCTTATTATAGCTTAATTAATCAGTAAAGAAGGATCAAAATCCAATAAAGTCAAAATATGTGGTTTTAATAAAAAGCCAAATGAGCATGTTTCAGATTTTTACAAAAGTTGCAAGATTTAATTTGATTTTTGTGTTTCCTTTCATGGCTTGAAACTTGTTTCTACTCATAGCCTCCCACCTCATCTTCAAGTTCCCACCTTCCTTTGATTTTTACCATTTTTTCTGTGGGGTCCACCTTCATCCAAAGTCAGTTGCAGGGTTGGTCTCTGCCCTGCTGCAGCGGATACACAGTCCACCACCACCACTTTGGTGGTGGTTTCTGACCTCCACAATGGTCCACAAGCCACCCACTTAGGTTCATTCAACCCCCTTCCTGGTAGGCTTCATGCTTTGACCTTTAGTTTGACCATAATCACTGTGGACCCCACTTGGAATCATCCCACAAACTTGTCCCATTTTTCAGTTTAGAAACAATAAGCCAAGTGCTTTTTGTGACTTAATTGCTTATCCTGTGAACCCTATATGCTTATTCTGACTTATACATGTCCACTCAACTAGTTTGAACCAGAATTAACTATAGTAGGTCCCATTTAAGCTCATTTGAGCTTATTTGCTTTTTTGGTCAACATAAGTCAACTATTTGGCTTATTGCTTCATAATCAACTTATTTTCAAGTTACATAAAAGTTGTTTTTACAAAAGTTGTTTTTTTTAGGTATAAAATAGGTTTGTAAAAGAAAAATCAAGAAAAACTAATTTAATAATAAGTGATAGTTTCTATTTAATGTAATTTAAATTTTAATTTTCATTTTTAGATTTTTATTAAGTACTTGGCATTTTTATATTTTTATTAATTACCTTTTATATTAAAGTAATTTTAGTAAATTTCTCAGATTTTTATTTTGTCATTTAGTATTTATTAGATTTAATATTAGTTTTATTAATAATTAATCAATAATTAAGTTTTAAATAGCATAATTAGTTTTTACAAAGTGACACCTAGTTTTTATATTTTTCCTAGCTTTTATCTAACATAATATAATTTTAGGAATGTTTCTAGAATTTTTACTGTTCATTTTCTATTTTTAATAATTTAAAATAGTTTAATTAGGTAATTAATATTTAATTAGTAATTAATAATAGAAAAATCACAAAAAGACAAAAATACATATTTTTAATTTTAAAACTTGTTTTTAGTTATTTTATAATTTTAGAAATTTAATTTTTATTTTTCTAGTGTTAAATTAATATTATATTTTATTTAAGTTATTTAAATATTGATAATTAGTATTAATTAGTATTTAATTAATAATAAATAATTAAATAGTGTAAAAATTAATTTTCTTTTTCTAAAAATTCTTTTATCCTTAGGTTTGTAAAAAAGTCATTTTCACCCCCTGCGGGTTTTCAGATTTCAGTTTTCACTTTTTATTTCGTATGTTCTCGTAAATTTAAATATAACGTACGCGTTTTTAGGTTTTACACGTTTCTGGTTTATCTGACTTTCCATTCTTGTTCATATAGCTTATTTAAGCTATTTCATTGTATAAATCATTAGTGTAATCAATCACAAACCTTTTCCGACCAAATTCACCCGATCACAAACCCATTTGATAACCATCACACCTCGTCGGGACATAACGACCCGGGGAAACCACTATATTCCGCGGAGATTGACTCTAGGCAGTTTGACCTAGTTGACCATCCTTTGGTCAATTTAGGTTGACCGTTTGGAGCCAATCAGTAAGCACATACACGCACCTCCACTGGGCTCAGGAATACATATATATACCCGAAACTGGCAAGCCACAATGGGTGCAACCTACAGGTTGCCTCGCCAAGGCACCGATTTCCCAAAACAATTCGTTTCAGGTATACATGTGCGCGCATCTATCATCATTGCCACAGTCAGTTATAACAGGTATAATAGCCAGACATAAACCAAAAGGTCTAACTCGGTTACCCCGCCAAATTAGTGAAGAACACCATTGTTGGCTGCAACCCCTAAGAATGATGTGTTTGGTTTCTGCTTCGTGCATGAAAATCGATACACGTACGTCAACTGGGATGAATCTCCTTACAATAGTGCTTCTGCTCCAAGCGAAATTTGACCACCTGCAAATGCAATAGTACAACTTACAAAATTGCAGCACTAAAAGAATAGCCCATTTAGATGTTGAGTTTGTATTTTGAATTTAAAATGTAGCTTGATCATCAATATATTAAATCAAACTATGCCCCATGTTAAAAATCGGCATAAAATCATAGTGTTTGAGTACATGATCTTGGATGAATGATTATAATGGATTTGACTTGAAACAATTTTGGACTTGTATACTGTAAGGAGTTCTGGGCAAAAGATCAAGAATCATGGGCTCCCTATTGCAACAATGTAGGAGTTGTAATTTTCCTAAGTACTTAGAACAATTCCTCATGTCCTAAATCACTTATTTGCTACTTCATTTCCAGCTTAGCTTCCATCCAGGGGGTTCAATGTGGTGATACAATTGCTAATTGTAGATGGAAACTACTACTACCTAGAAAATAAAAATTAATACCGAAAAAATGAACTAATGAAAATATAAAATTTAATAACTTATGTTAATCATTAAAATAACATAATTCAGTTTGTGATGGCTACCTACTTACTGTGAATAAATTAACGCCTATTAGAATTTGGATTTAAAAAGTTTATTAATTAAAGAGATTAGTATATGTTCTTTCATCCCAAAAGCAACAGATTTTTAAGTTTCTCTACGCTGACGGGGTTGACCCCTGCAAGCGCTTGGCGGGCAGATTCATCATAACGCAGACATGAGAATTTGTCCTCCACACATTTAAAACATAGATGCCAACCCTAATTTTCCATCTCTAAATAAAATAACAGGTGTGATACTTACTCGCTAGATTTTTAACCCGTTACAAAACCTATTGCATCCCGTTAGAAACTGTTATGACTGATCTTAACCCAATATGACCCATTAGCCCATAACAGGTGATTAATAGTCTAAAATATAATAATAGAATGTGAGATATGAGAAACACGCATCTTACTAACCTTGAACATGGCTCGTTTATTAACGAAAAGTGACCTTCACATTCATTGCTTCCAATATATCTTCCGAAAAAAAAATACTCATTAGCAAAGAATACACAACCAATGTAAGAATAGTGGTTTAACACCTTAAACCCCCTTAATTATATGTAAAAAATTTGGTGATATTCTTTGGCTAACCTGACCTATAGCAAAAACTGTCACTTTCAGCCATTATCCGACTTCGCTATTTTACCACATTCATCCCAAAAATAATAATAATAATAATAATAATAATAATAATAATAATAATAATAATAATAATAATAATAATAATAATAATAATAATAATAATAATAAATGAAATAAAATAAAATTACACTATATAGATGACAGGAACTTTTCACTTCGCAAATGCAACAGTCAAATAATCCCCCCACAATGGAGGCCCAAACCCTCTCATAACCACTTTGTCCTACAATATAATTTCTACTTACATACAGTAAACCGCATTGTTAATATGAGCACAAATGCTACTAAAAAAATCACCTGTAAACCAACTAACATACAAAAATGATAACCCTCAAAACATGATCCCAAACAATCTGTAAATAACATATATTATGGTATACACACCGTTTACCTCTCCTCTCTTGGGTTCATTTGGAGGTGGTTTAGGTGCAGCTTATTCAAAAGTCTTTCGAAGTTTTTTTTCAGCAATGCATAGGCTCAGATACAGAAATTCACCACCATTATAAAACTCCCGCCATGGCTGCAGCCACATCTCTAGTGTGGCTGGCACGCCAAAATACGGAGTTAAGCAAAATGCGGTGGTCATTATTGCCTTAATGGTCATATTTAAGAATTCCACGTGAGTTAGTGGAAAGTGAGGCTCAGATCTGCCCTTCCTTGGGCGACTTGACACACCTGCCATGGCTGCAACCTCGTAATGTTCGTGGTTACCCCGCCAAGATACGGGAATGTGTCAGCCACACTCATGGGAAGAGTTAATTTGTAGAAAAATTCATCATCGCCCCGGAAACATAAGGTTAATGAGACGGCCAATGCTTCATGCTTCAGACATGATTGTGCATACTTGATTTTAATCAAATATCATAAATATAAAGATCAACCTGAAAAACACCTCCAATTAGCAGGCTCAGATCAGCGAGAATGGAAGTGGTACCCAAAAAACGCCATGGCTGCACAACCATATGGTCACTCTGCCATGCTACGTTTTTCGGCAAACTTCACTTACCAAGACAAACAAAGCTGTCAAATATCGTGATCCCTTAGACTATACTGCACGTCATACAAATGACAAAGCCGTAGGTAACCATGTTTGTGCACATAGCAAAGCAATTGTGTCATGTAAATTTCTAAATTTTGTGTCGCGGCATCAACAAAGCAAAGTATACAACCAAAATGGCATCCAACCGGCCATGGCTCCAAACACAACATCGTCATGCCCTGTGAAGATACAGGTCACTGCCATGGCTGCAAGCTCACCAAGCCCACCCCGCCACGGCGGCACCTGAAAACATGGCAAACCCACAAACATTTGTAAGAATTACGTTTTTGCTGAAGAAAGAAAAGGCAAAGGAACCTTGTCCCGTCATGACGCCAGCAGTCTCATCCTCGCCCAATCCTACCCAAACATATGACAAACACCCATAAAAAAATGTATTATAACCAACCCCTATTTCTAGCAAAACCAACCCCTAATTCCAACAAAACACTGAAATTATAAACACTCTGTAATTAAAAAGTGCACTATAATCAACCAAACTAACGAGGCAACCGTATAACCCCTAAAATTTATAAAAGAAATACAAAATTAACAAAACCCACAAAGTATAACAACACCCTTCCCCAAAATTATTATTAATGTATAGTGGAACACCGTTTGTGCACTTAAAACCTTTCAAAGCCAAAAAATGCTAAACAATATATACTGTCTGAAACACAAAAAATTCAAAATACCCAATTAATTAAAACACAAACACAATTAAAACCTAATCTCAATTTACAATAAAAATCAAAACTTCAACCATCTAATCTAAATTAACTAAATAATTAGAATAACAAACCCCATTATGAAAGACCAAAAAAGATCAAAACAATATCTAAAAAAAACTCAATTACCTGTTCAAAGGCAAAGGTTGCCGAAACATATTCACCCAACAAAACACACAAACGATCGTAACGACACATTCAAGGCTGCAATTAAACAGAAAACTATGAATAAAAATACAAATTTTTATAAAAAAAATTAACTGGAATTGAAAAAAAAGTAAGAACCCTAAATTTGGCTCACCCAAAAATAATTTGTGTGTGTGCTTATGAAGAATCCAGAACCAGCTTGATGTATCTCATAGAAACCAAGCAAGAAAAAAGATGTGGATAGAAATAATATAGATACTGTATTTGTAACATATGGCTTAACCACAGCCACAAATGCTTTTCCAGTAGCTCCCCTCACAGGCAACTGTAGTTGCCACAATACCCATTTCATCGGATCGGACAGGGGTGGGTTTAGTTCTCGGAGTTGCACCGGTCGGATATCAAAGAAAGAGGAGAGGTGTGAGTTATGATGAATAGGGCGGGTCAGCAAATCATAAACCAAATTATTACATGGGCCTGGATGGAGCAGGTCACAAACAAAGTATAACCCGAAAAGCCCTGGTATTCATTCTTCTAAAAACCCGTCAATTTGACGGGTCTATAAGCTAGTAGGATAATATGTACCACAAATTAATACTATATTCTCTCTAGTTTGAAGAGCGGACTGACCATGAACAATCGTGGAAACCACCATATATTCAAGTGTCATGTTTTGTTCTCATAAGTATTCTTTTTCTTGTTTATTGTTCTTAATTAGTTATTATTCTATTTATTGTTTTGTGGTGTGGACTTATGTGGAGACACCACAGCTGATCTCATGGTGTACACGGAAGCCTTGTTTGACCCCCTAAAATAGTGTGCTAGGATCGACATAGTCCCGACATTTTATAGCATTGCTGTCTTGTCACTACTCTGTAACTTCTACGTATTATATTAAACAGAAATATCGAATACATCTAAAAAAAATAAACACTTTTTTGTCTCTCTTTGTAAAAGTTCAAAATAAATCTATAAAAAAAAGGACTTGATAGTTGTTGAGAATTGACTACAAGTCTTCTATCAGTATTCATGCATTTCATTGTAGATGCTTTATTGTTTGTACATAACTACAAATATTTTTCAATTTATATAAGGCTAACATTGTTGCTGCTTTAGTTAGCAATTGTTGCTTCTGCACATTCCACCTAATTTAGCAAATATAACATGTCTGTCAAGTTTCTTGTTTTTGTTGCCGCCATAACAATATTATTCCAGTTACCAACTTCTTGTTATGCGTTAAGTAGAGGGTCATCTCTCAACGTTGAAAACAAAAATGACATTCTGATTTCGCCAAACGGGCTTTTCACAGCCGGTTTTCTTCGAGTTGGAGAGAATGCTTATGGTTTTGCAGTATGGTTTTCGGAGAAAGTAGCAACAACTGGGAGTCGAACCGTGGTTTGGATGGTTAACTGAGATGACCCCGTAAATGGAAAGCATTCAAAACTGTCCTTAAAGGAAGATGGAAATCTTGTTCTGGTAGATGCGGGTAGAAGAGTTATTTGGTCAACTAATACAAAGTCAACCTCTCCTTTAGTGCAATTACAACTCAATAACACAGGTAATATTATGACAACCCTTCTTTTTATAAACACAGCGGAATACATAAGTTTACAACATGCCACACGAATTTCCGACATAGTTTAATGCTTAAGCCAGACGGCATAGCAAGCTCATGTGATTTATATAAGAAAAATACTAGATGTGGATATGCTTAATGTTCATGAATTCAAATAATGTACTGTATTTGAGATCTCCTTATTAAAGTGTCACGAGCCAATGTATATATTTTCATTAAATGATCTCCATCCCATGTTTAACGACCTTGGTCAATAAAGAACATATCCCAGTTTTAGTAAAATCACTATAGAATACGCACAGTAGATGGTCGAGAATCATTGATTGAGTTGTGCTTAGATCGATCAGTTGTATGTTTGCTATCATTTGCTTGTACCCATATTAAGTGTGGGTGTTTGCGTCACTTGTGTGAATACATTGAAAAGATAAGAGGATATGATTAGTTTAAATCAGAAAGTAATTTGTAACATAAATTATAGTTAGCTACTTTACTTAAGCTTAAGCGAATACTAATAGCTATTTACGGATTGATGTTACAGGTAACCTTGTGCTCCATGTATTAGGACAACCTATTTGGCAAAGCTTTGATCATCCAACAGATACACTTCTTCCAAATCAACCCTTCACTAAAAACACACAACTTGTTTCTTCAAGAAGTCCTTCTAATTACTCTTCAGGTTTCTATAGGCTCTTTTTCGATTATGATAGTATTCTTCGACTACTTTATGATGCTCGAGAAACAACTTCGTTATACTGGCCTGATCCCGGGTTTCTACCATACGTAGTTGGAAGATATCAATATAATGATAGACGAATAGCAATCCTTGATTCTAATGGTCAGTTCAACTCGTCAGACGGTTTCAAATTTGTATCGGCTGATTATGGAACAGTTCGCCAAAGAATAATGAAGATTGATACAGACGGTAATCTAAGACTATACAGTCTGGTTCAGCATGAAATTGGAATGAAATGGGAAGTTCAATGGCAAGCGGTGTCTCATTCTTGCAGGATCCATGGTACTTGTGGACCAAACAGTCTCTGTACTTATTCTCCAAAAAAGTTTAGGAAATGCAGTTGCTTACATGGGTATAAGATGGTAAATTCCGAAGATTGGAGTTATGGGTGTGAGCATGAATTCAAGCCATGCGCACAAAATGACTGTGATTTCATTCAACTACATAATACAGAATTCTATGGCTACGACATTCAGCTGCTCAGAAATAGAACTGTTGCTTCTTGCAAGAAGGAGTGCTTGCAGGATAGCACATGCACGGGTTTCCAATACGTCTGAAGAGATGATCTGTTAGGATTTGCTTGCTTCACTAAGAGTTCCTTGCAAAATGGGTATCGAATGGAGATAAAAGATCGAATGGAGGTAGACAATTCAGTGTTTATAAAAGTACCAAAGAGTTTGGTGCCATCTTATAATGATAAATTCACAAGTCAATCAAGCTTAATCTGTCCACGCCAAGTGGTGACGCCGATAATAAGGTCTTATGATGATAAACATGATCACAAGCAACTTGAACTCGTTCTAGTATTTGGATGCTTGATTGGGTTTGTTGAGATTATTTGCATTGTAAATTTTTGGTACTGTACGAGTAAACACTCATCTATAACCGGGCAACATTTTCAACCAGTTGCAACAGGTTTCAGAAAGTTTACATATAGTGAGCTGAAAAAGGCATCTCATAACTCCAGTGAAGAGATCGGGAGAGGTGGTGCTTGTGTTGTGTATAAAGGCAGGCTATCAGACAACAGGATTGCGGCAATCAAGAGGCTCAAGAACACTAATAACCAAGGGGAAGCTGAATTTCAAGCTGAGGTAAGCACGATTGGGAGGGTGAACCATATGAACCTCATAGAGATGTGGGGCTATTGTGCAGAAGGTAAGCATAGGCTTATTGTATACGAGTATATGAAGAATGGATCTTTGGCTAACAATTTGGGATTTGGTAAACTAGATTGGGCAACAAGGTTTAATATCGCAACGGGTACTGCTAAAGGACTTGCTTATTTACATGAAGACTGCTTGGAGTGGGTTCTACATTGTGATGTGAAACCCCATAACATATTGTTGGATGCTAATTACATTCCTAAGGTTGCTGACTTCGGTCTTTCCAAACTGTTTGATAGATGTGATAGCGACCAATGGAACTTCTCCATGATGCGAGGGACACGAGGTTACATGGCTCCTGAATGGGTGCTTAACTATCCAATCACTTCAAAAGTTGATGTATTTAGCTATGGGGTGGTAATGTTGGAGATGATAACAGGAAGGAGTCCCTCATGCATGCATCAAGCAGATGACGAAAATTGTAAGACTGAGCATGGACTAGTTAATTGGGTGAGAGATAAGATTCTTGAGTTTGATGGAAGCCTAACAGAATCTTGGGTTGATAATATTGTGGATCCTTCAATAAGCAGTGAATATGATCGGAGCACAACGGAAAATTTGGTTAAAATTGCACTACAATGTGCTGAGGAAGATAGGGAGGCAAGACCCTCAATGAGCCAGGTGGTTGATATGCTTATACATCTATGACTGATGACAAAGCCTACTGAGTTATGTTACTTTTGTAATGTGTGAAACTTTGCTGGTTATATATATCTACAGTTTTGTCCATGAGGTCTTATGTTGGTAACAAGGCAGAAAACATTGATCTTGTAATTTGTGGATCGATTTATTTATGTTTTGTGTTGTATGATGAGGATAAACTATATGTAACTATTGTCTTATAGTTTAAACTAGCCGTTGAGCCCGCTCGTTGCCACAGGAGCGTTGCGCTGAGGAACGGAACAATTTTGTTAACGTTTATTTAGATGAAAGTGTAGGTGCAATATATATGGATGAAAAGATGTACATGTAAAAAACTTTGTATGTCGGTATGGTGTTAGTATGTGTGAACATTTATATTTGTATTTGGGGTTATTTGAGACTGTACTTTGTTAATGTTGAGTTTGTAAACATATTCATGTGCCGATATCATTTTGTTCTGCCTTTTTTTGGGCAAATTGTGAAGCAAATTATAACATTCAATGTTAACCACTGAACTCACATTTTGTATGATATCAATCAGTATATCCTTTCTTGAATCTTACTTATTATTCATCATAAACATATAATCTGTTTTTTTTATGTACATCAATACATGTTTGCTAACCAATGCTGCCTTAAACAGCAGACCATTTCCTTACACTTTAGCCTGTAACATACTATTTCATTATCATTCCAATTTATTTGCTTTCCAATTTTATCATACACATCCATTCATCACACATACATACATACACATTCACCCTGCTTATAAATACAGCACAAACTCACACATTCTTCATATTCATTTTTAAGCCTTTTTACACTCTGTCAGTAAGGTATGGTATAGATATTTGTGTTGTGATTTTGCATGTTCATTCCCTACCACAGAAGCTATGCCTCATAATTACTACAAAGAAAATCAAATGCAAGTACACTCACAAAGGTGACTTACCACATGTAGTTTTGTAGCCAACTTCGTTGGCTCATCCGTTGATTCCTGTAACAAAGTTCCATTAATAGTTTATCATATGTAGGCTGCAGTAAGAAGGAGCCACTTGGGGCAGTAGAAACAATACATAATAAGGAAAATGAACGTAATTCTTTGCCAAAAAAAAATCTCATTTTTGACCCATTAACCTATAGAGTTTGTATAAGCCATTTTCGCAGCAGGTGAAGGTGTTGAAAATTTGGTAATCATAGGTTCTGTCCCAGCTGGTTACACAACAGCAATCCATGCAGGTCTTGCTAATTCAAACACTTCGATTAAACTAACTGCGGGTCTACATGGAATAGGTCTTGATAGCATTTTGTCACAGCCAAACTTTTTTGCTGCAAAAAACGTAATCACATTCAAATAAAATTGTGCAAAGCCTTTTTCTTTATAAGAGATTGACGAATAAGCAGATTCCATAAGCAATCTCAAACACCCTGATGATAATTTTGTGAATGAAATAAAATGTTTCGAATAAATCTATTTCAAAAAGGATATTATATACACAAATAATCACATAAATAGTTTTAGTAAGCAATCACCATGAAAAAGACTATGGGGGTGTTTGGATTAACTTATTTTCCAGACTTATGGGGTTATTTCAATTGGGAAATCTTATAAGCCTACTTTTTGTGGCTTATGAGCGTATCAAGTTGAGATAATGGATGTAAATAAGACATAAGCTTTTTCCAATTTTCATATAAGCTCATAGGCCCGAATAATAAGCTAAACCAAACATCGGCTACATTCAAATAGATCTAACAACAATTAAAGATGAGTTTGTGTATTTAAATAAGCCGTAAGTTTTCCAATCTTCAAATAAGCCCATATAATAAGGTGCTATATTTTTATAGACCTAACAACAATTAAACGGAAAAACTATTCCAGTCATATATTGATTAGAATATTACTGTTTGAATGTAAAGATTCTCACCTAAGCATGAATCGCAGACGATTGGGAAATCAGAACGTTCCCTACCATCGGCTTCAACATCCCCTGATATTTTATGTGCCATGAGTTCTGCAATGCAAGGAAAAAGTCTTGTTAAAGACATAACAATACACGGATATGCATAATGAAGTAAAAAGTATCCATTGGTACAAACTACAAAGCGTATTTTGACGTATAAGCACCAAAAAATGTAAACTTCCACAATCACAGCCATGTCGAATAAATTTTTTGATTTTCTGACGAATGACAAAACTAATAACCGCCCAAATTAGGACCCCTCAAGTTGTGAACATCTAAATACTATCAAGAGTTGTATCATTTATTATGTTTGAATTCGCTTGAACAGATCGTCATAGTAAGAATGCATCATTGAAGGATAATTAAGTTCTGCAATCATGTGTATGATTTGATGATATATCTTTGAAGACCCCTCGACTTTTCTATGATTAAGCAAGCTCTCAAAGTTTGTTCATTGGGTCATACATTAAAAAAGGGAGGACTCAATGAATTTATCAAAAAAATCACACGAATGGAGCAAAGAACTTTTACCACAAAAGAGAAATATTTTACTCGAGGAAAGTGACTGTCATAGGGTCATAAAACGTACCTCGGAACAAACATATCACGATTTATTCGGTTCAAATGGCTCCACTGGCATAAGAAGCATCTTCCTTGACGGATGCTGAAGACAATAAATCATTCTACATAAAAACAAAAATAAACTATGTCAAAAGGAAAAGATCAGTATGAGTAACAACATTTTTATAGAAACCATGTTTCACTTGATTTGGACGTAAGCAAGTTTGGACACCTGCAATTCTTTGTATCATTCTGCAGCATTGTTGTTGTTAAATATTCGTATAAATATTAATATGTAAATGTCTCTAGTATCGAATCCGAGACCTCAGGATTGCACTCATTACAAATGAGTATTAAGGAAAAATAATAAATGTTTTATTATATTTATTATTAGACACGAGAATTTAACGACCGTTAGTACTTAACGGAAAAAGGACTAACGACCGTTAGACGAAAGAAGGAAAAAGGGTGTTTATGTAATTTGAAAACCAAGGAAGGATCTAGAATCCCTCCTTGGGCTTGGGTCGGCCGAACACACCACACAAGGGGCACCCTTGCCCTAGCTTGTTCCCTAAGCTACTTAATTACTATATAAACAAACCTAGGGTCATTGTTTTCACATCTTTTGTGCACACAATTATCCCTAACTTTTTCTCTTCTCTTTCTTGCTTCCAAAACCGGTCGAAACCCTCCCATCGGGTTTGTGGATCGATTTTTGTTAACCAAAAATCATTCTTGTGTAGTTACTTGCATAACCTTAATACGGTTTAATTTGTTTGTACAAGAACGAGTAATAACTCACCATAGTTATTATCAAGAGATCGATAAACAAAACGGTAAGGGGTTTATCATAGATCTATTATTACACAAGATCAAGATTTATTAAAGTGCATCGGTACGTTCCTATTTATGTTTTGGTTAATATTTATGTGTTATACTTGATCCTAGCTTCCGTAAATACGTGTACTTTGGTTGTCATATTCTAACAGTGGCATCACGAGCCATGTATAACATGTAATTTATTACTAAAACGTAATAAAAATCGGATCTTTAAGTGTTTTAGATACATGTTTGATCTAGGGTTTTTCTTTTAAATTTTTTTTGAAAAATTCAGAACCCTAACCCTAATTTTTTTTGGGTGGGGGGGGGGGGGGGGTCGATTTCCATCAAACCCTAATTAGGGTTTGTGGTTTTAATTGATTAACTTGTAATTAATTAGAAACCCTAGGTCATTAACCAGTTATTTGAACGTATCTTGTGACCTATGTGGTAAATTGTTATGCTTTAATCCGTGACAAAACATGCATGTTAGTCATGGATCATTAATTATTTATTATTAATTGTCACATGTTTAGATATATCTAAAATTGGGGAAGACCTCAATATATATTAAAATCAATTTATGTGCTATGTGGTATGTGATTCACTTTGGCCTACGCAATTGACTTGTCAATGTATGTGGCTCCACTTCCTTCAAGAAGGGAAGGCCCTAGTTGATTATATGCATATAAAAACCTAGAATTGATTTTGTTAGGATATTTTCTAATCAAGATTGCATGTGGCTAATTGTTTCACCTTTTATAATTGTTATGGTTATTAGTTGTTTTGATTTGTTTTTAATTACTTGTTTTATTGTTTTTTAATTGTTGGATATGATTGTAAGCAATAAAAGGGTAATTTTTATAAAGAAAATAATATGAACTAATAATGGTGAAACTTTAAGTGATAAAGATTGAATATTGCGGAGTCTTATGTGCCAACAACGGTTCGCTTCGCACGGTAATTCGCTCCAAGGCGAGACTAGCAAGATTCATACTTTATTACATGTTTTAAGATTGAATCCATAAACTTTTGCTTGATTGATGTTTTGTACAACATGGTTTTTAAAAGTAACTCCTTTAAGACAAATTCATAGTCGTGGTAAGAAGGCTTGGAAAGAGCCTTAGAGTCTGCATTGGTTATTACACTTACGAATATGTCTTAAACGATTTTCTTTTAAAATAAATCTTGTACAAAGTCATCTTAAGGTATTTAGCTCAAGTAAAACTTTTTGAATTAATCTTAAGAATTGGTAATAAAAAGGTTTTGAAAACTTATGCTATAAAGATGAGTGCATGCATCTTTATACATATTTTGATTGACACATCAAAATTAAATACCCTAAAATTTAAGTTACATGCCCTCTATCTATAAGGAACACTTGGAATTCTAATTTAATAAACGTGAGACCTAGGCTAAATTTTTATAACAAGGTAAAATTTTGTTAATGCGTGAGACCATAGATAGTAGTTTTACAGTTTCTAAGGTAGACGACTTAATTAAGTTGTGTGTGAGACCTAGAACTTAAGGCATGAGATGGGATGAAACATGCTTACAAGGAAAATTGATGAATCAATTTGATGTAAATCCCATAATGGTCTTGGAATTGGAAATCTTGTTTGCCAATTATTGTTCGACAAATTACCATCTTCTATACTTTCACCACTAGCAGATCAACTGATGTGGTGGAATCTATGTAAAGTTAGATCCTAGATTTTCAAGAAAATTAGTTGGTTATATGAATATAGCCTTGGGTATTATATTTTCTTGAAGATATTGATTATCGAAAATACTAATGTTTGAACTTTTATCTGTAGATATGGCTCAACCCGATAACCCATTTGTGATTTCTGCTTTCAAGAGTCATATTGAAAGGGAAAAATTGACTGGAAAGAATTTCAATGATTGGCACCGATCGCTCAGAATTGTCTTGAGGGGAGCCGGAAAGCTCGATTACTTGACCAATGAATGCGAAGCAGAGCCCGCTGCAACTGAACCAGAAGCAGTTAAGGTAGCATGGAGACTTGAGCATGCTAGATTCAATGAGGTTGCTTGTTTAATGCTCACTAGTATGAATGCTCAGTTACAAAAGAAGTTTGAGTACTACTTTCCTAAGGACATTCTTGAAGAACTTCAAAAGTCTTATGAAAAGTCTCCTGCAGTAGAGTTGTATGATGAACTTGACAAACTACATAGCTGCAAGCATGGTGATGGTAAACCAGTTGAATATTATGTGAATGAGATGAAAGAATACTTTGATCAACTTCACAGAATTGGATTTGGTAACCCCGAGAATGTGCAAGTCAACTTGATCAACGGGTCCCTTAACAAGGACTTTGCTGGTTTTGTGCAGAACTTCAACATGCATTACTCGGGGAAGACAGTCTCAGAATTACTAGCATTGCTTGTTGATTATGAGAAAGGTCTACCAACCAAAGTCAAGGCTCCTACCTCGCAAGTGTTGGCGATTCATGGGGGAGAATCCAGAAGAAATCGCATGTGAACAAGGGCAAAGGGAAAGGTGATAAAGGCAAGCAGATCATGGCCTATCAACCACAACCTAAGATGAAGCAGCATCAGCCTAAGCAGAACAAGATTAATCTTCCAAACAAGAAGGATCAGGCTTGTCACCACTGTCATGAAAAGGGCCATTGGAAGCGCAATTGTCCTCTCTACATTCATGACTTGCCACAGAAGAAGCAGGGTAATGAAGCTAGTAACCCCAGTTCTTCAGGTGCGTTCTTTATGATTGAATTATTCACTCTTACTCCTAAATTGAATTCATGGGTATATGATACGGGATGTGGCATTCATATTTACAATACCTTGCAGGGGTTTAGAGTTGAGAGAAAGCTGGGCTATGGAGATCAATTCTTGCACGTGGGTAACGTAGCACATGCAAAAATTGAAGCTATAGGAGTTTTTAATTTAGAGTTGCCTTCAGGCTTAGTACTATCTTTAAATAATTGTCATTATGTACCGTCAATTGTTAGAGGTGTAATTTCATTTTCATGTTTACTGAACCTTGGTTTTGATCATACTATTACTAGCAATGGAATTTCATTTTCTTTAAATGGTGTTTTTTTTTTATTTTAATGCTATTGCTGTGAATGGTATTTTTGAGATTGATATGAATGATAATGATCATGCTTTTGTTAAAAATAATTCAATGTATAACATCAATAATAAGAGAATCAAGAAAGGTCTGGATTCGTCTTATCTTTGGCATTGTCGACTTGCTCACATTGGCAAGGCTCGCATGGAAAAGCTACAACATGATGGGCTTTTAGAAAAGATCAATGATGAATCATTTGATAAGTGCGAATCTTGTATTGCTGGGAAGATGACAAAGAAACCCTTTAAGAATAGGATTGAAAGGGCTAATTTGGTCTTATTCACACAGATGTGTGTGGACCACTTAGACATGTGTCAAGGAGAGGTGCTAGCTACTTCTTAACATTTACGGATGATTACAGCTGATGCGTAGGGATTGCACCAGGCTTTACCTCTCAAGGGATCTTGAGAAGCTTACAACCCCCCACCAGGCAGTGTACCTGATCGTTGTAGTATAGTATAGTGACAAGTACCGGGGGATTGATCGCTCAGCTAGGAATAGTGTCGCTAGGATTAGAAAACCTAAATACTAGTTCTAGAGATGATGGATGATTATTTTTGTATTTTTATATTTTTTAGAAAGCAAGTAAAAATCTCGGGTTTGAAGGATTTGGGCGGAATTAGTTGCTAATCAACTAACCCAATACTAAAGATGCAATCAAAATAAAATACTAGAAATGAAAATAACTAAATTAACTAAGGTTGTGAGCAATAAGTGGAGAAATTGTGTTTACTTAGATTTCACTACTCCCTAGATATCTTTTACACGTTAATTACTCATTATAGTTGCGTGGATGACGGATTGTATTTCTTAATACCATTCATGGGGTGGCGCACTTAATTCCCCAATCCTATGAGTGCCTACTTCACTCCTATGTCGAGCCGGCTAAGAAGCTCCTAACATGGGATCATTAGAATTTACTCATGCATTAAATACAACCAATAAAACCTAGTGCACGTCAGTTCATGTTTCCTAAGACGTTCAAACATGTTACCATTTGGAGATTTGCCAGTTTTCTTAAGCCTAACATCGAAATCATTCATCCAATACAACCATAAACAAGTAATCAACACATAATCAACATCTAGGTTTCATTAGATCTAAGCAAACACAAGATAGATCTAGCCTAGCATGGTGGAATTAAGACAAGCACAAGATATAGACAACCAACACATAGACATATTGATTGAATTAGAAGAACACTTATCTCAATTACACATAAAAGGGTTCAAGGGCTGAAAACCCTTGAAAACCTGTAAAATTCGTAATAGGTTCGGCCTTATGGTTTCTCCAAAACTTCTCTTTCTTTATGAATGAAAATTAGAAAACTATATATAGAAAACTGAGGCTGACGGCGTCAAGACCAAATAGGTGACGCCGTCATGTCGCCGCCAAAATACTTCTCGGACTGCCTTGATCTACATCTGACGCCGTCATGTGTTAGGGTCTCCCAGGCTGTCACGTGTTTTACTCTTGACGCTCTACTTGTGACGCCTTCATGTTTGTACTGGGCCGTCATGCAATTTACTCTTGACGCCGTCAGGATGTTGCTCTTGATGCCGTCACCTATTGTTCCCAGCAAGAAAAATTAAGACTTTGGCGTTTTCTTCACTTTTATGCTCCAAAAACGTCCAAATTGCTTCCTTTTCCAGATTTCACTCCCAAAATACCTAAAATCACAAAAGGAACGATTTAGGGCAATATTTGATCAAATAAATTCAATTCCGGGCTTAAATGACCCCCTAAAAGTGGTTCATTTTTTGCCTCATCATATACCCTTACACTTGAGATTTGCTTGTCCTCAAGCAAATGCGCTTTTATTCTACTCAAAATACAAGTTAGGAGTCATTTAACACTAATATAAAGTAATTACAACAAATAATCGTTCCACTAAAGACCAATAGACAAGCACGGAGGTCATATACTAGCACCTCACAAATAGTGTTTAGATACTCACATCTCTCGGGTGTAATAAAGTACAAATTACAATATGGAAATGGAAAACATCTCTCACTACCTGTCATAGCAAAATAGATTACCATAGACTTGGGAAAGGATCAAAAGGGTTGTAACGTTAGGTGTATGATATGAAATACACGGTTTTGTTGGATATAGGCAGTCTTTACTGGTGGCGAGTTAACAATCTTGGTTAATTACATGTACAATATGGCGTTGCTAAGCCAAGACTAGACTCGACTTAAGCTAATAAATGAAAAATAACCAAAAACATAAAATGAACATAGAATAAAAAGGGATGGTAGTCCGTATGTTTTTTCTCTTTTCCTTTTCTATTTTTTTTTCTTTTTCTTACTTTTTTTTTTTTTTTTTTTTTTTTTTACATACACTCTTACCCTACCATCCAAAATTATATATCATAGGGAATGAAAATTCTCCTTACACTTGAATTTTTACATACTTTACAATAAACCAATCTAATGACTCGAATTAAGAAAATCAAAACACTTGGAGTACTTTTAAGATTAACGTACATATGGGGGTAATAGATTATGTTCTTCCCCATTACTCCATAAAATAAGTACTTTACCCATGAGTCCCAATCGTCCCAAAACAATATGTACAGGATATTACTCGACTTAGCAACCATGTAATCAATTAGATAGTTAACTTATGGTTTAACAAATAACAATAATGCACTAAAAATGAGCGCATACACGGAAGGCTAAGGCAATTTGGGTGTACATTTAAGTGGGGTGTAACAAATTATTCCTTTAAGTAAAATGCTTAAAGTTAGAAACGAAAAGATAGGCTCGGAGGGGTGTACTAGGGGTTTCGTGTATTAAAAATGAGTACAACGCTAATGGTGTGGGAAAAATTAGTTGACTTAACTAGTCAAGTAATATGACATAAATGATCAAGTAATTATGATACGGGTTTAATACAAGGGTGATCCTAATGCCTCTTATCATGTAGTAAATCCTACTACACGAATGTAGTCTCACTAGCGGTCTCGGGATGCATCACTAACGCAAGTTCTAGAATCTAAATGCTACCGGTACACTCATAAGCACTAATAGTAAATGCTTTTCCTATCAAATCTAAAGGCGAACCTCACATATTTGGGTGGAAAATTTTTCTGAATATACGGTTATGTGCTAGTCATACAATCTCCTATCCATGAGACGCTTGCTATCGCTAAAGTTTCACTCCTAAATGTTGTAAAAAAAATTTAAATTTGGCGCTAAAATTGCACTAACAAGTATTTCTCATAGTTTTATTACACATCTACCATTAAACAAAACAAACTCAAGCGAAAGTGTACATGTAAGGTATCATCATTTTACCCTCCCTTTATACTTAAGATGAACATTGTCCCCAATGTTCAAGTAAAGAATGTAAAAGTGAAAAAGTAAAAAGAATGAAATCAAATACTCCCCTGATTCGCTCGGTATGGATAATAAGGTGGCCAGGTTAAATCTTCCTCCAGGAAAATGAACAATCAAAGCTTCCCTTCCAGAATATAAATCATCTTCTTGTCATACATAACCTGTAAATCCTGAGAAAACAAACAAGACAACCTCGCGTAAAATCGGCTGCAATCTATATAAGTTACTAAATCCTAGAAAACAAAGTAAGATATAATGCTTGTGGAATGAAGTTTGCAGATTTCCTGGAGATTATAAAACTTAATTATTCAACAAAAATCGTAAGACTCCGTTTGAAAAACAAAACCGGTAAAATTTCCAGATTTTTACACGTGACGCCGTCAAGAGTAATCTCATGACACCGTCAGAAGTGACCTGCAGAAATATTTATGTTAAGTTTTCGGAAAATTTCTGGAAAAACTTATGTCCTACTTCCTGGAAAATCCTGCAAAACATCATTATGACTCAATACAAGCATTTGACTCTAACAATTACTAATATACATGTTCATTTAATATTGTTGTGGATCATGCTCAATTTCGTTCTTATAAAAAAATTTGGGTCTCCCCTTACACTTAGCTTTTGCAAAATACCTTTATATGTAATTAAGAAGAAGTTAAAAACAAAATAAAGCATTTTCACAATTTACTTTGAAACATGAGCCACAAACAACAAAAATAAAACATGCATATGGAAACAAATAAAATCAAATAAACAAACAAACAAATAAATAAAGCTTGGGTTGCCTCCCAATAAGCGCTTGTTTTTGTTCGAGTCACGAGCCTGACTCTACCCTTATTTAACGAAAATAGGGGAGGTTTTCCCTACACTTAGGATTAAGTGCGGGTGGAAGTAGCGATACACACCCTTAGGGTGGAAATATGCCACGTGAGGTGAAGAGGGTGAGTGAATGGCTTCCTTCATCCTAAAACTACCCGGATAATATTGGTTGATGGGTGGGTCGGTTCCTCTTTTGTCTCCTAGATGTATATTTAAGGATGGAAAGTTGTGTAAAGGTTGAGGTTCCGGTTCATCAACATTAGGAAATTCCCTAGAACTAGGAGTAAGGTTATCACTACAAGTATTCAAACCTATATCCTCAAGTGGTGCCTGATCCAAGGGTTCAACCTCCATCGGAATTCCTAAAGTTTCTTCTACTTCTTCCGGGTAAGTCACGGGCGGTGTGTGTGCCTCAAATGATGGTTGAGTATTTTGTGGGCTTATGTTACTTACCTCATCATTCCACGTGTCACGATCACCTATATCCTTAGGTAGAGATAATAACAAACCTAGTGCTTCATCCAACTTATGGTTTATTGATACGGCTCTATCCATAATTCCTTGGCAAACTAGGTCGCTTTTTCTATTAGCCTCACTAAAACGAGATCCTAAACATGGAGGTTGTTCATAAGAATCTATCCTAGGTGAAGGCTCATATGATTCATAGGTGTCTCTAAATGAGGTATTTTGCACTTCTTGGTGTTCTAGCCACTCAACCATATCTTGCAATCTTAGAAGTCTAAGTGAAGTGTCCATTTGAAGCAAATTACATACAAAATCACAAAGAAAAGATAGACTATGAGAAAGCTACAAAATAAAAAAGAAGAAAAAAAAAATCTCACTTGATAGGAATCTAATGAGTAGACCTAATAAAAATCAAATTCAACCTAAACAATAACTATTCCCCGGGCTGCGGCGCCAAAAACATGATGCGTAGGGATTGCACCAGGCTTTACCTCTCAAGGGATCTTGAGAAGCTTACAACCCCCACCAGGTAGTGTACCTGATCGTTGTAGTATAGTATAGTGACAAGTACCGGGGGATTGATCGTTCAGCTAGGAATAGTGTCGCTAGGATTAGAAAACCTAAATACTAGTTCTAGAGATGAAGGATGATTATTTTTGTATTTTTATATTTTTTAGAAAGCAAGTAAAAATCTCGGGTTTGAAGGATTTGGGCGGAATTAGTTGCTAATCAACTAACCCAATACTAAAGATGCAATCAAAATAAAATACTAGAAATGAAAATAACTAAATTAACTAAGGTTGTGAGCAATAAGTGGAGAAATTGTGTTTACTTAGATTTCACTACTCCCTAGATATCTTTTACACGTTAATTACTCGTTATAGTTGCGTGGATGACGGATTGTATTCCTTAATACCATTCATGGGGTGGCGCACTTAATTCCCCAATCCTATGAGTGCCTACTTCACTCCTATGTCGAGCCGGCTAAGAAGCTCCTAACATGGGATCATTAGAATTTACTCATGCATTAAATACAACCAATAAAACCTAGTGCACGTCAGTTCATGTTTCCTAAGACGTTCAAACATGTTACCATTTGGAGATTTGCCAGTTTTCTTAAGCCTAACATCGAAATCATTCATCCAATACAACCATAAACAAGTAATCAACACATAATCAACATCTAGGTTTCATTAGATCTAAGCAAACACAAGATAGATCTAGCCTAGCATGGTGGAATTAAGACAAGCACAAGATATAGACAACCAACACATAGACATATTGATTGAATTAGAAGAACACTTATCTCAATTACACATAAAAGGGTTCAAGGGCTGAAAACCCTTGAAAACCTGTAAAATTCGTAATAGGTTCGGCCTTATGGTTTCTCCAAAACTTCTCTTTCTTTATGAATGAAAATTAGAAAACTATATATAGAAAACTGAGGCTGACGGCGTCAAGACCAAATAGGTGACGCCGTCATGTCGCCGCCAAAATACTTCTCGGACTGCCTTGATCTACATCTGACGCCGTCATGTGTTAGGGTCTCCCAGGCTGTCACGTGTTTTACTCTTGACGCTCTACTTGTGACGCCTTCATGTTTGTACTGGGCCGTCATGCAATTTACTCTTGACGCCGTCAGGATGTTGCTCTTGACGCCGTCACCTATTGTTCCCAGCAAGAAAAATTAAGACTTTGGCGTTTTCTTCACTTTTATGCTCCAAAAACGTCCAAATTGCTTCCTTTTCCAGATTTCACTCCCAAAATACCTAAAATCACAAAAGGAACGATTTAGGGCAATATTTGATCAAATAAATTCAATTCCGGGCTTAAATGACCCCCTAAAAGTGGTTCATTTTTCGCCTCATCAACAGTTGTTATGGTTATGTTTATTTACTTAAACATAAGCATGAGGTATTTGAAACATTCAAAGTGTTTAAAGCAGAAGTAGAGTTGCAACTTGGAAAGAAGATTAAAGCTCTTCAATCCGATAGAGGTGGTGAATACCTGAATCAAGAGTTTATAGATTACTTAGCAAAGGGGGGAATTGTCCAGCACCTTACTTCTCCATATACTCCACAACAAAATGGTGTATCTGAGAGAAGGAATCGTACATTGCAAGATATGATACGATCTATGTTTAATCTAACAACTCTTCCTTTTTCGTTTTGGGATTATGCCTTAGAATCTGCGGTTCGCATTCGAAATATGGTTCCAACAAAGAAGGTGGATAAGACACCATATGAGTTATGGACTGGAAAAGCTCCTAACTTGTCTTATCTAAAGTTCTGGGGTTGTGAGGCGTATGTTAAACGTGACTCAGCAGACAAACTCCAACAAAGATCTGTAAAGTGCATCTTCATAGGATACCTTAAGGAAACTATGGGCTACTACTTTTATTACCTACCTGAAAACAAAGTTTTTGTTGCAAGGTATGGAGACTTCTTGGAAAAGGAGCTCATATCTCAATAATTTAGTGGGAGAGTATATGATCTGGAAGACGATCATGAAGATGTAGCACCTTCTAAAAACACTAGCCAACTTCCTATGGAACCTGAAAGTTTAGGTCCTCCACCTAAAGTTGAAGTGGTTCCCATTCGTAGGTCAACTAGACCTGTGAAAGCTCCTGACCGTCTATGTGTTAACGTAGAGTGCGAGGAAACTATACTAGGGGATCTTGATGAACCTACTAGTTATAAGGCTGCCATGAATAGTCCTGAAAAGGAGAAATGGTAGGTTGCTATGAATGGGGAAATGCAATCCATGAGAGACAATGAAGTCTGGGAAGAAGTAGAGCTGCCTCCGGGTGCCAAGTTAGTTGGGAGTAAATGGCTCTACAAGAAAAAGACTGATATGGATGGCATTGTACACACCTATAAGGCCCGTTTGGTAGCTAAAGGCTATACTCAAACGTTTAGTGTTGACTATGAGGAGACCTTTTCTCCTGTAGCTGACATTAGGGCTATTAGGATTCTTATAGCCATAGCCGCTTACTATGACAATGAGATTTGGCAAATGGATGTCAAAACCTCCTTCTTAAATGGTCGCCTAGATGAGGACATCTATATGGTGCAGCCTGAGGGGTTTGTGAATCAAGAATTCCCAAATCATGTATGCAAACTTCAAAGATCCATTTATGAATTGAAGCAAGCATCACGACAATGGAATAAGAGATTTGATAGTGAGATTAAAAAGTATGGATTCACTCAAAATTTTGATGAGCCATGTGTATATCACAAAGCTAGTGAGAGTGATGTAATTTTCCTTATTTTATATGTTGATGACATATTGATCATGGGAAAAGACATTCCAAGTTTGCAAAAGGTTAAAGCATATCTTGGAAAGTGTTTTTCTATGAAAGATTTAGGGGAAACTGCATTCATTCTAGGAATCAAGATATATAGAGATAGATCTCAGCGATTAATTGGATTAAGCCAAAGTGCTTACATTGATAAAATATTGAAGAGATTCAATATACAAAATTCCAAGAAGGGATATTTGCCAATGCAAGAACAACATGAAGAGAGTCCCTTATGCTTCGGCTGTGGGATCTATTATGTATGCGGTGAAAATCAAAAGGCCTGATGTGGCATTTGCTCAGAATTTAACCAGTCGATATCAGCAAAATCCAGGTGAAGCTCACTGGACTGCTGTTAAGAATATTATTAAGTACCTTAGGGTTACTAAAGATATGTTCTTAGTTTATGGGGGTACTCCATCTGCAGAATTTGATGTTACAGGTTACTGCAATGCTTCTTGGAAAGGTGATAAGGATGATACGAAGTCTCAGACGGGTTATGTCTTTGTCATTAATGGAGGAGTTGTGGATTGGAGGAGCAGAAAGCAGAGTACACTAGCAATGTCTGCAACAGAAAGTGAGTATATAGCTGCTTCAGAAGCTGCAATGGAAGCTGTTTAGATTAGGAAATTTGTCTCAGGGCTTGGGGTTATGCCTTCGATTCAAAGACATATAAAAATCTATTGCGATAAATCAGCAGCAATTACATTTGCCAATGAACCTGGAATCATGAAAGGCACCAGACATTTCCCGATTAAGCATCACTATGTTCGAGAACAAGTCGAAATAGGTGAAATCGAAATGCTCAAAGTTCACACAGATGAAAACTTAGCAGACCAGTTAACAAAGCCTCTACCTGGCACCAAGATCTATAGGCATGCTGAAGGCATAGGACTTCATTTGGCTGAAAGTTTCATGCTCATTTGTGATTAGAATTTGGATAAGGGATGTAATGTACAATTATTATTTTAATAGAATAAAATATTGTTTATGTTTATTTAATCATTGTCTTAATAATATATCATATATTTGCATGTTGAAATCCATGAATAAATTATTATTCTAAATTATCCGTTGTCGATTAATGATATGGGAATATCATTAAACTAAGACAAATTTGAGTATTGGTTTATGATATACTTGAAAGTATATTAATGCGTAGTCATACCAATTTCACATGATATTCAATGAATTGAATATAGGATTTATCCCAATAATATGATTTAATATTTAAAGTGAGAATCATATTTAAAGTTATCCTCAGACTTGAGATACCAGATAAGAGTCACGGATGTTGTGCATTTTTGAAAAGCAATCTACCGCTCACCGTAACAGGGAGTTATAAGGGTTGTTTTTAGAAGTGTTGCAAAGTTCATGGGTTATTCTTGTAGTCAAGAAAGAATTTGTTCCTTCTGATTTGTTCAGAAGTTTAATACTGTTGGGTCCCTCATAGGGTTGACAAAATGTTTGCGTGGCCACGCCCAAACTCTATCTGGAATACGTTCAGATATTTTGGTAATCTTGTTCAATCATAAAGAGACGAGAAACAGAATATTAATAAAGAATCTCACATCTTTATTAATGTAATATTAGAAACGAAAGGATAATTATAATGATGAATCATTAAAGGTTTTTTTTCCAGGAAACCTAGCTCGAGTCGTGGTGGGGGGATTGGAGTGTTGCAAGACACCAAACAGTGTTATTTTACTATTAATAAATATACGAGTGGGAGCTGTTAAATATTCGTATAAATATTAATATGTAAATGTCTAGTATCGAACCCGAGACCTCGGGATAGCACACATTACAAATGAGTATTAAGGAAAAATAATAAATGTTTTATTATATTTATTATTAGACATGAGAATTTAACGATCGTTAGTATTAACGGAAAAAGGACTAACGACTGTTAGACAAAAGAAGGAAAAAGGGTGTTTATGTAATTTGGTAACCAATGAAGGATCTAGAATCCCTCCTTGGGATTGGGTCGGCCGAACACACCACACAAGGGGCACCCTTGCCCTAGCTTGTTCCCGAAGCTACTTAATTACTATATAAACAAACTTAGGGTCATTGTTTTCACATCTTTTGTGCACACAATTATCCCTAACTTTTTCTCTTCTCTTTCTTGCTTCCAAAACCGGTCGACACCCTCCCATAGGGTTTGTGGATCGATTTTTGTTAACCAAAAATCATTCTTGTGTAGTTATTTGCATAACCTTAATACGGTTTAATTTGTGTGTACAAGAACGAGGTAATAACTCACCATAGGTATTATTAAGAGATCGATAAACAAAACGGTAATGGGCTTATCATAGATCTATTATTACACAAGATCAAGATTTATTGAAGTGCATCGGGTACGTTCCTATTTATGTTTTGGTTAATATTTATGTGTTATACTTGATCCTAGCTTCCGTAAATACATGTACTTTGGTTTTCATATTCTAACAGTTGTTGCCTCAACGACTGTCAATCCTGCAGCAGCCTGATCCATCAAACTTTTTAATATCATATTTGCGCTAAAAAGGAAAGCCAAAATCATTTAGATGACTTCTATAGTCGCACAGGTGGATTTTATTTTGAAATCATAACTCATAGAGATTTAAACTAAAAGCACTCAACAATTGCTTAAAAGGAAAAGAACACATGACCTACTGGCTTACGGTTTAACGACAAAGCTTCAAAGAAATTGTAAACGTGACATTAGAAAGTTATGCAGTAGCCTTAAGCAAAGATAGTACAATTCCCATAGGCCAAAAAAAAAAAAATGCAGATTATTCAAGTGAAAGAGAGTTTGGGACTTGCAGTAACATGACAATGGGTTTTGATTTGATCCATCCAGAAACTAAGAACTTTACCTGTTTTTCCAATAAGTTCCTACATAGCCTTTAAAATGAAAGGGCGTATAAAATGATCAATCCGAAGAAGCACCAGAAAATTAAGAACGAACAATCTTTTGGTATCTTCTTTTTTTTTTCAAGCACACTGCTTGGTCAAAATAGCAGGCTACTGTGGCGTTTAAAATAAGCTAAAGGATCCTGTCTCAAAAGCTGATAAGCACACTGTTTGGTTTTTTTATTTTATTTTTTTATTTTTTATTTTTTTTCTTTCAAACACTAAAAAGCAGAAGCAACTGTACGTGACATACTCTGATGCACGTCATAATCAAACTTGCTATCATCAAGGTTAAATATTTCAAGTCATTTATACGGTTGGCAAACCATTAGTGAAAAGTCATTATGGTTGTTTTTGGAGTGAAAAAAACGCAGTCGATTTTTTTTCTCCATTTTCCAAAGCCATGTTTCAGTTTTGCAAACATAATTCCGGACACACCTAATTGTGGTGCAATAAATGATTAGGCTCAGATGGGTGGGGTGGGGCACAACCCCCTAGGTTCCTTCAGAGAGTGACAACAAAGTTATTATTATTTTTTTTACCAGATAGTGACAGAGTTATAACACTACTCAAACTTCACAATCTGTCCAGTATGAGTAAACGACTATAATAGCCTCGTGTGTGCTGCACGTGATATGACTTAACGAGCTAAACTAATAATTGTTACTCTTTTGGAACGAATCGTGTTCTTTTGCAAATAATGGGGACTATTGGTGTAATTTTTTTAAAAGAGGCCTCAAATTATTGAAATTTGGGACACAAATATTCAATTAGTTTGGACTTGTTTAGTGACAGTGCAATTTTGATACATCTATGGGACCACACGTGTAATTTACTCGTCTATTTATTGTTTCGCGGTGTGGGGACATGATAGTGTCATGGTGTACACGGTAGTCCCAACTTTACGTACTATAGCAAATGGAAATATCGAATACATTTAAATGAAAAGAACACTCTTTTAAACTTTTACTCTCCTTTGTAAAAGTTCAAAATAAAAACTAGGAAAAAAAGACTTGATGGTTGTTGAGAATTGACTTCAAGTCTTCTATCATATTCATGCATTTTCATTGTAGTTTGTAGATATGCTTTATTGTTTGTACATATATTTTTCGATTATATAAAGGCTACCATTCTTCATTTAGTAAGTAGGAATTGTTGCTTCTGCACATTCCACCTTATATTAGCAAATATATATAACATGTCTGTCAAGTTTCATGTTTTTGTTGTCGCCATAACAATATTATCCCAGTTACCAACTTCTTGTTATGGGTTACGTAGTGGGTCATCTCTCAACGTCGAAAACAAAAATGACATTCTGATTTCGCCAAACGGGCTTTTCACAGCCGGTTTTCATCGAGTTGGAGAGAACGCTTATGGTTTTGCGGTATGGTTTTCGGAGCAAGTAGCAACAACTGGGAGTCGAACCGTGGTTTGGATGGCTAACCGAGATGAACCTGTAAATGGAAAGCATTCAAAACTGTCCTTAAGGGAAGATGGAAATCTTGTTCTGGTAGATGCGGGTAGAAGAGTTATTTGGTCAACTAATACAAAGTCAACCTCTCCTTTAGTGCAATTACAACTCAATAACACAGGTAATATATTATGACAACCCTTCTTTTTATATACACAGCAGAGTTCATAAGTTTGCAACATGCAGCGAGTTTTGTTCTGTAAAAGTATAGTTTTAAATTTATAACAAGGAAAAATGTAGACTAGCTCATGCATAATTGGTCGGAAGACCCCATCGTGTATAGTATACGACCGATAAGTCCCAGATCAAACAAACGGAAGAAAAGGAAATTATCAAGTTTAGTTCTAGAATTATTTATGAGTTGAAAGAGTTTGTAACATAAATTATAGTTTGCTTAAGCAGGTGATCGACAAAGAACTATAAAACTCACTTTGCTAGTGGCAGAAAGTATATATATAACTTTATTTTTCAGTCAACCGTTACAGTTTTTGTTTAAGAGTAAATTTCAAAAGGCATCTTTGTTGTTTGCCAATTTTCACACCATAGATACATATTAGAAAAGTTGGGACATATGCATTCATCCGTAAATAAACGTTAAATATTATACATTCATGAAAACGACCGATGCAAATATTAAATATGTGCAGTGTGATTCTAGAAGTTGTGCTTCAATTGTTATGGGTTGATCGGGGAATTCATTATTGATGACAACCTTTTCCACTTCTCCACCATCACCATAACCTTATTTGCTACATGTCTAGAATCACACATATCAAATATTAGTATATTACACATATATTTGATATTTGCATCGTTCGTCCTTAGAGTCTTTAGGATGTACTATAATAACGTTTATTGACGGATGAATGTATATATCCCAACTTTTCTGACAGAGATGTATGATGTGAAAATAAGTAAATCACGTGGATGTATTTTGAAGTCACTCTGTATTTAAACATAAGAAAGATATGAATATTATTGATCATAATACTTTTATCCTTCCGGTGAGACAAATTTATACTTAATTTTATACTAGAGTTAACTACATTTTTGGTCATAATATTTTTTATCATGCATGTGTTTCGGATCTTATTTCTATTGTCTTCTTTTTAGTACAGATTTTGTATGTATTTCTGAATTTGTTTTGGTGCAGATTAGGGGTGGTGGTAGATGTGTTTGTGTGTTTTGGATAAGAGAAAGAAGGATTATTGATTTTGTTGTATAGAGAATATTTTAAAAAAGGTGTGAAAAAAGTAAATCACAATTGTTTTTCGAATAATATTGATAAAATGACATAAATGCCTTTACATTTAACAGTCAAACTTAGTCAAACTAACGGTAACTGAAAATTAAAATGAAACCCCATTTTCAGAATCCGGGACTTTTGAAACTACTCCCCCCGTCTCACAATAATTATCCACTTTGACTTTTTAAGTCTTTTTTGTTCAACTTTGACTATTAATATTTTTATTTGTTTTATATAATCTTTTATATTTATATAATAAAAGAATTACATCATTTCGGAGTGATTTTGTAAAACCATTCTTATTGAAAAACAAAATTGGGCCAATAAAAAACTCGATTTTGCCAAGTAAGCGAAATCAAGCAATTTGATTGGTCAATAGAAAGTCAAAATTAAATTGATTTTAGTCAAACTTAATAAATTTGGTGGAGAAATTTGGTTAAGAAAAAAAATGCATAAAAATATAAGTGTCAAATTTATGAAAACAAAAACTTAAAAAAAAGAGGAAGTCATTAATAAAACTTTAGTTGTTGAATTTTAAATAAATTATGTAGACCTAAGTGTAAAATTACAAGTTTCCATGTTTTTTAATAACTTTAGAAAAAAAACACAAATAACCCCTTACACTTTATACCCCTTATACTTTATAATATTAACTTTGTTTAAAATTAAATAGTATTAGTATTAGAGCACAAGGTGCAGATGGGGAGGCTTGCCTCCCCATTCGGGTCCCACCCTTGCCACATCACCAAACACCTCAACTTCAATTAACGACAACAAACCCCCCTCACCAAACAAAAAACCTCAACTTCCCCATTAGGGCCCCACCTCTTACACATTTATTTTTTTATTCATTTTTCAATCAAATTAAATTTATTTCATTCAAAACAAAAATAACTAAAATTAAAATTTTATGCTTATATTTTGAAAAAATTTAAGCTGCTAAAAAAAAATAAAATAAACTGTGAATATTGATAAGAAAACTACAAGGACTAAAACTACAAATAAACTAAACCATAAGGACAAGTTTAGATGCTTATAAATGTTGTCTTCTTCTTCAAAATCAAAACCTGCAAACACATCTCCATACTTAACAAAACCTGCAAACACACAAGATATAAAACCCAACAAAAAAAAAAGAAAAAAAAAAAAGAAAGAAAGATGCTGCCATCTTGTCAGACATTTTGCTTCGCCGTGGCCACGGGGAGGTGACCAACAACGAGCAACGGCGAAGGCCGTTTGGTGTGGCGGTGAGCAACGGCTCGCCGTTGAGCTTGCCAACTCAGACGGCGAGGCCCAACGACGAGATTACACCTTGTGCTCTTAGTTTTTAGAGTTTTTATCCATTAAAATTACACAATTTGGTAAATATGCGAATATATTATTAAGTTGAGTTGTTGATTTAAATAATATATGAATGTATTTTAATGTACCAAAGTTATATTTTAGTGCCTGTATGGAAAATTTTATGGTAGGAATTCTTAGCAGGTGTCTTTGAAATAGTTATTGAAACTTAGCAGGTGTTTGATGTCATTGATAACACTATGGGTATCAACCAACGGTCTAAATATGGGTGTCTTTTACCATGATGATTTAGGCCAATTGTAAAGAAAGTTGCACTAAAGTGAAAGGTCGGTAAGGATTCGAACAATCCTAAAAGACTTGTGAATGTACTTTTTGTCATTTTTTTCATGCATTTATAATTTACTTATACAAGTAATTATAATTTTCTTATATAGTTTGATCTCAGAGAAAAATTATTATTATACATTATACATAAAAGTAAGATTAAATTTGAGTTCTACCCATTACATTTTTTTTCTCTTTATGTAATAAAGAAGCTAAAGTTTAAGCATCTATGCTAATTTGGTAATATTATAATCAAACATGAGAAGTAAATAGCACAAACTTATGAAAATACAAATTTCCAAACAAAAAAGTACATTAGTAAACATGGTATGATGGTTATTTATAATCAAGGAAATGAATAAATCTTTAAACTTTCAAAGCTATCTAAATATGCTACATATTTTAATAAAAATATAAGTAAAAGAAATACCATAACACATCGTAAATTGATCGCATGGGTTTACAAAACTAAAAGCATATATCACTAACATCTCATGTAAGTCAAGTATTATCATGTGATTTTGCTTGAGTAATAAAATATAATTTTTAATCCAAAAGCATTCTCTTAAAATAATAGGTAGATTATAACATATATATACATATGATTTGTATTTTTGGTCCACCAAGTAAAACCAATTGAAACATGTTAAGTGATTCATTTCTTAATTGATAATAATGCATAATTAAACCGAAATTTTAAAAACCCTGTGCGTGCACAAGTATTATAACTAGTACTTAATAAAAATTATACCAATGAAAATACATTTAAAATACAAACTATTTACATATTTTTTTTTATCAAGTATTATATTACACAAATAAAAATATTTATGGTAAAAGTTGAATAAAAAAACTTAAAAAAGTCTAAGCAGGCAATTATTGTGGGACGGATGTAGTAATGGATTAAAGTTTTACATCCGGCAAACCAAAGACAAAAAAATGTAGTAATGGACCAACCATAATTAAGACAAAAAATGTAGTAATGGACCAACAATAATTAAGATAAGAAAACCAATAAAAAAATACCACGTGTACAGCCCTTTTCATCACTGCCTACTCACAAATACTCTTTTTTCCCTCCTACGGGGAACATCTACAACATCAACAATCACCGCCGGTAACCACAACCAACAAATCTGCAACCACAATCGCCAGCGACATACCGCATTCACCACCTCCGCTACAAAACCGCTCCCCGTCACCTTCAACGTTAACGGACTCAGAACTTTCTAAACCTTTACACCCACCGTCGAAAACAGGAAGAACATATAACCAGAAACACACTTTTTCTTTACTTGATATGCCATTTTATATATATATATATATATATATATATATATATATATATATATATATATATATATATATATATATATATATATATATATATATATATATATATATATATATATATGATTAGTGAGTATGTAGTTGTACAATTATTTAGCGTTTCGGTTTTAGATTTGGAGTGAGTTTTTATTTGACTTCGTTGGCACTCATGCTCAAAGTAAAGAAAAAGAGAGATAGTCATAATAACTTTATTCAACTTAATAAGCTAATGATTATCAGACCACTTGTTAAATTGTGTATCGTTAGACATGATACTAATTGATATATACTTGATACACATACTCTTATACAAAAATTATGTGATGAGAAAAATAGCAAGAATGACGGAAAAGTTGCTTATTGCCACAACAACTAACCACCATCGTTGACATCTACCTTTGTAACAGTGCTTGTCATAAACATTAACTATAATTTAGTGACGGTTGATCATTGTTTTTTAGAATACTATTGTGACCACTGCTATGTGCGGGTAACCAACTAGTACTAATAAATTTATTCACGAATCGTTGTTGCAGGTAATCTTGTGCTCCTTGAATTAGGACAACCTATCTGGCAAAGCTTTGATCATCCAACAGATACACTTCTTCCAAATCAAGCCTTCACAAAAAACACAAAACTTGTTTCTTCAAGAAGTCCTTCTAATTACTCTTCAGGTTTCTATAGGCTCTTTTTCGATTATGATTGTATTCTTCGACTGCTTTGTGACGTTCGAGAATCAACTTCATTATACTGGCCTGATCCCAATTTGCTATCATACGAAGTTGGAAGATATCAATATAATGATGAACAAATAGCAATCCTTGATTCGAATGGTGAGTTCAACTCTTCAGACGGTTTTAAATTAGTATCGGCTGATTATGGGACAGTTCGCCAAAGAATAATGAAGATTGACACAGACGGTAATCTAAGACTATACAGTCTGGTTCAGCATGAAAATGGAATGAAATGGGAAATTCAATGGCAAGCGGTGTCTCATTCTTGCAAGATCCATGGTACTTGTGGACCAAACAGTCTCTGTTCTTATTCTTCAAAAAATTTTAGGAAATGCAGTTGCTTACATGGGTATAAGATGGTAAATTCCGAAGATTGGAGTTATGGGTGTGAGCCTGAATTCAAGCCATGTACACAAAATGACTGTGATTTCATTCAGCTACATAATACAGATTTCTATGGCTACGACATTCAGCTGCTCAGAAATAGAACTGTTGCTTCTTGCAAGAAGGATTGCTTGCAGGATAGCACATGCATGGGGTTCCTATACAGTTGGAAAAATGATCTGTTAAGATTTAGTTGCTTCACTAAGAGTTCCTTGCAAAACGGATATCGAATGGGGGTAGAGCATTCAGTGTTTTTAAAAGTACCAAAGAGTTTGATGCCATCCTATAATGATAAATTCACAAGTCAATCAAGCTTCATCTGTCCACGCCAAGTGGTGAGACCGACAATAAGGTCTTATGATGATAAACATGATCACAAGCAACTTGATCTCGTTCAAGTATTTGGATGCTTGATTGGGTTTGTTGAGATTATTTGCATTGTAAGTTTCTGGTACTGTACGAGTAAACACTCATCTATAACCGAGCAAAATTTTCAACCAGTTTCAACAGGTTTCAAAAAGTTTACATATAGTGACCTGAAAAAGGCATCTCAAAATTTCAGTGAAGAGATAGGGAGAGGTGGTGCTTGTGTTGTGTATAAAGGCAGGCTATCAGACAACAGGATCGCGGCAATCAAGAGGCTCAAGAACACTAATAACCAAGGGGAAGCTGAATTTCAAGCTGAGGTAAGCACGATTGGGAGGGTGAACCATATGAACCTCATAGAGATGTGGGGCTACTGTGCAGAAGGGAATCATAGGCTTATTGTATACGAGTATATGGAGAATGGATCTTTAGCTAACAACTTGGGAATTGGTAAACTAGATTGGGCAACAAGGTTTAATATTGCAAGGGGTACTGCTAAAGGACTAGCATATTTACATGAAGACTGCTTGGAGTGGGTTCTACATTGTGATGTGAAACCCCATAACATATTGTTGGACGCTAATTACATTCCTAAGGTTGCGGACTTTGGCCTTTCCAAACTGCTTGATAGATGTGATAGCGACCAATGGAACTTCTCCATGATGCGAGGGACACGAGGTTACATGGCTCCTGAATGGGTGCTTAACTATCCAATCACTTCAAAAGTTGATGTATTTAGCTATGGGGTAGTCATGTTGGAAATGATAACAGGAAGGAGTCCAGCGTGCATGCATCAAGCAGACGATGAAACTTGTAAGACTGAGCATGGGCTAATTAATTGGGTGAGAGATAAGATTCATGAGTTTGATGGAAGCCTAACAGAATCTTGGGTTGATAATATTGTGGATCCTTCAATAAGCAGAGAATATGATCGGAGCACAATGGAAAATTTGGTTAAAATTGCACTACAATGTGCCGAGGAAGATAGGGAGGTAAGACCCTCAATGAGCCAGGTGGTTGATATGCTTATACATCTATGACTGATGACAAATCCTACTCAGTTATGTTATTTCTGTAATGTTTGAAACTCTGTTGGTTACAGTTTTGTCCATGATGTTTATGTTGGTAACAAAACAGAAAACGTCAACATTTATAGCTGTAATTATAAATGTGTAAAATGACTTAAAATGATATATACATATTTAAATAGAACGTGATTATACGTGTAAGATGGTTGTGTGTTACTTATATGCAAGACAACAACATAGTTATATTCAACCTTCCTTTTTGACCAAATAACTGCAATATATGCAACTACTTATGTATCCATAGCAAGATAACACAGAAACACAAACTAAACTATCACCGCTCACCACTCATTTGTCACAGCTTTTTAAACAATCATTAGAGAATTAGATTTTCTAAAAAATAGTCACGACTCACTTTTATCAAACGACCACTAAAAATCAACATTCTCATCACTCCTTTGCCAGATGACCACTAAAAATCAAAATAGCCATTGGTTTTGAAAAACTTTTATGAACATCGGAATAATGCATCACCTACCAGGGTACAATTAAGTGATCATATATTGTTTATTTTATTTTATTTATTTATTTTGGTGCAAAAAGGTGAATTATATTAATACTCAAACATTTTTACATCATAAGTCTACATTACTGACATGGACATACCCAAGATCAAATACAAAATATATCTGCTAAGACACATCATATATCTGACAACTCTGTTACATCAACCAAAACAGAACTGCTATTTCCCAGCTACACCAAGCATTAGGAAATAGATTCACCGTTTATATACCCATCTAGCTACATTTTCATTCCTTTACCCATTTAGAGTACTCATCCTGCCACCACAGTACTCAAAACAGAGAAAAGGAATGTCATCACTAGGAATCATATCCCCTCCAAGTCAAGGGCTATACCAGACATTCTACATTTCCATCTCTTCAAAATGGCTTCAAATGTCTGGGAACACACACCTTGTGGGAGTAACCAACCAGACCTCCTATGGGAGTGCAATGAGAAGACCATGAAGTGTCAACTTACACTACTCTCAATTCAACTCATCTTGCACCCCCTAGATCAGATACCCTACTTGATAGGAAACCTACTTTATGGCTCAAAACAGACCAAAGGCTAGAACTAATCAAGCTATAAGATACAATTTCTACTCCATACCAATTGATCCAAACAACAGATTAGAACAGTTTTAGCCTATTAAGAGCCAAGATACAAGGCCATCTATCAATCTGATATGGGATTCTTACCTTTTATAATTGCTAAAAAGGTTAATAATTTTGGTTAAAAACCAATAGCAATGCAGGTACCTTTTAGAAACTACCCCTTCAATACATGATCATAAGGAAATTGACATCTGCCAAATACTCCTTAATACAGTCAATATACTTCATCACCAAATACTGAGAACTCTAATACCAACTTCTTCCATAACTGAAGTTAACAAGCAACAAAAAACCTTTTATTATTCCAATTCAAGCCCCATTTGTTAGCTATCAATTGAGCTTTCATTGACTTTTTGACAAATAGAGTCAACAACTTTGTCTTCACACTATCATTAATGCAATTTACCACCACTTCCACATTTCTACTTTCTCCTTTGAACAATCTCCAAATTATTTCTTGCCAAATGAAGTACACAGTAGCACCCATAATGAGTTTATCAACAACCCAACCAAAATTGTTTTTGACCTGTTTGTCAGTAATATACTTGCAACAATCCATCAGACCACTGTTTGTATTCAAATTTGATACCCTTTTTACCATTTCCATCCATACTTTGTTAGCATAATAACATTAAAAGAACAGATGCTCATGAGAGTCACTTCTACTATTGCAAAGACCACTGATAAGGCGAAAAGTGTACCACTTTTAAGGGGTCATTTAACCCCGAATTCGTGATTATTTGATCAATTACTGCCCTAAATCGTTCATTTTGTCATTTTAGGTACTTTTGAGAAGAAATCTGGAAAAGGAAGCATTTTGGACGTTTTTGGAGCATAAAGTAAAGAAAACGGCAAAGTCTCAAAATCCTTGCTGGGAACAGTACCTGACGACGTCAAGACTTCACACATGACGGCGTCAAGCTTGGCAAAAGAGGTGGAAGTGGAAAATACACATGACGGCCCAGAGCATAATTCCTTCTTGACAGCGTCAGGATTGGATCTAGGCAATACGATCCTTAATTTGGCGGTGAGTTGACGGCGTCAGAAACTACAACGTGACGCCGTCAGGATGTATTATATATATATATATTTTTCCAATTTTTCATTGTAATGTGTGGAACATTAGGAGAACTTTGGAGAGCTTAAACCCTAGACGAATTTTCTGTAAAAATAAGGGTTTCAACCCTTGTTCCATCCATGCTTAATTGAAGATAAGTTTTCCAATAATCATACGATATGTCTATGTGTTGTGTGATTCTATCTTATGCTTGTCTTTCTTTTAACATGTTAGGCTAGGTTTTTATTGTGTTTGCTTAGATGTAGTGAAACTTAGATGTTGATTATTGGTTGATGGTTTGTTTGTAATTGTTGTGGATGATTGTATCCAATGTTAGGCATAAGAAAACTGGCAGACTTCCATTGGTAACTTGCTTGAACGTTTTAAGAAACATGATCGGAGGTGTACTACGATTTTTTGTTGTATTTAATGCATAAGTGAATTCTAGTGATCCCATGTTAGGAGCTTTTAGTCGGCTCGACATAGGAGTGAAGTAGGAGCTTATAGAGTTAGGGAATATTATACACAGCCCTACGGCTAGTATTAAGGAATATAACCCGTCATCTATGCAATTGTAACAAGCTAATCAACTGGTAAAAGATATCTAGGGAGTAATAAAATCTAAGTAAACACATCTTTTCTTATTAATGTTTCCACCACATTATTACATTAGTTTATTTTCATTTCTTTTTATTTTATTTTGATTACATCTGTAGTTAATTGGGGTAGTTGACTAGCAACTAATTCCGCCCACTCCTTCAAAACCCGAGATTTTACTTGCTTTTATAGAATATAAAAAATACAAAAAGAATCATCCATCACCTCTAGACCTAGTTTAATAGGCTTTCTAATCCTAGCGAACACTATTCCTGAGTTGAACGATCAATCCCCCGGTACTTGTCACTATACTATACTACAACGATCAGGTACACTGCCTGGCGGGGATTGCAAGCTTCTCAAGATCCCTTGAGAGGTAAACCTGTTGCGAGGGCGCAATCCCGCGTATCAAGTTTTTGGTGTCGCAGCCCGGGGAATAGTTATTGTCTAGGTTAGAATTTCTTTTTATTAGGTCTACTTGCTAGATTCCTTTCTAGTAAGATTTTTATTTTTATTTTTAGGTTTTCGTTTGTCTATCTCATTTCTTTGTTCCTTTGTTCGTAACCATTACCATCCGACATCATGGAATGTGGTAATATCTTTGAACCCATCAACCCACCACAACAAAACCACCCACAAAACCTACCACAACCAAACCAACCTCCTAGACCCCGAACTTTAGGAGAGTATTCCCGTCCTAGCCACCAAGGCTATCGGAACACCATTGAGCTAACTCAAGGAGCCAATGTGTCTCCCTTGCAATCCAACACCATCCGGTTGGTGCAAAGCGGATGTGCATTTCATGGACTTCGTTCCGAAGATCCTAATCAACATCTCAAGGATTTCCTAAAAATCACAGATTCCATAGACCTTGATGTTGCAACTAGAGAGACGACCCGATTACGTCTATTCCAATTCTCTCTACGTGACCAAGCTAGTCAATGCTGTAAACTTTTACCCACGGGATCTATCACCTCTTGGGATGATCTCACTTCTCGTTTCCTTGCTCAATTTTTCCCACCGGGGAGAACTACCAAGCTTAGAAATGACATCTTGATGTTCCAGCAACGTCAAGGTGAAACATTCTATGAAGCATGGACTCGTTTCAAGGACTTACTCCAAAAAGTCCCTCATCATGGCATAGATCTTTGGCTATTAGTTCAAATCTTCAATGACCATGTCGACTTTCACACCAAACGCACCATTGATCGAGCCGCCGGAGGCAGGTTGCGTGATAAAGACGCCGAGGAATCTTGGGAAATTATTGACGAACTTGCCTTCGACAATCGTGAGTTATGGGAAGTTACGCATGTTATAAACTCGGCTATCAACGCAATCTCGACACCTGGGGAAACCACTCAAATCTCCGAAGAACTCCTTTGCGAACTTGAGGGAAAAATGGATTACCTCACGGAAAAACAAAGGAGACCTTTAAGTCCCAGACGGGCAACAGTCAATTCTATCTCAAATATGAATCCAACACCATTGTCTGAGTCACCTCTTAGAGAGAATGTCGAAACCTTTCGAAAATATGCTCGACCTTATTCGCCTCCTCAAAACCTCAGCCCGGAATTCAAAACTCGAATGAGAGAGTACATGGCAACCCATTTTGAGTGGCTTGCTATATTCGAGGAGGCTGTTTATAAACAGAAGGAGGAGATGCAAAAGAAAATGATGGAGATGATGAGCTTAGTGAAGGAATACTCAAACCAAAAAAACCCCAGAAATGATGTTATTAAGGAAGGAAAGCGCTACCCCCACTACCCAATTTGTTAACTCTATCACAATTATCCGCGAGGGTAATGAAGAGAAGGAAACCCCTATTGTACAAACCGTTGAGGAACCACCAAAATCCCAATCACTAGGGTACTACCTAAAACATTATATATATGAAAATACCATAACAAATTGGATAAAGGGTGACGGGTGTAACCAGTCCTCCAAACAGGTTTCCAAAAGAGAGAAAGAGGGGAAAGATGAGTATGATACATTACCTGGGGGGCCGGTATTTGAGAAGCTACTTATACAAAAAGTGGCTACAAAGCAGATGGCTTATGGGAACTTTGAGATACCAGCCAGCATTGGAAAGTTACAATATCTGGATGC
Source organism: Artemisia argyi (assembly GCA_030686995.1). NCBI lineage: Eukaryota > Viridiplantae > Streptophyta > Magnoliopsida > Asterales > Asteraceae > Artemisia > Artemisia argyi. Next base: position 127,878,889 of record CM060699.1, read on the forward strand.
TTTCGGCGATCAAGGATCGGAAGTAAATCTAATGCCTCTAACTCTTTACACCCAACTCACTACGGAAATGCCGGCTACCACCCGTGTTAGGCTATCCTTCGCTGGTCACTCTTATGTATACCCTTTGGGAATTCCAGAGGACGTACTGGTCAATGTAGCAGGATTCATGTATCCCGTCAATTTCATGATCATCGATGATAAAGGAGGTGGGTGCATGCCAACAATCCTTGGAGCACCATTCCTTACCAGAGCAAGAGCTGTCATTAGGTATGAAAAAAGGGAAATTGAACTTAAGTCAGGAAAAAGGAAGATTAGCCTTCCTATGACCCCACGATGTGTGCAAGAAAGCCTGATGAAAAGAAAGCTTAAAAACAACATTGACACATCGCATAATCATGTTCAAGAAAAAATCCTCGCATGGGAAACAAGAATCAAAAGCTACAAAGAAACTGAGCCTGAGATAGGCAAAAGCAGCGATAAAGTTCATGTCAAGTTTGAATGCAGTCAACCGATGGAGAATCATGTACCATTTGCAGAAGGAGACTTGGTACTCTTAAGGCATTCAGAGATAAAAGTGCCTCCCGACGAGCCAAGTCCCTGGTGGTATGGACCATTCACAATTGAAAGCCTACGCCAAGATGGGATAGCTACCTTGTGCAGTAAAAGAGGAGGGGAGGTGACTGCAAGTGTCGAACGATTGAAACACTACCACCCCGATAGCGAGGATCATACTTATATGGGATACATCATCTCAAGAGACGAGGTTACGTAATAGCCCATGACCTTGAGTCTAGCTACAAGACTCGTTAATAAAGAAAAGCGCTTCTTGGGAGGCAACCCATGTTTTGTGTGTTTTTATTTGTTTGATTTTATTTGCTTCCGTATGCATGTTTTATTTTTATTGTTGGTAGATCATGTTTCAAATTAAATTGTAAAAATGCTTTATTTTGTTTTTAACTTCGTCTTTGATACGCGGGATTGCGCCCTCGCAACAGGTTTTACCTCTCAAGGGATCTTGAGAAGCTTGCAATCACCGCCAGGCAGTGTACCTGATCGTTGTAGTATAGTATAGTGATACGTGAGAATCGCACCAGGCTTTATCTCTCAAGGGATCTTGAGAAGCTTACAACCCCCACCAGGCAGTGTACCTGATCATTGTAGTATAGTATAGTGACAAGTACTGGGGGATTGATCGTTCAGCTAGGAATAGTGTCGCTAGGATTAGAAAACCAAAATACTAGTTCTAGAGATGAAGGATGATTATTTTTGTATTTTTATATTTTTTTAGAAAGCAAGTAAAAATCTCGGGTTTTAAGGATTTGGGCGGAATTAGTTGTTAGTCAACTAACCCAATACTAAAGATGCAATCAAAATAAAATACTAGAAATGAAAATAAACTAAATTAAACTAAGGTTGTGAGCAATAAGTGAAGAAGTTGTGTTTACTTAGATTTCACTACTCCCTAGATATCTTTTACACGTTAATTACTTGTTATAGTTGCGTGGATGACGGATTGTACTCCTTAATACCATTCATGGGGTGGCGCACTTAATTCCCCAATCCTATGAGTGCCTACTTCACTCCTATGTCGAGCCGGCTAAGAAGCTCCTAACATGGGATCATTAGAATTTACTCATGCATTAAATACAACCAATAAAACCTAGTGCACGTCAGTTCATGTTTCCTAAGACGTTCAAGCATGTTACCAATTGGAGATCTGCCAGTTTTCTTAAGCCTAACATCGAAATCATTCATCCAATACAACCATAAACAAGTAATCAACACATAATCAACATCTAGGTTTCATTAGATCTAAACAAACACAAGATAGATCTAGCCTAGCATGATGGAATTAAGACAAGAACAAGATATAGACAACCAACACATAGACATATTGATTGAATTAAAAGAATACTTATCTCAATTACACATGAAAGGGTTCAAGGGCTGAGAACCCTTGAAAAACCTGTAAAATTCGTAATAAGTTCGGCCATAGGGTTTCTCCAAAACTTCTCTCTTTTTATGAATGAAAATTAGAAAACTATATATAGGAAATTGAGGCTGACGGCGTCAAGACCAAATTGGTGACGCCGTCATCTCGCCGCCAAAATACTTCTTGGACTGCCTTAATCTTCATCTGACTCCGTCACGTGTTATGGTTTTCCAGGCCGTCATGTCTTTTACTCTTGACGCTCTACTTGTGACGCCTTCACGTTTGTACAGGGCCATCATGCAAATTACTCTTGACGCCGTCAGGATGTTCTTCTTGACGCCGTCACCTACTGTTCTCAGCAAGGAAAATTAAGACTTTGGCGTTTTCTTCACTTTTATGCTCCAAAAATGTCCGAATTGCTTTCTTTTCCAGATTTTACTCCCAAAGTACCTAAAATCACAAAAGGAACGATTTAGGGCAATATTTGATCAAATAAATTCAATTCCGGGCTTAAATGACCCCCTAAAAGTGGTTCATTTTTCGCCTCATCATATACCCTTACACTTGAGATTTGTTTGTCCTCAAGCAAATGCGCTTTTATTCTACTCAAAATACAAGTTAGGGGTCATTTAACACTAATATGAAAGTAATTACAACAAATAATCGTTCCACTAAAGACCAAAGACAAGCACGGAGGTCATATACTAGCACCTCACAAATAGTGTTTAGATACTCACATCTCTCGGATGTAATAAAGTATAAATTACAATATGGAAACGGAAGATATCTCTCACTACCTGTCATAGCAAAATAGATTACCATAGGCTTGGGAAAGGATCAAACCTCCACCATATGGCGTAAGCACCTAGGATAAACTATCAAAGAGGTCTTTTAAAAGGTTGTAACGTTAGGTGTAGGGATATAAAATACACGGTTTTGTTGGATAAAGGAAGTTTTTACTGGTGGCGAGGTAACAATCTTGGTTAATTACATGTAGAATATGGCGTTGCTAAGCCAAGACTAGACTCGACTTAAGCTAATAAATGAAAAATAACAAAAGCATAAAAATGAACATAGAATAAAAAGGGATGGTAGTCCGTATGTTTTTTTTCTTTTTTTTTTTTTTTTTTTTTTTTTTTTTTTTTTTTTGTGCATACACTCTTACCCTACCATCCAAAATAATACATCATAGGAGATGAACATTCCCCTTACACTTGAATTTTTACATACTTTACAATAAACTAATCTAATGACTCGAATTAAGAAAATCAAAACACTTGGAGCACTTTTAAGATTAACGCACATATGGGGGTAATATATGATGTTCTTCCCCATTATTCCATAAAATAAGTACTTACCCATGAGTCCCAACCGTCTCAAAACAATATGTACAAGGATATGACTCGACTTAGCAACCATGTAATCAATTAGATAGTTAACTTAGGGTTTAACAAATAACAATAATGCACTAAAGATTGGTTCATACACGGAAGGCAAAGACGATTTGGTTGTACATTTAAGTGGGGTGTAACAAATTCTTCCTTTAAGTAAAATGCTTAAAGTTAGAAACGAAAAGATAGGCTCGGAGGGGTGTACTAGGGGTTTCGTGTACTAAAAATGAGTACAACGCTAAGGTGTGGGAAAAATTAGTTGACTTAACTAGCCAAGTAATATGACTTAAATGGTCAAGTAATTATGATACGGGTTTAACACAAGGGTGATCCTAATGCCTCTTATCATGTAGTAAATCCTACTACACGAATGTAGTCTCACTAGCGGTCTCGGGATGCATCACTAACGCAAGTTCTAGAATCTAAATGCTACCGGTACACTCATAAGCACTAATAGTAAATGCTTTTCCTATCAAATCTAAAGGCGGACCTCACATATTTGGGTGGAAAATTTTTCTGAAAGTACGGTTATGTGCTAGTTATACAATCTCCTATCCATGAGACGCTTGCTATGGCTAAAGTTTCACTCCTAAATGTTGTAAAAAAAAATTAAATTTGGCGCTAAAATTGCACTAACAAGTATTTCTCATAGTTTTATTACACATCTACCATCAAACAAAACAAACTCAAGCGAAACTGTACATGTAAGGTACCATCATTTTACCCTCCCTTTACCCAACATTGTCCCCAATGTTCAAGTAAAGAATGTAAAAGTGAAAAAGTAAAAAGAATGAAATCAAATACTCCCCTGATTCGCTCGGTATGGATAATAAGGTGGCCAGGTTAAATCTTCCTCCAAGAAAATGAACAATCAAAGCTTCCCTTCTAGAATATAAATCATCTTCTTGTCATACATAACCTGTAAATCCTGAGAAAACAAACAAGACAACCTCGCGTAAAATCGGCGATAATCTATATAAGTTACTAAATCCTAGAAAACAAAGTAAGATATAATGCTTGTGGAATGAAGTTTGCAGATTTCCTGGAGATTATAAAACTTAATAATTCACAAAAACCATAAGACTCCGTTAGAAAAACAAAACTGGCAAAATTTCCAGATTTTTACACGTGACGCCGTCCAGAGTAATCTCGTGACGCCGTCAGAAGTGACCTGCAGAAATTCTTGTGTTAAGTTTCCGGAAAATTTCTGGAAAAACTTGGTCCTACTTCCCGGAAAATCCTGCAAAACTTCATTATGACTCAATACAAGCATTTGACTCTAACAAATACGAATATACATGTTCATTTAATATTGTGGAGAATCATGATCGGTTTGTTTCTTGAAAACATATTTGGGGTTTCCCCTTACACTTATCTTTTGCAAAAATACTTTTAGGTGGAGTTAAGACTAGGCCAAAACAACAAAATAAAGTATTTCCACTATTTAATTGAGAAACATGATCTACCAACAATAAAAATAAAGCATGCATACGGAAGCAAATAACAAACAAACAAAATAAAATCACACAAAACATGGGTTGCCTCCGAAGAAGCGCTTTTCTTTATTTACGAGTCTTGTAGCTAGACTCAAGGTCATGGGTTACCGTGTATCGCTTATGCTCACATACCCAAGCGTGAGCCATCTAATGGTCGCCTCATCTTTCTTATACTCATCTCCTAACTCTAGACATCCACGATAGTATCTTTTATTCTTTTCATGAGTATACTTAAGCCCTTTTCTCTTATCATTCTCACTTAGCATTTCTATGGGCGGATACCTACTACACTTCTCCATAGAAAAATCCTTGAACCTACGGTGTGTGCGGGGCATTTGATACACAAAATCTTCATCCCCAGCCGAGAATGTAATTAACCATTCTATGAGTTTTTCATCGAGGTTGGTCGACCGTTTGAAAGGTTTTTCAAACGAAACTTGGGTCAACTTATCATCAATAAATTCTCCTAGATTCTCCATAACCATGAACTCAACAAGATAAACCAAGCTTCCTACAAACACATGCAACGGTATTGCCCTAGCGATAATGTTTTCTCCTTTGTATTCTAACTCATCTATCATGATTTTATTATACTCATTACGTGAGATTATGTTCATCGGGAGAGATGAGTTAAGATAGGCGTTAAAGCTCTTAAATCCGATCTTACAAGGAAATTGCATGTTGAACGAACTATCACACTCAATCCTAGTTCTAGGGTCGACATACCAAAGAGGGTTTATTTCCTCTTCCATCTTATTCTCATTAATCACATCACCATCATCCAGATCCTCGTCGGAGTCTAAATAGTAAAAAGGACTAGCCCTACGGTCATCATCATGATCAGACTCCCTCTAACTCAGAATTATTGTCAAAGTGGTGGTTGGGCGAGAGGTTAGGTGGGTTCTCATTCTCAACTAAAGGGAGTGGGGCGGGCATTTGGAAAATCCTACGACGAAAAACACAAATAACAGGAATCAAACGATCAATGTTATTGTTATCCATCGAAATAGTTTACGAACAAAGGAAACCAAGAAATAAGATAGACTAAAGAAAACCTAAAAGTAAAAATAAAATCTTACTAGAAAGGAATCTAGAAAGTAGACCTAATAAAAAGAGATTCTAACCTAGACAATAACTATTCCCCGGGCTGCGGCGCCAAAAACTTGATACGTGGGAATCGCACCAGGCTTTACCTCTTAAGGGATCTTGAGAAGCTTACAACCCCCACCAGGCAGTGTACCTGATCGTTGTAGTATAGTATAGTGATACGTGGGAATCGCACCAGGCTTTACCTCTCAAGGGATCTTGAGAAGCTTACAACCCCCACCAGGCAGTGTACCTGATCGTTGTAGTATAGTATAGTGACAAGTACCGGAGGATTGATCGTTCAGCTAGGAATAGTGTCGCTAGGATTAGAAAACCTAAATACTAGTTCTAGAGATGAAGGATGATTATTTTTGTATTTTTATATTTTTTTAGAAAGCAAGTAAAAATCTCGGGTTTTAAGGATTTGGGCGGAATTAGTTGTTAGTCAACTAACCCAATACTAAAGATGCAATCAAAATAAAATACTAGAAATGAAAATAAACTAAATTAAACTAAGGTTGTGAGCAATAAGTGAAGAAGTTTTGTTTACTTAGATTTCACTACTCCCTAGATATCTTTTACACGTTAATTACTTGTTATAGTTGCGTGGATGACAGATTGTATTCCTTGATACCATTCATGGGGTGGCGCACTTAATTCCCCAATCCTATGAGTGCCTACTTCACTCCTATGTCGAGCCGGCTAAGAAGCTCCTAACATGGGATCATTAGAATTTACTCATGCATTAAATACAACCAATAAAACCTAGTGCACGTCAGTTCATGTTTCCTAAGACGTTCAAGCATGTTACCAATTGGAGATCTGCCAGTTTTCTTAAGCCTAACATTGAAATCATTCATCCAATACAACCATAAACAAGTAATCAACACATAATTTACATCTAGGTTTCATTAGATCTAAGCAAACACAAGATAGATCTAGCCTCGCATGACGGAATTAAGACAAGAATAAGATATAGACAACCAACACATAGACATGCTGATTGAATTAAAAGAATACTTATCTCAATTACACATGAAAGGGTTCAAGGGCTGAGAACCCTTGAAAAACCTGTAAAATTCGTAATAAGTTCGGCCTTAGGGTTTCTCCAAAACTTCTCTCTTTTTATGAATGAAAATTAGAAAACTATATATAGGAAATTGAGGCTGACTGCGTCAAGACCAAATTGGTGACGCCGTCATCTCGCCGCCAAAATACTTCTCGGACTGCCTTAATCTTCATCTGACGCCGTCACGTGTTATGGTTTTCCAGGCCGTCACGTCTTTTACTCTTGACGCTCTACTTGTGACGCCTTCACGTTTGTACTGGGCCGTCATGCAAATTACACTTGACGTCGTCAGGATGTTCTTCTTGACGCCGTCACCTACTGTTCTCAGCAAGGAAAATTAAGACTTTGGCGTTTTCTTCACTTTTATGCTCCAAAAACGCCCGAATTGCTTCCTTTTCCAGATTTCACTCCCAAAGTACCTAAAATCACAAAAGGAACGATTTAGGGCAATATTTGATCAAATAAATTCAATTCCGGGCTTAAATGACCCCCTAAAAGTGGTTCATTTTTTGCCTCATCATATGGTGACAAGTACCGGTGGATTGATCGTTCAACTCAGGAATAGTGTCGCTAGGATTAGAAAGCCTACTAAACTAGGTCTAGAGGTGAGGGATGATTCTTTTTGTATTTTTTTATATTTTATAAAAACAATTAAAATCTCGGGTTTTCAAGGAGTGGTCGGAATTAGTTGCTAGCCAACTAACCCAATCAACTACAGACGCAATGAAAATAAAATAAAAGAAATGAAAATTAACTAATGTGGTGGAAACAATAATGAGAAAAGATGTGTTTACTTAGATTTCATTACTCCCTAGATATCTTTTACTGGTTGATTAGCTTGTTACAATTGCATGGATGACGGGTTATATTCCTTAATACTAGTTGTAGGGCTGTGTACAATATTCCCTAACTCTATAAGATCCTACTTCACTCCTATGTCGAGCCAACTAAAAGCTCCTAACATGAGATCATTATAATTCACTTATGCATTAAATACAACCAAAAATCGTAGTATACCTCCGATCATGTTTCTTAAGATGTTCAAGCAAGTTACCAATGGAAGTCTGCCAGTTTTCTTAAGCCTAACATCGAATACAATCATCCACAACAATTATAAGCAAACAACCAACCAATAATCAATATCTAGGTTTCACTACATCTAAGCAAACACAATAAAAACCTAGCCTAGCATGTTAAAAGAAAGACAAGCATAAGATAGAATCAAACAACACATAGAAATATTGAATGATTATTGGAAGACTTATCTTTATTCAAACATGGATGAAAGAAGGGTTTGAAACCCCTGCAATATGATGAAAATTCGACCTAGGGTTTGTGGTAAAGTTCATCCTAATGTTCCACTCTTTTAGAATGAAAAATTGGAAAAATATATTAGATAAAACATCCTGACGGCGTCACGTTGTAGGGTCTGACGCCGTCAACTCGCCGCCAAATTAAAGGTCGTATTGCCTAGATCCAGTCTTGACGCCTTCATGTCTAAATATACTCTGGGCCGCCACATGTGTTTTGACCCTGACGGCCTTGGTGACGCCGTCAGGCCTAATACACTAAAAATGTTCTGGGGTTTTGACCCTGACGGCCTTGGTGACGCCGTCAGGCCTAATACACTAAAAATGTTCTGGGCCGTCACGTGTATTTTCCACTTCCATCTCTTTTGCCAAGCTTGACGCCGTCGTGTATGAAGTCTTGACGTCGTCAGGTACTGTTCCCAGCAAGGATTTTGAGACTTTGCCGTTTTCTTCACTTTATGCTCCAAAAACGTCCAAAATGCTTCCGTTTCCAGATTTCTCCTCAAAAGTACCTAAAATGACAAAAAGAACAATTTAGGGCAGTAATTGATCAAATAATCACGAATTCAGGCTTAAATGACCCCTTAAAAGCGGTACACTTTTCACCTCATCAAATACCCTTACACTTGAGATTTGCTTGTCCTCAAGCAAATGCGCTTTTATTCTAATCAAAATACAAGTTAGGGGTCATTTAAAACAAATATAAAAGTAATTACAACAAATAATCGTTCCACTAAGATGATTAACTCGCCACCAGTAAATATTGCCTTTATCCAACAAAACTGTGTTTTCCATATCCCTACACCTAACGTTATAACCCTTTAAAAAACCTCTTTGATAGTTTATCCTAGGTGCTTACGCCAAGTGGTGGAGGTTTGATCCTTTCCCAAGCCTATGGTAATATATTTGCTATGATAGGTAGTGAGAGATGTTTTCCATTTCCATATTGTGATATATACTTTATTACACCCGAGAGATGTGAGTATCTAAACACTATTTGTGAGGTGCTAGTGCATGACCTCCGTGCTTGTTTTTGGTTTATAGTGGAATAATTATTTGTTGTAATTACTTTTATATTAGTGTTAAATGACCCCTAACTTGTATTTTGATTAGAATAAAAGCGCATTTGCTTGAGGACAAGCAAATCTCAAGTGTAAGGGTATTTGATAAGGCGAAAAGTGTACCGCTTTTAAGGGGTCATTTAAGCCCGAGTTGGTGATTATTTGATCAATTACTGCCCTAAATCGTTTCTTTTGTCATTTTAGGTACTTTTGAGAAGAAATCTGGAAAACGAAGCATTTTGGACGTTTTTTGAGCATAAAAGTGAAGAAAATGGCAAAGTCTCAAAATCCTTGCTGGGAACAGTACCTGACGACGTCAAGACTTCACACATGACGGCGTCAAGCTTGGAAAAAGAGGTGGAAGTGGAAAATACACGTGACGGCCCAGAGCATAATTCCTTCTTGACAGCGTCAGGATTGGATCTAGGCAATACGATCCTTAATTTGGCGGCGAGTTGACGGCGTCAGAAACTACAATGTGACGCCGTCAGGATGTATTATCTATATATATTTTTCCAATTTTTCATTATAATGTGTGGAACATTAGGAGAACTTTGGAGAGCTTAAACCCTAGACGAATTTTCTGTAAAAATAAGGGTTTCAACCCTTGTTCCATCCATTCTTAATTGAAGATAAGTTTTCTAATAATCATATGATATGTCTATGTGTTGTGTGATTCTATCTTATGCCTGTCTTTCTTTTAACATGATAGGCTAGGTTTTTATTGTGTTTGCTTAGATATTGTTAAGCCTAGATGTTGATTATTGGTTGATATTTTTTTTATAATTGTTGTGGATGATTGTATTTGATGTTAGGCTTAAGAAAACTGGCAGACTTCCATTGGTAACTTGCTTGAACGTCTTAAGAAACATGATCGGAGGTGTACTACGATTTTTGGTTGTATTTAATGCATAAGTGAATTCTAGTGATCCCATGTTAGGAGCTTTTAGTCGGCTCGATATAGGAGTGAAGTAGGAGCTTATAGAGTTAGGGAATATTGTACACGGCCCTACTACTAGTATTAATGAATATAGCCTGTCATCCATGCAATTGTAACAAGCTAATCAACCGGTAAAAGATATCTAGGGAGTAATGAAATCTAAATAAACACATCTTTTCTTATTATTGTTTCCACCACAATATTACATTAGTTTATTTTCATTTCTTTTTATTTTATTTTGATTGCACCTGTAGTTAATTGGGTTAGTTGAATAGCAACTAATTCCGCCCACTCCTTCAAAACCCGAGATTTTACTTGCTTTCATAGAATATAAAAAATACAAAAAGAATCATCCCTCACCTCTAGACCTAGTTTAATAGGCTTTCTAATCCTAGCGTGTAACACCCCCATTTTTCAGTTACGCAGCGGAATCATAAGTTGGGGTATTACTCCTGGTATCACAGTCACAATCATAGAAAACGACTCGAAAGAGACGTTTTTAAATAAAACGGTTATCATTCATTATTTAAATCAGAGTTTACATAATAGAGGTCCCAACGGGAGTTCTGAAATACATATAAAAGTTTATTAATTGAATGATAACATAATGGACACTCTTTTTATAAGAAAGCCCATTGCCACTCCGTGCCAAGTTAAGCTTCAGTTACCTGAGATAAAACATGCTAAAAATGTCAACACAAAGGTTGAGTGAATCCACAGTGTTTATAAATAAGTAGTAGGTTGAACACAAGTTAAATAGTTGTAAAACAATAGTATTGCAGCACAGCATATTGCCCTAAGTCTCATGATACGCAAACCTTAACAGTGAGACATCATAGTAATGAACTATAATGTAAGTTACTAACATTATAATAATAATGTAAGTAATAATGCCCTCGAGTAGGAGCTTGCCAACTTCCTATTTAATTTTCAAATATAATGCATTTGGTCACTTATCCAGCAACACAAATGGGGCGTCAACTGCCAATAGATCTATTCACTATATTCGCGTTCACTCGTAAGTGATTAATGGCTCATGATATGAGGGTCTTTTAGTGGCAACAAAGCTAACTTAGGCAATACCAGATCAAGATAGCATACAGAAAAATACTTGTGTTCGGTTTGTAGCATGTATCTCCCCACAAGTTTTGAAAAACGTATAAAGTGGGACTATGAACTCACCTTGGTGATAAAGTAATCTGGATGGAAAACAAATGATGTTTATTGAATAAACTGCTCCAACACGTAACCTAGGGAATGATGTCAAGTATTTGTGAGTTTAAGTATTCGTATTGTGATGAGGCGAAAAATGATCTGTTTTTAGGGGGTCATTTAAGCCCGAATCCGAATTTATTTGATCAAATATTGCCCTAAATTGTTCCTTTTGTGATTTTAGGTACTTTGGGAGTGAAATCTGGAAAAGGAAGCAATTCGGACGTTTTTGGAGCATAAAAGTGAAGAAAACGCGAAAGTCTTAATTTTCCATGCTGGGAACAGTGCATGATGGCGTCAAGAGTAAAATTCCATGACGACCCAGAAGAGTTTTGACGGCGTCATGAAGGTAGGGCGTCAAGAGTTAAAGTCATGAAGGCCTGGAAATGTATTGTTCTTGACGGCGTCAAATGTAGATCTAGGCAGTCCGAGGATTGTTTTGGCGGCGAGGTGACGGCGTCACCTATTTGGTCTTGACGCCGTCAGACCCCTTTTCCTATATATAGTTTTCTAATTTTTCACATTTAAAGAGAGAAGTTTTGGGAGAAACCCTAAGTACGATTTTGGTGTAACTTTACAGGTTTTTCAAGGGTTCCAACCCCTTGATACCTTGCATGATTAATCAAGATAAGTGTTCTTCTAATTCAATCAATATGTCTATGTGTTGGTTGTCTATATCATGTTCTTGTCTTAATTCCATCATGCTAGGCTAGATCTATCTTGTGTTTGCTTAGATCTAATGAAACCTAGATATTGATTATGTGTTGATTACTTGTTTATTCTTGTCTTGGATGAATGATTTATATGTTAGGCTTAAGAAAACTGGCAGATCTCCAATTGGTAACATGCTTGAACGTCTTAAGAAACTTGAACCAACGCGCACTAGGTCTTTATTGGTTGTATTTAATGCATGAGCCACTGTTTACAATCCCTATAGTTGTGTTGGGCATGGTGTAGGAGGAGATAAGAGCTCATAGAATTGGGGAGTTATGTGTGCCACCCCATGAATGGTATTAAGGAATACGATCCGTCATCCATGCAATTATAACAAGTAATTAACGTGTAAAAGATATCTAGGGAGTAGTGAAATCTAAGTAAACACATTTTCTCCAATTACTGCTCACAACTTTAGTATAAATTAGTTTATTTTCATTTTTAGTATTTTATTTTGATTGCATCTTAGTATTGGGTTAGTTGATTAGCAACTAATTCCGCCCAAATCCTTCAAATCCGAGATTTTAATTTGCTTTCTATAAAATATAAAAACACAAAAAATAATCATCCCTCACCTTTAGAACTAGTATTTAGGCTTTCTAATCCTAGCGACACTATTCCTAAGCTGAACGATCAATCCCCCGGTACTTGTCACTATACTATACTACAACGATCAGGTACACTGCCTGGTGGGGGTTGTAAGCTTCTCGAGATCCCTCGAGAGGTAAAGCCTGTTAGAATTTCTTTTTATTAGGTCTACTTGCTAGATTCCTTTCTAGTAAGATTTTATTTTTTTTTATTTTTAGGTCTTCTTTAGTCTATCTTAGTTCTTTGTGTCTTTGTTCGTAACTCTTCACCACCTGCCATCATGGCAAATGACGAATCCCTTAACCTTAGGATCACTAGGAGTCGTAGTTCCACTCGAAACCTTGTCTTGCCTTATGCGGAACTCGAAAGAGAACTGCATAGATTGAGACAATATCACTTAACTTCTGAACCATCTAGCGTTGCCATCGATTTTGATGCACCTCTCTTTGAAGAAAATTCAGAAAACCATGTCACAACCCCTAGCTCCCAACCTAACGACGACACTAGTACTCCCGCAACCCCCATTCCTAAGCGTCTTAAAGACTACTCCTCCCCAACCTCTCGTGGCTTCTCAAACGCCATTGTCTACCCAAACGAACACACCAACGAGGTCCTGCATGCAAACGATGTCTGGCTTGTCAAAAGTGTGTGTAAGTTTCGCGGACTAGAGGAGGAAAATCCAATCCAACACATCAAGGACTTCCTGAAAATAGTAGACACCCTCCATACGGATGGGGCTACTAGAAACACATCCCGATTGCGATTCTTTCCTTTCACCTTATATGAAAAAGCCCAAGAATGGTATGACAAACTCCCTTCCGAATCTATTTTCACATGGGAGCAACTCATATCCAAGTTCTATGAGAAGTTCTTTCCACCTGGAAAAACCTCAGCATTTAGAGATAGGATCCTCCATTTCCGGAAGGGGAAGGATGAACCCTTCCATAAATCGTGGACTAGATTCAAAGACTTAATAAGACAAGTTCCCCATCATGGCATTGAGCTTTGGCTCTTGGTCCAAATCTTCTACGATAATGTCTCCTCTAAAGACCGAAATGGAATTAACCAATCTAGAAAAGGAAGATTGGCCAATCTTAGTGCCGAGGAAGGATGGGATAGGATTGAAGAATATGCTCAGGACCAGGATGACACTTGGGATGAAACTGAGTCGACTGTTAGCATTTCTGAAATTACCTCGGATCGGTTGAGGAAAATTCACAAGAGAGTAGAATTCCTATCTGGATCGCAATTACCTAAACAGCTGTCAAATCCTTACTTGATCTGCGATTACTGTGGGGGCCCGCATGAGGTGGAAGAATGTGAAAGAGCAATCACAACTGAACATGCATGCTTGTCAGGAGGGGACATTTATGCTGATCCCTCCCTCTTGCCTTTTTACCAAAATGATGATTACACCCTTTGGGGAAATCTGGTAAAGAAAAGAGAAGGGGAGGAAGGCCCTGAATTCAAAATCAGGAGCAATTTCGAAGATGACCTTGGTCACTTCACTCAAGAAAAAGACCTGCAAATGAAAGGCCTTAATGAGCTTTTCGACGAGCAGCAGGAGGGTATTGGAGAATTTTTCAACAAGCTTAACTCAGCCCTTGATAATCTTCAAACGCCATCAGTAAGCAAAAAAGACCCCATGCTCGCGATAACCACGCGAGCTGGAACGACAACCAAGGACCCTCCTTACCCAAACTCGTCCCCTATCACCCTCGATCCAAACAAACCTGGGGAGGAGGAGGAGGATGTCGGCATTGGCACCCCAGACCAACAGCCCGTGACGACCCCTTCCCCATCAGCCCTGCCTAACCAACCTGTGAAAGTCCCATTCCCGTCCCGATTAAGGAACCAGAAAACTGAGAATGATAACAAGAGGTTCTTTTCATACCTAAAAGACTCAGTTGTCACCATACCTCTCCTTGATGCTTGCTATCACATGCCAAAGTATAGCACGTACTTCAAAAAGCTACTCGCTAACAGAAAGAAACTCGAGGGTCTTGTGACCCTAGGGGAAGAATGCTCAGTGGTGACCCATCGAGGGCTACCAAAGAAGGTAGATGATCCGGACAGCTTCACCCTGCCTTGCTCCATAGGACCTCTATCAATCAAGAATGCTCTTGCTGATTTAGGAGCAAGTATAAATCTCATGCCTCACTCTATGTTCCGTAGACTAGGATACTCTGGATTGAAGCCTACCCGTATGAACATCCAACTAGCCGATAGATCGGTCAAGTACCCCGTAGGGATATGCGAGAATGTGCTAGTCAAAGTTGGGAAATTCAAATTCCCGGTTGACTTCGTAATCCTGGATATGGAGGAGGATGACTTGGTACCCATCATCTTAGGTAGACCATTTCTTGCTACCGCTCGTGCTGTCATCGATGTCTACGATGGCAAATTAACATTACGAGTGGGAGACGATAGCACAACCTTCGACATTAAGGATTCTATGGACCTCTCCCTCGAAGCAGCCAACCGGCTCTATTTTATCGGGGAAGTAGATGAACTCACAGATGTCATTGATAGTTGTGTCGATGAACGGATCGATGAAGGCTCTCTACGTGACGAAATTTTTCTGCCTTTGCTAGAGGTAGAAAAGATGGAGGATGTTAATGCAGTCTCCTTATACCCCAGACAAGAGGCAACGGAGCAGCTCGAGCTCTGAAAGCCCGAAAACAAGCTCAAACCTTCTATTATCGAGCCCCCTGATGTAGATCTTAAAGAGCTCCCTAACCATTTGGAGTATGCCTTCCTTCAGGGAGAGAGTCAACTCCCGGTAATCATAAACTCCTCCTTGGGACATGAACAAAAAGTTAAACTCTTAGAGGTCCTAAAAAAATACAAGGGGGTGCTTGCATGGAGTGTAGCCGACATTAAGGGGATTGACGCGACTTTTTGCACACATAAGATTCTCATGGAAGAAGATTATAAACCTACCGTGCAACCCCAGAGGCACGTGAACCTTAACATTAAGGAAGTAGTAAAGAAAGAAGTCATAAAACTTTTAGATGCAGGATTGATTTACCCGATCTCGGATAGCCCATGGGTCAGTCCTGTACAGGTTGTACCTAAAAAGGGTGGAATGACTGTGGTAAAGAATGACAAGGGTGAGATGGTGCCCCAGAGAACTGTCACTGGATGGCGGGTATGCATCGACTATCGAAAGCTCAATGATGCCACGAGGAAAGATCACTTTCCCTTACCGATCATTGATCAGATGTTGGAAAGATTATCTGGACACAAGTACTATTGCTTCTTGGATGGATTCTCTGGATATTTTCAGATTCCCATAGCACCTGAGGACCAAGAAAAGACCACGTTTACCTGCCCTTATGGAACATTCGCCTACAAAAGGATGCCTTTTGGGCAATGTAATGCCCCCGCCACTTTCCAGCGATGCATGACCGCAATCTTTCACGAACTCATGGAAGACAGCATGGAAGTGTTCATGGATGACTTTTCAGTCTTCGGGAACTCCTTCGACCGCTGTCTTGCTAATCTAGAAAAGATGCTTAAACGGTGTGAGGAAACCAACTTGGTGCTAAACTGGGAAAAATGTCATTTCATGGTGAAGGAAGGGATTGTGTTAGGACATAAGATCTCAGGAAATGGAATAGAGGTAGACCAAGCTAAAGTTGAAGCTATATCTAAGTTACCATACCCCACAACTGTCAAAGCAATACGCAGCTTCTTGGGGCATGCCGGGTTTTATCGGAGATTCATCAAAGATTTATCCAAAATCGCTCGGCCAATGACTCAATTACTTGTGAAGGATGCTCCGTTCGATTTTTCCCAAGAATTCAAGGATGCATTCGATCTATTAAAAAGGGAACCCACTCAAGCTCCAATCATGATCACACCCAACTGGGAGTTACCATTCGAAATCATGTGTGACGCTAGCGACTTCGCTGTCGGGGCTGTATTAGGTCAACGGCGCGACAAGCTTTTCCAACCTATTTAATACGCTAGCAAAACCATGAATCCCGCTTAAGAGAACTACTCCACCACCGAGAAAGAATTATTGGCCGTAGTATTTGCGTTCGACAAATTCCGACAATATCTTGTCCTTTCAAAAACAGTCGTCTTCACTGATCACTCGGCTCTTAGATATCTCTTCGCGAAGCAGGATGCTAAGCCACGACTAATTCGGTGGATCTTGTTGCTACAAGAATTCGATGTTGAGATTCGTGATAAGAGGGGAGCAGAAAATCTGGCCGCAGATCATCTATCTCGTCTCGAGAACCCCTTGGATGAGCACGATAGAAGTGAGATTAGGGATTCATTTCCTGACGAACAACTCATGTTAGTGAGTGACTTGGAGCCGTGGTACGCCGATTTTGCTAATTACCTCGCAAGTAGACTCGTTCCTGAACACCTGACTAAGTACGAAATGAAGAGGTTCTTTTCCCAACTAAAATACTACTTTTGGGATGAACCTTTTTTATTCCGAAGGTGTCCTGACCACATTATAAGGCGTTGTGTTTCGGAAAATGAGGCAGTAAAGATTATGAGAGAATGTCACTCTGGTCCCTCTAGCGGGCATCATGGGATAAACGTTACCGCCCGAAAGATTCTCGATGCGGGATTCTATTGGCCCACAATTTTCCGTGATGTAAAAGAAATGGTGCAGGCGTGCGATTCATGTCAACGAGCCGGAAATATATCATATAGGGATGAAGCACCTCAGAACTTTATACAAGTTTGTGAGGTATTCGATGTTTGGGGGATTGACTTCATGGGACCCTTTCCATCCTCAGGGGGAAACGAGTACATCTTAGTCGCCATTGACTATGATTTAAAATGGGTTGAGGCACAAGCCCTTAGGACCAATGACGTAAGAGTAGTCATTCATTTCCTGAAAAAGCTTTTCGCAAGATTCGGGATTCCGAAAGCTCTCATCAGTGATAGGGGAACACATTTTTGCAATGCCCAAATGGAAAAGGTCATGAAGAGGTATGGAGTACCCCATCGATTCTCCACGGCCTATCATCCACTGACCAATGGCCATGTCGAAAACACCAATAGAGCTATTAAAAGAATACTTGAAAAAACGGTTAGTCAAAACAGAAAGGACTGGTCATTTAAACTCGATGAAGCCTTATGGGCATTCCGAACCGCCTACAAAACACCTATTGGAACGACCCCGTTCCGCATGGTGTATGGTAAGGCATGTCACTTACCAGTAGAATTAGAACACAAGGCTTATTGGGCGCTTAAGGCATGCAACTTAGATTACACAACTGCTGGAAATAATAGGTTTTTGCAATTACACGAGCTTGATGAGCTTAGACTTGAAGCCTACGAATCCTCCATCACATATAAAGAAAGAGCTAAAAGATGGCATGACCAGAGAATTAAGAAACCCAAAGAATTTTCAGAGGGAGACAAGGTCCTATTATACAATTCTCGGTTGAGATTATTTCCGGGAAAACTTAAGTCTAGATGGTATGGACCGTTCACGGTAAAGAATTCTTCTAAATTTGGAGCGGTAGTATTAATAGATGATGAAGGTAGGGAGTTCACGGTTAACATACAACGTGTAAAACACTACCAAGAAAATAACAATGAAATGATTAGTGAGGAGGATGTGACGTTTGATGATGAGGTCACGTAGTAACCCATGACCTTGAGTCTAGCTACAAGACTCGTAAATAAAGAAAAGCGCTTCTTGGGAGGCAACCCATGTTTTGTGTGATTTTATTTGTTTGATTGCTATTTGCTTCTGTATGCATGCTTTATTTTTATTGTTGGTAGATCATGTTTCTAAACTAAAATGTGGAAATACTTTACTTTGTTGTTTTGGCCTAGTCTTAACTCCACCTAAAGGTATTTTTGCAAAAGATAAGTGTAAGGGGAAATCCCAAATATGTTTTTAAGAAACAAACCGATCATGATTCTCCACAATATTAAATGAACATGTATATTCGTATTTGTTAGAGTCAAATGCTTGTATTGAGTCATAATGAAGTTTTGCAGGATTTTCCAGGAAGTAGGACCAAGTTTTTCCAGAAATTTTCCGGAAACTTAACATAAGAATTTCTGCAGGTCAATTCTGACGGCGTCAGGAGTTATAAATCTGGAAATTTTACCGGTTTTGTTTTTCTAACGGAGTCTTATGGTTTTTGTGAATTATTAAGTTTTATAATCTCCAGGAGATCTGCAAACTTCATTCAACAAGCATTATATCTTATCTTGTTTTCTAGGATTTAGAAACTTATATAGGATGCCGCCGATTTTACGCGAGGTTGTCTTGTCTATTTTGTCAGGTTTTACAGGTTATGTATGACAAGAAGATGATTTATATTCTGGAAGGGAAGCTTTGATTGTTCATTTTCTTGGAGGAAGATTTAACCTGGCCATCCTATTATCCATACCGAGCGAATCAGGGGAGTATTTGATTTCATTCTTTTTACTTATTTCACTTTTACATTCTTTACTTGAACATTGGGGACAATGTTCATCTTAAGTGTAAGGGGAGGGTAAAAAGATGATACCTTACATATGCACTTTCGCTTGAGTTTGTTTTGTTTAATGGTAGATGTGTAATAAAACTATGAGAAATACTTGTTAGTGCAATTTTAGCGCCAAATTTAAAATTTTTTACAACATTTAGGAGTGAAACTTTAGCCATAGCAAGCGTCTTATGGATAGGAGATTGTATGACTAGCACATAACCGTATATTCAGAAAAATTTTCCACCAAAATATGTGAGGTTCGCCTTTAGATTTGATAGGAAAAACATTCATTATTAGTGCTTATGAGTGTACCGGTAGCATTTAGATTCTAGAACTTGCGTTAGTGATGCATCCCGAGACCGCTAGTGAGACTACATTCGTGTAGTAGGATTTACTACATGATAAGAGGCATTAGGATTACCCTTGTGTTAAACCCGTATCATAATTACTTGACCATTTAAGTCATATTACTTGGCTAGTTAAGTCAACTAATTTTTCCCACACCCTTAGCGTTGTACTCATTTTTAGTACACGAAACCCCTAGTACACCCCTCCGAGCCTATCTTTTCGTTTCTAACTTTAAGCATTTTACTTAAAGGAAGAATTTGTTACACCCCACTTAAATGTACAACCAAATCGCCTTAGCCTTCCGTGTATGCGCTCATTTTTAGTGCATTATTGTTATTTGTTAAACCCTAAGTTAACTTTCTAATTGATTACATGGTTGCTAAGTCAAGTTATATCCTTGTACATATTGTTTTGGGACGATTGGGACTCATGGGTAAGTACTTATTTATGGAGTAATGGGGAAGAACATCATATATTACCCCCATACGTACGTTAATCTTAAAAGTGCTCCAAGTGTTTTGATTTTCTTAATTCGAGTCATTAGATTAGTTTAATGTAAAGTATGTAAAGATTCAAGTGTAAGGGGAATGTTCATCCCCTATGATGTATTATTTTGGATGGTAGGGTAAGAGTGTATGCAAAAAAAAAAAAAAAAAAAAAAAAAAAAAAAAAAAAAAAATCGAAAAATCAAGAAGAAAAAGAAAAAAAAATAGAAAAAGAAAAAAAAATAGAAAGAGGAAAAAAAGGAAAAAGAGAAAAAACATACGGACTACCATCCTTTTTTATTCTATGTTCATTTTATATTTTTGTTATTTTTCATTTATTAGCTTAAGTCGAGTCTAGTCTTGGCTTAGCAACGCCATATTGTACATGTAATTGACCAAGATTGTTAACTCGCCACCAGTAAAACTTCCTTTATCCAACAAAACCGTGTATTTCATATCCCTACACCTAACGTTACAACCCTTTAAATGACCTCTTTGATAGTTTATCCTAGGTGCTTACGCCATGTGGTGGAGGTTTGACCCTTTCCCAAGCCTATGGTAATCTATTTTGCTATGACAGGTAGTGAGAGATATCTTCCGTTTCCATATTGTAATTTACACTTTATTACACCTGAGAGATGTGAGTATCTAAACACTATTTGTGAGGTGCTTGTGTATGACCTCCGTGCTTGTCTATTGGTCTTTAGTGGAACGATTATTTGTTGTAATTACTTTTATATTAGTGTTAAATGACCCCTAACTTGTCTTTTGAGTAGAATAAAAGCGCATTTGCTTGAGGACAAGCAAATCTCAAGTGTAAGGGTATTTGATGAGGCGAAAAATGATCCGTTTTTAGGGGGTCATTTAAGCCCGAATCCGAATTTATTTGATCAAATATTGCCCTAAATCATTCCTTTTGTGATTTTAGGTACTTTGGGAGTGAAATCTGGAAAAGGAAGCAATTCGGACGTTTTTGGAGCATAAAAGTGAAGAAAACGACAAAGTCTTAATTTTCCATGCTGGGAACAGTGCATGACGGCGTCAAGAGTAGTTTCCTGACGGCGTCAAGAGTAAAATTCCATGACGACCCAGAAGAGTTTTGACGGCATCATGAAGGTAGGGCGTCAAGAGTTAAAGTCATGACGGCCTGGAAATGTATTGTTCTTGACGGCGTCAAATGTAGATCTAGGCAGTCCGAGGATTGTTTTGGCGGCGAGGTGACGGCGTCACCTATTTGGTCCTTACGCCGTCAGACCCCTTTTCCTATATATAGTTTTCTAATTTTTCACATTTAAAGAGAGAAGTTTTGGGAGAAACCCTAAGTACGATTTTGGTGTAACTTTACAGGTTTTTCAAGGGTTCCAACCCCTTGATACCTTTCATGATTAATCAAGATAAGTGTTCTTCTAATTCAATCAATATGTCTATGTGTTGGTTGTCTATATCATGTTCTTGTCTTAATTCCATCTTGCTAGGCTAGATCTATCTTGTGTTTGCTTAGATCTAATGAAACCTAGATATTGATTATGTGTTGATTACTTGTTTATTCTTGTCTTGGATGAATGATTTATATGTTAGGTTTAAGAAAACTGGCAGATCTCCAATTTGTAACATGCTTGAACGTCTTAAGAAACATGAACCAACGCGCACTAGGTCTTTATTGGTTGTATTTAATGCATGAGCCACTGTTTACAATCCCTATAGTTGTGCTGGGCATGGTGTAGGAGGAGATAAGAGCTCATAGAATTGGGGAGTTATGTGTGCCACCCCATGAATGGTATTAAGGAATACGATCCGTCATCCATGCAATTATAACAAGTAATTAACGTGTAAAAGATATCTAGGGAGTAGTGAAATCTAAGTAAACACATTTCTCCAATTACTGCTCACAACTTTAGTATAAATTAGTTTATTTTCATTTTTAGTATTTTATTTTGATTGCATCTTAGTATTGGGTTAGTTGATTAGCAACTAATTCCGCCCAAATCCTTCAAACCCGAGATTTTAATTGCTTTCTATAAAATATAAAAACACAAAAAATAATCATCCCTCACCTTTAGAACTAGTAATTTAGGCTTTCTAATCCTAGCGACACTATTCCTAAGCTGAACGATCAATCCCCCGGTACTTGTCACTATACTATACTACAACGATCAGGTACACTGCCTGGTGGGGGTTGTAAGCTTCTCGAGATCCCTCGAGAGGTAAAGCCTGTTGCGATTCTCACACATCATATTGTGAGGATTAAATGTTTGAGTGAGACAACATGAAGTCTCTTCAAAAATTAGTTGATGATTAAGATTTATTTATGTTTATTTAAGTGGTACCGACACGTCTCATAAAGGTTTCATATTAATTCCCGAGTTATCTCAGTGTTATAATTATATTCCCGTAAAAAAAAAAATATTACACTTTTTACCATGAAGTTTTAGATATTGACAACATTTACCCCTGAACTATCATTAAATGACAATTCATACCCCCAAGTTGTAACACCCCCAAAATACCGCAGCGGAAGACTGTGTCATAGGGGTGCTACTTCATAATACAAAGTACAAGTTATAGAAAACGAACTCTAAATGAGACGTTTTGAAAAGTTACCATTCGATTAATGAATTCAAAGTTACAAACATGAGATTCCAAAGTATGATACATAAATGTATACAAAATGTTTTGAATGGTAAATGATAAAAGCGTAAGTCTTCAGAATATGCAGCTTGACTCTAAGTTCCACGCACTAGCTATCGCCTTACTAACCTAAGATAAACATGCTAAAGTGTCAACACAATGGTTGGTGAGTTCATAGAGTTTGTCTTAAAACAGTTGAAAAGCCTTAAAAGAATATTCGCACAGCAAAGGCATCGTGAATCCACTCAGTTGCAAGTCCCGCCATAAGAGACTTGCAACCTGTGTGTTCACAACCCACTGCTAAAAGTTAGTTTATACAATGCACCGGATTATATTCACCCAAGGTCAAGAATAGACACAAGGGCGGGGGCATCTTCCCAAATAGTACTACGTCATCCAACGTCAAATATAGACACAAAGGTAGGGGGCATCTTCCCATGAGTACTACCAATACCTCTCTGACAGAATAGAGTATTATGTATGCATGTAAATACGAATCTTGTATTTAAATTAAGCAAGTATAGTGTAACAAGTATGTATAACGCAATCAAGTATAATGCCAATCAAGTATAAAACAATCAAGTATAAATGTTTTGAGTATTTGTACAAGTAAGCAAGTAGTTGTGCATGTATCTCCCCCAAAGAGTTAAAACAAGTATTAAAAGAGTAGGGGCTATGACTCACCTTAAGCTTATGTAATGAGAAATGAAAGTGGTAGTCGAATCGCGAAAGTCTCTAAGAACAGCCTATAATAGAGCGTTGCGACTTAGGTTTGGAGTAACGTCTAAGAATACGAAGAATTGCCAATATATGTCTTGCATAATGTTCATGATGTAGTACTTAGTATATAGTGTAAGTCTTTGAATATAAGTCATTTATGAAACATGTATAGTTTGTACATCTCTTACTACCGTTCGGGCCGACATAATTCAGAAGTCATGGAGTAAACGTTCGAGGAGCCAGGACACTTTAATTCGTAATCCACAACTCATCTCGACGGCTTACTTAATGAACTCCTCACATGAGGCTCCCTACTATTGTAGTATTTGATAACATATATATATATATATATATATATATATATATATATATATATATATATATATATATATATATATATAAGCTTTTTGATCTTTAAAAGTTATATGGTCTTTAGCCGTGGCTTTGCCGTGACCTTGGTCATTGTTACCATGGTCTTGAGACTCAACCTTGGCTTTAGCCATGGTTGTGGTCTTGGCTTTAGGTCATTAGACCTCTTGGTCTTATGTAATTATAACCATTATATAGTTACTTTGGTCTAAAAATGGGCTGTTAAGAATTTGAAGAAAATTATCACTCAGAAAGCGTTTTCAAGGCTCGACCTTTTTTGTTCCTGAACGAAAACGTCGTTCCGGACAACTTTCGTGTTTTAACTTTTTGATGAATCGGAGCAGAAGGGTGACTTTCAAATTGGCAGAATGCAAAACAGTAGGTTATAGGCAGTTTCGGCGTTTTGGTTTCGCTAACTTCTTATGGCCATAACTTTTGACTCGTGTACTCGTTTTGGGTGATTCAAATTGCTATGTTTTCCTTTTGAAGTCCTTTATAACAGTAAGTAAGTGTCAAATATCATAGTTGTACTATTTTGGTCGTGGTTCTCCATAAAAGTCACTAGTTTACTTGTTTAAACAACATAAGTTAACATATATATACCATAACTTGTTTTACTAGTTTTTATACATCATGAACATAATACAAAGACCATATATAGCATGAAAGAAACATAATAAGCATGAAAATGATATTGAGCAAGAAAGTGTAATAGGGTTTGCTTACAACTTTTGGCTTTCTAAAGAAAGGAAGTCAAGTATGAAACTAGGACACTAAACCTATGCTTGTAAACCCTTTACCACAACTCTTGTAACCCTTGCTAGACTTGATCTAACCCTTGTGAAAATCATTTAACTTCAGCCCTAGTAACCTTGTGTAGCTCCTAAATCAACCATGGAATCACCAAACAAACTTAAGAACTAGGTAGAGAATACTAAGACCTTGAACTTTGTAGTGTAACTTGTATAATGAAGATCAAAGGATCATGGTGCTAGGATTAAAGGGTGTGGCGTTTAAAGGAGGGGATGAGAGGGTTTTTATAGTGAGTTTGAGGAGGTTAGGAAGGTGTTAGGAAGTTGCCTAAACTTGGAGGCCAAGATGTACACTTGTAATGATCTAATGAACCCTTGGTGACCAAGTTTGCTTAATATACAAGTATCCTAAAGTCCAAGGCTTATCACCAAGCCACCAAGGCTTGGTGAATCATCATATACACGTTCATATGATGGGAGGAGTGACTAGGTACTTAAACTTGGTATTATCTAGCTTACGGAGTGAGTTTTGGTCCCGGTAATCGCTAACGGTAAGTCATTAAGTCATGAAACTTAAAATCAGGTATCCTAAAAATATGAAACTTATAAATATGTTAGAACTTATCAATATAACCTATCTTAGCATATTTAATGAGTGACAAGTTCAATCGGGTTGCTTAAACGCTGCTAAAACTGGAAACGCGGGTTTAAAACGCGTAATTCGCGTAAAACGCTGAACTGGAAAACGTAAAATTCCAAAACTTTTGGAATTGTCCTAAAATGAGAGAAAATCATATTTCTATTGTTTATAGTGTTTTATGGACATATCGGGATGCTAGAATGACGTTTAAACCTAAAAGTACATCTCGGACATGGCTTCGTGATTTTTGCAGAAATGATCCGACGAGTGTCAAATTCTCGGATTATCATTAAAATAGTTTAACTTACGAGAATATGAAATAAAAATTTCAGATGTGAATAGTAAAAGTGAATAGTAAAAATGAATAGTGAAATTTTCGTGAATAGAAGTTAACCTGAAAATGTGAATTGTTACACAAGTTTTATGTATTTACAACTTATACCCTTCAGGTTTTATAAAATTACAATTTATACCCTGAAGTTTGGTGAAATGACAGTTTACCCCTTCAACTACAGTGAAATGACAATTTCTACCCTGAACTTTCCAATATAACACTTTCTACCATTTGATCTTAAGTTTATTTCATTTTAAGTCCGACTCATAAAATTAGTTTAGAGTTTTGACATAAAATACCCTTCATGCAAAAATAACCTTTCACCTGAAGTCCTTTTTGAACGAAAACACACTTTTAGCTTAGGAAAAAGGCACGACTTTCTACGACTCTTATACATATGTTAAAATAAGTTTACAAATATGTTTTACGTAGTTTATCAGCTTATATTTCCAGCTTATTAGTTCAAAATAATTAAAAAGATATGTTTATATATTACTCGACAAGGCCAAATTCACGGGTGAATAAAGGCGAGGCATTGAAATGTTTTTACTACGTTTTCAATCTTTTCAATAGCTTGTCACATGGTCTATCTATAGGTTCAAACTATAGGTCGTGATTTGTTATAGTTAAGCCACAATTAATTTATGAAGTTGGACGTTTGAAACTATTTTTAGTAAGATAAGCCAAGTGTTTTTAGTTATTTTTAGCAAGTAATAGGCCTAAAATATGGCTCGATAAAAATGAGGCCTTTCAATGAAAATGAAAAGTGTTGGTTCCAGGTTAATCTATGCCATGAGGTCTTCAAATCCTCCAGGTTTCGAAATTTGAAGAGCTCGTTTGATAGGGGTAAAGATTGACCAAAGTTGACCTCACAGAAACATGTCTCGACATGTTTCTGTTATAACAAGGATTTTAGTTTTCGACTTTTAAACCTCCAAATCAGTATTCCAAGTATAGAAACATGTTATTAAGCATATATAAGTTAACTTTAAACAAGATTTAAGGTTCCTTGATTTGTTGTTCACGACACAACCAAAATGGTTGTCTGTTGTCTGCTCGACCAAAACAGAAAAAGAAAAGAAGAAAAGAAATGTTTGTGTTGGCTTAATATTTGATTCAAGCTTATTAAAGTGAAGTATTATCATGAGCTAAAGAGATTAGAAAGGCTAGGACTTACAGAAATTGATGGTGGAAAGGTTCGACTATATTGAGCTTCTACTAGAACCAAAGCTTCCCAAGCTTCAAGCTCCTATTCCACTTGATCCTAACTCTTCTAAGATACTTCCAAGATCAGTAGGTGTATGAGTGAGTGTCACACCCCCAATTTACCTGACTTGCAGCGGAATGGAATACCTGGGGGTGTCTGTCATAGCACCACAGTTACAGTTACATTGAACGACCTAAAGTGTCGTTTGGAAAATACTGCATTTGATCATTGAAATAATTCAGAGTTTACAACATGAGGTCCCCAAAATGTGTTGCAAGTTTATGAAAAACAAGTCGTACTAGATCAAATGTTTACATAAGTGCATGAAATAATGATGAGACGCGTCGACTCCGCGACTCCATGAAAGTCCAAATGCATGTCACATGAGCTACCTTAGTAACCTGAAATACATTGCTAAAACGTCAACACGAATGTTGGTGAATTCCATAGGTTTGTAAAATGTACTGATGTACGGCCACCACAAGTAAAAATGCAAGATAAAAATCTCGTGAAAATTGTACAATAGCCTTAAGCTCATGACACCGAAGCTATGACTGATGAAATTCTATGCCCCTCCCGAATGTTCTGCCGAAACATTCAAATGTAAAAGACATGACATGCATCCGCTTACTGTTGGTATCCACTACCACGGATGGAGGCGTCACCCTCGATAGATCTATCCACTCACTCTCGCTTAGTACTTGAAATTAACGGTTCATGATGTTACAGGGGACTTAGCACTTGGCAAGGTAACTTAAGCTATGTACATGTTTGAATACTTGGGCTCGTACTGAAATAATTGATGCAATGTATTCCCCCCGTGGGATTTGAAAACAATCAAAAATGTTGAATTGAAAACGGGGCTATGAAAACTCACCTTAACTGATGAAACCGTGATGAAATGAAATGAACACCAATGAACAATTTGCTGTCGTAACCCAATATGATGGTACCATGAACATGTACTGAGCTGAAAACAAGGCGCGCATACTAGCCGCAACCTAATATGAATGATGTACGATCTACTTTAGATCATGAAATGATGTTATGAATGTCCATGCACATGTTTACTATACCACTCTACTCTTTAGGAAAACACTTGTATTGTCAAAAATATATAATCCAAGACTTTGGAAAATATTGCTATTAGAAAATATAAATGGCTAGTTATAATATTTATACTTATATATATATAACGTAAGTTTCCATGTAAGTGTTGAAAAACTCGGGTTGTAATCTTTGAAATGATGAAAACATACTCATAATAACTAATACTACGTTAGTTATAAAGCTCGGTACATGATATTACTTCTAGCTTGAAAATGTACTTCGTAGTTTTTGCGCCAAATTATATTAAAAGCTGTCAATTATAAAAGGGTTTTAGCCGATATTCAAACGAGTATATCTTTGTCGTTACTTGTCCGTTTTACTTGTTCTTTATATCCACGGTTTCATCTTAGTATGTAGTAATATATTTTGGAAAGCTCGGCTCCTCCGGGTTATGTTTAAAACCTCTTTTTGACCGACGAAAAATGTCCAACAGCAACTATTTTTCCAGAAAATACTTTTCGTCTATAATCTTGCAAAAATCATAACTTCTTCGTTATAAGCTCTTTTTAATCCGTTCTTTCGCCTACGGATTCGTTTTTGAAAGTATTTTCTAAAAATTTTGCCAAAGTTTCCTTGGTGTTTACTGATTTTCCAGATTTTTACAAAATGGGACAGCATGTCTAAAATGGGTTCCAAATCAAGTTTCCAAGGTTAAAAACCAATTTCTACCATCACCAATCCTCTTGTAAACTTCACAAAGCTAATCTAATCCTACCATACACCTTCTTAGGGTGCCATGGACTCCTAACCAAGTTATTAGAGCTAGGGGATTCATAACAAGAAAGTTAGGGTTTGTATGTTACTTTTTAGCCAAAATAAAGTGTAGTATAGCTACTTATACATGGTTTTTAGCATGATTCTTATGTAATGCATGTAAAAATAGGATGATTCATGAAAAAATAAAGATGAAAACTTACTTGACAAAATGAGATGATTATTGGATGATTATGCTTGATGTTCTTATGTTTTTGTTGCTTGTATCTTGATTAGACTTGTAAAATGAACAACTTTTGTGTTTTACTTTATGGAAAACCATGGATGGATCATAGTGTTGGTTTTTGGTCGTGGGTTTTGGTGTAGAACAAGAGAAAAATGAGCTTTTGATTCCTAAAAATTCTTATGTTTATGTTTTAAGTGTTTTAGAAAGATATTTATGCAAAGGTTCATATATGCATGAGGTCAAAGGGGGGTTCATGGCTGATTTTTCAAAGGGTTCAAAGGAGAAAACTTAGTTTTTGATTTAATTAGGAAAGTTAGTAGATGATTAGTGGTATAAGTATAGGTTTTAGGTGTTTGTTTGTTAAAATCGGGTACCGGGTTTAATAGCAATAAACGTTCACGAAGTTAACCGGGATGAAATAAAGTTATAATAATGTTAAAAACATATTAAAAATATGTTGGGTACATTTACTGAGTGATCGGGTGATTATTGTTTAGTTTTCACGAAAACCGTCGTTATATTTATACGCGTACGTTATAAATAAAATAAATTTCCAAAATACTGGGTAACTGAATGTTATAACTTTTATGATGTTAAAATGGATATAAAAATATGTCGGGACCATTGTGGGAGTATTTAGATATATTCGTCGTGTATAAACCGGGTGTTAACGTTTACTATAAATACTTATACGTAAAAACGTTAAATGTACTGAATATAGAAATTTGAAAATCCTGAGAGTGGTATAACATGAAAATGTTGTAATGATGATATGCAGACTATCTCCAGTCCGTATGCAGTGTTCTTAACACTAATGAAATGAATTCGCACCTAACCCAATCCGGTTACGCGAATTTGAATACCCGTAAACTAAATTTACGATGAAATGTGTAATGCACGTGAATGATGAAATCTTTTCCCGCAATGAATAGTGTTCCGTGAATAGTAAAATTTCTGAATGCTTCTCGGAATGTCAAACTGACACAAAAAATGATGAATAGTAAACTGATGAATAGTGTTTTGATGAATAGTGTTTGATGAATAGTGTTTTTCCAAAGTTCGGGAAATGACCTGAAATGACCTGAAATGATGAGTTGTGACAGTCTTCCCCCCTAAAAGGAACTTCGTCCCGAAGTTCAGTTTATGTTGGTCTCTGAGAATGTTTTGGTGAAAAGGTGATGATATTCGAGAATTCCAGCGAACTCTAACGATAGGAATTCGACTCTGTTTCAACTGTTTGACCACATGGTCCATGATTTCTGTTGGTTCTCTTACAAGGTCTGAGATTGTTATTTGGGATGGATCCCTTCTAATGGAATCATGAGTGACTCATCTGAAAGTCATTTCTGGGGATCTGAAAATGTGAAATATGTTCGTGTAATCCTGTTGTTCTCTGACAATGTTCAAGTCTGACGGCCACTAGGCCTACCCTGTCTGAAATATAAATGGTCCAGTGTACATTGGTGTAACTTTCCAAGTTTTCTGAACGATAACATGCCTTTCCTAGGCAGAACTTTCTGCTAACTCTGCAGAACTTGAAGTTTTAATGGTTTACGACTTATTGAACTTGTAACTGATTCTTGACTTGTAGAAAATTTCTGGTTATCTCATGAATGCCTACTGAACTAGTGAGTTGAGCTTTTTCTGAGTTTGGCCCATCAATCGATGGTCTGCGCTTCTTAATGTTTTAAATGTGGTACTGGTAATATATACTGCTGAATTTTGCCAGAACTCAAGTTTGTATGCTAGTTGGTCGATTCTAAAATGAATCTTAAATAATCCAATATGCTAAAGGTTCAACCTTTCTTGTTATCCAATTTGTATCATGCCAATCCAAGGCAATGCTTCTAACTTAGTTTGTTCTCCCCCTTGAATCTGGATGGTTTGATGTTCAGGATATCCAATCCAAATGATGTGTGTTATGTACCAATCTAACTTCTGCCAGTTTCCCGTTGTTGATGTGATAACTATTGTTGTAGATGAATTTGATTTATGTTGAGTGATTAGTCCAACCATTTCTAGGGTCAATCACTCATGCTCTGAGCATACCTTCCTATGTTTGAATTGTTCTGTCGCTTTGACCATCGGTCTGAGGGTGATAGGTGATGTTCACAACTAAATGGGTTTCTGAAGGAAATCCTGAAATGATTACATGAAGTCCAAGGTGAATTCGGTTTCCTTAACAGGAATAACTTAAATGGGTACAATAAACCTTTGTGACTAATTCCATAACGTTCGGTCCTTCGAACTTGGCGTTATCTGAAGGGATAGAATATAGGTAACAATTTGATTCCTTGTGTTTTGTTCCAACGGATGATAAGACATATGTCCTTCTTTGTCTATTGGGTTTGGTCTCCACTACTGAAGTTCGTGATCAATTTGTGAAGTTCCTCCTAATTCCTTCATCACATATTCCAAATATTCTTTACTGTCAAGTCACAAAATCCTAAATGCATAAGCGATGTTGTAGGGAAGTTGGTTCTGGAAATTTGTCTCGCGATTGTGAGTTTTAGTTGAAATCCTTTTCTGAATAAACGAATTTAGAAAATGGAGCAAATGATTTACTGGGTAATATTTTTCCTGATGATTCAAAATTTCAGTAGTTATGAAGTAGAAAAATGTTTTCAAACATGTTGTGATTAAGACTGCATACCAAAGTTTGATGTTTATGTATATTTCTCATTGTACCATAGTGTTGCTAAAGATTGACCAAAAAGGATCGCACTGGTTCAAAATAGGAATTTCAGAAATCATTTTTCCACAAGGTATGTGATTTATGTAAACGCATCAACTTTATTTAAAAGTGAGGACACTGAAAAGGATAAAATGATAGAATAGGAAATGTTCGCTTAAATGCATAGATGTCTAACACTTAGTTCCTGAAGTTGGATAATGTCTATTGATGGTTATCTGGCATAACTACAAGCATAGGTATTTAGACTAACTTAAGTCCTGAAATTGTTTATCGTTGTACTTGGCAAGACGAAGGTATCACTTGATGTTGTGTCGATGAATGTCTATTCTGTTTTCCCATGTAGATGAGGAGATATGTTCTGGTTTGATCCCTTGCTTGGTATGAAGGTGAGGTTATCTGAAATTTCTAGTGACATAAGGCCTTAGAGGAAATTACTTCGATATTCTTGATTCAAACAATTGTCCTTTGTGAAAACTTACTGCAGGAAAGTTTATGTATGGATGAGGCCATGTTTAAATGAAATGTTCTACAGTCTCAATTAGAAGCTTGGTTTATTTCTATTGTGTTGTCCTGCGGACATTTATTGAGTTCAATCCTGTAGCTCAGTATAGCTAGTACCCTTGAAAAATGACATTGGACAACTAAGTCAGAGATGGTGTTTAGGATAGTCTCGCAGTATCTGAGGATTGTTGTTGAGTTATGAATTCTCTCACTATATACCTCTAGTTCTGGTTAATAGTTCTGTAATCCTTTCGTTGCTTCTATTGTATAAAGGAATCCTGCATGTAATTGATATGGAAAGTCTCTTCTAGGGAATTCAATGGGAAGAATCCAACTTAATGGCTAAGTGAGTGACAGGTAGGGTAAGTATCCAAGGATAGTTCGGCAAAATGGATGTTTATGAATGAGTTCCTTTGTTTACAAAACTTTTGGATGAAGATTGTTATCAACAATCCTTTGAAAAGGTAATTATTTCCTTCATGGCATAATCCTTCCTGAATTTTACATAGGTGATCAGGCTATGTATAATTGAGGACTAATGATGCGATGTTGGATTTTGTCAAAATATCATAACTTTCCTCAAAAGTTTTAGATGGTGTTCAACGCATTGTTATTAAAATGGTATCCTGATGTTTCCTTTCAAGTAACATGAAAATTGCTTCGCGTAATAATAGTAAATACTTGGTGTAATGACAGAAAAATCAATGTATAGGATGGTAATAAAATAGCTTACTTCAGAAAATTTTTCTGTAAAACAGTTTCCCCATATGATAGTAAAACAGTTTCCCCACATATGAAGATTGTTTCCCCATATGTGAGTTTTCATAGCTACGTGGGTGAATCTTGTCAAATGGTAATAGTCTACTAATTCGTCAAAAACGAAATCAACCTAATTCCTGAAGAATCTGCGGATGTTTCTGTTGAGTCCGTGTTATTGGTATTTTCTACTAGGTGTCATCTAGTTCATGTCAAGTGGGAATGGAAAAGGAAAATGACAATGATGGTACTAGTGTATGGAATACTACCCTCTTTCGCGCTACCTCGCGACATCCAAAAGGTAAAACTAAAGTACACACTGTGGGAAGGCCAATAGTGTAATAAGTAACTGATGGTGGTGATAGTACCTGAGTAGTAAGTGCCCTACTAGTGATGGAAAGAAAACACACTATCTTCCTTGCAATAAGCATCCTAATAAGTCCATTAAGATTAATTCTGAATACACTACCAAAAGGCATTCTATGTACGGGCTGAATGATAGGAAGACTCTGTTCCTATGGCAAATCAATAGTACTAATGGTGGTGTAAGTGCAACTGATGGTATAATGGTAGTGGAAGATGACAAGGCATCTTCAATGTCGGAATCCGATAAAAGGATGTCAGGGTGATTATCTGAAGACATGTCACTTGTGAACCAGGTCAATAAAATGATATACATCTACGGATATGAGTATAAATAACTCGCACAGGGTATGTATGAAACAACATGTATCATGATTTTGCACTTATGATGAAATGATGAGATGCTATGATGATGCGGTTATAGTCTAGGGTCCAAGATACATCCTAGTTCGCTATAACCTTAGCTCTGATGCCAATCTGTCACACCCCCAATTTACCTGACTTGCAGCGGAATGGAATACCTGGGGGTGTCTGTCATAGCACCACAGTTACAGTTACATTGAACGACCTAAAGTGTCGTTTGGAAAATACTGCATTTGATCATTGAAATAATTCAGAGTTTACAACATGAGGTCCCCAAAATGTGTTGCAAGTTTATGAAAAACAAGTCGTACTAGATCAAATGTTTACATAAGTGCATGAAATAATGATGAGACGCGTCGACTCCGCGACTCCATGAAAGTCCAAATGCATGTCACATGAGCTACCTTAGTAACCTGAAATACATTGCTAAAACGTCAACACGAATGTTGGTGAATTCCATAGGTTTGTAAAATGTACTGATGTACGGCCACCACAAGTAAAAATGCAAGATAAAAATCTCGTGAAAATTGTACAATAGCCTTAAGCTCATGACACCGAAGCTATGACTGATGAAATTCTATGCCCCTCCCGAATGTTCTGCCGAAACATTCAAATGTAAAAGACATGACATGCATCCGCTTACTGTTGGTATCCACTACCACGGATGGAGGCGTCACCCTCGATAGATCTATCCACTCACTCTCGCTTAGTACTTGAAATTAACGGTTCATGATGTTACAGGGGACTTAGCACTTGGCAAGGTAACTTAAGCTATGTACATGTTTGAATACTTGGGCTCGTACTGAAATAATTGATGCAATGTATTCCCCCCGTGGGATTTGAAAACAATCAAAAATGTTGAATTGAAAACGGGGCTATGAAAACTCACCTTAACTGATGAAACCGTGATGAAATGAAATGAACACCAATGAACAATTTGCTGTCGTAACCCAATATGATGGTACCATGAACATGTACTGAGCTGAAAACAAGGCGCGCATACTAGCCGCAACCTAATATGAATGATGTACGATCTACTTTAGATCATGAAATGATGTTATGAATGTCCATGCACATGTTTACTATACCACTCTACTCTTTAGGAAAACACTTGTATTGTCAAAAATATATAATCCAAGACTTTGGAAAATATTGCTATTAGAAAATATAAATGGCTAGTTATAATATTTATACTTATATATATATAACGTAAGTTTCCATGTAAGTGTTAAAAAACTCGGGTTGTAATCTTTGAAATGATGAAAACATACTCATAATAACTAATACTACGTTAGTTATAAAGCTCGGTACATGATATTACTTC
Organism: Artemisia argyi; assembly: GCA_030686995.1. Taxonomy (NCBI): domain Eukaryota; kingdom Viridiplantae; phylum Streptophyta; class Magnoliopsida; order Asterales; family Asteraceae; genus Artemisia; species Artemisia argyi. The sequence continues at coordinate 127,913,685 of CM060699.1, forward strand.
TAGCTTGAAAATGTACTTCGTAGTTTTTGCGCCAAATTATATTAAAAGCTGTCAATTATAAAAGGGTTTTAGCCGATATTCAAACGAGTATATCTTTGTCGTTACTTGTCCGTTTTACTTGTTCTTTATATCCACGGTTTCATCTTAGTATGTAGTAATATATTTTGGAAAGCTCGGCTCCTCCGGGTTATGTTTAAAACCTCTTTTTGACCGACGAAAAATGTCCAACAGCAACTATTTTTCCAGAAAATACTTTTCGTCTATAATCTTGCAAAAATCATAACTTCTTCGTTATAAGCTCTTTTTAATCCGTTCTTTCGCCTACGGATTCGTTTTTGAAAGTATTTTCTAAAAATTTTGCCAAAGTTTCCTTGGTGTTTACTGATTTTCCAGATTTTTACAAAATGGGACAGCATGTCTAAAATGGGTTCCAAATCAAGTTTCCAAGGTTAAAAACCAATTTCTACCATCACCAATCCTCTTGTAAACTTCACAAAGCTAATCTAATCCTACCATACACCTTCTTAGGGTGCCATGGACTCCTAACCAAGTTATTAGAGCTAGGGGATTCATAACAAGAAAGTTAGGGTTTGTATGTTACTTTTTAGCCAAAATAAAGTGTAGTATAGCTACTTATACATGGTTTTTAGCATGATTCTTATGTAATGCATGTAAAAATAGGATGATTCATGAAAAAATAAAGATGAAAACTTACTTGACAAAATGAGATGATTATTGGATGATTATGCTTGATGTTCTTATGTTTTTGTTGCTTGTATCTTGATTAGACTTGTAAAATGAACAACTTTTGTGTTTTACTTTATGGAAAACCATGGATGGATCATAGTGTTGGTTTTTGGTCGTGGGTTTTGGTGTAGAACAAGAGAAAAATGAGCTTTTGATTCCTAAAAATTCTTATGTTTATGTTTTAAGTGTTTTAGAAAGATATTTATGCAAAGGTTCATATATGCATGAGGTCAAAGGGGGGTTCATGGCTGATTTTTCAAAGGGTTCAAAGGAGAAAACTTAGTTTTTGATTTAATTAGGAAAGTTAGTAGATGATTAGTGGTATAAGTATAGGTTTTAGGTGTTTGTTTGTTAAAATCGGGTACCGGGTTTAATAGCAATAAACGTTCACGAAGTTAACCGGGATGAAATAAAGTTATAATAATGTTAAAAACATATTAAAAATATGTTGGGTACATTTACTGAGTGATCGGGTGATTATTGTTTAGTTTTCACGAAAACCGTCGTTATATTTATACGCGTACGTTATAAATAAAATAAATTTCCAAAATACTGGGTAACTGAATGTTATAACTTTTATGATGTTAAAATGGATATAAAAATATGTCGGGACCATTGTGGGAGTATTTAGATATATTCGTCGTGTATAAACCGGGTGTTAACGTTTACTATAAATACTTATACGTAAAAACGTTAAATGTACTGAATATAGAAATTTGAAAATCCTGAGAGTGGTATAACATGAAAATGTTGTAATGATGATATGCAGACTATCTCCAGTCCGTATGCAGTGTTCTTAACACTAATGAAATGAATTCGCACCTAACCCAATCCGGTTACGCGAATTTGAATACCCGTAAACTAAATTTACGATGAAATGTGTAATGCACGTGAATGATGAAATCTTTTCCCGCAATGAATAGTGTTCCGTGAATAGTAAAATTTCTGAATGCTTCTCGGAATGTCAAACTGACACAAAAAATGATGAATAGTAAACTGATGAATAGTGTTTTGATGAATAGTGTTTGATGAATAGTGTTTTTCCAAAGTTCGGGAAATGACCTGAAATGACCTGAAATGATGAGTTGTGACAGTCTTCCCCCCTAAAAGGAACTTCGTCCCGAAGTTCAGTTTATGTTGGTCTCTGAGAATGTATTGGTGAAAAGGTGATGATATTCGAGAATTCCAGCGAACTCTAACGATAGGAATTCGACTCTGTTTCAACTGTTTGACCACATGGTCCATGATTTCTGTTGGTTCTCTTACAAGGTCTGAGATTGTTATTTGGGATGGATCCCTTCCAATGGAATCATGAGTGACTCATCTGAAAGTCATTTCTGGGGATCTGAAAATGTGAAATATGTTCGTGTAATCCTGTTGTTCTCTGACAATGTTCAAGTCTGACGGCCACTAGGCCTACCCTGTCTGAAATATAAATGGTCCAGTGTACATTGGTGTAACTTTCCAAGTTTTCTGAACGATAACATGCCTTTCCTAGGCAGAACTTTCTGCTAACTCTGCAGAACTTGAAGTTTTAATGGTTTACGACTTATTGAACTTGTAACTGATTCTTGACTTGTAGAAAATTTCTGGTTATCTCATGAATGCCTACTGAACTAGTGAGTTGAGCTTTTTCTGAGTTTGGCCCATCAATCGATGGTCTGCGCTTCTTAATGTTTTAAATGTGGTACTGGTAATATATACTGCTGAATTTTGCCAGAACTCAAGTTTGTATGCTAGTTGGTCGATTCTAAAATGAATCTTAAATAATCCAATATGCTAAAGGTTCAACCTTTCTTGTTATCCAATTTGTATCATGCCAATCCAAGGCAATGCTTCTAACTTAGTTTGTTCTCCCCCTTGAATCTGGATGGTTTGATGTTCAGGATATCCAATCCAAATGATGTGTGTTATGTACCAATCTAACTTCTGCCAGTTTCCCGTTGTTGATGTGATAACTATTGTTGTAGATGAATTTGATTTATGTTGAGTGATTAGTCCAACCATTTCTAGGGTCAATCACTCATGCTCTGAGCATACCTTCCTATGTTTGAATTGTTCTGTCGCTTTGACCATCGGTCTGAGGGTGATAGGTGATGTTCACAACTAAATGGGTTTCTGAAGGAAATCCTGAAATGATTACATGAAGTCCAAGGTGAATTCGGTTTCCTTAACAGGAATAACTTAAATGGGTACAATAAACCTTTGTGACTAATTCCATAACGTTCGGTCCTTCGAACTTGGCGTTATCTGAAGGGATAGAATATAGGTAACAATTTGATTCCTTGTGTTTTGTTCCAACGGATGATAAGACATATGTCCTTCTTTGTCTATTGGGTTTGGTCTCCACTACTGAAGTTCGTGATCAATTTGTGAAGTTCCTCCTAATTCCTTCATCACATATTCCAAATATTCTTTACTGTCAAGTCACAAAATCCTAAATGCATAAGCGATGTTGTAGGGAAGTTGGTTCTGGAAATTTGTCTCGCGATTGTGAGTTTTAGTTGAAATCCTTTTCTGAATAAACGAATTTAGAAAATGGAGCAAATGATTTACTGGGTAATATTTTTCCTGATGATTCAAAATTTCAGTAGTTATGAAGTAGAAAAATGTTTTCAAACATGTTGTGATTAAGACTGCATACCAAAGTTTGATGTTTATGTATATTTCTCATTGTACCATAGTGTTGCTAAAGATTGACCAAAAAGGATCGCACTGGTTCAAAATAGGAATTTCAGAAATCATTTTTCCACAAGGTATGTGATTTATGTAAACGCATCAACTTTATTTAAAAGTGAGGACACTGAAAAGGATAAAATGATAGAATAGGAAATGTTCGCTTAAATGCATAGATGTCTAACACTTAGTTCCTGAAGTTGGATAATGTCTATTGATGGTTATCTGGCATAACTACAAGCATAGGTATTTAGACTAACTTAAGTCCTGAAATTGTTTATCGTTGTACTTGGCAAGACGAAGGTATCACTTGATGTTGTGTCGATGAATGTCTATTCTGTTTTCCCATGTAGATGAGGAGATATGTTCTGGTTTGATCCCTTGCTTGGTATGAAGGTGAGGTTATCTGAAATTTCTAGTGACATAAGGCCTTAGAGGAAATTACTTCGATATTCTTGATTCAAACAATTGTCCTTTGTGAAAACTTACTGCAGGAAAGTTTATGTATGGATGAGGCCATGTTTAAATGAAATGTTCTACAGTCTCAATTAGAAGCTTGGTTTATTTCTATTGTGTTGTCCTGCGGACATTTATTGAGTTCAATCCTGTAGCTCAGTATAGCTAGTACCCTTGAAAAATGACATTGGACAACTAAGTCAGAGATGGTGTTTAGGATAGTCTCGCAGTATCTGAGGATTGTTGTTGAGTTATGAATTCTCTCACTATATACCTCTAGTTCTGGTTAATAGTTCTGTAATCCTTTCGTTGCTTCTATTGTATAAAGGAATCCTGCATGTAATTGATATGGAAAGTCTCTTCTAGGGAATTCAATGGGAAGAATCCAACTTAATGGCTAAGTGAGTGACAGGTAGGGTAAGTATCCAAGGATAGTTCGGCAAAATGGATGTTTATGAATGAGTTCCTTTGTTTACAAAACTTTTGGATGAAGATTGTTATCAACAATCCTTTGAAAAGGTAATTATTTCCTTCATGGCATAATCCTTCCTGAATTTTACATAGGTGATCAGGCTATGTATAATTGAGGACTAATGATGCGATGTTGGATTTTGTCAAAATATCATAACTTTCCTCAAAAGTTTTAGATGGTGTTCAACGCATTGTTATTAAAATGGTATCCTGATGTTTCCTTTCAAGTAACATGAAAATTGCTTCGCGTAATAATAGTAAATACTTGGTGTAATGACAGAAAAATCAATGTATAGGATGGTAATAAAATAGCTTACTTCAGAAAATTTTTCTGTAAAACAGTTTCCCCATATGATAGTAAAACAGTTTCCCCACATATGAAGATTGTTTCCCCATATGTGAGTTTTCATAGCTACGTGGGTGAATCTTGTCAAATGGTAATAGTCTACTAATTCGTCAAAAACGAAATCAACCTAATTCCTGAAGAATCTGCGGATGTTTCTGTTGAGTCCGTGTTATTGGTATTTTCTACTAGGTGTCATCTAGTTCATGTCAAGTGGGAATGGAAAAGGAAAATGACAATGATGGTACTAGTGTATGGAATACTACCCTCTTTCGCGCTACCTCGCGACATCCAAAAGGTAAAACTAAAGTACACACTGTGGGAAGGCCAATAGTGTAATAAGTAACTGATGGTGGTGATAGTACCTGAGTAGTAAGTGCCCTACTAGTGATGGAAAGAAAACACACTATCTTCCTTGCAATAAGCATCCTAATAAGTCCATTAAGATTAATTCTGAATACACTACCAAAAGGCATTCTATGTACGGGCTGAATGATAGGAAGACTCTGTTCCTATGGCAAATCAATAGTACTAATGGTGGTGTAAGTGCAACTGATGGTATAATGGTAGTGGAAGATGACAAGGCATCTTCAATGTCGGAATCCGATAAAAGGATGTCAGGGTGATTATCTGAAGACATGTCACTTGTGAACCAGGTCAATAAAATGATATACATCTACGGATATGAGTATAAATAACTCGCACAGGGTATGTATGAAACAACATGTATCATGATTTTGCACTTATGATGAAATGATGAGATGCTATGATGATGCGGTTATAGTCTAGGGTCCAAGATACATCCTAGTTCGCTATAACCTTAGCTCTGATGCCAATCTGTCACACCCCCAATTTACCTGACTTGCAGCGGAATGGAATACCTGGGGGTGTCTGTCATAGCACCACAGTTACAGTTACATTGAACGACCTAAAGTGTCGTTTGGAAAATACTGCATTTGATCATTGAAATAATTCAGAGTTTACAACATGAGGTCCCCAAAATGTGTTGCAAGTTTATGAAAAACAAGTCGTACTAGATCAAATGTTTACATAAGTGCATGAAATAATGATGAGACGCGTCGACTCCGCGACTCCATGAAAGTCCAAATGCATGTCACATGAGCTACCTTAGTAACCTGAAATACATTGCTAAAACGTCAACACGAATGTTGGTGAATTCCATAGGTTTGTAAAATGTACTGATGTACGGCCACCACAAGTAAAAATGCAAGATAAAAATCTCGTGAAAATTGTACAATAGCCTTAAGCTCATGACACCGAAGCTATGACTGATGAAATTCTATGCCCCTCCCGAATGTTCTGCCGAAACATTCAAATGTAAAAGACATGACATGCATCCGCTTACTGTTGGTATCCACTACCACGGATGGAGGCGTCACCCTCGATAGATCTATCCACTCACTCTCGCTTAGTACTTGAAATTAACGGTTCATGATGTTACAGGGGACTTAGCACTTGGCAAGGTAACTTAAGCTATGTACATGTTTGAATACTTGGGCTCGTACTGAAATAATTGATGCAATGTATTCCCCCCGTGGGATTTGAAAACAATCAAAAATGTTGAATTGAAAACGGGGCTATGAAAACTCACCTTAACTGATGAAACCGTGATGAAATGAAATGAACACCAATGAACAATTTGCTGTCGTAACCCAATATGATGGTACCATGAACATGTACTGAGCTGAAAACAAGGCGCGCATACTAGCCGCAACCTAATATGAATGATGTACGATCTACTTTAGATCATGAAATGATGTTATGAATGTCCATGCACATGTTTACTATACCACTCTACTCTTTAGGAAAACACTTGTATTGTCAAAAATATATAATCCAAGACTTTGGAAAATATTGCTATTAGAAAATATAAATGGCTAGTTATAATATTTATACTTATATATATATAACGTAAGTTTCCATGTAAGTGTTGAAAAACTCGGGTTGTAATCTTTGAAATGATGAAAACATACTCATAATAACTAATACTACGTTAGTTATAAAGCTCGGTACATGATATTACTTCTAGCTTGAAAATGTACTTCGTAGTTTTTGCGCCAAATTATATTAAAAGCTGTCAATTATAAAAGGGTTTTAGCCGATATTCAAACGAGTATATCTTTGTCGTTACTTGTCCGTTTTACTTGTTCTTTATATCCACGGTTTCATCTTAGTATGTAGTAATATATTTTGGAAAGCTCGGCTCCTCCGGGTTATGTTTAAAACCTCTTTTTGACCGACGAAAAATGTCCAACAGCAACTATTTTTCCAGAAAATACTTTTCGTCTATAATCTTGCAAAAATCATAACTTCTTCGTTATAAGCTCTTTTTAATCCGTTCTTTCGCCTACGGATTCGTTTTTGAAAGTATTTTCTAAAAATTTTGCCAAAGTTTCCTTGGTGTTTACTGATTTTCCAGATTTTTACAAAATGGGACAGCATGTCTAAAATGGGTTCCAAATCAAGTTTCCAAGGTTAAAAACCAATTTCTACCATCACCAATCCTCTTGTAAACTTCACAAAGCTAATCTAATCCTACCATACACCTTCTTAGGGTGCCATGGACTCCTAACCAAGTTATTAGAGCTAGGGGATTCATAACAAGAAAGTTAGGGTTTGTATGTTACTTTTTAGCCAAAATAAAGTGTAGTATAGCTACTTATACATGGTTTTTAGCATGATTCTTATGTAATGCATGTAAAAATAGGATGATTCATGAAAAAATAAAGATGAAAACTTACTTGACAAAATGAGATGATTATTGGATGATTATGCTTGATGTTCTTATGTTTTTGTTGCTTGTATCTTGATTAGACTTGTAAAATGAACAACTTTTGTGTTTTACTTTATGGAAAACCATGGATGGATCATAGTGTTGGTTTTTGGTCGTGGGTTTTGGTGTAGAACAAGAGAAAAATGAGCTTTTGATTCCTAAAAATTCTTATGTTTATGTTTTAAGTGTTTTAGAAAGATATTTATGCAAAGGTTCATATATGCATGAGGTCAAAGGGGGGTTCATGGCTGATTTTTCAAAGGGTTCAAAGGAGAAAACTTAGTTTTTGATTTAATTAGGAAAGTTAGTAGATGATTAGTGGTATAAGTATAGGTTTTAGGTGTTTGTTTGTTAAAATCGGGTACCGGGTTTAATAGCAATAAACGTTCACGAAGTTAACCGGGATGAAATAAAGTTATAATAATGTTAAAAACATATTAAAAATATGTTGGGTACATTTACTGAGTGATCGGGTGATTATTGTTTAGTTTTCACGAAAACCGTCGTTATATTTATACGCGTACGTTATAAATAAAATAAATTTCCAAAATACTGGGTAACTGAATGTTATAACTTTTATGATGTTAAAATGGATATAAAAATATGTCGGGACCATTGTGGGAGTATTTAGATATATTCGTCGTGTATAAACCGGGTGTTAACGTTTACTATAAATACTTATACGTAAAAACGTTAAATGTACTGAATATAGAAATTTGAAAATCCTGAGAGTGGTATAACATGAAAATGTTGTAATGATGATATGCAGACTATCTCCAGTCCGTATGCAGTGTTCTTAACACTAATGAAATGAATTCGCACCTAACCCAATCCGGTTACGCGAATTTGAATACCCGTAAACTAAATTTACGATGAAATGTGTAATGCACGTGAATGATGAAATCTTTTCCCGCAATGAATAGTGTTCCATGAATAGTAAAATTTCTGAATGCTTCTCGGAATGTCAAACTGACACAAAAAATGATGAATAGTAAACTGATGAATAGTGTTTTGATGAATAGTGTTTGATGAATAGTGTTTTTCCAAAGTTCGGGAAATGACCTGAAATGACCTGAAATGATGAGTTGTGACAGTGAGTGAGTGGGTTGCTGTTTTGAGTAAGGGATGGGGCAAGAAGGGATGAAATGCTTGGCTATTTATAGAGGGAGTGAGCTAGGGTTTCATTTAATGATTCATGGCCACTTGGTAAGTGTTGTGAAGACTCAAGGGGACACAATATCAGATTTTTCAAAGATTGTTGGCCATGAAAACCCTAAATCGATCTAGGTTCAATGGAATGGAGGTGTATAGAAGATTAGGGCACATGGGGAGCTTAACATTTTTGACCATGGTTTAAAGATTAGGAAAGACAAGTGTAGGGGAAGGGTTTACTTCCTTATAGAAGAAGATTGATCATGTGTAAAAATTTAGTTAGCTCCTAGTTACATTTGGATTTCTTAGTTACATGTGGATCGATCCATGCTTTAGGTGGCTTGTACATAAGCTTTAGGGTGTTGTACTTAGGCTAGGAAGTATAGTAAACTCAAGGTAGGGTTTAGTTTGAAAGAAATGTGGTTAAAACAAACTAGGGTTTATTTAGGTTTAGGTTTAGTTCGAAATTTATGAAAAATAAAGAGATATTTTGAATGGTGCATTAGGGTGTGTTACCATGGGCTATAATGAGTTGTACTTAAGAATTATAAATGTAGAAAACACATTTCTAGGGTTTTGATTAGGTTTACATAAGTTTTAGGTCTTTTTAGTTAAGTTAAAGGATGTAATTATAGAATTTTAGGTTTTCATGCATGAGACACTTGTACACTAGGTTTAGAGACTTGTACATTTTAGTTAAAATATTAAGTTTAAGTTTTGGTGCATAATGACCTTGTTTTATGTGCTTTAGAGTAGATACACTGAGGTTTATAATGTGTTTAAGTCATTATTATACTCCCATGCATTATTAACTTGTACATAGGCTTGAAAGACTTGTACCCTTATGTTTTGAATAAAACATGTTACTAATAGTTAGGGTTTGTGATTTTCTCACATGAAATCACAGATTTATGAAGTTAGGGTTTATATCGGGAGTTGAAGTGAAATTAGGGTTTTCGTGCTTTGATATCTTGTACATTGTTCTAGAGAGTATTATACTTTGTAGTTTCATGGTTTTGATACTTAATATTAGTATTACATTAGTTTTAGGGTTTAGCGGAAACCCTAATGGGTAGAAAATGTTTAGTGTGAGCGTACGTTAACGAATTAACGTAAAGTGGCAAATGTGTTGTTGTAATGTTGTATACTTGACATGTAAGGATGTTTATGTGAAATAAACATAAGTAAGTTGGTGTTGGTCTACGTGGGAGCACGTTTATCAAGTTTGTGAGTTATATCACACTTAATTTATCACACTTAATAATAATTGTTAGGAAAAAAAAATATACGTAGAAAAGGATAATCATTTTATTAGCAAATGAAATTATTTAGTACAAGGTGAAATTTTCCCAGTGGTTACATAGCGAACACTATTCCTGAGTTGAACGATCAATCCTTCGGTACTTGTCACTATACTATACTACAACGATAAGGTACACTGCCTGGCGGAGATTGCAAGCTTCTCAAGATCCCTTAACAGGTAAAACCTGTTGCGAGGGCGCAATCCCGCGTATCAACCACACATCAAATTCCCAGCTGTATGCCATTTTTCCATCCTATCCTAAGTATGAAGTTTGCCTTGAACAACTAAACATAGCACAAAACTGTGTTTAGGTATTAACTGCTTAAAACAGACAACCTCACTCCAAATAAGTTTTGGCCAATTATCCCTTATATCAATCCAAGCCTGTGCAGTAGAGAATTTGACTTTCAGCCCAATACTGGTTACCCAAACAACTTTATCCACTTTGTTCTCATGAACAGCAGGCACTGCAATGCTTTGCATTTCAGGGTACTTATCAACTAAGCTATTAGGCCAAATCCACCCATTAGTATTAATCATGTCTGCCATAGTTGCATCTTTATTGAGTCTAGCATCATACATGTCTCTTAGAGTTACATAGTCCCCAATTGGTCTATTAGAACTCCATCTGGCATACCATACTGAAACAAATTTTCCATTTCAAATTTTCCTAGGTCGTCAGGGTCCAAACACACGTGACGGCCCAGAGTGTTTCTCTACATGACGGTGTCAGAAGTGGATCTAGGAAATACGAATTTTATCATGGCTACGAGTTGACGGTGTCACAAGCTATAACGTGACGCCGTCAAGGTGTAAACTCTATATATAGTTTTCTAATTTTCATTCATTGGTGTGCAACTTTGAGGGAATAAACCCTAGACAAATTTTAACAGCTTTTCAAGGGTTTCAACCCCTTGATTCTTCCATGTTCAATTGAAGATAAGTACTTATTCAAATCATTCAATATGTCTATGTGTTGTGTGATTATATCTTACGCTTGTCTTCTCTTTAACATGCTAGGCTAGATCTTTCTTGTGTTTGCTTAGATGTAGTGAAACCTAGATGTTGATTATGGGTTGATTGTTTGTTTATAATTGTTACGGATGATTGTATTCGATGTTAGGCTTAAGAAAACTGGCAGACTTCTATTGGTAACTTGCTTGAACGTCTAAAGAAACATGATCGGAGGTGTACTACGATTTTTGGTTGTATTTAATGTGTAAGAGAATTCTAATGATCCCATGTTAGGAGCTTTTAACGGCTCGACATAAGAGTGAAGTAGGATCTTATAGAGTTAGGGAATATTGTACACGGTCCTACTACTAGTATTAAGGAATATAACCCGTCATGCATGCAATTGTAACAAGCTAATCAACCTGTAAAAGATATCTAGGGAGTAATGAAATCTAAGTAAACACAACTTTCCTCATTATTGTTTCCACCACATTAGTATAATAGTTTTATTTTCATTTCTTTTATTTTATTTTGATTGCATCTTAGTTAATTGGGTTAGTTGGCTAGCAACTAATTCCGCCCACTCCTTCAAAACCCGAGATTTTAATTGCTTTTTATAAAATATAAAAACAAAAAAAGAATCATCCCTCACCTCTAGACCTAGTTTAGTAGGATTTCTAATCCTAGCGACAGTATTCCTGAGTTGAACGATCAATCCCCCAGTACTTGTCACTATACTTTACTACAACGATCAGTTACACTGCCTGGTGGGGGTTGTAAGCTTCTCAAGATCCCTTGAGAGGTAAAACCTGTTGCGAGGGAGCAATTCCCACGTATCAACATGAATCTCTATTTGATCTCTTATTCCAAGCATTGTTTTCCACCCCCAACTATCCCCAGGATCAACTTGAATTCTATAAATGTTTCTATTTTTTAATTTTACCACATTGACCCATGTTGCCCATAAAGATTTTTCATTCTCCAAAATTTTCCAAAATTGTTTAACAAGCAACACTGTATTCCACTTTCTTAAAGATTTTATACCGAGGCCACATTGTTCTTTTGGTCTGCAAACAACTTTCCCAGCAACACTTGCTTTGCCTTTTACAGAATCTCCAACATTGCACAAGAACGTTTTGAAAAGCCTATCAAGATCATGAAGCACTGAACTTGGAAGCAAGTACACTGAAGCCCAATATAATTGCATATATAGAAGCTAAAACTGATACTTTAAGTTGAATCCTTCCAACATATGACAGCATTTTACTTCTCCAACAGTTAACTTTAGACTCAACTTTATCAATAAGCACTCTGTAATCCTGAATACTCAACCTTTTATCCAACATAGGTACCCTTAAATACCTCACATGAAGTCTTCCACATTTAAAAGGTAAAATTTGCAATAACTCTTGTTTTTCTTCCTATTTAATGCTTCCAAAAAACATAACACTTTTCCTTAGATTTAGGTGCAAACCTGAAACTTGACTGAACTCCTCAAGGGTCCTCTTAACAACCTCAATAGAACCCTTATTACCCTTAGACAAGACTAATAAGTCATCAGCAAAGCACATGTACGAGAGCTTTAGTTCCTTACTTCCTTACATCCAAAATGATACCCATATTCATCAAACTCTTCAATATTCTTAATCATGAGCAAATTGAATATTTCCATGACCAATGTGAATAAGTATGGCGAGATTGGATCTCCCTGCCTTAGCCCTCTACCCCCTCTAAAGTATCCATGAGATTCACCATTTAGGCTAATGGAGAACTTAGTAGTAGTAACACATTGCATGATCCATTTCACCATTTGTCTATGGAACCCAAACTCATGCAGAATATCTTCCAAAAAACTCCAACTAATTGTATCTTAGGCTTTCTGAATACCTATCTGCATAGCACATCTTTTTGGCCCATTCTTCCTATTATACCCTCTTAACAACTCTTGAGCAATAAGGATATTATCCTGGATACGTCTACCAGGGATAAAAGCACTTTGGTTTATATGCACTACCTTTTCAAGCCCACCCTTAATCCTGTTAGTAAGAATCTTACTAATACATTTATATATAACATTGCAACAAGCTATGGGCCTAAATTCAGAGACATTATTAGGAATACTAACCTTTGGGTTGAGGGCAATCAATGTAGCATTAACTTCTCCCAACAATTTGCTACTACTAAAAAATTCCTTGACAGCAAGACATACCTCATTACCAACCACATCCCAAGCTTTTTTGAAAAATTCAGAAGAAAAGCCCCCATCTGGTCTTGAAGCTTTATCATTGTCAATATCAAACATAGCTGATTTGATCTCTCCACCATAAAAATCATTAATCACATCCTCAGCCTCATTGCTACTTAGCTTTCTTCTAAAAATGTTATCCAAAACAGGCTCCACAGGTCTAGAAACTCCTAAGAACTTCTCAAAATGTCTAACAAACTGAACATCAACATCTTTCCCTTCATATCTAATACCATCCTTGTCACAAATGCTCTCTACCCTACTTTTATTTCTTTTTGCTTTAAGAACACTATGAAAAAAAAGCTGTATTTTTATCTCCATCTTTGAGCCATAAAACTTTAGCCTTCTGCTTCAATAAACTCAACTCATCACTAGCAGCTTGAGTATACTTGTTTAAAGCAACAACAACTTTTTTTTAGCAGACTCATCATGGGGATTCTTGTCAACAATCATATGTAGAGCTTTCAATTCCTTGTTATGCACCTTTACATTCTCAAAAACATACCATTCACCCAACTCATATTATTCAAAGGCTTTTTAAGATTCTTAAGCTTTTTAACCAACCTAAACATATGACAACCATATATTGTTTATTGTAAATTATAAAAACCATCTTTTTCATATTTAGCTTTGCGGTCAAGTGTATCAATGAATTTCCAAAACTTAAGCATTAAAGTTATCCAATAACCATTTCTGTTGTGCCTGTAACATCCTGAGAATATACCTTGGCAAGCCGTGATAACATCAGGTTGCTAATCACATTTAGTTAGTAATGATATCAACACAAAACATATTGTTAATACAAATATCGCCTAAAAACGTTATTTATATTTTACGATCTTTCTTAGTTTTGTTAACTACAAAAGGTAAAGCTTATTTTTAGCAAATCATAAATATAGTTTAAAAGTCTTTTACTTAACATCACTCAAACTACATTTACATGTTTTTATAAAGTGATTTCTAATCAAGTATACTTTAGTTTAAGTACATCTGTTAAAAATGTCTTATAAGTATATTTAGCAAGGTTTCTAAATAGTATGTCTTATTAAGATATAAGCAAGCAAACACTTTTTGGTAAATTATTCACTTGCTAAACATCTCAAACAAACATTTTTAAGTCTATACATAAACTCTTTTACAAGAATAATTTCCTTTTCAAGAATAGCTAAATTAGAAATCATATGTATACTTATATCATCACTTGCATCACACATGTCCCTTCAAGGAAACTTTTGTGTAAGAGACATGTTTTATTTTGTATAGATTCATACTCAAGATCTCAAAGTTGACTTTGTGAGATCTTGAGAATATTGTGTTAGATTATGTGATATCTTGTGCAGGATCCTGTCAGACATGCTGGCAGAACCCTCAGGCATAACGGACGGAAAGTAATGGTACCGCCGTATCCTTGGGTTGGTCTGGAAGTTTGCCTATAAATAGAAACCCACTCTTTGAGTTTTTCTCATCACTTACTATCATAACATACTGCATATAATTTCATTTCTAACTCAGTACCATTTCATATTTGTGAGTCTTTCTTTGTAGCAAGAAGATCACGACTTCACAAGCTTCAACACAACATTGCTAGACTTGTTAAGCATAACATAGTGTAAACTAGTAAAGTTTATACATCATTGTATTGTATCCACTTGTAGTGATCGGTTAGTATTTTAGTCCTCAAAATACTTAGAGTATCGGGAGTTGTTGTACCCTTGTAAAAGAACTATCGGGAGTGGTTGTACCCTTGTGAAAGAACTCGACATCTAGCTTAGTGTCGGAAATAGTGTGTAAGCGACGTGTAAGGTTTTCTCCGCCGGCTAAAGGAGCTTGTTGACTAGTGCAAGAAAATCTCGAGTTGGATACTCGGGGCATGGAGTAGGGCAAGGAAAAAGAGTCCTTGTAGCCGAACCACGATAAACATCCGTGTTATGGTTTGATCGTTTCTTACTTTCATTCTTGCATATTATTTATTTTTTGGTAAGTTTTAGTTGTCGATTACACGTAAAAGTTTTCAAAGAAAATCAAGTTAAATCTGGTAAACTATTCAACCCCCCTTCTAATTTTCCACACATATGATATTGAGTTGCTGATAACATCGGGTTGCTGATCACATTGAGATGCTGATGACATTGAGTTGCTGATAACGTCGGAATGCTGATGACATTGGTTGTGGGTACATTGAGTTGCCGATGCATTGGGGTTGCCGATGACATTGAGTTGCTGATAACATCGGGTTTCTGATGACATTTGGCTCATTGAACTTTTAAAAAGCTACGATCATTGAATTTATAAGACACGATATTTAGGTTACTTAATTTATCAAAAACTGTGCACTCGGGTCGCGGTGACCCCCCGGCGAAAAAAATTGTAGTGTAAATTTTCAAAAATTTTCAACTATTTTTGTAATCCCCCCTCCCCTCCCACGGACCAATTTTTAGTGTAGTTTCCAAAAATTATCATATTTTGCCCCCTCGACAATAAAGTTCTGGCTCCGCCCCTGCACTCGGGTCACTCGTGTTAACATTGAAATTCGTGAACAGTGATTTAAATGTCAAGTTTTACAAGCTTATTGACTCAAGTGAAAGAAAAATAGTGAGTTAACTCTAGATTATCTAATTTTATTGTTCTGATAGTTCTTTTAAAATTAGCATAGCAATGTGATTTTTCATTTGGCCATTGATTTTGGATGGCTACTGAATGCCAAATATCAACAACAATAATATTTAATCCCTTTCGAATAAAAACATAAAGAAATATCAAATATGTTAATTTTAAATTTTAAATGGTGTGGTGGTATCATATTTTGATCCCAAATAGAATGATTGTTTTGATAAATAGAATTTAACATGTGCCAATTTAACATAAACAATTTGGTTGTAATTTCAATAAATGATGAATTCTAACAGAATTTTGACTAGATTTAATATTCTATATAATGTACTTAAAAGAAGAAGTAATAAATCTTTAATTTAATAGCTTTGACTATAATTTAATATCATTTTTTTTATCTTTTAATTCCTACAATAACGCTTAACGAGTTCGTAAGCTTAGTGTTTAGTAATCAAATAATCTCTACATCTCTACTCTCGAGAAAAGTTCATTTGTGAACTAAGTTTTTGTTACATACTGAGGGACAAATCCCCACCATTCATCTAGTTTGATCTAATGGTGGGGATTAACCTAAGATTTAATATGAAAACCTAAGTCCATGTTTTTTTCTTGTTTTTTTCTCTTTCTTTTTATTCACTTCTTTTTTCTTTTCTTTTATTTATTTATATTTATTTTTCTTTTTTTTTGGGTCTTTTTTAGCCCTTCACGTGGCCTTTTTTTGTCTTTTTTGTTTTCTAGTCAATGTTTGCTTCTTTTTTTTCTTTTCTTTTCTTTTTCTTTCTTCTTGGTCCCTCCTTTTCTATTCAAGTTGTTTTTTTTTTTTTTCAAGCTTTTTTTTAATAAACATTTTTTTAATTCACTTTTTTTCTTTTTTCTTTTAAAAAAAACCACGTTTTTTTTAATTCACGTGTATTTTTTTTAAATTTCACGTTTTTTATTTTCATTCAAGTTTTTTTTTTTCACTTTCTTACGTTTTCGTCCGTTTTCATACGTTTATACATGTTTTCGTCCGTTTTCAAACGTTTTAATTCGTTTTCGTCCGTTTTTATACGTTTATACACGTTTTCGTCCATTTTCAGACGTTTTAATTCGTTTTTATCCGTTTTCGTTCATTTTTCATACGTTTTCATCCGTTTTTAGACGTGTTTTACGCTTTCATGTGTTTTTGTCCATTTCATACTTATTCATCCGTTTTCTTGCGTTTTCATCCGTTTTCTTGCGTTTTCGTTCATTTTCATCCGTTTTCTTTCGTTTTCGTTCTATTTTTCATACGTTTTCTTCCTTTTTCATATGTGTTTTTATGCTTCAATATATTTTCTTCCGTTTTCATACATATTCTTCCATTTTCTTATATTCTCGTCGTTTTCATTCGTTTTTGTCTGTTTTTCAATATCTTTGGCCATTCTCAGACGTTTTCATACGTTTCGAAATATCACAAGTGATATTTTGTGATATTCAAAATATCACCCCAGTGATATACTAAATATCACAAGTGTAAGGGGAATTTTCAACCCCTATGATGTATTATTTTGGATGGTAGGGTAAGAGTGTATGCAAAAAAAAAAAAAAAAAAAAAAAAAAAAAAAAAAAAAAAAAAATCGAAAAAAATCAAGAAAAAGAAAAAAAAAATTAGAAAAAGAAAAAGAGAAAAAACATACGGACTACCATCCCTTTTTATTCTATGTTCATTTTATGTTTTTGTTATTTTTCATTTATTAGCTTAAATCGAGTCTAGTCTTGGCTTAGCAACGCCACATTATACATGTAATTAACCAAGATTGTTAACTCGCCACCAGTAAAAACTTCTTTTATCCAACAAAACCGTGTATTTCATATCCCTACACCTAACGTTACAACCCTTTAAAAGACCTCTTTGATAGTTTATCCTAGGTGCTTACGCCATGTGGTAGAGGTTTGATCATTTCCCAAGCCTATTGTAATCTATTTTGCTATGACAGGTAGTGAGAGATATCTTCCGTTTCCATATTGTAATTTATACTTTATTACACCCGAGAGATGTGAGTATCTAAACACTATTTGTGAGGTGCTTGTGTATGACCTCCGTGCTTGTCTATTGGTCTTTAGTGGAACGATTATCTGTTGTAATTACTTTTATATTAGTGTTAAATGACCCCTAACTTGTATTTTGATTAGAATAAAAGCGCATTTGCTTGAGGACAAGAAAATCTCAAGTGTAAGGGTATATGATGAGGCGAAAAATGAACCACTTTTAGGGGGTCATTTAAGCCCGGAATTGAACTTATTTGATCAAATATTGCCCTAAATCGTTCCTTTTGTGATTTTAGGTACTTTGGGAGTGAAATCTGGAAAAGGAAACAATTCGGACGTTTTTGGAGCATAAAAGCAAAGAAAACGCCAAAGTCTTAATTTTCCTTGCTGGGAACAGTAGGTGACGGCGTCAAGAGCAAATTTCCATGATGATCCAGTACAGATTTGACGGCGTCACGAAGTAGGGCGTCAAGAGTAAAATTCATGACGGCCTGGAAATGCACAATACATGATGGCGTCAAAAGTAGATCAAGGCAGTCCGAGAAGAGTTTTGGCGGCGAGGTGACGGCGTCACAAGATTGGTCTTGACGCCGTCAGACCCCTTTTCCTATATATAGTTTTCTAATTTTCACATTAAAAGAGAGAAGTTTTGGAGAAACCCTAAGTACGAACTTGGTGCGAATTTTACAGGTTTTTCAAGGGTTCTAAGCCCTTGATACCTTTCATGTGTAATTGAGATAAGTGTTCTTTTAATTCAATCAATATGTCTATGTGTTGGTTGTCTATAACTTGTTCTTGTCTTAATTCCATCATGCTAGGCTAGATCTATCTTGTGTTTGCTTAGATCTAATGAAATCTAGATGTTAATTATGTGTTGATTACTTGTTTATAATTGTATTGGATGAATGATTTATATGTTAGGCTTAAGAAAACTGGCAGATCTCCAATTGGTAACATGCTTGAACGTCTTAAGAAACATGAACCGATGTGCACTATGTCTTTATTGGTTGTATTTAATGCATGAGTCACTGTTTATAATCCCTATGGTTGTGTTGGGCATGGTATAGGAGGAGATAAGAGCTCATAGAATTGGGGAGTTAAGTGCGCCACCCCATGAATGGTATTAAGGAATACGATCTGTTATCCATGCAACTATAACAAGTAATTAACGTGTAAAAGATGTCTAGGGAGTAGTGAAATCTAAGTAAACACATTTTCTCCACTTATTGCTCACAACTTTAGTATAATTAGTTTATTTTCATTTCTAGTATTTTATTTTGATTGCATCTTTAGTATTGGGTTAATTGACTAGCAACTAATTCCGCCCCAAATCCTTCAAACCCGAGATTTTTACTTGCTTTCTAAAAAATATAAAAATACAAAAATAATCATCCTTCACCTTTAGAACTAGTATTTAGGTTTTCTAATCCTAGCGACACTATTCCTAGCTGAACGATCAATCCCCCGGTACTTGTCACTATACTATACTACAACGATCAGGTACACTGCCTGATGGGGGTTGTAAGCTTCTCAAGATCCCTTGAGAGGTAAAGCCTGGTGCGATTCCCACTCATCAAAGTATGAAACGGACAAAAACATGAAAGCATAAAACACGTCTAAAACTGATGAAAACGTATGAAAAATGAACGAAAACGGATAAAAACGAATTAAAACGTTTGAAAATGGACGAAAACATGTATAAATGTATCAAAACGGACGAAAACGAATTAAAACGTCTGAAAACGTGTACAAACGTATGAAAACGGACGAAAATGTAAGAAAGTGAAAAAAACTTGAATTAAAATAAAAAAACGTGAATTTAAAAAAAATGCACGTGAATTAAAAAAAACGTGATTTTTTTTAAAAGAAAAAAGAAAAAAAAGTGAATTAAAAAAATGTTTATTAAAAAAATGCTTGTAAAAAGAAAAAAAAAACAACGTGAATAGAAAAGGAGGGACCAAGAAAAAAGAAAAAAAAAAAAAAAAAAAAGCAAACCTTGACTAGTAAACAAAAAAGACAAAAAAAAAAAAAGAAGACAAAAAAAGGCCACGTGAAGGGCTAAAAAAGAAAAAAATAATAAAAAAAAGAAAAAAAAAAAAAGAAAAATGAAAGGAAAAAGAAGTGAATAAAAAGAAAAAGAAAAAGACAAGAAAAAATATGGACTTAGGTTTACATATTAAATCTTAGGTTAATACTCACCATTAGATCAAACTAGATGGATGGTGGGGATTTGTCCCTCAGTATGTAACAAAAACTTAGTTTACAAATGAACTTTTCTCCAATATACATTCAAATTTTGTAACTACTAATTATGACATTACATCCGCCAAATATTAATATTTCTACACTTATAAATTTAATTTCATCAATACTTAAATGTTTTCATTGTTTAATTCCTACAATAACACTTAAGGTAGCACTTCGTAAGCTTGTTGTCTAGTAAACAAATAAATGTGACAAAAAAAATTAGAAAGTGTGTCACATATGTTTTGTTACAAAGAATCTTACAAGCATAATCACAAATAATTCTAGCAGATATACCATATGTTGAAAAAAATAGTGAAAGAACAAAATAAATAGTATATACTAAATATCTTAATTCAAAAGAATTTTATATAACAACTAAAATACCAAATACCAAACTAGGAGGAAAAAAAAAAAAAGCTAATCATTGCAAAATTATACGTAGTATATCTTTTTAGAATGACAAGATATTATAAAAACACCTCAAGCAAAAACCTCACTCTAGCAAAGAAAACTAACAGCTGTGAAAACCTCCTTAACCACCAACGATCATCTGTCCCAAGCCAAAACCAAATTCATACACCGATCAAATAGCCATAAAACAACAAGTTGTTGCACTTGTGAGAATATATCATTAAGAATAATAGAACTTTTGTTTGTTGCTTGAGCATGAACTATAAACTTTTGATCCCTAAAGGCACCTCTTGGAATTTCTTGACAAAATAAACCGCAATAAAAAAAATAATAAACTAAATTTGTATACAAGTTTATTTCACACATACGTGAAATTAAGAAATGTAATGAACAAGATTATTACTATGATGCAAATATATCAAACTAAAGATTTAAGTCTAATGATTAAAATGTGTATATTTTCATACTATATAAGATGTAATGAACTTATCAAAATAAAATTCAAGTCTAATGAAGTTATGACACCATCTCATTAATTAAAATTTTTATAATCTTCTCTGCAGAGCCAGTTCTGAGTTTTCGGTTGCCTTGGGTGAGCCAACTAAAAAATGCACCCTTTGTAAACAAGCAACACATTGTATTGTGATTGTTTGGAACCTAGTCGAGCTAGACAACGTATCCCCACACAAATTACAGATATTCTAATAAACATTTAGTTATATATGTTGTATAACTTTTGAAAAGACTAATATGTCACATTATTATAATCAACATTCTAATATCTTTTTAGTGTCTTTGTGCCTCTGTATGAAAATTTTAATATTTTCAAAAGAATGTCTTATATCACCGAAAAATTAAGTGTTCATACGAAATGGGTTAAATTGATTCTAATTTGTATTCTAGTAATGCTTTCGATAACAATGGCAACATGTGTACATTTTAAGAAAAGAAATTTTAATGCATCTTTAATTTTTATAGAATAATCTCTCTGGTCTTTAAAACATTTAAAAAAAGTTCGTAGACCAAACTATTATTATTTTCAAAAACTAATGGGTTATGCTATACAGTTATTTATTATCAAAATTAAGAACTGTATATAAGAGAATGTATAATGATTTTGTTTGGGCTTCCAACTAAAATTGTAAACTTTGCAAAAAAAAAAAAAAATAATAATAAGGGAAAATTCTTGGAACACCCCAAAAGTACAAAAGTACTTACCCCTAGTACCTCACAAATTTTTTTTTTCTTCAAATGCCCCAGAGGCATAGGTCGCTCAAAAAACTCGGGCGGAATACATTATAATGTGACACTTGTCCCTAGTGGTGTCCCCACCATGTACCTCATGCTCTTGTCTTTTTGTGAAAAAATTGTTAATTACATTTTTGATCCTTGTTGTTTGGTTGGCATTTCATTTTTATCCAACTTTTCAAAATCACATAAATATAAATAAATAAACAATAACAATCCTTTTACTTTTCTCATTTCTCTCATCTCTCTCTCTCATAAAAACACACACCTCTCATTTCTCTCTCTACACCGCCGGCGACCCCCCTCCGGTCGTCTTCTCCGGCCAGATTCCGGCCAAAAATATTTTTTTTACACAAAAATGTAGATCGGGTTATCCCGAGTTCCCTCATACCACCCACTCGCTACCACACGCCATTGGATTCTAGATTAAATTGGTGTAGCCTTCTGTTGGGTTTTGTCGAGAAAACCAAGAGGTTAAAAGCCAACTGTAGGGGTCTTGTTCATTGCTCAAATTGAGTCAAAAATTTATAACTTACTACCGGGATACAAAGATGGTGGTTGTGGGAACAAAGATGGTGGTGGTGGGAACAAAGATAGTGGCGGCGGCAGCTTCTGTAACCAAAGATGGGAACAAAGATAGTGGTGGGTGGTGACTAAAGGTGAAACTAAGAACCAGATGGGGATTTGAAAGAGGAGATCTAATTTATGATTATGAATAGTAAAAAAGCAAAAAAAGAAAAAAAAAAGTAAATCAAAAAAATAGATCGAAGAGCCAGATTGATGAATGAATGAGTAAAGCAAAAAGAATGAGTAAAACAAAAAAAAATGGATGGATGAAATTAATAGAGATTTTGGAATTAAAATTTTAACGGATTTGGAATTGATAGACGAAAAATGAAATAACAATCAAACTACAAGGATAAAAAATGTAACTAACTATATTATTAATTATTTTACAAAAAGACAAAAAATATAAGTCGCCCAAGAATTATGAACCAGTCGCCTAAGAATTTACCTACTTTAAGTGGTACTTGTAAGGTACTTGGTGGGGACACCACTAGGGACACATGTCACATTATTAATCTATCCGCCTAAGTTTTTTGGGCAACCTCCGCTTCTGGGGCATTTGAAGAAAAAAAATTAAATGGGGTACTAAGGGTGAGTACATTGTACTTGTGAGATGAACATGGAATTTTCTCAAATAATAATAATAATAAAAAAATTGTAAACCGACATAAATTAAGATTGGGATTAGATTCGAGATGTAAAATGTCAAAGGGTCTAAAATGAAATTTTATATATTTTTAGGATCATAAAGAAAACAACTGAGATAAAACAAACTGTTAAAATTAAAACAGTCAATTTTTTAGTTCACTAAAACACATGTTTATAAGACTATCATTTGATGCCTGACCCGTCGCCCGCTTCGTCCGGTGGCCTGCCCTGCTTGTCTCATAACGGATGCTTTCGTGACAATGGGTTTTGGGTTTTTGTTTGCTTCTTAATTTTATGGGTTTATTTATTATTATTTTTTTTATTGCTCTCTTGTCGATACTCATAATTGTACGCACTAATATATTAAACGAAACAGCTTAGCAAATGAAAACAACACTTTTTTGACTCTCTTTATAAAAGTTCAAAATAAAAACTATAAAAAGATGTTAAAAAAGAACTATAAAAAGAAGACTTGATAGTAGTTGAGAATTGACTGCAAGTCTTCTGTCAGTATTAGTATTCATGCATTCACCTTTTAGTTCATAGGAATTTTTGCTTCTGAACATTAAAAATAACATGTTTGTCAAGTTTCCTCTTTTTGTTGTCACCATAACAATATTATCCCAGTTACCAATTTCTTGTTATGGGTTAAGTAGAGGGTCATCTCTCAACGTTGAAAACAAAAATGAGATTTTGATTTCGCCAAACGGGCTTTTCACAGCCGGATTTCATCGAGTTGGAGAGAATGCTTATGGTTTTGCAGTATGGTTTTCGGAGCAAGTAGCAACAACTGGGAGTCGAACCGTGGTTTGGATGGCTAACCGAGATGAACCCATAAATGGAAAGCATTCAAAGCTGTCCTTAAAGGAAGATGGAAATCTTGTTCTGGTAGATGCGGGTAGAAGAGTTATTTGGTCAACTAATACAAAGTCAACATCTCCTTCAGTGCAATTGCAACTCAATAACACAGGTAATATACACAGCGGATTTCATAATATTACAGCATGTCACAGCAAGTTTTGATCTGTAAATATAATTTTAAATTTATAACAAGGAAAAATGTAGACTAGCTTATGCATAATTGGTCGGTAGACCCCATCGTGTATATATAGTACCGATAAGTTCCAGATCGAACACACGGAAGTAAAGGAAATTATCAAGTTTAGTTTTAGAATTATTTATGAGTTGAAATGAGAGTTTGTAACATAAATTATAGTTTGCTTAAGCAGGTGATCGACAAAGAACTATAAAACTCACATTGCTAGTGGCAGAAAGTATATAACTTCATTTTACAATCAACCATTAACCCTCATATACATCTTATATTTAAGAGTAAACTACAAAAGGCATCTTTGTGGTTTGCCCATTTTCACACCATACATCCATGTTAGAAAAGTTGGGACATATACATCCCTCCACCAATAAACTTTAGATATTATATATAGCCTGAGCACAAACGATGAAAATATATGTGTGATTCAAGAAATTTTGTTTCAATTGTGATGGTTGATGTGGGAATTAGGGTTGATGACGACCTTTTCCACTTCTCCACCATCACCATAACCGTATTTGCTACAAGTCTAGAATCACACATATCAAATATAACACGTAGTTGATATTTGCATCGTTCGTCCTCAGGGATGTATAATGTTTAACGCGTTTATGGACGGAGCGATGTATATGTCCCAACTTTTCTGACATGGATGTATATGGTGTGAAAATAAGCAAATCACATGGATGTATCTTTGAGTTACTCTATATTTAAACGTAAGAAAGATATGAATATTATTGGTCTTAACATTTTTATCCTTCCAATAAGACTAATACGAATATAAATCTATTCACGAATTGATGTTACAGGTAATCTTGTGCTCCATGAATTAGGACAACCTATTTGGCAAAGCTTTGATCATCCAACAGATACACTTCTTCCAAATCAACCCTTCACTAAAAACATGCAACTTGTTTCTTCAAGAAGTCCTTCTAATTACTCTTCAGGTTTCTATAAGCTCTTTTTCGATTATGATAGTATTCTTCGACTACTTTATGACGCTCGAGAAACAACTTCGTTATACTGGCCTGATCCCAGGTTACGATCATACGAAGTTGGAAGATATCAATATAATGATGGACGAATAGCAATCCTTGATTCTAATGGTGAGTTCAACTCTTCAGACGGTTTTAAATTAGTATCGGCTGATTATGCGACATTTCGCCAAAGAATAATGAAGATTGACACAGACGGTAATCTAAGACTATACAGTCTAGTTCAGCATGAAAATGGAATGAAATGGGAAATTCAATGGCAGGCGGTGTCTCATTCTTGCAAGATCCATGGTACTTGTGGACCAAACAGTCTCTGTACTTATTCTCCAAAAAAGTTTAGGAAGTGCAGCTGCTTACATGGGTATAAGATGGTCAATTCCGAAGATTGGAGCTATGGGTGTGAGCCTGAATTCAAGCCATGCACACAAAATGACTGCGATTTCATACAGCTACATAATACAGAATTCTATGGTTACGATATTCAGCTGCTCAGAAATAAACCTGTTGCTTCTTGCAAGAAGGAATGCTTGCAGGATAGCACTTGTACAGGGTTCCAATACAATTGGAACAATGATCTGAAAAGATATAGTTGTTTCACTAAGAGTTCTTTGCAAAATGGGTATCGAATGGGGGTAGACAATTCAATGTTTGTAAAAGTACCAAAGAGTTTGTTGTCATCCTATAATGATAAATTCACAAGTCAATCAAGCTTTATCTGTCCACGCCAAGTGGTGACACTGATAATAAGGTCTTATTATGATAAACATGATCACAAGCGACTTGAACTCATTCTAGTATTTGGATGCTTGATTGGGTTTGTTGAGATTGTTTGCATTGTAAGTTTTTGGTACTGTACGAGTAAACGCTCATCTATAACCGAGCAAAATTTTCAACCAGTTTCAACAGGTTTCAGAAAGTTTACATATAGTGAGCTAAAAAAGGCATCTCATAATTTCAGTGAAGAGATCGGGAGAGGTGGTGCTTGTGTTGTGTATAAAGGCAGGCTATCAGACAACAGGATTGCAGCAATCAAGAGGCTCAAGAACACTAATAACCAAGGGGAAGCTGAATTTCAAGCTGAGGTAAGCACGATTGGGAGGGTGAACCATATGAACCTCATAGAGATGTGGGGCTATTGTGCAGAAGGGAAGCATAGGCTTATTGTATACGAGTATATGGAGAATGGATCTTTGGCTAACAACTTGGGAATTAGTAAACTAGATTGGGCAACAAGGTTTAATATTGCAACGGGTACTGCTAAAGGACTAGCTTATTTACATGAAGACTGCTTGGAGTGGGTTCTACATTGTGATGTGAAACCCCATAACATATTGTTGGACGCTAATTACATTCCTAAGGTTGCAGACTTCGGTCTTTCCAAACTGCTTGATAGACGTGATAGTGACCAATGGAACTTCTCCCTGATGCGAGGGACACGAGGTTACATGGCTCCTGAATGGGTGCTTAACTATCCAATCACTTCAAAAGTTGATGTATTTAGCTATGGGGTAGTCATGTTGGAGATGATAACAGGAAGGAGTCCCTCATGCATGCATCAAGCAGATGACGAAAATTGTAAGACTGAGCATGGACTAGTTAATTGGGTGAGAGATAAGATTCTTGAGTTTGATAGAAGCCTAACAGAATCTTGGGTTGATAAGATCGTGGATCCTTCAATAAGCAGTGAATATGATCGGATCACAATGGAAAATTTGGTTAAAATTGCACTACAATGTGCCGAGGAAGATAGGGAGGCAAGACCCTCAATGAGCCAGGTGGTTGATATGCTTATACATCTATGACTGATGACAAATCCTATTGTGTTCAAGTTAATTTTGTAATGTGTGAACAAACTCTGCTGGTTATATCTACAGTTTTGTCCATGATGTTTTATGTTGGTAACAAAACAGAAAACGTTGATCTTGTAATTTGTGGATCGAGCAAGTTATTGATGTTTAGTGTTGTATGATGATGATGATAAACTATATGTAACTATGAGGTGAGATCTATAAAAAAAACTAGTATCTAAAGTACATATAATCAAATCAAATCACAAAACTTAATAATAAAAAAAAAAAACTGCCATATCACAAAAATCATAACCGTCGCGCTTGATTTCTCTCTCATCAATAATGAGATCTCACGCCATATCACAAAAATTGTCAGATCTCACGCCGGAAAATCATGAATCTTGCAGGATTAATCATGAATCCGACGGATTCATCAACAACACCACCACCGCTGCCGGAAATCAGATCGGAATCATCATCAACCCAGCCGGAAACATCAATAATCAGATCGGAATCATCAACAATCCAATCGGAAGTCATCGGAATAACGAATTCATCAAAAACACCACCGCCGCCGTCAAAATCATCAATAATCAGATCAGAATCATCAACAAACCCGCCGGATTCTTCAATAAACACGTCAGAAGATGATTTGATTACAGAAGGTGATTTACCAGATGAAGATGCTACTGTTAAAGAAGTTCATGGTAAATCCTTTCAGAATCTAATTTTTTTGTTTAATGATTTAAGAGAAGTATAAATCCCATGGGATTCATACTGACTCCTATGGGATTCATTGATGAATCCCATTTGATTCATTATTAATCATTTGATTCAATATTAATGAATGAATCCGATGGGATTCATCAATGAATCCTTTGGAATTCATCAATGTGAATTTATAAATGTATCACAAGTAATTTATAAAGAATCTCATGGGATTCTGTGTGAATCACATGGGATTCTGTGTGAATCCCATGGGATTCTGTACAAGATAAATTTATAAATGTATCACAAGGAACTTATAAAGAATCCCATGGCATTCGTTAAGAATCCCATGGGATTCTTTAAGATCCCATGGGATTCTTTATGAATCCCATGGGATTCATTGTTTGCAGAATTCTTAATCCCTTGAGATTCTGCTTTTTATATACAGATTCTATAAAATCACCAAGACCAACTTTATATGAATACACTGAGACACCGGGCGGATCGGAATATTGGGAGCCTCATGTAGAAGGAATTTCTATACCAGAAGAAGGAAAATTCTATAACACTCTAGATGAAGCTATAGAAATGTATGGTAACTACGCTGAAGCCGGAGGTTTTCAAATTAAAAAAGCAGGACAAAAATTAACAAAATCTGGAGCGGTACAACTCAAATACATGATGTGCAATAAAGAAGGAGCTCCAAGACATATTAATATCGACACTTTGGATGCTAAAGACAGTGACAAACAAAAAAGAAATACAATGATGCATGTAACAGGTAGTAAAGCTCTCTAATATATTTATGAGTTTCTTTCTGAATCCCATGGGATTTGTTTTTGAATAACATGTTTTTAAAATATTTTTTTTATATAACAAGTTGCAGAGCTCGTATAAGGTTAGAATTGGATGTTGTTTCTCAAAAATACCAGATTGTTAAGTTTATTGCAAAACACAACCATATGCTCCTACCAAAAGAGTACAAACATTTTACAAAAAAGGAAAGAAGAATGACACAAGCAGAAAAAATGTTTGTTGTTAAAGCTGCAAAGAACAAGATTGGTCCAACACGGGCTCATAACTTGTTAACGAGTATGAAGAGAGGGTATGAGTATGTTCATGGGACAGTTGATGATTTTAAGAATGAAATGCGGGATGTTAATATGTTCATTGGGGAAAGTGACGCACAAATGCTTATAAATAAAATGGAAAACAGAAAGATATATGTGCCAAACTTTACGTTTCAGTATAAGGTAGAAGGGAGTGAGTTAGTGGCTTTGTTTTGGGCTGATGAAGTTGCGAAATGCAATTATAAGAAGTTTGGAGACATAGTATCATTTGATGCAACATTCAGATGTAACAAGTAAGTTTTATATCTAAATTACAAGAGATTCTTTATGAAATCCCATGGGATTTCATGAGAATCCCATGGGATTCTTTATGAAATCCCATGGGATTATCATGAAATCCCATGGGATTCTCATGAAATCCTATGGGATTCACATATTATATCCCATGGGATTCACCCTTTTAGATTGTGTGCGTAAAACAATTATGTTATTTTTAGGTACAATATGGTGTTTGTACCATTCACTGGTGTCGATAATCACAGAAAGTGTGTCACACTTGGATCGGGAATGCTATTACATGAAGACTGATGCGTGGGAATCGCACCTTGCTTTACCTCTCGAGGGATCTCGCGAGGCTTACAACCCCCACCAGGCAGTGTACCTGATCGTTGTAGTATAGTATAGTGACAAGTACCGGGGGATTGATCGTTCAGCTTAGGAATAGTGTCGCTAGGATTAGAAAACCTAATTAAGAGTTCTAGAGATGAGAGATGATTATTTTTTGTGTTTTTATATTTTTATGAAAGCAATTAAAATCTCGGGTTTTGAAGGAGTGGGCGGAATTAGTTGCTATTCAACTAACCCAAAGCTAAGATGCAATCAAAATAAAATAATAAAAATGAAATTAAACTAAAGTTGTGAGCAGTGGTTGGAGAAATTGTGTTTACTTAGACTTCACTACTCCCTAGATATCTTTTACATGTTAATTACTTGTTACACTTGTATGAATGACGGATTGTATTCCTTAATACCATTCGTGGGGTGGCATACATAACTCCCCAACTCTATGAGCTCTTATCTCCTCCTACACCATGACCCATCACAACTATAGGGATTGTAAACAGTGGCTCATGCATTAAATACAACCAATAAAGACCTAGTACGCCTCGGTTCATGTTTCTTAAGACGTTCAAGCATGTTACCATTTGGAGATCTGCCAGTTTTCTTAAGCCTAACATATAAATCATTCATTCAAAACAAGAATAGACAAGTAATCAACACATAATCAACATCTAGGTATCATTAGATCTAAGCAAACACAAGAGAGATCTAGCCTAGCATAGTGGAATTGAGACAAGAACAAGAGATAAACAACCAACACATAGACATATTGATTGAATTGAAAGTACACTTATCTCAATTACAATGCAAGGTCTCAAGGGTTTGGAACCCTTGAAAAACCTGTAAAAGAGGCACCAAAATCGTCTTTTGGGTTTCACCAAAACTTCTCTCTCTTAATGAAAAAACTAGAAAACTATATATAGGAAAATCGTTCTGACGGCGTCAAGAGTTAAATCTGACGCCGTCAACTCGCCGCCATATACTTCCTCGGACGCCCTAGATCCACTTGTGACGGCCTATGTGACGCCGTCACCACCTACGGTATTTTATTCTTGGCCACTTTGACGCCGTCACCTCTCCATCTGACGCCGTCACCAGCTACGATAAATTATTCTTCATGTCTGACGCCGTCAAGAACGAAGTCTTGACGCCGTCACCTTGTATCTTCAGCTTGGATTTTTGGTACTTTGTCGTTTTCTTCACTTTATGCTCCAAAAACGTCCAAAATAGCCTCTTTTCCAGAATTCACTCTCCAAACACCTAAAATCACAAAAGGGACGATTTAGGGCAATATTTGATCAAATAAAGTCGGATTCGGGCTTAAATGACCCCCTAAAAACGGATCATTTTTCGCCTCATCATATACCCTTACACTTGAAATTTGCTTGTCCTCAAGCAAATGAGCTTTTATTCTACTCAAAAGACAAGTTAGGGGTCATTTAACACTAATATAAAAGTAATTACAACAAATAATCGTTCCACTAAAGACCAATAGACAAGCACGGAGGTTATACACAAGCACCTCACAAATAGTGTTTAGATACTCACATCTCTCGGGTGTAATAAAGTAATATAACATTATGGAAATGGAAGATATCTCTCACTACCTGTCATAGCAAAATAGATTACCATAGGCTTGGGAAAGGATCAAACCTCCACCACATGGCGTAAGCACCTAGGATAAACTATCAAAGAGGTCTTTTTAAAGGGTTATATCGTTAGGTGTAGGGATATGAATTACACGGTTTTGTTGGATAAAGGAAGTTTTACTGGTGGCTAGTTGACAATCTTAGTTAATTACATGTACAAGATGGCGTTGCTAAGCCAAGACTAGACTCGACTTAAGCTAATAAATGAAAAATAACAAAAACATAAAATGAACATAGAATAAAAACGGGATGGTAGTCCGTATGTTTTTTTTTTTTCTCTTTTTTTTTATTTTTTTTTATTATTTTTTTTTTATATTTTTTTTTTCGATTTTTTTTTTTTTTTTGCATACACTCTTACCCTACCATCCAAAATAATACATCATAGGGGTTTGAGCATTCCCTTTACACTTGAATCTTTACATACTTTACATTAAACTAATCTAATGACTCGAATTAAGAAAATCAAAACACTTGGAGCACTTTTAAGATTAACGTACATATGGGGGTAATAAATGATGTTCTTCCCCATTACTCCATAAAATAAGTACTTACCCATGAGTCCCAATCGTCCCAAAACAATATGTACAAAGATATGACTCGACTTAGCAACCATGTAATCAATTAGAAAGTTAACTTAGGGTTTAACAAATAACAATAATGCACTAAAGATGAGCGCATACACGGAAGGCTAAGGCGATTTGGGTGTACATTTAAGTGGGGTGTAACAAATTCTTCCTTTAAGTAAGATGCTTAAAGTTAGAAACGAAAAGATAGGCTCGGAGGGGTGTACTAGGGGTATTGTGTACTAAAAATGAGTACAACGCTAAGGGTGTGGGAAAAATTAGTTGACTTAACTAGCCAAGTAATATGACTTAAATGGTCAAGTAATTATAATACGGGTTTAACACAAGGGTGATCCTAATGCCTCTTATCATGTAGTAAATCCTACC
This sequence comes from Artemisia argyi, assembly GCA_030686995.1. NCBI lineage: Eukaryota > Viridiplantae > Streptophyta > Magnoliopsida > Asterales > Asteraceae > Artemisia > Artemisia argyi. The sequence goes on from CM060699.1 coordinate 127,945,401, forward strand.
ACACGAATGTAGTCTCACTCGCGGTCTCGGGATGCATCACTAACGCAAGTTCTAGAATCTAAATGCTACCGGTACACTCATAAGCACTAATAATAAATGCTTTTCCTATCAAATCTAAAGGCGAACCTCACATTTTTGGGTGGAAAATTTTTCTGAATATACGGTTATGTGCTAGTCATACAATCTCCTATCCATGAGACGCTTGCTATGGCTAAAGTTTCACTCCTAAATGTTGTAAAAAATTTTAAATTTGGCGCTAAAATTACACTAACAAGTATTTCTCGTAGTTTTATTACTCATCTACTATCAAACAAAACAAACTCAAGCGAAAGTGCATATGTAAGGTATCATTTTTTTACCCTCCCCTTACACTTAAGATGAACATTGTCCCCAATGTTCAAGTAAAGAATGTAAAAGTTAAAAAGTAAAGAGAATGAAATCAAATACTCCCCTGATTCGCTCGGTATGGATTTTAGTTGGCCAGGTTAAATCTTCTTCCAAGAAAACGAACAATCAAAGCTTCCCTTCCAGAATATAAATCATCTTCTTGTCACAAATAACCTGTAAATTCTGACAAAAGTAGACAAGGCAACCTCGCGTAAAATCGGCGGCATCCTATATAAGTTACTAAATCCTAGAAAACAAAGTAAGATATAATGCTTGTGGAATGAAGTTTGCAGATTTCCTGGAGATTATAAAACTTAATAATTCACAAAAACCATAAGACTCCGTTAGAAAAACAAAACCGGTAAAATTTCCAGATTTTAACTCCTGACGCCGTCAAGAGCAATACCCTGACGCCGTCAGAATGGACCTGCAGAAATTCTTATGTTAAGTTTCCGGAAAATTTCTGGAAAAACTTTGTCCTACTTCCTGGAAAATCCTGCAAAACTTCATTAGGACTCAATACAAGCATTTGACTCTAACAAATACGAATATACATGTTCATTAAATATTGTGGATAATCATGATCGGTTTGTTTCTTAAAAACATATTTGGGGTTTCCCCTTACACTTATCTTTTGCAAAAATACCTCTAGGTTGAAGTTAAGACTAGGCTAAACAACATAATAAAGTATTTCCACTTTTTAGTAGAGAAACATGATCAACCAACAATAAAAATAAAACATGCATACGGAAGCAAATAACAATCAAACAAATAAAAATCACACAAAACATGGGTTGCCTCCCAAGAAGCGCTTTTCTTTATTTACGAGTCTTGTAGCTAGACTCAAAGTCGTGGGTTACTACGTGATTTCATCATTGGTTCCACTCTCTAGGTCGTCTTCTAAACCAGTTTTGTATTCCGGACCTAGTTGCAAGCATTCTTTGTAGAAACCAAGCATCCTATTTCTAACATACTCTACTCCTCTACGTCTATCCTCATCATTCCTATAATAAGCCGCTTGCTTACGTTCCTTTTCGAAATTAGAGAGAAGGCGGTATTGCTCAATCTTGTAGGGCATTTGATAAGCAACCTCATCATTCTCTTCCTTGAATCTAACTATCCCTAACGTCGGATCATAACTCATCCTAGTGGCCTCAACAAATGGTTTCCCAAGTATTATTTGACTTAGGCAAGCGTCTATCACCGGACGCGTGTCTTCCACTATCATAAAATCAATCTCATAGGTGAGATTCCCTATAATCACATGTACTCCCTTAACTCTTCCTGCAAAATTACTTATCCAACTTTTACCGGGCATTATCCTAAAATTGAGTTGCTTCTTCATCACCCAATTGTAATAAGTCCTAGACATGATGTTCACGGGGGATCTAGGGTCTATGTAAGCTTTCCATATATGCATGTGCCCGATATTGCATGGGATGTTAATATTAGAGGGGTCTCCCATTTTGATCAGGGGATCGCCAAAGATATATGTTGTCTCGGGACTATCGAATAAATCCTTATGGTATTCCCGTTCTTCCTTGGTTGGCAACTTATCAAAATATTCCTCTATAGGTTCTACCTCCTCTAATTCCTTATCCTTATTAACCTCAACTTCCCTACTCTCATCCTCACTATTGGCTTCTACTCTAACTTCATCTTTGTCACTCTCCTCTATCTCCCTATCTATCGGCTTAATGGTGACAACATTGACAAAGTGGACATGTTTGGATGATGAGGGGTCCTTAGCTTGGATTCCACTATTGGTGTCCCTAGTGTCCTTCCTAGGTGTGGCTAATGTTTGGTTGTTGAGGGCTTTCAACAAGTTGTCGATTTTGTTGGTCATCTCCGTTTGTTGTTGGTTGAATTCGGTTTCAAACCTAGCTATGCGGGCTTCTTGAGATGCCATGAACTTTGACATCAATCCTTCAAGATTGTTGGTACTACCATAGTTGTTAGAAGGATTGTTGTTGAAGGTACGGTTGGATGGTGGACCGTTTGATTGGTAACGATTAGGTGGGTTGGATGAATTGGGTTGATTTTGTCTCCACCTAAGGTTTGGGTGATTTTTCCATGAGGGGTTGTATGAATCACCATATGTGTTTGGCTCGGGCTTGAAAGTGTACCACTTATCTCCCGCTTCGTCGGTACGCGTGGATGCGTAGTCCGCAAAAGCTGTTCCGGGGAGTTCCACACAATCACGAGTGTCATGGGGACCACTACATAATTCGCATGAAGAAGTGATTTTGTTCACTTGGCTTGAATGCTTCGGAGCTTCGTAAGATTTCATGAGAAACTTGACTTGGTCCTCAAGTTCCATGATCCTACGGTCGGGAGTGCTTGAATTGTTCGAAGGCAAAGATATTGCCTTGACCGTTTTGTTCAAATCACGGGGATCATTCCAACTTTCGTTGTCATAGAGAGCAAGATCTTCTATGAGTTCCCATGATTGTTCCGCACTAAGATCACGTAGCTTACCACCGGCCGATTGGTCAATGGTTCGCCTCGTGGAGATGTCGATATGGTCATAGAAGATTTGGACTTGGAGCCAAAGATCTATGCCATGATGAGGGACTTTTTGGAGTAAGTCCTTGAAACGAGTCCATGCTTCATAAAGAGATTCATTTTGACGTTGTTGAAACATCAAGATGTCATTCCTAAGTTTAGTAGTTCTCCCCGGTGGGAAAAATTGAGCAAGGAAACGAGTGGTGAGATCATCCCATGTGGTGATGGATCCCGCGGGTAAACGCTCAAGCCATTGACTAGCTTGATCCCGTAGAGAGAATTGGAATAGGCGTAAACGGGTAGTCTCTCTAGTTTCAACACCTAGGTCTATGGAATCTACGATTTTGAGGAAGTCCTTAAGGTGTTGGTTTGGATCTTCGGAACGAAGTCCATGGAATGCACATCCGCTTTGCACCAACCGGATGGTGTCGGATCGCAAAAGAGTACAAACATTTTACAAAAAAGGAAAGAAGAATGACACAAGCAGAAAAAATGTTTGTTGTTAAAGCTGCAAAGAACAAGATTGGTCCAACACGGGCTCATAACTTGTTAACGAGTATGAAGAGAGGGTATGAGTATGTTCATGGGACAGTTGATGATTTTAAGAATGAAATGCGGGATGTTAATATGTTCATTGGGGAAAGTGACGCACAAATGCTTATAAATAAAATGGAAAACAGAAAGATATATGTGCCAAACTTTACGTTTCAGTATAAGGTAGAAGGGAGTGAGTTAGTGGCTTTGTTTTGGGCTGATGAAGTTGCGAAATGCAATTATAAGAAGTTTGGAGACATAGTATCATTTGATGCAACATTCAGATGTAACAAGTAAGTTTTATATCTAAATTACAAGAGATTCTTTATGAAATCCCATGGGATTTCATGAGAATCCCATGGGATTCTTTATGAAATCCCATGGGATTATCATGAAATCACATGGGATTCTCATGAAATCCTATGGGATTCACATATTATATCCCATGGGATTCACCCTTTTAGATTGTGTGCGTAAAACAATTATGTTATTTTTAGGTACAATATGGTGTTTGTACCATTCACTGGTGTCGATAATCACAGAAAGTGTGTCACACTTGGATCGGGAATGCTATTACATGAAGACTGATGCGTGGGAATCGCACCTTGCTTTACCTCTCGAGGGATCTCGCGAGGCTTACAACCCCCACCAGGCAGTGTACCTGATCGTTGTAGTATAGTATAGTGACAAGTACCGGGGGATTGATCGTTCAGCTTAGGAATAGTGTCGCTAGGATTAGAAAACCTAATTAAGAGTTCTAGAGATGAGAGATGATTATTTTTTGTGTTTTTATATTTTTATGAAAGCAATTAAAATCTCGGGTTTTGAAGGAGTGGGCGGAATTAGTTGCTATTCAACTAACCCAAAGCTAAGATGCAATCAAAATAAAATAATAAAAATGAAATTAAACTAAAGTTGTGAGCAGTGGTTGGAGAAATTGTGTTTACTTAGACTTCACTACTCCCTAGATATCTTTTACATGTTAATTACTTGTTACACTTGTATGAATGACGGATTGTATTCCTTAATACCATTCGTGGGGTGGCATACATAACTCCCCAACTCTATGAGCTCTTATCTCCTCCTACACCATGACCCAGCACAACTATAGGGATTGTAAACAGTGGCTCATGCATTAAATACAACCAATAAAGACCTAGTACGCCTCGGTTCATGTTTCTTAAGACGTTCAAGCATGTTACCATTTGGAGATCTGCCAGTTTTCTTAAGCCTAACATATAAATCATTCATTCAAAACAAGAATAGACAAGTAATCAACACATAATCAACATCTAGGTTTCATTAGATCTAAGCAAACACAAGAGAGATCTAGCCTAGCATAGTGGAATTGAGACAAGAACAAGAGATAAACAACCAACACATAGACATATTGATTGAATTGAAAGTACACTTATCTCAATTACAATGCAAGGTCTCAAGGGTTTGGAACCCTTGAAAAACCTGTAAAAGAGGCACCAAAATCGTCTTTTGGGTTTCACCAAAACTTCTCTCTCTTAATGAAAAAACTAGAAAACTATATATAGGAAAATCGTTCTGACGGCGTCAAGAGTTAAATCTGACGCCGTCAACTCGCCGCCATATACTTCCTCGGACGCCCTAGATCCACTTGTGACGGCCTATGTGACGCCGTCACCACCTACGGTATTTTATTCTTGGCCACTTTGACGCCGTCACCTCTCCATCTGACGCCGTCACCAGCTACGATAAATTATTCTTCATGTCTGACGCCGTCAAGAAGGAAGTCTTGACGCCGTCACCTTGTATCTTCAGCTTGGATTTTTGGTACTTTGTCGTTTTCTTCACTTTATGCTCCAAAAACGTCCAAAATAGCCTCTTTTCCAGAATTCACTCTCCAAACACCTAAAATCACAAAAGGAACGATTTAGGGCAATATTTGATCAAATAAAGTCGGATTCGGGCTTAAATGACCCCCTAAAAATGGATCATTTTTCGCCTCATCAAAGACACTGAGTCATACACGTGGCTTCTAAAAGCATTTATGACAGATTTCAAAAAAGAACCAACAATGGTGGTAACAGATCAAGATGGAGCAATAAAGAGAGCCATTGGAGCCGTTTTCACTAAAGCAAAGCACAGACTTTGCATGTGGCATATTGACCAAAAGATTCCAGCAAAGGTAATTTATCGAACTTATAAAAAATGTGTTTCTTATCACATATGATACTATGAATCCCATGGAATTCTGTATGAAACTATGAATCCCATGGGATTGCCTAATAAATCCCATGGGATTGACTGATGAATCCCATGGGATTCATTTGTAAATCCCATGGTATTTACATGTGTAAATCATCTTATTTATGCTGATAACATGATTCTAAAACTATCTTTATCAAAAACAGATTTGTAAAGAGATATATGTAGAAATAGATTTCAAGAAGCGTTTTAAGAAGATTGTTTGGAATATATACATGGAACCGTTGGAATTTGAAGAGAAATGGGCTAAGTTGATTGAGGATTTTGGTTTGCAAAATCACAAATGGATGACCAAGATGTTTAACCTACGAGAAATGTGGATTCCAGCTTTTTTCATCGACTCGCCATTGTTTGGTTTGATGAGAACCACATCAAGATCCGAGAGTGAAAACTCGTTCTTAAAAGGTTTCACAAGCCCAGGAGCAACGCTAGTTAGTTTTATGATGTCCTATGAATCAGCAATGGAAAGACAACGATATAGGCAAGAACATTTGGACTTTAAAACATTTGACGCGGCTCTAAAATGTCTAACACAATTAGAGATTGAACGTTATGCAGCAAAAGTGTATACTAGAACGATATTTCTGCTAGTTCAAACTGAAATATACGAAGCATGCTGGAATTGTACGATTCAAGATTTAAAGATAGAAGAAGGTTGTGAGATTGTAATGATAAGAGACAAAAATCCATGGGTTTATAGAAAAACTAATAAGGAAGCTGTAAAAGAACAAGCAGAGGAAGACAATAGTGAAGAGAAGAAAAAGTTTATAGACTATAAGGTATGTTGCTTTTTATTCAGCATGAATCCCATGGGATTAGTTATAAATCTATGGTTTTCAGTATGAATTAAAAAAAAAGTAATTCAAAGTAATTTTTTTTCTTATTTTTCACAGTGAATCCCATGGGATTAGTTTTGAGAATGAATTTGTTACAGTGACTCTTGTTATCAGCATAAAAACCATGATATACACATGTAAATCCCATGGGATTCACATGGGATTGACAGTGAATCCCATGGGATTATTTATGAATCCATGGTTTTCAGTATAAATTTTAAGGAAAAAGCAATTCAAAGTAATTCTTTTTTTATTTTTTGTTTAAAACAGGTACTGCGTACATTAGAAGATGGGTCGGTGGTATGCAGTTGTAGACATTTTGCTCGATATGGTTTTCTATGCCGACACATATTCTTTGTCTTTAAGAACCGTGATATTAACGTCATTCCAAAACAGTATATTTTGAGGCATTGGACAAGAGATATAATACCACCTGAATTGAGAAGGAAAAGAAACAGATATGGGGGAAAAATGTAAAAGTTGAAAGACTTACAAACGAAGCAACTTCTGTGGTGGACGATTGCTTATTCAGGTTAAGCAATAATGTAGAGAAGATGGTGAGTTTGTAGAAAAGTTGAAGACTTTGAAAACAAAAGTGGAGGCTGAGGTTCCAAATCCTCCTTCAAGTAAAACGGGAGATGTGATTGGTGACCATTATTATGCAATTTCTAATCCTGAGGAAAGAATAGTCAACAATCCAACAAAGGTAGGAAACAAAGAGTGAGAGAGAAAAAACACCTGGAGTTAAAAAGAAACAAGAGAAGAAGTGCGGCTTTTGTGGAATAAAGACCAACTTGCACACGAAAACAACTTGTCCAGATAACCCAAATAGGCGAAAGCCGAAACCAAAATTTTCTTGAACAAACTTATTATATTCTGGTTTTATGTTAGTTCTTTTTTATTCTTTACTTGAATATTTAGATGATTTGCAAAGGAAATTTCTGAATTTGTTAGTTATTTTCTTCTTTAATTGGACATTTAGATTATTTGAAAAGAAATTTCTGAATTTTGAGTTATTCTTATTTTTTAATTGAATATTTATAAGAATCCCATGGGATTATCAAATGAATCCCATGGGATTATTTCCCTAATCCCATGGGATTTTTTGAAATTCGTTTAAACAAGAAATCATTGAAATTTCTGAATTTGTTGTTTATTTTTATTCTTTAATTGAATATTCATAAGAATCCCATGGGATTAGAAAATGAATCCCACGGGATTATTTCCCTAATCCCATGGGATTCATTGAAATTCGTTTAAACCAATTACTTCAACAAAAACAACATAACCGAAATTCAAGGCGAAAGCCCAAACCAACAGTTTCTTGAACAAACTTATTATATTCTGGTTTTCTGTTGGTTATTTTTTTTCTTCTTTACTTGATTATTCAGATGATTTACAAAGAAAATTTTGGTTCTTTTGTATTTTTCTTCTTTATTTGAATATTTATAAGAATCCCATGGGATTCATTTTCTAATCCCATGGGATTAGAAAATGAATCACATGGGATTATTTTATAACTTCATTTCAAATTTCAACCATCAACAAGAAAATGTAAATAAAATATCATAAAAATCTAATAATAGCAAGAAAATCTATACAAAATATCATAAAAATCTGATAATAGCATAAAAAAAATCTGTGTAAACCAATTACTTCAACAGTTATAGTTCTACCATTAACAAAAGACGAACTTCTAGAATTTGCAGTCACGTGCATCCCTATTCCTAATTGCTAAAAAAATTATAGACAGCTTTTCACCAGGAGGAAGTTTATCAAACGCAAATGCTAATTCATACATCTTACCCGCATGAACATTAATCTCGCGTAACAATATCTTGGTGGTAAACTTGAATCTCAATAACCTCAATTGGTCAGACTGCTCTTTAGACTCATCAACCAAACCACAATCCCATTTTCCAGGAGCTTCACCAGTGTAATTATCCATATGTAACATAGCGAAAACACCACAATCCTTGAAGTTGTTCTTGGTGTTCCACTTGAGGCTTGCGATTCTTGGCTTGACTTTACGAATGCTAGCATATTTATTGTATCCATACAACTCCAGATGACGGGTAAATAACGTTTTCTACAAAAATTATTAAAAAAAGAGAGCATAAATAACTATAATTATGAGAAAATCACAGATTCGTCTAATATCTCATATAATTCTGTATAAAAGTATCATAAAAGTAACATGTGTCATATGTGTCAATCCCATGGGATTCAGAATGAATCCCATGGGATTCAGTATGAATCCCATGAGATTCAGAATGAATCATAAAAGTACTTACAAGAAGTTCACATGAATCTTCATACTTTTCCTCATACGTTGCTCCACAATTGCTAATATCCAGTATCATCATTGTTGTAACCCTTTTAGTAAGGCTGAAGACAACAACAAAGAAATGGCCCGATTTGCGAATAGGAAAAAATGCCTGTTTAAACAAAACCAAAAAACATAATAAAAATGACAAAAAGTAAAAACAAAAATAAAAAATTAAAACAAAAAAAATATAATTTTACCAATTTAATGCCTTTGAGAGCTATGCCACCAACATCATCTTTAAAATGAGCCGAAAGTTCTTTTTCAAATTCTTGAAATTTATCATCCTCAGACTCCAATGTTCCATCAAACATAGTTATCGGCTGTGTATGCGATTTTACAATATGATGTTACGATATGAATTGAAAACAGTTTACTAAGCAAAATAAAAAAATAATTACTTACAATACATCTAGTTGGGAAAAAGTGTCGCGATGGACAACCAGCTCCTCTAGAACGATTTTCATGATTCAGAATTGCAGCTAAACAATCAATTACATTAGCATCAACCTCCAAACCGGGTGCTAATGTCTCCATATTCAAACGCACTGAATATGGCTCCCCAGAATGTGTTTCAAAAACTGGTTCACTATATAAGAAAAAAAACTTGTTCACTATATAAGAAAAAAAATCATTTAAGAATCATATCATATAATTGTGAATCCCATGGGATTCACATACAATCCCATGGGATTCACAGCGAATCCCATGGGATTCACTGTCAATCCCTCACATTGAATCAGATAACAATGAAACTTATATAAAAAACACAAACTTACATCTTTTCGCCCTGCATCGCGAAAACACTATTCCCAAGAACGAACTCTGGCCTAGTAGTTTAAGTTGAACCTTTGTCTTCTTGTTCATATATGGAGATAATAAATAGGAAGACGGTTTCACCAAATGCTTTTCAGGACTCAAACTTACATTGGAAGCACGAGTAGCCATATTTTGAGGAGTAATGGCACCTAGATTCACATCACCCATTGGCTCCACAGTACCTTCAGCGACCGACTTTAGCTGAATAAAATAAACAAAAAATTTTAATTAAAAATAAATAAATTAAATTAAAACACTAATATTATACAAGAATATTACACAATAGAACTCAGCAGCTGCACAATTAAACCACTTTTCAATCAGCTCAAATTGTTTTCGATCCATTGAGTTAAAGAGAAAGGTTCAGCAACTTGCTTTACGGGAACTGCATCATCTCGCTTCTCGGCATCTTTATCATCCCCGTTACCATCATCACATTCTTCTTGTATTTGAGATAGATCAACCACTGTTGAAATAACTAAAACAAAGCTTATGGGATTTACACTTTGAACATTAGGCAACAAAACTTATAGGATTGACAAATGAATCACATGGAATTAACAGATGAATCCCATGGGATTCACAGATAAATCCCATAGGATTCAATAAAAGAGATCCAATAAAACGGAAAGAGATCCAAAAAATTAACCAATGTCGGAAAGAGATCCAATAAAAGGGTCCTACAACAATTATAAATTTAACAAATTTAACAAAGTTATTACAGAAATTCGACGGTTTCAAGTACAAAAGGGAACTACAACAGGCTATCGAAATTAAGGATTGGTACCAGATAGGCGTTTATCATTTACAGTATCATCAACTCCCTCAGCACCTCCATTATCATCAGCTCGATCAAGATCTTCACCATTCAATGAGACTGGATGCTCGAGAATCTGAACATACCTTTGATGTAGTTCAATGAGCTTTGGATCAGCAGGAAAGTCTACACTGCCTATAACCAAAATTTCTTCAGCACCAATTCTTTCATTGCTTAAAACAGATAACTTTTTTTCAAGTTTTTTAAGCGATTCCTGGAGAAAAAAACAAATAGGAATATTCATAATGAGATAATCACATTGAATCCCATGGGATTCACAGTGAATCCCATGGTATTGTATGTGAATCCCATGGGATTAACAACCAACTCGGTAAAATCAGGCCTAATGGGCGAAAGATTGTCAACTCAGAAAAATCAGGCCTAATTGGGGAAAGTTTAAGTTTAAATTTAAGCTAGAACCCAACAACAAAAGTTATCAAAAAGCTAATAATCCTAAACACACTTGTTTATGAATCTCATGGGATTAACTGTGAATCCCATGGGATTGTTTATGAATCCCATGGGATCCTAAACATGCTCACACATAAAGAATGCTCACACATAAAGAAGTATCATAAGAAAATAAAACAAGGAATTAAACAAACCTCCTTGTAAGAACTATCTGTAGAACAACCGGCAACAAAACCTTCCATCTCTAGAAGCTCGGATTCGTCATAAAGATCTAACATCCCCGTAACCTCTTCTTTCAATTCCATGTCCTCCTTTTTTGACATTAAGAATGACGACCAATGTTTGATGGTCGGACGTGTGCGGACATAAGAAAGCTTCTTGTACTTGGTGGAATCTAAATACAAAAGCTGTAAACAAAAAAACAAGGAACAAAAAAGTGTAAGAAAGATACAACAAATATGTCACAGTTAATACCATGGGATTCACAGTTAATCCAATGGGATTTTTTATGAATCCCATGGGAGTCACAGTTAATCCCATGGGATTCACAGGGGATTAACTGTGACTCCCATGGGATTCACAGTAACATGATATAAACATAATTTGTCAACAAATATGTCACACAAACATAAAAACAATTTAAAACTTCGTATAGTTTAAAACTTACAGCAAGAAAGTTATATGGCCCCGTGTATTTGTTTTGAAGAGTTGTCGGTTTTCTACTAAGTTTAAGACAATGAAAGATGTACTCACACCAATCAATACTACGAATATCAGTATCTTCACGAAGACGCTTAACAACATCAAGGTTTATTTCCTCCTGCAAGCCAGCAACCATACCCATTGTATTCGTAAACAAGGTAAGAAAGTTGACTTTAAGAAGGAAGTCAACTTTCTTAGACTCGATCAACTTGCTAGCAATATCATTCACTCTTATTTGCTTAGCAGATTTTGTTTCAAACTGACCAAACCAAACTTTCTCAAAATCATCTCCCACTGGCCTAGTTTCTAAAGATAACAAAGACTCGCTGCCAATCGGAATACCTAGCAGCTCATGAACTTTGGTAACAGTGGTCTAAATTGACTTTCCACCTTCCAACTTCAACTGGCAAGTCTCAGCATCAAAATTATCAACCACATACCTACCTAACCTTGATGGAATTTTGGTTATATAAAAATTGAAATACGAGCTAAACCTTATCTCCACCAAAAACTTCTCAATATCAACATTTTTTATGCCATGGATGGCAGTATGAAGGGCAGTAGGTGCTGACTTAGCATGAAGAATGGGACATTTTTTAAGATAATCTTGATGTCGTTTTTCTTCTTCTGTCAACACCTTTTCTTTCTTCTTGCCTTTCTTATTCGGCTTCGATTCATTCTCCTCATTAGTTTCTACTTTAACCAACGAATTCTTCAACAGAGTCTTCATCAACTGCTTCATAACATTGTCAGGTAAAATATATTCTTTAACATCTTCTTTACCAGAATTGTCCTTCACTTTCTTCTTCCCCTTATCTTCTTCTTTATCACAAACGAAAGAATCGCCCCTCTTTCTCTTTGATTTATTCTTTTCATCAGCATTACTCTTTGATATCTTCTTTTCATCAGCATCTACATAAAAAAACATAATATAAACCACTTGATAACAAAGAGATTCATAATGAATCCCATGGGATTGACAGTGAATCCCATGGGATTAATAATGAATCCCATGGGATTCATTATTAATCCCATGGGATTCATTATTAATCCCATGGGATTCAAACAGCCTAACCTTGAACTTTTAAGCTAATATTAAACATTTTACTCAAACATATATTGAATTACTTAAATTAGGCATACTAAATTCAATCAAACAAAAAAAGACATATATATACCTTTTTGAACCTTGAGCTTTGGTTTCTTTGTACCCTTAGCTGCTTTTTCTAATACCAATTTCCGTTTCAGTTTAGTGGTCTTAACTAGCTTCTCACTCGACTTAGGAGTGGACTTAACTGGTTTCTCACTCGACTTAGGAGTGGACTTAACTACCTTCTCACTCGACTTAGGATTATTCACCTTAAACTTCAACTTAAGCTTCTTAACTGCCTTCTCACTCTCCTTCTCCTTCTCCTTCTCCTTCTCCTTCTCCTTCTCACTCTCCTTATCTTGGAGACGCAAAACATCAGGACCCTTGTACTTCGCCTTATCCTTAACAATACCCGACCTATTACCCCTTGATTTATAGGTAACAACATTCTCACTCTCCTTCTCCTTCTCCTTCTCCGTCTCCTGAACAACACTCGACACCTTCTCCGTCTCCAGAAGAACACTCGACACCTTCTCACTCTCCTTCTCCTTCTCCGTCTCCATCTCCTTCTCACTCTCCTTATCTTCACAAACAACATCAGAAACCTTATCCAGAACAACACTCAACAACTGCTCCTTCTCTGTCTTAGACTCCTGCTCCTTCTCCTTCTCATTAACTTTACCAACATTATCATTCGCCAAATCAGAAAGCGTATCAGCAATAATACTATCACTAGCCAAATCACTAAGAGTATCAGCAATAATATTACCAACATTAATAATATTATCAATAAAACTAACTGATTTCGTCGCCTTATCTGGTTTTGACGGCTTCTTAACAACAACAACAGATTTTTTCTTAGCCAATTCATCATATGGATTGTACCGAGATTTCTTTACCTTTTCTGCTTGTTTCTTCGGCAAATCATCAAAAGGATTGAACCGAGAAACCGGTGAGGGGTTCAAAATTGTACCTATATCAATTTTAAGATGAAAAAGAGTAATATTAGTTTTGAGACAAATATTAGTTATAAAACAACAGCACAATTTCATCAATCACAAAGTCCTAATACTAACAAACAAAACATTACGCAACTATGAATCTGATTCCTAAAAAGCTAATCCAGAAACTCATTCTATGATAGAAAACTTTTTCCTAGGCGAACCCTTAAAACACAGTTTTGACATCGTAAAACCCTTAAATAAGCTTATAAATAGCTATCTGAAAACAAACACTCACATAGTCTTACTACATATTCATAACACCAATAAGTTAATCAGTGCCTTAGATAATCTTAGCCAAACACACCTGAATACATAAAACAACAACTCAAACACAATGTTACTCAAAACATCACATTGAATATCTCATTTCTGCCATGAAACACAATAGTTTTAGTTTATATATGTATAAAACAACTTATCAAAGCAATGGTCCTTCTATATTAAGACTCATTCTATGTGAATCCCATGGGATTCAGTGTGAATCCCATGGGATTATTCTTACAATCACTGACAATCCATTTGCTTATCTTCTTATGCCTATTACTTCAAAAAGATAAGCCAAAAATACAAAGCTTATTTAATTTTAAGTAAAACATAACAAGTAACTAGATCAGAAAAATAAGCTAATTCAAACAATAATTCCCATAACAAAAATAAGCTAATCCAAACAGTCATTCCATCACAAAAAATAAACTAATCCTAAAATCTAATCTACTCGCTGATATAGCCTAATCAAAACACTATTTCAATAACAAAATAAGCTATACAACCACAAAATAAGCTAATAAAACCACAAAATAATGACTGATTTGAAAAATAACAAAAAATACCAGAATCGACATTTAAAAGCTTATTTTGATCTATTTGAGCTATTTCATCTCTTACACCCATTTTAACGAACGGCCTTCAGAATCGAATGATTTTGCGGTGGTTTCGCGGTGGATTTGGTGGTTAGGGTTAGGGTTACGAATTGGGGGAAAGTCGGATGTGTTAGAGAGAGACAGAGAAACGGTGGAGTGTGTGTGTGAAAAAGAGATATTTATTAGATTGTGTGAATTGACAAAAATGCCCCTCAGGCTATTTTTATTTTTAAATCATATTTAATCTACACCGTTGGATGGAAGGAGGATGGATGGATGAGATCGTTTGGTTTGTACTTTAGCTAAATCGTATAGAACTTTTCTCATGTAACTATTGTCTTATAGTTTAAATGTAATTTAGAGAAAATTTCAAAATTGGTCTATTTTTCACTTCACAATCGACATTCTTGTCAAAATAAATAAATAAATAAATAAAAACAGAAAACAAATTTAGTATTGTGCGACTATTAGATCGCGTGACTCCATTGAAAACTTGACACGTTCCCAAAAGTTGGTAGGTTTTTTTTATATAGACCGAAGTGATATTTTGTACGACTAAGGTTATATTTTTGGTAGATCAGTTTGTCTTAATAAAAAAGTTAACCGCTTTTATTCGATAAATATATAAATAAATAAAAAAGTAGGGCCTATACTTGACTTTGAATAAAAAAGTAGGACTCACATATGACTTTTTGAATAAGACAAACTCGTTTTGCAAAACATAACCTTGGTCGCATAGAATGTCACTTCGGTCTAGCAATAAAAAACCTAGCTTCGGAAATGTGTCAAGTCTCAATGGAGTCGTAGAAGACTAAATTTTAAAAACCTTTTTTTAGTCTGGAATGTGGACCACAAAGTGAGAGATGGACTAATTTTGGAACTTTTTCCTAATTTTTAAGCAAAATTTTTGGAGTTCTAATAAAAAACTTATATCTTTGTGCCAACGTTGGACGTATGTGTCAATGGGAATGAAAGCAAATTATATCGATTATATGAACCTCTCTCTCAATTCTATAAACTTTTACAAATCCGGAAGGATAGAAGATGATTTAACACACCGTTTACAAGCACACTGGTTAAAGTGGAGAGCAGCCACATGAATCCTTTATGACAAGAACGTTCCTCTAAATGTGAAAGGAAAATTTTATAAGGTGGCGATTCGACCGGCTATGTTGTATGGGGCAAAGTGTTGTCAGTTAACGAAGACTCAAGAAAATAGGATGGAACTGGCGTAATTGAGGATGCTAAGGTGAAATTATGGTAAAACTATGTTAGACATGATCCCGAATAAAGTTTTTCGAATAGAACTCCAAGTTGCGATTATAATCAACAAGATGAGAGAATGACGATTGAGATGGTTTGGGTATGTCAAGAGTAGACCATTGTCACGTAGTGGAGTCCATTAATGTCAATGGCTTAAGGATAAGGGGTAGACCAAAGCTCAGGTGAGGGGACAAAAGCTTGACTTGAATGAGCTCTTATTGTCCGAGGACATGACCTTTAATAGTAACACGTGAAGAACTAGGATTATGTAGATGAGTAAGGCGCATAGTGTAGTGATGCATAGTAGCTTCGTAAGAATAGTTGATCACCCCTAGGTATGGAGTCACATTTCTTTTCTTGTCTTGCAACACCCCTGTACGAACTTTTATATTTAGTATATGCCCATTTGTCTTGTTTTTTACGTTTTCATCTGTTTTTACACGTTTTCGTCCGTTTCTTTACGTTTTCATTCGTTTTATATGTTTTCGTCCGTTTTTACACGTTTTCGTCTGTTTTTACATATTTTCGTCCTTTTTTTTACGTTTTCGTCTATTTCTGCATGTTTTCGTCTGTTTTTACACGTTTTCATTCGTTTTCTTACGTTTTCATCCATTTTTACACGTTTTCGTCTGTTTTTACATATTTTCGTCCTTTTTTTACGTTCGTCTGTTTCTGCATGTTTTCGTCTGTTTTTACAAGTTTTCATTCGTTTTCTTACGTTTTCATCTGTTTCATCCATTTTTACACGTTTTCGTCTGCTTTTACACGTAAAAAATAAACAATAACAATAATAAAATAAATAATAATAATAATGATGATAATAATAACAATAATAATAATAATAATAATAATAATAATAATAATAATAATAATAATAATAATAAAATAAATAATAATAATAATAATAATGATAAATAATAATGATAATTTCATATGTTTTTATCCATGTTCATACACTTTTATTCGTTTTCGTCCATTATTATACGTTTTTCTCCGTTTTTCTTATATTTTATCCGTTTTCATCCATTTTTATACATATAATATGTATGAAAACGGATAAAAATATATGAAAATGGATAAAAACATATGAAAACTTGACATTTGATTTTAAATCATGATTTTGAACCTTTTTTAGTCCGAATCATCAAAAGTGTAAAACATGAAAGTTGTCCTGAATAATGTTTTATATCAAGGCTCATGAGATTTTAACTTGAAATTGCAAAAAAATGACCGTTTATTACCAAAACTTAAGCGGTTTTTGACCAAATTTATAAGTTTGATGGTTTACACAACTTATAACTTATAAGATTTACAAGAGTTTATAAGTTTATAAGTTATTAATTTGGTCGAAAATTGCTTAAGTTTTGGTAGTAAACAATCATTGTTTTGCAAATTCAGGTTATAATCTCGCGAGTTTTGATGTAACACATCATTCAAGACAACTTTCGTGTTTTACACTTTTAATGATTCTGACTAGAAAAGGGTCATAATCGTGATTTAAAATCAAATGTCAAGTTTTCATACGTTTTTTCAATATTCATATATTTTTATCCGTTTTCATACATATTATATGTATTAAAATGGATGAAAATGGATAAAATATAAGAAAAACAGAGGAAAATTTTATAATAATAGACGAACACGGATAAAACGTATGAACACAGATAAAAACGTATGAATTATTATTATTATTATTATTATTATTATTATTATTATTATTATTATTATTATTATTATTATTATTATTATTATTTATTTTTTATTATTATTATTATTATTATTATTATTATTATTATTAAAACAGACGAAAGCATATAAAACAAATGAAAACGTAAGAAAACGGACGAAAATGTGTAAAATCGGACAAAAACGTATGAAAACGTATAAAAACGTAAGAAAACGAAATTTTAAGTTGTTTTCTAAGAATCGTTAGTGTAAAGGACTAACGATGTGACGTTTATATTTAGTATATACAATAACAAAAAATGTCAAGTTTTGTGTTAGAAAAAAAAAATAAAAAATAGTTGGCAACATACAATAGGAAAAAGTGACAAGTTTAATGCATTTTTTTTTATCATTTTTCCTTGATTATATTATTTTATCTTCTTATGTGTTGACTTTTGAAATATAATTTTTATGTGCTCTTAGTGCCATATTTTCCATATATATGATTTGCATGCTCTCATGTTTTTATGTAGGTATGCGTTTATGTCTTTGCAAACTTGTATGTTTTTGTTTTATATGCCTTCTTTTATGTCATTGTCATTTCCATTCTCACACACACCACAAATAAGTCTATTTGCTTGCATGCACACATACAGTCCTTTTATCCTCGGGTAGAGGCAGTGGCGGAAGTAGAACATTTTTTTGGGAGGGGCTGAATTTATTTTGGAGGGCCAAATCGGAGATTTGTTTATAACCTCAACTAAATTACATCTTAAACCTATAATATTTACACTAGGTGCCGTAATTTATTTATTTATTTATTTATTTTTATTTATTTATTTATTTATTTTTGGGTGGGGGGGGGGGGGGGGGGGGACCCTCCCCTACCCCTTCATAGGACCGCCCCTGGGTAGAAGTGTGACTGTCTACATCTTAGCTTCACATACTTCGCTCCGGCGGGATTAAGTATTGTTTTTAGTTCTCCTGTCAACACTTGTGATTGTGCGTACTATAGTAAACGAAACAGCTTAGCAAATGAAAAGAACACTCTTTTGACTATCTTTGCACGTAAACGTTCAAAATAAAAAGGTGCGTATTGACCGGACCCTCCCCTATTTTTTAGCCGGACCCCCCCTAATTTTTTTATTTTTTTTATTTTTATAATTTGGTTTATATCAAAAAGCTATAAACCTGAAAGTGCGGAACAGAAAATATAAAGTTTAATATGTCAAACACTTAAAACAGTCAAAAATACGGAACAGAAACTGACAAAAAGTTGTGTTGTACTGAAAGAAAGTGGGGAACAACAGGGGACAAGAGCGGACAGGGGTGGGCCACCCCGTCCGGTTAAACTAACCCAATAAAAACTATAAAAAAAGACTTGATAGTTGTTGAGAATTGACTTGAAGTCTTCTATCAGTATTCATACATTCACATTGTTAGATGGTTTATTATTTGTAGATATATTCTTCAATTATGTAGAGGCTACCATAGTACCATTGTTAGTTTTAGTTCATATATAGGAATCGTTGCTTCTGCACATTCCACCTTATATTAGCTAATATAATATGTCTGTCAAGTTTCATGTTTTTGTTGTCACCATAACAATATTATCCCAGTTACCAACTTCTTGTTATGGGTTAAGTAGAGGGTCATCTCTCAACGTTGAAAACAAAAATGACATTCTGATTTCGCCAAACGGGCTTTTCACAGCCGGTTTTCATCGAGTTGGAGAGAATGCTTATGGTTTTGCAGTATGGTTTTCGGAGCAAGTAGCAACAACTGGGAGTCGAACCGTGGTTTGGATGGCTAACCGAGATGAACCCGTAAATGGAAAGCATTCAAAACTGTTCTTAGAGGAAGATGGAAATCTTGTTTTGGTAGATGCGGGTAAAAGAGTTATTTGGTCAACTAATACAAGGTCAACCTCTCCTTTAGTCCAATTACAACTCAATAACACCGGTAATGACTCTCTCTCTCTCTCTCTCTCTCTCTCTCTCTCTCTTTATATACACTGCGGAATTCATAATATTACAACAGTACAACTTGTCACAGCGAGTTTTGATCTGTAAAATACTACTATAGTTTTAAATTTATTACAAGGAAAAATGTAGATTAGCTTATGCATAGTTGGTCATAGACCCCATCGTGTATAGTATAGTGCCGATAAGTCCCAGATCAAACACACGAAAGTAAAGTAAATTATTGTAACAAAAATTATAGTTTGCTTAAGCAGGTGATCGACAAAGAACTATGAAACTCACTTTGCTAGTGGCAGAAAGTATATGTAAAACAATGTGTTTTACATCAAATAAAGGAAAAAAGAAAAACCAATTTTTACAAAATTCTGACAAACTCTTCAAGCATGTAAAAGAATAGTTTTAGACGTTTTTTTGTTACTAAAGAAAAATGGAACTTTGCCTATCTACATACTACATAGTAAGTCAACTAGACATGTGTTAAATGCATATGTGTCGGATAGGAAATCTCATGCAATCTTTGAATTTTAAGCTTTCTCGTTTTCACATTGTAATATATATGGCTATGCAAGTTGGTCTATAAAAGCAACACAAAATGATGTAGCAAGATGTACCAGTAGCTTAAAAAGACTTACAAAAGAAAGATTTTAAGTTTTATGTTTTGGAGTATTATTCTTAATCCTACCATGCATTTTGTCTCCTAAAATAAAGTTGTAATGTTTTGTGAGTCTCCAAAGTTTATATTTGATCAGTATGATATCCGTTTCCACAAGCCTTTAATATTTCCATCAAAATATTTTGTGAGCAAGTCTAGATCTCATATATCCAAGAGTATATACCTTCTCAATGTTCATTTTTCAGTCAACTGTTAATCCACATATACATCTTTTATTTAAATACTAGACAAATATCCGTGCAACGCGACAGTGTATAGTCGCACATAATTAAACTTGCGAACTTGTGATTTTGGTATAACCCTTGATGCAACCGTTTTTATTCATTTATATATTATTTTTTCTTAGTTTTTTAAAATTGATGGAAACGGTTGCAACCGTGTGACTCTAGACAAATACCCGCTTAAACAGTATTTTGTAAGCCAATTGACAAAGAAATATATGATGTTATTATTATGGTGCAAGACTTAATTTTGCAGTCATATTGTGTTTGTAAAATTCAATTGTTTGTCGCTCAAAAAGTTCACAACAGTGTGTTTGTAAGTTTAAATTCATTGTCAAAGTAGTCATTATTAAAAAATGGTAAGATTTATTTAAGTTATTTAGTTTGAGTTGTATTAAAAAGGTCTCAAATTTTCCATTAATAAAATGTCTCTGTTGCATTTAAGGCTTGTGTAAGTTACGTAGTAATTATTTTACGGGGTATTTTGAGATTAACTTTACTCCTTTTTAAAAGATTTTAAGGTTTTAAGAATATGCAAATTTACTTTGTAATTGGTCTTAATATTTTTATCCTTCCAGACCAGTAATACCAAATATATACCAATACTGATAAATCTATTCACGAATCAATGTTACAGGTAACCTTGTGCTCCATGAATTAGGACAACCTATTTGGCAAAGCTTTGATCATCCGACAGATACACTTCTTCCAAATCAACCCTTCACTAAAAACACACAACTTGTTTCTTCAAGAAGTTCTTCTAATTACTCTTCAGGTTTCTATAGGCTCTTTTTCGATTATGATAGTATTCTTCGACTACTTTATGACGCTCGAGAAACAACTTCGTTATACTGGCCTGATCCCAGATTACTATCATACGAAGTCGGAAGATATCAATATAATGATGGAAGGATAGCAATCCTTGATTCTAATGGTCAGTTCATCTCATCAGACGGTTTCAAATTAGTATCGGCTGATTATGGGACAGTTCGCCAAAGAATCATGAAGATTGACACTGACGGTAATCTAAGACTATACAGTCTGGTTCAGCATGAAAATGTAATGAAATGGGAAATTCAATGGCAAGCGGTGTCTCATTCTTGCAAGATCCATGGTACTTGTGGACCAAACAGTCTCTGTACTTATTCTCCAAAAAAATTTAGGAAATGCAGTTGCTTACATGGGTATAAGATGGTCAATTCCGAAGATTGGAGTTATGGGTGTGAGCCTGATTTCAAGCTATGCACACAAAATGACTGCGATTTCATACAGCTACATAACACAGAATTTTATGGCTACGATATTCGGCTGCTCATAAATAGAACGGTTGATTCTTGCAAGAAGGATTGCTTACAGGATAGCACTTGCACGGGGTTCCAATACAATTGGAATGATGATCTGTTAGGATTTGGTTGCTTCACTAAGAGTTCCTTGCAAAATGGGTATCAAATGGGGGTAGACAATTCAGTGTTTATAAAAGTACCAAAGAGTTTGGTGCCATCCTATAATGATAAATTCACAAGTCAATCAAGCTTTATTTGTCCACACCAAGTGGTGACGCCAATAATAAGGTCTTATGAAGATAAAAATGATCACAAGCAACTTGGACTCCTGCTAGTATTTGGATGCATGATTGGGTTTATTGAGATTATTTGCGTCGTAAGTTTTTGGTACTGTACGAGTAAACGCTCATCTATAACTGAGCAAATTTTTCAACCAGTTCCAACTGGTTTCAGAAAATTCACATACAGCGAGTTGAAAAAGGCATCACATAATTTCAGTGAAGAAATAGGGAGAGGTGGAGCTTGTGTAGTGTATAAAGGCAGGCTATCAGACAACAGGATTGCGGCAATGAAGAAGCTCAAGAACACTAATAACCAAGGGGAAGCTGAATTTCAAGCTGAGGTAAGCATGATTGGGAGGGTGAACCATATGAACCTCATAGAGATGTGGGGCTATTGTGCAGAAGGGAAGCATAGGCTTATTGTATACGAGTATATGGAGAATGGATCTTTGGCTAACAACTTGGGAATTGGTAAACTAGATTGGGCAACAAGGTTTAATATCGCAACGGGTACTGCTAAAGGACTTGCTTATTTGCATGAAGACTGCTTGGAGTGGGTTCTACATTGTGATGTGAAACCCCATAACATATTGTTGGACGCTAATTACATTCCTAAGGTTGCAGACTTCGGTCTTTCCAAACTGTTTGATAGATGTGATAGCGACCAATGGAACTTCTCCATGATGCGAGGGACACAAGGATACATGGCTCCTGAATGGGTGCTTAACTATCCAATCACTGCAAAAGTTGATGTATTTAGCTATGGGGTAGTCATGTTGGAGATGATAACAGGAAGGAGTCCCTCAAGGATGCATCAAGCAGATGACGGAAATTGTAAGATTGAGCATGGGCTAATTAATTGGGTAAGAGATAAGATTCATGAGTTTGATGGAAGCCGAAAAGAATCATGGGTTGATAAGATCGTGGATCCTTCAATAAGCAGTGAATATGATCGGAGCACGATGGAAAATTTGGTTAAAATTGCACTACAATGTGCCGAGGAAGATAGGGAGGCAAGACCCTCAATGAGCCAGGTGGTTGATATGCTTATACATCTATGACAGATGACAAATCCCACTGTGTTATGTTACTTTTGTAATGTGTGAACAGACTCTGCTGGTTATATCTACAGTTTTGTCCATGATGTCTTAAGTTGGTAACAAAACAGAAAACGGTGATCTTGTAATTTGTGGATCGAGCAAATTATTTATGTTTAGTCTTGTATGGTGAGGAAAAACTATATGTAACTATTGTCTTTCAGTTTAATTTTAGAGAAAATTTCAAAATTGGTCCATTTTTAACTTTGTAAAAAAAAAAAAAAAAAAAAAGTGCGACTGGTAGACCCTGCAACTTTACTGAAAACTTGACACGTGTCCAAAGTTGTGTCCTACTTTTTTTTCAATAAATAATAAAAAGTGAGACTCACTGTTGACTTAGAATTAAAAAAAAATAAAAATTAAAAAATAAAAATACAAAATAAGACCTATAAATGACTTTTTTAATAAAACAAACTGGTTTTGCGAAACATAACTTTGGTGGCACACACTACAACAATAGTCAAATTCTACACATCTTTAAGCATAAAATTACACGCTTTTAAATGTTTAAAATATCAACCACAGTTTCTTTAGTGTGTGGAGAAATGTTGCGTTAATAATATTTTTAACATTTGCAATATGAACAAAATAGTTAAATGTTCACATGAAGTGTGGAAAATAAATCTCAAAAACACATGTATAAGTGTGAAAGAATAATATAAATATAATGTGTGTTTGTGTATATGTGTGTGTATATATAACATGAGGCGTTACACGTAGATAATGCCACGTCATTGTCCAGTAATTCATTATCAGACATGTCATCACATTAGTGCCATGTAAGCAACAATTTATTAATTAAATTCGAAATTATTAATTTTACTAAAAATTCTATATATATTAATTTGAAATTTTAGTTGGTGTGGTGGGAGCATATTTTGATCGCAAAAAGAATAATTAGCAAAAAGAATAATTGTTTTGATAAATGCAATCTAACATGTGCCAACTTAACATAAAACAAAACCCTTTTATAAATTATTTGTAGATTGAAAAATAAATCTCGTTGTACTTTTATTGAAAGGGGATAAGATGAATTTAAATAGAATTTTGACTGAATTTAATATTCTTTAAATGTACTTAAAAAAATAATAATAACAGAAGAAAAAAATCTTTAATTTAATAGCTTTGCCTATAAAAAGGTTTTATCCAATCAATTAATCTAACTTTACAACAACAATTGTTAGGATTCATTATAGAAGTGTTACTATTCTAGGTCATGTATTTTATAATAAACTCTAAATGTTCTAATTGGTTTAATATAGAATGTAATAGACGTGAGGTAGGCTAAAGTATTATGTAACTAAGTAAAGGTAGTCAGGCCGACTTACTTCGCTGGAACTTTAGGATAATTATCACTTACCTCATGGTAAGGGGTGTGGTTAGATAGATTGTACTTTCTCTAAGAATAATTAATTTTTCTCTCAACTTATTTCGCTATCTCGCCTCTCTCTCTCTCATTTAGTTCTCTTATTCTAAATTATAAACATTGTGTGTTGATAATGATTGAAGAAAACCTACATCAACAAATTCGTTTGAAAGAAATAAAGGCTCCAATAGACTATACAACTTGTTATTCATTCAATTTTGAATTTATAAACCATATTTCCAATCAATCTCAACACATCTAGTCTCTACCATGAAAGTCATCAAAACCATTAAAAATCTAAAGTTCTGGTTAAAAAAAATAAAAAAAATAATAAAATAAAATAAAAAGATAAAAGATCAACAACAACAATGTAAATCACAATTCTCAGACACAATGTTTCTGTCATCACAACCACGACGGCTACCAGTCGTTTCAGCCATCAGCTCCTCCTTTGCCATTTGGCTACTTATCTTGCACTTTATTTATTGTCTTGCTTATTGTCTTGCATTTATGTTTATTGCATATATTGTGATTGGTTGATCTCACATATACTCGAATCTAAAGTTTTGAAATGATAATTTTAAAATGGTAAAACGGTAAAGCTATTCAACACCATTCTAGCTTATCACAAATACTTAAATGTTTTCATCGTTTAATTCCTACAATAAGCTTAAGGTAGTACTTCGTAATCTTATTGTTTAGTAATCAAATAATCTTTGCATCTCTACTAACTAAAATGCATTTATAACTTTTATTCTTCGAAATCTAAATATATATATATATATATATATATATATATATATATATATGCTTATATAAATTGCTAATTTGAGATATTTGCTACATTAACAGTCATTCAAAGTTAAATCAATCGAGTGGTGATATATAAGCCAAACAATTAGACCTAATAATAGACCTACTTCATATATCTTTTGACAAGTGTGATACACTTTTTCTCTTTTATCATTTCTCACCAATCAATTTTTTAAATGCACCAATCACATCTTTAGGTTTAATTTTATGTGTAGGTTTTAGGCATCAAAATCATTTTTCAAATCAATATACATTCAAAATTTGTAATTACTAACTATGTCATTACATCCGCTAAATATTTCTATTTATAAGCATTTAATTTCATCAATGCCTAAATGTTTTCATCGTTTGATTCCTACAATACCACTTAAGGTAGTAGTAGTACCAGGGCCGGCTCTGGCTATGGGCGGCGCGGGCGACGGCCCAGGGCAGCACGTAAATAGAGGGCATCAAATTTTTGATGTTGTGAATTGATTTTATATGATGAAGCTTCTTTTATGATGATAACATGATGTCTAGTAGAATATAGAAGAAATAAATGGAAAAAGATGCAATGTTTCGAAAAAGAATTATGTTCACCGAATCATCGAGAAATATACAGTCGCTTTAAAAAATAGGTGATGAAGAAGGAGGAGAAAGATAAAGAGTCAACATGAAAAGACTATAGAGGGGTAAATGACTGATGAGTTGTGTTTTACCAATAGTATCTACTATTTAGGTCATAGTCAAACTTTGTTGTTATTAAGTTATTTTAGTTTATTTTCAAAATTTATTTCTACATTAATTCATTACTTTTCATTTTTCATTAACTTTAATTATATTAGTCCAGCATCTCTAATTAATTAGTAATAACGAATTTTTTATAGTTAGATGTTTAAAACATCTATTTAAATTACTCCGTAATAGTAACATATACTTTCATTATATAATGTCCTATAGTTAGACACTTAGCTTTTTTAATCCTTGTTATATAAGTATAGGTAGTAAATTATTACTACGTATAGTAATTGGTAAAATATTGCTACTGATTACTAGAAGTTAAGCTAGTTTTAATGGTTGAAAAATGATTGATGTGCTAATTATTAATCACGTCTACAAATGTACCTAATTATTTGATTGGTTGATTTAAAAAAAATATTTGTGAGAATTTTGTAAAAAGTACATAATACAATTATACAAGTGATTTATTTATTAGTCATGTATTAGTGATTTCAAATATTTAGTACATAAACGCAAAATTTTAGTTGTGTACACTAATTTTTAAATGATATCTCAAAATCAAATGAACTTTGAGAACTAAACCAATATTGAATAACCCGAACCGGAAAGAAAACCAGAGTAACTTAACTTTAAAAAATGTAACATTTAACTTGGAAATGTTTTGTAACATTTTATTGTAACGTTTTATTTATCAAATAACGTTCGGCGTGGGAATGACACGTTAGCTTGATTAGGTTCTAAACTAAAGACTAGCGTGTTGTTTGTTTTAAAGGGGCATTTTTTGACCGCCTCGCCCAGGGCAGTAGAAAACTCAGGACCGGCCCTGGGTAGTACGCACTTCATAAGCTTATTGTATGGTAAATAAATCATTGTGACAAAAAAAATCAGAAAGTGTGTCAACACATCTTTTGTTACAAAGAATCTTTACAAGCGTAATCACAAATTAAATTCTATCAGATATACCGTATGTTATAAAAGTTAGTGAAAGAACGAAAGAAATAGTATATACTAAATATTTTAACTCAAAAGAATTTTATATACCAGCCAAAATACTAAACTAGAAAAAATAATGATAAGCTAATCATTAAATAATCATATATCTTTTTAGATTGACAATTAAAAAAAAAAAAAAAAAAAAAAAAAAAAAAAAAACTCACGTTAGCAAAGAAAACTAACGGCTGCGTAAACCTCCCTAACCGCCAACGGTCATCTGTCCCTAGCCAAAACCAAATTCCTACACCGATCAAATAGCTATAAAACATAAGGTTATTGCACTTGTGAGAATATATCATTAAGAACATTAGAACCTTTGTCTCTTGCTTGAGCTGAACTATAAACTTTTGATCCCTAAGACACCTCTTGGGAATTCTTGAAAAAAAAAAAAAAAAAAAAAAAAAATGTCTAATAAAAATAAATAAATCGGTATACAAAGTTTATTTCACACATAAGTGGAAGAAATGTAATGAACAAGATTATTACTATTAATACGATTAACTTACATAAAAATAAACTTTTGGAAGGTGTATATTTGTAAATTCGTTTATTAAGATGAAACAAATAATTTTTTTAAATTCTGTATGGTGCAAATATTAAAAAATAAAATTCAAGTCTAATGATTAAGATGTGTATATTTTCATACTATTAGATGTAATGTAATGAAGTTATCACACCATCTCATTAATTAGAAATTTATAATCCTCTCTCGTAATTGCATCACAACTCATTATTCTCTTTCACAATAACTTAACTGATGCTTTTCGTAACAATGGGTTTTGGGTTTTTGTTGCTTCTTAATTTTATGGGTTTATATAGTCTGTTCATAATATTGGATGAATTCTTTTTATAGTATTGTTCTCTTGACGATTCTTGTAATTGTACGTACCATATTAAACGAAACTGCTTAGCAAATGAAAACAACACTTTTTTTGACTCTTTTTAAAAGTTCAAAATAAAAACTATAAAAAGAAGACTTGATAGTAGTTGATAATTGACTTCAAGTGTTCTGTCAGTATTAGTATTCATGCATTCACCTTGTAGATGCTCTATTATTTGTACATATATTCTTCAATTATATAGAGGCAACCATGTACCATTGTATGTTTTAGTTCATAGGAATTTTTGTTTCTGCACATTCCACCTTAGCAAATATAACATGTTTGTCAAGCTTCATCTTTTTGTTGTCACCATAACAATATTATCCCAAATACCAACTTCTTGTTATGGGTTAAGTAGAGGGTCATCTCTCAACGTTGAAAACAAAAATGACATTTTGATTTCGCCAAACGGGCTTTTCACAGCCGGTTTTCATCGAGTTGGAGAGAATGCTTATGGTTTTGCAGTATGGTTTTCGGAGCAAGTAGCAACAACTGGGAGTCGAACTGTGGTTTGGATGGCTAACTGAGATGAACCCATAAATGGAAAGCATTCAAAACTGTCCTTAGAGGAAGATGGAAATCTTGTTTTGGTAGATGCGGGTAGAAGAGTTATTTGGTCAACTAATACAAAGTCAACAACCCCTTTAGTGCAATTGCAACTCAATAACACAGGTAATATATGACACACAATCTCTCTCTCTTTATATACACAGCACTTTTTGATCTGTAAAATATAGTTTTAAATTTATAACAAGGAAAAATGTAGACTAGCTTATGCATAATTGGTCGGTAGACCCCATCGTGTATATTATAGTATCGATAAGTTCCAGATTATCAGGTTTAGTTTTATTCTTTTACCTGTTTTACATTTACATCCTTTAATTGAACATTGGGGATTGAACACACGGAAGTAAAGGAAATTATCAAGTTTAGTTTTAGAATTATTTATGAGTTGAAATGAGAGTTTGTAACATAAATTATAGTTTGCTTAAGCAGGTGATCGACAAAGAACTATAAAACTCACATTGCTAGTGGCAGAAAGTATATAACTTCATTTTACAATCAACCATTAACCCACATATACATCTTATATTTAAGACTAAACTACAAAAGGCGACATCCCTCCGCCAATAAACTTTAGATATTATAATACAGTATTAAATAGATGTGTGATTCAGGAAATTGTGCTTCAATTGTGATGGGTTGATCTGGGAATCAGGGTTGATGACGACCTTTTCCACTTCTCCACCATCACCATAACCGTATTTGCTACAAGTCTAGAATCACACATATCAAATATAACACATATATTTGATATTTGCATCTTTCGTCCTCAGGGATGTATAATGTTTAACGCGTTTATGGACGGAGCGATGTATATGTCCCAACTTTTCTAACATGTATGTATGGTGTGAAAATAGGCAAATCACATGAATGTATCTTGGAGTTACTCTATATTTAAACATAAGAAAGATATGAATATTATTGGTCTTAGGCTGGACACAGTAAGGCGACCCTCGACCCCCTTTTTTTCCTGCCACGTCAGCTTTCTCTCTCCAGCGACCTGCAGGCGATTCAGTGCCCCAGTAAGGGCGACTTTAATAATATTAATTGGAAAGTGGGCTCTTTGTTTTTATGTGTGTATGTTAGTCGGTCGAGATCCCGACCCTTTTTCGTTTTTTTTTTCCTACCTCTATTCGGTTGTGACCTACTAACCACAACAATGAGACCGAGTAGGATTGGGTCGACCGAGTCGGTCGGCTACTTCTATTGTGTCCAGTCTTATTATTTTTGTCCTTCCAGTAAGACTAATACGAATATAAATCTATTCATGAATTGATGTTACAGGTAATCTTGTGCTCCAAGAATTAGGACAACCTATTTGGCAAAGCTTTGATCATCCAACAGATACACTTCTTCCAAATCAACCCTTCACAAAAAACACACAACTTGTTTCTTCAAGAAGTCCTTCTAATTACTCTTCAGGATTCTATAGGCTCTTTTTCGATTATGATAGTATTCTTCGACTACTATATGACGCTCGAGAAACAACTTCATTATACTGGCCTGATCCGAGTTTACTATCATACGAAGTTGGAAGATATCAATATAATGATGGACAAATAGCAATCCTTGATTCAAATGGTCAGTTCAACTCGTCAGACGGCTTCAAATTAGTATCGGCTGATTATGGGACAGTTCGCCAAAGAATAATGAAGATTGATACAGACGGTAATCTAAGACTATACAGTCTGGTTCAGCATGAAAATGGAATGAAAGGGGAAATTCAATGGCAAGCAGTGTCTCATTCTTGCAGGATCCATGGTACTTGTGGACCAAACAGTCTCTGTACTTATTCTCCAAAAAAGTTTAAGAAATGCAGTTGCTTACATGGGTATAAGATGGTAAATTCCGAAGATTGGAGTTATGGGTGTGAGCCTGAATTCAAGCCATGTACACAAAATGACTGTGATTTCATACAGCTACATAATACAGAATTCTATGGCTACGATATTCAGCTGCTCAGACACAGAACTGTTGCTTCTTGCAAGAAGGATTGCTTGCAGGATAGCACTTGCACGGGGTTCCAATACGTCTGGAGAGATGATCTGTTACGATTTAGTTGCTTCACTAAGAGTTCCTTGCAAAATGGGTATCAAATGGGGGTAAAGTATCCAACGGGGACAGACGATTCAGTGTTTATAAAAGTGCCAAAGAGTTTGGTGCCATCCTATAATGATAAATTCACAAGTCAATCAAGCTTAATCTGTCCACGCAAAATGGTGACGCCGATAGTAAGGTCTTATGAAGATAAACATGATCATAAGCAACTTGGACTCGTGCTAGTATTTGGATGCTTGATTGGGTTTGTTGAGATTATTTGCATTATATGTTTTTGGTACTGTACAAGTAAACAATCATCTATAACCGAGCAAAATTTTCAACCAGTTGCAACAGGTTTCAGAAATTTTACATATAGTGAGCTGAGAAAGGCATCTCATAATTTCAGTGAAGAGATAGGGAGAGGTGGTGCTTGTGTTGTGTATAAAGGCAGGCTATCAGACAACAGGATTGCGGCAATCAAGAGGCTCCAGAACACTAATAACCAAGGGGAAGCTGAATTTCAAGCTGAGGTAAGCACGATTGGGAGGGTGAACCATATGAACCTCATAGAGATGTGGGGCTATTGTGCAGAAGGGAAGCATAGGCTTATTGTGTACGAGTATATGGAGAATGGATCTTTGGCTAACAATTTGGGAATTGGTAAACTAGATTGGGCAACAAGGTTTAATATTGCAACGGGTACTGCTAAAGGACTTGCTTATTTGCATGAAGATTGCTTGGAGTGGGTTCTACATTGTGATGTGAAACCCCATAACATATTGTTGGACGCTAATTACATCCCTAAGGTTGCAGACTTCGGTCTTTCCAAACTGCTTGATAGATGTGATAGCGACCAATGGAACTTCTCTCTGATGCGAGGGACACGAGGTTACATGGCTCCTGAATGGGTGCTTAACTATCCAATCACTTCAAAAGTTGATGTATTTAGCTATGGGGTAGTCATGTTGGAGATGATAACAGGAAGGAGTCCCTCTTGCACGCATCAAGCAGACGACGAGAATTGTAAGACTGCGCATGGACTAATTAATTGGGTAAGAGATAAGGTTCATGAGTTTGATGGAAGCCGAAAAGAATCTTGGGTTGATAAGATCGTGGATCCTTCAATAAGCAGTGAATATAATCGGAGCACAATGGAAAATTTGGTTAAAATTGCACTACAATGTGCTGAGGAAGATAGGGAGGCAAGACCCTCAATGAGCAAGGTGGTTGATATGCTTATACATCTATGACTGATGACAAATCCTACTGTGTTAAAGTTAATTTTGTAATGTGTGAACAAACTCTGCTGGTTATATCTACAGTTTTGTCCATGATGTTTTATGTTGGTAACATAACAGAAAACGTTGATCTTGTAATTTGTGGATCGAGCAAGTTATTTATTTTTAGTGTTTATGATGATGATAAATTATATGTAACTATTGTCTTATCTTAACTACTTATAATGTATTTTTGGTCAAGTGAAAAAGTGAAATTGTGAAAAACTGAAATTCAATTCAATGCCAATTTTACCCTTGTCATCAACCAATAAATGGCAAATCAAAATTAATGGAAATCGCAAATCAAAGTAGCCAATCAATGGGAAGAATTGATGGAAAGAAATTAATGGAAATCGCAAATCAAAGTCTGTAAAATCATTTGAAACTGAATTGGTGTTTAGATATGGATACAATATTGCCAATGAATGTCGAAGTCAACCCGAAATAGTAGCAGCTTGCAACATGCTATTCTCCAAGCTTCTCCAGCAAGCTAAGATTGAGAATATTATGCATTAAAATCTTCAAATCAACACTGTGAATTTTGCATAAACCATTTATGTGTATTGAAGACCAGAAGTTATCACATGAATTTTCTTTTGAAAAACAAATTACGCATCTCCACTACCTCTGCAATACGATCTAATTAAGGAAAAGGTATAAATTGCATCTGTTCCGGTGATTGACTATTTTTTAATTGTTATCAATTTCAGTTTCTGATTCTAATTTTATTGTTGAGATGTGAATTTGAGGTGCAAGGGGAAATACATGATGATGGGTAGTTGAAGAAAATTATTGTGTTTTCTATATTCAATTGATCACGGCGATAAATCATTTTCTATTTTTTATTTTGTATTTCGAATGATAAGTCTCCAAATGATTATTTGATAGATGTGGTTGTTTTACATATGGAATGATCGCCAAATAGTTCTTGCATATGGCAGTTTCAAATCAAATGTATGTAGTTCTTAACCTTTTTGTTTTCTTATTTTTGTTATGAACAATTATCAAGGATCCATGGTATGTGATTTTGATTGAAACTTTTGAGGTGATTATAAAGTTTTATTCCTCAGGAATAATATGTGATTTGTTAGTTAAAATTTGTAGTTGAAAGTTGGGTTTGAAGTTTTAATAGATTTGAAATTGATGGTTAATAGATGGGGGGTGAAGTTCTTTATAGTCTTTTATTGCTTTTTTTGGATTTTGAAGTTCTTACCAAGCAAAAATCGATGCAAAAGATATGTAATTGAGTAAAAACCATGATAAAGTTGAGATCTTTATGAGATATGGATTTGCATATGTGTTCAAGCTTGTGACTTTGATATGTTATGGATATCAAACACCTTAAATTAGCGAACTTTCTTGAATAACTCATGCACAGACAAATTGATCATTGTTACTATGTAGGAAAAAAAGGTTGTTTTGGATTCTATATTTCTATGGCTAGGAACATGCTTTTATCGTTCTAGATGTTGTGTGGGATGATCGAAATGTTTTTTATATTTCATATTCATGTATATAGGGTGGAGTAAGACTGCAACAACCGTTAGAGCTTCATACTACATAAGTTAATTAGTTTTTAACCTTAAACTAGAATTTGCATGTTGAACTCCCTTTAATATGTACTTATTGAAGCAACATCTCAATTATATTTTATGTAGTTTTGCACCAGTTTCAGTTTGATTGTTGAGTGTAATATGGTCGTATTAGTCTCATTTTGTCATAGAGCACGAACTAGCAGATGAACATTAGTCTCAATTCATTTATACTTGTTCTTTGTCTTTGAAACTTGAAGAATTGAAGTTTTTAGTTTGAGCTATCCTGCAAGTTTTTGAATCTGTACTAAGTTCATAAACGGCATTTTGCGAACCACATCAAAGGTTTTAATTTTATATCTTAAAATGGTTTTGAGCTCCTATCTTATTTGTTATATCTTCTTCTTGTTTCTCAGAGTCGCAAGGATGTTGAAGGGTCTCTATTTGTCGTTAAGAGGTGATGGTTAATACAAATATTGTTATCTTGTTAGTTTATTTTTTACGTCAACTACAGTTACCAAGGGATCTAATTTGTGAGTGAGTGGCATAAACACTTGTCGATATAATATGTTACCTTCTTCTCTAATTGCAGGAACACTCAACCGAGGTTCCAGTTTATAGTAATGAATCGAAGAAATACAGGCATGCTTCTTTGAATTTCTGTAATATCTTTGTGTTTTTCATAGGTTTATGTTATCTTACCTTTTTTTTATATATATTTTGCAAAAAACCTTGTGGTGAATCTCCTGGGAGATTTTGAGTTTGAAGTTCAAGTGCCGTATCTACTATACCGAAATGATTCTCAAGAAGTTAACGGTATTTGGTTCTACAATACACGTGAGTGTGAGGATGTTGCTAACCTGTTTACCAGGTACATAACTTTTATTCATTTTCTCTATGCTAAATTGTTATCTTTACTCACTGTATCCATCTGCCGGCAACTAGATATATCACGTCAGCACGTGTAATCATTGAGCATATTTAATTTCTGTGATGTGAGTATGTTACAAGATCAAGAATGTTTGCATGCACCGCTGTTACTGAGTGAAATAAGTTTTGGTCATTTTGCTATATGACTGGTTATTTGGCTAGCTGACCTATGTTTCGACACCTTTTGCCTACCAGTCTTACCCAAGAAAAAAGAAGCTGTCTATTTGGCTTTTATACATTATAAGCGCTTTTGTGCTAGGAAATACCTGTTTGGTCTGACAAATAGAAGTATTGATGGAGCTGCCATAAGTTGTCACAATAAATCAAGATAATATCTTTTTCTTCAAGAGAATTCTTTCTCTATTTTTTTTTGCAGTCTTGGGCGTCTGTAAGTATATTGTTGTTTTTGGGTTCTCACGTTTTCTTGAAAACAACTTTATACTATAAAAGGACATGTGGGTTTTGAATTTCTTTTTTGCAATATTTATCAAATGTTCAGGGGTTGTTGGCGTCTTTAAGATTGTGTTTGTGTTGTAAACAAAGTGGGTTACGAGAGGTGGAACACAAGAGGGTGCCCTAGGGGCACCAATAACATAACTTAATATATACCAAATGGCTTGTGTACCAATGATATCTTGTGTGAGAAATTCTCCAACCAAATGGTTGTGTGTTCGACTCATGGCTAGAAGTGTCCTATAAAATCATGTTTTGAGCGAGTTTCATGTTGGTTGGAAGTATCATTTGGAGTCATTGAGATTGTCGTTTAGAATTATCGGTCATGGTTGGAAGTGTCATTTGGAATCGTTGAAATTGTCATATAGAATCATGTGAAAGTGTCTTTTATCTAGAGCCATTGTAATCACTAGCTTCTTGCTAGTTTTATTTATCTGATATATATTTGCCTCTAAAACAGGGTTTTCTTTGTAAACAAGAGTATCGAACTCTAGGTCAATTCCTAATTAAGGTACCGTGCTATCAAGATGATAAAGAAAAAGTATCCAACTTTCACTTTTTGTGCAATGGTAGCTTTTGCGTAATTATCCAATATCACGCTGACACATGTTAACATGTGAACGTCTAAAATGTTAAAGTTACCCTTATTGCACAAAAAATAAAATGTGGATACCTTTTTTTGATCATTTTGATTGTATTGTACCTATTAAAAAGGAATTAACCTCTAGTCCGATACCCTTTTTTTGCAAAAAAAAGGACATATTCGAAGTGAACTTGACTAAAATCTTAAATAGCTAACAAGTGATTAATTTTAGCCTCTCTCGTAACATTTGAAACTTATTTTTCCAATAATTCCAAAATCCATAAATCATCCGGTTACACGCTTCATTTCAGTAAAAATATGTGTCAATTGTTCCATGTTACACAAGAACAATCTTTTCTTTTAGGATTTAATGTCCATAAAACAAGATCGGATGTTATTCCGGTTCGCCTCCATTTTAGTGAAACTCTTCCTAGTGGTATTTTTATGGGGATTCTATCATATCGAGTAGACTTAAAGTTAATTTGCGGTTTTATCAAAGCTGGTTTAGATAAATAATAAACTTAGTTATAAAGATATAAATTAACTAACTAATAAAGAGTTGTAGCACAGATTTTTGCTACCAGGTGCACCATAAAAAATCAAGAAATTTTACGAAATTTTATACCACAGAAAGAAGGCCATGTGGGTGCATGGGACACCCTGGAACCAGGGACGGAGCCGGGGGGTTCTCGCTGGTGCCCAGGCACCCCATGGATTTTTTCAATGTAGTGTTAATTTTTGAAAAAAACATCGATTTTTCCTAAAGTCATCTTAAATGCACCCGGTTCATCGAAATATGTTTCTAATATTAGTGTTCAATTTTTATTGTGCACCCGGTCATATTTAGTTCTAGTTCCGTCACTGCTGGGAACCACCTATAATCTCTTAGGAGATTCCTATAAGTTCTATCAGGGAGTGTGTGTGCTTCAAGGATTACAAGAATGTTGTCTGAAGCAACATCTTTTCACTCCGACCAACAATCCTATTTATACTAGTACGATGTAGATCCAAGTGGGGTTAGGTGTAACAACTGGTAATTTTGGGACCCTTTTTATAACTTTACCGCATTACATTTTGATAAACGTGAAACTTGAATTATCGATAATCTTATTGAGTTTTGGAAATCTTGTTGGAAACTGAAAGTTTATATAAAGTGTTTACCACTTTACGTACTATTTATATTAGCTATGCACTTCGATTTAGGCACTATTTGACTTTGGCACTCGAAATCCTAGACTAACGTGAGAAAAACCATTTATGGATTTATTTATTTTGGAGAACGTAATTATAGTTAAATATTTGGGAAACTTATACAACGAACCATGAAACATCATAAATGAACCCGAGAGTGGTGATGACACATTTTCTAGTACCTATTTAACCCTGTCAATAAAAATTTGGAAAACATTACGTTTAATTGAAAAACATATTTATTATCACCTTTTACGTAAAAACGTATTTAAACATAACGGAAACGTTTAATAACACAAACGGTGACATCTAATATTTTTCCGGGAATGAAAATAAGTTAAACCGAGTGAGAAAATATAAATTTCATCACTAGTCCCTAACCCGAGCCCTTGTGGCCAAATAACTAAGAGAAGGGAGGACCAAAACGCAATTTGGGCAAAATACACCCACTAATACCCTAACCCTTACCCTATCCTCTTCATTATCATCTTCATCTCGTTCTTTCCCTCTCCCTTTCTTTGCACCGCCGGCCACACACACACACACATTTTTTTATGATTCAACATCAGAAAAATAATCTCCATCACATTTCCTTCATATCTATATAATTTTTACATCACCAAACAACCTCTAACATCACTTTCCCATCAAATTCGAGCTATATATCATCACCTACACCATCATTATTGTTTAAATCTTGTGAAACTAAGAAGAAAAGGTGAGCTAGTTGATTCTTTTTGAGGGTTTGACTTTTATCCAAGTCAAACTTACAAGAACTTGTAAATTTGTGATTAAACTAAGTGGGTTTTTATATTTTAAAGGTTTTTGGTTAATAAAAACAAGAAATAAACTAGTTTGATATCATTTGGGGAGTGTTTGGATTCGGATTTATATTGGGTCGTGGGGTTAACCCACAACTTCATGGTGTTTTGTTGTTTTTGACCCATTTTGAGGCTTATGTTTGATTCTTGATGCATATTGGGTGATTTGGTATTGATTTGATTATG
The DNA here is from genome assembly GCA_030686995.1 of Artemisia argyi. Lineage (NCBI taxonomy): Eukaryota > Viridiplantae > Streptophyta > Magnoliopsida > Asterales > Asteraceae > Artemisia > Artemisia argyi. The sequence continues at coordinate 127,982,745 of CM060699.1, forward strand.
TTTGGAACTAGTTTGACACCATTTGGTTGTGTTTGGTGGTTTGACCGAAACCCCCAAGGACCCTAGACCTTGGTTATGGCTCATTAGCATGAAACCCAAGACCCCATGGTCATGGTTTTGGTCCTAGTAGCCAACTTGTGCTAATTTTCTTGTTATGATGATATTTTGGTTACTTTTGTTGTTATTACTTGAAGATTTGGCTTATGTGGCAATATGGTAACTTGTGGTATGTTATTTGGTTAATTTTGGATGATTGAAACTTGAGTATAAATGTGACTTGTGATAATGTTGGATGAAAACTAGTTAATTTGACGAAGTATATATATATATATATATATATATATATATATATATATATATATATATATATATAATTTTGAGTCAGTTATAAGGCGGTTAATATAAGTTGTTTAAGGTTGGAATATATATATAAATGGTTGATGAGAAAATGGATATTGGTATTCAATTTTGACGTTAAGTGTTTATGTGAAATAATGTAATAATGTGGTATTTATTGTGGCTATATGACTTGGTTATGAATTTAAATGGTTATATATATATATATATATATATATATATATATATATATATATATATATATATATATATATATATATATATATATATATATATATATATATATAGAATTGAGATCAAATGAGAACTTTCTTAAAGTTGTAAAAATGAGAACCAACCAAAATCTCATAAATGACACTCAACTTAAAAGAAAATAAAAACATAATTAATTACAACTAAAACTGTTAAAGATTTGATGGGTTTTCTTATGAAAATTGACGTAAACTAGGTGATACACTTTGATTCAACGTGTAATGTGTATCAAGGTTGAGTATTGTGTATCAAGTTTTTAGTGGTTGTTGTGTATTAGGTGTATCAATTTATGTATAAGAAATTAGTTTTTTGAGATTTTAATGTATATGTATCAAAATTTTAATTGTGTATCAGTAATCCGTTTATCATGTATGAGTTGGTTATTAATCGATTTAATGTTAACTTGTATTAATATATAATATTTTGGTGCATCTTTGCTAAAATGGTTATGTATCAATGTTTTAATGGTATTTTAGAATAGTTCTCATTTTTACAACTTTAAGAAAGTTCTCACATTAACCTTCCCTTATATATATATATATATATATATATATATATATATATATATATATATATATATATATATATATATATATATATATATATATATATATATATACGTATATATATATATATATATACGTATATATATATATATATACGTATATATATATATATACGTATATATATATATATACGTATATATATATATATACGTATATATATATATATATACGTATATATATATATATATACGTATATATATATATATATATATACGTATATATATATATATATATATACGTATATATATATATACGTATATATATATATACGTATATATATATATACGTATATATATATATATATACGTATATATATATACGTATATATATATATATACGTATATATACATATATATATACGTATATATACATATATACGTATATATATGTATATATACGTATATATATGTATATATACGTATACATATACATATATAAACCATTTATGGATTTATTTATTTATTTATTTTTATTATTTTTTTTAACAGAAATTCGTTTATGAGGTTTCCTTGTGTATGGGGTTCGTGGTTTTTAAGAAGAAGTGTGGCTATGGCTTCCTGCTTTTTAACACAGATTCATTTATGGGGCTTATTTGTTTTGGCTTTCGAATCAATCTTGAATGAAAATATGGTGTTTGTCTTGGTTGTAAATCACACCCTGTTCAAAACCCAAAATATTTCCCAATTCATATTCCACCGAGTTTTTTAAACCTTGAGTCTAGTCCGCTTCATTTATTTGGGAATACGGAGTATAATATCTTGAAGATGCCTGGTTCATTTATTCATGAAAATCTTTAGCAGCCTGATATCTTGTTGTTTTCTTTTAGTTTTGAATCTATTGTGGGTAACAAAAGATTGCGAATTTGTTGTGGTTCTTTTGGCATAGATCTGATGTAAAAGACGTCCTCAAGCTATGCACGAGATCTATTTGTGGTGTTGTTTTATGTGTTTGTTTTGTGCCTTTCTTTGATTCTGTGGGTTGCTAGTGTTCCTTGTAAACCCAACCTTATTTGTAAATGTGAATTTTTTTTTTGTTCATAATATTATTTGATATTTTATATTAATAGAATTTTGTGATTAATTTGGTTTTTAATTTTACTTGTAAATCCAAGGTTCCAAATTTTGTCAAGAGGAGATTGGATGATGTTCTTGTGAATCAGTTAGATCTAGAGTCGTGGTTTGAGGTCGTCGGTATAATGGTTGTTGCCGTTTGTCATGGTTTTAGATCTAGATTCGTTTAGGTTGTGAAGCAGTGGGTAAAGCATATTCATGCTAGGACTGCCACGACATTTTTTTAGAAAGGCGACTGCCATGACATTATCACCATGTCTAAGAAGGTGGTACACATTCGAGATTTTTTGTGTATCAAAATGGTTTCTAGATTTTGGGTTGTTTAAGGTTGTGTATCAAGATGGTTTCTAGATTTCGGGTTGTGTATCTATGTTTTCTAGACTTCAAGTTTTGTGGCAGTGGTACATTCCTTGGTTATGTATCTATTGTTATCTAGATTTCGATATTCTGTCATATTTTTTTCATTGTGTGACATTTATAGTTGTAGTAATATAGTACCTAAGTTTTTGTTTATCAGTTCTATTAGCATCTTGATTGTATCTGTTGAAAATGTGTCAATTGATTATTACATTTCAAATTAACACATGTACTCGTGTATCAGTTTATCATCATTTTTTAATGCTCAAGATGACAAGATCAAGTATCTTAACCAATAAAAATAAATAAATAAATAAATAACGAGTATCACCTAATGTAACCCAAACATTAAAAAAAAATACAAAATACAAAATGGCTACTTAATGTGTACGAGACCCGTATTAAAAAAATAAATAAAACACACAAACAATGATGGTGAAAAGAAATGTACCAAAATACCCTTGAAACTCTATTTAATTACCATAATGTCACTCATTTAAAGCTAATCTCATTTAACACCAATTAATAAGATCCGACAGTGTAGATAAGGTCTTACTTTTAGAACTTTAAGCTTGATCTCACATAACCGCTCCCCTATATATATATATATATATATACTATATATATATATATATATATATATATATATATATATATACTATATATATAGTATATATATATATATTGTGACTAACATGTGTTGTGATTGTGATATTGAGTAATGGAGTGCTTGTTTGTGATTGACCGGAGTTATAAGGGTGAAAACTTTTAGATGACGGAGATAGGTTAGTACGAGAGCCGTAGACGGCCCTCGCATTGTTGTAATATGTGAAGTGTGGATTGGATATCGTGATATATTGGATTGATATTTATTACGACTATACTTGACTTGAGACTTTTTGTACGTTGAGGTCGCCTTGACATTATTTCTAGTCTTGGTTGGCTTCGACAATGCCGTAACATTGGTCATGGACTTTGACTTGTTATGTGGACCGGGATGTCAAGACTCGGACACGTGGACTCGAATAAATAATAATTCGTTAAATATCATTTATTCCGTATAACTTATATATAATATGAGTCTAAATATATATATATATATATATATATATATATATATATATATATATATATATATATATATATATAGGATCCGGTTCCATTGAGAAGGTTTTTATTTTGAGAAGATTGAGAAATCTTCGTTTGAACAAATTGATTCATATTTTTGATTTGATTCACAAGTTAACATCATTTTATGGTGAATCGAATATACAAATCACAAATTTGATTCACAAATCATTGTTAAAATCGAGTTATGATGATGATTCATTAAATTTGTACAGATGATTCAGTATTCTAAATATATCGCAAAATCGAGAGATTTTTAACATTGATTCAATTTTTTTTTACACATTTTGAATTTTAATCACATTAAAATGAGTTTTATGCTTGAAAAACATGAATCAAAGTTAAAAATCTATCGTTTTTGAAAACCTTCTCAATCTTCTCAAAATAAAAACCTTCTCAATCGATCCAGATTATATATATATATATATATATATATATATATATATATATATATATATATATATATATATATATATATATATATATATATATATATATATATATATATGTATGTATGTATATATATAAAATAAATAAGTGACGTAATAAATAAAAATAATAACGTAACGATAACTATTAACTATTAAGTTAGCTTAATAATTATCATAACCTTATTAAACACTAGCAGGGTCCCCGCGCGATGCAGCTGCGGGCACCCTGTAATTTAATTTTTTCAATTAATAATTTATTTTATTTGTACATTTTTTGGCAATAGCTTTACTGATTGGTTTTTTATGGCAAAAGTTTGATGAAATTTTGCTTTGTTTGTATTATTTTATTTATTATTTATTTTATATTTTTGTTTAGTAGTTTGCTTGGTTTGTACAATATGTGAACATATTTTAGTTTATTATATTCTTTTTGACAATAAATTTACGGATATCAAAAATTTCATTTAGCTCGTGTCCGTTCGGGCTCGAGCTCGTTTGACCCGTGCCCATTCGGGCTCGAGCCCATTTGGCCCATTGCCCGTTCGGGCTTAAAATTTTGTATAATATCCTTTATTATTTGTATTAGTGACATTTAGTGCAGGAATTGTGTTTAAGTTGGTTGTACAATATGCTTGATAATTTGTATTTCTTATGTAGGGGTGTTTTAATAAGTATATTAATTGTATTTATTGACTATTTAATTAATTATATTTAATATACATAATGATCAATTATAAATCATTAATTTTCAATTTTAAGTTATTAATTTTAAACTTTAATGGCAAAAAATGGCTAATTATGTTGAATCACTTATACTTTTAGAATTGAAATGTGTAATGCTTAATTTTAAGTATTCTATTAATAGTAGGCCTTCATGCTTTATAATCAGTGTTGCAAAAATCGGCTGAGGCGGCCGATTAATCGGCCTCGTCCTTGGAACTTGGAGGTAATTCCAAGGAAATCGGCCGATTAATCGGCCGAGGCGGCCGATTAATCGGGGAAAAAATCGCAACTCGGCCCCCGACCGCCTCGGGACCGATTCACGATTTTTGCAACATTGTTTATAATATATATATATATATATATATATATATATATATATATATATATATATATATATATATATATATATATATATATATAACGAATTTGGATTACGATTTAAGAACGGTAATATTTTTGGAAATGAGGATCTATAAGAGTTCCCAAAAACATACGATTTCTCCGATGCAAGTTATTAAATATTCGAGTGCACGCAAAAACAAGTCCAAAGTTAATTATCTATTGTGATATCGATTTTACCCATTATGATCGAGTTTCGGATTTCTTTAACGATTATAGGTCATTAATATTTATATTGAACTTATCGGACTGACGAGCCCAATAGGAGCTCACAATATTAACGAGAGATACATCCTACGACTATTATTGTGATATAACTTCGAGATCAATAAGTTATCGGTAAATGGTTGGACTTATCAAGTTGACGAATTTGATAAACCATCAACCCTTCATACGACGACTTATCGATTTATGAAGTCATATCATAAGACCTCGACCCTTATGTGTAACGGGATCTTTACATGCTATATGTCTTACATGTGGATATATGCTTATGTGAACTACTTAAATTGCTTGAGGCTTATGTCGTTATGTGATTTCGTAAGTTATGCGTCTATGACCTTTATTGAGGTATATTTTGGCGTAAGACCACTTGAGTCGAGACTTTGTCTCTAGCATCACACCGAACGATACCTAAACGATACCAAGCGATAACCAAAACTTTTCAACAAACATTTCTTTCGAAAAACAAATGGAAATCATTCGGTAAACTATGGGAAAAGATTAACTTTTGAGGATATATTGAGCTAAGTCTTATATATATGATTAGGTTGTGCCAAGTCGATAGTTGCTGTGAAGTCTTAGCCGTACTCTCTTTTGCATACTCATGATTATTTTGATTTTGATTGCTCTACTTGAGGTGAGTTTCATAGCCCACTTTTACTCGTTCTTTATCTCTTTCTAAACTTGGGGGAGAAAACATGCAACTATTTTCTCGGACCTGCTATTAAATTGTTTTGCTATTAGTGTTGACTAGTTAAGGTTAGATTGCTGTAGAGGTTGCCTTAGGCTAGGGCTACTTGGAACCTAGCTAAAGAATAGACTTCTGCTTACAGCCTAGACCCAGGGCAGTAACGAGTTGTTCCTTACTGTAGCATTATCCTGGCTAGTGACCGCCGAGGGATCCACTCACTATGACCACTTATCTTCCTTAAGATAAGAAACTTATCGTTGCGAATTGTTATGAAGTTGGAATGCTTATTTATGCCTGCCTCTAGTCACACATAGCGCTTACTCTACATGTCCACTATTACTTTAGATTTAAGCCTATGAACTCACCAGCGAAAGCTGACTTTTAAGCATGTTTTTCTCAGGTAATTAAATGCTTTTGGATGGCTTGTACTTGAAAGTTTGGTGATGGCATGGTTGAAGGAAATCGATGAAACTCTGATATTTTCTTTTATGGACCTACTTTATTTATTTTATTATGGGCTTTTCGTACTAAAATATTTTGGATGAATGTAAACTTTAACTTGATGTTGACTTTTGTTTACATTACATCTATGATATCTTGTTATCTATACGTGTGATGATGCCAATTCACGTAGCACCCCGAAAGCTTGTAAGTCTTCCGTTGTATCAAATTTTGGGGGTGTTACATTAGGTAAGTGCGTGTCACGATTCCTATGGATGAGGTACAAAGAGGTACATCTTCCATTGAATGCATCAATATTGGAAAACGCTCTTTCTTTGCTTTAGTGAACAGTGCAGGCAACTGTTCACTACTTTTATTACCAACTCGTACTTGATTTGACTTATCACTAAAGTTTACTTTATCCCACTCAAACATATTAGTGAAAAGTCCCGCCTAAATCTCAGTGGACATGAGCTATGCTTTGTTGGTCTAATCAGGGAGTTGAAGGATTATCAACGATGGTATTACCACCCCTAATAATTCACTTCAGCTAGAGTCCCTTGTGCATACTGACCGACCCGCGTCAGCTATAGAGCACGACTTCAAGTAAACTTGACGATGTCTTGTGACTTAAACATGATCTTTTATTTCATTTGTTTAGACAATACAGTTATTAAAATATTTTGCTTCTTTACATTAGTTGTTTTATATATGCACTTGGAAACTAACTTAAAGCTGTAAATCATTGTGCATACTTGTTACATGATCTTTTTAAATTACCTTGTATTGAGGACTTTTCCCAAGTTAGATTTTTTACCATGATACATTTGTTGGTTTATAGGGTGGGAAGGCAGGTGGTGAATGTGCCATCATTCATGGTGAGAGTAAACTTACAGAAGCACATTGATTTCTCACTCACTAGCCCGTTTGTAGGCGGCCGACCTGGAAGAGTGAAGCGAAAGAATTACAAAGTTGTTGCAAATGCTGATGCTGATGAGGATGATGAAGAATAAGCACACATGGCTGCTTTGAGATACTATATCGAAGGTCAATGAGTATTGAGTTCAGCATAATGTCTTTCTAGGAAGTTTTGGATGCTTCTGTTTGTATATGTCTTTTTATGGATTTAGGTAATGAGTATGTTATGCTTTCAAGATGCTATGTTATGTGGTTGATAAAAACAATAAAACTTGATATTATTTTAGTTTACAAATTAAGGAGATCACTACAACTATCAGCCGCTATGAAGTTCCGTTGCTATGCACAGGTACTAGTCTAGTAGTTTAAATGTAATTTGGAGAAAATTTCAAATTTGGTCCATTTTTCACTTCATAATCCACATTCTTGTCAAAAAATAAATAAATAAATAAGAAAACAAAAAACAAATTTAGTCTTGTGCGACTATTAGATCCCGTGACTCCATTGAAAACTTGACACGTTCCCAAAAGTTGGTAGGTTTTTTTTATTGACCAAAGTGATATTTTGTACGACTAAGGTTATGTTTTTGGTAGGTCAGTTTGTCTTATTCAAAAGTTAACTGCTTTTATTCGAAAAATATATAAATGAATAAAAAAGTAGGACCTATAGTTGACTTTGAATAAAAAAGTAGGACCCACATATGACTTTTTGAATAAGATAAATTGGTTTTGCAAAACATAACCTTGGTCGTGTATAATGTCACTTCGGTCTAGCAATAAAAAACCTACCTTTGGAAATGTGTCAAGTTTTCAAAAGAGTCGTAGAAGGCTAAATTTGGTACACCTTTTTTTTAATGTGGACCACAAAGTGAGAGATGGACTAATTTTGGAATTTTATCCTAATTTTATAGGAAAATTTTTGGAGTTCTAATAAAAAGCTTATATCTTTGTGCCAACTTTGGACATTTGGGTCAATGTAACACCCTCAAAATTTGGTACAGCGGAAGACTCAACAAGTTTTTGGGGTGCTACGGGGATTGGTATCCATTCAAAGTCATGAAAGAACGAGATAAAGTAAACATAAGAAAAACACAACAAACGGGTTTTAACGTTTACATTTATCCCAAAATCATCCAAAGTCAGGCCCAAAAGAAGTAAATATAGGTCCACAATTATTTATCAGAGTTTCAGAAAATAGATCCATAAATCAGGTGCCATTGCCAAGCCTCCAAGCCAAGCATCCAAAGGCATCACTTAATTACCTGAGAAAACGCGCTAAAAGTCAGCTTTCGCTGGTGAGATCATAGGTTTAAATTCATAATTCAATATAGTGGACATATACGTAAAACGCTTGCTAGCTAGACTAGGCCTCAATCATCCAACCAAAATAATCCAACCAAATCGAATCAACCCTATAGGTGCACACTATAGTCCAATAACCAAATCAAATCAAATCAATATGTATGCGTAAGGATACGACATACCCAACATGCGTAAGGATACGACATGCTCAACTTACCTAGATCTAGTCTAGGCCTCGTTGTATACCTTACCTAGTTCTTGACTAGGCCTCGCTCCATAACCAATTTAATAGCTTACCTAGTTCGGGACTACGCCTCGCTCTATAACCAAATCAATAGCTTACCAAGTTCGGGACTAGGCCTCGCTCTATAGCCAAATCAATAGCTTACCTAGTTCGGGACTAGGCCTCGCTCTATAGCCAAATCAATAGCTTACCTAGTTCGGGGCTAGGCCTCGCTCTATAACCAAATCAATAGCTTACCTAGTTCGGGACTAGGCCTCGCTCAATCCTACCTAGTTCTATAAGCATAGCAAGTTTTGAAATCAAAAAGCGATAATAGTCCACATAAAACATTTGCACATTTCTCACCCCAAGTATTGAAAACAAAGTTCAAGAGTAAAAATGGGGCTATGACTCACCTCAAGTCCAGAAAATCCTCAAAAGAAATCGATAGATGAAAGACGTAAGCAAACTCAAGTAACGGCAACTACAGACTCGGCACTTCCTAACAATATCAAACGCGTTCAGAAATCATTTCCTCAAAATCAAATATTCCCATTCCCGAACGTATTCCATTTAACTTTTCAAAAATATCCATTTCTCAAATTATCTTCATATATTAATTTGAAATTTGACGTTTGGTATCCATATGGGTGGAGGGTCGACACAACTCAAACCAAGAAGCCACAACGAACGAAATAATAAACTATCTATAGGTCTAATATTAGCCCAATATATTATTTAAATAAATCATCGAAGATTATCAAATCCGTCGATTTGGTAATCCCCCATATTTATTTACGTAATACATCGCTCCAAGATTATACCATTTCTCAAATTATCTTCATATATTAATTTGAAATTTGACGTTTGGTATCCATATGGGTGGAGGGTCAACACAACTCAAACCAAGAAGCCACAACGAACGAAATAATAAACTATCTATAGGTCTAATATTAGCCCAATATATTATTTAAATAATTCATCGAAGATTATCAAATCCGTCGATTTGGTAATCCCCCATATTTATTTACGTAATACATCGCTCCAAGATTATACCCAACCTAAATCACATTGCACAAAGAATACTATATGGTATATATCGTACTCCAATAAATTCTCTATATATATTGTCAAATTGGCCAAATTCGTCAATTTAGCCAACTCCACGAGATATATAGTAATTTATTATCCTAATACATGTACCACAACCTATGGGCGTCGTAGGATACGATGCCCATTAATATACTCATTTTCTATAGCTAAATAAACCCTATTTAACCCGTCGATTAAATAAGTTACGTAGTTATAGAAAATGGATATACTAATCGTCATATATCTGTGACAACACAAAAGTCACATAATAAAGCCCACTTGGACTTAAGTAACCACAACTCGTATAACTCGATAAGTTTACCAAAGTTATAAAAGTCATCATGTTTTTATTTATTACTTACCCGACGTATTAGTTCTCGACATTATTTATAGTTATTATTTATAATAATACCCCGACATTTATTGCACTATTCACATAGTATAATAATTATCGTTATATTATTATAACATTTACTCGTTATCGTTTTATTATTAATATACGCATTTATATATATATATATATATATATATATATATATATATATATATATATATATATATATATATATATATATATATATATATATGTACGTTTATCACGTCAATATACGTATATAAACGATTATATTATCCATAATATTATTACGAGTATTATTTTTAATGTTTGATTTTAAATATTTATCGAGTCATAAGAATTTGGTCACATGTCCGAGTCATCACTCTCGGCTCATAGTCCAAGTCCAAAAATAATAACCAAGTCATGAATAAATAAACAACTCCGTCCAAATCAATCCCAAATCCACGTGCTACAACCTAAGGGTCCGACTACGGCACCTGACTAATCCTATCTCCATCATTCTAAGTGAACGTCTCACAATCGGTCCCCAAATACTCTTTTCGTCAACACATCTCCAAAATATACCATAAGTCCATATCAACTCGGCTCCAAAGTAACGACAATAATATCAAAATACCAAAAGCAAAATACCACAACAGCAACAATAATAGCAACAAGAAGAACATCAGGAAACCAATTAAGACTACCAAATAATACATGTTATCTGGGTCGACTACCAAGTCAAACCACTAGTCCAAGGACTCCCTTTGAGTCACGGCTCAAACATGAACCACAAAAAGTCATACCCGAGACCATCATGGTCTCGGCTAGCTCTCCCGAGCTCGACACAACTCCAAACCGACCCCAAGGGTTGTGGTATCAATCAAACAACCACAACATCAAATAAACCTTGGCCAAAAATCAACTATAAGCAAGAATCTCATCACCAAAACCCTCAACATCATCTATACACAAGACCAAGAATCAAAAACTCCACAAAAGTTCAAGAAAGACACAAGCCGAGAGCATGGAGCTCTCGGTTTCACCTCGACCTCCTCCAAAAACATGAAACCCGGATACCAAATACTTGATACATCACATTTTATTCAAAGACCCATTTATATATCATGTTTTATTCCACAACCCGAACGAAAATCTTTAAATTCGTGACCCTTGGTCACATTTTCATCAAAAATTCGAGTGAAAACTCGCCTCACCTTTGATTCACAAGAACCAAAACGTGACAACTTCCAAAAACAAGAAGATGGTGACGACTTTAGTGATTATACGAAGTGTTTTAGGGGTATAAGGGGCGCGTGTGGTGGTAGATCGGAAAAGGAATGAGATAAGGAGTTGATTGGTGGTGGTGGTGTGGTCGTGGGAGTGGCGGTGTGGTGGTGGCAGCCGGAGTTAGGGGCGGCGGCTAGGGTTTTGTGAGGTGGGAATGATATATTGAGAGAGAGAGAGAGAGAGAGAGAGAGAGAGAGAGAGAGAGATGAGAGTTGGTGTGGTTGTGTTTGTGTTTGTGCCAGGCAAAAAGACCACAAGGACGATTTTTGTATCACTCTTACAAGTGAAAAAAAAAAAGAAATGATAATAATAATAATATTAATAGTAGGGGTAAGGTAACTAGGTGTAAGATGCACGGACCAAAACCCGTAACTTTTCAAAAAGATCTCAACATACTCAAACCGAGCTCGATTCCCAATAATTTAAAAATCTCACGATACGTTCCAAAATATAAATATCCGAACCAATATTAAAATAATTAAAATTGTTAGGTTATCCTAGTGCCGGAGTCAATGTAGTGCCAAATAATGATCTCAAAAGTAAATCATCACGAATGATTCGAACCAAATCATTAATAAATAATCAAATTCCATAAATAACGTACGGTTAAAACTCACATTCCAACGTTCATAAAATATCTCGTCACAATAAACTTTTCAAATATTCCAAAATTATAAATTTTAAAGTAATGCGGGTTTTCAAAACGGCTCCCTAATTTGCCAGTTGTCACATCCTCCCAGCCTCAGAAGAAACCCGTCCCGGGTTTCACTCGGAACAAACCGTCTACAAAGTAAAAAGCTTCGGATATCTCTTTCGAAACTCATCCTCACGTTCCCACGTGAATTCCGGTCCATGCTGTAAAACCTCGCAAAATTTTGTATAATTAACTTCGGTTAATTTAATAAATAATCTCTGTCATTATTGTAATCACCATTTTTACGGGGAAATTTAAAATTTTCTTTGTATATTAAAATGGTCACGATTACGATATTGCAAAATTCACCAAACGACAAAATAAGTTCTCAACACAATTAACAAAATATTAATAACTCACTAATCCTAATTAATAAAAATAATTACAAAATCAAACGGACCCTTAATTTTTCATAAGCCCAACCAGCCCAAATATAAAACCCATTTTCCTTATTAATATTTCATAAAAATCGACCCAATAAGCTTCAAAACGCCTCTTTTATTTTCAATTCGTACACACGACACCTATATATTTTTGCACCATCTCGTTCACCACCTAGCCAAATAATAGTGTGTCAAATCCCAAGTTCATTGGACGACGTTTGATACATTTTTAAGTGGCAAAGTGATCGAACAAAAATCAATTCAATCGATTCATAAAATATTCATTTCTTAACCGTTTTGATTCCCGTTTGTTTCTAATTGTTCCTAATAATATTCCTGAGATGATTTTATGTTCAAATGTCGAAAATGATCAAGTATGTACAAGTAGTATACGATTTTGTAAATCGTATACCAAGATATATATATGTCGACATCAATATGAATCATCAAAATCAATTTCTCTTGTTTCATGTCTTCCCAATCCAATATAAAATGATATATATGTCGACCAAGTCTATATCACTGACATATAATAGTACTACATGTTTCCTTGAGTTATTTAGTACCATACGATTCAATCAAATGGTACAATATATACGTTCATGCATGCATTTGTTTTCTTTTCATTTCCATACTCTTTCACATAATCCATTCGTTCTAAAAATTATCCCTACAACTCATAAGTCGACTGCTAAATTTGTTGGAAGCAAGAAAGGGAATATCGGGTTTGAATTATATATTTAACGTTTGGGTTATATTCCGAACGTGATAAATTCTTGTGTTCCATTCTATTTCACTCGACCTTTTTATCACCTCTAAGGTGTTTGTAAGTCGTTTACATCCTTTTTCAATCCATGTTACACGTTAAATTTATGTTGTTGGATCGTGAACACCTTGAACTTGTGTTAATAATGATACTTTGAGTGATATCACTAAGTATGCGGAATCTACTTAATGATACTTAGAAGATTGATTGTAAATGAAACAGTTTTATGTATGAACAATGAATGTAACAAAACAAATAGCTCCAATATTATTAATGATAATAATACGAGTGATCTATGATATCACTAGGGTTACACCTTGAAGCTCTAAGAAAACGTATTAGAAAGATATATGACAACTGATATGAAACCCTAATCCTAGGATCTCCTTTTATAAGACACAAGGAGTCCTTTACAAGATAAGTATAATGATAAATAAATAAGATATTCTCAAGATCTTTTCTATACTTATCTATAACAGGTATAAACTAAGCAGTGGTAACTATATGCACTAGCAGTGGTAATGATGTTTCCACTGCTAGTGTATTCTTCCAGCAGTGGGAATAATGTTTCCACTGCTAGTGTATTCTTCCAGCAGTGGGAACTCCAACAGCATTAGTTTAATTCCCAACAATCCTCCCCTAAACTTGTGATTCCTCTGCAAATCCACAAGTTTCTTGAATTAAACTTCCTCCTTGATGTTGGGGGGGATTCTTCAAAACACATATCTTATCAATCATGCAGTTCTCATCTTTCAAACTTATGAACTCTTCTGTATGCAACATTTCTATTTCTTCATTAGCTTTTTCTTTCAACTGAGCAGCTGTCCATCCTTCATTGGTGGTCTTTCTTCTTCTGCTTCAATCATGATACCATCAGTAGAAACTGATATTCTATCAGCAGAATAAATTTAAACTTTTGGCAGCAGCATAACATCCATATCTGCATTAAATTGAGTTTCTTTGACCTTATCATCATTTTTCCTCCCCTGTTTGGGAGAATCACCACCAAAATCATCACAATCAGATATAATTCAAAAGAACTTGAAGATTCCACTGTGTTTACTCTCCTCTTCCATAAAGTTTCTTTGTTGCAGCAATATATTCTTCAAGAGTATCCACCTTTTATGATAATTTGGTACACAGTTCCATCAATTCCTTAATTTGCAAACTACCCTCAGCACTTCCAGATGTGTTAACTTCTGGGAGAGGTGCATCATGGAGCATAGATTCAGTTTCTCCCCTGGTTGAACTAGGAAGTACTCCTGAACCACCCAATATTTCAATTTGGCTTAGGATTCCACCATCTGTATCCAATCCAAAAGGATGAGACACATTAGGTGTTGCCATGGTAGAGCTTTTAATGATGTTAACACTGTCATATCCTGCATCTACACATATTAAGGATTAGTTGCTAAGATCAACAGTGAAAAATTTACACTTTCAGTGGTAACTGTGAACCTGCAATGGTAAAAATCAACAGAATTTTCAAAGAGCAGTGGAAAGTAAAACATGTAAAATTAGCTGCTCTTATCATAGTTTTTAGCAAACTATCAGCTATCAACGGATTTGATATGTCTTTACCATGAGCCGTTTGCTATGGACTAGCCAACTCTTGATCACATGGATGTATGGTGAGTTGATAACCTAGTTTTTGGTAAACTATCAACCATAAATGGATTTGATAAGTCTTTACCAGTAGCCGTTTGCTCTGGACTAGTTGATTCTTATGTGGATTAGACATGGTGAATCAATAACCATTTGTTGTGTGTCTAGTTCACACACTCCAAACTCTATATCAGCATACAGTTCAATTCACATATCAAGCAATCTGATATCTCCGAATCATTTGCTTTATCAACCTGCATTTGTTAGTCCAAAACCAAGAAAATACAAGACAAAATATTTTCCTTTTAACAATAATGAATATGACTAACAAAACATACTATAACAGACAACTAAACATTGGAAACCCAAGCCATTACTGACTTGACTCTCCCTCTTGCATCAATATAAGTGTGTTTCTTTAAAACCATAGATGCCTTGTCACCTGTTATTGGTCTCCAAACCCATTGTGCTGTAACTTTCATGCCATTACCCTTAACATCTTTCTTTTGCCTATTAGTAGAAACTTTTGGCCTACCAGTGGGAACTGCTGGCTTAGCAGTTGAAACCTTAGGTTCCCATTTTTTATTTTGCCTAGCTGTTTTATTGAAAAAGGCATGTTTAACTGTTTGTGCTTGATTTGAAAATCTTGGTTTAGCACTTGGAACAGTTGGTTTTGGATATACAGTTTTGTTTTGTCTAGCAGGACAAAATTGTCTTGTGCCAGAGTTCAACATAAATGATCTAGGTATCATATTAACTTTAGAGTGAGTTTGATTTGAAACATATTTGTTCACTCTAGGTTGTTTGTTTCCAAATACCCTTGTATCCCTTGAAGTTACCTTTTTCCATGGGTTATGATCACAATAAGCAGCAAAGTGGTCAAAACTACCACATACAAAACAAGTTTTGTTTTGCATAACAAAATCACTGCCTAGCTGTTGAGATTTCATATTATTCCAATTTCTTTGGTTACCTCTAGGTTGTGACCTGTACATCTCAGCATACCTAGTAGTGGGCCTAGTGTAATTTGACTGTGTCCTAGGCTTCTCTTTGACTACTTCAGGAATACTTTTTCTAACCTCCACTTTAACATTCTCAGAAGTACTAGGTTTAGATACAACATGTAAACATTCATCTTTGAGAGATGAGTCACTAGCACTATCAAAAGTCTCAACCTCAACCTGAACCTTTTCTGTTTCAACTGGTTTAACAAATTTTGGTCCATAGGTCATAGGTAGATCCTGAAACTCTTCTAAACCTGTGTGAGCTAGGTCAATGCCAGGAGGTGCTGGAACACCTCTTAGAGGTGGTGGAACTGATTTGTATCCAAGACCTGATTTGGCTTTGCTCACAACTTGAGCTTCCCAAATTTTGGAAATACTCTTAGATTGGTGGTCTAGTGTTTGATTAGTTATCTGAATGTTCTCACTAGCCTTCTTAACTTTTTCAATCTCTTCCCTAAGAGCTTTATTCACTTCAACATAAAAATCTAAGTCTCTTTTTAAAACAGCAATGTCATCACTGAACTTAGATTCATTTGCCCTATAATGCACTAATTGTTTTTCTAAAACACCTAGGCCTCTTTTATGATTTGATAAATTATAATTAGTATGAGTTAATTCTATGTGTTGCTCATTAAATTGTGCTTTAAGTTTCTCATACTCTTTTAAGGCCTTACAAGATTTAGAACAAGCATTATTAATTTGTACCTCAGAGTCAGAGAAAGCCATTAGTGCAACCTTTGTAGACTCTGAATCATCTTCCTTAATCATAGAGCTCCAATCAAAGCTCACTCTGGTTTCTGTCTCCATTGTATCTTCTGAGTGAACTTTAGGGTCTTCTAAATCAAAATATCAAAGCCTTTCTCTGATACCACTTGTTGGATCGTGAACACCTTGAACTTGTGTTAATAATGATACTTTGAGTGATATCACTAAGTATGCGGAATCTACTTAATGATACTTAGAAGATTGATTGTAAATGAAACAGTTTTATGTATGAACAATGAATGTAACAAAACAAATAGCTCCAATATTATTAATGATAATAATACGAGTGATCTATGATATCACTAGGGTTACACCTTGAAGCTCTAAGAAAACGTATTAGAAAGATATATGACAACTGATATGAAACCCTAATCCTAGGATCTCCTTTTATAAGACACAAGGAGTCCTTTACAAGATAAGTATAATGATAAATAAATAAGATATTCTCAAGATCTTTTCTATACTTATCTATAACAGGTATAAACTAAGCAGTGGTAACTATATGCACTAGCAGTGGTAATGATGTTTCCACTGCTAGTGTATTCTTCCAGCAGTGGGAATAATGCTTCCACTGCTAGTGTATTCTTCCAGCAGTGGGAACTCCAACAGCATTAGTTTAATTCCCAACATATGTCATGCATCATATTTATTTTGTTCGATCATATATAGTTTCATATATAAATTTTATGTACGTATATAATTTTAGCAACACCAACGTGACTAGCCTCTATCTTGGAAGGCCTAGGAGTCACGTAGCACACACACTTCACGTTTATTCTCACGTTACATGCATCAATCAAATCATTTTTGAACCATGTTACACCGTATAAAATTTCACTAAACACTTAGAAAATAATTGCAAGTTTTCAAAATATATACCAAGTTCATACATGCTACAAACGCATCGTATAACTTTTTATTTCATATAACAAACGTACCATATTTTTCTACGTACTAATAGACCACCTAGAAAACTATTATTTTCGTTTATACAACTTATAAAAATAATCACGTTTTGACACCCTACTCGAGCCATTTTGAATCGACACAAACCGTATTTTTCAAATCAAAACTTAAATAAAAACTTTGTTTTGTCGAGTGGGCTTAACTAAGGCCCAATAAGACTTTATGTTTTAACAGCCCATTGGACCCATAAAATATATTTTTAGAATCATAAAGGAAGCCCAAGTTCAAGCCCAAAATAATTTTCATGCCCTCGCCTCTAAATTTTTAAATGGGCTTTTGTTTGGTTCAAAATAAGGCCCATAAGCTAAATAAATAAGCTTTTTATAAAATAAGCAGTTGAAATAAGCTTGAAATTAATAAAAGAAGCCACGGAAATTTTCATAAATTTTTTATAAACATTTTTGCAAATTTGGACTAAAAATGTAACACGACGACACCTATAGGGACTAAAAGTGAAAACTGTGAAAAGAAAGGACTAAAAATGTAGAAACAGAAAGTTAGGATAAAAATTGATAATATAGGATTGTTACAAGATTAGATTGTAATATTGGACATGTAGCGGACTATAATTGTAAAATATATATAAAAAGGACTAACGGTGTGACGCTAACGCCGTTAGTATAAAAAGTGTAAAATTGGAAAAAGGACAAGGACTACACATAATCTATTTGACATTCTCATTTTATTTTCTATTTTACGGCAACCATCACGTCATATGCATTTTTATTACGTTTTATATATATATTATTTATTTTTACGTTAATTATATATATAACGATATTTGAAAAGTTATATTTTTATTTACGATTAAAAAGGTAAAACTACGATGGATGTTTTAAATAAAGTATTTTAACATATCATGCATGACATAATATTTACACTGCACATCATCTATTCGTCATAACGAATAAATCTTATTCGTTATTCATTCGTATTTACCAAATAGTATTTGGTTATATTCTCTGATAAATTTATTTATCAGGTTCCATATCAACGACGTTTCCATAATCGTTCCCATAAATCTCGTTCTACTTTACTTTCCATCATTTCCAAATCAATCCAGGTGAGTCATAGCCCCATTTTCAATAATTGTTTTCAACTCATTGGGGGAGATACATGCTTACATATACTTTGATAACTTGATAAGTATATGAAATAAAATAAAATACATGATTCAAATCAATTTCCTAATTGATATTAAAATAATATAAATTGTGATCTAAAATATGTTAATGTTTCCAATGTGATTATTGTGATATGTGAAATATATATTTATTGAAGAATTTCTTGACTGAAATATTGATACTCATATGAAAATGTTCTCAATTCGATTATTGTGGTATGTGATATAAATGTGTTACTGGCGAAATATTCAAACTGAATTTGATACTCAAACGATGATATTTTTAAACTGAATTTCTGATACTCAAACGATGATATTTTCAAACTGAATTTTTGATACTCAAACGATGATATTTTCAAACTGAATTTTTGATACTCAACGATGATATTTTCAAAACTTAATTTCTGATACTCAAACGATGATATTTTCAAACTGAATTACTGATACTCAAACGATACTGTTTTCAAATTGATTTCTGTGATACGATACTTGATTTCATGATGTTATGCTAAATGAGCCCATTAGTCCTTGATATTGCCTAAGTTAGCTATAGCCATGAAGCCCCTCTATCATGAGCCATTAATCACTGTAATGTGAGCGCGAATATAGTGAACAGATTCGAAACCTGTTTTGGATTGACCTCCGATCCCACTAATGCTTGACGGAATACCAATTGCAATTGGTTAGTCGCATTAGTCGTGATACACTATATTTGAGTAAAAATAGGAATTGGCAAATCACCTATTACACGAGGGCAAAATCTATCATTGATTTGATAGAACACCCCTTCTCTTAACGTCTTGCGTGTCATGAGGCTTGGTGCAATATCTATAAAGGAAAGATATATGTATGCAACATATATTTAGATACAGCTGTATAGGTTTGACCATACGTGAATTGTATATCTGATTGATTTAGTATCATGAGTTTCCAGCTCATGTTAAGATTATTGATTCTTTATTGAATGTGATTGAATATTTATATGATTTATTTGTGAATATACTCGATAATTGTTTCATTACTGTTTATATTTTATCAATACTAAATATTCTTGAAATCTAACAAAATAAAGAGTTTTTCCTAAAACTCTATGAACTCACCAACCTTTGTGTTGACACTTTTAAGCATGTGTATCTCAGGTAATTTAAAGGTGCAGGACAAGACACGGAGTGGGCATTTATTACTCTGATAAATTAAAATGGTGTAAAAATCAAATTTGTCATTTTTACAAGTCTTTATATCTTTTCATAAGATTTTAAATCAAATGGTTCATCTTTTATCAAAATTATTATTTAAATGACAAATAACTTTCAAAACGTTTCTTTTAAACCAATTTATGTGGTTAAAACTTCGATCCTCACCGTAACACCCAAATTACTTTTCCGCTGCGACAAACTTAAAAATGGGGGTGTTACACATGCCGCGAATTCCAACGAACTTTGATGAGCGCAATACGACTTCTCTTAAGTCGTTTAATCTCTCGATCCAAAATCTCAATCGGCTCTTCCACAAAATTCAAACTTTCATCCACACGAATATCCTTAATTGGTATAATCGGCGTTTCATCCGAAAGACACTTCTTCAAATTGCTAACATGAAACACATCATGAACTTTACTTAATTCCGGTGGTAATTCCAACCGATAAGCCACGGGCCCAATTCTTTCCAAAATAAGAAATGGTCCAATGTAGCGGGGATTAAGTTTCCCACGTTTCCCAAAACGTATTACACCCTTCCAAGGCAAGACTTTCAGCATCACTTTGTCTCCAACCTGGAATTCTAGGGGTTTACGTCTCTGATCGGCGTAACTTTTCTGCCTATCTCTAGCTGCTTGTAGTCGATCACGAATTTGAGCCACTCTCTCAATAGTCTCCAAAATAAGCTCAGGGCCTGTGAGTTGGCTATCTCCAACTTCAGCCCAACCAATAGGCGAACGATTTACGACCATATAAAGCTTCAAATGGTGCAGCTTTAAGACTTGTGTGGTAGCTATTATTATAGGAGAACTCCGCAAGGGGTAGATATTTCTCCCAGCCTTTACCAAAGTCTATTATGCATGCACGAAGCATATCCTCCAAAGTCTGAATAGTTCTCTCACTTTGACCATCGATTTGGGGGTGATATGCAGTACTCATATCAAGTCTCGTCCCCAAAGCGGTTTGAAGTGATCGCCACAATGCTGACGTAAAGCGGCTGTCACGATCAGAAATAATCGATATCGGAACTCCATGACGAGAAACAATCTCCTTCACATACAACCTCGCAAGTTTTTCAACACTATCATCTTCACTAATTGCCAGGAAATGAGCAGACTTAGTTAAACGATCCACAATTACCCAGATAGTGTCACAACCGCTAGCTGTCTTTGGTAATTTGGTAATAAAGTCCATTGTAATCCGCTCCCATTTCCAAACTGGGAGTTCTGGCTGCGTCAATAATCCTGACGGTCGTTGATGTTCGGCATTAACCTTAGAGCAAGTTAAACACTTACTAACGTACAATGCTATATCTGCCTTCATATTTGGCCACCAATATAACCTTTTCAAATCCTGGTACATCTTGTCAGATCCGGGATGAATAGAGTATCTTGACTTATGCGACTCATGCATAATCAACTCTCGAATTCCTCCATACAATGGTACCCAACTTCGCTCTCCAAAACATAATACTCCATCAGAACGCCTAACAAATCCCTTCTCATTTTCTGCCATCCCAAATATGTTCTCAGCAGGTCGATTTTCTGATTTCAAC
This sequence comes from Artemisia argyi, assembly GCA_030686995.1. Taxonomy (NCBI): domain Eukaryota; kingdom Viridiplantae; phylum Streptophyta; class Magnoliopsida; order Asterales; family Asteraceae; genus Artemisia; species Artemisia argyi. Next base: position 128,004,600 of record CM060699.1, read on the forward strand.
GCTTCCGTTTGAGCTTCTAATATTTGAGACGGTAATGGCGATACGATAGTCATTCCTAATGACTTAACTCGTAACGGTGGTATTCTCTCCTTTCGGCTAAGAGCATCGGCAACAACGTTTGCTTTACCAGGATGGTAACGAATTTCACAATCATAGTCGCTTAGCAACTCGATCCAACGTCGTTGTCTCATGTTGAGCTCTTTTTGATTCAAGATGTGTTGTAGGCTTTTGTGGTCAGTAAACAACACAATTGGTTCCGTACAAGTAATGTCTCCATATCCTTAAGGCAAAAACCACAACACCTAATTCCAAATCATGGGTGGTGTAGTTCTTCTCGTGCTTCTTGAGCTGTCGGGAAGCATAAGCTATCACCTTCTCTCGTTGCATTAACACAGCTCCTAAACCTTTATGAGAAGCATCACAATAGACGACGAAGTCCTCGTTACCTTCAGGTAACGCTAAGATAGGAGCACTACACAACATCTCCTTAAGTAATTGAAATGCTTCCTCTTCCTTATCTCCCCATTCTTACTTAACACTCTTTTGAGTCAATTTGGTCAACGGTTTTGATATCTTCAAAAATCCCTCAATGGATCTTCGGTAATAACCGGCTAAACCCAAAAATTGACAAACTTCTGTTGGGGTCGTTGGTGCAGCCCAATCTTTAATTGCTTCAATCATAGCAGGATCTACATGAACTCCTTGTCTATCAATCACATGACCCAGAAATTGTACCGTCGAAATCCAAAATTCACATTTAGAAAACTTGGCATACAGTTTCTCTTTCCTGAGCAATTCTAAGATAAGTCGTAGATGCTCCTCATGCTCCTTCTCACTCTTCGAATAAATTAGAATGTCATCGATAAACACAATCACGAACTTATCTAAGTAAGGCTTACACACCCGATTCATGAGATCCATGAATACCGCCGGTGCGTTAGTCAACCCAAACGGCATCACCTAAAACTTGTAATGCCCGTAACGGGTTCTGAAAGCCGTTTTCATAATATCTTCCTCGCGAACTCGAAGCTAATGATATCCTGATCTCAAATCGATCTTCGAATACACACTCGATCCTTGAAGCTGATCGAACAAATCGTCGATCCTCGGTAACGGGTATCTATTCTTCACCGTTAACTTGTTCAACTCTCGATAATCAATACACATACGAAATGATCCATCCTTCTTCTTCACAAATAAGACCGGGGCTCCCCAAGGCGAAGAACTTGGTCTTATAAATCCTTTTTCGGCTAACTCTGCTAATTGTTTCGAAAACTCTTCCAGTTCAGTAGGTGCAAGACGATAAGGCGCTCGTGCCACGGGTGCAGCACCAGGTATCAACTCAATTTGAAACTCTACTTGTCTAGTAGGCGGGATTCCCGGCAAATCATCGGGAAACACATCCGAAAAATCACGAACTATAGCCACATCTCCAATGCATCTCTCCTTCTTCTCCTTCCCTCCTTTCTCAGAAATTTGAGCTAAGAAAATGAAACATCCTTTTTCCATTAGCTTCGGCAATTTAGTGCAAGATATGATCGCTAATCTAGATGGGCCTCTCAATTCCTTTCGATCTCCTGGTATGTTCAGAATCTCTTTGCCATAAGGCACACGCACGATCTTCTCATCGCAAAGTATGTGAGCACGATACTTCGACAACCAATCCATTCCAATAATAACATCAAAACTTCCTAACGTGACGGGTAGAAGATCTATGTTGAAAGGACGATTCAGAAAGTTTAACGTGCAACCGCGAATGATAGTCCTAATCCTTTCTATGTCATTAGCTAACTCTACATCATAACCAATTCCTAAGGCCATTGGGGGTTTCTCTAGTAAGGGTGAAAACTTAGTGGACACAAAACTCTTATCGGCACCAGTATCAAATAGTATGGAAGCATAACGATTATTGAGAAGGAACGTACCAGTAACGACGTTCGGATCTTCTCCTCTCTCGTTCCCAAGTGCATACACTCTTCCATGAGCAGCTCCAGCTTCCACACATTGGTCCTCATTATCTTGTCGTCCACGGTTTCCTCCAGCTCCACGGTTTCCATGATTGTACCCATTACCACCCGATCCTTGATTTCCTCGGTTCCATGATTCCCTACACCCATTCCTATAATGTCCCTTCTTTCCACATCCATAACAAGTAACATTTGCCTTACTCATAGTTTCAGGAGTAGCTTGAACCATAGCAAGTGGTCGAGCTCTACAATCCTTAGCCATGTGTCCCATCTTAGAGCAATTCTTGCACATCACAGTACATCGTCCAGAATGATTCTTATAACATCAGTTACACTTGGGTGCATCTCCATTGTAGTTCTTCTTGTCTCCATCTCCCATAGCATAAGCTCTAGTAGTTGTTTGTCGCTTGTTTCGACGATCATTACCCTTAGAATGATTGTCCCTCTTCCTCTTTCCATTCTTGTCTTTCTCAGCTTCTTCCAATACCAACGAGTCCATCAATTGTTGAGCGATAGTGATAGCCTCATGAATGTTTGCAGGCTTAGCAGAAATCACATCGTTCCTTGTAGCTACCGGCAACCCATCGGTATACCTCTCAATCCTTTGCGTCTCAGTCCTAACCATATTCGGAAAAAGCAAGGCTAACTCTCGATAACGGCGATTGTAAGTTGCCATATCGGTACCCTTCACCTTAATATTCCAGAACTCAATCTCCGGCTTCTTAACCTCATTCCTTGGGTAGTAAGTCTGAATCAGCAAAGACTTAAATTGCTCCCAAGTCATAGCATAAGCCACATCACTCCCAACCGAATTACGGGAATTGTTCCACCAAGTTAAAGCTTCATCCTTGAAGGTAAAAGAAGCAAACTTTACATTCGCATTCTCCGCACAACCACTGACATTAAACACTGACTCAGTCTTCTCTATCCACCTGACCAAGTAGACCACTCCTTCAGTTCCACCAAACTCAATAGGTCCACAAATTTTAAACTCCTTGTAGTTACATCTATCAGCACGAACAGGTGGAAATGTTCCAGCAGAATTGTTGGAATGATTTGACTCAGCTAGTAGTTCAGCAACTCGTTGCTCCACAAGTTGATTGATCATTGCTTGATCCACAGTAGGTGCGTTAAGTGGAACATGATCATTGTCTCCCTGAACATCAACATTTTGATTCCTGTTCTTGCGATTTGTAGTGTCCAGGTTATCAGGAGTAGGGGTTTCAACATTCCGAGTAGGACGACATCCTCGCCGACCAGGGGTAGTCGTTGCTGGACCAGTTCTGGTAGCTCTAACAGGGTTTCGTCGTGGGGCCATTGATCTAAAACATCATACAAGGTTCATGAGTCTCCGATAGAACTTATCATATGCTCAACAAGAATTAGATCAACGAAGCCAAATCATGGAAAGAATATCAACAATACACCACAAGACATCAATAAGGCGAATAGGAACTCAATTTCCACAATATCCAAAAACCACATAATACCATATACTAATAGCCATCAACCATACAATAAAGATCCAACATCGTTCCAACTACCAAAATACACAAAAGATAATAATCGTTCCAAACGAGATGAATACTGAATGGAAAATACATCAAAATATGATAAATAGCTTTTCTAACCGAACACTCTTCGGTGTAGAAAGCAACAAGACAACATAACTCAAACATCTAGCCACGCTGCTGGCGGAGGTTCCTCAACTCCTGCCTCAAGCCATCAAGCTCTCTCTATAGTGATCCTAACTCCACACTATGGGTGTCGCTGTCTCTCTTGAGGTCGGCCACCTCCTTCTCTAGCTCGGTATTCCTCTGCCATAACTTGCGATCGGCCTCTCGAGCTGTGATAAAACCTCGCTGTAAACCCTCAATATGCTCATGAATCTCCATTAAACCTCTCCTCATCTCAGTCGTCCTGCCCACAACCACAATCATATCAACCCTCAGATCCGCGATAAACTCTCCAATAACCATCTCAAGTCGATCAGATAACCGCGAGATCCTCTCGCCCTGTGCAGTAATCTGAGCCCACATCCTACCAGTCTCACCTAACTCTGCATACTCAGCAGAAACCTCAGAAGGTGCATCCGACTCAACGGGACTACCAGGTGGTAACTCAAACAGAAATGGATGATCAGGTGAAACAGGCTCTATCGGATGTATAGGTGAATCAGGCTCCTCAGCCTGAGCTGGCGGCACTAATAAATCATCATCATCAAGCATCTCCTCCTCCTGAGGGTCATCCTCCTCCCCAGGGTCATCATCACCCTGCTCAGCCTCCTGAGGGTCATCCTCCTCATCCTCACCCTCGTACTCCTCCTCCTCCTCATCGAAAGAGTACGTCATCAATCATCGTCTCCTAACAGGTGAACCATGTGGTGAAGGGGTAGGTGATCTAGGACGACGACGCAATGATGTAGGTGGTGTATCTGACACAGCCTGAGCTAGCGGCACTAACAAATCATCATCATCAGGCATCTCCTCCTCCTGAGGGTCATCCTCCTCTTCAGGGTCATCATCACCCTGCTCAGCCTCCTGAGGGTCATCCTCCTCATCCTCTCCCTCGTACTCCTCCTCCTCCTCATCGGAAGAGTACGTCATCAATCATCGTCTCCTAACAGGTGAACCATGTGGTGAAGGGGTAGGTGATCTTGGACGACGACGCAATGATGTAGGTGGTGCATCTGACAGCAGAGTGTGAGCATCCAAATGTAAAGATGGTGAAGTAAGGCGTACCGACATACGTGTCGTAGCTCGGTGGGCAAAACGTGGAGCCACACGAGCCAAAGCCTGATGAAGAGTAAGCTGCCTCGATGTACCAGGGAGCCCTAGAGGAGATGAGGGTCCTTGCGTAGATGCAACAGGCGGTGCAGAAGTAGAAGCTGTCGGTGACACAATAGCTGAATGCATGACAACCCTGTAAGGATCATCAGGAGCCATGGTGATCTGTGCTAGGCCTACAGGTGTAGTAAGAATATCCTCAACAACGTCAAACGTACGGGAGGCCATAGTCTGTGACAATGGCGTAGGGTAGGTGTAAGTGTTTCAAAACAAATAAACCGCGAACTCAAAATACCATATCAAAAATCATCATATAATTTCAAATCATATATATCAAGAAAGATTTAAAATACCGCATTACTAAAATCATTCATAAAATAATTAAGCCATATAATTCCTCAAAACGCCATCATATCACTAAATCAATAAATCTCAAATCCTTAAATCATCTCAAGAATTACATATCTAATAATCATCTCAATATACCTCAATAATAAAAATGATGCTTCGGCTTGGCGGGCTGGCGGGCAATGGTCGAAGATCATTTTCTATAAAAATCGGTTATAGTTTAGGTGTCTATTTACCTAGTTCTCTATAACCCTGGCTCTGATACCAATCTGTAACACCCCAAAATTTGGTACATCAGAAGACTCAACAAGTTTTCGGGGTACTACGGGGATTGGTATCCATTCAAAGTATGAAAGAACGAGATAAAGTAAACATAAGAAAAACAAAACCAAAACGGGTTTTAACGTTTACATTTATCCCAAAATCATCCAAAGTCAGGCCCAAAAGAAGTAAATATAGGTCCACAATTATTTATCAGAGTTTCAGAAAATAGATCCATAAACCAGGTGCCATTGCCAAGCCTCCAATCCAAGCATCCAAGGGCATCACTTAATTACCTGAGAAAACGCGCTAAAAGTCAGCTTTCGCTGGTGAGATCATAGGTTTAAATTCATAATTCAATATAGTGGACATATACGCAAAACGCTTGCTAGCTAGACTAGGCCTCAATCGTCCAACCAAATCGAATCAACCCTATAGGTGCACACTATAGTCCAATAACCAAATCAAATCAAATCAATCTGTATGCGTAAGGATACGACATACCCAACATGCGTAAGGATACGACATGCTCAACTTACCTAGATCTAGTCTAGGCCTCGTTGTATAGCTTACCTAGTTCTTGACTAGGCCTCGCTCCATAACCAATTCAATAGCTTACCTAGTTCGGGACTAGGCCTCGCTCTATAACTAAATCAATAGCTTACCTAGTTCGGGACTAGGCCTTACTCTATAACCAAATCAATAGCTTACCTAGTTCGGGACTAGGCCTCGCTCTATAACCAAATCAATAGCTTACCTAGTTCGGGACTTGGCATCGCTAAATCCTACCTAGTTCTATAAGCATAGCAAGTTTTGAAATCAAAAAGCGATAATAGTCCACATAAAACATTTGCACGTTTCTCACCCCAAGTATTGAAAACAAAGTTCAAGAGTAAAAGTGAGGCTATGACTCACCTCAAGTCCAGAAAATCCTCAAAAGAAATCGATAGATGAAAGACGTAAGCAAACTCAAGTAACGGCAACTACAGACTCGGCACTTCCTAACAATATCAAACGCGTTCAGAAATCATTTCCTCAAAATCAAATATTCCCATTCCCGAACATATTCCATTTAACTTTCCAAAAATATCCATTTCTCAAATTATCTTCATATATTAATTTGAAATTTGACGTTTGGTATCCATATGGGTGGAGGGTCGACACAACTCAAACCAAGAAGCCACAACGAACGAAATAATAAACTATCTATAGGTCTAATATTAGCCCAATATATTATTTAAATAAATCATCGAAGATTATCAAATCCGTCGATTTGGTAATCCCCCATATTTATTTACGTAATACATCGCTCCAAGATTATACCCAACCTAAATCACATTGCACAAAGAATACTATATGGTATATATCGTAATCCAATAAATTCTCTATATATATTCGTCAATTTAGCCAACTCCACGAGATATATAGTAATTTATTATCCTAATACATGTACCACAACCTATGGGCGTCGTAGGATACGATGCCAATTAATATACTCATTTTCTATAGCTAAATAAACCCTATTTAACCCGCCGATTAAATAAGTTACGTAGTTATAGAAAACGGATATACTAATCGTCATATATCCGTGACAATACAAAAGTCACATAATAAAGCCCACTTGGACTTAAGTAACCACAACTCGTATAACTCGATAAGTTTACCAAAGTTATAAAAGTCATCATGTTTTTATTTATTACTTACCCGACGTATTAGTTCTCGACATTATTTATAGTTATTATTTATAATAATACCCCGACATTTATTGCACTATTCGCATAGTATAATAATTATCGTTATATTATTATAACATTTACTCGTTATCGTTTTATTATTAGTATACGCATATATATATATATATATATATATATATATATATATATATATATATATATATATATATATATATATATATATATATGTTCGTTTATCACGTCAATATACGTATATAAACGATTATATTATCAATAATATTATTACGAGTATTATTTTTAATGTTTGATTTTAAATATTTATCGAGTGATAAGAATTTGGTAACATGTCCGAGTCATCACTCTCGGCTCATAGTCCAAGTCCAAAAATAATAACCAAGTCATGAATAAATAAACAACTCCGTCCAAATCAATCCCAAATCCACGTGCTACAACATGAGGGTCCGACTACGGCACCCGACTAATCCTATCTCCATCATTCTAAGTGACCGTCTCACAATCGGTCCCCAAATACTCTTTTCATCAACACATCTCCAAAATATACCATAAGTCCATATCAACTCGGCTCCAAAGTAACGACAATAATATCAAAATACCAAAAGCAAAATACCACAACAGCAACAATAATAGCAACAAGAAGAACATCAGGAAACCAATTAAGACTACCAAATAATACATGTTATCCGGGTCGACTACCAAGTCAAACCACTAGTCCAAGGACTCCCTTGGAGTCACGGCTCAAACATGAACCACAAAAAGTCATACCCGAGACCATCATGGTCTCGGCTAGCTCTCCCGAGCTCGACACAACTCCAAACCGACCCCAAGGGTCGTGGTATCAATCAAACAACCACAACATCAAATAAACCTTGGCCAAAAATCAACTATAACCAAGAATCTCATCACCAAAACCCTCGACATCATCTATACACAAGACCAAGAATCAAAAACTCCACAAAAGTTCAAGAAAGACACAAGCCGAGAGCATGGAGCTCTCGGTTTCACCTCGACCTCCTCCAAAAACATGAAACCCGGATACCAAACACTTGATACATCACATTTTATTCAAAGACCCATTTATATATCATGGTTTATTCCACAACCCGAACGAAAATCTTTAAATTCGTGACCCTTGGTCACATTTTCATCAAAAATTCGAGTGAAAACTCGCCTCACCTTTGATTCACAAGACCCAAAACGTGACAACTTCCAAAAACAAGAAGATGGTGACGACTTTAGTGATTATACGAAGTGTTTTAAGGGTATAAGGGGCGCGTGTGGTGGTAGATCGGAAAGGGAATGAGATAAGGAGTTGATTGGTGGTGGTGGTGTGATCGTGGGAGTGGCGGTGTGGTGGTGGCAGCCGGAGTTAGGGGGTGGCGGCTAGGGTTTTGTGAGGTTGGAATGATATATTGAGAGAGAGAGATGAGAGTTGGTGTGGTTGTGGTTGTGTTTGTGTTTGTGCCAGGCAAAAAGACCACAAGGACGATTTTTGTATCACTCTTACAAGAGAAAAAAAAAAAAGAAATGATAATAATAATAATATTAATAGTAGGGGTAAGGTAACTAGGTGTAAGATACACGGACCAAAACCCGTAACTTTTCAAAAAGATCTCAACATACTCAAACCGAGCTCGATTCCCAATAATTTAAAAATCTCACGATACGTTCCAAAATATAAATATCCGAACCAATATTAAAATAATTAAAATTGTTTGGTTGTCCTAGTGCCGGAGTCAATGTAGTGCCAAATAATGATCTCAAAAGTAAATCATCACGAATGATTCGAACCAAATCATTAATAATAATCAAATTCCATAAATAACGTACGATTAAAAATCACATTCCAACGTTCATAAAATATCTCGTCACAATAAACTTTTCAAATATTCCAAAATTATAAATTTTAAAGTAATGCGGGTTTTTAAAACGGCTTCCTAATTTGCGAGTTGTCACAGTCAATGGGAATGAGAGCGAATTATATCGATTATATGAACCTCTCTCTCAATTCTATAAACTTTTACAAATCTGGAAGGATAGAAGATGATTTAACACACCGTATACAAGCACGCTGGTTAAAGTGGAGAGCAGCCACATGAATTCTTTATGACAAGAACGTTCCTCTAAAGGTGAAAGGAAAATTTTATAAGGTGGCGATTCGACCAGCTATGTTGTATGGGTTAGAGTGTTGTCAGTTAATGAAGACTCAAGAAAATAGGATAGAACTGGCATAATTGAGGATGCTAAGGTAAAATTGTGGTAAAACTATGTTAGACATGATCCTGAATAGAGTTTTTCGAACAGAACTCCAAGTTGCGATTATAATCAACAAGATGAGAGAATGACGATTGAGATGGTTTGAGTATGTCAAGAGTAGACCATTGTCACATAGTGGAGTCCATTAATGTCAATGGCTTGAGGATAAGGGGTTAGACCAAAGCTCAGGTGATAGGACAAAAGCTTGACTTGAAGGAGCTCTTATTGTCCGAGGACATGGCCTCTAATAGTAACACGTGAAGAACTGGGATTATGTAGATGAGTAGGGCGCATAGTGAAGTGATGCATAGTAACTTCGTGAGAGTAGTTTATCACCCCTAGGTATGGAGTCACATTTCTTTTCTTGTCTTGCAACACCCCTGTACGAACTTTTATATTTGGCATATGCCCATTTAGCATTTTATGAGATCATGCCGGTAGGATTTCATGCTTTTATGCTTTTCGGCTTATGTATGTTCGTTTAACTTTATTCCTTATATGTTTCTATGATTGTATCCCATAGATGGCTATATGGATTTTATGCGTGTTTTATTTTTACACTTATATTGTTTTATCTTCTTATGTGTTGTCTTTTTGAAATATGATTTTTATGTGCTCTTAGTGTCATATTTTTCATATATATGATTGCATGCTCTCATGTTTCTATGTAGATATGTATTTATGTCTTTGCACGCTTGTATGTTTTTGTTTTATATGCTTTCTTTTGTGTCATTGTCATTTCCATTCTCACACGCACCACAAATAAAGTCTATTTGCTTGCATGCACGCATACAGTCTTTTTACCATCGGGTAGAGGTGTGACTGTCTACATCTAAGTTTCACATACTTCGCTCTGGCGAGATTAAGTATTGTTGTTAGTTCTCGTGTCAACGCTTGTGATTGTGCATACTATAGTAAACGAAACAGCTTAGCAAATGAAAAGAACACTCTTTTGACTATCTTTGTACGTAAACATTCAAAATAAAAACGATAAAAAAAAGACTTGATAGTTGTTGAGAATTGACTTGAAGTCTTCTATCAGTATTCATACATTCACATTGTAGATGCTTTATTATCTGTACATATATTCTTCAATTATATAGAGGCTACCATAGTACCATTGTTAGTTTTAGTTCATAGGAATGGTTGCTTCGGCACATTCCACCTGATATTAGCAAATATAACATGTCTGTCAAGTTTCATGCTTTTGTTGTCACCATAACCATATTATCCGAGTTACCAACTTCTTGTTATGGATTAAGTAGAGGGTCATCTCTCAACATTGAAAACAAAAATGACATTCTGATTTCGCCAAATGGGCTTTTCACAGCCGGTTTTCATCCAGTTGGAGAGAATGCTTATGGCTTTGCAGTATGGTTTTCTGAGCAAGTAGCAACAACTGGGAGTCGAACCGTGGTTTGGATGGCTAACCGAGATGAACCCATAAATGGAAAGCATTCAAAACTGTCCTTAGAGGAAGATGGAAATCTTGTTTTGGTAGATGCGGGTACAAGAGTTATTTGGTCAACTAATACAAGGTCAACCTCTCCTTTAGTCCTAGTCCAATTACAACTCAATAACACAGGTAATGACACACACTCTCTCTCTCTCTAGCTCTCTGTTTTTATATACACAGCGGAATTCATAATATTATAACAGTACAACTTGTCACAGCGAGTTTTGATCTGTAAAATATAGTTTTAAATTTATAACAAGGAAAAATGTAGATTAGCTTATGCATAGTATTGATCGTATACCCTATCGTGTATAGTATAGTTCCGATAAGTCCCAGATCAAATACACGAAAGTAAAGTAAATTATCAAGTTTAGTATTAGAATTATTTATGAGTTGAAATGAGAGTTTGTAACAAAAATTATAGTTTGCTTAAGCAGGTGATCGACAAAGAACTATGAAACTCACTTTGCTAGTGGCAGAAAGTATATGTAAAACAATGTGTTTTACATCAAATAAAGGAAAAAAGAAAAACCAATTTTTACAAAATTCTGACAAACTCTTCAAGCATGTAAAAGAATAGTTTTAGACGTTTTTTTGTTACTAAAGAAAAATGGAACTTTGCCGATCTACATAGTAAGTCAACTAGACATGTGTTAAATGCATATGTGTCGGATAGGAAATCTCATGCAATCTTTGAATTTTAAGCTTTCTCGTTTTCACATTGTAATATATATGGCTATGCAAGTTGGTCTATAAAAGCAACACAAAATGATGTAGCAAGATGTACCAGTAGCTTACAAAGACTTACAAAAGAAAGATTTTAAGTTTTAAGTTTTGGAGTATTATTCTTAATCCTACCATGCATTTTGTCTCCTAAAATAAAGTTGTAATGTTTTGTGAGTCTCCAAAGTTTATATTTGATCAGTATGATATCCGTTTCCACAAGCCTTTAATATTTCCATCAAAATATTTTGTGAGCAAGTCTAGATCTCATATATCCAAGAGTATATACCTTCTCAATGTTCATTTTTCAGTCAACTGTTAATCCACATATACATCTTTTATTTAAATACTAGACAAATATCCGCGCACCACGACAATGTATAGTCGCACATAATTAAACTTGCGAACTTGTGATTTTGGTATAACCCTTGATGCAACCGTTTTTATTTATTTATATATTATTTTTTCTTAGTTTTTTATAATTGATTGAAACGGTTGCAACCGTGTGACTCTAGACGAATACCCACGAAAACAGCATTTTGTAAGCCAATTGACAAAGAAATATATGATGTTAATATTATGGTGCAAGACTTAATTTTGCAGTCATATTATGTTTGTAAAATTCAATTATTTGTCGCTCAAAAAGTTCACAACAATGTGTTTGTAAGTTTAAATTCATTGTCAAAGTACTCATTATTAAAAAAGGGTAAGATTTATTTAAGTTATTTAGTTTGAGTTGTATTAAAAAGGTCTCAAAGTTTCCATTAATAAAATGTCTCTGTTGCATTTAAGACTCGTGTAAGTTAATTATTTTACAGGGTATTTTGAGATGCCAAAAGTTATTTATAGATCTAACTTTTATCATAGAACCCATCAAACAATTTTAACCACTCATTTTTTTTTATCAAAATAAAAAAATAAACTTCCACCCTTTTTTTAAAACTTAAATATTTCGCAATCCGTAAATCGTCAAGTTACAAAAAAAATACCATCGCGGCGAGAATTAAAATCATATATGATTCGTAAGAATCATATATGATTCGATTTTAACAAATCATATATGATTCTTACGAATCATATATGATTCTTAAGAAATCATATATGATTCGTAAGAATCATATATGATTCGTAAGAATCGAATCATATATGATTTTTTACGAATCATATATGATTCTTTCTGGGTGGAAACTAAAAAAAAAGTTCGTCGAAAGTATATAACAATGCATATCAATAGAAAGATCATTTAATTCTCGTCGCGATGGTATTTTTTTTTTTTGTAGCTTGAAGATTTACCGTTTGCAAGATATGTTGTTTTAAAAAAAATGTGGAAAATATAAATGGTTGGATATGATTGGTTGATAGGTTCTATGGCATGTATGGGTTCTTCATGGATCTCAACTCATTTTGAGATTAACTTTACTCCTTTTTAAAAGATTTTAAGTTTTTAAGAATATGCAAATTTGCTTTGTAATTGGTCTTAATATTTTTATCCTTCCAGACCAGTAATACCAATACTCATAAATCTATTCACGAATCAATGTTACAGGTAACCTTGTGCTCCATGAATTAGGACAACCTATTTGGCAAAGCTTTGATCATCCAACAGATACACTTCTTCCAAATCAACCCTTCACTAAAAACACACAACTTGTTTCTTCAAGAAGTTCTTCTAATTACTCTTCAGGTTTCTATAGGCTCTTTTTCGATTATGATAGTATTCTTCGACTACTTTATGACGCTCGAGAAACAACTTCGTTATACTGGCCTGATCCCAGATTACTATCATACGAAGTTGGAAGATATCAATATAATGATGGAAGGATAGCAATCCTTGATTCTAATGGTCAGTTCATCTCATCAGACGGTTTCAAATTAGTATCGGCTGATTATGGGACAGTTTGCCAAAGAATCATGAAGATTGACACTGACGGTAATCTAAGACTATACAGTCTGGTTCATCATGAAAATGTAATGAAATGGGAAATTCAATGGCAAGCGGTGTCTCAATCTTGTAAGATCCATGGTACTTGTGGACCAAACAGTCTCTGTACTTATTCTCCAAAAAAATTTAGGAAATGCAGTTGCTTACATGGGTATAAGATGGTCAATTCCGAAGATTGGAGTTATGGGTGTGAGCCTGATTTCAAGCTATGCACACAAAATGACTGCGATTTCATACAGCTACATAACACAGAATTTTATGGCTACGATATTCGGCTGCTCATAAATAGAACGGTTGACTCTTGCAAGAAGGATTGCTTGCAGGATAGCACTTGCACGGGGTTCCAATACAATTGGAATGATGATCTGTTAGGATTTGGTTGCTTCACTAAGAGTTCCTTGCAAAATGGGTATCAAATGGGGGTAGACAATTCAGTGTTTATAAAAGTACCAAAGACTTTGGTGCCATTCTATAATGATAAATTCACAAGTCAATCAAGCTTTATTTGTCCACACCAAGTGGTGACGCCGATAATAAGGTCTTATGAAGATAAAAATGATCACAAGCAACTTGGACTCCTGCTAGTATTTGGATGCATGATTGGGTTTATTGAGATTATTTGCGTCGTAAGTTTTTGGTACTGTACGAGTAAACGCTCATCTATAACTGAGCAAAATTTTCAACCAGTTGCTACAGGTTTCAGAAAGTTCACATATAGTGATCTGAAAAAGGCATCACATAATTTCAGTGAAGAAATAGGGAGAGGTGGAGCTTGTGTAGTGTATAAAGGCAGGCTATCAGACAACAGGATTGCAGCAATCAAGAGGCTCAAAAACACTAATAACCAAGGGGAAGCTGAATTTCAAGCTGAGGTAAGCATGATTGGGAGGGTAAACCATATGAACCTCATAGAGATGTGGGGCTATTGTGCAGAAGGGAAGCATAGGCTTATTGTATACGAGTATATGGAGAATGGATCTTTGGCTAACAACTTGGGAATTGGTAAACTTGATTGGGCAACAAGGTTTAATATTGCAAAGGGTACTGCTAAAGGACTAGCTTATTTACATGAAGACTGCTTGGAGTGGGTTCTACATTGTGATGTGAAACCCCATAACATATTGTTGGACGCTAATTACATTCCTAAGGTTGCTGACTTCGGTCTTTCGAAACTGTTTGATAGATGTGATAGCGTCCAATGGAACTTCTCCGTGATGCGAGGGACACGTGGATACATGGCTCCTGAATGGGTGCTTAACTATCCAATCACTTCAAAAGTTGATGTATTTAGCTATGGGGTAGTCATGTTGGAGATGATAACAGGAAGGAGTCCAGCACGCATGCATCAAGCAGATGACGGAAATTGTAAGACTAAGCATGGGGTAATTAATTGGGTAAGAGATAAGATTCATGAGTTTGATGGAAGCCGAAAAGAATCATGGGTTGATAAGATCGTGGATCCTTCAATAAGCAGTGAATATGATCGGGGCACAATGGAAAATTTGGTTAAAATTGCACTACAATGTGCCGAGGAAGATAGGGAGGCAAGACCCTCAATGAGCCAGGTGGTTGATATGCTTATACATCTATGACAGATGACAAATCCCACTGTGTTATGTTACTTTCGTAATGTGTCAACAGACTCTGCTGGTTATATCTACAGTTTTGTCCATGATGTCTTGTTGGTAACAAAACAGAAAACGTTGATCTTGTAATTTGTGGATCGAGCAAATTATTTATGTTTAGTCTTGTATGGTAAGGAAAAACTATATGTAACTATTGTCTTATAGTTTAATTTTAGAGAAAATTTGGTCCAGTTTTCACTTTGAAAAATAAAAAATAAATAAAAAATAAAAAATATATATATATATAAGAAAAAAAAAAAAAAAAAGAGCGACTTATAGACCGTACAACTTTACTGAAAACTTGACACACGTGTCCAAAGTTGTGACCTACTTTTTTTTCAATAACTAATAAAAAGTGAGACTCACGGTTGACTTTGAAATTAAAAAAATTAAAAAATAAAATTAAAAAAATAAAAATAAAAAATAAGGCCTATATATGACTTTTTTAATAAGACAAACTGGTTTAGCGAAACATAACTTTGGTCGCACACACTACAACAATAGTCAAATTCTACACATCTTTAAGCATATAAGTACACACTTGTAAATGTTTAATATATTGAACACAGTTTCTTTAGTGTGTAGAGAAATGTTGCATGAATAATATTTTAATTTAACATTTGCAAATATGAACAAAATAGTTAAATGTTCACATGAAGTGTGGAAAATAAATCTCAAAAACACATGTACAAGTGTGGAAGAATAATATATATATATATATATATATATATATATATATATATATATATATATATATATATATATATATATATATATATATAGTGTGAGGTTCTTTTAAGAACCAAATAAATTGCAAGAATTACGAGAACCAATCTTAGCCTTCTATTATTTGATCAATGGCTGTAAATGGTGGTGGCACAACCGTAATAAACTTAAACTTTAGGTAACATTTTATAAATGATCAAAGGGCATTTAAGGTATATCAACATTCTTAATATTCAGTTTTTATCTCTTTCAAAACCGCTCCTACTTAACATTCGTGCTATTAAGTTTCAGTTTTTATCTCTTTTTTCTCCCACTCTAAAAACCCTAGCCGCACCTTTTCAATCGGTTAAAAAATTACGCTATCTGTTCTCTCTCTCAACATGAAACCACCACACTCTTAATGTATTTTCGTAGATCTTCTACGACACCTTCTTCCGTTGGGACAAATCCACGAAACCAGATCTCGCTAGATGGGTCCATGACAACATCGTACATCTTGACATCATAATTTGGTTCTGACATTGGTTGGGGTGTTAAGAGATAACGGTTGGGCGCCGTCTCTCCTGATAACTATTTTGGTTACAACAAAAAGAAGAGAAAGATAAATATGTGTCCACCATGGCAACGATTTTGGAGTTTTGGTGTTGTGTGGTGATGGTTGAGCTAGAGGATGCGGTTCTGGGATTGGAAGATCTGTAATCGGTCCAGATATGTCTAGTGAGTTGGACACCCAAGGCTTGGACAACACTCCCAGGTTCGGTTCAGATTTGTTAATAATATGATGTCTGCTTCATATTTGTAATATATATGCCCTTCAAGGATTAAGTTTTTTTGGTTCACTTGGTCACCTTGATATACGTACTACTCAAAATTGGATGGTTTTTGTTGCTAAAATTGTTATTAAAAAATAGTTTGATCAACTTTAGAAATTTATAGAAACGAGAAGGTGAGTTGATATACATTTTTATTGAATCAAATGGAACTAGTGAGTTGATAGCACATCAGGCCACAATAAATATCGATATAGAAAGTGTTGATCTATGCACATATGCACTGGACTTTTTTCTTACATGTTACAGTAGTATGATATAATGTGATTGTGTGTTTTTGATATGAGTATATTATTGCGACTTCAACTTGCAATATTCAGTCTAAACACTCGAAGTATATTTGTTGCGAATTCAAGTTGCAATAGTCGGTCTAATCACACATAAGAGCACCTCTGCACATGTGTAGCAGAAGGTGTGCACATGTATGATCGACACATTTGTGCATGAACAACGTCCGGTGCATATGTGCATAGATCAACACCGAAGTTGCAATCAAACATACTCACTTATGTATACAACATTCAACACATATGTATTCAACATGCAATCTGAACACAATCTAGTGTGTACATCTTTGTCAGTTGCATAATATTTTGTTTGAAATGTCTTCTAAAATTACAATACCTTTAATTTTCTATGTCACGTTATATAAGTAAGCATTTAAAAGTTTTTCATTTTTTTCAGGTAAAGACGATGAAGATGAATGCTGCAAATGTGTATACTTCAAGAAGAATGAATTCGATAAAAAAAAAAGGACGATGAATGCATATGTGTTTATATACTTATGAGCGAAAACTTGAGCATGCTAAATATGTGAAAACACAAGTGCATGCCGCATGAGATACGAGTTTACATGGACAAACTTGAATACATGTATACATATGCATATAGATGAACTCTCATGCACATGTATATACAACGGATCAAGAGTTTCTAATGAAGGAACATACATGTGCATTAGGCAAAAGCAAAAGCCAATAGATACACAAAGTGTGTTCATTTCATATGTTTATATACATTTGAACTTAGAGTTCTAATTTTCTATCGTGTTAAGATTTGTATATACTCTTGAAAATATGTATTGATGTTTATGTTATTAATTAGTTTATTAGAAATTTAAAGGTTTAAAAGTTCTACTACAAGTTATGCGTTTTGCGACTGTGCATGCATGTGTATTAATATGAATTTTACCAAGACATGCACATTATATATCTATCTAAAAGGCAGGATTTGGGTTAGGCCTAATTGTGGTTTTAAACACACAATGTATGGCACATATTGCTCCAATTACTGTTATAAGCACTGTTTGTGGGATTAAAAAAAATAACAGCTAACTAATTACAAAACATGTGGTGCATATGTGGGTAACTACTGTTATAACAACTGTTCATGGCCTAATCCCCTAAACGAACACTACGTATATCTCCCCAACCCAGAAGCTTCTTCCCCATTCCAGCCTATCCACAACATAAAATCATCCCATGGTTTCCTGTTCTTTCTTTATTAACCCAAAAAATCTCTCCACCCTTCCAGATTCATCCATTCTAATTAAAAAAAAACCTGACACACAAATCACACTCAAACCCTAGATTGTTCCACATCCACAAATCCCAAATCACACACGCACACGATTGTGATGGGTTTTCTGGCAAACCACGCATCTCAGGTATGTGATTGGTTTGGGTTTAATTGGGTTTAGGTTTATGGGTTGTTAAATTTTGGGTTTTAAAAAATAGTATTCATTGGGTTTGTAATTGTTTTGTGAATTATTCGCAGGTTTAAACAACAAGATCAATATCACTAGAACCTTCTCTCTTTCCTTGCTTACATCGATCATGGGTTGGCTACAAAGATGCATCTAGATTCTAACAAGATCATTGAAGAGGTGGATATCACATATTCAAATACAAAAGATACCCATTACTTTATCATGGATTGCAAAAGAGAATGAACATATTTGTGTATAATTGCAAGTTTGAACATGGATTGCAAAAGAGGATGAAGTGCGGATGCCATGATTTTTTTAATCAAGGTATGTAGTTCTTAATCCTTTTTACTGATTTGTGGCTAATTTGTGTTTAGTTTAAGTGGCTATTGACAGGAAAAACAGATTAACATGCTTTGATAATACAAAGTAAAAAGGTCAAGTCAGGCCGGGTGATTAGTTATGAGATTAATACAAAACCAAAATTTAAATAGTAACCCAACTAACATTTTTATTGAATAAAACAATTTAGGAAGATTATCAATATTGGTTTTTATGGCCAGTGAACTTTTAGAGTCTTCGGGATCTATAGCTACTTCTATTTTCACCTTCAACCCATTATGAATAGAATTTCTCAGATTGATAAGTTTTCATGGTAATCGGGTACATGGGTTAAATCCTACCAACTAAAATGTTGAGGGTGCATTACTCGGCCAAAAGGTCGGAAACTATAGTTAGCTCAAATATAAAAGAAATGTTGAATATGAAAGCTGAGAAATTTTTGCTTTTGATTATCTGTTTTAATGTGATCTTTAGTATAGTGCTAAAGAATTTGAAATTTGTTTTTAAATGGTGGGTTTGGATGCTGCAATGGGCCCTCCGTGGTTGCGTTTGTATGCTAAAATGGGCGCATTTGTGGTCTAAAGTAATTTCGGGAGTTTGGCACGTTGGGTTTCATATTTTTTTGAGAAAAAGGTGATTATGGTTAATTTGCAAGGTAACGTGCCCAAATGTGTTAATATACATCTGTAAAGTGTGCCGGGAGATGGTTTTTTCTTTAATGTGTCGAAATGCGCTAAAGGTTCTACCTTATGTGCTGCCCTTCCGTGCAAACCATAAAGTTAGCGCCTACTGCTTATTTTTGTCTTACTTATTTTTTTTTAAGTCTTAGGTGTTAGCAGAAATGAGGAGAAGCTTGAACCAACAGTTTATTTGAACAAGAAAGAAGTTCCAACTAGGGCCTTAATTCATTGCATTATTTGTTGCATTTACCCTATTTGGGCCTTAACCATGCCTAACTTCTGATGCCTCTTAATGCTCCTTTAACAGGTTGACGACCAGGTTTTCTGAAGGAACTCGAGTGTTTATCATGGATCGTATGCTAGCAACAGGTAAATTATTTTCATTTCTACATTCACGGCTGCACTTTATAAGATACTCCATAATATTTATGTTTCATTTCCATTCTAATATTTTTCTGTATGAGCTTATTCTTTTATATGATATGTTTGGTGTATGGGTCTATGAATGAGGGAATGGGTACAGAAGAGATGAAGCATGGTCACAAATACGATTATAAACTGTCATCACAAGCTGTGTATAGGCTGTGATCGCAGTTAGCATCGGTTATAATAGATATATATATATGATTCGGTTGTTGGTTGCATGTTTGACTTGGTTGTGATGATATTTTTAGCCATTTATTCTAAGAAAATGTGGGAAATTATGATGTTAGTATTACTCCATAATATGTACACAGATGAGTAAATTTAAAATGAGTATTGCGATCTTTGAATGCAGTCAACGATTTTCCTGCTGCTAAAGAAGGACTTTTAATAAGGAAGCGGCGTGGTGTTTTTTATGATGTTGATACCCTTACTGAGCTCAAAGGTTTTCAGATAAAAGGCGAGAAATGAACTAAAAGCCCATCAAATTTTACAGGTACGGGTTCTAAACTTGAATGACTTCATGGTTATAAACACCTCAGAATCAAGTTCATGGTCTATTGATTTAGAAGCTCAATCATGATACGATGTTTAGAAATTAACCGCTCCGTTGCCAATATGTTGTTGCAAGTGAACGAATCTGCTACTTGCTTTAAATCCCACTTATTAACATTGATTCATGAGTTTGTTATACAACTGAGTTTATATTTTTTGCTTGATGACAGGTATTTGAGAAAGGGTTGCTGATACTAAGACCACTGCCCAAACTATGAAATACCTAACCACTGCCGAATCAGTTGGCTCAGGTTTTAGATTTGAGAGAGTAAGTTTGACTAATAACCCTTGATTTTTTTTTTATTATTTTTTATTTTTATTATTATTTTTTAAAGCTGTCTATCCTGAACTCATCTTTATTTGCTGAATTGCAGCTCTGTTTTTCAACAGCTGAACAAACATGAAAAAGATATTGAACGTGTTTTGTGGTATCAAGTAAGCTCATCTGGTGAGCTGCTCAAACAATCTTCATCTAGAGCTAATCTAATATTATCATTTATCATGATTAAATTCCATCTTCTCTACTAATTTAACTGGTAATCTGCCTTTCATAGTACAAAAATACTCAATACGGTCGGACCGATGTATGGATAATAGATAATAAATTCAAAACAAAACTAATGCCAATTAACATGAACTGATTTATTTAGCGTGTTGCAGCCTGTAACTAATATATTAGGCTATTAAGGTGGTTGGGTTATCAGTATTTTGTAATGGGTCTTAATAGATAATATTTTTAATATGGGTAGGGTGGGCTGGCTAGCTAAAACTTATACTGTGACAGAAACTTTTTTTTTTTTTTTTTTTTTTTTTTTTTTTTTTTTTTTATCTCATTTGAAAGTATCATAGTTAGTCATTTGTAGTCTTTATGTTATGCAGTCACTTTCTAAAATTTATATTCATTTAATCATCAATGCAGGTAAAAGAGGTGGATATTGAACATGTGTTGACAAAAGGAACAATAAAGGTGTTCAATGAGTGAAATCAAGATCGAAGTGGCTATGGAAACAAGGGGGATTTTTTTTGAAGGGCAAATAGATATATAAAAATAAAAACTCAGAACATAGATACAGACCGGCACAAAGAAAACCACATGCCCTTTTCTATAAGACATAGATACAGGGCTGGAGGTGACCTATCAAAGAACAATGAGCAATCTCACGAGCATGCAAAACAACAAAAAGAGGACCAAGAGGCTAACTAAATTATGAGTGAACCCGAAGACAAACTACGACCAAAAGAAGAGAAGCAAAACAACTCCGGTAGCCAATTACACACCATTGCTCGGACCTGTATCTATGTCTTATAGAAACAAGGGGGATTTGTAAAATCTTTTATTCCTTTATTAATTTTTTTGTACATGTGGACCTCATATAATACTATATGTATGCAGCTTATTCATACATGGGTTCATATACAAAATACGTTACATATACATCTTTTCGTCCATGTATAATGCTTCTATACTTTGGTCTTCTATAGACATAAATCAACACAGCACACCCGCAACAACACACGGGCTCACCCTTTAGCCCACTATTAAAAATATAAAAAACTTAACTAAGCCCACTAAAATTACAAAACTTTTTTTTAATCTAAAATAAACCAAACACAATAGAAAAAAACCTCCAACAACATAATGTCGCACAAAAAAAAAATTACCAAACAATACGTTTTATAGACCTATATGCTAAAAAACGGACGAGTTACAACATGTACCATAAAACACGTCAAATGCAAAACGTTAGACAAACAAAAAACATTCTAAAACAAGAACACACTTAATAATTGTACTTATAACAATTACGGAGTAGTAAACAAAACTTTTTTTTAGACATTATATACCAACAAATCTAGCAAATTACAACATATTGCCTAAAACACGTAAAACAAATAAACGTTCGCCAAACACAAAAGTGTCCAAAAATCCCCGTCGCAACGCGCGGGCTACCCCGCTCGTGTATATATATATACTAGAAAGGTGCCCGCGCGATGCGGGGCGGATTGTTGGGGTGAAGAGGAGGGAGGTGGGGCGGTGGAAAGTGGTAGTTGGGGTGATTGTTGAGATAGTTATAAATTGTTGTGGGTGGTTGTTGAGGTGGTTATAAATTATTGGGGATGATTGTTAGGGGTGGTTGTTTCTATAATTAGTAAGTAAAAGTCTGAATTTTTAAGCCTTTCTAATTATAGAATAGTCCCAAATACATTATATAGTAGTATAGATATATCAAATTTTGGACCAGAACTTAAGCTGCTCTTGAAACCACAATAGACAAATGTGCATGACTAATCTTACGTAGTACAATGCATGTGGTCAGTTGAAAAAAATGTTAAAAAATTGTGACGATAAGATATATGTATCTGTAAAATTGTGGATCTAACCAACTACAGAATCTCATAAGTAATTCTAAAAGGAAAATGAAAAATTTAATTTTACCATTATACCCTTTTAAATTAAATAATAAAAGTAAATATCTAAAAAATCTGATTGGTTGATGCTCGTTCTCGCAGTTCTCGCAATTTATTTGGTTCTGAAAAGAACCCTACCCTATATATATATATATATATATATATATATATATATATATATATATATATATATATATATATATATATATATATATGTATATATATAGTGTAACTTTCAAACGAGAACCATTTTAACTGCGAGAACTGAGAGAACCACCAAAAACATACATGCACGCCTTCAATAATTGTATTTTTGCACATATGTTTTAAAAACAACACATATGTTTTAAAAAAACATATTTGTTTTAAAGAATTTGATAAGAAATTGAAAATACAAATTTTTTCTTTGAAGGTGTGCATGTGTGTTCTTATAAGACGTGCAACGACAATATTGCGGCCGTGAGTAAAGTTTTTGTGAAAAAAGATGATGAGTTCATAATTATATTGAAGAACATAGGCGGATGCTTACGATTATTGATGATTTGCATGTATTTTTATTTTATTTTAAAAGGCGTGCATGCATGTTTTTGGTGGTTCTCTCAGTTCTCGCAGATAAAATAGTTCTCGTAAGAAAGTCCCCCTATATATATATATATATATATATATATATATATATATATATATATATATATATATATATATATATATATATATATATATATTAATTTGAAATTTTAGTTGGTGTGGTGGGAGCATATTTTGATCAAAAAGAATAATTGTTTTTGATAAATGCAATCTAATGTGCCAACTTAACATAAAACAAAACCCTTTTATAAATTATTTGTAGATTGAAAAATAAATCCCGTTGTACTTTCATTGAATGGGGATAAGATGAATTTAAATAGAATTTTGACTGAATTTAATATTCTTTAAATGTGCTTAAAAATAATAAAATAAGAAAAAAAATCTTTAATTTAACAGCTTTTTCTATAAAAAGGTTTTATCCAATCAATTAATCTAACTTTACAACAACAACTGTTAGGATTCATTATAGAAGTGTTACTATTATAGGTCATGTATTTTATAATAAAGTCTAAACGTTCTAATTGGTTTAACATATAATGTAATAGACGTGAGGTAGGCTAAAGTATTATGTAACTAAGTAAAGGTAGTCCGGCCCACTTACCTCGCTGGTACTTTAGGATAAATATCACTTACCTGATGAGGGTGTAGTTGGATAGATTGTACTTTCTCTAAGATTAATTAATTTTTCTCTCAACTTATCTCGCTAACTCGCCTATCTCTCTTTCATTTCGTTCTCTTATTCTAAATTATAAACATTTTGTGATGATAATGATAGAAGAAAACCTACAACAACAAATTTGTTTGAAAGAAATAATGGCTCTAATTGACTATACAACTTGTCATTCATTCAATTTTGAATTTATAAACCATATTTTCAATGATGTGAGATCTATGCAAAACAATTATCACTTAAAAAACAAATAAGTCAATCTCAACCATCCATCCGCCTTTCATCTAATGGCTAAGATCAAATAAAAAAATAACAAAGGGATGGCAAAATTGACATTTTAGCTCATTTAATATAAAAATCCACTTTTCACCTTTTTTTAAAAATAACATATCTTCCAAACGGTAAATTTTCAAGCTACGAAAAATACACCATCGCGACGAGAAAAAAATTATCTTTCTATAGATATGCATTGTTATATACTTTCGACGAACTTTTTTTTTTCAAAATTCCGTCCAGAAAAATCCCACGGGATTCGTAAAAAATCCCATGGGATTCGTAAAAAGATTATTTTTTTTATCCAAAATTTCCGTCCAGAAAAATCCCGCAGGATTCGTAAAAATCCCATGGGATTCATAAAAAAACGATTTTTTATTTTTTTTTAAATTTTCGTCCAGAAAAATCCCACGGGATTCGTAAAGAAATCCCACAGGATTCGTAAAAAGATGTTTTTTTTTCAAAATTTCCGTCCAGAAAAATCCCATGGGATTCGTAAAAATCCCATGTGATTCGTAAAAAGACGAATTTTTTTTTCAAAAATTTTCGTTCAGAAAAATCCTACGGGATTCGTAAAAGGACAATAAATCACAAAGGATTTAGTATGAATCCCATGGGATTCTTTGGTGCATCCCAAGGGATTCATTTCATTGTGAATCCCATGGGATTCTTTGGTGCGTCCTATGGGATTCAAGATTCATTGTGAATCCCATGGGATTTTGAATGAAATCACAAGGGATTCATTGTGAATCCTATGGGATTCATTGTGAATCCCATGGGATTCTTTGGTTCATCCCATAGGATTCATTGTGAATCACATAGGATTCTTTGGTGCATCCCATGGGATTCAAGATTCATTATGAATCCCATGAGATTTTGTATGAAATCACAAGGGATTCATTGTGAATCATATGAGATTCATTGTGAATCTCATGGGATTCTGTATGAATCACAAGGGATTCTGTATGAATCACTTATCATTTTCTAAAAGCCCACTAAAATTAAAATATATGTATGTGATTAAACGTATTGCAACAATCCAATAATTACCCGATTTCTATTTGTTGATTTGCTTATTTGTTTTCTTTATTTATTTGTTTGTTGTCCCTTTCATAAATCTATTAATTGTTGTGAAGCCTGCTCATTTTGTCATTTTCATTTTAGACAAAGTGACAACTATTACAATTGCTTTAAATATTTGAGAAATTGAACTAAAGTCACAAGACACACAACCCCTTAAAACTATGTGAAATCAAAATGAGTGAAACATATCTCCTTTTTTTTATAAACCAAAATGAGTGAAAGGTCACCTGAGTGTTCAAATTTGTTCAGATCTTATTTCTCCTTCATCCCTGAACAAGTCAACCACCACCCAGCATACACACTCAAAAACACCCATATGGTGGCATCAACCAACCAACTGCTTAACCAACCACACTTAACCAACCAACCATCACCACTCGCGTGCACACACATGCACACTTAACCAACCAACCATGGTAGCATCACCTGCTTCATCAATCTACACCACATCACCACTCCACACAACAACCAAAACCTTTTCCACGCGCTACTCGTCTTTCATACTCCAGCCAACTCAACATCGGGCGGTGGCGGTTGTTGTTAACATCGCGTGTGGCGGTGGCGAAGCACAGTTACATACCACCGCCACGTCATTGATGCCACATTGTAGATCAGTGGATTCTCCGGCGAATAACCGTTACCAAATCATAAAAATCAAATTATTTAGTAAAGATTTGATTATTATTGGGTTTTTGAAAAAGTTTAGATCTGATGAAGAAGATGAATGTTTGATGAGAGAGAGTGTTTGTATCTGTGTGTGTAAATATGTGTGATTGTGTGAGTGTCAGTGTAAATAAGATTGGTGAAGTGAGAAAGTACAAAAACGCCCCCTTGTTTTTTTTTTATTTAATTTAAATAATGATTAAATGTAGCCATTGGATCAAAGTTAAATCAATGGTCATGATTGGTTAATTTGTTTTTTAAAAAAATCTTGTTTCCTTTTGAACTTTTCTCTATTTGCAGTCAATTTCAACACATCTAGTCTCTACCGTGAAAGTCATCAAAACCATTAAAAATCTAAAGTTTTGGTCCCAAAAAATAATAAAAAAATAAAAAATAAATCAACAACAATGTCAATCACAATTCTTAGACACAATGTTTCTGTCACCACAACCACGACGACTACCAGTCGTTTCAGCCATCAGCTCCTCCTTTGCCATTGTGGCTACTTATTTTGCACTTTATTTATTGTCTTGCATTTATGTTTATTGCATATATTGTGATTGGTTGATCTCACATATACTCGAATCTAAAGTTTTGAAATGATAATTTTAAAATGGTAAAACGGTAAAGCTTGTTAATACAAATATCGCCTAAAAACGTTATTTATATTTTACGATCTTTGCTAAGTTTTGTTAATAACAAAGTATGAACTTTAGCTAAAAGTAAATTATCACTTTGAGTGTTTAAGTCTTGTTTAACTAATGTTTACATTTCCTTTTAAACTAAACATTGGTTTTATTTCTTAAATTAGAAATAGTCACATCACATTTATGGCAAGTTTTGTTATTATGTATTTATGGCAAGTTATGTGTTTGACTTGCTTTCATGTTGCTTGCAAGTATCATGTTTGACTTACTTTAAGTGATGTGACATTGTATGGTTGCTAGAAGTTATGAGACAAGACATTGTTTGGTTTGGGAAGTTATTGCAAAAACCTACTGCAGACCCGGCGGTACCCTGGGGGTACACGGGCGGAACCCATCTCAGGGTTCCGCCTGATCCGCCAGACATGCAGAATAGTTTGCTATAAATACAAAACCATTTGTTTGTTTTGTGTAACCCTTTCAGGACATATATTCACATATTCTCTCAACTAACTCATTAACCTTTTGATTTGTGATTCTCTTATGTAACAAGGGACTTCACAAGATCATTCAAGAAGTTACAAGCTTCAACTCTAAAGTTGCAAGTCTTGGTAGCTTGGTCATGTATAAGCTTTGATAGTTTATACTTCATGTGTGTCATGTATATAGATGTAAGTGGTTAGTATTTTAGGCCTCAAAATACGTAGTGTGTCGGGAGTTGTTGTACCCTTGTAAAAGAACTAACGGGAGTGGTTGTACCCTTGAAAAGAACTCGACATCTAGCTTTGTGTCGGTAAAAGTGCAAGCGACGTACGGGAGTGGTTGAACCCATGTAAAAGAACTCGACATCTAGCTTAGTGTCGGTAAAAGTGTAAGCGACGTACGGGAGTGGTTGTACCCTTGTAAAAGAACTCGACATCTAGCTTAGTGTCGGTAAAAGTGTAAGCGACGTTGTAAAGGTTTTCTCCGCCGGTGAAAGGAGCTTGTTGATTAGTGCTTATAACTCTCGAGTTGGAAACTCGGGGCGTGGATGTAGGGCAAGGAAAAAGAGTCCTTGTAGCCGAACCACGATAAACAATCGTGTTGTGGTTTGATCGTTTCTTTCTTTATCTTTGCTTATTACATGTTGTCTTTTAGTTATAACTGCTAACCACATATAAAGCTTTCCAAAAGAATTAAAACAAGTAAAGTTGTATTTATATCTTGAAACAAATGTAAAGCTTTTCAAAGAACTAAAACAAGCATAGTTAGGATCATCAGAAGTAAAGCTTTTCAAAGCATGAAACAAGTAAAGTTAGAATTGTTATTCACATGAAAAGCTTTTCAAATAATCAAACATATAAAGTTGTGTTTATATCTTTAAGCAAATGTCAAGTTTCTAAAAGGATATTTAAGCTAAGCATGAATCGAAAAAGCGGTAAACTATTCAACCCCCCTTCTAGTTTTCCACAATTGGCATCAAGAGCTACGTTACCCAAGTTCCTTAAAATTAACTGTATTTTAAAACTTGGATCGATCCATGGATTTTGAAAATCTCAAAGAAGGGCAACCTATTCAAAACCCACCGCTATTTGAAAAAGAAAGCATGCTTAAATGGAAAAGTCAATTTGAAAACCAAGATGATCAATTTGATCTCATCTTTGAGTTAGAGGTCTTAGAAATATAAATGGATAGACATCTAGTTGAGATTAATACATGTGCTACTAGTTTAAATGTTTTAAATGAAGGTGTAAGTGAAGATGACTTCTCATGTCAAGCTCTTGGTGGACTTGCTTATGATTCATGGACTAACACGGATGAAGATGAAGTCAACCATCCGGTTTGTGATTCTCTCTTAGCTAAATCACCAAGCAAGGTACATCTTGAAACCAAACATTTTTGCTTTGACACATTCACCCTAGAGTTTTCTAAAATAGAAAATGAGTCTAAACTTTCATGCAACATGGACCTAAAAACTATCTTTAACAATGAAGATCTTGTGTAAACACTTTTGAAAATGAAATCATGTTAGAAGATAAGATGTCTAGACTTGAGAGTCATGTTGAAATTGATTTAGAATGTAAAGTATGTCTAGAGTACAAACATGAAATTCTAAAACAAAATGAAAAAGAAAAAATGCTTGCTAAATTTGATGAAAGTTCAAAAACTCTTGAAAGTTGTTTGAAGAATCAAAGGTCATTTAGAGATAGAACCGGATTAGGATTTAACTCTAATGAATCATCAACAAGTAAAACAAAATATGTTGTGTTTGTGAAACCTAAGAGTATATTGTAGGAGTTACTCTAGCTCTAGTAGGAACACATGATAAAGGGATAAAAATATCATGTTCAATACATTTATGTTTCTTTCTAACTTTCTTGGAGTTATAAGAAGTTGTGGTTAGCCTCTCTACATATCAAGATTATGTGCTTTATGTTTATCTTCTTGATGGCTAATCTATGGAGCTTAAAAGGTACACGTCTCCTTAACTTACTTTTAATGTTTCTTGTTGATTAGTTGTATGATTTGACATAAGTGTTAGTATTAGTCTTTACTATAAGGCGTCTATGTTGTGAGAGTAACAACAAGGATTTGATTCTTCATAGGTAAAGTAGTTTGATACTACTTCTAGTAGGAGATATAAGGTGTCTTGCCTCGTTTAATCTTTTGGGTAAATACACGAGTAACTCTTGAGTAAGTCTCACTTAATTCTTATCTACAAGTGAGTGAACTAAGAATCTCTTAAGTGATAAGACAACCAACACTTTTGTGATGCTTGCAAATCTAGCAAAACCACTACATTTCATAAACACTTGTAGTACAAAAGTCTTTTGGTATTATACCCTATATTTTCAATATCATCTTAAGTCCAATCATTCTTTTGCTAAAAGTTTCACGAAAGATACACAAAGTAAAATAAATCTGTTGAATTTTATTTGAATGATTGGGAGAAAATGATGTATTAAACTTCTAGGATGTGAACATCAAATTCGACCCATAGTCTTATGATGTTGCATATCTTATACATTTACACTTATGAGGTTTTACGAAAATAAACCCAAAGAGTCGAGGAATCATTGAGTTTAACATTCAATGAAAGACCACCTCCTTCTAAGATATCATCTTTGGAAGATGATGACTTAGTCGAAAGCCCAACATTGATAAGACAAGATTGTCAAGATCAAAAACAAGGAAGATGGACTATTAAAAATTGAAAAACAACATTCTTTCGTCTTGTGTCAAACATTGAGTCAAGCAATAACAAAAAGAATGATAATCTTTAAAAGATTGTTTATTAACCTAAGCATGCTCCAAAAGAAATGGATAATCACTCAAAAACATTCCTAGTTATTCACTTGTTCAAAATGATTAAGTCCTTTATGACTTATCGAGAATAAGATTAGTAAATCCATAGGTAAAACTAAATGTAGAGAAATGTTTGGAAGACTACTTGTTCTCATAACAATTAGATTCAACATTATGTTTAGCTTTTGCCTATGTGCTCGTGTCAAAGAAAATCCTAAAACAACTCTTTAGTTGAGTCTTTTTGGATACATCATAAGGTACTACACAACTAGAATTATGGTCTCCCAAAAGAACGGGAATAGAAACCATAGTGTTTGACAAATGGAATTATGTCGGTAATAAGTTGATGAGAAAAGCACAAGTGGTACTTGCACTTTTATACTTACTTACCCAATGATTCTCCAATAACGCGCATGATTCTCAAATTTGTATCGAATGGAGAAACACATCAACAAGCTCCGCTTGAACAAGCAAACTCACATCAACAAAGGAATTCATCTTATCAACATTGTTATACCCTCAACAAAGGAAGCATCGACTTCAGCGACAATTCAATCCATTATGTTCTTTATTGACATATTGTGATCCATCATCATCGTCTTGGTAAAAATGTTCATTGAGGAACATCTTAACTAAGAAAGTCTTATACGTTAACCATTCTATTAACGTTTTCACAAAACCTCTTGAATGAGAATCATTCATCATCCCTAGGCTTAGTCATGAACTCATAAGACCAAAAACCTTAGTTTTCAACATTAGGATAGAACCACAAAAATCAAGACAATTCCTTTTAAGTTTTTCCCTGCAGAACCCACGGAACCTTCAGACCATACGGGCGGAACCCATTTTTTGGTTCCGCCTGGTCCGCCAAACCTCAGAGTGTTTTAAACTCTTTATTTCAAAGCCAAACACCCTATTAAGTCTTAACAAAAACTAACAAACAGCATCACCCTCTCTAAAACACATATCCTCACGAATTTTAGGGCTTCTAATCCAATCTCTTCCAATCCAACTAACTTTGTAAGTATTCTAATCACAATTACATTTTTAATTTAAT
Organism: Artemisia argyi; assembly: GCA_030686995.1. Classification (NCBI taxonomy): domain Eukaryota; kingdom Viridiplantae; phylum Streptophyta; class Magnoliopsida; order Asterales; family Asteraceae; genus Artemisia; species Artemisia argyi. The sequence goes on from CM060699.1 coordinate 128,035,606, forward strand.
CATAACATTTTTGCTTACAATCATTAACTAGAATCTTAGGGCTTTTGCATAAAACTTCATGATTCATGAAAAACTTGGTGGCTAGTCAATTATGTATTTCATTAAGTTAAGAAATGTATCTTTTCATTGTTACCTTGATTTACCAAACACACCAAGAGCATTATTTTTCTAATTGCAACATGATTCATCACCACATTGTTAAAACAAATGAAAAACATCATTTAAACATCACTTGCATACTATCTCTTGAATGCTAAAGGGGATACATAACTAATATGTATTTTCGGGTACATTCAATCGAAGACACATTCAATTAGGAGAGTGTTTGTTATCTTTTGTTTTTACAACAAAATTTGCATAACAAAACGATTTGGGAATCAAAATGAGTCAAGATAACCATGTCTTCACATTGTCTTGCATATAAGAATATATTAGAACATCCTCATTGTTAAAAGTCATTAACATACAATTTTATGTTTTCTAGGAATCAACATGCCTCCCGCAAACAAATCCGATCACAAAGAAACCCTTAAATACATGCCCAAACACCATATGACCAAAGGTCTCAACCCGGTTCAAGTAGAAACCTTTAAGGCATTAGAAAAATGCTATGTTCACGAAGGTAGAACCATTGATCCATCCTTTCTAGAAGGAACTTCTATTCGCCAAAACTTTGCCGCAATTCACTTTGATTGTCTCCTTGATATAGATGAGCCAATTTGTCCTAGGTTCATCTTGGAATTTTATGCAACCGTAAACCTTTCCTCATGTGCCGGTGGTTGGATCTCATTAAACTTCACAACCAATCAAATATCACATGATATAGATTTAAAAGACTTAGCTATAATTCTTGGTGTACCAAATGAGGGAACTTGCCTCTACACGGATAAGTGGCCCATTTCAAGTCTTGATACTATTGATCGTTTTTATCCATACGATACACCTCTTGCTAGTAAGGAAACTATTAAGGAACACCTCTTTGTTAGAACCTCTACCACTAGGGTGAACCGTTCGGGGAATACTATAGATAAAGATCCTTTTGGTATGGAGCTCAATGAGCTTAAACCGCAATTTAAGAAATGGGAAGAAATTCTTAGGGCTAACGTCATAAGTACCATAGGAAATAGAGATCACATCAACACATGTCTTTGCTATATGCTCTATAGCATTTCAACCGGTCAACCCTTCAACTTAGCCTACTACCTAGCCAAAAGGATGGCCGACATATCCTTAGTTGGAACAACCGCTCTTCCCTATGGTATGCTTCTTACTCGCCTCTTTAGAGGAATCTTACCCATTTCTCCTAACGAAGATGGAATACGCCTTGACTATTTTCTAGTTCCTCACACCTTCGTTCCTCTAAGTGATAAACGAGTTTTCAAAAATAAGGGTAAACGTACTCGATCACCTACTCCATCTTCATCATCATCCGGCATGAGCGACGATGATAAACTACCAAACTCTAAGTTACCTCCTTTAGAATATCTTCAAGCTCTCCCCATCATTGACAATGCTTCCGAAGAATTCAAGCAAACCAAAGGAATGTTCAAGTGTTTTGGAAGGTACCTAAACAAGCTCAAAAAGAAGATTGACCGGTTGTGAGAAGATTAAGGAGCGTTTGTCTTATGTGTGCTTTAGAAGCGTCTTTGTGTTAAAACTATGTGAATTATGTGATTTGTATTACTTCTCATATTCATGTCTTATTACGTTTGATGGATTATGTTTTGTATGCTCTTTTATGATTAATGACAATATTGGTGGTATGTGTCAATTTCATGCTTATGGTAAAATTCACTAAGTTAAGTGAAAATCGTTAGCCCCCGGTCAAAGTCCTAAGAGATGAATGTCTATATGCCCAATTTTTGCATTTCCTAATCTGTCATATAGTAAATTTTCATTTCCAAGAGTTTTCGAAAAATTTGAAAATCGTTTCGCGGGTCAAAAACGCGGACTGTATACTTTTGCAGCACTGGCGGATCAGGCGGATCCTAAAATTGGGTTCCGCCAGTACAATTTCTGGGAATTCCAGAATTGGCCCAACGGACCAGGCGGATCCCAAAACAGGGTTCCGCCTGTGTAGTCTCAGGGTGCCGCCAGTACCTGCAAAAAATTTGTGAACATTTTTCTTAAGATCATAACTTGTAAAGTGTCAAATCATTATCCCAAGTGAGAAACATCTTTCATTAACACCAACAACCATATTGGAACAAACCTCACTCACTAAAACAATTAGAAGGACACTTCCCGCCAAAATTCAAATTCAAAACATAACTACCCAAAGGAACCCTTTTAAAGGATCCTTCAAACCTTTGATACATTTTCAACCAAACCGCTTCCCATGATCACAAAGCATTGAGTGCTTAGGTTGGTCTTTCACTCCATCCTATTCATTGGATTGACCTCAAATGATGTGACATGGTCATGAAAATCATTTGACACCTCAATCTTTGAATAGTAAAACATCAAATCCAAATACTATATCAATACCTTTCTCATCCTATAAAATTGAAAGCTTCGCAACAATTCTAATCACACCATCACCATCAAGACTTCTTCCCTCAAACATCAAAACCAAAACCTTTGAAATGACCAAATCCAACACCTCATCCGAATCATCAAAATCATGTGCTAAAACAACTAGGATTAGTGTGAAACCTTGTTGCTTCAACAAAACCACAAAGTCAAGCTCATCTTCATCAAGTGATGCTTCACTTAACATCTCCTCACCTATCCAAGATTTTCTTAATCTAACTACCTCAACTACACCTTCAACACCTTGTAACACAAATGTGATCACCATTCAAGATTTGATTAATCTTGCTACACCACCACCTTCTCCACCTCATTGCAACTCAAACCTAGCCATTAATCCATCACCAACTAGACCTTTGAGTATATCAACCTCACCTTCTCAACAAGCCTTTAAATCAAAAACTCCTTCACCTCAATCACCAACACCTACACCAATGGAACTTTTCCATACACCACCAACATCACCACTACCAAATTTAGAAACTTTTGATGATCTATCATCAACTCCACCATCCTTCTCACTTTTTGACACCATTGCTCAAATAGAAACCCAACAACAACCTAGTGAGCAACTAGATGATGAACCCAATCACCCATCTATAGTAGAACGGTTAGCTTACCGTTATGCTAGACCATCCATTTTTCCAAATGATCAAGGTCATACCCACCAACAATCATTTGTGTTTCACCCAATTTACATAGATCTTCATGACAATCCTTCCGGCGAACCAAGCTTTCGCCATTTTGTTCAAAATCAACAACCACAACCACAACAACAATCACCACAACAACAAAATTCCCAAAATTTTGAAACTCTACTTTCTTCTTATAAGAAAACAGAAACATCCTTATGGGAAAAACCTCCAACCATGAATGAGGAAATAAGTACTCATTTAGCCCACCTTAAGGCCTTCAAACGAATGGTTGACTCTCAAATCAACCATGTTATGGAATTTCGTACGGCATTAGACTCAACAAGTGAAGGAAGCAAACACACCTCTCAACCATCCACATTTGCTCCTTCGAGTTCAAACTATCCACCACCATCATTCCCCCGCCATGATTGTGGACATTGCGAGAGAACCGCTCACATTAGTGAAAGATGTTGAACGGAACTTCGCGAGTTATCCGAAGAAATGAGGTTTATTCTAAACCACATTTTGGAGCGTCTACAATCCTTGTCTCACCCACCTCAACCTTAGAATCTCCAAAATGAAACGAAACCGTTTCTATTGGAAAATGTCCCCATTTTAACCAACAAACCAAAACCAAGACACCTCCTCACCTCTCCAAATAAAACCCGCTACAACCTTCAACCCACATTTTTCATCCTTAAAACAACCCAATCCTTGTTTTTGGAAAATGTTTCTCATTAAGGAAAATGATGATTTCCTTGTAGCATTGTTAGTTTATTTTTGGTTTTTCTTAGTCTTTAAAAGTAGGATGTTGTCATCTTAATGTTGTGTCTTTGACTATCTAAGAGTCAAAATTTTACAATTTAATGAATGTCATTCTACTACAAGGTTTAAATTGTTTAATGACCATTTAGGTATGATGAGTGAACTATATCTTGGTATGGTAACATACATAAACCTTGTGCTTTAGAAACTATTTTTTTTTTGTAGGTTCATTATCCATGTCTTCCTTCCTTGAAACTCCATTTAGGGGAGTAACATTCAAGGGGGAGCATGAGTCGTGCTTTATTCTGCTTCACAACTCTTAGTTGTGTTTTTAAACATGAAATGCTTTCATGACTTATCTTGTGCGGAAACTAACTTTTCTTTTGTAGGTAAAATCCATGTCTCCTCTCTTGGCACTCCATTTAGGGGGAGTATCAACCAAGGGGGAGCATGCCTATAATTCCGCTTCGATACTCTTCTTTTTGTTTCGACAAAAAGGGGGAGTATTTATATGAAACTAGCTCTATTATTTTAAACTTCCGCATAGCTAACTCTTTGCAAAAACAAGTTTCATTACTAACTTTATAAGACTTAACACTAAATCTTATGACTTACTTTTAAATAAAGTTTATGTTTTGTCATCAACAAAAAGGGGGAGATTGTTAATACAAATATCGCCTAAAAACGTTATTTATATTTTACGATCTTTGCTAAGTTTTGTTAATAACAAAGTATGAACTTTAGCTAAAAGTAAATTATCACTTTGAGTGTTTAAGTCTTGTTTAACTAATGTTTACATTTCCTTTTAAACTAAACATTGGTTTTATTTCTTAAATTAGAAATAGTCACATCACATTTATGGCAAGTTTTGTTATTATGTATTTATGGCAAGTTATGTGTTTGACTTGCTTTCATGTTGCTTGCAAGTATCATGTTTGACTTACTTTAAGTGATGTGACATTGTATGGTTGCTAGAAGTTATGAGACAAGACATTGTTTGGTTTGGGAAGTTATTGCAAAAACCTACTGCAGACCCGGCGGTACCCTGGGGGTACACGGGCGGAACCCATCTCAGGGTTCCGCCTGATCCGCCAGACATGCAGAATAGTTTGCTATAAATACAAAACCATTTGTTTGTTTTGTGTAACCCTTTCAGGACATATATTCACATATTCTCTCAACTAACTCATTAACCTTTTGATTTGTGATTCTCTTATGTAACAAGGGACTTCACAAGATCATTCAAGAAGTTACAAGCTTCAACTCTAAAGTTGCAAGTCTTGGTAGCTTGGTCATGTATAAGCTTTGATAGTTTATACTTCATGTGTGTCATGTATATAGATGTAAGTGGTTAGTATTTTAGGCCTCAAAATACGTAGTGTGTCGGGAGTTGTTGTACCCTTGTAAAAGAACTAACGGGAGTGGTTGTACCCTTGAAAAGAACTCGACATCTAGCTTTGTGTCGGTAAAAGTGCAAGCGACGTACGGGAGTGGTTGAACCCATGTAAAAGAACTCGACATCTAGCTTAGTGTCGGTAAAAGTGTAAGCGACGAATGGGAGTGGTTGTACCCTTGTAAAAGAACTCGACATCTAGCTTAGTGTCGGTAAAAGTGTAAGCGACGTTGTAAAGGTTTTCTCCGCCGGTGAAAGGAGCTTGTTGATTAGTGCTTATAACTCTCGAGTTGGAAACTCGGGGCGTGGATGTAGGGCAAGGAAAAAGAGTCCTTGTAGCCGAACCACGATAAACAATCGTGTTGTGGTTTGATCGTTTCTTTCTTTATCTTTGCTTATTACATGTTGTCTTTTAGTTATAACTGCTAACCACATATAAAGCTTTCCAAAAGAATTAAAACAAGTAAAGTTGTATTTATATCTTGAAACAAATGTAAAGCTTTTCAAAGAACTAAAACAAGCAAAGTTAGGATCATCACAAGTAAAGCTTTTCAAAGCATGAAACAAGTAAAGTTAGAATTGTTATTCACATGAAAAGCTTTTCAAATAATCAAACATATAAAGTTGTGTTTATATCTTTAAGCAAATGTCAAGTTTCTAAAAGGATATTTAAGCTAAGCATGAATCGAAAAAGCGGTAAACTATTCAACCCCCTTCTAGTTTTCCACAATTGGCATCAAGAGCTACGTTACCCAAGTTCCTTAAAATTAACTGTATTTTAAAACTTGGATCGATCCATGGATTTTGAAAATCTCAAAGAAGGGCAACCTATTCAAAACCCACCGCTATTTGAAAAAGAAAGCATGCTTAAATGGAAAAGTCAATTTGAAAACCAAGATGATCAATTTGATCTCATCTTTGAGTTAGAGGTCTTAGAAATATTAATGGATAGACATCTAGTTGAGATTAATACATGTGCTACTAGTTTAAATGTTTTAAATGAAGGTGTAAGTGAAGATGACTTCTCATGTCAAGCTCTTGGTGGACTTGCTTATGATTCATGGACTAACACAGATGAAGATGAAGTCAACCATCCGGTTTGTGATTCTCTCTTAACTAAATCACCAAGCAAGGTACATCTTGAAACCAAACATTTTTGCTTTGACACATTCACCCTAGAGTTTTCTAAAATAGAAAATGAGTCTAAACTTTCATGCAACATGGACCAAAAAACTATCTTTAACAATGAAGATCTTGTGTAAACACTTTTGAAAATGAAATCATGTTAGAAGATAAGATGTCTAGACTTGAGAGTCATGTTGAAATTGATTTAGAATGTAAAGTATGTCTAGAGTACAAACATGAAATTCTAAAACAAAATGAAAAAGGAAAAATGCTTGCTAAATTTGATGAAAGTTCAAAAACTCTTGAAAGTTGTTTGAAGAATCAAAGGTCATTTAGAGATAGAACCGGATTAGGATTTAACTCTAATGAATCATCAACAAGTAAAACAAAATATGTTGTGTTTGTGAAACCTAAGAGTATATTGTAGGAGTTACTCTAGCTCTAGTAGGAACACATGATAAAGGGATAAAAATATCATGTTCAATACATTTATGTTTCTTTCTAACTTTCTTGGAGTTATAAGAAGTTGTGGTTAGCCTCTCTACATATCAAGATTATGTGCTTTATGTTTATCTTCTTGATGGCTAATCTATGGAGCTTAAAAGGTACACGTCTCTTCAACTTACCTTTTAATGTTTCTTGTTGATTAGTTGTATGATTTGACATAAGTGTTAGTATTAGTCTTTACTATAAGGCGTCTATGTTGTGAGAGTAACAATAAGGATTTGATCCTTCATAGGTAAAGTAGTTTGATACTACTTCTAGTAGGAGATATAAGGTGTCTTGCCTCGTTTAATCTTTTGGGTAAATACACGAGTAACTCTTGAGTAAGTCTCACTTAATTCTTATCTACAAGTGAGTGAACTAAGAATCTCTTAAGTGATAAGACAACCAACACTTTTGTGATACTTGCAAATCTAGCAAAACCACTACATTTCATAAACACTTGTAGTACAAAAGTCTTTTGGTATTATACCCTATATTTTCAATATCATCTTAAGTCCAATCATTCGTTTGCTAAAAGTTTGCTAAAAGTTTCACGAAAGATACACAAAGTAAAATAAATCTGTTGAATTTTATTTGAATGATTGGGAGAAAATGATGTATTAAACTTCTAGGATGTGAACATCAAATTCGACCCATAGTCTTATGATGTTGCATATCTTAGACATTTACACTTATGAGGTTTTACGAAAATAAACCCAAAGAGTCGAGGAATCATTGAGTTTAACATTCAATGAAAGACCACCTCCTTCTAAGATATCATCTTTGGAAGATGATGACTTAGTCGAAAGCCCAACATTGATAAGACAAGATTGTCAAGATCAAAAACAAGGAAGATGGACTATTAAAAATTGAAAAACAACATTCTTTCGTCTTGTGTCAAACATTGAGTCAAGCAATAACAAAAAGAATGATAATCTTTAAAAGATTGTTTATTAACCTAAGCATGCTCCAAAAGAAATGGATAATCACTCAAAAACATTCCTAGTTATTCACTTGTTCAAAATGATTAAGTCCTTTATGACTTATCGAGAATAAGATTAGTAAATCCATAGGTAAAACTAAATGTAGAGAAATGTTTGGAAGATTACTTGTTCTCATAACAATTAGATTCAACATTATGTTTAGCTTTTGCCTATGTGCTCGTGTCAAAGAAAATCCTAAAACAACTCTTTAGTTGAGTCTTTTTGGATACATCATAAGGTACTACACAACTAGAATTATGGTCTCCCAAAAGAACGGGAATAGAAACCATAGTGTTTGACAAATGGAATTATGTCGGTAATAAGTTGATGAGAAAAGCACAAGTGGTACTTGCACTTTTATACTTACTTACCCAATGATTCTCCAACAACGCGCATGATTCTCAAATTTGTATCGAATGGAGAAACACATCAACAAGCTCCGCTTGAACAAGCAAACTCACATCAACAAAGGAATTCATCTTATCAACATTGTTATACCCTCAACAAAGGAAGCATCGACTTCAGCGACAATTCAATCCATTATGTTCTTTATTGACATATTGTGATCCATCATCATCGTCTTGGTAAAAATGTTCATTGAGGAACATCTTAACTAAGAAAGTCTTATACGTTAACCATTCTATTAACGTTTTCACAAAACCTCTTGAATGAGAATCATTCATCATCCCCAGGCTTAGTCATGAACTCATAAGACCAAAAACCTTAGTTTTGAACATTAGGATAGAACCACAAAAATCAAGACAATTCCTTTTAAGTTTTTCCCTGCAGAACCCACGGAACCTTCAGACCATACGGGCGGAACCCATTTTTTGGTTCCGCCTGGTCCGCCAAACCTCAGAGTGTTTTAAACTCTTTATTTCAAAGCTAAACACCCTATTAAGTCTTAACAAAAACTAACAAACAGCATCACCCTCTCTAAAACACATATCCTCACGAATTTTAGGGCTTCTAATCCAATCTCTTCCAATCCAACTAACTTTGTAAGTATTCTAATCACAATTACATTTTTAATTTAATCATAACATTTTTGCTTACAATCATTAACTAGAATCTTAGGGCTTTTGCATAAAACTTCATGATTCATGAAAAACTTGGTGGCTAGTCAATTATGTATTTCATTAAGTTAAGAAATGTATCTTTTCATTGTTACCTTGATTTACCAAACACACCAAGAGCATTATTTTTCTAATTGCAACATGATTCATCACCACATTGTTAAAACAAATGAAAAACATCATTTAAACATCACTTGCATACTATCTCTTGAATGCTAAAGGGGATACATAACTAATATGTATTTTCGGGTACATTCAATCGAAGACACATTCAATTAGGAGAGTGTTGGTTATCTTTTGTTTTTACAACAAAATTTGCATAACAAAACGATTTGGGAATCAAAATGAGTCAAGATAACCATGTCTTCACATTATCTTGCATATAAGAATATATTAGAACATCCTCGTTGTTAAAAGTCATTAACATACAATTTTATGTTTTCTAGGAATCAACATGCCTCCCGCAAACAAATCCGATCACAAAGAAACCCTTAAATACATGCCCAAACACCATATGACCAAAGGTCTCAACCCGGTTCAAGTAGAAACCTTTAAGGCATTAGAAAAACGCTATGTTCACGAAGGTAGAACCATTGATCCATCCTTTCTAGAAGGAACTTCTATTCGCCAAAACTTTGCCGCAATTCACTTTGATTGTCTCCTTGATATAGATGAGCCCATTTGTCCTAGGTTCATCTTGAAATTTTATGCAACCGTAAACCTTTCCTCATGTGCCGGTGGTAGGATCTCATTAAACTTCACAACCAATCAAATATCACATGATATAGATTTAAAAGACTTAGCTATAATTCTTGGTGTACCAAATGAGGGAACTTGCCTCTACACGGATAAGTGGTCCATTTCAAGTCTTGATACTATTGATCGTTTTTATCCATACGATACACCTCTTGCTAGTAAGGAAACTATTAAGGAACACCTCTTTGTTAGAACCTCTACCACTAGGGTGAACCGTTCGGGGAATACTATAGATAAAGATCCTTTTGGTATGGAGCTCAATGAGCTTAAACCGCAATTTAAGAAATGGGAAAAAATTCTTAGGGCTAACGTCATAAGTACCATAGGAAATAGAGATCACATCAACACATGTCTTTGCTATATGCTCTATAGCATTTCAACCGGTCAACCCTTCAACTTAGCCTACTACCTAGCCAAAAGGATGGCCGACATATCCTTAGTTGGAACAACCGCTCTTCCCTATGGTATGCTTCTTACTCGCCTCTTTAGAGGAATCTCACCCATTTCTCCTAACGAAGATGGAATACGCCTTGACTATTTTCTAGTTCCTCACACCTTCGTTCCTCTAAGTGATAAACGAGTTTTCAAAAATAAGGGCAAACGTACTCGATCACCTACTCCATCTTCATCATCATCCGGCATGAGCGACGATGATAAACTACCAAACTCTAAGTTACCTCCTTTAGAATATCTTCAAGCTCTCCCCATCATTGACAATGCTTCCGAAGAATTCAAGCAAACCAAAGGAATGTTCAAGTGTTTTGGAAGGTACCTAAACAAGCTCAAAAAGAAGATTGACCGGTTGTGAGAAGATTAAGGAGCGTTTGTCTTATGTGTGCTTTAGAAGCGTCTTTGTGTTAAAACTATGTGAATTATGTGATTTGTATTACTTCTCATATTCATGTCTTATTACGTTTGATGGATTATGTTTTGTATGCTCTTTTATGATTAATGACAATATTGGTGGTATGTGTCAATTTCATGCTTATGGTAAAATTCACTAAGTTAAGTGAAAATCGTTAGCCCCCGGTCAAAGTCCTAAGAGATGAATGTCTATATGCCCAATTTTTGCATTTCCTAATCTGTCATATAGTAAATTTTCATTTCCAAGAGTTTTCGAAAAATTTGAAAATCGTTTCGCGGGTCAAAAACGCGGACTGTATACTTTTGCAGCACTGGCGGATCAGGCAGATCCCAAAATTGGGTTCCGCCAGTACAATTTCTGGGAATTCCAGAATTGGCCCAACGGACCAGGCGGATCCCAAAACAGGGTTCCGCCTGTGTAGTCTCAGGGTGCCGCCAGTACCTGCAGAAAATTTGTGAACATTTTTCTTAAGATCATAACTTGTAAAGTGTCAAATCATTATCCCAAGTGAGAAACATCTTTCATTAACACCAACAACCATATTGGAACAAACCTCACTCACTAAAACAATTAGGAAGACACTTCCCGCCAAAATTCAAATTCAAAACATAACTACCCAAAGGAACCCTTTTAAAGGATCCTTCAAACCTTTGATACATTTTCAACCAAACCACTTCCCATGATCACAAAGCATTGAGTGCTTAGGTTGGTCTTTCACTCCATCCTATTCATTGGATTGACCTCAAATGATGTGACATGGCCATGAAAATCATTTGACACCTCAATCTTTGAATAGTAAAACATCAAATCCAAATACTATTTCAATACCTTTCTCATCCTATAAAATTGAAAGCTTCACAACAATTCTAATCACACCATCACCATCAAGACTTCTTCCCTCAAACATCAAAACCAAAACCTTTGAAATGACCAAATCCAACACCTCATCCGAATCATCAAAATCATGTGCTAAAACCACTAGGATTAGTGTGAAACCTTGTTGCTTCAACAAAACCACAAAGTCAAGCTCATCTTCATCAAGTGATGCTTCACTTAACATCTCCTCACCTATCCAAGATTTTCTTAATCTAACTACCTCAACTACACCTTCAACACCTTGTAACACAAATGTGATCACCATTCAAGATTTGCTTAATCTTGCTACACCACCACCTTCTCCACCTCATTGCAACTCAAACCTAGCCATTAATCCATCACCAACTAGACCTTTGAGTATATCAACCTCACCTTCTCAACAAGCCTTTAAATCAAAAACTCCTTCACCTCAATCACCAACACCTACACCAATGGAACTTTTCCATACACCACCAACATCACCACTACCAAATTTAGAAACTTTTGATGATCTATCATCAACTCCACCATCCTTCTCACTTTTTGACACCATTGCTCAAATAGAAACCCAACAACAACCTAGTGAGCAACTAGATGATGAACCCAATCACCCATCTATAGTAGAACGGTTAGCTTACCGTTATGCTAGACCATCCATTTTTTCAAATGATCAAGGTCATACCCACCAACAATCATTTGTGTTTCACCCAATTTACAAAGATCTTCATGACAATCCTTCCGGCGAACCAAGCTTTCGCCATTTTGTTCAAAATCAACAACCACAACCACAACAACAATCACCACAACAACAAAATTCCCAAAATTTTGAAACTCTACTTTCTTCTTATAAGAAAATAGAAACATCCTTATGGGAAAAACCTCCAACCATGAATGAGGAAATAAGTACTCATTTAGCCCACCTTAAGGCCTTCAAACGAATGGTTGACTCTCAAATCAACCATGTTATGGAATTTCATACGGCATTAGACTCAACAAGTGAAGGAAGCAAACACACCTCTCAACCATCCACATTTGCTCCTTCGAGTTCAAACTATCCACCACCATCATTCCCCCGCCATGATTGCGGACATTGCGAGAGAACCGCTCACATTAGTGAAAGATGTCGAACGGAACTTCGTGAGTTATCCGAAGAAATGAGGTTTATTCTAAACCACATTTTGGAGCGTCTACAATCCTTGTCTCACCCACCTCAACCTTAGAGTCTCCAAAATGAAACGAAACCGTTTCTATTGGAAAATGTCCCCATTTTAACCAACAAACCAAAACCAAGACACCTCCTCACCTCTCCAAATAAAACCCGCTACAACCTTCAACCCACATTTTTCATCCTTAAAACAACCCAATCCTTGTTTTTGGAAAATGTTTCTCATTAAGGAAAATGATGATTTCCTTGTAGCATTGTTAGTTTATTTTTGGTTTTTCTTAGTCTTTAAAAGTAGGATGTTGTCATCTTAATGTTGTGTCTTTGACTATCTAAGAGTCAAAATTTTACAATTTAATGAATGTCATTCTACTACAAGGTTTAAATTGTTTAATGACCATTTAGGTATGATGAGTGAACTATATCTTGGTATGGTAACATACATAAACCTTGTGCTTTAGAAACTATTTTTTTTTGTAGGTTCATTATCCATGTCTTCCTTCCTTGAAACTCCATTTAGGGGAGTAACATTCAAGGGGGAGCATGAGTCGTGCTTTATTCTGCTTCACAACTCTTAGTTGTGTTTTTAAACATGAAATGCTTTCATGACTTATCTTATGCGGAAACTAACTTTTCTTTTGTAGGTAAAATCCATGTCTCCTCTCTTGGCACTCCATTTAGGGGGAGTATCAACCAAGGGGGAGCATGCCTATAATTCCGCTTCGATACTCTTCTTTTTGTTTCGACAAAAAGGGGGAGAATTTATATGAAACTTGCTCTATTATTTTAAACTTCCGCATTGCTAACTCTTTGCAAAAACAAGTTTCATTACTAACTTTATAAGACTTAACACTAAATCTTATGACTTACTTTTAAATAAAGTTTATGTTTTGTCATCAACAAAAAGGGGGAGATTGTTAATACAAATATCGCCTAAAAACGTTATTTATATTTTACGATCTTTGCTAAGTTTTGTTAATAACAAAGTATGAACTTTAGCTAAAAGTAAATTATCACTTTGAGTGTTTAAGTCTTGTTTAACTAATGTTTACATTTCCTTTTAAACTAAACATTGGTTTTATTTCTTAAATTAGAAATAGTCACATCACATTTATGGCAAGTTTTGTCATTATGTATTTATGGCAAGTTATGTGTTTGACTTGCTTTCATGTTGCTTGCAAGTATCATGTTTGACTTACTTTAAGTGATGTGACATTGTATGGTTGCTAGAAGTTATGAGACAAGACATTGTTTGGTTTGGGAAGTTATTGCAAAAACCTACTGCAGACCCGGCGGTACCCTGGGGGTACACGGGCGGAACCCATCTCAGGGTTCCGCCTGATCCGCCAGACATGCAGAATAGTTTGCTATAAATACAAAACCATTTGTTTGTTTTGTGTAACCCTTTTAGGACATATATTCACATATTCTCTCAACTAACTCATTAACCTTTTGATTTGTGATTCTCTTATGTAGCAAGGGACTTCACAAGATCATTCAAGAAGTTACAAGCTTCAACTCTAAAGTTGCAAGTCTTGGTAGCTTGGTCATGTATAAGCTTTGATAGTTTATACTTCATGTGTGTCATGTATATAGATGTAAGTGGTTAGTATTTTAGGCCTCAAAATACGTAGTGTGTCGGGAGTTGTTGTACCCTTGTAAAAGAACTAACGGGAGTGGTTGTACCCTTGAAAAGAACTCGACATCTAGCTTTGTGTCGGTAAAAGTGTAAGCGACGTATGGGAGTGGTTGAACCCATGTAAAAGAACTCGACATCTAGCTTAGTGTCGGTAAAAGTGTAAGCGACGAATGGGAGTGGTTGTACCCTTGTAAAAGAACTCGACATCTAGCTTAGTGTTGGTAAAAGTGTAAGCGACGTTGTAAAGGTTTTCTCCGCCGGTGAAAGGAGCTTGTTGATTAGTGCTTATAACTCTCGAGTTGGAAACTCGGGGCGTGGATGTAGGGCAAGGAAAAAGAGTCCTTGTAGCCGAACCACGATAAACAATCGTGTTGTGGTTTGATCGTTTCTTTCTTTATCTTTGCTTATTACATGTTGTCTTTTAGTTATAATTGCTAACCACATATAAAGCTTTCCAAAAGAATTAAAACAAGTAAAGTTGTATTTATATCTTGAAACAAATGTAAAGCTTTTCAAAGAACTAAAACAAGCAAAGTTAGGATCATCACAAGTAAAGCTTTTCAAAGCATGAAACAAGTAAAGTTAGAATTGTTATTCACATGAAAAGCTTTTCAAATAATCAAACATATAAAGTTGTGTTTATATCTTTAAGCAAATGTCAAGTTTCTAAAAGGATATTTAAGCTAAGCATGAATCGAAAAAGCGGTAAACTATTCAACCCCCCTTCTAGTTTTCCACAATTGGCATCAAGAGCTACGTTACCAAAGTTCCTTAAAATTAACTGTATTTTAAAACTTGGATCGATCCATAGATTTTGAAAATCTCAAAGAAGGGAAACCTATTCAAAACCCACCGCTATTTGAAAAAGAAAGCATGCTTAAATGGAAAAGTCAATTTGAAAACCAAGATGATCAATTTGATCTCATCTTTGAGTTAGAGGTCTTAGAAATATTAATGGATAGACATCTAGTTGAGATTAATACATGTGCTTCTAGTTTAAATGTTTTAAATGAAGGTGTAAGTGAAGATGACTTCTTATGTCAAGCTCTTGGTGGACTTGCTAATGATTCATGGACTAACACGGATGAAGATGAAGTCAACCATCCGGTTTGTGATTCTCTCTTAGCTAAATCACCAAGCAAGGTACATCTTGAAACCAAACATTTTTGCTTTGACACATTCACCCTAGAGTTTTCTAAAATAGAAAATGAGTCTAAACTTTCAAGCAACATGGACCTAAAAACTATCTTTAACAATGAAGATCTTGTGTAAACACTTTTGAAAATGAAATCATGTTAGAAGATAAGATGTCTAGACTTGAGAGTCATGTTGAAATTGATTTAGAATGTAAAGTATGTCTAGAGTACAAACATGAAATTCTAAAACAAAATGAAAAAGGAAAAATGCTTGCTAAATTTGATGAAAGTTCAAAAACTCTTGAAAGTTGTTTAAAGAATCAAAGGTCATTTAGAGATAGAACCGGATTAGGATTTAACTCTAATGAATCATCAACAAGTAAAACAAAATATGTTGTGTTTGTGAAACCTAAGAGTATATTATAGGAGTTACTCTAGCTCTAGTAGGAACACATGATAAAGGGATAAAAATATCATGTTCAATACATTTATGTTTCTTTCTAACTTTCTTGGAGTTATAAGAAGTTGTGGTTAGCCTCTCTACATATCAAGATTATGTGCTTTATGTTTATCTTCTTGATGGCTAATCTATGGAGCTTAAAAGGTACACGTCTCTTCAACTTACCTTTTAATGTTTCTTGTTGATTAGTTGTATGATTTGACATAAGTGTTAGTATTAGTCTTTACTATAAGGCGTCTATGTTGTGAGAGTAACAATAAGGATTTGATCCTTCATAGGTAAAGTAGTTTGATACTACTTCTAGTAGGAGATATAAGGTGTCTTGCCTCGTTTAATCTTTTGGGTAAATACACGAGTAACTCTTGAGTAAGTCTCACTTAATTCTTATCTACAAGTGAGTGAACTAAGAATCTCTTAAGTGATAAGACAACCAACACTTTTGTGATGCTTGCAAATCTAGCAAAACCACTACATTTCATAAACACTTGTAGTACAAAAGTCTTTTGGTATTATACCCTATATTTTCAATATCATCTTAAGTCCAATCATTCTTTTGCTAAAAGTTTCACGAAAGATACACAAAGTAAAATAAATCTGTTGAATTTTATTTGAATGATTGGGAGAAAATGATGTATTAAACTTCTAGGATGTGAACATCAAATTCGGCCCATAGTCTTATGATGTTGCATATCTTAGACATTTACACTTATGAGGTTTTACGAAAATAAACCCAAAGAGTCGAGGAATCATTGAGTTTAACATTCAATGAAAGACCACCTCCTTCTAAGATATCATCTTTGGAAGATGATGACTTAGTCGAAAGCCCAACATTGATAAGACAAGATTGTCAAGATCAAAAACAAGGAAGATGGACTATTAAAAATTGAAAAACAACATTCTTTCGTCTTGTGTCAAACATTGAGTCAAGCAATAACAAAAAGAATGATAATCTTTAAAAGATTGTTTATTAACCTAAGCATGCTCCAAAAGAAATGGATAATCACTCAAAAACATTCCTAGTTATTCACTTGTTCAAAATGATTAAGTCCTTTATGACTTATCGAGAATAAGATTAGTAAATCCATAGGTAAAACTAAATGTAGAAAAATGTTTGGAAGACTACTTGTTCTCATAACAATTAGATTCAACATTATGTTTAGTTTTGCCTATGTGCTCGTGTCAAAGAAAATCCTAAAACAACTCTTTAGTTGAGTCTTTTTGGATACATCATAAGGTACTACACAACTAGAATTATGGTCTCCCAAAAGAACGGGAATAGAAACCATAGTGTTTGACAAATGGAATTATGTCGGTAATAAGTTGATGAGAAAAGCACAAGTGGTACTTGCACTTTTATACTTACTTACCCAATGATTCTCCAATAACGCGCATGATTCTCAAATTTGTATCGAATGGAGAAACACATCAACAAGCTCCGCTTGAACAAGCAAACTCACATCAACAAAGGAATTCATCTTATCAACATTGTTATACCCTCAACAAAGGAAGCATCGACTTCAGCGACAATTCAATCCATTATGTTCTTTATTGACATATTGTGATCCATCATCATCGTCTTGGTAAAAATGTTCATTGAGGAACATCTTAACTAAGAAAGTCTTATACGTTAACCATTCTATTAACGTTTTCACAAAACCTCTTGAATGAGAATCATTCATCATCCCTAGGCTTAGTCATGAACTCATAAGACCAAAAACCTTAGTTTTCAACATTAGGATAGAACCACAAAAATCAAGACAATTCCTTTTAAGTTTTTCCCTGCAGAACCCACGGAACCTTCAGACCATACGGGCGGAACCCATTTTTTGGTTCCGCCTGGTCCGCCAAACCTCAGAGTGTTTTAAACTCTTTATTTCAAAGCCAAACACCCTATTAAGTCTTAACAAAAACTAACAAACAGCATCACCCTCTCTAAAACACATATCCTCACGAATTTTAGGGCTTCTAATCCAATATCTTCCAATCCAACTAACTTTGTAAGTATTCTAATCACAATTACATTTTTAATTTAATCATAACATTTTTGCTTACAATCATTAACTAGAATCTTAGGGCTTTTGCATAAAACTTCATGATTCATGAAAAACTTGGTGGCTAGTCAATTATGTATTTCATTAAGTTAAGAAATGTATCTTTTCATTGTTACCTTGATTTACCAAACACACCAAGAGCATTATTTTTCTAATTGCAACATGATTCATCACCACATTGTTAAAACAAATGAAAAACATCATTTAAACATCACTTGCATACTATCTCTTGAATGCTAAAGGGGATACATAACTAATATGTATTTTCGGGTACATTCAATCGAAGACACATTCAATTAGGAGAGTGTTGGTTATCTTTTGTTTTTACAACAAAATTTGCATAACAAAACGATTTGGGAATCAAAATGAGTCAAGATAACCATGTCTTCACATTATCTTGCATATAAGAATATATTAGAACATCCTCGTTGTTAAAAGTCATTAACATACAATTTTATGTTTTCTAGGAATCAACATGCCTCCCGCAAACAAATCCGATCACAAAGAAACCCTTAAATACATGCCCAAACACCATATGACCAAAGGTCTCAACCCGGTTCAAGTAGAAACCTTTAAGGCATTAGAAAAATGCTATGTTCACGAAGGTAGAACCATTGATCCATCCTTTCTAGAAGGAACTTCTATTCGCCAAAACTTTGCCGCAATTCACTTTGATTGTCTCCTTGATATAGATGAGCCCATTTGTCCTAGGTTCATCTTGGAATTTTATGCAACCGTAAACCTTTCCTCATGTGCCGGTGGTAGGATCTCATTAAACTTCACAACCAATCAAATATCACATGATATAGATTTAAAAGACTTGGCTATAATTCTTGGTGTACCAAATGAGGGAACTTGCCTCTACACGGATAAGTGGCCCATTTCAAGTCTTCATACTATTGATCGTTTTTATCCATACGATACACCTCTTGCTAGCAAGGAAACTATTAAGGAACACCTCTTTGTTAGAACCTCTACCACTAGGGTGAACCGTTCGGGGAATACTATAGATAAAGATCCTTTTGGTATGGAGCTCAATGAGCTTAAACCGCAATTTAAGAAATGGGAAGAAATTCTTAGGGCTAACGTCATAAGTACCATAGGAAATAGAGATCACATCAACACATGTCTTTGCTATATGCTCTATAGCATTTCAACCGGTCAACCCTTCAACTTAGCCTACTACCTAGCCAAAAGGATGGCCGACATATCCTTAGTTGGAACAACCGCTCTTCCCTATGGTATGCTTCTTACTCGCCTCTTTAGAGGAATCTCACCCATTTCTCCTAACGAAGATGGAATACGCCTTGACTATTTTCTAGTTCCTCACACCTTCGTTCCTCTAAGTGATAAACGAGTTTTCAAAAATAAGGGCAAACGTACTCGATCACCTACTCCATCTTCATCATCATCCGGCATGAGCGACGATGATAAACTACCAAACTCTAAGTTACCTCTTTAGAATATCTTCAAGCTCTCCCCATCATTGAAAATGCTTCCGAAGAATTCAAGCAAACCAAAGGAATGTTCAAGTGTTTTGGAAGGTACCTAAACAAGCTCAAAAAGAAGATTGACCGGTTGTGAGAAGATTAAGGAGCGTTTGTCTTATGTGTGCTTTAGAAGCGTCTTTGTGTTAAAACTATGTGAATTATGTGATTTATATTACTTCTCATATTCATGTCTTATTACGTTTGATGGATTATGTTTTGTATGCTCTTTTATGATTAATGACAATATTGGTGGTATGTGTCAATTTCATGCTTATGGTAAAATTCACTAAGTTAAGTGAAAATCGTTAGCCCCCGGTCAAAGTCCTAAGAGATGAATGTCTATATGCCCAATTTTTGCATTTCCTAATCTGTCATATAGTAAATTTTCATTTCCAAGAGTTTTCGAAAAATTTGAAAATCGTTTCGCGGGTCAAAAACGCGGACTGTATACTTTTGCAGCACTGGCGGATCAGGCGGATCCCAAAATTGGGTTCCGCCAGTACAATTTCTGGGAATTCCAGAATTGGCCCAACGGACCAGGCGGATCCCAAAACAGGGTTCCGCCTGTGTAGTCTCAGGGTGCCGCCAGTACCTGCAGAAAATTTGTGAACATTTTTCTTAAGATCATAACTTGTAAAGTGTCAAATCATTATCCCAAGTGAGAAACATCTTTCATTAACACCAACAACCATATTGGAACAAACCTCACTCACTAAAACAATTAGGAAGACACTTCCCGCCAAAATTCAAATTCAAAACATAACTACCCAAAGGAACCCTTTTAAAGGATCCTTCAAACCTTTGATACATTTTCAACCAAACCACTTCCCATGATCACAAAGCATTGAGTGCTTAGGTTGGTCTTTCACTCCATCCTATTCATTGGATTGACCTCAAATGATGTGACATGGCCATGAAAATCATTTGACACCTCAATCTTTGAATAGTAAAACATCAAATCCAAATACTATTTCAATACCTTTCTCATCCTATAAAATTGAAAGCTTCACAACAATTCTAATCACACCATCACCATCAAGACTTCTTCCCTCAAACATCAAAAACAAAACCTTTGAAATGACCAAATCCAACACCTCATCCGAATCATCAAAATCATGTGCTAAAACCACTAGGATTAGTGTGAAACCTTGTTGCTTCAACAAAACCACAAAGTCAAGCTCATCTTCATCAAGTGATGCTTCACTTAACATCTCCTCACCTATCCAAGATTTTCTTAATCTAATGTAACACCTAAAATCCGAGAACATGTGAAAAGACCAAAATGCCCCTACATGATTAAAACTTAATTAAAAGCTTATAAAGTCTCCAAATTAATTCCAAACCTCAAACAATGCACAAGTTATACATCCAAATAATTTTAACAATTACATTAAACATTTATACAAGTTGTGAAATTACCAAAATACCCCTTAATAGCCGAATGATATTTTAATTTACATTTACTTTGAATTAAAAGTGATAAGAACATTTTAAATATGGAAAATACCTATCAATGCTTATCCTTAGCTACTAGGCCGAATTTTTGGCCCATATTCCCCCCCCTAACCGGCCACAATCAGAATAAAAGTCAAAGATCTCATTTGTTTCCCCAAAACCCTAAATTCGATTTAACAAGCACACAAATAAACTCCATAGCCTCCATTCGACAATACCAAAATTCCTAAGCATTTTTCTGAGATCATACACTATCCAAGGAACCCTACAAAAATCCCTTTCGAATTGTGGTGGCTTGGTTCGATCGTGGTCCTCTTTTTCTTCTTAGCGAGCCGATTTTAAAGGTAAATCCATTTTGGTTGATTCGATCCATATAAAAATTATTTCTTATTTTTCCTGAGTTCCTTACATGATATGAGACCCACGAAAAATGTTTACAAGGTTGGAGAATCGTTCGTGTGGTCGTGATCGTTTTTGGGTTCGATTTATTCAAGCGCATACAAGAAATTCGCCCAGCCTTTTCTACACGTTCAAACCTTGGTTTGGTATTTTTCTCAGGTCCCTTACATCATATTAACATCAAATAAAATGGTTGAATCGATCCATGCATGCTCTATATCATATTCGTGAATTAAAACCCTAAAAACATGTTAAATCGTAAAACATATGTTCCGATCCAAAATAATATTTAATAAAATTATTATAGGCTTGTTATGATGTATTATGATCTGGAAAAATATTGGAAAGAATTGTTATAGCTTAAATCTTGTGTTTCGAATTATTTTGGATTATATATTAAATCGGCAAAAATAAAATAAAAGGGAAGGAAATAAAATCGTGGGCTAGGGTTTATAGTTAGGGTTTGGTACTTGAGATCTGATCATTATTGATGTTTTAAGGTTAAATTAATGATGGAGTAATGATTGGGAATTAGTTTAGGGCTTGTAACATTTTTGGGTTAATTTTAATAGGAATCCGATTGGTTTTAAAAGTATAAGGGGGTGTTTTGCCAACTTTGAAACTTCTGGGATATTTTTGTAATGTCATATAAATCAGTAGGAATATGGGAAAAATATAAGATGAGGGTGCTAAGTGTAAGTTTTGCATTTAAATGGATTAAAATGTATTTTAAACCTAATTAGGGTTTGTTTTGAAAATAATTAAAAGAGAGGGACTAAATATGTAATTTCTGGAAACTTAAGGTTGTTTTGAGTAATTAAAAGTATTCAAGGGGTTTTGTGTCATTTTGGTACTTAAATGGTTAATATGTAAATTTTGATAATTAAAAGTTGAAATTGTAAATTAAAGGGTTAAATATGTAACTTTTATAACTTGAGGGACTTAAAGTGTAAATTATGAATTCCTGGGGATACATTCGAATAACTTAATAAAATAAGTGATCATTATGTAAAATAGATAAGTTAAGGGTTTAAAATGTAACTTTGAGAACTAAAAGGGTTAAAGTGTAATTTTGGAAAGTAAAGGGTATAAAATGTAGAATTATGAAACCCTAAGGACCAAAGGTGTAAATATGTTAAAAGATACTTATTTCCATTAATAATGATTCAACTTACTAAATATGGAAACTTTCTAAAAGTGGAAACCTTCTAATTATGGAAACCTTCTAAAAGTAGGAAACTTACTATTTATGGAAACTTACTAAAAATGGAAAGTTACTTAAAATGGAGAGTTACTTAAAATGGAAAGATATGCATTTAAAGAATGAATTATGATTCCCCCCTCTTCTCCTCTAGGTGTGAAGAAGGAGAGTCCTTGAGCCTTTCCATTCCTGTGTTTGTTTCATTTGTGCTTTGCAATAAGGTACGGATACTCTACCTTTTCAGTAAAGGCTCCTATATTCTTCTTATGACTTTGAGCTATGATTCAGTTAAGATTCCCCAAGCCATTGCTATGCTTCCTTCTATTGTGAACTTCCCCTGATTTCTGTTAAGCTTTGATTGTTAGCTTCTGATCTGATTTCGTTGCTATGATTTCTGACCCTTGAATATCCGATATCTCTGGTTCATCTTTTATGATTAATTGATATGAAAACCTTTTTGAAAATATAACTTGATGTTATGGAAGGAAACTGTTTTTAAGAACACTCTATAATTTTGATACGAAACCATTTTTAAAATGAAGGATTAATTGGCTTTTATGAAGAATGTTTTTAAAAGGGGAGATCTTTGAGATGAAATGAGCAAATGACTATTAAGGTTTTTAAATCTGTTTTATCTTAACCCTTTTCACATTTTATGAACTTATGAAACTTAATAATGAACCTTTTGTAATGAACTTTGGATATTCTGAACCATTGATATGATTTCTGATATTATGACTTTGAGATGACCTTGAGACATGACCTTGAGATGCACCTTTGCTATATGAACTTTTGCATGACTTTGAGACCTGACTCTTAGTTTGATACCCGAGCCATTTATGTTTCTTCTACCTATGGAGGTACCATAGGCATGTCTGTGATGCACCACTGGCATGACTCATGCGTGGGTGAGTGATTTCTCACGTCGTCCCTTTTATGATTATCTGCCGGCTATGACTTTGAGTATATGACTTTGAGATTGACTTTGAGTAAGGGGCGTATGGATTGCAATCCTAGACATGTATGCTTAGTGGATTTAACTATGACTTTGAGTTGACTTTGAGGTGATTGGTACTGTGTGTTATACATGCCCTTCACAACCCCTGGGAGCTGATCACTCCACCCCTGTTGATACATGAGGACACCCCTCATATTATCTGGTTGCCTGAGAGGTATCCCCTCTGATTGTGAGATTATGAATTGACGGCTTATGACTTTGAGATTTATGATGTTGAGTTATGATTTTGAGTTTTGGGCTCGTGGTAGATGATTTTGAGTTTTGGGCTCGTGGTAGATGACTATCCTTTCTTTCCGTTCTATTATTCATTTGTTTATTTCCTTATTTTATTTCCCCAATGCACTATATTTCAGTTCTGTTTCTTTATCATTGCTTTGTATATGTATCTGTTCACTGGGCTTTTTAAGCTCAGCCGCATTTCCTTTTCCTGCGGCAGGTTTTAGTAGGAAGCTGGGTTATGGGAAGAGAGTGTGACCGGACCTAGAAGACTATGATTTGGACTAGTGACGATTAGATGAAGTTTCATTTTATTAGACATAGTATTTATTTCTTTTGTAACCTTGTAGTATCAGATTTTCCATTTGTAAACTCTGAATTTCTTTGTATGTATGAATCATATGCTTGTGTTTGTTCTGATAATGTCACTGTAATGTAATACTTCTACCCTTATCGGGTTGGGGTGTTACAATTATGGTATCAGAGACCAGGCTGCGATTCGTAATACATTTACCCTTGACCTGTGAAGTTTGGACCCCTAAGTTTCCACTGTAGGCGCTCATAAGACAACCTTTGGAACTTTACCTTAGGATTCCCCATAGGAACCCAAGTTATTACCAGTGAGGAATGGGTAGACTAGGACATTTATGTAAGTATCATTTGCTTCCGCATCACTCTGATCGTGCCCTTGCTCTTAAATAAGCCTTATAAGGACCTTTGTTTCAGAAGTTAGAAGTTTTGCAACTTAAGCTTAGTAACCGAGTAAGTTTGGAATACCTCGGAAAGCTACCTGGATACCTTACACATTTAAGTTTCATCTTCAGATTTTGATCTCCGCCTCCGATGTGTTTGATAAGCTGTTTGACACCTTTTTGACCATATCGTAGGTCATTCAACCATAATGTGTTCGACACATTCTGTGAATTCATTACTTATGATGGGTATGAATGTATCATCCGATACTACTTAACTCTGTATGATCCATTACTACCCCTATGAGAACTCTGGTAATTATGAACCACAAATATGAGAAGTTTTTGTTTCCTCTCTTTGAATGATGAACCTTGTTCTGCCAACCATTTCCTTTGGAAGGGTATGATGTAAATACTATCTTTGTATGGATCTGTAACTAAGCATGATGATGCTGATAACTGAGATCCTGTACATCTCACAATTGACAATTATACGATGTTCGTATTACAAATGATACACATCCTACCTGATACTTATGCTAAGAAGCTAAACGAAATTCCCACACATTGAACTGTTTGTTTATCCATCCTAACACTTTTGTTGAATCATGTACTTGACCCTGATATATGAACTATCTGTATGATTTGACGACTGTATTCACTCTATGAATCCTTTGACCCTGATATGTCTGATTGTACGGTCTTTTGGACTGAAGGACTATTCGTGAAGATACCATAGACTACCATATCTGAAATGTAACCTTAAAAATCTGCTTCACTCTATTTCATTATGATGATTCTCTACATCTACTAAAATTTCTGCCACTATGGAAAACCCCAAACCCAAACTCATGTGATTACCAAGTTTTCCTGAAAACCATTATTATCAACCCTTAGAAAGTCCTGCTATTGGGAAATATTTTATTTTACGAAGATTTTTCGGTATTCTCTGATGAACCTTTTTGGTACTCCTTTGAACTGATCTCAGTTGAAGAAACCATGGTGCCATAGAAGTTGAGTAGTTGAAGGAGCTGATTTTGTCAACCTTGGTGATTCTCTTGAATGCTCTTGTTTGTTTATGAAGAAGAACAAGAGAAGTATGCGATGACGTATCGACTATCGTGAACTTAAACGTACCACTATCAATAATCATTATCCGTTTCCGCGTATCAATGATTAATTTGTTTTTCCTTTGAACCCCGCATCTGATTACATCACTTTCGATTTGAAGGACTGAAGAAGCAACCACAAGAACTTCTAAGAAGGGGGTTAACTAACCGAGAGTAACCTTTGAGAAGTATTTCAGTTCCTGAAGAAGAAAGAAGGCGATGTGAAAATTCCCTGAGATGATTTCTGAAGTTGCCTTTGCACTCGTCATCACATTTATGAGTTTGAATGATGCCAATGGTGTTGGCTAGGATAATCATGTTTTCGCATGTTTTGGACAAATTGTCATAGTGTGACATTGTGTTGTGTTCTAAAACGAAAGAAGAACATAGAGATTATTGGTGAGATGACCCTTTGTTCTGGAAGAGAAATTTGATTGACGTTCAGAAAGCATAGTAGACAATGCTACCTTGTAAAATGTGAAGACAGAGCTTTCACAAGAAGGACCAAGATCGAAGATCATTATCGGAATTAGAAACCTGGTGGTAGAGTAGTAGAAGATGGTTGCGACAAGCAGTACCGTGGACGAAGCATATAAGAAGAAGAGAGGAACTGGGATAGTGCTCAATCATACATCATGCAACGCGTGAAGATTTCAGTTTGGGCATCAAGACAACCAGACCAAAGAAGACGAACCATTCAACACACAACCTGGAGTCGACAACAACATCATGTACCTTAAAACCTGGGGCTATGTTAGAAGACCTGTCGAAGACACGCAGTCTTGTTTCTCTATTCATTTTAGTTGTACTAAGATGAATTGAGAGTAGGAGCAGACCTGCGGATGGAGGGATGCACAGTGATCGCGTTAGAGACTGCCGTTACGATGCCACACTACCAAGAGGAGCTGCTGAAGACCGGAGGAACCAGCTCGAGTTTTAAATTTTTAATCATGAGGTAAGATGGACAAGAGTAAACAGGCTACCCCAACTTGGAAGAAATTTTGAAATTTGTATTTGAGTGGACGGATTTTGAAGCGGACATTGTGTTTAGAGAAGATGATTCTGTAAAGGATTGACGCTATTGATGACGTACCTTAATTTTGAATGACATTCTCGGATTTACGTTACTCTTCGAGTAATTTCGTTCTCTTAGTTATGTTGTTTGATTTTGGTGACCTCTGAGACTGTAGGTGGACTAGGTGGATTTAGATAAGTTTATGTTGTTCACGACTTGAGATAAAGTATGACCAGCATGAGGGCATATGTATATGATGTCAGTATTATGACGCCTGGCCAACGTGATAATACTTACATCATATAACGTGCACTTATGGTGGGCATGTGATATTTCGAGGAGTGCCTTAGAAGCTTTAGAATTTCTGATATCTGATCAAGATCATCTGAGTTTAGTGAGACTTTAGGTTCATTCTACCTATACGTTTGATATGCTGTCCTTGTTATACGATTCAATACGTTTGGACTCTCGACACGTGTTTTGCTGATCTGTGCAACTTCTGATAAGAATCTTAGGTTCTATTATGAAATTTCTGCCGTTGACGATATCTAACGATATGCTTTCTGTCCGTATACGTTTCGCATTCGTTGAAGTTGGTCATTATGATCTGCTATGAGTAAAATATCTGATTATGGACTTTGAGGAAACGAGACCTGTTTGTTTATGAGAATACCTTTGGAAAGTTATCTAAAAGCCGAGACTATCTGAGAAGCTGAAGAGCTAAACCATTATATCATCCCATGCTGCTACAATTCAATGTATTCTCATCTGATTCGCTTAATCAATTCGATGAAAATCCTATGTATTTCTATACCTCTTCCGGAGAATTCGATTATCATCCGTTATGTTTGGTACATCATCCTTTTGATTAAAATTCAATATGATATGTCTTTCCGGGAAATCTGAAACTGTTTTGACAATAGTTACGAGTCATGAGAAACTAAGTTGTCTGAAGATCTTTTTGGAAGAACCTCCCCGAGCGTGAGAATGTTGTAATGACCTTTTGCGGTTTACTACGACTTCGTCTAACTTTGCGAGTTCAAATTTCGAGGACGAAATTTTTCTTTTTAGAGGGGAAGAAGTTGTAACACCTAAAATCCGAGAACATGTGAAAAGACCAAAATGCCCCTACATGATTAAAACTTAATTAAAAGCTTATAAAGTCTCCAAATTAATTCCAAACCTCAAACAATGCACAAGTTATACATCCAAATAATTTTAACAATTACATTAAACATTTATACAAGTTGTGAAATTACCAAAATACCCCTTAATAGCCGAATGATATTTTAATTTACATTTACTTTGAATTAAAAGTGATAAGAACATTTTAAATATGGAAAATACCTATCAATGCTTATCCTTAGCTACTAGGCCGAATTTTTGGCCCATATTCCCCCCCCTAACCGGCCACAATCAGAATAAAAGTCAAAGATCTCATTTGTTTCCCCAAAACCCTAAATTCGATTTAACAAGCACACAAATAAACTCCATAGCCTCCATTCGACAATACCAAAATTCCTAAGCATTTTTCTGAGATCATACACTATCCAAGGAACCCTACAAAAATCCCTTTCGAATTGTGGTGGCTTGGTTCGATCGTGGTCCTCTTTTTCTTCTTAGCGAGCCGATTTTAAAGGTAAATCCATTTTGGTTGATTCGATCCATATAAAAATTATTTCTTATTTTTCCTGAGTTCCTTACATGATATGAGACCCACGAAAAATGTTTACAAGGTTGGAGAATCGTTCGTGTGGTCGTGATCGTTTTTGGGTTCGATTTATTCAAGCGCATACAAGAAATTCGCCCAGCCTTTTCTACACGTTCAAACCTTGGTTTGGTATTTTTCTCAGGTCCCTTACATCATATTAACATCAAATAAAATGGTTGAATCGATCCATGCATGCTCTATATCATATTCGTGAATTAAAACCCTAAAAACATGTTAAATCGTAAAACATATGTTCCGATCCAAAATAATATTTAATAAAATTATTATAGGCTTGTTATGATGTATTATGATCTGGAAAAATATTGGAAAGAATTGTTATAGCTTAAATCTTGTGTTTCGAATTATTTTGGATTATATATTAAATCGGCAAAAATAAAATAAAAGGGAAGGAAATAAAATCGTGGGCTAGGGTTTATAGTTAGGGTTTGGTACTTGAGATCTGATCATTATTGATGTTTTAAGGTTAAATTAATGATGGAGTAATGATTGGGAATTAGTTTAGGGCTTGTAACATTTTTGGGTTAATTTTAATAGGAATCCGATTGGTTTTAAAAGTATAAGGGGGTGTTTTGCCAACTTTGAAACTTCTGGGATATTTTTGTAATGTCATATAAATCAGTAGGAATATGGGAAAAATATAAGATGAGGGTGCTAAGTGTAAGTTTTGCATTTAAATGGATTAAAATGTATTTTAAACCTAATTAGGGTTTGTTTTGAAAATAATTAAAAGAGAGGGACTAAATATGTAATTTCTGGAAACTTAAGGTTGTTTTGAGTAATTAAAAGTATTCAAGGGGTTTTGTGTCATTTTGGTACTTAAATGGTTAATATGTAAATTTTGATAATTAAAAGTTGAAATTGTAAATTAAAGGGTTAAATATGTAACTTTTATAACTTGAGGGACTTAAAGTGTAAATTATGAATTCCTGGGGATACATTCGAATAACTTAATAAAATAAGTGATCATTATGTAAAATAGATAAGTTAAGGGTTTAAAATGTAACTTTGAGAACTAAAAGGGTTAAAGTGTAATTTTGGAAAGTAAAGGGTATAAAATGTAGAATTATGAAACCCTAAGGACCAAAGGTGTAAATATGTTAAAAGATACTTATTTCCATTAATAATGATTCAACTTACTAAATATGGAAACTTTCTAAAAGTGGAAACCTTCTAATTATGGAAACCTTCTAAAAGTAGGAAACTTACTATTTATGGAAACTTACTAAAAATGGAAAGTTACTTAAAATGGAGAGTTACTTAAAATGGAAAGATATGCATTTAAAGAATGAATTATGATTCCCCCCTCTTCTCCTCTAGGTGTGAAGAAGGAGAGTCCTTGAGCCTTTCCATTCCTGTGTTTGTTTCATTTGTGCTTTGCAATAAGGTACGGATACTCTGCCTTTTCAGTAAAGGCTCCTATATTCTTCTTATGACTTTGAGCTATGATTCAGTTAAGATTCCCCAAGCCATTGCTATGCTTCCTTCTATTGTGAACTTCCCCTGATTTCTGTTAAGCTTTGATTGTTAGCTTCTGATCTGATTTCGTTGCTATGATTTCTGACCCTTGAATATCCGATATCTCTGGTTCATCTTTTATGATTAATTGATATGAAAACCTTTTTGAAAATATAACTTGATGTTATGGAAGGAAACTGTTTTTAAGAACACTCTATAATTTTGATACGAAACCATTTTTAAAATGAAGGATTAATTGGCTTTTATGAAGAATGTTTTTAAAAGGGGAGATCTTTGAGATGAAATGAGCAAATGACTATTAAGGTTTTTAAATCTGTTTTATCTTAACCCTTTTCACATTTTATGAACTTATGAAACTTAATAATGAACCTTTTGTAATGAACTTTGGATATTCTGAACCATTGATATGATTTCTGATATTATGACTTTGAGATGACCTTGAGACATGACCTTGAGATGCACCTTTGCTATATGAACTTTTGCATGACTTTGAGACCTGACTCTTAGTTTGATACCCGAGCCATTTATGTTTCTTCTACCTATGGAGGTACCATAGGCATGTCTGTGATGCACCACTGGCATGACTCATGCGTGGGTGAGTGATTTCTCACGTCGTCCCTTTTATGATTATCTGCCGGCTATGACTTTGAGTATATGACTTTGAGATTGACTTTGAGTAAGGGGCGTATGGATTGCAATCCTAGACATGTATGCTTAGTGGATTTAACTATGACTTTGAGTTGACTTTGAGGTGATTGGTACTGTGTGCTATACATGCCCTTCACAACCCCTGGGAGCTGATCACTCCACCCCTGTTGATACATGAGGACACCCCTCATATTATCTGGTTGCCTGAGAGGTATCCCCTCTGATTGTGAGATTATGAATTGACGGCTTATGACTTTGAGATTTATGATGTTGAGTTATGATTTTGAGTTTTGGGCTCGTGGTAGATGACTATCCTTTCTTTCCGTTCTATTATTCATTTGTTTATTTCCTTATTTTATTTCCCCAATGCACTATATTTCAGTTCTGTTTCTTTATCATTGCTTTGTATATGTATCTGTTCACTGGGCTTTTTAAGCTCAGCCGCATTTCCTTTTCCTACGGCAGGTTTTAGTAGGAAGCTGGGTTATGGGAAGAGAGTGTGACCGGACCTAGAAGACTATGATTTGGACTAGTGACGATTAGATGAAGTTTCATTTTATTAGACATAGTATTTATTTCTTTTGTAACCTTGTAGTATCAGATTTTCCATTTGTAAACTCTGAATTTCTTTGTATGTATGAATCATATGCTTGTGTTTGTTCTGATAATGTCACTGTAATGTAATACTTCTACCCTTATCGGGTTGGGGTGTTACATCTAACTACCTCAACTACACCTTCAACACCTTGTAACACAAATGTGATCACCATTCAAGATTTGCTTAATCTTGCTACACCACCACCTTCTCCACCTCATTGCAACTCAAACCTAGCCATTAATCCATCACCAACTAGACCTTTGAGTATATCAACCTCACCTTCTCAACAAGCCTTTAAATCAAAAACTCCTTCACCTCAATCACCAACACCTACACCAATGGAACTTTTCCATACACCACCAACATCACCACTACCAAATTTAGAAACTTTTGATGATCTATCATCAACTCCACCATCCTTCTCACTTTTTGACACCATTGCTCAAATAGAAACCCAACAACAACCTAGTGAGCAACTAGATGATGAACCCAATCACCCATCTATAGTAGAACGGTTAGCTTACCGTTATGCTAGACCATCCATTTTTTCAAATGATCAAGGTCATACCCACCAACAATCATTTGTGTTTCACCCAATTTACAAAGATCTTCATGACAATCCTTCCGGCGAACCAAGCTTTCGCCATTTTGTTCAAAATCAACAACCACAACCACAACAACAATCACCACAACAACAAAATTCCCAAAATTTTGAAACTCTACTTTCTTCTTATAAGAAAATAGAAACATCCTTATGGGAAAAACCTCCAACCATGAATGAGGAAATAAGTACTCATTTAGCCCACCTTAAGGCCTTCAAACGAATGGTTGACTCTCAAATCAACCATGTTATGGAATTTCATACGGCATTAGACTCAACAAGTGAAGGAAGCAAACACACCTCTCAACCATCCACATTTGCTCCTTCGAGTTCAAGCTATCCACCACCATCATTCCCCCGCCATGATTGCGGACATTGCGAGAGAACCGCTCACATTAGTGAAAGATGTCGAACGGAACTTCGTGAGTTATCCGAAGAAATGAGGTTTATTCTAAACCACATTTTGGAGCGTCTACAATCCTTGTCTCACCCACCTCAACCTTAGAGTCTCCAAAATGAAACGAAACCGTTTCTATTGGAAAATGTCCCCATTTTAACCAACAAACCAAAACCAAGACACCTCCTCACCTCTCCAAATAAAACCCGCTACAACCTTCAACCCACATTTTTCATCCTTAAAACAACCCAATCCTTGTTTTTGGAAAATGTTTCTCATTAAGGAAAATGATGATTTCCTTGTAGCATTGTTAGTTTATTTTTGGTTTTTCTTAGTCTTTAAAAGTAGGATGTTGTCATCTTAATGTTGTGTCTTTGACTATCTAAGAGTCAAAATTTTACAATTTAATGAATGTCATTCTACTACAAGGTTTAAATTGTTTAATGACCATTTAGGTATGATGAGTGAACTATATCTTGGTATGGTAACATACATAAACCTTGTGCTTTAGAAACTATTTTTTTTTGTAGGTTCATTATCCATGTCTTCCTTCCTTGAAACTCCATTTAGGGGAGTAACATTCAAGGGGGAGCATGAGTCGTGCTTTATTCTGCTTCACAACTCTTAGTTGTGTTTTTAAACATGAAATGCTTTCATGACTTATCTTATGCGGAAACTAACTTTTCTTTTGTAGGTAAAATCCATGTCTCCTCTCTTGGCACTCCATTTAGGGGGAGTATCAACCAAGGGGGAGCATGCCTATAATTCCGCTTCGATACTCTTCTTTTTGTTTCGACAAAAAGGGGGAGAATTTATATGAAACTTGCTCTATTATTTTAAACTTCCGCATAGCTAACTCTTTGCAAAAACAAGTTTCATTACTAACTTTATAAGACTTAACACTAAATCTTATGACTTACTTTTAAATAAAGTTTATGTTTTGTCATCAACAAAAAGGGGGAGATTGTTAATACAAATATCGCCTAAAAACGTTATTTATATTTTACGATCTTTGCTAAGTTTTGTTAATAACAAAGTATGAACTTTAGCTAAAAGTAAATTATCACTTTGAGTGTTTAAGTCTTGTTTAACTAATGTTTACATTTCCTTTTAAACTAAACATTGGTTTTATTTCTTAAATTAGAAATAGTCACATCACATTTATGGCAAGTTTTGTCATTATGTATTTATGGCAAGTTATGTGTTTGACTTGCTTTCATGTTGCTTGCAAGTATCATGTTTGACTTACTTTAAGTGATGTGACATTGTATGGTTGTTAGAAGTTATGAGACAAGACATTGTTTGGTTTGGGAAGTTATTGCAAAAACCTACTGCAGACCCGGCGGTACCCTGGGGGTACACGGGCGGAACCCATCTCAGGGTTCCGCCTGATCCGCCAGACATGCAGAATAGTTTGCTATAAATACAAAACCATTTGTTTGTTTTGTGTAACCCTTTTAGGACATATATTCACATATTCTCTCAACTAACTCATTAACCTTTTGATTTGTGATTCTCTTATGTAGCAAGGGACTTCACAAGATCATTCAAGAAGTTACAAGCTTCAACTCTAAAGTTGCAAGTCTTGGTAGCTTGGTCATGTATAAGCTTTGATAGTTTATACTTCATGTGTGTCATGTATATAGATGTAAGTGGTTAGTATTTTAGGCCTCAAAATACGTAGTGTGTCGGGAGTTGTTATACCCTTATAAAAGAACTAACGTGAGTGGTTGTACCCTTGAAAAGAACTCGACATCTAGCTTTGTGTCGGTAAAAGTGTAAGCGACGTACGGGAGTGGTTGAACCCATGTAAAAGAACTCGACATCTAGCTTAGTGTCGGTAAAAGTGTAAGCGACGAATGGGAGTGGTTGTACCCTTGTAAAAGAACTCGGCATCTAGCTTAGTGTCGGTAAAAGTGTAAGCGACGTTGTAAAGGTTTTCTCCGCCGGTGAAAGGAGCTTGTTGATTAGTGCTTATAACTCTCGAGTTGGAAACTCGGGGCGTGGATGTAGGGCAAGGAAAAAGAGTCCTTGTAGCCGAACCACGATAAACAATCGTGTTGTGGTTTGATCGTTTCTTTCTTTATCTTTGCTTATTACATGTTGTCTTTTAGTTATAATTGCTAACCACATATAAAGCTTTCCAAAAGAATTAAAACAAGTAAAGTTGTATTTATATCTTGAAACAAATGTAAAGCTTTTCAAAGAACTAAAACAAGCAAAGTTAGGATCATCACAAGTAAAGCTTTTCAAAGCATGAAACAAGTAAAGTTAGAATTGTTATTCACATGAAAAGTTTTTCAAATAATCAAACATATAAAGTTGTGTTTATATCTTTAAGCAAATGTCAAGTTTCTAAAAGGATATTTAAGCTAAGCATGAATCGAAAAAGCGGTAAACTATTCAACCCCCTTTTAGTTTTCCACAAAGCTATTTAACACCATTCTAGTTTCCCACAAATACTTAAATGTTTTCATCGTTTAATTCCTACAATAAGCTTAAGGTATTACTTCGTAATCTTATTGTTTAGTAATCAAATAATCTTTGTATCTCTACTAATTATAATGCATTTATAACTTTTATTTTTCGAAATCTAATATATACATACATATATATATATATATATATATATATATATAGGGTGGCGTTATTGTGGTGTACACTTTAAAATAGGAAATAATAAGTACACTTGTGGACCATTGGATCAATTATTTAAGATGAGATTGAAACTTAATTAGATGGATGGCATAGTTGTATTTAAATAGAAAACCAATGGCTTTTGTATACATTGAAAATAATACGGTCAACAAAACGTTGAGCATTAACGTCCATTATTAATTTTATATTTAATTTATTATTTCAGTTTACTACTTGACTTGTTTTCATATTACTCGTACTTTTTTTTTTTTTCTTTTTTCCACTCATTTGAATATTTCTATATACAATTATAGCATGGTTAATAGTACACTAAAATTTTAGTATATTTTTAACGACACTATATCAAATTTTATTATATTTGTAGTGACACACAATGCTTATCACACAATTTTTTTTTTTTTTTATATATTTGTAGTGACACACTAAATTTTATGACACGTTTCTAGTGGCAAAATACGTCTTTTGACACTCTTAGTTTCATGATATATGTATAGTGACACATTAAGTTTTTTGACAAAATATTTTTGTGACACATTAGGTTTCATGATACTCCGTATATTTTTAGTAACACTTTCGACACATTTTGTTGTGGCACACTTAGTTTCATGATACGTTTATAGTGACACACTAAGCTTTTTAACACTTTTAGTGACACACTAGGTCTCATGATACTATGGATATTTGTAGTAACACACAGTTTTTTGATAAATTTTTTTGTGGCACACTTAGGGTGTGTTTGTTTTTTTTTAAAAAGTCTTACTAGCCCTCTTACTCCCTCTTACTCTTACCAGTAAGAGGTGGGCAGACGTTTTTCTTGTTTGTTTTTTTCTTTTGAGTCAGACCCAGTTAGACATATAACATCTTACTCAGTAAGAGGTGGGGGACTTGTCTTACTGCCTCTTACTCGATAAGAGAGATTGATGACTCGTGTTAATATAATATATTTGATTGTTTATTAACTATGTTATATTTATGATAAAAAGTCTTATTTCATATTTACACAAGTTACTTAAATAAATTGCAGAAACGAGCACTTAAAATCATTCGGACAATTATACAAAAACAAACAACATTATTTCGTGTAGATTTAGACATTCTTGCCACCTCTTACTAGTAAGATGTGGTAGTCAGATTCAGACCTAAAACATCTAAATGAAACAAACACACCCTTAGTTTTATGATACATTTATAATGACACTCTTAGTTTCATGATATATTTATAGTGACACATTTAGTTTTTTTAACACGTTTTGGAATTGAGGTAGACACGACCGTGTTTAATTTCATGGTGGGTTTATATGCTACCGAGCTCATAAGATATACCAGGTACAAATCAATTATTTTTTCATTATATCAACAAAGCTAATAATGACACATCAGTTTATTATCTCAACAAAGCTAATATTTAATGCTAGTATATAATCAGTTTATTATCTCAAAAAATCAATTAAATTATAGTGACACATGTATATGCTACCGAGCTCATAATGACACATCAATTTATTATCACAACATAGCTAATATATAATCGATAAATAACGGTACAAATCAATTATATTTTCTGAAACATCAATTTTTTTTCAAAGCTTGATATACAATCCACAAAAAAGATATGAAAAAAAAGAAGAAGAAAAAGAAAAAGAAATAAAAAAGGATCTAAAAACCGCGTTGAATCGGAAGCCTTGTCGAAAAATTAGACAGGTAGCATCTTAAAAAAAGTAGTGGACATGTACGATTGTAGCACCATGAAAAACAAGATCTGGAAACTTTTGGAGATGCATTTGACGATGGAAAAAGAAATCTTTAGGGCGGCTTGGATCTCGACAGGCACAAACCTTACGACGAAAAACGAAATCTTTCACAATAAATAGTAGTGGACATGGTGTTCGTTAAAGGTTTGTGTGGTAGACCTGGAAGATGTGTGTTTTTAATATGATTGAAAAGGTGACGGCAAAAGTGTAGGTTATAGGAAAATTAGAGAGAAATTAGGGAATGAAAATTTCCTATATTGCCCTTTTGTTTATTTTATAATTAAAAATATAATTAAATATAAAGGCTACACTTGTCACTTCTTTATTGGTGCCTATTGTATCTTATTTTCAAAGTGTATCCTATATATATATATATATATATATATATATATATATATATATATATATATAGGAAAATGATCAATTAAGAAGAATAATTAAAATAAGAATGGTCAGAAGTAATTCTAGCCACACATTTCAAATTAGGAGGGAAAATTTGAAGGAAGATGCATCCACTTTTATAGGTGCATCTAAAATGTGCGGTTGTTATTACTTCTTATCATTCATATTTAATCCTATATATATATATATATATATATATATATATATATATATATATATATATATATATATATATATATATATATATATATATATATAATTTGAGATATTTGCTACATTAAAAGTCATTCAAAGTTAAATCAATAGAGTGGTGATATACAAGCCTAACAATTAGACCTAATAATAGACCTATTTCATTTATCTTATGACAAACGTGATACACTTTTTCTCTTTTATCATTTCCCATCAATCAATTTTTCAAATGCACCAATCACATCTTTAGGTTTAATTTTATGTGTAGGTTTTAGGCATCAAAATCATTTTTCAAATCAATATACATTCAAAATTTGTAACTACTAGCTATGTCATTACATCCGCTAAATATTTCTAGACTTATGAGCATTTAATTTCATCAATGCCTAAATGTTTTCATCGTTTGATTCCTACAATACCACTTAAGGTAGTAGTAGTACTAGGGCCGGCCCTGGCTATGGGCGGCGCGGGCGACGGCCCAGGCATCACATAAATAGAGGGCATCAAAATTTTGATGTTATGAATTGATTTTATATGATGAAGCTTGTTTTTATGATGATAACATGATGTCTAGTAGAATATAGAAGAAATAAATGGAAAAAGATGCAATGTTTCGAAAAAAAATTATGTTCACCGAATCATCGAGAAATATACAGTCGTTTTAAAAAATAAGTGATGAAAAAGGAGGAGAAAGATAAAGAGTCAACATGAAAAGACTATAGAGGGGTAAATGACTGATGAGTTGTGTTTTACCAATAGTATTTACTATTTGGGTCATTGTCAAACTTTGTTATTTTTAAGTTATTTTAGTTTATTTTCAAATTTTATTTCTACATTAATTCATTACCTTTCATTTTTCATTAACTTTAAATTTATTAGTCCAACATCTCTAATTAATTAGTAGCAACGAATTTTTTATAGTTAGATGTAAACATCTATTTAAATTACTCAGTAATAGTAACATATACTTTCATTATATAATGTCCTATAGTTAGACACTTAGCTTTTTTAATCCTTGTTATATAAGTATAGGTAGTAAATTATTATAATAATTGGTAAAATGTTGCTAATGATTACTAGAAGTTAAGCTAGTTTTAATGGTTGCAAAATGATTGATGTGCCTATTAATCAGGTCTGCAAATGTATCTAATGATTTGATTGATTGATTTAATATATATATATATATATATATATATATATATATATATATATATATATATATATATATATATATATTGTACATAGTGCAATTATACAAGTGATTTATTCATTCGGCATGTATTGGTGATTTCAAATATTTAGTACATAAACGCAAAATTTTAGTTGTGTACACTAATTTTTAAATGATATCTCAAAATCAAATGAATTTTGAGAAACTAAACCAAATAACGTTCGGCGTGGGAATGACACGTTAGCTTGATTAGGTTCTAAACTAAAGACTAGTGTGTTGTTTGTTTTAAAGGGGCATTTTTTGACCGCCTCGCCCAGGGCAGCAGAAAACTCAGGACCGGCTCTGGGTGGTACGCACTTCATAAGCTTATTGTATTGTAATCAAATCATTGTGACAAAAAAAAATCAGAAAGTGTGTCAACACATGTTTTGTTACAAAGAATCTTACAAGCATAATCACAAATTAAATTCTATTATCAAATATACCGTATGTTATAAAAGTTAGTGAAAGAACGAAAGAAATAGTATATACTAAATATTTTAACTCAAAAGAATTTTATATACCAGCCAAAATAATAAACTAGAAAAAATAATGATAAGCTACTGATTAAATAATCATATATCTATTTAAATTGAGAAGATAAAAAAAAATAAATAAATAAATAAAAAAAAATAAAAAATAAAAAAAAAAACCTCACGTTAGCAAAGAAAACTAACGGCTGCGTACAACGGTCATCTGTCCCCAGCCAAAACCAAATTCTACACCGACCAAATAGCTATAAAACAAAAGGTTATTGCACTTGTGAGAATATATCATTAAGAACATTAGAACCTTTGTCTCTTGCTTGAGCATGAACGATAAACTTTTGATCCCTAAGATCTACCTCTTGGGAATTCTTGAAAATATATATATATATATATATATATATATATATATATATATATATATATATATATATATATATATATATATATATATATATATATATATATATACTAGCTTTCTAAGCCCGCCCGATGGGCGGGCATGTCTTCTAATTATCGTTGGCAATTAAATGAAGACAAGGCAATGAATAAATGTAGTTGCATTAACTATAACATGTTAAAACTCAGCGGTGAAATGATCTCGTGAGGTTTCCGTGTTATGCTTTATGCTTTATAATTGACTGATATTTCACAACTCAATGCAACTTATGTTTCTTAGTTTCCAAAGAAAAAAAAAGGAAAATAGGAACTCACACTTGCTTAAGCGTTGACCTAAAACAGAACCTAACTTGGCTTAACTTTTTTGTAGCACTTACATATATGTTGCTAAAGTGGCAAAGACATTATGCAATATTAGCTAGTTGCTAGTGATGATTGACGCTTCAGAGTGATATTTGGAAGCCAATATATAACAACGTACTATATCTTTTTGAATACCAATTGTGCGAAAACTTCAACCTTTTTCATTGAATAAGCTAGCTTAATATTAACTATACGGAAAACAATTAACAAATACTGTTAAATTTAAAGAAGGTTTTGTTCCGCTATATTTGGCAATACGATTTTCCTAGAAAACACACGCTATGCAATCAATATTCGCACAAATAAGTAACTTAGTTTGACTGGCCTTGTCGCAAATCACATACCATATAAATCTCCTTGCATCATGTAGACTATTAAGCTATAAGTCGTAAATCAAATTAGCAATAACATACCTCAGGTACCATCCAACGGTAAGTCCCAGTCTTGGTAGTCATCATTTCAGTAACAGTTTCTTCCTTTGCAATACCAAAATCTATAAGTTTCACATATTTATTATTCGTAGCAAGCAACTCGCCAACCTCTACTCGAAGTACTATTGTTTATCCAAACCCATTATGACCCATTTCTTATAATAGAACTATTGTTTATCCAAATCGATTTGACCCGTTACCCAACCTGCCCATTTCCCCGAATTTAGATTTAAAATTATCACTCGAAGAACATGTCCGATTCTAACAAAAGTATAATAGAACCTAGTACCAAGTCGCTTAGGGAAGGCTTTGTTCCACATGTGAGCAACATATGCAGGCTGCATTTGATTCCACACAATCATGAATGAAGCAACCTGTATCATGATCACCACCCCTGTATCCCTGGTCACCACTCCATTTATCATGCCCTTTCTTCATTTAAATTTCTTCCTCAAAGTAGTAGGAATCAATGCACAAAGTAGCAGGAGCCAAAGTACAAACTTTCAGGAATCAATCCATTTAATTGGGATAAAGCACTGCATAAAGTAGTAGTAATACAAATGATTAGGCTCAAGTCATGACTAACAGTCTTAGAAAAAACATAAATAATTTTCTAAAGAATTGGAAAATACCTTACACCAGTTGCATGATAAAATACAAAGAACAAAGGAAGGTTTCATGTATCTCTTTATATCCAAATGTGACAGAAAACTACACAATTATCCGAATGCATCTCCATTAGGATGAACAGCAAAAACTAAGCGCAGATGCTACAAAAGCGGCCTTATGATTAACTATACATATATTGAAAGGGTTTTTGGTATTGCTTACGTAAGTGCTTGTGTGCACTAAGCAGTTTTCAGTGTTTGGTAAAAACTCCATATCTACTAATTTTAGTCTCGATAAGCACTTGCAATAATCCGTTAGTCACTCACAGTAGGTTTGAATGCCTGATATTGTCCAAGAGCAATGATTTAATACATGAGCATATGTATTAACATCGGAACCCATGTGATCAGCTATAGATTTGGCAAGTACTTACCGGTCTATGTTTCCCCATTGTAACACAATCTGCATTTAAATCATCAGATCGATTTTGTTTGCAAATTACAGACTTCTACTCTAAATTCCTTCTATCCTATACCTCTGAAGTCGTCCATGAATGTTGAGAATGATGAAACTGGTGATTGTTTTTTATTTGAATATCATGCATGTAATCTTTACACCTGCATTTGCATACATTTTGGTATGTATAGTGCTCCAATGCACCTTTTAAGGTTGTAATTCTTATGATCCCAAAAAGAATAAAATGAACATATGCATCTGTTCCTTCCATAATACAGCTTACTATGTATATTAATCGGGCAAGCAGTTAGGAGAATATGGTAAAACCTAATAAACAATCGGGTTGCTGCATTAAAACTTAAGAAGTCAGCATAGCATAATGATGTAGTCATAAGTAAATTAACCTACGACAAGTTGGAAAAGTCAAACCAACAGGCGACAATTCCTGATGAGTAATGATGTACAAATTTGTTGCAGACCAAAATATATTGAGATAAAGGTCATTGCATAACGGGCGACAATTCCTGAATTTTTTTAGACTTCGGCTGCAGAGAAGACACACAAATGTTAGATATCAGTAGCACAACGATTAGAGTTTGAAAAATAGGTCAGTAGAATGGAACGTGTACATGTATTAATGAGAACACCAGAAGAACGAAAGGGAATTACCTGTGCACTTAGTGTTTTACCATTTATATTATATGAACTGAAAAAAGGAAAATTAACTGATGAGTCCAAAGATGATTGCTATGAGATTTTCATTGTCGTAACTACAAAGAAAACTCAAGATTTGATGATTTTTGTGGAATGAGCAATCGACGTTTTCAGAGAAACCCACATCAGACTTTCTATAAGTTGTAGTAAACACCGCCTTCACAAAGTAATCAAATAATGCATGTACCCTAAGTTTACAAAATAATAATAGATGTATTTAAAAAAAAATTAAACACCCATGTCTTCACTTTTAAAATGAAAGCCCAAGCATTCCCTGAACCAATTCGCTTTCAACTCTAAAGTGAATATGTATGCATACCTAAGAAAGAATGTTATATGAAACCACTCAAAACTTAATCCCAACGAAAGAATTGCCAAGTTTGATTACTTAAAAAGTAAATCCTCTTAGTCACCAAAGAAGTTGTATATCCATTTACCTCTAACTCAACATTAGTGCATGTGGGATGAGGGACTCAAGTGCCCCGGCTTTTTGCCCTAATATTTGTACCTTTTCACACAAATAAACTTGACCCCTTTGTTTAATACTCTCTGTACCTAAATATACACCAATGTCCTAGAAAACTTATCAGTTAACGGAAATCCACTTTTTAAGAGTAGGCACAACATATAAAAATTATTTGCAAAGTGTGCTCAAAATTGAGTCCAATATACCTCTTTTACATATTGCTTCCCTGTAGGATGGCCATGCTTCGGCTCCATTAAAGCATCTAATACTCCCTTATCGAGAACCAAATCCAATGACTTATTTGCAAACTGAAAAATTAAACAACAACAATCAATAGAAAGATGGTTTAAAAATTTAAAATTTCACATCAAATGACTTCTTTGCAAACTCATTAGCAAAGTGGAATGTACGTAGTGATGTATGCTTCACCCATAACAAAAAAACATTAAAATCATTAAACATTATATCAATCAGCAAGTATTCATGGATAGCTTAATATTGTGACATATTATAAACGTCCTCATTCAGTCGTCTCATCCAAAACCCTTCATTGGCCTGATGTCGAGTTATTATATGAGAGTTATAGCTAGTTGGTTGCATAATACCTATTCCTGCACACAAACACAAAAGGCATGAAACATATTAGCACAAAAGAAAGCTTCTGCGAATGGATGTACATAATGGGTATTATAATATGGGATTAGGGTTTGTGATAAATTTATTTTTTTTTAGGCATGACATATTTGTTTTTAATTATCAATCACAACTTGTGGAGTGATCCATTGGTTGAGGTGTTTATTTGTGGTAGCAAAGCTCAGGTTCGAATCCATACAGTAGATTTTTTGACGAATAAATTAATATGACATGGTAAAATATACATTGATGACATGAAACACAAAAGGCAGGAAACATATTAGCACAAAAGAAAGCTTCTGCGAATGGATGTACATAATGGGTATTATAATATGGGATTAGGGTTTGTGATAAATTGATTTTTTTTTAGGCATGACATATTTGTTTTTAATTATCAATCACAACTTGTGGAGTGATCCATTGGTTGAGGTGTTTATTTGTGGTAGCAAAGCTCAGGTTCGAATCCATACAGTAGATTTTTTGACGAATAAATTAATATGACATGGTAAAATATACATTGATGACATGGCACTAAACATGATGACATGGACTTAATGCATGATTATTTGGCAGTCAATGGTCAAACGCCTCCTGTTATATATAATATAAAGATATATATATA
Organism: Artemisia argyi; assembly: GCA_030686995.1. Lineage (NCBI taxonomy): Eukaryota > Viridiplantae > Streptophyta > Magnoliopsida > Asterales > Asteraceae > Artemisia > Artemisia argyi. The sequence continues at coordinate 128,078,963 of CM060699.1, forward strand.
TATATATATATATATATATATATATATATATATATATATATATATATAGTGTATCTTTATTTTCAGAACCCTGTTAAGTGCGGGAACTGCAAGAACTCTAATTTTACATTAGAAAACATTCATGTTCATATAAAACATGTATGTTTTCTTACATACACCTTAATACACATACATGCATAACATACATGTTCATATAAAAACATGTTAAGTGCAATAGATCAATGCAAAATGGTTTTATTTTTAGAACCCTGTTAAGTGCGGAAACTGCGAGAACTCCAATTATGCATTAGAAAACATCCATGTTCATATAAAACATGTATGTTTTCTTACATATACTTTAATATGCAGGCATGTGTATTAAGGTGTATGTAAGAAAACATGCATGTTTTAGATGCACCTACAAAAATGGAAGGATAAGAAGTAACTACAACCACACATTCTAGATGCACCTACAAAAATGGATGCATCTTCATTCAAATTTTCCCTCCCATATAAAAATGTGTGGCTAGAATTACTTCTTACCCTTCTTATTTTAATTAATCTTCTTATTGGATCCCTACCCTATATATATATATATATATATATATATATATATATATATATATATATATATATATATATATATATATATATATATATACTAATAAAAATAAATAAATCGGTATGTGACGGTATACAAGTTTATTTCACACATAAGTGGAAGAAATGTAATGAACAAGATTATTACTATTAATACGATTAACTTACATAAAAATAAACTTTTGGAAGGTGTATATTTTGTAAATTCGTTTATTAAGATGAAACAAATAATTTTTAAAATTCCGTATGGTGCAAATATTTAAAAATAAAATTCAAGTCTAATGATTAAGATGTGTATATTTTCATACTATTAGATGTAATGTAATGAAGTTATCACACCATCTCATTAATTAGAATTTTATAATCCTCTCTAGTAATTGCATCACAACTTATTATTCTCTTTCACAATAACTTAACTGATGCTTTTCGTAACAACGGATTTTGGGTTTTTGTTTGCTTCTTAATTTTATGGATTTATATATAGTCTATTCATGATACTGGATGAATTTTTATAATAGTATTGTTCTCTTGTCAATACTCGTAATTGTACGTACTAGATTAAACGAAACAGCTTAGCAAATGAAAAGAACACTCTTTTGATTATCTTTCTAAAATTTCAAAATTAAAAACTATAAAAAAGAGACTACTTGTTGAGAATTGACTTCAAGTCTTCTATCAGTAGTCATGCATTCACATTGTAGATGCTTTATTATCTGTACATATATTCTTCAATTATATAGAAGTTACCATAGTACCATTATTTGTTTTAGATCATAGGAATTGTTGCTTCTGCACATTCCACCTTATATTAGCAAAATATAACATGTCTGTCAAGTTTCATGTTTTTGTTGTCACCATAACAATATTATCCCAGTTACCAACTTCTTGTTATGGGTTAAGTAGTGGGTCATCTCTCTACGTTGAAAACAAAAATGACATTTTGATTTCGCCAAACGGGCTTTTCACAGCCGGTTTTCATCGAGTTGGAGAGAATGCTTATGGTTTTGCAGTATGGTTTTCGGAGAAAGTAGCAACAACTGGGAGTCGAACCGTGGTTTGGATGGCTAACCGAGATGACCCCGTAAATGGAAAGCATTCAAAACTGTCCTTACAGGAAGATGGAAATCTTGTTCTGGTAGATGCGGGTACAAGAGTTATTTGGTCAACTAATACAAAGTCAATTTCTCCTTTAGTGCAATTACAACTCAATAACACAGGTAATATTATGACAACCCTTCTTTTTATATACACAGCGAACTCATAAGTTTACAACATGCGAGACGGCTTAGCAAGCTCGTGTGATTTATATAAGAAAAATACTAGATGCAGATATGCTTAATGTTTATGATATTCAAATAATGTACTGTATTTAAGATCTCCACATATTAAAGTGTAACGAGCCAATTTATATATTTTCGTTAGCACAGATCCCAGTTTTAGTAAAATCGCTATAGAATACTCACAGGAGATGGTCTAGAATCATTGACTGAGTTGTGCTTAGATCGATCACTTGTACATTTGCCATCATTTGCTTGTACCCATATTAACTATTCGTCTAGTATTAATTGTGGGCGTTTGCGTCACTTGTGTGAATACATTGAAAAGAAAAGAGGATATGACTAGTTGAAATGAGAAAGTTTGTAACACAAATTATAGTTTGCTACTTAACTTAAGCTTAAGCGAATACTAATATATCTATTTACGGATTGAAAAGATAAGAGGATATGATTAGTTTAAATCAGAAAGTAATTTGTAACATAAATTATAGTTAGCTACTTTACTTAAGCTTAAGCGAATACTAATAGCTATTTATGGATTGATGTTACAGGTAACCTTGTGCTCCATGTATTAGGACAACCTATTTGGCAAAGCTTTGATCATCCAACAGATACACTTCTTCCAAATCAACCCTTCACTAAAAACACACAACTTGTTTCTTCAAGAAGTTCTTCTAATTACTCTTCAGGATTCTATAGGCTCTTTTTCGATTATGATAGTATTCTTCGACTACTTTATGACGTTCTAGGAACAACGTCGTTATATTGGCCTGATCCCAGGTTACTACCATACGAAGTTGGAAGGTATCAATATAATGATGGACGAATAGCAATCCTTGATTCTAATGGTCAGTTCAAGTCGTCAGATGGTTTCAAATTAGTATCGGCTGATTATGGGACAGTTTGCCAAAGAATAATGAAGATTGACACAGACGGTAATCTAAGACTATACAGTCTGGTTCAGCATGAAAATGCAATGAAATGGGAAATTCAATGGCAAGCTGTGTCTCATTCTTGCAGGATCCATGGTACGTGTGGACCAAACAGTTTCTGTACGTATTCCCCAAAGAAGTTTAGGAAATGCAGTTGCTTACTTGGATATAAGATGGTAAATTCCGAAGATTGGAGTTATGGGTGTGAGCCTGAATTCAAGCTATGCACACAAAATGAATGTGATTTCATACAGCTACACAATACAGAATTCTATGGCTTCGATATTCAGCTGCTCAGAAATAGAACTGTTGCTTCTTGCAAGAAAGATTGCTTGCACGATAGCACTTGCATGGGGTTCCAATACGTCTGGAGAGATGATCTGTTACGATTTGCTTGCTTCACTAAGAGTTCCTTGCAAAATGGGTATCGAATGGGGGTAAAGTATCCAATGGGGGTAGACAATTCTGTGTTTATAAAAGTACCAAAGAGTTTGGTGCCATCCTATAATGATAAATTCACAAGTCAATCAAGCTTAATCTGTCCACGCAAAGTGGTGACGCCGATAATAAGGTCTTATGAAGATAAACATGATCACAAGCAACTTGCAATCGTGCTAGCATTTGGATGCATGATTGGGTTTATTGAGATTATTTGCGTCGTAAGTTTTTGGTACTGTACGAGTAAACGCTCATCTATAACTGAGCAAATTTTTCAACCAGTTGCAACTGGTTTCAGAAAATTCACATATAGCGAGTTGAAAAAGGCATCACATAATTTCAGTGAAGAAATAGGGAGAGGTGGAGCTTGTGTAGTGTATAAAGGCAGGCTATCAGACAACAGGATTGCGGCAATCAAGAAGCTCAAGAACACTAATAACCAAGGGGAAGCTGAGGTAAGCATGATTGGGAGGGTGAACCATATGAACCTCATAGAGATGTGGGGCTATTGTGCAGAAGGGAAGCATAGGCTTATTGTATACGAGTATATGGAGAATGGATCTTTGGCTAACAATTTGGGAATTGGTAAACTAGATTGGGCAACAAGGTTTAATATTGCAATGGGTACCGCTAAAGGACTTGCTTATTTACATGAAGACTGCTTGGAGTGGGTTCTACATTGTGATGTGAAACCCCATAACATATTGTTGGACGATAATTACATTCCTAAGGTTGCTGACTTCGGTCTTTCCAAACTGTTTGATAGATGTGAAAGTAACCAATGGAACTTCTCCATGATGCGAGGGACACGAGGTTACATGGCTCCTGAATGGGTGCTTAACTATCCAATCACTTCAAAAGTTGATGTATTTAGCTATGGGGTGGTAATGTTGGAGATGATAACAGGAAGGAGTCCCTCATGCATGCATCAAGCAGACGACGAAAATTGTAAGCCTGAGCATGGACTAGTTAATTGGGTGAGAGATAAGCTTCATAAGTTTGATGGAAGCCTAACAGAATCTTGGGTTGATAAGATCGTGGATCCTTCAATAAGCAGTGAATATGATCGGAGCACAATGGAAAATTTGGTTAATATTGCACTACAATGTGCCGAGGAAGATAGGGAGGCAAGACCCTCAATGAGCCAGGTGGTTGATATGCTTATACAGCTATGACTGATGACAAATCCTACTGTGTTAGTGATTTTGCACTCATGATGATGCCTTCTTGTGATAGGACCCAACAAATCTTTTGTGAGGATGTAATCTGCAAAAGGGGTGTTTGGGTAATCTTACAAAAGGAAATGTAGTCCTGGTGATTGGAATATCCTAAATGCTAGGTGAAAATGGTGAATTAAGTGGTGATTCTATCAAGTTTTTTAGTTGTTTTCTGCAGTTGTGCTGCATAGTTGTATGCATCTGTTGTAAGTTTGGTGTGCAGGCCGTTTAAGGAGTTTGGGACATGTCCAATTCTCTTAAATTTGCTTTGTTATGTAAATATTTTTGGGAGTTAATATATTTCACCATTTCTCACCGAAAAAAATTAATTAATAAATAAATTAATTAATAATAATAATAATAATAATAATAATAAATCCTAACGTGTTACGTTACTTTTGTAATGTGCAACTCCACTGAAAACTTGAGACGTGTCCAAAAGATGGGTCCTACATTTTTATTCAATAAATATGTAAAAAAAAGAAACAAAAAAAAACAAAAAAAACAAAAAAGTGGGACTCATAATTGAACTTGAATTAAAAAAAGAGACAACTGCAAAATACATCCCTGTGGTTTACAGGTTTTGCCATCCTACATCCCTGTCAGAAACTTTTGGCAAGATACATCCCCCGTTAGGCAAATGTTTGTCACTATACATCCCTCGTTTACAATGAGGACTAATGGTGCAAAATTTTCCTCCGTTATTTCTTAACGAGACAGAAAATATTACACTGTTAGCCACACGTTTGCACCGTTAGTCCTCTTTTTTAGAAAAAAAAAATTAAAATTAAAAAAAAAAAGTTAAAATTAAAAAAAAAAAAAAAAAGGAAAAAAATTTAAAAAATTAATTTTTTTAAAGTTAATATTTAAAAAAAAAATCAAAATTTTTTTAAAAAAATATTATTTGCGAAAAAAAAATTATAAATAATAATTAATTTTTTTAAAAATGCGTATTTTTTAAAAATCAATTTTTATAAAAAAATGCGTATTTAAAAAAAAATTATAAATAATAATTAATTTTTTTTAAAATGCGTATTTTTTAAAAAAATTAAATTTTTTTTTATAAAAATTAATTTTTTTTTAAAGTTATATTTTAAAAAAAATCAAAATTTTTTAAAAAAATATTTGCGAAAAAAAAATTATAAATAATAATTAATTTTTTTAAAAATGCGTATTTTTTAAAAAATTAATTTTTTTAAAAAAAATGCGTATTTTTTAAAAAAAATAAATTTTTTTATAAAAATTAATTTTTTTTTAAATTAATGTTTTTATAAAAAAAAAATTTAATTTTTTTTTCGCAAATATTAATTTTTTTTAAAAATTTTGATTTTTTTTTAAAAATATTAACTTTAAAATAAATTAATTTTTTAATTTTTTTTCCTTTTTTTTATTTTTTTTAAATGCGTATTTATAAAAAAAATTAATTTTTTTTTTTCGCAAATATTAGTTTTTTTAAAAAAATTGATTTTTTTTAAATATTAACTTTAAAAAAAATAATTTTTTAAAATTTTTTCCCTTTTTTTAAATATTTTTAAAAAATGCGTATTTATAAAAAAAATTTAATTTTTTTTTCTCAAATATTTATTTTTTTAAAAAATTTTGATTTTTTTTAAATATTAACTTAAACAAAATTAATTTTTAAGATTTTTTTCCTTTTTTTTTTTCTAAAAAAGTGGACTAACGGTGCAAACGTTTGGCTAACGAGGGCTAACGGTGTAATATTTTCTGTCTCGTTAAGAGATAACGGAGGAAAATTTTGCACCGTTAGTCCTCAATGTAAACGAGGGATGTATAGTGGCAAACGTTTGCCTAACGGGGGATGTATCTTGCCAAAAGTTTCTGACAAGGATGTAGGATAGCAAAACCTGTAAACCACAGGGATGTATTTTGCAGTTCTCTCTTAAAAAAAAATAGAGACCTACATATGACTTTTTGAAAAAGACAAACTGATTTAAAAAACAATAACTTTGGTCGCACACACTACAACAAAGAGTCAAATTCTAGACATCTTAAGCAAAAAAAAAAAAAAAAAAAAAAAAAAAAAAAAAAAAAAAAAAAAAAAACTTTTAAATGTTTAAAATATCAAAGTCTGCGGTTACTTAGTGTGTAGGAAATGTTACGTGAATAATATCTTAACATTTGTAAATGTGGATAAAATAGTTAAATGTTCACATAAAAAAGTGTGAAAAAGAAAATCTAAAAGAACACGTGTATAAGTGTGGAAGAATAATATAAATACAAAGAAATTCAAATTTGTTAATTTGAAGTTTTAGATGGTGTGGTGAGAGCATATTTTGATTACAAAAAGAATAATTGTTGTGATAAATGCAATCTAACATGTGCCAACTTAACATAAACAAAACCCTTTTTATAAATAACTAGCAGTGTAGGAGAGTACTTGCGTGTTGCGGCGGCAGGTACCCTATGATTAAAAATTTTAACGAACAATGTTTTATAATTATATGATTCATTGTGACAATAATTTTATAAATGTCGAGAATATCATGTTAAAATAACTTTCAAGCAACGGCGAACTATAAATCAATGTAGTTTGCTTAGATTGCATCATGTGGTAAAATGATTGTAATTTTGAGTGAGATATGACTTAAAAAAGTATTAATTGTATGTGTTGAATTGATGTATTTGTGTTTTAAATAGTTGTAAACATTGTTTTATTAGTTGTAATGTTTAAAAAGTATTTATGAAAATCTTAAATTAATTAGGAGGAAAGTGCTAAAATGTATTATAGATTGTATAGATTTGAGGATTGAAAGATAGAAAGGAACTAAGATGAATTTAAATAGAATTTTGACTGTATTTAATATTCTTTAAATGTACTTAAAAAAAGAAGAAGAAAAAAAATCTTTAATTTAATAGCTCCGTCTATAAAAAGGTTGTATCCAATTAATTAATAATCTAACTTTACAACAACAAATTGGTTTGAAAAAAATAAAGGCTCCAATTGACCATAACATCCACTAGGCAACGGCTATAACTTGAAAAAAAAGTTCATTCATTCAATTATGAATTTATAAACCATATTTCGTTATTTCCAATCAATCTCAACACATCTAGTCTCTACCATGAAAGTCATCAAAACCATTAAAAATCTAAAGTTCTGGTCCAAAAAGAAGAAGAAAAAAAAGATCAACAACAACAATGTCAATCACAATTCTCAGACACAATGTTGCTGTCACCACAACCACGACGGCTACCAGTCGTTTCAGCCATCTGCTCCTCCTTTGCCATTGTGGCTAGACTACGAGGAGCAGACCTACACTCAACATCTTTTGGCATCTGATTTAAATATAAACATATCCCCGAGATTGCCGATTTCTTATCAAGCTCAAAATCCGCAAGAAAATGATGATACTAGCAATGCTGCAGTTGATACTGATGTAGTGGTGAATACAACGTTGTCATCTGGATCGGGTGATGTGGATCAAACAGGTTGTTCTTATCAGCAGTATATGGTTGAAAAAACTGTGTATGAAGTGCCGGTGTTGAGGTCGAGAGAAGTAGAAAGATCTGGTGGTTATGTTGGATGTGTGTTTAACGTTGGTGTTCATTTGTTCAGGTGTTTTTTCCCATGTTTCCGCATTCGGGATATTTGAATTGTTTAAAATACAGAAACTTTTGTTATATGCTTCTGTTCATATGTGTATCTCTTGAAAATATATAATGAGAAGAATAAGAGTATTATGTTGACTTAAAGTTAAGCTGAAATTTGCTTTTCAACCACGTTGTCTTATCGGCGTTTCTGGGTAACTTTGTTTCCGGGATGTCTGGAATTGCTTATTTCAAAACACTTGCTTAAGATAATATTTCTAAAAGCTTAAAATAAAATAAAAAATAACAAGCAATGACACATTTTCATCCCAACACTTGACAGAAAAGCTCTTAAATGCACATTTATTAATGTTTCTGTATAGCCAGATAATTCAGGCTTCAAATAACAGCACATCACGTTAGATTATATTCCCCCTTCATACTAGGGGTGGCAACGTAGTCGGTAAAGGCTCGGCATCACACGGCATGAATCGGCATCCCCATTGCCATGAGTTCGGCATGGAGGATTCGGCATACCATTCGGTATGTTTTACCGAATCGGTAAAACACGAGGCAATAAATGTTTTTGACCGTTAGCCTCATAAATTGTGTTACAATGTTGAAGCATGGTTAGGCATCACATTGCCACTAAAAATAAGTATTAAGGCATGGTTAGGTATATATGAAATGTGTTGGCATCATTTTATTGGCTAATTAAATTTTACATTGAGACATGCTTAGGCAACATTGCCGCCCCTAACAGTACGACTTGTACATTTTTTATACTCGTGGTCAACTGTCAACACCTTGGTTAGTCTCAACGTATTATGCATCTTAAAAAGCCATTGGTTTGGATATATTGTAAGCTGTAAATATTAACAAGCAAAGATCATAAAACAATATACCAAATCATCTGCAAGCAACCAGTGTCCATGGCTAACTCGACGCATGGCATGTCTTGTAGACTTGTACACCATTAAAACTTTCTCCACATATGGTGTTGCTATACATCTGAAGTTGGTTCTCATAGTGATGCCCGCCATGTTGAAACAACTGATACCGTCCGTAAAAATCAACAAACCACAAGGACCATTTAAGTAATTAACTCTCAAAATAATAAGGTAAAGATAAATAGCAATAAGATAGTTTTGCACGATATGGTGGAAAAAATGATGATTGTTGCATAACAAAGGTAAGTAAAAGCAAAGGGTAGAAATGTAATTCCAGTTTAAGGTGCTGTGGATGGATCAATTTCTTCCGTGGATAAATCACCTCCCATTTATTAAGTTTACAACCAAATTATTTCCATTCAATAAAAGTACAACAAGATTTATCTTTCAATCCTAAAATTATCTATTAAAGGCGTTCTCTTTATGTTAAGTTGGCACATGTTAGAGTGTATTTATCAAAACAATTATTCTTTTTGGGATCAAAATATGCTACCACCACACCATCCAAAATTTCAAATAATATATTCAACATTTCTTTATCCTCGTTGGGTATTATTGTTGTTGATATTTGGCATTCAAGCCACCCGAAATCAATAGCCAAATGAAAAATCACATTACTATGCTAATTCTAAAAGAACTATCCCTACCATAAAATTGGATAATCTAGAGTTAACTCACTACCTTTTTTTTTTTTTTTTTTTTTTTTTTTTTTTTTTTTTTTTTTGTTTTTTGTTAAAACCAGTATAGTCACTTTTAACTCTCATTTCAATCACTCATTTTCAATCTTCTATGATTGGGTTAATACACATATGAGTTACTACATATTTTTCTTTCTAAATATAGTTAACTAATTTTCCTTTCACCTGGGTCACCAAGCTTCTCAAAATTGACATTTGGATCATTATTCACGAATTTCAATGTTAATACGAGTGACCCGAGCGCATAGTTTTTGATAAGTTAAGTAACCTAAAATCCTAAATAATGTGTCTTATACATTCAATGATCGTAGCTTTTTAAAAGTTCAACGAGCCAAATGTCGTGGTTTGTATGTTCATTGACATTCGTGACATGAAAAATAGTTTGGCATCCTAAGTGAACAAAAACACAAAGTTCATTTCGCTCCATCTATATTAATAGTCTCATAAATCAACAATTCATAATCTCATAAATTAACAATTCATCTTATCGAGGAGCAAGTTTGATTATTTTTGGAGTCTATCGTATCGAGGTTCGTAAGAGCAAGGAGTATCACAAAGTCATCTTGGCGTCGTTTTCGTCGTCTAAGAGTTAACGACTTTATGTCTAAGAGTTAACGACTTAACGTCTAAGAGTTAACGACTTAACGTGAATGACACTAAATTAAAATCAGTGTCATGACCAGGGATGGAGCCAGGGGTTCCCGCGGGTGCCCGAGCACCCCATGGATTTTTTTCAATTTAGTGTTAATTTTTGAGAAATACATAGATTTTTCCTTGTCATCTTTTGTGCACCCGGTCCATCGAAATATGTTTCTAGTATTAGTGTTCAATTTTTTTTGTGCACCCGATCATATTTAGAGTTATGGTTTCGTCCCTGTCTATGACCGTGACTCCGTGAGTCCCACTTTCTTATTCATTATATTTCGAATAAAAAAAATATAACCATATCTGACTTTTTGAATAAAACAAACCGGTCTAGCAAAAACATAACATTAGTCACACAAAATGTTATTTCAGTCAAGCAAAAAAAAATAATAAAAAATAATAATAATAAAAACCTACCAACTTTTTGACACGTGTCAAGTTTTCAATGGAGTCGCACTACTGAATGTGATTTTTTTTATTTTTTTTTATTTTTTACTTTTTATTTTTTATTTTTTTGTCTAGAGTATGGACCATGAAGTTAAAAATGGACCGATTATTAAAATTTTCTATAAAATTAAACTACTGAGTATAAGACCAATAGTTACATTTAGTTTTTCCTCATCATACAAGACTAAACATAAATAAATTGCTCGATCCACAAATTACAAGATCAACGTTTTCTGTTTTGTTGACAACATAAAACATCATCCACAAAACGGCAACCAGCAGAGTTTCACACATTACAGAAGTAATATAACTCAGTAGGATTTGTCATCAGTCATAGATGTATAAGCATATCAACCACCTGGCTCATTGAGGGTCTTGCCTCCCTATCTTCCTCAGCACATTGTAGTGCAATTTTAACCAAATTTTCCATTGTGCTCCGATCATATTCGCTGCTTATTGAAGGATCCACGATCTTATCAACCCAAGATTCTGTTACGCTTCCATCAAACTCATGACTCTTATCTCTCACCCAATTAATTAGCCCATGCTCAGTCTCACATGTTTCATCGTCTGCTTGATGCATGCATGCTGGACTCCTTCCTGTTATCATCTCCAACATGACTACCCCATAGCTATACACGTCAACTTTTGAAGTGATAGGATAGTTAAGCACCCATTCAGGAGCCATGTAACCTCGTGTCCCTCGCATCACAGAGAAGTTCCATTGGTCGTTATCACATCTATCAAGCAGTTTGGAAAGACCGAAGTCCGCAACCTTAGGAATGTAATTAGCGTCCAACAATATGTTATGGGGTTTCACATCACAATGTAGAACCCACTCCAAGCAGTCTTCATGTAAATAAGCAAGTCCTTTAGCAGTACCCGTTGCAATATTAAACCTTGTTGCCCAATCTAGTTTACCAATTCCCAAATTGTTAGCCAAAGATCCATTCTCCATATACGCGTATACAATAAGCCTATGCTTCCCTTCTGCACAATAGCCCCACATCGCTATGAGGTTCATATGGTTCACCCTCCCAATCGTGCTTACCTCAGCTTGAAATTCAGCTTCCCCTTGGTTATTAGTGTTCTTGAGCCTCTTGATTGCCGCAATCCTGTTGTCTGATAGCATGCCTTTATACACAACACAAGCACCACCTCTCCCTATCTCTTCACTGAAATTATGAGAAGCCTTTTTCAGCTCACTATATGTAAACTTTCTGAAACCTATTGAAACTGGTTGCAAATTTTGCTCGGTTATAGATGAGCGTTTACTCATACAGTACCAAAAACTTACAATGCAAATAATCTCAACAAACCCAATCAAGCTTCCAAATACTATAAAGAGTTCAAGTTGCTTATCATGAGACCTTATTATCGGTGTCACCACTTGGCGTGGATGGATAAAGCTTGATTGACTTGTGAATTTATCATTATAGGATGGCACCAAACTCTTTGGTACTTTTACAAACACTGAAGTGTCTACCCCCATTCAATACCCATTTTTCAAGGAACTCTTAGTGAAGCAACTAAATCTTAACAGATCATTTCTCCAACTGTATTGGAACCCCATGCAAGTGCTATCCTGCAAGCAATGCTTCTTGCAAGAAGCAACAGTTCCATTTCTGAGCAGCTGAATGTTGTGGCTATAGAAATCTGTATTATGTAGCTGAATGAAATCACAGTCATTTTGTGTACATGGCTGGAATTCAGGCTCACACCCATAACTCCAATCTTCGGAATTGACCATCTTATACCCATGTAAGCAGCTGCATTTCCTAAACTTTTTTGGAGAATAAGTACAGAGACTGTTTGGTCCACAAGTACCATGGATCTTGCAAGAATGAGACACCGCCTGCCATTGAATTTCCCATTTCATTCCATTTTCATGCTGAACCAGACTGTATAGTCTTAGATTACCGTCTGTGTCAATCTTCATTATTCTTTGGCGAACTGTCCCATAATCAGCCGATACTAATTTAAAACCGTCTGAAGAGTTGAACTCACCATTCGAATCAAGGATTGCTATTTGTTCATCATTATATTGATATCTTCCAACTTCGTATAATAGTAAATTGGGATCAGGCCAGTATATCGAAGTTGATTCTCGAACGTCACAAAGCAGTCGAAGAATACACTCATAATCGAAAAAGAGCATATAGAAACCTGAAGAGTAATTAGAAGGACTTCTTGAAGAAACAAGTTTTGTGTTTTTTGTGAAGGGTTGATTTGGAAGAAGTGTATCTGTTGGATGATCAAAGCTTTGCCAGATAGGATGTCCTAATTCAAGGAGCACAAGATTACCTGCAACATCGATTCGTGAATAGATTTATTAGTATTGGTCTTACTGGATGAATAAAATATTAAGACCAATAATATTCATATCTTTCTTATCTTTAAACTAGCGGGGTACCGTGGTTATGATCCCACATCGGCCAAGTATATGATTGGCCGGTGGTTTATAATATCTAGGTGTCCCTTACTTCTTTAAGCTAGCTTTTTGGAGTGAGTTCTATACTTAGCTTATAACCGATGCAGGCCTAGTATGGGATAGGTTCATATCAATTGATATCAAACTGTTTCGTGAATTGTTCTTCCTTCCTATCTCGATTCGCCTAGTAGTTTGGCTAACCGTATCTCATTTCTTAAGTGATTTCTGATACGGAGTATATCAATTGCTATCTGAGACAACCCTACCTTTCGAGGTTCCAACACTCGGAATGGTGCCCCATGGAGTGGTGGCTTGGACCTAAAGAGGGTGCCAACCGTGACCAACGAGGACGTTGGTTCTACAAGGGTGGGGTATTGTTACGATCCTACATCGGCCAAGTATGGGATTGGCCGGTGGTTTATAATGTCTAGGTGTCCCTTTCTCCTTTAAGCTAGCTTTTTGGAGTGAGTTCTACACTTAGCTTATAACCGATGCGAGCCTAGTATGGGATAGGTTCGTATCAATTGATATCAAACTGTTTTGTGAATTGTTCGTCCTTCCTATCTTGATTCGTCTAGCAATTTGGCTAACCGTATCTCATTTCTTAAGTGATTTCTGATACGTAGTATATCACGTTGCAGCGGCAGGTATCCTAAAATAAAAATTTCAGGTGAACCATATGGTTTTTTTAGTGAGCAATGTTTTTTCGTTCTTCAATATGACTGTATGATTTATATAAAGTTAAGCTTTATGGATAGAGGTGTTCAAAAATATGTGAAACCGAGCCGGCCCGCTCAATTTAAAATCGTAAGAAACGATAACCAAGAAATCGAAACCAGAAAAACCTTCTTATCACTCTTCGATGTTGGTTTTTATTTTCAAATATTCAAGGTTAATCGACCGAAACCGTGTTTAATATACATGTAGTTTTTAACAAAATATTCGTAAAAGTGTACAAGCATTGACTATATGTATTTAAGTTAATTAATATTGTTTTTTACATGTCTTTTGTTTGTCGTGTTTAATTGGATTGTACCTTAAGCTTTATTAGTTAAAATGATTAATATTGATTTATGAGATGCATTAAAATATTAAATGAAGGGAATGAATCCCTTCATTATCTCTAATACTTATAAAGAGATTATGCTCAAATCTTGAAATAAAATTTTTTGAAATAAAATTTTTTACAAGTTAGTAAATTGTTTGGACTAAATTACCCTTTAATTATCTTTAATAAACTTTTAAATGTCATGTTTAATAAATAGAAACTTAATCAACTTACATAATCACCTTAATAAACTTTTAAATGCCACACTTAATAACTGAAAACTTAGTCAAATTATAAAATCAACTTAAAAAGTGAATAAAATGTTCTTACCATTTATCAATTTTTATAAATGGCAACCAGTTTCTCAACATTTAAAACACATGCTTGGTTTTTATGAATTTTAAAAACCAAACACAAATACAAGAGAAGACTTTTTATATTTAATAGTTTCCAAAAAAATCATCCTAACCTCTGCTATATAAACACTATAATTTTATTTTTATTTTTTATTATTATTTTTTTTATGGTAATTTATAGTAAAGTTGGTGGAAATGAATAATCAAAATATTTGATGTTGAGGTTAGTATATTGTCATCTTTTATTCATCGTTATAAGTTTGTTTTGCATAGAAATGAATAATAGAAAAGGACTACAAATTGAACCCGTAAGTAATGCATCAAGAGTTACAACAGAACTACAAGTTCACAAGTATACTTATTTGTCTTTATCAACCGTCGCTCCAACCGTCGCTCCAGAAAACTATAATTTATGTTACAAGAAAACTATAATTTATGTTACAAACTCTCATTTCAATTCATAAATAATTCTAATGCTAAACTTGATAATTTAATTTACTTCCGAGTGTTCGATCTAGGACTTATCGGTGGTATACTATACACGAAGGCCGATGGGATCTATCGACCAATTATGCATAAGCTATAATGGAGCTAAGGATCATCCTGACAAGTCAAAAGTGATCAACACTGTACTATCAACAAACTACCTTCATCATCATAAGTGCTTACAAGATTGTAATATCTTGTAATAGTATAGTTTTAGCATAGTTGACTTTTCATAGTCAAAGTTAGTTACAAATCAAAGTTTTGTAGTATAAATATCCTTGTATCAGTTATATTTCATTTAATAAGAAATCACAAACTTTTTCCCTCCTATCTCTGATTCTCAAAATGGTATCACAGCCACCACCACCACCTCTGGTGGCTCATAACTAACTTCCACCATCTAACAAACTCCCTAACAAACTCCGGTGATCATAACCGCCACTTAACCACCAAAAACCACCATAATTCCACCTCAATTCAAATCAAATCACCATAATCAATCAACAATATCAATCAAATAACCAAGAATCATCATTATTAACCATCACACAATCAAATTCTAGTCAACTAACAAATTTTTTCGATATAATAACAAACTCCGATCAAAATTCAATACTTAATTCAAAATCCACCACATCTTTCCAATCATCTTTATCAACAACTAATCATTGATCACCATGACTACCAACAATCAAAACACAAATCCATTCATCCCATTATTAGATGATGACATCACCTCACCACACACCCACTTTAGTTACATCTACAGGATCATCCTAGATTGGTCCTGATATCAAATAAGTTAACAGGCTCTGAAAAACTATGAATCTTGAAAAAGATCCACGATGATAGCCTTGAATGCCAAAAATAATATAAAGATTGTCAATGGTGAATTTGAAGAACCCAGTGTGAATTCAAACATCAGGCTTCTGTGGGAAAGAACAAATGATATGATTATTTCTTGGATACCGATAACGCTCTATTTATACATATCTTCGGGCATAATATTATATGTTTTATGATCATTTAGTGTGAACTTTCCATACTTAATAGCATGAAATAAATGCAGGTTCACTCTCGGATGCTCTGAAGCAAGAAACATCTAAAGCACAACTATTTTAGCAAATAAAGTCAATAAATAAGAAGTCCATTATATTAGCCCTTTATTCCAGCCAAGTGTGCCGGTCTTCCAGCTATGTGCACCGCACTTGCTCACTCGGTCAAGGAAAGTCAAGAAGTAGTTTTTAATAAAAGTGTGCCGGTTTTATATCTAATGTGCGTCATACTTCCTCTACAATTATAAACCTTTGGCGCCAAGAAAATAGCTAAGTGCACCGCACTTACAATTGAAGTATGTCATACTTCGCATATCAGAAGCCTAGAGCTCATTTACAAGCATTTGAACTCTCCACTCTATAACCAATTTTCACTAAGTCATATAAAGAAGTACAACGTCAAATAAAGAAGTACAACGTAATCCTGAGCCAAAAGCGGACATTGAAAGAATCGAACAAAGGGTCTTATATACTCTTTGGTGTTGAACTCTTGGTTACTTGTGACACTAGTCTAATCCATTTGATCATTCCAATTCGTATGTCTCATAGCCATGAGAGGCTAAACCTCTTGTAATTGCTTGGATATGTGAATATAATAAAGTAAAGTTATGATTATGCTTTGATCTTTATCAATTTCAAGTTTATGTTGTGAACTATTGTATCTCTAGTCTTGCTACGTTTATTTATCGAAACTGATTGAATATAACCTGTTGGGATAGGTCGAAAGAACCAATTTGTTATATACAATTCTAGAAACTTGTCTATGTTTTTAGCCTTTGACTAGAGGAATCCGCCTAGGAGAATTGATAAGAATCTAGACTTGATATATAGGAGAATTGATAAGAATCTAGACTTGATATATAACACTATCTCGAGAGGAATCTCTTGGTGGATAAAAATGAATCTTGAATTGAATCTAACAAGTTATGAAATTGCTCTTTTGACGAAAGTGGCTAAGTTATAAGTTGTGCACCATTCCTATTATGTAACACCTAAAATCTGAAAGCAAGTGAAATGACCAAATTGCCCTTACTTAATTAAAATTTAATTAAAAGCTTATTAAGGTACCAAATAAATCCCAAACTTCAAACAATGAACAAGTTATGTATCCAAATAATTTTAACAACTTCATGTAACATTTATGCAAGTGGTAAAATTACCAAAATACCCCTCTATGGGCCGAATTAGATAAAATGGGATTTTAAGAGTTTTAATTTGATTTAAATTATGTAAATATGGAAGGTAATCACCACAAATTAATTACCAACTTATAAATCAGAAATTTTGGGTCTATCCTTCCCCCCATACACGGAATTCCTCTTTTAAAAACAAATCATATCTTTTTTATTTAAAACCTAAAACCGATCCACAAAATATACACACACAAAATTCTTTGGCCTCCATTCGACAACCCCATATCTCTCAAGCATTTTTCTGTGATCAAAAATTATTCAAAGAGCCCTAGAAAAATACCCATTCGAATTTTTGAAGCTTGGTACGATCGTGGTCTTGATTTCTTTTGTCGAGCCCTAAAAACAAGGTAATTCGCTTGTGCTTCATTCGACCTCTACAAAATTTGTTTCTTATTTTTCTGATGTTCCTTACACTTATTAAGACCCACGAAAATTGGTTTCAAGGTTAGAAGATCGTTTTTGAAGTCGTGGTGATTTTTGGATCGTTTTGGCTCTACGCGTGTGCTATAATTCGTCCAGCCTATTCTATTTGTTCCAGACCTGGTCTGGTATTTTTCTCACGTCTCTTACATCATATAAGTCTCAAATAAAATGCTAAAGTCGAACCATGCATGCTCTATGAATTATTTGTGAATTAAACCCTAAAAACGTGCATAAAACCTAAATAATTGAATCCGAATTTTTAAGGCTTGAAATATATTTTATTTAGACTCTACATGATCATATTAACCTGGGAAAAATGTTATTTCGAATTGTTAAGGCTTGGAACAATTACTTTGGATCATATGTTAAATCGGCAAAATGAAATAAAAGGAAAAGAGTAAAATCGTGTGAGCTAGGGTTTATGGCTAGGGCTTGTAATTGTGATTATAAATGATGTTTAATGATCACTTAATGATTGGAAATGGATTTGTTATGATTAGGGTTTTTAATCTTATGATTTTATCTTATACGATTTGGGTAAAAAGTTTTGGGTGAGTTTTGTAACTTTTAAAACTTAAAGGTTATTTTTGAAACTTAATTTGGATCAGGTACTATTCGAATAAAATGATAGGTGAGGGTGCTAAGTGTAATTTTTGTAATTTAATGGATTAAAATGTATTTTTAACCTAATTAGGGTTTGTTTTGAAAATAATTAAAAGAGAAGGACTAAATATGTAAATTCTGGAAACTTAAGGTTGTTTTGAGTAATTTAAGATATTCAGGGGGTTTTGTGCTATTTTGATAGTTTAAGGGCATGATATGTAATTATAGATAATTAAAAGTTGAAATTGTAAATTAAAGGGTTAAATATGTAACTTTTATAACTTGAGGGACTTAAAGTGTAAATTATGAAAAATTGAAGATTCATTCGAATGACTTGATAAAATAAGTACTCATTATGTAAAATGGATAAGTTAAGGGTTTAAAGTGTAACTTTGAATATTAAAAGGTTTAAAGTGTAATTTTGGAAATATAAGGGTGTAAAAGGTAAAGTCATGAAACCCTAAGGACCAAATGTATAAATATGTTAAAGGATACTTATTTCCATTAATAATGATTCAACTTACTAAACATGGAAACTTTCTAAAAGTGGAAACTTACTATTTATGGAAACCTGCTAAAAATGGAAAGTTACTTAAAATGGAAAGTTACTAAAAATGGAAAGTTACTTAAAATGGAGAGTTACTTAAAATGGAAAGATATGCATTTAAAGAATGAATTATGATTCCCCCTCTTCTCCTCTAGGTGTGAAGAAGGAAAGTCCTTGAGCTTTTCCATTCCTGTGTTTGTTTCATTTGTGCTTTGCAATAAGGTACGGATACTCTGCCTTTTCAGTAAAGGCTCCTATATTCTTCTTATGACTTTGAGCTACGATTCAGTTAAGATTCCCCAAGCCATTGCTATGTTCCCTTCTATTGTGAATTTCCTCTGATTCCTGTTAAGCTTTGATATGTTAGCTTCTGACTTGATTTCGTTGCTATGACTTCTGACCTTTGTATACCCGATATCTCTGGTTCATCTTTTATGATAATCTGATATGAAAACCTTTTTTAAATATAACTTGATGTTATGGAAGGAAACTGTTTTGAAATGACACTCTATGATTTTGATACGAAACCATTTTTAAATGAAGGATTAATTGGCTTTTATGAAGAATGTTTTAAAAGGGAACCCTTTGTGATGAAATGGGTAAATGACTATTAAAGTTTTTAAATCTGTTTTATCTTAACCCTTTTCACATTTTATGAACTTATGAAACTTAATAATGAACCTTTTGTAATGAACCTTGGATATTCTGAACCATTGATATGACTTCTGATATTATGACTTTGAGATGACCTTGAGACATGATTTTGAGATGCACCTTTGCTATATGACCTTTTGTATGACTTTGAGACCTGACTCTTAGTTTGATACCCGAGCCATTTATGTTTCTTCTACCTATGGAGGTACCATAGGCATGTCTGTGATGCACCACTGGCATGACTCATGCGTGGGTGAGTGATTTCTCACGTCGTCCCTTTTTATGATTATCTGCCGGCTATGACTTTGAGTATATGACTTTGAGATTGACTTTGAGTAAGGGGCGTATGGATTGCAATCCTAGACATGTATGCTTAGTGGATTTAACTATGACTTTGAGTTGACTTTGAGGTGACTGGTGCTGTGTGCAATACACGCCTTTCACAACCCCTGGGAGCTGATCACTCCACCCTTATGATACATGAGGACACCCTCATATTATCTGGTTGCCTGAGAGGTATCCCCTCTGATTGTGAGATTTTGAATTGACGGCTTATGACTTTGAGATTATGATGTTGAGTTATGACTCTGAGTATGGGCTCGTGGTGGATGACTATCCTTTCTTTCCTTTCTATTATTCATTTGTTCAATCTTTATGATATTCCCCAATGCACTATACTTCTGTCTGTTTCATTATCATTGCTTTGTATATGTATCTGTTCACTGGGCTTTTTAAGCTCAGCCGCATTTCCTTTTCCTGCGGCAGGTTATAGTAGGAAGCTGGGTTATGGGAAGAGAGTGTGACTGGACTTAGAAGACTATGCTTTGGACTAGTGACGATTAGATGAAGTTTCATTTTATTAGACATAGTATTTATTTCTTTTGTAACCTTGTAGTATCAGATTTTCCATTTGTAAACCCTGAATTTCTTTTGTATTTATAAATCATATGCTTGTGTTTGTTCTGATATGTCACTGTAATGTAATACTTCTACCCTTATCGGGTTGGGGTGTTACAATTATGGTATCAGAGCCCAGGCTGCGATTCGTAATACATTTACCCTTGACCTGTGAAGTTTGGACCCCTAAGTTTCCACTGTAGGCGCTCATAAGACAACCTTTGAAACTTTACATTAGGATTCCCCATAGGAACCCAAGTTATTACCAGTGAGGAATGGGTAGACTAAGACATTTATGTAAGTATCATTTGCTTCCGCATCACTCTGATCGTGCCTTTGCTCTTAGATAAGCTTTATAAGGACCTTTGTTTCAGAAGTTAGAAGTTTTGCAACTTAAGCTTAGTAACCGAGTAAGTTTGGAATACCTCGGAAAGCTACCTGGATACCTTACACATTTAAGTTTCATCTTCAGATTTTGATCTCCGCCTCCGATTTGTTTGATAAGCTGTTTGACACCTTTTCGACCATATCGTAGGTCATTCAACCATAATGTGTTCGACACATTCTGTGAATTCATTACTTATGTTAGGTATGAATGTATCATCCGATACTACTTAACTCTGTATGATCCATTGCTACTCCTATGAGAATTTTGGTAATTATGAACCACGAATATAAGAAGTTTTGTTTCCTCTCTTTGAATGATGAACCTTGTTCTGCCAACCGTTTCCTTTGGAAGGGTATGATGTAAATACTATCTCTATATGGATTTGTTAACTAAGCATGATGATGCTGATAACTGAGATTCTGTACCTCTCACATTTGACGATTATACGATATTCGTATTACCAATGATACACATCCTACCTGCTACTTATGCTAAGAAGCTAAACGAAATTCCCACACATTGAACTGTTCGTTTATCCATCCCAACATTTTTGTTGAACCATGTACTTGACTCTGATATATGAACTATCTGTATGATTTGACGACTGTATTCACTCTATGAATCCTTTGACTTTGAGATGTCTGATTGTACGGTCTTTTGGACTGAATGGCTATTCGTGAAGATACCATAGACTACCATATCTGAAATGTGACCTTAAAAATCTGCTTCACCCTATTCCATTATGATGACTCTCTATCATCTGCTAAAATTTCTGTCACTATGGAAACACCTACCCCAAACTCATGTGATTACCAAGTTGTCCTGAAAACCATTATTATCAACCCTTGGAAAGTTCTACTATTGGGAAAAATTTTGTCATACGAAGATTTTCCGGTATTCTCTGATGAACCTTTTGGTACTCCTTCCTGCTTAAGAAGTAGAGTGGACATTGAACTGATATCAGTGAAGAAACCATGGTGCCATAGAAGTTGAGAGATTGAAGGAGCTGATGGAATATGATTTTTAAACCTTGTGATCCTCTTTGGATGCTCTCGTTTGTTTATGAAGAAGAACAAGAGAAGTATCCGATGACGTATCGACTATCGTGAACTTAAACGTACCACTATCAGCAATCATTATCCGTTTCCGTGTATCAATGATTAATTTGTTTTTCCTTTGAACCCCGCATCTGATTGCATCACTTTAGATTTGAAGGACTGAAGAAGCAACCACAAGAACTTCTAAGAAGGAGGTTAAATAACCAAGGGTAACCTTTGTGAAGTATTTCAGTTTTTGAAGAAGAAAGAAGGCGATGTGAAAATTTCCTGAGATGATTTCTGAAGCTGCCTTTGCACTCGTTATAACATTTATGAGCTTGAATGATGCCAATGGTGTTGGCTAGAATAATCATGTTTTTCGCATGTTTTGGACAAATTGTCATAGTATGACATTGTGTTGTGTTCTAAAACGAAAGAAGAACATAGAGATTATTGGTGAGATGACCCTTTGTTCTGGAAGAGAAATTTGATTGACGCTCAGAAAGCATAGTAGACACACTACCCCGTATAATGTGAAGACAGAGCTTTCACAAGAGGGACCAAGATCGAAGACCGTTATCGGAGTTTGAAACCTGGTGGAAGAGTAGTAGAAGATGGTTGCGACAAGCATTACCATGGAAGAAGCATACAAGAAGAAGTGAGGAACTAGGATAGTGCTCAATCATGCATCATGCAACACGTGAAGATTTCAGTTTAGGCATCAAGACAACCAGACCAAAGAAGACGAACCATTCGACACACAACCTAGAGTCAACAACAACATCATGTACCCTAAAACCTGGAGCCATGACAGAAGACCTGTCGAAGACACGCAGTCTTGTTTCTCTATTCATTTTAGTTGTACTAAGATGAATTGAGAGCAGAAGCAGACCTACAGATGGAGGGATGCACAGTAATCGCGTCAGAGACTGCCGTTACGATACCACACTACCAAGAGGAGCTGCTGAAGACCGGAGGAACCAGACTCGAGTTTAAATTCTTTTAATCATGAGGTAAGATGGACGAGAGTAAACAGACTACCCCAACTTGGAAGAAATTTTGAAATCTGTATTTAAGTGGACGGATTCTGAAGTGGACATTGTGTTTAAACGAGATGATGCTGTAAAGGATTGACGCTATTGATGACGTACCTTAATTTTGAATGACATTCTAGGATCTCCGTTACTCTTCGAGTAATTTCGTTCTCTTAGTTATGTTGTTTGATTTTGGTGACCTCTGAGACTGTAGGTGGACTAGGTGGATTTAGATAAGTTTGTGTTGTTCACGACTTGAGATAAAGTATGACCAGCATGAGGGCATATGTATATGATGCCAGTATTATGACGCCTGGCCAACGTGATAATACTTACATCATATAACGTGCACTTATGGTGGGCATGTGATATCTCGAGGAGTGCCTTAGAAGCTTTAGAATTTCTGGTATCTGATCAAGATCATCTGAGTTTAGTGAGACTTTAGGTTCATTCTACCTATACGTTTGATATGCTGTCCTTGTTATACGATTCGATACGTTTGGACTCTCGACACGTGTGTTGCTGATCTTTGCAACTTCTGATAAGAATCTTAGGTTCCATTACGAAATTTCTGCCATTGACGATATCTAACGATATGCTTTCTGTCCGTATACGATTCGCATTCGTGAAGCTGTTCATTACGATCTACTATGAGTAAAATATGTGATTTTGGACTTTGAGGAAACGAGATCTGTTTGTTTATGAGAATACCTTTGGAAGGTTATCTGAAAGCCGAGACTATCTGAGAAGCTGAAGAGTTAAACCTTAAATCACCCCATGTTTGCTAAAATTCAATGTATTCTCATCTGATTCGCCTAATCAATTCGATGAAAATCCTATGTATTTTTACACCTCTTCCTGGAGAATTCGATTATCATCCGTTATATTCGGTACATTATCTTTTCGATTCAAATTCAGTATAATATGTCTTTCTGAGAAATCTGAAACTGTTTTGACAATAGTTACGAGTCATGAGAACTATTTGTCTGAAGATCTTTTTGGAAGAACCTCCCCGAGCGTGAGAATGTCGTAATGACTTTTTGCGGTTTGCTACGACTTCGTCTAACTTTGCGACTTCAAATTTCGAGGACGAAATTTTTCTTTTTAGAGGGGAAGAAGTTGTAACACCTAAAATCTGAAAGCAAGTGAAATGACCAAATTGCCCTTACTTAATTAAAATTTAATTAAAAGCTTATTAAGGTACCAAATAAATCCCAAACTTCAAACAATGAACAAGTTATGTATCCAAATAATTTTAACAACTTCATGTAACATTTATGCAAGTGGTAAAATTACCAAAATACCCCTCTATGGGCCGAATTAGATAAAATGGGATTTTAAGAGTTTTAATTTGATTTAAATTATGTAAATATGGAAGGTAATCACCACAAATTAATTACCAACTTATAAATCAGAAATTTTGGGTCTATCCTTCCCCCCATACACGGAATTCCTCTTTTAAAAACAAATCATATCTTTTTTATTTAAAACCTAAAACCGATCCACAAAATATACACACACAAAATTCTTTGGCCTCCATTCGACAACCCCATATCTCTCAAGCATTTTTCTGTGATCAAAAATTATTCAAAGAGCCCTAGAAAAATACCCATTCGAATTTTTGAAGCTTGGTACGATCGTGGTCTTGATTTCTTTTGTCGAGCCCTAAAAACAAGGTAATTCGCTTGTGCTTCATTCGACCTCTACAAAATTTGTTTCTTATTTTTCTGATGTTCCTTACACTTATTAAGACCCACGAAAATTGGTTTCAAGGTTAGAAGATCGTTTTTGAAGTCGTGGTGATTTTTGGATCGTTTTGGCTCTACGCGTGTGCTATAATTCGTCCAGCCTATTCTATTTGTTCCAGACCTGGTCTGGTATTTTTCTCACGTCTCTTACATCATATAAGTCTCAAATAAAATGCTAAAGTCGAACCATGCATGCTCTATGAATTATTTGTGAATTAAACCCTAAAAACGTGCATAAAACCTAAATAATTGAATCCGAATTTTTAAGGCTTGAAATATATTTTATTTAGACTCTACATGATCATATTAACCTGGGAAAAATGTTATTTCGAATTGTTAAGGCTTGGAACAATTACTTTGGATCATATGTTAAATCGGCAAAATGAAATAAAAGGAAAAGAGTAAAATCGTGTGAGCTAGGGTTTATGGCTAGGGCTTGTAATTGTGATTATAAATGATGTTTAATGATCACTTAATGATTGGAAATGGATTTGTTATGATTAGGGTTTTTAATCTTATGATTTTATCTTATACGATTTGGGTAAAAAGTTTTGGGTGAGTTTTGTAACTTTTAAAACTTAAAGGTTATTTTTGAAACTTAATTTGGATCAGGTACTATTCGAATAAAATGATAGGTGAGGGTGCTAAGTGTAATTTTTGTAATTTAATGGATTAAAATGTATTTTTAACCTAATTAGGGTTTGTTTTGAAAATAATTAAAAGAGAAGGACTAAATATGTAAATTCTGGAAACTTAAGGTTGTTTTGAGTAATTTAAGATATTCAGGGGGTTTTGTGCTATTTTGATAGTTTAAGGGCATGATATGTAATTATAGATAATTAAAAGTTGAAATTGTAAATTAAAGGGTTAAATATGTAACTTTTATAACTTGAGGGACTTAAAGTGTAAATTATGAAAAATTGAAGATTCATTCGAATGACTTGATAAAATAAGTACTCATTATGTAAAATGGATAAGTTAAGGGTTTAAAGTGTAACTTTGAATATTAAAAGGTTTAAAGTGTAATTTTGGAAATATAAGGGTGTAAAAGGTAAAGTCATGAAACCCTAAGGACCAAATGTATAAATATGTTAAAGGATACTTATTTCCATTAATAATGATTCAACTTACTAAACATGGAAACTTTCTAAAAGTGGAAACTTACTATTTATGGAAACCTGCTAAAAATGGAAAGTTACTTAAAATGGAAAGTTACTAAAAATGGAAAGTTACTTAAAATGGAGAGTTACTTAAAATGGAAAGATATGCATTTAAAGAATGAATTATGATTCCCCCTCTTCTCCTCTAGGTGTGAAGAAGGAAAGTCCTTGAGCTTTTCCATTCCTGTGTTTGTTTCATTTGTGCTTTGCAATAAGGTACGGATACTCTGCCTTTTCAGTAAAGGCTCCTATATTCTTCTTATGACTTTGAGCTACGATTCAGTTAAGATTCCCCAAGCCATTGCTATGTTCCCTTCTATTGTGAATTTCCTCTGATTCCTGTTAAGCTTTGATATGTTAGCTTCTGACTTGATTTCGTTGCTATGACTTCTGACCTTTGTATACCCGATATCTCTGGTTCATCTTTTATGATAATCTGATATGAAAACCTTTTTTAAATATAACTTGATGTTATGGAAGGAAACTGTTTTGAAATGACACTCTATGATTTTGATACGAAACCATTTTTAAATGAAGGATTAATTGGCTTTTATGAAGAATGTTTTAAAAGGGAACCCTTTGTGATGAAATGGGTAAATGACTATTAAAGTTTTTAAATCTGTTTTATCTTAACCCTTTTCACATTTTATGAACTTATGAAACTTAATAATGAACCTTTTGTAATGAACCTTGGATATTCTGAACCATTGATATGACTTCTGATATTATGACTTTGAGATGACCTTGAGACATGATTTTGAGATGCACCTTTGCTATATGACCTTTTGTATGACTTTGAGACCTGACTCTTAGTTTGATACCCGAGCCATTTATGTTTCTTCTACCTATGGAGGTACCATAGGCATGTCTGTGATGCACCACTGGCATGACTCATGCGTGGGTGAGTGATTTCTCACGTCGTCCCTTTTTATGATTATCTGCCGGCTATGACTTTGAGTATATGACTTTGAGATTGACTTTGAGTAAGGGGCGTATGGATTGCAATCCTAGACATGTATGCTTAGTGGATTTAACTATGACTTTGAGTTGACTTTGAGGTGACTGGTGCTGTGTGCAATACACGCCTTTCACAACCCCTGGGAGCTGATCACTCCACCCTTATGATACATGAGGACACCGCTCATATTATCTGGTTGCCTGAGAGGTATCCCCTCTGATTGTGAGATTTTGAATTGACGGCTTATGACTTTGAGATTATGATGTTGAGTTATGACTCTGAGTATGGGCTCGTGGTGGATGACTATCCTTTCTTTCCTTTCTATTATTCATTTGTTCAATCTTTATGATATTCCCCAATGCACTATACTTCTGTCTGTTTCATTATCATTGCTTTGTATATGTATCTGTTCACTGGGCTTTTTAAGCTCAGCCGCATTTCCTTTTCCTGCGGCAGGTTATAGTAGGAAGCTGGGTTATGGGAAGAGAGTGTGACTGGACTTAGAAGACTATGCTTTGGACTAGTGACGATTAGATGAAGTTTCATTTTATTAGACATAGTATTTATTTCTTTTGTAACCTTGTAGTATCAGATTTTCCATTTGTAAACCCTGAATTTCTTTTGTATTTATAAATCATATGCTTGTGTTTGTTCTGATATGTCACTGTAATGTAATACTTCTACCCTTATCGGGTTGGGGTGTTACATATTATCAAACTAAATATCTAGCATAAGCATTATCACTGAATTGTATAAGCTATCCAAGCAATCATTTGTTTTATCATTTGAATTTTCCATAATACATCAACTACTATTTGTGCATCATTGTTTTGTCTACTAATCATTTTATACTTAAAACGAACGAACTAAGTTCCTGTGGATACGACCTGGTCTTACCTAAAATCTTATACTACCAATGAGGGTTATACTTTACCCGTGTGTTTGGTTTATTAAAATCGGTGAAACTAGTATTATAAATTTAAAGCTTTCCTTACACATCAGTTACTCAACACAATGTCTGAACAAATAAGTAATTCATTGAGTTTTGTTAACACTGCATTTGATTTGTGGCATGATTTGCAAGAACACTACTCCCAACTAGATGGACATAGGATATACCAACTCACAAATGACTTAGTCCAATTGAAACAGAACAACACCAGTATTGAAATTTACTCTCAGAAGTTAAAGGGCTTATGGGATGAATATGATTCTTTGGAAGCACCTTTTATGTATGTATATGTTCCTGTGAAAATGGGAGAATTAATGGTAAGAGGGATCAAAGGAAGAGACTCATTCAGTTTTTAATGGGCTTGGATGAATGTTATGAAAACATAAGAGGCCAAATCATGAACCCCATGCCTAGTGTTACTAAGGCTTATAGTATGATAAGACAAGAAGAAAAGCAAAGAGAGGTCCATACTACTGCGATTCCCACTGCTACAACACTTTCAGCCCAGTCAAATAGGTTCGGAGGTCCATAAAACAACAACACTAGGTCTGGGAGAAAATATTCACAATGTGTGTCATCAATGAGAAGCTCAAACAACAATGAACATACAGTGAGAAGGAGTGTTTTTAAGAAAGGGGTCATTTGTAAAAACTGTGATAAGGAAGGCCACACAAAAGAAGAGGGTTATCAGCTCGTAGGATACCCAATTGGCCACCCTCTTTATGGAAATACAAGCCACCAATCACACCACAAAGGCATGGCAACAGTCAGCCTGACTATGGCACTGTAACATCCCGCCTTACTCAGCCCACAATATTGTCCGCTTTGCCCGAAGGCTCACGGCTTTGCTTTTGTGGCCTATCTTGTAACTTCCTGGCATGGTCACCCATGCCAGTTGTGCTCTCACACGAGCACGCTTAACTCTAACTTGCTATAACCATTAGACCACAAAACGCGTTGTTTCTGATAAGGCGTATGTTATTCTAATATCCCAGCATCACTCCAAGTCACGGCCGATGTGGGATTTGCCTAAGGTGTTATAATTCACCCCCCTTTAGGGACTCATCGTCCTAGATGAGGTTTGCCCCACCATCCCGAACGGCTCTGGAGTGGCTCTCATACCAATTTGTAACATCCCGCCTTACTCAGCCCATAATATTGTCCGCTTTGCCCGAAGGCTCACGACTTTGCTTTTGTGGCCTATCCTGTAACTTCCCGGCATGGTCACCCATGCTAGTTGTGCTCTCACATGAGCACGTTTAACTGTAACTTGCTATAACCATTAGACCACAAAACGCGTTGTTTCTGATAAGGCTTATGTTATTCTAATATCCCAGCATCACTCCAAGCCACAACCGATGTGGGATTTGCCTAAGGTGTTACAGGCACAAGGAGCAAATGCAAGATCAACAGGTGGAGCCAATCATCAAGCTGATGCTGCAATGAGTGCAAGAATGGACCACTTACAAAACCAACTCAACCAGATGATGCTCATGATGTAGAACAACAAGGATTCTCCTGATTTCTCACAATCAAATTCAGAAGGTATACCTAAACTTGTGGCTAGTTTTAGTACTAGGACATATAAGCTTGTTGCATCACACATAACTGCTAGAAGGAACAAGATCATTGCATCTGCTCTGATTGGTCAAAAGACTCTCTGGGTAGTTGATAGTGACCATGTTTGCATTTCCCTCACACTTATGCATAATGTCCAAATATGTACACAAGCTATATTTGTTACCTTATCTAATGGCCAACACACACAAGTAACACAAATGGGATCAGTGCACATAAACCATGCAATAACCTTACATGATGTTCTCTACATACCTTCATTCTCATATAACCTATTATCAATGAGCAAGTTAGGCACCTACATACCACTTTCCATACTCTTCATCCCATTTACATGCTATTTCCAAGACCATCACAAGAGGATTGCATATGGCAGTCTCTATAATGGTCTCTACATCATCAAGCAAGAACCTCAAGCCCCCTCATCAACCATTCTCTTCATCAACAACAGTAACATTGCTCTGTGGTACTCAAGGCTTGGTCATCCTTCACACTATGTACTTCAACAAATCAAAACTGTATCTACTTCCAAACTATGTACTCCACGCATTTGTGATATCTACCCTTTGGCTAACAAAATGCTTTGTATTTTCCAAATAGTACATCTCATGCTATTTCTATGTTTGAACTAATTCATATTGACCTATGGGGTCCTTAAAAATACCCAATTGTGAATAAATGCAAGTATTTTCTAACTACAGTGGATGATTATTAATCAATCAGTAACAACCTTCTTTCAATCTCATGGTATCACCCATCAAACTTCATGTCCATATACTCCACAACAAAACTCTAGAGTTGAAAAGAAACACAAACATATTTTAGAAATGACCAAGGCATTGAGATTTCAAGCTAATATTCATATTCACCTTTGGGGCTATTGTTTAATCACAACAACTTACCTCATTAATAGGCTACCCTACAAACCCCTGAACCATAAAAGCCCTAATGAACTATTATACTAAACATCCCCTCTACTTGATCACTTGAGAGTTTTTGGATGCCAAGCACTTGCACACCAACACCCACAAGATAAATTTGAACCACAAGATAAATTTGAACTATTTTAGAAAGGTTACTTGCTCTATTACACCTCAACTCACAAAACCTTTGTTACCAGGCATGTTAGATTTAATTAGTCCATTTTCCCATTCACCATCAAACCAACCACAACCTCACCATCACATTTCACAACATCCATACCATCTAATTTTCCACAACATTCAACACCAACATCTAAACCATCAAATACACCACCACCCTTCACAACGACATCTGAATCACCTAACTCTTCTCACAACTCAGCACCAACATCTGAACCATCACCTAGATCATCACCCCTGTGCATTGATCCTATTCTCAACAATGACAATGACACCTAGATCACAACACCATACCACCATCTACTTCACCTTCTTCTACATCTCAGTTTACTCACTCCACACCACCACCACCACCACCACCTATCAGGAAATCCACAAGGACATCTCATCTCCCAACTAAACTTCATGATTTTCAAGATAACTTACCCAAAACCAAACACACCACAACAAGAAGGTACTGATTATACAGAGACCTTTGCACCAGTTGCAAAAATGGTGACAATTATGACTATTGGTTTTTGTTGTACATCACAACTGACATGTTACACAATTGGATGTCAACACACCTCTTCCATTCCAAACCCAGTCTGCAAATTACAAAAATCCCTTTATGGGCTGAAGAGGCCAACAAGCAGTGGTTCTCTAAACTCACCTCCTTCCTTCTCAACCATGGCTTTACACAGAGTTATGCAGATACCTCCTTGCTTACTTACAACAAAGGAAAAGATTTTCTAGCCCTAGTGATTTATGTAGATGACATTCTCTTGACAGGCAACAATCTTTCTCTTATTAATCATTTCAAGCATCAGTTAGATATTACATTTAGTAACAAGGATCTGGGACACCTCAACTACTACTTAGGGATTTAGTTTTTGAGAAATGCACAGGGCATCACCATGTCACAGAGGAAATATGCCCCGGAATTGCTTCATAGTGCTAATGTTCTTGACTTAAAACCATCTCACAACCCTATTGATCCTATTGTCAAGCTCAATGACACAGATGGAGAACCCCTCTCTTATCCCTCTTTATACAGAGCTATTGTGGGCAAACGACTATATCTCACAATTACAAGGCCAGATCTTTCCTATGCAGCTCATGCTCTAAGCGAGTTTAGCTACAACCCAAGAACACCACATTGGAAGACTCTAATCAAGGTCCTAAGGTATATCAAGCTTTGTCCAGGCCAGGGTCTTTTCATCTCATATATGTTCCCAACCTTCAACTTAAGGCATATTGTGATAGTGATTGGGCCAATTGCTCAACTACAAGGATCATCCTAACGAGTCAAAAGTGATCAACAAACTACCTTCATCATCATAAGTGCTTACGACTGTAATAACTTGTATTAGTGTAGTTTTAGCATAGTTAACTTTCCATAGTCAAAGTTAATTAGAAGTCAAAGTTCTATAGTACGGTATAAATATCTTTGTTTGTATCAGTTACATTTCATTTAATAAGAAATTACAAACTTTTTCCCTCCTATCTCTGATTCTCAAAAAGCTAGTCTACATTTTTCCTTGTTATAAATTTAAAACTATATTTTGCAGATCAAAACTGGCCACGACATGTTGTAAACTTATGAATTCCGCTGTGTATATAAAAAGAAGGGTTGTCATAATATATTACCTGTGTTATTGAGTTGTAATTGCACTAAAGGAGAAATTGACTTTGTATTAGTTGACCAAATAACTCTTGTACCCGCATCTACCAGAACAAGATTTCCATCTTCCTGTAAGGACAGTTTTGAATGCTTTCCATTTACAGGTTCATCTCGGTTAGCCATCCAAACCACGGTTCGACTCCCAGTTGTTGCTACTTGCTCTGAAAACCATACTGCAAAATTATAAGCATTCTCTCCAACTCGATGAAAACCGGCTGCGAAAAGCCCGTTTGGCGAAATCAGAATGTCATTTTTGTTTTCAACGTTGAGAGATGACCCACTACGTAAACCATAACAAGAAGTTGGTAACTGGGATAATATTGTTATGGTGACAACAAAAACATGAAACTTGACAGACATGTTGTATTAATTTGCTAATATAAGGTGGAATGTGCAGAAGCAACAATTCCTATGAACTAAAACAAACAATGGTAGCCTCTATATAATTGAAGAATATATGTAAAAATAACAAAGCTTCTACAATGTGAATGCATGAATACTGATAGAAGACTTAAAGTCAATTCCTAACAACTATCAAGTCTTTTTTTTATAGTTTTTATTTTGAACTTTCACAAAGATGTAGTCAAAAGAGTGTTCATTTCATTTGCTAAGCTGTTTCTTGTAATATAGTAGGTACAATTTCGAGTATTGACAAGAGAACAATACTTTAACAAAAATATATATAAATAAATAAAAAATCAAAAAAATAAAAACAAAATCCAATATGAATAGACTATATATAAAGCCACTCTAAAAAGTGATTGACACACTCAAATTTTGAGTGTGTTGACATTTATACCCTCATATT
Organism: Artemisia argyi; assembly: GCA_030686995.1. Taxonomy (NCBI): domain Eukaryota; kingdom Viridiplantae; phylum Streptophyta; class Magnoliopsida; order Asterales; family Asteraceae; genus Artemisia; species Artemisia argyi. The sequence goes on from CM060699.1 coordinate 128,111,817, forward strand.
ATTTGGACTTATTCATATCCTGTAAGGGTATAAATGTCAACACACTCACATTTTGAGTGTGCCAATCAAATTTGAGAGTGTGCAAATCACCTCCCTAAAAGTAAGAAGCAAACAAAAACCCAAAACCCATTGTTACGAAAAGCATAAGTTAAGTTATTGTGAAGAGAATGAGTTGTAATGCAATTAGGATTATAAAATTCTAATTAATGAAATGCTGTGATAACTTCAGTACATTACGAGTGTGTAAAAGCAGTAGCCACAATTTACTGCTTTTTAAAAAAAATATATCGGAAAAATGAGCATTCCTAAAAGATAGCAAAGCTCACCGCTCCTTTGCCAAACGACTACTAAAAACCAAAATGCTCATTGCTCACCGCTCCAAAAAGCTCCACACCGTTCAATGCCAAACGTACCCTACATCTAATGGTATGAAAATATACACTTCTTAATCATTAGACTTGAATTTTATTTTGAAATATTTGCACCATATTGAATTTTAAAAAGCATTTGTATCATCTTAATAAATAAATGGGTAAATTGCAAAAATGGTCCTTAACGTTCTACAAATTAGCAAAAACGGGACCGAGACAAAAAGTAGCGCAAAAAAGACACCCACGTTCCACATTTTCGCAAAATCGCCACCGAGAGGCCTTTTCCGTTAACTTCCGTTAGTTTACCCGTCAGTCAAGGGTATAATCGCCATTTCACTCGCTTCCCGCCTTTGACTACCCCAACTTTATTTCAATGACCAAATTTGCAAAGTTATAAAACTTAATTTTGGAGGCACACTTGGCATCCGAAGCGATTAACCTTTCCCTCTTTTTTTGTGTAACTCGGCAACCCAAGCGATTGCATAGGACTATAAAGTTCATGTTTATCCCGCTTATTCAACCATAACACACACAATCCCAACGATCAAAACAACCGACGATGGCAAACAATGGAAAAGGGAAGAGTATCTACATTGGTACCGAGGGAGAGGAATTTGATAAAGTTTTAAGAACCTATTATCTAAACGATTTACTTCTTGATGCATATGGCGGAGAACCAATTGATGAGTATGGTTCTTATAGGAAGATACCTAAGGAGTTAAGAACTAAGATTCTGACCCATCTGAGGAAACAAGATGGCTACTATGAAGCGCTTTTGAGTGATGAGGAGGAGAAGCAAGAGCCTGTGGATACCGTTTTACCCAAGTTTGATGAGTTGGAACAGAAGATTTCCAATCTTGAAAAGGTGTTCAAGTATCTAAAGGAGAAGAATGACAAGAAAGAAAAAGAATTGAAGAAAAAGAAGAAAAGGGGTGATGCGGAGGGCAGCGGTTCAAACTACTAAACAAGTGTTTGTTTAGATATCTGTTTGGAAATTTGTAATGGTTGTGAATTCCTATGATCAATGAAAGTTTTAATGTTTATGTTACTGATATGTTTGTGTTTCGATTTTGTATCTTTATGTTTGTGTTTCATTTTTGAAATATATGGGTACTTCCTATGCAGCTTATGCAGAAAGCATTAGATAGGTGATGTTTTGCATGAAAGTCAAACAGGTGAAAGTCAAACGGGTGAAAGTCACTTGGTTTATTGACTAGCACAAGTAAGAATTTAATACTCCTTTACCTACCTCACATAATGAAGTAAATTATCCTACCAACTAGGATAATAAAGTCTCCTTCCAACTTTGTCAAAAACATAGATATGGCAGAATCTGTAACCCAAAAATTAAAGAGAAAGAAAATGATTAGTAATGATACACAGGTAGAGGAAGTAAGTGGTTGTGTAATTGGTCTTGGTATTAGAAGTAGGAACAAAACAGGAGGGGGTGGTGCAAAGGTAGAGGTATTGGACGAAAGATGCATTGTCTGTTGTGGGGATGTTAAGTGTTGGAGGCATGCTTACACAGGTGGAAGTGTTGTTATACTTGAAAAGGCAGGTTGTGCAACGGTAGAGGAAGTAAGTTGTGGTGTCATTGGTATGGGTATTACAAGTAGAAACAAAAGTGCAGGGGGTGGTGCAGATGCAACTCAATCAACTGAAGCAAAGAAGAAGAGAAAAAAGAAGCCAAGAAAGTTCATTAAAAACAACACCACAAACTGAATCATTATAGTTTTGGGCATGTCCAAACCACAAACTGAATCACTATATTTAGTTTGTGTTTTAATGTTTCATTAATGTGAGTTTCTTGTTTATGTTTGTGATACCTATCAAATACAATAATGGAGTATAAACATATGTGAAGACATTATTCATACAAAATCTGGATCATGAGATCCATTACATTCATTAACCATCACTAATCTCAAAACAACCAACCCCCTCATGGATATTTCTTCTTTACAACAACCTCAATCTTCTTAAACATCTTGTCCTTGACTTGCCTGGCCATCATCAACAGTGCATTCGCCCTACGCTTATCAATTGTTTGTAGCCTCCTAAGCTTCTTTGTATTGCTCCTTGCAATTCTTGCACGTGAATAGTTTCGAAGTCTAACAATCACATCCCCTTACGTTCGACCCTTTCAGTAATTTTTTTTTACTTGTTCTCCAAATCGTGTGCTGTAAGTCTTGAAGAATCTCGGTGTGGTAAGGGTCAAGCATTAGTTCAGTTAGCACATACGAGTTACAGAGAACCTTTAGATCAATATCACATTGAGAGTTGTTTATGGTTAAGGAAATAGGGAGGTGTGTTTTGCAAGTGGGTGTTTTAAGAGATGCGTATTTAGTAGCCTTCATGTGTTTGCCTATAAAAGGGCTTATAAGATTTCCACGTACTGTGTAGTCTTCATGTGTTGGACAAAAAAAAAGACTTATATGACAGTTGACTTTATGCAATTCAACATTTGCAGTTTGACTTTTGAAAGTCTAAATGCAATGGGTGCAAACATAATGTTCTTGCAGTTTGATTTTTGTAATGTCAAAATGCAATGGGTACAAGGGAATGAGTATAAACATATGCGTATTTAGTAGCCTTCATGTGTTCTTGCAGTTTTAATGTTTCATTAATGTGAGTTTCTTGTTTATGTTTGTGATAAGTATCAAATACACTAATGAAGTATAAACATATGCGAAGACATTATTCATACAAAATCTGGATCATGAGATCCATTACATTCATTGACCATAACATGGTTGATGCAAACAAACATAGAATACATCAGAAACATAAACATTTTTGCAAGTTTGACTTTTGAAAGTCCAACTGCAATGGGTTCAAACATATTGTTCTAAACACAATCAAGTTAAACAAAGATTACAAATATAGAATCCAACAGACAATAACGTTAAACATATTGTTCAAAGATCAGTGGGTAACACATGAAGAAGTTGGAAGTGCATGCTCATCATTTGACTTCATCTTTTTAGTTGGCCTATCAACCTGAGGTCTGTGATTGGGTGGTACTATGACTGTTGTAGACTAAATTCTTGGCCAGTATCTGCGGCCAGAACACCCATTGATCTTGAATGAGTACATACGCGCCCATGTTTCTAGGCTGTAAGCAGCATGAACCCACTCTTCAGGTACAGCAACTCCTTTTCCATCCTCATTCATATAGTTTATTGCATCCACAGCATGTTTACATGGTATTCCAGTCAGCTCCCACATCCTACAACCACACTCCTTCCTATCCATGTTAGCAACACAATGATCCTCGTTAGGCACAGATACTTTATATAACGAAGCTGCAATCCATTCAACAACACAATCAGTAGCTTCTTTTTTGTTTGCATCAACCATGGCTTGCACAGTAGGAGTAAGTTGTCCAACACTCCTTTCTATTATTTGTTGAACTACCACAATCCTCTTCACCAAGTACTCCCTGATATATTCAAGACAAACGATGATGGATTTATCTCTGACGTCATTTAGCTGGCTACAGAACACCTCACATATGTTGTTTAAGAGTAGTCCACATAGGGCTTTGCCTGTTAAACAAATCACACATTATGTATTAATATATGATCAATTATCAGTATGCTTTTGTCCAGTGCCACTTAATGAATTACCTGAAAAATGTGATCGGCTCCATTGTTCAGCTGGAATCTTCAGCAACCAATCATAAGCTGCAGCATTGTTATTCTTATGATGATCCATCTCTTTATTGAATTCAACAACAGTTGTGGCTCTTGCAGCCTTCCAAAGCATGTCCTTGTAAACACCTCCTTTCAAATGTAACTTCATTTCCTCATGAATATGCTTAACACAAAACCTGTGTGCAGCATTTGGAAACACACTAGCAACAGCTTGTATCAATCTCTATGAACAGGTAAGGTTATAGATGGTGTTAAAACTTTACATGTTCTCATTGTGCATAAAACACATGATTAATTATACAATAGAAATGTGCACCTTTTGCCTATCAGAAATGAAAGTGAACTTGCAGTTGGTTTCTATCCCAAGATCCTCTCCTAGTAGTTTCAAAAACCAACACCAAGTTGCCTTATTTAGTGCATCAACTACAGCATATGCTACTGGATAAATCCCATTGTTTGCATCAATCCCAACTGCTATTAGTAATTGACCTGGAAAAGGACCTGACATGGAGAATCCATCTAATCCTAAGAATTCTCTGCCACAAGCTTTGAAACCTTGTTTCATAGCTCCCAAACACACGTACACCCTTTTAAAAGTTCTTGTTGAACTCGCTGGATTTGGTTCTATCTGTACATCAATCCTAACAGTAGTTCTTGAATTTTGATTAACCAACTCTTGGGCATACTCTCTAAGCAGGGCATAATGTTTGGTAAAAACAGGTATACCTAATTGAATTTCACAGGCTTTATGGCATAGCAAATCAGACTTACTTACGGGAACATCTTCAATTACCTAATCATCGTCATCAAACACTTTATCATCATTTCGATTATAGTCCAAATCCTCTGAATCACTCCCGCCACTCTGTTTTTCTGTTTCATTATCTACCTCTACTACTTTCACATTTCTCATCTGACCACCTATAATTGTAAGTCCATAACATTAACAACAAATACACCTTTTAACAAATTTAAAAAAAAAAAAAAAAAAAAAAAAAAAAAAAAAAAAAAAAAAAAAAAAAACTTACAAAATAGGAGGGAAATTAAAGAGGAAAATGCATCGTGTCTTACCGTATCATTCAAAGGCACGGACGATCGATGTAATCTAACCGGAACTATACGGATCTAAACGTATCGTCCAAAGGCAGTGAATAGGAAAATGCACTGGTAAAGATTTGGCGGCAACAATTAGGGTTGTATCTGAAGTTAAAGGGGTATATTTGTCATTTCATGCGATTATACCCTTGACTGACGGGAAAACTAACGGAAGTTAACGGAAAAGGCCTCTCGGTGGCGATTTTGCAAAAATGTGGAACGTGAGTGTCTTTTTTGCTCTACTTTTTGTCTCGGTCCCGTTTTTGCTAATTTGTGGAACGTTAAGAACCATTTTTTCAATTTACCCTAAATAAATTTACAAATATACAGCATCCAAAAGTTTATTTTTATGTAAGTTAATCGTATAAATAGTAATAATCTTGTTCATTACATTTCTCCCACGTATGTGTGAAATAAACATGTATCATTTTATTTTTAAGAATTTCCAAGAGGTGTCTTAGGTATCAAAACTTATTATAGTTCATGCTCAAGCAAGAGACAAAAGTTCTAATATTCTTAATGATATATTCTCACAAGTGCAACAACTTTTTGTTTTATAGCTATTTGATTGGCACGGGACAGATGACCGTTGCGAGGTTTTTGCTTGAGGTGTTTTTTAATATATTGTCATTCTAAAAAGATATATAATTATGCAATGATTAGCTTATCCTTATTTTTTCTAGTTTGGTATTTTGGTTGGTATATAAAATTCTTGATATTTAGTATATACTATTTCTTTCTTTCTTTCATTAATTTAGTATCATCATCTTCTTGCAGATTTTGAGCTTGATAACAAATCGGCAATCTCGAGGATCCGTTTGAGTGTAGGTCCGCTCCTCGTAGTCTAGCCACAATGGCAAAGTGGTTGTTACGGTCAATTGGAGCCTTTATTTCTTTCAAACGAACTTGTTGTTGTAAAGTTAGATTAATTGATTGGATAAAACCTTTTTATAGACAAAGCTAATACTAGTAAATTAAAGATTTTTTTTACTTCTTTTTTTTTTAAAGTACATTTAAAGAATATTAAATACAGTCAAAATTCTATTTAAATTCATCTTATTCCCTTTCAATAAAAGTACAACAAGATTTATCTTTCAATCTTCAAATTATTTATAAAAAAGGTTTTGTTTATATTAAGTTGGCACATGTTAGATTGCATTTATCAAAACAATTATTCTTTTTGTGATCAAAATATGCTCCCACCACACCATCTAATATTTCAAGTTAACATATTTGAAATTTGTAACACCCCCAAAATTTGATACATCGGAAGACTAAGCAAGCTTTCGGGGTGCTACGTGGATTAGTATCCATCACAAGTCATAAAAGAACGAGATAAAGTAAACATAAGTAAAATAAAACCATACGGGGTTTTTAAAGTTTACATTCATCCCAAATTATCGAAAGTAAGGCCCAAATAGATTAAAGGTAGGTCCACATATACATATCAGAGTTTGAGAAAATAGATCCTTAAACCGGGTTGTCAAAGCCAAGCCTTCCAAACCAAACATCTAAAGTCATCACTTAATTACCTGAGAAAACGCGCTAAAAGTCAGCTTTCGCTGGTGAGATCATAGGTTTAAATTCTTAATTCAATCAAGTGGACATATACGCAAAACGCTTGCTAGCTAGACTAGGTCTCGAATCACTAAACCAATCCTATAGGTGCACACTATAGTCCAAAACCAAATCAAATCAATATGCATTCGCAAGGATGCGACATGCCCAACATTCGTAAGTATACGACATGTTCATGCATTCGTAAGGATACGACATGCGCTATAACCTACCTAGTTCTATAAGCATAGCAAGTTTTAAATAAACAGCAATAATAGTCCACATAAAATAATTTGCACGTTTCTCACCCCAAGTATTGAAAACAAAGTTCAAAAGTAAAAGTGGGGCTATGACTCACCTCAAGTCCAGATATCAGCACAAAGAAACCGGTAGAATCTAGAAGTATAGCAACTCAAAAGACAGCAACTACGGACTCGGCACGTCCTAACAATATAAGTTCTTTTCAGAAGCATTTCCTCAAAATCAAATATTCCCAATCTCGAATGTATTTCATTTTACTTTCCAAAAATCCATTTCTCGTATTAGTTTGGCGTTTGGTATCCATGCGGGTGGAAGGTCGACTCAACACAAACCAAGAAGACATATCGAAAGAAATAATAAAAACGCTCTACAGGTCTAATATTGGCCCAATATATTATTTAAATAACTCATCGAAGTTTATCAAATCCGTCGACTTGGTAATCCTCCATAATTTATTTACCTAATATATTATTCCAAGATCATACCAAAAGCTAAGTCACATAGCACGTAGAATACTATATGGTTAGTATTTAAGTTAATAAGTTTCCTAAATATATCGTTAAACTTACAAAATTCGTCAATTTGGTAAACCTCACGAGATATTTAGTAGCTCATTATCCCGCACTCCTACCACAACCTATGGGCGTCGTAGGATATAATACCCGTTAATAGACCCTTTTTGTATAACCAAGTAGGTCATATTTAATCCGTCGATCAAATAAGTTACGTAGTTATATAAAATGAATATATTAACGTCACACAGCCGTGATAAGCACAAAAGTCATTAAATAAATAAGATGGCCCACTTGGACTCAAGTGCCCTCGATCTCGTATAACTCGTAAGTTTCTCGTTTTATTTTTCAAAAATGCATTTTCATTTCGTAAAGCATTCAACGTTATAATTATATCGTTATTTTTAATAGTTTATTTATAATAATGTTCCCGACATTTATTATACTATTCTCATAGTATAATATATATCGTTACATTATTATTTTTATTACTCGTGATCACTTTATTTTTAATATACGCACTTATATAAATATATATACGTTTTCAAATTTATATATTTATATAAATGTTTATATCGTTAATATAAGTTATAACGAGTCTTTATTATTAAGTTTAATTATAATTAATATCGAGTTATAAAAGATGAGTCACATTTCCGAGTCATCACTCTCGGCTCTTTGTCCAAATCCAAGTGCTAAGGCGTTTTGCCGAAATCAATCGTTGACTAGAAAGTCAACGTGACTCCAAATCGCACAACCATGAGTCCAAAGTAATACCGTTCAAACCACAACTCTGTCATAAGTCCCATTTCACATGCTACAACAATAAGATCCGACTACGGCACCTTTCTAACCTATCTCCGTCAATCTAATAACCGTCACACAATCGGTTCCCGATATCACACTTTGTCAACACAACTTCAAAATACAAGTCCATTGCCGAGACCACAAGGTCTCGGCCTTACAATGCTCTCGGCCCAAAAGTAACAACAACGACAAGAATAATAACACAACAACAAGAGCAACATCACCATATCAATCAAAGTGGGTCAAAAACAAGTAAACTTCGACCCGGAAGACCCGTTTGGGTCTCGATCTACCATTTGAGCCAAAAGAAAACAACAACGAGACCCTCATGGTCTCGGTTAGCTCCAACCCATAAACGAATCAAGCCACACGGACCCAAGGGGTCACGTTAAGCTCATACGAGCTCCAATACCATAACCAAACGGACCAAGGGGTCACGTTAAGCTCCCAAGAGCTATAATATCAAAACCAAACGGACCAAGGGTCACGTTAAGCTCCCAATCGAGCCAAAGATTACCACACCGAGACCACAAGGTCTCGGTTGAGCTCCATCGAGCCACAAACACAACCAAACGCATCCAATAACCAAATCCGAGCACCAAATCAAGAAAGAGTCGACACCCATGGATACCATTTTAAGTTTTATATCAAAACCCATTTTTATCTTTAATTTTAACACCCAATATCAAAATTAAATCCGAGTTTGACTCGAATTAGTCAAACCCGACGCGTAACCCGCGATTTCCTCACCTTCCAATCGAATGAAAACCAAGAAAATTAATGGTGGGTTGGTGTGTGGTGTTTGTAGGCGGCGGTATCAAGAAAAACAGAGGGGGGGTTTTGTTTTGGGTGCGTGTTTCACACCACACGAACCAGAAAGTGATGGTGAGTGTTTTGGTGGTGGTGGTGTTGCTTGAAAAATGGCGGTGGTGGTGTTGTGGTGGGTGGCAGCCGGCGGCGACAAGAGGAGAGGGAGAGGGGGAAAGTTATTGGTGATATTATGAGGGTTAGGGTTAGGGGTGATGGTAGTTATACCCGAAAATTACAAATTGGTCCCTTAAGTTTCATTTTTCTAATTTAAATCACAATACCTTTAATGTTTAGTAAAATATTACTAATCGGTTTTCTCGTAACACGATCATTTATTTTCAAAATTATCAAATGTCGCCAAAATATATTCTTACATGTCGCCATTAATTCCCAAGACACTTGCCGAAATATATAAGAGATAAAACGTTCATTTAGCGTATAAACACGACCGTTATCCAAAAGGTTTAAACTCGTTAGGTTTTCCTAGTGTCGGAGTCAACGTAGTGCAATTAAAACGTCTCAACAATAATTCACAACATAAATATCTCATAATAAGTCAATAACTCGAATTCAATATCTCATAAACTTCAAAATTTAAAGCATCGGTTTAAGTTTCCCAAATCAGTTACGAATAACATTTCAATTATTTAATAAAACTTCAAACTTTTAATGTAATGCGGGTTTTAAAGTCTCCCTAATTTGCCAGTTGTCACAAAATTTTCCGATATTTATATTATTCTTCCACACTTATATATGTTTTCTTTATATATTTTTTTTCAAACTTTTTCATGTGAACATTTAACTATTTTGTCCATATTTGCAAATGTTAAGATATTATTCACACAACATTTCCTCCACACACTAAGGAACCGTGTACTTTGATATTTTAAACAGTTAAAGGCATGTACAAGGGATTGTCATAAGGGATTCACCATCTGCCAATACAAGATCATCAAGAAAACCTGGTGTTGCTGCAAATAAGGATCCAAAGAACAAGGGTAAGGAAAAGGTTGTGTAGTGATGGTCTTATCTGGTGTATGCTTATTTTGTCCAAACTTTGATAGTTGGTCCAAACTTTGGTAGTTTCTGTTTGTCCAAACTGTGGTAGTCTTAGTTTAGACTAATGGTAGCGGTAGTCTTAGTTTAGACTCACTTGTCTCAGTTTGTCATCAAACTGTGTTATCCAGTCTCATGCTTATCTCAGTTTGTCATCAAACTGTGTTATTAGTTTATGCTTTTGTAAAACAGATGGTGTTTTTGATTTATGGTTTATGATTTCACTGTGTTACCATTTCACAGTTTATGCTTATCTCAGATTGTCACAGTTATTGATTTATGGTGTTTTTGTGAAACTGTGTATGGTTATTTTGACCATTTCACAGTTTATGATTGATGGTGTTGCTAAGTGTATGGTTATTTTGAACAATTCACAATTTATGATTTATGTTGCTTTTATTCTCATTTCACAATTTATGACCATTTGCATTTTAGTTGTTAGACTTGGTGAGTTATGCAGAGCTTTTATTTTGACCTTTTACGGTAGACATATCACAGTTTATGACCATTTGACATTTTAGTTTTTAGTTGTTAGACTTAGTGGTTATTTTGACCTTTCACAGTTGACTTGGCATCGAATTTTGATCTTTTAAGTGTATGGTTATTTTGACCTTTCACAAGATACATCTTTCACAGCTTACTAAATCTAAAATGAACTACAAATACCATTGTTGCAAAAACAATAACCATTTCAGTAACCATAACAAGATACATCTTTAAACATGACATACATGATTCTAAACAAAACAATAACCATTTCATTAAACAAAACCTACCAAATACCATAACATACATGATTCTAAACATTACCATACTTGCAAAAACCATAACCATACAAACCAAGTAACACCTAAAATTAGCTTCAATCTTCTAGCTTGAGTGTTGCTCGAAGATCATTCATAGTTCGCAATAATCAGGGTATGATTTGAAGGGCTCTTGGACACATATCTGGTTCGTACAAATCTATAAAGCCACAACTCTTAGAACAACAATAGAATCCTCTCCTTGGATTAGTAGCAGTGCATGATGTGCGGACAATCAAAGGAATGGAAAGAAGTTGTTATTATTATTATTATTCTTTATTTTTATTATTATTATTATTATTATTATTATTATTATTATTATTATTATTTATTTTTTTATTTATTTTTTATTTTATTTTTTTGATCTGTTAACATAGATTGAAAAAGAGAGGGAAATCACACTTATCTAGAAAATGAGAGGGAACACCAGTCTACAATTTAAGCCCTCACGTTGTCCATCAATGTCAATTTAGGTCCTTTTTAATGATCGTTTCGACTTGGGTCGAAAATTGGACGGGATCCGTAAAAATCAAAAACCACAAAGACATGACCCGCCAAGAAAAAGCACAGGGACAAGATCCGTAAAATCAGCAAACCACAAGGACCATTTAAGTAATTAACTCTATAAATAGTTAAATACAAAGTTGTTTCAAACCTAAAGTGACAGATTTGTTCCTAAAAAAAGGGCTGGTTCTGGACTGAACCACGATGAACCAAACACCAGTTTCTAAATAAATCTGGAAATGAAAATCAGTGCTTTTAGAGTCTACAACTGAGACCCGAATCATATATAATAACCGGTTCCAGTCTCGTCCTGGTTTGTTTTACGGTTTTATCAGTCTAAACCTGCTTTTGTACATCCCTAGGTTCTCTATAGAGGGTTGCTTGTCATATTCTCTTCCTCTTCTCCCTTGTTCTATCATCATGATCATGACTATGCCGGCTTTCTCCAGGTCTATCTTTACCAACAACTTCAAAGATTCCCGGTTCTCCTTCAACACTACCTGAACCTATTTCCCGGCTTGATCTCTTGTCATTCGATTTCCTAACATCCGATAACTCATAATCATTACCATGTTCAATAGGAGAACTGTCAGGCTCCCAGCGGTCATTCGTGTTGTTTTTGTCTGTAGCAGATTTTCTCTTGTGACTCTTTTGCTTATTGGCATATCTTTCATCCTCAGATTCTCGATGGTCATTAACACCTTCATCACGATCATGTCTTCTTGATCTTTGATTAAATCTGGTGGAACTGGTTTTCTGTTTTCTATGTCTTTGTACCTCAACTTCAGTATCCTCATGTTTTGCATCGTCTGCTTTTTCGTCATCATTTTCCTTTCTGTGTCGTGACCTACTTTTCCGTCTTTTTTCGGTGTACAAATCTTCATCTGAACTGCTACCATAATAATCTCTCGGTTTACTCTCTCTTGTACTGTGTCTAGAGCGATCTTTTGATCTGTCACGATGTCTCCTGTGTGTGTTCTTATCAAACAGGTCTCTGTCAGATACAGTGTCATCGGGAAGACTATGAGAGCGGTGATTACTTCTATATTTTCTCTCATCGTCATAATATTTATCATCGTTTTGATGTTCATGGTGTCTGTTCTTATGAGCATGATTTTCTTCATGACGGCTTCTACTGGAACTTCCATTTTGTTTATTTCTTTCCACAGATTGGTGCCTTTTGTAGTGATGACTGCACAAAAGCACAAATATTAAAACCAAAACAAATTGGAATACCCAACCATAAGCAATACAAAGATAAAACAGATGAGAATTTTGCAATGAGAAGAGTTTTATTTCAAGGCTGAGAAGCAAATTCAGGATTTTCATGTATAAACAGAAATGAAAACAAATAATACAAAATGACGATGTTGCTTATACTGGAATCATAAAAGATTTATTATTGCGTGTAACATATTACAATAAAAAGTTAATAACTGTGCCAACTCAAGGAATATAATGATGCTGTAAGAATACATATTTGATGGTTAATTGTTAATATTTTTCTTTTTATATCGAGGTAAAGATTTTAAGATTATTTTGGAACAAACATGCTTTAGCAAACACATTAAACGCCAGTCGTGATGATTAAATCCTTTTTAATACAAAGACCTGGAGATATATAAAATAGGTACAAAAATGGGCCAACAAGTTGAAGACTATCCAATGTGTGTTTTTAAAGCATAAAGCATCCTAAATCTTTTTATTCTACATCAGAAAATTAAAAACTCTGGACAAAAAGAGTTCTGAGGCGAACAACCCTTGCCATACTCCCGTTTTGGTACATTAAACAATCTGTGCAAACTGGCATCTCAAGTAATCGCATTTGACACACTAGTTAATTCCTAAAGTTGTATCTAACAAGAAAGATGATATGCAGGTATGAGAATTTCCTAAGTATCCGACTATGTGATGGAAATTAAACAAACCTTTCTCTATCTGATGTAAATACCCTGCTGGAGTGGCGCTGGTCCTTTGGACTTGGTTGGTCTATTTGTTTGTCATGCCATGGATCGTCTGAATAACCAAATAAAGCAGTCATCTTCTCCACCCAATACCTTGGGGGCGGTTTATCAGAATCAGCCCATTCATAGTCACCTCCAGGGTTGCTAAAACAGTGTAAAAAGTTGCAAGCAGAACCTCGGGAGCAAATCTGGTAACAGGCACAAAAACATTAACAAAAAGAAGAATTGCTATATCAAACATGAACACCAGTCGTGAACTTTCATATATTAAGCATAAGGCATAAACAAGTATTGCTATACGTATCGAAATGGGCGCTACTTAAAAGGATTTTTGAATGTATGAACTAAAATGGGTCCAAATGGGTAACATGTGGGAAACCGCTATGTTTGGGAAGGGGCTGAAATGATGGTGCCAATCTCCTACTTGATGCACTTAAAAAGATTGTTAAGAAACCATACATTAGTTATAAATTTGTTATATTTGTGAAAATTTTATATTTTCCGTGCCATGATCTTGCAAGTTCAAAACTTGGTCCATAGAATCATATATTAAATGTTTTTTTATTAGAAAATTGATGTAAAAAAGAACTATATTCACTATATTGGTCATAAATGAAAAACAGAATAAGAAGGTAGATGGGTCATCAAACCCAATCTAACCCGTTTGACCATCACCCATTTGACATGTCATAACTCAATGTTTTGATCCCAACCTATTAAACAGTTACCAAACACAATTCACCCATTTTGCAACCTCTTAAGTGAATTAGAGACATCAACATATTTTCAAATCTGGTGACGCAGGCTGACTGTACCTTAAGCCTTGATTTCACGTACTCCCCGCATATGGCGACCTTCCATCTCGTTAGGCAAACAAACTCGCATTTAACCTAGCAAAAGCAATCCAAGCCAAGATTAAAATATCAGTATTATCGCATCAATGATATTGATCCATTAATGTCTCACTACACTAAGCACAAAAGAATATTAAATCTGTAGAAGATAAAAGAAAATTATGATTCATTACATCAAAGAAGATTCAACTTTCCTGCTTTTTGAACATGTATTATTCTTTTAACAGAAAAAAAGTAATATGAATATATGATCTAAAATAGAGATTTCATCCCCTTTAACAAGTAGCTTAGAAAGTAACAAAGTTCAGAATTATCTTCATGATCATCCACCAAAATATGGGGACTTATTTATAAGCCGTGATACGTACATAAGATTTAAACATGATAAACAATAATATACTTATTTTTAAGTTCTTGAGTCTAAACGTTCTCCATGGCATAAGGCGTAAGTAAAAGAATGGTCTTCGCCCAAAAATTTTATGATTTGAGATAATAAATAAACTTTAACACCCTGCCATCCCTCGTAAAAAATGATGACATTTATAGGGCTAAACATAAAATGAAAGTAATCTAAGAGTCACACAGGACAGACCTTGACAGACCTTAAAGGAATCATACCTGTTTACCAGCAAAATAACGACCTTGTACAGAATTGTAGGCCATGACAGCTGATTCCAGTAACTTGTAGTGGACATATACATTTCCTCGCAAATGAAAAGAACCATTTCTGCACACCTGAACACACAAAATATGCTTTTCTATAAACAATGACAAAACTTACAAGTGACAACAAAAAGTAATGTCAATCACTGAAAGTCTGATATTTAGCTTCTGTGACTGACACAGAGCTGCTTGGAATGATTGAAGTTAGTTACTAAAACCAAGTAAATCTTCTTAACTCATTCCACATTAGCAGTGGCAATTTTGACCCATTTACTTATGAACATGTTCATTTGGGTGGGTGAAATGGATAAGATGAAAAAAAAAAAAAAAAAAAAAAAAAAAAAAAAAAAAAAAAAAAAAAACTAGGGAGGAAACAGGTTAAATATGTTGAAGCCGCCAAAGTATATTCTTATTGCATAAAAAAAAAAAAAAAAACAAAAAAAAAAAAGCTGCACAATTTGGCCCTGACTCGTACCAGAAAATTACTAGGTTTGACCCATTACCCAACCTGCCTAATCCAGCTTATTCCATGACCTCTGTTCCACATAATGGCAGGGATACGCAGTAAGAGGGAAGTGCTGTGTGTCTATTCATGAGGCAACAATAGGTATAGCTCCACTAATAGTCAACTTAATCTACTATATGTAAGTTTAAATAAGTTATTCCGTCATACCTTGAAATTTATAATTTCCCCAAACTTCAAAAATTCTGTATGCACATCTTCATAGAAGTCTTCATAACTGCGCTCAACCTCCTCTTCTGTATACTGTAGAGGTCAGAAAATCCGGAGTCAAATTATACACAATAGCTTATTATAAAAAAGAAAAAGAAAGAAATTAACGCATGTTAATAGGATCACACAAAAATACCACAAAACCAATCTAATAACATGGCATGGTGGGGTTAAGGAACTTAACACAGAACGGTATTCGTATTTGTTTAGTAGGACCAAAGATAAAATTTATGACCAATCTTATATATATCACCACATTATAATTTACTTTATTTTAGTCATTTAATGGATAATTGTATCATAGTGTAACTAATAAGCCAGGTTTGAAAATCTGACTAAATCTGCAACACCCTTTAATATGAATTCTTCATACAGCTTTTTCCTAACCTAAATTACCTAATGGGATTGGAAGAAAGACAGTGAGAAAAGTTTGCGAATGGTTAACAATGCTAAAGAGGGAGAACAACTGTTCGATTATTAGTTAAAAGATACATATGCTTAGGTATATGATACATACTGACATACATACTTCTAAAAGCCTATAGTGTGCATTACATATGCATACACACACATATATGTGTCATGTGTGTAGATGGTAACATATATCTTAGATATATGTTAATGCACTAAAATACATACCTAAAACTGGTAGGTCTTTTTCACAGTACACATAATATGTCAGATACCAATATGCTCTAATCCTACTGAATATTATTAGTCATAAGCTGTGTTTCTAATATGTCAGTGCCATCATGTTTAGAAATAATTATACATAATGAGCAGAAAACAAGCAGCTTATTATTTGGTATAAACAAAAATATACAAAGGAAATAAAATAGCGTTATTGTGTTTGCCTGTTTGGAATGGCAAAGTAACAATGTGAGTCCTCAAACAAGCTATGGTGTGCCTAGCTATAAGGACTCTTTGTGGTGTAACCCTTTTAACCCAAAAAAACTGTGAGGACTAGGACTAACACTAAGAAGCCGTAATAGTCCTTATGCCCACAATTATTTCTTGATGAGTATTATGGGAAACTCGTGAGTTGTTATTTAGGCGCAAATATATAAGGGCTACACATACGAGGAATTGAATGATTTTAAGTGAGAAAGCAAAGAATTAATCTTCATCCCATAAAACCTTGATTCACAACTCAAACTAGATACCATATCTATAGCCAATCCCACCCTATAGTCTGATTTCTTTATTATAGATACAGATGAGGTGGCACAATCTTGTTATAACTACCGTGTAAATGTCAATGCTGATGCCCTTAGCAACTCAAGCATGTCAAATACCAAATCTTACCCAAGGTGCCCCACTGCATGATGAGTATGGCACGCAAAGACGTTAAGGAGCTATAGACAGCTAAAAGATTTCTAAAATCATCTCTATGTAGCACTAAAAAATCAAATGGGCATGTCTGAAGAAATACTAAAATGATTTACCCCCAAAACCAGGGTCACAGACTCCCCTCTTACGTGACTAGTAATCGAAGGGGCAGTGTATACGCGTATACAGATTCGCAGAAAATCAATACCCAAAAAAATTTATTAGCAACTACTTGTATGTTAATGTTGATATGGTCAACATATTACCATAAAAACGTAATAAACACTGAATTAATTTACAGTGTAGGATACAAATTGGTAATGACTTTCATCTCCAATCCTCAACAAGCCAAAACCATGAACCTCCACTGTGGATCTCGGGAAAAATTCTGATTTCAAAGAGTTAAGAATAACAAGAGCAAACAGCAGTGAATTACGTTTTCTACTAGATAATCAAAGTTACATCTGAATAGCACATATAGTTTGACACAGCTTAAATATGCACATATAGAGAGAGGGACCAGATAGAGCAAAAGGTCAACTTCAATGAAAAGACTACGTCATCTAACATTCACTTTGCATAGAATTTTAACACTCATTCAACAACTTTTAAGCTTTTCTGTGTGTATGTTCTGCAGATGAATAAACACTTTTGTATGACACTTTATAGAATTGTATCTACAATTGAGTAGCAAGTTAGTTTTACTGGTCACTTGTAAAAAAATCTAATTAAAATAAGCTAATATGATGTTCATCAAAATTATCATTAGGATACTAGAATCACAGCCGGAACCCGACAACAGACCTCAAGTCCCTCATCTTGTTCCCAAGCAAGGCCAGGTCCATTGTACATGTTCTTGATAAGCAATGTGGTAGATTTATCAGGGTAGTAATGAACTCTATTGCAACGCAAACCGAATCTGCATGCTCCAGTTTTTATGTGAAACGGACAATGAGCTTTATCCTGCAAAATTAAGAAACGTAGGCCAATGCATAACTGGTTAAGTACACTATACATGATAATAACAAATAGAGGCTACCAGAGACCAACCTGTTCTGTTCCAAAGTTTGTGACCTGTTGTGCAACAGTGTCCACCAACTCTGTAGAAGTAATGGATGCATTTTTGTAAGAAGCATATGCTTCAGATTGAGGAGGAAGTGGATTTGATGTAGGTCGGTTAGTATCCTGCAAAATGAGAAGAAAAAGACTTAAGTTGCGATCTTGGGTGCAACATAGGCAGAAAAAGGTTATTCACTCTGTGTAGCAACAAAATATCAACTTATGTACCTCCTTTTCGATATCTTGACTGGTGTCTTTCTTTTTCACCCTGACTTTGTTCTTCTTAACTATTATCTCATTTCCTTGCCAAATGATTTCAGGAGGGCCCTCCTCTACATATTCCCATTCATCATCGTCATTTAAACCTTCTTCCGCTCCTTCCTGTAATATTTTTTTGGAAATACACATGTTATTCACTACCAAAAGCAATTTGCTCGCATATGCATGTGTACGCTGTAATACACAATCTACTACACTATATGTGAATATGTCATTCTAAATGGTTGATGGTTCTGCAACTCTAGAATGACACATGCGTCAAATGGTCACGCGATGCAGACAGTTTTGTAGTAAGACTATATATGATATCTTAAACCGCATGAAGTATTCATAATCTGAGCCTGCTTTCCGAAAGTATACGTAGCTGAAAATAGAACAATCGCTCAAACATGACAATGTGAAATGTAGACTAGATTCTTGGCAGATGGAACTGCATGCGTCTAGAGAGATTAGTGGCATTCCACTAGCTGTAAGCAAATCAATCTTCCAAAAGGCACAAAATACCGAGCCTGTAATTCAAGTGCATATGATGATTTAAAACACCCCAAGCCCATTTGTTTATTGCATCTAGAATAACTCTTAAGGCTATAGAAAAAACTGTGAAAACCAAAACCCATGTGCTTGCCTATATGTCATGTTTACTCAATGTGCAACAGGTTAATTTACCCAGTGTATAAAAGGATAGATAGCCCATGAATTATTATTGAAGTCAAGCATAATTACACAATCTTGAACTTGTTATGCAGTATATTTTTATGTCAAATTGAGCTTGGATCATGAGTCTAAAACAAAGACTTGAAGAGAAGATTTCCAACTTTTGGAAGCCTAATCCCAAACACTAGTGATGACTGTATATAGTCTGTATGATATCCAAATGGACCAAACTTATATAAAATGACTGTACTTAAAAAAAATTGCCTCTTTGCTAACTAATTGGTATAACATTCTATCCTAATACGAGGACCCAGCCCTTTTCACATGTGAATTCTAACTTCAGATAAATAAATGAAAACTCATATTAGACACCCTAGTAGTAGCACCTCACTGTGATTCACGCTCATAGGCTTTCACACAGAAGCAGGCAAATCTAAATCAACGTCCAGCCACGCGATTGTGCTAACAAATC
The DNA here is from genome assembly GCA_030686995.1 of Artemisia argyi. Classification (NCBI taxonomy): domain Eukaryota; kingdom Viridiplantae; phylum Streptophyta; class Magnoliopsida; order Asterales; family Asteraceae; genus Artemisia; species Artemisia argyi. The sequence goes on from CM060699.1 coordinate 128,131,256, forward strand.
CTCATAACTTGTGCAGATTTTGGCACACTTGAAAATTTGTACTATAATCATGAGTGATTAGCATAAATACCAACTACCTGAACCTGACTATCACACTTGCACATAAACTAGCAATCTCAATTTCGATTCGAATAATTAAAATTTTTAACTTATCAAAACTATAACTTCTAATTGCAGCAACTGTTAAACCCGTACCTGTTTTAACTTCAGTTCTGTTTCAAGAGCATTCAATCGCTCTTGTTCTTCCTCTTCTTCCTTCTTCTTCCTTTCGAGTTCTTCTAGAAAGATCCTTTCTCTCTCCTCAAACTCCTTTCTTTCTCTCTCTAACCTCTCTTTTTCTCTCTCCTCCTCCAGTTGAATCTTCCGTTGCTCTTCCGGATCATTAAGCCGAGCTTCCTCATCGGCTCGTGCTTTCTCAGCTAACTCCTTTCTTATTTGCTTCCTTTTGTCTTTCTTTAATGCCTTTCGTTTCTCCTTCCGGCTAACAGCTTTCAGTTGTTCTGTCGCAGATGGCTCCTGATCCTCCATGTTCTCCGGTGTGCCTGGTTTTTGATCATCAGTTTGGCTGGTGGTAACAGTTTCCGTCATTTTCCTAGTGTTTTGCCTGTGAATGCTGAATAGGATTAGCACCGAAAGAAACAAAAATGGCTTAATACTCGTAATCTGCTAAAAGTATGCATACATGTCTCAGTAAAAACATTTACTTCTCACATAGATCGGTCATTTGAAATGGATTCCTAAGATGAATCTAGGATTCAGGACAAGGAGTCTAAGCTACTCTGATGATGTTGTTGTTATCAAATTTCTCGTTTAATCATGTAAGTATATGCAATTATGGATGACTGTATCGATACTGAAAATGAATGTGCACTTTTTGTTTTTCTTTTTTTGTACCGAGCAACTATGGTTTGATTTTTATACTGAATGACCAATTTGTCAGACAAAAAAAAGGGATGCTTAATAGACAGATGCCTTCAATGATTAATCTATATGTCAATAATTTAATTTATGGCTTAAACACTAATCAAGTAACCGATTGTATATCAAAAACATAAAAAGGGTATCTTTGATTAATGGTAATGGTATTTGTCTACGGACACAATCTAAAATTTCAGATAAAATTACGATCATAGAACTCATGCCACAGAAACCGATTGCTGAGGAACATAAATCCATGGAAACTAAGACCATGATATCTACACAACATTGTAATTTGCTCAACATCATCGCGAGTAACCTGATTGAACTAACAATGTGCAGCCAAGGTAATAAATGACGGAGATGTTTATTTAGGTTCATTTTTTGGGACACAGCTCATAAGCTCTTGCCGAATGTTTGGATTAGGTTATAATAATAATAAGGTATTATCCGTAAAATGACACAAAAGAAGCTAATAACAGAAAATAAGCCACATACCAAAACCTCCTTGAATAAGCCCAAAAGCCTAAACTTAAAAAGTTATCCAATTAACATTCTTATTTATTGATTCTAAATAGCAAACGCCCCTTACATAGTGTAATGAATTGGGTGAAGCGTTTTATCAAACAGTTGGTATGCAGGTTAAGAATCGTCAATAGGATTAAAACGAAAGAGATTAACCGATCTAATTATTTTATTAGAATAATAAACTTTGATATAAAAACCAGTGGAACAATAGCAAAGAAAAAGTGACATACTTCGTGGGCGGTGTTGGACAATTTGGTATCGTCGTCCTCGTCTTCTTCTTCTTCACTGCTTGTTTAAAGAGACTCAAATGGAGAGAGGGGTGTTTTGGTAACTAAAAAGAAAACTTGGATCACCTGTGTGGAAGTGGTTATTAACTTCCGACTTTTTTTTTTTTTTTTTTTTTTTTTTTTTTTTTTTTTTAACATAGATTTTTTTACTCTTAATAATAATAATAATAATAATAATAATAATAATAATAATAATAATAATAATAATAATAATAATAATAATAATAATTTAAAAAATAGTAATAATAAAATAAACTCATTAAACATAGGAATGATCAGATAAGAAAATGAAATGATGTTATATTAAAGAAAAGTAACATAAAAATAAGTGTTCTCCAATTAAAAGAAAGTGAAAAGAAAATGAGTGATATCTTAACTACTTATAATGGAGAAATGATCAAGTGAAAAGTGAAAAATTGAATTTTTGGTCAATGCTCATAATGCCCTTGTAAAACTTAATAATGGAAACTATTGTAATTATATTGCAAAATAAAATATCGGCTGGCACAAATCTTTTTCAATGAATGGGTGTATTGCTGAACACAATTTGCACCAAGTCTCTCACATACGGAAACCCTTTCATCTCAAACGACACTACTCACACCACCACTTAAACACCACCACCGCCCGACGCCACCACCATTGGACTCCAAGACCACAGAAACCAACGTACCACCGTCGTCATCCCACCACCAAAGTAGCGATACCACCGAGAGGAACCACCAAGACCTATGACCATCAAAAGGGTTTTTCAAGTTTTGAGGTATTCTTTTGAGTTTTTTAATTGATCTATGAGTTTTGAAGGTTTTTATAGATGTATAGATTTTATTTGTAGATCTATAGATTTTTTTATAGATCTATGCATATTAATAATTTTGGTGTTTTTTTTTTGTTAGTGTCGCCGCTGTAGCCACCGCTTTTTCGCCGGAAAAAGTCGCCGCCGCTGGGAAGTGTTGCTACCGACGAAACCCCACCACCAAATATTGAGGTAATTTTTGTTGAGTAATTTTATTATTATTTTTTCTTAACAGTACGTGATTTAATGGATATATTTGAAGCTAAATTAGGGGTTGTTATGGGATTGTATATCGATTGTCGTTCCTTATTTGAGTACGTTCTTCTGCTTATTGCATTGTTTTAAAGCCACTTTGGATTTGTAAAACTTTATTAGTATAAATGGGGTGTTTGGATTAGCATCTAAAGTGACTAACTTCTTGAGTGTAAGTGCTTTTAGCGTTAAGTTAGCGAATAAGCATGTTTATTTCTCTTAGATACAAAATACAGAATGCCGAGATATATAATGTTAGGCTGGAAAAAGTGATACTATTGATATTGGTGCATAAAATAGTACTCCCTATTAAAATGGTGAAAATGAAATAAGGTTATAAAAGAGGAGTGTTTGTAATAGATTGAATGTCTCATTAGATAATTCTAAACGAATGTTGACATTTAGAAGTTTTGAGTTTAAGACCACTGAAGCGAACCCGATTTTGAATTTGGAAGTGAGTTTTGGATATTTACTGTTTGAACTGCTTTGATGAATAGAAAACTATATTGTGTGATGCACCACCACTCAATTTATCTGTTCTTTTCATATGCAGGCTATTATTACAGAGAAACATGGTGCACAGGGATGTAATGTTAGTGAAGATGGCGGTCATGCTCCTAATGTATCCAGACATGTTGTTCACTAATACGATGTGATTTTCTGAATGATCTGTTGTTGATGTTGGGACCCTGATCTGTCATTGATGTTGCTCATGTTAGGACCCTGATCTGTCATTGATGTTGGGACCCTAATTATGCAGCTTTAAAGAAGGACTAGATCTTGTAAAGGAGGCAATTGACGTTGCTGCTACTGATTTCTGCGTACGTAATGTTTCTCATTCCTTACAATTTTGTCAACTTTTTCTGCTGATCACTTTAATGAGTTGAAACGTGACATTTATATTCTCTGTATTAGGTACAAAGTATGATTTAGATTACAGGTCTCCTAATAAGTCAGGACAAAACTTCAAGTCAGGCGAAGATATGGTTGAAATGTACAAGGAACTATGTAGAGGTATATAACTATGTTAACAAAGTAGGTTTGTCACTATGTTTAATGCTTCATGCAACTACATATGATGTTTAATGACAGTGATTATTTCTTTTTTGATGTTTCTTGGGTGTCAGACTATCCTATTGTGTCTATAGAAGATCCATTTGACATGGAGGACTGGGAACAAGTCAAGTATTTTTCTGAGCTTGGAATTTGCCAGGTTTGTTCATAAATGCTTGCCATGGTGGTTTGAGGTTGTTGTTGGTCAGTGCCACTACTAATTATGTTGTTTCCGCCTTGTGTGAGAGTTAGATTGAAATGGATAGGAAACATTCTCATTAGGAAAACAATTTGATGTATATTAGATGCGATTTAGGCCTTTTTGCTATAGGTTAAATACAACGCTAACACTTGAAATAGATTTAGACATTGCCTATTGCCTATCATTTTGGAATTTTGGAAAGTTTGAAAAGCAATAAACTCAAATTGGCAATATGCTGGACAATTAACAATAATGTGTGCCGCCACCATAACCTCCATTGTCGTCATCGCCGCCTTATGAAATTGCCACAGTATGACATCTGTTAGGTGGTTTCATAGTGTATAAAGATTTTCTAACCAAAATTCGAACGACGCAGGTTTTTTTCCTTTGCAAAAAGATCTTACAACTTTATATCTTACTGTTTTTATTTCTTATATGCCCTTACATATCAAAGTTTTAGTATACACACATGCCTCAATTTTGCATTTCTACATACTGCACAACCATGTATATACATCATAATTATCCTATAAACGTTTGCCCACATAAATGTTTACTCACATTAACTCAAACAGTTGATTCCCAATATAACATTCAATAAATGGCAACAAGGTTATATTACTGATGTTACATATCTCTTTCAGACATTATTGATAGTGCAGACCTAAAGCGCTACAACACTAAGGATGTTACTTTTATAATAAGAGTTGACCACTACATATATCAACAGCCTGTGTGCTAACAAGTATCCTCAAAAATAGACATACATATAGGATGGGACCATTCCGAGGGATTGCCAGTAGATAAGTCATTTTATAGTCATCGTATAGCAATTAAGAAAAAAACCGCAATACGTGGTATAACTTTGTACAATATATCTATACTATATATAAAGCATGAATGACTCTCTGTCCAAAATTTTAAGACTTACAAGAATTTAAGCATGGTTTACCATACTTTAATGCACTCAATTTTCAGAATTACAACAAAATAAGCATATTGTACAACAAAATAAAGCGTAATGTCATTTTAAAACCAAAATTCTATCAAACAACATTAATGCTATTAAAAACACCCTTTCACTAAAAAGTACAACCATTTAAGCACAATGTACAATAGCTGCAACCAATTTAAAGATTTACAACAAAATAAGCATAGTGTACAACAAAATAAGCATGTTGTAATTTTCATACTTATAACATTAATGCTATTAAAGTGGTCAATGTTATTAATGACTATAATGAGTACTACTTACAAGAAAAGAAACATAGTGTACAATACTTGAATACACATAATTTTCAGACATACAAGACAAGAAGCATAGTGTACAACAAAACACCACATTAATACTATTTAATGTAGTCAATTATTTAACTGATTAATAAATACAATTAATATAGTTATTAAAACACCTCTTGTATAAGAAATACAAATTATTAAGCATATTGTACAACCAAATTAAACACAATTCCTGCATTAAATTTCACTACTACAAATAATAAAGCACATTATACAAATATTCAAGCCGGAACGGGCAACGGGCCAAATAAGCTTGAGATCGAACAGGCGCGGACCAAACGAGCTCGAGCCAGAACAGGCACAGGCCAACGGGTTCGAGCCCGAACAGGCACGGGCTATACGAAATTCTTGATATCCGTAAATTTATTGTCAAAAATAACATAATAAACTGAAATACATTATTCACCGAAAAAAATTATTTCAGGGTACCCGTCGCTGCAACGCGCGGGTACCCTGCTAGTATAATACAATAAATGCATGTTCAAATTTACTGACCCACTCTACTATTTTGCAGAACTATGGCAACAACTGCTAAAGATAAAGCCATTGAAGTAGCACCAGAGATCGTGACACTTGAAAACATAAATCCTACAGACATGAACCTGGCAATTGAAGTTAGAGTGTATCGAAAATGGACGGCTGAAACAGTCCCGGATCTTATTGCAACAATGTACTGCTGTATTTTCCTAGATAGAAAGGTTTAACACAAGATTTGACGAATTAACAGTTTGTTTTATATAAAACAAAGAAAGATAAGGAGCTAAAAAGCCATACAAAATGTGATGTTCACAAGTACGTTCTTCCGCTTCCTAATGTGACAGGTGCTCTACATCTTCGTTATGCGTTGGCCGCTGCTATCTTGAAGTACAATAATGTAAAATCCGGGTTCATGTTCAATGGAACATCAGGTATCTTGAAGTATGGATGCGGCACGATGAGCGGGTTGGGAACGGTAGTAGCGCGTCATGATGGGCTGCTCCGGGTGACGTTAACCTGTACATACCCCATTTTCATGTCTCCTTAGAAAAGATGTAGTGACCTTATCATGATTTTTACACAATAGTGGTCTAACTTTTGTATCAACAATCCACGTAGTGTCAATGATATTCAATTGTACTTTTTTACTACTCACATTAAATTTTATTTATATGTAATGACTTTATCTTTATGTATACAAACACTATTTGAAACTTTTATTAGGCATCCGCTCAAAATTACACGTAGTCTTAACTTTTAATAATATGATCATTTTGACATGTAAGAATATCTTAACAGTTATTATTATGTTGTCACTTCGATTTTCTTCCAAATAGTATTAATGAATCTTAAAACTCAGGTTGAATTAGTGAGAGATCAGCAAGGAAGATAAAGGGGAATATATGGTGGGCCTCTAAATTCGGATAGGTTGGTTTCTGGATTTAAACATTCTATTTTGGGTTATGTGGTTATAGAACAAGTATTGAGCTATATACGAAAAGACAATCTGGAATATGCGTCGGAACAACTTTGTATTTTATGTTTCAATTGAATGCGTGTTGCAAAGCATAGTTAGTACAATTATGGGTTGTTTAAACTGATACAAAAAAGGCAGAATTTTTATACCTGATTGACTTTGGTTGTGTACAGTTTAATTATCTTTTTATGAAAGTTACATAATTCTCTTAATTTTAATGCACCTGAGTAATTGGTTTGGTGGATCATCTTTGTATTATTGTTGGTCGCTGTCAAGATGATTGTATTGCTTATTTGGTGCGTTTGGAAGATGAAACCGAAAAACCCCGCTGCAACGCGTGAGTGATTAGCGGCAAAAATAGTCGTAAACTCAACCGTGAAGGGTCGCCAATAACAAATAGATCGACACCCGGTACAAAAACCTGCCGCAACGCGGCGGACGCCTTCTACTTGTTTTATTTTATAACTTCATGTAAGTTTATTACTTTATTATAAAAGTTATTGTCATTTTTTTTAGATTGTTTGTTTGTGTTTGGTTGTTCACCACTGTTCCGATCTGTGTTCTAATGAGGTAAGATATGAAAGAAAAAAATTTGCTTTTCTTGGCACTGACTTTTTTAAGAAGAGATCAATGTCAAAAGCTCCATTCCTTTTCGGTAAACATTTGTTAAGATCCTTATGAAATGTGGAACTTGAATTAGAAAAAGAAGATATGTAATTTGAAATGTGAATTTTTGAGATTTGTATATGTTTATGATTACATTTTGATCTTTTCATGTTTTATTTTTAACGTTATACGAAACACTTATCACAATATCGCATATCGTTAATTGTCTGCCGCTAAGAACCTCCGTTGCTATGCACGGGTACTCATCTAGTATTATATATTTTGTGTTCTTGACTTGAATGTAAAGAAAAGTAAATTGATAATTTTACAATGAAAAATAGGTTAAAGGACACATTTGTTGTAAACAAGTAAATGATTGTTTCCTCCCAAAATTATGCTTAAACAACGTCCCACCAATTTGTCAAAATTTTACTCTTTGTTCTTACATTTTACTTCTTTTTTCTCCCAGAAAAAACTCGAAAACTGATGAGGCGAAAAATGATCCGTTTTTAGGGGGTCATTTAAGCCCGAATCCGAATTTATTTGATCAAATATTGCCCTAAATCGTTCCTTTTGTGATTTTAGGTACTTTGGGAGAGAAATCTGGAAAAGGAAGCAATTCGGACGTTCTTGGAGCATAAAAGTGAAGAAAACGCCAAAGTCTTAATTTTCCAAGCTGGGAACAGTAGGTGACGGCGTCAAGAGCAAATCCTTGACGGCGTCAAGAGCAAATTTCATAAATTCCCATGACGGTCCAGTAGAGTTTTGACGGCGTCACGTGAGAAGGGCGTCAAGAGTAAAAGAGTCATGACGGCCTGGAAGTGTATAACTCTTGACGGCGTCAGAAGTAGATCTAGGCAGTCCGAGGAATGTTTTGGCGGCGAGGTGACGGCGTCACAAGATTACTCTTGACGCCGTCAGACCTGTTTTTCTATATATAGTTTTCTAATCTTTCACATTAAAAGAGAGAAGTTTTGGAGAAACCCTAAGTACGATTTTGGTGCAACTTTAACAGGTTTTTCAAGGGTTCAAACCCCTTGATACCTTGCATTGTAATTGAGATAAGTGTTCTTCTAATTCAATCAATATGTCTATGTGTTGGTTGTCTATATCTTGTTCTTGTCTCAATTCCATTATGCTAGGCTAGATCTCTTTTGTGTTTGCTTAGATCTAATGAAACCTAGATATTGATTATGTGTTGATTACTTGTTTATTCTTGTCTTGGATGAATGATTTATATGTTAGGCTTAAGAAAACTGGCAGATCTCCAAATGGTAACATGCTTGAACGTCTTAAGAAACATGAACCGAGGCGTACTAGGTCTTTATTGGTTATATTTAATGCATGAGCCACTGTTTACAATCCCTATAGTTGTGTTGGGCATGGTGTAGGAGGAGATAAGAGCTCATAGAATTGGGGAGTTATGTATGCCACCCCATGAATGGTATTAAGGAATACGATCCGTCATCCATGCAATTATAACAAGTAATTAACGTGTAAAAGATATCTAGGGAGTAATGAAATACAAGCATATACTAAAAAAATATTACTTCAACAAGTGAAGCGCCAAAAAAAAAATTATATGCGTATTTCTTGATCTTCCTCCCAATTGAACTTGGCATTATTTTGAGTAAGTGTAGTGCAAGAAATTCTGAATGAACTAACAATAATAGCCTCCAAGACCGAAAAATGATCTAACATCTTTCGGAGTCTTGGATTGATCCCAATTTGTAACTGCGTTTGTCACACCCCCAAAATCGGGTCCAGCGGAAGCTCACATGTTGCTGGGGTACAACTCAATTGGTATCACAACACAAGTGTAAAGATTGGTTTTCGCTTCAATCATTTAGAATAAAATCGTGTAACAAAAGCGTTGAATTTACATTGTTAAAAGTAGTGCGGAATTAGGCCCTAAAAATAGTTAAACGGTCCCAAAATGAATATCAGAGTCTTCTACGACCATGCCATGCCCTGCCAAAACCTCCAGTAGCGTGCCATTGCTTAATACCTGAAAATACATGCTAAAGTGTCAACCCGAGTTTGGTGAGTTCATAGAGTTTAGTGGAAATGAAATGCATTGGGATGAAGATTTCCCAGCAAAGGCATTGTAAATCCACCCAGTTCCAAGCCTCGACCATACAAGACTTGCAACTTGTGTGTTCACAACCCACTGCCAAATATGTTCTGGTTTATGAAGACAAAAGTAATATGTGGACCAATATTCAAAGATAAGTGTATTTCGACCAATACATTCGGTTACGTGACCAATTCATTCGGTTATGTTACCCGTACATTCGGTTATGTGACTCGTTCATTTGGTCATGTATGTACATAGTGGTAAAGCCGGTTCATTTGGTTAAGTGTGCATAATAGTGGAAAATGCTTGGGTCCAAAGGTAAAAATGATTAAGTGTGATGCAAATGAATATACACTACAATTGATTGAGTAACGAATTCATAACTGGAGCAAATAAATGTTTGACTAAACATGTAGCACAATCAATTAAATCAAGTATACATTTAGATGAAAACGAGCATGTATTCTCCCCCAAAACAGTTATAAAACAAGTTAAAATAGGGGGCATGAACTCACCTGGTGCGATAGCTACGACGACAAAAGTGGATACAATGAAATGAGGCACGATCTCTAACCGCAACTTGATATGTATAGAGTTTGATGATGTTTAGGATGAAAACCTTGGGATTTTTATTTCAAAATCCTAACAAGGGTTATGTAGATTACTTGTAAATGACTTTGTTCTTGAAAAATTTTGATGTCTTCCTTGTTCTTGATCTATGGCCAGCCACTAGAGATAAAGAAGAAGAGTTTTGCCTTTAGTTTTATAAAAATATCCAAGTATAGAAGTCTTGAAGTCTTATGACAAATATCTTTGATCTCGGTGGCAATTTGGTAAATACATGATCAATGTCAAGTAAAAAGTCTTGTATACTCATACATAATGTCGACCAATGTAGTATTTGGGGTGAGATATTTGTAATTTCATGTATTCTTGAAGTATTTGTATGTATTTGATGTATATAATATGTTATGTTAATAGTTTTGGGTACCGGGTTAACTAGAAATCAATTTTGACGGAACAAAACGAAATATATATTAAAGTCGTAAACTTCATAAATTTACATTCCTGATGAGAATCGGGTGTTAAAGTAGTTTGCGTTTTAATATATCAAAAACCGACGAAAGTATAAACGTATACCGGGAAATATGGTAAAAATTCTCAAAACGCCGGGTAAATTAATAATATAACTTTTATATTATTATAATGAGTATGAAAACATATTAGGATCGTAGACGGGAGTATCAGGTATATGTTGGTAGTAAAAACTGAGTGGTAACGTTAATTACAAATTAAGCATACGTAAATTGCAATAATTCATATCCGTGCATGATCTAATGATGTTACTGATGATATGTAGACTACTCTAGTCTATATGACGTGTCCTTACTGATGATGCATGAATTCGCAACTAAACAAAACTGGTTACGCGAATTTGAATACCCGTAAATTAGGTTTACGAGAAGATGCATGATGAATGTGAATATTGTTTTCCTTCTGGAAATGAATAGTGTCATATGAATAGTAAAATTTCTGAACGTTTCTCAAAATCGCAAACTGACTCCGAACACGATGAATAGTGATCGGCGAATAGTAAATGATGAATAGTAACTTGTTAATAGTAAATTGTCGAGGTTTGAAAAAATGACCTGAAATTGTGAGTTGTGACATTCGCCCACCCAAAAAGGAATTCAGTCCCTGAATTCAGCTGGTGTTGGTCTCTGGAGTGGACTCAGTGAATAGATGTGGGTATTTGAGTCACATTGCGGTGATAAAAGATAAAACATTCATTAGATCGAAATTCGTTAATAGTACAAGAAACTTATACGATAGAACGTAGAATAAAACACAAAAGAAATACAACACTAGAGAGTTTAGGTCTCCATTTATATACAAGGCAGGAGTTCTCTTTTTAAACATTGACATTGTTGTTGTCCTGACGAGCTTCGCATTTCAACGAACTCTTCCTCCATTCTGGTTTCTCAACTCTGGGCATTCACTCTTGAAGTGTCCAATTACTCTACACTCATGGCAGGTTACCTTGACTTTCTGATGCATTACGAGGGTGGGAGCTTTGCAATCCTTTGCTTTGTGTCCGACCTTTTGGCAGTTTCCACATTGAGTGGGGCAAGGTCCTTTGTGATGAAACTGACACTTGTTGCACTTAGGTAAAGTACCTGCATATCCTTTCTTTTCACTTGGCTCCGCAACGTAGGCCCTAACCACTTCATGTTGTTTGTTTGGCTGCTATACTTGATCGTCTCCTTGGTTGTCATCCATTTTCCTCTTGTTTTCGTTGTTGTTGTGGTTGTTGTTGTTGTTGTCAGTAGTTTCTCTCTTTGTTACCTGAGCCATAAGCTTCTGAGACATCATGATAGCCTCATCCATTGTGGGTCAGAGGAAAGCACATCTCCGTAGATGTTGGGAGGTAGTCCACCGATGAAATTTTCTAGCAGCTTTTCATTATCTGTAACTATAGTTGGACATAGCACAACGAACTCCTGAAACCTTCTGATATATGCCTCGATATCATTACCTGCTGTTACTAGTTCATAAAACTCTGTTTCCAACTTCTTTATTTTAGTGCGTGGACAGAACTTCTTAGTCAACAACTTCTTGAATTCATCGCACGTAAGCTTATGAGCATTTTCCATTCCCATGGGTTTTGCATACGAATTCCACCACAACATAGCTTCATCAATAAGTGTATTTGCAGCAAACTTCACTTTGTACTCCTCTGGGCAGTTACATAGATGAAACACAGATTCTGTATGTTCAAACCAATGGATCATAGTAGTGGCTCCTTCAGTACCTTTGAATTTTATGGGATCACCACACTTGAAGTCCTTCCATGTACACTTATGAACTCCAGACCCTCCTGCAGCCCCTGCAGCTCAGCATTAGCAGGCCTGGCATTTTCAGCAGCAGCAGCCACAGCCGCTCGTTCTGTCACTAGTGCCTCGGCTATACTATCCTTAACAAGTTTCCGAATAGCAGTTGGTGTCATAGTTGGAGTAGCTTTAGCTTTCCTTGGCGGCATAGCTCTTCAAAACAAGAAAAGAAGGGTGAAACATAAATAAGATGTTTCACAGAAGTAGGTGCCCTAATGTGGATTGCCATAGAATGAAAGCTTGAGGTTGAGATATGATCAGTTGACGTGGTTCTAGGTGGCGGTTCACGAGGTGATGGAAGGTGTGAATGTTCTTGCAACGTTTGAGTACGCACACATGAATGAAACATTTGGAAATTGAGTAGAGGATTCAATCCAGACAAAATTTTATTATAACTATTCTCAGTGTTGCAAAATTCATCTCTGAGTCGGATATAGGTGGTCAGCCCATATCCTACAGTCCCGGGTCGAATGTAGATGACCAGTCTACATTCCACCGAGTTTCCATGAATTTTGAAATACTCAGCTCAGTTATACTAATACTATGTCCTTCACATATGAAAAGACGTTCTGAAAGACTAAGGCAAGTGACCAAACTCGATGTCGAATGATGAAACTACGCAAGGCAAAAGGCGTAATGTGATGACATATACGATACATAAGCATGCTTATATGAAAGACAATTATAGTAATCAACTAGAATGAGTGAGTATATTATATCTAATAATGAGATACAATCTCATCACATAAATCAACAAAAAACCACAAAGGAGGCATCAGCTTGGCAGGCAGGCACGTGGTGGTCATAGGGTTAAGTTTTCGTGAAAGTAGCTATAGTCTAGGTTTTAAAAACACTCACTTCTCTATAGCCAAGGCTATGATATCAATCTGTCACACCCCCAAAATCGGGTACAGCGGAAGCTAACATGTTGTTGGGGTGCAACTCAAATGGTATCACAATACAAGTGTAAAGATTGGTTTTCGCTTCAATCATTTAGAATAAAATTGTGTAACAAAAGTGTTGAATTTACATTGCTAAAAGTAGTGCGGAATTAGGCCCTTAAAATAGTTAAACGGTCCCAAAATGAATATCAGAGTCTTCTATGACCATGCCATGCCCTGCCAAAACCTCCAGTAGCGTGCCATTGCTTAATACCTGAAAATACATGCTAAAGTGTCAACACGAGGTTGGTGAGTTCATAGTGTTTAGTGAAAATGAAATGCATTGGGATGAAGATTTCCCAGCAAAGGCATTGTAAATTCACCCAGTTCCAAGCCTCGGCCATACAAGACTTGCAACCTGTGTGTTCACAACCCACTGCCAAATATGTTCTGGTTTATGAAGACAAAAGTAATATGTGGACCAATATTCAAAGATAAGTGTAGTTCGACCAATACATTCGGTTACGTGACCAATTCATTCAGTTATGTTACTCGTACATTCGGTTATGTGACTCGTTCATTTGGTCATGTATGTACATAGTGGTAAAGCCGGTTCATTCGGTTAAGTGTGCATAATAGTGGAAAAGGCTTGGGTCCAAAGGTAAAAATGATTAAGTGTGATGCAAATGCATATACACTACAATTGATTGAGTAAAGAATTCATAACTGGAGCAAATAAATGTTTGACTAAACATGTATACGTTTAGATGAAAACGAGCATGTATTCTCCCCCAAAACAGTTATAAAACAAGTTAAAATATGGGGCATGAACTCACCTGGTGCGATAGCTATAACGACAAAAGTGGATACAATGAAATGAGGCACGATCTCTAACCGCAACTTGATATGTATGGAGTTTGATGATGTTTAGGATGAAAACCTTGGGATTTTTATTTCAAAATCCTAACAAGGGTTATGTAGATTAGTTGTAAATGACTTTGTTCTTGAAAATTTTGATGTCTTCCTTGTTCTTGATCTATGGCCAGCCACTTGAGAGAAAGAAGAAGAGTTTTTGCCTTTAGTTTTGTAAAAATATCCAAGTATAGAAGTCTTGAAGTCTTATGACAAATATCTTTGATCTTGGTGGCAATTTGGTAAATACATGATCAATGTCAAGTAAAAAGTCTTGTATACTCATACATAATGTCGACCAAGGTAGTATTTGGGGTGAGATATTTGTAATTTCATGTATTCTTGAAGTATTTGTATGTATTTTATGTATATAATGTGTTCTGTTAATAGTTTTGGGTACCGGGTTAACTAGAAATCAATTTTGACGGAACAAAATGAAATATATATTAAAGTCGTAAACTTCATAAATTTACATTCCTGATGAGAATCGGGTGTTAAAGTAGTTATCGTTTTAATATATCAAAAACCGACGAAAGTATAAACGTATACCGGGAAATATGGTAAAAATTCTCAAAACACCGGGTAAATTAATAATATAACTTTTATATTATTATAATGAGTATGAAAACGTATTAGGATCGTAGACAGGAGTATCAGGTATATGTTGGTAGTAAAACTGAGTGGTAACGTTAATTACAAATTAAGCATACGTAAATTGCAATAATTCATATCCGTGCATGATCTAAGGTTTTAATGATGTTACTGATGATATATAGACTACTCTAGTCTATATGACGTGTCCTTACTGATGATGCATGAATTCGCAGCTAAACCAAACTGGTTACGCGAATTTGAATACCCGTAAACTAGGTTTACGAGAAGATGCATGATGAATGTGAATTGTGTAACAATTCACAATTTCAGGTTAATTACTATTCCTGGAAAATTTCACTATTCACTTTTACTATTCATTTTTCCCGAAATTTGATTTTTGTTTCTTGGCCTCGAGTGATAAATCATTTCCATGGCAAATTAAAAGTTTGACACTCATCAGATCATTTTCGTGAAAGTTAATAAGGAATTACACGTTTTAGTGTAAAACGTCATTCAAAAATTCTACGCACAACGAAACTCGACCGCGTTAAGTGACCCCGCATCAGAAAAATGTTTGACACACTCATGATTTATTTGAGAATTAATCATGACTGAGAAAAACATGACCAAAATAAGCCTCGGCCGGGAAAAACTGGAATTTTCAGTTTTTAAGCGTTTTTACTCAGCCGTAACATTAGCCTATACCTGCACCGCGTTTCTAAGACAATTTGAGTTTTCAACTTATTAGAAAAAGTCAACATATTTTTCCCTCCTCCTTTGACCAAAAATCATTCCTTGATTTTATAAGTCATTCCTTGATTTCTAGGCTTACGGTTTGATGTCTAAAAGACATTTAATACCAACCGACACTAGACTGAGCCCAGTCTAGACATTATAAGTCATTTTGAATCATTTTTATCACATTATAAAAGTAACATTTTACTTTTCTCAATTTTACGCAATATTCATACGTTTTACGTATTACGCGTTTTAGACCCGTGTTTCCAGTTTTAGCAGGGTTTTAGCACCCCAATGGAACCTACCACTCATTTTATATTTTATTATGGAGTATTTTGACAAGTTTAATCATTCTTCCAAGTTTCGTATTTTTACGATACCCGATTTTACGTATTATGGCTTAATCATTTACGGTTAGCATTTTACGGAGTCAAAACTAACTCAATATCTAGGATAATATCAACAAGACCAACTCATCCTTCCTATCCTCATCCAAACCGCATCTAGGGGGGGGATTCATCACCTTGGTGTCTTGATCTTGTGCCTTGTACTTCTAAGATCATTCCATGTGTTTTACTTAAGTTCTAAGGCTTTGAGAAGTCATCCAAACTAACCTCCTCAACACCATATAAGTACCCCATCCCCCCCTCTTCATTTCCAACGTGAAAGAACACTCACAAACTTCCTTTTGCTAGTTTACTTCAAGTATTATTCAAGAAACGCAAGATCCTTATCAATTCCAAAGCTCTTGTTAAGTTTTGATTGATCCAAATACTAGTTTCAAGCTACAAAGTAACTACATCAAATCCTTTGAAACTCTTGGTGATTCTCTTGAGTTTAGATCCACTCAAGTCACCTCAACCTTCATCACAAATCCTTCAAGAATACAAGAGTAGAAGGATTGCTAAAGTGAAGAGAAGCTTGTCAATCAAAGTCCTAATCCTTGTTCTTAACTTCCTTTCTTTTAGAAAGCCCAAAGTTGTAAGCAAAACCCTAACATACTTCTTGTTAAATATCATATTCATGATATTTACATATCATTTATGCTATATTATGTCTTGTATTCATGTCCATGATGTATAAAAATGAGTAAAACAAGTTATTGGAAATAATTGTTAACTTATGTTATTTAAGCAAGTAAACTAGTGACTTTCTTGGTATAATCTGATCAAAATAATACAACTATGATATTGGACACTTAATTACTATTATAGAGGGTTTTGAAAGGAAAACATAGCAATTTGAACCACTTAAAACGAGTACACGAGTAAAAAGTTATGGCCATAAGAAGTTAGCGAAACCAAAACGGCAAAACTGCCTATACCTTACTGTTTTGCATTCTGACTTTTTGAAAGTGGCACTTCTGGTCCGATTCATCAAAAAGTTAAAACACGAAAGTTGTCCGGAACGACGTTTTCGTTCAGGAGTAAAGAAGCTCGAGCCCTGAAAACGCTTTCCGAGTGATAATTTCTTCAAATTCTTAACAACCCATTTTTAGACCAAAGTCATTATATAAAGGTTATGGTTTAAAAAGAACAAGAGGTCTAATGACCTAGAATCAAGACCACAACCATGGCTAGAGCCAAGGTTGAGTCTCAAGACCATGGAACAATGACCAAAGGTCATGGCAAAGCCATGGCTAAAGACCATATATACATACCAAGGCGAAAACATGAGTTAAGACCATATATACATACCAAGGCGAAAACATGAGTTAAGACCATATATACATACCAAGGCGAAAACATGAGCTAACGACCATATAAACTTACCAAGATAAATACATGAACTAAAGAGTTGGCGATAACTTAAACATACAACTTAGATCTACTTCATCTAAAGAACCATGAGATATTACAAGAAATTGTCATATAAGTTATAAGAAACTTACCCTAATAACAATCTTCATGTAATCATAAACTTTCCAAAGTTTATTCAAATATTGGACATGTAACTTTTCGGATCAAAACTTATATATATATATACTTTATCAACTACTACAATAGTAGGGAGCCTCATGTGAGGAGTTCATTATGTAAGCCGTCGAGATGAGTTGTGGATTTACGAATTAAAGTGTCCTGGCTCCTCGAACGTTTACTAACATGACTTCTGAATTATGTCGGCCCGAACGGTAGTAAAACGATATATAAAACATACATGTTTCATGAATCATTTCTTTCAAAGACTTACACTATACATCATACCACACCATGGACTAAATGCAAGATATACATATAGGCACATCTTCATATTTATTACTCAAATCCTAAGTCGCAACATTCTATTCTAGGTTGCTCGTAGAAGTTCTTACGGCATATCCATCATTCTCATTATACATCATCCAACTTAAGGTGAGTTCATAGCCCCACTTTCCATTACTTAATTGTTTTACAAACCCTTGGGGGGAATACATGCTATTTTAACCGAACACAATGCTTTCAAATTGTATGCTTGCCTGATTGTTTTATTATCACTAAGTACCAGCCTTGCTAAACCGAGATCCTTTATTATGTACCATTTAATCACTAGCAATAGTGAGCGCAAATATTGTGAATAGGCCTATTGGGATTGACGAATCTCATTTGTATTGACTAAGTTCATACAAATGCATTAATATTTGAGACATGGGTATGACAGCAAAGTACCTACCGGGATAAATCTGCCGATCGATATTGGTACACGTTAACGTTTTGGTGTCATAAGCTTAGTGTATAATACATTTTATGGGCGTATAATAACGTAGCCTACCTGTTTTGTTTTCCAACCATGAGTCTGAGTCTAATTAACTCGTACTACCAATATATTGTGTTCAAACATTAAACAAACTCTATGAATATCACTCAACCTTTGTGTTGACCTCTTAAGCATGTATTTCAGGTTCATGACGATCAAGGATGGCACGGAAGGGCACGGATACTCAAGAGGGCTATAAATTTTATTATCATTTAAAAACTCACTTAATGCAAATTGTAAACATGGAACCATTTGGGACCTCATTTTGTAATCTCTGATATTTATACAATTTGAATGATAAATCTTTTAAAAACTACTCAATTGGAGTTCGTTTTCTATTATTGTGACTATTGTGCCGTCGAGTAACACCCAGTTTGAATTCCGCTGCAACCATGAATTGGGGGTGTTACAAATTGTGTTTTCCTTCCGGAAATGAATAGTGTCACATGAATAGTAAAATTTCTGAACGTTTCTCAAAATCTCAAACTGACTCCGAACACGATGAATAGTAAAATGATGAATAGTGATCAGTGAATAGTAAATGATGAATAATAACTTGTTAATAGTAAATTGTCGAGGTTTGAAAAAATGACCTGAAATTGTGAGTTGTGACAGCGTTAATCTTTGACGAGTTTACTTTAATACTTTCACTGTTGATCATATGACTGAAAAATTAAACTTCACATGGCCAGAATTCACATTTCGAGAACTTGGCAGATAACTTTTCGTGTCGGGGCATATCAAGAACTTGCCTCAAATGAGCCTCATGTTCATTTGTTGACTTTGAATATATCATACTATCGTAATAAATACTATGGCCGATTTGTCGAGTATCGAATGACATACATGATTCATCAAATACATAAAGGCTATTGGAGCATTCGTTAAGCCGAAAGGCATAACAATTAACTCATAATGGCCATACCTCGTACAGAAAGCTGTTCTTGGAACATCTTCTTCTCTGGTCTTTAATTGGTGAATACCCAACCTCAAGTCAATATTGGAAAAATAATTTGCACCCTGGAAGCTGATCAAATAAGTCATCAATTCTAGGTAGAAGATACATATTCTTGATGGTCACATTGTTAAGTTCTCGATAATCAATGCATATGTGAATACTGCAATCCGTTTTTTTCACAAAAAGAACTCGAGCCCCCCAATGAGAACCACTGTTACACATGTTAAGATAAAGGGTTTTTTGCATATATATCCTTCCAAAAATGCATAATTGCATATATATCCAAAGCATGCATAAAAACCATTGTACTATATGTATCAAAAACTTGTACAAAAGATATATATTCAATTATTCACTTTGTGAGGGATATATATGTAATTCTGGCTAAGATAAGAAAGTTAACATTATAATATTGTTTTATTTTATTTTAGTTTATTTATAACGATATAATATTATTTTATTTAATATGTTCTAGATTAAGATAAAAAGTTAACAAGTATGAAATTTTCTGAAATATTGCACAATCTTAACAATCTTGAAATACTTTTTGAGTCGTTCAAAAATTGGAAAACAACGAGCCGGGTCATCCGCGCGTTGCTGCGGGAATATTGTGTTTAATCCAAACTCGAAATAGAATGGTCAATTACTTTTATTATTTTTATTATTTTTAATTTTTTAGGGACTAAATTTGCAAAAGATCGCTAACGGGGGACTAACGGTGCAATTTATAGCTAACGTGAGGGACTAAAAGCGTAAAATCCTTAGCTACAGTACACGCACTATTACAAACTGACTTTTTACTGTAGCAGCCACTGTTTGGCACTGTAGCAACGTTATTTTCAGTTTTAGTCCCTTAACGTGGCGTTCTTTGCAAAGTTAGTCGTTAGGGACTAACGGTGAAAAAAAAGTTAACCTTAGGGGCTGTTTCTGTTTATTATTTGTACAGAAAAAGCCTCTGAAGTTACTGTTCCGTTTCAAATTTAATCCACGTTTATTAGATAACGGTCGTTAAAGACTAACTTCACAATTGATCACTAACCTCAGGGGCTAAAATTGGCAAACGTGAAACTTGTGTGAGCACTGTTGCTACAGTGAACCTCATGGTTTTTAGAATATATATAAATTACAATACCTCCTTAGTGTTTTCATCTATAGCCACCGAGTACAAAAAGTTTTTCTTGTCTTTTACCGCTGCATAGCGCAAGAATTAGTCTGGTTTACTAAAAAGATTTAATTGTTTAAGTTTTTAAATCAATTAAAAGCTTCACCCATTCCATTATTAATGCTCTAAGTTTAATATACCTCTTATTTTATTTTATTTTTATCAAAAAAAAAAAAAAAAAAAAAAAAAAAAGAAAAAAGAAAAAAAAAAGCTTATACTCTTTTATCTTAAAATAATTGTTCCCTTTTAACCTTAAGGGTGCGTTTAGTCGAATGAAAAATTCTCTTATTTTCTATCTTTAGTTTTGTAAAATATTAGAAGAGAAATTTATCTCCACAAAACACTTGAAAATATAAAAAATGCTTTTAGGTGATATTTGTATTTTCTATTATAAGAATGGGATGGAGGATTGTGGGTTATAAAAGAAAACAACTAAATTTGTTTTGTAATTTTATGTGTTAAGTTAGCAAAAAAGGGATTTTTTGTTTTACAAAATATTTTGTTGAAAAACGTTAATTTGAACGTGATTTCTATTTTTTTTGTTTTCTATAAAACATTTTATGAAAAACAATGATGTTAAATATTTCCCCCTGACTAAACACACCCTAATTATTTTTATTTGTGTTATATCTATACTTCTATACTATATTATAATGCATTTAGGATTATTATATAATTAGAAAAGCTTAAAATTTAGATTTTTTTTTTTTTGCTTATTATGGAAAGATTTCAAAATTAATTTATTAGGAAGCAAGTTTGTTAAGAAGCGATTGGTTGTTTAAACTAAAATTATTTGGCTTAACTATCTTTAATATCTCTACTTATAAAGCATGGAGACAACTAAAAGTGTAACCAAAGAACGCAAAATATAATCACACAGTACCAGCTGCCGCATTGCGCGGATACCCTTATAGTAATACTTGATGATCAAATGAAATAAATTTAAATATTAATTCATTTATATATTTTTTTGCATATATAACAAACAAAAACAATCATGGTAAAAAAAAAAAAAATAATAAATAAAAAAAGAATTGTCTTGAGATGCAGGGACTAGTGTAGTTAAGTTGTAGAAACACCACCCACACACTTCCGTCGAATATCAATAAAAGAAAAGATGACGTTGAAGGCGGTGATGAACGGCGGAGGGGGGCAAAAGACAGTGTTAATAACAGGAGTAAGCAGAGGATTAGGAAAAGCCCTAGCTATTGAATTGGCCAAAAGAGGTCATTTCGTTATTGGCTGTTCCCGTTCTCCTTCTTCTACTCTTCAATCTCAATTATCTTCTTCTTCTTCTTCTTCCGGACAAGAACACCTTTTTCTGACTGCTGACGTGGTTAGTTTTCATTTTCTTTCTTTTTACTTGTATCTTTATATTGGGTATTAGTCTTTTTACTGAATTGTAGCAAAATTCAGTGTTTGATTGGTGCTAAAATGTAATTTTGGTATTATTATTATTATTGTTTTAGAAAGGCGGGGTTGTTTGTGCTAGCTTATTCACCGGCTTATGAGCTTTGAAAAGCTCATAGGCTGAAAAGAAGCCATAATGTCATTTTGTAGGCTGAAAAAAGTGGTTATGAGGTTTTCCAAATTTACATAATCGCGACACACCCTAAGAACTCCAGGTCCAGGAAAAGGTGTGCCACATTTAATTGGACAACAAAACATTAGAAAGGCAATGTCTTTGTAGTTAAGTTTTGCTTTTTGCCTGGTACTCGTAAGACACTATAATATGTTGCTATTTTTAGATAACAACATACAGTGGGGTGTTTGGAATGGCATTTACGCACCTGAATTTGTGTTTGCAAAATGATAGTTAGCCAATAGCCATTTCGTCTCAAGACTGTGTTTACTCTTAGGAAAATACAGATTCAAACGGTTTACCGAGTACTACTTAATTGTTTTTTGCATTTGAAATAATCAAATGAACATAAAAACACAGTCCAAACAACCCCTATGATTGGGAATAGATGCTAGTGCATTACAGCTTCACGTATATGGTATATTATAAGAAAATCCTTATTACTTTAAGCAATCAACCCCTTTTATTAAAACCTTCAAGTTTTATTATGTTAATTTAGATCAGTATTTGTAATCAAATCTCTGAAGGTGTTGTATATTTACGTCAAAATTCAATCTCTATTTCCAGAACTGACAATTAGGATATGTGTAGTTGTGATTAGGAACCTAAGAGTTGTCTTTGATCTGGCACATAATTTTAGGTCTAGGTAAGTGGACTCTAGTTTAAGGAAGGAACTAGAAAGCCAGGTATAGTTTTTTTAAATGTTGATGAATTATATGTTTGTGTCTTTCCAGAGTTCAAATACCAGTGTTCAAGAGTTGGCGCGAGCTGTGATGGAAAAGAAGGGCGTTCCTGATATAATTGGTAAGGAATCTTTATATACTTTTTATTCTAGATGCCTGATTCTACTTGAAATCTGATTTTCATTTTACAATGGTGTATATTGGTATAATTCACATGCCTTTAGAAACCCAATTCTGAGTTTTAATTTACTAGATATTAAACACAAGGAACACTAGCATCCACATTTTGCATCTCATGGTATCCTGTAAACCATTTTGTTTATCTGATCAATGATAGATACTAATTGTTCAAATAATAAATTTTTATGGGATTGTACAAAAATCTTCTGTTCTTTACCTTTTTGGATATTTTAGTTTTCCATGCACAGTTATGGTCGATACCAATTGTTTTACAAACTATACTGATGACACATTCTGATGAAGTGAGAACAATCACAGTTTCTACAGAGTGGTCAAATTGTTTAATAAACTAGTAAACATTGTTAGAGGTCATACTATGTGTTATTTTTTGATATTTAAGTTGAAGAAAACCTTAAAAGGGTATGCTCTTGGTCTTTCATTTTCCGAGTATAAGGTGCCCCCTTGTAACTCGTTAGTTTGGCCATGGTAGTATATAGAAGAGATGTTATCAATATTTTGATCATTGAAACTTAAGGTCTACATTGATGTAACTACCTATTGCAGTTTACTCTCTATCAGATTTTATATGCAAGGAGGTATGCCATATAAGCTACGGCTTATATTGTTCTTTATACGTGATGTTTTAAATTGAAAAAGATGGTTATATCAAGTGGAAGGTGCTTATAGAACGATATATTTGCAGTAAATAACGCAGGTACCATAAACAAAAACAACAGACTATGGGAGGTTCCAGAGGAGGAATTCAATACTGTTATAGATACTAATATCAAGGGAATAGCAAATATGTTACGCCACTTCATTCCCCTTATGATTGAGAAAAAGCAAGGGGTTATTGTCAATATGTCGTCTGGATGGGGAAGGTCTGCTGCAGCACAGGTAAAAGTTACATATAAGGTTTTAAACCTAATAAAGCAATTGCAAAGATACCAACATTTGCGTTATGTAGGCTGAAAAGACTAATACAAATATGAAATACCATGTGGAAGTTCTAGTATGTGAAAATACATTTCATCATTTGTTTATCCGGAATCAAGTGACGTCTAGGTTATTTGATGCATGGATCTAGTTACCAGTGTTTGTAATTTTTACACCAACCTTGTTGAAGCTATGGTATTGACATGATCTGTGATTTGTAATATGGCAATAGGTGGCGCCTTATTGTGCTTCAAAATGGGCAGTGGAAGGTTTGACCAAGTCAGTGGCAAAGGAGGTGCCGAGTGGAATGGCAATTGTTGCTCTAAATCCAGGGGTGATAAACACCGACATGCTTGCATCATGCTTTGGCAGTTCATCCAGTTTGTACCAGGCACCTGACTCATGGTACATATTTCCTTTATATATATTTTTTAGCCCTTAGAATAGTCTTCAAAGATGCATGAATTTTTTGAATCAGGAAAACCCCCGCACCTTTCAAATACCGAGTATATTGATATTTTATTTTTATCTTTCAGACAATCATAGTCAAATATTGTTATTTTTCAACTACATAAACTAGGGCTCTTAAAAATACGACAATCGATCATTATACTCACCGCAAAAAATGCATAAACGCAAAAAAAGTGGTGTCATATCTGCACAACTCAGTGTACTAAAACAAAGTTTATGTATCTTAATCTCATGTCTTGAGTTAATTGTTTTCTTTATTATGCAATGTTATTGATTTGTTTATTTGCGTCATCTATTTACAGGGCCCCCAAGGCAGCTGATATGATACTAAATCTCACAATGGCCGACAATGGTTCATCTCTTTCGGTATAAATAGTCAAAGATGTACTATTGAGGACCAATAAATTCTTGATTTACTAGAGTTTAAGCTTACCTATGTAGTTTAGCTCACAGATCCTTTCTCTAAAAGGTCTGTTATTTACTATGTATCTTGTTACATCCAACCCCGACTAAAATGTATCAATGTTCTACTTTTGGGGAATGAAGTCATATTAAAGGCGTAGTATCGCCACATGACCTTTCTCTGAAAGGTAAAATGAACTTTAAACGTAGAAATAGTGTAGTTGGCTGTTTAGCATTTGCTCAGAAAGCAATAAGCAAAGCGTTTTTGTGGTTATCATTCTATATTTTTTGTGTGGCACATGCTTGTCACTTGTGTCGCTCCTTGTCAAACTGAAATTGCATCTTATGCACGTTCTATTTATTTTTCCATACTTGTTTTTAGTTTATATGGCACTTCCTGCTGTCAAGTGGCGTCCAAGCATAGCTATGGTCTTTGTTGTTTTAAAAGATATAACATGCATTACTTGTGTTGGGTTAGAAAAGGCCGTAATTTTAATAGGTGAAAATATTTTATTTTTATAAAATAAGGCGTATGCTTCTATTTGCAATTGAATCAAGGATGTATGTAATGTCATTGGGAGAGATCCATGCAACAAATTGGATGTTAGAATCACTTTTTGACGTGATGAATTTTGAGTGATGATTGATATGGTCCTTAGGAAACATAAGATGATATTTGAATCACATAAAACGTCTTGTAGATTTGAGGGAAAATTCGTGAAAACTTATGGAATTAGCTACCAAAAAGCTATAGGATCATGAATGGATTAGCATGGAATTAACTACCAAAAAAGCTATAAGATCATGAATGAATTATGCGCATATCACCCCAAATACCACTTGTGCACAAAGTATTGCATTATCTCCACATAAGGAATCCCTTGACCCTTGGTGATAAAGATAGACCTGAAAAATAAGTGACAATTGGAAGTTTCAAACCAGTAGAAAACTAAACATTCCAGGCAAGTGAACATTGTTACCGAGTTGCTGCATCTTTAATAACAGTGGATATCACATTATGGCTATGTTTGGCAAAAGTAGCGGTGAGCAGTAACCACAGCTCCTGCTCACCGCTCACAGCTTCATAAAGAAGCATTGGAAATGAGCTTTCCTAAAAAATAGCAAAGCTCACAGCTCTCATGCCAAACGAACACTAAAAACAAAAAGCTCATTTTCACCGCTCATCGCCCCAAAAAGTTCCAAAAAGCTCCAAAAAGCTTTGCGCCAAACATAGCCTATGTCATTCAAGCCTTACAGGTACAAACGACTAAATTCTATCTAAATCTGTATGTATAAATGAATCCTACACTTGTTCAGTTGTTCCTCTTATCATTTAGGTTGGATAGATGGTCAATCCCTCACATTTTTTCTGCCACGTTAGCTTTTTCTTTCCAGCAACCTACATGCGATTGGGTGCCCCAGTAAGGACGACCTTTAATAATATTAATTGCAGAGGCGCAGCTATGTAGGGGCGGGAGGGGGCGCCCGACCCTCCGAAATTTTTTTTGCGATGTAGGGGTATATAGTTTTCGTGTAGAAAAATTTCGGTATATTCGGTTTCAACCCCCATTTTAATTGTGAATTTTTTTTTATACATTAAGCAAAAAAATTTGATCCATTACATTTTACATAAACTCATTTACCCAAACTAAAATCCATTAATAAACCAAATCCCAAACTAAAATCTATTACTTACTTACTTAGCCCATTAAAAACAAACCCTCCCCCTTCGAAGTTCGACCCTCATCTCTTCCCACAGTCTCACCTTCCTGCCTCCTGGCTCCTCACTCCTGCAGTCTCGCCGGCCACCACCGAACACCGCCGACGGCCGACCACCAACCGTTTGTCTCCTTTTTAACGTTTAGTTGTCTTGGACAAATGTTTAGTTTTTTAGTGATTGAAACTTTTTTTTATATAATAATAGTATTTAATTTTTGACCCGACCCAAATCGAATCACCGACCCGAACATATTACCCGAAAAATAGCGTTAGTAAAAAAAAAATTTATATCCCGACCCCCCACTCAAAATTTTCTAGCTTCGCCACTGATTAATTGGAAAGTGGGAGTTTTGTTTTTATGTGTGTAAATGAGTCGATCGCATACACAACCTTTATCATCAAAAGTAGTTGATCGACCTACATGTTACCAACTAGACATAGCAAGCCGATCAACTGGGACAGAAAAAATGAATAATCGTTTGCTATTACTGCAAGTCAAAAGTCATTTCAAAATTCTATGTAAAGGAGAAATATTGCTTAAGATCAATAAGCAAGAAACATAAAAAAAAAATAATAATAATAATAAAAAAAAAAAAAAAAAAAAAAAACAAAAAAAAAACAAAAACAAAAACAAAACAAAACAAAACAAAACAAAAAAACAAAAAAAAAAAACAAAATATTTTAAGATACCTATATGGACAATCAATGTATATATCCAAAATTAGAAATGATACATGTATGAGGCATGGATAGCTCGTGCCTGTCTAACGTACACAAAAACCAGCAAACGGAAACAAACACGCACTGATCCACAAATTGAAAAATTAAGAATACAAAACCAGCAATGTGTCTTCCGTCATATCTACAAAACAAGGTTACCAACTCTACAAAAACATACTATAAAGATCATAAGAGTAAGCGGATCATGGAATGAGCACACCCACCTACCCATCCCCCACCAACAAATGCCTCAAATCAATCTCATTTCTTTTTACTAATAATCAAATCTAAAACCTATAACCGGAACCAGGTGGTGCTGGCGGCAACCGGTTTGGGGTGCGGCGGCTGCCAGAGTTTGATCCAGAGCCCACATCGCCATTCTCGGTAGGGTCACTATTCCTTCGGCTATGGCCATTACTAGAACCAAACCTACCGAGGCTTGAAGGTCCGTTAGAAGCAGAATCAAATGCAGATCTCCAGTCATCACCGGACGATGGTCCACCATTTCTTGGACTTTCTGTTATATTTAAGAAAAAAAATAATGTTAGAGATGAACGAAAAAACAGAAAAGACATTAAGTCAGGGTTTTAATTTCCCTAATTGTATACGTAAGAGCCAATGGTGACATCATGTGAGGTGGCAGTTTTGAACCTTTTACTAATGAATTGGTAGATTTAGGTTATGTTCTATATTTAGCAGGTCAGGCAGTTAGAAAAATCGAATAGCCACCCAAAGTGTATTATTAAAGTATAAAACCCTCAAAGTCCTTTTATTAAGAAAACTTGTATTACTTTTAACGAAATTTGACAAATTAGTATCAGTTTCAGCTAACACACCCATTTTGCCACCTCTGCACGAGAAAGAAGGGAAGTTTTGTTTGATATTATTTACCTGCAGGACTAGTACCATTTGACATGCCAGAGGCAGCAGCTGCTCGATTGTCATGAATGCTTAGTTGCCTGGTGAGTTTAGAGAGTAGGGAGGATTGCTTTTGAACTCTCTCTCTTTTTCTCTTCACATTGCCATCCTCTTGAAGCAGCTCTTCAATCCTCGGTGTGCTCTGGGAACTTTTTACATAATAAAACAAGCAGTGAAGGTGATGAACATTCGGCAAATCCACATTTATGATACAATGCACTTTCACATTTCAACTCATGTTCTATCTGTAGTTTTTTTTTGCAGAATTTTGACTAACAAAGGGTATTCTTATATATTGATTGGTCTGTATGGGTAGTGTTTGATCTCAATAGCGTGAATTCAAGAGCTTATTTAGAAAGAAAACAGGTCAAATAGGCTGAAAGGGTCAAAAGTTGACCAAAGTGTTATAAAATAAAAAACATTAGGTACATTTGTAGGCTTGATTAGTAGGCACAACAATCATTTTTCATATTGTTTTTTTGTGATCTAAAAAAAAAAAAAAAAAAAAAGGATACAAAAATGTTTAGGGTCAACCCATGCCATCCTATTCAACCCGTAGTTAAAGCATTACATGCTACCCAATTTGTCAATTATGCCACCTCTAGCAATGGAAACCAACTGAGGCAGCTTACCTTACAGAACTGTAGAGCTTGTTCAGCATGTCTTCTTTAGCTTTTTCCACTTGGCAAAGAACAACTGCCTGCACATACAATCACAAGAAGAAACGAGTGCAGAGTTTAAGATATCCGTATCACAGATATAAGATAACAAACAATAGACGTGGACAAATAAATACCTTTGGTACATTTGCTGCAAGGCTGTTCAAAACAGCTTCAACATAGCCACGTACTTCTTGGGCCATCCAACGAAGTTCTTCCTCAGGATCTGCAGGTTTTCTCGCCATTGTATCCTAACCATTTTACAGCTAGTCACTTAACAAACTCAAGATAACCAAAAGATGACAACTGGAATTTAAGACACACTTTGTGTCATAAGATTTAGGTGAGCTTTATGTCAAACTGGTAATAGAAGAAGGAAAGGTGAAATGATCAAAGCAACCAAAATATCTATAGGTTCTGACAGAATAGCAAAAACAATTGTGCTTATTTCAAAAAAGCCATGAATCCCACAGTTTTACGGGGACTAAACTTGCAGAACCTTTTTCCTTTAAAAATACATGAAAAAAGCAAACTAACAAAAAATAGTCAAACTCCGCAAAGAGTTTAAACAAAATTTAAAATGAAAATATTCCAAAAAGCTTTATTTGCGACAAAAAATAAAAATAATAAAAAATAAAAAAGAGGGAGAAGGAAAAAAAGACCAAGCAAATAATGTGACATTACTTATTTTAGTATAAACACGTATTTTTTTAATTTTAATTTTTGATTATTTTGATATACTATCCTATAAACAATTCGCAGTAACTCACAAGAGATCCTTCTGATTGACTATGCCTGAGGGGAAGACCATCTGCCTTCGTGATCACTTGACCTCCTTTGGCAGCTACGACAGTTCTCAACTTTTTTAGCCACTCAACCTTTTCTACAACACTCTCAGCCTTCAGCACAACAGCACTGTGCGCTGTTGAATCAGTAACAATTCAGGTTAGCAACGAAAAAACATTCAAAAATAAACAACAAAAATTGATTACAAGATGATCACCTTTTAAGACAGTCTTGTAAGCCACCTTGCTAGTTATCTTGAATGTCAGACTGGGTTCTTTTTCTACTGCCTTTGATTTTTTATCCTTTGAACTCTTGGCTGGGGGTTCTTCTTCTTCAATTTCTTCAATATTGCATTCCTGAAAAATTCATCCATTTCAACAACTTAATGGCATTTCAGTACCCATTTCCCATTGAAATTCAAAACAATCCGTAACAAGGTGCCGAGAAATAATATAAAATCAATGTAAAGTGTGGAAGAAGTTAGTGAACAATCCAACAGTTAAATAATGAGATAACCAGTGACGTCCAGATTAGGTTTAACTATGTACAGCCTATGTGCACCTAATAACAGCAAATAGTGATGAGAATCATCATGATGAAATACCTCCTATGGTCAAGAGGGATAAATAACTCAAAATGGTTAGTCAATAATACTTGGGGGGTGTTTACCAAATTAAGTGGTTCCATATGAACCACTTAATTAGCCTCTTATTTGGGAGAGTGAAGCTTTAAAGCTTCCCTCAATTAAGAGGTATTAAGGGTTTGGGCCCACTTTTCTTACCCACAAAGAAGAAAAGAAACACACCCTTAGATTGATATAAATCAACCAGTAAGACAGTGACATACAATTAAAGAGTATAAACTCACAATTCAATCCAATTTCAAATTTACTGGAAAAAGTTGTGAATACCAATGGTTGAGCACCAACGTTCAACTTTATCAAAACATTATATTTAATAAACGATGTAACAGTCAGATCATACAGTTTGTTAAAACTTGGAATGACTGATAAACATTACTTGTCACAAAAAATATGAACAAGATGACACATACCTCCAAATTGATCACTCCACGGAAATTTCTCTCTTCTTGTTTATTCGTGTATCCAAGCTGCAAAAAAAGCCCAATAAATTTGATATCACTTATGAATCCAACAAACAAACTCAAATATGGACCAGCAACTTTGACACTCCCTGATATATACAGTCTAAGAAAACAGATTAAAAGCAATATGCGGATTCATCCAATGTTTTGGGGTTTACATTTACATATTGGTCCATTTCAAGTTAGCAATATAATTGTACGAATTAGTCTATAATACTGATATAACAGTAACAAACCACAGCAACAATTTATAATTTTCAAAGTTTTCAATCCACATATATCAAGTCCTATAAAGTACACTCCACATACATCGAATCTTATAAATCATAGATATTTTGAAAGCCACTAGCAAGTTTCATTGTTATATGAAAAAAAAATCAGAACTTCTACTAGTATCTAAAGTTCCTGCGATGTTACTAACCTTCGCGGTTTTCTCATTTAAAACAAACCACTTTTTGCTCCATCCATTAGATTTTGAGCTTTTCTTCAATATATATCCTGCCCAAAAAGAATCAGAAGTTATAGGTAGTTCTTCATAGATGAAAAGTCGCAAGCCAAATAAATTTTGCAAAGAAGCCCAAAGGCTCTCCATTTGGAGAAAATGCTACTCATTAATCATCTAGAAGGGTTAGGATAAAAGGGATATAGAACTACATATTGGAATCAACCACAATCAAAGGTCGAAGTAACTTCCAAATTCCAATCACAGGATAGAGACCCTGAGTAATAAGGAAGTAAGCTATCCTCAAAACTAAAAGGATACTGTACATTTAAATCTTTAAAAACATGTTCTGCAAATGAGTCTGCCTAAAACCGATGAAACAAAACTCTATTTATCAACATCATTTGTTTTATACGGTACTTTAAAAAAAAAAAAAAAAAAAAAAAAAAAAAAAAAAAAACTATACCACCAAAATGCAAAAAGCATGAATGTTACATAACCAGTCTTAGGATTACAGATACCATAACAAACAAGTGAAATGTTAAGAAATATGTCACCTGCTGTTATCTCCCCCTCAGGTCCTGCAGTTTTCAAGGCAGGTCCCTCTTGTGCATCCTTGTCTTGCTTGCCGTCCTTCAATGATTTTGTGGTACTTCCTGTCTGAGGACTAGCCGACTACAGAGCGCACAAAAAGATAACAAGAGCTAATAAGTGGGTTAAACCCCTCAAACAAACAAGGAAGAGAAGGCGTCCCCAATTGGAATGCAAAAAGAGTTCGCTTTGTGATAAACCAAGAAAATGCAACAGTTAACAAAAACATGGTGTATACCCTATTCAGCAAGGACTGTTCTGCATCCACAGCCTTCTTGGAAGATTTGGCCTTTATTTCTTCCTCTCGTCTCTGTCTATCCATCCTGTTAAGAGCAGTGACCAGAGAATTCAATCACCAACAACCAGCCAACCATTAATGAGTATAAACGATTTACATTCTTAATTTACTGACAGTAAAAGACATGCTGTCCAAAAAATCAATTGGGCATACATACCTTCTCTGGACCAATCGGATGAAGTGCTGAGGGGGAACAAACACCCTCTCCATGTCAACAAGTGCAACTACCATCTTCTTTGCATCATTCTTAAAACCCTCCAAGGCAGTAGTGGCAATTGCCACGACCTAGTTACAAACATAGTAGTCAGACTAAATATCTAGGGAAGCAAAAACAAGCAAATGTTAGGTTGAAACAATTTTTAAACGAGCTACATATACACACCTCTCTCTTGAAAGTAGGATATCTTCCGAGGCCAGGTGTTGCATTTGCTGATGCTGACACTATATCCACAAGCACACGATGAACCTGTATTTAATGTAAGTAATTACATAGAGGCCGGAAATTTTAATTAAATAAAATATAAAATATAAAAAGAAGCAGAATATGATGCATTCCTCTTTTACAGGCACACATACAGTTAACCAGAATAAGAAAGCCGTGACTATGGAGGGAACCCAAAATATGGAGGCAACAGAAGCAAATGAATAAAGTCCCCCAGAATAGTAGCAAAAAGACATGGCACTACAATAAAATCTTGAATTAAAGTAAAAGTGAAACTTCAAACCATTTCCAACCACATACTGGTGTTTGCTATCAATGACTTGTTAATTTTGTTCTCATTGTATGCAGTTGTGTGTGATTTTATCTGATCATCACATGTATGTGTTTGTGCATGTTTCTTTCTTACTTCTGTTTTCCCATTTCCATCATAAAGGCATTTTCCAGTAATATGGAAGACAAAATAATGTTCTACATAAGCATTGAGTTTGTATAGCATTGTCTTAAAAAAAGAGGAAACATATTAAAAATAAAATAGAGCCATATCGTTCCTCAAGCAACTATTTTCATCTTTTAATATTACCATAAACTTACAATGACACTCAAGGCACAAAACAATAAGGAAAGGAACAACATTAACAGACTTTTTGTCGTTTGTGCATCACACGAATAAATGCAGCAACTCATGGATGAAACTTGAGGTAACTGGAAGAATAGAAAAGCTGGTAAGAAATGTGTAGTATTACCTCATCAACACAAAGACGCGATGGTTCTTTTGCCATCTCTAATACGGTTTTTATCAATGACCTCAATCCTTTTTCTGGTGATATAAGATAAGGTTGGTAACCATCTGCCTCTAGCACAATCTGGAACCAATTTCCATAGTCATAATAGAGTGACGCGAAAAAACTGGATAAGATATAAGTAAAGAAAGAGCATCCATACCCTTTTGACATTATTTATATCAAAATGTCTGTCTAGAGGAAGCTGCTTGATCCTATCAGGAAAGTTACCCTCAAAACTTGCCACGACTTTCCAGCCGCTCCCCTGAATAAAACATTAAAATAGCTGACATTATCAGATAAAAGTCTTTTTTATCTTGACATCATTACATGACACACTTAATGTTCTATACAGAAAACCTTATCAAGTAGGTGTACAACAAGAAATAAAATGAAAGTTCTATAAGAAGTCAAATGCACAGTAAATCATATACAAATAAAACATAATCATTGGCATGTATTGAATAATTCAATATACATATACTACTAGACGTTGCTTATGAGTAATCACCTCTCCCGTCATGATGTGTTGAAGAAACTTGTCCTCAAATTCACGGCAAAGTTCCAAAGCCAAAGCCCTAGTACCTTCAGAACTACTAACCATTGATTCGCCGAGCCTTACTAATTCATCTTGCACAATCTGAGATTTCCCCTGAAGGCTGCACAAGTTTTAAATATATGACTTAAAAGAAGAGAAACAGAATATGCATCACATGTAATGACAAGGAACCTCCGTAAAGAAAAATAATGTAATGACAAGGAACTGAAAACTCATATAGAAAGGTAGCATCAATTGTCATTTAAAAATGAGATATAAGATTCCATCCACTATCACCCTTAAACCAGGCCATTTTTTATTTGCCCGCATAAGATGAATAGCAGAAGAAATATAATTGAGTGTCATATATTATTGAAAAAGGTCTCTTAACTCATCTCATATAAAGTTCACGTCTATATTTAAGATTTGCATAAATCTTTACTTAAGATTCTAGTGGCATAACACGCAATAATCCACGTCTCGTTTTGGAGTTTAATGTTACACAGAACACAAATTAATTAATGTGAAGAGTGGAATTTCACGTTACGTGATTGTTAGATTACTTAACTGTATTACAAGAGAGAATATCTTTAGGCACTAAACTGTGCAAAAACTATTACAGGGTAGAGAAAAAATTGGATCATACCCTGATAAAAGGCTCGGAAGCCTGATTTTCATACGGCTACGGATTTGATGAGCTAGTGTCTCAACCAAAGCTAATCTACCAAGCTTGCTCTGAGGAGCTCCCGTCAATATAGATTTCAAAGTTTCACTTTCTGCTCGCCAAGCAGTTTCTAACGAGTTATCAGATCCCACACTTCCCGACTGGGCTGAAGCAATAGAAACTGATTGACCAATTAGAGCAACCCATGGGATATCGGCTGTACTTCGTGGTCCCTGACCCAACAGAAGTGCTTGACAAGCAGCAAGGACTTTGGGGTCTGCAGATGCTTGGTCAACTTTGCTAATAACACCGATTGTTCGTGTACCTATGTTAACCAGACAAAATTATATTGACAATCTTAAACATTAACGTGAAGGTAAACTCTGAACTAATATATATGAAGTGACATTCGCAGGCCAAAGTTCAAGATTAAAAGTGAACCCACATTCTCCATCATATTCCTTTGCAATTCTAAGTGCTTTAGCAGAGGAAACTTCTGGTGCCTGAGCAGCGGGTATTACAACCAACAAAATTGCATCATTGTGCTGGACGTATTGACTCTACAAGAAATAAGAATACAAGGTTGTTAGATGTGCTCTCAAAGACAGTGAGACAAAATAAATCATGATTGTAAAAGATTATTACTACTAAACAAAAACAATTGCACAGCAACGCACCAATGAATCATCAAGATTCCCTTTCTCGACTCCAGGCAAATCAATCAATTTCAAAGGAGGAGCTGCAAAATAAAAAGACTAGATTATTGAAAGAAAACAGATAAGAGAGAAACAATATATTAATCAAGGAAGATATCCACAAGTGGCAGCAGATAAAGCTGATGGAACAGAGGTAGCAACTCGTTGTAAGTATCACCATAAATGGGAAAAGCTGTACAAACTAGGTTTCAAATAGTGGGATCTAGATATATTACGATGTATATATCATGACAAAGTAAACAAGCGAGGTGAAAGGGGGGAAATGTTAATAGCATCTCAGCAGAACCATATTTACTTTTCTCCAAGACATGCTAGCTTTGTATATCACTGTTTAATATATTATTGTAGAAGTCTAATTTAAATAGAGGGATATTATACGATGCTGTTACTTCAGACTGCATAATATTATATTTACAGAGTAATACATTTAATTTTCGTTAACTCGTGGATTGACTCGGTTATTTTAGCGCATGAGATCATAAGTATCTATGAAGATAATATCACGAGTTATCATTTTACGTACGTCAAATGGTCAATATATTAAAGATCAAAAAGGCATGATACATTTAGTTAATACGAATCACCAATACCATAATTAGATATCGACAACCAGATTCTTATTTCTTATAACTTCATCACAAGATTGACTAGCAAACAAATGCAAACACAATGTGATAGTATGTCTCAGGGCAAACATAAGTCTTCAAAAGCATGGTTACTTGGTAATTAAAAAAATAATAATAATAAATAAATAAAAATCCAAGCTAACCTGTACTGGTCTTAAGCTTCAGATATATTTCATCACGGCTCTTGCTTGATATTTTACTAAGTCTGTCCTGTAGAGAATGCCGAAGAGCACCTACGATGAACAAAAATACAGTGTTAAGGATACATTCTGGGAAAATCAAACTTCCATCAAAGAGAAGCAAATGAAAGGCTTTCATAAAAATTCTCGTAGAATCAAGAATGAAGTTATATAGTCAATCCAAACTTAGAAAATATAGGATTCTTATATAAATCCTTTGTTATCAATCCAACATTGTTTCACTGTTTAAGTAAGATATGAGGGTGTGTATGAGGACTCACTGGCAGACACCGGTTGGGATTTACTATCAATCTGCAATACAATTGACTTGGTGCTCAAGTTTTCATCCCTCTTTAGATCAATGCATATGGGTGCCCGAGTGGCGCCACCTTCACCAGTTGGCTGTATGAACAGAAATTAGAGTTAGAAAATTTAAGCTTTCCTAATCAGCATTTCCCACGTGAAAAATGTTCGCACACCTATTCACATGCGGGCAGCTTTCCATATGTCTAACTGTAGCATGCTATAAAAGTAAATATTAGAAGGTAAATAAAAATAAAATAATAAAGTTCTTACCAAAGCTGGATGTCCAATTAAACTGTTTAGGACTGCCGACTTACCTGCACCCTGAACAATTTTGCGTCGATAGTTAAAGTTAGACCAGATAAATTAACTAGCAAAAAATCTATAATTAATAATAAGCTAGAAATAGGAAATGGAAAGTAAAACACAACAAACAAACTAAACGAGATGAGCTTCAAAGTGTGAACCATGTTAACCTGTTTGATGGAACAAATACTAAGAATCGATCATAGTAAGCTGAAACCGCGGACCATCTATAGGCAACTAAACTAAGACTTTATGTCGGCTAGGTCACAATAAAAACTAATCCCTTATATTTACCAGCACAGCAAGAGGACTCGGTGAGATTAACTATTCTTCAAATAAAAAGCGTATGCTACAAGGTCATCTCATTTATGGCAAACAACACCAAATACACAACAATGTTATCACTTATCCGCAACGGCAAGGCTTATAGGTGAGGAACAGTGCATACATTTTATATAAACTTACACGCCAATCCCCATACATTTACTGTAATATAATTATAGACATCAATACCTCTAATCTATAATTTTCTTTCTAAACTTAGATCGCATAATTCAACGTGTAATTCAATTTCAGGTACACATACAGGCACTGGTCAAGCGAAGGTTAAATCATCAAACTAACTAGTAATCTCGACGTTAAAAATATACGAATCCGCTATTTGAAAAGCAATTCGCAACTACGTTAACCTAACTAGTTGTTGCACCGTGAGCTCTAACTAATCCGATAACCGAATCAAAACTAAATTAATCTCAATCTCAATACAACTACCGAGCAATTGTCAATAATTACCGATCGCACAAGACGAATTATGCATCAGCCTAAAGCATCTAAAGCATACAGATCATAAAATCACAGATCCACACAATTAAACAACAATTAAATAAGAATTGAGCTAGAGTAAAAAATATATAATAATACCGTGTTACCGAGAGCAACAACATTCAAAAAAGTAGAACCACGCTTATTAGATGACGAAGAAGAATTAGCATCATCTAAATCTTCATCGTTAAGCAAAGCAGCAGCTTGCCGCATCGAATCGGATAAATTCACAAGCTCTTCGATCGCTTCCATAACTTACTTCTAATCACACAAGCTTATAAAGATCGGACTAGATGAAACCCTAGGTGTTTTGATCGGTACTGGTGGATTAATTAGTAAGTTTCTAGGGTTTCACCGTTTGAAAAAGTTTTTTTTTTAATTGTTCAAAGTTTGAATGTTGAGCGTGAATAGAGGACGGACACGATCTGCGGAGATTGTAGTTTTTGTACTCGTAGTATCTAATTTTGATGACTGTTGTTTATTAATCACTTTATGACTAATTTAGCTTCTACGCGTAAATTGTCAAACGATGGTTTATTATTCAATGACTTTATGAAATTGTATGTTGGGCCAGGCTCTAAAATCGACCCGGCCTAGAACGGACCGACACAAACCTGACCGAACCGAAAGACTAGTGGTCTGAACTCGGTTAAACTAACTATTTTTTTTTTTCAATTTGGTTAAATTAACGGATACCAACATATATATACTACTATATAATGCATTTGAGATTATTCTATAATTAAAAAGACTTAAAATTCAAACTTTTACTTGTTTATTATGGAAGGATTTTAAAATTAATTTGTTAGTAAGTTGATTAGAAAGTTTGTTAGGAAGCAGGTTGGTTGTCCAAACTAATCTTAACCATCTTTACTTATAAAACATAAAAACAACTAAATATGTAACCGAATAATCGAATAACGCAAAATATAGTCACAAGTACCCGTCGCCGCATTACGCGGGTACCGTTCTAGTAAACACTAATATAAGGTCCGCTTAAAATTAATTTAAAGACCAAATGTAAGAAGTATGTTCATGAATATTTTCTTGAATTATATAAACAAGTCATTACATATGAATTAGTATAACAATAACCAATACCCTAAAGTAAAACAATTAACGTATATGCATGAAATGAATATACAACGAACCTGAATAATTTCTACTCTTCTATAATAATACATAGTTAAATTCACTTACATATAAGAAGTGTCACGTGCTATTTATAACATTCTATAAAATGCATATCTATATATCAATGTAAAAAAATTTAGAAAATCAAATGGTTTGTATCTAAGTGGGTACCTTATGTTGTGTGAGAAGTTTTTCAACCAAATAGTTGCGGGTTCAAGTTCTACTTAGTCGTGTGAGATAGAGCGTGGTGTATATTATGTGAGATAAATAGTTGCCGTTAAAAAAAAATTGAGAAAAATTCTAACTACATCAAAACTTGAAGCTTGATCCATTTAGACCAAAGAAAACCATTTTTTAAAATAGACCGGTGTAACTCCATTAATATTTTGACACATGTTGCATATTTTATTATTAAAGTCTTATCGGTTGGTAGGTGTGTAAGCTACCCCTATATTGATTTGATTTTATAATTTTTGTGCCGCTGGCGGCTATTGTTCTTTTGTGCGACCAAAATTAGTCTTCTTTTGAAAATAAGTTTAAAAAACTAAAAAATGTTTGATTTTTTTTTTTTTTTTTGAAAAAGACAAAATTTGATCTCGCAAAGTTACAATAACTATAAGTCGCAAAAAAATCCCACTAACCACTATTAATATTAAAATTAAATATGAGACGTGTCAAAATATTAACGGAGTCGCATAATAGGTTAGTTGCACCGGTTTATTTTAGAAAATAATATTTTTTATACTAGTAAGTGAATTCAAGCTTCAAGTTTTGATATATTTAAGGATTTTCTCAAACATTTAACATGTGACTTACATTATTTTAAGACTAAATTATTTACAATCACACTCTTCTTATTTTTGCTTTTAGTCTTTTTTTTTGCTTGCGTTTTTCTAGATGCTTTTGCCCATTTGCGTTTACGCGTTTATGCTTTTATGCGTGTATGCTTATGTTCGTGTCTCCCTTGCCCCTTTAGAGCTTTATATTTTTCTTAATTCATGTTCTCTTGCGGCGTATGCTTCTATTTGTTTATGTCCTTTTGTCTCTCAAGTTCTTTTGTTGGCTTTCAGCCTATTAGCTTTGTATGCTTGCTTTTGTCTTTTAGACTCTTTATCTTTGTTATTACTCACTTTCACACATGCGCATATATTTGAGCACTCTCAACCACACACTTACACTTGCCAGAGGTCTTCTTGAAAGTAGTCTCCCTACTTTCGAGTTTATCCTGAGGTAGGGTAAGATATGTCTACATTTACCTCCCCATACCCCGCCGTGACGGGATTTGGTATGTCATTGTTGTTGTACACTCTTCTTACTCTAAGAAAATCAAACTTAAAATTATTTATTTAATCCATGTTAACGTCAGCTCAAACACATACAATATAAAAGTATTTTTATGGCGTCAATTTGCTTAGACAAAGTACTGGTTACAATTAAAATCCTAAACTTATTCCAGACTTATTTTTAAGACTACAAGAGAACATCACAACCTTTCAATTTCAAATAGTTAGGGTCCATTTGGTTTATAAGTGGGAATGAAATAGGATTTGATTTTGGTATAGGATTTGGATTTAAAGTAGGTTTAGAAGAAAAATTATATTTATTTTGTTACGCCCTGTGCCCGATGTGACAGGAATTTAAAACTTTTACGCGGAAAAGACTCATCTATAACGGACCTTTTGTTACATTTTAACAAACTGACAAAAATCCATAAAAAATCAACCTTTGCAAGTATTTTTAAATGAAACTAGACTCAATTACCTTCGAAATGACATGTGGCACGACCTCTAACAACTTACGGTTTAAAAGATATGATTTTTCTAACACGACCCATTTTGTGCACTAATTGCTGACCTAAAACCCCCTTTTTCTGCATATTCCTTTTTATGCACTTTTGACCCATTTTCCGGAAATAACTTCTATAACTTGACAATTAATGAAACTTTTCAGAAATCTTTAACATAACATAATACATCATTTCCATAAATGTTTGTAGTCTAAACGACTCGTAAACTCACACCTTACGAGGTTTGCCAAGCACTCATTTTGACCCACTTTCAAACACTATAACCCATTACTAAAATAACTAAGGGTCCGCTTGGTTCAAAGTGAGTAAAGGGAAAGGGAAAGGAATGCAAAGGAATGAGTGAGGTGGGTAATCAATACCTTACCCCCCAATTTACTCTATAAAGGTTGATTACCCACTACGGGGTAATCAATACCTTACCCCTCTCTAACCAAGCACCTTATTTGAAGGGATGTGGGCCCTTTCCAATACCTTACCCATTCCCCACCCTCCCTTTACCCCCCACCAAGCACCCCCTAACTTGACACAATCTTACTTTGATAACCACAACACTCAACAAATCATATTATAACATACTACACGAGCTATAACCCGTTGACCCCAAAATGGGTACAAACAGACTATAATCCAAACACATCTTTAACCCATTACGTACACTTTAATCATTTCTATAACAACCCATTTGACCACCAAAAACTTAAATGACCAAGATATAGAATATGACACTCGACAACACATAAACAATGATTGAAAGACCAACGGGGGTTCAACCTTGAGTTTGAGCTCGGTAACTACGACTAAGCTCTAAACATAACCAATAACCTTCTAGCATCCATACTTACGATCCTTAAGCTTAATCCATGCCATAGCACTTCCACAATATCCTACAAAACGTTGAAACACTATAACGTAAGCTTTCGCTTAGTAAGCAACTAGATTATGATATAAATATACTTCAATTCACAAATATGCATCATGAACACAATAAGCCATTATAATCTCATAACCATCACCATAGCAATACCATAATCTATAACACATAACAATTACAAACATACCTTAATCTTTCTATATCATGATCTATCACTTGAATAGTCTCACTAGTCAAGCCTTCTATGACACTAAACTTACTAATCTAAAACTTTATCTTACAACTCATTCATAATCACATAACATGAGAATATTCATAATAATCATAGTTACTTACCTTATCAATCCAAGCTAAGATTACCCATCATTATCTTCATCATTAACCTCCTCTTTACATCATAGGTTAAAATCATTATAACATAAACACTTAATACTCATAATCAAATAACTATAAAAATGGTTTATATAACCATACCTCATCTCTAAACACTTCTAATAATCATATAATGATCATATGATAATTAGCCCATAAATCTACCAACTTTAAATTCAATAACGCTTATTCCATAATCACTATAACTTCTTTAATTAGCTTAAAACCATCTTTTACCCAATTCTTAAATTAGGGTTCATGAACCCTAACTTCTTAATTGACTAATAACACAAGAAAATGATTACTTACTTGATGTGGAATTCATTGCTAGGGCTTTATCTCTTTAATTATAACACTTAAGCACCATTAGAGATCATAAGGCTTCCATGTTTCCCTGTTTTTTCTCTCCTAAACCGACATACACCCATCACACCACTTTTCTAGATAATAATAAAAGGGATAAATAGTAAAATAGCCCAGTTGCTCTACGGCTAGGCATATTTAACCCTTTTTTAGAAAATTCTCGTATTAGCCTGGGCAACTTTTAAGATTGGGCAACTTCCATCATAGGGAGACACGTGTCAAGTATATGTATTTTGGGAAACTATTTTTAGTTGGGCAACCGTAATAGGGCAACTGATTTTTTGGTCATTTACATGTTATACACTATTTACCTATACCCCTCTCTCTCTCTCTCTCTCTCTCTCTCTCTCTCTTTCTCTCTTTGTACAAATACAGATCTTCTATTATTTGTATCCAACACAAACCGGTATATTCTTCTTCCTCCAGTTTTAATTCAATTAACTCATTTTGTTCTTTTACAAATGCAATTGATATTATATACCACCACCACTGCCACCACCGCGCATATCCGAACCTAAATCCTCATATCTGGCAAATCACCCGATAACTGATTATTTTCACACGTGTCTCTCTAACGATCGTTGACTTTTGTTGACTTAGGGTTTGGATTTTGATTGTTATAGAAGGTGATTCTGTTGAGTTATGAGTTTGATCTCTGAATTTGATGTTAGTTTGTGTGATTTTGAGCGATCGTTGACTTTTGTTGACTTAGTGTTTTGAAGTAGTTTGTTGGATTTTGTAATTGTAGCCTAAGTTTGTTTAGATTATCGACAGTTTCACCGATGTTGAAAATTTAGTTATGATCACTACTAGTTGCAGTTATTTCGTGTTTTGTTGATCATTTGAACTGTAATTTGTTGATATTTGTCGCGTATGATCACAGTTCCAACAGAAATTGATTTAATTGATAGGCACTCTAGTTTACGGTTTTGATCTACGACACGTGTCTGCTAAACGATGATCAAGTATGGTAAAATATGTATGCTAGACACTAGTGTTAATAGCTAGATAAGTGGAAATCTAACATGTTGGTAAATAGATTATGTTTGCGTTTCGGATATAAGTTTTAAGATATTAGTTGAACTTGTTTCGACTTTTAGCGGATTATTCATAAACTAATGGAGCTTTTAATTATGACAAGTACTGAAGGATGACGTTAGTTTCAGCACAGCGGTCTACACTCAATCCAAAGGCCCCACTGTTCGTCCCAGCTGCTGTCCGCCAAGTGGAGGATTTTTCCCCTGAATGGTGGGAC
Organism: Artemisia argyi; assembly: GCA_030686995.1. Lineage (NCBI taxonomy): Eukaryota > Viridiplantae > Streptophyta > Magnoliopsida > Asterales > Asteraceae > Artemisia > Artemisia argyi. Next base: position 128,174,264 of record CM060699.1, read on the forward strand.
TTGGTGACGACTTCTACTTGGTTTCATGGCTACTGGCTTAGCCAACAACAAGGTGAAGGTGGTTTCTTTGGAAACACAGAGGATGAAGAAACCGACATTGCTCATTTGTTGCCTGATTCTATCGATGCCGATGAAGAAACCTTGACTATGGAAGCACAGTATGAGCAGTTCCTCCTTGCAGCTGAGATGGACAGGATCAATGCTTATGCTCAACCTGCTATCAAGCAAATGCCCGCAAATGGTTAGTTAGTGAATGCATGTAGACATGTAGTATTACATATTTCGAGTAAACAGTGTTTTATATAACATTTCTGACATGGATTTGTGATATGCCTGATCAGGTTTGGAGTTGGAGGTGAAACCAATGAGGGTAAGGAGTCCGAAGTCACCAGTGGAGACAGCTAGGCACTGGGAGAAGCCAGCTAAGCCAGTTAGCCCAAAGTCGCGCACAAACCGCATCCAGCAACCCCGCAAGATGTGATTAGTGTCTTAAGATTTCTCTGGTCTAGATTAGCTTTCAATTTTTCATATAATCAAATCCATTGTTGAAGAACCGGAATAGTATTGTCTTTTGTTTGTGTAAGTTTCTGTACAGAGCAAGGTCTCAGTTGTCATTATGTCTAGCCTTGTTCATAGTCTGACATCGTTCATTCCAACTAGCCAGGGAAATGTAAAGATAGTTGTAAAAAAAACCTACAAAGTAGAAATTGATGAAGCATTCGATCCTGTTTCTTTGTTGTTATTCATGTTTACTTTCATGGTGTGTATTTGGATTGTTTATGGTGTATCTTTGGTTATCCTGGTTAAAAGTTGCACATCTGAACACATTTTGGTATGACAAGCTTACTTATGGGTGGGTTGCTTTGGGTTACAAATGGGTCAAACAAAGAATTTAGTTGTAATCCGAACAAGTTGGTTGCAAGTCATTGGAAGTTTATTTGGTAAATGCGAGTTTCTAAACCGTTTTTTATGAGCACAAGTCTTTATGCGCAGAACTCTTTTGATCCATTATTTAACCCGGCGTATATCTTTATGACTAAAGTCCTTTTAGCTCAGTGCAAGTACAAGCAAGAGGCTTTGGATGCACACATGGAATGTATTTGGTAGAACTAGTTATATTAGGTTAATATTAAAATGGAGTTTCCTTTCCCTGTATCAAGATCACAACAGTTTCAACACACAAGTGTTTGCTGTCAACCAAAGCCATCTGTTTCAGCACACAAGAATTACCCATTTTGACCCATTACCCAACTCACTCATTCTACCTTTAGCAGATTCATAATCTTGTGATATTTAACAAGCACAACATATACTCATAAGATAAGCTAATCTCAAGTAATTTAGGAATGACTGTATAAATAAAACTAAACCCTTCTTTCATAGATTCGGTCAAACCACGTTAAGTGCACACTGATGCAATGGTGACAAAATAGGGGTGTAGTACTGACCCAGACGTTCTACTAATTACAAATCTTTTCTTATTTAATTAGTCTACAGAATTGGTTGTTCTACCCATGAGTCTTTTTCAGTCTTCGATTCCAAGAAACTGTCGTTTAGCTGCTTCTTTACAAGATTGAGTACCTCTACACACCTTTCAGCCTTTTCGAACCATTTTTGTTCAGTCTCTAGCTCTGACTGCCTTTCTTTCATATCCATTTTGGCTGCTATTGTAACCAAACTGGTGTTTGATGTCATCTTCATAAGCATGCTGCACTTTTTCTTGGCTTCTGTCCTTTTGTGAATGGCTTCTAAGTGAGCTTGAAGCCATGACACGTTAACTTTGATTGCCTCTGCAGCTGACACGGCTCTGTAGTTCTTCCATATCAGAAATGATAGCTGTAACATCATTGTTTTGAATTTTCCTAACAACTTCACAAACGACCTCAAGGACAAATTCTCTTGTTGGAGATGACATGAATGCACAATTAGCCACAATGTCACCGTGTTTCTTGAAAATGGATCCAAGAATTGGTGCATTGATGTTCTTCATCTTGTAGCCTTGAACACATGTCAAGCCAGTTTCAGGAGATGCAACAGACATAGCCACTGACTCTAGCTGCACAAAAAGGACATAGATTAGAGGTGGTGAATTGGCGGTTTGGGTCTATGTAATAAATGCTTACCTCTCCTGTACTATTTAATCTATAAATTAAGATTATAATCTTAAAAGTATACTTTTTGTAACCACAGTTAATAATTTAGTTAAATAAACTATAATAAAAACGACAAACATCCAACACATACTGACCCGACCCTTTTTTACCAGCAAATTCTAAAGCACTTTTTTATTCTAGTTTGTTGGGTCATGCAAGACAAAAGACTAACAACCTTTCTCGAATATAAATAATGGAAACACATACATAATTTAGTTTAATAACATGTACTTTAGTTTAAGAAATTCCAAAGTATAAAAAGAGGTGGGGGGATATTTACACAATCTGTTGTAGGAGACACATTTTCAACCAATTTCCATTTTTACACTTGAGGTTCAAGCGTTCTACTTCACCATCATCATACGATACCAAAGTTTGACAACAAACTTTAGTCAGCATACAAAGCATATAGAAAATGAAAAATCAACACAATGGAGTAGATGCTTGTCAAATTCATACCTTGTGCCTCTTTTTACTAGTCATAGGACTCCACAACTCCTTCATAATACCAGCAGTAAACAGATGTTCACATTAAAAGAATCACAAATTTTATGAATCTCGCTCTTAAGTGCTGTGATACTTACTTTTTATCTGTAAACAACCTTTTGATTCGTTATTAAGTGATAACTTTATTTCAGATTTAAGATATTATTTACTTTAAGAAGACGTAATACAAAGATGTGCTTGTGTCTCGTCTCATTTTGCTACCTCTAACTAGAATAGTTCCCAGGAGCAAATGTCATTACCTGTTCCGTATTTCTCTTGCGTTTTCCATTCACCTCTTTTACAGATTCTGCTGGCATTGGAGGATCAATGGATGAAAGTTTTATCTTTTCATGTTTCTTTTCAGTTTGAGAATCTTGACAACTTCTTAAACTCTGCACCATGCATATACAAGTATGATCATGAGGCCACCCAAACATTTTGAAGTGGTCACAGGAGAACAAACGTTAAAGGTGGCATTTTGGAACAATTTATGGGTTCACAGGTCGATTTGGGTCAAATGAGTAAATATTAAGTAAAAAGTAAATGATATTACCTGTTTTTTATTTCTCTTGCGTTTTCCATTCCATTCTTCTACAGATTTCGATGGCACTTGTGGATCAGATGCAAGTTTTACCTTTTCATGTTTCTTTTCGCTTTGAGAATGTTGACATTGTCTTAAACTCTGCACCATATATAAACAGTGCGTATTTTGAAGTGGTTTAGCTACTCAAGTTGCAATTTGTTTCAATGTAGTAAAAGAAAATTATAAGAAAAATATAAATACAGCCTATACTACTAGTTACATATGCTAGTGTGGCGTGCGAATTGGTCAAGATTAATGACATGGCGTCTCTCCTAGTACTTTGCACACTGACCATCTAAATCATCAGTAATATATGATTGAGACAATGTTTTCTAACGCAGTCATAGGTAATATACAACCATGTATTGTTGCTGATATGGCGTCACCATTACCTATTTTACACAATCGGCATGCCACGAAAGTATTATCTAACTTTGTTTGAATGTCAATTTTTTAAACTAATCATCACACTAAGACAAGATTGAAACTTGAGTGGCCTATAATAGTGAAACTTGATTGCTATCTAGTAACATTTATTTTAATCATTATAACTCAAGCGCGTAAAACGTACCATATCAAAGATATGTGGTTTGCTGAGTCGAGCAGCACAGTTCTTAAGAATTTTTTCCCCTAACTATGAACAAATAGGCAAAGTAATCTGCAAGAAGAACATCACTCATAAAGAAATTATTCAAGGATGATGAAAGAACTCATTTTGGTGTAAATCTGCGAAATTATGATAACCTGATTATCCTTCTTCACACTTGCAGTTAGGAGGCCTACAAGCTCATGCGGGAGCACCTTACTTTCCCCCAAGGTCATGGTCAAAATTTTCTCCATCTTGGATACGACAGCAGATGAATTCGATCTTTAAGCCAGAACAAGAAAGAACAGACTCGGTTGAGGTCTAAATTTTCCCATTAAATGACAAAGTTTCATTTTGATATCGTTTTACTCTTTTTCGTTCATATAACAGAAATACTTTACTAGTCATTAACGAAAGCATGGAGTATTTTAGCCAAAAAAATAAAACAAGTGAAACATCTGGAAATGAAACAGAACTCTTACTCAGATGCGGGGTTTTTGACGAAATCTTACACTAACCCAAGGTTTTCAAAGGGTTCGCCCTGTTCGCCACTGCATAACACCCACAAAATAAGCTAATACAAACACCCCGAAGTTTATAGGTAAGCTTATTTATAAGCAGAAACAGGTTCCATTTTAAATTTTAAGGATTTGGAGGGGTTTGGATCTAAGGTTTGGGTTTGTGTTAGTGATGGTAGGAGGTGGTGGTGGCGGCGGAGGAGGAGTGATCGGAGGATTGTTTTTGTTTTGGTTGGAGAGTTGCAGGAGTGGTAGTGGTGGTGTGAGAGGAGGGTTGTGAGATGTTTATATGATTTTGTTTAGTTGAATGTTGTGATAGTAAGGTGCAAAATGACAAAAATACCCAGTTGCTCATGTATTAGTTGCCCAAAATCAAAAGTTGCCCAAAATATAATACGTTCCATGTACTTAGTACCAACAGGTATGGCCGGACACGTGTCATCCGCTAGTTGGGTAGACGTTAGTTGCCTTGGGCAACCTGGGCTAAAACGAAAATTTTCAAAAAAAGGGCTAAATATGCCTAACCTGTAGGGCAACGGGCCATTTTGGTAATTTTCCCATAATAAAATGTGTAGTACATGGATATTTCTAGTCACAAATTTCTTTACAACAAAGTTATTTCCCATTTGGCACATTTGGTCCCTTAAGTGCTATAACAATTTGGTCCTGGTACTAGAACAAATTGGTTCTAGTGCCAGTTTGAGATTTTGGCAAGAATAGCCCCTCTGGTCCTATAACAATTCAGTGTTGGTTCTAGTGCCACTTTGAGATTTTGGCAAGAATAGTCCCTATATACTAGAACAAGGTGGGTCTAGTACTAATTCGTTTTAGTACCAGTTTGGTTATTTTGGCAACTTAAGTCCCTCAAGTCCCTTATCTTTCTACTTTGGCCACCTAAACTTTATAAATGTAACACATCAATCTTTCTATAACCTTATTACACATTCTTGACTATTAGTTTGACTATCGGGTTTGACTTGCCAATCACATAAAACCTTCAACTTAACATCCGTTGACTAACCAATCATATCGATTCTCTCGACTCATAAAAGTCTTAGTCAATTTCATCTAGAGTCATACCCGTTTGAAAACGGGTTTCGAGTGTAACATATTTAAATATACATATAAGAATTTTTATATATAAAATATTATATGAATAGTGAAATCGCAAAAAGTTTGAGACAATAAGACGTGAAAAAATGGCATAACATAACTTTAAGAGGAGAGAGAAGATATCTATCCATCTCTCATGGCTAGTGATATGTATACGGATAATATTGATTCATACATAAAAAATTAATGACCAATGTACCCTTGAAGCCTTTACCTATTATCTTGTTGTTATCCCAAAACCGTTTCTCTACTTTTGCTTCCCCAACCCTTCATTCTCTCTTTCTTTTGACCGTTCCTAACTTTCACTACCGTTGAGATTATCTCGGTGGCCTTCCATCGACACGGTTTCTAAAAACATATAGAAAATATAATTTTGCATAAAATGTTGAAAATGACTTTTCAATCTTTGATTGAATGGTAAAATTACTTGATGTTTAATACATGGGTTGCAGTTAATATACGGGTATTGGAAATTAAGGCTTGATTTCCAACATTGGTTCTTGGCTACTCAAATGTATAGCTAGTGTTCTTAACAAATCGTGTTACATATAAAATTGTCGTCCGAAATAGCTATAATAATGGGTCTAATATATAATCATCATCGCAAATTTCGGACATCCAGAATTGTGATTTAACTAATTATTGATAAGTCCCTTAAATTATTTAAATTAACATTTTTTTGTCTAAAATGTCTCATTTTATATTTTCGCTTTAGGCCTCAAATAATCATTTCACATCATTATAAAATTATAATCTTCAAGGTTTTTTTTTCCAGCTAAATGTCATTTTCATAATATGTTTCTTGCATGTCATTTAGTAGTTGAGGTTAGCTATGTGTTACATTATACTATATACATTAAAAAGAGTCTAGAATTTAATAAAACTTAAAACCATAGTAAATTGGGGTGCTATAAAAAGAACATATATTGTCATGCTATATGTATGATAATCAGCTTATAATATGCACGATTTTGCATGTCATTTTGTGAGAATGTGAAAAAAAATTGAACAATTGTTGTAAGTTTTATAATCTATGATCGATTTTTAAGATTATAACGTTAAAGGTAAATTTCTCTCATTTTGAACGTGCTCATGGGCGGAGCCACATGTATAGCAGTGGGGGGCGTTGCCCCCAATCAAGCTCTTGCGGATACACAGTTTACATAAGAAAAAAAGTTCAAATCGGTAACAAATAGGAAGGCAAATCGCCCGAGTGCCCTCCACTGTCAAGTTACCAACTAAAGTGCTCCTTGATTTTGTAACTGTTTTTCTGTGTTCTATACTTGTGTCGCCGGAAAATATGGAGTAAAAAGGTAAACGAGGAGCTAGGAAGTGAGAAAGTAGATTGTGGTGAATAGTGAGATATTGGTAGGCTTGTAGGGCCAGGCATCACGTGACTATAAAATGTTTGGTAGACTTGGTAATATTACTATTTACTAGTACTCGGTAATATATTTGTATTTGAGAAGTAAATATAATAATAAAATTTAATATGGGATACTTTTTTTATCTCTCTTTTGCTATATATTGCTATCGTAATTTTGTTAATACTGAGTAGTTTTTTTCTTTTCTTAGCAGTTACTAATACTTTTATTTCTACAAAATTTATGATGTGGAGCAAAATGTTAAGTTATATTGTTAATATGGAGTAATATTTATTTAAGACTTGCAAGTTGTGCATATGTGGAAATTTAGTATGGTATACTATACGATTTTTTGCTTAGTAATCTTGTTTGAAATTATCTTTACAAGACGTCATACTGGTAAAGCTTTTACTTCCTTGATAGGATAATGTGGTCATTTCATGTATGCGATTTTTGTTATCATCGTATGTTTTTCTGTAATCATTTAGCGTTATATTCTTCTTCATTTTTTTTCAAAAAAGTTATAATTCTGATAAAATGATTATCGGTTTTTACTATTAAGATGGAAATCGCTATAATGCAGTTTGTAGAATGTTTAGTGTGTTTAGTTTTACACATAGTATTTGCAGTCTAGTATAAGTGGTAATTGCATCGAAATTGAGCATTTTTTTCCTTTGATAATAACCGACCCGACTAACTAAAAACCCTTTTTTGGCTTGATGCTCCCTATAATCACAATTCCTGGCTCCGCCACTGAATGTGGTTATTTGGGTTGAATAAGATGAAGCATAACTATATAAACCGTTTTAGTTCAATTTTTGTTGTTACTTCCTGCAATATGTATATGCAAGCATTCTAAAACAAAAGTACGCACTGAATGTGCTTATTTGGGTTGAATAAGATGAAGCATAACTATATAAACCGTTTTAGTTCAATTTTCGTTGTTACTTCCTGCAATATGTATATGCAAGCATTCTAAAACAAAAGTACGTAGTTCGTTTTAACAATAAGTAGATAGAAGATAACATGTTGCTCGATCTGAGTGGGTTCTTTTTGTCTTGCAGATCCATGGAGGTGACAGTGGTTGGCAAGCTGACAGAGATCATGTGATTAGTGTAGCTAAGAAGTTTACAGTAAGGAGTTTATAGTCTTCAAGTAAATAATATGTTGCATACTGCTCCTACACTATATTTTGTGTTTGTTTGTGATTTACATTCCAATATATTGTGTTAAAGTTTCTTAGCAAGAAGGATATGCAACAAGAATTAAGAGAAACAAAATTTTTTAGTAGTGTACTTAAGGTAAATGTGTTTTGAGTGTTAAACCGTGGGATGGTTTCAACCATTTTCCTTCTGCTAAATATTTATAATTTTACCTTTTCACCATTTTAAGATAAAATAACTCAAGTTGTTATATGAGTCACTAAGTGAACATTTAGAGGTGTTTTGATTAGCTTATTCATGGGGTTAGCCTATTATAATAGAACTAAAATATAAGGGTGTTTATTTGGTTATCGGGTTATTTAGTTTATTTGGTTCGGTTAGTTCAAATTCAAGTTCGGTTATTTCAAATTCAAGTCAAGTGATCAAGTTGTGTCAAGTTCAAGGTTTGTTTCAGTTGTTTCAGTTCCAAGGTTTATGTTAAGAGTCATATCAATAAGTGTATCAAGAGTAAGTGGCATGGAAGACATCTTTCTTTCTTTCAAGTGTAATATTTTAACTTTTTGATACTTAAATTAATATATTTTCAACTTCTTGCCAAAAAGAAAATAAAAAAGTGATGCAACTAAGATACCTTTAAACTGCCTGTGTATTACCCGGGTTCTTAACTAGTACATTAAAAAGAAGCTAGACTTTAATAAAACCTAAAACCATAGCAAATCGGGGCGCTATAAAAAGAACATATATTGTCATGCCATATGTATGATAATTAGCTTATAATATGCACGATAAAAGATTAATTCCTAGTCACATTATATGCTTTCTGATTAAATCCAAAAAAAAATTAAAACAATGACTAGCCCACACATACACATACCCTCCGTGCTCTGTTTTTCTCCGGTGATGAAAAATGAGCAAAATCCGCGTTTTCACTGGAAATATAAATACTATGACCATCCTTACATTTGTATTCATTGTTCTAAACTCAAAAAAGCTCTCAATGGAGATATGATGCTTTCAAACTGTCATTAAGTTTGCTTGTGTACCATTATTTAAAGAATGCTCATTAGCGTGGTTTCAAGGACAATGTCCAACTCCTTCGCGACAACCTGGAGATGGTTGTTGCGAGATTGTCTGATGCGGATAGACAACAAGAAGGTCAATCAGCCTACTGCGTCTAGGTGAAACAACTTCAAAAGTGGGTTAAAGAAGCAAATCCAACCTTGGAAAAGGTTGATAAATATGAATGATGCCTCTTGAAGAAGCTCAGATTCCAGAGTAAAACGAGCCGCAAAATAAAAAAGATAAACAAAAGGCTAAATCAAATCAACAAGCTGGCACACAACATGGGAGGTTCAACCAAAAAAGAGAAGCTCATCTTCATTAGTAACTCACTTTAAGTATTTACACTATGATGACATGAATTACATGATCTCAAAATCAAATAAATAATGCTTACCTCGTGATAGGTGTAGGATAACATTTGAAATACAATTTTCTTCTCCTTTATATACTTCTTCGATTTAGAAGATTCTTATTGTTAAGATGATAGTGTGAAGATATTTTTATTACATTTTTATTATATACTACCATTTTCAATATGTAACATCGACATAATTTACACAGTCATATCAAATATCAAAGTCACGCAATATTCCAAGACGTTTAATTAAGAAAGTGACATTAACACACCGCAAGACAAAAAACTACATTAAGAGCAAAAATATTAAAATGCACCAACAAAGTGTATTAATAATTATTAACTAAAAATTTAATGCTCGTCATATTATTTTCAATAAACTTACTTGCTAACGAATCAATAGTATTAGCCCGTTTAGCGGTATTACATGAAGTAAAATATTGCATGTTTAATTTGTAACGTACTATTAATATGAATGCTAAGTATTCATCCTACCGGTGGCCGTGGCGTTGTTGTTGTTGTTGTTGTTGTTGTTGTTGTTGTTGTTCATTGGCCTTTTGCATGTTTTGTTCTTGATACAATTTTTGTGACTTCTCGATCTCTTTTTTTAATGCTTCTTGACGCGCTACAAAAAACAATTAGATATAGTTGATCATTAGTAACTTAAATACAGTTAATCAATATATTGCATTTTCGATCAAAGTAAAAATGTTAGTGTATGTTCCACTTAATTGATAAGACAACGATGTGTAAGATCTCTTAAACCATTAGAGAATATGATGTTACTACCAAACCTTCTAAGCACCATCTTTATGTCCTACATTGTTACACACACAAAACACACGTGAAATTTACATAAAATAATATAAATCAATATGCTAAATAAGTAAGACGATATGATTCTTACTTTACCACCATAATAAGTTGTAGCCCAATGTGCACGCGGTGTGGAGGAAGTTGTGGTTTGTTGTGTGTGATTTTTGACACATTATATAGTTGATAAAATATTTGTAACTCATGGACGGGAAGATAAAAAGACTAACCACTAATTGGTGTGTTTAATTTATGCATTCATGGCATTTTTGGTTTGTATTCTTTGAGGTTTAGAGATGGCTTGAAACATGTTGTACTGTACAAACTTGGATAAATATGAAGGATGTCTCTTGAAAAATCTCAGATTCCAAAGCAAAACGAGCCGCAAAATAAAAAAGATAAACAAACGGCTAAATCAAATCAACAATCTGGCACACAAGATGTGAGTTTCAACCAAAAAAGAGAAGGTTGAAACTTGTTACATCACAAATTTGGATGTCCGAAATTTGCGATGATGGTTTTATATTAGACCAATTATTTTAGCTAAGATTTTTTTCAATTCGGATATCCGAAATTTCAGATGGCAATTTTAAAACAATGACTAGCCCACACACATACACACACTGACACACATATACCCTCCGTGCTCTGTTTTTTTTTCCGGTGATGACAAATGAGGAAAATCCGCGTTTTCACTGGAAATATAAATACTATGACCATCTTTACATTTGTATTCATTGTTCTAAACTAAAAAAAAAAAAAAAAAAAAAAAAAAAAAAAAAAAAAAAAAAAGCTCTCAATAGAGATATGCTGCTTTCAAACCATCATTAAGTTTACTTGTGTGCCATTATTTAAAGAAGTCTCATTAGCGTGGGGTTTCAAGGACAACGTCCAACTCCTTCGTGACAACCTGGAGATGGTTGTCGTGAGATTGTCTGATGCAGATGGACAAGAAGGTCCATTAGCCTACTGCATCTGGGTGAAACAGCTTCAAACGTGGGTTAAAGAAGCAAATTCAACCTTGGAAAAGGTTGATAAATATAAAGGATGTCTCTTGAAGAAGCTCAGACTCCAGAGCAAAACGAGCCGCAAAATAAAAAAGATAAAACAAATGGCTAAATCAAATCAACAAGCTGGCACACAACATGGGAGTTTCAACCAAAAAAGAAAAGGTCGAAATAGTTTCAACAAAAAAAGAGAAGGTTGAAACTTGTTATATTACAAATTTGGATGTCCGAAATTTGCGATGATGGTTTTATATTAGACCCATTATTTTAGCTAAGTTTTTTCAATTCGGATATCCGAAATTTCAGATTGTAACACCCCAACCCGACAAGGGTAGAAGTGCCACAAGGATGGTGACATATCAAAGCATACATACATAATATCCTACACAGCGGAAGTCTTAAACATAATTCAATAAGAAAGACCAAGCCAACACAGCTTAAGTCAAAGTACATAAGTTCAATGATGAAGAAATAATCCAAGGGAAAAAAATAAGAACATAATCTAAATCCAAAGTCATAACATAGGGTGGTCATCTAAGGTAAAAGCTTCAACACAAGCTCTAACTCTCATCCCATAGCAAAAGCCCAGCTCCTAGCTTAGAAACCTGCCGCAGAAAAAAGGAAATGCGGCTGAGCTTAAAAAGCCCAGTGAACAGATACATAAACAAAGCAACGATAATGAAATAGAACTGAAATATAGTGCATTGGGGAATATCATAAGGAATAAACAAATGAATAATAGAAAGGCAAAATAGGATAGTCATCTACCACGAGCCCAGAAACATATCATATCATATCACATAAGCCGTCAATACCATAATCTTATAATCAGAGGGGATACCTCTCAGGCAACCAGATAATATGAGGGGGGTCCTCATGTATCATAAAGTGGAGTGATCAGCTCCCAGAAGTTGTGAAAGGCATGTATAGCACACAGTACCAGTCACCAGACAGATATCATAAACATAATCATAGTTAAATCCACTAAACAGAACAGATCTAGGATGCATCCATACGCCCCCACAGAAATCAGATTGGCCATAATAAATCATATCATAAGTGTGCACATAATATAACAGAAAGGGGACGGTGTAGCCAAATCACTAGGGCCACACACTAGTCATGCCAGTGGTGCATCACAGACACGCCTATGGTACCTCCATAGGTAGGGAAACAGAAATGGCTCGGGTATCAAACTAAGAGTCAGGTCTCATATCATACAAAAGGTCATATGGCAAATGTGTATCTCAGAATCGTATCAAGGTTCAATCAAAGGGAACATAGCAATGGCTTGGGGAATCTTAAGTGTATCATATTTCCAAAATCATAATAGCATAATGGAACCTTTACTGAAAAGGCAGAGTATCCGTACCTTATTGCAAGCACAGAAAATAGAAACAAACTCAGAAAACAGATGTGGCTCAGGACCTCTCCTTCTTCACACCTAGAGGAGAAGAGGGGGAATCATAATTCATTCTTAAATTCATGTCTTTCCATTTAAAGTAACTTTCCATTTTTAGCAAGTTCCCATAAATAGTAAGTTTCCACTTTTAGAAAGTTTCCATATTTAGAAAGTTGAATCATTATTAATGGAAATAAAGTATCTTTTAACCTTTTTACTCATTTGGTCCTTAGGGTTTCATAACTTTGCATTTTATACCCTTTACTTTCCAAAATTACACTTTAAACCTTTTAGTATTCAAAGTTACACATTAAACCCTTAACTTATCCATTTTACATAATGAGCACTTATTTTATTAAGTTATTCGAATGAATCCTCAAATATTCATAATTTACACTTTAAGTCCCTCAAGTTATAAAAGTTACATATTTAACCCTTTAATTTATAATTTCAACTTTTAATTATCACTAATTACATATTAGGCCATTAAATTATCAAAATAGCACAAAATCCCCTGAATATATTTTATTACTCAAAATCACCTTAAGTTTCCAGAAATTACATGTTTAGTCCCTCTCTTTTAATTATTTCCAAAACAAACCCTAATTAGGTTTAAAATACATTTTAATCCATTTAAATGCAAAACTTACACTTAGCACCCTCATTATATATTTTATTCGAATATTATACAGCTCAAATAAAGTTCCAGAATTAACCCTTAAGTTTTAAAGTTCACAAAATTCACCCAAAACTTTTATATATAAATCGTATAACACAAAATCATTTTAATTTGAAACCCTAACTAAATCAAATCCATTTTAATCATTACACCATCATTAAATGTCATTAATAATTACAATTACAAGCCCTAATTCTCAAAATCAGATCGCATGAATTGTCCCTTTTCTTTTTATACGTTTTATTCAAAAATCGTTAAACCAAAATAATTCGAAAACACATGATTCAAGCCATGATAATTCTTCCAACATTTTTACAGATCACTATACATTATAACAAGTGTAAATAAATTATATTAGGAATTATTATGAACCGCATGGTGTATTTTACGATTTACACATGTTTTTAGGGTTTAATTCACCAAAACGATGTAGAGCATGCATGGATCGAACCAACCATTTTATTTGATGTTTATAGGATGTAAGGGACCTGAGAAAAATACCAAACCAATATTCGAACGTGTGGAAAAGGCTGTGCGAATTGTTGTGTACGCGTATGAGCAAAACGACCCAAAAATCCAACACGACTCCAAAAGCTTCTCCACGACCTTTCTATCATTTTTCCCAGAGTATACATGATATGAGGATTATGAGAAAAAATCATAAACGAATTTTAGGGAGGTCGAACAAATCATAAACGAATTTACCTTGTGATTAGGCGCGACAAAGGAAAAAAATGTACCACGATCGATCCAAGCTTCAACAATTCAAAAGGGTATTTTTTCTAGGACTCTTTGGATTGTGTATGAACTCAGAAAATTGCTTAGGAATATTAGGGTTGTCGAATGGAGGCTAAGGATTTGTTTGTGTGTTTATTTTTCAATCGGCACTTTAGGGTTTTGGGAGAAAATGTATGGATTGACTTTTTAAGTGATGAATGCCGATCCTAGGGGAGGGCTTGGGCCAAAAGTTTCGGCCATTAAGTTGAGGAATATATTTGGTGATTATCTTCCATGTTTAAAAGGATTTAAACCATTTTTAAATCAAAATAACATCAATTATATGTCATTCGGCCCTTTAGGGGTATTTTGGTAATTTCACAACTTGTATAAATGTTAAATGAAATTGTTAAAATTATTTGGATACATAACTTGTGCATTGTTAGAAATTTGGGATTTATTTGATACTTTATAAGCTTTTAAATAATTTTTTAAACTTGTAGGGGCATTTTAGTCATTTCCCATGCTTTTAGATTTTAGGTGTTACACAGATGATAATTTTATATCAATGACTAGCCCATCACAAGAATAATTGTGTTAAGCTGACAACATTGGAATACTGGAATTAAAGTAAAATACAAATGAAGAATGATAAAACATGGCATGGAAAGAGAGTAAGGATATGAGTTATATAAGGGCCTTATAGTCAAAACACTATAATTGTATGTGTGTGAATCAAAAATTATATTAACTCCCATCTTCCATGGTATGTGTTCTATGGGTTTTTTGACACTATTTTAATTTGAATACCATTAATTGCATCAATCAAACAACTGTTTTCAAAAAAGATTTCATTCTTTGATTCTATAACCTCCAAGCAAATGGGTCCTTATATTTGTTTTCTGTGATATAGATTCATACTTTACGATACCTAAAGACTTAAACAAATACTGTTCTCAAAACTAAAATAAAATAAATAAATAGATAATAAAATATATTGTTTTTATCACCATTTTATGCAGGTACTAAGAAAAACTATTAACTCTTCTCTTTCCCCGACTACCACTTAACACATGTATTTGCTATGTGTTTTATACTATGTTCTTGAGTTAAATTATGGAAAGAATGAAAGGTAAAGAAAGATAAAGAAAAGTAGGAGATGGAAAGGAAGAAAATATTGTTAAACTTCATGTTCTTAAGTAGTAAAATCAAGAAAAAGAATGAAGTAATGCTATTACATGAATTTACAAATATGTCCTTGTATGCATAACTTTTACAAAAGCAAATGACAATTAATAAGAGAGATAAAACACAAATTTGTCAATTCACACACTTTACTTCTTTTTCACCCCAAAATTGGGATGTAAATATCACCACAAAAAAAAAAAAAAAAAAAAAAAAAAAAAAAAAAAAAAACATTGTCCCCATCACTTTCTTCATCACCCCACCTTTTCATTCATCATAATATCTCGAGAACACATGAAAAACTCATTTTCTTTCAATTACTTCCACTTTCACTCATAAAATAAAGTGGATTACATAGTGTTAATGTCGTCTTAAGTTCTTGTTTTAATTTGCTAAAACTTAATGATAGTAACAAAGTTTTATCTAAATAAGTACAAATAGTTTAAGTTGTCAAATGCTACACAGTAAGTTTACAAGCACCTAAACAAGTTTTTTTCTTATTATTTTTAAAAGAAAAAGATGGATATTGGATTTTGACATGTTGTAAAGAAGTCAATAAAGATGGTGAACTATACGCGTGCTATATGTGCTATACACTGACAAGAAGCTAAATATTAGCTTAGATCATTTGGCACACATAATACGTATCATTCATAGCAAGGTGTAGTTGATGTTATAAGCGTAAGATTTTAACTTAATAACATTTATGTAACACAAAACGTGAGAAACACATTTGTCAATAACATTCTTATAACACACCATAAAAAGAACTCACTTACTCACCAAAAAAGAAAATAGAAACACCTATAACCCACGTTATCCCAATGGCAAAAACCATATACTGTAACACAAAGGGACGATGCAGTTATAACCGTTATAGGTATTTTTATAGGTGCACTTTCCTATAACATGAAGTGAAAGTCATGGTACAATTTAATATGTATCTCCTAGTTTAAAAACTTAATTGCTATTTTTTCCCGCGCAATATTTAAGTTCGTTTGAAATGCTGTGTCAAATTGCTCTTATTTGGTGTGCTTAGAATCACTCTACTTACACATTTGCTTGTTAATGGAGATCAACAAACAAAGCTAAAGAAAATTGCTACCAGGCTGATGTTATAATATTAGTATCATGACAATCATATAAATAGGTAAACACATATGCGGAAGCGTAGGAACATCTATAATATATAAAAGATTAACATAAATTAAATAGGAACGTACCTTTAGTGATTCTAGCAAAACAAGAATCAATTAATAATCTTGAATATGTGATGAACCCTAATTAGGGTTTATATGGATCAATGATTAACCCCTTACCGTTTTGTTAATCGATCACTATAGTGAGTAATTACCCCGTTCTTATACACACGAATTAAACCGTATCAAGTTTATGCTAGTAAAAACACAAGACTAATTTTGTTTCAACAAAATTCGACTAACAACCCTAAGGGGTGTTGATCAAATGGTTTAGGAAGGAAAAGAAGAAAAAACACTTTAGGGTTTAGTGTGTACAAAAGTTAGCCAAACAATGAAGCCTTGTGTTTATATATATAGCCATGCAAACTTGGTGTCCAAGTTTGAGTATGAATGGGTTTCCCCACCCATAGGTCGACCGGCCATAAGGCCCAAGGAGTCCTTCCGGATCCTTCTCGGCTATATTTTACATTCTAGTCCTTTAACTTGACATTTAATGATAGTTAGTCCATACCGTTAACAACTAACGATCATTAATCCTTTTCTTGTGTCCAAATAATAAATATATATACATAACATTTAATATACATTAATTATTTATTGCTTGATACTCATTCATAACGTGTGCAATCCCGAGGTCTCGAGTTCGATTCTAGTCATGTAATTATTAATATTTATCCACAAACTCTAACAGCTGAATCATTTTAGTTGTTATGATTCTCGACAGTTTGCTAAGATGCACTCAACCCACCTCGTCGACATATATACCAAATGAGAATTCAGTACCTGCTTCCCTCTTTTAAGCATGACACAAGACTAAAAATCAACCCCAAAATGTTTCATATTGTCTTAAATACATTATAACTTTTGCACAACATATATTAACATAAAATTTGAATTGTGTTCTTATACCAGGAATAACAATACTCATCTTCACTCTCTATATGAACTCTACAAACATCTGTACCTTTCTCCTTTGCCTCCCTCAATAACACTTTCAAACTAAGCAAAAGACAAAATGTCCAAAATGCTCTTTTTTTTTTCACATTACCTAAAGAATAACAACGTGCCAGGAACCAAAACAGGTTATAACCTTATTGAAGTTACCCGTATACTCAATGTTGGCATTCGACGCTTGTCGAAACCAACTCATAATACACAACAATGCCTTTCGTATTCTGCGTTTTTCATCTATACTTGTGGGGGTCGATGTGTGGGTAGAGTCCCAAAATGTGCTCTGGCATGAAATCGTGTCGTGTCAAGATACCAACAATTGGTGGCCTCTGCAAAATTATGACATAGTATCTATTAGTGTTGCGTTTGTGAAGAATATATGTAAATAAAGAACAAAGGTCAATTAACCCACATTAGAAGTAGCAATATTGACCTTTTTACTTTTAGAGTATGTGTCAATTTTGGTGGTGTTTTATGCCTAACAGGTCAAACGGTTAGAATACAACTTCTAACTTTTTGGGGAATGGGTCAAATGGGTCAAATAGCTCGAAGTCAACCAAAGTGTGTTTTTAGTAGCATATATAGCATCATATATAGACTTGTATATCTGTAAGAAAAATATTACTCATATTACTTTCTAAACCAAATTTGATACGCTAATTATCTGTAAAACATCAACAATTTGGAGAAATAGTGACACCTGCACCAAAATTACCCGTTTCAACCCAAACCAAAATGACCCATTTTGACCCATTACTCAACCTGCCCATTTTGCCACGAAATACGAGGAGGTAAGATCAATAAGATACATAAGCTAAGAGAATGAAGAAAAACAAGGTTACCCCAGGAGTCTTTGGCACCACACATAAGTGCCTAAGGCCGAGCTCCCTAAAAGCAACCGCAGCTTTAGCCAAAGACATTGTCTCCACAACAGTATACGGTGATGTATTAGTGATAGGATGAAGATCAACATACATCTCCATTTCCTCAGGCTCAATATCCAAGTCCTCGAGTTTCAACCCTTTCCCAGAACCAGCCTTAGCAAAATCAAATGCATGGTACCTCTGTAACGTCTGGGCTCCACTCAAACGCCTATGTTCTGTGAATATCTTCCCTTTGAGCAAAACAAGCAAATGAGACCTCAAAACAAGCCCACATAGTTCAGGAGCATCAGTAATAGGCGGCTCATCAATCACCGGAAAACCATTATGTGACGTCATTCTTAAAGAATGTAATATGTTACCAACTTTCTCAACACCCGAGAAAGTTATCAAAGGCCCGGAAACGACATCACCCGCAACCAAATGTCTCATGTATGGTTCGGCATGGGCTTCCAGAAAAGGTAATCCTTTCATTATCACAATTTGGTCATACACTCCTTTGTTGAAACAATCAGCAACGGTTTTCGAAATTAGGAGAACAAGCATCATCAATGGAAGCATTAGTAGATTATTAGTGAGCTCCAGAAGTATAACACAAAGAGAAACTGTCATTCTCATGGTGCCACCCAGAAACGAGGCAGCTCCAAGTAAGGCAAAGAGACCAGCATCAAGATTAGCAATCGGGTGAAGGAGTCTCCCAACAAGACGTCCGTATGATGCTCCAGCTAAAATGACGGGAATAAAAAGACCAGAAGGAATCGCAATGCCGTATGTTATGATACCAAGAAAGTACATAGCAAAAAAGAAGAAAACGAGACTAGATAAGCGAAATTCATTTACGTTTAGGGAACTGAATAAGCTTCTAATGGCATCATCATTTGTGGTGAGTAAAAGAGAAGCAAGATCATTATAGTGACCATCTGGACACTGAAAGCTTTTATAACTTCCGGAACGTCCTTTGGTGGGACATTCTTCTTTTATATTATCAGGACAAGGAATGCACTTTGCAAGCCAAGGAACGCCATACGCACAACAAGACGTAAGGACTGAAATGATGATGACCAAAAGCACCCTAAAAGAAGGACCTCTCCTGCAACATAGTTTAACAACCAGCAAAAGCACCTTAGAGTAATCATACAAATAGCAACATGCATCAACCTGGATCTTGGGGGTATTTATATGTGTGTTTAAAAAAGATAACGTGATATAGAATTATCAGAATTAGATGATCAGATGTAAAAGTGGTTGTCGCCGGTATCTTTGATTAATCAATTGTTTTAGGTGTTTGACAACTTTTGGTTATTTACTATAAAATTAGAGTAGAAGATGACTAAAAAGGACATTCTTGTGCAGAAAGGAGATTGTCTTGTGATATTTGAGTAACTTTAATATAATTTTAAAACAAGGAGTGATTAGGTTAATAATAATTAATTTTGTTGCAGCTATGAAATTGATTGTTTAAAACCGGTTATTTAGCCCCAACATAATCAAAACCAGAATCTTTTATCTACTAAAACCTTTTTATTTCAAAACGAAAATTCAAAGATTTACTAAGTTCTTTAAAACTAATTCCTTCACAAACATTAAGAATGCGACATTGACGTATGTATATTTTCTGAAGAGATGAAAAGAAAATGAAAAGGGCTTACTCATTTATGATGCTATAAGTACGCAAGACCTTGTCAACAAGATAATTGTAGATGCTTCCGAAAATACCTCCAATAACTCCAAGTAGTATGATGGCAAGTAGATCTATAGTGTTATAAGAAGGTACTGCATTATTGATATTGAACATGATGAGACCTCCTTCCCCAAATAATCCACACGTTTGGTTTTTACAATACTCTATCAGAGACTTCAAAACCACAGCAACTACGGCAGTAGTGAAAAAAGTTCTCCACAGAAGAGCGCTTCGCCACCTGCAAGATGTTGGGAATAAGATTTAATTACCTGAAAAAAGAGCAATTCTGCACTAGCTCACACAGCCTAATGAATCTCATACATCAACTCTTTGTTATTATTACACAGATGTAAAACCAACTTATATCTGATTACGTAGCATAAGGGTACCCTTACCCCTAATTCATTGTTTACAATGAACTTCACAATACGTTTACATAAGTTATTAATGCAAAATTATTAAGCATTTGAGCCTCTCATTAAAAGACCAATTAAATGCAAATAGTGACTGTATATTTTGATTTTTTTCAACCATGCAAATTTTATTCGGAACCTCTTCAAATTTTTAATAGTTATCAGATATCTTGTGATTAGATATTATAAATGAACATTAAACATAATATTATTATAGAAGTGTCGGCACCATGGGTATCCTGCTTGTAAACATGTCGATTTTTGTTGTAATTTTGCCAAACAGTCAAATCGATATATTTTATAAATTCAGATAAAATTTAAATAAAATGGTCACCAAGTTGTATCTATGATGTATAAAAAGTCTGATTTATTTTTCAAAAGAATTAGAGTATGATTGTAAATTTGTAATAATATGGTTTTTTAATCATATTCAAAACATTCTGGTTTACAAAAATCAATTTAGGAGAAGACATAAGGAGTTTAAGATACGGCCTGACATAACACCTTTTTACCATTGCTGAAATTTTACCCATTTTGACCCATTACCCAACCTGCTCATTTCGCCTCCTCTAAGCTCAATGTCTCATATTGTTAGTTATTTCATTGAATAAACGTGTTTTTTCTACATCTATTTTGTAATTATTTTCAGAGAGAGAGACCGACCATGAGGCTGCTTCCTCAAGAGCAAAGAGGACTCCACCAACGGGGGCACGAAAGGCAGCAGCAACACCAGCAGCAGCTCCACATGTAATCAAATCCCTTCGGTCCCTGTCATTTTTGAAGTATCTAAGCCAATTCCATGTCAAATGGTACTTGCGAGAACCTCCCTGTCCAAGTAAGTTGGCTATGCAAGCCCCAGTGTGAACCATGGGTCCTTCCTTTCCCACAACAAATCCAGCCGCAACTCCAAAAATTGATCCAAAAATCTGATCAAATATATCATTATCAGATTCAGGTCTTTCAAACTTACTATGAACATAATTATCTGAATTTATATTATGAGTATAGATTATTATTAATTGTTACATTATAATTATTTTAAATTATAATTCTTAATCCTCAATTGTTGCATTATAGCAGGGCCAATGTGGCATAAAGTCGCATTCTGGGATAATTGACTGCTTGATGTTTAAGTCTGAAAACATGTGGAATTTTGAAGTGAAAGTTAATGTGGTTGTTTATCTGATGTGGACATGACATGCCTTAATTCCTAACTTGACAAATCATACAGCACTTTACAGTTGTGCATGTGAAATTCAATTTTTTGTCTTTTTATATATTTTGTTTCTCCACATTTTTCTGTGTCACACTTTTGATGCGGAAAGTAATGCAAACGTGGCACGCGTACATAAAAATAGAGTCAAGTACAAAGAAAAATAGGAGTCTCAAGTACTTCTTGGTTATTCGAGTAATTATAGGTCTTACAAGGACATCTAGTAAAGAAAAAGTAAGTCATTGCCTCATTAGCATCTTAACTATGGTCTAACAACGGATGTTTGGCTCTTCACTATTAAACTCCCAACGTCAATATGTATTTGGATCATGGTCAAAATTGGTTTCTAATACTACAGAAAATAATCGAAAATCTTGATGCCTTTCGGAACATAGGCAAATTAAGCTGTATAATTGAGGTTCATGAAGTTAAGATTGAGTTAATGTTGGGACACACCTTTACAAAGAGGGTGCTTGGAGCCAGAATAGAATGAGCGTCAACACCATTGAGATAAGCTTTAACCTCGGGTATACCAGAACCAGCTGCTGCAGGTGCAATATAAGCACATAGAACTGCAGCACAGGTTGCAAGAACCACATTACAACCAGCTAATGCAGCAAATGCCTGATAATACCTGCACTTGAAATAACAATAATTCTTTGTCACTTCATACGTAATATAAGCCACTTTTGAAACTTGTTATTAAAACCAGTAGCAAAAACTTAATTTTAAAAAAGCCCTACAGCAAATCGACGTTTACATTGAACCCATCCATGAAGACGTATGACTTATGTATAAGACCAAATGTTACATTAACAAAAGGCATAGGGTAGTTATATTTTAGGCTTACTTTTGCTTAAGCATAAGATTGCCAGTGAGAAGAAGCTTGAAACCAGCAATGTTCTCCACGGCAATGTTGTTGAAAAAGGCCACAAGCCCCGTAGATAATCCTATAAGAAGCACCAGTGTCCATTTCATGAAAACGTATTGAAATATTTGCACCTTCTTCCTAGATCTCCAATCTTGTTTAAAAAGATCATTTTCTAAGATCCTGCAGAAATTGTCAATCAGATGAAAAGTTTAAACATAATAAAAACATAAAGACCCTTCTGTCTCAAAACGTAATAAAAAAACATTGCTAACAGAAAACGTGTATTTGATCTAGTAACCAGCAACTGACTTATGCTTGGCATCAAGTCATGGTAGTACAAAAATGCTTCTGATGACATCAGAGAATAACTAACCAAACATATCGTATAAGATTTATCAAGTATAGACGTATAGTCATGTTTCCATATGTTAACAAAGGTTGGCACTAAATTGCAGCAATATGTCAACATCAATTTCAGATACATAAACAACACAGCAAGTAAATATCTTTTGTTTCCTCATTAAGAAAAATCTATTATATTCAAATTCGCGGATTTAACTTCTCCATTATCTTTTTTAACAAAATAGTTCAGATCACGAGGTTCAACAAAAATATAACAAATTTGACTGATTTGGATAAGATCCAATATTTGATATCATTATTCATAAGTCACAAATATCAGATTCATATTATTTTCATCATTCAGTACATCTAAAGGTCATCCCAGTGAACATGCTAACTAGATCACCAAAAACAAATGATTCATTTCTTCAATCAAAAGTTTTAAATACGCAAAAAGCAGGTTTTGCTTTTTTGTTACTTTTGAATGTTCATTTCCTCTTTTAGCAAACTATTACTACGTACTATATTAACTTACATATTCAATCATCATCTATTAAACAAATCCACTAACTTTAACCTCATAAATAAACATCAATAAATACAAATTAACAACAATTGTCTCAAGCAAAATATAGAAACCGGAGCCACACTTTTACCGAACTAACACGTAAAGACTACACAGATCACCCCGCAAAACCCATAAAACCAGCCAAATCACCAACCCTCCCAGAGTCTAGATTACAATACAGTGTTGCAGGATTTAAACTTGAGACCGCTTTAAGCAATCTCCTGTATTTACTCTTTGATCACCCCGCAAAACCCATAAAGCAAGTTAAATCACCAGGCCTCTTAAAACAGCTTTTCAGGATTTGAACTTGACACCTCTATAAAAACTCTCACTTCATATATTTACTTTTTATTTGATAAAAACATAAATACAGAACAGATCACTAGCCCTCCACAATTCCGAATTACGAGACATTTTAGCATAAATTGAACTTAAGAACTCTACACGATATCCATCCCAAATCGCATATGATCAAAACAAGAATAAATTTAGAAGTTCTAAAAAAAAAAAAAAAAAAAAAAAAAAAAAAAAAAAAAAAAAAAAAAAAAAAAAAAAAAAAAAAAAAAATCTTACTCATAATCAAGAGACTCAATAGGACAAACATTAGCACCAACAATAGCAATTTGAGAAGTAGTATTAACTCTACTTCTCAAAAGCAAAGGCTCTCTGATCATCATCATACTATCCCCTCCATCTTCCATAATTGACCCATTTCTTGACATCTTTTCACCTCCATCTTCCATATTTGACCCATTTCCTGTCACCTTTTCACCTCCTCCTTCACTTTCAATATCAGCATTTCTATCCATCTTCACTACACCAAAAAAAACAACCTTAAACCATCAAAACTTAACAAACCCACAAACCATAAGTCATAAAAAAATCTTTGTACCATCAAAACTTAAAGAACCCACAAAGCATAAGTTATAAGAACATAATATGAAGTACATATAAGTAACAAACTTACATGATATACACTCAAGATGTTAGAAACTAAATCTTGAGTGTTGTGTGAAGGAAGAGATGTGATTGGTTAGTGTTTTTATAAAATGATTTTTATAAATAAATAATTTTGGAGAGATGTGTATGTATTGGATGAATTATTGGAAATGAGAAAGAAGGGAAAATACTTCACGAATCTTAAAATGTAGAGACGTGAATGAATCAAATAACTATTTATATATATGTCATGTTTTAAAAACGGTATTAAACTAAGGATAAACATGTTTTAGGTAGGCATGAAATTTCATTTTCAACTGTTAAGATTGTAGATGCTCGTAAGTAGTGTTTTTGGAAGTACATGTTTGAGTTTCTAGTTTAAGGCTGTTCGGAATGAGTGTTAATTGTGTCATTAAGGGTGCATCTGGTACTTCGCAGTATTTTTGAATGAAACGAATTTTACTTTATCAAATAATTTGTAATTTGAATGAATTGTAATTTAATGAGTTAGAATGTGTTGGAAGGGAATGGATCTATTAAAAAGAAAAATAAAAATAATAAGAATGAAAAATGTTTTCAGCCTCACATTTTAACGCTCAGTTCTCGAGTTTTAAGTAAAGGGAAATGGAAAAGAATTGGAAAAGGAAAATAAAGGGAAAAGGAAAGTAAGTGTTAGTGGTTATGTTCTTGAGATAAAGGAAAGGAAAAAGAAAGTAACTATAATCATGTTCTTGAGTGGGAGGAAAAAGAAAATAACTTGGTGAAATTACATATATGCCATTTAGTTGTGAATGTAAAATATTTTAAAAAGAGTATATTAGTCTTTACATAATAAAAACTTCTTTTTCTTTCCCTTTTCTCCCAAAAGTGGGAGGAAGATTTACTCACCAAAACTTCCTTCCTATTTCTTTTCCACTTCACTTTCTTTCCTTAAAAAAAAAAAAAAAACAAAAAAAAAAAAACAAAAAAAACAAAAAAACAAAACAAAAAACAAACTCAAGAACACAAAAACTATCAATTTCCATCTCTTTCTTTTTCCTTTCCAACTCAAGAACTGAGCGTAAATGTAGAAAAAAAATTTTATGGGAGATGTATATCTTTTTGTAGATGTATCTGAAATGCGTGGCTGTGGTTATTTATCATCATTCTCATTTTACTTTTATTTATTATTTGATCCTTATACTGTGTTGGAATTGTAATTGATAAATTCAGTCATTTGTTTAGTTGGATCTCAACGTAATTAATTTAAAAAAAAAAAACTTAATAATAATAATAATAATAATAATAATAATAATAATAATAATAATAATAATAATAATAATAATAATTTATTATTCTTATTATTATTTTTATTATTATTATTATTATTATTATTATTATTATTATCATTACTATTATTATTATAAAATTCTGAATTACAACGTAATTCAAAACTTTCCATCCAACATCCTATGTAATCTGAATTACCTCCTTTGATGTAATTGTAATGACTGAATCTTTTATATAATAAAACAAAACCCCTATTGAAAATTTTTCATTTCAAAAAAATGGATTCATACGTTATTTAGTAATAATTTTATTTAAAAAAAATAATTATTTTCTTATTAGGTAACATTTTATATTTATCCATAACACAAGTAGAAGATAAATACAAAAAATATAGATAAGATGCAATTAATAATATGATTAAATTTTTTAAATAATTATCTATAATAAAAAAAAAACTATAACTAAACATCATAAATCAAACAAAACAAACATTAAATTATTTGTTTTTTAATAAATAAAAATATATGATTAAAAAAATTTTTAAAAACCCGCGCGTGCACGGGCATTATAACTAGTTACAATTACAACGCAAACCAAACAACCTACATAATTTAATGTGAATTACAATTCACTCTATTCTGCGAACCAAACTCAATAGTCACGCGCGAGCCCCGCTCCACTAAGATAACTTCACATGCGAGGTTTGGCCAAAAATGAGAGAAAAGTTGGCTCACCTAGTTTACGTTTGAATAAAAGTTGGGCCCATTCACTGTTTGACGGTTGTTTAAAAAAAATCAAACTACCCTGTTTTTTACTTATAAATACCCATTAACTTCACTATTTTAAAACACAGCTTCACCATTTTATACTCTTATACTCTCAACACTTTTATTTCTTATTTTTAGTTACAAAAATTTCTCAAGAAAACACTCCCGAATCACCAAGCGTAAACAACGAAAAACTAGCTGAAGCACTCTAGTGACTCCCAAAGGAACGTTTACTCTCAGAAATACTCCACCACCAAACCAACTAATAAGTTTACGACCACCATCATACTATTATAACCAAACTAGTCATACCGAAACCCATACCCACAACAAAATATTTTTAGCTAATAGTCACAAACAAACACAAGTAGCCAATTCTCCTCACAACCAAAATCGTTCCCATTCGATAACCCCAAATATTCCTCACAAACCCATATGGGCGGTTCGTCATCACAACAAAATACGCACCAACCTATGTCTCTCATTCCTTCATTTCCATTTGAAGATATGTACGAACCTTAATTTTCGGACTCTTATCAAAACATCGCTTCACGGCCCCCCGTCACCGCCACCGGCAACAACGAAGCCGAAAAGACGCCAAAAGAGGACAACTCGAAACGAGGACGCACCCCGATTCCTTCCATGAACCAATGAGGAAGAAATTGTGTTATGCAAAGGTTAGGTTCAGATATCCGAAAATAGCACTATTGGTAATGCAAGGAGGGAGAATGGATTTTGGAATGAGGTTGTAGCATACGTGGAGAGCAAAACAAATTCGGTATGTCGAACATACGGTATGGTGAACGGGAAATGGAAGATGGTACGCCCGAACGTGGCTCGATTTTGTGGAGTGTACGGTAACGTCATGCGTAGGAGGCTGATGAGTGGAGCCGGAGACGAAGATTACTTCCAAAAGGCACTTCTTGACTATGAGTACCGTTTACGCTTCATCATTGTTGGGAGGTTTTAAGACAATGTCAGAAATGGATAGCTATTGGAGTTCTAAACTTTCAAGCAAAGGAAAGAGAAAATGCCAAGAGATACAAGTCATTTAGGTTTAGTTTGTTCAACCCAGAGTCTGGGGATGCTAGTATTAATTTGAATGTGGATGCTGAAGACGACGGAGGAAGATGAGGTGCAGGAAGTTGTAGAACTAATGGACGAGGACAAAAAAAAAGTGTTGGAGAAGAAAGATGTGTGATCATCGAGAGCTGTGTTTTCTTTACTTAGATTGTTCTTTACATTCGTTTAACAATAAGCCACGTATTCAGATTATGCTCTTGTAGGAAATAAAGGTAATCAGCAACATTAACCAAACAAGCCGTACCGAAAAGGCTTTATTTATTTATTATTTTTATTTTTTTTAACAAAATACCGAAAACTTAAAGGCATAAAAAAATGTCACATTAAAACTAGAAACTTGCGTGAATTGCATGATAAAATTTTACTACATTTTAACAACTTGTTTCTTTTTGCCAAGCTATAAAATATATTCAAAATACATGAAAAATGTTTTCATAATTATCAGGAGACAAGGTATGGAAATATAGATCTGTAATATAATAACCAAATTGCCAGCTTGGAAATTGATTGGAAACCATATTGTCCAGTGGAGATGCTGACATGGAATATCTTAAAACAAATAAAAAAATAGTAGTACTAAATAAAATTTAATATAATATCAAATGAAGACTTAAAAACCAATAACTTGTACATGTACGCGAGGGTTTAGACTTTAATATTTTGCTAATATCTTTAATCATGTGATATTGATACTTTTGTACTCCCTCCGTCCCATTTTAATTGTTCGCGGGCCCGAATTTGACCGTAAATATTTTTGTTTGTATTATATAACACTTTTCAATGATATAAATTTCATCAAGTGTTATATAATACAAACAAAAATATTTACGGTCAAATTCAGGCCCGCGGACAATTAAAATGGGACGGAGGGAGTAGTATCTTAGTCACAGAGTCTATAAGTTCAAAAATATGTAATTAAAAGTCTTCATTTGTTGTCAAATTCATACATAGTAAGCAATTTCATTTATATCAATCACACTTACAAAGTTACAAGTTACAACTACCCAAGTCTTTTGATTTAGTTGTATGTGAGTCCCTACTAATATAAAGGTTGTGGATTCAAGCCTCGCTGCTAGAAGAATTTATGAAATTTGTGATATAAGGTGTGAGGAAAAAAAGAAAGAAATAAAAAAATTCAACTACGAATTCATAGTAACATTAATTCGGACAGATAGAATAATAATCTCATGGGATTTAGTGATTTACCATTTTGTCAACTTGATGTTGTATCAGAATTGGCTATATATAATACACATAATAACACGTTGCTTCGAATATATATATATGATCATTCTAAGTGTACACTTGCTTATTAGACATGGTGTTAGATCAGAATATATCAGTACACATTATAAATAACGGATATTTTGGGATATTTAATTTGATTCAAACTATTAAAAACAATCACCGCCCCATAATCCCATATCGACATTCATTTTCACTAAAATAATATATTTGACCGTATATAAAATGCAATTGAGTAACACGATTGATATATATAACTAACATAATGACGAATTTAGGAAGCACAAGGAATGGACGGTGAACATTATGTATTATGTATTTATAACAAGGATAACTATAATTATTCCAACGTCAACTATTTGTCCATTTTCTCAAAGTAAGTTTTGAATAGTATGACATGTTTCACACATATATCTTATAGGAAGATTACAAATAAGTTTTTATGTCCATTATTCAGGCTAGCTCATGTCTTGGTTGGGACAACTAGCTTATTGGTCCACTGCTTCCCTTTTGAAACAAGCTAAGCAAGAACGGGTTGACACACATTTGTACTTTTCTAAGAACTAGGATTTTAGTGAAAAGGAAGTTAGTGTACTCCAAGCGGAATTCGTTATTACAAGACTTATATATTATAAACTTACACGAAGAAAACTTGAATAATTTACATTGGATAGAATAGCTTTTTTTTTTTTTTTTTTTTTTTTTTTTTTTTTTTTTTTTTTTTTTAAAGAAAGCTAAAAGAAATGAAAATAGATCATGTATATACGAAAAAGGAATGATGATATAGCAACATATATGAATCTCGGCCAACAAAACCCTAAAAAAAAAAAAAAAAAAAAAAAAAAAAAAAAAAAAAAAAAAAAAAAAAAACTTTTTCTATTATGCATTAGGAACAATAGTAGCTATCTGAGTCGAATAAAATGTTTAAGCTAGAAATATT
Source organism: Artemisia argyi (assembly GCA_030686995.1). Classification (NCBI taxonomy): domain Eukaryota; kingdom Viridiplantae; phylum Streptophyta; class Magnoliopsida; order Asterales; family Asteraceae; genus Artemisia; species Artemisia argyi. The sequence continues at coordinate 128,203,812 of CM060699.1, forward strand.
GCATCTAACATGTATTTTGATGGAGTCGTGGGTTAAATTATTATGAGTTTAAAATGATGTTTTCATCCTTGCAAAGAAGAAAATGGTTTTTAGCAATGAGATTCTAAGGCTGGGCATAGTAAGGGGATTCAATCCCCTTACTTTTCCCTGCCACGTCAGCTTTCTCTCTCTATCGACCTGCAAGCGATTAAGTGCCCCAGTAAGAGCGACCAAGTTCAGTTTTTTTTTTTTTTTTTTTTTTTTTTTTTTTTTTTTTTTTTAACGCAAACTCAAATTTCATTAATAATTAAAAAGCTACATAATAATTCAAATAAAATTAAATACATTACAGCACTTATTCAAATTACATTAAAACGACCAAACTAATTTGGATTATGATGATGCCAAATGTCTTCCACCAAATCGGCTTTGAGGTTAAGATGAGTTGTTTTGTTGCATATCTCCCTGGTAATTTCCAGCGATTCCTCACGCGTTCTTAAAGGGTCATAAGAACGGTGCTGCTCCGCTGGAAAGAATTCGGGAGATATCGCCCGCCCTTCGTCTTGAATTATCATATTATGTAATATGATGCATGTGTACATTATATGTCCAAGACGCTCTTTGTCAAATCCTTTAGCCGGACGTTTAATCATTAGGAACTTCTTCTTTAGTACACTAAAAGCACGTTCCACATCTTTTCTTGCTGCTTCGTGCATCCTCTTATACAATTGACGCTTTTCATCATGCGTCCCTGGATGTTTAATGGACTTCACAATAACAGAGTATTCTGGATATATCCCATCAGCAAGATAATATCACCGTTTATAAGGCACGTTGTTAGCAACGAATTCCACATCCGGTGCTCTCCCCATTTTGAGATCATTGAAAAGTGGGGATGCACGTAAAACATTTACATCATTATTCATCCCGGCGACACCAAAGAACGCATGTCAAATCCATAAATCTTGGGAGGCGATCGCTTCCAATAAAATGAAAGGAGTTTTCCCGTGATCACCCCTACAAAATTGAGCTTTTAAAGCATGTGGGCAATTCTCCCACGGCCAATCTGTACAATCAATGCTGCCTATCAGGCCAGGAAGAACTCGATAGTGATGCTCATAGAGTTTGTCAACGTCAGTAACCGTCGGCTTTCACAAATACTCTGTACCATATAACTCCATGATGACCTCACAAAATTTATAGAGACACTCACGAATTGTTGACACACCCATTTGCACATATTCGTCTTGCATATCAGGATTCACTCCATATGCCAATTGACGAATTGACGAAGTAACTTTCATCAATGGAGAAATACCAAGTAAGCCCGCACAACTAGGAGTTTGTTGGAAATAAGGTGAATGATCGTTTACCTCTCGAACAATTTGTGTGACTAGTCTTCGGCTCATTCGGAAACGATCACGGAATTGTTCTTCGCCGTATGTTGGGTTAGCGCAGAAGTAAGCAGTCACTAAACGGTTATGAGCACCCAAACGATCCATAGTAATTTGGTTTCGTGTTTCTTTAGGTTGTGACGCTTGATAAGCCTCCCAACAATCTTCCGTAAACATCAAATACTCGGTACTAACTTCATTTTCGTCATCCGAAGACGAATTGGCAAAAAAGATATCGAAAGAATCCATGGTGTGATTGAATATAGAGGATGTTTGAAATGAGGTTTGTGAATTGGAGTTTGTTTTATGTTGTGTATTTATAATAAGGTATTTAAAAGATTTTTTTTTTTTAATAAATCCTAACGGCTAAATAATAAAAGGAACACAAATATGTTTTTGAAAAGTCGATCCACCTCTCGACCTTTTGTCCCGTTTGTCTTGCCTCGACCGAATACTCACAACAGCATGGATCGACTGGGATCGATCGGATGTGTCGATCGCATGATCCTTCTGTGCCCAGCCTAAATAATATCAGTCTTTTTTTTTTCTCTGGTTTTAACTGATGTGTACTTAATTAAACTCTTCACGTTGTCATCATTTTTGTCAATGGTTGATAATTAGGTTGGCTGAATTTCTTAGATAGCCTATTGTTAGGTCTTGACATATTGTTTCTATATTTTCCTAGGGTGTGGAATGTATGTTACATACTTCCTCGTCAAGTGACTAAAAAAAATGACTCAGTAAACTTTTTAAAGAAACGAAAATATAAACTTATAAACTAAGTCAGGTGGTCATTGTCAAAATTTAAAAACTCAGATATTGACATACATGTGGCAAACTCACACATTCTTATTTGACTTTTCACATATAATTAATGTAGAGTGGAGTCCAACTCCTAATCCAAATTCATACACATGCATGATTATTGTGTCTGCTAATCATGCCTACAAATGTATCTAATGATTTGATTGGTTGATTTTGAAAAATGGTTGATGGAAATTTAGAGAGAGAAAATACGTAATACAATTGTACAAGTGGTTTATGCATTAGACATGTTTTTAGGCTTGTCTCTTAGGTCTAAATAGCAAAACTATCAGTATATATCTCACTGTTATGTAATTTCAAAATATTCATTTCTTGGTTTTTGTTTGCATGATAGTTTTGCCATGAAAAAAAAAATAAATAAAAAATAAAATAAAAAAGTATTTATAAAACTAACGAGTGGTACTATCAATAGCTGTTAAGATCTCGATCTAACTTTTAAGATCTTTCGATTTTACGATCACATTAAGCAAAAACGAGTCGATTCTTTGTAGGATCTTAAAAGGCACAGGATCTTAAGTAGGATCTCGATCTTACCGTTGGATTGTAAGATCTGTACCCGATTCGATCCTAATTCCCTTAAGTTAACTAACTAAAAAACTATAAATGAATGCATTTTTTCAATGTAAAACATTAAACGAAGCATATGGATTATTATAAATGTTTTATAAAAGTAAAATTTATAAATTTTAGATTAAAAGATCCATCGTCCTTAATAAATGATTAGATATTTTAGATTTTAAAGCATTAAACTTGCTTTATCATATTATTATAACTTTCAGAAATCTTATTTCTTCATAAATTTATTATACAATCAACTTTGAATACAAATTACTCGACAAATAAGACTTTTAAATGTTTAAATAGGATCTTTCGATCTTGATCCGATCTTACGATTTCGATCTTGCAAAGCAAAAATGATTTATAATAAGATCTCGATCTTAACAGCCTTGGTACTATCTTATATAATCAAGGAGTACGGCACAAAAAAATTTAGTCATGCATGTTTTTCTCTTTAACATTCTTATGTTTAACTTTTGGTGTACAAAGTTTAACACTAGAATATCGAATTTCCTTTTCTATATAAAAGCTAAAGAAGAAAAGTGTTAGGCTGAAATAAGACAAAGACGTGGCATACATTTAGAATGAGCCACATGATCGAGTGCTTTATGATTCTATCGTGGCGTAATTATATGCCAATTTATAAAAGAAATGTTGACTTTGTTAAACTATAAACTAATACACACACGATCCAAACGTTTTGATTTATTATCTAGCCGTCCAATTAATTTGGGGTCCGGTGCAAAATCATAAATAAGGCCTCCATAATTTAAGTCTTTTACTTTTTTTAGTGGTCCAAAGTTTGTCTTTAATTTTTTGTACGTGATCCGGTTCAACTTTGATAATATTTAAAAAAGACACTAAAAATTCAAAAACGTTTATGTATAAAAGTATAAATATTAATCGATTTCTACTAAATTGGGGGCCCTTATAAAAGGGGACTCAGTGCGGTAGCACCACTTGCACATGCTAATCGCCACCACTGTTTATTATTATATCTTTTTTATACTTTAAACATCCGAAAGTTAATATGGCCATGTATCTATAAGAATGTACGTCTAAGAGCACACGGTAAGGTCACCCCGGTTTAAAACTTAACGTATTGCCACGTCAGCGTTACATCAGCCTTTACCTTTTAACCTTAACTCTTGACTTTCCACCGTGGTAACATAACTTACATTTAACTCACCTTAACTTACCTCCACCTCAAGTGATGGTCGCAGGAGGTTGCTGGAGTTCGGCATTGATGTGGTTGTTTCGGTCGCTGAAGCTCGGCAGAGTAAGCCAGTCGAGATCACGACCCAGGTCGTATGTTTGTTGTTGGGAGTGTTTTAATTAAATTAAAGTGTATTTTTGCAGGATATGTTTTTTATAGTATAGGTCATCTTTGTGTTATAAAAAGTCATCTGTAAGCCGCTGGAGAGAGAAAACTGATGTGGCATGTAAAATGAAGATCGCTGGTTTGGGTAGTCTTATGTCCACTGGGTCGAGTAATTTAACAATATTTTATAATGGAGGTGGTATTTATGATCATTGATTAACATATATAACTGGTATGTCTAATTATATGTTTAAACCTATGTGTCAGCCTCCTGTTACTGACAACACTTCTTCAATAACTTATTTTCACATCTGTTTAGGCAAATAATCAGTCACATTTTTAAAACTCTCAATCAATATATATATATATATATATATATATATATATATATATATATATATATATATATATATATATATGAGTTAAAATAAAAAGGCCCTTATAATAAAAAGTGTAGGAAGAATCGTGAGGGCGACATGTGTCACCACTATGCCACATCATATGACACATGTCACCCCCCCCCCCCCCCCCCCCCCCCCCGGAAAAAAAAGAAAAAAAAATTCCCACAAAAAAAATTTTTTTTTTTGGGCAAAAAAAAATATTTTTTTTCCCGCCAAATTTTTTAGTGGATCACAGTTATAAAGTTACTGCATCACAATTATAAAAGTTACTGTATCATAGTTGTAAATTTTAGTGCATTAATATTATAAGTTACTGCAACATAGTTGATGCACTAAACTATTAACTATGATTCAGTAACTTATAATAAAGATGCACCAAAACTTAAAAAAGTATCGTATTTTAATTGTGATACAGTTACATACATATATGATGCAGAAAACTTATGATAATGCAATTTCTTTATAACCATGATGCAGTAACTTTATAACCATGATGCAGTAACATTAAAACCATGAATGCAGTAACCGTGATGCAGTAAAATCATAATTATGATGTAGTAACTTTATAACCAAACGTGATGCAGTAACTTTATAACCGTGATACAGTAAATTTATAACAGTGATGCAGTAAAAAATTTTGGCGGGAAAAAAAAATTTGTTTGCCAAAAAAATTTTTTTTTTTTGGCGGGATTTTTTTTTTTCTTTCGGCGGGGGGGTGGGGGTGGGGGTGGTGTGACACGTGTCATATGATGTGGCATGAGGGTGACACATGTCACTCCCACAATTCTTCCTACACTTTTTATTATAAGGCCTCTTTTTAGAATAACATCACCATATATATATATATATATATATATATATATATATATATATATATATATATATATATATATATATATATATATATAAGCAGGCCATCATCTCTTACCTCTCGACACACACACTAAAACACACACAAAAACCCATCAAAAACCATTTAAATTAGGGAAAAAAAAAAGAAAGAAAGAAAAGAAAAAAATGTTTAACGCCGCGTGAATAGCTTCACCCAGCGTGAATCTTCACGTTAACGCGATCCAGCGCATCAATAACGTGAGTTTAACGCATGTTAAAGATTGTCCACGTAGGACTTAACGCAAAGCTTGCGTTATTGCTGCAAGTGCTCTAAGTAACATACGTTCTCTACTTTTAAATCTCATCTCACGTGACTTAATAGTGATTGTACCATTCAATTAAATATTTAGGGGGTGCTTGGTGGGGGGGTAAAGGGGGTGGGGAATGGGTAAGGAATTGAAAATGGTCCACATCCTTCAAATAATGGTGCTTGGTTATAGAGGGGTAAGGTATTGATTACCCCGTAGTGGGTAATCAACTATTATATAGTAAATTGAGGGTAAGATATTGATTACCCACCTCACTCATTCTTTTACATTCCTTTCCCTTTCCCTTTCCCCACTTTGAACCAAGCGGACCTTTAATTTTACTTTCTCTATCTTTACAAAACCTATTGTCTTCTTCACAATACTTTTTAGTACTCTGTATAATTCGAGCTTCAAAAACAATTCTCATCTTCAGTTATCTTCTTCAATCAGACTATACTTGATGCCCCCATCTATGTGATGCTCTGGGCGGTCGCCCAGCTCGCCCACCCCTAGGGCCGGGCCTGATTTATGGCTAATAATGTTAAGAGCATTGATTAATATGACTAATTAGCATGTCTAATTGTATGACTAAACCATATGTAACATCATTCTGTTGGTGAGAGCAAAAATGACTCACTTTTTCACAAACTAATAAATGAGTGTCACATACATTTAGACACAAAATTAGTCGCACATTTAAGCCACTCAATCATTTTTCTAATCTTAGGGGGGTGGCAACCTTGCCACACATTACCTCCTCTTTTAAATCAAACAACCAATCAAGTTTGTCCAACATATTTTTTGCCTAATCTTGCCTAAACACTACGTAGTATTTTTTAGTGGCAATCTTGCCTAAGTTTTTTCCTAATCAAGCATTAAATAAAACTAAACAACACAATATATATAAACACAAACCCAAACCCTCATCTCTTCAACCAGACTTCATATATAAACACAAACCCTCATCTCTTCACATCAATCTCACTTCACAAACACAAATTTATCACTACCGTTAAACCACCATAACTAACCACCATACCAATGGCTCTCACCAACAAGAAACAATCGTCACTGATCATCACACTAATCACCACACTCATTCTCCTCATCTCGTTATCTTTTAACACCACCGCATCTCCATCACCATCATCATCTCCATCACTCGATATCGAAAACCCGTCAAACCCATCTTTATCTCGCGTCACTTTTGATCACATACCCTTTTTTTTTTTTGGAAAACATCCCCAACGTCCGGATCAATCAATGCAACGTTCAAATTCTTCTTGGAAATGGCTTGTGCCGAATCGGTGAAATGTACCGCAAGGCCTGCCGAATTTTGCTTGCCGAATGGAAGGCAATGGGCATTGCCGATCGGCAAGTGTTGCCGAACCCATTTTGCCGATGGGTTGCCACCCCCCTTAAAGCAAAGCACGAATTTGTACAAATATCGGATAAGACTTGCATAATTGCATATTAATAATATCATGTTTTATCTTTGAAATGTGTCGACTGGATGCTCCAAAACTATTGTCATAAATGAATAGTTTCTCCATATGATTATTGCTACGATAAAGACAACACCTTGACAAAACTAATAAGAACATTTTGAGAAAAAATTTGGATGTTGTTACCGATTATTGGACCTTAAATACATAAACTTTATCCAACTCATACAAAAAATGATCTAAGACTCAAATTTTGTCGAACAATTGTTTTCGAAATGAATTTGCCAAGTGCCAATATTGAGATTGAAAATATCTAAGGACTTTAACCAAATACAAACCTATCATTCCATTAATCATTCCCCATTTCCATTATCTCATACCAAACGCATCCTAAGTTTTAATGTCGTCACAATAGCAATGATTAATAATTTTAGAAAAAATGTACAAGTATTATGAATAGAACTCTCATATAATATTAGTACCACATGTATTTTAGAGGTAAAGAAAATGATTATTTTGTTTTATAGAAAATGATAATCGTGCTTAAATGTGTGCCTAATAGCATGCTTAGACATGAGAAAGCCTGGCCAGACCGAGCTTTTTTTCACCCGGGCCAACACCATTTTAAAAAGCATGGTCCTTTTTTTTAGTTCGGGCCAGGTTTTGGCGACTTTTATCAGGCTCTTTATGCCTTCCAGATCCAGTTTGTCAAACTTTCATAACTTTAGTAGTGGGGTATTGCAGAAGGCGTCAAGAGCTTCAATCTAAAGCATTTTTGCAAAATGTAAGTGCATTATAATCCTTCTCAGTCTGCACCAATATACCTCACCCAACCATTCACATGATAAAAGAGTTCAAGATTCGAATACAAGTGAATCATAACAATTAGATAAAAGCTATCGGTTGGGTTTTGTTTACATCTTGCAGCTAACTACTCATTCTTCTTATGTTAACAAAAAAGAGAGCAATCATAGTATTCAAAACCACAAAACAAAACTTTGAATACCTCTTAGAGTAACCTTAACCAGTACTAATATGAAAATTTGTTTAGAGAATACCCTTTGACAGAGAATGAAACCATTTGGTTGTGAAGAGCGAATAAAAGAGAGATTCACTTGCTCATAGTCGAAGACAAGTAGAAATTCCAAAATATGGAATTCAATGACATGAAAGCAACACGGGCTTGAAGCGGAATCGCCCTGTAACATATAGAATAAAGCTTTAATCAGTTATTAAAGAATCTGATGTAGACTCTAGTATAAATAGAATAAATAAGCGTATCAGTGACTATATTGTAAGATAGATTTAAGCAGTGTTGCTGCTATAAAAGAGTTATCTAATGCTTGGTTGCATAATAGAGAAGAAACAAGGAAAGAAAGATACCAGAAATTAATCACGCTAACAGGAATCCAGAATCTAAATCCTGCAAAAATCGAAGTTGGAATTTAATTGGCATTGGATCAAAACATATGTTAATAATAAGTAGAGTATAAATAGTGCAAAGTGAACTGTTACCAAAAAGTAATGTGCGAAGAGCATCTTTCTGATACTTATTCGGAAGCTCGGACAGCTTCCCTTGCCACAGATTATTCCAAGCAAAAACAACAGCGATGACAGATGGACCAAGTATAATTTGATTCAACACTACCTGCATAACCGTAAACATTGAAAGGAAGTCATCACTCTTGGATTCTTGAAGCTTAATTCGTAGAAAAACAGGGAACATGCTTTTACCTTTATCAGTACGTTCTGTGGTGTTTGTTGTGGCATCAAGCGATCAAGATACTGGTACCAGACATAAGAGCCAGGTCCATACAGAAGGAACCCATATGAAGCCATTCGGAGTGCTCGAAGCCAATTATGATCCAGGAGACTCCACGTGACATTCTAATTACAGTTCAGAAGAGTCCATGAATACTAATTTTACAATAAATACAGTATTCCAAAAAATAATAATAACAATAAAAATAAAAATAAACTTGCACATTTGTAACATGGACATGGTGATACTAAGTTGGTGTTATTTACCTAAATGAACATAGTAAAACAAAGTAATTCATAGCAGTACTTCTTCCGAATCAATACAGCAGGCTATGAGTCTTATTCAAAAAAAATTCCCTTGCTATACTTGGTTCAATTTCATTAAAACTGTAACTTCATCTCATCTTCCAACTTGACAGTGTGCTTTTAGTATAAAACATGTATAGAAAAAGATAACCGAAGTACAATCATAACTCAATGTTTTGGTTATTATACCTCTCTTATAAATTATTTACTATACGTCTATACTCTATACCTATTACTATACCTGATATTTGTCACTAAAAGAGTTATTCATTTGTGTTGACATGATATTAGACCAACAGTTCACTTCAGAAACCAATTTAGATACTGCAAGAGAGGCCTACTTATGTGATATATCTCCTTTATATTCCATATGGTTAAAAACCCACCAAATGGCCTAGTGGTAAGGCACTTGGCTTTCTCACAAGGGGTCAAGGTTCAAACTTCACTAGGTTCACATTTGGGGTGGCCAGGGAAGGTCGGAAGGATAAGAAACGGTCACGGGGATACTCCGGTTAGGCCGGGTACATTGAGTCAAAGACTCACCCTTGAACAGGGAAAACCTCATCCGTTCTATGTATCTATATGGTTAAAAAATAAAAATAGTGAGAAATGAGAGAAGAGCGTTGCTTCAAATGCTTTCTTGGATATATATTTCAGTTTTCAATGCTCTACATCATAAGAATGAATGTTGGACATGTACTGATGTACATGGAATGTTTCAACTACTTCACATAGACAGTGTCATATCTGGAGATTCACTGCACTGAAACAATTCTTAATTAAATTGGGAAGCTTTTTAGTATGACACGATAAAAATGTCACAATAAATGATTGAGAAGCTCACCATCAAATCAAAGTGTATAGCGAAAAGATCGTTAATAAAAGGCATTTGTAGCTTGAACATGTGCCTCTTGTTCTTGTTACTGACTATATCTCTTATTGTAAATTTATGTACACAAAAGAAGCACAATATATGTTAAGGATAAGATGATAAGATTAATAATCAAATGAGAAAGAGTAGACCAAAACTGAGCACTGAAAGTTTCACCAGCGCGAAGCACTACTATTTGTTCTAAATTACACCAAACCCAAGATGTAAGGTTCGTTTTATCGTTCGCTATAGCTATTTGACAATCATATACGTCTTCATGTAGCTACCATGTTATATACAACTGGAGTTCTAATTTACAATTTCCTTGAAGAAGACCCAGAATGATATAATGAGGGAAAAAGCAAACTAGATCATGCTTAAAGGTAATTCATATTAATACAAGTGTCTAAATTACAATGTATTGACTTTGAGGAAAGAAAACCAAAAGGCATGGCTTATGTCTTGGGTGGGACTGTCAGCCAAACTTATGTTTGAAATTCTTATGTAACTTAATTTAGAGTATGAGAAAGTATATCAACCGCGAACTTAGAAATCTATATTTAAAATTCAATTAACGTATTATTGTATTGGATTTTTCATGATCCACTTTTAGCGAGTAGAGTAATATAAGCTAATTTCAGTTACGTCCTGTATTAGACACTATTTACTACTAATTATGTATTTTTTTCATAAACCTTGTAACACATTGCCTGAATTCCTATCTGTTCATGAACCTTATCTAATACATATCTACGTCACGGCTGTCAAAGATTCTTTTGGACAGAATTCATGAAATATTATCTAAAGCTGCAGAGGCTGTAAATAAATATTACTCTACAAACATCCACAAAACAGTCACATGATGTCTAATGCTGAGGCTGTAAATATAGATTATTACAAAAATCACAAAACACAGTCAAATAATGTCTAATGCTGAAAGACATTTTCACATGATTGTATATGACAATTTCAACGATTCCAAATGACACTTCCAACCATCAAAGCAGTATTCTAAAAGACACTTCCAACCATGACCCATAATTCTAAACGACAATCTCAATGACTCCAAATGACACTTCCAACCAACATGAACCTCGCTCAAAACATGATTTTATAGGACACTTCTAACCATGAGTCCGTGCCCCTCAAATCATGATCTAAACGACACTTCCAAGGGCTTTTCCAACCAACATGACCCAAATACCTACAACAACGACCCTCCTAACATATTTTCGACCAAATAAGTCCTAACTTCTTTTTCTGTAAACGGCTAGATTTTCAATTATAAAATTAGCAAGAAGCTAGAAAACACAACGAAAACGAGAAAGCAATATAAAAACACCAAACCTAGAAATATAGCACCTAGATGTACCTTCCCTAGCAAAGACATACCTATAAAACACCTAAAAAAACCACTAGACAAGAAGATGGGTGTGTTTGGCGCGGGGCATTTAGGAGCGGTGAGCGTTGTGATTTTTAATGCTTGTTTAGCGAATTAGCTGTGAGCAGTAGCAGTGAGCTGAGTTGTGAGCTGTTTATCTATTTTTCCTGAATGCTCACTTTTCGACGCTCCATCAAGTAGCATTTATGAGCGTTGAGTATTTAGGAGATGTTTTACACATTATGATTACACCTACAACTGCGTTACCAAACGTTTTTATGGGGGGGAGGGGGGGCGACTGCTACTGCTATTATTGCCAAACACACCTAAAATACACCTCTTAAACGCGCCGAATAAAATAAGTCCTAATATTAGGCAAGGTTCAAATTCAGCTAACAACTATTAATTCATAGTTATGGTAGATGAGTGAATTACCTGACTGGAATCATCATTAGGGAGATGAGTTTGGAGAGCCTTATTGTTGACCCATTTTTCGCGAAGCTGAGCAATTGTGTCACCAGTTAAAGCAAGGGTGGCGGCTGTGGCTGCTTGCTTCATAGGAAATCGTCCACTTGTTTTTCCAACATTAGTATTATTATTGTTATCATTCTGAGATGATTTTCTTCTTCTGTTTTGATGTCCCCCATTTTGATGAGAATCAAATGGAAGCATTCCCCATATTCCACCCAATGACCCCATTCTTCTTCTTAAAACAAACCCAGAAACTGGGTTTACCCAAATGTGAAAAGTAAGAAAGAGGGGTGGCGGGACCAAATGGGATTTTGGTGAGGAAGAAGTGGCGGTTGTTGTTTTGGGGAGTGAGTGATATATAAAGTACGCTGCCAGTTTTTAATGTGAATACACTAATATATCCCTCTCTCTTTACTAATTATCACAATATACTACCACATACTATCGATCATACTATCGATGTTGACTCAAACCCACGATCATTTGGTTGAAGAACTTCTCACACAAGGATACAATTGGGGCACAAGCTCTTTGGTATATATTTGGTTATGTTTTGGTGCCCCTAGGCCACCCTCTTGTGTTCCACTTCTCGTAACCCACTTTGTTTACAATAAAACACATTTTTTTATTAGTTTTTGTTTCTCATTTTTGTCAGTTTAATACATTTTAAATATTAAACTTTATATTTTTGTTTTATACTTTAGTTTTATAGTTTTTAAATATAAAAAAAAATTAAAAATAAATAAATAAATAATTAAAAAATGAAAAAATCAGGGGAAGTATCATTTGTAAAAAAAACTACATATAACATATCCCTTCTATATTTAATTAGGAGGTGTTTGGCTTATAAATGAGACTTAAATTGGATTTGGAATTGAGAAAGTTTTGTGGAAAAAAATGAGAGTAAATATATAAAAATATATTTTATTTTTAATTACTATTAAATATAAACTTAATATGTGTACAACCAAAAAGAGTGAAAGAGAATGTTAGAAAAAAATGGCAAAATTTGTAGACGAGAATGATGCACAAAGAGAGGCTTGTCAAAATACCTTGAATTATTTGCTAAAACCTGCCGTATTAATATGGAACGAGATCTTGATCCAATTCTTTAATATTATTGCAAAATATGTTTACCAACTACATTTTGAGTTATTATTTCATTCTATCATCTCAAAAACCATGTAACAAACAACACCTTAACTACTAAGGGTGGGTGGTTTGTAGAAATGAAAATGAAAGTAACAAAAGGGAAAGGAATTCAAGAAACCTTTCTGTTAGAATTTAAGTATCATAACAATTACATAATTAAACATATAAACATCAATAACGCGCAACGGAAGCATACAGATCAAATACTCATAATTAATTAACTGAAAACATAAATATGAACGTACCGTGGTGATTCTAGCTCGAACAAGAATCAAAAGCAATTGTCTTGAACAATTTGAAGAACCCTAATTAGGGTTTATATAGATCAATGATTAACCCCTTACCGTTTTGTTAATCGATCCCTTGATAACAATAATAATGTGTTGTTACCTCGTTCTTGTACACAAGAATTAAACCGTATCAAGTTTATGCTAGTAAAAACACAAGTAATGATTTTTGATAAAACAAAAATCGATCCTACACACCCTAGGGGTTGTACGATCAGATGTAGGCAAAAGAGGAGAAGAAAAAACACTTAGGGTTTAGTGTGTGTACAAAAGTTAGCCAAACAATGAACCCTTGTGTTTGTATATATAGTCATGCAAACTTGGTGTCCAAGTTTGAGTAGGAATGGGTTTCCACCCATGGGTCGACCGGCCTAAAGGCCCAAGGAGTCCTTCCGGATCCTTCTCGGCTATATTTTCCATTCTAGTCCTTTAACTTAACATTTAATGATAGTTAGTCCATACCGTTAACAACTAACGATCATTAGTCCTTTTCTCGTGTCCAAATAATAAATATATATACATAACATTTAATATACATTAATTATTCATTGCTTGATACTCATTCGTAACGTGTGCAATCCCGAGGTCTCGAGTTCGATTCTAGACATTTAACTTATTAATATTTATCCAATATTCAAACAGCTCCCACTTGGATATATATTAATAGTAAAATGACATTGGTAAGCGTCTAGCAACACGCCAATGCCCCTAGATCAACTCAAGGAAGGTTTCCTGGAAAAACCTATAATGATTCATCATTATTATTATCATCCTTTTGTTTCTAATACCATGTTAATAAAGATATGGATCTTAGTCATTCTTTAATTAACAATTCTGTTTTTCGTTGTTTATGATTGAGCAAGATTACCAGAACATCTGAACGTATTCCAGATAGACTTTGGGCGTGCGCACGCAAACATCTTGTCAATCCTACGAGGGGCCCACCAGTATTAAACTTCAAAACAAATTTGAAAGAACAAATTCTTTCTTGACTACAAGAATAACCCATGGACTTTGCAACACTTCTGAAAACAATCCTTATAACTCCCTCTTACGGTGAGCGGTAGATTGCTTCACAAAAATACACTACATCCATGACACTTATCTGGTATCTCAAGTCTGAGGATAACAAATTCATGATTTACTTACTGACATGATCCATAAAGTAAAATCATATAGTTGGGATAAGTCCTATATTCAATTCATTGAATATCATGTGAAATTGGTATGACAACGTATCAATATACTTTCAAGTATATTCTAAACAATACTCAGATTTGTCTTAGTTTAATGATATTCCCATAGAATAACATAAGTTATTTACGGATTTAAACATGCAAATATAGGACACAATTCATTATTAATGAAAACAAACGTACTAAGTACTTTAATTCATTATAAATAATAATTGTTTGATGTCCTTTATCCAAATACTAAATAGATCAATGCATGTTAATTATAGTTAATGAATTTTGTCTCAAGTACTGACTTGTTGACAATTATGCCTCAAGTAATGACAAACATACTTGTTGACAAGGCATTATTCAACTAACTTTTGATCTTTCATAATTTTGAGAATACTTATTTCAATAATTTAATTAGCAAAATTCTTGTATGTGTATATCCAACTATCTTGAAATAGTTACACATACCATTCATAAATGGTGTGATATCCTCAATCACCAATTTATGACAATCAAACTTTCAAACATTTTAAAGTTTTAAAGTATTCTAATTCTTTAATGTATAATGCAACTATGCTCTTAGTTGAGCACAACTAGTTCTCATGGCTATAAATAAGGATGAAATCCTTTCATGACTAGTTATTGAATGTCGCCTCAATTTAAACCATCATCATTGTATACAAATCAACAATATGCTCTTTTAAATTCCGTAAACTTAATATCCATTGTGTAATATTTTAAGGAGCTATTTCAGGTTTGAGGATCATTATTCTAAGTTCAAACATATTTCATTAGAATATCTATTACACAAGATATCAAATATTGTTAAATCATTATGCTCATGATACAACAATAACATGATGCACATGAAAAATCTTTCAGTCATACTTAGATTTTATTCATGTTCTATCTTTACAAATATGTATATCCATTTACTAAATTATATATCATATTCTATTAGAATTTATTTACCGCACATGTTTATTAAATAATAAACTTTAGTTCCAATGTTGTATGTTTTATTTTCTAAACCTTTTAAAGTAAAGTTTCATTCCAAACTAAGTCTAACCTTTTACTTATATGGAATGTTACTTCTCATATGTTATACAACATATATGATTAAATAAAACATAATACTCCCACTAACTTTCAGGAATACTTAGAAATGATCTTATTTTAACTATAAATCAAAATATTGATTTAATAATTAAACATAAGAATAATCTCCTAGATGCATGCATTTTATCCATTTATGGATTATTGCACTTTGTACACTTCCAAAGATTTATTTGAATTTATAAACTCATTTTGATTACTTATCGTCCTCGCTCAAGTAATCATTCAAGAAAGAGTTTTGATATTCATTAGCAAATTTCATATTCATATAAATATGACAATTACCATCTTTGTATCTTTAATGTGCTTAGGAAAGAGTATTTAATCATAGTTAATTGCTTAATTAACTATGATTAATAATCTTGTCATAAGACATGCATTAAGATATGTGTACAATTTTGTTCATATGATTATAACACAAAGATTTAAACCACTAGGGTTACATAATCTTTGAATAAACTCATCTTCATTCTCTAACTATTAAGAATTAAGATAAACCAAATTTTCTAAATTTGGTTATCTTTATGAACAGCATCTATCACATCCATAATATGAGTAATTTACCCAATTCATTATTTTGGTAATACATCATATAATCGTCAGTATATTCATTAAATATATGAGATATCCAAGTGGATCTATGAATGATAATTCCATCATCTTTGAAGTTTATCATTTACATGTTAAGCCTCATCATGATTTTTACTAGTGTGTTTTTAGAAGATTATGTATCTGGTCATCCTATATTTTCAAGATAAAATACTCTCACTTGCCTTTAGTATTATATAAAATATAAATACTTAGCAATTAAAGTGACAATACAATATTCTCTTTATCGGATATTTCAAATACATATTGACAGTTCCTGACATTCTTTTGTTAATGACCTACACATAAGTAGTTTAACAAATTCAGGACTTCAATTTAAGACTTAATGTGATTAATCACATTTCATAATTTAATAGTGTCTTATTAATCTTCTAGGAGTCTAATCGAGTATATACTATCCATACTCAATTTTCTAACCTTGAAAACTTTAGGAAGAAAAGAAGTCATAGTTATCTTCAATCAAACAATCTAACAAGAGTTTGATTTCCCTAACTGAACATACCATAAAAATGAGGTATTTCATTAGAGTTAATATTGTAAGGCAATCTAACAATATATAAGATAACCATAATCCTTTTGGTATACCTATTTACCAACTAAGTCAACTTAATGGTATAATAGTATTTTCAAACCAATTGCATGCTTTATATAACACAAGTACTTTTGACCAAGTCACTTCATGTTCATGTCTTATCAAAACATGAACGTGTTATAATCCCATTATACGTTATAAATCATTGATCAACTCAATGACTTCTTGTATATGTCTTAATTAAAAGACCATAACAAGCTAACATCTTATTTTATTATAAGTCTTGTAATACTTAAAAGACTTCATGTTTATAACTATACAATAAAGTATAAACATGTATAATTAAAGTAATCATGAACACCATCATTCGGTTTCAATAATATTTTCAAGTTAACACACTACTTCATTTATTTATGTCATTCTAAGAATACATAATTATTGAAGTAGTATTATATTACCTAATGCATTTATGTCATTCCAATAATACATAAATATTAAAGCTGAAATAGTATTGTTATTGACACATGTTCTAATAGATGTCTAATTTAGAAACAGTAAATTATCCATGTTGGTCTCACGCATACATGGAAATTCACCTTGTTGTTAATATTTAGCCTGCGTCTCACGTTTACTAAATTTCAACACAAAGTGTTTCTTAGATTAAATGTATATTAATCATATTAGAACTATATTCTCTTACTTTGCAGTTAAGAGAATCCGTTAAATCATATTCTTATGTGTTGTACCTTGCACACAATGTAGATTTCTCCCACTTGTGCATGGAACAACATCATGTACCACATAAACAACATGCACGCGTTTGTTAATGTGTAACAATATGATTTGTGTCATTAGCATAACTAGTAGATATAGAGTTACTCAATCAATCAAGGAAACGCTCATCACTATCCTTGAAAATATTAGTATCTATATTTGGAAAGTAATTATCTTGAGATATAATCAAAGATAATCTGAGTTACAATAAGTCTTATAACTCCCACTGAATTAGAGAACATTACAATAATCCCTTATTCAGCCATTAGAACATAATACTCCCACTGAATTTGACAACATTATAAATGTTTCAATAATCAGTGAAAGGAAATAGTGTACTATTTACTTTCCTACATCTTTTAAGAAAACTCATTCCAACAATTATTTATAGGTTCTAAAAGAATGTATTCTACTACGTAAATGTGATTCATCACATTCCAAACTATTAACTTGAAAAAAAACTGGGCATGCAATTTCTTTCTCTACCATTCCAACAATTGTATGTTGTATCTTTAAATGGTCAAATCAAAACAACTAGATAAATAATCTAATTTGTCTTTTACCATTTTGCAGTAACAGGTCTAGGTTCTAATTAAATAACTCATAAAGTGCAAATCATCTTACTATTAAATTTGCTATGAGTTATGTATTTAGAATTTTGACAATTCTAATTTTCCTATTACACACTTCTCATTCATGAAAAGGAATAGGATTAAGTCTGACACTTCTCCTTATGGAAAGAAGACTAGGTTTGTTCTTTTAGTAAAATTGACTCTAACCAAAAACCCATATGGGTGTAGATCAATTACTTGATAAAAGAATAACTTACGTTTACGGTTTTTAATGTTGCATTAATACATTTAAAAGAATTTACAAAATTCAATTTTAGTATTTTCGATAATTAATTTTCAAGAAAACATAATACCCCAGGATATTATTCATATAACCAACATATTTTCTTGAAAATCTAGGATCCAACTTTACATAAATTCCACAACATCAGTTGATCCGCTAGTGTCAAAATATAAAAGATGGTAATCTGTCGAACAATAATTGGCAAACAATTTTCCAATTCCTAGATCATTATGGGAATTACATCAAATTGATTCATCAATTTGCCATGTAAGCATGTTTCATCCCATCTCATGCCTTAAGTTCTAGGTCTCACGCATCAACTTAATTAAGTCGTCTAACTTAGAAACTGCAAATTCTCCATGTGTGGTCTCAAGCACACTCGGAAATTTAACTTGTAATTAAAATTTAGCCTGCGTCTCACGTTTACTAAATAATAACTTCAAGTGTTTCTTATAGTTAGATGGCATGTAACTTAAATTTTAGGGTATTCAATTTTGATGTGTCAATCAAAATATGTATAAAGATGCATGCAATCATCTTTATAGCATAAGTTTTCAAAACCCTTTTATAACCAATTCTTAAGATTAATACAAAAAATTTTACTTGAGGTAAAATACCTTAAGATAACTTTGTACAATAATGACTTTAAAAGAAAATCGTTTAAGACGTATTCGTAAGTGTGATAACCAAGGCAGACTCTAAGGCTCTTTCCAAGCCTTCTTACCAGGCTATGAATTTGTCTTAAACGAGTTACTTTTAAAAGCATGTGTACAAAACATCAATCAAGCCAAAGTTTTTGGATTAAATCTTAAAACATGTAACAAAGTATGAATCTTGCTAGTCTCGCCTTGGAGCGAATTACCGTGCGAAGCGAACCATTGTTGGCACATAAGACACCGTAAGATTCAATCTTTATTACTTAAAGTTTCACCATTATTAGTCCAATTTATTTTCTTTGTAAAAATTACCCTTTTATTGCTTACAATCATGTCCAACAAAATAAAACAATAAAACAAGTAATCAAAGACAAATCAAAACAACTAATAAACATAACACTTATAAGGTGAAACAATTGGTCACATGCAATCTTGATTAGAAAAGATCCTAATAAAATCAATTCTATGTTTCAATATGCATATAATTAACTAGGGCCTTCACCTCTTAATGGAAGTGAGCCACATACATTGACGAATCAATTGCGTAGGCCAAAGTCAATCACATACCACATAGCACATAAATTGATTTTAATAACTATGGGGACTTCCCCAATTTAGATCTATTTAAAACATGTGACATATCTAAACAATTAAAACAATTATTAACCGATGACTAACATGCATGTTTCGTCATGGATTAAAGCATAACAATTACCAATAAGCCACAAGATACGCTCGTAATCCATGTCACATAACAATTATTCATGATTAAACCACATAAAAAAATATATATTTGCATGCAACCTAGGGTTTCTATAATTTTTACAAAACTTAATTTTTTTTACATATGAACAGTACCGAATGAACAGTGTTAGGTGAACAGTGTTCTCGGATGAACAATATTTTCGGATGAACAGTGTTCTCGGATGAACAGTGTTCGTGAACAGTGCATGCACAGTAAAAAATTATTTTTAGGGTTTCAAAAATTAACACCAAGAAACCTTTAAGCATGCAATAATAATCAAAGATTTCAAAATTTTTATGTGTTTCAGTAATTAATTATACAGTATTAACCGCTCTTGATGCCACTGTTAGAATTTAAGTATCATAACAATTACATAATTAAACATATAAACATCAATAACGCGCAACGGAAGCATAAAGATCAAATACTCATAATTAATTAACTGAAAACATAAATATGAATGTACCGTGGTGATTCTAGCCCGAACAAGAATCAAAAGCAATTGTCTTGAACAATTTGAAGAACCCTAATTAGGGTTTATATAGATCAATGATTAACCCCTTACCGTTTTGTTAATCGATCCCTTGATAACAACAATAATGTGTTGTTACCTCGTTCTTGTACACACGAATTAAACCGTATCAAGTTTATGCTAGTAAAAACACAAGTAATGATTTTTGATAAAACAAAAATCGATCCTACACACCCTAGGGGTTGTACGACCGGATGTAGGCAAAAGAGGAGAAGAAAAAACACTTAGGGTTTAGTGTGTATGTACAAAAGTTAGCCAAACAATGAACCCTTGTGTTTGTATATATAGCCATGCAAACTTGGTGTCCAAGTTTGAGTAGGAATGGGTTTCCACCCATGGGTCGACCGGCCTAAAGGCCCAAGGAGTCCTTCCGGATCCTTATCGGCTATATTTTCCATTCTAGTCCTTTAACTTAACATTTAATGATAGTTAGTCCATACCGTTAACAACTAACGATCATTAGTCCTTTTCTTGTGTCCAAATAATAAATATATATACATAACATTTAATATACATTAATTATTCATTGCTTGATACTAATTCGTAACGTGTGCAATCCCGAGGTCTCGAGTTCGATTCTAGACATTTAACTTATTAATATTTATCCAATATTCAAACACCTTCAACATGGGTTTACACTTTATACGAATCAACATGAATCCTGGCCGGATGGCCTAGTATAGTTCTATATTTCAAAATTTTAGATGGTCTTATTTTTTTTCTTTGTCTTCTTGTTTTAAAATAATGGTGATAACTGGATCTACTCAAACTTACAGATACCAACCAAATATTTGTTTTCAATTAATAACACATTTTCATTCCACTTCATTGTTAAATTCATTTTCATTGTGATTCTTACAAGTAAACATTTGCCCTAAACAAAATGATACCTAAAACTGACTACTATTTGTATAGGGTGTTATTATTGCTACCCTTAGCCCTTATTGTCTTAACCTAACCCTATTGGTTAGTAAGATACTCCGTAAGACATTTTTTTTTCATCTTATGTTTTGTACTTTTTTGTCATTTTATTACTTTTGTCATGTCAAAATTTATAGTTTTCTCCTAATAATACACTTTAAAACAACTTTATCAGATTCGTATAATCTAATCTAAATACTTATTTTATAATATTTGTCTTTTAATAATTTTGTCTTATTAAACTTTATAACATTATCCAACGGAGATCGGGGATCCCTACGGGAATTCGGGGATTTTCGGTCCTTATAAATTAAGCATAAAAAATTACATAACTAATAAAAAAATATAAAGAATTAGCCTATAAAATGTCTTAAAAACGTACATTGTACATAGTTGTATTAATTAAAATGTCATTCAAAATTAAAACATCACATATAATATAAAAATAGAGTGCATCGAATGAGTGTACTCAGACAAAATATTAGCTGGATAATACGTAGTTAGTGCTTAACCTTTTAAAATATTTGATGATTTTGATCCATTAAATGTCACATGTACTTACAAATATACTTCAAGTATAATACTAGTTAATACTCACTAACATATACATATACACGTACATTTGGTATTATTGTACAGATAGTTTATACATATTGTACATTAAAAAGTTCGGGGGTCAGGGATTTATGTTATCCCCATCGCCGCCTCATACCCGATTTCATAATTTGGGGATTCCCATCCCCATCCCCAGTCAACTCGAGGATTTCCCAGTCAAATCGGGTTTGGGGGTCGGGTCCCCGTCAGGTACAGGGTTTATTTGCCATCCATATCTAAAACATGTTTAAAACTAAAAATATTTATGTGCAAACAACAACAGGCTTTCACAACTTACCTTCACGAAAATGCCGAAGGGTTAAACCGTTGTACACTAAACAGAACAAGCAAGCAGAAATAAGAAACGAGTATACCAAATGAAATGGAGGAAATGAAAATACGTGATATTTTCATTAAAGGATTAAATGGTATTGCCCGGAAATTAATATTTATCAAAGGATGAATATTAAGGGGTAATTAATGACAAGAAGCATGACAAACAACCCCTAAGGGTTTTTTTTATGCTTGTTTGACTAAAACCCAAGAGAATGGAGAGTTTGTTTCCTAAAAAACTCCAATATTTGTCCTATATGTATTCTAGATCCTTCCTAAGTGCCCTATAAATACAAAAGGACTTTGAGCGATCCTTCTAACTCACACATTAACCCTAAAATTCTCCCCTCTCCTCCTCCCCATATACTATCGGCGATCAAAGGGTTTCTAAACCCTTCAACCATCGCTAATATCCCTAACTTGCTTAGGGTCAAGCCTTGGTTCAACTTGTGCAGTATCAGTGGATACTTGAAGCAACCCAAAGTTAGGTTTCCTCTCGAAAACCCTAACTCTGGTTGATCCAACAAGAAGAAGGCAAACTCGCGCAGGAGACTGATCTAGAAGCTTACGCAAGTAGGATAACAAGTAAGTCTTCTATAAACACCCTTTATACATGTTTATGGTTAGGTTATATCCATGATTAGGTTACGATCTTGCTGATAAGGTTTTTTTTGTTGCATGGCCATGTTATATGTTTTATGCCGTTGGCATGTTTTATTTGCCATGCTGGTGACATCAAAACCCTACATAAACAACATTATACATTATGCAATAAAAACTTGTAATTTGGAGACATATACAAACATTCCACTTTCATTGAGTGTATACGCATTTCCCCCTTAGTAAAAGATCAAAACCCCACTCTAATGGTTTGAACACATTTGGGTTTAATAAATTATCACTATAATGTATTGGTGGTCATCCACATGGTTTATAAAACATGCACATCAGAAAATAAACAAGTACAAAACCGAGTCAACCAAAACCCTAATATCAAGATCTCATACTCAAATATGTAAACTAAACTTAGACAAATAGAAATGGCGTTTAAAGAATTACTTATTTGCTTATGATATCCTTGAGCTAGAAATTTTCTAGTTGCACGTAATCACCTTCTTGAGTCTTCTTAATGCGTTGGTCAATCGAATAAGGTTTAGAGGTGTGAATAACTTGTGTTGGTTGCGTTAAGTATCTACTAAAACGTGCTTCTCATCCATCTCATGTTTATCAATTTGGAATGCCCTCAAACCGAGTCGAAGCTGCACACAATGTTTTAAAGGCAATATCATGTTTTTTGCCCTCTCCCCCACCCATAGTTTGTAGATTTTAAAAGGGTGTTTGGAATAAAACTCGTTTTTATAGAAACAATATTTTAATGCATTCTCAAAGTGGAATATATTGGTGGTCACCCACATGGTTTATAAAACATGCACATCAGAAAATAAACAAGTACAAAACCAAGTCAACCAAAACCCTAATATCAAGATCTCATACTCAAATATGTAAACTAAACTTAGACAAATAGAAATGGCGTTTAAAGAATTACTTATTTGCTTATGATATCCTTGAGCTAGAAATTTTCTAGTTGCACGTAATCACCTTCTTGAGTCTTCTTAATGCGTTGGTCAATCGAACAAGGTTTAGAGGTGTGAATAACTTGTGTTGGTTGCGTTAAGTATCTACTAAAACGTGCTTCTCATCCATCTCATGTTTATCAATTTGGAATGCCCTCAAACCGAGTCGAAGCTGCACACAATGTTTTAAAGGCAATATCATGTTTTTTGCCCTCTCCCCCACCCATAGTTTGTAGATTTTAAAAGGGTGTTTGGAATAAAACTCGTTTTTATAGAAACGATATTTTAATGCATTCTCAAAGTGGAATATATTTTTAGACATCATATTTATGTTAATGAAGTATGATTTGAGATTTTGAAGCTTATATGAGTATCAAATAGGTTCAGATTTTCGAAAGTGAAAAAGTGCAGAAAAATGGATTTTGAGACGCCTATGGTGTAGAGACCATTTAGTCTCTACGATGTATCAGGTATGACTTTTAATTTTATTTCTGACCGTTTCATTTTGCATACACCATCAAATTTCTTTTGCACTTTGATTGATTTATCTTTCACACATTTAATCTCTAATTCTTGGCTAATCTTTTGCATAATCCATATTTCATTTAGTGTGAAATGATATTTATCATTTTTTTAATGTATAAATCATTTTATACAAGCTATACAACACATATCTAACATGAGAAAAGTTCAATGTATAACCCAAATTAGTTAAAGACCCAATGAGCCAATCGTGGTCATTCATTTTTTCATTAAAAAAAAAATCATCAATTTTTTAAAACTTAAATATCTTACAAACCTATTAATCGTTACGTGAAAAAAATTATACCATCATGACGAGAATTAAATCATCTTACTATATATAGACACTTCTATATACTTTCAACGAACTCTTTTTTTAGTCTGAAAAAATCAAATGTGATTTGTTATTTTAAAATCACATGTGATTTGTGAAATGACACGTGATTCATAACATACAAATCACATGTGATTTTTCAGACACAAATTTTAACACTAAAATAAAAGTCGAAAACAAAATTAGTCGAAACTATATTGAAGTGCCGACTACTAATAAAAGATAAAAAAAAAAATCATCGCGATTGTGTATTTTTTTGTCACTTAACGATTTACTATTTGCAAGATGTTTTATTTAAAAAAAAAAAAATAGAAATTGATTCTTCTTAGGGCCCGTTTGGTTTGTAGATGAGTTTAGGATTTAGATTTGGATTTGAATTTAAATTTGGATTTGTATTTAATATAGGTTTTGAATTTATTGAGGTAAAAGAAAAATATAATAAAATAATATATTATATATGTTATAAATTAATATTATTATTGTAAAATCAAAAATAAAATAGAATACGTGTGATTTATACAAAAGTTGGGCCCACTTAAAATGAATATATATCAAAAGATGGCACACTTGCTAGGATTAACATATGCCTAAATATATAGGACTCAACCCCGTTTATGGGCCTGATAAAAACATACCAACCATTATTTTTTTCCATCATCCCCAAATCCTAACCCAACTCCCCCAAACCAAACGGGCTCTTAATTTTGATGAAAAAAATGAATACACATAATTGGCTCATTGAGTTTATAAAGAATATGGGGTTTATACTAAACTAAGGGCCCGTTTGGTATGGGGTGTTTTATGGGTTTGGACTCAAAGTAGGCTCAAAACCTATGTTTCGTAAGAATTGTGGGATTAAAATAGGGATCAAACCCTCCAACTCTACCATACACTTAAGTCACCCCACTACCCTACTTTTCTACACTTTCATTCTTTTTGTGGGTCCATCTCACTTATTTCTCTCTATCTCTCTCTTCATTTTTTTTTCTTGTTATAAAATTATATATATTGTTTAAAATTTTCTCTCTACTCATTTAATTTATACTTATATTAAATTCAAATCAAAATCAAAATTCAAATCATAATCCTAGTCCTAATTATAATCCTAAACCCATCTACAAACCAAACGGACCCTAAACTTTAGGAGGCATTTGGTAAGGGTTTTGGAGTGAGGGGATTAAGGCTAAAAGTAAAAAATAGTGTTTGTTTTATATTGATGAGTTTTAAAAGTAGCAATCACACCCATACTTATAAGGCATCCCAACTTTACATTATTGCATCATTTTTTTTTTCCATTTTGTCTTCTTTTAATAAACTAATACATTTTTTTGTCTTCATATGAAAATATAATTAATTTAATACCATATTATTCTAATATAATAAAGTAATTTATTTAATTTATAAAATATTTTTTATATCCTACATCAAATTCAAATTCAAATTTTAAACCAAATTTAAATTCAAATTCAAATCTTAAATTTATCTATAAACCAAACGGGTCCTTATATAACATTGCATTATATACAAGAGTTGCGATCCCTTAAAAAGGAATCAAAATTAAAAAGGCTAAAAAGGTTTTTAACCACTAAGCTAGTGACATGTGTCATCCACCCACTCCCTCTCTTTTTTCTTTAATATTTTTGGTTAGAGGGCATTTTAGTCATTTGACCCATTTTTTTTAATTCCACCTTAAATTTCAAATGCAAATAACTTTCAAACGACAAACTTTTAGAAAAAACCGATTTCATCATAATTTTTAAAATTTAATCCTCTTTAATTTGGTATAAAATTTTTTAATTTTTTCGAAATTTTTTTTTGACATATTAATTGGGTCATGATTTTCTTAAAATTTTTAGCATTTTCGGCTCTAATTTTGTCTAGTTTAAAGGCCGAATTTTGCAAAACTTAAAACACGAAAGTTGTAGCTTCTTGGCCATTCTTTACCCAGAAATTTGAATCACTCAAATCCAACATGATATGAGTGAGATATCGTATGTTAAAGATGACATTTTACTCATATTTGTTGCACACAACGTGTTTGATGAAATGTTTAGCTTAGATTTTTAGTCTTAAAATCGAGTTAAATGCACTAAGTTTTGTACAACAATGCACCTTTAGTTATTTTATTAATGTAAGATTCAAAAAGTTTTGTTTTTTCTTGTTTTTTTGTTGTTTTTTATTAACTGATGAACCATATTAACTGATGAATCTTCATAACTGATTTTTAAAAAAGACATTTTGTTCATCAGTTACTTTGGTTGAACTATATTAACTGATGAACCTTGTTAACTGATTTTTAAAAAAGACATATCGCGCGTTAAAAGCCTTATTAACTGATGAACCTTATTAACTGATGAACTTATTAAATCAGTTAATAAGGTTCATCAGCCTTATTAACTGGTTGAACTATATTAACTGATGGACTTATTAACTGATGAACTTATTAAATCAGTTAATAAGGTTCATCAGTTAAAGTGCCTTATTAACTGATGAACTTATTAAATCAGTTTATAAGGTTCATCAGCCTTATTAACTGGTTGAACTATATTAACTGATAAACTTATTAACTGATGAACTTATTAAATCAGTTAATAAGGTTCATCAGTTAAAAAAAAAAAAAAAAAAAAAAAAAAACTTTTTGAATCTTACATTTATAAAATGACTAAAGGTGCATTGTTGTACAAAAATTAGAGAATTTAACACGATTTTAAGACTAAAAATCTAAGCTAAACATTTCATTAAACATGTTGTGTGCAACAAATATGAGTAAAACGTCATCTTTAACATACGATATCTCACTCATATCGTATTGGATTGGAGTGATTCAAATTTCTGGGTAAAGAATGGCCAAGAAGCTACGACTTTCATGTTTTAAATTTTTCACGATTCGGCATTTATGATGGTACAAAATAAGGTCGAAAATGCCCAAAAAATCAAAAAAATTAACACCCATTTCGTATGTAAAAAAAAAGTTTCGAAATTTTTAACAAAATTTATACCAAATTAAAGAGGATTAAATTTTAAAAATTATGGTGAAATCGGTTTTTTCTAATAGTTTGTCGTTTAAGAGATATGTGCATTTGAAATTTGAGGTGGAAAAAGAAAAAACGAGTAATTTTACTATTTTGCCCCTATCCAGATTTATTAAATAAAATAAATGGGGGACACGTGACAGCACCAAATTTCTTTTTAAGCTTTGCAATATTTGGATACTTTGCAAGAATCCTGCATCTTATATACAATGATGAATATATCACAAAAATGGGTTATATTATTAGTATGTCCACAACCCCCTTTTGACCAACTGTTTATAACACAACATTATTTTTATTATTTTTTGTTTTGTATTTATTTGTCGATTTAATATTTTTACTTGTTCAATTTTATATTTTTTGTGCCGTACTTTCTGTTTGATTGTTTTATAACATAAGCAAAATTTTAAAAAATATATATATAAATAAAAAATGGTATCACTAATAAAATTGAATGTTCTTGATAACCTATCCCCACAAAAATATGTAAGGATATCACCTCCTATATTTAATCCGTGTCTTGTTGAGATGTAAGAATTTATTAACTAATAAATAAATGAATGTCGACCATCAACAAACGGTTTACAATAAAAAACACACAAATATTTAATGAAACGAAAAAATAGCAAAATTTAAATAAAAGAACCAATCCTAAACCAACTCAGAAAGTGGAAGAAACGAGGAAAAACCAATACCAATCACAAAACAGCACACGACTCTAGTCATAATAACTAGATCATGTCTCGACAGTTTTTACTTCAAACACATCTTCTCTCTCACACACACTAGACACACATTATTAAAAACATAGATATCCACACAAAACAAAACACCTATATATTCATGTTCTGTTCTTTTTTGATCTTCACAAAAACACAAATTCACATTTTTCTGTTTCTGGGTTTTACTAATCTTCATAAACCCTAAACTGGGTATCTTTTAGTTTTTGCTCATTTGTACAGATTGGAATTCTTTTGATCATCTCCATTGTCCAAGATCTTGGTTTAAGTTTTTAGCATATTTTGGTTTTATACCTTTTTTTTTGGATTATATATGATGAGGGGTAAAGGTGCAAATGATGAATTTGTGTTTAAAGATTCATCAATTAGTTTAATGAGGTTATTATGTTTTTTGATACTTTTAGTGACTGGTATCATAATTGGTTTGACTTGTAGTCCACATGTAGATAGATACTTTTATTTCACTTCACCTCCTGATAATTTTTATGTGAATTATGTGTCTGCTGCTCCTGCTCCTAGTTATAGTGCTAGCATTGCGAAACCGGTTAGTTTTGATCATAATTGTAGTAGTGGGATGACTAGTTGTGAGAAAGAGGATTGTTTGAGTATGGAGGGGTTTAAAATGCCTAAGAATTTGACTCATAAGATGACGGATAACGAGTTGTTTTGGAGAGCTTCCTTAGTGCCTAATAAGGCTGAGTATCCGTTTGAAAGAGTGCCTAAGGTTGCTTATATGTTTATGACAAGAGGGCCTCTTCCGTTTTTGAAGTTGTGGGAACGGTTTTTTAATGGGCAGGATGTGAATAAGTATTCGATTTATGTGCATACGAATCCTGGCGTTCGTTTGAATTTTTCCAATTCTTCGGTTTTCTACAATCGGCTGATTCCTAGCCAGGTATGGATCTGTTCTTGTTTTTGGATTATGGTTTATGTTTCATTGCATATAACGTTAATTGTAGTACTAATGTGTATGTTCCAGTGTATGCAAAATGCTTATTTGATTATAGCAATTTTGTTTAGGTTATGTACTCCAATTAATTTACATGGTTTCGTGGAACATGATCCTGAAAAGCAGGGGTGCATTTGATCCTTGTTGGATACCTGTTTTGAGTGTTTTAGAGTACAATTGACTAATTGTTTTGGTTTTTATAAAAGTGTTAGATATTATTGTAAACATAGTAATGGGCAAGTACTTTTAGCTTGAAAAAGGGTAAAAAAGAGAAGGATTACATGTTTTATGAAAAAGAATTGGCAGAGTCGTGAGACGGATGCAATGACACATTTGGTCGTCTTCTTTGATTAACTGATTTCCTAGAGGTGGCAAGATGTGCTATTCGGATGGGTTATCCAATTGGTCGAATTGTAATGGGTCTATTTTGTATGGGTCAGATTTGGTCGGGTTCACCAGTAGCCATTTTTTAAATGTTCTTTAAAATCAAACTGTTTAAATCTTTGAATAAAACGGTTAAAGAGGTTTTATGTGTGAAAATAGACGTTCTAGCTTCAACCCATTTGATCAGTGCACGCCTTAACGACCAAGGGTCTCCTCTAGTATTGGCTGTTTATTGTTAGTTCTTCCTTTTCTTATACGTGTTTCTTTATTTCTTTCTTTTGCGGTTTTAGGATGTGAGATGGGGAACAGTCACACTTGTTGATGCTGAGAGGCGACTTTTGGGCAATGCTTTGCTCGACTTTTCTAATGAGCGATTCGTTCTCTTATCTGAAAGTTGCATCCCAATATACAACTTCCCAATAATCTATAATTATTTGATTGGTTCAACGCAAAGCTTCCTCGACTCCTATGATGACCCCTCTCGTTATGGTCGGGGCCGCTACAGTCGACACATGAAACCTGATATCAAGCTTCGTGATTGGAGAAAAGGATCCCAATGGTTCGAGATTCAACGAACTCTTGCAATCAAAATAGTCTCCGATACAAGGTACTCTAAGACACGGTGTCATTACCCAATAAAAATGTAGAAGTGGCACAATGGGTGGGTTGGATGGGTTGGGTAACCAGTTAGGGTCGAAACAGGTAATACACTGTACGTGTCAAAGTATTTGAGTTTTGACTAAGCCATAATACTTTCTGTCCAATTTCTTATAATTTTTTTTTAAAGTGTGTCAAGTAAAAAAGAAAAGAAAAAAAATTTAGGTTTTCCTTGTTGAGGTTACCCGGGGAGGACAAGTCTTTGAATTAGACGTACGCCGCCTAATCCTGGTATCCCTATGACCATTTCCAACCCTTTCCTTGACGACCCCCATATCTTACCACTATAGAGTATTCGGTGGTGGTTATTTAGTGTGTCAAGCATGATTTGATAAAGTATATTATACCAATATTTTTAGAACAAGATGATTAGGAGTCTGCATTAAAAATACATTTTGGATAACTGTCAGACTTTCCTTAGCTATTTTATTGCCCTTACCCGTGAGATAAACATCACCAGAATCGATCTCTATTTAAGTAAATAGGCCAAAAGTGTCAAGTTGAGAAAAATGAATACTTACATAGTACATTCGATGTGATTCTCTAACTACTATACAAATCTCTTTCAACAGGTACTATACTATCTTCAAATGGCACTGCTTACCTTCTTGCTACCCAGATGAGCATTACTTGCCAACATTTGTGAACATGTTTTATGGTGATCTTAATGCAAATCGGACGGTAACATATGTTGATTGGTCATTGGGGGGCCCACATCCAGCCCGTTTCGAGGCCAAAGACATTACAACGAATTTGATACAATCAATTAGAAATAACGGGACGACTTGCTCCTATAATCAAAAGAACACTTCCATTTGCTTCTTGTTTGCTCGAAAGTTTCACCCGAGTGCACTAGACCCGTTACTCAATATCTCATCGACACTACTTGGATTTTAAAGTTCGTGTCGATATTTTTTTTGGTTTAAAATGGGAATTTTTGTCACATGTATTCCCCATTTGTTGTAGTTATGATCTTCTCGATTTATACTTGTAATGTGGTTGTACTTATGAGCATTGAGCCATTGAGTGATCAAGTAGAAAATGTACACAGATTCACAATGGATTTATGTCAAACAATAAAAGCTCAAAATCCTTGTATATCATTTTGCTATACACCACAAACATGTCGTTCTGCGCCAGTGCTTAACTCATGACCCGGTGTACCTGGTCACATAATCTTTGGTCAACTAATAACATGCATGACTATCCAAAATGCGCATGAGAATTACAACTTGAAACTTCTATGAAATTCTATGATTTTCAAAGATGTTCAAAATAGAATTCTTGTAAGGTACTCCTAATTTGCTGTTTACAAGTGGGTGACAATAGTCCAAGCCCCTGCCTTACGAAATATGAACAAAAAACAAAAAGAGAAAATTACGGTAACGGGTCAAAATAGAGGGGTTTTGCGTGTTCTACACATAATTTTTGTCCAAACTTGCATGTCATTATTTTGTTAGTTGTAGCTAAAAAAGACACTTTTCACATATCAATAAAACATTGACATGTAGTTTTAACCGTAAATTCAGTGATAACTTTTGAGCGAATAAGTATTTCTCTGTAGTATTCCATACTACGGATCCATTTTGTCTCAGTCTTGTAATATAAGCTTAAATACCAAAACACGTCTATATAACAACAAATCATATTCTATAAAGCGTGTACTATAACTCCATACTAGGGATAGACATGTATCAAGTCCTAGTTAATTACTTAGGGCATGGTTGGTTGGTGATATTAAAGGGTAAGGAATGGGATTTCTGTTGAGGGTAAAGATGATTAGGGGTTGAGGGTAAAGATGGTTAGGTTAAGAAATTAAAGGATGAGAATGGGATTTCTGTTGTGGCTCTTCAGGAGACGTTGTGCAGGGATGTTGGTTCTCTTAAAGTCGCTAGTTTTTGGGGTAGAAAAGCGATGGATTGGGAGGCTGTTGAGTCTTCTGGTCGTTCGGGTGGTTTGTTAACGCTCTGGGATCCTAGCGTTTTCGTGAAGGGTTCAGTTATTAAGAACCAGAATTTTTTGCTCGTGTCGGGTCATCTTAAAGATGACAATACTGCTATGAACATTCTTAACATTTATGCGCATCAGAGAGTTGTGGATAAAAGATCTCTTTGGGGTTCCTTGTTATCTATTATCACAAATCATGTTGGTTTTTGGTGTATTTGTGGGGATTTTAATGCTGTCAGGTACCAAGAAGCACTACTACAGAAAGTGTTATTTGGAACGCATTTTTTAGAACGATTTCTAGTTGAAGCGTTCCAAAAATTCAAAAAGTGGCCCCGAAAATCAAAATGACTTTTTGGAACGCATTTTTTAGAACGGTTTCTAGATGTAGTGTTCCAAAAATTCAAAACGTGGGCTAAGCTATTTTATGGAACGATTGTTTGAGAATGAGAAAAAAAGCAACAAGTTGTTCCATATTTTATGGATTGGTCACACATATAAACCATTCTTTAATTACCGAGTATTTGTTATCAAAATTTCCTTTCAACTTTAAGTGTCTAGTCTTGCAATTGCAACAATACTTTTAATCATTTTCGCCAATCAAGCCACTTGATCATATGAGATATACTTTGAAGAAACCAAAGTTCTCAAAACATATGCTTGGTTAACTTCGAATCTAAGAAGGTAAACTAATATCCTTTCTTATTTATGTGTAAATTTTTACTTTTAGTTGTATATTACATATATAGGTAAATTGATATGTTTGTGTTTTTATATATCAGTGAATGAGTTGACTACAAAGCAATATACATCGTATATATTTTAGAGTTAGAATGCTACTAGTCATTTGTTGCATAGACCGAATTTTGTTAGCCAATTAAAAATAATAATAAAAGAAAATCAGTTTAAGGAAAAAATTTCAAAAATAAAAGAAAATCAATAGTATAACTCATTTATAAAGAATATTAGATAAAGTTATAATTGTGTATTTTGATTAAATAGCGTGGTGAAACTGAGCTTCATTAAAAACATCTACAAATTATGCCCAACTTTTAATTCTTTTAGCTTTGATTGAAAAAATGTTCATTTTCCCTTGCTCTACAATATTCATTTTCCCTTGCTTGGCCCGAAAGTGCGACCTTTCGAGGATAAAGACCTTAACCAATTGAGCTCCAATTAATGGGTTCTTGCCTAGTTTTATGAAAGAAAATACGTAAACGTTAACTTATGCACAGCTTAAGAAGATTTGATTGTATTATATAATTGTCACGGACGGACTCACATTGGTGCCGCGTGTGGCACGAGCTACACCCTTTTTCAGGTCACGAAATGTAATTTTTTTTCGAAAATTGTCATTTCTTGTTATGTGCAACCCCCGATAATTGTTTTTTGCTATTTTCATTTTTTAAGGTGAAAAGAGAAAACACATGTTGAATGTAACTGAAATAATTAGAGATATAAACATATATTAAAACATCAACATCTGATTAATGATTCGTGGTTAAATGCATAACTTGAATGACTTTCTTCCGGCAATTCTTATACTACACTTTTTGTTTAATTAGCCCAAAATATAATTGCAAAAAAATAAATAGCCCACTAAACCCAAATTAGTTAAATATAATAATACACAAATCAATTTACCAAACAAAAGTATCTATTTGACTGTTCATTCCGAATTCCCAACTTAAACGATTCAAGTCATTTAACTTTCACCATCATCATTTATTCACTACTCAAATGATCATATTGTTTATGTTGTTATTTGTTTACAGATCATGGTGCAGGTGATGCTTTTACGATACAGGGGTTTGATAGTTGTAGTAAAAAAACAAGTTTGAAAGACCATTGGGGTGAACTTAATAGTTTTAACAACAAAGCACTTCAAAAATGTGAAAATCTAAACAATAAAAATAAATCTATTTCTGTTACCTTTAATAAGCAAACTGAACAAGGGATGAGTGATTATCGAATTCAATTGTATCCTATCAATTAAGACTTGCTTATTAACATGTCAGCATGGAGTCCATGTGATTCATTTATGATTTTTGATGCATCAAAGCTAATTACTTTAACTACGTTTTATCGAGATGATTTTACGGGTTTTCTCTTAGGCGGGAACTTGATCTCTACCATGAAACTATGATTCATGTACATACTTTATGAAGTTGAAAGGAATTGCCGAGCTTGCTACGTTGATGGTGACACGAAAGAAGCATATTTCTTTTCCTTTGATCTATAAGTTAGTGAAGCTTTCTTTAGTCTTATCTCTGGCAACCGCAACCGTAGAAAGATGTTTTTCAGCAATGAAATTGATAAAGATAAATCTCCGCAACAACAAAATGGATGAAATTATATGAATGATGCTTTAATTTGTAACATAGAAAAAGAACTATTCACGAAGGTTACAAATGAAGACGTGATGAAGTGCTTTCAAGGCTCGAAACGTCGAAGAGGTCAATAGTAAGAGACATGGTGCTTTATTGATTAGTTTTTCATTTTTACAAATAATATAACGTTGATTTTTTTTGAGTATTTACAAAGAAAAAAATTTGTGCAACACTCACTCGAAAATCCTGGATCCGACCTTGATAATTGTTACATTTGTATATATGATAAATAAAATGTATATGCGCTTTTCAAAAAAATAAAATAAAATGTATTGCTAAAGAGACACGCAATATTTAAAAAGTAGGTTAGTGACAACTATAACCACCTTTATTCTTATTATCCGTATGATACATGCATATCATTATTATTATTTTCTAATTTCAGATGGGTAGTAGTAAATTGATGTATGATATCTGACGTTCTGATCCAACTTATTTGAAAGGTGTGCAAAAGTTTCTTAAATTTGTCAAGAATAATCGGGTGAATAGTGGAGATGTTGGTATTTATTGTCCTTGTATAAACTGCAAAAACTTTGTAAGACTTCATGATATCAAAGATAATGAGTATCATTTGATTAAATGTAGTTTTGTGCAAAAGTACACATGTTGGTCAAGACACGGTGAATTATTAGTTGATAATATCACGTCAATTCATTCATCCATTAATAATGAAAATGGTGATTCGTACATTAATGATGACTGCGAAAATTCAAATGAGACATCTAATGGTGTGAAGGATACGATTGGTGACAATGATTAAGAAAAATTACAAAAATTGCTTGAGGCCTCACAAAAACCATTGTATGCTGGTTGCACAAAATTTTCTGTTCTTTCTAGTGTTTTTAAGTTATTTATCATAAAAGAAAAACATAGATGGACGAATACAAGTTTCACAAACCTATTCGAGGATATAAATGCTTACTGAAGATAATGAATTGCCTCTTTCGCTATATCAAGCCAAGAAAATGATGTGTCCAACAGAATTAGAAATTTAAAGAATACATGTGTGTCCGAATGATTGTATATTATATAGAGATATGCATAGCTGTTAAGATCTCGATCTAGCTCTTAAGATCTTCCGATCTTATGATCCCGTTAAGAAAAAACGAGTCGATCCTTCGTAGGATCTTAAGTATGATCTCGATCTTACCATAAGATCGTAAGATCTCGATCCGATTCGATCCTACTTCCCTTAATTTAACTAACTAATAAACTATAAATGAATGAATTTTGTTAAATTAAAACAATATAGCAAGTGTTAATTATTGTAAATGTCTAATAAGATCAAGATATATAGATTTTTTGATTAAAATATTCAGCGTCCTTAATTAACAATGAGATATTTTTGTATTTTAGAGTATTACGCGTCGCATTCTCATTATACTATAACTTTCAGAACTCTTTTTTCTCCTCTAATTTGTTATACAATCATCTTTGAATACGAATTACTAGAAAAATAAGATTTTTAGACATTTAAGTAGGATCGTAGGATCTTGATCCGATCTTACGATCTCGATCTTGCAAAGGCAAAAACGATCTCACGTGGGATCGCGATCTTGACAGCCTTGGAGGTATGTATGAAACTATACACAAACGTCCTATTTATAAGGAGTCGAGGTATAAAAGTGGAACAAAAATAACTGAGAACTGAAATGAAATACAACCACCCCCCCTCGAAAAATTACTATGGTATTTGCCCATCATGCCAGGACTGAAACAATTATTTGCGAAAGAGAAAGATGCAAAATTGTTGCATCGACATTCCGATGAGCGTAAAAAAGATGGAAAATTACGGCATGTGGCTATTCACCCCAATGGAGAAAGATTAATAATAAATATGACGATTTTGGTGGCGAGATTAGAAATATACGTTTTGGTCTTAGTTCGGATGGATATTAATCCGTTCGGAAACATGAGCAGTAACCAGAGTACTTGGCCCGGCCGGTTCTTTTACAAGTCTACAATCTTCCACCGTGGTTATGCATAAAACATAAATACATCATGATGTCATTGTTGCTTGAAGGTCCAAACAACCTGGTAATGACATAGATGTTTATTCGGCTTCGTTGATTGATGATAGGATAAGGGCGTTAATGTATGATGCTTATAAAAAGGAGAACTTCTAGTTGCGAGCGATGATTTTTTGCACCATAAGTGATTTTCCAATATACGACAATCTTTAATAGTATAGTACAAAAGGTAAATTTGCATGTCCTGTTTGTGAAGATCAGGTGTCATCGAGGTGGTTAAGTAATTGCAAAAAACCCGTTTTCATGGGGCATCGAAGATCGCTTGAGAGAAATCCACCCTTATAGTAAAAAGATAAAGGGAGTTTGATGGGACAAGGGAGTATGGAAGGGTAAGGAAACGACTTGACAAAAAAAATGCATTTTCTCGAGTTCAAAATGTAAACACCGTTTTTGGAAAATCAAAAAATAGTCGAATCCCAAAAGGAAGTGAAAAAAAGTCAATATTTCGGGAATTACCTTATTGGGAGTTTTTAGAAGTTCGAAATTGCTTAGATGTTATGCATATCGTAAAAAACATCTGTGACAGCTTGATAGGCTTATCATTAAACATTCTCGGGAAAACAAAATATGGGGTTAATGCTCGAAAAGACATGGTTGAAAGGGGTAGTCGATTACAACTTGCGCCTGAAGAAGGGAAAAGGGGCACATATCTTCCACCTACTTGTTGTACTATGTCGAAAGCCGAAAAATGCAATTTTGTCAATGGTTACATGGTATTAAGGTTTCGTCAAGCTATTTTGCAAACATTAAGAAGTTGGTGTCGGTTCAAGACTATAAATTGGTTGGTATGAAGTCACACGATTGTCATGTGTTCATGAAACATATGATCCCTATTGCTATTCGTGGATTATTGCCACACAACATCCGATATACAATAAGAAAAAACTTTGCTTGTTTCTTTAACATGATTCATTCAAATTAAAGGTGATTGACCCTGAAGTGCTAGAGTCGTGCAAAGCGATATTATCCTTGCACTCTGTGAACTCGAGATGTATTTTCCGCCTTCCTTATTTGATGTCAAGCTTCACCTCGTAGTTCACATCGTAGGAGAAATTAAGGCTTGTGGTCCAATATTCCTACGTTATATGTACCCTTTTGAGAGATGGGTGTATTAAAAGGGTATGAAAGGAATCGGGCGCGACCAGAGGGTAGCATCGTAACTGCATACCTTGCTGAGGAGTTAATTGAATTCGGTAATGATGTTGTGAAAGGTGTTAAAAATATTGGCATTACACATTCTCGTCGCGAGGGTAGACTTTCAGGGGTTGAGACAATTTTATTGAAAAATGATTGACCCATACCGTGATGCTTTACTTGATCTCATTCTCTAGTCCTACAACACATGACATGTCTTACTCCATACATTGATCAACACATACAAAATTTACGCACGACATATTGCGGGAGAACCAACAAATGGTATCAAACTAAGCATAACGAAGAGTTTGCATATTGGCTTAAAGACACCATGGCGGAAAATCTAGATCAACGGTAATGATTCCTCTGGCATTATGACCTTTACCACAATGATGCTGTCCATAGATCAAATAATTTCGTGGATTGGATTTCACTTGAGTGTCTACGGTTCCTAAAGCAGTGGAAAGGTTGGGAGAGGGCTCAAGATGTGTAGTAAGATCTTATCAAGGATACGACATGATGTATGGGCTATAAATAACAAAAGATCATTTTGCGGTTTTATACAAGAAATATGGGTTGAATTTTCACTATACCCCTCTTCAAATGTAAGTGGGTGGCTAACAACTCAAAGAATATTTTTATTTTGTTTAATTTAATGTAAGTGTTTTTTTTCTTTTTTTTTTAACAATTGTAACTTCGTTTAACGTGTTAGATTTTAATTTAGTGGTAAGAGTATTAATAATTGAGAAATGCTACTCATATAATAATTACATAAGAAAAAACATCTACACGTTGATATGTTAGAAAGTGATTGGTCTATTTTGCTATACTTTCTCTCTTCTTTTTTATTAGACCAATCATTCACTGACATATTAATGTGTGAATTTTTTTTAAGTAATTCTTATGTGGTCTAGCATTCCTTTTAATAATTAAAGGGAAACTTAAAGTATTTTAAGAAGTCCTTACACTATTTTTGAAAATCATATGCAAAGCTAGAAATTATTAACACACTATTAATACACATCGATAACCGGGTTGACCCGTGTAGCTTCAAACCCGACGGGTTGACCCGGTTTGGACCCAAACCGACGGGTTGATCTAGTTAATTTGACCCGTCTTTCGACCGGAACAGTTCAACTGGTTGAACCGCTCGGGTCAAACCGGGTTTCAAAATATTATGTTTAATCCTCAAATTCTCCAACTTTTATTATTTTCGTTTATAGCCCATAAACTTTTTTTTATCACTAAAATTATATGCCGTTATAAAATCTCGTTGCTATGCACGGGTATTCGTCTACTATTGTTATAAGATTATTTATATTTATATTATATGATTACTCAAAATAATTTAGTGTTAATTGGTCCTTAGTAAAATTAATGGCGGTAAAATTGGCGGGTTAATCACCCACTTCTCCTCTCCTTCACATCGAAGAAACCGCCCACAATCCTTCTACCTACATCTTCGCATCAAAGGGTTAACCACTAGATGCATCCTTCATATTTAAACAACTTCTTAGATCAACACCTAAATTCCATAAACATAAAATTAAGCTAAATCTTCTGTTCTTTCTAGCAAATTCGTACTTTTAGGGGTAGAGTTGGGTTTATGGTATGAAGCTTTTCACTTAATATTGCGAGGTAAATATTCTATATACTTCTTATTTTATTAAACGAATTAGTGATATTTGTCAAATCACAGAGATTAGTTAATTTCTTGTGTCGAATGATGAGGTTAATGTCAAGTGTTAGTGGTTCAATGTCTGATAATTGGACATTTGTGTTGTATGTTTGTACTTATTTTTGTTTAGTTTAACATTAAAAGAAAGGAATCGAAAAAGTGATGTTTTGTAGTATGTGGATTATTTTGTTTTGTCCTTGTACATGTTATCATAAAAAAGCCTATATGTTTGGATTTGCACATTTGTAGTTGAATGTCAGTAGTGAAAAATAGAAAGTTTCATAACCAAATGATAGTTTTATAACAAGAGTCTGATGTCTATTCATAGACCTGGAGGGGTTGCAGTCTGTTCGTTCGGTGAATCATGTTTTAGGCCAATTAGTACTTAACAAAGACACATGGAAAAAGGAGTCGACAGAAGTTCATCGTCAAAAACTTAAAGAGTTGGTAAGAATTATATTTGATTATTGTATTAACTAAATGTTCCAACCTCTAAAGCTTATATCATCTACACGAGTAATATGTTTTAACTATTGTTTCAACAGGCAAGAAAAGAGCATGAAATGATTGTTGATGGTACTATATATATAGCAAGACAAGATCCGCTTACAGGGGTGCTGGACCAGACCACCCGGGCTGAACCAGGACAAAATCATCTGTTGTTGGAATAAAGAAGGGATTAGGAAATGGGGTGTGAGGAAGCGTAAGGTAGTAGTTGAAAATTTTGATGCCCTGGTGAAGAAAGTAACAGAGAATGTGTTGGCCGCCATACCCACATTACAACCAGACACTGGGACATGTCGGCTAGTCCAATCTACTTGTGCTTCAGGTGGATCATTTGATGAATTTAATGAAATCAAGGTAACTTTATACATGTAAATATTTTGTTTGCTGCAAAACACTTTGTTATCTGTTTTTAGTTTTAGTTTGCTGCAAAACACTCTACTGTGAGCTTTTAGTTTGTTGTCTACAAAAATTGTGCAGTCAAATGTACTAGTTCCAGTCTACTGCAACACCGTCTGTTGTCAATTTTTAATTTGATGTCTACAAATATGGTGCAATATCTCTGCTGTCAATTTTTTAGTTTGTATGGGTCATGTGTTTATTGTGTCTGTTAGCTCATTCTTATGTTGGCAGTGCTCCATTTGTTTATTTGATTGTTTTTGTCACTTAGCTTGTGGATTAAAGGCTTATTTTGTTGATTGTAAATTTGTAGTTTGGATGCTAAATGAATGTAAATTTACCTACGGTAATATGAAGCTTCTAATGGTATATTTGATATTTGACTTGGTATTTTCCTAATGAGTACTAACTAAGTCACTTGTTAGTTGTATTACTTATTTGCTATATGCAAATCTGCGAATGAGCCTACTTTCTACATCTAAAGCCAATAGTTTACAAGTTGGTTTAGGATAGTACTTTTAGCACTCAACATAGGTTACTATTCTGTAACTTA
Organism: Artemisia argyi; assembly: GCA_030686995.1. NCBI lineage: Eukaryota > Viridiplantae > Streptophyta > Magnoliopsida > Asterales > Asteraceae > Artemisia > Artemisia argyi. Next base: position 128,244,781 of record CM060699.1, read on the forward strand.
ATCATCGAGTTGGGTTATTATTTATGTTTATGAATGCTGTGATGAACTAGATACTTATGATACATTTTACAATAAAGGGTATTTTTGAAATGTTTATGTATGCTGTGTCTGTGATGAACAAAAATTAACATTAACTTCTGTTTAAATTTTCATTATCATATTTTATTATTACTTAATATTACTATAAGTCTATAATATAATAAAGTTTTATTAGTCATTTGGTATTTTTCTCAAAATTGGCCCGTTTGACCTGCGACCGTTTTAATTCGTACCTGTTTTGACCGTGCCCGTTTGATCCGAATTTTAATTTTGCCTGTTTGAACCGTACTCATTGCATTGACAATGGAAGCATATAATATTTTAACTTAAGACTATTCTTGTTTAGGGCTTTTGACAACTCATTCAAGTGAACTATGCTAAAGGTAAATCATCTACTATTTGCATATATATCTTAGTTTATATATATATATATATATATATATATATATATATATATATATATATATATATATATATAATGTATATTTATTATTTGATCATGGTGTACCCAACAAGTATATATATATATATATATATATAATGTATATTTATTATTTGATCATGGTGTACCCAACAAGTAGATTTGTGGGAATGCGGCTACTATGTGATGAAGTTTGTTTTTGAAACTTTGTATATAAAACAAAAAATCTTCCCGGATGGTAAATGTTATACACTTGGTTTCGCTTATGTGAAATTATTAACGATTTATCTTATTATGTTTATAGCTTCATGACTCTACAAGAGCTTTAAAGGAAGATGAGTTGGACGGGTGGGTACTCAGTGGGGGAGCAAAGTTTTTTGTGGATTATTGCAATGACGATTAGGCCAAGTTGCTGCTGTTGGTGATCAATACTTGGTATTTCAGTTGTTTTCTTAGTGTGTAGTTTGAAGGTTTTAGTTGCTTGTGTTAGGTATTTGTCTTCAATCAAGTAGGATGTTTCGTACAAGTTCATGTGGATATTTTGTTTGTTGATGTCTTGTATCTCTTTGTATGGCTAGACCATTTTCTTTATTTAGTAATACGTTGCTTTTTAAATGAAATTGTTGGATCACTTTTTCTTTATTGTGTTGTGGTTGTTTAATGATGTAATTAATTCTCTAAGCATTATTGTTCTGTTGTTAATACCAATTGTCAAATATAAATCCAAATACCAATTGTCAAATATACACCCATTTTAAGGAACGCTCCAAAAGACAAAAGAAACCCATTTTAAGGAACGTCCAAAAGTAAAATTGAAGTTCAAAAAAGCCCATTTTAAAGAACGGGTAAAACAAACCGTACCTTAAAATTTTCTTTTTAGGAACGGTTAAAAAACCGAACTAAAAAAGAGCAAACTTTTTGGAACGCCGTTTGTTAAGACGGTTCAAAAACCGATCCTAAAAATCTTTTTAGCCGAACCAAATAATCCTTTTTCCACTAGTGAAGAGAGGAAAAACTCTGGTTTTAATCAACTTAGTGCCAATGATTTAATAGGTTCATTAATGACGCTGGTCTTTTGGAGTACAGTATGAAAGGGAGAAGATTTACTTTTATGAAAGGCTCGGGTAAAAAATGCAAAATGAGTAAACTGGATAGGTTCCTTGTCTGTGCTGATTTTTTTAACAGGTGGCCTGAAGCCTGTTCTAGGGCGCTTCCAAGATATCTTTTAGATCACTGCCCGATTGTCTTGACTGTGGTTAATAAGAACTTTGGCGCGAGACCTTTTCGATGGTTTAATTCTTGGTTGGATAGGGCGGGTTGTGAGGATGTGGTGGTTAATATTTTGGATAATTTTCAGATGGAAGGCCCGGGTGATATTGTGTTGTCTAACAAATTTCGGTCTCTAAGAAATTCTCTTCGGGAGTGGAAAGCTAAGTTAGATGCTTCTGAAGGTGAGGAGCTCAGTAACTTGAAGGCATAGTTAGAGAATTTAGAGTCAGTTATGGAGACTAGAGACTTGAATGTCGAAGAAGAATGGGTCTGGGCGGAATGCAAAAAAGGGTTGGGAGAGTTGGAGATGCATAAGTTAAAAGATCTGAAGCAGCGGTCTCGGGTTAGATGGGCAATGCATGGGGACGACAACACGGCGTTTTTTCATGGTGTGATTAATGGTAGGAAGGCTGCTAATGCCATTCAAGGTATTATGGTGGATGGGACGTGGGTTTCTAAGCCCAACTGGGTCAAACGGGATGTGCTTAAGTTTTTTAAAAATCACTTTGCTGAAGAGGTTCATAGTAGACCTGCGCTGATTTGTAACAATCTGAAGAAGGTGCCATTGGATCTTGTAGAGGGGCTTATAGCTCCTTTCTCAAAGGAGGAAATCAAAGCAGCAGTTTTTGACTGCGGGGTAGATAAAGCTCCAGGGCCCGACGGTTTTAATTTCTTTTTTATTAGGAAGTTTTGGAGTTTTTTCGAAGAGGATTTTTTTAATGTTTTATCTGATTTCTTTGAGTCAGGAGAGATTAGTAGGGGGTGCAGCTCTTCCTTTATTACTCTTATTCCTAAGCGTAAAAATCTGGTTTGTCTCAAAGACTACAGGCCTATTACTCTTATTGGTATCATCAGTAAAGTGATTTCTAAGGTGCTGGCGGCTCGCTTGAAGAAGGTCATTGGTTCGATTATTTCTGACACCCAATCGCGATTCTTGAGCGGTCGGTTTATTTTGGATGGCCCGTTAATTATTAATGAAATTATGTCATGGATCAAAAGGAGGGATTATAAAGCTTTTTTGCTAAAGTTAGACTTTGAGAAAGCCTATGACAATGTCAACTGGTCTTTCTTGAATTCGATTCTTCATCAAATGGGCTTTCTGGGTAGGTGGTTGACGAGGCGAAAAATGAACGACTTTTAGGGGGTCATTTAAGCCCGGAATTGAATTTATTTGATCAAATATTACCCTAAATCGTTCCTTTTGTGATTTTAGGTACTTTGGGAGTGAAATCTGGAAAAGGAAGCAATTCGGACGTTTTTGGAGCATAAAAGTGAAGAAAACGCCAAAGACTTAATTTTTCATGCTGAGAACAGTACCTGACGGCGTCAAGAGGAAGACCCTGACGGCGTCAGGAGTAAAAGTGGTGACGACCCAGTGCAAACCTGACGGCGTCACAACAAGGGCGTCAAGAGTAAAATTGATGACGGCCTGCACAAGGTGTACACATGATGGCGTCAGACCCAGATCTAGGCAGTCCGAGGAACTATTTGGCGGCGAGATGACGGCGTCAGCCCTTTGTTCTTGACGCCGTCACCTTCTAAACTCTATATATAGTTTTCTATTTTTCATTCATTGAGAGGAACTTGTGTGGAGATAATTAGGGCCGAACTTTGTAAACCCTAACTCATATTTTACAGTACTTTCAAGGGTTTTCATCCCTTGAATCCTTTCATGTGCTATTAAGATAAGTCTTCTCTTTAATTCAATCAATATGTCTATGTGTTGGTTGATTATATCTTTTACTTGTCTTGATTTCAACATGCTAGGCTAGATTTATCTTGTGTTTGCTTAGATCTAATGAAACCTAGATGTTAATTATGTGTTGATTACTTGTTTATGGTTGTATTGGATGAATGATTTCAATGTTAGGCTTAAGAAAACTGGCAGATCTCCATTGTGTAACATGCTTGAACGTCTTAGGAAACATGAACCGATGTGTACTAGGTTTTATTGGTTGTATTTAAGGCATGAGTAAATTCTAATGATCCCATGTTAGGAGCTTCTTAGCCGGCTCGACATAGGAGTGAAGTAGGCACTCATAGGATTGGGGAAGTAAGTACGCCACCCCATGAATGGTATTAAGGAATACAATCCGTCATCCACGCAACTATAACAAGTAATTAACGTGTAAAAGATATCTAGGGAGTAGTGAAATCTAAGTAAACATAATTCTCCCACATATTGCTCACAACTTTAGTTTAATATAGTTTATTTTCATTTCTAGTATTTTATTTTGATTGCATCTTAGTATTGAGTTAGTTGACTAGCAACTAATTCCGCCCAAATCCTTCAAAACCCGAGATTTTTAATTGCTTTCCTAAAAATATAAAAAATACAAAAAGAATCATCTTTCATCTCTAGACCTAGTTTTTAGGTTTTCTAATCCTAGCGACACTATTCCTAGCTGAACGATCAATCCCCCGGTACTTGTCATTATACTATACTACATCGATCAGGTACACTGCCTGGTGGGGGTTGTAAGCTTCTCAAGATTCCTTGAGAGGTAAAGCCTGGTGCAATCCCTACGCATCAAGTTTTTGGCGCCGCAGCCCGGGGAATAGTTATTGTCTAGGTTAGAATCTCTTTTTATTAGGTCTACTTGCTAGATTCCTTTCTAGTAAGATTTTTTTTTTTTTTTTTTTAGGATTTCTTTAGTCTATCTTATTTCTTTGTGTTTTTGTTTGTAACTCTTCACCACCCGACACCATGGACGATGGGAACATCTTTGAACCCATCATCCCACCACAACAAAACCCATCACTAGAACCTCTTAGGCCCCGAACCTTAGGAGAGTATTCCCGACCTAGCCACCAAGGCTATCGAAACACCATTGAGCTCACCGGAGCCAATGTGACCCCCTTGCGATCCGACACCATCCGGTTGGTGCAAAGCGGATGTGCATTCCATGGAATTCGTTCCGAAGATCCAAACCAACATCTCAAGGACTTCCTTAAAATCGTAGATTCCATAGACCTAGATGTTGCAACCAGAGAGACAACCCGATTACGCCTATTCCAATTCTCTCTACGTGATCAAGCTAGCCAATGGCTTGAACGTTTACCCGCGGGATCCATCACCTCATGGGATGATCTCACCACTCGTTTCCTTGCTCAATTTTTCCCACCAGGAAGAACTACTAAGCTTAGAAATGACATCTTGATATTCCAACAACGTCAAAATGAAACTCTTTATGAAGCATGGACTCGTTTCAAGGACTTACTCCAAAAAGTCCCTCATCATGGCATAGATCTTTGGCTCCAAGTCCAAATCTTCTATGACCATATCGATCTATCCACAAGGCGAGCCATTGACCAATTGGCTGGTGGTAAGCTACGTGATCTAAGTGCGAAACAATCATAGGAACTCATAGAAGATCTTGCTCTCTATGACAACGAAAGTTGGAATGATCCCCGTGACTTGAACAAAACGGTCAAGGCAATATCTTTGCCTTCAAACAATTCTAGCACTCCCGACCGTAGGATCATGGAACTTGAGGACCAAGTCAAGTTTCTCATGAAATCTTACGAAGCTCCTAAGCCTTCAAGCCAAGTGAACAAAATCACTTCTTCATGCGAATTATGTAGTGGTCCCCACGACACTCGTGATTGTGTGGAATTCCCCGGAATAGCTTTTGCGGACTACGCATCCTCGCGTACCGACGAAGCGGGAGATAAGTGGTACACTTTCAAACCCTAGCCAAACCCTTACGGTGATTCCTACAACCCCTCTTGGAAAAATCACCCAAACCTTAGGTGGAAACAAAATCAAGCCAATTCTTCCAATCCGCCTAATCGTTACCAACCAAACGGTCCACCCTCCAACCGAACTTTCAACAACAATCCTTCTAACAACTATGGTAGTACCAACAATCTTAAAGGATTGATGTCTAAGTTTATGGCATCTCAAGAAGCTCGCATAGCTAGGTTTGAAACCGAATTCAACCAACAACAAACGGAGATGACCAACAAGATAGACAACTTGTTGAAAGCCCTCAACAACCAAGCGTTAACTACACCTAGGAAGGACACTAGGGAAGCCAATACCGGAATCCAAACTAAGGACCCCTCGTCATCCAAACACGTCCACTTTGTCAATGTTGTCACCATTAAGCCAATAGATAAGGAGATAGAAGAAAGTGACAAGGATGAAGTTGGAGTAGAAACCGAGACTATGGATGAAATTAGGGAAGTTGAGGTTAATAAGGTAGAGGAGTTAGAGGAAGTAGAGACTATGGAAAAGCACTTTGATAAGTTGCCTACCAAGGAAGAACGGGAATACCATAAGGATTTATTCGATGGCCCCGAGACACCATATATCCTTGGCACACCCCTTATCAAAATGGGAGACCCCTCTAACATCAACATACCATGCAACATCGGGCACATGCATATATGGAAAGCTTATATCGATCCTAGATCTCCTATAAACATCATGACTAGGACTTATTATAATTGGGTGATGAAGAAACAACTTGGTTATAGGATGATGCCCAATAAGAATTTGATAAGTAATTTTGTAGGAAGAGTGAAGGGATTGCATGTGATTATAGGTAATTTCACATATGAGATCGATTTTGTGATTGTAGAAGATACTCTTCCGGTGATAGATGATTGCCTAAGCCAAGTAATATTCGGAAAACCATTTGTTGAGGCCACTAAAATGACTTATGATCCGACTTTAGGGATAGTTAGGTTCAAGGAGGAGAATGATGAGATTGCCTACCAAATGCCCTATAAGATTGAGCAGTACCGCCTCCTGTCTAACATAGAAAAGGAACACAAATAAGCAGCTTACTATAGGAATGATGAGGATAGACGTAGAGGAGTAGAGTATGTGATGAATAGGATGCTTGGTTTCTACAAAGAATGCTTGCAATTAGGTCCGGAGTACAAAACTGGTTTAGAAGACGACCTAGAGAGTGGAACCAATGATGAGGTCACGTAGTAACCCATGACCTTGAGTCTAGCTACAAGACTCGTAAATAAAGAAAAGCGCTTCTTGGGAGGCAACCCATGTTTTGTGTGATTTTTATTTTTGTTTGTTTGTTATTTGCTTCCGTATGCATGTTTTATTTTTATTGTTGGTAGATCATGTTTCTAAACTAAATGGTGGAAATACTTTACTTTGTTGTTTGGCCTAGTCTTAACTTCACCCAAAGGTATTTTTGCAAAAGATAAGTGTAAGGGGAAACCCCAAATATGTTTTTAAGAAACAAAACCGATCATGATTCTCCACAATATTTAAGTGAACATGTATATTCGTATTTGTTAGGGTCAAATGCTTGTATCGAGTCATAATGAAGTTTTGCAGGATTTTCCAGGAAGTAGAACCAAGTTTTTCCAGAAATTTTCCGGAAACTTAACATAAGAATTTATGCAGGTCACTTCTGATGGCGTCACGAGTTTACTCTTGACGGCGTCACGTGTAAAAATATGGAAATTTTACCAGTTTTGTTTTTCTAACGGAGTCTTAAAGTTTTTGTTGAATTATTAATTTTATAATCTCCAGGAAATCTGCAAACATCATTCCACAAGCATTATATCTTATTTTGTTTTCTATGATTTATTAGTATATGTAGATTGTCGCCGATTTTATGCGAGGTTGCCTTGTCTGTTTTCTCAAGTTTTACAGGTTATGTATGACAAGAAGATGATTTATTTTTCTGGAAGGGAAGCTTTGATTGTTCATTTTCTTGGAGGAAGATTTAACCTGGCCACCTTATTGTCCATACCGAGCGAATCAGGGGAGTATTTGATTTCATTCTTTTTACTTATTTCACTTTTACATTCTTTACTTGAACATTGAAGACAATGTTCATTCTAAGTGTAAGAGGAGGGTAAAATGATGATACCTTACAGATACACTTTCGCATGAGTTTGTTTGTTTGATAGTAGATGTGTAATAAAACTATGAGAAATACTTGTTAGTGTAATTTTAGCGCCAAATTTAAAATTTTTTACAACATTTAGGAGTGAAACTTTAGCCATAGCAAGCGTCTCATGGATAGGAGATTGTATGATTAGCACATAACAGTATCATTCAGAAAAATTTTCCACCTAAATATGTGAGGTTCGCCTTTAGATTTGATAGGAAAATCATTTACTATTAGTGCTTATGAGTGTACCGGTAGCATTTAGATTCTAGAACTTGCGTTAGTGATGCATCCCGAGACTACATTCGTGTAGTAGGATTTACTACATGATAAGAGGCATTAGGATCACCCTTGTGTTAAACCCGTATCATAATTACTTGACCATTTATGTCATATTACTTAGCTAGTTAGGTCAATTAATTTTTCCTACACCTTAGCGTTGTACTCATTTTTAGTACACGAAACCCCTAGTACACCCCTCCGAGCCTATCTTTTCGTTTCTAACTTTAAGCATTTTACTTAAAGGAAGAATTTGTTACACCCCACTTAAATGTACAACCAAATCGCCTTAGCCTTCCGTGAATGCACTCATTTTTAGTGCATTATTGTTATTTGTTAAACCCTAAGTTAATTATCTAATTGATTACATGGTTGCTAAGTCGAGTCATATCCTTGTACATATTGTTTTGAGACGATTGGGACTCATGGGTAAAGTACTTATTTTATGGAGTAATGGGGAAGAACATAATATTATTACCCCCATATGTATGTTAATCTTAAAAGTACTCCAAGTGTTTTGATTTTCTTGATTCGAGTCATTAAATTAGTTAATTGTAAAGTATGTAAAAATTCAAGTGTAAGGGGAATTTTCATTCCCTATGATGTATTATTTTGGATGGTAGGGTAAGAGTGTATGCAAAAAAAAAAAGAAAAGAAAAAAGAAAAAAAAAAAAAAAAAGTGAAAAAACATACGGACTACCATCCCGTTTCATTCTATGTTTATTTTATGTTTTTGTTTTTTTCATTTATTAGCTTAAGTCGAGTCTAGTCTTGGCTTAGCAACGCCATATTGTACATGTAATTAACCAAGATTGTTAACTCGCCACCAGTAAAGACTGCCTATATCCAACAAAACCGTGTATTCCATATCCCTACACCTAACGTTACAACCCTTTAAAAGACCTATTTGATAGTTTATCCTAGGTGCTTACGCCATGTGGTGGAGGTTTGATCCTTTCCCAAGCCTATGGTAATCTATTTTGCTATGACAGGTAGTGAGAGATAGTTTCCGTTTCCATAATGTGATATTACTTTATTACACCCGAGAGATGTGAGTATCTAAACACTATTTGTGAGGTGCTAGTATATGACCTCCGTGCTTGTCTTTCGTCTTTAGTGGAACGATTATTTGTTGTAATTACTTTTATATTAGTGTTAAATGACCCATAACTTGTATTTTGATTAGAATAAAAACGCATTTGCTTGAGGACAAGCAAATCTCAAGTGTAAGGGTAAATGATGAGGCGAAAAATGAACCACTTTTAGAGGGTCATTTAAGCCCGGAATTGAATTTATTTGATCAAATATTACCCTAAATCGTTCCTTTTGTGATTTTAGGTACTTTGGGAGTGAAATCTGGAAAAGGAAGCAATTCGGACGTTTTTGGAGCATAGAAGTGAAGAAAACGCCAAAGACTTAATTTTCCATGCTGAGAACAGTACCTGACGGCGTCAAGAGGAAGACCCTGACGGCGTCAGGAGTAAAAGTGGTGACGACCCAGTGCAAACCTGACAGCGTCACAACAAGGGCGTCAAGAGTAAAACTGATGACGGCCTACACAAGGTGTACACATGACGGCGAGATGACGGCGTCAGCCCTTTGTTCTTGACGCCGTCACCTTCTAAACTCTATATATAGTTTTCTATTTTTCATTCATTGAGAGGAACTTGTGTGGAGATAATTAGGGCCGAACTTTGTAAACCCTAACTCATATTTTACAGTACTTTCAAGGGTTTTCATCACTTGAATCCTTTCATGTGCTATTAAGATAAGTCTTCTCTTTAATTCAATCAATATGTCTATGTGTTGGTTGATTATATCTTTTACTTGTCTTGATTTCAACATGCTAGGCTAGATTTATCTTGTGTTTGCTTAGATCTAATGAAACCTAGATGTTAATTATGTGTTGATTACTTGTTTATGGTTGTATTGGATGAATGATTTCAATGTTAGGCTTAAGAAAACTGGCAGATCTCCATTGTGTAATGATGAGTGTGTAAATACTCATCATTTTTACCTTTTCTGAGCTGCCAAAACATCTAAAAACACTCAATATTGCATCAAAATAGTGAAAATATCCCAGGAATGTGTTTTATATGTTTTAGATGCAAAATAATAAAAAACAGATGAAAAATGAACAAAGTTTGCATAATTGGCAGTTTCAGTCCCTCATCTTTCAAAAGTTGTCAAAACTAGTCCCTGGTTATTCTAAAAACTTGAAAAAAGTCACCAAAGGTCCTTTTTAATCACAAATTACATATTTAGTCCTTTGGTGCAAAGTTTCACAAAATTACAAGTTTAGTCCCTATACTTTGGAAATTGACATAAATGGTCCCTGGGATGTAAAAACTTTGAGGAAAAGTCCTTTGGTCCTTGGGAAATTACAATAATTCAATATTAGTCCTTGGATGAAAATTTTGAAAGAATTACAAATTTGGTCCTTTAACTTTCACATTTGGCAGGAATAGTCCCTGAAGTTTGGAATTTGTCAATTTTGGTCCTCGGGTACTTAATATTGGAAAATCAACAAACAAATGACCCATGGAATAAATAATGAGATTGGCAGGAATGGTCCCTCAAATTTCAGAAAATTGCAAAACTAGTCCTTGTAATAATTCACACTAAATCAAACGGACTCTTTTGTATTACATAAATCTAACACCAAATACCAATCCAACAAATAAACCCTTCCATCCCAATCCACAAACCAGCCCATGTACCACCCCCAGCCCACACCCCATCCTGTTATTAATAAAACACAACCGGTCAACTTTGACCCTGCCCTTTGACCACCTTTGACTCCACCTCATCCCTCACCTCCCACTCTCCTGCAAACATCCAAACTCACCCTCATCATCACCCCTAATACCTCTGTCACACTCAAACCCCCCCCCCCCCTCTTGCATCTCCAAACAAGTGCTAAACTCCAAGATTGCTCCCCTGGCTCCAATTAATCAAAGGAAAAGGCCAAAAGCATTTGGGCGCCAAAAAGTTTAAACGGACAAGATTGGGTCATATCATTCCTATGGTCAAGATTGAAGCTAGGAAGAGTACAAGTGGGTCTCATAAACCCTAAAAAGGCCAATATAAAAGTATGAAGAAAGAGTAGAGGAAGCAGTAGTTAATTTTCTTAGTTGTAGTTTAATTTAGTCATTTTAATTAAATGTAATATCCTTCCCAGTGTTTGTTTAAAGCTTTCAATTGTAATCTTTAGAATTTTTAATGTAACAGGAATCTGATTCAAGTCAATAAAGCAGTTCAAGTTTTTGTTATTCACAAGTTGCCATTTTTATTTGAAAAACTCACTATCATTGGTGATGCTATAAAACTTGTTGTTGAATAGTTATTTTAGTTCATCTATGCCATTCATAAGCTTTCATAAGCTCAGTTGTGTTTAAAACATGATTTATTACCAAGAATCCAACTAGTCAACATAAGTCAACTGAAGTTCATTATTATGAAAAGGAGATGGTGTGGAGCAGAAGTATGCTGAATCATGGTTGTTTTGGAGTGGTTTAGAGCTCAGAGGGAGCATAGGATTAGTTAGTGAGTTGTTCTGGTTATCACAGGTTCCAAGCTTGGATGCAAATTGTAAGAACTTTTCTATATTTTAGCATAATCCATTAGATTGAGTTTTGTTGTTAAAAGATGTTCATTACTGTCCATTTGTGTTTATGAATGATTAGTATAGTGTTAATTTTCAGTTTCATTTGTTATATAAATTTGTAGCTTCTTTAAATTCTCACACAGCTTCAATTTAGAGTGTTTGGATTAAGGTGGTTATGGATGTTAAAATCTGTTTCTTATGTTATTTTTGGTTCATGCAGTCTACTTTAGGTCTATTTAGGTTAGTTATAATATAAAATTAGTAGTCATTAGTATAAAAGTCAAAAATTAGTTTGGGTCTTAGCCTTCTGCTCAACTGTTGGAATTTGTTCAAGTTTAATTCTCACATTAGTCTAAAAAAGTAGTTAAGTTAGGATAATTTAGTCTTATTATACCTTAACATCATTTATTCAGTCCTGTAGGTCCAATCTAATCTCACAGTAGTCAACATTCAAGAAAGAAATAGAAAGTCAAATTTTCTTTATGAACTGAAAAATGGTGCAAAATTCCAGGACAGTTCTAGCCCTCATAGCTTATTGGAATTGAACAAAAATTGCTGTTCTGTGTTCTCTGGTGGTATGTATTTCAATATCAAAAAGAATTTTCCACTTTGAAACCCATTTGGTGACTTCAATTTGAGTCCAAAGTAGGGTGTTCACTCAAAAACCTGCCCTGCACATCAGCAGTTTTCTATCCCAATCAGTCCCCACTTTGCCCTTTTGATCTAAGATATTGTAGGATTGAGTAGGATTTAATGTTTGTATTTGGTTACACAAATTATTTGTAGTTTAGATTTTTCATTTCTCAGCTTATATGAGGAATTAGAGCTTATTAGCATAGCTTATTCATTCCTGCTATATCACCCATCAAAGACTGTTTGAATCTGTTTGGTTTAGTGTTAGTCTCACCTCAGTAGCATGATCTTGCATTACTGTTGTTATGCTTGTTTAACTGTTGTTATTTTTAGTTAAATTGTGTTGCCCCAGCTTGTGCTTGAGCTTATGTAAGCCCTTGTGACCTGCTGTATTCACCAAATACCCCCAATAGTTCCCTCTTTAATTTTTAGAATTTCAATGTTTAGTAGTTGTTTTGGCTTGATATAACTTCACTTTAGCTCATGAAACATGTTCAATATCTGGCACCTAGGCCTTGTGGGTCAAATTTTCACCATCTGACCCATTTGCTCCCCTGCACCACTCAGATCTTGGTGTAAGATAGCTCACTTTCTCAGGCCCCTTGCCACTTCATTAGTTGAGCTTAGATTCTGGTTTTTGGATTTTTGAGAAGCCATCAGACCTGGCTTGTAGGATCTAGGGCCAATTCGGACTCCATAGCTTATTTGGTAAGCTCAATAGTGCCCTGCAAGTCATCCATTGGCCTGTTTGGACTGGTGGCTTGGAATTGCTTAATTTTCTTGCTTATGAGCTTATTCAGTGTGAAATTCTAGATGTTCTAGCTTGTTCTCAATTCATTACATCCTTTTTAAGCTTATTTTGTGTTTTAGGTCAATGGTTTAGCTTATTAGCAGCTTATGCTTCATCAAAAGCTCATAACATTAGGCTGTTAGGGAAATAAGCTCACCATTTGCTTATTTTTGAGTTCCACCAAGTCCACCTTCACAAAAGTTCATCATTTTCAGTAGCTAATTAGTTTTGAAAAAAGAAAAATCCAAAAAAACAATTTAATTTCTAGTGATAGCTTCTATTTAACATAATTTAGCTTTTTAATTTTTCTTTTTAAATTTTTGTCAAGTACTTATATGTTTTTATATTTTTCTTAAATTCCTAGTATATTAAAGTATTTGTAGGAATGTTTTCAGATTTTTATCCTTCCATTTAGTATTTATTATAATTAGTATTAGTTTATTAATAATTAAGTAATATTAGATAATTAATTAGGTTTATTAATTTTTACTTAACAACAGTACTTTTTTATATTTTTCCTAGGTTTTATATATCATAAAATAATTTTAGGAAATTTTTTATAATTTTCACTATTCATTTTCTATTTTTCTTAATTTTAGTTAATTAATAAATAGTAGTTAATTAATAATAAATAGAGAAAAAGTAGGAAAAATATATTTTTAGTTTCAAAATTACTTTTATATTATTTTAGAATTTTTAGAATTAAATTTTCATTTTTCTAGCTTAATTTCATAATTAGTGTAATTTAAATATTATTAATTAGTTATTAAATAGTAATTAATTAATAGTAATTAATTAAATAGTGTAAAAATTAGTTTTAATTTTCTAAAAATTTTCTATTATCATTAAGATTGTAAAAATGTAATTTTCATGTTCGTAGGTATTTTATTTCTATAAGACTCGCGTTTTATTTCGTACGTCAACGTAACTTTAAATCCAACGTACGCGTTTTTAGGTTTTAAACGTTTCTAGGTTTTCTAGTTTTACGTACTTATTAATATAGCTTACTTAAGCTATTTTATTTTATATTTCAGTAGTGTAATCAATCACAACTCACTTATACCCATTTTCGTCCAAATTCACCCGATCACAAACCCGTTTTGATTACCATCCACACCTCGTCGGGACATAACGACCCGGGGAAACCCTGTACTTCCATGGAGATTTGGTCTGAGACGTTTGACTTGGTTGACCATTCACCTGGTTAATTTAGGTTGACCGTTTGGGAACCAATCATGTAACATGCTTGAACGTCTTAGGAAACATGAACCTATGTGTACTAGGTTTTATTGGTTATATTTAATGTATGAGTAAATTCTAATGATCCCATGTTAGGAGCTTCTTAACCGGCTCGACATAGGAGTGAAGTAGGCACTCATAGGATTGGGGAAGTAAGTACGACACCCCATGAATGGTATTAAGGAATACAATCCGTCATCCACGCAACTATAACAAGTAATTAACGTGTAAAAGATATCTATATCTAGGGAGTAGTGAAATCTAAGTAAACACAATTCTCCCACATATTGCTCACAACTTTAGTTTAATATAGTTTATTTTCATTTCTAGTATTTTATTTTGATTGCATCTTAGTATTGGGTTAGTTGACTAGCAACTAATTCCGCCAAAATCCTTCAAAACCCAAGATTTTTAATTGCTTTCTTAAAAATATAAAAAATACAAAAAGAATCATCCCTCATCTCTAGACCTAGTTTTTAGGTTTTCTAATCCTAGCGACACTATTCCTAGCTGAACGATCAATCCCTCGGTACTTGTCATTATACTATACTACATCGATCAGGTACACTGCCTGGTGGGGGTTGTAAGCTTCTCAAGATTCCTTGAGAGGTAAAGCCTGGTGCAATCCCTACGCATCAGTGGTGCAGTTGGATCATGGGTGTGTTGAAGTCGGCGAGATCAGCTGTTTTAGTCAATGGTTCGCCTACTTTTGAATTTCAATTTGGAAAAGGGTTGCGTCAAGCTGACCCTCTTTCTCCGTTTCTTTTTTTGGTGGTAATGGAAGCTCTTTCTTGCATGATTTATAAGGCGATAGAGGTAGGGGAATTTCAAGGTATTACTTTGTCAGATTCGTGTCCGGTGATCTCCCACCTTTTCTATGCGGATGATGCTTTAATTTTGGGAGAGTGGTCGAATAGTAATATAGCTAATATGGCTAGAGTTTTGAGATGTTTTTATGTTTGTTCTGGTCTTAAAATTAACATTCATAAATCTAATCTTTTTGGTTTGGCCACGGGAGGTCAAGAGGTGGTGGAGATGGCTTCAGTTGTGGGGTGTAGGGTCGGCTTGGCTCCTTTAGAATATTTGGGGATTCTGGTGGGCGCTAATATGAATAGAGTAAGCAATTGGAGGAAGATTGTGGATATTTTTGAAGCCCACCTAGCTTTATGGAAAGCCAATTGTTTATTTATAGGGGGAGAGTCACTTTGATTAAGTCAGTGCTAGAGAGTTTGCCGGTTTATTATTTTTCGCTTTATCGGGCTCCATTGAGTATCATAGAAAAGCTTGAAGGAATCATGAAAAAATTCCTTTGGGCTGGGTTGGATTTGATTAAAAAAAAACTCATTGGGTGGCGTGGGATAGAGTTTCGAAGCCCAAAAATAAATGGGGCTTGGGTATTTCGCGTTTAAAGGATTGCAATGAGGCGTTAGTGGCTAAGTGAGCTTGGCGTTTTAGATGTGAAGAAAAGAGTTTATGGAAAAGGGTTGTGGAGACTTGCCATACGAGTCGGGAGAGATGGAATTTTTTACCGTGTAAACCGCGAGTAGAAGGTTGCTGGGGGCTGGGATTGTTAAAAGTGTGGAGAAGATGAAATTCGGTGAAAAAAGGGTGCATGATTTCATCAAAGGTAGACTTGGTAACGGGAAATCCATCCGGTTTTGGACCGATAGTTGGTTATTCTATGTGTCCATTAAAGTTAAATGCTCAAATCTGTTTCAAAGAGCTCTCAATAAAAAATGTTCGGTAGCCGATTGTTGGAAAGAAGCCGGCTGGTGTCCTATTGCCTTTGATCAATTGTTCTCAGCGATTGAAGTAGAAGAATGGATTATCCTTTCTTCTAAATTGGAGCAATCAGTTATTGGGCTTGGCCCGGACTCTTGGACTTGGTCTGGTAGTTGCGATGGGAACTTCACTGTGTCTAATGTGAAGTTTTTAATTCGGGAAGCTAGAGGCTATGGTACTTTTTTTAAATTTAAATGGGTTTCATGGGTTCCCCTCAAGTGTAACATTTTAGCATGGAGAGCAGAGAGGGATAGAATCCCCACGGTCACTGCGTTAGCTAGAAGGAATATTCGGGTGGATAATGATTTATGCAGCCTATGCGACACGGATGTGGAGACTACGATGCACCTTTTTACGGGTTGCGGTTTTTCGTTCGGCGTCTGGAGACAGATCAGTCATTGGCTCAAGATTGATCCATTTTTTGCTTTTGACTTTAGAGATATTTTGGAGCTTTACAAAACAGTTCGGTCTGGGAAAGAGGGTAGGAAGATTGTTCACGGCATTGTCTTGGTTACGTGTTGGGCTTTGTGGAAAGAGCGCAACGATAAGATTTTTAGAGGGAAGTCTCCTAATGTTATGGACGTAGTCGGGGGTGTTAAATCTTTGTCGTTTTTATGGTTTAAATATAGGTCGAGGTTTAAACACATTAGGTGGAAGGATTGGTGTATTTTTCCGTTATACATGTTGTAATTGGTGGTTGTTTTGGCGGTCCTCGGTTTGAGGACTTTGCCGTTTTTTTGAATGAAAGTCATTGTTCAAAAAAAAAAAAGAAGATAATTTGCACACTCCATCAATTGATTTGCACACTCAAAATGTTTGTATCATGACATTTATACCCCTACATCACTTGGTAGTGTGTGCAAATCAAAACACAAATATTAATGGTATAAAGGTCATGACATAAAATTTTGAGTGTGTAAATAAATTGGTGAAGTGTGCAAATCACTTCCCTTACCTAAAACACGATAATTAACCATTACTCAACAAAATGAGATTATGACATTGCATTCCTTAGTATTCCTATTATCTTTGCTATTGTCATTCCTTGATTTGAATCAAGCCTCCCTTTAGTAAATATCAAAGATAATATTTAACCAAGTGTCGCAAAATGCTTTCAACCCGCCGGCAATGCCGTCATTATATTATGTCATTCTACTAGAGCATTCATGGAAGCAAAGTCATATGATGTGTAGTGTACAGTATAATAAGCACTCTCCAATTGTGATTAAGTAATATGGTAAAAACTATAATTAGTTCTTAAGAGATTGAAAACATTACAAAATAAATAGTGCTAGTTGACGTTGCGCTTTGTTGTTTCGTCTAATCTTAGATCTCTGCATGTCGTAGGTTTTATGTTGAACTATATAATATCACTCTTAAATCCTAGCAATATTATATTCCTAGTTAAAAAATAAAAAAATATACATCAAATCTCAATTGTCAACGATTTAAAAACGAAAAAAAAAAAAAAACAATAATAGTGTTGGACAATTACGACAACTCAAAGTTCGATCGCGAAACGCTAGATCACAAGTTATATCGAGCATAAGTAGCAAACACGAGATACACGATATACTGCAAAGAACCGACAAGAATATGCACACATTATACCCTCGTACCAAACCTTTATTAAAAACCTAATAAAGCTATTACAACGAGGAAGAAGAATGAATAACAAGTATCCCCTCGTCTCTATTTATAGTGATGATGCGGTAGAAATCTTAGCTTGCCTTGCACTCCAAACTACCTAATCCTAGTTTATGTCTAACACTTGATCTAATTACAAAGTACACTTAAGTCTCTAATATATGTTTAAGTTTGCTACTAATATACAATAATTTCCACCTTAGGAGTAACACTTAAACATAAACCAATACTCAACACCTTTTTCTCGTGCTAGAACCTCGGACCAGAGACCACCTTGTCGACCAGGCATTGTACTTTAGTAATTTTCCAAGATTAGCTTCCGTAGACTCCTTCACTTTCTTCTTTTCAGCAGCAACATCATCGTTACTATCCTGTATAACCTCAGCTTCATAATTTTTCTGAGCTCCCTGCATTTCCACCTTAAACCAAATACGTTCATCAGCATGTACTTCGTGGACTCTTGTTTTAACACCAGGACCAACTTGTTTATGACCAATTTGCTTGAATCCAACTTGTTTTGAACCTCTATGCTTTTGTATACCAAAAGTCGTCGCTTTTGCTTTAAGAGTATACACACAGTTCTCTTTCCTGATCCCAGTCATCATAACCTGACAACCTTTGATCACCTTGACTCTACCTATCTGCATCTACACAGTATAACCCTTTTTTTCAAGAGTACCTAATGAAATTAAGCTTTTTCTTAACCCTGGAACATACCTGACATTTTCCAGTATAAAGCTTGAACCATCATGCAACTGTATCTTCACTTTTCCTGTCCCTCTGATAGTGCATGTCATGTTGTCACCTAACTGAACCGAACCACCATCAACATCCTTGAAGCCATACAAGAAATCCCTCCTAAGTTTCATATGATAAGACCCCGCCTGAATCCATTACCAATTCAGTCATCTCATCATTCCAGGCCACCACCAAGGCTACTCCAAAGTAGGCGCTACCCTCGTCATCAGAAGAATCAGAACCCTGATCATGCTTACCCTTCCTGACAAACCCACTTGACTTCTTCATTGGACAGTCTCTCTTTAGATGACCCTCTGAATGACATATAAAGCACTTGAGTTTACTCGATCCTCCCCTTGACTTAAACCGCGAATTTCCACTATAATGAGCTTTCCTCGAATGATCTGACCTTCCCCTTACATATAACCCATCAACAGTTTCTTCCTTTGTGCCTTTAGTTCTTTTCTTCAACTCTCTTGAATTCAGAGTCGCCAGAACATCCTCCATTGTCAAGGATTCCCTCCCATACAACAATGTCTCCACAAAGTTTTTATAAGACGATGGCAACGACGTAAGCAACATAAGTGCATGATCCTCATACTTAATCTCAATATCAATATTCGCTAAATCAAATATAAACTTATTAAACTCATTTATATGATCGTTTCGTACCTGGACTCATATAGTACGTGTACAGCTTCTTCTTCAGATACAACCTGTTTGCTAAGGACTTAGTCATATACAGACTAGTCAACTTCGTCCAAATTCCTATAGCAGATGTTTACTTGGTAACTTCCCGTAAAATCAGGTCTCCCAAGCATAGAATCAAGGTACTGTATACCTTTTTCATCAAAGCAGCCTTTTCACCTGCTTCCATGTCCGCGGGTAATATCTCTAATGCAGCATCACATCCTTACTGTACCATTAAACCACACATCTTTATTTACCATAACCTGAAGTCATTCTTCCCATCGAATTTCTTGATGTCAAACCTAGTTATAGAACTGGCCATTTTTTTATACCTTGATAAAAACCTTGTCAAGTTGTTTCTTAACCAACTTTACTGACATGCCTCATAAGCTGTGTGCAATATTTCCCTTTTTGCTATAAATCATTCTTGCAAATCGAATTAATTATAATAACTCTAAACCCTTGATTTCGAACAAACAACCAAATCAATAACTTAAGAAGACCCAAGTTGATCGATTCAAGTTTGCACCATAAAAAAGATTTCATGACAATATCTTTTATCGTCAATAGAAACCTAATAACGACAAATCAAAAAGTGGTTTTAAAACTAAATCAACAACCCCTTGTATTTGACAAAAGAAAATAAATCCTTTATCACCTTTGTAGTAATCACGTGGATAGAAAATAAAAACAAGATCCAAATATCTTATACCACTTATTGGACAATTACGACAACAGCTCGAAGTTCGATCGCGAAACACTAGATCGCGAGTTATATCGAGCACAAGTAACAAACACGAGAGACACGATATATTGCAAAGAACCAAAAAGAATATGCACACGTTTTACCCTCATACCAAACCTTTATTAAAAACCTAATAAAGCTATTACAACGAGAAAGAAGAATGAATAACTAACATCCCCTCATCTCTAGAGATGAGGGGGTAGAAACCTTAGCTTGTCCAAGCTACCTAATCCTAGTTTATGTCTAACACCTAATCTAATTACAAAGTACACTCAAGTCCCTAATCTATGTTTAAGTTTAGTACTAATATACAACAAATAGTCATGCAATGCGCATATTCATAACGGGTATCGAGCATATGGAGTTCATTTTTTACCCTGATGAGTTGATGAGGTTTATTAAAAATGGTAAACATATTATTTTGAAGAGAACAAGTCTTTAACTTGGATATATGCATTTAATATGAGTATTTCCGTGATCATTTCTGATTATTTCTCTAACCATCCCCAAGGTGTATCTATAGTGACCTTTAAACATGAGAACTCTTGAGAATATAGCAGCGTGCGTATGATAACTAAGCCACCTTAGTGGTGGTTACATGGTTGATTGCCTTGGTGATTGAAACTAAACTCTCGTTACTTGACTTGTGATGTGATATTGTTAAAGGACGAAATGTTTAGATTGGGCGTAACGCGGGTCCTTTTTGACGCACCAAACACCCCTTTATGCGTCAAAGTCCATTACACGGGTAACGGGTTCTTCTTAAAACACCAAATTTGGAGATGGTTCACTCACTTTCTTGACCGAACGAACTTTAGTTGTCTGTGTGTGAAAGTGTGGTTGTGAGGTGAGGGTTGTCACTATTACTAGGGTTTATGATAAAAGTGGATACAGATGTTGAGTTGATGTGTGACAATGATGAATGTAATCATTATTACATCGGGGGTCACATATTTTGTAGAAGGTGTAACACTTGGTATTTTCAAATCTACCTTTAAAATATGGGGATATAGCTTGGCTATAATTCTTGTAGCCAACTGGCTGCAAATCCTTCATAAAAAATACAAAAGAAATGACTCAGTGATACACAAAAAAGAATTAGGGACCCATAAAAGAACTCAGATACCCACAATTTGTAACACAAAATTATAGCCAATTCGCTGCATTGCTGCTAATATATTTCTTCAAAATAATAACAAAAGTTATAATGTCACAAGACTCAAACATCAATTAAAGTTATGACAATTTTGAAACATGTTTAAGAAATACGTACATATGTCATAACACTAACCACGATTTAAAAATAATAATAATAATACTTGGCACGTTTAATCTATATGACTATATCAAATAAAAGAAATATGATACAAAATTGCATATGCGTGTACGTGTGTATCTATATGATTCATATTTTTTGTAACAAACGGTAGCTAGCAGAAATATAAATAACGTATTGGTTCGGTTTACATTCATTGAAGTCTCTCTGTTGAAATGAAAACATGAAATGATTTGAAAAACATCCATATATTACTATACGATGGTGAAGCTCAAAGAACCATATATGATCATCTTATGTATCAGCTTCTTAGCGATACTCATCTTATGTATCAGCTTCTTAGCGATACTCGTTCGCTATGAGTGTAAGTTCTCATTGTTGATCTACTTTATGTGTGTTGCATATTTTGAATAAGCTGTCATATTTAGTCGATCGTGTAATTTTGGACTTGTAGATAGCAGGAATGAAATCAAAGACATCAAAACACACGGAATTTCAGAATCACCATGGTGCAGTCCGCGTTGTTGGGGAATGACTGTCGCTGGAAAACTCCAATATTGTTGTTGTACTGAAAAAAATTTATGCAACAACACAATGGATCAATGTAATGGAATATGTAGCAAACTAAAAAAATGTGAAAATTGTACTATAAAAAATTTAGAGTAAATTACATGTTTGGTCCCTGTGGTTTGTCCAAAATAACAACTTTCGTCCCCCGAAGTTTAAAGTTGCATTGGTAGTCCCTAAGTATGTAAACAAATAACACACATGGTCCCTATAGGTGAAATTTTCGCCTCCAAAGAATAACATGAATGGTCCCTATAGGGACCAGGTGTGTTATTTGTTTACATACTTAGGGACTACCAATGCAACTTTAAACTTCGAGGGACGAAAGTTGTTATTTTGGACAAACCACAGGGACCAACCATGTAATTTACTCAAAAATTTAACTGATCATATCTTAGGATAATGATATAATGAAAATAAATTAAATATAGAGTTACAATTGCAAGTATCTTTTTATTTATTCTACGTGTTTGTACTAATTTGTCATAAAAAATTTAGAAACAAAAATAGATTAATTACATCACAAAATGTATCAAATTACCATGTAGGTGATCATGGTGAAAATGTAGTAGCAAAAAAAGTTGTTAGTGTAAGATGCAATGTTAAGTTACCAAATGGATCAAAACACATCTTGTTAACGTTTCTATGCATGAAAATCCCGTGTGCGAACAAACACGAAATACATGTGAGCCTAGATTAATACGTAAGACCTTGTCAAATATTAGTTCAACATACTCGGAGTTTAGTTTTTATCTTTGAAATAATGAAATATGTTTCTTTTCACCAAAGAAACAAGAGTAAAAAGGTTAAAAATATCATTATCCTAAAAACAAAATATGTTCCTGTGTGGTGATGTTTAAAAGCAAAGTATTTGTTTGAGTTAAACTTTCAAGGTTGACAAAAAAGCGAGTATCGAACCCAGAATCTTTGGTTCCGTAGACCAGCGCCTTATCCATTTGGCCACAGAGTCAATTTGATGTTCGACAAGCTTATATCGTGAAGTTGTGAAATCATTATTTAAGGTTAAATTTAAAAGCAAGTCATAGATTTCTTAGTCTTTATTAAATAATAGATTAGTTTTTGTAGCCAATTCTTTTCTTATCATTAACATATTTGAATTCTCAAAATCTAGTTTCTCCGGAACAGTTGTGATTTGCAAATCGATTCTAAAAAGTTCATATGAAATTGATCAACTAAGAGCTCTAGGTGTGGGTGAGGAGGTTTGCCTCCTCATTTGGGCCTAACGAGGTGCCACGTCATTTTAACAAACCTCCCCTTACAACCCCTACTAACTCACAACTAACCTCAACTTACTCATTTGAGGCTCACTACTTATATCTTTATTTTATTTTTCACTCTTAAAAAGAAAAAAGAAAAAAAGGATAAATGCGTGACAAGAAGTACAAGCAATTGCCTCGTCATGCAGACGAGCAACACCCAAATAAGGAGATTTGAGGAGTTGGGCTGGTGTGGTGAGTAGCCATGAGGAGCAAGCCAACGTGGCACGACGAAGGATGAGGAACACCACACCTTCCGCTCTAAATACATACAATTTTAAGATTTTATGTACTAACTGATGTAACAGCTTCTAGCATTTTACGTCAGCATTAATATGTTGTAATGGTGGAAACTCTTATTAAATGTCAAGAAAAGTTAATGAAATAAACATTAACTTTTTCACTAATAAACCATTAATTACAACATTAAAATACACCATGTGATGTTGGCATTATTGACATTTTCATCAACAACATTTTCTAACTTTCAAAGATACACCAAAATATTGTTGTTCAACAATTAACCACTAATTACAACATTAAAATACACCATTAATGAAATAAAATCCCACCATCTTCCGGCCATCATGCGGCCATCAACCACATCTCTAGCCACCTTCAGTCGGATTCGCACCATAATCATCGTCACGAATAGGGCCAGGACTAAATATAACCGAGTGCATAAAAAATTTTGAACAATAATACTAGAAACACATTTTGATGAACCTAGTGCATTTAAGATGATTTTATGAAAAATCGATGTTTTTTTCAAAAATTAACAGTATATCGAAAAATTCCCCGTGCACCCGCGGGAACCCCTGGCTCCGTCCCTGATCATCGTCGTTAATGGCGGTGAGGGATCTTTTTCCAGTTACCCATAGCGGTTCCAATGCACCATAAATTGCTTGTTTCACAAAAACGAAAATCACTAGCATCCTCGATACAACCATCAATCAAACATTCATGTGCAACAACACCCATGAAAAGTTAACAAAAATTCATCAAATACAAAACCCATTAATAAGATCATATGCAAATTTATGTCTAACTCGTTTGGTGATCCGATGCGCGAAGGGTCCTAAAGGCCATCGCGTGATGCAAATGCGAGCGCATTTTGAATGCAACGCGTTTAGTATTAAAAAAGAAACAAAAAATATTTATTCATGGTATATTCTATCAAGTACCCGAGTAAATGCAATAAACTTACAAAATAAATTACTAACATATTGAAATTAGGCTAATAATCCATTTGTAAAACAAATATATCGAAAGCGAAGCTTGACATAGAATACTTAGCAAAACACAAGACACTATATTTTCGTAACTGTGTTTGTTTTGGACGTCTTTTAACAAGTTTTATCTTTAAAAGCCCATTGAAATATTTGGGTCTTTTTTATATTGTTTAGCATTACCAAATGCGGTAAATTGCGGTATAATGCGAACGAAATATGGGATGGCCTTGCATTATGAATAAGGATGCAAAATTTTAAAAGCAATGCAACGATGAGTGCAATTTGGGCAATGATGCACACATTTTTAAACCAAGCTACACCCCATTAATAAACTCACACATTAATGAACCTACACCCACTAACATTAATGTGCAGCAGTTTAGGTGGTCGGAGGCGTTATAAGTTGTGGTGGTTGTTGCAGATCGGCCACCTGTCATTTTTGGGAAGTGGTGATCGCAGGTTGGTAGATGTTGGTTGTGGTGGTCGTGTATGGTGGCTGGTGATTAGAGAGAGAACTAGAGAAGAGAGTGTGGGAATTTTGTAATGTTTGTATGTGAAAGGAAGCAGGGTGATTGTTGCCTTGTGGGAAGTTGGTGGGTCGATGGAATTTTTGTATCTCCGTTGACTTTGGTAAATGCGATAAAAAAGACAAAGAAAAGAAAGAGAGTAATAAAATGACAACAATACCCTAGTGTGCAATGCACATGAGGAGGTTTAATGGTCAAATTTAACTTTCGTTTAGTTAAAAGACCGTGGGTGTTAAGTGTTTCCGAGTTAAGGATATTCAAAAAAGTCAAAGAACTATATGTGAAAGTCAAGACAAAACATAAGGACGATCCATGTAATGTACTCTTTATCTTATATTAAGTTCCAATCAAAAAAACATGTTATGCATTCAGATGAAGTATTTATCATTGATTAACTTTATGTGTTATATTAGATTGATGAAAAGACATGGAAATTTTCAAGGTATATCTTTTTTCATAAACAAGATCTTTTTGATTAACTTCGCTAAGCATTTTTGAGGATATTTCTTTTATCAACCAGCCAGCTAGCTAAGAATTTTGTAAGGTGTTTTTGTATTATTGTTAATCATAAGAAAATTTGTTGCGTCAAATTTATTGGTGTCAGGATTTGGAATTGAATGTTAAGAACCAAATGATCCTTAATCATACACAAAGACATTGTTTTCATTACGTTGTAATAATCTTTTGAGTAAATTACATGGTTCGTTCTAGCGGTTTAGGTGAAATCCCTATGCTCGTCCCTGATCTTTTTTTCCCTGTCCATCCTTAACAAACTTTTTAACACCGTCCATCCCTATCTCTAACGGTTGTCATATTTCTTTGTTAAGTCCAATTAAGCTCACCCACGTGCGTCACACATGGGATTATTTTTGTCATTTTGGTTTTGCCTCGATTATACCAAGTTAATTAAACCCCGTCTTTTTTATTTCACATCCCCATTAATTTTTTATTTTTTCTCTTAGTTTCTCAACTACTTTCATCACTTAATCTTCTAACCCACCAAAACCTTTCATCATTAGTTCTGTGAACCACATGTTGGTGGTGTCTCTACCACTGTGGACATTACATACTGCCCAAGAAGATGTTGATGTTCGTGAGAGTTACGGTAGGTGCTGTATTTATTTATTTATAGTTTTTGAATAACTTGTGAATGCTATGTGAATGGTAGCATGTTTTTTTTTCATTTCTCCATGAAAAGTCTCCATGCTTATGTTTTGTTCGTGAAACCCTTTTTGATGTATTTTTTTTTTTTTTTTGTTCTTTTTAAGGGGAGAACAGTGCTCTGTTTTCTTTGAAGGTTCATTATGCAGGGATGTTTATTAATCCCGTCGTAGGAGTTATATGAATGGCAACCTTAGTTATTTTGATTGCATTGATATTGAGGAGTTTTTAGTTCTTGAACTTAGTGACATGGTGATGAAGTTAGTTTATAGTGCAAATGTGATCATATATTATCATTCCAAAAAACCTGATGGTAATTTGGATAATGGCATACACACTTTAGGCAATGACCATAATGTATTGGAACTAAGTGAGTATGCTAGACTTGGTGATAAACTCATTGAAGTGTATATTGAGCATGACAGGACTACTTTGCATACTTACTATCAAAAACATCAGGATGCTGAGAATAGCTGTATCATTGAGGAAGCTCCAGATGATGTTATTCCAGCTCAAAAACCAAGTAAGTTGAAACCAAAGAAAGTGTGCGAAGCTTCATGTGCTAGGAATCTGTTAGGCTAGAATGATATTAGAGAAAGAATAGATGTTGGGCAAAGTAGTCAAGTAACTGAAGTTGGTCAAAGTAGTCAGTCTAATCCTACACCAAACGTTCAAACTAAAGCATTTGTTCATGATTTTTACTCTGTTGATGATCCTTTTACGAGACATGATGATTTTGACCCTTTCATTGGTTAGAGAATCTAGATGTAGGTGATAAAGGTCCAATTGTTGATGTAGGTGATAAAGGTAAAGGTAGAGAAGTTGGGGTAGGTGATAAGGGTAAAGGAATAATAGTTGATGATGTGGTAGTGAATTTAGGTGCTGATGAAGACATAGAACAAAGTGCTCATGAGCAAGAAAGTGATGGTTTTGTTGATGAGGAAAATCTTGTTGAAGATGTAGTAGTTAACATGGACAGTTTTGATAAAACTAATGCTGATAGCCTGATACCATGGGGTTCAAGTGTAGCTGTTAAGAAAGGGAACAAGACTTGATACCATGGGGTTCAAGTGTAGCTGTTAAGAAAGGGAACAAGACTGTTGCTGCAAGTGGTAAAGGGAAAGCTAGTACAAGGTCAAGTCAGGCTACACAACCATCTGGGAATGCACCTAAGAAGCACTCAAAAGGGAAATAGCTTGTGTGGGGAAACGGAATGTTTTAATACTTTTCAATTTGCTAAGTTTTAGTACTTTTCAAACTGGTCACATATATAGAACAACATTTTCATTAGATGGAACAATCTTTTGCAGAACACAAAATTCATGTTGTTAGTACATGTTACATATCTAGAACATAAAATAAAATTAAACAACTTAAAACATTGTGAAGCTATTTAGGTTAACAAGTTGACTAAATCAAACAACACAAATGCCAACCAAGACATATACAAATATTGTCTAAGACTTGCTCGATCTTCTTCAGCTGGTCTCAAATAGGCTTCAAGATGGTTTATTGACCTTAATAGCCCAAGTATTATCGCAACAACATGTTGGCACATTAATGGGGGATCCACACAACCAATGAATCTGCAATCAGAGCCCTGTTTATAACAAACAAAAAACAAATCACTTCGCAATTCGTTATTCATTAATCCCTAACTAATAATTACTCAAAATTAAACTCTTTACCATTCGTAGACAAGCATAGAAACGACGACATAGGTTTTGGTTGGTCCATGATGTACGGATTATTGCCCATCTTCAACAACCACAATCAACCATTTTTTAGGGTTTGAATTTGATTTTGGATTTGGGAGAGACCGCAAGTGTGCGTGTTTTCAAAAAAGAGTTCGTAAATAGAAGTGCTTGAGTTATAGTGGGTTTTAAAAAGGGATAAAAAATGTTAAAAAAAATGATGCAAAACCGAAATGACAAAAATACCCCCACGTGTGATGCACACAGGTGAGCTTAACTAGACTTAACAAAGAAATATGACGATCGTTAGGGATAGGGATGGACGGTGTTACATAGTTTGTCTTTAAGGTTGAACTGGGCAACAAAAAAAGATCAGGACGAGCATAGGGATTTCAACTAAACCAAAGGGATGAACCATGTAATTTACTCTAATCTTTTTATATGGCATTAATCAGTGCTTGTCGTAGAAAATGCTTATGTTAATATCGAAGTTAGAAATAACGCTAGTCAACAGAAGAGTTTATGCGAAGAATTTTCGTATATATTTAGATATTTTTTGTTGGACGATATGGCTAGGAATTTTGAGGATATTCCTCATTAGAGACTTTATGACCAACTAGCTAATAATTTTCCATGATATCTCTGTATGTAAGAGATAAGAAAATTTATTGAAGCAATATTATTAGTGTAGGGTAATGAAATTAAATGTTAAAAATGGTCCCTATTACAGATAAGAGGAACTTTCTTATTGCAAATTATTGTCTCTATCAATGTTTAGAAATGGTCCACAAAATGCAAGTGAATAACAGTTCTGATAGCAGATTTTTATATGATTTATTCATTTGAAGTTTATAAGTTGTTATATCATTTGGACAAGTAATTACAAGAATAATTGTTCAATCACAATAATAAAAGTTATTATTGCAAAACTTATACAAAAAATGTAGATTAACAAATTAACAAACTCTGTCATAATATGAAAAAAGTGAATAAAATAATGATCATAGATGCATCTTATGTTCAAGTAGGAAACATCGGTCATTTGACCAAATTAGAACATGGGCTTTTATTTTCCAAATAATTCAATATTGATCATTTGGTTTGAAAGTTCAAACAGTGATTTTTTTTTTTTTTTTTTTTTTTCATTGACCAAAAGACAATACGATTGGTTTTTGTTTCTCAACATCATCATTCCACAAACACAAAACACTTTTCCACACAAACTCTTTCAACCACACTTCCAATGGCTTCACCTTCAGTTTCATCCATTCAAAAGAGCTTTAAGTATGATGTCTTCTTAAGCTTTAGAGGCGAAGACACTCGAAAGAACTTTGTTGATCATCTGTATCATGCTCTTACACAAAAAGGTATTGAAACTTACAAAGACGATGAGAAAATTAAGCAAGGAAAAATGATAAGTGATGAGCTATTTAAGGCCATTGAAGACTCAAAATTTTACATTATTATTTTCTCCAAGAGCTATGCTTCTTCATCTTGGTGCTTGGAAGAGCTTGTTAAGATTATGGAATGCCAGACGATGGACGAGCACACTGCTTACCCCGTGTTCTATGATGTGGAGCCCACTGAAGTACGCAAACAAACTGGGGCAGTTGGAGTTGCATTTGCAAGACATAAAGAGGAAAAGGCTGCAAAAAAATGGAGAGAGGCTTTGAAACAAGCATCTGATTTGGCTGGGTTTGAGTTGAAAAGCATTGCTAATGGGTAAGTAAATTTCTTCATTATATCTATGCAATATTAGTAGTATATTTTTTGAAAGGGTTTGGAGTTAGGTTATGTTTCATCTCAAAATGGGCCAGGCAAATAATGTTTTTAGCAAACAAACTCTTAGACTTAGAGCATATGGTTCGTCATTCTTTAACCCACTGTTGTCAAACTAACAATCTGTGGTATGAAACCACAGATAAGTTTTCACCTATATAACTACAGGTCTACAGTATATTATTCTTTTTTGTAAGGGTATAGACTATAGAGAAGGAAGCGTTAGCGGTGGTCATTTGTCATTTGTATATACCACATGCTTTCTGAAACTCTTCTATGGAATTTACATTTATAAGTTATAACACTACCAAGTCATGTTAATCAACTTTTTAGAAAGTTTAAATGTGAGTGGTAGAGTATTATTTTTCTCTCTTTTGTGCCGGTCCTCTATGTACAAAGGAAAGTTCATGACTTCATGTGTATGGTTTGTTACCATGAACAAGTGGCTCTTTTCTTTTTTCCTGGTAGATGCGACGAGTTTCAACCGGTACAAAATCCTTACCTTAATAAACACATCTGTTATTCATTCACTACTTATTACAAATCATATATACTTATATCACCATTTATTTCATGTATTAAAGATCTGAAAATTGTTCGGGAATTTTCACAAGCTAATTTAATCTTTGTTTAACATATAGGCATGAAGCTAAGTTCATACAGAAAATCGTTGAAGTGATTTCAATAGAGTTACGTTTCATCAATTCGAGCAGTGATGGAAATTTTATAGGCATGGAGACCCGTGTAAATGAGGTAATTTCATCCTTAGAACCTGGTGTTGGTGATGTTCGCATGCTAGGAATATGGGGGATGGGAGGTGCAGGGAAGACAACTTTGGCAAGAGCTATTTTTGATCAGATATCCATTCAGTTCGAAGGTGAAAGCTTTATTGAAAATGTCAGGGAAGTTTCAAAAGCCTCTTTGGAGGGTCTAAAGAAGTTGCAGAAACAAGTACTTTCAGATGTTTTAATGGATCAAAACATTGAAGTAAGCAGTGTTTCTGGCGGAAAAAGTATGATGCAAAGGAGGATGCGTGGTAGAAAGGTAATTGTTGTTCTAGATGATGTCGATCATAAAGACCAGCTTGAGGCGTTAGCTGGTGACTGTAATTGGTTTAAGCCGGGAAGTAGAATTATAATTACAACAAGAGATGAGCAAGTACTGGTGGCCCACCGAGTGAGCTTGATTCATAATGTGACTTTGTTATCTCAAGCGGAAGCGGGTTGCCTCTTCAGTAGGTATGCGTTTGGAAGAGAGAATCCGATTCACGGGTACGAAGAGTTATCAGGAAAAGTTTTACATTATGCTCATGGTCTTCCCTTAACGATCAAAGTTTTGGGTTCGTTTCTTTGTGGTCAAAGTGAGCCTTATTGGATAGATGCCATAGAAAGACTAAAAACAATTCCATTAACTGCAACTATGGATAGGCTGGAAATAAGCTTTGATGGTCTAGAGAAGGAATACAAAGAAATATTCTTAGATGTTGCATGCATACTAAAAGGTTGGTGGAAAGACGAAGCAATTAGAGTGCTTGAAAGCCGAGGATTTCATGCTAAAGTTGGTTTAAGAGTTCTTGAGCAGAAATCTCTTATAACTATTGATGAAAGGTTGGGGATGCATGATCATTTAGAAGAAATGGGTAAGAATATTGTTCGCCGTATGCACCCCGATGAACCTAACAAACATAGCCGATTGTGGATTGATGAGGAAATTGAAGTTATATTGACCAATGACCTGGTAAGGATCAAGTTATGATTTAATTAACACATTTTCTATGATTAACAGAACAAATTTCATGGTCATTATGTTTTGGATTTCAGGGTACCCAAGCTACAAAATGTCTATACTTTCGGCCCCAGGATTTCATTGCTGAAATTGCAATGAAAGGTCTAGCAAACATGAAGGATCTTAGATTTATTGACATACGTATGTCAAATAGCTGGATTGGTTATCGTTTAAACTGGAAATTTGATAAAGTTAGCCAATACCTTCCAAATTCTTTACAATTTGTGAAATGGATTGGTTTTCCTTTTTCAAGTTTACCAAATACATTTCAAGGAAAATATCTTGTTGAACTTGACATAATTGGCGGCAATATTGTACAACTTTGGGAAGATGGAGAAGAAAAGGTAGAACAATGGTTAACTTGTTGTTTTTCATGATTCATTATGATCCTATATATCTATTGGTTTGTCATTGCACCAGTATTAACTATTTTTTGTACTTATGTTAGGTTCTAAATAATCTCAGGTTCCTCAGAATCGGATCTTCAAAGTTGAGGACCTTTGACCTTAGGTTGGCTCCAAATCTTGAGCAGTTGACTCTTGACGGTTGTCATGATTTTGCAGAGCTTCATATACCTGCTTATAATCATCTAAAGCTCAAATATCTCACCCTCACTGATTCAAAGCTGACAAACCTTCACCTCGGGAATACTCCAAATCTTGTCCAGTTAAAACTCGAACAACTCTACTTCAGTGACTACAAGATTACAAACCTTCACTTCGAGAATACTCCAAATCTTAAGAACCTAATACTCCAAGGCTGTGGTGATTTGGTAGAACTTCAAATGCCTGCCGAAAGTCTAAATCTTGAATATGTTGAGCTCAGTCATTCAAAGTTGAAGACCCTTCACCTCGGGAATACTCCCAATCTTGTCACGCTAATACTTGCAGGTTGTAACAATTTGGAAGAATTTCACATGCCAAGTGAAAGTCTAAAGCTTGAATGTCTTAACCTCAGTCGTTCAAAGTTGAAGACCCTTCACCTCGGGAGTACTCCAAAACTTAAAGAGCTAATACTCAAAAGTTGTCATGATTTGGTAGACCTTCAAATGCCTAGTGGAAGTTTAAATCTTGAATATCTCTACCTCAGTCATTCAAAGCTGAAGACCATTCACCTCGGAAGTACTCCAAAACTTAAAGAGCTAAAACTCAAAAGCTGTAATGATTTGGTAGAATTTCAAATGCCTACTGAAAGTCTGAACCTTGAATATTTCTACCTGAGTCATTCAAAGCTGAAGACCGTTCACCTCTTGAATACTCCGAATCTTGAGAAGCTTTTTCTCATAGGCTGTAATGATTTGATAGAGCTTCAAATGCCCGCGGAAAGTCTAAAGCTCGTAGTTCTCAACCTCAGTCATTCAAAGCTGACTAACCTTCATCTCGTGAATACTCCAAATCTTAAGGCGCTAACACTCGAAGGCTGTATTGATTTGGTAGATCTTCAATTGCAAGCTGAAAGTTTAAATCTCGAATATCTGGACCTTAGTCATTCAAAGCTGAAGACCGTTCACCTCGGGAATACTCCGAATCTTGAGAAGCTTTTTCTCATTGGCTGTAATGATTTGATAGAGCTTC
This sequence comes from Artemisia argyi, assembly GCA_030686995.1. NCBI lineage: Eukaryota > Viridiplantae > Streptophyta > Magnoliopsida > Asterales > Asteraceae > Artemisia > Artemisia argyi. The sequence goes on from CM060699.1 coordinate 128,277,405, forward strand.
AAATGCCCGCGGAAAGTCTAAAGCTTGAAGTTCTCGACCTCAGTTATTCAAAGTTGACAAACCTTCACCTCGTGAATACTCCGAATCTTAAGGCGCTAATACTCAAAGGCTGTAATGATTTAGTTGAATTTCAAATGCCTGCTGAAAGTCTCAACCTCGAATATCTCGACCTCAGTCATTCAAAGTTGAAGACCGTTCACCTCGGGAATACTCCGAATCTTGAGAAGCTTTTTCTCATTGGCTGTAATGATTTGATAGAGCTTCAAATGTCCGCGGAAAGTTTAAAGCTTAAAGTTCTCAACCTTAGTCATTCAAAGTTGACAAACCTTCACCTCGTGAATACTCCGAATCTTAAGGCGCTAATACTCGAAGGCTGTAATGATTTGGTTGAATTTCAAATGCCTGCTGAAAGTCGCAACCTCGAATATGTCGACCTCAGTCACTCAAAGTTGAAGACCGTTCACCTCTTGAATACTCCGAATCTTGAGAAGCTTTTTCTCATCGGCTGTAATGATTTGATAGAGCTTCAAATGCCCGCGGAAAGCCTAAAGCTCGCAGTTCTCAACCTCAGTTATTCAAAGTTGACTAACCTTCACCTCGTGAATACTCCAAATCTTAAGGCGCTAATACTCAAAGGCTGTAATGATTTGGTTGAATTTCAAATGCCTGCTGAAAGTCTCAACCTCGAATATCTCGACCTTAGTCATTCAAAGCTGAAGACCGTTCACCTCTTGAATACTCTGAATCTTGAGAATCTTTTTCTCATTGGCTGTAATGATTTGATAGAGCTTCAAATGCCAGCGGAAAGTCTAAAGCTCGCAGTTCTCAACCTTAGTCATTCAAAGTTGACTAACCTTCATCTCGTGAATACTCCAAATCTTAAGTCGCTAACACTCGAAGGCTGTATTGATTTGGTAGATCTTCAATTGCAAGCTGAAAGTTTAAATCTCGAATATATGGACCTCAGTCATTCAAAGCTGAAGACCGTTCACCTCGGGAATACTCCGATTCTTGAGAAGCTTTTTCTCATTGGCTGTAATGATTTGATAAAGCTTCAAATGCCCGCGGAAAGTCTAAAGCTCGCAGTTCTCGACCTCAGTCATTCAAAGTTGACACACCTTTCCCTCGTGAATAATCCTAATCTTAAGGCGCTAACACTCGAAGGCTGCAAAGATTTGGTAGAACTTCAAATGCCTGATGAAAGTCTAAACCTCGAATATCTCAACCTCAGTTATTCAAAGCTGAAGACCGTTCACACTACAACAAATTTGTCGTTTTTACATACTTTTTTCTTCGCACTTTATAAAGTGTGAACTTTTTCTTAAAGGTATTCACACTTAAGAGTGTGAATAATTGTTTCAAAATCTTTACACTTAAAAAGTGTGAAGAATTTCAATCTCACACTTAAAAGTGTGAAGAATTATTTTAAAATCAAAAGCATTACACTTAAAAGTGTGAAGAATTATTTCAAAATCAAAATCATCACACTAAAAAGTGTGAAGAATTATTTTAAAACACTCACACTTATAAGTGTTAAAATATTTATAAACCTTCACACATAAAAATGTGACAATATTTGCTACACCCAATTGGTTCACACACATGCTAGTGTGAACTTTTTAATTCTTCACACTTTAAAGTGTGGCGCCATGCTCTAATAAGTGTGAGCATGTTACTATTTTGTTGTAGTGTCACCTCAGGAATACTCCGATTCTTGAGAAGCTTTTTCTCATTGGCTGTAATGATTTGATAGAGCTTCAAATGCCCGTGGAAAGTCTAAAGCTCACAGTTCTCAACCTCAGTCATTCAAAGTTGACTAACCTTCACCTCGTGAATACTCCGAATCTTAAGGTGCTAACACTCGAAGGCTGCAAAGATTTGGTAGAACTTCAAATTCCTGATGAAAGTCTAAACCTCGAATATCTCAACCTCAGTCATTCAAAGCTGAAGACTGTTCACCTCGGGAATACTCCGAATATTGAGAAGCTAATACTCAAAGCCTGTAATGATTTGGCGGAACTTCAAATGCCTGCTGAAAATCTTAAGCTCGAAGTTATCAACCTCAGTCATTCAAAGTTGACATACCTTTACCTGGGGAATACTCCGAATCTTAAGGCGCTAATACTTGAAGGCTGTAATGATTTGGTAGAACTTCAAATGCCTGATGAAAGTCTAAACCTTGAATATCTAGACCTCAGTCATTCAAAGCTGAAGACCGTTCACCTTGGGAATACTCCAAATCTTGAGAAGCTTTTTTTCATTGGCTGTAATGATTTGATGGAGCTTCAAATGCCCGTGGAAAGTCTAAAGCTTGAAGTTCTCAACCTCAGTCATTCAAAGTTGACAAACCTTCACCTCGTGAATACTCCGAATCTTAAGGCGCTAATACTCAAAGGCTGTAATGATTTGGTTGAATTTCAAATGCCTGCTGAAAGTCTCAACCTCGAATATCTCGACCTCAGTCATTCAAAGTTGAAGACCGTTCACTTATTGAATACTCCGAATCTTGAGAAGCTTTTTCTCATTGGCTGTAATGATTTGATAGAGCTTCAAATGCCTGCGGAAAGTCTAAAGCTTGCAATTCTTAACCTCAGTCATTCAAAGTTGACTAGCCTTCACCTCAGGAATACTCCGAATCTCGAGAGGCTAATTCTCATAGATTGTCATGATTTGGTAGAACTTCAAATGCCTTTGGAAAGTCCAAAGCTCTTAGGTCTCGACCTTAGTCATTCAAAGTTGAGGACCCTTGACCTTGGCCTGACTCCAAATCTGAAATGGTTAAATCTTGAAAACTGTTATGATTTGGTAGAAATTAATGCTCCCATTGGATATCTGAAAAAGCTAGCATTCTTCGACTTAAGTGGATGTGGGAGGTTTAAATCTTTTTGGTTTGACAAACAGCTTAACCTCAATCATTCAAAGACTGAGTTACATCTGATTGCAGAGACCATAGATGTATGCCTACTGCACCCCGAGAATAGTTTTCCAAAGTTTCGGTTTGAATGTTATTATAAAGAAGATCCAGCTTCATCGTTTGGAAATCTTGAAATGCTTATTTCAATGGGTCTATGTGCTTGTACAAACCTTGAGAATTTTTCAAGAAGTATTTGTAGTTTACGAGGTTTAAGAAAGCTTACACTTGAAGGCAGTATTCCAGAGGTACCCCGGGACCTTGACCAGTTAGAATGTCTAGAGGAGCTAATTTTTTCATCTACAAATATCAGAAATCTTCCAGATAGCATTTGTAAGTTGAAACATCTCAAATCTCTCGAACTTAAATCATGTTTGCTGTTTAAGAAGTTACCCTGTGATCTTGGCCGAATAGAATCCCTAGAGACGCTAACCATAATGGATTGTAACCGTTTACAAGATATTCCAAACAACCTTGGTAAGATAAAATGTGTTGTATCACCAAAGGTCTACAAGCCCAATTCTCATGGGAAATATAAGCAGCAATGATAAATGACGCTGTTAACAGACCCAAATGAGCCAGTACATAAAAGAACTAATTTGATAGGTACATTCTCTGTCTCTATTTTTCTATTGATCGCCTTACATGACAACAACTAATGTTTCTGTTCTATATATGTTTTTACTTTCGATCCTGACATTTGTTCCATGCAAACGTTATTTTTTTCAAACTTGATGTAATTGTTTATGTTTTATTTCACCAGGAATTGCTGATTGTTTTCACGTGCTTAGATTCTTTATCGTGTCACTTAATGAACCAAAGGATCATTGTTGATTGTTGATTAGTTTCAAGTGATTTCGGCTCATCCGTTTTGGTCATTTGATGATTTTCTCCGGTACGCTCCCAAAAGTACTATCGTTTGTAAATAAGTGTTTCAAATTATGATTTCTTTTATCTTTCAATATTTGTAGTTTTTGAACACTGTTAGATTACACTGTAATCCCCATCTTGTATTTTGTATGAATTACGGTAAATCATACTAGTAGAATTTGCAGATAGTTTAATTCATGGAGTTGAATAAAACACAGTTGATTTCTCAGAAAGTCAAACTATGTACTTGATTAAACCATCAACAGTTACATGACACTGGAAGTGATCATGTTAAGAATAAACTTTGGAAAGTGTTATAAGTGTGATGTAACATCATATACAAGTTTTTATATACATTAGGCTCTAAATTTGGATTAAATTAAATAATAAAGTATTTGACTTTTGAGTCCAACTATAAACAAACACAGAACGTTGCTTATAACATGAATTCTGAAACTCAGCTTCTTTGTTACAGACTTACAGTACATTGAACTGGTTTCATGGAACAGAGTTAATAAATTATCGTTACTAGTCACATATGCAAATGCAATGCAGCCACTGAACTTTCTTAACAGAAAATTTAGAATTTTATTACATCAAACTCATATAAGTCGGGTTTTATTTTTGTAAATGGGTCGCGTTTTAGCGTTTTTAACATGAAATAAGTCACGTTTATAAAAAATTCTGCCGCGTTGAACGTCGCGAAAAACACACGTGTAGGGTGAAATTTTTTTCCTAAAATGAATCTAACGGATGAGATTCAAAAGTTCATTTTGGTAAACATTTATGCGGCGTCTTGTTTCATAAATAGGTAGTGGATATGGTCCGTTTAAAATTTTTTTCTCTAATAATATCCGCTACTAGATATTTACTCAACTAGACTCATGTTTAACCAATGTCTCTCAGAATGCCACCTCTAGTTTTTGACATCAAACACCCGGCCTCGAAGTTCTTTGTAATATGATCGTGGATACCTCATTCTAGGCGTTGGACGAGAAATCAAACCAAAGTGAGTAAAAAAGGTTCAACCCCTTCACCTACTTGACCATCCTTAGTTTTGGCAGCAACAATTGAATACCAAGCTTGACCATTTGTAATATTGGTGGCGGCGGTAGTAGCTACCTCCAGGTGATGATGACACTTTGGTTCCAAACCCGGGTTTGAGGTCCCCAATTCGAGAGCTATACCGAGTTTATTCCTCTGTTTTCAAATAACAACATTTGTATTATCAATAAACAAGTTTCATGGACTACACAAATGAGCATCATATAATATAAACACGTTTTCATTGTCTAAAGTATGTTTCTACCAATGTAGTGAATGGTGATGTATTTAAAAACATAGTACAGTATATGTTTGTTTTTAACCATAAAAAATGAAAAGGTTTTGGAAAAAATTCGACTCTGCTGGGGATCGAACCCAGAATCTCTGGTTTCGTAGACCAGCGCCTTATCCATTGGGCCACAGAGTCAATTTGATGTTATAAATGCTCATCTGATGTATAAATTCTAGGAAGATAAGATATAGTAATTTTGGATTTTTTTTTTTTTTTTTTTTTTTTGAACAGAAGTAATTTTGGATTTGCTATGCGTATTTATTTGTTTCACAATGTCGATTAAAAATGGCAAGCAAGTTTAAAAATATGCCAATGTTACCCTCCTTTTGTTATCTATGATTGTCAGTGTGGTTCATCAAATCTAGTTTTATGGTTAATCCTTATATGAAAATATATAAAGAGTGCCATCTTTTAAATTAGTTTTGATACTTTAAAAAGTCACGTTATAACACTTGTGCTTTCCATCAATATATATTACAATGTACTCCGTAATATTTTGAATTTAACATTTGTTAATTGTTTTCATTAGATTACTCTCTTTAATTTAGAGTTGCTCTTTTGTATAACAAAACATGATTATAGTTGAAACAGAATGCCAAATATTACCATTCCAAACCCAATTGTTTAATAAAACTTGTTCTATGACAATATTCCAGCAATGTTATTGATATCTACTGCAAGTTTATTATCTACTTTCGCTATAACAACCTTTTTATTTTCCAAATAAACAAGGGATTATTAGTGTGGAGGGTGTGGTTGAGGGGCTTTCCCTCGCTTCACCTTATCAAAAAAAAAAAACCTCATTTATTATTTTCTTCAACTATCCCGTGCAATCTCCCGTGACCACCCACACCCTCTAGCCTTATGTCATGATCATTGTCAAAGTCTAACTTTACCTTTGCGGTGACAAAAGCTGTATATAAAAACATCTGCAGTATATTTGTTTGTTTTAAACTTAAAAAAACAAATACTGAAAAAAATTCGACTCTGCTGGGGATCGAACCCAGAATCTCTGGTTTCGTAGACCAGCGCCTTATCCATTGGGCCACAAAGTCAATTTCTTGTTATTGTGCCTTGTTAAAACTTGTTCTACTGTCATATATTTTCAAAAGGGTTTCAAACAAGCACTATCAGTTGAGGCACAGTATTTAAAAACATAGTATATATTTGTTTTTAACCATTAAAATTGAAAAGGTGTTGGAAAAAATTCGACTCTGCTGGGGATCGAACCCAGAATCTCTGGTTTCGTAGACCAGCGCCTTATCCATTGGGCCACAAAGTCAATTTGTTGTTACTGTGCCTTGTTAAAGGTTGTTATACTGTCATAATTTTTCAGTTGAGGGCTTGAGGCCACACTATTTTTGATTAAACGTAGACAATATTATTTTCTAAAAACATTTTCGGATGATAAAAATGATACTGTTCCGATAGGATGTCCATTGTTCTTACTTAAACGTCGTTGCATTAGACCAGCCGTTATAGTGGTGTTTCACCACACGTGGAGCAGCTCCACCGCGCACCAACTCGATGACGACAACAATCTACCACGCGTTAAGGTAAGGTTTTTGTGTTGGTTTGAGGTGGGAAGGTGACCATTACTCCTAGCCTTAACTTATTTCATCTGTATATTCACATGTATTGTTACTTTTATTTTAGCAGACTATGGTTTCTGACATTTTGGCCGACCCGACTAAATCATAGGGTTTGAGCTCACTACCACAGATACTCAAACCAGATAAAGCCTTCCTTTTTCGAATGGTTGGCGTGGCCACTTTAGGGTTGTTTGCACCTAGTAGAAACTGAACAATGTAAATCAGTTTATCAAGACATAATGCGTTTTAATGTGAAGTCTTTTGGTCAATAGGCCACCCTGAGTGATTATATATTGTTAGTTTTTATTAGAGTTAGTTACATATCTAGAAAATAAATAAATGGTAAGACATTGCAATTCCGCATGTTATGCGTATCCATATAGCCTAAATAAAGTTTTGAAGTAAAACGGGTAGTCATTATAAATTTCTTGAGTTGCATGTTATAAACAATTTCAAGCAGTGACAAATATTCTAGTTAAAGAATAGACAAGCAAATGTAAACTGGATAGTGCACAAGAAAATAGCTACTCAAAAATAGAAGTTTACTTATCACTTATACATACAAAGATCATGAATGGCTTGCAAGGCTAGCGAACTTGATAGGGTATGCACGCAAAGAAATTTGTAAACAACTTTTGTACTGTAATTTCGTTTACTAGTCTATCCTTTGTAGTTATATTTTACTATAGAACTTATCATTATATCAAATACTTACTTTGTGTCTCTATATCGATCAATCCAACATTTGTCACCTTTGACTGCTTGATGCCACCGGTGCCGGAATACATGCATTTCATTATACGACTGCTTCCTCACCTGCACATGAATTGGTAGCCGAAACAACTGGCATCAGGAAAAACTACTGCTAGTTTAAGTGTTTTGCTCACCTCAGGCCTTTTGAGTTTTCTATTTAACATGTATAGGCATAGAACTATAGCTTTAATTTCATTACTTATTTCTACTACAAAAATTCCACTTCTCTTGACTTGACATGAGTTTCAAGCAAAATCTTTTGCCAAAATTCTAAAATACTAACAAATCTTGTGAAACGATTTTAACACTCTTATAGTTAAAGGTAGCAATCTAGACCCATCTTCTTATGAATACGTCTAATTGTTTTATATCTCAAATGGTTAAAAAAAAAAAAAAAAAAAAAAAAAAAAAAAAAAAAAAAAAAAAATCCAATGTGCTGAATGGGATGAAAGTCATCCAAAGTTTATTCCTAAATCATGTATTTAATAATATAGAATATTATAGTATTTATATAAAATCATGTATTTAGAGAGAGAGAATATGGTTTTATTATATAAAACCATATTCTCTCTCTCTAAATTAAAACCTCTACAATATATATATATACATATTAAATCAAACCCCCTCATCTTCACCACCTCTATACACGGAACGATTCACCACCAACCGGACCACTACCGGAACTAACACGCGCCACCTCTTCGAGGTGGATTTTTCTTGCTTTCCGGCGATTTTTCCGGCGATTACCGGCTGCCTTGACCTACGCCACCCGCGAGTGGAGGTTTATCACCTTTTTACGAGGCGGACCCTATTGCTCTGCTACCTCAGACCGCCGGATTCCGGCGCCACCGCCGCTGACGACAACTCCCGACCACCGGAATTTTTCCGGATACTGAGCTTTCCTTTACTCTTTCATATTCTCTTTATTTCTCTCATAATTCTTCCTTTCTAGCCTATCTATTATCTGCTTTCTTTTACCCTTGTCCCTGTCCTTTTTATCTTACCTGCCTTTGAGTTGTTTTTGCTCTATTGCCCTTTTGTGACTCTCTTTTGCTTTAGTGTAGTCTTTTGCTTTAGTGTACCCTTGTCCCTGTCCTTTTTATCTTACCTGACCTTGTGTTGTTTCTCTCTTTTTTGTTTATTATTATTATTATTATTATTATTATTATTATTATTATTATTTGCTAGGGCATTCTTGTCTTTCCTTGTTTGCTTTCGTGCCTTTTTCTTGGTTTTAGTTTGCTTGGGTTAGAATAGACGCTTTAGATAGTGATGGTCACCTGAGGTCATGTCTCGTCGGCTCGGGAGGGGTAGGCGGGGTAGGAGGGGTGGTCGCGGTAGGCGGTTTAGGTGGTGTAGGCGGGGTAGGAGGGAGTAGGGCGGGTGGGATTGCTAGGGTAGGGACCTCTCGTAGGATTAGGGTAGGTAGCTGGAATGTAGGGTCTTTGTTCGGCAAGCTCTTGGAGCTGACTGATGTGTTGGGAAGGCATAAGGTAGACATTGCGTGCTTTCAGGAGACTAAATGGAAGGGTTCTAACACGAGGGAGGGAAACGGATACAAGCTTTGGTACTCGGGCTCTAGGACCGCGAGAAACGGAGTTGGAGTTATTTTGGCGGCGGGTCTCAAAGATAATGTAGTACAAGTGATCAGGGGTAGCGATAGGATCATGGCGATCACCTTGGTTATTGAAGGGGAGACCGTTAATGTGATCAGCGACGCACCGCAGGCGGGCAGAAGTGAGGTAGAGAAGAAGAATTTCTGGGACACCCTCGATGAACTAGTAAGGGAGTGCCAGTCGGATCAGCACTTGATTATAGGAGGTGACCTGAACGGACACATAGGAGCCAGAGCGGACGGCTACTCGGGGGTCCACGGAGGGTTTGGCTTTGGAGTTAGGAATGACGAAGGTCGCTCGATTCTAGAGTTTGCTACGGCGCACGACATGGTAGTAGTGAACTCTTTCTTCAAGAAGAGAGATGTCCACTTAATCACCTTTCAGAGTGGGGGTAACTGCACGCAGATTGACTTTCTGCTGGTACGAAGAAGGGATCTTAGAGCATGTAGGGACTGCAGGGTTTTCCAGGCGAGACATGCGCATCCCAACACAAATTGCTAGCAGTGGATACATTTTTCGAGAGTCAACGACCTAGGAGAGGAATGACAGGGTTGCCGAGGATTCTATGGAAGAATCTGAACGAAGAGGCGGCTGAGTCGTTTCGAGTGAGAGTTTCAGAGGGACTATCTTCAAGGTCGGAGGACCTGAATACTAGAGACGCGGACCAGATGTGGAACACACTTGCCGACATCATTAGAGATGCCGCAAAGGAATCCCTTGGGGTGACTAGAGGGGCAACGAGGAACAAGCCGTACAACAGAGAATCATGGTGGTTTAGCGAGGAAGTGCAATCCAAAGTTGCAGTGAAACAAGCTAGGTTCAAAGAGCTTCTTTTATGCAGAGAGGGCCATCAAGCTAACTTGACTATCGCAGAAGAGAGGTATAAAGTAGCTAAAAGAGAAGCGAAAAAGGCAGTAGCCCAGGCGAAGGACAAAGCGTACGAAGATTTGTATAAGAAATTGGACTCCAATGAGGGGGTTAACGATATTTTTAGGATTGCTAAAGCCCGAGAGAGAAGAAGGAGGGACCTAGGAAACATAAAATATATCAAAGATGAAGGCGGCCGGACCATTGTCAGCGAAGAGGATATTAGGAAAAGATGGGGAGAGTATTTTTCCTCTCTTTTCAACGAAGGGAGCATCGAAGGAAGCGGGGAAGAAGAGAACCCTAGTCAGCGACCAGAGTGCTATTATTCGAGGATTAGCCAACCAGAAGTGAAGGTTGCACTACGGAAGATGGGAAGAAACAAAGCAGTAGGGCCAGACCAAATCCCCATTGAAGCTTGGAGGTGTATAGGTGATGAGGGGGTCGCATGGCTGACTTGCCTCTTCAACAAGATTTTCTCCGGTGCTAAGATGCCAGAAGAATGGAGACTCAGTGAAGTCATCCTCATATACAAGAACAAAGGGGATGTACAAGTGTGTAGCAACTATAGGGGCATCAAGCTACTTAGCCACTCCATGAAGTTGTGGGAGAGAGTTATTGAGAGAAGGTTGAGAAGGGAGACGAGGGTGTCTGAGAACCAATTTGGTTTTATGCCAGGAAGGTCTTCGATTGAGGCTATCCACCTCCTCAGGAGTCTCATGGAGAAGTATAGAGAGAGACAAAAGGACTTGCATTTGGCGTTCCTGAACCTTGAAAAGGCATATGATAGTGTCCCTCGCGAGTTAATTTGGAGAACTCTTATTGATAAAGGAACCCCAAGGAGATATGTGAGAGTCATTAAGGATATGTACGAGGGGGCTAAGACTCGTGTAAGGTCCACGGTGGGGATCTCAGAGTTTTTCCCTGTAGAGGTTGGGCTCCACCAGGGATCTGCCATTAGTCCTTACCTCTTTGCAATTATCCTTGATGAGCTATCTCGAGGGATTCAAGAGGGTATCCCGTGGAGCATGATTTTCGCTGATGACATTGTGTTGGTGGCAGAATCGGCAGAAGGGTTAAACAACAGACTTGAGCACTGGAGGGAGGCTCTGGAAGACAATGGCTTTCGAGTGAGTAGAGAGAAGACCGAATACCTGAGATGTGAGTTTGGTAGGATCGAGTCAGGACACCACGAAGGAATGGATATTCGTATCGGTGACAGGATCCTACCACCCAAGGAGTCTTTTAGATATCTGGGATCGATGATCCATAAATCAGGGAGGATAGATGAGGACGTAACTCACCGGATTAGAGTTGGTTGGGCGAGATGGAGGGCGGCATCAGGTGTCCTATGTGACAAGAAAGTTCCCTTAAAGCTAAAGGGAAAATTTTATAAGGTGGCAATTAGACCGGCTATGTTGTACGGGTCGGAGTGTTGGCCTATCACCAAGGCACAGGCTAACAGGGTCGAAGTGGCGGAACTGAGAATGCTAAGGTGGACTTGTGGCAAGACCATGCTTGACATGATTCCGAACGGAGTTTTCAGAGCTATACTTGAGGTCGAGACTATTATTTCGAAGATGAGAAAAGGAAGATTGAGGTGGTTCGGACATGTCAGGAGGAGGCCACAATCAGCACTGGTAAGGAGAGTCGAAGCGTTAGTAGTAGATGGTGTGAGAAGGAGGGGTAGACCCAAACTCAGGTGGGATGATAGACTTAAGCTCGACATGAAAGAGCTTCTCTTGTCCGAGGACATGACCTCAGATAGGAAGGTGTGGAGATATAGAATTAGGATTAACGGGTAGCTCAGGCTAGGTGTTTCTTGGGTGGAGGGTTTTTTTTTTTTTTTTTTTTTTTTGGCGTTTAGGCTTGGGTTTTGGGTTTTTTCTGGTACCCCCGTTTTTGCTTTGCCTTAGCTTTAGGCCCCGTGCGTTGCTCTGCTTTGTTGTGTGCTGCTCCTCTAGGTTTGCCTTCCCTTGGTGCTTGTTTCTTTGTTTTTGTTTTGTTTCTTTGTTTTTGTTTGCGTTTTTGTTTGCTCTTCTGTGTTTGGTGCTTCTTTGCTTGTGCTTTTGTTTTTCTTGCTTCTTCTCTGTTCGCGTGTTTGCTTGTTGTGCATGTTTGTTGACTGCTTTTGCTTATGTGGTATCTGTCTCTTTTGCTCCTTTTGCTTTGCTCCCACACCCGCACACCTGCACTTGCCGGAGGTCTCTTTGGAAGCAGTCTCTCTATTTCGGGTTTATCCTAGATAGGGGTAGGATCAGTCTACATTCTACCTCCCCATACCCTGCCCCGGCGGGATTGGGTTTGTTGTTGTTGTTGTTGTTGTATAGTATTCATATCTCTTTTTTGTAAATTATAGTTAACGTATTAGTAATTTAACAAATAAACATAAACGTATGGCTCAGATCAACTTGACACGACTCATGTCGACCCATACTATAAACGACACGTTATGCAACCCAAACATTCCACGGAGCCCACTGTCAAATAGACTATTTTGAAACCTCTACTCTCATCATCTATTCCTAAACACTATGAACAAATATATCATACAGATCTTTGAGTAATGGGGTTTACCTCCACTCTATCATTGCCAGGATGGATGTCCCCGCTGCCTTTCTACAATATAAAAGATAATAAGCAAACAAAGAGATGGAAATTGACACATTAGGTGCCTCGGATCCGTTAGATTTTTTAGTATTTATAGGATAAGCAATCGACACATTAGTGCCTATATGAACAATGCAACATTAGAGCTAAAACCTACAAAACGAGGTAATTTTGATTAGCCCTTTTTTCACCCTTAAAAATGAGATATACAAATTCAGATTTCAGAATGCCAAAATCGAACACTTTATCATAAGTTGCCATTTCGACCTATTTACTAGTAAATGTGTCAACTTGGGTTGTGTTATAACTCAAACGGGCCAAAGCAGAAAGTGCTGCAAAAGGGAATGGGTCAAACATATTTAAAGTCACCCACAGATAACCTCCTAAGTTTGTTTATTAAAAATATTTGGATTATTATTGTAACAATTTTGTTTTGTGATCATAATTAACATGTTATAACCACTAGAAAAAGAGTTTACAAGTTCAACTCAACCCTGCGCATTTCAACCGTTACTAAAAATGACACTTTCTATACTGACTTGCTCATCTTGCCACTTCTACTCTTAAGATATGCCACCAGGGGGTTAAATCTCTTGCGGAAGTAAGTCATTCAAGTACATAAGAACGGAAAGCATACAAGTACTTACATGATTTGACCCGCCAAGAGTAGCTAGACCTAAATGCACTATATATTCGGCATCCACCACACCAACAGTTTTCTTTCGATCACCCTGCATAGAGATGGTTTTAATTTCAGTCGGCACTAACATAACTCAAATAAAGTTGTTGAGATGCGGAATTTGCCTGAGCACAATAACCAAGTTGGAAGTCGATGCCCCATCCATGTATCAAATCATTCTGTTTCAAAGTAAACTATAGTTAACTATTAACATAATAAGAAATGCAGATCTAAAAAAATTAAAATGTATTAATGTCAGAAGCTTTCACCAACAGCACATGCGGCATGGTCATGTCCCATTAATTGTTTCTGCGACTTTCATTAAATACCGACTGTTTAGATGTTTCTATGCATGTGGCTGCAGATAATTTTAGGAATGGTAAAGTCTACACACATATCCACGAATCAACTTGAATAAGGTCAATCATTCATGGTCAGTATTTTGATATGACTATTTAAATTGGATTCCTAGTCATATATTCCTACTCATTGATGGGATTCACTACAGACACCCATTTCTACCCATTACTAACAAATGGGTCAAACTAGGGCTGTGTTTTATCTAAAATGGATCAGATAAAAAGATTATATGAAGGGGAAATTGGTTGACCCGTAAACACTTTTATGTCCATTATCTAGTTCCATCCTGCACTAAAATGAGCAGTTTGTCCTTTAACCCAACCCAACAGACGAATCCATCTTGTCACGTCTAAGATTCCCATTGTTTGTTTCTTGAATCAAATAAATCATACGATTGTGGTTATGAGCTACACGGTTCTAACAACAATTCTAACAGATAGTTGTTGCATTTTTCAGCTGTATCTAAAATTAGACCTGATAAAGATTTTCAAAACCATTTATGTACCTGAATGAGATACCAGGCACATCGCCAGGCGGCTTTCGAAAACACTGGGACCATCAATTCCACCCAACTGCAAGACAAAATGTATTTTATGGGCAATATATCTTCTTCCATTGAGTGATTGACTATAAAAAAGTTACACTATCAACATATGCACTTGAAAAAAATAAAATGGTATATCACAGAAGTCACAAACTTCTTGTTCTTTACCCAATGCAAGGAGGACTTGTGCTGTTCTTGTAACATCTTTTACCACCTTGTAGTTTATAATACCTCCTGTTTATGAGATAACCAAGGTCAATAACATGTCCATCAGAATTTCAAAATATATAAGTATATACAAGTCATGTGGTACACGTTTTTGGTGTTATTAGCAATACTAAAACATAACTCAACGGTTAAGTACTCTGTTCAAATCATCTGAACTAGTTGCCAGCATTCTGAATCATTATAATTAACACTTTGTAATAATTAGCATATTTGCACATATTCTGGTACGGCGGCAGATCAAGAATCACTCCAGCTAATAGAAAGAGAGAAACATCTCACCCAAGTTGCCATATTCCATTATCAAACTCTAGTTCGCAGTATATCGCATAAAAAGCACCCGAATTGGAGAGCACATAAAAAACAACACCATGTTGTTTCAAATCAAGATACATAACAAGTATGTCAAGCAAACAAAATAACTTAAGACCAAGAATAATGATACAAACCTGTGAACCTTCGAGTTCTTTCTATGTGCAGTTATATGATGATGAACCCCTGATTTGCCACGGTCAAGTGCTGGCTGTGATATATCAAGTCCTTCCTCCTTAACAACAGCTAAATACCTACACAAGAATTATAAGATTGTCATTGCCTAATAATTACTTCATTATTTGATTAGTCACTGGCTCACTGCTAAAAATTAATGAAATCTACTTGTCATGAATCATGATATTTCTCTATTTCGATGGATGAGGGATGCCTATTGGATATGTGACCAATAGTCGACAACTTTTATAAGCTACGAGCTTAGTAAAATATTGCATTTATTTTTTAATGTAGCAAGGAATGTAAAGAAGTGAAGTAAGAGGATTTCTGAAGAGTTCATCGTTCTAACTTACCGTCCTGGATCAAAATGATCAACTTCAAGATCCTCGTCCCAAACAAAAAGATAATCATACTCTGAAACTATGTCTGGGTGCAAGAAACGCTTGGCAAACCACCTAAAACACTTGTAAAAAATCAGTTTAATGTTTGTAATTTTCTTAAAAGAAGTGAGCATGTGACTCATGTTTAACAATAGGACGAAAAGTCTACCATTTTGTTTGGTCCACTGCAGAAACATGAATCACATCACTAGCCCATCCAAGATCATTCCATTGATCAACAATACCATCATAGTGAAAGACCATCACAGTGAAACCAGTTTGTAGGAACTGAAAAATCATACTCCATCAAGGTTGAGTGAGTATTAATAGGGATATGTGTGTGTACATAAAAATGACTAAGATTTCATTTTACAGATTCTCGTCACCTTTGTTATAATTTTATCAACCAGATCCTTTTGTTTTACTCCAGCTGCAATTGCTAACAAGTTCTTGGAATGGTGTGAATGGGCCTGCAGAGTATTCAAGCTAAAATTACTTATTTACTGACTATCTTGGGTCCAAAAAATTGTCATATTTTAACAATCACTGGGATTCACTGCAAGCTATTTTAGGCATTTGACTCACTTCCGGTAGTCAATACTCCTTTTAACCTATATCTCATGTCAAAACGCTAAAATTGAACAGGACAATGTTAGCATATATTAATCTTTATTGCTACACTCACCTTTTTATTAGTTGAATCCCACATAGGGCGCATATCTAAGTCTGAAGTTTTGGCAACAATTCCTTCTGGCCATACTTCGCTTCCTGAAGGCCTGCATTCATACTAGAACAAAATGAATACTCTAAGTGTGAGTGGTGAAGGAAACTCGAAAGCATAAAATAGTACTCCGTATAATTTATTTTCAATTAAAGTCACCAACCTTGCACTTTGCAGATACTGTATCAGTTCCTGTGTCCTTTAACGCCACTTTTGATATTTGCGTAATCTACAAGGCAAGATTCCATGGTTAAACATTTAGTATGATTAGACCCTCCATATGTTACAACTATAATTTTCTTTGAGATTTTTCTCATTTCAAATCCTACAACGCATTCACCCCCTTAGTAACCATGGCTATTTACAGAACTTCTGCTTCTTGGTTTACCGACACCAACATTTATACGGCATGTTCAATATTTTTTCTTGTCATAGCAAAAGTCAATAATATATGAAAGGAATTTTTCTTGTCATGTTCAATATACCGGTACATCAACGTTGTCTGCAATCAGCGGATGCCCAAGATAATAGAGACCATATATTGATAATGTTATAATGATGAAACTGGCGAGAAATCTTCTATTTGTAAGATCCAATACCTGCATATGACAAACAGGACCAAGGGATATGAGAAACTAGGGAGAATATGAATCTCAATCAACAAAAAATATGAAATCCATTCATTAGAAAAATGAATACGTGATTGTGAGTCCTTTCACTTATGCAAGAAGATGTAGAATGTGGCCATAAAATAAAGATTTTAGGCAAAAGGCATAAACAATAGAAATATCTGAATACACATGAAAGGTTAGTGGTTCTTCTCGTGTATTTCTTTCGCCAAGCACAAGACATTGCTAGGAAGCAATGTAAGAAAAAATTAGGATTTGTTTTGATTTAACATAAATTTGTCCCCCCGGTGTTTTTCATGTGCCTTGGAACTAGAGAACAGAGCCAGAAAATAACACAAATTTCAGTACAGCAAAGACTTAGTTTTAATCAGATATTCGAATCAATAAATCTAATAACATCTTACACAACGAGAACAAGAAATGCCCCAATTGTATCAACACTCTTGATGCATACTGGCTAACAAAAAATTTGAGATCCTTATTCATCTATACCATTACTCTTCATTCTACATTTCATGAGTCTTGTCACATTTTTTCCTCGAATGAACTGAATGGGAACCACAAACTAAGACTCGCTTGGTTGAAATTATTGTATGCACATTTTTCTAACTGTTTATTCCATCTTTTGATTCTCCAACATAAATCTTGCTTTTATGTACTGCCAATCAACAATAAACATTTTTCTTAACCTGCTTCAACTCACAGCTTGAACCAAAACCTATATATGCACAGAGCAAAAGTCAATAACACGTTACTCACTACAAGGTCTCAACTCAACTCAGTCAAAACTCGAGGTTAACTCAGACAAACTCTGCCAAATTTGGTCTGAAGTATATAAACAATTGTGTTAATGTTTTTAAACATATTTCTGTGGCCCTATGAACCATTTCATGGTCCTATCAGCATGTCATATCCAAAATTTCAAAAATTGTATATAAAAATTCTAATCCAGTTAATCCCCGATTACTTCCCGCCTGGCTGATTACAAGCTACAAGGTAGTCAACCGCACGACTAGCGCGTACCATCTTTACAACCATCAAGATATAACTCTCCCAAATCTCAATGTAAAACTAGATTAATGAATCCATATAGAAATTAAATTTGAAAATCCATATGCGTCACTCAAAAAACGTAACAATACTTTTTTGTATTCAATTTTATAACCATCAACATATAACTCTCTCAAATCTCAATGATATTATGTTTGGCAAGGAGCTTTAAAAGCGTATAAAGTTTCATGTTGAAAGCTTGGTTTTGCCAAACATATCAACTTGAAACTAGCAACTAGCGTTTGCGTTTGAAGCATGAAGCTTGTTTGATAGCTAGCGTGTAGCGTTTATAATTTTGTTTAAACGCTAGTTGAACAAATGCTACTAAAAGAAGCGTTAGAATAAAAACGTAGTTGTTTTCCGCTAGTTTCACGGTTTCACCAAACACACTCTTGTTCTCAAATGGAAGATGCGTATTAGGTGTTTGTTTAAGCTTATATGTGGTCTTATGAGCTTATTTGATTTAGGCTTATAGTTCATAAGCCACAATTTTCCAGACTATTTTAAAACTTTTGGGCTTATATAAGTTTATCACATTATAATAAACTCATATAAGCCCAAAAGTCTGAAAATAAGCCGGAAAATTGAGGCTTATTAAATATAAGCCGAAACAAAAATAAGCTCATAAGCCACATATAAGCTAAAACAAACATCCCCTATAATTAGGTTCAAATGGTTGACACCTTACAAGTCAAGGAAGGGATCCAATAAGAAGAATAATTAAAATAAGAAGTAAATAATAATAAGACGCAATCATTACATTAGCACTAATTATATGCAGATACATTATACATACATATATCTGTAGATGTGTGTGTTTATAGATAGAGAAAAAAACATACAAAATTGAATGGCTTCATGTAGCTGAAAATGAAGAAGAAGAAATTGAAAAGGTGGTTTTTATTCGGTGATTTGGTGGAACGAATGATCGGTGTGGAAGTGAGAGAAAAAGTAACGGTTTCCTTGTGCTGCTACTCTAGTGCTATTGTTGATGTGTCGGCATTTGGCAATAAGTTGAGCTTGACTAGTGTCCTTCTTTTTTCAAATGCCATGCCCTTGGCGGGACCCAAAATTCAATCAACATCATATACACCTTTTATGATTCGCACATATTAATTGATTCGGACATTTCTGCATTAAATATTTAAACAATATTAAGGCTAAGTTTGGCACACAAGATTGTTGGGAGATTGTGCTTATTTTTTCAAAAAATAATCTACTTAAAAAATAATCTTTGTTTGGCAGACATAACTTATAAGAGATTCTTAAAAAAATAATCTTTCACAATCTCTTAAAACCAAAGGTTACTTCATGTAGGGTATGTTTGGCGAAAGGAACTCTTGTTGGAACGGGTGCTGGTGCTTGTGCTGGAGATTATAAAAAGAGATTATTTTTATAAGCTACATGAAGTAACCTTTGGTTTTAAGAGATTATGAAAGATTATTTTTTTTAGAATCTCTTATAAGTTATGTCTGCCAAACAAAGATTATTTTTTAAGTAGCCTATTTTTTGAAAAAATAAGCACAATCTTCCAACAATCTTGTGTGCCAAACATAACCGTAGCTTATAAAAATATTCTCTTTTTATAATCTCTAGCACCAGCACCATCTCCAGCACCAGCACTAGTTCCAGTAACAGTTACTTTCGCCAAACATGCCCTAAAATCTTCTTTTATTTGCTTGTACTATATAAAGTATGCAAATAAATAAAGTAAAGTGTGCAAATCATTCACAATTGATTAAAACACTCTAAACTGTGCATTACAGGCAGGTACCTGTAATTAAACATTTTAACGAACAGTGTTTTTTGATGATATGTTTCTTATGATAATAATAAATCTATGGATGTCGATAAATTTAGGATGTAATAGCTTTAATCATAGCAATCTATTTCATATTGTAATGGTAGGATAACCACATGATGATGTTGCGACAATATACATGCGATAGTCATTAATATTATAGAGGTAAAATATCATATGCTTAACCACATGATGTCGCAAGTAGGTATGAGATGTTATGAGGTGATTCATTAGATTTGTACGATATATATCTGCACATCATGATTACTAAGTTTTTTTTTATTATTATTATTTACACCACATCAAATTATAAAACTATCTTACGTCATTTTAAAATATGAACTTACAAATATACATCTTCGAAATGGTGTATTAAAATGTTGTGAAGATTTGTAAAGTCTATGTTATGCATTAACACTTTTATTTATACTACATTATTAAGTATTTCAAACTTTCTGTAAAATAAAGTCTTAAAATTTTAAGACAAAAAACATTACTAAAAAAGGAAATTAAAAAATTAATATAAAATTCAAAAATTTAAGTCTCATTTAAACCATATATTAACATTGTCCAATAATGATACTCACTAAACTTATAACTACCAATTTAATGCTAAAACATGAAAAATAAAAATGGTTAACTATTTACACTATTAATAATTTAGACGTTTTACTTTCAAAAACACATATATGCTACGTTATAAAGTATTTAAAACATGCTAAATATGAAAGTTTTAAAATAAAAAACATTTTCCCACCACATATAGTCATTAGGTACCGTTGCTGCATTGCGCGAGTACCCTCCTAGTTACTTATAATACATGTTAGTTGCATTTTAAATTTTATAATTTTACCTCTATAATACAACTCCATGTCCCTTCACCCTAGCCAAGCCAAGCCATCACCTTTTGCGGTTTTACTACCATTCTCCACTTTCAACCGCCATAGAAACTGGCCCTTACATCCATTCACAACATGAACATATTCGGAAGCAAAGCTCTGATAACAGCCATAACATATTCATATGTTACACACCTTAATCACAAAGATTTGATTGCAACCACATCATGTTCGACCATCACCGGTAAATCAAAAACCAAAACCAGACCCAACTAAAATTCCAACAATACAATGTCTTTGGGAGATAATGTGATCACTGTTATGGAAGATTATATCAGCAACATGCCAGATAACGTGACCACTAATATTATGAATCGCTTGCCACTAAAAAAATGCAGTAAGGACCTATATTTTATCGAGAATCTGGCAGTTTAAGTGGACTTTGCTGACCGATGCCATAGTTGATGAGGATTTGTATTACTATTTAACAAATAACTTTGATGGGAGGCATATTACTGGTCTTTTACTTCAGCTTAATGGTCCAATAAGAAGGTTTGTGTTCTCCGTAGAGCCCAAAAAGTTGTTTGGACAAGACGACTTGAATTATAAAGACATTCATGAGTGGCTTTTGTTTTTGGCTCGGGTAGGAGTTGAGGAGGTCACGACTCGAAACTGGTATGGTGAACCAGTTACGTTGCCAACCCAACTTTACTATCGTATGGAGTTGAAATTTCTCGAACTTCGTTGTTGCACTTTTCCCACTATGACAAGTTTTAGGGGTTTTCTAAAGTTACTCAACTTAGAATTGTGTAATGTCGATTTTCATAGCGGTATAGTTTGGGAATTTGTTGCTGGTTGTCCCTTGCTTGAGTCTCTAAAAATGGATCGTTGTACTACAAACGAGATGAGAGTATGTGATATTGCAATTCTTAACAATTTGAAGAAGTTAAATTTGTCATTTGGTGTTTGGAACGATCCTATGACAATAACAACTTCCAATATCTTTCACTTGGCAACTCTTCCTAAACTTGAGACCCTTACCTTGGATTTTCAAGACTGCAAGGTAAGACAAATTTCAGTTTTTCAATTCGAATTACATAATGTTAAAGTAATTTGTATCATTTATGCAAGGTTATCTTTGAAACTAAAGAAAATTCGACATTTTGTAGTTGTTGGCCGAAGGTACATCCTTGATGAATGTCCGTGTAGCCTTTGTATCCTTCAAGACTTTTGAGTTATCTGGGGTCGATTTTGGGAATAATGCAATGGTTTCATTCATCATTCAAATGATTCGTAGGTCTCCAAAGATGCAAATGCTAGAAACCAGAGTAATGATGAGAATGAAAAAATCAAGATGAACTGGGAGTTGGCAAGGAGGCTGTTGACACTCCATCGATCTTCCCTCACAATCGGGGTAGAATTCATGGATAAATGGAAGGATGAAAGGAAGAAAGAAAAAGAATATGGATGATATAAAATTCCAATACTGTTTCTAGTTTATGTATAGGTTGAATAGCCTAAGACAGCTATTATCGTATAAGTATGTTGCTATTTAGTTGTTGGTTGTGAATATGTTTGTACTGCCTATGTTGCTCACCAAATGCAATGGGAAGTTTGACTTTAGGAAGTCAAACTTGCAAATGGTAAAGGTTATTTGGCATTTGCATTTTGACTAACCAAAGTCAAAATTGCCATTCCATTATTAAATCCAATTTAGAATGTGCATTTTTAAATTTCTAATGTAAATCTTTCAAAAACATTATTAAATATTTAAACAAGTCTCATTTACCATTGTCAAGTTTGACTTTAGAAAGCTTAACTGAAAATGGTTAGTGACCTTTACCATTTCCAGTTTAAGTTTATGAATACAAACTTGCCAATTCCCTAAGTCAAACATATTTAGCAATGCACTACCAAAGCAAATACCACAAAATGCAAATCTTGATTTGTAACATAATTAGTCAAAACTCAGGACTCCCATTTAGCAATTACATTTTGACTTTCCTTAGTCATACCGCAAATGTTAAATGGGAGTTATGTACACACTCATGCCAAACACCCTTGTAGTTGTGTTGCTGTTACTTTTATCACATCTGGTCATCTGGAAACAATAAAAGGGAAACATGTTGCCAAGTAAAGTTCATAGTTGGTCACTAAAATATCAGTCTTGGTTGATTAACTAGAGTGTAGTACACAGTTGCTCCATGAAGTTGAATGTCGTGTTTGATTAACTAAAGTGTAGTTATAAATGTGTTTTGCCTATTATACCCTTGGGTATATACCAAAAAATGAGCGTTGACCGAGACTAAACTGGTCTAAAAATTTCAAGGTTTGGACGCATGACGACGATTTTTCAAACTTAGTGTCACAGGCGATGTTTTTGAGAAAGTTCAGGGACCAACGGTGTATTTTTGTCTAACTTAAATGTATATCTCTCAATGCTACATTTAGCTATTTCCAATTAAAATAGACCTCAATTTGTCTATAAAAAATACGAGCAATGTCAAAAAGTTTTTTTAACTTCCGTAATGATGGTAATGAATAAATGAAACCATTCCACATCACCGATCCACAACCTCCCACTAAACATTCAATCCAACCATTAAACCCAATCACACGGATCCGCAATCTGAACCGTCCATTTTCATTTCACTATCCCGCTTCAAAAAAAAAACCCCAAAACTGTGTTTATAAAAACCCACACCCACATTTGACTAAACATATCAAACTTTTTTGATTCATTCATCGAATCAATCAATCAAAAACCCAAAAAAAAAGAAAATCATGTCAGGACGTGGGAAGGGAGGAAAGGGCCTCGGCAAAGGCGGAGCTAAGCGTCACAGGAAAGTGTTACGAGACAACATTCAAGGGATTACGAAACCCGCTATTCGTCGTTTAGCTCGCAGAGGAGGAGTCAAGAGGATAAGCGGGCTGATTTACGAAGAGACCAGAGGTGTTTTGAAGATCTTTTTGGAGAATGTTATCCGTGATGCTGTCACCTACACTGAGCACGCTCGCCGTAAAACTGTCACTGCTATGGATGTTGTTTATGCTCTCAAGAGACAAGGCAGGACTTTGTACGGCTTCGGGGGTTAGATAGTTCTTTAGAATGATGTTGTCGTTACGATGTTCTTTTTACGGTTTTATGGATCTATTAATGTGTAATTGAAACTTTATCAATCAAATGAAGATCACTTTAGCTTTCAGTTTCTATTGTGTTTAACTGTTGATACTTGCCTTTTTGTGGGATGAAATAATCCGAAAGGATTTTGGATATATTTAGATTTAGTACGAAAAGTGTAATTACGGGTCACCCTCTTTGCTGGTGCTACTGCCAGTCATCTTGATCTGCGCCGCAGTCGGTTCTTGTAGTCGTTTCTTTTATTAATGTTTAGTACGAAAAGTGTCATTACCAGTACGTCATTTATGCCTCTTCGCCTACGCTGCTGTTTGTGATTCTTATCATCATTGCTGCTGTTGCTCGAATGTGTCCTTTAGTTATTTGTACACTACCATTTACAGGTTTGCCTTCTGCAAGATTTCCAGTGTTATAATTCTTAGTTCAGTTTTATGTTGTCATCTTTTACCTGTTAGCTATTGTCTTTTTGGCCCACTGCAAATCTGCAATTCACACTAGCTAGTCTTCTACATGTAGTTAGTAATTCCTATGGTGTTTTTTTTTGCTCTACCTTAAACTAAGGTCGTTAAGCGCATCATCTGTATCTAAAATGATGACCATCTAAAGTCTATTTTTAGATATGTGGTGAAGTGGTGAACTGACATTAAAAAACATACTATATCTGTTTGTTTATAACGTTAGGGGAAAAAAAGCGACTCTGCTGGGGATCGAACCCAGAATCTCTGGTTTCGTAGACCAGCGCCTTATCCATTGGGCCACAAAGTCAATTTGTTGTTATTGTCTCTTGTTTAAAAACATAGTATATTTGGTTAAAAAAAAAAAAAAAAAAGCGACTCTGCTGGGGATCGAACCCAGAATCTCTGGTTTCGTAGACCAGCGCCTTATCCATTGGGCCACAGAGTCATTTTGTTAATCTGAGACCTTATTTAGCAGCTAATCTTGCTAAGTAAAATCTTTAGTTTATGTCAAACTAAAAAAAAGGTCACATATTTCTTTCAATCCTTTAGTTCACATAGTTTACGTTTTGTAGCCAGTTCTTTCTGATTGCTTAAATGAGATTCAAATGCGTAAAAACCTTTAGTTCTTTCATAACTCGTGAGTTTCTATTTTCATTTGCAAATCAATTCTACAACTTCATATGAAATTTGCCATAACTCCGGTTAGAATGAGCGTATTGATTTGAAAACGTAAACTACATTGTGGTTGAAGGCTTAGTATTCAGAACGAGAACAAAATGTTAAATAAACATGGCGTTGTATAGATGTGCATTTGGATTAAAAAAAGAAAACTTGTATATCTAGTTAACGTTTGCAATTGTTCATTACTGTGTCTGTCACAAATTCGGGTGTATTCCATATATGGGAACCCCTATAAGGACGGGTCTACTACCCCTTCTGCAAACCCTCCCTATTGGGGTAGGGTACTGTTCATTTTTTTTTTATTTTTTATTTTTTTATTTTTTATTTATTTTTTTATTTTTACCACAGAACCACCAACATGTTTTTAACACTTTTTTTCTTTGTCCATGTTTTTAACTTTTTGTCCATTTTTTTTAAGTCATGTTACTATACAACCAACCTTGTCCCATGTTTTTTTTGTTCCATTTTTTTTGTTCCAAGTATTGCACACAAGCACATATGCAGTATTGCACACAAGCTCATATTAACATAATCATCATCGCCAATTTTTTTGTCCAAGTGCATAAGCACATATACAGTATTACACAAGCAGTATTACACAAGCTTGCACACAAGTATTTAGCACACAATAGGCTCAGATTAAGACAATCATCATCGCCGATTTAGATTTTTTTTGTCCAAGTGCATAAGCACACAAGCAGATTACAAGTGTTTATAAAACAAGTGTTTGGCTCGGATATGAAGGTTGCAAAGTGATAAAATATCACTTTGCCATGCCTTTCGGTTTTTAGAAAACCATTCGTCATCGCCTTTTTTGAAACAGATAAGTATGCAAGTGCACAGATTGCACACAAGTGAAACAGATAACTATGCAAGTGCTCAGATTGCACCCAAGTGCACATATTTGCCCCCAAGTGCACAGATTGCACACAAATTGCACCCAAATGTGCACATATTGCACCCAAACTAAGTACCAAGTGAACCAAAAGTGAAACACAAGTCTCACAGTACCAACAACAAAGATTCAAAGCAAAGTACCAACAGTAAAGATTCCTGCAGTAAAGAATCCTGCAATTACTCACAAGAAAGTAAAGATTCCTGCAATTACTCACAAGAAAGGCTCTATTACTCACCTAAAGGTTCCATTATAAACAAGGCTCACAAAGAATCAGATTGCACAAGTGATGGAAGCTACTTCACCACAATCAATATCACAACAATAACAAAGCAGATTGCACAAGTGAAAGCTAACTCACCACAATCAGTAAGTAAAGGGATGGGTTATAATGACGGGGGTATTTGGTTAGATTAACCCTCACTATTTAAATACTCTAACAAACCATTTACTTGCAGATTGCACACAAGTGAAACACAAGCAGCAAGTGAAAGCCGCAAGTGAAACACAACAAATATCTTAGGCTGCCGAAATGTCTAATTCACCATTTTACACAAATGAGGTAACATTAGGCTCAGATTATATATTGTTGCAACATAAGCAAGTTTAAGCAAGTTTTATCATATTTGGCTGCAACTTCAAAGGTTGCAAAAAAAAAAAAAAAAAATTTTGCCTGTCCATTTGGTAATGCCACGCCAAAATCAAAACCTTTTTTTTAAATCATCATCGCCGTATCTCATTTTTTTTAAGACAAACTGCTTAAATCAAAGTGCTTATCAAGTTTCAAAAGCAAACTGCTTAAACCAAGTTTCAAATCAAACTGCTTATAAACAGTTTGATAAGCAGTTTTATCACAAACTGCTTATCAATCATATTAGAGAGGGTTAATCTAACCAAATAGCCCCCATCAATATAACCCATCCCATAGGGACAAAGCACAAGGGTTTGCAGCAAGGGGGTAGACCCCGTTAATATAGTAGAGCCCCATCAACACACATAATCACATACCTGCGGACTGTGAGGTAGGCCAAAACAGGTATTCATACCACTCATGGGTGGCAGATCAAGGTGTTAACCTACCCTCAGCCACAAGTATTCATCACCACAGAACCACCAACATAATCACATTTCACATCACATAATCACATCATTCACATACATGTGGACTGTGGGGTAGGCCAGAGCAGGTATTCATACCACTCATTGGTAGCAGATCAAGGTGTTAACCTACCCTCAGCCACAAGTATTCATCACCAAAGAACCACCAAAATCATCACCACAGAACCACCAAAATCATCACCACAGAACATGAATTTTTTAGATCTAATTAGGGTTTCGTAAAAATTTGGGGTTTTTAAAATTAATCAGTAGATCTTTCAATTAACATAGGTTAATTGAAAGATTACTCATTTAATTTTAAAAAACCCCCAATGTTTTACGAAACCCTAATTAGATCTAAAAAAGAACACCCCAAAACACCATCACCACAGATAACCATCGTCAATTAATTGAAAGATTACTAGTTAATTATAAAAAAACCCCCAATTTTTTTCAAACCCTAATTAAATCTGAAAAAATATTTTACAAACCCTAATTTTTCAAACCCCCAAGTGTTATATTACCCCTAATTAGATCTAAAAAAGAACACCCCAAAACACCATCACCACAGATAACCATCATAAAAAAACCCCCAATTTTTCAGATCTAATTAGGGTTTCGTAAAAATTGGGGGTTTTTCAAATTAATCAGTAGATCTTTCAATTAACGTTGGTTAATTGAAAGATTACTAGTTAATTATAAAAAACCCCCAATTTTTTTCAAACCCTAATTAGATCTAAAAAAAATATTTTACAAACCCTAATTTTTTAAACCCCCAAGTGTTATATTACCCCTAATTAGATCTAAAAAAGAACACCCCAAAAACACCATCACCACAGATAACCATCATAAAAAAAACCCCAATTTTTCAGATCTAATTAGGGTTTCGTAAAATTGGGGGTTTTTCAAATTAATCAGTAGATCTTTCAATTAACGTTGGTTAATTGAAAGATTACTAGTTAATTATAAAAAACCCCCAATTTTTTTCAAACCCTAATTAGATCTGAAAAAATATTTTACAAACCCTATTTTTTCAAACCCCCAAGTGTTATATTACCCTTAATTAGATCTAAAAAAGAACACCCCAAAACACCATCACCACAGATAACCATCATCAAAAAACCTCCAATTTTTCAGATCTAATTAGGGTTTCGTAAAAATTGGAGGTTTTTAAAATTAATCAGTAGATCTTTCAATTAACGTTGGTTAATTGAAAGATTACTAGTTAATTATAAAAAACCCCCAATTTTTTTCAAACCCTAATTAGATCTAAAAAAATATTTTTACAAACCCCCAAGTTTATATCAAAAAATTAGATCTAAACTATCATGCACTAACCTGTTTATATCAAAAAATCATCACCGCAGAACCACAGAAACCCCAGTTTTTTTTATGAAACCCTAATTTCTCACACCCAGAATCAGATAATCACGTACCACATCACATACCACATCACCATAAACCAACATCACATACCAGAATTAGATCTAACATAGTTTTAGATCTAAAGTATTTTTAGATCTAAAATAGAGAGAGAGAAAAAGAGATAGAGAGAGAGAGAGAGTATTACACCGTTTGTGTGTGTGTGGTGTGTGATTAAGAGAGAGAGAGAGAGTAGTAATTAAACGCGTACGCGTTGTTAAGTTGTAAAAAAAAAGTTGTATAAATTTGTAAAAAGTTGTATAAAATTATAAGTTGTATAAAAATTTGTAAAAAGTTGTAAAAAGTTTTAATTTATTGTATGTAAAAGTTGTAAAAAAATTAATTTATTGTATGTAAAAAGTTATAATTTTTTTTTTTAATTTGTGTAATGTAAAAGTTGTAAAAATTAAAAGTTGTATAAAAAGTTACTCCCTCCGTCCCATAATAAGTGTCCATAATGGAATCTTGGAATATCCCAAATTAAGTGTCCATGTTGTATTTAAACCAATGAGAAAAAACTTTAGTGGGTAAAGATGATATTTGATTGGTGGAGAGTGTAGTTAGTTGGATTTCCTAAAATTTTGTGCAAATGGAAGATGGACACTTAATATGGGACGGAGGGAGTATAAAAATGTAAAAGTTGTAAAATTTAAAAATGTAAAAGTTGTATAAAAAGTTATAAAAATATAAAAATGTAAAAATGTAAAAGTTGTAAAAAATGTTATGTATTTTCAGGTTTTCGGTTGTCACGAGGAAGTAACTGAGTGGGCGCAAAATATAACTCGTGGGCTAGGTTTTGTAATTGTTAAAGATAGAACCAAATTAGAACATGGTCATATGAACGAAATCAATTACAGGTGTACAAAGGGTGGTACGTATACACCTCAAGGTAGTGGCAGACGGAAAACCAAAACAAGTAAAACCGGTTGTCCATTCAGATTAAATGCGAAATATCATCGAACAAAAAATTATTGGGTATTGAGGGTGAAGGATGATACGCATAATCATGATATGCTAGAGTCGTTGCATGGTGTGCCATATGCAATGCGATTAAAGGCTGATGAGGTGGGTTTGGTCAAAGAATTGACAGATTATAACGTACGACCACTTAATATACTTTCGACAATAAAGGGTCGTAATCCGGAAAACGTGTCTAGCGTTAGAACTATATATAACGCACAAGATAAGTTTTGGAGAGCCAGAGTAGGTGATAGAACTCCAATTCAAGTCCTTTACTCGCATTTGCGGGATTCAGGGTATACATGGTACCCGAGGGTAAATGAGCATACCAACGAGCTTGAGGATCTATTTTTTGTGCACTCCACGTCGTATGCTCTATGGTGTACATTCCCTGAAGTCATGCTAATGGACTCCACGTACAATACCACATTGTTTAAATTGCCGTTGTTGGAAATTGTTGGAGTAACTTCAATAAATAAAACATTTTCAATGGCGTATAGCTTTTTAGGCAGTGAACAAGGGCATAATTTTAGATGGGTATTGCAACGTGTGAAGCAAGTGATTGACGAAATATATTACCCACGTGTGATCGTCACTGACAGAGATTTAGCGTTGGTTGGGGCAGTAAGAGTAGAATTTCCTGACGCTCACAAATTACTCTATTGATGGCATATACAGCAAAACATACTTAAGTTTTGCAGAAATAAATTCACAGATGGGGATATTGACTATGATTCCGTTAAAAACCGATGGGATTGGATGGTTAAAGCTCCGACCTTCGAATCGTTCGAGCGACGTTATCAACGCCTACAAGAGCTATTGGTCAACCATCAGGGTACTTAATTATTAATTGATTGTTTTTAATTAGTTAATAAATATGCACCCGAATGACCTTTTACTAATTCATTTTTTTTTAGATGTCGCTTTGTATCTGCATAACTGGGTGCAAGATTACGCACCCATGTTTGTCTCGTATATTACCGACCGATATAAATCCTACGGCCAGACAACAATGTGCAGAGTTGAGGCTCACCACGCGTTGTTGAAATTATATTTGGACGGCACGCAGTCCAAATTAGACAGGTTGTTGAGGTCGATCGATAAGATTATCATTACGCAAGAAGATGCGATAAAAGAGACTTTCAATAGAAGCATGAACGAGAAACTAATTAAGTGTGATGTACCACTATTTCACGAATTAACGTATAAAGTTTCTAAACATGCTTTGAACCTCATGCACAAAGAACTCCACCTGTCGATCACCCCAGAAGAATGTAGCCATAAGAATCGGGCAATATTCGGACTACCATGCTTTCACGAGATGCAAATCTATGTTATTCATGGTAAGCATATTAAATTTATAACTATCAAGTTGTTTTTCATGACATTAATATCAGTAATTTATACAAGTCACTTTAATTGAATTCAGGATGCCCCATTCCACTGGAACGAGTTGATATTTTTTGGAGAACCCCATCTGTTCCGTGGCCTATTATCAATAGGCCCCCGAATAAAGATGGCTCTTCCAGCGAACATGGTGGTGATGGTGATGATGATGATGATGACGATACTTTGTTTAACGATGGCATGCGATCATTCAAGAATATTTTTAGCAAATCAACATCGTTTGTCAATTAGAATATGTTAACGAAGTTAAGAGATATATTCCAACCTGAATCTGCTGACACACGTGAACCAGCTATTCAAAAAATACCCGTGGACGTCCGAGCGCAAAGGACAAAAAGGGCAAGGCTACACAAGTCCCGGACTTGAATGAAGTTCCGGACTTGAATGAAGTCCCGGACTTGAATGACTTGAATGATGTGCCAACCATGAATCACTGAAGAAGCACAAATTCAAGATCCACGAAAGTCCCGAAACGCGCCAAAGAACCTGCGAGACATAGTTCGTACACGGGTCAAAAAATAAGACACAGATTTTACGTTGGAGATAAGGATAGCGAGGATTTTATTGATCGCATTCCAGAGATTTTCCGTTCACAGGTAATAAGTATAAATAATGTGGAGGTTGACGAAAATTGTGGGTTTTGGTGCATTGCCCATTGGATTGTGCAAGACCAAAATAGGTGGGCCGATGCTAGATACATGTTAATGCAAGAGTTACAAAGACATAGTATAACTTACGTGAGTATGTGGGGGGAAGAAGACTTTAACCACCTTCGTGATACATTAAACTGGTTTAATGGACCAGCGCCTGAAGATTACTGGATGACGATGCCACATAACGGTCTGGTCATCGCTTCAGCTATTCGCCGACCTCTTGTATATATAGACCGTAACGGTTGGTTCACATGTTTACCCCTATTTTCTGCTCCAAACTTATCACATGGAATTGACCCCATTGTGATTGCGCGTGTGGGGGAGAACAGTGGTGCTCATTACATTTGTCTCAATATAGACAGAGATTCTCCACTACCACATTACCACCCACAATGGAGGTGGTTCAAATAGCCACTTGCAAACGAATGAGATACAATATATAACCATCGATGTATTTTGTAAATGTTGTAAATGATTATTCATTTATTTAAATGTAAATTGTTTGTAAATGTTGTAAATGATTATTCATTTATTTAAATGTAAATTGTTTTAAAATGTTGTAAATGATTATTTAAATGTAAATCGTTTAAATGTTAATTGTTTGAAACATCGTTTAAACATTATTGATTGCTAATGTAAATTATTATGCAAATTCTTTGGTCAGATGAGCCAAAGAAATCCTTTCTGGTGCCGATGTAATAGAGGATTTATTGTAGAACGGAAATCCTGGCAAGATGGTAGTCGTGGGCGACTGTTTTATGCATGTCCTCTTTCAGTGGTAAATAATCATACGTTTGCTTAATTATGTAAATAATTTGTTTGTTAAAAATACATTTCTTATTATTTTCTTAACATGTAACAGCCAGGTACAAAAGACTATGGGTGTCGATACTTCGCATGGAAAGATGAATTTGAAGCAGAGCACTTTAATCAACCCTCTTCTTCAACGCATTGCTCAAACTGCGTTGCTACAAAAAATGAGAACAAGTTGTTGAAGGCAAGAATAAAGGCGCTGGAAATGGAGTTAGAAATGGCAAGGAATCCTGAGGATCACGCTTGTCAGTCAAGTGCCCGGCTCCATGATCTTTTAAATGAGATGAATAATCTTCATATGTCGTAGATGTTGTTGTTTTTTAAATAATATGTATAACGTTGTCGTTTAAGTTAATAATAACAGTTTTTGTTGCAGTTATTTAACGTGGTAATATTTAACGTGCTATTATACAAACAAAATAATTATACAAAACATTATTAAACACAAAATATACAAAATATTATACATATACAATACATTTACTTTAAACACAACACAAAAAAAAAAAAAAAAAAAAAAAAAAAAAAAAAAAAAAAAAAAAACGGCGCTAAACGACAAAATAGGGTAAAAGTAAAAAAAAAAAAAAAATATATATATATATATATATATATATATATATATATATATATATATATATATATATATATATATATATATATATATATATATATATAAAGTACCCCTATGTATTTAAAGAGGGTTAATCTAACCAAATAGCCCCGTTATTTTAACCAATCCCCCATATATTTGTTTGAACTTTGTTATGATTGCGGTGATTTGTAGTCGCTAGAGCAAAATGGATGTTTGCTATCTAGTTATATATAGACGTATGACATTGTAATGACTTTTAAAATAAGATCGTACAAGACTCGTTGTCACTATATATAACTCTAAAAATGATATGTCGGGTTGCACAGGTGTTCGCAAATTAAAGGCAGAATATGTTGGAACAAAGAAATTCTTGAGATCGAGTACGTAAAGATGAAAATTTCAAAGGAAATAAAACACTTTTTGTGAACTTGCCCATGTATCAAAATATTGTGTTGCAAATGAGTTCCTTGTGAGTCTTAACTTCCAAAACACGAAAACAATGTGGTTAATGATCTTTGAGTATCAACTAAATACGTCAAGACGACAATATGTATCGAGTTCCTTACTTTAAAACCTTTTAGTGTGCTTAATCCATATGAAAGAAAGAAAAAATACTATAACTTGAAGAACAACCATCAAGATGATCAAAGCCAACGAATCACGTATGATAATCCTCTACATAAGCTTTCTTATAATGCTTGTTGGGCATGGCTGTAAGTTCTCGCTATTTATTTACTCTTTTTGGTATTCTAACTAAGGTTTTTTTCTTTGGTAACCATGTTGTCCATCCTTTTGGCTAGAGGTCGGAGTCCAGTATCACACATACTCAGTTTGATTAATTTGTAAGTGTCATAACTAATGTTGTCATTTTGAATTTATAGGTATGAAAATTGAAATCGATATGAACAAAACAAATGGGATTTCGAAATCACCAGATTGTGGTGGACGTTGTACGGAAGCAATTGGAGTTGGAAAACCCAAGTATTGTTGTTGTCTTGACCCAAGTTTATGCAAGGAGACACGTGAAGAGTGTCTTGAAATATGTAAAAAACGTACAATATGAGACAATTGTGCCACAAAATATATAATTGAAGTTGTTTTACGATAACGATTTATGATAAAATAAATATCGTCTATTGTGACATAAAGTATATTTACAAAAGACATTATGCTCAATAAATTCATTTCAAACACACAATCAACCGATAAAACTTATAATCAGTTGAACTTGCTTCTCAATTTTGCAAAAATGATCCTTGACAACTGACCATTGCTCATAAGAGCAAAATGTTTGGTGATAAGGCGATCGCAATTCTTATGTGGCTTCCTCGACACTTCTCGCCGCCATACCGACGAGCCTCGCCATTTCTTCTTTGCCGTTCTAATGAAGCACAAAATGACAAACAACATTATTATTATTATTGTTATTATTATTATTATTATTATTATTATTATTATTATTATTATTAATTGTGTGTTTAAAGAAATGGGTTTGATGTTTATACCCTTAAAACATTTAAAAAATATTACTTTATACTTTTAAACATTAAAAAAGTTTGGGTTAATTCCATATATACCTATTTTAAACCCTTAAATGTCATATTTGCCCAACCAAAATTTATAATGACATATATACGCAATTTAAACACAATATTTGGCATAGCTGCCCAATTATTATTAAATCAATTAAAACTCAATTTATATTAATAAATGCCTATTGTACCCTTAATACAAACACAAATACTCTGCAAATCAGATCAACCACTATAAGATACAACCAACATCTTTTGTTAGGTCCAAATCTTCAATCCACATGCTTCTCCATACACAGTTAAATTGAAATAAACATTTACATATGCACGTTCTTCAAATCTGATTAGATTTAATCTTTCAAATAGGAATACAAGATAGAAATAGTGGTTGCTTTTGCCCCATTACCAATAGAGCTGGCAAACTAGGTACCTGTTAAGACCTGTTAAGGAAAAATGTACTATGTAATTTTTTTTTAATTTTTTAAAATAATTGTTTTTAATATTCTAGGGTTCAATATTTAACTTTTTTGATACATAAAACGTATATATGTCATACTCAAACCACCAAAACCAAATGTTAAACGAGTCGTTTTCATGTTTGAAACTTATGTTATTCGCGCGCTCAAAACCTGTTAAGACCTGTTAAGACACGATTTCCAGCTCTAATTACCAATTTCAAACTGTTATGGAACTGCACGAAAGAACAATATCACCCTCCATATTGTACATCCAAATACTATAATTAATACAGTAAACGTATAGCTTATAGTTGGGCCACGAACCCAAATTATAGACATTACTAAGCCCAAACCCACCACGAGTGGGCTATCATGACAAATGACTTGGGCCATTAATACCAACGGCTTGGGCTCATGAAGCCCAAAGCCCAACCAAAATGCACGGTTAAAGGATAAGGATCTTCTATTTATGGAATAGATATCCTTACCCCGGATAAGCACCACGAGTGCGAAGAGTAAGGAGCAAGAAACCTACACGGTTTCTGCGCCCTATATATAGAATGATATATTCTGATTAAAAGATACGATTTACACAATCCCTAACTCTTCAACTAAACCCTAAACCGATTACTTACTCTCACGCCGGAGTCTAATCGTGGGAGACAATCCCACGATAAGCCTAACGGTGTTGTTTGCTTTCTTAGTACGCAGGTTTCACAACCACTAAAGTTCTAATTGGTACGAGAGCAGGAGTCCAAACAAGGTAAGCCCAACTTTTGTATCAACAAGTGGCGCCATCCGTGGGACCCTACACTAAGAACTTAAGACCAGAATGCCAAAAAACAAGAACTCAGGCCAGCGAACTCCGCAGCCGGAGAAAACACGTGATGATTCACATAGGAAGAAGCATCAAGATTCGACTCAAAGGTCAATCTCTGGAACAACCAGTACGCCTAGTCATCGCGAGTCGAATGTAACTCCAATTCCTACCACGGTAGATATGCCTTTGGGGACAACCCGAGCCGCTACCGTAGTCCCAAGCACTGAGGACATTCAGCGCACTCTCTTCACCACTCCCCACTAAGTGGCATCTATAGTGGACAACATTGTGCCACCAGGAGCACCTAATAGAGAAAAGGAACATCATGCTGAGACGGGTATCCTCGCGGTAGAAGAGGATGCACCTGAGGTGACATTAAACGATTTTGTGTCCCAACATTACGAGACCTTAACAAGTCTCATGCAAGAGCAGGCAAGGGAAAGGTCAAGCCGCAACCTGCAAAATCGGCTAGACTTTAGCCAAGAAAAATCTCCACCGCGCCACCATGAGCGCAGAAACAGTGAGAGGCGTACCAACGTCCATGATAGACTTGGTACAACATCTAACTCGCAATACTCGAAGGATTACGAAGACAATGCGAGGCACACCAGTGTCCATGCTAGGCTTGGTAGCCGCAGGATACAAGATAGACTTGGACAACAACGCTCACCAAGCGTAAGCACCTCAAGGTCAGGAAGCAGAAGAATCCAATATAGACTGGGGAAACACTACTCCCCAAGTACAAGTCCTTCAAATTCGGACTCCGAGGAAAAACAGCGCAAGCGCCACAGGAGAAACAACTCCTCCTCACACAGCTCCTCGGACAACGAGGATAGAGAAACGGGACATTGGAAATCTAAGAACCGACGCCAGTACGATGAGGACGAGGATATTTCCCTTCCTTGGCGTCGCCAAAAGGTTGATGCATTCACGCGACGCATAAGCGATTTCTCAGATGACAAGAAAAGGCGCATGCCCACCAATGGTAAAACATACGATGGCACGGGTGATCCTGATGATCACCTAAAAGTTTTCGAGTCAGCGGCTGCTATCGAAAACTGGCCACAACCTGTGTGGTGCCATATGTTCAACTCTACCTTAGTGGGTAATGCGCGAACATGGTTCAGCAAGCTTCCACGACGAAGCATAAATGGGTTTGAAGAGCTGCGGAAAGCATTCCGCCTAAATTTCACGCAACGAAAAAAGTGCGCAAAGAACCCTGTGGAACTAGCCAGAGTGAAACAGCGCCAAGGGGAATCCACAAGCGCTTACATGGAGCGCTTCAAGGATGAATGCATGCAAGTCAAGGCATGCCCCGAGGTAATAAAAATCTCAGGGTTCATGAACGGGATCAATAACCCAGAGCTGATACGGAAGCTAAACGATAAAGTACCCCAAAGCTTTGATGAGCTAACAAAGCGAACTAGATCCTTCATCCAAGGGGAAGCGGCGGCGGCAGACAACAAAAAAGGTTACTCAACCTTTAAACCACAAGAACAGTCTAGGAGACAATCCAATGACCAAAGTAGCAACCGCAACAGGAATTACCGCAACCAATGTAGTAGAAGGGATAACGACAAGTATGTCCCACTCACAAAAACCCCTAAGGAAATATTCGCGACAGAAGGAGCAAATTTTCCAAAACCTCCACCCATGAGCACCCTAGAAAAAAAAGCGCATCAGAGGAGGATACTGCGAATACCATGGACAGAAGGGTCACACTACTAACGAGTGCGTTCAACTACGTCAGCTAATTGATAAATTAGTAAGAGAAGGGAAGATGGACCACCTCGTTAAAAACATCAAAGAGGGGAAAGATAGACAAAAGAATGGGGCCAAAAAGGAGATACCAAAAAATAAGGCTGATACGATATATATGATACAATCATGGCAGCGAAATACGAAACAGAAAGTCAGCCAAAGATTTTCCAAGGGAAACCCAATCTCTTTCCCCACTCTCACTGTGGACAACGCAGTGGTCGAACCACTCACCATCGAGATACAAGCGGGAGGTCACGATATCCACCGCATGTACGTCGATGGAGGAGCATCTGCGGACATCATGTATGAACACTGCTTCAGAAGGCTAAAACCTGAGATACAAAACCAGTTAATTCCGGCCACGACATCGTTGACTGGATTCACAGGTGAAAAAATTTGGCCCATGGGACAATTACGCATACTTGTGGTCATTGGTAATGAATATCATTCTACCACAGCTTGGATGAACTTCATGGTAATCAGGTCTCCCTCGTCGTACAATGGCATCATTGCGAGACCAGGGATATCAGCCATGCGTGCAGTTAAATCCACAGCACATGGGATGCTCAAGTTCCCAGTGGAAGGAGGAATCGTCACCCTCTACAACACTACTGCATCTCCAAGGGAATGCAACGTAGTAACAGATGAAGTTCCGCGCGCTCCAGAACAGCACACGACCAAGGTGACACACCTGAAAGTTGCAATCCACCCAGATTATCCTGACCAAGAGATATTAATTGGGGGATCACTGTACGA
Organism: Artemisia argyi; assembly: GCA_030686995.1. NCBI lineage: Eukaryota > Viridiplantae > Streptophyta > Magnoliopsida > Asterales > Asteraceae > Artemisia > Artemisia argyi. The sequence continues at coordinate 128,315,119 of CM060699.1, forward strand.
CAAGGGCAGAGCAGCTGTGTGCGCATTATTGCAAAATAACCTAAACATCTTCGCATGGGAACCCAAACACATGACCGGAGTGCCAAGAGCCGTCACGGAACACAAGCTAGAAATCAGACTAGGATATCCTCCAATACGACAGAAAAAACGGGGCCAGGCTCCAGAACGCGCGAAGGCTATCCTGGAGGAGGTACACAAGCTTGTGGACGCAGGTATCATGCGAGAGGTTTATTACCACGATTGGCTTTCCAATCCAGTGATGGTAAAAAAGAGCGATGGTAGCTGGAGAATGTGCGTGGACTTCACCGATCTCAATAAAGCGTGTCCACAAGATTGCTATCCGCTACCAGAAATTGATTGGAAAGTAGAATCCTTGTGCGGGTATCCTTTTAAATGCTTCCTAGACGCATACAAAGGATACCATCAGATTCAAATGGCCAAGGAGGATGAAGAAAAAATAGCCTTCCACCCGAGTCAAGGGGTGTATTGCTACACAAAAATGCCTTTTGGCTTAAAAAATGCAGGAGCCACATACCAACGGTTAGTGGATAACGCATTTGAGAAGCAAGTGGGCCGCAACTTGGAGGTCTATGTTGATGACCTAGTCATAAAAAGCCATACCGAAGGGGAGTTGGTGCGTGACATAGAAGAGACGTTGAAGGCATTGGGAAGAACAAACATGAAGTTGAATCCCAAGAAGTGCACTTTTGGAGCGACAGAAGGCATGTTTCTTGGATACCTAATAGAACCCGATGGTATTAAACCATGCCCAGAAAAAACAAGAGCGGTCATCGAACTACCTTCACCGCGCACACTAAAAGAAGTCCAGTCACTAAACGACAAATTAACCGGGCTAAATCGATTCTTGTCCAAATCAGCGGACAAATCACTTCCTCTCTTTAAAACACTCACGAAGTGTACAAATAAAGGAGATTTTCGATGGACTCCAGAAGCGGAAGAAGCTTTCCAGCAGCTAAAACAAAACCTAGCAGAAGTACCAAAGCTCGTCGCACCCCGACAAGGGGAAGAACTGATCATGTATCTATCAGCGACCCATGGAGCAGTCAGCGCAGTGCTACTAATAGACATAAACTCTGTCCAAACACCTATATACTTCGTAAGCAAAGCTCTCAAAAAGACAGAGACTAACTACACCGCTATGGAAAAACTGGTCCTGGCTTTAGTATTTGCGGCTAAGAGACTGCGCAGGTACTTCCAAGCGCATCCAATAGCCGTAATTACGGACCAACCCATCAAGCAGGTTATCTCTAACCCTGATGCATCAGGGCGGCTACAAAAGTGGAGCGTGTTATTGAGTGAGCATAACATTTCTTATAGACCGCGCACCGCGATCAAGGGACAGATATTGGCTGACTTTATTATCGAGAAGCCAGAGGCTGATACTCCATTACCAACGGTTGACGTACCATTACAAGAACCATGGGTCCTATTTACGGATGGATCCTCGTGCGCAGAAGGGTCAGGCGCAGGCCTTATCCTTACCAGCCCAGATGGAATAGAACACACTTACGCACTGCGTTTTGAATTCATAGCCACAAACAATGAGGCGGAATATGAAGCATTACTGGCTGGACTCCGCATAGCAAATCAAATGGGCATACGCAACCTAGAAGCTAATGTGGATTCACGATTAGTAGCTAACCACGTGTTAGGCGAGTATGTGGCCCAAGAGGAACACATGATCCAATACCTCGATAAGGCCAAGTCCTTAATCAAGAACTTTGACAAGTTCTCCATCAAACAAATCCCACGAGGAGAAAACAAAAAAGCAGATGCGCTAAGTAAGATTGCATCCACAAGCTTCGCACACCTGTCAAAACAGGTAATGGTGAAAACCTTCAAGAACAAATCCATCTCTGAGATGGAAGTATCCACAGTGATAGAAGAAGAACATCCTACATGGATGACACCCATCATGGATTTTATTAGCAACGAAACACTCCCCCAGGAACAAAAGGACGCTCGACGGATACGGCGCACAGCGCAGAGATTCGAACTTCGAGATGGTATCCTATACCGGCGTTCATTCTTACAACCATGGATTAGGTGTGTCGGACCTCTTCAGGCAGACTACGTACTCCGGGAAATCCACTCCGGTTCTTGCAGCATGCACTCAGGACCACGGTCTGTTGTAGCGCGTGCCTTGCGATCCGGGTACTATTGACCCACCATGCACCGCGACGCGCGGGACATGATCAGAAGATGCAACGACTGCCAAATCCACAGACCCATTCCGCGTCGACAACAACATGAGTTAACACCCATCACCTCACCATGGCCATTCTATAAATGGGGAATTGACATTGCGGGACCCTTTCCAGTCGCGGCAGGAGGGCTTAAGTTCCTTATTGTCGCCATTGACTACTTCACCAAATGGATCGAGGCAAAAGCAGTAGCAAGTATCACAGGCAACCAGGTCAGACGATTCGTTTGGGACAATATTGTATGCCGTTTTGGCCTACCTGGAGAGATTATTTCGGACAACGGAAAACAATTCTGTGATAACCCATTCAAAGACTGGTGCACGCAGTTAAACATCACACATCACTTCGCATCAGTTAAACATCCACAAACAAATGATTAGTAGAATGCGCGAACCGTAGTTTGGGTGAAGGAATTAAGGAGCGCCTGGACAGACATAAAGGAAGATGGGTGGACGAACTATCGCATGTCCTATGGGCCCACCGCACAGAAATCAAAGTCAGCAACGACGATACACCTTTTTCTCTTATCTACGGGACAGAAGCTGTTATACCAGCAGAAATTGGAATGCCAACAATCCGTACATCGGAAGTTAACGTCACGACAAACGATGACGAACGACGCATTGACTTAGATCTGTTGGAGGAACGACGCGAAAGGGCAGCTATCCGCGAAGCAAAATCTAAATCAAAGATGAAGAAGTATTATGATGCAAGAGTCAAAAACACTTCGTTCAAACCAGGGGACTTTGTATACCGCGCCAATGATGCAAGCCACGCAGAAAACACAGGCAAACTCGGACCCAAGTGGGAAGGGCCTTACGAGGTCATAGAGGCATTAGGCGACGGTGCGTACAGAGTGCGTGACATGAAAGGCCACGAGCTACCACGCACTTGGAACATTTGCAATCTCAAGAGATGCTACCTTTAGGCCACGGCTCACACACTGACACCTTTGCACTTTAGTAAGCGCTAAATAAATGTTGGTGCATTTACTTTATTTTCTTTTCTTCCTTAGGAAATTGTCTTTTTGCACTCGCAACAATTAATAAAACGTTGTGGTTTCTAGCTAACTCCACAACACATTTAAACATTATTGCTTACATTATTCATTTATGTTTCAATTCTGTTTATATTATTGCCTACATGGCGTGCATGCACATATTAAGACCACACGAGGGCAGACAGGATGAGTAAACCTACTAAAGTACTCGTTGAGTAAGAGGGTTGCAAACCATCAACATCGGGTCACGTATCCCTGTTAAACACCTTACTATCAAGACGTTGGAGTAAGTTAACAAGTACATCCCACGATGGATGCACTTTATCGCACACTATGCACGTTTAAAAAAACATGGACTCAAGACAATTGACTCCTACATAGTGGAATTCGCAGTACGCTGCACTCCACCACATGGATTCAAAACAACTGACTCCTAAATTCGTACACTAACTTCATACAAGCTTATGACTTTAATATGCATCTCACAATGAATGCGCAACAACAAGTTTAAAACGAACTAATAAACCAAGACACTTGGTTACTAAAAATGATAAACGTAGTACGCTACACATTTACTCGCACGTTTGTTAAGGTTATGGACCGCAAACGTTTCTTAAGTTACGGACTTAATGCACAAGTTCTGGGCTCAATACAAGATATTATATGCACATCGTAACTCTAGATAAGTCTTTCACATAATAAAGACAAAAAATCTAAGTATAAAACGATATATGTGCACAAAAGAGTTCCATAATTTCATTTACCAAAAAAACTACAAGTTACAACTACGAGTTATACATGTCTACACACTATGGCAACGCTTGGGGGAATGCTCTGGAGCAGCAGAGCTCCCAGCCTCTTGAAGTTTCTTCAACAGTAGCGCATCTTTTGGTGACACGATCGCCACACTGACTGCAATACCATCCGACCTAGGAAGATGCGCGACACCCACACCATAGAGAGTGGCCTTCCCTTTAAGACCCTTCTTCTTCGCTGCCCTCTCTGCGTGGCGCTCCAAGACTTCCTTCAGCGGAACCTCTGTCTCAATAGCAAAAGGGTTAAGCATGTCACGCGGCTGCGCAAACACTGGAACCTGCAATTGAGACTCATCAGGCTTCAAGAAAAAGTCAGCTTCAGCCTCTGCGTTCTCTGCTATGTGCCTCCCAAGAGTTAATCCCTGCATGATCAATCTGATAGGATAATCTTGGTCGCGCTCCAGCTGCGCAATGTGCGGAAGCTCGAAGAGCCTCATTCCCTCCATCGCCTGCACAAGTTCGTCATAGGCACCAGCATTATAGTCAGGAACCTCAGCGGGGGAAACCTTCAGCAGTTGACCCTCAGCAAGCTCTTCCATAGCCTGCGCCTTGCCACGAGCAACGGCACACTCCACCACCTTCCCGAAGGCACCCACGACCTATGGGGACTCCAATGTGCCCATAGAAACCAGGCGCAAACCATGGCTGATCAACCACCTGCGAAAACAGCAACAAATGCATTAGAAAAACAAAAAATATATAAAAATTAAAGAGAAATGTACAACAAGTACCTGCGCTCAGCAATAGTAGACATAAGATGAGGATACAACTCCTCATCATTCTCTATGCTCAGCCTGCGCAACTTCTCTTCCTGCGCCTCTACGGAGTCTTCTACCTTCTTGCCAAAGGCGACAAGCTGATTGCACAACTCCGTCTTCCTCTCTTCCAGGTACTTAACCCCCCAGGCGAGGTCAACCTTGTACTGCTGCGACTCTCCACGTTCGCGCTGCAGCTCAGCCATCACAGTTAGCTTCTCCTCATTGGCCTTCTTGGCGCGCTCATCGGCAGCCAATACCTCTGCCTGCGCCTCAGCCACCTGCGCCTTGAGCTGAGCGATTTGCTCATCCTTCTGAGCAAAGCTGTCTCCCTCCACGACGGCCCGCGCCTTTAGCTGAGTGACCAACTCAGCTTTGCGAGCAGCAACACCAGCCAGCTCCTCCACCAACTCCTGCGAAGACATCTGCGCCGCCGCCTTTAAAGGCTCCTCTACATTAGCAGTCTGTGGCGATGCAGCACGATCAGCAAAAGCCGCATCACCATCTGCAGCATGGTCCCTACAATATGAAGAAGGTGTAATTAGTACGCGGATACGGCAAGTAAATAAGATTGCAGTTATAGATACTTACATAAGTGGTGGAGACTTGGCCTGATTCTTCTCCGCGCTAGTAGCAGACATATCATCTGGCACAGCTGACTCCTCATCAGCAATCAGGTGGCGCCTCCTTTTGGAGGTACCAGCACCATAACCACCAGAAGACGCTTCCTTGCGCTTCTCTTTATGAACCTCCACAGGCTCCAAGATCTCCACGCTGTTGGACGATTCAACATGCGTTTCTTCCTCCACAGGAGACTGCTCCTCAGTAGGTGGAACAACCTGCACCGGCACAACAAACACGGCCGCAGGGGGAGAATCTTCACGCGCAGCAGGCCCAAAAACCATCAGGTGCCCCTCCGTAGCCTGTAAAATAGGCTGCTCACCCTCCCTCAGGGGACGCACCTCCACTGTCACGCGTTTGGGCTCCTTCAGCTTGACGACCGCGAACAGGTCCATCTCTACGACAGACAACAGACAAATAACAAAGAACAACTTAGTTATTCCAAGCAAAATAAACAAAATACTTACATTATGGAGGCAATAAAGGATGAGCACCCACCCTGGCCGTTCTTATCAATGAAGGTTTGAACCTCGTCCGCACCATCAAAATAATTGTGACTCAGCCCCATATGCATCAAAAACTCCTCAGGATAGGAGTTAATGGGACTGCGGTTACCATCAATTATGTCCGCATCCGCGGCGCTGTAAGAACCAGGGATAGGACGCTCATCCCTCGGTAGCGACCCTTGAGTATAGAACTCAAAGCGCGACGGAAATACAACATCGTCAACCCAGAAGAAGTACTCTCTCCAATGCCTTAAGGAATCTACCTTCTCGACATAGCATTGAAGGCGCCCTGCGCGTTTTGCAAAAGAAACCCATCCGTGCGACCACGTTGTGTGGTAAAACGCACGAAATAGGTCTACTGTCGGATTAATGGCAAGTAACCGACAATTTATTTCAAAATTAGAAATCTTCACCGCACTCTAACCACCCGTAATTTTTCAGACTATTATTTTAATAGTGGAATAGTTTGTTTTTATCAGAAAATGTGAATTAACTAATTTTTGATGTTTACTAATGATTAAAGTATAAAAACGAGAAGATATCTCGACTTTTCTTGAAAAATGACACCGTACGCGTACCGACAACGACATAAATCCACTAATCGATATCCAGAGTCGATAACAGTGATTTTGTTTTACTTTTATAAAAATGATCTCAACAATTATATTTTTCGTGTTCACGCAAAACCAAAGTGCTACGTTTACACCAAAGCTCAACGGGACACGGAGTACTAGAGTAATTAAAATAAACAAGAGATAAACTTAATCCTAACACACACCAAATTGTCCCTTTTATATTTATGTTATTTCCTTCCTTATTGTTGTCACCAAACCCACAAGATGACGTATTTTATTTAGTCACAAAAAAAATAATAATAATAAACATTTATAATAGCTATAAGACCTATCTCTTTATCCTAATCTCCACACACACGTTATCACAAAACCACAAGATACCTCTTTCTTGGAAAACCTGCTACTACCTCGAGTACATCTCCCCTACAAGGAGAAACAATCCCTTTCACCTTTTCTCTTCTTTGTGCACCGAGTCCGAAGATCCAGACAACCAGGCGGCGTACTCTATTCTTTCTCCCCTTCCCAAGCGTGGTCACGGGATGGCTTATGTAGTAGCAAATTATAACTTCTTTTGGCTATCAACAAAGTTCAATACAAGAAAGTTTGGTCAATAGTTTCTTGTTTTTCTTCTTTTATGTACCAGCCGATCCACAGAAAGGCCACACCTCAAAAGCTTCATTCAAGATTAAAGAGTAATCGGTGGTGGTGCTTTCTGCTTGGATCGGATTGGGTTTATCTCATCTTCTTGACTCACTTGCTGTAAGAATCTCAAAACCCCATTTTGTTGTTTTCGTACACGTATATTTTCTGTCTTATGGGGTTTGGTTGGTTAATAAATCTGGATTGTTGATTGTTAATAAATCTTGCGATGTGATTTGTATACTTTCGCTGTGATCTTGTTAATCTTCTTTGTCATTCAACCTAAGTTCTTGAAACTGCGAATGATATCTTTTCTTTTGTTGTTATTGTTTTGTGTGGCATAAACTAAATAGACTCTCAATTTAAAACCTGAGTATTGGCTTATGGATTGGAAGTACTTATTTTACTTGCCTAGTACGCGCCGTAACCGATTTGGATTAACTATATTTGCTTTTGGTTTGGTGTCGTGGTCGAGTATTGGGTATACAATGGTAGGTCGTTTTGTTAAAAATATGATGTTCCTTGGTTGCTTTTCTTTGTTGCTATCGTGAACCACAACACCGGGAGTGAGGGTTGTGTTTTTTTTATATATCTTACTTGCGAGTACTTCTTCGTGTTACCTTCGGTTGCTGTCAACTAAACACAAGCCAAATTGGTGTCAACTTTAATATCAATCCTTAGTTGGGTTCTTGTCTCCGTGGTCTTAATACTTAAACCAACGTATTACATGGACGTTTACTTTTGAAACTACCCTTGTTAACTAATCCTTTATAAAACTGCTTATAAAACAAAACCTCAAACTTATAAAACTAATCTGTCATGAAACTATTTGACTGTGTTAAAACTTGGTGTGTGGTGTGAGACTGTGGGTCGAAGCTCAACAGGCCCAACCGGGTGGTTGTCATTTGTCTCCTATTGGGCCAAGTCCCACCTCACATTGAGAATAGGGTGCGTGTGATTTGGTTATAAAACATAAGTATAACATTTTTAATAAAGTGGCATGTGTATATTGTATGGTAAAATAAAATGTATACTGGAATTGTGATCTTTCGTGTGTCAAACCAAATTGTATGTTCACATCGATGTATTTCACGACTAGTCCCCAACTCATTTAAACTTATCTCGACTTGTTTCTCTCGACATACTTCAAGTTACATAACACGCCCTATAAACAAGTTTCAAAAACATGAAATTTCAACAAAAAACTAAATGAACTCATCATATAAAGCTATAAATTACTATGTATTCGAAACTCATTAAAAACCAAATCGAAAAATATTAGTCTAACATTTTTTTGTTGTTTGTTCAAAACTATCCATTTTTGCTTATTTGAGTTCAACAAAACACCCTTAAACTTATGAAAACTGGATTGATTTTTAATAAAAATTATTACGCGGTTTATTATTCTAATATGGAAATTTTAACATTTAATTATCTCGGTAAAACCAAAACAATACATGTGTCATGCCCGATTTTCTATAATCCTACACTTATAACTTATAAAAGTATTTTTTTACAAACTCTTTTGATTAAACTATTATTTGGAATATAACTTTTACACACTCTTATTATATATAGTTATAGGTTCAAACGACATTCTTATAATCCAAATTCGTCTATCATTTACTTGTGATTACTTTCTGTACATTGTCTTTCGGTTATTCTTAAACCAAAGATTTATTCCTCCTTGAAACTTTTATTGTTGTATACTTATATATTTATACACTTCCAAGAGCCAATACTTACAAACGCTTAGAAAACTGTTTTAAACTTAAATGCTGCCACACAAGCAACAATAACACAAACACTCTAAAACTTTTAAACTCGTTTAAACTTCATCGAGTCTCGAACTTGAAACTGTAAACTAAACTTGCCATACTAATCTAGGTCGCGTGTCGGTGCCGCACACTTATACCATTTGAATTTACTCTTTTCAGACTGCTTTACTAAGGTGAGTTCATACCCCCTACTTTTACTTGTTTTATAACTATTTTGGGGGAGAATACATGCTCGTTTTTAACTAAACTCGATGCTTATTTTATCTGAATGCGCGATTGTTTACTCAAACATTACTGTTTTGTTGAAATACTTGATTGATTATTCAAATGCATTTATGCGTATATTGGTTGCATACCTGATTGTTTTCTCATGAACACAAGTGCTTGAAACATATATGTGAGCTTATAGCCCCACTTTACTTATACTCGTTTTACAAATTTTGGGGTAAGAAACATGCAAACACTTTTATGGACCAAAACTATTCTTAAAAACTATTACGTGGTGTAGCCTAAGCCCTTGAATCCCACTATGCCCACTTTCATGAACCGTTAGTTCCTGCGGGAAGCGCGATTCTTATAGATAGATCTATTGGGAGTGACTCCCCCGTTCGGTTGGCCATACATGGATCAATGCGAAACGTATAGCATATCGGAATCGAGTGTAACGGGATAAGCACTCGCAATGGGCCCCTTTTTAGTATGACAACATTTTGCATACACCACTGTCGTAGCTTCGGTTGCATGAACTTAGTGCTAGCGTAATAGACTTTTACTTTTGTGTGACATTATATTCGTTGTAATGATCACATACTTTGCCTATGGTCCACTTTATGCTAAATACTTATGGTCTACTTTACTGATATTTTTCATGACGCTGTGAGTAAAGCAGTAGTCACTAAAACTGAACTTGATTTATATGTTAATGGTTATTCACACTCGAAAACCTTGTGGTCCACATCACTACATTTACTTGAAAGTAAACTATATTTTCATGACATTGTGAGCGACACAATGGTCACAAAACTTTTATCGAACTCTCATTTTCTTTCATACTAAATTGCTATTTATACAAACCTATGAACTCACCAACCTCGTGTTGACATTTTTTAGCATGTATTTTCAGGTTTAATGTGATAGCTAACGGTTGAAGGCTTTGGCATGGCATGGCATGGTCATAGATGACTCTTATATAATTGGGACCGTATAAATCATCTTATGGGCCTGTATTTCCGCACTATTTTTGAAGGATGTAAACAAAATACTTTTGACTATGAAATTTCTTTTAAACGGTTGAGCTAAAAACCGTTCTTTATACTTGTGTTGTGATACCAATTGAGTAGCACCTCAGTGACATATGCTTCCGCTGGACCCGTATTTTGGGGGTGTTACAGATTGGTATCAGAGCCTTGGTTATAGAGAACTGGGTATATTTTTTTAAAACCTAGACTATAACTACTTTTACAAAAACTTGACCCTCTGACCGCCACATGTCTGCCTGCCAAGCCTGCTGCCTTACTTATTATAAAACATTTCCTTTTAAAATAAGAGACATATTACTGATGTAACTGAGCTGTGTATTTCAAAATTCATTGAACCTCGGTAGAGTATAGACTGATCACCTATATTTTACCAGGGACAGTGGGACATAGACTGATCACCTATGTCCGACTCAGAGGTGAATTTTGCGATACTGAGAACAGTTATAATATAATTATGTCCAGATTGATTTCTACTTGATTTTTAAGAGTTTCAAAAATTTTCTGTGTGGGTACATAATCATGGCATGACATTCACATCTACACATAACACAATGGCATCATAATACTTTTTCTCTTAACTGGAATACTCTTTTATCACAATCTGGTTGCGTTACAGTCACCTCCACCTCAAATCCTACACACAATCGGCGTTGCACCTTCCAAGTTAAGTACTAAGTACACTAACCAACTGATTGCTAGTAGCAATCAACACCTTTCTTCATGGTCGTACTCTGAACTTGCTAAACCCCCAATTAAGAAGAGATGTTATGCCCAACAGAAACCTTAAGATCTTAAGGAGCAACCTAGACCACTATATTTGGAACAGACACCTAATCCTTCATGTATCCCTCTATTATACCAGTTGTCTACCTTGCTACCCTCTTATAAGATAATAAAATGTGTCGCTACTAACATACAAACTATTTTTAATCGTTTTACAAATCATTTTGCGGTCATCCTACAAATATTTTACCGCGATTTCATGAAATCAAGATTTTGACTCTGCTACTATTTTATAAACAATAAATTGTTTTTTTTACTATCTTATAAATTGTTTTACGAATCATTTTTACAACTATTTTATCGCGATGTAACAAACCGATTCATTACTGTCAAATAAGCGCTACTCACCCGGACATGCATATTTATAATACTAGCGTTCACACAAAATTAACGGTTCATGATGGGGACTTAAGCAAGAATACTCAATGTCAGATGTCCATAAATCATATAATCGGGTTTAGCATACCAAAAGCTACTTGTATTCAATTTGTAAAACTAGCATGTATCCCCCTCGCGAGGTTTATAAAACATTTAAATGAGTAAAGGCGAGGTTATGAACTCACCGTGAACAAAGAGGAATAATCACAATCAAGCAAGCGAAGAAAGATAGCCGCGAAGCTCTACGAAGAACCTAAACATATATAGGCTTGTCTTAGGTTTTTGAAAATAAACATTGATGCAACTTAGCTATATATATAAGTTATTATTTTACCTACGCTTGGTACATAAATTTCTAAATATATCTCAAGTTTTAGTTTACCACTTAAAAGTTATAAAAATTTAAGTAATAATCCTATATTTGATCCTAAGTCCAAATATATGTTGTGAAAGTCCAATATAATCCTAAGGTTCAAATTTGGTCCATGGGTCAAGTGTTAGCCAAAAAGTTCACATTAAACTTGAGGGTTCAAAAATATATTAGGTGGTTCAAAATGTATTAAAGGTCCAATTTTTATAAAGTGTATAACATTTTTATACCTTTTATTATAGAGCTGCTGGAATTCTTATTAACTTGTACATGTGAAAATATTCGCCATTTGCAAACCGTAAGTCCAAAAATAACGTTCTTTATATCCCCGGAAAGGTATTAATCTGTACTAACAAGTTTTGTGGGTTTTACTAAGGCAATAGTTAAATAACATTAGTAAAACTATCAATTTATCCATACTATTCAGTCCATCAGCTTTCAAAATTACAACAGTCCCACGAAAAGTGCGATAACTAGAGTTCTACAAGTCCAATTAATTCCCCGTTTGCGGCCATGTTTAAGTTAAGATGCTAACTACATTTCATAAAACTGGGCCAAGTAGTGAAAATGAACGTATCAGTGAGAATTTTACCATTTAAATCTGCTACTCAGAATCTGGCATGTTTCACGAAAATATTTATAGTTTAATCATCGTAATGGGTTATTTGATGAAATACCAGTCAAAATGACCACAAGACATAGGGCTACAACTACATATTTTTAGTTTAGGTCCAATGTTTATTGATTAAATCAGTTTATTCCATTTTTACCCCTAGTCCAGTTTCACAGTTTGCATGTTTAGTCCTTTAGTGATTTTATTGTGTTCTAAGCTATGTACCAAGCCTAACCAAGCATAATAACTTATATAATATTCAAATACATCAAGATATAATAAAGTTACAGAGGTGAAATGAAAATGGATTTGATTTGTATCCTTACAAAATTTGAAGAACAAGAAGGAACATCAAGAACAAGACACTAAACCTATGTTAACCCATCAACTCTTGCACCATTTCTTTACCCCATATCAACCCAAAATTTTAACCATAAAAACCCTTGTAAATACTTGAAAATCCCAGCCCTCAAGCACCTTGAAAACCCTTATAATAATCATCAATAAAACCCTTGAAGAGAAGTCTTGAAGAAGTAAAAGAAAATAAATGATCAAAGTTACAACACATGGACCTTCATCTTGTACAATCTTTAACAACAAAATCAAAACACAAAGGTGTGTTTGTTGTTGATAACTCACGACCAAAGAGAGAAAGAGAGCAGATTTTGAGTGAGTTTGCATGTAAAAGTGATGGTGATATGTTCTATGTGCTAATTTTAGTGCTTATATATGCTAGGATTCAAAGTAGAAGACACATGGTTAGTAACTAGCTAATTCACCAAGCCAAGTGGCTTGGTGTGTTCTCAAATTCAGCCACATAGGAGTGGGCATGGGGTGAGTGGGATATTTATGATTTAATTTGGTTAAAGATGTGTTATAGAGTGTGTTTTTGCTCCCGGTAATTAAAACGTGGAGTTTTAAAGACGCGTAATGTAATACCGGGTAGTAATAAAATGTAAAACATATAAAAATGTTAAAACCTATTATCATAACTTATTTGAGTAATTTGGATGAGTGGTGAGTTCATTGGAGGGATTAAACATCGTTAAAACTGAAACAGTGAGTTGAAAACGCATTTGGTGACACCGGTTCTTGATAAAAGTGACGTAAATTATAAAAATGAAAGAACAAGTATAAAACTTACTTGTAAACATTAAAATAGGTAAAAATGCATAAAATATATAAAATCGTCATAGGGTTGGTTCATGTTGTTAAAACCATAAAACGTAAATTTAAATCGCGTAAAACTTAAAAGGTGCAAGGTTTACGTATAAATGAAAAAAAGTGAAAATTGACTTTTAAAATAGGATTGTAAGGAAACAATGGTGCATAGAAAGTGTAGAATGGACATAGTCTAGTTGCGGTTGAATAAATTGAATGTGTTTTGACGTACACGGATAACTTCCGATGAAATTAATTATAAAAAAAAATAATTGTTAAATAATAAGAATATTAAAACTAGTGACATGAAATTTACGATATGTCACACTAAATATTGAAATAATGAGTCTTTTGAAGTCGCATCAGTTTACCTAACTGCAAAATTTTCAGCAAAGACCCAAAACCTATCCCTATCGATAAAGTTAGTAGAAACTTGCAAAAAGGAACTAAATCCACGTGGGGAACGTGAAGATGAATTCTCGTGCGTATATACCCATCTCTTTTCGACCGTAATGGGTAACTTGAATTGAATCGCAAGGACGCGATTCCGTTTAAGGAGGTGTGACTGTAACCACCCGTAATTTTTTGGACTATTATTTTAATAGTGGAATAGTTTGTTTTTATCAGAAAAAGTGAATTAATTAATTTTTGATGTTTACTAATGATTAAAGTATAAAAACAAGAAGATATCTCGATTTTTCTTGAAAAATGACACCGCACGCGTACCGACAACGACATAAATCCACTAATCGATATCCAGAGTCGATAACAGTGATTTTGTTTTACTTTTATAAAAATGTTCTCAACAATTATATTTTTCGTGTTCACGCAAAACCAAAGTGCTACGTTTACACCAAAGCTCAACGGGACACGGAGTACATGAGTAATTAAAATAAACAAGAGATAAACTTAATCCTAACACACACCAAATCGTCCCTTTTATATTTATGTTATTTCCTTCCTTATTGTTGTCACCAAACCCACAAGACGACGTATTTTATTTAGTCACAAAAAAATAATAATTAACATTTATAATAGTTATAAGACCTCTCTCTTTATCCTAATCCCCACACACACGTTATCACAAAACCACAAGATACCTCTTTCTTGGAAAACCTGCTACTACCTCGAGTACATCTCCCCTACAAGGAGAAACAATCCCTTTCACCTTTTCTATTCTTTGTGCACCGAGTCCGAAGATCCATACAACCAGGCGGCGTACTCTATTCTTTCTCCCCTTCCCAAGCGTGGTCACTGGATAGCTTATGTAGTAGCAAATTATAAATTCTTTTGACTATCAACAAAGTTCAATACAAGAAAGTTTGGTCAATAGTTTCTTGTTTTTCTTCTTTTATGTACCAGCCGATCCACAGAAAGGCCACACCTCAAAAGCTTCATTCATGATTAAAGAGTAATCGGTGGTGGTGCTTTCTGCTTGGATCGGATTGGGTTTATCTCCCCTTCAATTGACTCACTTGCTGTAAGAATCTCAGAATCTCATTTTGTTGTTTTCGTACACGTATATTTTCTGTCTCATGGGGTTTGGTTGGTTAATAAATCTGGATTGTTGATTGTTAATAAATCTTGCGATGTGATTTGTATACTTTCGCTGTGATGTTGTTAATCTTCTTTGTCATTCAACCTAAGTTCTTGAAACTGCGAATGATATCTTTTCTTTTGTTGTTATTGTTTTGTGTGGCATAAACTAAATAGACTCTCAATTTAAAACATGAGTATTGGCTTATGGATTGGAAGTACTTATTTTACTTGCCTAGTACGCGCCGTAACCGATTTGGATTAACTATATTTGCTTTTGGTTTGGTGTCGTGGTCGAGTATTGGCCTGTTGGGTATACAATGGTAGGTCGTTTTGTTAAAAATATGATGTTCCTGGGTTGCTTTTCTTTGTTGCTATCGTGAACCACAACACCGGGAGTGAGGGTTGTGTTTTTTTTATATATCTTACTTGCGAGTACTTCTTCGTGTTACCTTCGGTTGCTGTCAACTAAACACAAGCCAAATTGGTGTCAACTTTAATATCAATCCTTAGTTGGGTTCTTGTCTCCGTGGTCTTAATACTTAAACCAGCGTATTACATGGACGTTTACTTTTGAAACTACCCTTGTTAACTAATCCTTTATAAAACTGCTTATAAAACAAAACCTCAAACTTATAAAACTAATCTGTCATGAAACTATTTGACTGTGTTAAAACTTGGTGTGTGGTGTGAGACTGTGGGTCGAAGCTCAACAGGCCCAACCGGGTGGTTGTCATTTGTCTCCTATTGGGCCAAGTCCCACCTCACATTGAGAATAGGGTGTGTGTGATTTGGTTATAAAACACAAGTATAACATTTTTAATAAAGTGGCATGTGTATATTGTATGGTAAAATAAAATGTATACTGGAATTGTGATCTTTCGTGTGTCAAACCAAATTGTATGTTCACATCGATGTATTTCACGACTAGTCCCCAACTCATTTCAACTTATCTCGACTTGTTTCTCTCGACATACTTCGAGTTACATAACACGCCCTATAAACAAGTTTCAAAAACATGAAATTTCAACCAAAAACTAAATGAACTCATCATATAAAGCTATAAATTACTATGTATTCGAAACTCATTAAAAACCAAATCGAAAAATATTAGTCTAACATTTTTTTGTTGTTTGTTCAAAACTATCCATTTTTGCTTATTTGAGCTCAACAAAACACCCTTAAACTTATGAAAACTGGATTGATTTTTAATAAAATTTATTACGCGGTTTATTATTCTAATATGGAAATTTTAACATTTAATTATCTCGGTAAAACCAAAACAATACATGTGTCATGCCCGATTTTCTATAATCCTACACTTATAACTTATAAAAGTATTTTTTTACAAACTCTTTTGATTAAACTATTATTTGGAATATAACTTCTACACACTCTTATTATATATAGTTATAGGTTCAAACGACATTCTTATAATCCAAATTCGTCTATCATTTACTTGTGATTACTTTCTGTACATTGTCTTTCGGTTATTCTTAAACTAAAGATTTATTCGTCCTTAATACTTTTATTGTTGTATACTTATATATTTATACACTTCCAAGAGCCAATACTTACAAACGCTTAGAAAACTGTTTTAAACTTAAATGCTGCCACACAAGCAACAATAACACAAACACTCTAAAACTTTTAAACTCGTTTAAACTTCATCGAGTCTCGAACTTGAAACTGTAAACTAAACTTGCCATACTAATCTAGGTCGCGTGTCGGTGCCGCACACTTATACCATTTGAATTTACTCTTTTCAGACTGCTTTACTAAGTTGAGTTCATACCCCCTACTTTTACTTGTTTTATAACTGTTTTGGGGGAGAATACATGCTCGTTTTTAACTAAACTCGATGCTTATTTTATCTGAATGCGCGATTATTTACTCAAACATTACTGTTTTGTTGAAATACTTGATTGATTATTCAAATGCATTTATGCGTATATTGGTTGCATACCTGATTGTTTTCTCATGAACACAAGTGCTTGAAACATATATGTGAGCTTATAGCCCCACTTTACTTATACTCGTTTTACAAATTTTGGGATGAGAAACATGCAAACACTTTTATGGACCAAAACTATTCTTAAAAACTATTACGTGGTGTAGCCTAAGCCCTTGAATCCCACTATGCCCACTTTCATGAACCGTTAGTTCCTGCGGGAAGCGCGATTGTTATAGATAGATCTCTTGGGAGTGACTCCCCCGTTCGGTTGGCCATACATGGGTCAATGCGAAACGTATAGCATATCGGAATCGAGTGTAACGGGATAAGCACTCGCAATGGGCCCCTTTTTAGTATGACAACATTTTGCATACACCACTGTCGTAGCTTCGGTTGCATGAACTTAGTGCTAGCGTAATAGACTTTTACTTTTGTGTGACATTATATTCGTTGTAATGATCACATACTTTGCCTATGGTCCACTTTATGCTAAATACTTATGGTCTACTTTACTGATATTTTTCATGACGCTGTGAGTAAAGCAGTAGTCACTAAAACTGAACTTGATTTATATGTGAATGGTTATTCACACTCGAAAACCTTGTGGTCCACATCACTACATTTACTTGAAAGTAAACTATATTTTCATGACATTGTGAGCGACACAATGGTCACAAAACTTTTATCGAACTCTCATTTTCTTTCATACTAAATTGCTATTTATACAAACCTATGAACTCACCAACCTCGTGTTGACATTTTTTAGCATGTATTTTCAGGTTTAATGTGATAGCTAAAGGTTGAAGGCTTTGGCATGGCATGGCATGGTCATAGATGACTCTTATATAATTGGGACCGTATAAATCATCTTATGGGCCTGTATTTCCGCACTATTTTTGAAGGATGTAAACAAAATACTTTTGACTATGAAATTTCTTTTAAACGGTTGAGCTAAAAACCGTTCTTTATACTTGTGTTGTGATACCAATTGAGTAGCACCTCAGTGACATATGCTTCCGCTGGACCCGTATTTTGGGGGTGTTACACGTACCTATACAGTGCAGCTGTGAGATATGGAGTCGGTAGTGATTGAGCACGTTGCTCAAAAATACAAATATGGGAACGCGATAATTCGCGTAATCAAAGAAGCGTGTATATAAACCTATTTTCCCATCAGGGAAATCAGCAATACACGCATCCACATCTGGTGCCTCAGGATGGACGTCGAGAGAAATGGAGTAGTCAGAAGAAAACTGACGTACGTCATCCTCATCCAACCTAGAGCGGAACTCGTGTAACTGAGCAACCATTTGTAGGTTATAAATACGGTATACTAAATATTGCGCACGCGCAGTTACCTAATGAAAACAGAAGATCGAAGGGAGATAAAGCTTTGAAAGTTTTGCAAATGGTGAAAATCGTTTTGACTGCGTGAACCACAGTGAAATGGGGGCGGTGATTTGTATAGGCAACCGAGAAACCCTAAAAGGGATGCCACGTGGATCCCACTAACAAAAACGTGTGGCTGTGAGACGAACGGTACAAGGACTTTTCCCCTTTTCTCGAGGCACACGTGGACACACTCCCCGTTTTTCGAAGCACCTCTTATGATATTTTGGGACTTGATACATTGTTCTAATTTGTTGGCGGGAAATATTTGGATCGTTCCCGCCACGCTTACCGCTAGTCTCAATAGTCTAGTATCCGCGGCTACGGGCCGCGCACACTAGACTGGGGGGACATGATGACGTATAGCCTATAGTTGGGCCACGAACCCAAATTATAGACATTACTAAGCCCATACCCACCACGAGTGGGCTATCATGACAAATGACTTGGGCCATTAATACCAACGGCTTGGGCTCACGAAGCCCAAAGCCCAACCAAAATGCACGGTTAAAGGATAAGGATCTTCTATTTACGGAATAGATATCCTTACCCCGGATAAGCACCACGAGTGCGAAGAGTAAGGAGCAAGAAACCTACACGTTTTCTGCGCCATATATATAGAATGATATATTCTCATTAAAAGGTATGATTTACACAATCCCTAACTCTTCAACTAAACCCTAAACCGATTACTTACTCTCACGCCGGAGTCTAATCGTGGGAGACAATCCCACGATAAGCCTAACAGTGTTGTTTGCTTTCTTAGTGCACAGGTTTCACAAGCACTAAAGTTCTAATTGGTACGAGAGCAGGAGTCCAAACAAGGTAAGCCCAACTTTTGTATCAACAAAAAGTTCAAAACCAAAAATAACTAACCACATATTAAATGTATATAACATTTCTCGGTGGCACAAACTCCAACAAAGAATAAAATATTGGCCATCCTAACATAAAATAATTCCCTCTATAATTTCTAACGATGAGCCAGAGATATTAATAAACAATTATTAAAATAGAATTTCCTAAATTGAAACTGTGCTCCCGTTGGCTCTAGCATGAACCCCAGCATAACTTCATGGACTGACGCACATATAATTGCTCGAAGAGCCAGAGATATTAATAAACAATTATTACAACTAAATTTCCTAAAAAGTGTGCTTCTATTGGTTCTAGCATGACTCCCCAGCATAACTCCCATGGACTCACACACATATAATCAAAAAAGTCATTTATAAAAAGAAAATTTACAAAAATACCCTAAACTTAATATTTACGATTTTTTTATATAACAAACTTTATTTATCAAATATCTAATAAATCTCTAGTGGTTTCTTCAATAAAAAAATTACTACCAAGCTGGTCTCTCGATAAAGAACAAAACAAGCCTAATATTTATACTTTTGACATACGTACGGTTTTGTAAAAAAAGTTAGAAGTTTAATATATGTATGGTTTTTAAATAAAAGAAGTTTCAAAATGCACCCTTATCATATCAAATAACTTTAGAAATTATTCTAAACTTTTTTAAAACTATAAAGGCTGAAGATGTGCAATTTTTTTAATAATAAACATATTACCGAACATGCTGCAATATTATGAACAAAACGAGCTCGAAAATTTAATCGAACAATGACATATCGAGATTAAAAAGAGTTTGTGAAATTTGGTGCAGCATCGCGCCGCAACGCGGTGGACACCTTTTATTTGTATATAACATTACACAATCGACCGAGCTCCGAGGCAACATTAAACTAATATTTTTAATTATCTTTTCAATACAATTCTCCAAGCCACAGGTTCCGATGCCTTTTTTTTATAGTATGTTGATGCAATGTTTATTTTATAGGAGTCCGGTTACTATATTAGAATAATAATTGGTTAGAGGACCGCTGGTAAAATGGTTTGTTTTGTTGGGTTGATTGTTGGCGTTTGATCCAGCCCAAAAGTTTGACCGCATACTTAGCCCAAATTCATCAAAGAGTTAACATGAAAACCCAAAAACGTCAGGATAAAAACTTGCTAACACGCACATTTCTAAACAATTGATCACTGACAAAAATCTTGGAAATGTAAATGAACAAACAAGAACTTTACACAAAGTGTTCAAAAACGGGCATAAAAACATAAAACACAATATCATTATGCATACCATGGAGGAAAAACTTGGTATAAACACATGATCAATCGAAAAATACCCCACCGCAACGCGGCGGGTACAACCAACTCGTATCTATACATTAAATAAGGAACTAAAGGACAAACCTATATATATTATTTTACTAAAAGTTACTGTGCATCTTCTCCAGCCTCTAGTCATCTCATCTTATATATTTTTTCTGTAAAAATCAAACTAAAAAACAAAACGTTTTTCCTGTTATTTTAGTTCATCTTTATGCACTTATCCGATCTAAGTGTAGCACATTCGAAAAACCAACAATTTTTACATAAAAATTACACTTCGTCGGCTTAAATCGTGTGTGGCACGTGCCACATGTGGCTCGCACATAGCTCCGCCCCTGTTGACCTCATGACCTACGTTTAAGAGTGTTAAGAACGAAGTTGTTGCCACTCCTCCAACACATACCGATGTTAATTTTACTCCAATAATAATATTTAAAGCAACTTTAAATCCACGACACCATATCACAATAGCCATGAGCATACCATATAACTTCTCCTTAGAATTGGTGAAACATAGTAGTAATTAACCGGCTTTTAGAGAGTTTATGAAAGTTACTACTTCAAGTGGTTAAAACTAAATAACTTGCATATATCTTTTATTAATATGTCTTCCGATGATAACTCAACGGTGGATGACATGTAGCGTAAAACAAAGGTTGTAGGCTTGTAGCCTTGTAGGTTCAACTTTTTTCCTCGAGTTCCTTTACAAGGACGGAGCCAAGGGTGGTATGATCTTGTCGTCTTTTAAAAAAGTGATATCAAAAGGATTTTTGATGTATGATCTTGTCGTCTTTTGATGAGACAATTCATGTCAGATTTTTGATGAGACAATAAAAGTGATATCAAAAGAATCGTGTTGACTGACAAAGGTTAAGGAAGTTTGTCGCATGTGGTTTGGATAACACGAGGAAAGTTGGACAGTAGTATTGATTAACAGATCTGTTGTTTCATGTGTTTATTGGTTGTTGCATGTGTTTCATGATTCATGTATTTCATGGTTAATGCTAATTAACATATATGTGTTTACAAGGTCTCATCCCGTCCGATAGACGGTTTTCTTAAAAACTGATTAAAATTGTAAAACTATATTTAAGATCCACTATACATAAATTATAGCATAATGCACACTTTGCGACGGGTGAATGTTAAAGGAGTTATAAAATAATAACGTGATGCGTCAGTTACGTGTTTGAGAATTCATATGTAATAACTATGAAATCAATAAAAAGATGTGCGATTAACTACTAACTATTATGTGTTGATTGTTGTAAAGTGGTGTTCTAGAAGGTTTGTTCAATTACAAAGTTGACATAATTTATTGTATTGAATGAACTTATTCTAGTTGATAACATGTATACACTCTGGCTATAAAAAAAAAAAAAAATTGACTATAGAAGCGAGAATCTTTGTCACCGAGGGGTAAATAGTCTATACCTTCCAAATTAATAATTATTAACTTTTTAAAAAGGTTTAAAATGAATAAATTTTCAAAATGGATATATATGACAAATTTTATGTCAAAATTGGGTATATATGACATTTTGAGTTTTGGTTGGGTAAATATGACATTTAGAAGTTTAAATTGGGCATATATGGAATTAACCATTTTTTATAGTCGGTTTATGAATTTATTCAAATTAAGAAAAAAGAAAAAGAAAAAGAATGAGTTTATGAGCTCAAGTAGAAACCAAATAAAAGAAACAGCCCCATGGTTTCGAAAGGCCCTGCAATACGATACGTATCCCCCCATTTGACACATCCATCTAACAACTGCAGCTTATTGATCTTGTTTCGCTAACACTAGAATATATTCAGATTAAGGTTCCTTCTTCTTCAAATCTAGCTTTACTTTTCCAATTATTTTCGTTTTATAACATTTCTCGGTGGAACAAACTCCAACAAAGAATAAAATATTGGCCATCCTAACCTAAAATAATTCCCTCTATAATTTCGAACGACGAGTCAGAGATATTAATAAACAATTATTAAAATAGAATTTCCTAAATTGAAACTGTGCTCCCATTGGCTCTAGCATGAACCCCCAGCATAACTTCAAGGACCGACGCACATATAATTGCTCGAAGAGCCAGAGATATTAATAAACAATTTTTACAACTAAATTTCCTAAAAAGTGTGCTCCTATTGGTTCTAGCATGACTCCCCAGCATAACTCCCATGGACTCACACACATATAATCAAAAAAGTCATTTATAAAAAGAAAATTTACAAAAATACTCTAAACTTAATATTTATGATTTTTTTATATAACAAACTTTATTTATCAAATATCTAATAAATCTCTAGCGGTTTCTTCAATAAAAAAATTACTACCAAGTTGGTCTCTCGATAACGAACAAAACAAGCCTAATAATTATATTTTTGACATACGTATGGTTTTGTAAAAAAAGTTAGAAGTTTAATAAATGCATGGTTTTTAAATAAAAGAAGTTTCAAAATGCACCCTTATCATATCAAATAACTTTAGAAATTATTCTAAACTTTTTTAAAACTATAAAGGCTGAAGATATGCAACTTTTTTAATAATATACATATTACCGAACATGCCGCAATATTATGAACAAAACGAGCTCGAAAATTTAATCGAACAATGACATATCGAGATTAAAAAGAGTTTGTGAAATTTGGTGCAGCATCGCGCCGCAACGCGGTGGGCGCCTTTTACTTGTATATAACATTACACAATGGACCGAGCTCCGAGGCTGCAATAAACTAACATTTTTAATTATATTTTTAATACAATTCTCCATGCCACAGGTTCCGATGCCTTTTTTTTATAGTATGTTGATGCAATGTTTATTTTATAGGAGTCCGGTTACTATATTAGAATAATAATTTGTTAGAGGACCGCTGGTAAAATGGTTTGTTTTGTTGGGTTGATTGCTGGCGTTTGATCCAGCCCAAAAGTTTGACCGCATACTTGGCCCAAATTCATCAAAGTGTCAACATGAAAACCCAAAAACGTCAGGATAAAAACTTACTAACACGCACATTTCTAAACAATTGATCACTGACAAAAATCTTGGAAATGTAAATGAACAAACAAGAACTTTACACTAAGTGTTTAAAAACGGGCATAAAAACATAAAACATAGTATCATTATGCATACCATGGAGGAAAAACTTGGTATAAACACATGGTAAATTGAAAAATACCCCGCCGCAACGCGGCGGGTACAACCAACTCGTATCTATACATTAAATAAGGACAATTGTACCAACTAAAGGACAAACCTATATATATTATTTTACTAAAAGTTACTGTGCATCTTCTCCAGCCTCTAGTCATCTCATCTTATATATTTTTTCTGTAAAAATGAAACTAAAAAACAAAACGTTTTTCCTGTTATTTTAGTTCATCTTTATGCACTTATCCGATCAAAGTGTAGCACATTCGAAAAAGCAACAATTTTTACATAAAAATTACACTTCGTCGGCTTAAATCGTGTGTGGCACGTGCCACATGTGGCTCGCACATAGCTTCGCCCCTGTTGACCTCATGACCTACGTTTAAGAGTGTTAAGAACGAAGCTGTTGCCACTCCACCAACACATACCGATGTTAATTTTACTCCAATAATAATATTTAAAGCAACTTAGCAACTTTAAATCCACGACAGCATATCACAATAGCCATGAGCATACCATATAACTTCTCCTTAGAATTGGTGAAACATAGTAGAAATTAACCGGCTTTTAGAGAGTTTATGAAAGTTACTACTTCAAGTGGTTAAAACTAAATAACTTGCATATATCTTTTATTAATATGTCTTCCGATGATAACTCAACGGTGGATGACATGTAGCGTAAAACAAAGGTTGTAGGCTTGTAGCCTTGTAGGTTCAACTTTTTTCCTCGAGTTCCTTTACAAGGACGGAGCCAAGGGTGGTATGATCTTGTCGTCTTTTAAAAAAGTGATATCAAAAGTATTTTTGATGTATGATCTTGTCGTCTTTTGATGAGACAATTCATGTCAGATTTTTGATGAGACAATAAAAGTGATGTCAAAAGAATCGTGTTGACTGACAAAGGTTGAGGAAGTTTGTCGCATGGGGTTTGGATAACACGAGGAAAGTTGGACAGTAGTATTGATTAACAGATCTGTTGTTTCATGTGTTTATTGGTTGTCGCATGTGTTTCAAGATTCATGTGTTTATTGTTTCATGTGTTTCATGGTTAATGCTAATTAACATATATGTGTTTACTAGGTCTCATCCCGTCCGATAGACGGTTTTCTTAATAATTGATTAAAATTGTAAAACTATATTTAAGATTCAATATACATAAATTATAGCATAATGCACACTTTGCGACGGGTGAATGTTAAAGGAGTTATAAAATAATAATGTGATGCGTCAGTTACGTGTTTGAGAATTCATATGTAATAACTATGAAATCAATAAAAAAAATTTGCGTTTAACTACTAACTATTATGTGTTGATTGTTGTAAAGTGGTGTTCTAAAAGGTTTGTTCAATTAAAAAGTTGACATAATTTTTAGTATTGAATAAACTTATTCTAGTTGATAACATGTATACACTCTGGCTATAAAAAAATATAAATTTGACTATAGAAGCGAGAATCTTTGTCACCAAGGGGTAAATAGTCTATACCTTTTAAATTAATAATTATTAACTTTTAAAAAAAGTTTAAAATGAATAAATTTTCAAAATGGATATATA
Source organism: Artemisia argyi (assembly GCA_030686995.1). NCBI lineage: Eukaryota > Viridiplantae > Streptophyta > Magnoliopsida > Asterales > Asteraceae > Artemisia > Artemisia argyi. Next base: position 128,340,355 of record CM060699.1, read on the forward strand.
TGACAAATTTTATGTCAAAATTGGGTATAAATGACATTTTGAGTTTTGGTTGGGTAAATATGACATTTAGAAGTTTAAATTGGGGATATATGGAATTAACCATTTTTTATTGTCGGTTTATGAATTTATTCAAATTAAGAAAAAAGAAAAAGAAAAAGAAAATATGAGTTTATGAGCTCAAGTAAAAACCAAATAAAAGAAGCAACCCCATGGTTTCGAAAGGCCCTGCAATACGATACGTATCCCCCCATTTGACACATCCATCTAACAACTGCAGCTTATTGATCTTGTTTCGCTAACACTAGAATATATTCAGATTAAGGTTCCTTCTTCTTCTTCTTCAAATCTATCTTTACTTTTCCAATTATTTTCGTTTTATCACATTTCTCGGTGGCACAAACTCAAACAAAGAATAAAATATTGGCTATCCTAACATAAAATAATTCCCTGTATAATTTTGAAAGACGAGCCAGAGATATTAATAAACAATTATTAAAATTGAATTTCCTAAATTGAAAGTGTGCTCCCATTGGCACTAGCATGAACCCCCAGCATAACTTCATAGACTGACGCACATATAATTGCTCGAAGAGCCAGAGATATTAATAAACAATTATTACAACTAAATTTCCTAAAAAGTGTGCTCCTATTGGTTCTAGCATGACTCCCCAGCATAACTCCCATGGACTCACACACATATAATCAAAAAAGTCATTTATAAAAAGAAAATTTACAAAAATACCCTAAACTTAATATTTACGATTTTTTTATATAACAAACTTTATTTATCAAATATCTAATAAATCTCTAGCGGTTTCTTCAATAAAAAAATTACTACCAAGTTGGTCTCTCGATAACGAACAAAACAAGCCTAATATTTATACTTTTGACATACGTACGGTTTTGTAAAAAAAGTTAGAAGTTTAATATATGTATGGTTTTTAAACAAAAGAAGTTTCAAAATGCACCCTTATCATATCAAATAACTTTAGAAATTATTCTAAACTTTTTTAAAACTATAAAGGCTGAAGATGTGCAACTTTTTTAATAATAAACATATTACCGAACATGCCGCAATATTATGAACAAAACGAGCCCGAAAATTTAATCGAACAATGACATATCGAGATTAAAAAGAGTTTGTGAATTTTGGTGCAGCATCGCGCCGCAACGCGGTGGGCGCCTTTTACTTGTATATAACATTACACAATGGACCGAGCTCCGAGGCAGCAATAAACTAATATTTTTAATTATCTTTTTAATACAATTCTCCATGCCACAGGTTCCGATGCCTTTTTTTTATATAGTATGTTGATGCAATGTTTATTTTATAGGAGTCCGGTTACTATATTAGAATAATAATTGGTTAGAGGACCGCTGGTAAAATGGTTTGTTTTGTTGGGTTGATTGCTGGCGTTTGATCCAGCCCAAAATTTTGACCGCATACTTGGCCCAAATTCATCAAAGAGTCAACATGAAAACCCAAAAACGTCAGGATAAAAACTTGCTAACACGCACATTTCTAAACAATTGATCACTGACAAAAATCTTGGAAATGTAAATGAACAAACAAGAACTTTACACTAAGTGTTCAAAAACGGGCATAAAAACATAAAACACAGTATCATTATGCATACCATGGAGGAAAAACTTGGTATAAACACATGATAAATCAAAAAATACCCCGTCACAACGCGGCGGGTACAACCAACTCGTATCTATACATTAAATAAGGACAATTGTACCAACTAAAGGACAAACATATATATATATATATATATATTATTTTGCTAAAAGTTACTGTGCATCTTCTCCAGCCTCTAGTCATCTCATCTTATATATTTTTTCTGTAAAAATCAAACTAAAAATCAAACGTTTTTCCTGTTATTTTAGTTCATCTTTATGCACTTATCCGATCTAAGTGTAGCACATTCGAAAAACCAACAATTTTTACATAAAAATTACACTTCGTCGGCTTAAATCGTGTGTGGCACGTGCCACATGTGGCTCGCACATAGCTCCGCCCCTGTTGACCTCATGACCTACGTTTAAGAGTGTTAAGAACGAAGTTGTTGCCACTCCACCAACACATACGGATGTTAATTTTACTCTAATAATAATATTTAAAGCAACTTTAAATCCACGACACCATATCACAATAGCCATGAGCATACCATATAACTTCTCCTTAGACTTGGTGAAACATAGTAGAAATTAACCAGCTTTTAGAGAGTTTATGAAAGTTACTACTTCAAGTGGTTAAAACTAAATAACTTGCATATATCTTTTATTAATATGTCTTCCTATGATAACTCAACGGTGGATGACATGTAGCGTAAAACAAAGGTTGTAGGCTTGTAGCCTTGTAGGTTCAACTTTTTTCCTTGAGTTCCTTTACAAGGACGGAGCCAAGGGTGGTATGATCTTGTCGTCTTTTAAAAAAGTGATATCAAAAGGATTTTTGATGTATGATCTTGTCGTCTTTTGATGAGACAATTCGTGTCAGATTTTTGATGAGATAATAAAAGTGATATCAAAAGAATCGTGTTGACTGACAATGGTTAAGGAAGTTTGTCGCATGGGGTTTGGATAACACGAGGAAAGTTGGACAGTAGTATTGATTAACAGATCTGTTGTTTCATGTGTTTATTGGTTGTCGCATGTGTTTCAAGATTCATGTGTTTATTGTTTCATGTGTTTCATGGTTAATGCTGATTAACATATATGTGTTTACTAGGTCTCATCAAGTCCGATAGACGGTTTTCTTAATAATTGATTAAAATTGTAGAACTATATTTAAGATCCAATATAAATAAATTATAGCATAATGCACACTTCGCGACGAGTGAATGTTAAAGGAGTTAAAAAATAACAACGTGATGCGTCAGTTACGTGTTTGAGAATTCATATGTAATAACTTTGAAATCAATAAAAAAATGTGCATTAACTACTAACTATTATGTGTTGATTGTTGTAAAGTGATGTACTAAAAGGTTTGTTCAATTAAAAAGTTGACATAATTTCTTGTATTGAATGAACTTATTCTAGTTGATAACATGTATACACTCTGGCTATAAAAAAAATATAAATTTGACTATAGAAGCGAGAATCTTTGTCACCGAGGGGTAAATAGTCTATACCTTTCAAATTAATAATTATTAACTTTAAAGGTTTAAAATGAATAAATTTTCAAAATGGATATATATGACAAATTTTATGTCAAAATTGGGTATATATGACATTTTGAGTTTTGGTTGGGTAAATAAGACATTTAGAAGTTTAAATTGGGGATATATGGAATTAACCATTTTTTATTGTCGTTTTATGAATTTATTCAAATTAAGAAAAAAGAAAGAGAAAAAGAAAATATGAGTTTATGAGCTCAAGTAAAAACCAAATAAAAGAAACAGCCCCATGGTTTCGAAAGGCCCTGCAATACGATACGTATCCCCCCATTTGACACATCCATCTAACAACTGCAGCTTATTGATCTTGTTTCGCTAACACTAGAATATATTCAGATTAAGGTTCCTTCTTCTTCTTCTTCAAATCTATCTTTACTTTTCCAATTATTTTCGTTTTATAACATTTCTCGGTGGCACAAACTCCAACAAAGAATAAAATATTGGCTATCCTAACATAAAATAATTCCCTCTATAATTTCGAACGACGAGCCAGAGATATTAATAAACAATTATTAAAATTGAATTTCCTAAATTGAAAGTGATGACGTATAGTCTATATATGGGCCATGAGCCCAAATGATAAACATTACTCGGCCCAAACCCACCACGAGTGGGCCATCATAATGAATAATGGGCCATAATAATAATAATAACGGCTTGGGCTCACGAAGCCCAAAGCCCAACTAAACTAACCGGGTATGCGATAAGGATCATCTATTCATGGAATAGATATCCTTACCCCGATAAGCACCACGAGTGCGAAGAGTAAGGAGCAAGAAACCTACGCGGTTTCAGCCCCTATATAAGGAATGACATCTCTCATTCAAAGGTACGATATTCAACCCTAACTCTTTACGAGAACCCTAAATCGATTACTTACTCTCACGCCGGAGTCTAATCGGGGGAGACAATCCCTCGATAAGCCTAACGGTGTTGTCTTATTTTATTAGTACGCAGGTAACAAGTGCTAAGGATTGAATTGGTACGAGAGTATAAGCCCATAACCAGGTACGCCCAACTTTTGTATCAACAAGTGGCGCCATCCGTGGGACCCTACTACAAACTAGAATGACGAAACATAAGAATTCAAGCCAGCGGACTCCGTAGTCAGAAAAACGTGACCATCAGAGGAAGAATCAACAAGATCCAACCTCCAGACAAGTCGCTGGGACAACCAGCACGCCTGGTCACTACGAGGCAGGAACAACCCCACCTCGCCTAGCAGTAGAACTACCTACAAGAACTACTCAAGTCACACCAGTGGTCCCAAGCGTTGAGGAACTCCAACGCACCCTCTTCACCACTCCTCATCAGGCTACACCCGCGGTGAACAACACTGCGCCGCCAGGTGCGCCTGAACGGAACAGGGCGCCTAACACTGAGGCAGAAATTCTTGCAACAATTGAGGACGCACTGGATCTAACTTTGGGAAACTTTGTATCCCAAAATTATGAAACCCTAACCGCCCTCATGCAAGAAGAGGCAACAAGAAGAGCAAGCGCGGGTTTACAAGACCGACTCAATTTTGGTCCTCACCGCGAACCATCACCATCGCGTCACCCACGAGGAAGACGCGCAGAATGTACCACTATCCATGATAGATTGGGTACGATATCTGATTCACAATACTCAGGAGACAGCGAGAGGCGCACCAATGTCCACTCCAGACTTGGCAATCGGGGAATACAAGATCGGTTAGGGCCTCAACATTCGCCAAGCCAAGGATCTTCCAAACCTGGGAGTAGGAGGATTCAAGACAGGTTGGGGAGAAGAAGATCCCCAAGCAGAGATCCCTCAAGCTCTTCTTCTGAAAGAAGCCGGCGCAAGCGCCGAAAAAGAGACTATTCTTCCAGCGACTCCTCGGACAACGAGGATAAAGAAACAGGACACTGGAAGTCAAGAGGAAGACGCCGCGAGGAAGAGGATGAAGATATGTCTCTCCCATGGCGACGCCAGAAAATCGATGCGTTTACACGGCGCATCAGCGATTACTCAGACCACAAACGCAGGCGCATGCCCGCTAACGTGAAAACATATGATGGAACAGGTGTATGGTGCCATATGTTTAATTCCACGTTAGTAGGAAATGTGCGCACATGGTTTAGCAAACTCCCACGTAGGAGCATCGGTGGATTTGAGGAACTACGGAAAGCATTCCGCCTCAACTTCACCCAGCGAAAGAAGTGCGCTAAAAACCCTGTGGAACTGGCAAGAGTGAAACAGCGTCAAGGGGAATCAACCAGCGCTTTTATGGAACGATTTAAGGATGAGTGTATACAAGTCAAAACATGTCCTAAAATCCTAAAAATTTCAGGGTTCATGAATGGGATCAATAACCCAGAACTCATTCGCAAGCTGAATGACAAAGTTCCACAGACCTTTGACGAATTAACAAAGCGCACCAGATCCTTTATACAAGGAGAAGCAGCTGCTGCGGATAGCAAAAAAGGTTATTCAAACTATAGGCAACAAGAATAGCCGCGGAGACAATCCAACGATCAGAATAACAACCGCAGCAGGAATTATCGCAGTAGAAGAGAGAACGACAAATATACTCCTCTCACTAAGACTCCGAGAGAAATATTTGTGACAGAAGGTGCGAACTTCCCAAAACCACCACCAATGCGCACTGCAGAAGAAAAGCGCCTAGGTAGTGGATACTGCGAGTACCACGGCCAAAAGGGCCATACAACTAACGAGTGCGTCCAACTAAAACAGATAATTGAAAAGCTAGTTAGAGAAGGGAGGATGGACCACCTCGTAAAAAACATCAAGGAGGGAAAAGATAAACAGAGAAACGGGGGTAAGAAAGAACCCCCAAAGGAAAAAGCTGATACTATATACATGATACAATCATGGCAACGCAGGATAAAGCAAAAAGTCAGCCAAAAATTCTCTCCAGAAAAAGAGATATCCTTCCCTACTATAGCTGCGGACAACGCAGTCGTGGAGCCCTTAACCATTGAAATACATACAGGGGGACATAACATCCACCGCATGTACATTGATGGAGGAGCATCCGCAGATATCCTGTACGATCACTGTTTCAAAAGACTGCGACCGGATATCCAAAGTCAGTTGATACCAGCTACAACGTCATTAACAGGATTCACAGAAGAAAAGATTTGGCCTATGAGGCAGTTACGCTTGTTGGTGGTCGTAGGAGATGAACAACACTCAACCGCAACATGGATAAACTTTATGGTAATAAAGTCTCCTTCACCATACAATGGTATCATTGGAAGACCGGGAATATCATCCATGCGCGCGGTACCATCCACAGCGCACGGTATGCTTAAATTCCCAGTGGAAGGAGGAGTTGTCACTCTCTATAACACAACAATACCACCAAGAGAATGCATCGCAGTAACAACTGAAGCAGAGACCATTCCAGAACAGCGCACGGAAAAAACGCCAAATTTGAAAGTCGCTATTCACCCAGATTACCCAGAACAACAAGTTTCGATTGGAGGATCTTTATCTGACAAAGGTAAAGCAGCTGTATGCGCACTCTTGCAAAAGAACCTAGACATCTTTGCATGGGAACCAAAGCATATGACGGGAGTACCGCGCTCTATCACAGAACATAAGCTACAAATCCGACAAGGATACCCTCCAATACGACAAAAGAAGCGCGGCCAGGCCCAGATCGTGCAAAGGCTATTCTGGAAGAAGTACATAAGCTCGTAGACGCAGGCATCATGCGCGAAGTATACTATCACGACTGGCTCTCTAACCCAGTTATGGTAAAGAAGAGCGATGGCAGTTGGAGGATGTGCGTGGACTTCACGGACCTCAACAAAGCATGTCCGCAGGACTGCTATCCACTGCCAGAGATAGACTGGAAGGTCGAGTCCTTATGCGGATACCCCTTCAAATGCTTCCTAGATGCATATAAAGGGTATCATCAGATCCAGATGGCAGTGGAAGATGAAGAAAAAACAGCCTTCCACACCAGTCAAGGAGTATACTGCTACACAAAAATGCCTTTTGGCCTGAAGAACGCAGGCGCGACATACCAATGACTGGTGGACACAGCCTTCGAAAAACAAGTAGGCCGCAACTTGGAAGTCTACGTTGACGACCTTGTCATAAAAAGCCATACAGAGGACGAATTGGTGCGCGACATCGAGGAAACATTCCGAACGTTGGGGCGGATCAACATGAAGTTAAATCCAAAAAAGTGCACCTTTGGCGCGACCGAAGGGATGTTCCTTGGATACCTGATAGAACCTGATGGAATCAAGCCTTGCCCAGAAAAGACAAAGGCCGTTATTGATCTCCCCTCCCCGCGCACACTCAAAGAAGTCCAGTCAGTAAATGGAAAATTAGCAGGGCTGAACCGCTTCTTATCTAAGTCAGCAGACAAATCTCTTCCCCTCTTTAAAACGCTCACGAAGTGTACAAAAAAGGGAGACTTTCGCTGGACTACCGAAGCGGAAGAAGCTTTCCAACAACTCAAACACCATCTGGCATCTCTTCCCAAACTTGTCGCACCGCGACCAGGGGAAGAACTAATCATGTACTTGTCGGCAACCCATGGAGCAGTCAGCGCCGTTCTATTGACAGACCGGAACTCCGTCCAGACACCCATATATTTCGTAAGTAAAGCCCTAAAGAAAACAGAGACTAACTACAGCGCTATGGAGAAGCTGGTCTTGGCTCTAGTGTTCGCAGCCAAAAGGTTGCGCAGATATTTTCAAGCGCATCCAATAGTTGTAATCACTGATCAGCCAATCAAACAAGTTATCTCTAAGCCTGATGCATCAGGACGCTTACAAAAATTGAGTGTACTGTTAAGTGAGTATAACATCTCATACAGACCGCGCACTGCAATCAAAGGACAAGTCCTAGCCGATTTTATCGTGGAAAAGCCAGACAGCGACAGCCCGACATCTGCAGCTAAAACAGATTTACAAGAACCCTGGATTCTGTTCACAGATGGATCTTCGTGTGTAGAAGGATCAGGCGCAGGCCTTATTCTTACAAATCCAGAAGGTATGGAATTCACCTATGCGCTACGCTTTGAATTCACATCCACAAACAATGAGGCAAAATATGAAGCCCTACTAGCTGGACTACGTATTGCAATTCAAATGGGGGTTCGCAACCTAGAAGCAAACGTAGATTCGCGACTGGTCGCTAACCACGTGCTAGGTGAATACGAGGCCAAGGATGAACACATGACCCAATACCTGGAAAACACAAAATCTTTGATCAAAAACTTTGATAGGTTCACAATAAAACAGGTGCCTAGAGGAGATAACAAGAAGGCGGACGCACTCAGCAAGATCGCATCCACAAGCTTCGCACACCTCTCAAAACAGGTATTGGTAGAAACCCTAAAAAACAAGTCAATCTTGGAGAGGGAGATATCAACGGTGATAGTAGAACAAGATCCTACATGGATGACACCTATCATCGAATTTATTAGCAAGGGAGTCCTACCCCAAGATCATAAAGACGCTCGAAGAATACGCCGCGCAGCGCAACGATTTGAACTACGCGACTATGTACTCTATCGACGGTCTTTTTTACAGCCATGGCTCAGATGTGTTGGACCCCTTCAAGCAGAATACGTCCTCCGCGAAATTCACGCTGGATCATGTAGTATGCACTCAGGGCCACGATCCGTGGTGGCAAGCGCTCTAAGGTCAGGATATTATTGGCCAACAATGCATCGTGATGCACGCGATCTGATAAGAAAATGCAGTAATTGCCAAGTACATAGACCAATTCCGCGCCGACCACAACAAGAGCTGACACCAATTACCTCACCATGGCCATTTTACAAATGGGGTATTGACATCGCAGGACCATTCCCTGTCGCAGCTGGAGGAGTAAAATTCCTCATCGTAGCCATAGACTACTTCACAAAGTGGATCGAAGCAAAAGCAGTGGTGAACATCACGGGAAACCAAGTCAAGCGCTTTGTTTGGGACAACATTGTCTGTCGCTTCGGCCTACCAAGCGAGATCATATCAGACAACGGAAAACAATTCTGTGATAACCCATTCAAAGATTGGTGCGTACAATTGAACATCACACAACACTTTGCTTCAGTCAAACACCCACAAACCAATGGCCTAGTTGAGCGCGCAAATCGCAGTCTAGGCGAAGGAATAAAAGCCCGCCTTGACAGACACAAAGGAAAGTGGGTAGATGAGCTCTCGCACGTCTTGTGGGCGCATCGCACGACAATCAAAACCAGTACTGGCGACACGCCATTTTCCCTAGTCTATGGAACAGAAGCCGTCATACCAGCCGAGATAGGAATGCCAACTATACGCACAGCAGAGGTCAACGTCACGACAAATGACGAGGAACGGCGCATAGACTTAGACATACTGGAAGAAAGACGCGAACACGCAGCTATACGCGAAGCAAAGGCTAAGGCAAAAATGAAGAAATATTATGATGTAAAGGTCAAACACACTTCATTCAGACCAAGAGACTTTGTTTACCGCGCCAACGATGCGAGCCACGCAGAAGACACGGGCAAGCTCGGACCCAAATGGGAAGGACCTTACGAGGTCACAGACGCGCTCGGCAACGGCGCATACAGGCTGCGCGATATGGAAGGTCACGACCTGGCGCGCACTTGGAACATTTGCAATCTCAAAAAATGTTACTTTTAGGCTACGGCCCTTTCACAAACACACTTGCATCCTACGAGGTGCCCAATAAGTGTTTGTCTTTCTTTTCTTTTCTAGGAATTGTATTTTCTATTTTTTCTAATTACTTGCAAGTATTAATAAAATGTTATGGTTTCTAGCTAACTCCATAGCGCATTTTACTTTATTGCATATATGTCAATATTGTTTATCTTATATTTCTGCCTACATGGCGTGCATGCACCAATTAAAGACCCACGAAGGCATAAAGAATGAGTTAACCTACTAATTTACTCGTTGAATAAGAGGGTTGCAAACCCATCAACATTGGATCATGTATCTTTGCTAAGCGCCTTACTCTTGAGACATCGAGGTAAGTTCCACATGCGCACCCCACGACGGATGCGCATATACCAAGTACACCGTACGAGCTTAGCAACATAACGAGCCAAGACACTTGGTCAAATAATAAAACTTCGCAAACAATGCAAGTATAATTCTTCAAAGTCACGCACTTAAAAGACTTAGTTAAAAAAGCAAACTTAGCAAACAATGCAAGTATACTCAAGTCACGAATTAAAAACAAAAATGTATCTTATTCCACATTTATTAATAATAATTACAAGGAAAGATACATAAATATACAAAAAGCCTATATACTATGGCGATGCTCAGGACTCTCCTCTGGAGCGGCGGAACTCCCCGCTTCTTTAAGCTTACTCAAGGTTATGGCATCCTGCATAGATACGGTCGGAACGCTTACAGTCACACCATCTGATCTAGGAAGGTGTGCAGCGCTAATGCCACACATCACGGCCTTGCCCTTGATACCCTTCTTCACAGCAACCCTTTGCTCATGTTGCTCTAGCACCTCTTTCAAAGGAATTTCCTTCTCAAGAGCAAAAGGCTTAAGGATATCGCGAGGCCGCGCGAACACAGGGACTTGAAGCTGCGAGACATCAGGTTTTAGATAGTAATCTAATTCCTCTTCCGCGTTCTCCACAAGATGGCGCTGCAAAGTCAGACCCGCCATCAGCACAGCTATGGGGTCATCTTGATCGCGCTCCAACTTCCCTATGTGCGGCAACTCAAGAACCTTCAGCCCCGCCATTGCCTGCAGCAGCTCATCATAAGCCGTAGGGTTGTAACCAGGGACTTCCGCCAAGTCCTTCTCCAGCAGCTTGGCCTCATGAAGGTCCTCCATGGCCTGCGATCGACCACGCGCAATCGCACAGTGCACAACCTTTCCAAAAGCTTCCACTACCTCAGCGGACTCTAGTGTGCTCAGGGCTGCCAGGCGCAGCCCATGGCTAATCAACCACCTGCATTCACAAAGAAAATTTGTGTAAGTAAACAACATGGTGGTAAGGTAATTATGACAAAGTGAACGAAAATACCTGCGCTCGGCTATAGTGGACATCAGATGGGGGTACAACTCCTCATCATACTCTATGCTGAGGGCGCGCAGTTTTTCCTCTTGCATCGCAATCGCCTTCTCGATGCGCCCCTGAAACTCCTGGACGCTGGCATGATGCTCCGCCCTCTTCTCTTCAAGATAAGACACCGACCAGGAAGTTTTAGCCTTTATTTGCTCAAGCTTCGCCCTCGCATACCTAAGATCGGCCAACATGCTCACCTTATCATCAGCAATCTTTTCAGCATACGCCCTCGAGGCCTCCAGCTCCACTTGCGCATTCGCCAACTGCGCACGGAGGGTCGCCAACTCCTCCTCCTTTTGGGCAAGAGCACGGCTCTCCCCAGCATACCTCCCTTTCAGCTGAGCAACAAGCTCAGCTTGGCGCGCAGTGGTCACAGCCAGCTCATCCATTGGCTGCTGCGCCTCGCCACCATCAGCAACCTTGGTCTTCCCCTCCCTGTTTTCATTCTGCGGAGAGGAAGCATCATCCACGCAGACCTCATCCTTCGCAGCGTCATCCCTACGCGACAGAAGAAGTCAACAAATATTACAAGTAATATGATAAAAAAATAAAAGAAGAGAGAAATGCACACTTACAGAAACGGAGAAACATCATCAACCTTCAACCGTGCGCCGGAGGTAGAGGTCTCTTCCGCATTCAACTCTGCATCTCTGATGACGTGTCGACGCCTCTTCCTGGTGCCACTGGCCCCAGCCTCTCCCTTGCGCTTCGAATTCTGCGCAACCTCCTCCCTCAGCACCTCTTCAGGTTTCAGGATCTGGATGCTGTCAGACGACCCTGATCGCGCCTCCTCATGCGCCACTTCCACATTTGGAACCACCTCCACAGTGGGCGCCACCTCCGGATTAGGCGACACACTCTGGACAGGCGTCACCTGAAGTGGTGGCGTGTCCTCAGGGACCGCATCAGGAAGGACGGTCAAATGCCCCTCCGTCGCCTCCAGCAAGGGCTGCTCTCCTTCCCTCAGAGGACGCACCCCTATGGTCACCTGCTTTGGCTTGTCCAGCTTGACCACCGCGAACAGATCCATCTCTGCGCGCATCAATAAAGAAAGAAAACACAAAAGGGATTAGTTATTAAAGGCGCGAAAACAAGAATAAAAGACTTACAAAGCATGAAGATTAAAGGATGAACACCCACCCCGGCCATCCTCACTTAAAAAAGTAGGAACCTCATCTGCAGCGCCAAAATAAGCGCGACTCAACCCCACATGTACCAAAAACTCCTCCGGATAGGGGTTAATGGCCAGTCGATTGGCATCTTAAGTTTGCGCGTCAGCAAGACTGTAGGAACCGGGTGCGGGGCGCCCATCCCTTGGTAAGGATTCCTGAGTATAAAACTCAAAGGGAGAAGGAAAGACTATGTCATCTACCCAAAAGAAGAACTCCCTCCAATTCTTGAGGGCGTCAACTTTTTCCGTATAACACTGAAGCGCCCCCTGGCGCTTCGCAAAGGAAACCCAACCATTTGACCACGTTGTGTGGTAAAAGGAGCGGAACAAGGCCACGGTCGGTTCTATCACAAGTAAACGGCAGTTTACTTCAAAATTCGACACCTTCGCCGCACCTATACAGTGCAGCTGAGAGATGTGAAGGCGATAGTGATTGAGCAAATCGCTCAGAAAAATAGATATGGGTACGCGGTAATTCGCGTACTCAAAAAATTTCGTGTATAGCCCTATCTTCCCTTCGGGGAAGTCAGCTATACACGCGTCGACATCTGGAGCCTCTGGATGTACATCCAAAGGCACGAAATAGTCGGAGGTGAACTGAATAACGTCCTCAATGGACATCGCGGAGCGAAACTCCTCCAATTGAGCAACCATTTTCATTTGCAAAACTAAGTGGGACACACACAAATTACCTACGGAAGTGAAGTAAGTTTATTTGCAAAAAACGCTCTCGAAGAAGGTGAATAGTGAGTAAGTGTGTGTTTTACTCTGTGTGTGTAAAAATGGGGGGCGGTGACTCTTCTATAGGGTGGTAAAAACCCTAATTTCTCTCCACGTGGATCCCACTACCGAAAACGTGTGGCTGGAACTGAACCGGTACACGCACTTTTTCCCGATTTACGAGGCCCACGTGGATACTACCCCCAATTTTCGAGGTATACGTTTGACATACCTATGACTAGGTGCATTGCACTTTAAATGGGCGGCAATATTTCAATGTTTTCCCGCTACGCTTACCGCTGTTAATATTAGTCTAGTATCCGCGGCTACGAGCCGCGCACACTAGACTAGGGGGACATGATGACGTATAGTCTATATATGGGCCATGAGCCCAAACGATAAACATTACTCGGCCCAAACCCACCACGAGTGGGCTATCATAATGAATAAAGGGCCATAATAATAATAATAACGGCTTGGGCTCACGAAGCCCAAAGCCCAACTAAACTAACCGGGTATGCGATAAGGATCATCTATTCATGGAATAGATATCCTTACCCCGATAAGCACCACGAGTGCGAAGAGTAAGGAGCAAGAAACATACGCGGTTTCAGCCCCTATATAAGGAATGACATCTCTCATTCAAAGGTACGATATTCAACCCTAACTCTTTACGAGAACCCTAAATCGATTACTTACTCTCACGCCGGAGTCTAATCGGGGGAGACAATTCCTCGATAAGCCTAACGGTGTTGTCTTATTTTCTTAGTACGCAGGTAACAAGTGCTAAGGATTGAATTGGTACGAGAGTATAAGCCCATAACCAGGTATGCCCAACTTTTGTATCAACAGAAAGTGTGCTCCCATTGGCTCTAGCATGAACCCCCAGCATAACTTCATGGACTGACGCACATATAATTGCTCGAAGAGCCAGAGATATTAATAAACAATTATTACAACTAAATTTCCTAAAAAGTGTGCTCCTATTGGTTCTAGCATGACTCCCCAGCATAACTCCCATGGACTCACAGACATATAATCAAAAAAGTCATTTATAAAAAGAAAATTTAAAAAAATACCCTAAACTTAATATTTACGATTTTTTTATATAACAAACTTTATTTATCAAATATCTAATAAATCTCTAGCGGTTTCTTCAATAAAAAAATTACTACCAAGTTGGTCTCTCGATAACGAACAAAACAAGCCTAATATTTATACTTTTGACATACGTACGGTTTTGTAAAAAAAGTTAGAAGTTTAATATATGTATGGTTTTTAAATAAAAGAAGTTTCAAAATGCTCCCTTATCATATCAAATAACTTTAGAAATTATTCTAAACTTTTTTAAAACTATAAAGGCTGAAGATGTGCAACTTTTTTAATAATAAACATATTACCGAACATGCCGCAATATTATGAACAAAACGAGCCCAAAAATTTAATCGAACAATGACATATCGAGATTAAAAAGAGTTTGTGAAATTTGGTGCAGCATCGCGCCGCAACGCGGTGGGCGCCTTTTACTTGTATATAACATTACACAATGGACCGAGCTCCGAGGCAGCAATAAACTAATATTTTTAATTATCTTTTTAATACAATTCTCCATGCCACAGGTTCCGATGCCTTTTTTTTTATATAGTATGTTGATGCAATGTTTATTTTATAGGAGTCCGGTTACTATATTAGAATAATAATTGGTTAGAGGACCGCTGATAAAATGGTTTGTTTTGTTGGGTTGATTGCTGGCGTTTGATCCAGCCCAAAAGTTTGACTGCATACTTGGCCCAAATTCATCAAAGAGTCAACATGAAAACCCAAAAACGTCAGGATAAAAACTTGATAACACGCACATTTCTAAACAATTGATCACTGACAAAAATCTTGGAAATGTAAATGAACAAACAAGAACTTCACACTAAGTGTTCAAAAACGGGCATAAAAACATAAAACACAGTATCATTATGCATACCATGGAGGAAAAACTTGGTATAAACACATGATAAATCGAAAAATACCCCGCCGCAACGCGGCGGGTACAACCAACTCCTTTCTATACATTAAATAAGGACAATTGTACCAACTAAAGGACAAACCTATATATATTATTTTACTAAAAGTTACTGTGCATCTTCTCCAGCCTCTAGTCATCTCATCTTATATATTTTTTCTATAAAAATCAAACTAAAAGACAAACGTTTTTCCTGTTATTTTAGTTCATCTTTATGCACTTATCCGATCTAAGTGTAGCACATTCGAAAAACCAACAATTTTTACATAAAAATTACACTTCGTCGGCTTAAATCGTGTGTGGCACGTGCCACATGTGGCTCGCACATAGCTCCGCCCCTGTTGACCTCATGACCTACGTTTAAGAGTGTTAAGAACGAAGCTGTTGCCACTCCACCAACACATACCGATGTTAATTTTACTTCAATAATAATATTTAAAGCAACTTTAAATCCACGACACCATATCACAATAGCCATGAGCATACCATATAACTTCTCCTTAGAATTGGTGAAACATAGTAGAAATTATCTGGCTTTTTGAGAGTTTATGAAAGTTACTACTTCAAGTGGTTAAAATTAAATAACTTGCATATATCTTTTATTAATATGTCTTCCGATGATAACTCAACGGTGGATGACATGTAGCGTAAAACAAAGGTTGTAGGCTTGTAGGCTTGTAGCCTTGTAGGTTCAACTTTTTTCCTTGAGTTCCTTTACAAGGACGGAGCCAAGGGTGGTATGATCTTGTCGTCTTTTAAAAAAGTGATATCAATAGGATTTTTGATGTATGATCTTGTCGTCTTTTGATGAGACAATTCACGTCAGATTTTTGATGAGACAATAAAAGTGATATCAAAAGAATCGTGTTGACTGAAAAAGGTTAAGGAAGTTTGTCGCATGTGGTTTGGATAACACGAGGAAAGTTGGACAGTAGTATTGATTAAGAGATCTGTTGTTTCATGTGTTTATTGGTTGTCGCATGTGTTTCAAGATTCATGTGTTTCATGGTTAATGCTGATTAACATATATGTGTTTACTAGGTCTCATCCCGTCCGATAGACGGTTTTCTTAATAACTGATTAAAATTGTAAAACTATATTTAAGATCCAATATACATAAATTATAGCATAATGCACACTTTGCGACAGGTGAATGTTAAAGGAGTTATAAAATAATAACGTGATGCGTCAGTTACGTGTTTGAAATTCATATGTAATAACTATGAAATCAATAAAAAAAATGTGCGATTAACTACTAACTATTATGTGTTGATTGTTGTAAAGTGGTGTTCTAAAAGGTTTGTTCAATTAAAAAGTTTGACATAATTTCTTGTATTGAATGAACTTATTCTAGTTGATAACATGTATACACTCTGGCTATAAAAAAATATAAATTTGATTATAGAAGCGAGAATCTTTGTCACCGAGGGGTAAATAGTCTATACCTTTCAAATTAATAATTATTAACTTTTATAAAAGGTTTAAAATGAATAAATTTTCAAAATGGATATATATGACAAATTTTATGTCAAAATTGGGTATATATGACATTTTGAGTTTTGGTTGGGTAAATATGACATTTAGAAGTTTAAATTTATTCAAATTAAGAAAAAAGAAAAAGAAAAAGAAAAAAATGAGTTTATGACCTCAAGTAAAACCAAATAAAAGAAACAGCCCCATCCATGGTTTCGAAAGGCCCTGCAATACGATACGAATCCCCCCATTTGATCACATCCATCTAACAACTGCAGAGCTTATTGATCTTGTTCGCTAACACTAGAATATATTCAGATTAAGGTTCTTTCTTCTTCTTCTTCTTCAAATCTATCTTTACTTTTCCAATTATTTTCCTTTTCATTTCTGTTCCGTTAATTTAATTAATTATAATTGGGTTCAGATGCTTTTAGGGCTCTTTTAGTTATAATTACTTGGAACTGTATATAGAGCTTGCGATTTAAAGCCCAATCATTTCCATATGTCAAGTATTGTGCCTCAAATGTGCTTAGGTTAGTTAGTTGTAGATATTTTATAAAACGCGTGTCTTTAGATCATGTGAGTGCAAACCAACTGACTTAGCACAGTTGGCCACCTGAGTTCCTTCTGGAGCTTGGGGAAGGGTTTTACCCGAGTTCGAGTCTCGCAAGTGACAAAGAAAATCCGGATTTTCCTCTTAGTGCGAAGCCGTGAGTTCTAGGGGTTTCCCTTCGCGGGTCTCTCCTAGTGGTTCGGGTCACGGGCCTGCCCGTTTGGATGGTTTAACTCGGGGGTCGGATTTCAAGTGTGGTGCCGTTCTAAAAAAAATCAAAAAAAAAAAAAAAAAAAAATCATGTAAGTGCAGCCAAGGTTCCGAAATTCCGATTATAGATCATGAATGTATTAAGATTATCTAAGTTTAGATTAGATGGTTTATTCTATCTATATCGTAGGCAAACTCGTTATGATGAAACCTGATTTTTTACGTAACAGTGAAGCACTGCTTGCAAGGTTAATTGATGGGGAAATGCTAAAATATGTGCCTTACACAGTCTAGAATAGATAAGCCATCGTAACCTTGACATATACGAGTGGAACGGTTATAAGATTGTGTGATTGCCTGCTCTATGTAAACACAGGTCATGATACGAGTTGGAGTCAAGACATGGTCAACAGTTGGTTGTTAGTCGTGTATGCATGTGTTTAGTGGAGCATACATATCCCACGTCCTTCTTTATTGTTAGTTTTAGCATGATCTCATGTTCATTGCATGTTTCCTTTGTCTAGTACGTACCTGCATATTTAACTGCATATTTCTTTCCTATAAATACTTGTAATTCATTTAGAATGGATATGAAATGAATGAAAAAGAAACTTAGTTTCAAGTCTTGTCTCTCTATATTTCTTGGAGTCTTGCCCGCTCTAAGGGCCTTATCAATCCGTCTCTTTTAATCTACTTCTTGGGAGATTGACCATCTCAAATCGGTCTCATAACAATGGTGCTTTCATTGAGAGAATAGGAATTGACTGCCAGAATAGGAATTGACTGCAAACATCAACTTCATTTTTGCAATCATATATGTTTTTGGTAAAAGGGTTATACCCCGGCAAAGTTTATAAATATAAATGATATTTTACATAGGAATGTGGCTCACTACATTATAATGTACCACTATTAAACAGAAGCCAACAATCATATTTGTTGTTGCTTGGTCTATCATTTTTATCTTCTGAGTCTATCCTCTGTAAACCTTGGTCAATTGTTCTTGTGCTTGTGAAATTCATCTGTCTTATAGAGTGCTAACAATTTGCAAATGGCAAACGTTTCAATTCGCCTCGCATATCCCAAACTGGATATTGCTGCGATTTGATGGGATATGAGGATTCTGTATCGATTTGCAGGCTCCTTTTTATCTATGTTATAACAGAATCAGAAGTCACATACAAACAATTATACCGCCCCAACCCAACCCAATGAGCCCATTCTTCCATCTCTACCCACCACTGTGATTTTGCTTCAATCATCCTAATGTAGCTTACATAAAGGTAATGGAATTATAAACGTTGGCAGGCCTTTAGTGTAAACCCAGTGAGATCAGTACTTCATTGTATTTTATGATGCTGTATTTTTTTTAATTGTTTCCGACCTTTTGGCCAAGGTTTCAGGAGGTTGATGTGGCCACTTCAGGGTTGTTTGTAGTTTGCACTTAGCAGACTCACACATTTTAGTGTGATAGTCACAAGTGTTTTTGCCAGTAGGCCACCCTTGATAGATAGTTAATAGATAGTTGTTTTTTTAAATGTGTAATAAGCTGGTTATTCATGAAATTCAGGATCTTTTTGGTCATGACAAAAAGCACTTGACGAGTCAACCTAACCTGCTAGAGTCTACAAGCCACTATAGAGAGAAATACCTCTTTTGACCTTCTTGTTTCTGGGCTATTACTCTCAGCTTTTTATTTAATGTATGACCTACTGATTTTCCCACCTTTAGGTCAATTTACCGACTAATATCAGGTAGACAGGTATGGCACGTTTTGGTACCAATGGTCTATCCCCAGGAAAGTTATTTAACCAAAAACTAAAAAGTAGTTGGTAGAATAGCTTTATGTGCTGAAGATATGTAATTTTCAGCTGATTCTGGACAGAACTTTGATTTTAAGGATGCCAAGTTTAAAGTTGTAACTGAATCTTCACATATTTTTTAGTCGATCAAGCTGAATGTTACATGTTTCTGTGTCTCTTTAATCCATATGGCATTGGCGGCAAAAAGATATTAGCATATCAGGAACAGGACATTTATCTGGGACAGTTGAGCTAGAAACATTCACACTTACTATTGGAGATAAACAACTAATGGTTGCCTGTTTATGTACTAGTTATAGCATGAGATACTACGGTGGAATGCGCATTTATAGAGCATTTATATTTTCCATGACTATAGGCTTAATATTTGTTACTCTTCCTGTGTCCATAGATCATATGATATATATTTGCTACTCGTTTTCTTGAAGGTACTTTTCTTTCTATGATAACTTGAAGTCAAAGCCTCGAATTTGGCACCTTATGCAGTGTTCTCCATTATTAGGAAGCAGATATATACCGCTCACCTTTTTTCAAACAACGATGATCTTTCTCTCCTCCATCTTAATGCAACTTATATAAAGCTAAGTAAGAATCTAATTACTTGCAGGCCATAAGTGTAAATCGAATGAGATGGACACTCCCCTGAATTTGTGTCTTTGGGTTTGGGATGCCGTCCTGCATTCCTGTATTCCTGTGGCTCTTTTATAAATTGTTATTGGGTGGCAAGAAGAATTATTTGTGTGTTTAAGTTAATTTTCTTCCAAGCTATGACTTCTACAGATGAATTGTAGTATTCCATAATTGTATTTTATATGGTGGTTATTAATGAACTTCAAGATCTGTTTTGTCTAGACACAAAAGAGTATTCAACAGGTCAACCTGACTAGCTTGACTTTGATTCCACGAGCCACTTCAGTTCGAAAAAGAACCCATTATAGCCGCTCATGTGATCCATTCATGTTGACCCATTATTTATTACGTTTGACCTGCTACTTTTTCTGCTAGGTTAGTTTACTAATTAATATCTGAGTAAGAAATGTTTCTGGTGCCCCATGACTCATTAACCAAAATAGAAACTAGTAAGCAGAATAGCTTTATGTGCTTGGGTATCTTCTATACTGCAAAATTTGGCGTCTCTCTTTGTAGAAAGTTAAATCAAAGCAAACATTGTGACCTCTCAAGTTATCTCTGTTCATCTGATTATGCTATTAGGAATGTATGTATTCATACCTAAAGGTATGTTGTGAAAAGTTCTAAAATTTTGCTTAAACCGAAGTCTTTGAAATCAGTGTAACTTGATAATTGATCTCAAAAGAATTAAGAAGATATGTACGATCTGTTAGTTTGACGGATAATAAATTAATATATCATGACCGGATTCGAACTCGAGACTTCGGGATTGCACACTTTACGTATGAGTTTCAATGAATTAATAATTATTGTTTTAGTGACGAATAATTATTAAATACACGAAATATAAACTTAACGGTAACTAACGACCGTTAGACGAGACATGAAGGACTAGAGTTGGAAAAGAGTGAAAGTTCGGTTCGGGTTGGGCTTTTGTAACCCATGGCCGGCCACACCCATAACCCCATAGGGTTTGGGATAGCTTTTGCTCCAAGCCTCTTGATTAGTATATAATGAGACCCCTCTCATTCATTCTAATCATCCCTTGGTTCCATTGCAACCTAATCTTCTCTAATCTCTTTCTTTGTGTCTAATCGATCTTTGATTGATAGGACCAATAGTTTAATCTTTTCGTGTACTACGAATCTAGCATTTCTATTGAAACGCTTATAGTACGTGTGTGTGAGAACGAAGTGTTAGCATACTTTTGCTAACGGTGATCTTGCCTTGTGACTAGCCCTAGTCGATCCATATAAGCCCTCTCCTAGGGTTTATAAGTTCTTGTTCTTGCTAGCAATCAAGAGGTATGTATCCATTTATATTTCGGTTAATTTATTATTTGTATTTGATCTATTCCGCTGCGTACTCTTTGATGTTTATATGTTTATAGTTTTGTATTATTCATATATTCCAACAGTGGCATCAAGAGCCGTTAATACATTATAATGAATTACCGAAACACATAAAATTGAATCGTTTGATTATAACATGCTTGGTGTTCTTATGTTTTTATTTTTTTTCATAAACCCTAGTTTTATTTTTTTTTATTTCGAATTTATTTAATTATTTATATATATATGTCGAAAGTTTTTTTTATTTAAAAAGAAATTAGGGTTTGATGAATTATGTAATAAAAACTTGTAGAAACCATAGGTTGCATGTAATTTATGTGTATGGATATTGTTATATGCCGTTTGGTTGCGTTCCTTGATTGACATGATTAATTGTATAATATGTGCAATATGGGCATCCATGACAAACTATGCATGTGTTGTTATGGATTAAGATTTGTTTTGATTTCATGCTTATTTATGCGATTTATTATAATTGATAAATGGTTTAGTAAATATTATGTATAAAGATTACTAAAATTTGATTAATTATAAAATTAGGGAAGACCCTATTAATCGTATATTAAATCAATAGTGTGTTTTATATTGATTGTAATTTGCATGACCATTATTGTTGTTGTTTGTTTATTTTATTTTATTACTTTTGTTTTATATGTTTTTTGCAACATGATAGTAACAAAGGGTAATTTCAAGAAATAAAATATTAAACGGACTTAATAATGGTGAAATCTTGTTTTGAGCTTACTTATAAATCTTGAACTTTTGGTTGATTGATCGCGACTGTATTAAGTGGTTGAAAGGTGGAACTAATTATGACAAACTATTAAAGTGGGTATAAGGTTGGCTACGCATTAAATTGCGGCCTTAGTGAGCCTCCATTCTGGCTTACCGCTCGCCTGTGAGTCATATTTTAGTCTTTACCTAACATCCATGATAACTACGAAGCACTTAAGGCAAAGTTGTAAGTTTCTCAACGCCTCAATCAAAAGTTTGGAGATTTAAGCTCGTAAAGAAACTAATGAGTAAAAGTTTTTTTACATGAAACATACCCTAAACCCTAAACTCGACATGAAGGAGCTGCTCTTGTCCGAAGACATGACCTCAGATAGGAAGGCGTGGAGAGATAGAATTAGGATTTGTGGGTAGTCTAGTCAGTTTGGTTCTTTGTTTTGCTCTGCCTTAGTTTTAGGCCCCGGGCGTTGCCTTGCCTTGCTCTTTGTTGCCCCTTTAGGTTTGCCTGCTTTTCTTGCTTTTGCTTTGCCTTAGCTTTAGGCCCCGTGCGTTGCTTTGCCCTGCCCTGTGTTGCTTCCTTTGGTTTGTTTGCTTGTCTTTGGGCCTTTACTCTTTGTTTGTTTGGTGTGCTTTTTCCCGTGTACCTTGCCCCCTTGGCTCTTTGTTCCTTTTGCTTGTTTTGCCTGCCTGTGATTGCCTGCTTTTTGCTTGTGGTTATGCCGTTTTTGCTCTTTGTGCTTTGCTTTATCACCCACACACCTGCACTTGCCGGAGGTCTTTTTGGAAGCAGTCTCTCTACTCCCGGGTGCTTCCTGGGGTAGGGGTAGGATCTGTCTACGTTCTACCTCCCCCATACCCTGCTCCGGCGGGATTGGGTTTGTTGTTGTTGTTGTTGTTGTTGATATGCTACAAGATGAATGCATGACATCTTTGTACATATATTTTGATTACACACATCAAAAAATACTACCCTTAAATTTAAGTTATATGCCATCCAATGAAACGGAAACACCTGAAATTGGATCTACGCCAGGGCGTAACCTGACTAGATTGCAATGGAAGGGCAAATTACATGATTTCATCACTAGCAGATCAACTGGTGTGGTGTCATTATGTAAGTTTGTTGTTTCTTAAATTGGTTAACTTAATTGAGTTGATAGTGGGAACTGATCACTCAAGGCATAAGAAGATGGGGATAAAACATGTTTACATTGCAACTGCGGTTGGCAAATAATGTAAATCCCATCGATTCTAGGAATTGCAATTGAATATTGGCAATTGGGACACGACCCGTACCTTATTGAATAACGTCATCACTAGCAGATCAACTGATGTGATGAACTTATGTCAATTTGGATCCTAGTTTTTCAATATATAATTAAAATGGTTATATGTTTATGAACCAAGGGTATTTAATTTTATTGAAATTTAATTATCGAAAGTACTAACTTTTGAATTTTTTCTGAAAACACTAATATGAGCAACATGAGTTCTGCGTTCAAGCAAATGATTGATCGAGACAAGTTGACTGGTGAAAATTTCAATGACTGGTATCGATCTTTAAGAATCACCTTAAGGATGGCCAGAAGATATGATTATCTTGGTGAACCTCTACCTGAGAAACCTGCTGATGATGCAACACAAGCCGTAAAGGATGCATACAACATTGAATATGAGAAGCACAATGATGTGGCTTGTCTCATGTTGGCTGGGATGGATACTCAATTGCAAAAGCGGTTTGAGCCCTTTGGTCCCATGGACATGATCAATGAACTCAGACGAATGTTTGAGAAACCACCTGCTGCAGAATTATATGATCTAATAGAATCTCTGCACAATTGTAAGCAGGAAGCAGGAAAATCCGTGAGTTCCCATTTTTTGTCCATGAAATATTATATGGATCAATTGGAGCGACTTGGTTGCGGATATCAGGAAAGTGTGTGCATTGGTCTCATTTTGCGATCCCTTAATCAGGATCTGTATAGTGAGTTTGTACGCAACTATAATATGCATTGCAAGGGGAAGACAGTAAGTGAAGTTCATGCAATGCTTATAGATTATGAGAAAAGCCTGAATAAGAAGGCACCTACACCTGCTGTAATGGCGATACAGGGTGGTAGGATCACCAAGAAACCTAACAAACCGCATAATGCGAACGTCAAGGGTAAAGGCAATGGTACTGGTAAAGGCAAGCAGATTGCAAATCACCAACAGAAGCCTAAGAAGCAAAATCCTCCTTTTCAGAAGAAGAAGGAAAATTTCAATAAGGATTTGGCTAAATGTCACCACTGCAACACTCCTGGTCATTGGAAGAAAAACTGTCCATTGTTTCTAGAGGAGTTGCGCCTCAACAAAAGTAAAATGCCTGGTAACGTCGCAAGCACTTCAGGTATGTTTATGATTGAGTTATTTTCTTTTCCTCGTAAGAATAATTCCTGGATATATGATACAGGATGTGGTACTCACATCTATAATACGTCGCAGGGACTTAGAGGAACAAGGAAGCTGGCCTATGGAGAAAGATACTTGTACGTAGGAAATGGAGTACGTGCAGCAGTTGAAGCCATATGGACTTTCGATTTAGTTTTACCTTCGGGAATGATACTAGTATTGAATAATTGTCACTTTGCACCCTCTATTGTTAGGGGTGTCATTTCAGTTTCTTTGTTATTGGATAATGGTTTTGTTCACACATTTATTAATAATGGAATTTCTGTTTCTTTAAATAATGTTTTTTACTTTAAAGCAATTCCAATAAATGGTGTGTTTGAAATTGATATGGAAGATTCCATGTCCAATAGAAATAATTCTATGTATAGCATTAACAATAAGAGAATCAAGTCTAACTTGGATTCGTCTTATCTTTGGCACTGTCGTCTTGCTCATATAGGCAAGGATCGCATGCAAAAGCTGCAACATGATGGGCTTTTACAAAAGATCAATGATGAATCATTTGATAAATGCGAGTCCTGCATATCTGGGAAGATGACAAGGAAACCTTTTTCACCACAAGTGGAAAGGGCAACAGATTTACTTGGATTAATACACACTGATGTGTGTGGTCCACTTAGACATGTGTCAAGACGTGGTGTTACCTACTTCATAACCTTCACGGATGATTATAGTCGTTATGGTTATGTTTATTTACTTAAACATAAACATGAAGTCTTTAATACCTTCAAGGTTTTCAAAAGTGAAGTAGAATTACAACTCGGTAAGAAGATTAAGGCACTTCGATCCGATAAAGGCGGTGAATATTTAAGCCAAGAGTTTAAAGATTATCTAGCTGAGTGTGGTATAGTCCAACATCTCACGGCTCCTTATACTCCACAGCAAAATGGTGTATCTGAAAGGAGAAATCGTACTTTGCTAGACATGGTACGATCAATGTTTAATCTTACATCTCTACCCTTATCCTTTTGGGATTATGCCCTTGAAACTGCTATTCGCATATTGAATATGGTTCCAACAAAGAAGGTTGATAAGACTCCATATGAATTATGGACAGGAAAAGCTCCTAGCTTTTCTTACTTAAAGGTCTGGGGTTGTGACGCGTTTGTTAAACGTGATTCACCAGATAAACTCCAACAGAGATCTGTTAAGTGTATCTTCGTAGGATACCCAAAGGAAACAATGGGTTACTACTTTTACTTTCCACCAGAGAATAAAGTCATTGTGGCTAGGTATGGAGATTTCTTTGAAAAGAATCTTATATCTCAAGAATTCAGTGGGAGAGTTTATGATCTAGAAGATGAAGATTTATGATCTAGAAGATGAAGATACATCACCTTCTGAAAACACTAGCACACTTCCTGTGAAACCTGAAAGTTTAGGTCCTCCACCTGAAGTGGAAGTGGTACCCATTCGCAGATCTTCAAGAACTGTGAAAGCACCCGAACGTCTATGTCTTAACGTAGAGTGTGAGGAAACGATACTAGGGGATCTTAATGAACCTACTAGTTATAAGGCTGCCATTAATGGTCCTGAAAAGGAGAAATGGCAGAGTGCTATGAATGGGGAAATGCAGTCCATGAAAGACAATGAAGTCTGGGAAGAAGTAGACTTACCTCCAAATGCTAAGGTAGTTGGGAGTAAATGGCTCTACAAAATGAAATAAGACATGGATGGCATTGTACACATCTATAAGGCTCGTTTGGTAGCTAAAGGCTATACTCAAACATTTGGTGTTGACTACGAGGAGACCTTTTCTCCTGTAGCTGACATTAGAGCTATTAGGATTCTCTTAGCCATAGCTGCCTACTATGACTATGAGATATGGCAAATGGATGTCAAAACCGCCTTCTTGAATGGTCGCCTAGATGAAGACATCTATATGGCGCAGCCTGAGGGGTTTGTGAATCCAGAATTTCCAAACCGTGTATGCAAACTTAAAAGATCCATTTATGGATTAAAGCAAGCATCACGTCAATGGAATAAGAGATTTGACGCAGAAATCAAAAGTTTTGGATTTAGTCAGAATTTTGATGAGCCATGTGTATACCAGAAAGCTAGTGGGAGTAATGTTACTTTCCTTATCCTATATGTCGATGACATATTAATATTAGGAAATCATATACCAAGTTTAAACGAAGTTAAAGCTTATCTTGGTAGATGTTTTTCTATGAAGGATTTAGGAGAAGCAACATTCATCCTTGGAATCAAGATCTACAGAGATAGATCAAAGCGGTTGATTGGATTAAGTCAAAGTACTTACATTGATAAAGTATTGAAGAGATTTAATATGCAAAATTCCAAGAAAGGATATTTGCCAATGCAAGTGGAACATGGCTTAAGTAGCAAACTATGTGCCTCAACACCTGAAGAGGTTGCAATCATGAAGAAGGTTCCGTATGCTTCAGCAGTAGGATCTATCATGTATGCAGTTAGATGCACAAGACCTGATGTGGCGTTTGCACAAAATATGACCAGTCGTTATCAACAGAATCCAGGTGGAAAGCACTGGCACGCTGTTAAAAGCATTCTTAAGTATTTAAGGAATACTAAAGATATGTTTCTAGTGTATGGGGGAAATCTAGAAGCAGAACTTGATGTTACAGGTTACGATGCGTCCTTTGAAACTGATAAAGATGATACAAAGTCTCAGACGGGTTATGTCTTTGTTATTAATGGAGGAGCAGTTGACTGGAAGAGCAAGAAGCAGACAACAATTGCGATGTCTGTTACAGAAGCTGAGTATATTGCTGCATCGGAAGCTGCGATGGAAGCTGTTTGGATCAGGAAATTCATTTCGGGGCTTGGTATTATGCCGTCAATTGAATTACCTATTAATATGTATTGTGACAACTCTGCCGCAGTTACATTCGCCAATGAACCTGGAGTTATGAAGGGCGCCAGACATTTTTCAAGAAGATATCACTATGTTCGAGAACAAGTCGACATAGGTGAAATCAATCTACTCAAAATTCACACAGATAACAATCTAGCTGATCCATTTACGAAGGCTTTATCTAAGGAAAAGCTTACTCGACTTGCTGATGGCATTGGACTTCGTTTAGCTAGTAGTTTCATGTAGATCTGTGGTTAGTATTTGGATAAAGGATTGTAAACAATAATTATTCGAATGAAATGAAGTATTGTGTTATGTTTATTTCTATTCATAAATATTGTATCCTATATTTGCATGTTTAATCCATGAATAACTTAAGTTATTCTAAAATTGTCCGTTGTCAATTAATGATATGGGAGTATCATTGAACTAAGACAAATGTGAGATTTGGTATAATATATATAAATTATATTGGTGCGTAGACATGCCAAATTCACATGATATTCAATACCGGATAAATTGAATATAGGACAAAATCCCAACTACATGATTGTACTTATGGATGTTGTCATTATAGTAAATCATGAATATTTATCCTCAGACTTGAGATACTAGGTAACTACTGTGGATGTAGCTCATTTCCTGTGAGATAATCTAACGCTATCCGTAACTGGTAGTTATAAGGATTATTTTCAGAGGTGATGCGAAGTTCATAGGTTATGCTTGTAGTCAATACAGGATTTGGTTCCTTCAAATTTGTTTTGAAGTATAATACTGTTTGGCCGCTCGTAGGATTAACAAGATGTTTGCATGGCCATGCCCAAGGTCTATCTGGAATACGTTCAGAAGAGTTGGTAATCTTGCTTAATCATAAATAACGAGAAACACTAGTTAATTATGAATGACTTCAATCCATATCCAAATTAACATAGTATTAGAATCAAAAGGATAAGTATGATGATGAATCATCAAAGGTGGTTTTTTCCAGGAAACCATACTCGAGATCGTTCTGGGGGCATTGGCGTGTTATGCTAGACTAACCATTGTCATTGTTACATTAATCTATATCCGAGTGGGAGCTGTTAGTTTGACGGATAATAAATTAATATATCATGACCGGATTCGAACTCGAGACTTCGGGATTGCACACTTTACGTATGAGTTTCAATGAATTAATAATTATTGTTTTAGTGACGAATAATTATTAAATACACGAAATATAAACTTAACGGTAACTAACGACCGTTAGACGAGACATGAAGGACTAGAGTTGGAAAAGAGTGAAAGTTCGGTTCGGGTTGGGCTTTTGTAACCCATGGCCGGCCACACCCATAACCCCATAGGGTTTGGGATAGCTTTTGCTCCAAGCCTCTTGATTAGTATATAATGAGACCCCTCTCATTCATTCTAATCATCCCTTGGTTCCATTGCAACCTAATCTTCTCTAATCTCTTTCTTTGTGTCTAATCGATCTTTGATTGATAGGACCAATAGTTTAATCTTTTCGTGTACTACGAATCTAGCATTTCCATTGAAACGCTTATAGTACGTGTGTGTGAGAACGAAGTGTTAGCATACTTTTGCTAACGGTGATCTTGCCTTGTGACTAGCCCTAGTCGATCCATATAAGCCTTCTCCTAGGGTTTATAAGTTCTTGTTCTTGCTAGCAATCAAGAGGTATGTATCCATTTATATTTCGGTTAATTTATTATTTGTATTTGATCTATTCCGCTGCGTACTCTTTGATGTTTATATGTTTATAGTTTTGTATTATTCATATATTCCAACACGATCTAGTTGAGTCTAGATAAACGACTTTAGGGATGCAATGTTGGAGTTGTAACTGAATCTTTATGTTTAAAGTGGATTAAGCTGAATGTTGCACTTTTGAGTCTTCTTGATCCTCATAGTATTTGTAGGCAAAAAGATGGAAGTACAGCAAAAAAAATGTTTATATGAGAGAGTGCATTTATCTGGTGGGACGGTTGAGCAAGAAACCGTGTATATAATTTCGGAAAAAGAACAGTTGCATGTGTATGTATGTCCTAGTTATAGCATGAGATACTATGGTGGAATGTGCACCCATGTGTGCTTATGAGCTTATGGATTCGGTCGATGTTTTAAAGAAGTTTTTTTTAAAACCTTTTCCACAGGTTTTAGGTTAAATCTTTGTTATCCATCACATCACGTATCCCTAGGTTATATGTTGATATTTGCTACTTTGTATGTTATTCATACTTGCTTCTTTCTATGATTATGCGAAGTTAATGCTCTGAATGTTTTACTTTGTGTAGTGCTCACTACTTTGGTCTTTAAGACGCAGAAATGCATCCTCCTCTGACGTTACATAGGCATCCAATGTGTGCTGAAGTAAGTTAAAAAAACTCCCTACTCTTTTCTGCTATGTTAAACAGTTATATATAAGTATGGAATACACATGCATTGAGAATTGATACTTTATTAAAATAATCTCTCGTCTTCAAACTGCTTGTTTTGATGTTGTTGCCATCAAATGCCCTAATGTTAATTGTCAAGGGTAGAGTGTAGGATATAAGTGTGGCTCATATAGCTGTATAGGTCTTGTGTTTGTAGATTTATTCATATTGGGCAACCCATTGAAACATTCAATCTCGGAAACTGATACTTGTCTAACGCCTTCTGTCTTGTCTTTTGGTGTAGATAATTGAACTGTTTCAGAAGTGCCATAATGACCATCCTTACGGAAAATTCTTTGGTGAGTGCACAGATCTCAAGATAAAGCTCGATAAGTGTTTTCGACAAGAAGTAAGCTTTCTTCAACAATTGTTTCTTTTATTTCATTAATCCCTTAAAGAATTAAGCGTTCTCATGCCTTACATCTTTCTTGTTGGGTCTGGCAGAAAGCTGTGAAGAGGAAGGCAAATTTTGAAGAGAGTAATAAACTTAAAGAGAGGCTACAAGCTTTGAGGAAAGAAGCTGCTGAAACTGAGAACATCATGTAAATCCTTCAGAACTTTTGGTCGTGTGGCATTATGGAAATGATGACATTCATTTAATAAGCAGATAAGTTTCAATGTATGTAGTAGTTGGAAACTGAAAATACATGGGTAATTCGAGACTACCTCCAAGTGATGTTTTGTAATACATTTACCGAGCAGATGTTTTTTTATGGGATTTTGCAAATTATAAAACTAGAGTTTGTAGCTCATTTCCTTCGATTTATGGGAAGTGTTAATTCATTATTGATTTGATTCAGTTTGTTATAATAGCTGCTAACTGTGCTTGTATCCTTTCAATATTCTGTAGCATCTGCCATCCGCACCTTTTAAAAGCTTTTCATTATGCAACATAACCTATTCATAGAAGCCATGCCAATGCCAAAACGCTTTTTCTAAAACATAAAAGAGGGTGTAAATCTGATAATTCGATAGAATTATACCCTCCCACACAAATGTAAACAACATTGGAAACCCATCAAGGTGCTCTAAAAGAAATTGAAACATAGTAACCAGATAAATGTATCTGAAATGTAGCAAAATGCATTAAAAATCCTTTTAAGTACTTCATCCACTGAAGGTCATTATTGTAAGATTCTAGTGCTTGTAGTCAGATTTAGCACATCAAATACTTGTAAAGTTCAAAACAATTGAACAACAGTGTGCAGGTCACCCGTCATGCTGACAACCCTTTTTCATTTTGTCCAGATGTTGTATAAGAGCATCAGTCAGCAATGCACCATACTTTAAGAAATATAAAGAGATGAAAGAAAACACCATACTTTAAGCACAAACTACATAAACTGCAAGAGTTCTACATAGTGAGATCAGTCTTACCATCTGATGGCTATGAACACCGGTGTTCCCCAAAACATCTGATCCCTTATGAGGTCTCATATAGTAGACCGCTTAATAGACTTACAAATACTGTACATACTGAGATAGACTTTTGGCAGAGCCAAAACACAAGTTTCAGAAGAACCCTACAAACATTACATCTTAGGAAAAGCTAGCTGAAGTACAGCAGTCAATGGTTTGGCATTTTCTTCGGTTTGACCCATCTTGTAGATATTCAATTCTGATGCACCTTGGTTTTGGCTCCAGTTCTTAAGCACCATTAATGAGACAGGCCCGACCTTATCACCCCTTGAGCTAGTAACATACCATTGAAAGTTTTCAGTGTCTTCAAGCTCCTCCTTACTTAACGCAATGGTTGACTTTCCTTCGCTAGATTCAAAGAGTTGACTTGGATTTTTGACCACCGGTGATTTCCTTGACTTGCTTTTATTCTCAGCCCATTCAAATAATTTCTGCAGTTGCATTGCCAATTCCATCTTTTCAAATCCAGGCACTTCAGGTTTGCTTTCTTCTGCACAAATAAATAACAAATACATTGTATGCCTTTATACTGTATAATGCAGCAGATGTGATGATTTTGACACACTAGGTTAGCGACGGTTAACTTTGGGCTATGTTTAATATATAATGACTAACAAGGGAAACTTTAACAATTTAGTTAAATGGGCCGAACAGGTCGAAAGTGATCTGGAGTTACATAAACCCCTTTCGACCCGTTCTTACAACTATACTCTGATTAAAATACAGGCAAATCAATTTGTCTTTATCATACCTGAAGAACCCTTAAAATTTCCACATGACACATTAGTTAATATCGACTTTGGTGAGTCTTTGTTGTCATCGGGTTCAGTTTCTTCAAAATCTGGAACCACAGGCGGCACTTTTTCTAGCAACTCTTTCTGGTTTTCTGGTTTCTGTAGGAATGCCCTTCTTTGCAAGTACTCAAACAGCGTATAATAGACACATAGGTTAAGGACCACATTACCATTTCATTATCTCATATTATGTATAGTTCAGGAAAGTATATTTCATTAACTACTAAAAAAGGATATTCTTTTCTCCATCCTTTTTCATTCGCTTGATCAATACGGTGTTTCAATAAAGCTAGCTCTCGCGGAAGCCACTAATTGACACAAATAAAATGATTTTAGCAGAAACATAAAGATATGATTGACAGAAAATAATGTTTCATTACTTACGTGTGTTTTAATGTCTCTGTGCAAACTCTTAGCCTTTTCTTCAAGTTCTACCTGCCATACAAGTCAATTTGGTAAAAAAATTATACCTGAAACGTACACACACACATGAAGCAGATAAGCAATATAGTAACTTTTAGTGGAGTAAATGATTAAGCATACCAATTCAAGCTTTTTAAGTAATCCGGATTTCACTTTAGCTTTCAAATCTTGACATTCTTCCTGAGATTAACAAACCAAAAGACATGAACATTGAAATGAATCAGTGTAAAATACACTACTACTTTGCATATTATGCATTAAGATAAGAAGATTGATTGCGTTCATGTTTAGAAATGATTAGGTTTACGGTGAAATATATAAGCCCTTACCTCGGTAAATTCATCATCTGACAGAGAACTGATCCGGATTTCTGTTTCTAATGCTTGTAGCACAAAAGTTTCGTCATTTTCACCAACCAAACATTTCTTTACGCCTGACATCATACAAAAGTTACATCTTGATACATTTATACGTGAAATACATTTATATATTCATGCTTAAGTTACATCATGATACATCATATGATTACTATAAATTCCCTATTATATATAATAGAAATTGATGATTACTGTAATTAAAGTGAAATTTAGCAATATATCTGTTGTATAGAAGGACTAACCTGTTATTTGCATAAGCTGATAAGAACCCTTTGAAAAGCAACCGTTTGGATCTTCTTTAACTCTCACAAAACTTCCAATTACCTTATTCTCAAATGTCTCGGGTTCTTTTTCAAACTTCTGCACTAAACTCCTTCTCAAGTACACAAGCCTGATGTTTTCAGGAACAATTGATGCAAAACGATAGTGTGAAACATCAACCACCGCCTCTTTTTTCTCTACTATTTTATCTGAAGTTTTCTTTTTCTTGTTTTTATGGATTACTGGCGTCTCGTGAACATGAACATGAACATTTTCCTCTGAATCATACCTTAAATCATCATCATCGTCGTCATCGTCGTCGTCATCATCATCATCATCCGATGATGACACCTGATTCTCAGCTAAATGAGTCTCCAACGAGTCATATATTCTATTCATCCTTATTGTTTTTCTGTTGAAAATAGACTTTAACCATTCATCGCATTCAATTATCTTCTTCTTTTGGATCAAGTCTTTATCCTGACTATATCTCTTTACGATATTTTCTAAATCCCTTTGAGACAATGCATTAGTTGTATCTATCTCAAGATGTGTAAGAAATTCGATAAGACGTGTTGATCCCCAGCCGGTGAATTCGTCCTTGCTTGACTTTGGTGTGACTTCTGGTTTGACCCTTTTGTTGGCTTTCTTCTTGGATGACCCAGGTGTTGATCTTTTCAATTTCTTTCCGGATTCATGTGGTTCCATTTCTTCATTTTCGTCAGAATCAGAACACTGGTACTCATCACTGTCTTCACACTTATCTGAATCATAATTCTTTCCTGCTTTTAGTCGTGCCTTTGCAGATATCAGATCATTAAGAGTCAACTTTTCCACATCATTAATAATCTCCCAGTATTCCTTATACAGAGTCTCATAAGTGTTTCGATTGTCAAAGTCTATTATTTCCTGCAAAGCCACAGTTCAAGAGTCTAAATATATTGCAAGTAATTAAAAATGATCTGCTATTCATATTAAAAGGGTGTTTTGGATTAGCTTATTTATTACTGGCTTATTAAACACAATAAGCGCAGAAAGGGTAAAAGATAAATCATACACCGTCAGAGTCCACATCTTTATTTTCTTCGACAAGCAGTGCAAGCTTCAAGCAGTGATCACAGAATCCTTTCTTCCCTTTCACATGGACAAAATCAGCAGATTTGATACAACGTCCGCATACACTTTTTGGACAGCAATAACATTGATAATCAGAAGTTCTACGACAAGTATCACACTTATGCCAATCTGGAAACAACAATAAACATCGCATTATATGTAGGCATGATATGAATGTATAAGATTAATTTTTGTCATTTATATCAATCTAGTACAAAACGCATAATTCTAGTATTGACATTACTGATATCCAATATATTTATAATACTAATAATTCGGATCGGCACATTAGCCTACATATGAAAGAAGTTGATACTTGATACAAGTGACTTACCGCATATAAACTTTTTAGCTTTTGCGGACGACTCATCCACGCAGTCAAGATGATATGATTTTATGCAGTCCCTGAAATAAGTATGCATAAGTCTATTTTCACAATGCTCCCAAACAATATATAACCAAAATAATAACAAAATACATAAAAAGCAAAAGACTTTGCGTAATGGAGCTATGAAATCTAGCAAACTTGACTACATTTGATACATTGATCAGCATAGAGTCACGATCAAATAAGAAGCGTGAATACTGCTTCACAAAAACTGTAAACCAGTAAAGGCAAAGCACAACTTTTCGCGAATATTAGCTTCTCACATGATCCTAAGCTCATCAATCTAACCAATGTCACTCCTATTTAGCAACAAATTAGATAAACATAACATCAATAATTTCAAGCCATTAAGTAATCAAACATCATAATAAATGATGTCCAAACATCAAACATCCAACATACTGACATAGCAATCAATTTAGGTACATCAAATATCCATTTCTTAAACAAACACAAATGACCAAAATACCCTTTTAAGCTCAGACAGCATGCATACAAAACAAGTGTCAAATCAGTCAAAAACAAGTCAAGATCATCAAATAAAACCAAACAAAAAACACCCTTTACATGACCTTAAACCAAATGCACATAAATCAAAATAAAAAATTTATATTAAAAAAAAAAAAAAAAAAAAAAAAAAAAAAAAAAAAATCACCTATGGTCACACATAATCACTTCACCACCATCTTTACAAACAAAACACCATTCTTCAGAATCTTCATCATTTTTACACACTTTTTTTCTACCCTTCTTTTTCATCTTTTCAACACAAAGTGTACTAATTAAAAAAGCTTAAAAAAACACAAATTTAGTAAATTAACTAGTGAAAAATGATGATCAGGACAGACCCATTTGAGGGTGTTTGGTGAAAATGATTGAAAATGGAATAATGATTAAAAAGAAAGAGAGAGAGTGTGAAGTGAAATGACTAATGAGAGGACGGATAATTTTGTAGAAAAAAAAAGGGTTTTAATGGGTGAGTGGGTTTTAGGAAGAGAAAGTATAAAAGTATTACTAAAGTTGCTTACATATTGACATTTGTCAATTTTTATGGTTAAATATGGTAAAATATTGATATGATGAAAATGTTTGTGTTTTTTTTAATAAGGTAGGGTAGTAAATTTATGACTAATTTTTAATTAATTTATTAAAAAAAAAAAATTAATTTATTTATTTTTCAATCAAAGACATTTAATCTTTTGCCTTTTAAAATTTATGATGTTTTATGTCTTTGATTCATATCCAAACATATTTTAATCCGCACCTAATCCACATTTTTATCTAAACATTTACTTTTTCAACCTCGAGAACCTTTAACGTCACCCACCATCATGATACCCACACACTAACGTTAATCACCCTAATCTAACACCATCATCCAGTCAAGTGGATATGGTGGTGATGTCGATGGTGGGTAGGGCTAGGGTGACGGTGAATGATGTGTTGGCGGTGGTGGTAGAGGGATTGAGAGTGACCATGATGGTAGGTGAGTTATTGAGGTTGAACAAGTTTTAGATTGTATTTTTTTAGTTTTTAGATGAATCAAGAGGCGTTTAGACATGAAACAGATAAAACTTTAATGAAAAATCATTAAATATTTAAGTCAAGCATAAAACAATTGTTATTGTAAAGATAAGAAAGTTAGATACCATTTAAATTTTGATACGTTGATAGAAATTAGCCATGATGCCATCTGCCCTTTCTTTATGTTGTTAGTATATATTTTTAATTTTCGAAAACATTAATTAAAGATAAGTATATTAAATCGGAATGTTGTCAATTTTATCCTAAAATAAAGTGCAGGTGGTAATTGATTTGTAATCTTGAAAGATGCAACAAGAGTAAGATTGGAAAACTAGTGAATGGAAATTTTCAATTAAAGAATTGAATTTAAAACAAATTAAAATTGTCATGTAGACAACTAAAATACATTGTAAGTGTAAGGTATATTTGACAAAGTAATTGTTGGTAGAAGCCTAAATTAGAGATGTAGCCATAAATAGAGATGAAAAGAGAGTTATAGGAAAATATTATTTTTTTATAATCTATGAAGTAGCATTTGATTTTTAAGGATTTACTATTAACAAGCATTCCATGTTTAAAAAATTAGCATTTAATGGTCTTTAAACATTATATATTTAACACACATACTATGTTTAAAATGATTGAAAGTGTATAATTATAAAATATTTAAACAACAACCAATGACTTGTTGTTAGCAAATTCCTTAAATATTAACAACTATTATTTTTTATAATCTCTTATATGTTTTGTTAGTCAAACAAAACATATATTTTAAATAGCTAAATTTTTTTAAGAAAAAGCAAAAATTTGTCAATAATCTCTATGCCAAATATACATGTAAAAACTATATACAATATTTAATCTTTTCATTGTGCGGATACAATTAGGATCCTTTGTTACCGATAAAACAAAAGCAATTGCCAAGCTCTCACGGTGCTCTTTGATTGCGTTAATCTTTTCTTCCTCTTTTAAATCATGCAATTTTGGTGTACATTTTATCAAGGATCTTGTACAACTTTAGAGTCATTTAATGGTTTTTCCCCACAAATAATTGACGAATTTTCTTGGTGCTTCAATCAAACATTTCGACCAATCAGCAACCCTCGTGCTCTTACCACTTTATCCCATTTACATGACTTTGTTAATATACTTTGTACATACTTTCCATGACGATTGATGTCATCTATATTAGTTTTTACCAGTGTTTTCACATAGTCCTACTAATCCATGTGTGCTACAAGCACCAAAGCATAATTACCCACACAACCGGGTCAGGTAAAATTGATATCTTTTTTCTCAATTCAAAGGCAACATTGATGCGTAGGGATTGCACCAGGCTTTACCTCTCGAGGGATCTCGAGAAGCTTACAACCCCCACCAGGCAGTGTACCTGATCGTTGTAGTATAGTATAGTGACAAGTACCGGGGGATTGATCGTTCAGCTAGGAATAGTGTCGCTAGGATTAGAAAACCTAAATACTAGTTCTAAAGATGAGGGATGATTATTTTTGTATTTTTATATTTTTTTAGAAAGCAAGTAAAAATCTCGGGTTTTAAGGATTTGGGCGGAATTAGTTGCTAGTCAACTAACCCAATACTAAAGATGCAATCAAAATAAAATACATAAAAATAAACTATATTAAACTAAGGTTGTGAGCAATAAGTGGAGAAATGTGTTTACTTAAATTTCACTACTCCCTAGATATCTTTTACACGTTAATTACTTGTTATAGTTGCGTGGATGACGAATTGTATTCCTTAATACCATTCATGGGGTGGCGCACTTAACTCCCCAATCCTATGAGTGCCTACTTCACTCCTATGTCGAGCCGGCTAAGAAGCTCCTAACATGGGATCATTAGAATTTACTCATGCATTAAATACAACCAATAAAACCTAGTGCACATCGGTTCATGTTTCCTAAGATGTTCAAGCATGTTACCATTTGGAGATCTGCCAGTTTTCTTAAGCCTAACATCGAAATCATTCATCCAATACAACCATAAACAAATAATTAACACATAATCAACATCTAGGTTTCATTAGATCTAAGCAAACACAAGATAAATCTAGCCTAGCATGGTGGAATTAAGACATGCACAAGATATAGACAACCAACACATAGACATATTGATTGAATTAGAAGAACACTTATCTCAATTACACATGTAAGGGTTCAAGGGCTGAAAACCCTTGAAAAACCTGTAAAATTCGTAAAAGGTTCGGCCTTAGGGTTTCTCCAAAACTTCTCTCTTTTGATGAATGAAAATTAGAAAACTATATATAGGAAATTGAGGCTGACGGCGTCAAGATCAAATGGGTGACGCCGTCATCTCGCCGCCAAAAGAATTCTCGGACTGCCTCGATCTACATCTGACGCCGTCATGTATTAGGTTCTTTCAGGCCGTCACGTGTTTAACTCTTGACGCTCTTCCTTGTGACGCCTTCATGTCTGCACTGGGCCGTCATGCAATTTACTCTTGACGCCGTCAGGATGGTACTCTTGACGCCGTCACACACTGTTCCTAGCAAGGAAAATTAAGACTTTGGCGTTTTCTTCACTTTTATGCTCCAAAAACGTCTGAATTGCTTCCTTTTCCAGATTTCTCTCCCAAAGTACCTAAAATCACAAAAGGAACGATTTAGGCCAATATTTGATCAAATAAATTCAATTTCGGGCTTAAATGACACCCTAAAAGTTGTTCATTTTTCGCCTCATCATATACCCTTACACTTGAGATTTGCTTGTCCTCAAGCAAATGCGCTTTTATTCTACTCAAAATACAAGTTAGGGGTCATTTAACACTAATATAAAAGTAATTACAATAAATAATCGTTCCACTAAAGACCAATAGACAAGCACGGAGGTCATACACAAGCACCTCACAAATAGTGTTTAGATACTCACATCTCTCGGGTGTAATAAAGTATAAATTACAATATGGAAACGGAAGATATCTCTCACTACCTGTCATAGCAAAATAGATTACCATAGGCTTGAGAAAGGATCAAACCTCCACCATATGGCGTAAGCACCTAGGATAAACTATCAAAGAGGTCTTTTAAAGGGTTGTAACGTTAGGTGTAGGGATATGAAATACACGGTTTTTTTGGATATATGCAGTCTTTACTGGTGGCGAGTTAACAATCTTGGTTAATTACATGTACAATGGGGCGTTGCTAAGCCAAGACTAGACTCGACTTAAGCTAATAAATGAAAAATAAAAAAAACATAAAATAAACATAGAATGAAACGGGATGGTAGTCCGTATGTTTTTTTCTCTTTTCTTTTTCTATTTTTTTTTTCTTTTTCTTGTTTTTTTCGACTTTTTTTTTTTTTTTTTTTTTTTTTTTTTTTTTGCTGCATACACTCTTACCCTACCATCCAAAATAATACATCATAGGGAATGGAAATTCCACTTACACTTGAATTTTTACATACTTTACAATAAACTAATCTAATGACTTGAATTAAGAAAATCAAAACACTTGGAGTACTATTAAGATTAACGTACATATGGGGGTAATAAATGATGTTCTTCCCCATTACTCCATAAAATAAGTACTTTACGCATGAGTCCCAATCGTCCCAAAACAATATGTACAAGGATATGACTCGACTTAGCAACCATGTAATCAATTAGATAGTTAACTTAGGGTTTAACAAATAACAATAATGCACTAAAAATGAGCGCATACACGGAAGGCTAAGGCGATTTGGGTGTACATTTAAGTGGGGTGTAACAAATTCTTCCTTTAAGTAAAATGCTTAAAGTTAGAAACGAAAAGATAGGCTCGGAGGGGTGTACTAGAGGTTTCGTGTACTAAAAATGAGTACAACGCTAAGGGTGTAGGGAAAATTAGTTGACTTAACTAGCCAAGTAATATGACTTAAATGGTCAAGTAATTATGATACGGGTTTAACACAAGGGTGATCCTAATGCCTCTTATCATGTAGTAAATCCTACTACACGAATGTAGTCTCACTAGCGGTCTCGGGATGCATCACTAACGCAAGTTCTAGAATCTAAATGCTACCGGTACACTCATAAGCACTAATAGTAAATGATTTTCCTATCAAATCTAAAGGCGAACCTCACATATTTGGGTGGAAAATTTTTTCTGAATATACGGTTTTGTGCTAGTCATACAATCTCCTATCCATGAGACGCTTGCTATGGCTAA
This sequence comes from Artemisia argyi, assembly GCA_030686995.1. Classification (NCBI taxonomy): domain Eukaryota; kingdom Viridiplantae; phylum Streptophyta; class Magnoliopsida; order Asterales; family Asteraceae; genus Artemisia; species Artemisia argyi. Next base: position 128,380,480 of record CM060699.1, read on the forward strand.
AGTTTCACTCCTAAATGTTGTAAAAAATTTTAAATTTGGCGCTAAAATTACACTAACAAGTATTTCTCATAGTTTTATTACACATCTACTATTAAACAAACAAACTCAAGCGAAAGTGTATCTGTAAGGTATCATCATTTTACTCTCCCCTTACACTTAAGATGAACATTCTCCCCAATGTTCAAGTAAAGAATGTAAAAGTGAAATAAGTAAAACAAATGAAATCAAATACTCTCCTGATTCGCTCGGTATGGATAATAAGGTGGCCAGGTTAAATCTTCCTCCAAGAAAATGAACAATCAAAGCTTCCCTTCCAGAATATAAATCATCTTCTTGTCATACATAACCTGTAAATCCTGAGAAAACAAACAAGACAACCTCGCATAAAATCGGCGGCAATCTATATAAGTTACTAAATCCTAGAAAACAAAGTAAGATATAATGCTTGTGGAATGAAGTTTGCAGATTTCCTGAAGATTATAAAACTCAATAATTCAACAAAAACTTTAAGACTCCGTTAGAAAAACAAAACCGGTAAAATTTTTAGATTTTTACACGTGACGTCGTCAAGAGTAAACTCGTGACGCCGTCAGAAGTGATCTGCAGAAATTCTTATGTTAAGTTTCCGGAAAATTTCTGAAAAAACTTGGTCCTACTTCCTGGAAAATCCTGCAAAACTTCATTATGACTCAATACAAGCATTTGACTCTAACAAATACGAATATACATGTTCATTTAATATTGTGGAGAATCATGATCGGGTTGTTTCTTAAAAACATATTTGGGGTCTCCCCTTACACTTGTCTTTTGCAAAAATACTTTTAGGTGAAGTTAAGACTAGGCCAAAACAACAAAGTAAAGTATTTCCACTATTTAGTTTAGAAACATGATCTACCAACAATAAAAATAAAGCATGCATACGGAAGCAAATAACAAACAAACAAAATAAAATCACACAAAACATGGGTTGCCTCCCAAGAAGCGCTTTTCTTTATTTACGAGTCTTGTAGCTAGACTCAAGGTCATGGGTTACTACGTGATACGGGTGAATTCCTCATTGAGGACATCTTTGGGATCAAACTTAGGCTTCAACTTCCTATCGGTTTCCTTAGTATGGTATGACCTTTCAAACTTTTCTCCATCCGGATCATACACAGTCATCCTCATATGCCATGTTCCGTCACCTTCTTTAGGTGGCTTGTCCCACCTCCATTTACACTTGTCTCCCTCTCTTTTCTACTTATTCATCTCTATATTAATAGGCATTACACTCAAGAACTCAATCATCTTCCTAAAGACTAAGGGGTCCTCAAAGAGATCTAGCTCTTCATCTCTAGCTATGAGTTGTTCCACCGAATGTGTCTTTTCAATAAAATCTTTTTCAAGATAGAATGGGCATTGAGGTCCTATAAAGTTCCTTTCTATCCAAGGTCCATATCTAGAGGGTCTCCTATTCATCTCTACCCAATGTGGTGTCGGTTCATCATCACAATCATAACTATGCTTCTTAACATCGTACACCGACCAAGTATCGCCTTCACCTACTGCTATCTTAGATTCCTTACAATCTATCATGGCGCTAGCGGTTGCTAAAAATCCTCTTCCTACCAATAATGGGCATGTAGTGTCACTAACCATGTCTAGGACGTGAAAGTCCGCTAAGATAGTTAACCTTCCTACGTGAACAACTACATCCTTAATCATTCCAACCGGGTGGGCAATACTTCCATCCGCTAGACCTATCAACACCTCCGTTTTCTCTAACTTTCCTAGCTTAAGAGTGGTGAATCGGGATAAGGGGATCAAGTTGAGGCTTGACCCTAAATCGGCTAGTGTGTCGAAAGCTTCGGATCTTCCTATTTTACAAGGCAAAACAAATATACCCGGATCATCAAGCTTTTTAGGCAACTTGTTTTGAACGAAGGCGGTCCCATTTTTACCTAGCTTAAACTTCTCATATTTTTCTAGGAGGGCACTATAGTAAGGAGCACGGGCTAAGACATCAATGACGGGGCGTTCAAGGTGAAGTTCCTTGAATTCATCGTCAAGGTCTTGCGTAGGAGGTGTTTCAACTATACTTTTGACCGGTTCCATATCGGATGTTTTATTTGGTTGGTCCTTTTGAAGAATTTGGTTTTGTTTGAAACACGTGCTCGTTGATTTAACCGAGTAGTATTGTGGACACGAAGTGGTTGACGAAACTGATGATATGGAATTAACGTTTAGTTTCGGATTCTTGACCGTATTGCTTGGGAGTGCTCCCATTTCTCGGTCATTGAGAACTTTCAACAATGCGTCAATTTTGGTGGTCATCTCGCTTTGCTTTTGTTTGAAATCGGCTTCAAACTTAGATATGCGAGCTTCTTGAGATGCCATGAACTTTGACATCAATCCTTCAAGATTGTTGGTATTACCATAGTTGTTAGAAGGATTGTTGTTGAAAGTACGGTTGGAGGGTGGACCGTTTGGTTGATAACGATTAGGCGGATTGGAAGAATTGGGTTGATTTTGTTTCCACCTAAGGTTTGGGTGATTTTTCCAAGAGGGGTTGTATGAATCACCGTAAGGGTTTGGCTCGGGTTTGAAAGTGTACCACTTATCTCCCGCTTCGTCGGTATGCGAGGATGCGTAGTCCGCAAAAGCTGCTCCGGGGAGTTCCACACAATCACGAGTGTCATGGGGACCACTACATAATTCGCATGAAGAAGTGATTTTGTTCACTTGGCTTGAAGGCTTAGGAGCTTCGTAGGATTTCATGAGAAACTTGACTTGGTCCTCAAGTTCCATGATCCTACGGTCGGGAGTGCTAGAGTTGTTCGAAGGCAAAGATATTGCCTTGACCGTTTTGTTCAAATCATGGGGATCATTCCAACTTTCGTTGTCATAGAGAGCAAGATCTTCTATGAGTTCCCATGATTGTTCCGCACTTAGATCACGTAGCTTACCACCGGCCGATTGGTCAATGGCTCGCCTCGTGGAGAGATCGATATGGTCATAAAAGATTTGGACTTGGAGCCAAAGATCTATGCCATGATGAGGGACTTTTTGGAGTAAGTCCTTGAAACGAGTCCATGCTTCATAAAGAGATTCATTTTGACGTTGTTCGAACATCAAGATGTCATTTCTAAGCTTAGTAGTTCTCCCCGGTGGGAAAAATTGAGCAAGGAAATGAGTGGTGAGATCATCCCATGTGGTGATGGATCCCGCGGGTAAACACTCAAGCCATTGACTAGCTTGATCCCGTAGAGAGAATTGGAATAGGCGTAATCGGGTTGTCTCTCTAGTTTCAACACCTAGGTCTATGGAATCTACGATTTTAAGGAAGTCCTTAATATGTTGATTTGGATCTTCGGAACGAAGTCCATGGAATGCACATCCGCTTTGCACCAACCGGATGGTGTCGGATCGCAAGGGAGTCACATTGGCTCCGGTGAGCCCAATGGTGTTTCGGTAGCCTTGGTGGCTAGGTCGGGAATACTCTCCTAAGGTTCAGGGCCTAGGAGGTTCTAGTGGTGGGTTTTGTTGTGGTGGGATGACGGGTTCAAGGATGTTCCCATCGTCCATGATGTCGGGTGGTGAAGAGTTACGAACAAACACACAAAGAAATAAAATAGACTAAAGAGAACCTAAAAATAAAAATAAAATCTTACTAGAAAGGAATCTAGCAAGTAGACCTAATAAAAAGAGATTCTAACCTAGACAATAACTATTCCCCGCGTTGTGGCGCCAAAAACTTGATGCGTAGGGATTGCACCAGGCTTTACTTCTCGAGGGATCTCAAGAAACTTACAACCCCCACCAGGCAGTGTACCTGATCGTTGTAGTATAGTATAGTGACAAGTACCGGGGGATTGATCGTTCAGCTAGGAATAGTGTCGCTAGGATTAGAAAACCTAAATACTAGTTCTAAAAATGAGGGATGATTATTTTTGTATTTTTATATTTTTTTAGAAAGCAAGTAAAAATCTCGGGTTTTAAGGATTTGGGCGGAATTAGTTGCTAGTCAACTAACCCAATACTAAAGATGTAATCAAAATAAAATACATAAAAATAAACTATATTAAACTAAGGTTGTGAGCAATAAGTGGAGAAATGTGTTTACTTAGATTTCACTACTCCCTAGATATCTTTTACACGTTAATTACTTGTTATAGTTGCGTGGATGACGGATTGTATTCCTTAATACCATTCACTGGGTGGCGCACTTAACTCCCCAATCCTATGAGTACCTACTTCACTCGTATGTCGAGCCGGCTAAGAAGCTCCTAACATGGGATCATTAGAATTTACTCATGCATTAAATACAACCAATAAAACCTAGTGCACATCGGTTCATGTTTCCTAAGACGTTCAAGCATGTTACCATTTGGAGATCTGCGAGTTTTCTTAAGCCTAACATCGGAATCATTCATCCAATACAACCATAAACAAATAATCAACACATAATCAACATCTAGGTTTCATTAGATCTAAGCAAACACAAAATAAATCTAGCCTAGCATGGTGGAATTAAGACATGCACAAGATATAGACAACCAACACATAGACATATTGATTGAATTAGAAGAACACTTATCTCAATTACACATGTAAGGGTTCAAGGGCTGAAAACCCTTGAAAAACCTGTAAAATTCGTAATAGGTTCGGCCTTAGGGTTTCTCCAAAACTTCTCTCTTTTGATGAATGAAAATTAGAAAACTATATATAGGAAATTGAGGCTGACGGCGTCAAGACCAAATGGGTGATGCCGTCATCTCGCCGCCAAAAGAATTCTCGGACTGCCTTGATCTACATCTGACGCCGTCATGTATTAGGTTCTTCCAGGCCGTCACGTGTTTAACTCTTGACGCTCTTCCTTGTGACGCCTTCATGTCTGCACTGGGCCGTCATGCAATTTACTCTTGACGCCGTCAGGATGGTACTCTTGACGCCGTCACACACTGTTCCTAGCAAGGAAAATTAAGACTTTGGCGTTTTCTTCACTTTTATGCTCCAAAAACGTCCGAATTGCTTCCTTTTCCAGATTTCTCTCCCAAAGTACCTAAAATTACAAAAGAAACGATTTAGAGCAATATTTGATCAAATAAATTCAATTCCGGGCTTAAATGACCCCCTAAAAGTGGTTCATTTTTCGCCTCATCAAACATCTACCAAACTGACTGAAAAGATCAACCATGCACCCATAATGCTCCATTTCAGGGGGAAATTTTGTACTTTTCAATCATTAACTTGAAATGATGACGACCCTTCATCGATTAATGTTGATTTGTTGCATGCACTCAACACTCCTACAAACGTCACATTATCAGGCGTATGTCCTTGATTCAAGAACTTCTTGAAAAGTTCAATGGCTCCAGTACCTAATCCATGCATGTGTATCAAAACCACTTATCATAACATTCCATGATGAAATATCTTTACACGCCATCTAAATAAACAAATTTCGAACTTTATCAAAATACCCACATTTCGCATATATGTCAACAAGCTCAGTCCAAACATGCACAGTCATACAACAACCAATCTAATTAACAATCGGATGCATCTGTACACCATTTTCAAGCAGATCCCAATACGCGTACGCTAAAAGAACCATCACCAAAATAGCTTCATATAGCAACAACCCAAGAACCTTCATCCTTTTTTAACAATACAACTAACCCTTGATCCAAGTAATCATTATTAACATGCCCACTGATCAACGAGTAGAGTTCCACGAAATAACATCTCTCTGGCCAACTTCTGAGTTGGTCAGGAGTTGTTACCACATGCGAAAGGTCTCAGGTTCGAGTCTCTCCGTGGAGGGTTTTCCACCTGGGTAGGATCTGTGGTGGTTCTGCCCCATAGATGCTCGGATTCGAGGCTGGCAGGGACTACCTTCTGGGTAAGTACCGTGGAATCGAATCATTAACTATATTATTATACTAACTCGTCGTTCAAAAAAAATAAAATAGAATAATATCTCTCTGAGGCATTTCATCTAACACCTTCTTCGCTTCATCAATCCACCAACCTTTGCGTACCAATAACTATCGCATTCCTCATATTTAGAATTCAACAGTGGTTGGTCTTCTTACATGCTTTAAATATTATTTCCAATTATTATATTGTTTTACCCATGTACTCATACGCGCACACACGCATATATACTACGCTCTCTTGACAAAAAACAGATTGTTTAGAAAACACATAGTTATTGTTGTTTTATCTCTCTTACTTTTTGCAGAAGGACATTGCTACTCCCAACTAATTACTGTATTATATATATATATATATATATATATATATATATATATATATATATATATATATATATATATATATATATATATATATGTATGTATATATATATATACATATATATATATACATATATATACATATATATATATATATATATATATATATATATATATATATATATATATATATATATATGTGTATATATATATATATATATATATATATTTTATTTTTAAATTTTGCATTACTAAAGGTAATACGATAAACTCGATCAAACTTCCCTATTAATAATAGACAATTTGAGACATCTTAAAAAAGAATCGTGTACTATTAATTTCCGACAGAGTGAGTACAATATTTTCTCAGATATATACATACCTATACATACTTTTGCTAGAAGTTTCATGAAAGAAGTCTCTATGGTTCTCTGAGACAGAGATATGATCAGGGACGGAACCAGAAGACAGTCATCGGGTGCATTTATGAGAAATCAAACAAGACTACATGCATAACTTTTTGAAACCGGGTGCATTTATAGAAAAATAGAGGTTTTATAATAAAATAATTAACACTACGAGACAAAAATTCATGGGTGTCCCGGGACCCCTGGTTCCGTCCCTGGATATGATTATCTACATCTTACTTTTCTCATACTCCGCTTTGATAGAATTAGGCATTCAATTCATGTCGATGTGGATGACATCTATGTTAATGTTGAGTCTCAAGTTAAATCACGGATAGTACAAACACACTAAAACAATGATATGCATGTTAGCATATTTTAGTCATTTACGCAATCTTAAATCGGGAGAACATAAATCATTAAATTGTCGTTCTTTAAATCCACTTTGTATTTTCCAATATAAAGAAGGCAAGAAGTTCTCAAAGAGACGAACGACACAATGGTGAAGCTAAATGGTAACGTTATCACGCTCTTTTGTGTAAGCTTTCTAGTGTTGCTAGTTTGTTACGAGTGTAAGTTCGCATTCTCTTCTTTTCTCTTTCGTATAAAAATTGTGAATAAATTTCATATTTAAGCTTGTCCCTTTCTTTTTCTGGATTTGTAGGTAGCAAAATTGATGTTAATGAAATCAAATCAATTGCTGCTGCTCCTTGCAGGGCAGAATGCAATCCCGTAGAGGATATGTGGTGCTGCTGTCAAGGCAATAAACATAAGATAACAAACAGAACCTTTTGTAGTCCTGAGATTGAGGGGTGTTACCAAAAGTGTGAACTTTCACGAAGATGCTGTCCTCCTTAATGTTTATATGTTGTAATTTATATATATAATAAGTGAATCAAGTTGTATTCCTCATTTTCCATATAATGGACTATTTCGTTCATCTTAAAGTTTCCTTCTTTCTTATACGACGTCGGATCAAAAGCAATTTTTATTCAATAAACTAGATTTTATATATAAGTGGAAGACAAACAAGTAACAAGGTAAAACAACATTTGGGGATGTAGATGTCATAATATTACTATGTACAATTGGTTAGACTCTGTTATAGCATTATCTTAAAATAAATATTTTTGGTATTGCTAAGGAACCTCCGTCCCATAATTATTGTCAACTGTTAACTTTTAAAGTCTTTATTTTACAACTTTGACCTTAATTTTTTTTATTTGTGTTATATAATACTTGATGAAAATCATACCAATGAAATACATTTAAAACTCAATCCGTTTATATATTTCGCATCAAGTAATATATAACACAAAAAAAAATATTTACGGTCAAAGTTGAAAACTAAAGACTAAAAAAGTCAAATGTGGACAATAATTATAGGACGGAGGTAATTAAAAGTTGGGTTTCACTTATGACTTTGTTAAGGGAAATATTTTCATTACATAACAACCAAATTGCAGTATAAATGGGTGATCGTGGAGAATAAGTTTTGAACAAACAATTTGGCATTTACGTACCGAGAAATAGTCGTCGAATGTAATCATAAAAATAAATAAATATTTACAAAAGATCGTTTTTGTAGTTGATTTTACGCCATTCAATGACAAGTTGGCAACTCACTAACTCTCCTTGTGACACTCTAATTAGGGAGCACGAAAACATTGTGTCTCGTGAAATTTGCAAAAAAAAAAAAATAATAATAAAAAAAAATAAAAAAATAAAACCCTCATGCATCATAATATTGGGATAACTATCTTTGTTCCTTGTGAAATTAAGCTTTCGATGTATGTCTTGGTGATCTTTAAAATAAAATTGTCAAACTCCAGACTTCAATTCCTTAACCGAACTAGTTGGTTCGCTAGCATTTGTACTCCACTATTTAACATAAAAGTTAAGGGCCCGTTTGGTTTGTAAGTGGGATTGGAATTGGATTTGGATTTGGGAAAGGTTTGAAAGAAATTGGATTTAAGTATAGGTTTGAATTAAATAAGGAGAAAGAAAATAAATGATTAATAAAATATATAAATTATTATTTATAAAATTGTTATATAAAGAAATGTGAGAAGAGTAATAAGTGGGGTCCACTAAAAATATAAATACTCACCAAAACCCACCCACCTACTTATCATTCAATCTTTCATTCCTAATTCCATTCCCCCTCTTTAAATTTACAACCAAACATATGTTATTAGTCACATCAAACCAAAAACCCATACCAAACCCCCAAACCAAACGGGCCCTAACATTGTATGTGTCATCCTAGTGGTCATAGAACTAGAATAGTTATATATGCCCGAAAAAAAACAATTTAAAATTTGTAGATTGAATAGTAGTATGACTTGAAGCGAATTTAAAAGATTTAATTTATAAGGTTTTTAATTTCTATTAGCATATGAGTGGATAGTTAAGAATACTAAAATCAACTGGGTTTTGCTCGGTTTGCCACCGAAGTCTCCTTAGGAGCTTTTGCATGAGGTGTTATCACATGCGAGAGGTCTTAAGTTCGAGTCTTTTCATGGTGGGTTTTCCTTTTTGGCGGGATCTGTGTGAGTTCTGTCGCATAGATGCGTCGATTTGATGTTGGTAAGGACTACCTTCAAGGTAAGTACTGTGGAATCAAATCACTAACTCTAGTATTGTACTAACTCGCCGTTCAAAAAAAAAATGTACACAAATTAAAGGAATTGTAATAAAGCAACCAATCATGCAATCATACAACAACCAATCTCGTCAATAATCGGATGCATCAGCGCACCATTTTCAGTCAGCCCCCTACTAAGCAAACACTGAAAGCACTATCATCAAAATAGCTTGATAAGGCGGCAACAACCCAAGAAGCTTCATCTTTTGTAACAATTCAACCCTTGATTCAAGTAATCATTATTCACATATCCATCTATCAACAAGCTGAGCTCCACGAAATAACATTTCTCATATGCATTTTATCTAACACCTTCTCCACCAAAAGGCTTGTGTCTCAATGGTATCTTATATTGTGTGAGAAGCTCCCCAACCAAATGTTTGTAGGTTCAAGTCCTGCTTAGGTCATATGAGATAGATTTATTGCACAAATATCGTGAGATAGTTAAAAAAAAATTGCCGCTCTAAAAATAAGAATCCGCCCAACCTTCCCAAAAACCATCACATTCCATATAGTTAGATTTCGATAGTGGTTGTTTTATGCTTATATTCTTACATGCTTTCAATCTTGTTTCTAATTATATTGTTTTACCCATGTACTCACGAGCGCAGACACATAGATACTACAATATTTTCTCAGATATATACACATATACACACCTTCGCTAGAGGTTTTATGAAAGAACACTACAAGGATAAGGAGAACAGGCGAGGACCATTTTCCCGTCGACACAATGTCGACGGCATAAGGCAGAAAACGACAAAAAAAAAACGCTTGACCAAGCCCCACTGCGTTGAATTTTTCATACACATATTTTCCCGTCGATATGTCGTCGGGAACATATCACCATACTTTTTTAGCCTCAATAATTCGCTAAAGTTGGGCGCGAAATTTACCCGCTAATATTTTCCCGTCGACATGTCGACGGGAATATATTAATCACGATTTTTTTCACAATTAACGTGTGATTAAAGGTAATAAATTTTTGTTTTGCGATTCCCGTCGACATGTCGACGGGAATTTATTACTAAATATAAATATTTTTAATAAACGGATAAAATATTGGGCGGGATTTTTCCCGCGTTCTTTTTGTCGTCGACATGTCTACGGGAATATCTCCCCAAAAATTCAGCCTATATATAACCTCACAAAAACATTCCCGTCTCATTTTTTACCTATATACATTCTCACAAAATAATTTCCGTCTCATTTTACACATACATTCTTGATTCTCACAATGGATGGTTTAATGCCGGAACAGGAGTGGTCGAAGGCTTTATCACACGAGCTATTGTATAATGAAATTATAAATCATTGGGGCGTTGAAATTTTTTATGAATATGGTTCTTATGCGAACTGTGCACCGTGGCAGTGAGACTGGATTCTGGTATAGTTGAGGAAAAAGTCATACTATAGAGAGTATTTGGAAGAGATAGATGCTGCTAAAGCTCAAGCTGCTGCTGTTGGATGTGAGGATGAAGCTGGAAGCACGTTTGATGAAGCTGTTGCCGTTAACAATCTGGAAAATAGAATAACGGGTCTTGAAGCTACGTTTGCATATCTCAAGAAAATGAGAGCAAGGAAAGGAAGAGATGGTGCGAGTTCAAGCAAAGCGGGAGGTAGCCGCAAAAAAAAGTAAACGGGTTGTTTCATTTGGTTGTCGAGTTGTTTAGTTTGAGTTGTTTTGTTTGGTTGTCGAGTTCTTTAGTTTGAGTTGTTTAGTTTGAGTTGTTTCGTTTGATTGTCGAGTTTGCTTGTCGAGTTGTTTAAGTCTGTATGAAAATGTATCTGGTTTACAACTCTTGTGTGGTTTGAATAAAATGTTTGCCTTCGTGTTTAAAGCTAAGCGTGTGGTGTCGAGTTGTTTAGTTTGAGTTGTTTCCTTTGGTTGTCGAGTTGTTAGTTTGAGTTGTTTCCTTTGGCCTCTATGCGTCTTAAAAAAACATGATTGTCTACATTCTACCTATCTTATACTCCGTTCTAACATGAGTAGGTATTGGTGTCGTTGTGATTATAAAATTTTAATGTTGTGACCCAAATTAAATCACAAATTGTAACATCTTGTACAAACAACATACTAAAACAATGATATGCATGTTAGCGTATTTTAGCCATTTACGTACGCAATCTTAACTTGGGAGAAAATAAATCATTAAGTCTTTGTTTTATTGTGTGGATAAATATAAATTCATCCCAGTTGTCGTTCTTTAAATCCACTTTGTATTTTCCAATATAAAGAAGGCAAGAAGTTCTCAAAGTGACGAATGACACAATGGTGAAGCTAAATGGATACGTTATCATGCTCTTTTGTGTAAGCTTTCTAGTGTTTCTAGTTTGTTACGAGTGTAAGTTGGCATTCTCTTTTTTGCTCTTTCGTAAAAAAATTGTGAATAGATTTCATATATAAGCTTGTCCTTTTCTTTTCTGGATTTTGTAGGTAGCAAAATTGATGTTGATGAAATCAAATCAATTGCTAGTGTACCTTGCATGCCAGACTGCAATCCCATAGATGGTATGTGGTGCTGCTGTCAAGACAAAAAGATAACAGACAAAAAGTTATGTAGTAATGACGTATCAGATTGTTACAAGAAGTGTTACAATATACCAAAATGCTGCAGTCCTCGTTAATATTTATATGTGGTAATTTATAAGTATGTAATAAGTGAATCAAGTTGTAGTCCTCATTTCCCATATAATGGACTATATTTCGTTCATCTTAAAAGTTCCTTCTTTCTTATACGACGTCGGAAAGCAATTTGTATTCAATAATTTGGATTTACACATAGGTGGAAGGCAAACAAGCAATAAACTGCGCCGCTAGTTTTTTTTAGATTGTAAAACTAATACTTTTGAAAACAACATTTGTGGATCTAGGTGTTAGAACAAGGCTATCAGAAGATATGAATAAGAAGGATATGAATGATTTATTGAAGAACAATGCAGAATCTGAACATAGACTCTTCAATGAAATCAACTAGTCCATATGGAGAGGACCAAACTCCTAATACATCAAAGATAAGAAAATTATTGGATGCCTTATTCTTAGCCTACTACCACATTTTATAGATAGTAAAAGAGTAACTGAAGATACTAAAAAATCACAATATGCTGAAATTGGGGAATCAATTACTGAAGATCAAAAGAGATCATATTGTTGTAAATCAGGGACTGATTTATGGTCCTGATTTATCTCCTTAATATTTCCATTTGCTTTCTTTCTTCTAAAGTAAGTAAGCAGATTCTTATCAGTACTTCCCCTGGAAACTTGTCTTGTCCTCAAGGCAAAATTGTGGATATTGACAAGCAAGCAATTCATAATCCTCCCAAGTAGCTTCTGCTAATGGACGATGCTGCCATTGAACCAGCAATTGGAGGTTATTGGATCGGGGAATCCAACGGTATGTTAAAATTTTGTCCGGAACAAGAATTTGCTCCCAACCAGCAGTTATAGGTAATGGTGCAGGGGGTTGAGAAACCGATTGACCATGTGCCCGACGTAGTAGAGAAACATGGGAGATAGGGTGTACTTTGGAGTCTGCAGGAAGAGCAAGTTCATAAGGGTACAGGAACTACTCGGCGAGTCACAGTGTACGGTCCAAAGTACCATGGTGAAAGCTTCTCAAACTTCTGTTTAGAGAGGGAGCGTTGACGAAACGGCTGAATTCTAAGAAGAACAGCATCTCCTACCTCAAATGATAGCTCTCTTCGCTTAGAATCTGATTGTGCTTTCATACGTGACTGTGCTTTAAGCAAGTTAGATTTCAAAAGCTGGAGTGCATCGTCACGGGCGACCAAGTGTTCCTCTAAGTCTGCATTTTGAGTTTCACCTTGAACATACGGGGTAAGCGGAGGCGGGTCACGGCCATAAACAAACTTAAAAGGTGTCGTTTCACTTGAAGTATGATAGCCCGTACTGAACGAATATTCTGCCCAAGCCAAAATTTTGCTCCAAGAAGAGGGTCGTTCATGAGCAAAACACCGTAAGTAAGCTTCTAGGCAACAGTTAACCACTTCAGTCTGACCATCAGATTGTGGGTGATAAGCGGTGCCCATACGTAGTCGAGTTTGACTAAGACGAAACAACTCTTGCCAGAAGTTGCTGAGAAAAATGACATCTCTATCAGATATGATGGAACGAGGCATACCGTGCAAGCGAACGATTTCCTTACAAAAAAGTGCAGCCACCGACTTAGTTGGTATTTCAACTTGTGTTTGTGTTGAATCTAAAGTGGCATCGGGAAGTTTTGAATAAGATTGAAGAGACACATCTGTTTTAGCAACTGATGGTACTCCTTGCAGTTTATATTTCTTCCCATTCACATAAAATATCATGAACATCTCGTTCCAATTGGCTTGTACCGTGTTTAGAGATGCTAGCCATTTGATTCCCAAAACAAGATCTGCTCCTCCAATGGAAAAGGGAAAATAATCTTCTGTAATTTTCAACCCCTGTAATACCAAAGAAGTGTTACAATATACCAAAATGCTGCAGTCCTCGTTAATGTTTATATGTGGTAATTTATATATATAATAAGTGAATCAAGTTGTAGTCCTCATTTTTCTTATAATGGACTATATTTCGTTCATCTTAAAAGTTCCTTCTTTCTTATACGACGTCGGAAAGCAATTTGTATTCAATAATTTGGATTTACACATAGGTGGAAGGCAAACAAGCAATAAGCTATGCCGCTAGCTCTTTTTGGATTGCAAAACTAATACTTTGGAAAACAACATTTGTGGATGTAGGTGTCATAAAATTCCTATGCATAACTGGTTGGACTCTGTTATAAAATAAATATTTTCGGTATTGCTAAGGAAGTAATTAAATGTTGGGTTTCACTAATGACCTTGTTAAGGGAAATATTGTCATTGCATATGTAACACCCCAACCCGAAAAGGGCTAGAATGTAACATTATGGTGTGTAATCAGAACAAAGCAAAGCAAGCGGAAGTCTTTATTAAAAGATAAATAACAAGTCATATGAAACGATGACTTATAAAGTATAGCCTTAACCAGGGCTAAACAAAGGAAAGAAAATAATTCGAAATGCATAAGTCTAAAGGAAGTGACAATTCAAAGTACTAAGTCTGAAAATCCATAACAATGGGGAAACACTAAGTATAGGTCTTCTAGCATCCTACACTCATCACTCAAAGCCCCGCTTCCCGCTTATTACCTGCCGCAGAGAAAAGAAAATGCGGTTGAGCTAACGCTCAGTGAACAGATATAAACAAAGATAGGTAATAAGCATAAACGAAAAGAATAGGTGAAATAAGAGTCCACGAGAATCTGCAAAGATAAAGGTCAACGAAACATAGCATATGTGATAATGAATCAAGGATTCATTAAAAGAATTATGAAACGGATATAATCATAAGCAAAGAGAATACAAACGTATAATAAGCATAAAGAGCATAGAAATATAAGGATGTCAAATGATAACAAAGAAATGCCCAGATAATCATACAAATTGCACAAAGGATTTGCAACTCCAATGTACTAGTGTGAAATGGAGTGTATTGCACACACTAAACCATTCACCAAATAATACAAAACAAAGTACCTAGGATGCATCCATACGCCCCCTGCAAAACAGATATATATGCACAAAGCTCTAGGCTAAGTAAACATATACAATAATAATTATAGGCCTGAATAGCTAGCTTAAAGGGAACGCTGTGGACAAAAACCCACCTCCACAGATAGTGTCAATACCACTGGTGCATCAGTGGCAAGGCCATGGACTCCCCATGACTGGCTACAAATTAATTAAATCATATACATGTAACACATAATGGGCATAGAATTAAGAATGCTATAGAAATGAAATATAGCATGCAAACGAATGTCAAGCTCATATCAATATCAAGTATCAACAAACACGAATCAAACAAAGGGAACATAGCAATGGCTTAACTGAAGGGATCATAATCGAAATATTAAACAAAAGAGAGAAAGATGGCCTTTATTAAAAAGGCGGAATATCTGTACCTTAGGAAATGAAAGCAAATGGAAAAGAACACAAGGAAAAGTGGATCACTCCTTCTTCACCGAACCTACACGAATTATAATTACATATTACTTATACGCTTATTTAATATTATAACGGATTTTTAATGCTTGTTATAATTACGTCTTCATATTTAGGGTTTATTTAGGTTAAAATGTTCAAAACATAGGTTTAGGGTTCCATTAATTAATGCATAACTTAATTAGGTTATAAATGTGATTCCAAATTAGGCTACTCATTCTAGTACGATTTCCATTTTTAGTAACTTCCCGAAATAGCAAATTTAATATTTTGAGGGTATAATTGGCAATTAATAATATTTAAGGGTTACAATGACAATTACAATAGTTTAGAGTTAATTATGTCAATTTAGTAAAGTTTAGGGTCAAAAAGTAAATCGTCAAAATTAAATATTAAAATGTCAAATAAAATTATTTGAAAGTTTATTTTAATAAATTAATATTAGGATAATAATTTTGGACCCGTCGTTATAATTTTATATAATTTATTAATGTACCTATGATCTTAATATTTATGCCGCGACGACCCAAGATTTTTATAAAATCATGTAGGACTTAGAATTAGGCCGAGATAAACACTCCTTTTGTTACTAAAATAGGCCGAACAAACACCTTTCCTTGATTTAAAATGAGCCTAGATACACTTTCTTTGTGACACAAAACAATTCGCATCACTTTATCCCTTCCTGGTTCAAGATAAAAAAAATTAAATAAAACAAGTAGGCCATATCTCATCTTATCTAAATGTGACCAGCAAAACATGTATTTTACAGATTTTATATAAATATATATATATATAGGCAATAACATGTTCAACAGTTCCAAAGCAACAGTTATAGATTGATTTGTTTAAGCTTCCTAGTCATTATTTTATGTGAGATTCATGATTCCATGAGACCAATTTCATACGTGTACATGCATGCTATCTTCCTCTTCTCTTGTATATAAATGTATATTAGTTATTAGTGTAACTCCATGCATACTACGCAACTATACACAATTTAATCCGAGACCAGCTAGACTTCATAAACCTCCTGTTCACTTAAACACGCCCCACATAACACGCCCCATATAATGATTATTAATCAACAGATTTTTAGAGCTTGAAGAAAGTTATATACACGATGACATAAGGCTGGAAAAAGAGCATAAAAAAAACAGTCACAAACCGACACCAAGACCACGACATAAAGGCACATGTGTTTATGATTTTATGTATGCTTATTAACGAGAAAACAAGGAATATATAAGCATGATTATAAAAGGTTATATAGTATGGTTTTTAATATGTTCATGAAGCATTTTATTGATCAACAACATAGCAAAACTGATTCGCGACAAAGCTTATAGATCGACTCGGTTATAGGTTTTAATGCATGACTATACGCGACACGTACAAACGAATTCACATGTTAAGATTTCATATAAGCCGAAACCCACACCCCTAGACCACCGAGACTAAAACAGAAACAAAAGCACCAGATTATGTGTCGATTTTATGAGTCCAAGATTCGTTATTTTATGTGAGATAGTTATGATTTTATGTGTTAAAATTCGATTAGGAGACCAAAGAAAAACAAGAAGAATGATAACCAAAACATATCAAAGAGATTCAAATAACGGTGTGATCGATATTACCTTGATGCGTGACAAAAGAACAAGGATCGAATCAATGTATTCTAGCCGAAACACCAAACAAATACTCCTTCGAATAGCTTCCACAACTCACGATATAGAAACCCTTTTGGCACTCCTTGATTTCGAATGGAAAAGAACAAGGACAACAGGTAGCAGCGTGTATTTTGAGAGAGGTTTAGACTTTTAGGTTTTTTTTTTTTTTTTTTTTTTTTTTTTTTTTTTTTTTTTTTTTTTTTTTTTTGAGGATTATGAGAGAATACGTGTATTTATTTGAGAGGGGAAACAAAAGAATGCCGTGTGTTAGGATGGGAAAGGCGTGTACATAATTTTGGCAACACAATATTTGATTGGAACCATATTATTTGTAGTTATCTTGTCCCATCTTGAAGTTATCTAGGCGTATAGTTTGTATCACAAAAGTCTTGGTTGAGATTTTTAAGGGTACAAAACATATTAGGATACTTTCCATACTTTAGATTATATTTATTTATTTATTTATTTATTTTTATATAACATAAGGTTAAATGTTTAGTTGCAAAATAGTCCCTTGACTTTGTAATATTTCAAATTAGACCTCATTTTAGGTTTCACATTTTAGGGTTTTACAGCATAACAACACATTTGTTTACTACAACCATTTGCAGTATAAGATAATCTCTTTAATTGAACCGGTAAAGATTTGTTCATTGGATAATGTTTAAAACCAAACTTTATGTTACGTTTTATGAAATTTTCTCATATAAGTACACATGACTCTAAAGAATAAATAGAGCAATGTAGGGGTAAAAGTTACAACTTCAAGTATATTATGTTTGGCGACAGGTAGCAGTAAGCAGTACCAATAAGCAGTAAGCTAAGCTGTAGCAGTAAGCATTAGTTGCTTGTTTAAAAAACGTGTTTGATAATGTAGCTGTAGTTGTAATTATAAAATGTAAAATTACAAAAAAGGGCATATACTTATGAATGAATGCTATTTTTTAAGGGTAAATTGGTAATATTAAAAGTAAAACGCTAGCGGTATATTGTAAAACTTCTTTAGGAAGCATTAAGATTACAAGCTGTTGAGGTGTTGCTAAACGCTAGCAGCAGTGTTGCCAAACAAGCATTAAGACTGAAACGCTTGTCGCTTACCGCTCTTAAACGCTTCCAAAAAGTTGTTGCCAAACATGACATATTGTGTCTCGTGAATTTTGAAAAATAAAATAAAATAAAATAAAAAAAAAAAAAAAAAAAAAAAAAAAAAAAAAAAAAAAAACTCATGCATCATAATATTGTGATAACTATCTTTAATTTGTTCCTTGTGAAATTAGGCTTTCGACGTATGTCTTGGTGATCTTTATAGAAATAAAATTGTCAATCTCTAGACTTCAATTCCTTAACCGAACTAGTTGGTTCGCTAGCATTTGTGCTCCTCCACATAACATAAAAGATAGTAACATTTTGTATCATCCTGGTGATCTTTAGAACCATATAGTTATATAACTGAAAATAACAATTTAATTTTTTGCAGTAAAAAGATTGATTGATTAGTACTGATGATTTGAAGCGAATCCAAAAGATCTAATCTATAAGGTTTTTAATTTCTATTAGCATATGTTTTACACAAAAGTAGGGATAAGAATGAGTGGATAGTTAAGAATATTAAAGTACACAAAGGAATTGTAATAGTTAAACCAATCTGGTCGATAATCGGGTGCATCAGCACACCATTTTCAATCAGCCTGCAACTACGCGTACGCTGAAGCTGAAAGCACTATCACCAAATTAAATAGCTTTTATACGACGACAACAACCCAAGAACTTTCATCCTTTTGTAACAATTCAACCCTTAATTCAAGTAAATCATTATTCACATACCCATTTATCAACAAGCTGAGCTCCACAAAATAACGTTTCTCCGAGGCATTTTATCTAACACCTTCTCCGTTTCATCAATCCGCCCAACCTTTGCATGCCAACAACCATCACGTTTCACAGAGTTAGATTTCGATAGTGGTTGCTTTATGCTACTATTGTTACATGCTTATGATCTTATTTCTAAGGGTTAATGGCATGTAATAACAACATATTTTCTCATTTGTTCCGTTATCAGATACGAACCCAAAATATTACAACAATACCCATCCAACTTTATAAGTTTTGTTTCATTATCGTACGTTTGCTTACGTGGCATTACAGGCAACCGGTTACACCGGTAAAAAATCATTCATTGGAACTTTTTTTATATAAAAAAAGACTTTAAAACACTGGTAGTTGGTCAGTGGTGACTATCACTCCCTCGTTTCTCCACATCACTCCCAAATTCATTTCTAATTTCATAGTACTATACTGAAATCTGATTCATCATACTCTTCACCAAAGCCAACAATCCCTCCACGTAGTGGTCAAATAAAGCATCGAATCATTGGCCAGTTACTTAATTCCGTTGCGAACATGATATCGATTAAGAAGAAGAATAAAAATGATCGAAATGAAGTTGACGGTGTTAGCTCAACGTGTAACAGTTCGCCGTTATCTCCTGATGATGGTTCCGGTAAATTAATGACCCATCCGCTGATGGTTGTGGCTGTAACAACTAACAACCATTCGTTTGCATAACTGCCGCTCATATGCTCCAACAAAAGCCGGCCATTCATCTTCTCCGCGGATGGTTTTCGGCCATCTCCGGCAACCCACCTACCGTCATCTTTGAAAAAAATGCCTCCACAACTGCCATGACCGGCCACAAAATGAGGCGTTCCAGATCTGTTAATATGTTAAAACGACACAAGATTGCCTAAAAGTCTAAAACGACATTTTTTGTTCATCTATTGTACATAGGCAAAACCCTTAATATATTGGTTGCAGTGTATTTATTTGGTGGTAAATTAAGATAAAGATTTTTGAATGTGGAATCGTTCTATAAAACTCATATGAATGTGGGATAGTTTGAATCTATAATTTGTGTTTATAATTTATGGGTTTTGTTTGTTAAAAAAAAAAAGAATTTTGAATTTTGATAAGTTCTATAAAAAAAGAAAGAATAGTGGTGGCTGGTGGTGAACATGGTGGAGGTGGCCAGAAAATTTAAGCTGGGGAAGAAGATGAAAAATATTGTATATTTATGAGGGTGGGACCCATTTGGTATTTTGTAGGTAAAAAAGATAAATTTGTTGATATCAACACAAAACTTATAAAGTTGGATGGGTATTTTTGTAATATTTTGGGTTCGTATCTGATAATGGTACAAATGAGAAAGTATGTTGCTATTACATGCCATTAACCCTATTTCTAATTATATTGTTTTACCCATGTACTCACGCGCACACACATAGATACTACAATATTTTCTCAGATATATATACATATACACACCTTTGCTAGAGGTTTTATGAAAGAAGCCTTATTATGCGTCTTAAAAAAATGATTGTCTACATTATACTCCGTTCTAACAGGATTAGGTATTGGTGTCGTTGTGATTATAACATGTTAATGTCGTGACCCAAATTAAATCACGGATCGTAACACCTTGTACAAACACACTAAAACAATGATATGCATGTTAGCGTATTTTAGTCATTTACGCAATCTTAATTTGAGAGAAAATAAATCATTAATTTGTCGTTCTTTAAATCCATTTTGTATTTTCCAATATAAAGAAGGCAAGAACTTCTCAAAGAGACGAACGACAAAATTATGGTAAAGCTAAATGGATACATTATCATGCTCTTTTGTGTAAGCTTTCTAGTGTTGCTAGTTTGTTACGAGTGTAAGTTCGCATTCTCTTCTTTGCTCTTTCGTATACAAATTGTGAATAAATTTAATATATAAGCTTGTCCTATTCTTTTCTGGATTTGTAGGTAGCAAAATTGATGTTAATGAAATCATATCATTTTCTAATAGTCGACCTTGCCCGGGAAACATGTGCTCTCTCATGGAGGGTCGGTTATGCTGCTGTCATGACTATCATATGTGTCATTCTGATTCAAGAGAGTGTTACAGGAGGTGTGAAAATTTAAGTAAATGTTGTAATTAATAATGTTTATATGTGGTAATTTCTATATATAATAAGTGAATCAAGTTTTAGTCCTCACTTTACATAATGGACTAGTTTGTTCATCTTAAAATAAATATTTTCTGGATTGCTAATGAACTAATTAAAAGTTGGGTTTCGCTAATGACTTTGTTAAGCGAAATATTTTCATTACATAACAACCAATGCGTGATAATAGAATAAATTCATTTACTAAAACCAATTGCAATATAATATAATCTCTTTAATAGATCGAACCGTTAAAGTTTTGTTCATCGGATAATGTTTGAGGTTTTGCTAAAAAACAACTTTTTAAGGTTGTTGTTAATAACTAGTTTTCGAAATTAATGTTAAGACAACACATAAAATCATCCAAAATCATTAACCATTTTCTAAACTTTCTCACATACAAATTCAATTTACTCTTCTTATCGGTAATAATAGTGAAAAATGAGGAGCTTGTTCTAAACCATATCTTTAAGATTAGCGGATTTTATGTAAAGTTTGTTATTATCAACAACCCGAAGGCTGTTGTTAGCTTTTCCCTAATGTTTAAACCGATGTTGTTTTTTGAAATTTTCTCATATACACATGAATCTAAAGAATAAATATACCAATGTAGAGGTAAAAGTCACAACTTAAGTATATTTTTGAGTATGCTCGATATCACACATTTGTGCTAGAAAATCTAAGAATTTATCAAACTTGTTGTAAGTGCGATTTAGTTGCTTATTATTGGTGATCGTGGAGAAAAAGTATTGAACAAACAATGTGAGATTCAGTTAGAACGCTTTTGCCCATTAGCCGTCGAATGCAATCATAAAAAATCGTAAATATTTACATGAAATCGACGATAGTTGATTTTATGCCATTCAATGACAAGTTGGCAACTCATTAACTCCTTGTGACACCCTAACTATGAAGCACGAAAACATTATGTCTCGTAAATTTGCGAAAAAGAAAACTTATGCATCATAATTTTGTGATAACTAGCTTAGTTACTAGTGATAAACGGATATCTACACCAGTCCCATGACCATACTCCATTTGATAGTCTATCTAGAGTTACACATTCTTCATTACAATCTATTCTGAATAATCTGTCGAAACGAACTTGAAACAGCTGATTACCTAGCCAATTATCTTTCCAAAATCATATTGATGATCCACAACCCACTTTAAAACTAAGCGTTTCCTTGGATATAATTCCGCTAGAGTGCAAATAATTAACAGTCTCAACAATCTTGGCCCAAAGTCCCAACATTTTACACCCAGCTCATCGAAACCGGCATTATCACCATGGATCGCTTTGATTAATCTAACCCACAAATAACCTAGGTTGTTCACAACCTCCAACGCCACTTTGTGAGATGAGCAAGGTTAAAATCTCTTAAGCTACCCATTCCTAACCCACCTTTATCCAACGAGGCCATGACAGTATCCCATTTCACCCAAGCAAGCTTTCTTCTATCAGCTTCACCACCCCAAAATAATGGGGCTTTAATGCTTTCTAACTGATTAAGAATCAATACCCGTACTTTGAAATGAGACATGTAGTAAATACTGACACTTCCCGAAATTGATTTAATTAACATCAGACAACAACCAATAGACAAAAGCGATGCTTTCAATTACGATAATTTAGACTGGAATCGATCAACAAATTGTTGCCAATGAGAAATAAGATTCATGTTTGAACCAATGGGCAGCCCAAGATAAATAAAAAGGTTACCCGCTGCACAACCAGTAACTCGAGCCATAATATTTACGTCTTCCATTAGCACGGCAACTCCACAAACATTGATTTTTGGACATTAATTTTTTTCCCCAAAGCAAGATAACAAACCTGAAGCACATGAATGATGTTCTCTAAATCCCGAGCACTCCAATCCGAAACTATGACTACATCATCAACATAGAAAAATAAGACAAGGTAAAAGAAGATGCACCTGCCATAACACCATGAATTAACTTCGATTGAATCGCCTCTTGTAACGCAATATGCAAGCCTTCCATAATAATGATAATGATAATAATAATGATAATAATAATAATAATAATAATAATAATAATAATAATAATAATAATAATAATAATAATAATAATAATAAATTTTTATGTAAATTTTCTATGAATCAATAATAAATTTTTATTATTATTAAAAAAAATAAAAATAAATAATAATAATAATAATAATAATAATAATAATAATAATAATAATAATAATAATAATAATAATAATAATAATAATGGTGATAATGGATCTCCTTGTCGTAACCCACGTTTCAACGAAAACTCTGAAGTAGGACTTTCATTTACTAGAATAAGCGTTCTAGCTCAATGTAAACAAACTTGTATCCACTTTCTCCATTTAAAACCGAACCCAAGAGATTTATATCTCTATCTGCACTTTTATTTCTATTTCAATAATATATAAAGAGATACTAAGTTTTTTAAAACTTAAAAAACGAGTAAAGTTAAACTACTAAAATACTATTAATTAAAAATGATAACAACACCCACCACGTAATTAATAATTTATATATTGTTTAATCTTCAAATTTATATCATTTTTCGTTTCTAACTCATATATTTTTTTTCTCACAACGAATACAAACTGAACTCGTAAGTGTTGCATCAAGGGTCACACAAAAACTACAAGTTCACAAATATAATTATTTGCCGTTATACAGCTTCATTTTGCTCGAGTATTCGTCTAGTTATATATAAAAAGAAAACACATTTTATAAAATGTCTAAAAGTGAGAAATATGAAATTGCTAATCTATCACTACTTCCTACTTCTTCAAATATTATGATTTACACTATATACTTCCCCTCCATGACAACTTAAAGGTTAAAAGTTTGACCAAATAAACAATGATCATACAATTCATTTTAACCTCAATTTCACAACTATATTTAATTATTTGCCGCTTTAGTTTTTCGCATTATATGTGAGTACTCGCTTAGTATACAAATAAGGATTATGATCCTTTTTATCTTACATATAATCACTAATTACCATAACTACCTCATAAGTCCTACCTATTACATACTAGTCGATGACGTCTCATTATTGCCAAAGAATATGTTTGGAGCAATTAAAGAATGAGATGACGTACGTTCACGTTACCCTTGATTATTGATTTTAAGGGCCCGTTTGGTTTGTAGATGGGTTTAGATTAAGAGTGCGTTTGGTATCCGGGTGTCTCAATCAAAGAATGGATTCAATCTAATAATGAATTGTTTGGTAGGTACTTGAAAGAAAAAGAAATGGAATCATATGAAAAAAGTCATTCCACATAAAAATGGTGACTTTTCGTCCATTCCCACTGACACACATATCTCAACCACATGTTTCATCACTTTCTTTGATATTATTTGTCTTTTTGTTACAAGTTTCTTGAGTAAAATATTTATATAAATATATAAATTAAACATTAATTAATTTTCTCTCTCCTTATTTTCTTTCAAACCTTTCCCAAATCCGAATTCAATTCCAATCTCACTTACAAACCAAACGCACTTTAAGATTTGGGGTTGATGGAAAAGTTGTAGATTAGGATTTAGATTTGGATTTGATGTGGAGAGAGAAATAATATTTATATTAAAATTAATATAATAAAAATGAAATAAAAAATATTATTAAAAACAAAATCAATGGCTGTAAATAACTTTCATAAAATAAAAAAGATGTTGAATGGTTGAAAAATAAAAAGGTCCCACCATTTTGTGAAAGTGAAACAAATCCTGGCACCCTTAATAGGATTTCTGCAATCCTTCATACTTGACTTTGAAGCCCATTTATAAAATAATAAAATGCTACCAAACACATGTTTTTTACTCTGAGTCCAAACCTTAAGGTACAAGCCCCTCAACCAAACGGACCCTAAGTTTGTAACCACATATATATACGAGGCATGAAGAACCCGTTCTACGTACAGGCTTCGAATCTAATTGTTAATCGCGTATTTTTTCTGTGTATTGGCGAGTGTATGTTTAATTATTGTTTAGTATGTTGTATGAAACATTTTGACTTTTTTGTATAAAAATTTAAAAATGTTTGATGTTGTTTTGGTTTTGTGGTGTTGTATTTTATAAATGGGCTTTTGGTTATTAAGTTGTGATGGCTTTGTTTCTTTTGGTATATTACTTATTTGCATGATAAAAAAATGGCTTTGTTTCTTTTGGTCTATTACTTAGCCCTACAATACTTGTCCATTAGATGGATTTTGCATGGTAATATGAAGCACACGGGTCTATCTAATTGGTCATACTTTAATGTGTGTTATATATTTTCTTTATTAAGTTTGTAACTTAAAGTTTGTGTAATAATGTATATATAATAATGCCACATAAACTGTATAAAAATCGTTACAAACCTTTTTAGCTTCATCTCATTTTATTGAACAACTAATTTCATTGAAAATTAACATTGAAGTCTAACTAATATTAATAAATTTTGTCAATAAACTCAATTCTAAATAGCTAACCAAATGAATATTAATTAACACACTATTAATAATTCCTAAAACCTTTGGACTCCACTATTATTTCTTAAACTTAATTTTTTTTAATTTACAAATAGGTTTGATAAAAAATTATGTACTTTTTCTTTTATATTCATTATTCAAGTTGCATGCTTACATAAACTAATCACGTTAAAAAGTATCATTTAACCATTTAAATGTTGCTTTACATACATGACCGTGAACATTTCTTGAATCAATTCGTACATGTGAACTACATCAATAGAAAACACACATAAATTATTCTTACAACCTTTTCAACATCATCTCAATCCATAACCGACTTTTAATTCTATACTAATTACTAAATATCACGTGATAAATTCCAGCAAGCCTTGCGCTTCCATCTCGATGTTGTATATACTTCACATCAAATGCACCGGTTTTGTTTTTCGATAAAAGTTTGAACTTTTGCTTGTATTTAAAACTCAACTTTTGTATTTGATATTATAATTTACAAACGGTTTTAAGTCAAAATTATGTATTTTTTCCTTTCTATTCATTACTCAATGTGATATTTTTAATATGTCGTATTTTGTTATTATAGCAACTCATTTAATGGGCTTAAATATTGGTTTCTCATTAATGATTCTACATATAGAAAAAAAAACACTTTCGATGCGCGGACCTTCTTCTTTTCAATAATAATTCAATTGCACACGATAAATTCATTCTAATATTTCTCAAAGAGCATTCGAAAACAACTACTTACATAAACTAATCACGCTAAAAAGTATCATTTAACCATTTAAATGTTACTTTACATACATGCTCATGCACATTTTCTTGAATCAATTCGCACATATGAGCTATATAAATAGAAAACGCACATAAATTACTTGTATATAAAAATGCATTAACATAATACATATATCTATATATATGCTTATCTATAACAATCACATAAATATGTAAGAAACAAAGAAAATAGTTAGTGTCCCAATTTTTGGTTCCATTTATCTGAGCATGCATGATCTTGTGTGATTTTCATGGTACCTGCATATGATAACTAAATTAAGAAAAAAAGAAGATAAAGTTAATTACAAATATCTAAAAGATGTGTGAATCATCTCCAAAATCTTGCAAAAGAGAAATTACATACTGGTACCAACAATCAAAAATCTAAAAGATGTGTGAATCATCTACGAATGTACATACTAAATGTGATTTTGGCCGGTTTATATAGGCAAAAGTTAGGTTAAATCATTATTTTTTTTCTTGTAACCTTTCACAACTCTTGCACTTCATCTAACCGACTTTTAAATCTATACTAAATGCCTTGTGATCAATTCGGGCCCTTGCACTTCATCTCCTTTCATAATTTTATAAACAACTCTCCATTAATAAGAAATACTTGTAACCATGGACTCTTGATATGTAGCTAATAATTCTTGCAATTACTATAGATGAACATTCAAGGACTCAACACACCTTTTTAACTAAAAAGCCTCTATCTTCATTACTCCACATTTAATTAGAGGGCCTAATCTTATAGTATTATGGATATTTTAAATAAAACTGTATATTAACTACTACATTAATTTAATGGTTTCATCATAAATATGTGACAAAAAAGTGACTGCGCGCTTCTCGAATTTAGACAGTGAATTGGGAGAACACCGTTCATGTATCGTGGTTTGAACAAATATCTCCTTTCATCACAATCTTATGACAACTAACTTAGGGGGTGCTTCTTTTTTTATTTGGAGTAAGAGGTTTATAAATATAGTGGGTCCTCCTTTACCTTAATATCTCTTAATGGGGACTAGTTCTATATTTCACACTCTGTTGAGGCAAATGGTACAAAGGAATTTTGTGGGCCCAGAACTAAAAAAAACAATATTATGTAGCAAGTGGTGATTAAGAGGCATTAACAAAAAAAAGAAACATGGTCTCAGTTTCTTCTAAAACTTTACCTGCGAAGCATGAAAAAGTTGTGCCTTGTGATATATATATTTTTTTTAGAACTTGACTTGTGAGGATTTACGTTGAAGATAGGGTATGCACGTGTATTGTTGGGAACGTAGTTTTAATATTTTGTCAAGTCTCGGTCATTTCTAATAACATTAGGTTGCTTAGTTATTATTTACTTACATTTATGTAATAGGCTAAGTTTACTAGACTTAAGGTAACAAGTCCATGGGCCTCAAAGCCCACTCGATTTAGATGAATGAGGGAGGTAGGAGTGTTGCCCTACTCCTCCCCTATATATATTATGCTTAGGTCTCATGTAAACTTGTTGGTTATTTGAATATCTTAAGGAAACTCTTGCTTTTACTTTTATCTCATTCTCATAATCTACCATCTCTTATATTCATCTCATTTCTATCATTCTATTACTTATGTTTACACAAATGGTAACCTAACATGTATACCTTGTGAAATTTTTTAGTAGTGTAAAAAATTTTGATTTTTCCTGGAGTAACTATAAAATACATTGAAAAATTAAGAGTGCACACCCTTAAAATGCTGGAAAAATATGGGTGCATACTCTAATGTAACTTACCATTGTTGAAAGAAATAAGAAAACGAAACTGGTACTTTAATATGTCGACTGCAGTTTTTTGAATAAGAACAAGGTTAGAAAGTAGGTCAAATGGTCTAACAAAGTTATGTATTTTCATGGCCCACTTATTACGTAATATTGTGATTTTGAGCTTTGAGACTAACATGACTCATATTCTTTTCCAAAGCCCAATCTATTATTCTATTTGATAATTACATATTTACATACATTGTAACAACTTAATATACAAGTTTTAACAAAAGGTATATGTATATTTGAAGATGTGATTAGTTGCTTATTAAAGAAAAAACATCTCTAAAAATGAGATTATTGAAATTCGAACAAAAAACCGTCAAAAAATCCGACCCAAAAAACCAACCCGAGTCAAAAAAAAAAAAATTGAGCAATTTTTTTCTTATATATAGTGCACACCCTCTAATGGATTCGTAGATCCACCACTGCTTGTGACGCATAGAAACATTGTACTCGATGATCTTTGCGTACATAGATGTACTCCACACATAAACATTATGAAACAACTGCAAGATTTGTCATTGTTGTCTTTTTATTTTGACACGAGGTGTTGAAAATTGTATACTTGCATAGTTGCATGCGTGACTCGAAAGAGGCCAACATTTTAACCACAACCATCCCTAGCTGTTAAGGAGGATACAATGGTGCAAAAAAAACCTTTCACTCTTAATGATGAATTTTTTGCTAGACTTTTAGTAGTTTAAAATTGAATAAAGCCAACAGTTTTTGACATGTATAATTTATCAAATGGACAAAACATGAACACTTTTATTATTATTATTATTATTATTATTATTATTATTATTATTATTATTATTATCTCACATATCCAAAACAAGACTTAAACTCACAACCATTTGGTTGGAGAGTGTACGCGTTTAACACATACAAGGAGCATTGAGACACAAGCTCTTTATTATTACAATATCATTTTGGAGTTAAGAAATGTAGATTTTGGGACGTGAATTAAATCATATGGGAACACACTTAAAGAATGATTTGCTAGTATAATAGTCTTTTATGTCGTAGATGGGTAAAATAAACCATTACGCATCTCTCTTGTATGTGCGGATAAATACAGATTGGTCAAGGTTATCACTCATATAGTCCTCTTCTCTTTTCGCTTTTGAAAAAAAAAAAAAAACAAACAAACAATCTCAGAGATTTGAGTGGCGCGATGGTTAAGCCAGGTGGATCACATATGAGTGTCATCTTTGTAAGCTTTATGTTGTTGCTAGTTTGTAACCAATGTGAGTTTGCATCTCTGGTTCATTTGTTTCAGGCATACATTTTGATCAAATACCACACACATTCTCATTTATAAATTTGCAGGTAGGAAAATCGGTTTCAGTGAGATAAAAGAAATTAATGCTACCACGCCTTGCCGAACATATTGCGAAGGCATTGATAACGATGCTATGTGGTCTTGTTGTTATGACCGTAAAGTTAAATATACTGTAAGCCGAAGTGAGTGTGAGAAAAATTGTGCGGCGGCAAAGGCAAAATGTTGTGACTTGTAACCGCATTGTGGTAATAATTTAATAAAATAATTAAAGTGTTTTTGGTCTACATACCATCCTTCGAACAGTTGAATGAACGCATTGTATATACTTAACCAAGACAAGTTTCAATCCACTTAAGTTGGATTACAAGGAAATGGGTATTATGCAACTTTCAAATGTATAATATATTCCACGAAATAAATGTATAATATATTATTTGTCGTTATACAGCTTCGCTTTGCGCGGATATTCGTCTAGTTATATTATATATAAAGAGAAAACACATTTCCTAAAAACTCTAAAAGTGAGAAATATGGAATTACTAATCTATCCCTACTTCCTACGTCTTCAAATATTATGATTTACAACTTATAGGTTAAAAGTTTGACCTAATAAATAATATTTATAGATTTCATACACGAAACGATTAACTCTAATTTCACAACTAAACTATATGTTATTATTTGCCGCTTTAGCTTTTCGCCTTGTATTTGAGTACCCGATTAGTATAAAAATAAGGATTATGATCCTTTTATCTTACACAAAATAAGGATTACATACTAGTCGATGTTGTATTCATTATTGGAGCAAAGAATGAGATGACGTACGTTCACGTTACCCTTGATTATTGATTGTAAGTTTGTAACCACATACATATTTTTTAAATAAAACTATATATTAACGTACTAAAACATTAACTTAATGGTTTCATCATCAAAAATATGTAACAAATAAGTGATTGCGCGCTTCTCGAATTTAGATAGTGAATTGCGAAAACACTATGCGTAAGGGGTGTAGCTACATGGGTTCTTTGGTGGGCCATGACCCACCCATGAAAATATGTAATAATGTATATTGTATAACTATTTGTATTAGAATATCACAAGTTAGACAAATTCATACCATTTTGGTTTAACCAAAGGCAAATTTATATTACAACTATTGCTAATTTGTTTACCAACTATATTATATTAATGATGACCGGTTATATCATTGTTTTATGGTACATCTCGGCCTACCCTTAAGTAAAATCCTTGCTACGCCACTGCTGTGCGTGTATCGTTGTTTGAACAAATATCTCCTTACATCACAATCTTGTGACAACTAACTTAGTTTCTTGTAAAACTTTACATGCGAAGCACGAAAAAGGTGTGCCTTGTGATATTTTCTTGTGGAACTTGACTTGTGACGCATAGAGACATTGTACTCGGTGTTCTTTGCGTACATAGATATTTTGCGTACATAGATATACTCCACAGTCCACACATAAACATTATGAAATAACTGCAAGATTTGTCATTGTTGTCTTTTTATTTTGACACAAGGTGTTAAAAACCGTATATTTGCATGCGTGACTCAGAAGAGGCCAACATTTTAACCAAAACTCTCCCTAGTTGTTAAGGACGATACAATGGTGCAAAAAACTTGGTGAACCATTCATAATAGGATTATCAGATGACAACAAAATAGTCCGTAATTTGGATGTCACGTTGTTTTAAAGTTTGGAACTGATATTCCCACTGGCTTGTATGTGTTTTTATTTGATTGTATGTTTGGTAAACTTATTTTATGTTTAGTATTTGATTTTCAAGGTTTTACATGTGTTTGGTATTGGTTTTCGCTAGTAATATATGGGTTTGGTAACATGATTTATTACACTTTTTATGCGTATTGAAAACCGGTTTGATCCGCCAGTCGAACCGGTTGAACCATTGATATGGTGACTCGAGCGGGTCAATTAAAAAACCAGTTTTTAAAACATTGCATTTAGTAGTTTAAAATTGAATAAAGCCAATAGTTTTTGACATGTATAATTTGTCAAATGGACAAAACATGAACACTTTTACACACTTTATTATTATTATTATTCTTATTATTATTATTATTATACTTTTTTTTTTTGTTTTTTTAATTATCATTTTGGAGGGTGTTTATTTATTTATTTATATTTTAACAGCAACTAACTATCTCACAAATCACAATGTACCACTACAAATTATCTCACATGTCTTAAGCAAGACTTAAACTCACAACCATTTGGTTGGAGAGTTTCACACACAACAAGGAGTACCATTGGGACACAAGCTCTTTGTTATTATCATTTTGGAGTTGAGAAGTGTAGATTTTGAGACGTAAATTAAATCATGTGGGAACACACTTAAAGAATGATCTGCTAGTATAATAGTCTTTTATGTCGTAGATGGGTAAAATAAACCATTACGCATCTCTCTTGTATGTGCGGATAAATACAGATTGGTCAAGGTTATCATTCATCAAGTCCTCTTCTCTTTTCGCTTTTGAAAAAAAAAAAAAAAAAAAAAAAAAAAAAAAAAACAAACAAACAAACAAACAATCTCAGAGATTTGAGTGGCGCGATGGTTAAGCCAGGTGGATCACATATGAGTGTCGTCTTGTTAAGCTTTATGTTGTTGCTAGTTTGTAACCAATGTAAGTTTGCATATCTGGTTCATTTTTTCTGGCATACGTTTTGATCAAATACCACACACATTCTCATTTTTAAATTTGCAGGTAGGCAAATCGATTTGAGTGAGATAAAAGGAATTAATGCTACCACGGCTTGCAAAACAATGTGCGGACGCAATGATCGCAATGCTATGTGGTGTTGTTGTTATGACTATAAAGTTAAATGTAGCTTATTCAGAAGCGAGTGTGAGTATAATTGTGAGAAGGCAAAGGCAA
Source organism: Artemisia argyi (assembly GCA_030686995.1). Taxonomy (NCBI): domain Eukaryota; kingdom Viridiplantae; phylum Streptophyta; class Magnoliopsida; order Asterales; family Asteraceae; genus Artemisia; species Artemisia argyi. The sequence goes on from CM060699.1 coordinate 128,412,726, forward strand.
AATGTTGTGACGTCGACTAGTAACCGCATTGGTCGTAATAATATAATAAAGGAATTAAAGTGTTCTTGGTCTACATAGCATCCTTCGAACAGTTGAATGAGTGCATTGTATCTACTTAACTAAGACAAGTTTCAATCCACTTAAGTTGGATTACAAGGAAATGATCAGTATCATGCGCGCAACTTTCAAATGATAAATAATTAGTATTTGTTGTAGAAGTTAGGGTCAAATGAAAAATAAAACTAAAATAAGAAATATGAAATAAGCAACAATCACACATTTCAGATACATTTAAAAAAAATAGATGAATATGGTTTTAAATTTATGTCTTTTGTTTACAATGTATGTCTAGAGGGCTTTCACACTTTTTTCATTTTGATTTTTTTCTCATTAGATCTCTTCTTTTTTGTTGTAAAGCTGCAACAATTTTTAATATCTATGTGTTCAAATAAGTTATAAGAACGCAGTACATTTAGAATTTTAGATAAGTGTTTGCATATATACGTTAAAACCTCAAAGGTAACACTTAGATTAAAGGGCACTCCTAAAAAAATACACAAAAGATGGCTGTAGAAAAAGGACATATAGCCAACAAAAAAAAGAAAAAGAAAAAAAAAAAAAAAAAAAAGTTGATTGTGAAATGAAGCCAAGTATCTCTCGAAATTTTATTGTTTCACTCTGGTCCTCTTTATCTCTCTGGAATGGACACATAATTTGATTAAGAAATCATTTGAAAAGAATTTACTGTGGTCGATCTTTTATCCACAATTTCATTATTCAACCAATTTACTTCAAAAACCGGACAGGTCTATATCATGCCATTAAAAGTTAATATACCGTTGAAATATTGCCAGTTGGTACATATAACTATTATAGATGTCGCAAGAGCAAATTGTACCTTATAATACTATGATAACATTAACACCTTCTCTAATAATATTTCTATAACACATCATAAAAAAAACAGTTTGCCACTCACTCACTCAATAATAATAATAATAATAATAATAATAATAATAAAGGGCAAAGAATGTGAAGTTGATGGCACCTATAACACAAAGGGATGGTGCGGTTATAATAGTTATAGGAAAGTTATAGGTACAATTTTGGCCCTATAACATACCAACGGTGAACTACACTGTGCACTCTTATGTAATCTTCGACTAAGCCGATGAAACTGAGATGGGAATAAAGGCATCAAGTCTTTGTACGTTAATATTAGTCTATGCTCATAGTGATGTTATTGACGAGAACTCATGCATAGGAACAAAAATTTACAGCGGCAAATTGATTTTTTTTTTTTACGAGTACCGTGTATATAACATTCTCCTTACATCACAATCTTGTGACAACTAACTTAGTTTCTTGTAAAACTTTACCTAGGAAGCACGAAAAAGGTGTGCCTTGTGATATTTTCTTGTGGAACTTGACTTGTGACGCATAGAAACATTGTACTCGGTGATCTTTGCGTACATAGATATACTCCACACATAAACATCGTGAAACAACTGCATGGATTTGTCATTGTTGCCTTTTTATTTTGACACAAGGTGTTAAAAACTGTATACTTGCATGCGTGACTCTAAAGAGGCCATCATTTTAATTAACCAAAACCATCCCTAGTTATTAAGGACGATACGATGGTGCAAAAAACATGGTGAACCTTTCACTCTTAAATAATAATTTTTTTGTTAGACTTTTAGAAGTTTAAAATTGAAAGAAGCCAACAGTTTTTGTCATGTATAATGTGTCAAACGGACAAAACATGAGCACTTTTACACACTTTTATTATTATAATCATTTTGGAGTTTAGAAATGTAGATTTTGAGACGTGAATTAAATCATGTGGGAACACACTTAAAAGAATGATTTGCTAGTATAGTAGTCTTTTATGCCGCTGATGGGTAAAATACACCATTACGCATCTCTCTTGTATAATACACAGATTGGTCTAGGTTGTCATTCATCAAGTCCTCTTCTCTATTCGCTTTTGAAAAAAAAAAAAAAAAATCTCAGTTATTTGATTGGCTCGATGGTGAAGCTAGGTGGATCACATACAAGTGTCATCTTTGTAAGCTTTATGTTGTTGCTAGTTTGTAACCAATGTAAGTTTGCATGTCTGGTTCATTTGTTTCGGGCATACTTTGTTGGTTGTTATGTGTTTAAGTTTTCCCAGATTAGGGTAAAGATAATCAATAAAGATACCGGATATTCACTTGAAATCGTGGTATCACTTTCCAATAGAAACTATTCGACCCTATGTCTGGGTTACACGAATATCTCTATGGGATAAGACTAAGTGATGTTCTTGCTTTAGGCACAAACCAAGAACCATATGCGTATAGAAGTGTTTACGGTTTTGTGTTTAGTATATCGTATGATATCTTCTCTCCATGCAGAATGATGTGATCTCTATTTATAATAGAGAATACTCAAAACCCTAGCCCATGAAATTATGTATAATTAACGGCCCATTAATTATATCATAATACTTTCCATAATAATAGGGATCAGTGGTTATCAGTGAAAACATTATCACTTGCAGTGGTAACGTAAACACATCAGTGGAAACACTAGCAGTAGAATGCCAGCAGCAGAATCACACTATCAGCAGGATCATGCTGTCAGCAGGATCAGCTGTCAGCAGAATCTTATCAGCTGATTCAATACATAACCACTATTGAGTCAGGGGATTCAGTGACCAAATGGGTGTATACTCCATACCTCCAAACCCATTACCAGGTGTGAATTGATCCCTCAAGAGCACTAAATTTTCCAACAATCCTCCCCAAATTTAGTTCTCTTCCTTTGCATGAAAAATCAAACACAAAACAAAACAAGTGCATAAATGAAAATATCCTGAGGATTGAATTTCCACATTAGTACATATACTTTCAAATATTCGAGAATCAGGGTGTTCTAAGAATTGAACCCTTCAACCCATTTGAATACCTGATGATAAATACACACAAGTTTTCAAACACTAAAATACTCCTGACACTATACAAGCCATGTGCCCATATCCAATTCATAAATGTTGTAAAAGCTAAAAGTCCAAAGCTTCCTGAAGCGGCAAAACTTCAACATTTACATAGGTGGTTCATCTTTAATTCATGCTCCTGCTTAGCACTTTTTCAAAGAAAATTAACCATTAAGAAGTTATGACTTCATCCTCCTTTCCAGCAGGTAACAAGCACAACCTTGGGATGTTTGTGATACATGTGCTTCATTCCACTAAATGATCAGCTTTCCACATTGAACTCAGTTTCCAAGTTTCCTTAGAAGGGAGTTGGGTATCCTTGCATTCAGTGACTAAGTTGGACTTAAACCCATCCCTTTAGCAGACTTCAAAACCAAGTCTCTAGCCAAACCCTTCGTCAAGTGATCAGCTAAGTTTTGTTGAGATTTAACAAACACTATAGATACCACCCCATTCATAATAAGCTCACGAATCATGCTATGCCTAACACCTAAGTGTCTAGACTTCCCATTGTACATCTGGCTATAAGCCTTTGCCAACGTAGCAGCACTATCACAACGGATAGAAATAGGTGCTATAGGTTTAGACCACAATGGAATCTCAAGAAGCAAGTTTTTCAACCATTCAGCTTCTTTGCCAGCAGCAGCTAAAGCCACAAATTCAGATTCCATGGTTGAACTGGTAATGCAAGTTTGTTTCTTGGATGCCCAAGAAATTGCACCTCCACCAAGTAGAAATACCCAGCCACTTGTAGACGAATTGTCTTCAGTGTTACTGATCCAACTTGCATCAGTGTATCCTTCTAATACTGAAGGATAACCAGTATATGAGAGACTATAATCCATAGTTCTCTTCAAATACTTAAAGACCCTCTGAATTGCTTGCCAATGATGAGCACTAGGATTACTAGTATACCTGCTCAGTTTGCCCACAGCAAAAGCAATATCAGGTCTTGTACAAGTCATGGCATACATCAAGCAGCCAATCACCCTAGAATACTCAAGTTGAGATACAGTTTTGCCAATATTAGGCATTAGCTTCTCACTTGTATCCATAGGAGTACTCACTGGAGTACAATCAAAGTAATTAAATTTCTTTAATACCTTCTCAATGTAATGAGACTGAGATATAGAAATTTTGTTACTTTCATGTTTAATCCTTATGCCAAGGATAACATCTGCCTCCCCCATATCCTTCATGGAGAACTTTGATGACAAAAATTCTTTTGTAAGATCAACTTGATTTTGGTCAGTGCCAAAGATCAACATGTCATCAACATATAGACAAATGATGACTCCTTTACCAGATTCATCAAATTTGCTATATACACATTTGTCAGCTTGATTAAGTAAATAACCACTAGACAAAACCACTTCATCAAACTTTTGATGCCATTGCTTAGGTGCCTGTTTTAGTCCATAAAGAGACTTAATCTGTTTACACACCTTGTTTTCATTGCCAGGCATGATGAAGCCCTGAGGTTGGTTCATGTAAACCTCCTCATCTAAATCACCATTCAAGAAAGCTGTCTTCACATCCATCTGATGAATAATCAGATTGTGAATTGATGCCAAAGCAATTAGCAATCTTATGATACTGATACGTGCCACTGGAGCATAAGTATCAAAGTAGTCTATTCCTGACTTTTGTTTAAAGCCTTGAATAACTAATCTTGCCTTGAACTTTTCAACAGTTCCATCTACCTTCATTTTCTTTTTGAAAATCCATTTTCTACCTAAAGGTTTGCAACCAGGTGGTAGATCAGTCAACACATAAGTGTTATTGCCCATGATGGAGTCCATCTCATCATTAATTGCTTCTTTCCAGAAAGCAACATCCTGGGACTTCATTGCTTCTTCAAATGTTTTGGGATCATCCTCCACAATGAAGCAATAGGAGTATTGGTCAGAGACCTCACTCCTTGTACCTTCAATTAAGTATAATTGAAATTCAGGTCCAAATGACTTTGGAGTCCTCACCCTATTGCTCCTTCTGAGCTCAGGTTCAGGTTGTTGTTCCACAACCTCAGCAGGAACCTCATTAGCAGGAACCTCATCAGCAGGAACCTCTGAAACACCATTGTCATTGGTTCCATTTGGAATCCTTTGACTTGGTCTAGGGATAGATGAGAATCTGTTCTCATCAAATAGTGCATCCCTTGATTCAATTATTGAGTTAATTGAAACAGACTCATTAGGTTCTATAACATAAAACCTATATGCTTTGGAATGCTCAGCATATCCAACAAAGATGCATTCAATGCCTCTTTCACCCAAAGTTTTCTGCTTTGGATTAGGGAGTCTTACAACAGCCCTACAACCTCATATCCTAAGATAATTAAGGTTAGGTTTCTTTTTAGTCCAAAGTTCATAAGGGGTAACTTTGTTCCTTTTGTTGGGAACCCTATTTAATAAATAGCAAGCTGTTAACATAGCTTCACCCCAGAACCCTTAACTCAGCCCAGAATAGGATAACATGGAATTAACCATCTCCTTCAGCACCCTGTTTTTCCTTTCAGAAATACCATTTTGCTGAGGAGTATAAGGGGCAGTCGTTTCATGGATTATACCAACAGACTGAAAATACAGAGTATCCATGTACTCACCTCCCCTATCAGTCCTTAACCTTTTGATCAGGGAACTTTGTTGCAATTCAACTTCAGTTTTAAATACTTTAAATTTATCTAATGCTTCATCTTTAGAATGTAATAAATAAACATGACAAAACCTAGAAGCATCATCAATAAAAGTCACAAAGTATTTCTTATTCCCCAAAGAAGGAGTAGCATGTAAATCACAAAGGTCACTGTGAATTAACTCCAAAACTTTAGTTTCACGTTTTACTCCTTGAAAAGGTTTCTTAGTTATCTTGTTCAACATACAAGTTTTACACTTTTCAGTGTTCATATCAAAAGCTGGTATTAACCCATCCTTAGACATATCTTGCATTCTTTTAAAATGTACATGGCCAAGTCTTGCATGCCATAGGTTTGAATCATTAAGTTTAGATGTAGATATAAAAGCCGAATCAATATTATCATGAACAATATTAAGTTTGAACATTTGATTACATAAATAACCAAAACCAATAAACACACCATTTTTAGATAAAACAAACTTATCAGATTCAATAACCTGTTTATAACCACAATTATTCAAAACACTACTAGAAACCAAATTCTTTCTAATATCAGGAACATGTAAAACATTAAATAAGGAAATAATCTTTCCAGAACTAAACTTCAAATCAACACATCCTTTTCCATGCACCAGGGCAGTTGACTCGTTTCCCATATGAAGAATAGAACCATCATTCATTGACTTGTATGTCTTGAACCAGCTTCTATCTTTACACACATGAATTGTTGCTCCAGAGTCAACCCACCATGCAACATCATCATCATGCACAAAGTAAATGTCAGATATATATGTAACATAATAAATCTTAAAAGACTTATTAAACACATTCTGACCTTTCAGAGAATTGGTGTTACCATTCCCTCCACTTGTGCCTGATCCATTGGATTTGTTTCCAACTTTACCACCCTTGCAATCTTTCCTGAAGTGTCCAGGTTTCCCACACTTCCAACAAGTCACCTTAGGTTTCTTGTTAAGATCAGATTTGGTGTTATCTTGATGCTTACGCTTGCCCTTGTTGTCATTGTACTTGGTGGAGTTGTTATGCTCCACCATATTGACAACTGATGGACCAGTAGCAGTGCTACTCTTTGGATTGTCAATGTCTTGAGCTTTGAGTGAATCCTCAATGCGCAAGTGACTACCCAACTCAACAAGAGTTAACTCCTCCTTCTTATGCTTAAGCATATGCTTAAACTCTTTCCAAGAGGGAGGTAGTTTATCGATGATACAAGAGACTGAAATAGCCTCATCCATGTTCATCTTGTGTTGTGTGAATCGACCAAGTATACTAAGAAGTTCATTGTATTGTTCCATGACAGGTCTAGAATCAACCATTTTGTAATTGTTAAAATTACTTACAAGGAACTTCTTACTTGATGCATCCTCAGCCATATATTTAGCTTCCAAGGAATCCCATAGTTCTTGAGAAGTTTCAACATTCTGATAAATATCAAATAGAGAATCAGACATACCATTGAGAATTAAACCTCTGCATATGTAGTCATCATTCTCCCACTTGCTCCTTGCCCTCATCTGATCCATAGTAGCATCATCTCCATGATCTTCTGGAATCTCAATCGTGAGAACATACACCACATTCATACTTGACAATAAGAAGTGCATCTTCTTTTGCCACCTTCTGAAATCAACACCTTCAAACTTTTCCAGCTTGGAAAAGTTAGCAGCCATTTGTCTCATAGCAGCAGCCATTGATTATCACTAATAGTTTCTATTGATTGTTGGTTGTTATGTGTTTAAGTTTTCCCAGATTAGGGTAAAGATAATCAATAAAGGTACCGGATATTCACTTGAAATCGTGGTATCACTTTCCAATAGAAACTATTCGACCCTATGCCTGGGTTACACGAATATCTCTATGGGATAAGACCAAGTGATGTTCTTGCTTTAGGCACAAACCAAGAACCATATGCGTATAGAAGTGTTTAGGGTTTTGTGTTTAGTATATCGTATGATATCTTCTCTCCATGCAGAATGATGTGATCTCTATTTATAATAGAGAATACTCAAAACCCTAGCCCATGAAATTATGTATAATTAACGGCCCATTAATTATATCATAATACTTTCCATAATAATAGGGATCAGTGGTTATCAGTGGAAACATTATCACTTGCAGTGATAACGTAAACACATCAGTGGAAACACTAGCAGTAGAATGCCAGTAGCAGAATCACACTATCAGCAGGATCATGCTGTCAGCAGGATCAGCTGTCAGCAGAATCTTATCAGCTGATTCAATACATAACCACTATTGAGTCAGGGGATTCAGTGACCAAATGGGTGTATACTCCATACCTCCAAACCCATTACCAGGTGTGAATTGATCCCTCAAGAGCACTAAATTTTCCAACATACTTTTGAACAAATACCATACACAGAATCGATCTCATTTTTTAGTTTGCAGGTAGGAAAATCGATTTTGAGATAAAAGGAATTAATAGTACCAGACCTTGCAGTCAATATTGCGAAGGCATGGATCAGAATACTCTATGGTGTTGTTGTAGAGACAAATTGGGTATATGTGAAGATCTCAAAAAAGATTGTGAGCAAAAGTGTCAGGCGGCAAAGACACGATGTTGTTTTTGAGGGATAATTCGCATTACGACTTATCATTTCCAAGCCTAAAATTTTAAAAAGTTCAAAATAACATGACTTGGCAACTTATACAACGTAACCACAATTAAGCCGGCAAACAAGTGTCCAAGTAAAATTGAATCGTTTGATTATAACATGCTTGGTGTTCTTATGTTTTTATATTTTTCATAAACCCTAGATTTTTTTTTTGTTTCGAAATGTATTTATTTATTAATATATGTCGAAATTTTTTTTTATTTAAAAAGAAATTAGGGTTTGATGAATTATGAGATAAAAACTTGTACAAACCCTAGGTTGCATGTAATTTATGTGTATGGATATTGTGATATGCCGTTTGGTTGCGTTCCTTGATTGACATGATTATTTGTTATAATATGTGCTATTTGGGCATCCATGACAAATCATGCATGTGTTGTCTTGGATTATGATGATTTGGTTTTAAGATTTCATGCTTATTATGCGATTTCATTATAATTGATAAATTGTTTAGTAAATATTATGAATAAAGATTATTAAAATTTGATTAATTATAAAATTAGGGAAGACCCTATTATCGTGTATTAAATCAATTGTGTATTTTAAATTGATTTTTATTTGCATGTCCATTATTGTTGTCGTTTGTTTATTTTATTTAATTACTTTTGTTTTATATGTTTTGTGACATGATAGTAACAAAAGGGTAATTTCTAATATAAAATATTAAACGGACTTAATAATGGTGAAATCTTGTTTTGAGCTTACATATAAATCTTGAACTTTTGGTTGATTGATCGCGACTGTATTAAGTGGTTGTAAGGTGAAACTATTTTGACAAACTATAAAATGGGTATAAGGATGGCTTAGCATTAAATTGCGGCCTTAGTGAGCCTCCATTCTGGCTTGACGCCCGCCTGTGAGTCAAATTTTAGTTTTACCTAACATCCATGATAACTACGAAGCACTTAAGGCAAAGTTGTAAGTTTCTCAACGCCTCAATCAAAACTTTGGAGATTTAAGCTCATAAAGAAACTAAAGGGTAAATTTTTTACATGAAACATATGCTACAAGATGAATGCATGACATCTTTGTACATATATTTTGATTACACACATCAAATTTACTACCCTTAAATTTAAGTTATATGCCATCCAATGAAATGAAAATACCTAAAATTGGATCTACGTTAGGGCGTAACCTGGCTAGATTGCAATGGAAGGGCAAATTACATGATTTCATCACTAGCAGATCAACTGGTGTGGTGGAATTATGTTTAATAATGAATTAAAGTACTGAGTACGTTTGTTTTCATTAATAATAGATTGTATCTCATATTTGCATGTTTAATCCACGAATAACTTATGTTATGTTATTCTAAATAGTCCGTTGTCAATTAATGATATGGGAGTATCATTGAACTAAGACAAATCTGAGTTTTGGTATAATATACTTAAAGTATATTGATGCGTAGACATGCCAAATTCACATGATATTCAATAAGTGAATAATTGAATATAGGACTAAATCCCAATTACATGATTATACTTATGGATGTTGTCATTATAGTAAATCATGAATATTTATCCTCAGACTTGAGATACCAGGTAACTACTGTGGATGTAGCTCATTTTCTGTGAGATAATCTAACGCTATCCGTAACTGGTAGTTATAAGGATTATTTTCAGAGGTGATGCAAAGTTCATAGGTTATGCTTGTAGTCAATACAGGATTTGGTTCCTTCAAATTTGTTTTGAAGTTTAATACTGTTTGGCCACTCGTAGGATTAACAAGATGTTTGCATGGCCATGCCCAAGGTCTATCTGGAATGCATTAAGATAAATTGGTAATCTTGCTTAATCATAAATAGCGAGAAACATTAATTAATTATGGAATGACTTCGATCCATATCCATATTAACATAGTATTAGAATCAAAAGGATAAGTATGATGATGAATCATCAAAGGTGGTTTTTTCTAGGAAAACCATACTCGTGATCGTTCTGGGGACATTGGCATATTATGCTAGACTAACCATTGTCATTGTTACATTAATCTATATCCGAGTGGGAGCTGTTAGTTTTAACGGATAATAAATTAATATATCATGACCGGACTCGAACTCAAGACTTCGGGATTGCACACTTTACGTATGAGTTTCAATTAATTAATAATTATTGTTTTAGTGACGAATAATTATTAAATACACGAAATATAAACTTAACGGTAACTAACGACCGTTAGACGAAACATGAAGGACTAGAGTTGGAAAAGAATGAAAGTTTGGTTCGGGTTGGGCCTTGTGAACCCATGGCCGGCCATACACCCTCCCATAGGGTTTGGGATGGCTTTTGCTCAAAGTTTCTTGAATGCTATATAATGAGACCTCCTCTCATTCATTCATTCATCCCTTGGTTCCATAGCAACCTAATCACTTCTTCCTTCTCTTTCTTTGTGTCTAATCGATCTATTGATTGATAGGACCAATAGTTTAATCTTTTCGTGTAAAGCGAATTTAGCATTTTCGTTGAAACGCTATTAGTACGTGTGTGTGAGAATGAAGTGTTAGCATACTTTTGCTAACGGTGATCTTGCCTTGTGACTTCTCCTAGTCGATCCATATAAGCCCTCTCCTAGGGTTTATAAGTTCTTGTTCTTGCTAGTAATCAAGAGGTACGCATCCATTTATATTCGGTTAATTTATTATTTGTATTTGATCTATTCCGCTGCGTACTCTTTAATGTTTATGTGTTTATACTATTGTTATGATTCACATATTCCAACAAACATAAACACGAGTTATCCAAAAAATTAGTCGCTCTTAATTTATTTTAGACTTTTGAAAATTTTAAGCTTGAAATGTGATAAATCATAGAGCGACTCGTTTACATGTAATGTAATAAAGGAATCAAAGTGTTTTTAGTCTACATAACCTCTTGGAGAAGTTGAATTCAATGCATTCTACGTAGCTACTTAAATCAACTTATTATTATTATTCAACATGCTCAATTATTAAAATCAGGTTTAATTTGCATTCAGGTTTTGGTATTAGTAGAGTACTAGAGATTCAAATGAAAATGATGTTATATCTGGGTGTTACCTAGCTACAAGATTGTGACATCGCATTCTTTTAATATGATTTGTGCTCTTCCATATGACGTCAATTAATGAAATATTAGTTGTAGATAAATACATATATACACCATTAACCCATTTAAAAATAAAATGTACATATACCAGCTTAGTAGCAATTATATCAAGGCATAAAGTAGTGTCATTACAGAATATATATAGGTAATAACATTCTTGATACCTATCATAGTAGAGGACTTAGTAGCATGGTATTTTTTTTAACCATGGTTTCTTATCTTTTGGGTGACTAATTCATGGTACATTCAGTCTCTTTAAGAAGCATGAAAGCAAAATCAGCACGGGACAAAAAAAACATGTTTAGAAAACATGTGTGCTAGGCGGATGGCGGCCAGATCGCGCTTTTCCTCAGCTAGTGGTAGGTCCACCCCGAGGGAGTCTTAGTTTTCATCCTCGTTTACCATAGTCGCAACTCTTTCAGTTTGGATGAGCAGCTCAACAGGTATCACGGGTTCACTTCCATAGACCAGGCTAAAGGGTGTTTCACATGTGCTTTCCTTTGATGTGGTACTGTGTGCCCACAGTACGCTTGAGAGCTCGTCCACCCAACAAGTCTTGTATTTCTTCATACGTTTCTCGATGTCTTTCACAATTTCTCTGTTGGCTAACTCTGCCTGACCATTAGCTTGAGAATGGTAAGGAGATGTAGTAGCTCTGAGGATATCCTGATTTTCGCACCATGATTTGAATGGTTTGTCGACGAATTGGGTTCCGTTGTCAGTGATGTGTGTTTGTGGCATGCCGAATCGAATGATGATTTGATCGTAGACGAAGATTAAGACTTTCCTTGAAGTGATGGAAGCTAGCGGTTTTGCTTCGACCCATTTGGTTAAGTAGTCTACGACTACAATCATGTGTTTGACATTTCCAGGGGCAGCCTAGAAAGATCCGCATATTTCAATGCCCATTGATGGAATGGCCAGGGTGCGGTAATGAGGATGCTGTTGTATTTTGGCACGCGTTAGATATTGGCATAGGCATGACATTCTTGGCATGTCTTGAGCTCAGCCTCCGCGTCCTGGAATGGCTAGGGTGTGGTAATGAGAAACTAATTCCCTTTGCTGCTACAGTGAGCGACTCTGAGTGCATGTTGCACATTCCATTGTGGATGTCTTGAATGATTGTTTGTGCCTCTGTTGGTCCAACACATCCTCTAAATGTTTTGAGGTATAGAGTGTCGTTCCTGATGGAGTACATGATGTCCTTGCGCCTGATTCTCAATGCCTTTATTTTGTCAGGTGACAAGATACCTTGAGATAGCCAGTTGAAAATGAGGGTAATCCAAGTGTCATATGTCTCGACCTGGGATACTTTCGCATGTTGGAAGATGGATTTCTCGTTGATGACTTCTACCAGTTTATCTTTTCCGAAGTGTTTGAAAGTAAGAGCATTAAGTTTGCTTAGAGTGTCTGCTCGTCGGTTCTGTCCCCTAGGGATTTGGGTGATTGAGAAAGACGTGAAGTCTGGCAGGATCTGGTTGAACAGTGCCAGGTATAGCTTTTCTTGTTCCTCCTTTGTGTCCCCTAGGGATTTGGGTCTGCTCGTCGGTTCTGTCCCCTAGGGATTTGGGTGATTGAGAAAGACATGAAGTATGGCAGGATCTGGTTGAATAGTGCTAGGTATAGCTTTTCTTGTTCCTCCTTTTTTGTGTATCCACCCCGTACTTGGGAGGCTACCAACAATGACTCTGTGAATACGTTGATTCTTTTGACTTCCATTGTTTTGGCTATGCGTAAGCCTGCTATTAGCGCTTCGTATTCTGACTCATTGTTTGAGTCTTTGAAATTGAACTTCAGGGCACACGTGAAGTCGTGCCCAGATAGGATTGTAAAAACTAACCCTGCCCCTAAACCTTGATTACATGGCATACCGTCAGTGTATAAAGTCCAGGTTTCGTCATCGTAGCCTGTGGGTGTTGGTTGTGTTTTCGAATTCTTGTCTGGTATTGTTGGAGGCGGTGTATCGACCTCAGTAAGAAAGTCTTGCATGATTTGCCCCTTCATTGAGTGCCGGGATCCAAAGGTAATTTCGTGCTCACTTAGCTTGATCACCCATTTTGACGTTCTTCCTGTGTACTAGTGGTTTGATAGAACCTGTTTCAGGGGCTTTCTGTTAGGATGTGTATTGGATGTGCCTGAAAATACCTTTTGAACCCCTTAGACGACAGCAATACAGCAAATGCCAGTTTCTCCAGTGGAGGATAGTTGATTTGTGTATCTTGCAAGATCTTGCTGAAGAAGTAGATTGGCTTTTAAACCTTGTCTCGTTTCGCTAAAGGTACTGACCCGATTGCTTCCTGGGATGCTGCTAGGTACATGGTGAGAGTTTCACCTGGTACTGGAGCCGTCAAGATGGGTAGTTCGTTTAGGAATACCTTGAGGTCCTAAAATGCCACTTCAGCCTCTTCCGTCTTCTCACATATTTTTTTTTATTATTGCATTCGATCAATAGTTTGAAGAATGGCAGCTGCATTTCTGATGCTCGTGAGAAAAATCGGCTGAGAGCTGCCAGTTTCCCGTTTAAGCTTTGTAGCTCTCTGAGGTTCTTGGGAGGATTCATGTCTAGCACTGCCTGAATCTTTTTAGGGTTGACCCTGATTCCCGTGGCATTGATTAAATGTCCCAAGAACTGACCCTCTTCCACTCCGAATATACACTTAGCTGGGTTTCACTTCATGTTGATGCGTCGAAGGTTTTGGAAGGTTTTTATGATGTCGCGCAATATGGCATCCTTTGTCTTACTTTTGATAACCATGTCATCAACATATGCCTCAAGGTTGACGCCTGTAAAATCAGCCAAAGACTCTACTTCCCAGTCAATAGGAGGTAGAGGTTAGTTGCCTTTTAGACATGCCTTGTTTAAACTGGTAAAGTCAACGCACATGCGCCACGTGCCATTGAATTTCTTGACCATAACTGGGTTTAAGACCCAGGTTTGATATTTGACCGGTCGTGAGATGCGTGCCTGGTTTAGGTCCATGGCCTGGGAATCCATGACCTGAGAGCGTTCTAGAAAAAGACTACGTATTTTCTGTCTGATCGGCGGTGCATATTGGTTTAGGTCCAAGTCGTGCTGCCAATTCTGTGGGAATACCCGTCATGTTTGAAGGTTGCCAGGCGAATAAGTCCAGGTTGAGCTTTTTATTGTAGCGACTCCTGATCTTTTTGGGAATTCTACTAAATACCTAATGGTGGAAACTTCCATGCTGAGCTTTTGAAGAGTTGTCTTTCCAAGTATGATATTATACTTGGATGTAGACTTGACAATGTGGAATTGTAGCAGGATTGTTCTCGACAACGGGTATTCCTACTGTGAGCTCTAAAGTGACTACTCCTTCAGGGTATGATCTCTCCCTTGAGAAACCGATTAGCAGTGTGGTTGGAGGCCTAAGGTTTGACCTGATGTGTTCTGGGAGTTTGTTGAAATAGTGCTCGTACATTATGTCAACTGAACTCCCTCCGTCGATGTATATCCTACTCACCCTATGTGATGCTATCATTGTTGTTATGACCGCTGGATCGGATGATGGTATGAATGTATCCCACATAATGCTTCTCAGTGGGGTTCGTTGCCAGGTCTCCATGACCTCGTTGCCTATCTTTATGCCTGAGTGCCATGATTGAATCATGTTGACACTTTCTACTTGTTCCTTGAGGGACTCTTGTTCCCTTTGAGTATTGTTCTCTACTCTGGTTTGTGTGTCAGGGTAGTTGGGTTTGAGTGAACTGGCTAGATGCTTTGGTTTTACTTTCTGTGAGTTCTCTAGCGTTTGACTTTGCTAGATATGTTTTTTAGGCTTGTTCTAAGTGTAGGGTAAGTCGCATGTTATGTCCAAGGTAATGGCTATGAGGGAATATCAGGGTGCCTTTCTTGTGTTATACCCAGTGTGGTTCCCAAGTAGTGGTTTGGTCTGATTGCTATATGTAAAGTAATGCCGGTAAGGACAAATGAGTTGGTATACATTTACATAAGTTTTTCCAGATAAGTGCGTGTAACGCGGCTCGAGTTGGATGTTTGTCGGACCCTTTTCCTGACATCCTCCCGCATCCTTCTCTATCCCATGAACTTCGAAAAGTTGCGATTTTTGAGCTTGTGTGAGTGACCTGAGAGTGTGATGTCTCTTGTACAATCATGTGGGCTTCTTCAGGGAGAATGACGTGTGCAGGACTGTAAGGTCAGCTATTGCATGCATCTTCCTCATATGGTTCTTTGTGTTGTTTCTAGGTGGTTGGTGAGTCTCTTTTCGGGTATTTGTTGGTTTTTCTCCATGTGAAAGAGATTTTCCACTCGGACAGGTCCGAGGTGGTTTATGGCTGTTTCCGAAGTTTTTGGGTGTTGGTCACCAGCCATGTTTAACCAAGAAACTAGTGGTTTTAAGGAAAAAATCTTTGGATTTTTTAGTGAGAAATAAGTGAAAATAGTTGACAATTTTCAAGAAATTTGTGGCTATTTTGTATCATGTCCCCACGGATAACGCCATGTTTACTTATGGTATGTAAATCGGTTTTGAGATGGGATGCGAATGGTTTTTTTGTTTGGTTTCCTGTGTCAAACGGTAAGAACCCGATGAGATTGATATAGATCAAGAAGCTCGGGTAACACTTAAACAAAAACTATGTTGCACTGCTGTGAGGCAGTATTTGCCCAAGTGTATGAAAGCTTGTGTGATTGTGTGTGTTGCTCTCCTTTTATAAAGAGGCTTTGTAGGGTTTAGAGATAAACCCTTTTGAGGATGATCAACGTCTGCTAGAGAGCCAGGTGTCGATCATTTGGGAACTGACAATGAGGACAGATGTCATTCGTTCTTTAACTCATACGTAGTAGTGCTTGTCGTGCGTCCCCATTGTGTGATGTCAGATGGTACATCTTAACTGCTAGTGACAATTGGGGAGCAGTAACACTGTCTTACTCAGTCAGGCGACTCAGGCTTGAGAGGTCTTTCCAGGCTCTACGTGGCCTAGGATTTAACCCGAGCTTAAGGGGCTTGATTCGAGCGTGTAATTAATGGGCTTGGGCTACTAATATTGATACGTTATCAAAATTCTTATTTTCGAGTCTTTAAAAAAAAAGAAAATAAGTGAAGTGAAGAGGAAACTTGATAAAATTGTTCTCTAAAACTTTCTCGTAAAAGTGGAATGATTTGGAAGAAAAATAACTTAGAAAACTTATAATAAATACAATTATTAAAATGCTATAACAACAAACATAAATTATACATACAACAAAGGATAATATTGTAAAATCTATCATTTTTCTCTTCTTTTTTCTCTTAACTTGGGAACATGATATCTCTATATCTACTACTCCTATATATAAAGTATTTAAGACTTTTATTTTTAAAAGTATGCTATTATTAGAATTTCTTTTAAAAAATAATAATAATAATAAAATAAATAAATAAATAAAAAGTTCAGTTCGATTTAAGTAAAACTTATGTTAAAACAATATAAATGCAAATTTGTAACTGCACAAGTTTATAGTTATTGAGTTCTTAACTATACATATGAATAATGATCATTCAACTTTGTAACTAAATATTTATATAATTATTGCCTTTCAAAAAAAATATATATATTTATATAATTATCACTATAATAATTTAAATAAAAGAGGATTCGAAATTTTGCAACTTACTATCTAACGGACAATTTTACGTAGCCATGTATGTTCTAAACATTAAAGATGGTGGTGCACTAATAAGTTTCACATAAATTATGAGACACAACTAGTATGGTTGATGATGTTAATACATATTTCGTATCGGATTACATCTCATATTTTTTAATAAAGTATTCCACAAAATCTATCTTCATGACGTGTTAAATAATATAATCAATTATATTTATTTAAAACACATGAATCTCTCCTTTATAGCTACAATCAACACTTATCACCGCCAACAATAACCAGTGAAGTTTTCTTCTTTACTTGCTTTCTATATTTTTTTTACGTCACTGCCGCATTGTTCTAGTACCATGTTACACAAAATTATATCTCATTCATTTCCATTTCTTTCTGTTTATTTTCCTCGTATCTTCTTGTCATGAGGATAACTTTATTAGGTATTTAGGTGTGTGTATGTAAAACAGTAAAATTATTTATTGACATGATAAAATACTTTTTTGATTCGATATAGTGTAATTCTTTTTTTTAATAGACATGCATTTTTAGTGATTAAAAATTAAGCAGTGGGACAGCTTAAAGTTGTTCTAAAATAAAACTTTCGCCATTTGTAAAACTACTGTCAAAATAATGTATAATCAAAAAGACAGTCCCCGCAACGCAATGATACATTGATACGTAGCTAGCATCTCTTAACAGAGAAGAATAAAACTTGCACATAGCGGAAAGATACAATTTTCTTTCACAAACTTAAATTTTAGAATACACAAATTATAGTCCAAAGCATTTTGCACACTTTGAAATTACATAAATTGACATAAATAAACAGTACTTGTACATTTTATTATTTGTCCAAGGCACACATAAACGACCCTTAAAACAAACTTAAACATCTACCGAATTGTATGAAAACAAAAACATCAGACAGAAAATAGCAGTAGAAATTTTGTCAGTTAAGACTCGCATCAAATATTGCTAGAAACTCAAAACACAAACTATAAAAGGCCAAGAGATGTCTATGTTCTCTATTTAGTGCACAAAGAGCGCATCTCCATTTCAATGGGAAGTCGAACCACTAGCATGATTCTCCAAGAAACGAACAACAACTACCGTTATATTATCAGCACTACCTCGTTGAGAAGCTTCTTGCATCAACAACTTTGCTGCTTCTTCTGGACTTGCAATCGCTTTTATCATAGCAACAGCTTCATCATTGGTCACAACATCCCAAAGTCCATCACTTGCAAGGATAAGAAACTCGAGAGAGTTATCCACCTTCTCTTCCTGAATTTCGGGATCAGCAACAACATACTGCTTCAATAATTTATCACCAAATGCACGAGAAACAGCAAGAACACCACCAACTCTCCATGTTCCAGCCCACATCACAAAACCACCAGCATCCTCAATACGTTGTCGTTCATCACTTTGATCTGGCTTATGGTCACGAGAAACAGCAAAGGCTTTACCACCCCTACTAATAACAGCCCGTGAGTCACCAACATTGGCAACCAATAAACGGTCGCCGACAA
The DNA here is from genome assembly GCA_030686995.1 of Artemisia argyi. NCBI lineage: Eukaryota > Viridiplantae > Streptophyta > Magnoliopsida > Asterales > Asteraceae > Artemisia > Artemisia argyi. Next base: position 128,431,238 of record CM060699.1, read on the forward strand.
GAATAGCTGTTGAAGCAGTCGATCCAGCATCTCTGTTTTGATTATTCTCTGATTTCAGAAATTCAGTGTCGGTATGACTGTATGCATCAGATATAGCCGCTTTAGTGTCGGATATGAACTTTGGATGCTTGATGAGATTACTGAAAAGATGCTTCTTAACATATTCAGCAGCACGAGCCCCACCATGACCATCAAACACACCAAACAGACCAATAATTTCACCATCTACACAATCGATTCTTGCCTCGTAGAAATCCTCCATTGAAGATCTCTTTCCGGGAGAACTTGCAAACCCATAACTGAACTTTGAATCTTCGCTCACTCCACCACCACAACCAGGGGAATCAGCATCTGGTTGACCCAAGAAGGCGGCTGATACAGAATTCAGATAACCCATGCTCGCTAACGTTGAATTAAACTTCCTAAAAAAGCAACAAATCATAAGTTATAATATAAGATCAAATCATTCAAGAAAAACCATATAAAACTTCAAAAACTTCCAAAAGTGTCTTCCAATGCAAGTGGCAATTATAAGCCCCACCCGAATGCATTAGAACAAAAGCACAAGTCAGCCATCCTTTCTGGCTTGACAATCTTTGGTTAACTCATTTTGCGAAAATATTAACTTACGCCATTCTACTATTTATCTATTCATTTAGTTCACCATACTATCAACACCAAGTATTCAAATTACCAATAGGGTATTTAGCTAGCTAGTTCATATAACCATGACCAGAGCAAAGACTTTACGTTTCGACTCAAATGCATATCTTTTAATCTTTTATAACTTTCGTGACGATAAATGCATAATAAGGATATACTAACCAAAACAAGCAAAAAAATCATACCAACATAAACATAAACACTTTCATCATTAACCTTTTTTTTTCTTCCTTTCTTTCTTTTTTTTTTTTTTTTTTTTTTTTTTTTTTTTACATTTAATTTTTTCTAAACAAAAAAATTTACAAACCCTGTCACAGGAACCAAATTTTTTATCTCTAAAACAAAAGTCTATTCCAAGATTATAATATTTAAAAATCAAAACAGCATCTACATACAAAACCAACAAAATTAAAAAAATGGGTACAACAACAGATCAACAAAAACAAATATGCAATTTCACAAAAGGGTTCAAGATTATAAATCACAAAAATAAGAAATAAAAAATACCAAATTTGAGATAACTCTGTTCCTCAAACAATAGATGCAAATCTGAAAAAGGGGATCCAAAATTTATGATTATAAACAAAATATATTTATATATGTGTATTTATAGATATGATTTTGTTACCTGTTATATATTGAGATCTGATCCAAACAAACTTAAAGAAGATGATTGATTAGATTCAAGAAAATATATATCCTCAAGGTCAAAAAGTTGACATTTTGACTTTTGTATTTTTTTTTCTTTGTTTTTGTGTGTTGGGTTTCATCCAAGATCCGATATATACTCTTAGGTTAATGTTTGATCCTTTGAGTTTGCATGTTTTTATTGTTAGACCTTCTAGTTTTAATATGTTTTTATGTGAGGATGATTGGGTTGTTTATCTGTACGCTGATTAAGTTTAATCGTGTTTAAGGAAGTTTTGACGAGATAAGATATGATTGTGTAAAGCGTTCAAGGAGTATTCGAAAAAGTTTCTGAATTTTTCACAAAAGCACAAATAAAAATTTGATCTTGAAAATAATACCTAAAATACTGTTGTATTTTAGTAAACTTCAGTTCTTGAAGGTTTGATGGGTGAAGTTGACAAAAGTTTGCGACAATGTGACGTGATTTCATGATTCGGCTATACGTCAAGAATATATAGAAAATATTCTTGATTGTATGTTACAAAGCATGAAACAAGCAATTGTAGATTCATAAATGTGATGTCGTGTGAGTGATAATAGCATAATGACGTAAGACGTTAATTGCAGTATATGTCACGAAAAAAGAAGCCATGTGCCCTAAAAGTTTGCAGTTTTAGTTTATTTCCATTTTAAAGAATTACATTAGGTTTTGCCATAAAAAAGTACCATAAACTACTTTTACTCTACATATATCTTTTACAACATTCCTAAATAATCGTATCATTGTAGTTTTTTAGGTTTATAAAAGTTTTAGACAAGTTTATAACAATGAAAAAGCTATCACAAATGATCCCTTAATTTCCATGGATCATGGATGTGACCTTAATTCTTTAGCAAGCTCCATTGGATGTCAACCATCACACGTCCCCCTTGCACTTAATTAGGTCTTCCAATTAGAGCAAACATGTCAACATGCTATAATTGGTCACCGTTGGTTGAGATGTTTAAAAAACGGCTTTCTAATTAGAAAAATAAGTTGCTTTATTATGGTGGTCGCTTAACTCTTCTAAAGCATCCTTGGTAACCTAGGCGCCTATTTCTTCTCCACTTTTAAGGCTTCATCCACCATAATCAAGAAGGAATTTTTGTTGGGGGTGGTAACTCAGATGAAAAGAAAATGGCTTGGATAGCTAATGACAAAGTTATTGCTCCTCTTAATCAATGTGGACTAGGTATTGGCAGTTCAAAGATCTCCAACCAAGCAATGTTAGCAAAATTGCGGTGGTTTTTTTATTAGATGATATATTCTTTTGGAGAAAAATCATATCAATGCATGGTCACTATGGAGGTCTATGGTCGGTTTTTTCTCCCTCATATAAAGGTGGCCCTTGGCATCACATTATTAAGTTGAAAGAAGACCTTCACCCTTATGGATTAAACCTTTAATCAATATTTAACGTAAAGTTGGTAATGGTCAAACAACACGTTTTTCGCTTTATCCATGGATTGTAGGTCCGTTGCTTTGTGATTCTTTCCCTAGATTGTTCTGTTTGGAATCCAATTCATAGTGCATGGTGATTGATCGAGCTCCCAAACCTATTGATATTATGAGTCCTCCTTTATCACTTGCTACTGCTCATTTTTTGTTGCCTTTGGTATCGCACTATCACCCGATCTCGCATCTAACCATCACCCTACCTGCCTATCAACTTCCATAGCCCAGACACCTCACACATTCCACACATGTTATTTTTTTTGGCCTGGTCTAGGCCTATTTGATCACAGGATGAAGAACAGGAGCTTCAAGAGCTTAATTCCTTAATTTACAACCATTTTCTTTCATCAGATCAAGACACTTAGGAATGCACCTTTAGTGACAATAGGTTGTTCAAAGTCAAGAGCTTACATAACCATATTACAACTCTACATTATCCTCTTAACCCGCAACCTTTTAGGTGGAATAAAACTTTCCTGATCAAGATTAGCATATCAACACGGAGGATTCAATACAAGACTTCCCACCCTTTCTTATATTGTTCGAAGAGGAATAGTCCTAAATTCAAAAGGTGTCTGTTGTGTGACAACGACACTGAAATGGAAGAAAACCTTTACATCTCATGCAACATAGCAAAAGAAACTTGGCTTAAAGTGTTCAATTGGTGGAATATCCGCAACAACCCAATTGTATATTTACCGGATGTTGTGAACTTAGTGGATTGAGTCTCATTGCCCACAAATCTCTACATCCACTTTGACGTTGTTGTTCAAACGACACTTTAGGTCCTTTGGAAGTTCAGGAATGAGACGTGTTTCTCCTTAAAACGACCTTCAAAGGTTCTCATTTTCAACGATATTAAACTAGCCTCCTTTAAGAGGATCTTCATGTAGAAATAAAAAGTCTAGTTTGAATTGAATTGAATGGTTTAATAACCCTCATATTGCTTTATGTAATTAATTATTCACTTTCTGTTCCAAGCTTCTTGATAGGTTGCTCTTTTCTCAATAAAATATTGTTGTTCCAAAAAAAAAAAAAAAAAAAAACAAAAAAAAAGTCTACCTTTAGCTTATCTTTAACTATGCACTATTAACTACAAGAAACCAAATAAGTTACTAAAGTATATAGCGTTTAGAGTAGCGTTTGCTTGGAATCAACCTTAAAAACATGCACATGTTCTTGAAAAGGAATTTGATTAATAGACCTAATACATAGGCATAATCATGGACCTAATGCTTAAAATACTTAAATATACGTTCATATTTTGATTTCTCTTTGAATCCAAGATTACATGCCACTACAATACTAAACTATTTAAGCAAGCATTTGACATAAGATTGAAACAAAAGATAATTTTGTGTAACAATATTGTAAATGGGTGGTAGACAATGACATGATATGCAAGTACATGAGACAAATTGACAATATGTATCTATTTTGAGGTTTTGCTAGTCATTTTTCCTAACAAACTTTTATTCTACCAATATTTTATGGTCCTTTACGTTTACACTCTCGCGGCAACTTCCAGGAAGACGCCAGCATGACTGACTTTTGAGAGGTCTTGCAGTTGACCAAGTTACAAACTGGACCCCGAACTATATATTATATGTGAATTTGGTACTTGTTTAGTTGTTATTCTATTTTAAGGTGGTGTTTAATCTAGTGGCGACGACAACAACAACAACATCCAATCTTGCTGGAAGGGGGTGTGGGAAAGGTAGAATATAGATGGATCATAACCCTAGTTAAGAAAAAAATTCAAGGGTACGAAGACTGCTTACAAAAAGATCTCAGGCAAGTGTACATGTATGAAATTAGACCAATAGAGAAACTATATAACCATACGACAAATACCACTATATAAGTTTAGAATAATAACGGAATATGAGCAAACACGAATGAGAGCATATAATACATAAAACACATAAGAGTTATTGCAAGTGGTACCCGTAGTACGATCAGAAATATAAATAATATCATACAAAAAAAATGGCATACATAATCATAACCGTAAACAAGCATAATGAATATAAACGCATAAGTGCATACAAAGACATCCGGTCTATTAACAGTTACAGTTATGTCCTAATAATGCAATGAAGTTCGTTAGTGGGTGCAGCTATGGGGTTGTAGTCCTAAAAGCAAGTGCAACTATTACCGTAAACCAGGGCCGGTCCTGACTTTTCTGCTACCCTGGGCGAGTTGGCTAAAAGATGCCCCTAATAAGTAAATAATACATTAATTATCTTTTACTTGTTTCAAACCTAGTCTAGCTAAATGGCTTATTTTTTACACCTATTTTTATTAAATAAACAAAATATTACGAATGAGAAGATCAACTTCGAATTACAAGTTTGGCTAAATATTAAGTAACATACTCTAGTTTGCGATATATCATAGTTCGCAAAAGTTAAATTCCTTGAACTTGTAGAAAAGCAAAGAATTAATGTTTCTAAAAGACAAACAATTAACGATACAACGAAATATTGTAATTTGAAAGAAATACTCCCTCCTTCCGAAAAAGGGTTTACGAACAAAAAATAACAAAATTATGATATATTTAATTAGTGCAATTTTTTATTGATAAAAATTTATTTTTACCTTCACTTTTATAATAAAAATTAAAAATAAGCAATTAATGCAAGTTTTGTTTAAGGGATGAAAATATAAAAAGTAATTAAAATTATTATGCATAAAATATATAAACTAGACATATTTTTAGAAAAACAAATACTCCGTAGTATTGTATAACTTACAAAACAGAAATATTAGTCATACAACAAATGTATATACAATAAATAAATAAATTAAAGAAGATGAAAAAATAAACTATTCGTATTATACAATTAACCCAAATCTCAGTTAAGACACAAGAGGTAAAAAAGTTCAAAACAAAAATCATAATAATAGTTTTTTTAATCTATTTAATTTCCATCTCTTGCTGAAGAAAATAATTCTCATCTCAATCACGTGACTAACTTTACCCATTTATAATATATTAGCTATAATGCAATTGTAGCTAACTTCCTACAATTTGTATTATAATTTGTAGGTCTTTGTGGGTCCCTGAGTATTTTTAGTGGGTCTCTAATCCTTTCTTATGTAATTTATACGAAGAATTGTAGCTAACTTGGCTACAAAAATTATAGCCAAGTTATCTCCTAATATAATATAATCATTTTAGGTTTACAATGTCTTTCTCTCTCCACTAAACTTCATCTTCTTCCCATGTCTCCCTTTTTCATTTTTAGATTTATTTACTTCTTAAGCAAATTTCAGTCTAACATAATATAGCAAAAATCTAAATTTGATGCCCCCAAAATTTTGATGCCTTGGGCCGTCGCCCACCTCGCCCGATGCCAGGGCCGGCCCTGCCGTAAACGTTAGGCTATTTAGATCTTCTAAAAGGCATATAGTAGAAAATATCTACGACTTTGTATTTCTAAGACAAAAGAATAAAACGTTCTAAAAAGCTAAAAGGAATGGCACATAAGTACCACTACGACTGTTGCCTAGTGGAGAGTAGTACCGGTTTGGGTGACCAAACCGGGAAGTCCTCCCTTGTGGACCACTGCCTTGTCGGTACGATTTCAAAGTCCTTCAATGAAGGTTTCAACCCACAAGGGTTCGAATCTGGAGAAGGCAGTGTTTACTTCAATTTAAGTGTCGTGCCTTCGGGCGGCTTAAGTTGAAGGTTTTCCCCCCATCGGGTTTCAAATTGGACTTGGATTTCCCCAATGAAAGTCAATTTTCAAAAAAAAAAAAAAAAAAAAAAAAAAAAAAAAGTACCACTACGACTATTAAAAATAACCTAGAAAGCCTAAATTTCCTAGACCTTCTAGTCACCTATTGTAATACATATTTTGTATTAAATAACTTTCCGTGGACAAAAAGTTAATTAAAATTTTCTAATACTAGTCATTCAGACCCGTGCGTTGCACACGGGCTCTATCTAATTGGTTATAGTGTACTGTGTGGTATTTATTTTCGTCATTAGGTTTGTAAGTTGTGATGGTATCACAACTTTTGTAAGCATCGCATGAGTTTATGAATGAGATTAATTAGTTGTTTGGTGACTTTTATATTTAGACCGAGTCATTCACACCCGTGCGATGCACACGGGCTTAATCTAAATGTTCGATAGTGTATAGTTCAACACTAATTTTCATCATTACATGGGTTGTATATAAGTGTTCATAGCGTAATCTTTGGCTTATTTTCATCATTATATATCTAAGTTGTGATGTTATCACACCTTTTCTAAGCATGACACACATTTAAATAGTTTTTTAACATTAGAATAGTATATGTGAAAAGACTTTTTTCGAGATGCTACATTTAAAAGAGTCTCTTCATATGTAATTTTTTAATATGTATAAGTTACATGCTAAATGTCAAAGGGAGGTTAATCGCATACGCTTCTTTCAAAATAAAATAAACCCTTATATAGAATCATAACAAAGTGATATTCTCTATATTTTGATATCTAACTTGTGACAATGAATTATCCTTTTGGTTTATCATATCAAATACGGTAACTCCAAATTACTATGCTTAGTTACTCGAACTTTATTTTATCCACAAAAACCATTTAAGTTTCAATATTTTTTTATTGTTGTGAAAATCGGTCCAATATTGTTAGTATATCTAATTTGTAGCATATTGCATATATAAATATATTTGAAGACATCAATCTCAACATATAAATTTTATACTCTTAATAACTAATATAACAATTTCATTTTTCCAAATTTGTTTGTCATTCTACAAATGAAACTAAAATCATATTAAGATAATCAATTAGTCTCCATAGTGATATTAAGACACCGCAAGACAAAAAACTACATTAAGAGCAAAAATATTAAAATGCACCAAGAAAGTGTAGTAATAATTATTGATTAAAAATTGAATGCTCGTCACATTATTTTCAAGAAACTTACTTGTTAACGAATCAATAGTATTAGCCTGTTTATCGGTATTACATGAAGTATAATATTGTATGTTTAATTTGTAACGTACAATTAATATGAATGTTTAATTTGTTGTTGTTCTTGTTGTTGTTTTTGTTGTTGTTGTTTGTTGGTCTTTTGCATGTTTTGTTCTTAATACAATTTTTGTGACTTCTCGATCTCTTTCTTTAATGATTCTTGACGTGCTACAAAAAACAATTAGATATAGTTGATCGTTAGTAACTTAAATACAATTAATCAATATATTGCATTTTTTATCAAAGTAAAAATGTTTGTGCATGTTTCACTTAATTGATAAGACAACGATGTGTAGGATCTCTTAAACCATTAGAGAAGATGATGTTACTACCAAAACTCCTAAGCGCCATCTTTATGTCCTACATTGTTACACACACAAATCACACGTGAAATTTATATGAAACAATATAAATCAGTATGCTAAATAAGTAAGACGATATGATGCTTACTTTACCACCATAATAAGTTGTAGCCCAATGTGCACTCGGTGTGGAGGAAGTTGTGGTTTGTTGTGTGTGATTTTTGACACATTATATAGTTGGTAAAATATTTGTAACTCATAGACGGGAAGGTAAAAAGACTAACCACTAATTGGTGTGTTTAATTTATGTATTCATGGCACCAAACACTTCATCTCCTATGTACTTATGCTTATGCATGACTATTAAATCAATGTACTAACACATGAAGCATCCGCATTTCACTTTCAATTCATGAGCAATTTATTATGATCACTTACATTTATAAGGCTACTTAAGCTTTTAGTATATATAAGATTTACTTTTAAGGACTGCAGGATATTAAACAAAAGCCAAAGTACAAGGTTGTAACTTGTAAGTCAAATAATACGGAGTAATAGTTAAAGGGATACAATTTGTTAATATGCCCATTCGTGTTTAATACTCCCACCATCTTTCAGTCAAGTTATTTATATCTCTCATTATGTGTAAACAATTCAATTATGCCAATATGAGAAACATTATTCTAGCTCACAAGTTGGCACATCTTTTCGGCATGAATGCAAATACTTGAGCAAATGTGTTTAAGTAGTGTACTTGTCATATAAGAATCAAAGGATAACTATCTTTAATTGTATTAAGGCAGTAATTATAATATTTTGTTTGTATTTAATTTATTTTTCAATTATATATATGAACGAGGCATTCAGACCCTTGCGATGCACACGAGCTGTATCTAATTGTTCATTGAGTGATGTTTGTGTAAATTGTTGAAGTGTAAGTAAGATGGTGCATCTAATTGAGACATGCCGTGTAATGTTTAGCTAAATAGTTATAAAATAAGTTGAATTAAAAGAAGCTTAAACGTATATATAGCTCTATCAAAATAAGGTTTAACAAAAAATTGGCATTCTAACAACTTAATAACTGAATGCTTTTGTAAAAACAGTGCTAAGAGTTTTGGCAATACTTATATTAGATAGCTATCATGGTTATTTCATAGGAATAAAATTGGTCACGTATATGTATCTTATTAAAGACATTTGTTATCATATTTAAATCACAATCATATCCATTTCCTAGCACCTCGGCTGCAGCCTTCATCAAATCTTTCGAACCCAAATACTCCCCTTTCTTTTGTTTACCATCACCAGGTCTCCTATGGATTTCCCTAGTAGGGGACCAGCTACTGATCAATGATCACCCTGTTTGTGCCACACCTTTTTTAGATGCATTATTGTTGCTAGTAATGGTAGTGGTACCACTACTACTGCACTATTTGAAATATTTTGAGAGTTGGTGCTATTTAGGTAGAGCAGTCGTGGTCTTCTTGGTGATGCTCGGGATATTAACAACACATGCCAGGATATACTTTAAGCTAACGGACCAAGCGTAACCCTCATCGTATATCTTATACCTGCAAATATTAGTCATACATCAACCAAGATCATTAATTAAAATCTAAAGAAACTACAAACTACTACTACGTAACACATATCAGAAATTATACTTTTGACAATTGATGAAACTGTAATGATAATGAAACACATACGCACATTTCTTGAGTATTGAAACACTGTCTCATCACATCATATCAAATAAAAGGTAAATTATCCAAATAAATAAACTAAAATATCCGTCAAAATTCAAAAATAGACACCTGTACCTCAACTTACCTATGATTGCACTGATTAAGTTCTTGAAACCTTTCGCTATCTCTTGTGCCCAATTCTTTAATACAATGTCAAGCAAAAAAGACAACCAAAAATACATCAAGATCCGAAGAAACATATACATCTTATACACAAAACACACAACCAACAAATTAGCAAAACCAATCACAAACAATGGGAGCACCAAAAGCTTCATTGTTGTGCCTTATTTATAGTTGCATGAGCATGAATACATGAATACCAAACACTTCATCTTCACCCACATTATTACACTAAGTATAATAAAGGCTCATAATACACCATGATTACATAAACACCAAGCACTTCATCTTCTATGTACTTCTCCTTATGGATGACTATTAAATCAATGTACTAACACATGAAGCCTCCACATTTCACCTTCAATTCATGAGCCATTTATTATGAAAACTTTGCATTTGTAAGACTACTTAAACTTTTAATTAGTACGAGTCATTCATACCCGTGCGATGCACACGGGCTTAATCTAAATGTTTGTTAGTGTATTGTTCAACACTTATTTTCGTCATTATATATATAAGTTGTGATAGTATCACAACTTTTCTAAGCATGACTCACATTTAAATAGTTTATTAACATTAAAAGAGTATACGTGAAGAGACTTTTTTCAAGATGCTACATTTAAAAGAGTCTCTTCAATTGTAATTTTTTAATATGTATAAGTTACATACTAAATGTCAAAGGGAGGTTAAACGCATACGGTTCTTTCAAAATAAATGTAACTATTATATAAAATCGTAACAAAGTGGATATTCTCTATATTTTGAGATATAACTTGTTACAATGAATTATCCTTTTGGTTTATCATATCAAATACGGTAGCTCCACATTATTACGCTTAGTTACTCGAACTTTATTTTATCCACAAAAACCATTTAAGTTTCAATATTTTTATATTGTTGTGAAAATCGATCCAATATTGTTAGTATATTTAATTTGTAGCATATTGCATATATAAATATATTTGAAGACATCAATCTCAACATATAATTTTTCTACTCTTAATAACTAATATAACAATTTCATTTTGCCAAATTTGTTTGTCATTCTACAAATGAAACTAAAATCATATTAAGATAATCAATTAATCTTCATAGTGATATTAACACACCGCAAGACAAAAAACTACATTAAAAGCAAAAATATTAAAATGCACCAACAAAGTGTAGTAATAATTATTGATTAAAAATTGAATGCTCGTCACATTATTTTCAATAAACTTACTTGCTAATGAATCAATAGTATTAACCCATTTATCGGTATTACATAAAGTAAAATATTGCATGTTTAATTTGTAACATACAATTAATATGAATGCTAAGTATTCATCCCACCGATGGCCGTGGCGTTGTTCTTGTTTTTGTTGTTGTTGTTGTCTTTGTCGTTGTTCTTCATTGGCCTTTGCATGTTTTGTTCTTGATACAATTTTTGTGACTTCTCGATCTCTTTTTTTAATGATTCTTGACGTGCTACAAAAAACAATTAGATATAGTTGAACTTTTTATATTGTTGTGAAAATCGATCCAATATTGTTAGTATATTTAATTTGTAGCATATTGCATATATAAATATATTTGAAGACATCAATCTCAACATATAATTTTTCTACTCTTAATAACTAATATAACAATTTCATTTTGCCAAATTTATTTGTCATTTTACAAATGAAACTAAAATCATATTAAGATAATCAATTATTCTCCATAGTGATATTAACACACCGCAAGACAAAAAACTACATTAAGAGCAAAATTATTAAAATGCACCAACAAAATGTAGTAATAATTATTGATTAAAAATTTAATGCTCGTTACATTATTTTCAAGAAACTTACTTGCTAACGAATCAATAGTATTAGCCTGTTTATCAGTATTACATAAAGTAAAATATTGCATGTTTAATTTGTAACATACAATTAATATGAATGCTAAGTATTCATCCCACCGATGGCCGTGGAGTTGTTCTTTTTTTTGTTGTTGTTCTTGTTTTTGTTGTCTTTGTCGTTGTTCTTCATTGGCCTTTGCATGTTTCGTTCTTGATACAATTTTTGTGACTTATCGATCTCTTTCTTTAATGATTCTTGACGTGCTACAAAAAACAATTAGATATAGTTGAACTTTAGTAACTTAAATACGGTTAATCAATATATTGCATTTTCGATCAAAGTAAAAATGTTCGTGCATGTTTCACTTAATTGATAAGACAACGATGTGTAGGATCTCTTAAACCATTAGACAATATGATATTACTACCAAACCTCCTACGCACCATCTTTCTGTCCTACATTCTTACACAAACAAACACACGTGAAATTTACATGAAACAATATAAATCAATATGATAAATAAGTAAGGCGATATGATGCTTACTTTACCACCATAATAAGTTGTAGCCCAATGTGCACGCGGTGTGGAGGAAGTTGTGGTTTGTTGTGTGTGATTTTTGACACATTATATAGTTGATAAAATATTTGTAACTCATGGACGGGAAGGGAAAAAGACTAACCACTAATTGGTGTGTTTAATTTATGCATTCATGGCACCAAACACTTCATCTCCTATGTACTTATCCTTATGCATGACTATTAAATTAATGTACTAACACATGAAGCATTCACATTTCACTTTCAATTCATGAGCCATTTATTATGACCACTTACATTTATAAGGCTACTTAAGCTTTTATTATATAAGATATATAAGATTTTAGTAATATATAATATTTATTATGTGTATCATTAGAGATATATTATGATTGTTAATAACTGATTAAGTTGTGTCATGTTATAGTATATCTTCTAATGATACACGCAATAGACATTATTTAAAAGTTTTATGTAAAAAGAAAAAATAAAATAAAGTAAAAAAATAGCACACAAAAATGTATAGTGGCTAATTGGATACACTCAAATATTATTATCCCAAAAATCAAATGTGTCTTCCTATCAAATGTTAGTATGTTCTATATCATATGAGAGGCATTTTATTTTGCATACTCTAATTTTGGTGCATACCAATGGACAAATCCTCACCATCCATCTAGTTTGATCTAATGGTGGGATTAACCTAAGATTAAAGGGAAACATAAGTCCATGTTTTTTTTCTTTGTCTTTTTGTATTTGTGGAAAACTAGAAGGGGGGTTGAATAGTTTACCGATTAAAATCTTTTTATACTTGTTAAGTTGGCTTTGAAACTTTCCGTTTGATCAAAGATATATGCACAAACACAATATATAACATGCAAGTAAATGAAAGAAACGATCAAACCACAACACGAGTATTTATCATGGTTCGGCTACAAGGACTCTTTTTCCTTGCCCTACGTCCACGCCCCGAGTATCCAACTCGAGAGTTTCTTTCACTAGTCAACAAGCTCCTTTCACCGGCGGAGAAAACCTTACACGTCGCTTATACTTTTACTGACACAAAGCTAGATGTCGAGTTCTTTTACAAGGGCACAACCACTCCCGTTTAGTTCTTTTACTAGGGTACAACAACTCCCAACACTCTTTGTATTTTGAGGACTAAAATACTAACCACTCACTACATAATATACACAAAAAATTGACGTGTAAACAACAAGAGTTTACACAATACTAAGCTAACAAGTCTTGCAACGTAGTGTTGGAAACTTGTAACTTTTGACGACCTTGTGAGCTTCTTTGCTACAAAAGGAAACTTCACATTTGCAATATTAAGAGGTTAGAAGAAAAGATGAGTGTGTGTGTGTAAAATATGATCTCAAGAGGTTAGCCAAAAATCAAGTTATGGCTTGGTATTTATAGCACATCAAACTGCATGCTTGGCGTGAGGGTTCCGCCCGTGTATTCCCAGGGTACCGCCGGGTCTGCAGTAGGTTTTTGCAATAACTCTTCAAACCAAACAAGGTCTTGTCTCATAACTCCTAGCAACCAAACAATGTCACATCACTTAAATCAAGTCAAACATGAAACTTGTAAGCAACAACAAAGTTAGTCAAACACATTTCTTTCCATAAATACATGATGACAAAACTTGCCATAAATGTGATGTGACAATTTCTAATTTAAGAAATAAACTTGTGTTGTGTTTTATGAAATGTAAAATGTAGCAAAAGTCTAGTTTATGCAAGTCTTAAAAACTAAGATTATGTTTTGTTTAGAAACTAAAGTTTACATTTTGTCGTTAACAAAACTTAGCGAAGATCGTAAAATATAAATAACGTTTTTAGGCGATATTTGTATTAACAATCTCCCCCTTTTTGTTGATGACAAAACATAAACTTTGTTTTTAAGTAACACGCAAAATCTTGGTTTTCAAGACTTAAAAAAAATTATATTAACCTTGTTTTACTTAAGAGACGAAAAAGCATATCAAGTATTTGAAGGTTTAATATATTTCTCCCCCTTTTTGTCGAAACAAAAAGTAGAGTAGCGAAGCGGAATAATGGCCATACTCCCCCTTGATCGATACTCCCCCTAAATGGAGTACCAATATGGGAAACATGGATTTTGAGACCTACAAAAAAAATGGTTAGTTGGTGATATATATAGTCAAGCTTGTAGCTACCACACACATTGCAACCACAATGACAACACAACATTGATCAACCAACAATGCACAAAAGTAAGTAGAAAGAAATTTCATTCCAAGTAAAATTTTGACTTATAAAAGTCAAAAGACAAGAAATGTTAACTATTCTACTACTTAGTAACCAAAAACTAAGAAAATAACCAAGAAAATAAAATAAAATCCTACATTCCTAAATTGAGGCAAACGGCCTCCAATGGTTGTCTAGGATTTGTTGGGGTGGGAAAGTGCATCCAAACGTTCAATGACATGTTGGAATGCAAACCGGGTTTCATTTTGGAATTGGTGAAGCAAGGTTTTGATGCTTTCACCCATTTGCTCACAATTTGAGCAAACATGTGGACGGGTGGGTGAAAATGGGTTGGTTTTGGTTTCTTGGCTTAGGGGTTGGTTTGGTTTTGGTTCTTGGGTGGAGGATGGATTTGGGATTGAATCAAGCAAGGTGGTTTGAAATTCCATTGCTTGATGAAGGTGGTTGTCAACCATGCTTTGTATTTCCTCATAAGAGGGAAAGAAAGACTCATAGGTTTGGGGTTGAAAAGGTGGTGGAGTTGGGTAATCATGGTGTTCAAAATTCGGTTCTCCATAAAGAGGACCATGGATTTCATGGTATATTGGGTGAAATAACAACGGTTTGGGTGGTTGGTATACTTGTTGTGGTGGTTGGGTAAGTTCAAGATCTTCATCAAGGTCAAGAATTGACCTTGGTGATTGATTTGCAAAAGGTGGTGGTTGGGTATGTCTTGGTGGAAGATCATTTAAATCTTGGACATACGGGTGTGGTGATGTTGGAGGAGACCCGAAAAGCTCCATAGGTTCAATTTTTGGTAATGGTGATGGTGATGGAGTCTTTGATGGTTGGGTTGGAGCACTTGGTGGAGTTGGGTCAATAGGTGATTTAGTAGGTGGTGGAGTGTGCTCATTTGGTTGTTTGGGTGATGGAGATGGAGATGCAAGGTTCAAAAAATGTTCATTTTTGATGGGTGATGTGAATTCCTCCGATGATGAGGAGCTAAGGTTGATGGATTGGTTTGACCATAGTGGTTTGACACTTATCCGGGCGGTTCTCCGGATGGGTCGTGATGGTTGAGAGGTGTTTGTTGACTTGGTCATGGTTAAAATGGTTTAAAGTTTCAAAAATGGTGATGAAGAAGGTGTGATTTGATAGTGTTTAGGATGGTTTAATTTATAGTGATGAAGATTTGTGGGAAGGAGTGTTTGGATTTGATGTTAGTCCATACAAAAATGGTGGTTCCTAATGATTTGGAAAACTTAATTGTGGGTTGTCATGTCATGGAAGTCAATCCAATGAAAATGGTGAAGTGAGAAGACAAGTTTTGCACTAAATGCATAGTGGTTTTGGTGGATTTTTGTTTGTATAAATCTCAGGGATTTCAAGGATCCCTTAAAAGGGTTCCTTCCTTTATGTTTGAGGGGTCCTTGAGGTTGTTATGGTTAAATTTGAATTTTGGCGGGAATTGGTTTTGGTTAAGTTCATGGAAGAAGGAGTATCCTATTATGCTAAACACATTGCAAGTAATGGGTTTCTACCTAAAAGGATTGGATTTTGGTGTTTCAATGTTAAATTGGCGAAAAAGAAAAAAAAAAATCTGCAGGCTACTGGCGGCACCCTCAGATGTCACAGGCGGAACCCAAATGAAGGTACCGTCTGGTCCGTTAGGCAAAATCTGGGTTACCCAGAATTTGTACTGGCGGAACCCAAATTTGGGATCCGCCGGATCCGCCTGGCCTGAAAAAGTTCACAGTCCGCGTTTTTGACCCGCGAAACGATTTTCAAAATTTTTGAAAACTCCTAAAATCAAAGAGATACTTCATTTCTGGTTAGGCAATGCAAAAATTAGACACCTAAACACACATATCATAGGTTTTCGACCTTGAGGTCGAGAATTTCACCATACTTAGTGAAAATTTCATAACCATGAAAATTTGACAACTCGCCAAAACTTGTCTTCCTGCAACATTGTTAGTTGAAACATGTTCCAAAGTGTATCAAACATTGTACTAACACACAAATACATCACAAATATTGTTTAAACGACCAAATTGTTTCAATAGCACCTTGTGCCAAACACTCCTAACACACCCGCACTCATTGACGGTCCATTTTCTTCTTCATCTTCCCGAGGAATCTCCCGATGTTTTTGAACATCCCCTTTGTTTGCTTGAACTCCTCCGACTCATTTGGAATATCCGGAAGTTGGGAAAGGTATTCTAGAGGTGGGAGCCTAGAGTTTGGCAAATTGTCATCTTCACTCATTGAGGAAGATGAAGATGAGGTAGGAGGATGTGGACGTTTTCATTGGGCTTTGTAAACTCTCTTATCACTAAGTGGAACAAAGGTGTGTGGAATGAGAGTGTAGTCAAGACGAAGACCATTTGAAGTTGGTGGAATGGGTGAGATGAACCTAAAGAGACGGGTCAAGAGCATTCCATATGGCATAGCCGTTGTGCCATGCACGAGAATGTCGGCCATTCTCTTTGCCATGTAGTAGGCAAGGTTGAAGGGTTGCCTAACGGACAAGGAGTAGAGCATGTAGCAAAGGCAAAGGTTGATATGGTCACGGTTCCCTATTGTGCTAATGACATTTGCTCTAAGGACTTCCTCCCATTTCTTGAATTGGGGTTTGAGTTCGTTCATTTCCATTCCATATGGGTCCTTATCGACCTCATTCCCCAAACGGGTTCTCCTAGTGGTGGTGGTCCTAACAAAGAGGTGGTCACGGAGTATGTCTTTTGAGACAAGGGGTGTGTCATAAGGATGGATACGGTCTTGGAGGTTATCAAGAGTTGAGAGGGAGTGCAAGTCGGAATAGAGGCAAGTACCACGGTTTGGAACACCTAAGATTTGAGCAAACTCCTCAAGAGTGAAGGAGTATTGGTGACCGCTAACCCTAAAGTGGATAGACATATGACTATAATCATCCGTTGAGAGGACGCATGAAGCATAGAACTCTAGAATGAACTTAGGACAAATAGGCTCGTCGATATTCAAAAGACACTCAAAGTTTATTGTGGCAAAATCGGCGTAAAGGTTTGTGCCTTCTAGGAAAGATAGGTCTATGGTTCTACCCTCATGGACATAGTGTTTTTCTAGGGCTTTGAAAACGTTTACTTGATTTGCGGTAAGGCCTTTGGTTTAGTGGTGTTTTGGTAGGTACTTAATGGTGTCCTTGTGATCGTAGTGGGTTAGAGGAGGCATGATGATTCCTAGAGCAACAAAATTTCACATTTTAGTTTACGTAAACCACTATTATAATGTGGAAGTTCTAATGTGTGCCTATATGAAAACAATGTGGAGGTGCGGTTATCTTGACTCATTTTGATGCTTCAAAATCGTTTTATGCAAGTTTTGTTATAAAACAAAAGATAACCCAAACGCTCCTAGTTCAATGTAGCTTCGTTTGAATGTACCCGAAAATACATATTGATTATGTATTCCCTTTAGCATTCAAGAGACATTATGCAAGTGATGTTTTAAACATAACGTTTTGATTTTGTATTCTCAATGTGAGACGAAAAAATATTTGTCCTACTTGTGAGAAATTTTTGAAAGGATTTGACATGGGGTGTTTTAGCAAACATGTTTATACTAATTAAAGATGCAATTCCTAACTATGGGAAACATGATTAGTTTTATTAATTACCTAATCTCATGCATGAATTTCTTAAGTTAATGCATAACCCCAAGTTTTTGTTTTTGTGCAAGAAATAGAATTCCTAGACTCAGATCAGGATTGTAATCATGTTTAGAATACTTACAATGATGATTGATTTGCAATGTAAATGAATGGAGGACCAAGAATTCGTAGGAGTGGATGAGTGGTGAAGTGAATAGTATCAGCCTTGAAGTGGTGGTATGAGATAGTGGGTGTTTGGTTAAATATAAACAAAGAAAATGATTCTGCAGGTCGACGGACACGGCGGAACCCTGGGTTGGGTTCCGTCCGTTATGGCTGAGGGTTCCGCCGACCCTGCTGAGAAAAATGGTTTTGGATTTGTTTTGATTTTTGTGATTTTTGTCTAATGTCCAGAACTACAATGTAGGTTCCATGAGTCCTAAGCCTAGCCTAAGAAGATTAAAAGGTTCACGTTTAAGAGGTTTTGTGAGAATGTCGGCTATGTTATCTTCGGAAGAAACTTTCTCAATTGAGATATTTCCTTTTTGAACGTTGTCACGAAGGAAATGATGATGGATTTCAATATGTTTGTTACGAGCATGTTGAACCGGGTTTTTGCTAAGATCAATGGCACATTTGTTGTCACAAAGAATTGTGATGTCGTTGAGTTGAATTCCGTAGTCGACAAGAGATTGCTTCATCCAAAGAGCTTGTTGACATGCCTTTCCGGCCGAAACGTACTCGGCTTCCGTTGTTGAGATAGCAAGAGCCGTTTGCTTCTTAGAGAACCATGAGGTGAGACAATGTCCAACAAAAGTACAAATACCACTTGTGCTTTTTCTATCGACATAGTCACCGGCATGATCCGAGTCGGCATATACTATGGTGTCTATTCCCGTTCCTTTGGGATACCATAAACCTAAATGTGTAGTGCCCTTAATATACCTAAAAATCCTTTTAACGGCTTCGAGATGGGTAGTTTTAGGATCTTCTTGAAAACGAGCACATAGACAAACACTAAACATAATGTCGGGTCTACTAGCCGTTAGGTAAAGTAGACTACCAATCATACCTCTATATTTAGTGCTATCTACGGATTCACTTTCCTCATCCTTGGTGAGTTTAGTTTCCGTGGACATGGGAGTTTTGATAGGTTTCGAATCTTCTAGTCCAAATTTCTTAAGCATGTCCTTAACATATTTAGATTGGTTAAAGAAGATACCATCTTCAAGTTGTTTGATTTGGAGTCCTAAGAAAAAGTTGAGTTCTCCCATCATACTCATTTCAAACTTATCATGCATGATTTTTGAGAAATCCACACATAATTCTTGACAAGTTGATCCGAATATAATGTCATCAACATAGATTTGGACTATGATAATATGTGAATCTTTCTTCTTAGTGAAGAGAGTATTATCAACTAAGCCCATGGTATACTTATGGTCAACTAGGAATGTTTTAAGTCGATCATACCATGCTTTTGGAGCTTGCTTAAGTCCGTAAAGAGCCTTTTTAAGTTTGTAAACATAATTAGGTTTTTCAAAATCGATGAAGCCCGGTGGTTGAGCCACATATACTTCTTCATTAATGACTCCGTTTAGAAATGCACTTTTGACGTCCATTTGAAAGAGTTTAAAATTATGTGCACACGCATAAGCAAGTAATATTCTAATTGACTCGAGCCTAGCTACCGGAGCAAAAGTTTCATCGTAATCAATGCCTTCTTGTTGATTATATCCTTGTGCTACTAGCCTAGCTTTGTTTCTAGACACAATTCCATTTTCATCCATTTTATTACGAAAGACCCATTTTGTTCCAATTATTGTTTGACTCTTTGGTTGAGGAACTAATGTCCATACATCATTCCTAACAAATTGGTTTAATTCTTCTTGCATTGCAATTACCCAAGATTCATCTTTAATGGCTTCATTAATGTTTTTCGGTTCAATGGTTGACACGAAACAAAAGTAGTTGCTTTCATTTTGAACTTTTGATCTAAGTGTTCTTTCGTTAATGTTGCCTATGACACCGTCTAATGGATGACTTTTAGATTCTTTGACATTGACAAGTTCTTTGTTTAATAGTTCATCTTCCTTGTCATTACCTAAGATTTCTTGACATTCAATTGCTTGGCTTTCAACTAAGTCATCATCTACCAAAGGTGATGTCTTAGAGGGAGGTGGACTTTCGTCAAATGTTACGTTTAACGATTCCTCGACTCTTAAGGTTTCTTTGTTCAAAACAATGTAAGCTTTACTATTTTGTGAATATCCAAGAAATACACCTTCATAAGACTTTGGGTCAAATTTGGTGAGATAATCCTTGGTGTTAAGAATGAAGCATTTACTCCCAAACACTCTAAAGTATCCTAATGTAGGCTTTTTACCTCTATAAAGTTCATAAGGAGTTTTATTCAAAAATCGTCTAATTAGGGCTCGATTAAGAATGTACGTTGATGTGTCAACGGCATTACACCAAAACTTTTGTGGAATAGTTTGTTCATGAAGCATTGTTCTACTCATCTCTTGTAATGTCCGGTTTTTACGTTCTACTACACCATTAGATTGAGGAATACGTGGAGCCGAAAAGTTATGAGTAATTCCATTTTTATCACAAAAGTTTCCAAATTGAAATTCATTATCAAATTCACGACCGTGATCCGTTCTAATAGACACTATATTAGACCCTACTTGATTTTGAATTTTCTTACTTAGAATCTCAAATTTATCAAAAGCTTCATTTTTACTTTTCAAAAACTTTGTCCAAGTATAACGTGAGTAATCATCTACTATGACCAAAGTATAGAAGTTACCTCCATAACTTTGTATAGCGGATGGACCAAAGAAATCCATATGCAAAAGTTCTAGACACCTAGATGTAGACACCATGTTTTTAGCCTTATGGCTACTATGGACTTGTTTACCGACTTTGCAAACATCACAAAAGTGTTGGTCATATTTCAACTTGGGTAGGTTTTGAACTAAGTCTTTGGAGGAGAGGTTTTAGATTAGTCTCATGTTAGCATGTCCTAAACGTCTATGCCATAAAGTTGAAGATTCATCTAATGAGGTAAGACAAAGTTTGTCTCTAGATGTTGAATCCAACTTCATGACGTATACGTTGTTCTTAAGGACACCTTTTGCTACGGTTATACCATCTTTAAGGATTTTACTACCGTTTTCACTAAAAAGGACATTATACTTATTACGACAAAGTTGACTAATACTAAGAAGATTAAATCCTAAGTTATCAACATGAGCAACATCATCTATAGAAAGGGAGTCATGAGAGATTGTACCTTTTCCGATGATTTTGCTCTTAGCATTACTACCAAACGTAACATTACCTCCATCACATTTGTGATATGTTGAGAAGAGGCTTTTATTACCCGTCATGTGCCTTGAACAATCGCTATCTTTAATCCATTCATCCGGATCCAAACAAACTTTGAGGCACACCTATTTTATGAAAAACACTCAAACATTTGGTCCCCAATTTCTCATGGGTCCATTTTGGTTAAGCATACCATTAATTCGTTCCAAATAGGAAAATAGAGCATAAGGGTTCCATGGCATGTAGTTTGAGTTTTGGTAATGTCCAGGAGTGTTTTGATTCCAAGCGTGTTGGTAGTTTGGTCGAGCATTGAAGTTGCTCTTTGGAAAGGGGCGTTTGGGAATTGGAGTCTTAGGTCTTGGTTGAGTAGTCTTAGTTCTAAATTCACTTTTACTAAGTCCTACTCCAGTTCTAAAGGCAGGTTTTGTTCCATTTTTATATGTAACTTTAACAAATTTTGAACGATCCGATGTGGATGGAGTTACTGCTGCAGCAGTCCTGGCGGATCCCTCGGGGCCAACGGGCGGAACCCTAATTTGGGTTCCGTCAGGTCCGCGGGCTGCTGTAGCAATTTTGTTTGTTTCATGTGTGTTCTTTTCTTGTTTCGTTTGTCCCTTAATGATTTCTACTTTCCTGAAACCTAGACCTGTTTTATCAAAAGGTGACTTTTGAAGTTTCATAATTTCATCCGCACATGAAATGCTCTTATCGAACTTTTTGAACTTTGTGGTTTGTTTGATTAGATCATTTTGAGTAATTTTAAGTCTCTCAACTTCAAGTTTAAGTTCTTCACATGATTTGCATGAGGTGTCAATATCTTTACCCTTTTCTAATCTTTTAGCCTTTTCTTTTAACTCATAGACTTCATTTTCTAAAAACTCCTTTTTAGTTTTCAAAAATTTATTTTTGTTTATGATTTTTAAGCTTAACTCACAAAGTTTGTTATATTCATTTTGTAAAGTATCATCATCTATAGAGGAGTAAGATGAGTCGGAGAGTACCTCATTTGAGTTGTAAGCCATGAGAGCAATATCATCATTCTTTGGCTCATCATCATCTCCTTCATAGTCACTCCAAGCACCACCCACAAAAGCTTGTTGAGGTTTGCTCTTGGGTGGTTTTGGACATTCTCCTACAAGATGACTTGTGTCTCCACACCTATAACATTTTCTTTCAACTTTTCCTTTTCGATCATCACGATCTTTCCGGAAGGTTTTCTTGTCATCTTTAGGTTGCCTTACAAACTTTCCTCGCCTACGAAAGAACTTCTTGAAGTCTCTCACGGCCATAGCATATTCCTCATCATCACTATCCGAAGTAGATTCTTCATCATCACTTGATTGGACTCTAGCTTTCAAGGCAATGGACTTGACTTTTTCTTTCTTGCCTCTAACTAGTTCCGAATCTTTTTCCATTACCATTTCATGAACTTTGAGGTTTCCAATAAGCTCATCAAGTGACATGCTTGAAAGATCTTTGGATTCTTCAATTGCCGTCACTTTTGCTCTCCACTTCGAATGGAGTGCTCTAAGAAATTTCCTGACAAAGTTCTTACTACAAAAAGATTCATCAAGTGCTTTAAGTGAAGTAATAATAGTGTTAAACCTAGCAAAGGCATTATCAATAATCTCATCTTCGGAAATAACAAATTGTTCATATTGTTGAACAAGAAGATCAATTTTGTTATCTTTAACTTGTGAGTTTCCTTGATGAGTGACAATTAAAGATTGCCAAATATCTTTGGCGGTTTTACACAAAAAGACTCTTTCATATTCTTTCTTAGGCAAAGCATTATAAAGCATCATTTTAGCTTCATTATTTTTACCTATTAATTTCTTTTGATCATCATCTTTGATGTTAGTAACTACGTTATCACCATCAATAATTATATACCACAAATCTATATCTTTAGATTTCACGTAAGTTTCAAAACGGTTTTTCCAATATATAAAACCATTTGCTTCAAAGAGTGGTGGTCTTTGCATAGATTGCCCTTCTTTGTAATTTTCAAAATCCATGGATCGTTTCAAGTTTTAAAACACAATATATTTTAAAAGCTTGAGTAACGTAGCTCTTGATGCCAATTGTGGAAAACTAGAAGGGGGGTTGAATAGTTTACCGATTAAAATCTTTTTATACTTGTTAAGTTGGCTTTGAAACTTTCCGTTTGATCAAAGATATATGCACAAACACAATATACAACATGCAAGTAAATGAAAGAAACGATCAAACCACAACACGAGTATTTATCGTGGTTCGGCTACAAGGACTCTTTTTCCTTGCCCTACATCCACGCCCCGAGTATCCAACTCGAGAGTTTCTTTCACTAGTCAACAAGCTCCTTTCACCGGCGGAGAAAACCTTACACGTCGCTTATACTTTTACCGACACAAAGCTAGATGTCGAGTTCTTTTACAAGGGCACAACCACTCCCGTTTAGTTCTTTTACTAGGGTACAACAACTCCCAACACTCTTTGTATTTTGAGGACTAAAATACTAACCACTCACTACAAAATATACACAAACAATTGACGTGTAAACAACAAGAGTTTACACAATACTAAGCTAACAAGTCTTGCAACGTAGTGTTGGAAACTTGTAACTTTTGACGACCTTGTGAGCTTCTTTGCTACAAAAGGAAACTTCACATTTACAATGTTAAGAGGTTAGAAGAAAAGATGAGTGTGTGTGTGTAAAATATGATCTCAAGAGGTTAGCCAAAAATCAAGTTATGGCTTGGTATTTATAGCACATCAAACTGCATGCTTGGCGGATCAGGCGGAACCCTCAGATGGGTTCCGCCCGTGTACCCCCAGGGTACCGCCGGGTCTGCAGTAGGTTTTTGCAATAACTCTTCAAACCAAACAAGGTCTTGTCTCATAACTCCTAGCAACCAAACAATGTCACATCACTTAAATCAAGTCAAACATGAAACTTGTAAGCAACAACAAAGTTAGTCAAACACATTTCTTTCCATAAATACATGATGACAAAACTTGCCATAAATGTGATGTGACAATTTCTAATTTAAGAAATAAACTTGTGTTGTGTTTTATGAAATGTAAAATGTAGCAAAAGTCTAGTTTATGCAAGTCTTAAAAACTAAGATTATGTTTTGCTTAGAAACTAAAGTTTACATTTTGTCGTTAACAAAACTTAGCGAAGATCGTAAAATATAAATAACGTTTTTAGGCGATATTTGTATTAACAGTATTTTTTATTATTCATTTTTTTTCCATTTTTCTTTCCTTTTTTTTCTTTCTTTTTTTTTCGTATTTTTTTTCACGCTTTTATAGTTTTTTTGTTTCTTTCTTTTTTCTTTTTTTTGTTTCTTTTTTTTTTCTTGGTGACTTTTTTTTTACACGCTTTCTTTTTTTGTTTTTTCATTTCTTTTTTCTTTTTTTTTTGTTATAATTCACGTTTTTTTCATAATAAACGTTTTTTTTCGCTTTCATACAATTTCGTCTGTTTTAATACGTTTTCGTCCATTTTCATACGTTTTTGTCTGTTCTCGCCCGTTTTCATATATTTTTGCCCGTTTTCTTACGTTTTCGTCCGTTTTCATACGTTTTTGTCCGTTTTCATCCGTTTTCTTATGTTTCGCCCGTTAACGTCTGTTTTCATACGTTTTCATATGTTTTCTTACATTTTCATTCGTTTTCATACGTTTTCGTCTGTTTTCATACGTTTTCGTTCGTTTTAATACATTTTCGACCATTTTCTTTCGTTTTCGTCCATTTCTAATACGTTTTCGTCCGTTTTCGGACAAGTTTTTACGCTTTTATATGTTTTCGTCCGTTTTCATACATATTCGCCCATTTTCTTATGTTTTCGTTCGTTTTCATACGTTTTCGTCCGTTTTCATCAATTTCCTTTTGTTTTCGTCCATTTTCTTTCGTTTTTGTCCTTTTCATACATGTTTTTACACTTTCATACGTTTTCTTCCATTTTCTTATATTTTCTTACGTTTTCGTTCATTTTTTCATTCGTTTTCGTCCGTCTTTAAATGTTTTTAGCAATTTTCATATGTTTCTAAATATGACAAGTGATATTCCGAATATCACAAATTATATTCTGAATATCACAAATTATATTCTGAATATCACAAGTGATATTCTGTGATATTGAGAATATTACAAGTGATATTCTGAATATCACAAGCGATTTTATGTGATATGCAGAATATCACGAGTGATACTATTAGTACCACAATGATATTCTGGATATCAAGTAATATTTTGTGATATTTAGAGTATCACAAGTGATATTTGATTGGTCCCGAACCACCTAACTTATGTTAACCAAATAAAGGTCAACAAAGTCAAATAGCCTAGGTCAATGCTCCGGGTAATATAGGGTTTCCCCGGGTCGTTATGTCCCGACGAGGTGTGGATGGTAAACAAACGGTTTCGTGATCGGGGGAATTTGGATGAAAAGGGGTTTATGATTGATTGAACTAAGGAATCTACAATGGAATAGCTTAAACAAGCTATTTGAATAAGACAAGAAAGTGGGAAAAACCAGAAACGACTTAAACCTAAAAACGCGTACGTTACGTTTAAATAAAACGTAAACGTACAAAATAAAAAGTGAAAACGGAAATCTGAAAACACCCAGGGGGTGAAAATGACTTTTTTACAAACTAAAAGGTAAAAGAAAATTTTTAGAAAATTAAAATTAATTTTAACCCTAATTAATTATTTATTATTAATTAATTACTAATTATTACTAATTATTAATATTTAAAACACTTAAATATAATTTAATACTAATTAAATACTAGAAAAATGAAAATAAAATTTCAAAAATTATAAAATAACTAAAAATAAATTTTAAAAATAAAAATAAGTGTTTTTGTCTTTTTGTGAATTTTATATTAATTAATTACTAATTAAACATTAATTAACTAATTAAACTATTTTAAATTAAGAAAAATAATAAATGAACAGTAAAAATTCTAAGAAAATTTCTAAAATTACTTTATAACATATAAAAGCTATAAAAAATATAAAAACTAGGTTTTATTTAATAAAAACTAATTATGCTATTTTAAACTAATTATTAATTAATAATTAATAAAACTAAAATTAATTCTAATAAATACTAAATGAAAAGATAAAAATATGAAAAAATTATTATAACTACTTTAATATATGAGGAATTTAATAAAAATATAAAAAAAACTAAGTACTTAATAAAAATTTAAAAATGAAAATTAAAATTAAATTACATTAAATAGAAACTATCACTTAATTTTAAATTGATTTTTCTTGGTTTTTCTTTTACAAACTTATTTAATACTTAAAAACAAACACTTTTTGTAAAAACAACTTTTTTATAAACTAAAAATAAGCTATTTGGAAGGTAATAAGCAAAACAGTTGACTTTGTTTGACCAAAGTGGAAAATTAGCTTAAATCAGCTTAGGTGGGACCCACTCTGGATGAATCAAGTTCCAATAAGCTAATGAAACATGTATAAGCTGGAAAAAGCACTAGTAGACCTCAGAATAAGCCAAGGGGTCAAAATAAGCACTTTTGACCCATGTTGCATACTAGGAAATGGGACAGATTTGATGGCTAGATTTAGGTGGGGTCCACAAGGTCCTAGGTTAAAACACTGGTGAAAACTTCAAGCCTACCATGGGGGGAGTTCAAAGAACCAAGAATGAAGGGTTGTGGACCACTGATGTGATCAGAAACCACCACCAAAGTGGTGGTGGTAGAACTGAGCTGCTGCAGCAGTGGGTGTGGCTGCCCTGCAGCTGCCTTTGGGTGGCTGTGGGGCCCACAATTAAATTCCTAAAAATCAAAGAACTAGAGGACACTAAAGTTTAGCTAGTAGAGAACAAGTAACAACAAGATTTAAGCCTTAAAACCTTGTACAAAATTCTATAAAAATCAAGCTAGATTTAAAAAAAAACTGAAATGTGCACTTTTGACTTTTTCCAAAAACTTAAGATTTGACTTTAATGAACTTTATCTTGAATCTAATGACTGAAATTGATATATTATGATTAAACAAAACTATCCTAGGCTAAATTAACTAATATGGAATTGAAATGGTGGGGTTTCACACCCCAAGCCTTGACAGTTAACTGATGATGGGGGTGAAGGTCGAATTTTGACTTTTGTATGCAAGAGACTTAATTTTGGGACTACACTAGACCTAAACTGACCTAAGGATGTAAGCTATGATCATAAACAACAACAAAGGACTTACTGAGACCACCAAACAGCCAGAACCAAACACCCCCTAATGCATATGGTTTTGTGATATGTGAAGCCAGAGACCAAACTAACCCTTGAAACTAACAACTAAAACCCAACTGAGTTGTAATTATCATGAATAAGCAATTTTAAACAAGATTAAACAGTAAGGGGAGCTTGACAGAGGTTATACAAAAAAATGATTAATAAAATGTAAATACTAGCAAACTTAAACACAAGGACACAATAGTAGGCTACAATCAACTACACACTTAATTAAACTAAATAAGCTTGAAAACACAAAAAAGAACAAAATATAAGGAATGATAATCAAAAAGCATTTACGAAAAAAAAATTGAACTAATGGAGAATTGAGACTTACAACTTCCCTAGCACAACAAAAGCTTAATTCCAGACCATGAAAAGCTCATAAAGGTATTCTGCAAATCCTAAGGATCCTCAAATCTTCAAATAAACATCAAGTGCTTAATGGAAGTGCTTCTTTGACTTTTTGTTGACTTTTTGGATTTTTTCTTTTTCTTTTTGAGCTGAGCATTTTTAATTCAGAACCAAGAGCAATCATTTACTCATATTAAGCTACAAGGAAATTTGTATGAGCTTGAGGAACTATCACAACAGATTTTCACTGGAATTTTAGACAAAACAACAATTTAACATGAAATTTGACTTTCATTAAACTTTTAGAATCTGAGAACAAGGTAAATTCGAATACAATTGAACTTTTAAAAGACTTGGTAGCAGGAAACTAACTTAACTTGAATAACAAAATTACATTCTAACATTAATTTGACTAAATGCTAATTTTCTAGTAAAAACTACATTAACTAACTCCATCTTCTGCCTTCTGTCTTCAATTATAAAGACCCATGTGGGATTCCTGAGCTTTCCCACTTAAGTTTTTGACCATTGGATTATCACACTCAATCTCAGCCATTTGATTTGTTTTGGCGGGAAATGGATCTTTGGCAGGTTGCGAGTGGTAACTTGTGATAGGGTAGGGAGCAATTACATCCTGTTGTCTTTTGTGTTTGGAGGGGATATAGGGTGTAGGGTGTTGAGTGTGGCAGAGGAGAGGGAAAGTGGAAGTGTGATGATGGTGTTTGGCTGTTGTGGCAGGGTCACGGGGGGAGGGAAGACTGTGGAGGTCAAATGGGGGTAATATTAAAATGGTGGGGTGTGTGGGCTGGTAAGTGACTTGGGCCAGGATAGGGTATGGATTGGGTTAATTTATTGGAGTGGGTAGGTTTATTTCATTAGAAAAGGTCCACTTTGTTTAGTTTCTTAATAAGCATAAGGACCAAAATCGTATTTGCTGAAAATTCAAGGGCTGGAATTGTCAACATCCCAAACTTGTTTCAAAGGTGATTTCTGCCATAAATGAATAGTCCAAGGACTTTATGTAAAATTTCCCACTTTGAAATACCCGGGGACCAATTTTGCAAAATTTCCAAACTACGGGGACCAGACATGTAAATTCCCAAAACTTTCATCCCAAGGATCGTTTTTGATAATTTTTGACTTTCCAATACCTTGGGTTGACTTTTCTTGCGTTTTAAACTTTCAGGGACTAGTTTTGTCAATTTTTGAAACTTGGGGGACTGAAACTGCCAATTGTGCAAACTTTGTTCGTTTTTTATTTGTTTTTAAACATTTTGCATCTAAAACATTTTTTTTTTGTGAAAAGGAGAAATATTATTAATCACAAAAAATGCTTTTAGACACTCATTTTTACACTCATGGACAACCCCATGATGAGTTAATGAGGCTAAACAATTATGAATTCATACTACAACATTCAATCGACTAAACTAATCTAAATTCAAAACCATATACAGAATAGAACTATCAAAATCTTCAAACTGCTCTTTTAAGCTTCACATTCCATTTGTCTTCTACATTCCTTACTGTATTTGAATCCTTGACAATGAAACTCATAATCCTCCATTTAATACTTTCCATGATATTTTGTACAAGTGTATCAACACTTCTTTCACTGTTCTTGAAAATTCTGGAATTCCTTTCCTGCCACACAAAATAAACTGAAGCACCCAGGACAATTCTTCTAACAACACTCCAAATATTTATGTTAGCTTTCAATCTAAAGTATTCATCAATGATTACTTTCCAGTTAAATGAGAATCTTTTGTCAAGAAGATCCTGCATTTTGCTCCACACACTATAAGAGTATTGGCATTGGAAAAATAAATGATCATGTGAATCCTGGCATTGTTTACAAAAAACACATCTCATCTCATCATCTTGATTCCAAGCTGCAAGCCTGTCTTGTGTCATCAGTCTCTCTTGCACTGCCAGCCATATAACAAATGAGTGTCTAGGGATATTCTGAGGGAACCACACCAAGTCTTTCCACACAACTGTACTCCCATTACTTCTCATATCTTTCCAAACTACTTTTGTAGCATATTCTGTTTGCTTCTCTAAATTTGACACCCACACAGCTTTATCCTTACATCTATTATTCAAAACAGGGATATGAACATTATTCAATCTAGAGAATTTGACATTCCAATCCATTGGCCATCCCCAATTATTATCAACAACCAACTCCTCAACTGTGCATTCTATACTCAGTCTAGCATTGTAAATTTCTCTTTTAGAAATAAACTCACACAAAGGCCCTTCACTGCACCATTTGTCAAACCAAGCAGAAACACTTTTTCCATCACCAAGCTTATAGAACACATGCTTTCTGACTTTTTCTCTAAGATTCAATATATTTTTCCATCCAATACTACTAGTACTGTCCTGAGTTACTTCCCATACACTCTTACCTTTCAATTTTTCTACATTTATCCATTTTACCCATAGAGTATCTTTCTTTGCAGCTATGTTCCATAGATGTTTCATTATCAAGACTTCATTCCATGTCTGCAAATCTTTAATACCTAAACCCCCATGATCTTTAGGTTTACATATCTGTTCCCAGGAAATTTTTGCTTTACCTTTTGTAATTTCACCTTGGCACCACAAGAACCCCTTAAGCAGCTTATTGATTTCCTTAACAACTGTTCTAGGGAGAATGAAAACAGAGGCCCAATAAACTTGCATAGAGGATAGAACTGAGGCAATAAGTTGTAATCTCCCAGCATAGGATTGTGCTCTGTTTCTCCAATCACCGACTCTGTTCCTAACCTTTTCAATCAGAGATTTACAATCATTGACACTCAGTTTTTTGGTTATTAATGGTACACCTAAATATCTAACAGGTAACCTTCCAACAGTAAATGGTAAAATTTGAAGCAAATTATCTTGTTCAGGAGCTGAGATACCACTAAAGAAAATAGTACTCTTTTGCATATTGACCTTGAGACCAGACAAGCTACTAAATTGATCCAAAGTATCTCTAATAACTCCCACTGATTGACAATCACCATGACTAAATACAATGAGATCATCAGCAAAACCCAAATGTGTAATCTTTAGTTTCTTGCATCCCTGATGATACCTAAATTCTTCACTGTTCTCAATGTTTTTTTTAAAAAGTAAGTTGAATACTTCCATTGCTAAAGTGAATAAGTAAGGTGAGATTGGGTCACCTTGTCTTAAACCTCTTCCCCCACTAAAATATCCAACTCTTTCACCATTAATATTCAATGAAAACTTAGTAGTTGAAACACAAGTCATAATCCACCCTACCATTTTGCTATGAAAACCAAAATATTCCAATGTACTCTTAAGAAAATTCCAATCCAGGGTATCATAAGCTTTCTGTAAATCTATCTTAATAGCACATTTCTTAATCTTTTGTTTTCTATTATAGCCCCTCAAAAGCTCTTGTGCTAATAAAATATTATCTGTTATCTGTCTTCCTGCTATAAATGCACTCTGGTTTTCACTAACTAATCTCCCAAGAACTTCTTTGATTCTATTTGTGATCACCTTGCTAATACATTTATACAATACATTGCAGCAAGCTATTGGTCTGAAATCAGACACTTTATTTGGAGTAGCAATTTTAGGCACTAGTGAGATTAAAGTGGCATTCAACTCACCTAGTAACTTTCCAGATGTAAAGAATTCTTGTACTGCCAACACAACATCACTTCCCACAATGCTCCATGCAGATTTGAAGAACTTTGAGGTGAAACCATCTGGTCCAGGTGCTTTAGAATCCTCAATATCAAACATTGCTTCTTTAATTTCCTTCTCAGTTACTTGTCTTACCAAATAATCAGCCTCCATTCTTGACAATTTGCTAGTAAAGTTCACAGTATCACTTGGGAACTCAGTTACACTATCTTTTATTCCCAGAAATCTTTGAAAATGCACAAGAAATTGCCCTGCAACTTGCTCATTCTCATATCTTACACCATTCTCTCCACAAACTTCCATAATTCTGCTTTTGTGTTGTCTTCCTTTGATAATTTTGTGAAAATAACTAGTATTTCTATCCCCTTCCTTAAGCCACTCAATCTTTGCTTTTTGAAGTAAAAAATTTTCCTCATCTCTAACAGCTTCACAATATTCTTGTAATAATGAACAGCTTTCCTCTTTCCATTTCTCACAAAAAGGGTCTTTATCAACATTTTCCTGAGCAGCCTTCACTTTTTCTCTCAAAATATTTACCCTTTCATGTACATTACCTTTTTTCCAGCTCAGATGATTCATTTTATGTTTAAGCAACTTCATTTTCTGAACAACTCTATACATCTGGAACCCATTGATACTTTTCTCCCATTCTTCTTTAACCATAGGCAAAAATTCATCCTTCTCAGTTATAAAATTTGTCATTCTGAATGCATTTCTCTTTCTAATTCCCCCTTTTGGTATTATTAGCACAACTGGTGAATGATCAGAAATGATATAAGGTAGAAATACACTATGTGCAGTATCAAAACTTTCCAAGAACTTTTCATTTACCATAACTCTATCCAGTTTCTTCAAAGTTTTACATTTTGGATTTTTCAAACTCTTTGTCCAGGTGTATTGAAACCCTGAACTCAGTATATCCTCTATTTCAACTTCCTCAACACAACTCTTGAACTCAATCATATCATTAGTAGGGACTGAACTACCATTAGAATGCTCATTGACATCCAAAGTAACATTAAAATCGCCCATTAGGACCCAAGCATTTCCACTTGTAATCCTTTTATAATTTGCCAATTCTCTCCATAGCTTCCTTCTTTCCATTCCTGAATTACTAGCATACACAACAGTGCAAAAGAATCTTGTTTTCCTACATAAAGATTCAACCAGAAGTAACATACTCTGCTTGGACTTATGAATCAACCATGCTTCAATCAGATTTTGATCCCATCCAAACATTATTCTACATCCTTTGTTATTATCTTCAGCATTTGATACATATTGCCATTCACCAAAAACTTTATCACCAACTTTTTTGACATTCTTGTATCTTATATGAGTTTCCAGCACAGCACATACTTGTATTTTTTCCTCAATAATAAATTTCCTGACCTCCTTCTGTTTGTCAACAGTACCAAGGCCTCTTATATTCCATGTTGCAAATTTGAAATCCATAACTCTCTGTCTATTTTTGGCTCACTTTTTCTCTCAATTCTTTTGGCTCACTTATACACTCTGTCTATTTTTATACACACAATACTCTCTTTCTGTTTTTATGCTCACAACTTCTCTCAATTCTTTTTGCTTCTCAATCACTCTATCTATTTTTAGATCACACAAAAACTCTCTTTCTGTTTTTACTCTTTCCAACTCTCTCAATTCTTTTTGCTCACAATACACTCTGTCTGTTTTTATATCCCACAAAACTCTCTTTCTGTTTTTAATCTCACCAACTCTCTCAATTCTTTTGGCTTTCAATTCACTCTGCTGTTTTTCACACACAAAATTCTCTTTCTGTTTTTAATCTCACCAACTCTCTCAATTCTTTTGGCTCTCAATTCTCTCTGTCTGTTTTTCACACACAAAAACAAAATACTATATACAAAAAACAAAATACTTTCTATGTACATTGCATTATTGTGGATGGAACTAACAGCAATTCTTAGTTAAGAGAGTAACTACACACCCCCTCAACTTCATTCCTAAGAAGACATTCCTCAGTAGATGATAAGTCTTGCACAATATCTTCCTCATCAATTGACTTTTTATTATCATTCTGTGCTTCTTTTGTCTTTCTATAATACTTCTTCATTCTGTCATTCCAACTATCCCATTCATTCACAGTTGGGTCACCATTCTGTTCTAACACTTGGTTAACCAAAATTCTTTCCTGTTCATTTAGATCCTCAATCTCCTCATTAATCAAACTCTCTAAAGGTGCAAAACTATTACTCCCTATGATTCCAACACTTACTTTTTGCTGACTAGTACTTGCATCAGAAGTTTTCTTAATAGGAAATTTTGTAACACTTTTGCTTATCTCATTTACTTCAACAACTTTTTCCTTATTCTTACTAATTCCTTTCCCTTTATCAATACTAGACTTAGTAGCTACCTCCACATTCTTTTTTGACCAATTCTCTTTCTTATTGTAATTTTGCTTAGGCCCATTCATTTTCTTATTGTAACCTATATTTTTAGACTGACCACCCACCCCATTTTGATCAAACCTGTTGTTCTGATTATTATAGTTTTCACTCTTACCTTTTCTGTACTGCATCTAAAACATATAAAACACACTTTTGGAATAAATTGTGTATTTTGATGCGTTTTGGGTGTTTTTGGATGTTTTGGCAGTCCAGATACGGTAAAAATGATGAGTGTTTGAGCACTCATCAATCCCCCACACTAAGCTATTGCTAGTCCCTAGCAATCTTTTGAGAAAAACTTGATGGATTTTAATCTCTTTACCAAAAGCCATCACTTCTGGAGTAGCCAGGTGTAAGAACTGTGGCACACCTGATAACCGTGTGATTTTGAGCAAACCACCAGCTGTCAACGGATTTGATTAGTCTTTACCAGGAGCCGTTTGCTTCTGGACTAGCCAACTCTTGATGGAATAGTCAACATCTTGGTGAGTTGATTACCAATTATGGATTTTCCACGGCCTTTACCACAAGCCATAATCTTGTGGGCTAGCCAACTCATTTGTTTTTGGGGAGTTGGGGAACCATACAATTTTGGGCAAATTGCCAGCCATAAACGGATTTGAGATGTCTTTACCAAGAGCCGTTTGCTCCTGGACTAGCCAATCCCTTTTGTCGTTTAGACAAGGCGGATTGATTACCACAAAAAATTTTGAGCTCCAGTGAATTTTTTTTTTTTTTTTTTGAAAATTTTGGTCAAAACGGGGGTATTATATAGTAAAATGTGATAAAATTCGCTAGAATAGCGAATACCCCCCCCCCCCCCCCCCCACACTTAGCATGAATATTGTCCTCAATATTCAAAATCCCGGCTATTATGCCGACATTTTGAACGTAAAAGGGCAACATTACAAGCTAAGCGTGGAAAACACCATTTTGTTTTTCACTCTTGTAACCATAGCATGGGGACTCCCCCACACTTAGGGTGAAAACCCTATAAGCATGCTCTGTTTTTGTTTACCGAGTCACTAGCGTGACTCGACCCCGAATTCATTTGTCCTTGGGGAAGCATGATGTGGAAGAAACAATCTCAATCGGACTTTCATTCAAAATGTTTGGACAAACATATGAAGCACGTGAAAGTTCCACACCGATGAGATAAGTATCCGGCTCAAGATATTGATACATGAAAATGCCGGGATCAAAGATGGTATCTTCATTCCTGAAGGAGTGAAGAAGAGAAGAAGTCACCTTATAGGTGAAGAAAAGGAAGAAAATCATGATGAAAAGCATGATTTGATCTTCTTCCTCGAGAGCAGGCTCCGTAGCCTGAGTTTGGATTTCAAAGGGTAAGCTCGTAAACAACCCGGGAGGGTGGGTGGGAATTTGCAAATTCTCATAATTGAGAGCATCTCCCCCCGGGCTATCAAACTCCGGAGGAGTCATGATATGATGAGTGAGTTCACCGGAGAACTCCTCATGAAGAGAATTATTCACAAGATGTGAATTTGTGGACTCATGTTCCGTTGTGGACTCATCACAATCCTCGTCAAAGATTGGATTGTTAGAAATCATAGTGAATTCAAATTCGAATTCAAATAGAGGATTGGTGAGAGTCGTATCGAATGTTTCGGGAACAAAGAGATTATCATTCTCTATTGGATTTTCGGGATAAGAAGTGAGTGACGGATCATGATATAGGAGACTTTCAATTTCTCCCAGATCGGCTTGGAAATCGAGGAGACCATCATCACTTTCCAATGAAAGTGGATTGATGTGAGCAAGTTCATCAGCGAACTCCTCAAGAAGATGATCAGCATCAGTTTGTGGAACTGATGCTTCAACATACTCGATGTCTCCATAAGATATGCAATCATCGCTAAAATCTGAGAAAGTCTCAAATTGATCTTTAGGACACTCAATGGGTGAAGGAATATCACACATATGATCAAGAGTTCCCTGTGACTCTCTCGGGATTGGGACAAGGATCTCAACACTAGACTTTATTAATTCGTCCGATTCCCTTTCAGGAACAGTGTCAAGATGCTCGTCCCCCATGATCAAAGAGTGAGTGGGAACCTCGGGTGTGATAGCAGTTGTTTGAGATGGAATCTCAACTGCTGGGGTATCAACTGATGAACTTGAAGTTTTATAAAATTCAAGGATGTCAAGTGTATCCTCATCATCACCGTCATCAGGAATGAAACGGAACAAAAAGCTAGACTTGGCTGCTTTTTCTCTTGCAATTGATTCCCGAACAGATTTTTCATAGGCATCTTGGGAATTTATTCTAGTAGCCTGCTCTTCAGCAAGCAATTCTTCCATGGACTTTTGATGAGTATGTCTTTGGGCAAAGTCTTGAACTAAACCCTTAAGCTCATCAACGATTTTCATCATATTCTGCATTTCAGGAAGAAGTGCTTGATTCATATCATACTGTGGAGGTTGGTCGTAATAAGGTGTGTCAAAATTGTCACAAGGGTATGGATTCCTTGATTGACAATCTGAGCTGAAGTGTGGACCTCCACAGTAATCACAACAGTAAAACTATTGAGGCTGTGAGTCGTATGTGCTAGAGTCATAACTGTTATCAGGAAACTGCTCATAGACAAGCGTGTTTCCCGATTGACAATCATAACTGTAGTGTGAACCACCACAGTACTCACAACAGTAAAACTGCTGAGTATCATGGTGTGGTAACTGATGGAATGAATCAGTCGTGCCATGGTACGAATAGGGATCTTGGTTATAGACAGACCCGTTTCCCGACTCTACCATGCCACAACTGGGGCAATCGCCACCATTATGAGGATTACCACACCAATGGCAAACCAGAAAGTGTGGATGAGACATAGAAAGAATCAAATGTGTATAGAGGGTGAGGAAATGAGAATCAAAAGGGTAGGAGGGTGAAGAAGGATATTTTTGGTGTTTTTGGAAATCATTTTGTACAAATGATAAAGAAAATGTTTTTGTGTTTTTTGTGTTCGTTGAAAACTTGATTTAAAAAGTTTTCGGGAACGGTTTTGTTTTGATAATGGGAAAATATGAACAAATGATGGATAAATGTACAATGGAACGAATTCCAAAGACACTAATCAGAAAAACCGTTTAGATACGCACACGACCTCCCCGGCAGCGGCGCCAAATTTTGATTGGTCCCGAACCACCTAACTTATGTTAACCAAATAAAGGTCAACAAAGTCAAATAGCCTAGGTCAATGCTCCGGGTAATATAGGGTTTCCCCGGGTCGTTATGTCCCGACGAGGTGTGGATGGTAAACAAACGGTTTCGTGATCGGGTGAATTTGGATGAAAAGGGGTTTATGATTGATTGAACTAAGGAATCTACAATAGAATAGCTTAAACAAGCTATTTGAATAAGACAAGAAAATGGGAAAAACTAGAAACGACTTAAACCTAAAAACGCGTACGTTACGTTTAAATAAAACGTAAACGTACAAAATAAAAAGTGAAAACGGAAATCTGAAAACACCCAGGGGGTGAAAATGACTTTTTTACAAACTAAAAGGTAAAAGAAAATTTTTAGAAAATTAAAATTAATTTTAACCCTAATTAATTATTTATTATTAATTAATTACTAATTATTACTAATTATTAATATTTAAAACACTTAAATATAATTTAATACTAATTAAATACTAGAAAAATGAAAATAAAATTTCAAAAATTATAAAATAACTAAAAATAAATTTTAAAAATAAAAATAAGTGTTTTTGTCTTTTTGTGAATTTTATATTAATTAATTACTAATTAAACATTAATTAACTAATTAAACTATTTTAAATTAAGAAAAATAATAAATGAACAGTAAAAATTCTAAGAAAATTTCTAAAATTACTTAATAACATATAAAAGCTATAAAAAATATAAAAACTAGGTTTTATTTAATAAAAACTAATTATGCTATTTTAAACTAATTATTAATTAATAATTAATAAAACTAAAATTAATTCTAATAAATACTAAATGAAAAGATAAAAATCTGAAAAAATTATTATAACTACTTTAATATATGAGGAATTTAATAAAAATATAAAAAAAAAACTAAGTACTTAATAAAAATTTAAAAATGAAAATTAAAATTAAATTACATTAAATAGAAACTATCACTTAATTTTAAATTGATTTTTCTTGGTTTTTCTTTTACAAACTTATTTAATACTTAAAAACAAACACTTTTTGTAAAAACAACTTTTTTATAAACTAAAAATAAGCTATTTGGAAGGTAATAAGCAAAACAGTTGACTTTGTTTGACCAAAGTGAAAAATTAGCTTAAATCAGCTTAGGTGGGACCCACTCTGGATGAATCAAGTTCCAATAAGCTAATGAAACATGTATAAGCTGGAAAAAGCACTAGTAGACCTCAGAATAAGCCAAGGGGTCAAAATAAGCACTTTTGACCCATGTTGCATACTAGGAAATGGGACAGATTTGATGGCTAGATTTAGGTGGGGTCCACAAGGTCCTAGGTTAAAACACTGGTGAAAACTTCAAGCCTACCATGGGGGGAGTTCAAAGAACCAAGAATGAAGGGTTGTGGACCACTGATGTGATCAGAAACCACCACCAAAGTGGTGGTGGTAGAACTGAGCTGCTGCAGCAGTGGGTGTGGCTGCCCTGCAGCTGCCTTTGGGTGGCTGTGGGGCCCACAATTAAATTCCTAAAAATCAAAGAACTAGAGGACACTAAAGTTTAGCTAGTAGAGAACAAGTAACAACAAGATTTAAGCCTTAAAACCTTGTACAAAATTCTATAAAAATCAAGCTAGATTTAAAAAAAAACTGAAATGTGCACTTTTGACTTTTTCCAAAAACTTAAGATTTGACTTTAATGAACTTTATCTTGAATCTAATGACTGAAATTGATATATTATGATTAAACAAAACTATCCTAGGCTAAATTAACTAATATGGAATTGAAATGGTGGGGTTTCACACCCCAAGCCTTGACAGTTAACTGATGATGGGGGTGAAGGTCGAATTTTGACTTTTGTATGCAAGAGACTTAATTTTGGGACTACACTAGACCTAAACTGACCTAAGGATGTAAGCTATGATCATAAACAACAACAAAGGACTTACTGAGACCACCAAACAGCCAGAACCAAACACCCCCTAATGCATATGGTTTTGTGATATGTGAAGCCAGAGACCAAACTAACCCTTGAAACTAACAACTAAAACCCAACTGAGTTGTAATTATCATGAATAAGCAATTTTAAACAAGATTAAACAGTAAGGGGAGCTTGACAGAGGTTATACAAAAAAATGATTAATAAAATGTAAATACTAGCAAACTTAAACACAAGGACACAATAGTAGGCTACAATCAACTACACACTTAATTAAACTAAATAAGCTTGAAAACACAAAAAAGAACAAAATATAAGGAATGATAATCAAAAAGCATTTACGAAAAAAAAATTGAACTAATGGAGAATTGAGACTTACAACTTCCCTAGCACAACAAAAGCTTAATTCCAGACCATGAAAAGCTCATAAAGGTATTCTGCAAATCCTAAGGATCCTCAAATCTTCAAATAAACATCAAGTGCTTAATGGAAGTGCTTCTTTGACTTTTTGTTGACTTTTTG
Source organism: Artemisia argyi (assembly GCA_030686995.1). Taxonomy (NCBI): domain Eukaryota; kingdom Viridiplantae; phylum Streptophyta; class Magnoliopsida; order Asterales; family Asteraceae; genus Artemisia; species Artemisia argyi. The sequence continues at coordinate 128,471,047 of CM060699.1, forward strand.
GATTTTTTCTTTTTCTTTTTGAGCTGAGCATTTTTAATTCAGAACCAAGAGCAATCATTTACTCATATTAAGCTACAAGGAAATTTGTATGAGCTTGAGGAACTATCACAACAGATTTTCACTGGAATTTTAGACAAAACAACAATTTAACATGAAATTTGACTTTCATTAAACTTTTAGAATCTGAGAACAAGGTAAATTCGAATACAATTGAACTTTTAAAAGACTTGGTAGCAGGAAACTAACTTAACTTGAATAACAAAATTACATTCTAACATTAATTTGACTAAATGCTAATTTTCTACTAAAAACTACATTAACTAACTCCATCTTCTGCCTTCTGTCTTCAATTATAAAGACCCATGTGGGATTCCTGAGCTTTCCCACTTAAGTTTTTGACCATTGGATTATCACACTCAATCTCAGCCATTTGATTTGTTTTGGCGGGAAATGGATCTTTGGCAGGTTGCGAGTGGTAACTTGTGATAGGGTAGGGAGCAATTACATCCTGTTGTCTTTTGTGTTTGGAGGGGATATAGGGTGTAGGGTGTTGAGTGTGGCAGAGGAGAGGGAAAGTGGAAGTGTGATGATGGTGTTTGGCTGTTGTGGCAGGGTCACGGGGGGAGGGAAGACTGTGGAGGTCAAATGGGGGTAATATTAAAATGGTGGGGTGTGTGGGCTGGTAAGTGACTTGGGCCAGGATAGGGTATGGATTGGGTTAATTTATTGGAGTGGGTAGGTTTATTTCATTAGAAAAGGTCCACTTTGTTTAGTTTCTTAATAAGCATAAGGACCAAAATCGTATTTGCTGAAAATTCAAGGGCTGGAATTGTCAACATCCCAAACTTGTTTCAAAGGTGATTTCTGCCATAAATGAATAGTCCAAGGACTTTATGTAAAATTTCCCACTTTGAAATACCCGGGGACCAATTTTGCAAAATTTCCAAACTACGGGGACCAGACATGTAAATTCCCAAAACTTTCATCCCAAGGATCGTTTTTGATAATTTTTGACTTTCCAATACCTTGGGTTGACTTTTCTTGCGTTTTAAACTTTCAGGGACTAGTTTTGTCAATTTTTGAAACTTGGGGGACTGAAACTGCCAATTGTGCAAACTTTGTTCGTTTTTCATTTGTTTTTAAACATTTTGCATCTAAAACATATAAAACACACTTTTGGAATAAATTGTGTATTTTGATGCGTTTTGGGTGTTTTTGGATGTTTTGGCAGTCCAGATACGGTAAAAATGATGAGTGTTTGAGCACTCATCAATATTCTGAATATAATAAGTGATTTTCTGAATTTGATAAGTGATATTCAACAAATGTTTTGTAACATGAAAATCACATGTGATATTCAGAAAACCACAAATGATAGATATTCAGAAAATCACAATTTATATTTAGAATATCACCATTGATATTCAGAAAAACACAAGTGAAATTCTGAATATCAATTGTGATATTCAGAAACATTTTCGTCCGTTTTCATCCGTAATCTTTCGTTTTCGTCCATTTTTCATACGTTTTTGTCCCTTTTCATACGTGCTTTTACGCTTTTATACGTTTTTGTCTGTTTTCATAAGTATTCGTCCGTTTTCTTACATTTTCGTCCATTTTCTTACGTTTCTGAATATCACAAGTGATATTCAGTGGTCCTAGAATATCACTTGTGATTTTCTGAATATCACTTGTGATATTATGAATAGCACTTGTGATTTTCTTATGTTTTTTTTCTGTTTTCATACTTCGTCCATTTTCATACGTATTAGTCCATTTTTTTTACGTTTTCGTCCGTTTTTATACGTTTTCGAATATCACAAATGATATTCAGAATATCACTTGTGTTTTTATGAATATCAACGGTGATATTCTAAATATCACTTGTGATTTTCTGAATATCTATCACTTGTGATTTTCTGAATATTATCACTTGTGATTTTCATGTTACAAAATATTTGTTGAAAATCACTTGTCAAATTCAAAAAATTACTTATGATATTCAGAATATCACTTGTGATACTTTGTATATCACATAATATTACTTATAATATCCAGAATATCATTTGTTGTACTCATAGTATCAGTTGTGATATTCTCCATATCACAGAAAATCACTTGTAATATTCTGAATATCACTTGTGACATTCAGAATATCACTTGTGATATTCAGAATATAACTTGTGATATTTAGAATATCACATAATATCACTTGTGATATTCACAAATGATTTTCTGTGTTTTCTTTTGTTTTCGTCTGTTTTTATACGTTTCTGAATATCACAAATGATATTTAGAATATCACTTGTGTTTTTCTGAATATCAATAGTGATATTCTAAATATCACTTGTGATTTTCTGAATATCTATCACTTGTGATTTTCATGTTAAAAAACATTTGTTGAAATCGCTTGTCAAATTCAGAAAATCACTTATAATATTCAGAATATCACAACTGATATTCGGAATATCACAAGTGATATTCTGAATATCACAAGTGATATTTTGAATATCACATGTGATATTATGAATATCACATGTGATATTCTGAATATAACAAGTGATTTTCAGAATATCACAAGTGAGTTTCTGAATATCACAAGCGATTTTCAACTAATATTTTGTAACATAAAAATCACTAGTGATATTCAGAAAACCACAAGTGATAGATATTTAGAGAATCACAAGTGATATTAAGAATATCACAAGTGCTAATCAGAATATCACAAGTGATTTTCAGAATATCACTGAATATCAATTGTGATATTCAAAAACGTATGGTAAACGTAATAAAATGAATGAAAACATAAGAAAATCACAAGTGATATTCAGAAATTCACAAGTGGTATTACTAAATATTCAAAAACGTAAGAAAACAGACGAAAATGTAAAGAAATGGACGGATACGTATGAAAAATGGAAAAAAATGTATGAAAGCGTAAAATCATGTATGAAAACAGACAAAAACATATGAAAAATGGATGAAAATAAAGGAAAACGGATTAAAACGGACAAAAACGTATGAAATAGAACGAAATCGGACGAAAACGCATGTAAATGGACAAAAATGGGCGAAAACGTAAGAAAACGGACGAAAACGTATGAAACAGACGAAAATGTATGAAAGCGTAAAAACACATCTAAAAACGGACGAAAACGTATGAAAAATAGATGAAAACGGACGAAAACGAATGAAAACGTATGAAAACGAACGAAAACATAAGAAAATAGGCGAAAACGTATGAAAAGGGTCGTAGACGGGCAAAAACGTAAGAAAACGGACAAAAACGTATGAAAACGGACGAAAACGTATGAAAACAGACAAAAATGTCAAAAAATGACGAAAACGTAAAAACGGACGAAAACGTATGAAAACGTATATAAACGAACGAAAATGGTTGAAAACGTAAAAAAATGGACGAAAACATTTGAAAATGACGAAAACATAAAAAAATAGATGAAAATGTTTGAAAACGGACGAAAACGTATGAAAACGGACAAAAACGTATGAAAACGGACAAAAACGTATGAAAATGAACGAAAATGTATAAAATGAACGAAAACGTTTGAAAACGGATGAAAACGTGTAAAAAGGACGAAAACGTTTGAAAGTAAACGAAAGCGTAAAAAAACGAAGGAAAACGTTTGAAAGTAGACGAAAGCGTAAAAAAACGAAAGAAAACGTTTGAAAACAGACGAAAATGTATGAAATAGAAAAGAAAAAACGTTAATTATTAAAAAAATGAATTAAACAAAAGACAAAATAAATAAAAAAAAAATGAAAAAAGTTGAATTACAAAAAAACAACAAAAAATTAAAATAAAAAACGTTAAGTAGAAAACATGAAAAAAAAAAAAAAAAAAAAAAAAGAAAGAAAAAAGAAATAAAAAAGACAAAGAAAAATGAGGAAAAAACATGGACTTATGTTTTCATATTTAATCTTAGGTTAATCCCACCATTAGATCAAACTAGATGGATGGTGGGGATTTGTCCATTGATATGCACCAAAATAAAGGTATGCAATTGAATTTTCCTCTATCATATGATATGGTCGATAAAACGATCAGAAAAATGGTTGCAATGTCTTTGAATATGAAAGAAATGTAAAGTAAAAAAGTTTAAAGTAAAAAAAGAAAAGAAAAAGTCTCCAAATTCGTCGTGTAGGAAACAAAATGTTTAACTCTTTGTAGATTTATACAAGTTATAATGCCCGCGCACGTGCGGGTTTTTAAAATTTTTTTGAATCATATATTTTTATTTATTAAAAAACAAATAATTTAATTTTTATTTTGTTTGATTTATGATGTCTAATTATAGTTTTTTATTGATAAAGATAATTATTTAAAAATTTTAATCCTATTATTAATTGCATCTTATCTATATATTTTTTATTTATCTTCTACTTGTGTTATGGATAAATATAAAATATTATCTAATAAGAAAATAATTTTTTTTAAATAAAATTATTACTAAATAAGGTATGATTTGATTTTTTTGAAATGTAAAAGTTCTCACTTGTGGTTTTGTTTTATTATATAAAAGATAAGTGAAGGTTCAGTTACATATAAATACTGAAACGACTTTTTTTTTTTTTTTTTTTTTTTTTTTTTTTCATTTTTGCTCGTAAATTTGGACACGCCTAAACATCAGTTAAGTTCAGTTCTTCATGTAAGTAAAATAATCCAATAACCAATATTTTCAATTGTTTGAAAATTTATAACTAATACGGAGTAATTTAACAAATAACAATGGTTGTTGGGCTACGCGTTTAGTTGACTTTCGAGGGGAATTCAAACCAGATAGTAAATGCTCGTCCATTCAGGGTGCGTTTGGTATTCTAATTTTATTCTTTTAAGACTGACACTTGGTTTTAAAAGGCGTGTTATGAGGCCGTTAAAGCATGAGTCATAATCTTTACGTTACAAAATAAACCAAAGTGTCAATTTTAGACGTGATGTGAGATGAGGCGAAAAAAGGCACGATAAAACGCTATAAGGCGTGAAGCATGATAAGTTTTTTTTAACCGGACATGTTCCCATTCGATAACCCCAACTACGGCTCACAAACCCATATGAGTGGTTCGTCATCACAACAAAATACGAACCAACCCATGTCTACCATTCATCAATTTCCATTTGAAGATATGTACGAACCTCAATTTTCGGACTCTTATAAAAACACCGCCCGTGAGGACTCTCCCGTCGAAGTCACGGCCCCGCCACCGGCACAGACCCCAATGAATCTGTCTAAAAGACGCCAAAGGAGGACGATTCGAAATGAGGATACACCTCGGTGCCTTCCATGAACCAATGAGGAAGAAATTGCATTATGTAAAGGTTGGGTTCATGTATCAAAAAATAGCGTCATTGGTAACACGAGGAGAGAGAGGATTTTTTAATGATATTGTAGAGTACATGGAAAGCAAAACAAAGGCAACCGGTCATCGAACGTACGATATGGTGAACAGGAAATGGAAGGCGGTGCGTCCTAGAGTGGCTCAGTTTTGTGGAGTGCACAGTAAGGTCATGCAAAGGGCGTCGGTGAGTGGAGCCGGGAACACATCCAAAAGGAACTTCTTGAATATGAAGCTGAATAAAGTACCGTTTACACTTTACACTTCTTCATTATTGGGAGATTTTAAGAAAATTTCTGAAATGGTGTGATGTTGAAGTTCTAGAGTTTGAAGCAAAACAAAGAGAAAAGGTCAAGAGATACAAGTCATCTAGGTCTAGTTTGTTCAACCCAGAGTCTAGGGATCAGAAAGAAGAAGGTGGAAATTCGTGAACAAGAGTTGGCAATGCAACAATATAAACAACGTCAAAAAGACATAATGTTCTATATGCCGCCATATGATCACTTGGCTCGAGTAGTACTATAACAGATGGAAAAGATAAGGGCGGGGATCAAGGCGAAGTAAAATTTGCCATATTAGTTTATGTTTTTTATTTAGTACGTTTAAGTTTTTAATTATCTATGCATTGTTTTTAATTATGTATGTTTACGTTTTTAATAATCTATGTAATATTTTTAGTTAAAGAATAAAATTTTTAATTAAAAAAATTGGTATAAAGGTGAGGTGATGTGACAATTACGGGTGAAATGAGAGATGAAGTGAGGGAATGCGAAAAGAAGTGAGAGGAAAAAAATAAAAATTAAAAAAACCCTAAAGTAGTGGTGATTTGAAAGGTGAAGGAATATGACTACCCATCTACTCTAACACAAAATGCTCGTCCACATAACTTAACAAGGGGTTGTTGGGCTAGACGCTCGTCCACATAGTAACTTAACAAGGGTTGTTGGGCTAGGCGTCTAGTGTTAGACACATTTTGTGATTCTTTTTAATTCGCTCCTAGTTTTGAAGTCTCCTATACGATTGAACTTTTGATATAAATCCCTAAATCATATTTAGTGAAATTTTGTGTTTATCTTTACCGTATATAAAAAGGGAATAATATTTTTTGAAAGTTTTAAAGCTTAGAAGTGGGTAAAGTAGTTTGACAAAAATACCTTTTTAATGTTTAGTGATGTTAAATTTAAACTTTTTTGTTAATCATTCGGTCATATATAATTAACTTAGATATATAACACAACTATTTTTACCATTTACCATTGTAGAATAAGATTGAGTTTTTTTTGTTAATCATCCAATCACACTAATGTTGATGACATTGTTAAACAAGCTTTTAGCCACGACGAGGTTAATGTAATAGTGTGGTATTTTGTTTATTGCGCTTTTATGTTATACCAATTGCTTACTAATTTTTTTATACACTTCATATTTATCTTAATCCCAATCCTTACATGTAAAAAGGTTAATAACCGATAACCCGAACTGACCCACAGTCAATTGCCTTTTCATAATGTGAGTGGAATAAATGACCCACTTAACGGTTATGGCTATGAAATGCCAAAGATTGTACCTGTTATGAGCCACATATATACGAGACTTTTATTATTAAAGTTAACATAGTTTCAAAACAATCCAATATGACTGTCTTTTAAAAAATTGAAGTTCAATATTTGGATATTTATTTACATATCTTAATAACTAGTGATTTAGTTTGATATGTATATCTCGTACATTTCAGACTGGTTTAGGGTGGTTCTGATCTCTGTGTTGGGACAGACTATAAATTCTAGTACTCACCGATGTATGTTATGTTATCGGCTAGGTGTTCTTCTATTCTCTGTTCAGATGTCATGCTCAACTTGTTCCAAGGTCTTTACGGGGGATATTTATGAGGACCATGTTGTATCGTGCGTTGGTATTATTTGTATTAAACATCGGCATAATGTGGTACACGATACCCTTGTTGACATTTGTTCTCGTTTGGGGATTTCAGCTCGTAAAGAAGTTGGCATCGGGCATATTGGAGAAAGGGACCAACCCTTACGTCCAATTGATATGTTGTTCTACTCGTGAGACGAAGGGCTTGATGTATGTGTCGATCTGACAGGGTCATCACATTTGACGCAAACTAGTATGGCCGATTTTGTACATGTTCGTGCGGTGATTGAGGCTGCACAACGTAAACGCGTCAAGTGTGAGGCTAAATGCATGGATATGGATATGGGTTTCTTCCATTCTCATTATCTTCTTTTGAGAAACTTGAAAAGGATGTGGTGACTTTACTGAAGCAGATGTGGAATTTCTCGGTTACTCAAGATATTGAGGTGTGTGCTGCTACCCATATTTTTAGTGAGATTTGCTTTGCTATATCTAGAGGAGTGGGGCCAGATAGTATCTCGGCTTCCCACTAACTTCTTGTAAATCGTATAAGTTTCTAATAAAGTGATGTTTAATAATAATAATAATAATAATAATAATAAGTTGTTATTTATAAAAGTTAAAATTACATACTACGTAATATATTTTTTTAATTTAAAAAAATCTAAAAGTGACAAAACTTTACAGTATTAACTATTTAAAGCAAAGGAAAAATAAAAAATAAAAAATAAAAAAAGCTCACACGGCTATGGGTATATTTGTTTTACTTATCAAAATTGTTTTGATTCAATTTTAACGAAATAAGATTTAAATATGACTTTTATTGATATATTAGATGGCTCAATTTTGCTACGTGGCTAAATGATGCTAAACCTATTGATCCGACTGAGTTTCCTCAAGATATATTTTGCTGAAATGCTCACAATTAAGTTTTTAGAGTCAAGTTATATTAAATACCAAAATTTTCATCTTCATTATCCATATAAAAAAAAAATCAATGGTTGAGATTAAAATCATTTTTGTTGGATAAAACCTCGACAACAAACCCGAAGATCGAAACGCGGAAGCTAGAACCTTGAGGACAGTCAACAGTTGCAACACCAAGAAGAACAAGACACTACACACGCAAGGATATTGATAGTATGCACACGTAAAGTACCCTTGAACACCCCATTATTATAACCAATAAAACTTACAATTCGAGCAAGAAGAATGTTAAGAACTAGCATCCCCTCACCTCTATTTATAGAGATGAGGGGGTAAAGAAACCATGTTTGAGTCGGTTAAGGAATCACCCCAACCGACCTTCCATGAACTAACCGACCATATGGCCTTTACTTGCCTTCCAAGGCAAGTAACTAAGTCCTAGTTTAAGTCTAGTCCGAATCTTAATTACAATGTACATTTAAGTCCCTAAAGTACGTTTAATTTTACTACTAATATCCTAACAATTTTAATATTCCATAATTTTTTTTATAATTTTTTATAATGTACAACCCTTCATATAAGATCTCATATTGCTTCAACTTTGTTTCCCATCACAAATCCAAGAACCAGGGACGAAGCCAGTAGGGGGGCTGGAGGGTGCTCGGCCACCCCCAACTGGCCCAACTAGTTCACCTTGTATCATGGACAGTGGCGGAGCCACCCAGGGTGTTTGAGGTTTTTTCAGAATGTGCTCCCTTAACTTCTTTTGTCTGAAATTTAAAATGAGTTTTATAATTAAAGCACCTAGATCGGATGCTAAGAAGGATATTAGAAGCATAGGAGGTAGGTTGTGAAATGTTAAAATGAGAGTTTGTTGAATTGGAGAAGATGAAGAAGTGTATATTATTATATTAATATAAAAAGGTTAAGTATAAGACTTTTCCTTTTGTCACGTGGGTTGAGTAAAGAGCATGATATTTATTTTGTTCTTTTTATCCATTTTTATCTCAACAGTCTTCTTTGTGTGTCTTTTGTCTTGACCTCCTTGCATTTTAAGGATAACTGACAATTTGACATACTTGATATGCTACGAAGGGTACATGTTTACTACATCAAAAAACAAGTAAAAAAAAATGGATGTTATCAAGTTAGTCAACTATGCTCTCTCTTTGTTCTTACCCAACCCGGTGTCATATTCTTTTTGTTTACTAACCTGTTCAACCGGTCTGCAAGCCCGGGTATTAGTCATTGGTAATATTTGTACTATGTTATATAAATTTAGAGTATTATAGATTCATTTTTTTTAATAGGGTCACTAAATAAGTTAAGAACTTAAGATGGTCATTAGTAATATTTGTACTGTGTTATATGATGAAGCGGCTTCAATCCAAGCCCCGCCTGTGGCCATATCTAATGAACATCGGCTTTAATCTTCTTTAATTCCCCATCTTCACTACCATTTACTTCAATGTTTGCCCATTTTGTTATTTTCTCAACTAACCAAGTAATTATATCTTACTACCAACAAAAATATCATTGAGCTCATATGTCGAATGATTCAAGCTTCAATCCGGCTTCTAAAACGAGAAATTGTATGTTACTACCGTAAAAAAATTGAGCCCCCTTAATACAAATTTCTGGCTCCGTCCCTGCCAAGAACGAAAAGAAAAATATACATAGAAGAACTCAGATTGCTTCAACTTTGTTTCCAATCTTTCAAAAAAATTTTGAGTTGAACAATTATTCATCACTGATCTTTGTGAAGTTTTCACTTCATAAATATCCGAATATAAAAGAGAAGAAATATAACAAGTCATGTTATTTTCTTTCTTTAACTCGTACGAGACTCAAAGGCGAAAACAAGAAACGAAACAACATATACACCTACCTAAGACCCTTTTCAAAGGATCTTGAAGATGTGGTCATGGTCTAATAAGAGGTTACCCCTCGAAGCTAAATGATTGTAACAAGAAGTAGTGCTCGTATAAGCGTAAAGGGCAGGACTTGTGACTCAATTATGATTGTTGTGTGCTCGATTCTTGATGGAGAAAGTTGTACAAAATTGGTGTAGAGATAGAAATTATCTGATGGGAGAGAATGTTAAAGATGGTAGGCGGAGTATATGTGTCTAGGGTTAGAGAAAATGGGACTAACTAGGGTTATATTATAATAATGGGTCTCATTTTTGTGGATCAAATATCCTACAACATGGTAGGCGGAGTATATGTGTCTAGGGTTAGAGAAAATGGGACTAATTAGGGTTATATTATAATAATGGGTCTCATTTTTGTGGATCAAATATCCTACCCGATTGGATATCTGAACCGGGCACTAAATGATTAGACCAGATATTTCATTTACTACTAGGCATCCAGACCTGTGCAATGCACACGGGCTCGATCTAAATGTTCATAGTCATCAAAGCGCGTGCGATGCACATGGGCTGTATAGAAATTTTTAAAGTTTAATATCCGTCTTTTATTTTCGTCATTTTATATTTGAGACTTATTTTTGTCATTATATATATAAGTTGTCATGGTAACATACATTTTTTAAGCATGATACGTATTTAAAATAATTTATTGATATGTAATCTTTTAAGATGTATTTTTTATGTAATATTTTTTGTCTATTTATTTTGGTATTCACTCTATCGTTTTTTATTGGAACTAACTAATATTAATACATCCGGCTAAGTTATAACTATTTCTTATGATAGTCAACAATGCCCGTGCGATGCACATGGGCTGTATAGAAGTTTTCATAGATTTAAAATACGTGCGATGCACATAGGCTGTATAGAAGTTTTCATAGCGTAATATTAGGCATTTATTTTCGTCATTTTATATTTAAGTTGTCATAGTGTCACACATTTGCTAAGCTTTATACGTATTTAAAATACTTTATTGAGTTGCACATGGGCTGTATATAAGTTTTTATAGCGTAATCTTCGGCACTTATTTTCGTCATTATATATCTAAGTTGTGATGGTATCACATTTCCAAGCATGTCACACATTTAAAATAGTTTATTGACATTAAAAGAGTATATGTGAAGAGATTTTTTTCAAGATGTTACATTAAAAAGAGTCTCTTCACATGTAATATTTTAATATGTATAAGTTACATAAATTATTTTAAATATGAAGCGATGACATTAATGTTAGAGACCTTTTATATTTATCCCCATGCGATGCACACAGGTTTGGACTGCCTCAGGACCCATGCGATGCACAAAGGTTGGATCTAATTGTTTTTTTCGTAATGTTCGGGACTAATTTTCGGTTCATGTTTGAAACTCATTTTTTGTGAAAGACGGACTTCGTTGTTCAAATAATTTACATTATTAAAAGCGAACTATAAAACAAATTTCCTTTTTAACAAAACTATAAAAACATAAAACATTAAAGTAATTAGTATATTCAAGAGTATAAATTATAATTCGTATAATAAATTATAATTTGTATAGTAAAATATTGCATGTGTAATTTGTAACGTACTATTAATATGAATGCTAAGTATTCATCTATATTAAAACCGGTAGCCATGACGTTGTTGTTGTTGTTCGTTGGCATTTTGCATGTTTTGTTCTTAATACAATTTTCGTGACTTCTCGATCTATTTCTTTAAAGTGAAGATGTTTTTTTGTAAAATGTTATATTTAAATGAGGCTTTTCATATGTAATCTTTTAATATGAGTAAGTTACATAAATTATTTTTTAATTAATGCATTATTACAACACATAAACTATAATATCGAATTTAATATCGAATTTGGAGCCTTTATTAGTAACTCACTCTAAGTATTTACAGTATGACGACATGAATCACATGATCTCAAACTCAAATGAAAATACTTACCTCGTGATAGGTGTAGGATAACATTTGAAATACAATTTTCTTCTCCTTTATATAGTTCTTCGATTTAGAAGATTCTTATTGTTAAGATGATAGTGTGAAGATATTTTTATTATATACAACCATTTTCAATATGTAACATCGACCTAATTTACACAGTCATATCAAATATCAAAGTCACGCAATATTCCAAGACGTTTAATTAAGAAAGTGACATTAACACACCGCAAGACAAAAAACTACATTAAGAGCAAAACTATTGAAATGCACCAACAAAGTGTAGTAATAATTATTGACTAAAAATTGAATGCTCGTTACATTATTTTCAATAAACTTACTTGCTAACGAATCAATAGTATTAGCTCGTTTAGCTGTGTTACATGAAGTAAAATATTGCATGTTTAGTTTGTAACGTACTATTAATATGAATGCTAAGTATTCATCCCACCGGTGGCCGTGGCGTTGTTGTTGTTATTGTTGTTGTTGTTGTGTTCTTGTTGTTGTTGTCTTTGTCATTGTTGTTCATTGGCCTTTTGCATGTTTTGTTCTTGATACAATTTTTGTGACTTCTCGATCTCTTTCTTTAATGCTTCTTGACGCGCTACAAAAAATAATCATATATAGTTGATCATTAGTAACTTAAATACAGTTAATCAATATATTGCATTTTCGTTCAAAGTAAAAATGTTCGTGCATGTTCCACTTAATTGATAAGAAAACGATGTGTAGGATCTCTAAAACCATTAGAGAAGATGATGTTACTACCAAAACTCCTAAGCACCATCTTTATGTCCTACATTGTTACACACACAAAACACACGTGAAATTTACATAAAATAATATAAATCTATGCTAAATAAGTAAGACGATATGATGCTTACTTTACCACCATAATAAGTTGTAGCCCAATGTGTACACGGTGTGGAGGAAGTTGTGGTTTGTTGTGTGTGATTTTTGATACATTATATAGTTGATAAAATATTTGTAACTCATGGACGGGAAGGTAAAAAGACTACTACTAATTAGTGTGTTTAATTTATGCATTCATGGCATTTTTGGTTTGTATTATTTGAGGTTTAGATTACTTCTTGCATTAATGAATTACATTTGATATTAAGCACCTCACTCAATATTAGGCACTAAATGTATATGTCATATGTACTTACCACTTAAGCATGCAACCTAAACCAAGGTACTTACACATGAAGCCAATCAATTCTTGAGACATTTATTATGACCCATTTACATTTATAAGGCTACTTAAGCTTTATATAATATAAGATTGGGCCGATGGATGGGTCTGGCTGTTACATTCGTTTCGTGCTTTATACGTTGTGCCGGTTCGATAAAGGAATAATGAACACGTTTGTAAATTAATTATTATTTGTATATTAATTGTTAAAAAAAATATACTCCGTAGTTGCATAACATCACATTGTTAGAAAATATAGTAACAGGGCGACGGGTACCCTGCTAGTTATATTAAATAAACATATATAACACATTAACACAAAATATTTGTTCGATGTTTATACCTTACAAACAGATTAAATGTTTAGCATTAATATATTATATTTATACGTCTAAAATGTAGTTTTTTTTTTTTTTTTTTTTTTTTATTTTATTTTTTTTACATAATATCACAAATAAATCTCTTATATAAAACTATCAATGGTTTTTAAGGCCTCGTGAATTTCACGGGTCAATAAACTAGTTAAATCATATATAAATAACTTTCATATGATTTTCTGATTTTTTTGGTAATTTCACGGGTCAATAAACTAGTTAAGTCATATATAAATAACTTTCATATGATTTTCTGATATTTTGTGTGTGTGTATGTGCATGTGTCAAGTCGAGTAAGTTAAATTCAAACACTACCTTAAACTTATACTACGTAACTTAATATAGTAAACAGTGAGCAAAAATCCAAAACCGAAAAACCATAACTAAATAAGCGACTGAAACTAAAAATCAACGATTCAACTTTTTCTTTCTCAAAAACTAAAAATTTCGGTTCGGGTTTTGTTCAAATGTCGAACTATAATAACCGGACCCGAACCAATTTATTATATAATAATATATAGCTAATATAATATAAATAAATAACTCAATAAAGTACGAATTCATATTTGTTTGTAAAAGGATTTAAAATATATTTTTTTAACGTTTATGTATATGCTTGATATATGTGCGCGGGCGCTTGACAATATATTAATAGGTTATATGTATTCTCTCATGATTCAATCAATTCAGTTATCAATATACCACGTCTTACAATGAAATGAATCTAGTTACATTCCCTTCGGACCGCCTCGTCTTGAGAATATGCTGAACGAATTGATACGCGGATGCCTGAAGACAATTGATGAAATATATCTAGTTACCCTTGGGAAGATACCCTCGTCATAACAATAATGTGGGCAAATTTTGACTTTACTGCTGGATACTAGGGATGAAATGAATCTAGTTACCCTTGGGATGAGACCCTTGTCATAACAACTTGGTGGACAAAGTTTCATGGTGCTGCCTAATTTGAATAATACAAACGAACATGAGAAAAGTAATACAATGATGCATATCCATATATAGACCATATGAAGCTTTCTTCCTTGCACCCTGATTGCTTTAAGATCTTGCTGAATCTCATTCATTGCACTACGGAGGATTGGGCCATCCCTCAGTTGATGGCCCTCAATTACAAGTTCATCTATACATATGCACATAATTGCCATTTGTTTGCTCAAGTTTGACCGCGAACGTGCACTAATCAGTTTTGAGCTTTTTTGTTTCTTTCTGAAACTTTTTTCTAGCTCATGTGCACGCTTTTCAGCATCATCCACCTTATTAAACCAGTCGTTCATGGTTCGATCCTCTGTTGACTTGTACTTGGTGGTTCTCTCTTTCATATCATCCTTGTGTGCACACAGAGTTTTCATTCTTGTCTCCAAACATAAATAGTTTGCTTTCATGCATGAGGATAGCTCAGCCATTTCTTGGACCAATCCCCATGCTATCCTACCAGCTTCTGGCAAAAATGCTGCAGCAACTACCTCAGCCATCTATAATCTGCGACACCAATATTCATTGATAAGAAAGTAATAATTTACAGGATCTCATTGAGTTTGTAACTGAAAAGTGCAGAAGCAATAAAGTATACCATAAACAATAAAGATTATAGAATCACATCCTAAATCTGGAATAGCTTCCAAATTCTATAGATGAACAATTTTCAATTGTTGTGAAAATTGTCATAGCCAACAAACTTGATAGTTTGAAGGGCATCAAACATTACATAATAGATATTAAGGTTTACGGGAAGTTTTAATAACATATTGTTGTTGCATACAATGATGTTATTGAAATAGAGATGACACTCAATACTAGTTATGGTAAGGATTTCGTTCTTTGCTATATGTACTAGTTGTGCTTACAAAAAGCATAAGTTGCATTATACATTAAGAGAATAAGAATACTTTAAACTTTAAAATGTTTGGAAGTTTAATTATCATAAATTAGTGGTTAAGGATGTCTCACATTTTTATGAAATATGGCATTATCAAAATAGTTGACTATGCACATATAAGAATTTCAATAGTTGAATTCTTGAAATAAGTATTCTTAAAATTACGATAGATCAAAGTTGGATGATTTATGTCTTGTCAACAAGTATGAATGTCATTGCTTGAGACATAATTCATCAACAAGAGTTATCATGCATTGATCTATTTAGTATTTGGATAAGGGATGTTAAACAATTATTATAATAAATTTAAATACATGGTATGTTTAATTTATAATATATAGTATCCTATATTTGTATGTTTAAATCCATGAATAAAGGTTATTCTTAAATTGTCCGTTGTCAGTTAATAATATGGGAATATTATTAAATTAAGACAAATCTGAAGGTTGGTATAATATACTTAAAGTATATTGATGAGTAGACATGCCATTTCAGATGATATTCGATGATACTGAATATAGGACTTATCCCAACTACATGATGTTACTTTATGGATTTAGTTATTAAGTAAATCATAAGAAGTTATCCTCAGACTTGAGATGCAAGATAAGTGTCATGAATGTAGTACATTTTTGTGGAACAACTTAACGCTATACGTAACTGGTAGTCATAAGGGTTGTTTTCGGAAGTGTTACAAAGTTTGTGGGTTTTGCTTGTAGTCAAGATAGAATTTGTTCCTTCAAATTTATTTTTGGAGTTTAATACTGCTGGGCCCCTCGTAGGGTTGGTAAGATGCATGTACGGCCGTACCCAATATCTCCCCTGAATATGTTCAGAAGATTTGGTAATCTTGATCAATCATAAACAACGAGAAACAGAATGGTTAATTAAGGAATGACTTTAATCCATATCCTTATTAACATGGTATTAGAAACAAAAGGATAATAATAATGAGAAATCATTAAAAGGTTTTTCCAGGAGCCTTACTCGAGATCGTACTAGAGGCATCGGCGTGTTGCAAGACGCTAACCGATGTGATTACACTATTAAAATATGTCCAAGTGGGAGCTGTTAGAATATGGACATTATTTTAGTAGACGTATGTTAGGATCGAACTCGAGATCACGGGATTGCACACAATACGTATGAAGAGAAAAAGTAATAATTATTTATAAAATGTTATAATTAATTATTAAACACAAAATAAATAATAATAATTAGTATTATTGATTAATGACTAATTATTTATTTAACGAAGATTAGGAAAGTAAATACTAGACAAAACATGGAAACAAGAGAAGGTTCCGGAATGCCCTTGTGGGTTCCAAAACCGATCGGCCCAAGAGGTGCACCCACCTCCTTTGTGCATTGAGCTCCAAGTTTTGAATAGTATATAAGCAAACCCAAGATGCATGTTTTTCTCATAACTTGTACACACACATCTTGGTGTTTTTCTCTCCTCTCTTTTCCTTGGTCGATTTTATCAAAACAAAACCCTAAGGGTTTTCGATTTTCATAGATCTAAAAAGGTTTTGTGTTTATTACTTGCATAAACTTTTTCTTGAATTAGCACGTGTGTACAAGAACGTGAATCAAACACACTATTGTTTGATTCTTGGATTGAATTACAAAAAGGTAAGGGGTAATTCTTATAATCCTTATAAACCCTAATTAGGGTTCTTGGTTCCGGAAGATTGCTTTGATTCTTGTTCGGGCTAGAATCACAAAGGTATGTTTACTATTTAATTATTGATTAATTAATTACATGTTATTCGATCTATTATAATTGCTTCCGCTCATGCTCACTTTGATGTACTTGGTTTATTATATGAAGGTCATGATATAATAATTCCAACAATAACAACTTGGTGGACAAAGTTTCATGGTGCTGCCTAATTTGAATAATACAAACGAACATGAGAAAAGTAATACAATGATGCATATCCATATATAGACCATATGAAGCTTTCTTCCTTGCACCCTGATTGCTTTAAGATCTTGCTGAATCTCATTCAATGCACTATGGAGGATTGGGCCATCCCTCAGTTGATGGCCCTCCATTACAAGTTCATCTATACATATGCACATAATTGCCATTTGTTTGCTCAAGTTTGACCGCGAACGTGCACTAATCAGTTTTGAGCTTTTTTGTTTCTTTCTGAAACTTTTTTCTAGCTCATGTGCACGCTTTTCAGCATCATCCACCTTATTAAACCAGTCGTTCATGGTTCGATCCTCTGTTGACTTGTACTTGGTGGTTCTCTCTTTCATATCATCCTTGTGTGCACACAGAGTCTTCATTCTTGTCTCCAAACATAAATAGTTTGCTTTCATGCATGAGGATAGCTCAGCCATTTCTTGGACCAATCCCTATGCTATCCTACCAGCTTCTGACAAAAATGCTGCAGCAACTACCTCAGCCATCTATAATCTGCGACACCAATATTCATTGATAAGAAAGTAATAATTTACAGGATCTCATTGAGTTTGTAACTGAAAAGTGCAGAAGCAATAAAGTATACCATAAACAACAAAGAATATCCAATAGGTAGTTTAGACTAAACAAAAAGGGTGAGAACCACCCTTAGATATTTAGAGAATCACAAGTGATATTCAGAATATCACAAGTGCTAATCAGAATATCACAAGTGATTTTCATAATATCACTGAATATCAATTGTGATATTCAAAAACGTATGATAAACGTAAGAAAATGAATGAAAACATAAGAAAATCACAAGTGATATTCAGAAATTCACAAGTGGTATTACTAAATATTCAAAAACGTAAGAAAACAGACGAAAATGTAAAGAAATGGACGGATACGTATGAAAAATGGAAAAAAATGTATGAAAGCGTAAAATCATGTATGAAAACGGACAAAAACATATGAAAAATGGATGAAAATAAAGGAAAACGGATTAAAACGGACTAAAACGTATGAAATAGAACGAAATCGGACGAAAACGCATGTAAATGGACAAAAATGGGCGAAAACGTAAGAAAACGGACGAAAACGTATGAAACAGACGAAAATGTATGAAAGCGTAAAAACACATCTAAAAACGGACAAAAACGTATGAAAAATAGATGAAAACGGACGAAAACGAATGAAAACGTATGAAAACGAACGAAAACATAAGAAAATAGGCGAAAACGTATGAAAAGGGTCGTAGACGGGCAAAAACGTAAGAAAACGGACAAAAACGTATGAAAACGGACGAAAACGTATGAAAACAGACAAAAATGTCAAAAAATGACGAAAACGTAAAAACGGACGAAAACGTATATAAACGAACGAAAATGGTTGAAAACGTAAAAAAATGGACGAAAACATTTGAAAATGACGAAAACATAAAAAAATAGATGAAAATGTTTGAAAACGGACGAAAACGTATGAAAACGGACAAAAACGTATGTAAACGTATGAAAACGGACAAAAACGTATGAAAACGAACGAAAATGTATAAAATGAACGAAAACGTTTGAAAACGGATGAAAACGTGTAAAAAGGACGAAAACGTTTGAAAGTAAACGAAAGCGTAAAAAAACGAAGGAAAACGTTTGAAAGTAGACGAAAGCGTAAAAAAACGAAAGAAAACGTTTGAAAACAGACGAAAATGTATGAAATAGAAAAGAAAAAACGTTAATTATTAAAAAAAATGAATTAAACAAAAGACAAAATAAATAAAAAAAAAATGAAAAAAGTTGAATTACAAAAAAACAACAAAAAATTAAAATAAAAAACGTTAAGTAGAAAACATGAAAAAAAAAAAAAAAAGAAAGAAAAAAGAAATAAAAAAGACAAAGAAAAATGAGAAAAAAACATGGACTTATGTTTTCATATTTAATCTTAGGTTAATCCCACCATTAGATCAAACTAGATGGATGGTGGAGATTTGTCCATTGGTATGCACCAAAATAAGGGTATGCAATTGAATTTTCCTCTATCATATGATATGGTCGATAAAACGATCAGAAAAATGGTTGCAATGTCTTTGAATATGAAAGAAATGTAAAGTAAAAATGTTTAAAGTAAAAAAAAAAAAGAAAAAGTCTCCAAATTCGTCGTGTAGGAAACAAAATGTTTAACTCTTTGTAGATTTATACAAGTTATAATGCCCGCGCACGTGCGGGTTTTTAAAACTTTTTTGAATCATATATTTTTATTTATTAAAAAACAAATAATTTAATTTTTATTTTGTTTGATTTATGATGTCTAATTATAGTTTTTTATTGATAAAGATAATTATTTAAAAATTTTAATCCTATTATTAATTGCATCTTATCTATATATTTTTTATTTATCTTCTACTTGTGTTATGGATAAATATAAAATATTATCTAATAAGAAAATAATTTTTTTTAAATAATTATTTATAAAATGTTATAATTAATTATTAAACACAAAATAAATAATAATAATTAGTATTATTGATTAATGACTAATTATTTATTTAACGAAGATTAGGAAAGTAAATACTAGACAAAACATGGAAACAAGAGAAGGTTCCGGAATGCCCTTGTGGGTTCCAAAACCGATCGGCCCAAGAGGTGCACCCACCTCCTTTGTGCATTGAGCTCCAAGTTTTGAATAGTATATAAGCAAACCCAAGATGCATGTTTTTCTCATAACTTGTACACACACATCTTGGTGTTTTTCTCTCCTCTCTTTTCCTTGGTCGATTTTATCAAAACAAAACCCTAAGGGTTTTCGATTTTCATAGATCTAAAAAGGTTTTGTGTTTATTACTTGCATAAACTTTTTCTTGAATTAGCACGTGTGTACAAGAACGTGAATCAAACACACTATTGTTTGATTCTTGGATTGAATTACAAAAAGGTAAGGGGTAATTCTTATAATCCTTATAAACCCTAATTAGGGTTCTTGGTTCCGGAAGATTGCTTTGATTCTTGTTCGGGCTAGAATCACAAAGGTATGTTTACTATTTAATTATTGATTAATTAATTACATGTTATTCGATCTATTATAATTGCTTCCGCTCATGCTCACTTTGATGTACTTGGTTTATTATATGAAGGTCATGATATAATAATTCCAACAATAACAACTTGGTGGACAAAGTTTCATGGTGCTGCCTAATTTGAATAATACAAACGAACATGAGAAAAGTAATACAATGATGCATATCCATATATAGACCATATGAAGCTTTCTTCCTTGCACCCTGATTGCTTTAAGATCTTGCTGAATCTCATTCAATGCACTATGGAGGATTGGGCCATCCCTCAGTTGATGGCCCTCCATTACAAGTTCATCTATACATATGCACATAATTGCCATTTGTTTGCTCAAGTTTGACCGCGAACGTGCACTAATCAGTTTTGAGCTTTTTTGTTTCTTTCTGAAACTTTTTTCTAGCTCATGTGCACGCTTTTCAGCATCATCCACCTTATTAAACCAGTCGTTCATGGTTCGATCCTCTGTTGACTTGTACTTGGTGGTTCTCTCTTTCATATCATCCTTGTGTGCACACAGAGTCTTCATTCTTGTCTCCAAACATAAATAGTTTGCTTTCATGCATGAGGATAGCTCAGCCATTTCTTGGACCAATCCCTATGCTATCCTACCAGCTTCTGACAAAAATGCTGCAGCAACTACCTCAGCCATCTATAATCTGCGACACCAATATTCATTGATAAGAAAGTAATAATTTACAGGATCTCATTGAGTTTGTAACTGAAAAGTGCAGAAGCAATAAAGTATACCATAAACAACAAAGAATATCCAATAGGTAGTTTAGACTAAACAAAAAGGGTGAGAACCACCCTTAGATATTTAGAGAATCACAAGTGATATTCAGAATATCACAAGTGCTAATCAGAATATCACAAGTGATTTTCATAATATCACTGAATATCAATTGTGATATTTAAAAACGTATGATAAACGTAAGAAAATGAATGAAAACATAAGAAAATCACAAGTGATATTCAGAAATTCACAAGTGGTATTACTAAATATTCAAAAACGTAAGAAAACAGACGAAAATGTAAAGAAATGGACGGATACGTATGAAAAATGGAAAAAAATGTATGAAAGCGTAAAATCATGTATGAAAACGGACAAAAACATATGAAAAATGGATGAAAATAAAGGAAAACGGATTAAAACGGACTAAAACGTATGAAATAGAACGAAATCGGACGAAAACGCATGTAAATGGACAAAAATGGGCGAAAACGTAAGAAAACGGACGAAAACGTATGAAACAGACGAAAATGTATGAAAGCGTAAAAACACATCTAAAAACGGACAAAAACGTATGAAAAATAGATGAAAACGGACGAAAACGAATGAAAACGTATGAAAACGAACGAAAACATAAGAAAATAGGCGAAAACGTATGAAAAGGGTCGTAGACGGGCAAAAACGTAAGAAAACGGACAAAAACGTATGAAAACGGACGAAAACGTATGAAAACAGACAAAAATGTCAAAAAATGACGAAAACGTAAAAACGGACGAAAACGTATATAAACGAACGAAAATGGTTGAAAACGTAAAAAAATGGACGAAAACATTTGAAAATGACGAAAACATAAAAAAATAGATGAAAATGTTTGAAAACGGACGAAAACGTATGAAAACGGACAAAAACGTATGTAAACGTATGAAAACGGACAAAAACGTATGAAAACGAACGAAAATGTATAAAATGAACGAAAACGTTTGAAAACGGATGAAAACGTGTAAAAAGGACGAAAACGTTTGAAAGTAAACGAAAGCGTAAAAAAACGAAGGAAAACGTTTGAAAGTAGACGAAAGCGTAAAAAAACGAAAGAAAACGTTTGAAAACAGACGAAAATGTATGAAATAGAAAAGAAAAAACGTTAATTATTAAAAAAAATGAATTAAACAAAAGACAAAATAAATAAAAAAAAAATGAAAAAAGTTGAATTACAAAAAAACAACAAAAAATTAAAATAAAAAACGTTAAGTAGAAAACATGAAAAAAAAAAAAAAAAAGAAAGAAAAAAGAAATAAAAAAGACA
This sequence comes from Artemisia argyi, assembly GCA_030686995.1. Lineage (NCBI taxonomy): Eukaryota > Viridiplantae > Streptophyta > Magnoliopsida > Asterales > Asteraceae > Artemisia > Artemisia argyi. The sequence goes on from CM060699.1 coordinate 128,493,540, forward strand.
AAGAAAAATGAGAAAAAAACATGGACTTATGTTTTCATATTTAATCTTAGGTTAATCCCACCATTAGATCAAACTAGATGGATGGTGGAGATTTGTCCATTGGTATGCACCAAAATAAGGGTATGCAATTGAATTTTCCTCTATCATATGATATGGTCGATAAAACGATCAGAAAAATGGTTGCAATGTCTTTGAATATGAAAGAAATGTAAAGTAAAAATGTTTAAAGTAAAAAAAAAAAGAAAAAGTCTCCAAATTCGTCGTGTAGGAAACAAAATGTTTAACTCTTTGTAGATTTATACAAGTTATAATGCCCGCGCACGTGCGGGTTTTTAAAACTTTTTTGAATCATATATTTTTATTTATTAAAAAACAAATAATTTAATTTTTATTTTGTTTGATTTATGATGTCTAATTATAGTTTTTTATTGATAAAGATAATTATTTAAAAATTTTAATCCTATTATTAATTGCATCTTATCTATATATTTTTTATTTATCTTCTACTTGTGTTATGGATAAATATAAAATATTATCTAATAAGAAAATAAGTTTTTTTAAATAATTATTTATAAAATGTTATAATTAATTATTAAACACAAAATAAATAATAATAATTAGTATTATTGATTAATGACTAATTATTTATTTAACGAAGATTAGGAAAGTAAATACTCGACAAAACATGGAAACAAGAGAAGGTTCCGGAATGCCCTTGTGGGTTCCAAAACCGATCGGCCCAAGAGGTGCACCCACCTCCTTTGTGCATTGAGCTCCAAGTTTTGAATAGTATATAAGCAAACCCAAGATGCATGTTTTTCTCATAACTTGTACACACACATCTTGGTGTTTTTCTCTCCTCTCTTTTCCTTGGTCGATTTTATCAAAACAAAACCCTAAGGGTTTTCGATTTTCATAGATCTAAAAAGGTTTTGTGTTTATTACTTGCATAAACTTTTTCTTGAATTAGCACGTGTGTACAAGAACGTGAATCAAACACACTATTGTTTGATTCTTGGATTGAATTACAAAAAGGTAAGGGGTAATTCTTATAATCCTTATAAACCCTAATTAGGGTTCTTGGTTCCGGAAGATTGCTTTGATTCTTGTTCGGGCTAGAATCACAAATGTATGTTTACTATTTAATTATTGATTAATTAATTACATGTTATTCGATCTATTATAATTGCTTCCGCTCATGCTCACTTTGATGTACTTGGTTTATTATATGAAGGTCATGATATAATAATTCCAACAATAACAACTTGGTGGACAAAGTTTCATGGTGCTGCCTAATTTGAATAATACAAACGAACATGAGAAAAGTAATACAATGATGCATATCCATATATAGACCATATGAAGCTTTCTTCCTTGCACCCTGATTGCTTTAAGATCTTGCTGAATCTCATTCAATGCACTATGGAGGATTGGGCCATCCCTCAGTTGATGGCCCTCCATTACAAGTTCATCTATACATATGCACATAATTGCCATTTGTTTGCTCAAGTTTGACCGCGAACGTGCACTAATCAGTTTTGAGCTTTTTTGTTTCTTTCTGAAACTTTTTTCTAGCTCATGTGCACGCTTTTCAGCATCATCCACCTTATTAAACCAGTCGTTCATGGTTCGATCCTCTGTTGACTTGTACTTGGTGGTTCTCTCTTTCATATCATCCTTGTGTGCACACAGAGTCTTCATTCTTGTCTCCAAACATAAATAGTTTGCTTTCATGCATGAGGATAGCTCAGCCATTTCTTGGACCAATCCCCATGCTATCCTACCAGCTTCTGACAAAAATGCTGCAGCAACTACCTCAGCCATCTATAATCTGCGACACCAATATTCATTGATAAGAAAGTAATAATTTACAGGATCTCATTGAGTTTGTAACTGAAAAGTGCAGAAGCAATAAAGTATACCATAAACAACAAAGAATATCCAATAGGTAGTTTAGACTAAACAAAAAGGGTGAGAACCACCCTTAGATATTTAGAGAATCACAAGTGATATTCAGAATATCACAAGTGCTAATCAGAATATCACAAGTGATTTTCATAATATCACTGAATATCAATTGTGATATTCAAAAACGTATGATAAACGTAAGAAAATGAATGAAAACATAAGAAAATCACAAGTGATATTCAGAAATTCACAAGTGGTATTACTAAATATTCAAAAACGTAAGAAAACAGACGAAAATGTAAAGAAATGGACGGATACGTATGAAAAATGGAAAAAAATGTATGAAAGCGTAAAATCATGTATGAAAACGGACAAAAACATATGAAAAATGGATGAAAATAAAGGAAAACGGATTAAAACGGACTAAAACGTATGAAATAGAACGAAATCGGACGAAAACGCATGTAAATGGACAAAAATGGGCGAAAACGTAAGAAAACGGACGAAAACGTATGAAACAGACGAAAATGTATGAAAGCGTAAAAACACATCTAAAAACGGACAAAAACGTATGAAAAATAGATGAAAACGGACGAAAACGAATGAAAACGTATGAAAACGAACGAAAACATAAGAAAATAGGCGAAAACGTATGAAAAGGGTCGTAGACGGGCAAAAACGTAAGAAAACGGACAAAAACGTATGAAAACGGACGAAAACGTATGAAAACAGACAAAAATGTCAAAAAATGACGAAAACGTAAAAACGGACGAAAACGTATATAAACGAACGAAAATGGTTGAAAACGTAAAAAAATGGACGAAAACATTTGAAAATGACGAAAACATAAAAAAATAGATGAAAATGTTTGAAAACGGACGAAAACGTATGAAAACGGACAAAAACGTATGTAAACGTATGAAAACGGACAAAAACGTATGAAAACGAACGAAAATGTATAAAATGAACGAAAACGTTTGAAAACGGATGAAAACGTGTAAAAAGGACGAAAACGTTTGAAAGTAAACGAAAGCGTAAAAAAACGAAGGAAAACGTTTGAAAGTAGACGAAAGCGTAAAAAAACGAAAGAAAACGTTTGAAAACAGACGAAAATGTATGAAATAGAAAAGAAAAAACGTTAATTATTAAAAAAAATGAATTAAACAAAAGACAAAATAAATAAAAAAAAAAATGAAAAAAGTTGAATTACAAAAAAACAACAAAAAATTAAAATAAAAAACGTTAAGTAGAAAACATTAAAAAAAAAAAAAAAAAATGAAAGAAAAAAGAAATAAAAAAGACAAAGAAAAATGAGAAAAAAACATGGAGTTATGTTTTCATATTTAATCTTAGGTTAATCCCACCATTAGATCAAACTAGATGGACCATTGGTATGCACCAAAATAAGGGTATGCAATTGAATTTTCCTCTATCATATGATATGGTCGATAAAACGATCAGAAAAATGGTTGCAATGTCTTTGAATATGAAAGAAATGTAAAGTAAAAATGTTTAAAGTAAAAAAAAAAAGAAAAAGTCTCCAAATTCGTCGTGTAGGAAACAAAATGTTTAACTCTTTGTAGATTTATACAAGTTATAATGCCCGCGCACGTGCGGGTTTTTAAAACTTTTTTGAATCATATATTTTTATTTATTAAAAAACAAATAATTTAATTTTTATTTTGTTTGATTTATGATGTCTAATTATAGTTTTTTATTGATAAAGATAATTATTTAAAAATTTTAATCCTATTATTAATTGCATCTTATCTATATATTTTTTATTTATCTTCTACTTGTGTTATGGATAAATATAAAATATTATCTAATAAGAAAATAATTTTTTTTAAATAAAATTATTACTAAATAAGGTATGATTTGATTTTTTTGAAATGTAAAAGTTCTCACTTGTGGTTTTGTTTTATTATATAAAAGATAAGTGAAGGTTCAGTTACATATAAATACTGAAACGACTTTTTTTTTTTTTTTTTTTTTTCATTTCATTTTTGCTCGTAAATTTGGACACGCCTAAACATCAGTTAAGTTCAGTTCTTCATGTAAGTAAAATAATCCAATAACCAATATTTTCAATTGTTTGAAAATTTATAACTAATACGGAGTAATTTAACAAATAACAATGGTTGTTGGGCTACGCGTTTAGTTGACTTTCGAGGGGAATTCAAACCAGATAGTAAATGCTCGTCCATTCAGGGTGCGTTTGGTATTCTAATTTTATTCTTTTAAGACTGACACTTGGTTTTAAAAGGCGTGTTATGAGGCCGTTAAAGCATGAGTCATAATCTTTACGTTACAAAATAAACCAAAGTGTCAATTTTAGACGTGATGTGAGATGAGGCGAAAAAAGGCACGATAAAACGCTATAAGGCGTGAAGCATGATAAGTTTTTTTTAACCGGACATGTTCCCATTCGATAACCCCAACTACGGCTCACAAACCCATATGGGTGGTTCGTCATCACAACAAAATACGAACCAACCCATGTCTACCATTCATCAATTTCCATTTGAAGATATGTACGAACCTCAATTTTCGGACTCTTATAAAAACACCGCCCGTGAGGACTCTCCCGTCGAAGTCACGGCCCCGTCACCGGCACAGACCCCAATGAATCCGTCTAAAAGACGCCAAAGGAGGACGATTCGAAATGAGGATACACCTCGGTGCCTTCCATGAACCAATGAGGAAGAAATTGCATTATGTAAAGGTTGGGTTCATGTATCAAAAAATAGCGTCATTGGTAACACGAGGAGAGAGAGGATTTTTTAATGATATTGTAGAGTACATGGAAAGCAAAACAAAGGCAACCGGTCATCGAACGTACGATATGGTGAACAGGAAATGGAAGGCGGTGCGTCCTAGAGTGGCTCAGTTTTGTGGAGTGCACAGTAAGGTCATGCAAAGGGCGTCGGTGAGTGGAGCCGGGAACACATCCAAAAGGCACTTCTTGAATATGAAGCTGAATAAAGTACCGTTTACACTTTACACTTCTTCATTATTGGGAGATTTTAAGAAAATTTCTGAAATGGTGTGATGTTGAAGTTCTAGAGTTTGAAGCAAAACAAAGAGAAAAGGTCAAGAGATACAAGTCATCTAGGTCTAGTTTGTTCAACCCAGAGTCTAGGGATCAGAAAGAAGAAGGTGGAAATTCGTGAACAAGAGTTGGCAATGCAACAATATAAACAACGTCAAAAAGACATAATGTTCTATATGCCGCCATATGATCACTTGGCTCGAGTAGTACTATAACAGATGGAAAAGATAAGGGCGGGGATCAAGGCGAAGTAAAATTTGCCATATTAGTTTATGTTTTTTATTTAGTACGTTTAAGTTTTTAATTATCTATGCATTGTTTTTAATTATGTATGTTTACGTTTTTAATAATCAATGTAATATTTTTAGTTAAAGAATAAAATTTTTAATTAAAAAAATGGGTATAAAGGTGAGGTGATGTGACAATTACGGGTGAAATGAGAGATGAAGTGAGCGAATGCGAAAAGAAGTGAGAGGAAAAAAATAAAAATTAAAAAAACCCTAAAGTAGTGGTGATTTGAAAGGTGAAGGAATATGACTACCCATCTACGCTAACACAAAATGCTCGTCCACATAACTTAACAAGGGGTTGTTGGGCTAGACGCTCGTCCACATAGTAACTTAACAAGGGTTGTTGGGCTAGGCGTCTAGTGTTAGACACATTTTGTGATTCTTTTTAATTCGCTCCTAGTTTTGAAGTCTCCTATACGATTGAACTTTTGATATAAATCCCTAAATCATATTTAGTGAAATTTTGTGTTTATCTTTACCGTATATAAAAAGGGAATAATATTTTTTGAAAGTTTTAAAGCTTAGAAGTGGGTAAAGTAGTTTGACAAAAATACCTTTTTAATGTTTAGTGATGTTAAATTTAAACTTTTTTGTTAATCATTCGGTCATATATAATTAACTTAGATATATAACACAACTATTTTTACCATTTACCATTGTAGAATAAGATTGAGTTTTTTTTGTTAATCATCCAATCACACTAATGTTGATGACATTGTTAAACAAGCTTTTAGCCACGACGAGGTTAATGTAATAGTGTGGTATTTTGTTTATTGCGCTTTTATGTTATACCAATTGCTTACTAATTTTTTTATACACTTCATATTTATCTTAATCCCAATCCTTACATGTAAAAAGGTTAATAACCGATAACCCGAACTGACTCACAGTCAATTGCCTTTTCATAATGTGAGTGGAATAAATGACCCACTTAACGGTTATGGCTATGAAATGCCAAAGATTGTACCTGTTATGAGCCACATATATACGAGACTTTTATTATTAAAGTTAACATAGTTTCAAAACAATCCAATATGACTGTCTTTTAAAAAATTGAAGTTCAATATTTGGATATTTATTTACATATCTTAATAACTAGTGATTTAGTTTGATATGTATATCTCGTACATTTCGGACTGGTTTAGGGTGGTTCTGATCTCTGTGTTGGGACAGACTATAAATTCTAGTACTCACCGATGTATGTTATGTTATCGGCTAGGTGTTCTTCTATTCTCTGTTCAGATGTCATGCTCAACTTGTTCCAAGGTCTTTACGGGGGATATTTATGAGGACCATGTTGTATCGTGCGTTGGTATTATTTGTATTAAACATCGGCATAATGTGGTACACGATACCCTTGTTGACATTTGTTCTCGTTTGGGGATTTCAGCTCGTAAAGAAGTTGGCATCGGGCATATTGGAGAAAGGGACCAACCCTTACGTCCAATTGATATGTTGTTCTACTCGTGAGACGAAGGGCTTGATGTATGTGTCGATCTGACAGGGTCATCACATTTGACGCAAACTGGTATGGCCGATTTTGTACATGTTCGTGCGGTGATTGAGGCTGCACAACGTAAACGCGTCAAGTGTGAGGCTAAATGCATGGATATGGATATGAGTTTCTTCCATTCTCATTATCTTCTTTTGGGAAACTTGAAAAGGATGTGGTGACTTTACTGAAGCAGATGCGGAATTTCTCGGTTACTCAAGACATTGAGGTGTGTGCTGCTACCCATATTTTTAGTGAGATTTGCTTTGCTATATCTAGAGGAGTGGGGCCAGATAGTATCTCGGCTTCCCACTAACTTCTTGTAAATCGTATAAGTTTCTAATAAAGTGATGTTTAATAATAATAATAATAATAATAATAATAATAAGTTGTTATTTATAAAAGTTAAAATTACATACTACGTAATATATTTTTTTAATTTAAAAAAATCTAAAAGTGACAAAACTTTACAGTATTAACTATTTAAAGCAAAGGAAAAACAAAAAATAAAAAATATTTACAGTATGACGACATGAATCACATGATCTCAAACTCAAATGAAAATGCTTACCTCGTGATAGGTGTAGGATAACATTTGAAATACAATTTTCTTCTCCTTTATATAGTTCTTCGATTTAGAAGATTCTTATTGTTAAGATGATAGTGTGAAGATATTTTTATTATATACAACCATTTTCAATATGTAACATCGACCTAATTTACACAGTCATATCAAATATCAAAGTCACGCAATATTCCAAGACGTTTAATTAAGAAAGTGACATTAACACACCGCAAGACAAAAAACTACATTAAGAGCAAAACTATTGAAATGCACCAACAAAGTGTAGTAATAATTATTGACTAAAAATTGAATGCTCGTTACATTATTTTCAATAAACTTACTTGCTAACGAATCAATAGTATTAGCTCGTTTAGCTGTGTTACATGAAGTAAAATATTGCATGTTTAGTTTGTAACGTACTATTAATATGAATGCTAAGTATTCATCCCACCGGTGGCCGTGGCGTTGTTGTTGTTATTGTTGTTGTTGTTGTGTTCTTGTTGTTGTTGTCTTTGTCATTGTTGTTCATTGGCCTTTTGCATGTTTTGTTCTTGATACAATTTTTGTGACTTCTCGATCTCTTTCTTTAATGCTTCTTGACGCGCTACAAAAAATAATCATATATAGTTGATCATTAGTAACTTAAATACAGTTAATCAATATATTGCATTTTCGTTCAAAGTAAAAATGTTCGTGCATGTTCCACTTAATTGATAAGAAAACGATGTGTAGGATCTCTAAAACCATTAGAGAAGATGATGTTACTACCAAAACTCCTAAGCACCATCTTTATGTCATACATTGTTACACACACAAAACACACGTGAAATTTACATAAAATAATATAAATCTATGCTAAATAAGTAAGACGATATGATGCTTACTTTACCACCATAATAAGTTGTAGCCCAATGTGTACACGGTGTGGAGGAAGTTGTGGTTTGTTGTGTGTGATTTTTGACACATTATATAGTTGATAAAATATTTGTAACTCATGGACGGGAAGGTAAAAAGACTACTACTAATTAGTGTGTTTAATTTATGCATTCATGGCATTTTTGGTTTGTATTATTTGAGGTTTAGATTACTTCATGCATTAATGAATTACATTTGATATTAAGCACCTCACTCAATATTTGGCACTAAATGTATATGTCATATGTACTTACCACTTAAGCATGCAACCTAAACCAAGGTACTTACACATGAAGCCAATCAATTCTTGAGACATTTATTATGACCCATTTACATTTATAAGGCTACTTAAGCTTTATATAATATAAGATTGGGCCGATGGATGGGTCTGGCTGTTACATTCGTTTCGTGCTTTATACGTTGTGCCGGTTCGATAAAGGAATAATGAACACGTTTGTAAATTAATTGTTAAAAAAAATATACTCCGTAGTTGCATAACATCACATTGTTAGAAAATATAGTAACATGGTGGCGGGTACCGTGCTAGTTATATTAAATAAACATATATAACACATTAACACAAAATATTTGTTCGATGTTTATACCTTACAAACAGATTAAATGTTTAGCATTAATATATTATATTTATACGTCTAACATGTAGTTTTTTTTTTTTTTTTTTTTTTTTTTTTTTTTTTTTTTATTTTATTTTTTTTTACATAATATCACAAATAAATCTCTTATATAAAACTATCAATGGTTTTTAAGGCCTCGTGAATTTCACGGGTCAATAAACTAGTTAAATCATATATAAATAACTTTCATATGATTTTCTGATTTTTTTGGTAATTTCACGGGTCAATAAACTAGTTAAGTCATATATAAATAACTTTCATATGATTTTCTGATATTTTGTGTGTGTGTATGTGCATGTGTCAAGTCGAGTAAGTTAAATTCAAACACTACCTTAAACTTATACTACGTAACTTAATATAGTAAACAGTGAGCAAAAATCCAAAACCGAAAAACCATAACTAAATAAGCGACTGAAACTAAAAATCAACGATTCAACTTTTTCTTTCTCAAAAACTAAAAATTTCGGTTCGGGTTTTGTTCAAATGTCGAACTATAATAACCGGACCCGAACCAATTATATAGCTAATATAATATAAATAAATAACTCAATAAAGTACGAATTCATATTTGTTTGTAAAAGGATTTAAAATATATTTTTTTAACGTTTATGTATATGCTTGATATATGTGCGCGGGCGCTTGACAATATATTAATAGGTTATATGTATTCTCTCATGATTCAATCAATTCAGTTATCAATATACCACGTCTTACAATGAAATGAATCTAGTTACATTCCCTTCGGACCGCCTCGTCTTGAGAATATGCTGAACGAATTGATACGCGGATGCCTGAAGACAATTGATGAAATATATCTAGTTACCCTTGGGAAGATACCCTCGTCATAACAATAATGTGGGCAAATTTTGACTTCGCTGCTGGATACTAGGGATGAAATGAATCTAGTTACCCTTGGGATGAGACCCTTGTCATAACAACTTGGTGGACAAAGTTTCATGGTGCTGCCTAATTTGAATAATACAAACGAACATGAGAAAAGTAATACAATGATGCATATCCATATATAGACCATATGAAGCTTTCTTCCTTGCACCCTGATTGCTTTAAGATCTTGCTGAATCTCATTCAATGCACTATGGAGGATTGGGCCATCCCTCAGTTGATGGCCCTCCATTACAAGTTCATCTATACATATGCACATAATTGCCATTTGTTTGCTCAAGTTTGACCGCGAACGTGCACTAATCAGTTTTGAGCTTTTTTGTTTCTTTCTGAAACTTTTTTCTAGCTCATGTGCACGCTTTTCAGCATCATCCACCTTATTAAACCAGTCGTTCATGGTTCGATCCTCTGTTGACTTGTACTTGGTGGTTCTCTCTTTCATATCATCCTTGTGTGCACACAGAGTCTTCATTCTTGTCTCCAAACATAAATAGTTTGCTTTCATGCATGAGGATAGCTCAGCCATTTCTTGGACCAATCCCCATGCTATCCTACCAGCTTCTGGCAAAAATGCTGCAGCAACTACCTCAGCCATCTATAATCTGCGACACCAATATTCATTGATAAGAAAGTAATAATTTACAGGATCTCATTGAGTTTGTAACTGAAAAGTGCAGAAGCAATAAAGTATACCATAAACAACAAAGAATATCCAATAGGTAGTTTAGACTAAACAAAAAGGGTGAGAACCACCCTTAGCCGCCCTCACCGACAATTTCATCTGCTAATTAACATGGGGAACAAAAGTCTGAAATTCCAAGCATATAGGTATATTGCTTCCGAAACCAAAAGATAATCATATTTTCCTCAAAGTTTTGACCTTAGGGAACCCATATCCCCTTGTTATTCAGATATTAATGTTTGACCAACAATAACATATTAAACAAACAAGAAAAAGAAGCACATAGGATGAAAGTAACAGAAGTAAAAAGTGCGTATACAATATTAAAATTAAATAAATATTCTCCCAAGACTGAATAAATATCATTTGATGTCAAAAACTGAAGCTTAATGTTAATGTTAAAAGAGTAATGTATGATACCTGTCTGGAAATGTTTTATTAATGCGAAGTTGTGAATCCACAAGAAATTCATGTCAAGCAATTTGAAGGATATAAACCTCCATAGTCCAAAGAGAAGGGACGACACAATTAAAGGCTGAGAATGAGTCAACTTTGACTTTTGATAGCCTGAGATAGAGTCAGAGACCTTAGAATACGTGGGTAGGATGGGAGTAATGTTTTTGGCTCATATTAAAAACGAAATAATTCCACACAATCAATACGTAGCAAAAGACAAAAATAGTTAAACTGTAAGATTTGGGTTAGATCAGTTTTGCGTACTTCTTTGGATTGGTTTCGGTTCAGTAATTATATATACTTCTGAAATATATATACACAGGTAGGATTTAATTACAAATATTATTAAAAAAAAAAAAAAAGTTTATTGTTACAAAAGTCAAAGTCCCGGGTAAGCTAAATGGACACTAAGATATATATTTTATGCTAAAATCCAACCCCAACTTGCTTTAAAATGTAGAACAAGTGTTCAGAAGCTTCAAGGAAAACAAGATGAAGAGTAATATAAAAAACCGAATTAAAAACGAGATTACACTTTAGTCTTAAGGACTACACAAGCCGGTGTGTGTAGACTTTTTTTTTTTCCTGCTATATATGATTCTCCTTCAAACTGAAGAACAAAATGTAATTTACAGAAGTTTTTCATGAACATTTTCTAATGTGGACAGAAATTGTGTCAAAATGTGTGTCGATGAGCATTGTATGATTATTATAAGGTGTTAGCAAGTATGTTTTCGACAACATTAAATGATCTATTAATATAACTAGTAAAGCTTATTTATGCCTGTCTTAGTATATAAAATTGATAAGATCTAATATATCAATTTGAATGAAGGGTCTGCAGTTAAATTCCACGAAAAGACTGTTGCTACTGGTTAAAACTGTGATTTAATTTTGGTTTATTTTGTTTTAGTTAGATAATAATCAACTAATATTAGGCCCTATTAATAACCTGACTGAGACGTAAGCGAAAATCATATATACGAAATACCGTAATGGAGACAATATTTGCTTAGAAAAGAACCATTGTGGATCTATGTTGAGTTGGTGATTACATTGTACTTTTATGTTGATCGAGTTGGTGAATTCGAAGTGTGACTAAACTCCTAGACGTAGACGATTCAACCACTAGCAAGAGTTTGAAGTTTCCAGTTAATTACCCATTAACTGAATACCCAATAACATATAATTACTACTTCAAAAGTAGGAGACATAATAATACATGGATGCACATATATATGGACATATGTCAACGCAGTGAAGCATTCTTATATTGACTTATCATAGAATAACAGGAAGACAAGAAAGGAACAAAAGTCATCAGGTAAAGCACAAAGATTACCAAGATTAATACGAATAATTAAGTTAAGATTATTCTTAAACCTGTATATCAAGTGGGAAACAACGTAGAAATATGAACATTATTCTATAAGAAAATATTACACGCTAACATTCATTTGAAAAAAACAGTAACACTACAAGAAAAACCACCAAACACAAATAACAAATTATTTTGCAGTATTCAAAGTAAGCAACAATATAGGATCTCCTAATTGAATCAAGGATTCCGTAAAGAAACATATAGAAGAACCCATATACTAACAAAGTAAAACCAGAACAGTGTTTAGGTTGCCAAATGAACCCTATCGAAAGAAGCAGCACCTGTCAAGACGTTCTTTGACCTGAGAATCTGGCCAGTGCAACGCCTCCCACAAATCTGCATCTACTTCAATGCTACGAAGCTTCATAGCACTGTTTCTATCAAAAGGCAATTCTTTCAGTTTGGGACAATCATGTATTTTTAAGCTCTCTAGTGAAGCCCAATCCAATCTGGAGCTTATCTTTCTTAAACTCGGCATATTACAAAGAACCAATGAACTTAGTTTAGGGAAAACATTCAGACTAATATCCTGAGAGCACATAACAATCTCTTTAACGCTACAGCAGTCTTCAACTTCTAGATATTTGAGCTCTTGAAGTTGCTGAACTATTACGTTGCAAAATACGATTGTCATCAATGGACATTTACAAAGAACCAGAGTTCTTAGGTTTGAGAGATTTCCCTTTTCCATATGGCCCTCCCAAATTTTTTTCAAACTTGGCATGTTTTTAGCATCCAACCTTTCCAAATTTGGCAATAATGATCTGCCTTGTGTCTGATAGCCTTCAACAATTGTTCTCATGCTGTTGCAACTTTGAATTAGACAACCTTGGACATATTCCATGCTTTCAATCAAATTTCTAGATAGATACTCAATATCATTATGGTTGCTTAACTCAAATGCATGTACTTTAGTAAGTATCTTGTTAATCACTTCATTTTGGCCCCTCCCACTGTAATATTTTACGTACCGATCATAACGGTAGAATTCAGGAATTTCAGGGCCATAAGACATGAAGCATCCAATGTACACTTGAAATGAACGTGTTTCAAGATCTTGTCTTCGCTCAAGAAACAATTTAAGATGGTTTTCACTGGGAACATAGATCTTCACTGTATCGTCTACAACTTGTATTACGTCTATGACTCTGTCGTGAAGATAAAACTGAAAAGAGATCAACTGTGGCAGTGTGCTAACCTTTGCAACCACATCTTCAATCAACTTATCGCACCAATCTCCCGTTTCTGAGTCCACCTCAATTGTCAACTCTTCAAGTCCTGACAACTTAAAAATCACATCGTAGTTGTCTTGAGTTGACATGGTGAAGGAAACCAACAAACGCCTGATTCGGGTTAAGCCTTCAATCTGATGCGGCAATTTACCAACCCCACTGCCACGGATGTCAAGCACTTCAAGTGACTTCAGATAACCAATGAAACTAGGAAGCTCCTTTAACACAATGCAACCATTTAGATAAAGAACTTTGAGGTTCGAAAGCTTGACTATCGAGGATGGCAGTGTCATGATCTCCGTCATGTAAAGATCTAAAACACGAAGGCTGTGCATATGTTTAAAGAACGAATCAGGAATTTTCTTATGCTTCGAATATTTCTGGACAAAAAGCGTGGAGAGCTGAGAGGAACGGGGCTCGTCAGGAAAGGTATCAAGTGAATTGTTAGCCAAAGAAATCCACTCCTTATCTGACCATAAATCTACACGCAGGCGCTTTGGTGTAGTGCCATTTGTTTTTTGTAGGGCTTCACTTGTTTTCACCAAACACCTATCTTTCCTTTCTTCAGACAGAAGACTCAGTGCTGTTGCTCGGATCAATTTATGCATCCTTACGTATTTTCCTGTTGCACCTTCTTCGAGCAAAATCACATTTTTGAGGTGACGCAGTATATTTCGTCCACCAATTTTTGCATCATGGCCAGTTTTAAGAAAACTTTCAGCTTCCCAACAGTCCAATAATCCCTCCATGGAAATTTCAGAGTCCTCTGGATACAAGGCACTGTAAAGAAAACAGGGCTTTTGTTCATGATCCAAGTGATCACAACAGAATTTGAGTAAATTCTTTATCGGCTCATTATTTCCCTTTTCTGGCCACCTTCTTAGCGTTTCTAATCCGTCACTCCAACTTATCTCATTGAGTTCACGGCTTTCTATTGATTTGAAGATACGAGCTGCCATTTTTATCATCAATGGATGTCCGCCACATAAGGAGACAGCCTTACGAGCTGTGCGTTCAAGCTGTGGTTTATCTTTGATATCATCTGGAAGAGCCAACAGCTTATGGAACATGTTCCATGACTCGTTCGAAGATAACTTCTTGACTTCAATATTGGAACATGAAGGAAGCCGAATATGTCGATATTTTGTTGTCATGACTATTTTGCTACCTTTTGCACCTTCGGGAATACCAATCATGTCTAAATCAAACTCTGCTTTGACATCATCCAAGAGAAGCAAAAACTTAACACCCTCTAGTTCTTCCTTTATTTTTCTGGCGACTTTGACAACATCTGTGGACCCTTCTGTATCCACTATCAGTCTTTCTGCTATCACATGCTGCAGCATCTCTGTGCTCAAATTCTCCTTATTATTCTCCTCACCTGAAACTGTCACCCAAACCACTCTTTCATACATACTAGCAACTTTTTCATGGTTATTTAAATTCTGCATTATCGTTGTTTTCCCTGCCCCTAACATTCCTAGCACCCTGATTGCTTTAATATTTTCCTTTGACAGATCTTGAAGTATTTTTTCCAATACGCCTTGGAGGGTCGGTATATAAGAGATATCCTGGGCAGTCATCTTCACCACACTCTCAGCAACTTTGTGGATTAAAGTATCCCCCAATTGATTACCTTCTAATATAAGTTCACCTATTTCTGACCGAATGCTTTCCATTTGTTTGCTCAACTTTGATCTGGGAAGTGCATGAATCCATGTTGAGCTTCCTTGTTTTTCGATAAACCTGCTTTCAAGTTCTCGTGCAACCTTTTCAATAGCCATCACTCTGAGAAACCAGTCATCCATAGTCCGTTTCTTTGTTGACTTGTATTTGTAGGTTTTATCTTTCAAATCATCCCTTACCGCACAGAGGGTCCTCCATTTTGCCTCGAAACGTGAATGGTTCTCGTCCATACACTTTGAAGCCTCTGTCATTCGTTGGATAGAATCCCATACCGTCTCACCAGCTTTTGGTAATGCTGCTGCAACTACGTCTTCAGTCATCAAGTCACTAAAAACCTATAATGTGCAACATCAGTAGTTAAGAAAAGAAACGGTAATTAGCATAATGAAGTGGCAGGTAGGGGGTATAATCAGTGTTCTAAAAGGCGCGCCAAGGCGTCGCCAAAGCGCGAGGCGTGGCCTCGGCGCCACGAAATGGACCAAGGCGTGAGGTCTAGACGTCGTGTGAAAAGGCGTGGTATAAGGCACGAAAAGGCGTGCAAAGGCGCGCCTTTTTGGTAAGGCGTGGCGCCATTTTTAGAAGCATTTAGGGGATTTATGGATTTGGGCTTGAATTTCAAGTATTTGGGTTATTTCTTTCTTGGGCCCGTAATTTCAAAACTTAATTCCTACTTGGGCCTCGTATTTGGGCCTGGTTATTTGGGATTTGGGCTTTAGTATTTGAAATTGCTCTTATAAAATGATATAAAATTATAAATACATAAATTTATAAATATTTTGTTGCCGCCTTAAGCACGCCTTAAGAAACGCCAAGGCTTCGCAAAGGCGCGTAAGGCTTGAGGCGTGGCTGTGCCCCCACGCCACGCCTCACGCCTTTTAGAACATTGGGTATAATGTATGCAGCTTCATATCAATTTGTGTTTTTTGAAGTTTGATTCTTCTTAATCCATTAACAAGGCTATCTTTGTTAAATAGTGAAACCCCGTAAGATATAGTGTATTATAGTTGATATCCAACCCCAATAAAACCCAAAGCTCATACAAATCGGGCTCGGCCAGTTAATCACTATCGAATATGCCATTGTAGTTCGAGCAGCAAAATCACGAAAGCTCGGAATGAATTATATATAGATCTTGAATTATAAAACCAAAATAAAATTTGTTGAAGAAGATGTTTGACAACGAGCGGAGACTAGTGTTTATAATGCCGTATAAAACTTGAATTTTAAAAACGAAAGAAAATTTGTTAATGAAGACGTCCAACAACGAGCGGTGACTAGTCTTTATAGTGCAGCAGATTTTAGCAGTTGCGCGTGGTGAAGCCAAAGGCGACAATTCTGAAATGACCACGTCAGGATACTGAAAAAAGAGGGTTTTACCTCATTTGAGTATGTGTAGCGACGAGTTCAAATCCCGTTGCATGATTAGTGGGAAAAGAAGTATGAAACCATGGTTAACAAAAAAAATTGACAAACAAATGACCTTCGATTTAAATAAATGTAATCAAAGAAAGGTATACAAAAAGTACAATATACAAAACTTTTGATTTTGATCCAAAAAAAAAAAGGTTATTTATAAACTTTGACAAAAAAAAAAAAAAAAAAAAAAAAAAAAAAAAAAAAAAAAAATCATAGTATACAAAAGTCAACCAGAGCACGAAAAGTCACAATAGTGATCGAGGATCGGATATCAACTTTCAACATATAAATCATGCTAAAGCAGCTGGTAATTACAAACAATTATTTCTTTGAAACAAGCATGCATGTAACTTCCTACTAAAAGTAACTATGTAAATTATACACAAGGAAATAACAACCAGCAGAACTTTTTATCAACTACTTAAAATCCAAAATAAAATAAGTACTGTAATAGTTTTGGTATTGAGAAAGATATACCAAACCAGGAGTTATAAGTTATTGATCCATCAGAAATATTTTTTGATGAAGCATTTGAAGTTAGAGCCGATATCAAAGATAAACTAAAAAAGGAAAGCGACGACCAAGACTGAGCTTCGAGTTGACTTACTTTTTTTTATCACAATCATTTGAAGTTATCTGATTTATTATTATTATTATTATTATTATTATTATAGAGAAAAGTTCTTTTGTGAACTAGTTTTTTTGTACATACCAAGAGACAAATCCTCACCATTCATTTAGTTTGATCTAATGGTGGGGATTAACCTAAGATTAAACATGGAAACCTAAGTCCATGTCTTTTTCTTTCCTTTTTTTTGTCTTTTTTATTATTTACTTTCTTTCTTTATTTTTTTTTATAAATAAGTCAAGCTTTTCTTTTTTAAATAAATTCACGATTTTTTCTCATTTTATTACGTTTTCGTCTGTTTTCACATGATTATATACGTTTTCAGACGTTTTTTTACCGTTTTTATACGTTTTCGTCCGTTTTTTTACGTTTTCGTCTGTTTCAGACGTTTTTGTTCGTTATTATACGTTTTCGTCCGTTTTTTTACGTTTTTATCCATTTTCGTCAGTTTTTATATGTTTGCAGACATTTTTGTCCATTTTCATACATTTTCATCCGTTTTTATACGTTTTTGTCCGTTTTCAGACGTTTTCGTCCGTTTTTATACGTTTTTGTCCGTTTTCATACGTTTATATACGTTTTCGTCCGTTTTTATACGTTTTCATCCGTTTTTACACGATTTCATCCGTTTTTATACGTTTTCGTCCGGTTTCATATGTTTACATATGTTTCCGTCTGATTTCATACGTTTTCCTCCATTATTTTATGTTTTCGTCCGTTTTTAGACGTTTTCGTCATTTTTCCTACATATTCGTCTGTTTTCTTACATTTTCGTTCATTTTCATAGGTTTTCATCCGTTTTTCAAATTTTTTGGCCAATTTTAGACGTTTTCATACGTTTCTGAATATCACAAGTGATATTCGGTGATACTCATACGTTTTTGTCTGTTTTCATCCATTTTTTTTACATTTTTGTCTGTTTTCAAACATTTTCGTCTATTTTCATACGTTTCGGCAATATTTATTCGTTTTCAGACGTTTTTATCTGCTTTCAAACGTTTTCATCAATTTTTTACATTATCGTCTGTTTTCAGACGTTTTCGTCTGTTTTTATATGCTTTCATCCATTTTTATCTGTTTTCATACGTTTATAAACATTTTCGTCCATTTTTATGTATTTTTGTCTGTTTTCATACGCTTTCGTCTGTTTTCATACTTTTCAGCAGTTTTTATACGTTTTCGTCCGTTTTCATCAATTTTTCATACGTTTTTGTCCCTTTCCAGGCGTGTTTTTACGCTTTCATACGTATTTGATCGTTTTCATATGTTTTCGTCCGTTTTCATACGTTTCTGAATATCACAATTGATATTCTTAATATCACAAGTGATTTTCTTTGATATTCAAAATATCACTTATGATATTAATAATATCAATTGTGATATTCAGAAACGTATGAAAACGAAAGAAAACGTATGAAAACGAACAAAAACAAAAGAAAACGTAAGAAAGTGAAAAAAACGTGAATTAAAAAAATGTGAAAATCACTTATAATATTCTGAATAACACTTGTAATTTTCTGAATATCACTTTTGATATTCAGAATATCACTTGTGATTTTCACGTTACAAAACATTAGTTGAATATCACTTGTGATATTCGGAATATCACTTGTGATATTCAGAATATCACTTGTGTTTTTCTGAATATCACAAGTGATTTTCAACTAATGTTTTGTAACATGAAAATCACAAGTGATAATCTGAATATCACAAGTGATATTCAGAAAATTACAAGTGATATTCATGTTACAAAACGTTAGTTGAAAATCACATGTGATATTTTAGAATATCACTTGTGATTTTCATGTTACAAAATATTAGTTGAAAATCACTTGTGATATTCAGAATATCACTTGTAATATTTTAGAATATTACTTGTGATTTTCTGAATATCACTTGTGAATTTCATGTTACAGAACAATTGTTGAAAATCACTTGTGATATTCAGAATATCACTTGTGATATTCAGTGATTTTTAGAGTGATATTCAAAATATCACTTTTGAAAAAACGTGAATTAAAAAAAGCGTGAAATCACTTGTAATATTCTGAATATCACTTGTGATTTATGTTCAGAATATCACTTTTGATATTCAGAATATCACTTGCGATATTCTGAATATCACTTGCGATTTTCATGTCACAAAACATTTGTTGAAAATCACTTGTGATATTCAGAATATCACTTGCGATATTCAGATATCACTTGCAATATTTTGAATATCACTTGCGATATTCTTAATATCACTTGTGATTTTCATGTTACAAATTTTTAAAAATCACTTGTGATATTCAGAATATCGCGAGTGATATTCAATATCACTCACGATATTCTGAATATCACAAGTGATATTCTGATAATCACAGTATATCACTTGTGATATTCAGAAAGGTATGAAAACGTTTGAAAACATTTAAAAACGAACTAAAGTGAATGAAAACGGACGAAAACGTATAAAAACGGACGAAAATGAATGAAAACAGATTGAAACCATATGAAAACGTATAAAAATGGACGAAAACGTATAAAAATGGACGAAAACGTATGAAAACGGACGAAAACATATGAAAACGGACGAAAACGTATGAAAATAGACAAAAACGTAAGAAAACGGACGAATATATATGAAAACGGACGAAAACGTATGAAAACGGGCGAAAACGTATGAAAAAAATTCAAAAACAGATGAAAACGTAAGAAAATGGACGAATATATATATGAAAACGGACGAAAACGTATGAAAACGGGCGAAAACGTAAGAAAACAGACGAAAACGTATGAAAAAAATTCAAAAACAGATGAAAACGTAAGAAAACGGACGAAAACGTATAAAAACGGACGAAAACGTATTAAAATGGACGAAACATATGAAAACGGGTGAAAACGTAAGAAAATAGACGAAAACGTATGAAAACGAGCGAAAACGTAAAAAAACAGACAAAAACGTATGAAATCGGACGAAAATGTATGAAAACGAACGAAAACGTAAGAAAACTGACGAAAACGTAAAAAACCGACGAATATGTATGAAAAACGAAAAAAACGTACAAAAAAAAAAAAAAAAAAAAGAATTATAGAAAAAACGTGAAGTTAGAAAAAAAAAATTGAATTATAGAAAAAACGTGAAGTTAGAAAAAAAAGAATAAAAAAAGAAAGAAAAGAAAAAAGGAAAAAAAATGAATAAATAAGATAGACAAAAAAGACAAGAAAAAAAACATGGACTTAGGTTGTCTTATTAAATCTTAGGTTAATCCCCACCATTAGATCAAACTAGATGGATGGTGGGGATTTGTCCCTTAGTTTGTAACAAAAACTTAGTATGTAAAATAACTCACCTCTATTATTATTATAATGGTGAACTAGACAACTAGTTATCCACACAATGCGTTTGAGATATATTATACTACCTCCGTCTCAAAATAATTGTTATCGGACAAGAATTACAAAGTTTAATAAAAGTGGGACCATTATAGTTTTCAACCACTCAAATAGAATATTCCTCTACTATATTCTCTAATTTTTACTTAAAAGGAAAAATGGATAATTATTTTGAGACATCCTAAAATGGAAATATAAACAATATTTTTGAGACGGAGGGTGTAACATGTAATAATGTTTCTACAACTTCTTTTTGAAATTAAATTAGTATTGTAACAATTTATA
Source organism: Artemisia argyi (assembly GCA_030686995.1). Lineage (NCBI taxonomy): Eukaryota > Viridiplantae > Streptophyta > Magnoliopsida > Asterales > Asteraceae > Artemisia > Artemisia argyi. Next base: position 128,514,444 of record CM060699.1, read on the forward strand.
CATTTATTTATAAAATTATACGTAGTATTAAATTTTTAATGCTTATATAGTTATAAACTTGTAACACTCTTGTACAAATTAAACGAGTTTTTACATTTTTTTATTATGTGTTAATATGGATTATATAGATTTTTGTCGCATGAAAGATTTGACATTTTAACTGGCATGGTGTTTAGGTTACTCTTGTTTAAAATTAACTATTGATATCATGTTTTAAACGTTATGTGTGTTTAGTATCACATAATGACCCTTGTATATGTGTCGTCGTTATATGTATAATCTCGTCTATTTATTTCCATCTCACTGTAACCCGTAAGGTCGTGCATTTATTTCGATATTTTTCTGTTAATAAAAATTTAAGCCGTATTTAATTTTTAAACTTGTGCACGGGTTACACTTTTAAAGAGGAATAACATGAGTCGTTATTAAATGCAAATTATTACAATAAAAAATAACATTTTTCCGGATATCCTTACTTAATCTCATAAGGAGGAATAACATGAGTGGTTCTTTATGTATAATCTCGTATATTCATTTACATGCTATAGTAACTCATGCTTTCCTTTTTATATTTATAATTTCTGTGCAAATACATTAATTTAATATATACTGATAGTAATATTTATAAATAACAACATATATACTGTTTTTTTAAAATAATATAAAGTATGAGGGGTATAAAGTTTAGGGTTATTCTTAATTTATAAAGTTATTAAAAAAATTAGAACTGATAAGTATACTTGAGTGCGTATGATTTGTAAAAAAACAGTTGATTTATTATCATAAAAATCACATGTGATTTCATAAATCACGCATGATCTTTAAAATAACAAATTAACTGTGATTTTACAAATCACATGCGATTTGCGAAATCACACTTGATTTTTAAAATAAAAAATTGCATATGATTTGTAGGCGTAAATTTAAACACTAAAAGAAAAGGTCGGTTTTTTTTAATAGTATATCGAAGTACCTGTTTACTAAACGATAAAAAAATACTCGTCGCGATGATGTATTTTTTTATCGCATGACAAATTACCTTTTGCAAGATATCTTGATTTTAGAAAAAGGTGAAAAGCTTTTTTTTTCTTTCCCTTTTTTTTTTTTTTTTTTTTTTTAATTTAATTATGAATAGCCAAGATTTGTTTATTTAAATCTTTTGAGAATTTGTGATATATGTTATCTCACCTCATTTATGGTTACAAGTACACTTTCAACTCGCATGAGAAGAAAACCGAAAAACTGAACCTAAACTCAAAAAAACCGAGAAACCGAAACTAAAAATCCGAAACTGATGGTTTGGGTTTTGAATCTTGGAAAAACCGAAGTTTACGATTCGGTTTGGTATTAGCATGAAAACCAAACGAAAAGTAAAACGAACCGAGAAAATACATGGAATTTTAAAATATTCTTATCTAGATTGTGCTTCAAAAGAGTCATTTATGACACATAAACAATTATGTTAGTAGTAATTTTTTTTCGTAGTTATTAGTTTCTTATTATCATTGTTGTGTGTTTTTTGATTCTTGAAACTTTAAAGTGTCAATTTATGATGCATTATAAATTCGACCTTGGAAACCAAACCTCGGTAAATCAAATAGAAACCAGCAAACCGAAAAACACCAATCTGAAAAGAAACATAAAACCGAAAAACGAAACCTACATAAAACAGAAATCAAATGGTTTTCAAAAAGCACCAAAAATTATCATTCGGTTTCGGATTTAGCCTAAAACCAAACCATGCTCACCCTGCTTTCAAATTTTAAATTACAACACATAACAAAAAGAAAAAGGGGAATCTTACATGCTTTAAAAAGCAGTTAAGTTACCTGTTTTCCTTTGTAAAATATATAAAATTTTTATAATTAAGCCCCTGCACTTTTATGGTTCTCTCTGTTTAATTCCTGGCCCCCCCACCCCCCCCCCCCCCCCCCCCCATTTTTTTTTTTTAAAGAAAAGCAGGTAAGTTACCTGCTTTACATAGACTAGCAGGGTACCCGCACGTTGCAGCAGCGGGTACCCTGAAATAATTATTTTTGGTAATTCATGTATTTTAGTATATATTTTTTTTATAATAAATTTATTGATATCAAGAATTGCATGTGACGTAGATGTGGCAATTTGTACACAAAATAAGAAAAAAAAAATGGGCTAATTTGTAAACGATGTGGGCATATTTTTCCCTCGCTTTTTTTTTTTTTTGAAATGGGCGTGTATTGCCTATTGAAAAGTTAAATGGCACTAATAGATACATAATTTCTCTCAATTGTAGGACATTACAATCGTTTTTAAAGAAAAACATATAATATATTTAACTGGGGTGTTACGCTTAAGGAATTTATTCCGTCTGTGGAAAAGTAGAAGGGGGGTTGAATAGTTTACCGTTTAAAATCTTTTTAACTTGTTTAGTTAGCTTTGAAACTTTTCGTTTGATCAAAGATATATACACAAACACAATAACATGCAAGTAAATGAAAGAAACGATCAAACCACAACATGAGTATTTATCGTGGTTCGGCTACAAGGACTCTTTTTCCTTGCCCTACGTCCACGCCCCGAGTATCCAACTCGAGAGTTTCTTTCACTAGTCAACAAGCTCCTTTCACCGGCGGAGAAAACCTTACACGTCACTTATACTTGTACCGACACTAAGCTAGATGTCGAGTTCTTTACCAAGGGTACAACCACTCCCGTTAGTTCTTTTACAAGGGTACAACTATTCCCGATACACTTTGTATTTTGAGGACTAAAATACTAACCGATCACTACTGAAAATACACAATCAAATGAAGTGTAAACTACACAAGTCTACACAATGCTAAGCTAACAAGTCTTGCAACGTTGTGTTGAATACTTGTTACTTTTAATGAGCTCGTGAATCTCTTTGCTACAAAAAGAAACTTCACATATGAAATGTTAAAGGGTTAGATGAAAGAATGAATGTGTGTGTGTAAAATATGATGTAGAGTGATAAGCCAAAAATCAACTTGTGGCTTGGTATTTATAGCAAAGCCTTCTACAGGCCTTGCGGATACGGCGGAACCCTCAGATGGGTTCCGCCCGTGTACCCCTAGGGTTCCGCCGGGCTTGCAGTTGGTTTTGCAATAAATCTTGCAAACCAAACAAAGTCACATCTCATTACACCTTGCAAACCAAACAATGTCACATCTCATAATATCAAGTCAAACACTAAACTTGCAAGCAACCATTTAGTAAGTCAAACACATTTCTTTCCATAAATGTATATTGACAAAATTTTCCATAAATGTGATGTGACAATTCTATTTTAAGAAATAAAAAGTGTTGTGTTTTATGAAATGTAAAATGTAGCAAAAGTCTAGTTTATGCAAGTCTTTAAAACTAAGATTATGTTTTACTTAGAAACTAAAGTTTACATTTTGTCGTTAACAAAACTTAGCGAAGATCATAAAATATAAATAACGTTTTTAGGCGATATTTGTATTAACACTGTCTTTTTGGGTCTTTTTTAAAGCGATTCGTATAACATTAACTTGTTTGGCCCGTGCCCATTCGGGCTTGTGCCCGTTTGGCCCTTGTCTGTTCGGGCTTGAATATTTATATAATGTGTTTTATTATTTGTATTAGTGACATTTAATGCAGGAATTGTGTTTAAGATGGTTGTACAATATGCTTGATAATTTGTATTTCTTGTGTAAGGGGTGTTTTAATAACGACATTAATTGTATTTATTGACCCGTTAATTAATTGACTACATTAAATATCTTGACCGCATTAATAGTGCTTTGTATTTTGTACGTTAAGTTTTAAGACTTGTATGTCTTAAAATTAAGATTGATGAGAAAGATTATTAATAGTGCTTTGTGTATTGTACAGTAAGCATTATGGCTTGTAAGTCTTAATTTTAGGGGGAATTGCATATATACCCACTGAAACTTGCATATTTGCATTTTACTCAATACAAGTTTTAAATGCATAATGTACAATGATGTTTAAGCATGTTTTGGGGAAATATAAAAATATGCAAGTTTTAGTAGGTATATATGCAATTACCCTTAAATTTTAAGACTAAGAAGAGAGAGATTCATTCTTACATTATGGTCATGTTTGGCAACACCCTTTTGGAAGTGTTTAAGAGCGGTAATCGACAATGGACAAGCGTTTCAGTCTTAATACTTGTTTGGCAACACTGTTGCTAGCGTTTAGCAACACCTCAAAAGCTTGCAATCTTAATGCTTCCTAAAGAAGCTTTCCAATATACCGCTAGCGTTTAATTTTAATATTACTAATTTACCCTAAAAAAATAACATTCATTCATAAGTATATGCCCTTTTTCGTAATTTTACATTTTATAATTACATCTACAGCTACGTTACCAAACACGTTTTTTAAACAAGCAACTACTGCTTACTGCTACTGCTTACTGCTTATTACTACTGCTTACTGCTACGTGTCGCCAAACATAGCCTATAGTATAGAAGATTAGAAGTAATCTTTGTATCATTTTCTTATAAGATGCATGATATATTGATCTTACTCGATCCATATATACTATCCGGTCTATAATTTCATATCAATCAAGAATTGTTCTTCGATTTAGATTAATGCACATTAATTTGTCGAAGATACATTTCGGAACCTTATAGTAGGGTGAAATTGACAAATGTACAAACTCATGAATCGATTTAAGATTTTTTTTTTTTTTTTTTTTTTTTTTTTTTTTTTTTTTTTTTTTTTTTTTTTTCTCACATTTACTAGGGTACTTTTACTTGAAAGTTAGTTTTGTTCCATGCAGGATATATATAAATAATCAAACTAAATGGATATGAAAGTAGAAAATGGCATTAAATGGAACTGAAAACTTAAAACAACGTTTTCTACACAGAACAAAAACAAGGAATAGACCAACTAAACTTTTGATAACATACGTCCATACCAGACAAAAAGTGCAAAATAAAACCTTTTTTGAGTGTGTGGCATTATTCAAACCCAAATTAGTCTGCTAAAATGTCAAAACCCCGGTTACCATAAAAATGTACAAATTAATAAGAAAAAAAAAATAACACAAGACGCTATAAATGTTTTGCTCTTTTCAATTAAACACTCGTAAATGAATAGGTCTCATATCTAACACCACAACTTGCACTAACGACCCTTCCACCATCTTTTCCGTTGCAACAACCTGGAAGCTGACGCATTGCATCATCCAAACAAGTCTTGCAATCAGTGGTCGACAGATCCCGCGTGCACTGAACCAAACCGTAAAGTTTTTGTGAACACCCGATGTTAATCATTCCAGCACTGAACATTTTTGGTTCAGTATAAGCAATGTTTATCAAACCATTTAACAATCTCTTTATTCCTCGGCTAAATGACCTAGGATTACTTGCATTGTTGAAGCTCACCATCATAAACCGACTTGCATAGTATATTTGGCCAAAGAACATACTATTGGAATATTTCAAGAGACACTGATTGTACCAAATGGTTGCAGCCTTGTTGTTTGGACAAAGTTGGCGGATTTCAGCACTTGCATTAACAACACAAGCCGCGCAGTCACTGCGTGAAACGTCTCCCCTACACAATGAAAGACCGAAGGTTTGATTTTCTAATTGTCCAACTGACTCCATTCCAAAGCCATCTCGGCGAGCTCCATAGTAAAGCCTACCTATGAGCTTCTTCAAGTTTTGTTGATACGGACCATTAGAGGTGAGATTACTAGAATCTGGGGAGCAAACGTGGGTTAGGGGTTCGACTGCAATAACCATATGCGCAAAGAGGAATAGGAAAAGAACACAGATGATGAAGGATTGCATCTTGTTCAATGGAGACCGAGTATGATTTCTAAGTGGGTGATTAATTTACAGGGAGTATTCAAACTAAATAAAATTGACTTATTCAAATGCAGAAGATTTTAGTTTCTTTTGGTTACATTATAATATTATGATCATTTTAGTTTCTTGATGGTGAGATCATAAGAAAATGTATGATAATGCACATTCTTAAACTCTTATAATACCTTGTCAGCTTGTGATTACTAGAATTAGTCAATTTATAGAAAATTTAGCAGCCAGTGATTCAATGCACGATCTTCTCAAGCGAGTCAATTATTGATGATGTCCATGATCTCTATATTTTAATCAGATGTGATTCGTACCCGCTACACTACCAATTTAAGCTGCATCATGTTATATTGGGGGTGCTTTCAGTTTGGGTGGTGAGTTGTACTTGATACTCCACCAAAAATATTTTGCCTCTCAAATAAATTATAGTGCAACTATTGGATGTCTTTATCGCCTTATTAAAAGAGTGTTAGAGGTGTTATGCTTGGTATACCTTTCAACAGTTGACTGTATCTAGAAGTGATAGTTTAATTTATACCTGGCATATTGTTATCTTATCCTTCAGCAATCCTCTATAAAGCTTTTTTTCTTCTTGTTAGATGAATATCATTAATGTGATCTAAGATAAGAGGACCATATCTATATTGCAGCATAACTTAAACTGATACTGAAGTTACAAAAAAAGGTGTGTGAATCCACCCCATGGAAAGTCATTCATTGGTCTGCGAAATACTCACTCTCAACTTATAAGCTATCTCTCAAATTATAACCTACGCATATAAGTATACACAAAAAATGTTTTCACAATCCATATGATAAAAGAATGGAACTATTTAATTAGAATAAATTATCAAATTACATACAACTATATACTTTCGCAAATTACATGATATAGAATGACAATCGGTTAAATCAATTTAATATGAAGATAAGAAACTTTACCTATTCTGAAGAAACCTAATCACTTAAAAGTGGGAGAAAGTTCACAGCTTCCGCTAGCTCATCCATGATATCGCCATCTGTTCCAAGTGGGGTGAAGACTTTAGCCAGATAATCAGGCAGACCACTAGTCCACTCCGGTTCACACCATTGTAACCCGTCCCACCATTCATTCTCTCCTTTAATTTCCTTTATTTGATCAGAAACTTCCATGCTGGAGAGTTTCTCGAGGTTTGGGCAATCATAAACTACAAGACTTTCTAATCTTGGGGCAATACTTATACCGCAAGAGATGCTGATCAATTCTGGGAGATTTACAAGTGATATCTTCTTCAAGCTTGGGAGAAAAAGACTTGATGTAGAGTCGTAGGATCCCAAACCTACGAGACTGCTGATCATGAGACAGTCTTCAACGATAAAATTTTCCAGGCATGTAAGATTTCCAAGCAGCCCATATGTCAAAACGGTTGTCAACTCAGGGCATGCATGTATCACCAAGGTTTTTAGGTTGGATAGAGACACTCCATGAATTGGCCCGTTCCAGATGCAACTAAGACTTCTCATACTATGAACTGATAGATATTCTAATGATTCTAGCACTGGTTTAAAAAAGAAATCCTTTATATTGACAATCTCAAGCATCTCATTGCAGTCGACTAACAAGCAAAATTTCAGCTTATCCATCTGTTCAAGCCCAAAGGTAGACAAGGACTGAATAGTCCAATGGCGGTCTAAGAAAAGAGCATTTGCGTGTTTTAGTGCCCGTGCAACCACTTGCGCATTCCCCTCACCATTTGCATATTTCAGGCACTTCGGAAATTTTAGAAATGTCTCACCAAGTTCAAGTGGAAGACGGGATATCACACGATGTTGAATGTGACCAACAGTGATACAAAAATTCGACAAATGTTGGTAGATCGGGACCCCTTCCCAGTTTTGTTTCTCCATGAATATATGTAACAGTTCAGTGGTTGGGATGTAGAGTCTCAAAGATTCCAAGTTCCGAAGTTTAGGAAAAATGTCGATGATAATTTTTACCTCATTCTCCCACCATTCAGTATTCGATTCCACACAAATGCTTAGTTCCTTTAACCACACGAGCTTTGACAAATCTACAACAGGAATTATTGACATGTTTCTGCTACTTTGCTTGTACGTGTCTGAAAATTTGTACAAAGAGCACCTCAAGCATTCCAATTTGGTTAGCGATCCAAATTGCTCAGGTATGCCTATAAGTTGCGTTCCTTCTGAATCAAACACCTTGAGGTTCTTAAGGCCTCCAATTTCAGGTGGTAGCTCCATCATAAGATCACAATTTCTTATGAATAATTCTCGAAGAGTTGTCAACTTGGCAATGGAAGATGGCAGACACTTTATGCTCGTGTTAGACAAATCTAGAACTTGGAGTGTAGGCATGTTATCAAAGAACGTGACGGGAATATCCATCAGATCTTGATTCGAGTGCAAGAACAACTTCACAAGAATGGGGCATTTAGGATTATCAGGAAGTTCTGATAGAATTTTATTAGTTAAGTGAATTTCCCGGGCATCCCACTCTTCAATGTTTGGCACTATGTTTGATATTGAACCATCTTGCTTAAGAAGTAATCCATGTGCACGAGGTACAAAGTGAGAAACTAAAACAAATCGCGTCTCTTCTCTCATTCTTACACAATCTTCCCCAACATGCTCTAAAAGGAAACAACATACAAGATCATCAAAGACACGTTCTCCTTCTTGCTCACTTTTCACCAAACCATTTTCAAGCCAATCGTGTATCAAGGAAGATTTTCCAAGATATTTTCCTGTGTAGAGTAATGCAAAGTGTATGATGCATTTTTGAGAAATGGTTTCCATACGAGACCAGATGAATCTTAATACCTTGACCATGACATCACTTGTGACACCAAATTGTGATGATGAAGGCTTATGCTGTGAGGCTAAATCCTCTAGTGCAAGTTCCCAAACACTAACATCAAGAACACCTTTTAGAGCCTTTGCAAGTAAAATGATCGCAAGTAGATGACCATGACACTCTTCAACCGCACGTTTTGCCATTTTTTGAATTCTAGGGTACTTGCCCACTGTTGTTAGGTCAACATTCGTAGAGAATAAGATCCATGGTAGAAGATGATCCTCAATGCTGATTGCCAGATCCACTCGGGAATAAGCATTTTTTCGCCCACTTGTCATCACAATTTGCACACTTCGAAACCTTTTGGACAAGTAAAACTCAGTTTCATGCAAATCAACAAAATCTCCACTGCAATCCACGAACAACAAGCAGCTCAGAGAATTTTCCAAAACATTTACAATACTGCTGGATTCTGAGCATTGTTTCTTCCACAGATGTATCTCTTCTTCAGTGTCATTCAAAAGCTCTTCAATGCTGTTATTATGTTTAACGCGTACAGACAAGACCATATCAAACACACTTTTTAACTCTGGCAGATCTTTCAAGGATTCTGCTACTTCATGAGCATCGATTCCTGAAATCCCAAGAATCTTGACTTTTAAATCCTTGATACATCTTAAAGATCGGTCTCTTGCGGAAAAAACTGTGCTTGCATGGATTTCGGCTACATCTGACCAAAAATTTGTGGAATAGACTTCCCCAAATAGTGTTTGAATCAAGCCTTCCGGTAAATACGCCACCATATCAAAAGCAGCATCATCTAAGAGTTTTTCTACGTCTAGAAGAAGCATTTGGATCTCCATCAGATAGTATCCATCTGTCGAAGAGTCTTGTGACTTTCTTATGTAATTATTTAATGACGAAACTTTATCTACAAGAGATCCAATGTCGATATCCGCTTCCTTTTTCATAGGATAAAACCAGATGAGGTGTAAAAAGTCCTTCATCCTTGTTAACATATCAGCTTGTTGGATATAGTCCAACTGCATCATGCCATACAAAGAATCTGCTTGGTTTCTTGAGACGAACTCTTCATCAGTGTCACTAAAGGTAGTAGACCCATCAAGCATATAGGATATTTCAGATACAGCATCCATTTCAGATGTTGAGTCTGAAATGTGACCGAGATCTTCATTAGGCTGGTAAGATTCGACGGACAAAAGCTTTATACCCCTTAGAGAGTAGTTTTTACCTGAAAAGCCATAATTAGCATCTTATTGCAAAATAGAATGATACATCAATATATACACATAAAAACACACACGACACACATCCATACAATTAAATGTGTATATATATACACATGCTAGTGGCATTGGCTCTCGAGGAAAATCAGATTATGCATGATGCTTAAGCAAGCCCCTAAAGATTTACCTTTTTCATCATTCTTTTATTATCTACATTTAAAAAAAATCAAAAGTTGACTTCAATTTTAATTGAGTCAAATATGGTTGGCCAAAATGCATAGAAAATAATCAAATAGTTCCCAAGATGAAATCCGAGGTAGTAACTCAAAACTGTTCGGTCTAAATAAGAAGATTGAAGTTTAAAGTGAATTTACTGAATAGATACTTCAATCATCATGCACAAATCTATGAAGAGACCACAAATGATTATTAAGGAGAGACCTTCTACGAAGTAAGTAAAGTTTGAAAGTGTTCATAAGGTGAAAGATATGGTTGTACAGTTTCTACTTGCTTGCTAGAATTCTTTCTAAAGTTAGGAGTCGATTGGGACTTATTTGGTAATCGATCTAACTCAATAAATAGAGAACATTGGAGGAGTAATTAGTCAGAAGTTTCTTTTTCCAAAGTAAAGACTTCCTTAGAAGAGGATCGAAGTTAATAGAATAAAGTTACTATTAATAAAGTCACAACAAGGGGACTGTTAGTTTGTCGTTTCAAAGGGATCTCTGACACCGTGACACTGTATATCGAACATAATAGTTAATTATATGCTCTAAGGCTAGCATGTGGTGCCAAAGAGTCCCCAATGTCAGAGACTCGTATTGTTATTGCTTAAATTCCTTTGGTGCGCAAGGTACACTTATATAGGAAAATACAAACCCTACTCTACGAAAGGCGCCACGCCCTAACGATACACAATGGGCTAACAATATCACGGTATGAGGGCTCTACAATTATATCCATCAACACATCCCTGCAGAGTAAGAAGTCTTCAAGCGCTCACACTGGATCACAACTCATTATATAAGGAAGACAGAAATCCCTTTGATGACGATAAATACCGAGAGGGGATATGATAAACTCAAACGTGTCCCATTGCCACCTTCTCGTGAACAAAATGGATATCAATATCAATGTCATTCAGATGTTAATGTTGTGCGCGATAAGACATGTATACGAAACTCACTTTATCACAATAATTTGATCCTAGCTCGCAGAGCGGCATACCGAAAAAATTTGAAAGAATTCACTGAACCCCTAGGCACAAGTCATCTCGCACTGGGCCTCGACCATGTCCCCTGACCAATTTTAATATATATGGTGCAAGACAATTCCACATATAACCACGATGGTTGGCAGGGTACCTGATTTCAATATATATGGGGATGAAAAAATAACGGGGTCGTCAAAGGCGAAGTAACGAGAAATGATCATGTTTAGATCGAGGCACTCATAACCACGATGGTTGGCAGGGTACTCGAGAAAGATAGATGGTGTCGTGAGGAGCAAGACTATGTATTTAAGAAAACATAAGGGTAACAAAGGCAACATATGGGAGTAAGAGGTTAGTTTATTAAACAACTTAGTCAAGTCGATAACATTGTTGATAGAGGTGGAATCAAAGGATGTTAAGTAGGTAATTAGCCATGAGTATAGCTTTGACCTAATATTCTAGTGGAAGGAAAACTTGAAAAGTTGAAATAGAAGTGAAAGCACAACATTATTGATTTTACCAATCATACATTTGGATTTGCCATATTTTTTTAGAGGTACGTGCACATGAGAAACAAGATGACGTCATGTGTGGCAAACAAATCATGGACGGAATTGGCATGATCGCATTGGAAGGGTATTATTTCACGACCAAATATGGTATTAACAAAGGCATAAACATGTAAAAATTAAACTTAGCATCGGATTTTCCACGTAATTGATAGAAAGTGGAGGGAATTGTTTATGAAAAGAACATAGTGTTTACATCAACTCTATCTAGGGATGCTAGATATCCAAAGATCTGACAATGAGGGAGACTTGAATACAAATGTGGACAAGTAGAAAGGGAGTTCGGTTTTCCTCCTAAGCGATAAACATGATAAATGAGATGAATATATTGTTTATTTCTGGGAAACAAGACCATGCGAAGCAAGATTCTGGAGGATTAAGTCACCGGAATGACTATTGGAAAGGAACACAAATGCCGAAACTGCTACGTGCATGGGATATAGATCACAAGTGTTGTCATGATAAGAAAGAGTTTGCCGAGTAAGATATTCTCTCACATTGAAACCACAAGGGTCAAAATCAATGGAACATTGACGGTCGATAGCGGGTATGTGAACTGAAATAGGTTTAAAATATATTGGGCGTGACAAGAAAAATTTTAAGGCGAAGAGGATGATACGGATTGGGAATATTCTACATGATACGAGTAAGTGTAACAGGTATAGAAGGTTTAACACCAGAAATAGCTTACTGAATATTGCTATTAAGAAGAGGATATCCAAGATTATTGACATTTAAGGAGAGGTGAAAATTGCTATTAATTATTATTCACTAAATGCCAAAATAGCCTACGGGACACAAGATAGCTGATGCAACTAACTAGGCTGATGATACGATATCATTTTCTTATATTAATGGTGTTTTATTTATTAGGCAAGTATACTTTTTGAGATAGATTATGAATCATATTTCTATTATCATCACTATATATAGATTGTTAGGGTTCTAATTCTTTTATGTTAATTGGTGAATTTAAATTGGTAATTTAAAGCCTGATCGACCTCATAAAAGTTGGTAAATCTACCTTTATATCTCAAGATTAGATTTGGCCCGTATCAGTTGAATCAGAAAAGTGGTTGATCATCAGATTAACCAGTGCATGGAGACAGACAGAAAATTGTGTTAAATCATACCGGGTAGTTTCTAGGGTCTTAGTTTGTAGATTTACGGTGATCAAAGATAAATGGGATTGACAGAATCCTAAGACCTTTTTTTTTGAAGAGATATATAGGGGATTAGTGTTGCTTAAATTCCTTTCATACACAATGTAGACTTACATAGAAATATATAAATCTTGGTCTACGAGATGGGGCAGGACAGTGCCTAACAATACGGCTATGGTATGCGCCTATGTGGACTATACAAATATACTATATGCTAATAATATATTAACCCATTCTACTAGTAGGGGTGTGTTCATCGGTTCAGTTTTCAGGTTTCTCTATTTATTCGGGTCGGGTTGTTGGGGTTAAAAAAATTTTGAGGCAAAACAGCAAAGCGAATTACATGATTTATATCTTTTTCATTTAAGTATGTAGACTTTTAGCACAAAATGTATTTAATTATACTCAAATATATAATGATTGAAAGAGATACATCAATAATAAAGAAAACGATTTACAAGCTCGGAAAATGTTATATTTATACTAGAAAAAAGTTTTAATGAATTTTATGAATATAAATATATAAAAAATATATACATTTATGTGAATTCGGTTTTCGGTTCGGTTTTGAAAATTTTGGTACGGTTTTAAATCGGTTCGGCTCGATTCGGTTTTCGGATCCTGTGGATAATATCTGAATTGTGCACACCCCTACATAATAGGATGCTTAAAACAAGTCATGTGGTGTCTATGTTGCCAACTGCCAAGTGTACACATGTGATAGGAAGGGAGGGAAGCAAGCATCTGATAGTTCCTAAATAGCTTGTATATATGCAGCAATCTATGGTATCAAGAGTAATCAGCTAGATATAACAATATATTATAAATTTATTTAGTAAAACAAAGGGTCAACAGATCATGTCAGTACCCGGTGGAGGTTTGGTGTTGGATCCACTTGGAGCTTGAGCTGCATAAACAATTAGTAAAAGGAAGAATCAGTTTATATTTCACTATCATCAATCAAGTTATGCCTTATGATCATTTATTCGAGTTTCTCTGCTATAACAATGAAATACTCGAACAGATGCAACATACTTACTAATCTTACAAATATAACATGTTTACACACAAATTGATGCACCATTGACATATGGCAGATCATAAATTTATCATTTATGCACTAACAAATGATAGAAAAGAAGTTGGGCCTTACCAGAGTTTTGTCCCAAATAATAAAAATAATTCTGAAACCTTCTATCAGATGTAGTTATGCCCGTTTGGGTAATTGAATAATGAGTTCTCTCTTGTAACACAAGTATAGACTCAAGACCAACCACAACCTCAGCCATTGAAATACGGTTCTCTTGACGTTCACGCAAACAGCATTGCACTATTCTTACATAATCATTCAAGCATTTAAAGGAAATCTTCCCCTTTAAATCCGGATCAATGATCTGCTCTGGTTTCCCTTCTCTGAAACTCTTCTCAGCCCATCTAACCAATTCCCATTCATCAGACATCATATCCCATGCACGCCTCCTGCATAGAACTTCCAATAGAACTACACCAAAAGAATACACATCCGACTTTATACTTAATCTACCCGTTTTCATATATTCTGGATCAGTATACCCTTTTGTGCCAGCAACTCCTGTGATAACAGGGCCAGATGAGTAATCACTCGAAATTGTTTTAGACAATCCAAAATCTGTGATTTTGGGTGTCCATTGGTTATCTAACAAAATAGTTGAGCTCTTGATGTCACGATGAATGACCACTTGCCCACTCGTTCCATTGTGGAGGTAGTTTAACCCACGTGCAACACCTATACATATCTTGAGCCTCTGCAACCAAGATAGAGGAGTCTTATGCTTGTGTAGATGATGTCCAAGGGTTCCATTCGACTTATATTCGTAAACAAGAATCATCTCTTTGCGATCATTACAATAACCAATTAAACAAACTATGTTAGGGTGCCGCAACATAGGAATTATCTCAACTTCGGCCTGAAAATTTATGTAACCTTGAGTAGAATCAGATCTTCGTCGCTTAATAGCCACAGTTGTTCTTGTTCCAATATTGAGTGTGGCTTTGTACACGTATCCGAATCCACCTTTCCCAATGAGCAACCTTTTGTTGAAGTCTTTGGTTACTGAACGAATCTCAGCAATTGAAAAACGACGGCAAATGTGTCCTTCTGGAAATGATGAATCTGTCTCCTCTTCCTCCTTTATAGCAGCAGGTAGTGGAGGGGCATTGATCTGATCAGTTAATACTGGCGTCCGAAAAGACAATTTCTTAAAACGTGAAAGGAACCCTCGTGTTTGGCCTGATTGATCCGTCAATACTTCTTTGCCCATTTTTGTTTAAATGCGCTTTAACCTATATGCCAAAATTTAATTAGTGAAAGAGGCTACCACGATATATATATATAAAGAACTAAGGGGTGTTTGGTTGGTAACTAGGTATCACTATGGGTATTGTTTAGCATAAAGATGGGGATGGGGATGGGAATGAGGATAGATTTCCAAACTAGGGGAGCATTTGGGATTTTTTTTTTTTTTTTTTTTTTGCTTGTGCTTAAAAATAAGTAACTATAAGCCGCTTAAAATAAGTACTTATAGAAATGATGTTTTGTCTGGCTTACTTCTTCTTAAATGCAAGAATAAAAATAATTGGTTAAATAATTTTCAATCAAACTCATTTATAAAAGGTTTTAAGTTTAATATGTTAGTAGAAAACTAATTTTAATTTCGGCAAAAGTAAATATTTTGAAATAAGGAGCTCCATGTTGAGGAAATGCGGTCATGGGGGGCATTGTCACTAAGAGGGGTTTTAGTGTAACGTGAAACAAGTCGGGTCGGGTTTGAATAAAGGCAACAAAAGTGCTCTATTTCGATGCAATCAACACTTATTATAAAGGCAACAAAAGTGCTCTATTTCGATGCAACGCCCCCACTACAGTACATATAACTCGGCCCCTGTCCATGTTCTTACTTTGTCTCAAAATAAGCATAAGCAGTTTTGAGTCAGAAGTCAAAACTGCTTCTGCTTTAAAATAATCAGAATGCAGAAAAAATAAGCAATCACACAAAATACCTACAACTGGATTTATTTTTTATTTATTTTTTTGAAAGGCAAACTAATTTAACCAATAAACCAAACAATAAGTAAAATGAAGCAATTATAGATTGAGGAAGTTCAATAAGGGCCTAAATAAACTAGTGGTTTTTAGCGTTGGGTATTAGTAAGAGTCAAGACGTACCTCCCAAGTATAACAGATCAAAAAGCAGCAAAATGTTCTTGTGGCAGAAAATTATGTATGGAGCCGGGATTTATTTGGGTTTAGAAATGTGGTTAAAATTCTCCTCCATCTTTGCTACTATTTGTGAGAAAAATGGAGCAGTCGTATGTTGAACGTGGAGATGGGTTGACTAGTGGAAGGACAGATCTATGTTGAACGTGGAGATGCGCTGACTACTAGTAGAAGGATAAGAGTTATGTTAGACCCACAAAGAAAAAGAAAAAAATCCGCATGCTGATATGTGCGTACTAATAGCAATGTGATTTTTTAATGAAAAACAATTATATTTGTGATAAAGTGGTTAAGTATTTTATATAATGTTTATATATAAAACGTAAAATCATCAAAATATAATTAAAAATATTGTAACATACGATAATTCAACTAAAAAAATTCTTAAAATGTATCAAATAACAAACAAAAACCTTAGTGAAACTAAAAAAAAATGAAATAACTAGTAGTGCACGTTATTTGTCACGTAAAACTTCTTGGTACACAACATTTGAGGTGTATACTCTTTATTAACCGAACTCTTGGATAGGCTTCACTAATAGCTTTGTAGTTCTACATGTTATTTTTCTAGACAACGCAACATAAAGCTGACCATGCGAGAAAACATAGTCTAGCAAATAGACACTCACATTTGAAATTTTCTTGCCCTGAGCTTTATTGATAATCAACGCAAAGCTAATGTGCACAGGAAGTGTTTTCTTTCGAATTTGAAGGGGAACATGTCTTCTTCAGATGGAGCAAGAAGAATTATCAGCAAGAGCATTGTAATTCCATATTGGGGGGGGGGGGGGGGGGGGGGGGGGAGTCATCATCAAGGTTTACATCTTGCCCCATCCAAGATAGGATTCGGGCAAAAGCTGTTGACAACAATCCAAATCCATTTTGATGCCAACCAAAAAATCCCTTAGAAGAGGACTCAATATTCAGAATATTGGTGGATTGAGGTCTCTTTTTCAGAGTTCACCAAGAATAAGACCCCTTCAATACAAAATGATAACGGAAAACAAACAAATCTGGTGCAAGGTTGACAAAGGCACATAACACGATAAAAGTAGTGATCTTCTTAACAACACTAGGATGCAACTACGAGAACGCAGGCCATAAAAGTCAAAAACTTCCCTATAAAATTGGTGAAGGGGAAAACGAATGTTTCAATGACTAACGTACTCAAGGTACAACGCAACCGTCCAAAGAGTGGGAGGCGTGTTGACCCGATCACTTTCAGGAGGAACTCGTGGACTACATTTACTAATCTATGGGAAGGCTTTCACAATGTTTTCAAGTTTAAGAAGCTTAACCGTACTACAACTATCAAGAGACTTATCAGATTGTTGCTTCTTAGACATGACAAAATAGACGTATAAAGGATCTTTCTAAGGAACTAGTAGTCAAATAATGGTGACAAAGGTTACAAACCTCTCTTAGCCATACGATAAAACTTGATAGTGGCGGTTAAAGAAGATAAAGAAAAAGTTGTGACAAATTGGTGAACTTCAAAAATGAGAATCACGTAGGAGCCCCCTATCTATCTTATAAATAGACTAACACAAAGGCCAAAGCAAAATTATTGGGCCTCAAAGATCTCGCAAAAGAAAACATGTGTCACACACGTAGACAGAGCGAAGGTAAAAAATCGACGAGGAATCACGTAGGAGGCCCCTATCTATCTTATAAATAGACTAACACAAAGGCCAAAGCAAAATTATTGGGCCTCAAAGATCTCGCAAAAGAAAACATGTGTCACACACGTAGACAGAGCGAAGGTAAAAAATCGACGAGGAATAATGAAAAGACTCAACTAACGCCTCGAATCAAATTTCAAAATTCAAAAATCATGAGGATTCCAGAGAGACAAAAATTTGGACGGCTAATAAACAGTTGTATCAAATCCCTGGCAGACCAAGCATTGAATGCCCGACAGGCCTAGGAAAGGAAATTCAAAACTCACAACTAACCACATGGGGATCTGCGCTCCGAGGCAGAGCATACACAAAAGACTCTTCAAATTAACAAGAGTACATCACCATATTTCCTTAACAGTCAATACACTAATGGACTTAATAGCGTATGAAGCCTTCAGGCCAACTGGCTAAAGCCCATACACTCGAAACAGGCCCACTAAGGCCAAAACCCATCACAACCAACCTTAGAAGCAACTTCCCAGGACAAGCTTGAAACATAAAAGACATACAAAATACATATAAGTAACTCATATCATTAACTCATTTGTGTAGAGATAATGTTGCGAATATTACGCTATAGTACGTAGCGTGGATCATTCCCTGCACGTAGCAAAGCAAAGACAAAGAGTATCACACCACGTGTGTAACAATTCACAATTTTGAGGTCATTATTTAACTATTTAATTTACTTATTATTTTTATTTTAAGTAAATTTACTCTTACGAGCAACGAGATAAGTTATTCTGCGTACGTTGTTAAACATTCATATAATTTAAACTGACACTTGATAATACTTAGTAGGCATATTTTTATGCATTTTGGTTTCTTACAATCATAAATTAAATATCCCATGTTTACTTTTACATTTTAGTTGAACTTTGCACATTTTGCATTTTGCGCGTTTTTAGTCTACGGGTTCAATTTTTAAACATCAAGCAATCACCCAACAAGCTCAAGGATCACCTAAAATATCAAAATAGGTTTTGTTGACAAGTTTTAATAATTTTTAAAGTTTTGTATTGTTATGGTACCCAGTTTTAAGTTTCGTGTTTTAAAAACTCCACGTTTGCGATTACCGGGATTAAACTATACACTAAATTGTACACTTTAAACAAAATACTATCAAAAAAATGCCCACTCACACCACCTCAACATGAGTTGGTATTTCATTTGAAGTTTCATAAAACACTTGTACACACTTTCCTTTCTTGTCTCCCATTAACACCAAAACTACCCATATATAATTGTCAAACCATGCATCTCACATATAGATCTTAAAACCACTCTCATTTTCTTCATTTCTCCTCTCTAATTTCGTGGCTTATACAGCCCAAAACACTAAATTCATCAAAGTTTTACTAAGTTTATTAATCATAAGTTGAAGATCATAAGTCCTTTTAGCTAGTTCATGGTTTATTTCACTCAAAACAACAATCAATCCCATCAAATCTTGGGTTTATTGGAAGTTTTAGCAAGGGTTTCTTGGAAGTATTTTTACTAATAGATCTTGACTTATAAACTTAAAGGGTGGTGATTTTGGTGATTATCTTGGAAGCTTGGGTTGTGGTGATTTAGGATCCAGTGATTCTTGATTCTTGATTTCCTTGTGTTCCATTTTCATCTTTGTAAGAAACCACACCATGTTTTCTATTTTGCTACTGATGTACATGGTATTTTATTCATTTTTCATGTTTCATATACTTATTATAATAATTTATGCATTGTACATAGCCTAAATTATCAAAAACTATGATTGGGACTAAGTTTGCAAAGACCCTTCTGGACCAGGGATTGTTTTCGTAATTAACTGCACTAATCAGTACACTTTGAGACTTAGTTAAAAATATAGACCTGTAGATCTATCTCTTAGCTTTGATTTTCCGGGTGGGTGGTCGTGAGACGATACCCGATGAATTTACTAGAGAATATACGGTAAAACTAGTCGGAAAACACACACCAAATACTAAACATAAAAAGCTCATAGATCTATTCATTTATAAGACTTGGTTAAGTTTTATGAAATGTAGTTAACACTTTAACTTGAACTTAGCCGAAAACCCCGCATTAAAAAGAGTTACGAAACTCAACTTATCACAAAAATGGTGGGACTGTTAGGTTTTGTCCCGATCAGACATGACATATTAGGGTGAAATGGTAATCTCACTTAAGTTATATAATTTTTAGAGCTATAATACCTACAAATATGATTAGTAAACTTAAATACCCTTCTGGGAATATAAAATTCGTAATATAACTCCTTACGGTTTAGGAGAAACGGAATTTTTGGTAACGAATATCCACTTTTATTCAAAACCCGCACTTAGCCTAAAATTTTATAACTCATAAAATTTATTTATAAATAGTCAAAAGTATTTTTATAACATCTAAAGATAATGGAACTACTTTACAAACCTAAAAATATATAAACTATAAATGTTGTTAACACATGGTAAATTTTACACTTACCCGAAGTGGTAGAACCCACTTTCAGGAATAAACCCAATAACTCATTTTTTTGGACACTATAACCACATATCAACACAATAGAATTGTTGGACTATAAATATAATATTAACTCGAACTTAGGACAAGATATACTTTAGGGCTCGTAACACTTTCCTAACCTATCAATTTTAGTCCCTGTCACTTTATAAACCTTCAAACCCACTATGTACAATGGCATAATTAGTATAACAATGATATGATACTTGTTGCATTACAAACTACTATTTTAAAATCCTAAGACGCAACATACTATTTTTAGGTTGCTCGTAGGACATCTCGGTTTACCGTCACTCTACTTACTTCTTTCTTAACACTCACTTTGTTTACGGTGAGTTCATAGCCCCACTCTAACTCTTCTTTATAAACCCATTGGGGGAGATACATGTTATTTTACATTTTGGACACAAGTACTTTAAACTATATGCTTATATGAATGTATTATTGCCTAAGTACCACTATTGCCAAATAAGTCCCTCATATCATGAACCATTAATCACTTGCGAGTGAACGCGAATATTATGAATAGGCCTATTGGAATTGACGAATCCCGTTTGTGTGGTCAGTTAAGATGCTGCAAACGCACTATATTTGAGTAACTAGGTAAATGGAAAATTACCTACCAGGGCATTATTATTATCATCTCTATGATACTCATTGTTAATGTTTTGCGTTCATGAGCTTAGTGCAGTAATAACTACTTTATCAATTGTCTCATAAACTTGAAATCTTGTGGTCCATTCTTTATACATATAAACCTATGAATTTCACTCAACGTTTGTGTTGACTTTTTAGCATGTTTTATCTCAGGTTCCTAAGGTTTTTGGCTAGCTTGAAGTCGCACGAAGAATGTTTTGATGGCTTGCATAATATTATCATTCGATAAACCTTTATAAACAATTATGTTTATGTGTCATGTACACTAGAACTGTTTGGGACCTCATGTAACTCTGATTTTATTTCGATCGAATAATAAACCTTTAAAAATATCACATTTAGAGTCGTTTTATATGATTATGATTGTTGTACTAATGAGTAGCACCCCATGATATTACATTCCGCTGCGATATTTTGCAGGTGTTACAACGTGTCTTTCTTGTCTCCTCCCTTGGATGTCCACCATGTAGACCATCATCAACCATAGATGAAATGTACGGGAGGCACAATACCCTAAAAATATCTCTATAAATATAGGTATCATTACTTTGAAATGGACTGATGCGTGGGAATTGCACCAGGCCTTACCTCTCGAGGGATCTCGAGAAGCTTACAACCCCACCAGGTAGTGTAGCTGATCGTTGTAGTATAGTATAGTGACAAGTACCGGGGGATTGATCGTTCAACTCAGGAATAGTGTCGCTAGGATTAGAAAGCCTAAAAACTAGGTCTAGAGGTGAGGGATGATTCTTTTTGTATTTTTATATTTTATGGAAAGCAAGTAAAATCTCGGGTTTTTGAAAGAGTGGGCGGAATTAGTTGCTAGTCAACTAACCCAATAAATAAGATGCAATCAAAATAAAATAACAGAAATGTAAATAAAACTAATTAAACTAATATGGTGTGAACAATAGATGGGAGACTTGTGTTTACTTAGATTTCACTACTCCCTAGCTATCTTTTACAGGTTAATTGTTTGTTACAGTTGCGTGGATGAACGGTTATATTCCTTAATACCAATTGTGGAGTGGCGTACGTACTTCCCCAACTCTATAAGCTCCTACTTCACTCCTATGTCGAGCCTGCAAGAAGCTCCTAACATGGGATCACTAGAATTCGCTCATGCATTAAATACAACCATAAAAACCTAGTACGCATTGGTTCATGTTTCTTAAGACGTTCAAGCAAGTTACACAATGGAGATCTGCCAGTTTTCTTAAGCCTAACATCGAAATCATTCATCCATTACAACTATAAACAAGCAATCAACCTATAATCAACATCTAGGTTTCATTACATCTAAGCAAACACACAAAAGATCTAGCCTAGCATGTTAAAATCGAGACAAGCGTAATATATATTCAAACAACACATAGACATATTGAATGAATTGAAAGGAAACTTATCTCAATTGAACATGAAGGGTTTCAAGGGGTGAAAACCCTTGAAAATACTGTTACAAACGAGCTAGGGTTTATTAAGTTCGACCCTAAAATTCTCCTCCCAAGTTCCACACTTAATGAATGAAAATTAGAAAAGTATATATAGATTTCATGAGGTGACGGCGTCAAGAAGAAAGTTCTGACGCCGTCATCTCGCCGCCAATAAAATTCTCGGACTGCCTAGATCCAGATCTGACGCCGTCATGTGTATTTCTGTTCTGGGCCGTCACTACTTTTACTCTTGACGGCCTTGTTCTGACGCCGTCACGTTTTCTCTGGGCCATCATCATTTTTGCTCCTGACGCCGTCACAAAATTGCTCTTGACGCCGTCAGGTACTGTTTCCAGCAAGGAAAATTAAGACTTTGCCATTTTCTTCACTTTGATGCTCCAAAAACTTCCAAAATGCTTCATTTTCCAGAATTCACTCCAAAAGTACCTAAAATCACAAAATGAACGATTTAGGGCAATAATTGATCAAATAAATTCCAATTCCGGCTTAAATGACCCCCTAAAAACGGATCATTTTTCGCCTCATCATATACCCTTACACTTGAGATTTGCTTGTCCTCAAGCAAATGCGCTTTTATTCTAATCAAAATACAAGTTAGGGGTCATTTAACACTAATATAAAAGTAATTACAACAAATAATCGTTCCACTACAGACCAAAGACAAGCACGGAGGTCATACACTAGCACCTCACAAATAGTGTTTAGATACTCACATCTCTCGGGTGTAATAAAGTATATATCACAATATGGAAATGGAAAACATCTCTCACTACCTGTCATAGTAAAACAGATTACCATAGGCTTGGGAAAGGATCAAACCTCCACCACATGGCGTAAGCACCTAGGATAAACTATCAAAGAGGTCTTTCAAAGGGTTATAACGTTAGGTGTAGGGATATGAAATACACAGTTTTGTTGGATATAGGCAGTCTTTACTGGTAGCGAGTTAATAATCTTGGTTAATTACATGTACAATACGGCGTTGCTAAGCCAAGACTAGACTCGACTTAAGCTAATAAATCAAAAATAACAAAAACATAGAATGAAACGGGATGGCAGTCCGTATGTTTTTTCTCTTTTTTTTTCTATATTTTTTCTTTTTATTAATTTTTTCGATTTTTTTTTTTTTTTTTGCATACACTTTTACCCTACAATCCAAAATAATACATCATAGGGAATGAACATTCCCCTTACACTTGAATTTTTAGGGCCCGTTTGGTTTGTAAGTGAAATTGGAATTGGATTTGGATTTAGGAAATGTTTGAAAGAAATTGGATTTAAGTATAAGTTTGAATTAAATGAGGAGAGAGAAAAATAAAATATTAATATATTATTTTATAAATAAATATACTATTTTTAAACTTTAAAAAAAGTTAAAAAAAATAAATAAACATGACCAAATGAATTATATGTGGCTGTGATTTATTGTGATCGTGAAAAGTCAACAAGAAAAAGGGAATTGTCAGTAATCCAAGGACTTATGGTGACTTTTGTTCACACCCTTAAATGAGGGTATCAAGTACTCTACTATAACCCAACTTATCAAACCAAACGACATCTTTTTCTTTGAATTCATTCTTTAAAACCAAATACCTCATACCAAACGCACCCTTACATACTTTACAATAAACTAATCTAATGACTCGAATTAAGATAATCAAAACACTTTGAGTACTTTTAAGATTAATGCACATATGGGGGTAATATAATGATATTCTTCTCCATTACTCCATAAAATAAGTACTTTACCCATGAGTCTCAATCGTCCCAAAACAATATGTACAAGGATATGACTCGACTTAGCAACCATGTAATCAATTAGATAATTAACTAAGGGTTTAACATGAAACAATAATGCACTAAAGATGAGTGCATACATGGAAGGCTAAGGCGATTTGGTTGTACATTTAAGTGGGGTGTAATAAATTCTTCCTTTAAGTAAGATGCTTAAAGTTAAAAACGAAAAGATAGGCTCGGAGGGGTGTACTAGGGGTTTCGTGTACTAAAAATGAGTACAACGCTAAGGTGTGGGAAAAATTAATTGACTTAACTAGCCAAGTAATATGACTTAAATGGTCAAGTAATTATGATACGGGTTTAACACAAGGGTGATCCTAATGCCTCTTATCATGTAGTAAATCCTACCACACGAATGTAGTCTCACTAGCGATCTCGGGATGCCTCACTAACGCAAGTTCTAGAATCTAAATGCTACCGGTACACTCATAAGCACTAATAGTGAATGCTTTTCCTATCAAATCTAAAGGCGAACCTCACATATTTGGGTGAAAATTTTTTCTGAATGATACGGTTTTGTGCTAGTCATGCGACTCCTATCCATGAGACGCTTGCTATCGCTAAAGTTTCACTCCTAAATGTTGTTAAAAATTTTAAATTTGGCGCTAAAATTACACTAACAAGTATTTCTCATAGTTTTATTACACACCTACCATCAAACAAACAAACTCAAGTGCAATTGTATCCTATAAGGTATCATCATTTACCCTCCCCTTACACTTAGGATGAACATTGTCCCCAATGTTCAATTAAAGATTGTAAAAGTAAAATAAGTAAAAGAATGAAATCAAATACTCCCCTGATTCGTTCGGTGTGGATAGTGTGATAACAAGGTTAGATCTTCCTCCAAGAAAATGAACAATCAAAGCTTCCCTTCCAGAATATAAATCATCTTCTTATCATACATAACTTGTTAAACCTGAGAAAACAAACAAGGCAACCTCGCGTAAAATCGGCGGCAATCTATATATGCTAACAAATCCTAGAAAACAAAGTAAGATATAATGCTTGTGGAATGAATGTTTGCAGATTTCCTGGAGATTATAAAACTAAATATTCAACAAAAACTTTAAGACTCCGTTAGAAAAACAAAACTAGCAAAATTTCCAGAATTTTACACATGACGCCGTCAGAAGTGACCTGCAGAAATCTTTATGTTAAGTTTCGAGAAAATTTCTGGAAAAACTTTGTCCTACTTCCTGGAAAATCCTGTAAAACATCATTATGACTCGATACAAGCATTTGACTCTAACAAATACGAATATACATGACCATTTAATATTGTGGAGAATCATGATCGGTTTTGTTTCTTAAAAACATATTTGGGGTTTCCCCTTACACTTATCTTTTGCGAAATACCTTTGGATGAAGTTAAGACTAAGCCAAACGACAAAATAAAATATTTTCACCATTTAGTTTGAAACATGACCTACCAACAATAAAAATAAAACATGCATACGGAAACAAATAACAATCAAATAAAAATAAAAATCACACAAAGCATGGGTTGCCTCCCAAGAAGCGCTTTTCTTTATTTACGAGTCTTGTAGCTAGACTCAAGGTCATGGGCTACTACGTGACATGGGTGAGTTCCTCATTGAGGACATCTTTGGGATCAAACTTAGGTTTCAACTTCCTATCGGTTTTCTTAGTACGGTATGACCTTTCAAACTTTTCTCCATCCGGATCATACAAAATCATCTTTATATGCCATGATCCGTCACCTTCTTTAGGTGGCTTGTCCCATCTCCATTTACACTTATCCCCCTCTATTTTCCACTTGTTCATCTCAATGTTAATAGGCATTACGCTTAAAAACTCAATCATTTTCCTAAAGACTAGGGGGTCATCAAAAGGGTCTAGCTCTTCATCTCTAGCTATGAGTTGTTCCACCGAATGTGTTTTATTGATGAAATCTTTTTCTAGGTAGAATGGGCGTTGGGGTCCTATAAAGTTTCTTTCTATCCAAGGTCCATATCTAGATGGTCTCCTATTCATCTCTACCCAATGTGGTGTCGGCTCATCCTCACAATCGTAGCTATGTTTCTTAACATCATATACCGACCAAGTATCGCCCTCACCTACCACTATCTTAGACTCCTTACAATCTATCATGGCGCTAGCAGTTGCTAAAAATCCTCTTCCTACTAATAAAGGGCATGTAGTATCACTAACCATATCAAGGACGCGAAAATCCTCTAAAATAGTTAACTTCCCTACGTGAACAACTACATCCTTGATCATCCCAACCGGGTGGGCAATACTCCCATCCGCTAAACCAATTAATACCTCCGTCTCCTCTAACTTTCCTAGCTTGAGAGTGGTGAACAGGGATAAGGGAATCAAGTTGAGGCTTGACCCTAAATCGGCTAGTGTATCGAAAGCTTCGGATCTTCCTATCTTACAAGGCAAAACAAATATACCCGGATCATCAAGCTTTTCAGGCAACTTGTTTTGAACGAAGGCGGTCCCATTTTTACGTAGTTTAAATTTCTCATATTTTTCTAAGAGGGCACTATAGTAGGGAGCACGGGCTAAGACATCAATGACGGGGCATTCAAGCTGAAGCTCCTTGAATTCATCGTCGAGGTCTTGTGTAGGAGGTGTTTCAACTATGCTTTTGACCGGTTTTATATCAGGTGTTTTATTTGATTGGTCCTTTTGAAGAATTTGGTTTTGCTTGAAACACATGCTCGTTGATTTAACCGAGTAGTATTGCGGACAAGAAGTGGGTGACGAAACTGATGATATGGAATTAACGTTTAGTTTCGGGTTCTTGACCGTGTCGCTTGGGAGTGCTCCCATTTCTCGGTCATTGAGAACTTTCAACAATGTGTTAATTTTGGTGGTCATCTCGCTTTGCTTTTGTTTGAAATCGGCTTCAAACTTAGATATGCGATCTTCTTGAGATGCCATAAACTTGGACATCAATCCTTCAAGATTGTTGGTACTACCATAGTTATTAGAAGGGTTGTTGTTGAAAGTACGGTTGGAGGGTGGACCGTTTGGTTGGTAACAATTAGGCGGATTGGAAGAATTGTTTTGGTTTTGTTTCCACCTAAGGTTCGGGTGATTTTTCCAAGAGGGGTTGTAGGAATCACCGTAAGGGTTTGGCTCGAGCTTGAAAGTGTACCACTTTTCTCCCGCTTTGTCGGTACACGAGGATGCGTAGTCCGCAAAAGCTGTTCCGGGGAGTTCCACGCAATCACGAGTGTCATGGGGACCACTACATAATTCGCATGAAGAAGTGATTTTATTCACTTGGCTTGAAGGCTTAGGAGCTTCGTAAGATTTCATGAGAAACTTGACTTGGTCCTCAAGTTCCATGATCCTACGGTCGGGAGTGATAGAATTGTTCGAAGGCAAAGATATTGCCTTGACCGTTTTGTTCAAATCACGGGGATCATTCCAACTTTCGTTGTCATAGAGAGCAAGATCTTCTATGAGTTCCCATGATTCTTCCGCACTTAGATCACGTAGCTTACCACCGGCCGATTGGTCAATGGTTCGCCTTGTGGAGAGATCGATATGGTCATAGAAGATTTGGACTTGGAGCCAAAGATCTATGCCATGATGAGGGACTTTTTGGAGTAAGTCCTTGAAACGAGTCCATGCTTCATATAGAGTTTCACCTTGACGTTGTCGGAACATCAAGATATCATTTCTAAGCTTGGTAGTTCTCCCCGGTGAGAAAAATTGAGCAAGGAAACGAGTGGTGAGATCATCTCATGAGGTGATGGATCCCGCGGGTAAACGTTCAAGCCATTGACTAGCTTGATCACGTAGAGAGAATTGGAATAGGCGTAATCGGGTTGTCTCTCTAGTTGTAACATCAAGGTCTATAGAATCTACGATTTTAAGGAAGTCCTTGAGATGTTGATTAGGATCTTCGGAACGAAGTCCATGGAATGCACATCCGCTTTGCACCAACCGGATGGTGTCGGATCGCAAGGGTGACACATTGGCTCCTTGGGTGAGCTCAATGGTGTTTCGATAGCCTTGGTGGCTAGGTCAGGAATACTCTCCTAGGGTTCGGGGCCTAAGAGGTTGGTTAGCTAGTGGTGGGTTTTGTGGGTGGTCTTGTTGTGGTGGGTTGATGGGTTCAAAGATGTTACCACCTTCCATGATGTCGGATGGTAAAGATTACGAACAAAAGGCACGAAGAAATAAGATAGACTAAAGAAAACCTAAAAATAAAAATAAAATCTTACTAGAAAGGAATCTAGCAAGTAGACCTAATAAAAAGAAATCCTAACCTAGACAATAACTATTCCCCGGGTTGCGGCGCCAAAAACTTGATGCGTGGGAATTGCACCAGGCCTTACCTCTTGAGGGATCTCGAGAAGCTTACAACCCCCACCAGGCAGTGTACCTGATCGTTGTAGTATAGTATAGTGACAAGTACCGGGGGATTGATCGTTCAACTCAGGAATAGTGTCGCTAGGATTAGAAAGCCTAAAAACTAGGTTTAGAGGTGAGGGATGATTCTTTTTGTATTTTAATATTTTATGGAAAGTAAGTAAAATCTCGGGTTTTTGGAAGAGTTGGCGGAATTAGTTGCTAGTCAACTAACCCAATAACTAAAATGCAATCAAAATAAAATAACAGAAATGTAAATAAAACTAATTAAACTAATATGGTGTGAACAATAGATGGGAGAATTGTGTTTACTTAGATTTCACTACTCCCTAGATATCTTTTACAGGTTAATTGTTTGTTACAGTTGCGTGGATGACGGGTTATATTCCTTAATACCAATTGTGGGGTGGCTTACGTACTTCCCCAAATCTATAAGCTCCTACTTCACTCCTATGTCGAGCCTGCAAGAAGCTCCTAACATGGGATCACTAGAATTCGCTCATGCATTAAATACAGCCATAAAAACCTAGTACGCATTGGTTCATGTTTCTTAAGACGTTCAAGCAAGTTACACAATGGAGATCTGCCAGTTTTCTTAAGCCTAACATCGAAATCATTCATCCATTACAACTATAAACAAGCAATCAACCTATAATCAACATCTATGTTTCATTACATCTAAGCAAACACACAAAAGATCTAGCCTAGCATGTTAAAATCGAGACAAGCGTAAGATATATTCAAACAACACATAGACATATTGAATGAATTGAAAGGAAACTTATCTCAATTGAACACGAAGGGTTTCAAGGGGTGAAAACCCTTGAAAATACTGTTACAAACGAGCTAGGGTTTATTAAGTTCGACCCTAAAATTCTCCTCCCAAGTTGCACACTTAATGAATGAAAATTAGAAAAGTATATATAGATTTCATGAGGTGACGGCGTCAAGAAGAAAGTTCTGACGCCGTCATCTCGCCTCCAATAAAATTCTCGGACTGCCTAGATCCAGATCTGACGTCGTCATGTGTATTTCTGTTCTGGGATGTCACCACTTTTACTCTTGACGGCCTTGTTATGACGCCGTCACGTTTTCTCTGGGCCGTCATCATTTTTGCTCCTGACGCCGTCACAAAATTGCTCTTGACGCCGTCAGGTACTGTTTCCAGCAAGGAAAATTAAGACTTTGCCATTTTCTTCACTTTTATGCTCCAAA
Source organism: Artemisia argyi (assembly GCA_030686995.1). NCBI lineage: Eukaryota > Viridiplantae > Streptophyta > Magnoliopsida > Asterales > Asteraceae > Artemisia > Artemisia argyi. The sequence continues at coordinate 128,544,174 of CM060699.1, forward strand.
AACGTCCAAAATGCTTCCTTTTCCAGAATTCACTCCAAAAGTACCTAAAATCACAAAAGGAACGATTTAGGGCAATAATTGATCAAATAAATTCCAATTCCGGCTTAAATGACCCCCTAAAAACGGATCATTTTTCGCCTCATCATGGACCAAGCTAAGTCAAGTGAATTCTAACATTCACACGAGACTACACACACACATACACACACTAGTCACCTTGTGAGCGTTGCCTCAACTCGTGACTATGGTCACACCTTGGGGTCCTTAGTCCTTACCGAATGTGTGAAACCAAACGAGTTACTATCCTCACCCCCAATACTTAAATGGCCATTACAATGTGGTGATTGTTTAAAAGTGATGTATTTGGAAATAGGTTCAGCATTGTACTTAAAATATCATCAGTTATTTTTAATAAATGTTTGGAGCTCATGCGATACATTCGGCTAAAATTCCTCTTTAGGTATTTAGGTGAGTTGTTTTCATCGCCAAAATAATCGTCCAAAAGTCTTTGTTTTGATACCTCTCATTCTCGTGGTATGGTTGTCCTTGTATGAGGATCGGAACTCTCGGCTTCTTGATTATCCAAGGATTTAAATTGTTCAAAAGCTTGAAAAAGGCACATAGATATATTCGGATCATTTTCGAAGTAATATCGTAACAATCATAGTCGGAAAACATGACCATCTAGAGGTGATCAAATCATTTTGCTATAATGAAAATGGCTTTCTAATGTAGTAAGAAATGATCATGTTGGATTCGAGATGGCAAACTCGACACCGTTTTAAGATAATCAACTATTTTGTATCACTTACGAGTGATGTTTTCATATCCTCGTATGGTGGTCAAATATCATGATACTATTACATAAATTGACATATTTTATGTTATTCAGTCGAAAAAGAGTGATACTTCCTCTTTAAACATCACTTAACTTAAAACTCAGTTGAGTAGCACGGGTAATCGGCTAGCCTCAACAATTCATTTATGTTATGCCGACGAGACATTTAAAGTAATAACACAAGCTACACACATTAAAAATAATTCATTTTTGGTTCTCGTGCTCCAGCTGGGCACTTCGGAGCGCCTGCCTAGAGCGTGAAAAGTTGTTAGTGAATAATGACTTCTCGTATCCACATCGTTTGACCTCCGAACAAAATCTTGACTTTCAACTCAAGTTTCTATATATTCACGTATCCACTACGTTTGACCTTCGAACAACAACATCTCGACTTTTAACACAAGTTATCCGAACAACATCGCAACTTTCAACACAAATTCCTATATGTTTAGGTATATGTTTCATTTGACATCCGAACAACATCTCGACTTTCAACACAAGTTCCTATATGTTTAGTCAAGTGTTATAAACGCGTAATCACGTGGGTACTCACTTTAGACTAGATGCATGGAGGGTGAGGACTCACCCTCACCTCCACCCATCACACGCATTCCCATTAAAACCTCATCCCTCACGCGTTACCCAATGAAAAAGACAGAGAGTGGTGACTACCCTCACCATTCACCTTTTTTTTGTGAGTGTATGCGGGGTAAGGGAGTGGTGATCATTAAAGCTGAAAGGTGAGGAGAGTGGTGATGTACTGAATGATGATGTGGCGTTGATTTGAATGTGGGGGAAGTGGTGACAATTCACTATTAGAGAATAGGGTATGCATGGCTGCTAGAGTGGCACCAAACCACTAGCCGAAGAAGAAGAACGACAGGGGCGGAGCCAGAACTTTTTTGTCGAGGGGCAAAATATGATAATTGTTAGAAACAAATTACAAAAGTCGCCGAAAAATTTCGAAAATTTACACTATAATTTTTTCGCCGGGGGGTCACGTGACCTCCCTTTATCTCCGCCCCTGAAGAACGTTGCACCGTACCTCAGCTCACGCCAAAGGAGCTCGCGCCGTAGCCATTAGCCAGCGCTGTTGAGTTGTTTTTTTTTTTTTTTTTTTTTTTGAATTGTGGGTTTTGTGTTTATTTGTTTGTTGTGTTTGTGTGATTTTTTTTAAAGAAGACGAAGTTGTGGCTACAAAGGTAAACTGATTTGGTTTACTGATTTTTATTGATTTTGAATTTGGCCCGGCTATTGATTTTGAGTTTGGGCCTAGTGCATGAATATGCCAGTTGGGTTTGCATTTGGAATATCAGAAGTTAGGGCTCGCTTGGTCAAAGTGGGGAAAGGGAAAGGGAATGCAAAGAAATGAGTGAGGTGGGTAATCAATACTTTACCCTCCAATTTACTCTATAATGGTTGATTACCCACTTTTGAGTAATCAATCCCTTTGCACTCCCTTACCAAGCACAATATAATGAGGAAGGTGAGCCCTTTTAAATACCTTACCCATTCCCCACCCCCTTAAACCTCTCACCAAGTACCCCCTTAGTACATATTTTTTGGTTAACTTTTTTTTTTCTTATTAATGTATTTTTTTTTTAATTTACTGATGAAGTTTATTTTAGTTAATATTGTGTATATTTTATTTTATGTAAATATAATAATAATAATAATAATAACAACAACAACAACAACAACAACAACAACAACAACAACAACAACAACAACAACAATAATAATAATAATAATAATAATAAGCCAACGACACCATATTTTTTAATACCAAATGTAACGGCACAAAATGTAATGATAAAGGGTTTCTGGTGCCATATAGTATTTTGCTGACGCGGAAGAACTTTTTCCAATGGCTCATGCGTATTGGTGCTCTTAAGAGCACTTCCATTAGTAACTCACAAGGTGCGTTGCGTTAAGCGTAGGTGATTGTTGTGTGCTGCCGCGTTATTGGTGTGTTAACACGCTGGGTTATTCCATTAACCCGGCGTTAAAGTGGTTTTATTAAAAAAAAACTTTTTTTTGTCACTTTTGGCCTCTCTCAAATTTATAACATTTGGAATATAAGTTAATGCAAATTGCAAAACACCCCCCTTAGTTCAAATTCAAATTCAAGATTACACGATACGCAACATTACAACAATACGAAAAAGAAATACACACGATACGGAAAAGAAATACACACGATACGGAAAAGAAATACACACGATATGGAAATAGTTAACATAAAACACAACTACTCATCATCTCTGTCCCATGCCCTTGTGTTCTCAGAGCGAACCACACATGTTGATACTTAATCCCTTTCCCATAGCGTTCATAGTAAATATGGTTTGCATTGCAGTGTGTGTAAAATTGAATGATATTGCATGGTATAAATAGGGGTTTAATGGAAGCGGGATACATTTCAAAATTTGAATTCAAAACAGAGGGCGGGGTAATTTTAAATTTTGAATTCAAAACAGAGGGCGGGATAATTTGAAATTTTGAATTCAAACTTGAGTGCGGGATAATTTGAAATTTTGAATTCAAAGGAGAGGGCAGGATACTTTCACAAAGCATCCTATAAATACCTATTGGGGTGATGCTGAATACACACACAATTCACACCCACAATCATCAAAGAATTCTCTTTTGTTCTTCAAACAGAATGTCTCAAAACGCATCACCTGAAAACGGATCGGTGTACAACACACCACCTGAAGACAATTCCCCACAAAACACACCGCCAGAAGATCTGTTTCCGGTGTTCCAATATGACAACCCACCACCTCCAACTCCACCAGCAGTTATGTTTCCACCAAACAATCAACCACCAAACTTTCCACCTGAAAACCAACCCATCATTCGTCAGTTGACTGAGGAAGAACAGTATGAGCTGGATATGGAAGTGGTTTTGGAGAATGAAGCTGAGCAAGCCCGTTAGGAAAGAGAGCGTGAGGCGTACCTCAAAGGGAAACAGGAGCGGAAGAACAGACGAGCTGAATGACGATGGGCTCAAGGACTTCCACTTGTGCCATCGAGTGAGGACGATTCAAGTGCCTCCTATTCGAGTCACGAGGGCTATGTGTCGGATGATTCGTTTTATTGATTCGTAGTTTTATGTTTAATTATCGTATGTTTATGTTTCATTATCGTAGGTTTATGTTTAATTATCGTATTTTATGTTTCATGTATGTTTAAATTTTAAGTATTAATATAAGTTGTTTTTTAGTAGTTATTAAATGAAATATTAGTTTTAGTTGAGAGTTGAATTTGAAAATAGTTGAGTTAAAGCTGAGTTATTGTTGTGGGTGTTTTTTTCTTAGTTAAAGTTAACGTGTTAAAGCTGATGTGGCGCTGACGTGACAATGAATTAAAGTTTAACCTGTGTTATTGATGGAAGTGCTCTAATAAATCTGCCTTTTGTGTGCCACTTTTTCTTCGTTCAAATAATAATTGCTAATGACAAAATTTCACCGTTAGTCCCTAAACTTGTCGAGATTCTCGCGTTTCGTCCCTAAACTATTTTTTTTGGCATTTTCGTCCCTGAACTCTGCATTTTTCGCGCGGTTGGTCCCTAAACTCTCATTTTGGCTAACCATGGTCAATTTGCTGGTTCCACACCTTGTGAAGTTACCAAAATGCCCTTTCTTTTTATCTTAATTTACAAACACATTTAAATGTGTTAAATAACAATGCAAATGGAGTATCTGTTGTGCTTATGAAATGATCTTGTACATATGCGAATCAAATTCTATATGTGGGTATGGTTCCTTTTACCAATTGTAATTGCTAAAAATGGCATAGATGGGGTATTAAAAACTGGTATAAACAACGCATAGTGCTTAAACATTTCCTTCACTCTGGTAGTGGACTAAACAACGCATAGTGCTTAAACTTTTCCTTCACTCTGGTGCCATGATGGTTATGTCATATGTGCCAAAAGAAGTTATTTTGTTGAGATATCCACTTTAAGCCATATATCTTATCCTAACTACTTATCACCTTGAACATTTCCTTCACGTCAGAGTATGAATTATATAAACTAATTATCACCTTGAGCATCTGTTCAAGTTGTGGATCATTTACACGAATCATAAAGAACAACTTCTAATGCTTTTACATATTGCAGCTTTATACAGTAAGTTTTTTCATCATGTAGAGCCTTTCTGAAGTGGTTAGTTACCTTTTCTTTGTACATAGTGTAAACTATTTCGCTATATTCTGGTCGATTAGTTATTTTACTCTATATATGTGTGTAAGTATATTTCATTCTCTTGGCAGATCTCTCCTTGATAATTGTATGCAGATGAGGCAAACAGAATTTTTGGAAGAGCAGTTATGGAAAAAAGTATCTATCACACATTTTTTATATATAACTGCAAGCTAATCTGACTAAGCAAAATGCATGAAGTAAAAAACCAGTGGTGGCAATCAACTCATGTTCGCGGGGCTTGGTTCATATATCCTAAAACCTAACCCAACCGATTTACTTAATCATGTTTGAAAGCTAAACCCTAACCCAACACGTTAGTCATGTCGACCCAATTACGACTCGAACTAGAATCAAATTAAATATGAGAAGGCGTGGCTCGAAATATTTTAAAGTTGTGCGATGAATATTAGAGGAGATAAACATAACCATCAATAAAACAGCTAAGATTATTTGAATTAACTGTAAGAACTTAATTTATTTTAATTACAGTTTTACATAGGTTAGCGGATTGCAAAGGCACCCCAAACCTCAACTGCTTAGCTACCAGAGTACCAGTGTACCTGGTTGGTCTTATCTGCCCATTTACGACCGCGAACAAGCAGTATCAACTTGAGTTGTCTAAAAGTTACGAATGATAATAAGAACAAGAACAAGACAATATTTCAAGTTGATACTGCTTGTTCGCAAGTTTGTACTGGTATCTTTAACGTTAGTACTGGTATCTATAATGTTATTTTTTTTTCAAGAAACAAAATTCATTCAAACTAATGGTACTACGCATAGCTGCTTATTTATTTGGATTGAAGAAACATATTGAATCAACAAGTGAGCTGTTCATGATTATTTGTTATTTAAACTAATGGTACTACGCATAGTGTTACTGATTTTGAGGGAGCGAGGCTACAAGTAGGATGAGATCATTCTATGGTAACTGATTATTCGCATATCCCTATTGAATGTTCCCACTGATATGTTTATCTATTTTACCACTGCTATGCAAATGTGTTTCCACTGGTAGTACTATTTTACCACTGCTATGCAAATGTGTTTCCACTGGTAGTACTATTTTACCACTTAAACGATATCTCAGATAGTCAGATGTTTTGATATATACTCAAACAATTGCATTAAACTAAGTATGAAGTCAAACATTGTTGCAATTTTTATGGACAGATACGAAAGTTTTGCATACTCTCATTTGCAGCTATTGTGTAGCATGTTCCCTGAAGATTACGAGATTTCAGTAGAACATTTGGCATATTATGGGGTAGGCCTAGAAATTTTTAAGGACCTCGATAGCATGGAGGATGCAAGAAATGGAGTCCAACATGCAGTGAAGATCCTTAAATCCACTTGCTTGTTGCTGGACGGAAACGATGAACCAACAGTTAAAATGCATGACGTTGTTCGTGAAGTAGCGTTGTTAATTGCTTCTAAAGGTAGCAATAAATCCTTAGTAAAGGCTGGGATAGGCTTGACAGAATGGCAACCAAGAACTAAAAGTGTGAAAAGATGCACAAGCATCTCACTCATGCATAATTATCGTATTGAAGAGCTTCCTGATTATGAGCTTGAAATTCCACTCCTTGATATTTTCCTTATACAAGGAAATTATCTATCAATGATTCCTGATAAATTTATTCTAGGCGTGAAAAAAGCTAGAGTTTTAGATTTTGAGGAAAATGTTATTGTGTCCCTCCCACCATCACTAAAGCAACTTACAAAATTGTGTATGCTCAATCTTCGTGGTAACATATCTCTCTGTGATATTTCTATACTCGGGGACCTTAAATCACTTGAAATTTTAATTCTCAGTCGCACTGGGATTGTAGAAATCCCTGAAGAGATTGGAGATTTGGTCAATTTATAGCACCAAGTGTGATGTCAAAGCTCCGTTGGTTGGAAGAGTTGCATATTGCATGCTATCCGGTTGAAGACGGGAATAATGAGAGTCTTTTGGAGATAGGCAAATTGTTGACGCTCACATTTCTAGATTTATTTGTGCAATATATACATCTTATTCCAAAAGGTGTGTGTTTTACAAAATTGAAAGGATTTGTCATACAAATCGGAGGAGATAGACACGTCTATGATGCTGCAGAGGTTGTACATAAAAAGACACTGATTTTGGGAATGAGTGATCTTGATACCCCATCCTTGTTGCAGGTTAAGGAATTGATAGAGTTAAGTGACGGTATAATTTTTGATTCAGTAGTGAATTCAAATAATATCGTGCCTACAATGTATTGTGAAAGTTTAGATGACTTAACTACAATCATGGTATCTCAATGTCCTAATCTTTTAAGTTTAGTGGACTCAAGCGATTGGGATGTAGATGAAAAAAATGCAAAGAAGCAATATTTTTCGAAGCTGGAACACCTTTTTCTGTTACGTCTTCGTATGTTGCATGTTCTATGGAACTGTCCATATTTCTGATTGTAATAAGTTAGTGAGTCTATTCTCTGTTAATGTAGCAAGAGGGCTTGTCAATTTGCATACTTTATCAATACTGGGATGTAGGAGTTTAATGGAAGTGATCTGGGACGGGGATGACGGCAATATCGACATGGTTGTGTATCAGAAAAATGAGAGAAACACACATAGAACATATTGAAAGGGTAATTGAATTATGAAAGTGTTAATTATAATGAATGATTACAATGACTATTTATACCAATAGTAAACTAAGCTAACTGATTCTAACTACCATATACAAAACTATACAAAGAAGCTACACTACACTACATCTGTACAAGCTCTTTTCAAGCATGGTCTTCATCTTGAGTTGAGATACTGGATGTTTGGCACATGATTGTATTGTAGCAGGATTTGGCTTTGTCGATTATTGCATCTGATTGATTGATTTATTCAACATGGGGCAAAGATGTTAGGATGTTCATGTGATGTCCTAGTCGCACATTGGAGCAGCTCATGAAGCTTAGACTGGTGACGCAGCTGAAGCTTTGTACTATCTGATAATTCATAGTTATTTTGGGGCATTTAATACATTAAGGTGGTGGTTAAATGTGTGTTGTAAATTAAGATAAAAAGAAAGGGCATTTTAGTAACTTCACAAAGTGTGGAACCAGCAAATTGACCATGGTTAGCCAAAATGAGAGTTTAGGGACCAACCGCGCGAAAAATGCAGAGTTCAGGGACGAAAATGCCAAAAAAAAAAAGTTTAAGGACGATATGCGCGAAATGCGACAAGTTTAGGGACGAACGGTGAAATTTTGTCATTGCTAATGTTTTCATACACAGTATTTTATTATTTATCCAACAAACCAGCTGTATAATTGAGGCCTTGAGGGAAGACTTTGCTCTAACATTACAAGTCAACGGTTCACACTTAAGATTTAAGTATGTGGCTATGAATGTGATCACTTAATCCAGAACTCAAAAAATAATCTAACCAAAATTTATCAGAAAATGGATCATTAAATCTTGGAAAAAAAAGTCAAAGGCTTGTATAGTGCTGCAGGTTGAAGTGCTTTAGCTATACTGAGGTATCAGTTTTTCAATCTTTTGCTCAGCAAGTTGTGAGAAGAATGATTGAAATTGCATAGTTTGCAGGTTGTAAAGCATGTCTTGAACCATTTGCTTACTTAGTTGACAATATTAAGTTTAGTAACATTGCTATATCCTTCCAAAAATGTGTTCCTAGTTGGCCTTTTAACTGCATGAGCAAGGACCATGTCTGTGGATTACTACTTACTAGCTAGTGTCATGATCCTGTCATTAGGAGGATGACTTATATGTTATAGAGAATACATAAGGATCGATTTATAATGCTTCACTGCTGTCCTAGGAATGAAATCATAACCGCCATCTAACAGCAGAATATGGGTTACTTACTGATGGTCAATTACATCATACCCCACACACTAGTGGGATTGGGTATTGATGTTGTTGTTAGTGATTTTAAAGAGTTTTAGCCTCTTTCTATATGGTGTTAATGGTCTAGTTTAGAGTGTGTTACCATTTTCACGTAATATCTGCATTCGTTTCTCCAATAAATCACAAATAGTTATTAAATATAGAGGTGACAAAATGTGTTGGTGAAAACAGGTTCGGATGGGTTTAAGTAACCATTTTCACTTTTTCTCAATTCATTTTCTTGAATTTTATATATATTTAATTTATTAAATAAATAAAAATACATTGATAATACTGTAATCTGATGTTTTGAATACAGCAAAGGATGAAATTAAAACATTTGAATACGCTTATGGCAACTACTGACCCGTTTCTTGATTCTGACCCATTTGACCCATTTCATTTAGCTATGTGTTCAAATTCGACCCATTTGACTTGTTACTTGACTCAGATAGCTAGATATAGTTCATGTTGATCGCAAATTTAGGTAGATGGGTTGGAATTGCCACCTCTAGGTCTTATAATTTAGCTTGATGATATCAAGGTAGCCAACCAATGATAGGGCCTGATGATATCAAGGTAGCCCACCAACGAAGAGGTTGTGGGTTCAAGTCCTGAGTAGGATAAGAGTTTGAGTATTTAATGTTAACTTTATATTTAGCTTAAGGGTATGTGATGCGATCCTTGGAAGTAATGCTTGGCGGATGTGAGTTATATCCGTCTCATATATGTTTACTTTCTCTAAAGTAGTATGAACTAATAATAATTATTAATAGTTAATCTGGAAGGCATACTCAATTACTATATAATTTATAAGATGTCATGCTTCACGAAAAAGGCCACTTTAATCATGCACAAATTTTTATTAAAAATTTGAACATACTGAAAAACCATTCTTACTATTGTACAACTATATCATGAATGATTTGAGTAACAAGTAACAGCTTATCTAACTAGTGCAGTGACAAGTATGGAGTATCACAATATTATAAATACTATCTCACTTTCTCTCTCTTCCACTCATTTTCCTCTCCAACTATATGACATGAATTTTTTAGTTTTTTTTTTTTTTTTTTTTTTTTTTTTTTTTTTTTTTTTTTTTTTTTTTTCTGCATACACAAATTTTCTTAATTCTGTCAAAATGTTGAATTTGTATATATGATGTATATTTGTTGATAGTGATCATAAAACTCTACAACGAATATGTGTGCTAAGATAACTAACAGACCATTATCCCTAAAAGTGAGATTAATTATGTGTCATCCCATTAAGAGTAACCATCTACTTATCATATATGTTGTGCCTTTAGAGCTCCTACTTACTGCTATAGTATACTTTACACCTGTTTCTTGTTTTTTTTGTAGGCTCTACTTGTTCCGATGGCTGAAGCCATAGCAGCTGGTGCTGGTGTAGCAGCAGCAATTTTCCAAGGTAAGACGGCATTGTGGGATCCACTTAAGCGAACCATTGAATCATCAAATGACATGGACGAAATTTACGGCGCACTAGACGATGCAATGAAAAGGCTGGTTGCCAAAAGAGATGATCACGATAACATGGTTCAAAGACGCAAGACAACAATGATGCCATCAAACACTTATACCAATTGGAACTACAGAGTAGATGTTGTTTCAAAAGAAGTGGATAAGCTAAAAGTCATGTATTTAAAAGAAAGCAAAAGGTCATCATGGTTTTCTTTTAATAAACGCTCTAGCTTCACTAAGAAGATGAAGAAGACAGCTTCCCGCATCTTTGTTCTTATGGAGGAGGACACCCAATTGGTTGATGTTTTGGTAGACAAAAAACCTTCATGTGTGGTGAAGATGATAACTCCAACAATTACAAATATCCCAACTCTTCAAAAACCATTGGAACAAACTTTAGGTTGGTTATGTGACAAAAAGGTTAGAGGCATTAGAATCCATGGACTTGTTGGTAGTGGAAAAACAACAATTATGCAGAATTTGAATAACCATGTCAAAGTTGCTGAAATGTTTGATATAGTAATTTGGGTGACTGTATCAAGAGAAGGAAGCATGGAGAATAGGGCCATTGACCAAATTCAACAAATTATCGCTCAAAGATTGAAACTAGATATCGAGGTTACGACTCATCATGACCTAGTTGCTTCTAGAATTAGGGAAGAACTGAAAGATATCAAGTATGTGCTACTTCTTGACGATGTTAAGGAAGATTTGAACCTTGATAAGATTGGAGTTCCTATGAGCGACAATGGTAGTAAAATTGTGTTCACGACTAGGCTACAACATGTTTGCTCCTCAATTGCCACTCGACAAACCAATGTTGCACCTTTAAACAGAAAAGAAGCATTGCTTATGTTCAAAAGTGTATTGGATCGCCCCCATCTTGAAGAAAATTCAAATATCAAACGGCTAATGCCCCAAATAATCAATTGGTGTGGTTATCATCCACTCATGATAAAGGTAGCAGCTGGTGTTTTTAGAGTGAAGGAGACTGAAGAGAGTTGGCATGATGGATTAATGAACTTGAGAAAGTGGCCTGAAAAAGGGGATGATACTATGCAAGAAATATACAGGTTGTTAAATAGTTGCTTTGATTGTTTGAAAGTTACCCAAAAGAAGTGCTTCTTTTACAGTGCATTGTATCCGGAAGACAGTGACATTCAAAAGGATTGCTTATTAGACAACTGGGCAGCAGAGGAACTTCTTGAAGCTGGTGATGATGTGGAAGTAATGCGCGCCAATGGACGAGAAGTGTTGGATCATCTTAAGATGGTCTCATTGCTTGAGGAAAATACATTTCAACAATGTATCAGGATGCACAAGTTGATTCGCTTGGCCGCATTATATAATTTGTCTACTAATGATGACCAAGGGATTCTAGTGAAATCTGGTGAAGCATTGCACAAGCCAGTGGATGTGGAATTTTGGAAAGAAAAGAAATGGATCTCACTGGTTGATAGTAAAATGAATGCTTTACCTGACCAGCCAGATTGTTCAACTCTTTCGACCCTTATTTTGCAGAAAAACAAAAAATTGGAAGTTATCCCAAGAGCATTCTTTAAGCACATGCAGAGTCTTCGTGTTCTTGACTTATATGATACAAGAATCACATCACTACCCAATTCGTTGTTGAAACTAGCTACCTTGAAGGTTCTCTACTTGCAAAAATGTGTTGCATTAATTGAGCTTCATCGTGAAATTGGAAATCTTCAAAAACTTGAAGTGCTTGACATTCGTGGTAGCGGATTAGAATACATACCACCTCAAGTTGAGAGCCTTATTTCGCTACGACGTTTGTTGGTATCATTTACTAGCTCAATGAGTATAAATCCTACTCAAAAAGCAGCTAATGAAGTTGAAGTAATTTCTAAGATTCCTATGCTAAAAGAATTAGTAGTTGATGTCGAGGATGGGCTTGAGAGAATATTATATGGTGCAATTGTCCAGGTTGTTAGGCTAACAAGACTTTCACTCCTTCAGTTTTGCTTTTCTAACAAGGTGGTTGATCATGTTAAAGCTATAGGAGGAAGTTGGAAGATCTATTTTCCTAATGAAAGACTTCTTCAAAGTTACATTGACAGACCAGATAGCGTTGAATTCGATAAATGCCAGATTTTTACAGGGTGTGATTTCTCATCACATCCTCACATTCTGAAGTTTATGCCGTATTTCAAGTTTGATGGAAAAGTTAGCGATGGCACAATCTCACAGGTGCTAAGTAATGATGTTGCAATCGAATTGGTTAACCACAATGGACTTGAGCACTTATCCAGCTTCACTGCAGAAAGCATGAATCGAATTCGCAGCTGTGTTATCAAAGATTGCAACAAGATGCGAACCATAGTCGATGGTAACACTGGAGGATGCTCGATATTGAACAATATGGAACAGTTGCACATGATTAATTTGCCAGTTTTGAAGAACATCTGTGAAGGTCCAATGCTAGGTCTCAAAAGCTTGAAGACTTTGATTTTATGCAATTGTCCAATGTTAACTTGGGTATGTACTTATGGTGTGATTCTACAACTTCCAGAGATTCGTCATCTGGAAGTCGAAAGATGCCCTGAGATTAGAGGAATATTTAATGGGTCGACAAACATCGTGTCTCCGATTCTTCCGAATCTAAAGAAACTCATATTTGTTGATATGCCACAATTACGAAGTATATTGGTAAGCAACTCATTTGAGTGGCCTTCTTTGGAGAGACTTAAGATTCTTGGGTGTCCAAAATTGAAAAGATTACCTTTCCAAAAAGATGGTGCTGTAAAGCTGACATCAATTGAAGCTGAGAAAAGTTGGTGGGAAGCTTTGGAAAATGACCAGGAAGTTACAGATCAGTTTCGACGCTATTGCACCTTGAAGTAAGGGTTCATTTATATTTAAGAACTTCTGTAGGGATATAAATTACTACTAGTATATATTAAACATATGCGTACTCCTGAGTGTTCCTTGTTTAGAGAAAGTAAGTCAAGTATTGCTACTAAATTTGCATTTATTTCTAGGATTTTTTTTTTTTTTTTTTTTTTTTTTTTTTTTTTTTTTTTTTTTTTTTTTTTACAATAAAACACAGTACTTTAATCAACATATATCTTAAATCATAGCAGGCATGTCAAATTTATTTATTTATTTTTTATTTTTTTATTTTATATATTTATTTATTTATTATTACTACGTATTATTTTTTTTTTGTAAAAACGTGGGAATACATCATTCCATTGCATTGTAGTACTCCGTAATATTCAGTAATTCTGTCTATTTGACCATACCTATGAGCTTTAAAAGTAACATCGTTGTAACAAGAACAGATGGGTCCAGACAGTTTTTTTTTTGGGTGAAAGGTAGCCGCTGCAAAAAATATAGCAAAGTCATGATGTCCACGGGCCAACTATGTAACATTTAAAACTTATTCTTCTCTGTAATATAATGCACGTGCGGGTCAAACAAATGTCTTATGTAAAGATATATTGGGCAAATTAGTCAAAATATGTAGATGGTTAATGGTCTGAATTGGTATAACTAAGTCTGTTTTTGGTTACAGGTGAAGAAAATTTCGCAAACCCAAATCGCAAATATATGGCAGATATGATGTCACAACTACTGCAGCCTGTTTGAAATGATACATTGGTTGTATTACAGGTGAAAATGTTTTGGCTTCAATCAACTTTTTCAGGTGAAGCCTAAATATGTTAATGTTCAATTTTGTGTATCCATTTCTGGATTGTTTTGCTTATTGTGTAAATCCTGTATTATTGTTTGAGAAGTAACTTAACTTTTTGTAGTGATGAGAATGATGCATCTATATGTGCAGTGTGTAAACTATACTGAGTGTATCAGTGTGGTATAGATATTTATACGGTTTGACAAGTTGATTATATGATGGAGTTTCTTTTATATTTTTGGACAATGGCTCGGTAATAATCTATGGTTGAGAGTATCATGTGTAGCATAAACATTTGTAGTGTTTATGTTGTGGTCAAGATTAGATATTGGAACCACATACAATATATAAAGATACAAACTATTTCAAGTTCATTTTAACACCCACTCCCAAATGGTCTGCTTTCTTATAAAGATTTAGATCATCTCTTGCTCATAAGAACATGATGGGTCTCACTTTTAGTTAAAAATACGGGCTCGTTCCTTATCTGCTCTAAAATCTCTAATTTGTTAAATCAAAGAAGGAAATCAAAGGTTATGAATGACAACCTAAAACATAATCCACTCAAAATTGAAACCTTAGTTGTCTAAGATGGTGGTGCCTGCGGCATCCTTCAACTAGTAATAATAACAATAATAACCAATAATAACAATAACAATAAGAGTGGTATTTTGAAGAAGTTAGACAGAATCATGGGGAATGAAGCTTGTATTGGTATGTTTACTCAGGCTCATGCAGTTTTTTTACCTTCTCTTATATGTGATCATTGTCCTACTTTACTCAATATCCCCAATGCTATACATGTTAAAAAGAAAGCTTTCAAGTTTGCAAATTTTGTTGCTGAAAAAGAAGATTTTTTACTTTTGGTGAAGAAATATTGGGAAGAGGAAAATATAGGATGTATGATGTGCAAAATAGTTAAGAAGTTGAAAGGGTTGAAAAAAGCATTTGAAAAAGTTAGCTTGGAAGGATGGGAATGTGTCTGAAAATGTGTCCAATTTAAGAGAAAAATTGAAGAATGTGCATACTATGATTGATAGATAATAAACATCTCAGAGAAGAGGAATGTAATATTTTAAGTATATGGATGCTATGAAGACTGAAGAGAGCTTATTGTTTCAAAAAGCAAAGATAAAATGGTTGAGTTTGGGGGATAGAAATAATGACTTTTTCCATAGAACATTGAAGAGTAGGTATCACAAGAGCAGAATTAGTATCATTATTTCAAGTTCATTTTAACACCCACTCCCAAATGGTCTGCTTTCTTATAAAGATTTAGATCATCTCTTGCTCATAAGAACATGATGGGTCTCACTTTTAGTTAAAAATACGGGCTCGTTCCTTATCTGCTCTAAAATCTCTAATTTGTTAAATCAAAGAAGGAAATCAAAGGTTATGAATGACAACCTAAAACATAATCCACTCAAAATTGAAACCTTAGTTGTCTAAGATGGTGGTGCCTGCGGCATCCTTCAACTAGTAATAATAACAATAATAACCAATAATAACAATAACAATAAGAGTGGTATTTTGAAGAAGTTAGACAGAATCATGGGGAATGAAGCTTGTATTGGTATGTTTACTCAGGCTCATGCAGTTTTTTTACCTTCTCTTATATGTGATCATTGTCCTACTTTACTCAATATCCCCAATGCTATACATGTTAAAAAGAAAGCTTTCAAGTTTGCAAATTTTGTTGCTGAAAAAGAAGATTTTTTACTTTTGGTGAAGAAATATTGGGAAGAGGAAAATATAGGATGTATGATGTGCAAAATAGTTAAGAAGTTGAAAGGGTTGAAAAAAGCATTTGAAAAAGTTAGCTTGGAAGGATGGGAATGTGTCTGAAAATGTGTCCAATTTAAGAGAAAAATTGAAGAATGTGCATACTATGATTGATAGATAATAAACATCTCAGAGAAGAGGAATGTAATATTTTAAGTATATGGATGCTATGAAGACTGAAGAGAGCTTATTGTTTCAAAAAGCAAAGATAAAATGGTTGAGTTTGGGGGATAGAAATAATGACTTTTTCCATAGAACATTGAAGAGTAGGTATCACAAGAGCAGAATTAGTATCATTGAGGATAGTATGGGGAATAGAATTGAAAGTGATCATGTGGCAGAGCAGTTTGTCCAACACTTCCAGAAGTTTTTAGGTGAAAGCATTCCTTTAAAGGAAGTGGAATTAACTGGAATGATAAGGAAAAAGTTGACTAATAAGGAAGCAAGTGCTATGATACATGCTGTTAGTGATGAGGAAATTAAAACTGTAATGTTCAATATTCAAGATAGTAAAGCACCAACTCCTAAAAAGGCTTGGAGTGTAGTTGGAAAGGATAATTGTACTGCTGTTAGAGAGTTTTTTGAAACTGGCAAGTTGTTAACTGAAATCAATTCCACAATTATCACTCTTGTTCCTAAAGTACCAACTCCTAGTAAAGTTACTGAGTTTAGACCTATAGCTTGTTGCAATGTATTGTACAAGTGTATTAGTAAAATAATTACTGAGAGAATGAAGAATAGTTTGGGGAACCTTGTTAGTCAAAACCAAAGTGCTTTTGTTCCGAATAGACATATTCAAGACAATATTTTGTTTTCAGAAGAATTATTGAAGGGGTATAACAGGAAAGGGGTCCTAAAAGGGTGGCTTTGAAAGTGGATATACAAAAGGCCTATGATACTTTCAACTGGAGGTTTTTGGAGGTTATGCTTAATGGCTATGGTTTTCACAGAACTATGGTTAATTGGATCATTAAGTGTGTTACAACCACTTCATTCTCTCTGTGTGTGAATGGTGAAAACTATGGGTACTTCAAAGGTGGTAGAGGGCTTAGACAAGGGGATCCAATGTCTCCTTACCTCTTTACTTTGGTTATGGAGCTGTTGGATGTGATTATGTGATGACGTCAAATAATCCTGATATTTAAGTGTCAATTTCCCCTATTTTGCTCATTTATTCTACTTATGTTATGGATATATACTTTGATTTCTTTACATTTTGTATCCAGGTTACAAATAAGCTAGAAGCTAAAGAGACGAGGAATTTGGAAAGAACGTGCAAAAATAGACAAATCTTAGTATGCTGGAAGAAGCTACGGCGTAACATCATCTCTCAACTACGCCATAGCTATAAATTCAAAGAAGACCAAAGTCAACTCGGACCAAGAGTTATGGCGTAACCAAACCTCTGGGCTACGCCGTAACAAATCCAAGTCTTCAGTGAATATTTCAAATGGAAGACTATGCCGTAACAATACTTGGGAACTACGGCGTAACAACATGTACGAGAGTAATCCAAGATCCTAGATTGAAGCTATGACGTAACACACTTGAAGACTACGACGTAGAAGAAACCCTAATATTGGAGTTACGGCGTAACATTTCATCAACTATGCCGTAACTTTCACATCTGGATAAGATTACACTAGCTATGGCGTAACACATTTCTCAGTTACGTCGTAGCTCTGATCGGGCCTATAAATACAGCCCTAGTTTTGATCATTTGACACACAACTTTCTCACACATAAAGTCAGAGATCATTGGAGCATTTAGAGGGCCCTTCTACAGCAGCATACGGAGCCTTTCCAAGGGAGAAATCACGCCTCAATCACCATAAGCTTTAGCATTTCATATTTGATTTTACATTTCGAGTTCATGGCTTGTATAAACATTATGTCGAGTGTTCCATTGAATTTGATCGGCTAAGCACCTCTGGTGCTAGCCTAATTATGAATCCTTTATTGCTTTGATTATGTTTTTGTACTTTTCTTAATGCTTTTACGTGTGTGCATGTTTAGTTTATCTTGTGACCTTTTAATTACGTTAGTTTAGAACACCCGGTTATACTTGGTATGCTTGAGGAATTGACCATAAGATCCCGACGTAGTTGGGTTGCGAGGATATGGTTGGGGTGACAACTAACCACGGACCTTGTGTGCAAATTGACCATAGGACCACTTTCCGGGGTGGAGGAACTTAAGTAGTTAAAGTATGGCCTATGATCGTGACAACGGGCCATAAAAGATAAGTCTAGCATGTAGTGGCACTTAATGACTCAAACCTGTCTACCGTACGTCGGCTTACTAGCATGGGGTAGTACATGTGGTTCCCGACAGGATTCGAGGAAGATAGGCTAGAGAACTTAACCATATGAACCTAGTGAGATATGTCCGCCCCACCTAAAGCATAAGATTAGTTTAATAGGAAACATGATTGCAAGCGATATAAGAGGAGTAATTAGGTTAGCACATTTCTCTCTTACTGCTCACAACCTCACATTTATTTGCTTTTGCTTATTTACTTTTATTTCATTTCAATTAATCAATCATTTCTACTTTAAAATTAGTTTTATCTAGTGACATTAGACTTAGATATAATCCGCACCACATAGCTCTTGGGATGACCTTGAAGTTACCAATACTAGCCTACACACGACCGGATTCTCTGTCCGTTAGTGCATAAAGTAGACCTAGAGTAAAAACGAGACTTTATAAATATTAAAACTTGGTCAAAAATCCTGCATCAAGTTTTTGGCGCCGCTGCAGGGGAGTTATAATTGGATTTTTATATAAGTTTCTCATTTTTAATTTTTAATTTTTGTTTTTCTCACAATTTTGTTTTAGTTTCAGGAATTATGGAAGTAATTGATATTGATTCATTGACTCTGGAAGAATACCTTGCCATGACTAGAGATGAGCAAGGACCAGTGATGCGTGGGAATCGCAACAGGCTTTACCTCTCGAGGGATCTCGAGAAGCTTACAACCCCTACCAGGCAGTGTACCTGATCGTTGTAGTATAGTATAGTGACAAGTACCGGGGGATTGATCGTTCAGCTAGGAATAGTGTCGTTAGGATTGAAATTAATCTAACTAGGTCTAAAGGTGAAGGATGATTCTTTTTGTATTTTTATATTTTATGAAAAGCAAGTAAAAATCTCGGGTTTTGGGAGAGTGGGCGGAATTAGTTGCTAATCAACTAACCCAAAAGCTACTATTTAAACTAATTAACAAGAAAAGTAAACTAGGGTTCTACAAGATAAGTGAAGCATGTCTACCTATGATATGTTACTCCTTGCTAGCTATCCAATCCTACCTATTGAATTGTAACCTTGTTTTAATTGACGGGTTGTATTCCTTAATACCATTCATGGGGTGGCGCACTTAACTCCCCAATTCTATGAGCTCTTATCTCCTCCTATACCATGCCCAGCACAACTATAGGGATTGTAAACAATGGCTCATGCATTAAATACAACCAATAAAGACCTAGTGCACATCGGTTCATGTTTCTTAAGACGTTCAAGCATGTTACCATTTGGAGATCTGCCAGTTTTCTTAAGCCTAACATATAAATCATTCAATCAAAACAAGAATCAATAGGAAACAAGAATTATAAACTAAACCAACTAGATCTATTGAAGTTGCCACGCCTTAATTGATGGAGATAGACACACACATCAACAAAAAATCAATGAGATCTAATCAATTATATACAAGTTTAACATAATCACAAGTAGACACAAGGTTAATTAGCAAATCATAATCAAAGAAGGACAATCAACAAGAATAATGAAAAACATAGTTGAGATAGAATCATCAAACCAATACATGATGTTTATGGAGTGATTGAAACACTCTAAGTTGCTGGAAAAACACCCACCTAAACCCAGAAATCGACTTTAGGGTTTAGGGCTTAAAAATAATGAAGTTTTGATGTTATATTTATAGGCTGAAATCTGCCTGGCCCGGTCGTGACGGCGTCAGACCAACATTGACGGCGTCACGACCAACAATTTTTTACCAAATTGTAGATCTCTTCGTCCTCTTCGCGTGGGCTTTTGAATCACCTAAATCCGAGTTCGTATGCAAAAGTTATGACCAAAACAATATCAGCTACTCCGCGCGCAAGTTTTGACAAGTTTACACGTGACGGCCTTGGGTGACGCCTTCACATTCTCTCTGGGCCGTCACCACTTTTACTCTTGACGCCGTCACCAAAATGCTCTTGACGCCGTCAGGTACTGTTCCCAGCAAGGAAAATTAAGACTTTGTCGTTTTCTTCACTTTTATGCTCTAAAAACGTCCAAAATGCTTCCTTTTCCAGAATTCACTCACAAAGTACCTAAAATCACAAAAGGAACGATTTAGGGTAATATTTTATCAAATAAATTCGAATTCGGGCTTAAATGACCCCCTAAAAACGGATCATTTTTCGCCTCATCATATATCCCTACACTTGGGATTTGCTTGTCCTCAAGCAAATGAGCTTTTCCACCAATCAAAATACAAGTTAGGGGTCATTTAATACTAATATAAAAGTAATTACAACAAATGATTGTTCCACCTTAGTCAAAACAAGCACGGAAATTATACACTAGCACCTCACATTAAGTATTTGGATACTCTCATCTCTCGGGTGTTGTAAATTTATATGTCATAATTGGAAATGGAGAAATATCACTCTCTTCCTGTCATAGCAAATAGATTACCATAGGCTTGGGAAAGGATCAAACCTCCACCACTTGGCGTAAGCACCTAGGATAAACTATCAAAGAGGTCTTTTAAAGGATTATAACGTTAGGTGTAGGGGATATGGAAAACACGGTTTTGTTGGATAAACGGATATTTTACTGGTGGCAAGTCAATTGTCTTAGTTAAATACATGTACAATGAGGCGTTGCTAAGCCAAGACTCGACTCAACTTAAACTAACCACAACTCTTTTTGGATTTTCAAGACACTATTTGACTTAAACATAAATAAAAGAAACGGATGGTAGCCCGTATGTTTTTTTTTTCTTTTTCCTTTTTCTATTTTTTTTTCTTTTTCTTGATTTTTTCGATTTTTTTATTATTATTTTTTTTTTGCATACACTCTTACTCTACCATCCAAAACAATACATCAAAGGGAGCTCGTTTCCTCCCTACACTTGAGCTTTTACATACTTTACAATCAACTATTCTAATGACTCGAATCAAGATAATCAAAACACTTGGAGTACTTTTAAATATTAACGCACATATGGGGGTAATAATTGACATCATCCCCATTACTCCATTACAATAGTACTTTACCCATGAGTCCCAATCGTCCCAAAACAATATGTACACGATATGACTCGACTTAGCAACCATGTAATCAATTAGACAACTAACAAAGGGTTTAAACAATTAACAATAATGCACTAAAGATGAGCGCATACAAGGAAGGCTAAGGTGATTTGGTTGCACATTTGGGGTGGATTGTAAACAAATTCTTCCTTTAAGTAAAATGCTTAAAGTTAGAAACGAAAAGATAGGCTCGGAGGGGTGTACTTGGGGTATCGTGTACTAAAAATGAGTACAACGCAAAGGTGTGGGAGAATTACTTGACCTATGAAGTCAATGTAATTATATTACATGAGTAGAACAAGGGTTATCCTAATGCCTCTTATCATGTAGTAAATCCTAACTACACGAATGTAGTCTCACTAGCGGTCTCGGGATGCATCGATATCACAAGTTCTAGAATCTAAATACTACCGGTACACTCATAAGCACCAACAATGAATGCTTTTTCCTAAAGATCTAAAGGCGACCCTCACATATTTGGGGTGGAAATTTTTGAGTGGTATGGTTTTTGTGCTAGTCATACAACTCCTATCCATGAGACGCTTATTAAGACTAAAGTTTCACTCCTACATGTTGCAAAAAATTTTAAATTTGGTGCTAAAATTGCCCTAACAAATATTTCTCTCAGTTTTATTACACATTCACTATTAAACAAAACAAAAACCAAGTGGAGTAATAGTTTCTAATATACCCTCCCTACACTTAAACCGAACATTGTCCCCAATGTTCTAGATAAAATATGTAAAAGTAAATAAATAAGAATGAAAGAAACTAATACTCCCCTGATTCGTTCACCGTGGATAATGTGACAACATGGTTAAATCTACCTCCAAGAAGACGAACGTTGAAAGCTTCCCTCCAGAAATATAAATCATCTTCTTGTCCTGTAATCAACAAACACAAAAACTAAAGCATCAAACCGAACAAAAATCACAACTAGATGTAATTCCAGACTTAGAAATAGAAATAAGACAAAGCAACAAAAGGATAGGATACTTGTGGAATGAATTACAAATAGGAACTCATAAAACATATCCACAATTATTGACACACAAACAAGATAAAATATATGCTAATCATGAATTGTGATGTTTTCATGTTCGAATTTAGTTCTTTTTAACAAGATATAAATTTCCCTACACTTATCTTTTTTGTAAAATACCTTTATATGCAATTAAGACAAGGTTAAAAACAAAATAAAGCATTTTCACAAATTATTCGAAACATGAAAATTAAACAACTATGATTAAGCATATATGACACAAACAAACAAATAAAACATCAAACAATTCAAAACATGGGTTGGGTTGCCTCCCAACAAGCGCTTGTTTTTGTTCGAGTCACGAGCCTGACTCTACCCTTATTTAACGGAAATAGGGGAGGTTTTCCCTACACTTAGGATTAAGTGTGGGTGGAAGTAGTGATACACACCCTTAGGGTGGAAATATGCCACGTGAGGTGAAGGGGGTGAGTGAATGGCTTCCTTCATCCTAAAACTACCCGGATAATATAGGTCGATGGGTGGGTCGGTTCCTCTTTTGTCTCCTAGAAATAAATCTAAGGATGGGAAGTTGTGTAAAAGTTGAGGTTCCGGTTCATCAACATTAGGAAATTCCCTAGAACTAGGAGTAAGGTTCTCACTACAAGTATTCAAACCTATATCCTCTAGTGGTGCTTGGTCCAAGGGTTCTACCTCAATTGGGGTTCCTATAGTCTCTTCTACTTCTTCCGGGTAAGTCACGGGCGTTGTATGTGCCTCAAATGATGGTAGGACTTGTGGGGTACTTTGTGGGCTTGGATTATCCACCTCATCCTCCATTGTACCTAGATTTCCTATATGTTTGTTTTGTACTATGATATTAGGTGCCATCCAACTAGGTATCTCAACATGAGTATATTCATCCCCCAACAAACTTGTTTCATGATCCTTCAAATTTGTTGTCAAATGATTTGTTATGTTGTTTGTCGGGTTGTCTAATCTATAATAATATTGGGCACAATCTTCTATGGCATCCCATGCTTCTTCAGCATTTAATTCCCTAAAGTCCCCATTGGCAAAATCCTCAATGCACATTTGGTTATATCGGTTAACACGATAGTAAAAGGTCTGGGTTAGGGATGCTAAAGCGAAACTATGATGAGGGACTATTCGGAGTAAATTTTTAAAACGAGTCCATGCATCATATATGGGTTCATCTCGATATTGTTTGAACATCAAGATGTCATTAGGGTAGAATGGGTTTCGTGGTCGGTAGTATGGTGGATTCGCATTCTCCATAATGGTGAACGGAAGAGTCAATGGAAAGGTTTCTACGAACAAATGCACAAAGAAAAGATAGACTACAAGAAAACTAATAAAAAGAAAATAAAAATCTCACTAAAAAGGAATCTAATGAGTAGACCTAATAAAAATCAAATTCAACCTAAACAATAACTATTCCCCGGGCTGTGGCGCCAAAAACTTGATGCGTGGGAATCGCAACAGGCTTTACCTCTCGAGGGATCTCGAGAAGCTTACAACCCCCACCAGGCAGTGTACCTGATCGTTGTAGTATAGTATAGTGACAAGTACCGGGGGATTGATCGTTCAGCTAGGAATAGTGTCGTTAGAATTGAAATTAATCTAACTAGGTCTAAAGGTGAAGGATGATTCTTTTTGTATTTTTATATTTTATGAAAAGCAAGTAAAAATCTCGGGTTTTGGGAGAGTGGGCGGAATTAGTTGCTAATCAACTAACCCAAAAGCTAATATTTAAACTAATTAACAAGAAAAGTAAACTAGGGTTCTACAAGATAAGTGAAGCATGTCTACCTATGATATGTTACTCCTTGCTAGCTATCCAATCCTACCTATTGAATTGTAACCTTGTTTTAATTGACGGGTTGTATTCCTTAATACCATTCGTGTGGTGGCGCACTTAACTCCCCAATTCTATGAGCTCTTATCTCCTCCTATACCATGCCCAGCACAACTATATGGATTGTAAACAATGGCTCATGCATTAAATACAACCAATAAAGACCTAGTGCACATCGGTTCATGTTTCTTAAGACGTTCAAGCATGTTACCATTTGGAGATCTGCCAGTTTTCTTAAGCCTAACATATAAATCATTCAATCAAAACAAGAATCAATAGGAAACAAGAATTATAAACTAAACCAACTAGATCTATTGAAGTTGTCACGCCTTAATTGATGGAGATAGACACACACATCAACAAGAAATCAATGAGATCTAATCAATTATATACAAGTTTCACATAATCACAAGTAGACACAAGGTGAATTAGCAAATCATAATCAAAGAAGGACAATCAACAAGAATAATGAAAAACATAGTTGAGATAGAATCATCAAACCAATACATGATGTTTATGGAGTGATTGAAACCCTCTAAGTTGCTGGAAAAACACCCACCTAAACCCAGGAATCGACTTTAGGGTTTAGGGCTTAAAAATAATGAAGTTTTGATGTTATATTTATAGGCTGAAATCTGCCCGGCCCGGTCGTGACGGCGTCACGACCAACAATTTTTTACCAAATTGTAGATCTCTTCATCCTCTTCGTGTGGGCTTTTGAATCACCTAAATCCGAGTTCGTATGCAAAAGTTATGACCAAAACAATATCAGCTACTCCGCGCGCAAGTTTTGACAAGTTTACACGTGGCGGCCTTGGGTGACGCCTTCACATTCTCTCTGGGCCGTCACCACTTTTACTCTTGACGCCGTCACCAAAATGCTCTTGACGCCGTCAGGTACTGTTCCCAGCAAGGAAAATTAAGACTTTGTCGTTTTCTTCACTTTTATGCTCCAAAAACGTCCAAAATGCTTCCTTTTTCAGAATTCACTCACAAAGTACCTAAAATCACAAAAGGAATGATTTAGGGTAATATTTGATCAAATAAATTCGAATTCGGGCTTAAATGACCCCCTAAAAACGGATCATTTTTCACCTCATCATATATCCCTACACTTGGGATTTGCTTGTCCTCAAGCAAATGAGCTTTTCCACCAATCAAAATACAAGTTAGGGGTCATTTAATACTAATATAAAAGTAATTACAACAAATGATTGTTCCACCTTAGTCAAAACAAACACGGAAATTATACACTAGCACCTCACATTAAGTATTTGGATACTCTCATCTCTCGGGTGTTGTAAATTAATATGTCATAATTGGAAATGGAGAAATATCACTCTCTTCCTGTCATACCAAATAGATTACCATAGGCTTGGAAAGGATCAAACCTCCACCACTTGGCGTAAGCACCTAGGATAAACTATCAAAGAGGTCTTTTAAAGGGTTATAACGTTAGGTGTAGGGGATATGGAAAACACGGTTTTGTTGGATAAACGAATATTTTACTGGTGGCAAGTCAATTGTCTTAGTTAAATACATGTACAATGAGGCGTTGCTAAGCCAAGACTCGACTCAACTTAAACTAACCACAACTCTTTTTGGATTTTCAAGACACTATTTGACTTAAACATAAATAAAAGAAACGGATGGTAGCCCGTATGTTTTTTTTTCTTTTTCCTTTTTCTATTTTTTTTCTTTTTCTTGATTTTTTCGATTTTTTTATTATTATTTTTTTTTTTGCATACACTCTTACTCTACCATCCAAAACAATACATCAAAGGGAGCTCGTTTCCTCCCTACACTTGAGCTTTTACATACTTTACAATCAACTATTCTAATGACTCGAATCAAGATAATCAAAACACTTGGAGTACTTTTAAATATTAACGCACATATGGGGGTAATAATTGACATCATCCCCATTACTCCATTACAATAGTACTTTACCCATGAGTCCCAATCGTCCCAAAACAATATGTACAAGATATGACTCGACTTAGCAACCATGTAATCAATTAGACAACTAACAAAGGGTTTAAACAATTAACAATAATGCACTAAAGATGAGCGCATACAAGGAAGGCTAAGGTGATTTGGTTGCACATTTGGGGTGGATTGTAAACAAATTCTTCCTTTAAGTAAAATGCTTAAAGTTAGAAACGAAAAGATAGGCTCGGAGGGGTGTACTAGGGGTATCGTGTACTAAAAATGAGTACAACGCAAAGGTGTGGGAGAATTACTTGACCTATGAAGTCAATGTAATTATATTACAGGAGTAGAACAAGGGTTATCCTAATGCCTCTTATCATGTAGTAAATCCTAACTACACGAATGTAGTCTCACTAGCGGTCTCGGGATGCATCGATAACACAAGTTCTAGAATCAAAATACTACCGGTACACTCATAAGCACCAACAATGAATGCTTTTTCCTAAAGATCTAAAGGCGAACCTCACATATTTGGGGTGGAAATTTTTGAGTGGTATGGTTTTTGTGCTAGTCATACAACTCCTATCCATGAGACGCTTATTAAGACTAAAGTTTCACTCCTATATGTTGCAAAAAATTTTAAATTTTGTGCTAAAATTGCCCTAACAAATATTTCTCTCAGTTTTATTACACATTCACTATTAAACAAAACAAAAACCAAGTGGAGTAATAGTTTCTAATATACCCTCCCTACACTTAAACCGAACATTGTCCCCAATGTTCTAGATAAAAGATGTAAATCAAATAAATAAGAATGAAAGAAACTAATACTCCCCTGATTCGTTCACCGTGGATAATGTGACAACATGGTTAAATCTACCTCCAAGAAGACGAACGTTGAAAGCTTCCCTCCAGAAATATAAATCATCTTCTTGTCCTGTAATCAACAAACACAAAAACCAAAGCATCAAACCGAACAAAAATCACAACTAGATGTAATTTCAGACTTAGAAATAGAAATAAGACAAAGCAACAAAAGAATAGGATACTTATGGAATGAATTACAAATAGGAACTCATAAAACATATCCACAATTATTGACACACAAACAAGATAAAATATATGCTAATCATGAATTGTGAAGTTTTCATGTTCGAATTTAGTTCTTTTTAACAAGATATAAATTTCCCTACACTTATCTTTTTTGTAAAATACCTTTATATGCAATTAAGACGAGGTTAAAAACAAAATAAAGCATTTTCACAAATTATTCGAAACATGAAAATTAAACAACTATGATTAAGCATATATGACACAAACAAACAAATAAAACATCAAACAATTAAAAACATGGGATGGGTTGCCTCCCAACAAGCGCTTGTTTTTGTTCGAGTCACGAGCCTGACTCTACCCTTATTTAACGGAAATAGGGGAGGTTTTCCCTACACTTAGGATTAAGTATGGGTGGAAGTAGTGATACACACCCTTAGGGTGGAAATATGCCACGTGAGGTGAAGGGGGTGAGTGAATGGCTTCCTTCATCCTAAAACTACCCGGATAATATAGGTCGATGGGTGGGTCGGTTCCTCTTTTATCTCCTAGAAATAAATCTAAGGATGGGAAGTTGTGTAAAAGTTGAGGTTCCGGTTCATCAACATTAGGAAATTCCCTAGAACTAGGAGTAAGGTTCTCACTACAAGTATTCAAACCTATATCCTCTAGTGGTGCTTGGTCCAAGGGTTCTACCTCAATTGGGGTTCCTATAGTCTCTTCTACTTCTTCCGGGTAAGTCACGGGCGTTGTATGTGCCTCAAATGATGGTAGGACTTGTGGGGTACTTTGTGGGCTTGGATTATCCACCTCATCCTCCATTGTACCTAGATTACCTATATGTTTGTTTTGTACTATGATATTAGGTGCCATCCAACTAGGTATCTCAACATGAGTATATTCATCCCCCAACAAACTTGTTTCATGATCCTTCAAATTTGTTGTCAAATGATTTGTTATGTTGTTTGTCGGGTTGTCTAATCTATAATAATATTGGGCACAATCTTCTATGGCATCCCATGCTTCTTCAGCATTTAATTCCCTAAAGTCCCCATTGGCAAAATCCTCAATGCACATTTGGTCATATCGGTTAACACGATAGTAAAAGGTCTGGGTTAGGGATGCTAAAGCGAAACTATGATGAGGGACTATTCGGAGTAAATTTTTAAAACGAGTCCATGCATCATATATGGGTTCATCTCGATATTGTTTGAACATCAAGATGTCATTAGGGTAGAATGGGTTTCGTGGTCGGTAGTATGGTGGATTCGCATTCTCCATAATGGTGAACGGAAGAGTCAATGGAAAGGTTTCTACGAACAAATGCACAAAAAAAAGATAGACTACAAGAAAATTAATAAAAAGAAAATAAAAATCTCACTAAAAAGGAATCTAATGAGTAGACCTAATAAAAATCAAATTCAACCTAAACAATAACTATTCCCCGGGCTGCGGCGCCAAAAACTTGATGCGTGGGAATCGCAACAGGCTTTACCTCTCGAGGGATCTCGAGAAGCTTACAACCCCCACCAGGCAGTGTACCTGATCGTTGTAGTATAGTATAGTGACAAGTACCAGGGGATTGATCGTTCAGCTAGGAATAGTGTCGTTAGGATTGAAATTAATCTAACTAGGTCTAAAGGTGAAGGATGATTCTTTTTGTATTTTTATATTTTATGAAAAGCAAATAAAAATCTCGGGTTTTGGGAGAGTGGGCGGAATTAGTTGCTAATCAACTAACCCAAAAGCTACTATTTAAACTAATTAACAAGAAAAGTAAACTAGGGTTCTACAAGATAAGTGAAGCATGTCTACCTATGATATGTTACTCCTTGCTAGCTATCCAATCTTACCTATTGAATTGTAACCTTATTTTAATTGATGGGTTGTATTCCTTAATACCTGGTGTGTATTAATTACACACCTTTTTATTACCAAATATCGACCCAAAAATGACTATTTGAGCTAACAAATGCCAAGAAAACACGTGTTTTTATATTTGTGATGTGCAGGTACGGATATTACAGAAAACAAGCAAAAACCCGGAAAAACGGGCACGAGAGTATGAAAGGATCAAAAGCCGAGGCCGGGAAGCATTTTTCAAGTCCGGATTAATAATCAAGCTCAATTTGTCAAAACCAATCCTTGAAGATTCATTATTGTCAATTTCAGTCCTTGGATTATAATATGGAATAATGGCAGAATTGGCCCTCATAGTTTCAGAATTCTACACTTTTGGTCCTTGTATTTTTCAATACCAAAATCTGAAAATATTATGAGCCTGGTCCATGTTTATATTTATCCAGCCCAATACCAATCCCATATTATATCCAAGCCCAATCTCCATTATACTTGACCCGGTCCACCAATCTCAAAATATAATTAAAAAAACCCAACCCGCGCCCTTATTTCACCCCCAATTCATCCAGTCCCCAGGAATAAGAACCCTATTTTTCAAATCCCAAAATTACCCCAACTCCCACTACAATTAACCTCGTATTAAGGGTACTATAGTCAATCCCCATACCCCTGACACCCTGTCAGAAGTCTGACAACAAGGAATGACATGTGGATGATTGTAAGTGGCTGAGACGCGTCACCACAAGGATTTGAAGCCTCTGATTGGTTGGGACGAGTCACAAGGGATCTAATGGGTATATTCCTTTAGAGATACCATTTCTGGATGCTTCTGAGCTCCCCTCTCAGCTCCTATATAAGGAACCTCCTCTCCACGCTTTGAAGACTGTTAGTTAGGTTAGATAATTAGTGTTAGTATTAGGAGTAGTGTAGCTAGTTTTAGTATAAAGGCACTCTGCCAAATTTTAGTTTGATTGTAGCTTAATTGTAAACTCTTTTAGATTTAATAAAATTCAGTTCAAGTTTTCAGTCTTTAATTCTTGTCATTTGATTTCCAAGCACTTTAAATTTCAAACCTGTTTTCAAGTTCATGTTTATTGATTTCAAAAGTTCATTTAAATGTCAAAATAGCTTGTAGTGATCTCTTTAACTCGTCTACTGTTTTGAATTGATAATGAAGTACAAGTTAACTGTTATTCATGAGATGATGATTCTGGGTTATTGATGATAGAATTTGGTTACAGAGGTGTTGTATTAGCCTATCTAAAGATAGGCTATGGTCTGAGTTTCTCTCCTATTTCAGTTAGGAATATCAGCTTGTAAGTCCCTTTGTTTCTTTTACTTTTTCAATTAGTGTAAATTGATATCTGTGTATCTGTTAGTTAATGCAGCTTATGATTGTTGAATTTGCTTCATATAGTGTTTGTGTTACTTTTTGGATCATTGATTTGGTAGTATAACTTTGTTTGCTTCTAATCTTAGTATAATCAGTAGTTATGGAGGTGTTTGGCTTAGATAGGTTTAGAGTGTAGTGGTTTGTGGATTGCTGAATCTGTGGTTCATACAAGTTTCATTTAAGTAGAAATAGGTTTTTAAATCATAAAAACAGTAGTTCATATCTTTAGAAAGTCAAAAATAGTTTTAAATTTTCTTTTACAGTTGAGGAAAGTGAAATCAGTTAGTACTAGAGTAATAGTAGTTACATAGTTGATCATAGTTGCTTAAATTAGAATAATCATAGCTTACTATTACACATTAGAGTAGAAATCAGCATTTGAATTTGGATTAAGTCAAAAGTTGAGTAGCTAGTTCATTAGTCAACACTTGTGTTTACTCAGTTTTTTGTAAGATCTTTGATTGCATTCTTAGGCTTCATTAGTAGTTAGAGATAGCTAAAAATTGTTGATTCTTATTCCTTAGTATCTAGAGTATCATAATCAATCAGAAAATTTAGATTTAGAATTTGATAGCTTATCTGAATGTTCGCTTGAAGTTGTCTGTGTAAGCATTCAGCTCCCCTGCACTCAGGTTGAGGACTCACTTTCAAGGCATCTTTAGTATAGTTATAGATGATTTCTGTTTGAGATATTTGGTTTACAGCTTCTCAGTATTGTAGTCTAGAATTATCTTCCTTATTTTTCTAGTTTAGAGCTTAATTAGTACAGCTTATTGCATCTGCTAGTTGGTACTTTGAACCTGATTTCTGTTTTATGCATAGGGCTGCTAGAGCTCATTTGAGCTTGTGTTTGTGCTTAACTGCTACTTATGAGCTATTTTAGTGGTATCCTAGCTGTTTCATATCAGTTCTTGTACCTGGCTTAATCTTTTTAGCATCTGCTTATTGTCATAGCTTATCATAGATTGCTTATAACTTGCTTCTTGGTTTTCTGTGCTTATAACTGTTCATTACTTGGCTTATTTGAGTTCTCAATAGTATAAAACAGTAGTGTTTTCATTTTGGTAAAGTTTTGTGGCAAGTGCTTATTAATAAGCACTTGCCATAAGCTGATTTGGGCTAAATAAGCACTTCTGTTAATTCTTTTCTTTTCAAAATTTTTCTGCAAGTTCTCTATTATATTTTAGAATTTCTGGTAATTTTTCATAATTTTCTGAGCTCATTTGCTATTTTTCTTAATTTCTTTTAGTTTAAAATCACTTTTTAATCATTTTTAAATTTCAAAAATCCATAAAAAATAGAAAAAAGCCCTGAAAAATACAAAAATAGTTTTTAAAATTCTTTTATAATATTCTAGATTTTCTAAAGTAGTTTTCATAATTTTCCCATTATTTTTCACACTTTCCTTAATTTTTAATTACTTTTTAATTCATTAAATAGGAAATAAATTCTAGAAAATAAATAAAAAGTCTAAAAAATATTTTTCTTTTTCTTAAAATTCTTTTTATTAGTTTTAGAATTTTAGAAAATATTTTCAAGTTCGTAGGATTATTTTTCATTAAACGTTACGTTTTAAATAACGCGTGTGCGTTTCCGTTTTCACGTTTTTAACATTCGTACATACCTAGATTGTAAATTCTTCATATTTTACTATTTCTTAGCATAATTTGAAATCCAAAATCATTATTTTTATTTTCCCGCTTTTCTCGACACGATTTCTTGATTCGGTTATTCACGGTTCCATTTCACCTTCGCTGGGAGAACGACCCGGGAAATACTTTCACCGGTATTTCTTCGGAATAATTATATGTACTAAAATGACTATATCAAAATGGCGCCGTTGCCGGGGAGGGTGGACGTGAGTTTTGAATATTCGTGTTGAAAAATCGTGTTGCGTTAAGTTTTTCTACTATCTTGTGTATACTTTCTATAAAAATATAAAAATTTTAAAATCAAAAACATAAATAATCTTCTTATCCTCTTATATCTGATTCTTCTTCTCAATCCCTCTTACGTTTAATTCTCATGGATCCGATTTGTCTTTATTGTGGAGAACCGTTCTTCGGAGGGTTGTGTGTGTGGTGTACGTGCGACGAATGTGGAGATAATATTCGAGATGGCATTTGTTTGAATTGTAATTCTCATACTTATGATCAAAATTCATTCAACAATTCGTCTAATATTCCCGATTTTTATACACCACCACCACCTTCGTTTTATTGCTATAATTGTGGAAACCCGTCCGAAGAAGGAAGGCCGTGTGGGCGATATTTTTGTGACGGATGTGGATACACCGATTGTATGTGCTATGCTCCGAATGCTCACACGTCTTACGATTACGACTCGAGCTTCAATAATTTTCCTCAAAATGATTTTTATGAGCCAAATTCGTGCTACAATGGTGATTCATTTCAAAATATACCGAGTTTTGAATATTGTGGGGGATCGTTTGAAAATTCTTATCATGAACCTAACTCTTGTTACGATTCTAATGGTTTTTACCAACCCCCACAATCTTCCAATTTTTCTAATCAAATTTTGGAAATCAAATCCATGATGGATGAGTTGAAAGAGATGGTGAATAGACGTTATACATCTACTCCCGAGCTTAATGAGAGATCGATGGAAGTACCTCGAGTTGAAGAAAGGAAATTCCAATTTTGCGAGTGTTGTTTGTATGATGATAGTTCCACAATCACGATCAATATAAACCCTCAAAATGATTCTATCTCTTCTCCCGTAGAGCCCGTGGACTCTCTAATAATGGGGGACGAGCCTCTTGACACTATTCCGGCAACGGAATCGGACGAATTCAATAAGTCAAGTGTTGAGAACCTTGTTCCAATCCCAAGTGAGTCCGAGGAGATTTCTATCAATGATTCTGAACTTGTTGAAAATAATCGTTTTGATGATCAAATTGAAACACCGGTTGAAGATAATCGTGATGAGTTATTCTCCGATTCTGATAAAGATGATTCTATATCATGTGGAGAGATCGATTATGTTGATGAAGAACCTCTTGAGTTTGTAAGCTTTGAAGATGATAATGAAGAAGATGATGATGTGGAAATCCGAGATGAAGCTTTAAGAGAAACGTTGTTAAATGTCAATCTTCTTATCTCCCGTATTGAGGCATTGAATGATCCTCTTACTTCTTCTCCTATCCCCGTTATGGATAGTGATTTCATACCCGAGCTTAAAATTTTTCGATTTGAAGAGACGAGTAGTGGCAGTCCCACTATTCATGCTTTCTCTCTTCCGGATTATGAGTGCTTTCACTTTGAGATCGACTCTTTACTTATCTCCGATAATCCGTTACGTGACCCTCTTATAGAGGATGTCGATCTATTTCTTGCTGCGGATGACTCGATACCACCGGGTATTGAGAATGACGAGAATGTTATTTCTTTCGATTCTTCTTCTTCTCGTCCACCTGCAAAACCACCCGATGAAGATTTTGAATCTGGTATGTATGATGCTATTTTTAGAATGGTGGATGAGGTTTCTGAACTTGAAATTGCTCTTGTAATCCGGGTGTTTCAACCATTTTATACTTATACCATCACTTTGTCATTTTTCCACTCCACCGGGAGTGAGGACACCATATTTGATCCTGGCATCTCTATTGCCAAGTGTTCGTTTTCTCTGCTCTCCCCAAGGACGAATTAATTCGGGGATCGAGTCAAGCTCATGTGACTCGGTGAACAAAAACAAGCGCTTCGTGGGTGGCAACCCATGCTTATCATTTCATCTTCTTATTTTCTATTTTCTAACACCTAATGTGAGGAGGGGCTACCTCTTCTACTCTTGTGTTCCATGGTTGTTTGTGATGTTTGTTCAGGATTGTCCATGATTTATGATGACTCTCGTGCTCGTTATCTTTTCACTTGGAGTCTCATTCATCGGTGCTACTTGGAAATCCTATATCCGTTAAATCTTATCGACTAACATTTTCTTTGGCATAATTAATAAACGGCCTAGAATTTTGTTAGGATTACCTTAACCCATAAAACATTGAGGACAATGTTTCGTTCTAGTCGGGGGGAGGGTGAATCTTCGATTCGATTTTGACCTTGCATGTTTCACAAGTCGTGTACTCTTGCAACTCCGTTTTTCCACCAAAAATAAAAAAAAATTGAAAAATTGAAAAATTTAAAAAAATTTTGATGAAAAAGTCATGAAAAAGCACAAAAAGATGTGAAAAAGTTGAAAAAGTTGTACAAAAATATAATAAAGTTTGAATAAGTGTTTTGACACCTTGTTGACTTTCTTGTTGGCGAGAGTAGGAATAAATATTTTGACTTGACCGGGCGTGTTGAGCCCTAGCTTGTTCCCTTAACCAATGATGATCACATAAGCTTGTGCTAGTCTTGTACACAAGGAGCTATAAAATGCGAATTCTTTCTTAAGAATCTGCAAGTTCCCGTACTTGACTTTATACATGCGCAGCTTAAAAGCTTTCGCTAGTCTTTTACATTAGGAGCTAGAAAACGCGAATTCTTCTTCTAGAATTTGCAAGTTTCCGTAACTGACTTTATATATGCGTGGCTGATTATCGGCTAAGTATTCGCTGGTTTCATTATTTGGAATCTTAAATTGCGAAGAGCGAGAAATGATAGAGTTTATTTAGAAGTTAGATGCTAAACGTGGAGTAGTGGTTCTCTTTAGAGCTCATAAGAGGTACTTGTGGCTTTTTACTCCCATTAGATACGTCACCAATATAAAATAGATGTTCTAGGTTAATTAGTGGTATTTCTGTTTAAATAATATTTAGTTCTTTATTTTCTTAAGAGAATTTTTGCTTTAGAAGTTGGGTACATATCAAGGAACATCAAAAATAAGAGCCAAAAGTAAAAAAATCAAAAGTCAAAAGTTGATTATGCATGTGGTTTTGGAGCTACCCGATAAGCTTCCATTGGTATTATGAGAAAAATCAAGAAAAAAGTGAAAAATATGAGAAAAGTATGAAAAAAGTGAGAAATGAAAAATATGAAAGTTGTAGTATTGTTGAATAAAGAGTTATGTATGTATCAATAAGTTGTTGGCGCGTGAGGTGCATGTGATAAGTGATTAGTAATCAGTCACATGAGGTGCACGTGATTGTACTCCGCAACTTATATTCTTGATATTGTATGTACCCCTAGTTCCTTGATGTGGACCGAATTTCTATTGCAGTAGTTCTTAAGAGAAAATGATTAACTACTTAGTGTTTAAACTTAGGTGTCACTATCGGATAAGAAAAATATTGAAACGAGAAAACATGAAGCGATTCATTTCTCAACAAAAATAAAATAATGAGATACAAAAACCTAGGACATGGGAGTAAGGAGTATCCACTAGTAACTGTTATGAGTAGTGTTAGCATCTAATTTGTAGATAAGCTGTGATCTCGTTTGTACGCTTAGTTTGGGGATTCGTGAAAAATCAAGGATGACGAATTTTAACCGTATGGTCGCTTCTTAAAAAGAAGTGTTTCTACTCGTCGACCCTAATAGTTATTGCAAAAATAATGAAAGTTCAACAAACCGTCACATGTTTGATGTATGAAAAATCCAAAAATAGAATAAAGTGGAATAAAGGAAAATTTTGGAAAACGGGGCGTTTTCGGGAATAAATGATTTTGTAATCTCTTTTGAACCTCCTTGCTACTTTTCAAAGTTAGTAGGAAGAGTTATGAAATTATTTATCCCGAGAGCGTGAATTGATCACATTGCGTGAGGACACGGCAATACTTTAGTCGGGGGGATTTTGGTGTGTATTAATTACACACCTTTTTATTACCAAATATCGACCCAAAAATGACTATTTGAGCTAACAAATGCCAAGAAAACACGTGTTTTTATATTTGTGATGTGCAGGTACGGATATTACAGAAAACAAGCAAAAACCCGGAAAAACGGGCACGAGAGTATGAAAGGATCAAAAGCCGAGGCCGGGAAGCATTTTTCAAGTCCGGATTAATAATCAAGCTCAATTTGTCAAAACCAATCCTTGAAGATTCATTATTGTCAATTTCAGTCCTTGGATTATAATATGGAATAATGGCAGAATTGGCCCTCATAGTTTCAGAATTCTACACTTTTGGTCCTTGTATTTTTCAATACCAAAATCTGAAAATATTATGAGCCTGGTCCATGTTTATATTTATCCAGCCCAATACCAATCCCATATTATATCCAAGCCCAATCTCCATTATACTCGACCCGGTCCACCAATCTCAAAATATAATTAAAAAAACCCAACCCGCGCCCTTATTTCACCCCCAATTCATCCAGTCCCCAGGAATAAGAACCCTATTTTTCAAATCCCAAAATTACCCCAACTCCCACTACAATTAACCTCGTATTAAGGGTACTATAGTCAATCCCCATACCCCTGACACCCTGTCAGAAGTCTGACAACAAGGAATGACATGTGGATGATTGTAAGTGGCTGAGACGCGTCACCACAAGGATTTGAAGCCTCTGATTGGTTGGGACGAGTCACAAGGGATCTAATGGGTATATTCCTTTAGAGATACCATTTCTGGATGCTTCTGAGCTCCCCTCTCAGCTCCTATATAAGGAACCTCCTCTCCACGCTTTGAAGACTGTTAGTTAGGTTAGATAATTAGTGTTAGTATTAGGAGTAGTGTAGCTAGTTTTAGTATAAAGGCACTCTGCCAAATTTTAGTTTGATTGTAGCTTAATTGTAAACTCTTTTAGATTTAATAAAATTCAGTTCAAGTTTTCAGTCTTTAATTCTTGTCATTTGATTTCCAAGCACTTTAAATTTCAAACCTGTTTTCAAGTTCATGTTTATTGATTTCAAAAGTTCATTTAAATGTCAAAATAGCTTGTAGTGATCTCTTTAACTCGTCTACTGTTTTGAATTGATAATGAAGTACAAGTTAACTGTTATTCATGAGATGATGATTCTGGGTTATTGATGATAGAATTTGGTTACAGAGGTGTTGTATTAGCCTATCTAAAGATAGGCTATGGTCTGAGTTTCTCTCCTATTTCAGTTAGGAATATCAGCTTGTAAGTCCCTTTGTTTCTTTTACTTTTTCAATTAGTGTAAATTGATATCTGTGTATCTGTTAGTTAATGCAGCTTATGATTGTTGAATTTGCTTCATATAGTGTTTGTGTTACTTTTTGGATCATTGATTTGGTAGTATAACTTTGTTTGCTTCTAATCTTAGTATAATCAGTAGTTATGGAGGTGTTTGGCTTAGATAGGTTTAGAGTGTAGTGGTTTGTGGATTGCTGAATCTGTGGTTCATACAAGTTTCATTTAAGTAGAAATAGGTTTTTAAATCATAAAAACAGTAGTTCATATCTTTAGAAAGTCAAAAATAGTTTTAAATTTTCTTTTACAGTTGAGGAAAGTGAAATCAGTTAGTACTAGAGTAATAGTAGTTACATAGTTGATCATAGTTGCTTAAATTAGAATAATCATAGCTTACTATTACACATTAGAGTAGAAATCAGCATTTGAATTTGGATTAAGTCAAAAGTTGAGTAGCTAGTTCATTAGTCAACACTTGTGTTTACTCAGTTTTTTGTAAGATCTTTGATTGCATTCTTAGGCTTCATTAGTAGTTAGAGATAGCTAAAAATTGTTGATTCTTATTCCTTAGTATCTAGAGTATCATAATCAATCAGAAAATTTAGATTTAGAATTTGATAGCTTATCTGAATGTTCGCTTGAAGTTGTCTGTGTAAGCATTCAGCTCCCCTGCACTCAGGTTGAGGACTCACTTTCAAGGCATCTTTAGTATAGTTATAGATGATTTCTGTTTGAGATATTTGGTTTACAGCTTCTCAGTATTGTAGTCTAGAATTATCTTCCTTATTTTTCTAGTTTAGAGCTTAATTAGTACAGCTTATTGCATCTGCTAGTTGGTACTTTGAACCTGATTTCTGTTTTATGCATAGGGCTGCTAGAGCTCATTTGAGCTTGTGTTTGTGCTTAACTGCTACTTATGAGCTATTTTAGTGGTATCCTAGCTGTTTCATATCAGTTCTTGTACCTGGCTTAATCTTTTTAGCATCTGCTTATTGTCATAGCTTATCATAGATTGCTTATAACTTGCTTCTTGGTTTTCTGTGCTTATAACTGTTCATTACTTGGCTTATTTGAGTTCTCAATAGTATAAAACAGTAGTGTTTTCATTTTGGTAAAGTTTTGTGGCAAGTGCTTATTAATAAGCACTTGCCATAAGCTGATTTGGGCTAAATAAGCACTTCTGTTAATTCTTTTCTTTTCAAAATTTTTCTGCAAGTTCTCTATTATATTTTAGAATTTCTGGTAATTTTTCATAATTTTCTGAGCTCATTTGCTATTTTTCTTAATTTCTTTTAGTTTAAAATCACTTTTTAATCATTTTTAAATTTCAAAAATCCATAAAAAATAGAAAAAAGCCCTGAAAAATACAAAAATAGTTTTTAAAATTCTTTTATAATATTCTAGATTTTCTAAAGTAGTTTTCATAATTTTCCCATTATTTTTCACACTTTCCTTAATTTTTAATTACTTTTTAATTCATTAAATAGGAAATAAATTCTAGAAAATAAATAAAAAGTCTAAAAAATATTTTTCTTTTTCTTAAAATTCTTTTTATTAGTTTTAGAATTTTAGAAAATATTTTCAAGTTCGTAGGATTATTTTTCATTAAACGTTACGTTTTAAATAACGCGTGTGCGTTTCCGTTTTCACGTTTTTAACATTCGTACATACCTAGATTGTAAATTCTTCATATTTTACTATTTCTTAGCATAATTTGAAATCCAAAATCATTATTTTTATTTTCCCACTTTTCTCGACACGATTTCTTGATTCGGTTATTCACGGTTCCATTTCACCTTCGCTGGGAGAACGACCCGGGAAATACTTTCACCGGTATTTCTTCGGAATAATTATATGTACTAAAATGACTATATCAATACCATTCATGGGGTGGCGCACTTAACTCCCCAATTCTATGAGCTCTTATCTCCTCCTATTCCATGCCCAGCACAACTATAGGGATTGTAAACAATGACTCATGCATTAAATACAACCAATAAAGACCTAGTGCACATCGGTTCATGTTTCTTAAGACGTTCAAGCATGTTACCATTTGGAGATCTGCCAATTTTCTTAAGCCTAACATATAAATCATTCAATCAAAACAAGAATCAATAGGAAATAAGAATTATAAACTAAACCAACTAGATCTATTGAAGTTGTCACGCCTTAATTGATGGAGATAGACACACACATCAACAAGAAATCAATGAGATCTAATCAATTATATACAAGTTTCACATAATCACAAGTAGACACAAGGTGAATTAACAAATCATAATCAAAGAAGGACAATCAACAAGAATAATGAAAAACATAGTTGAGATAGAATCATCAAACCAATACATGATGTTTATGGAGTGATTGAAACCCTCTAAGTTGCTGGAAAAACACCCACCTAAACCCAGGAATCGACTTTAGGGTTTAGGGCTTAAAAATAATGAAGTTTTGATGTTATATTTATAGGCTGAAATCTGCCCGGCCCGGTCGTGACGGCGTCAGACCAACTTTGACGGCGTCACGACCAACAAATTTTTACCAAATTGTAGATCTCTTCGTCCTCTTCGCGTGGGCTTTTGAATCACCTAAATCCGAGTTCGTATGCAAAAGTTATGACCAAAACAATATCAGCTACTCCGCGCGCAAGTTTTGACAAGTTTACACGTGACGGCCTTGGGTGACGCCTTCACATTCTCTCTGGGCCGTCACCACTTTTACTCTTGACGCCGTCACCAAAATGCTCTTGACGCCGTCAGGTATTGTTCCCAGCAAGGAAAATTAAGACTTTGTCGTTTTCTTCACTTTTATGCTCCAAAAACGTCCAAAATGCTTCCTTTTCCAGAATTCACTCACAAAGTACCTAAAATCACAAAAGGAACGATTTAGGGTAATATTTGATCAAATAAATTCGAATTCGGGCTTAAATGACCCCCTAAAAATGGATCATTTTTCGCCTCATCAACCAGGCCTTGTGAGGCCATTGATTGGAGCGGATGTTTAGTTTGAGATTAAGCCGCAGTTTAAGAGGGAATTAAGAGAAAAAACATTCGCTGGACTCAAGACGGAAGATGCTTATGAGCACGTGGAAAATGCTCTACATTACTAGCCTCTTCAATATTCTGGGTGTTTCTCATGATGCAATTATGCTTCGAGTATTCCCTATGACACTCACTGGAGCCGCAAGAAGATGGGTTGATAGGTTGCCCTCTGGAACCATCAACACTTGAAATCTACTTAATAAAAGCTTTATTCAACGCTTTTGCCCTCCTTCTAGGACAAAAAAACAATTAGAGGAGATTCATAATTTCAGACAGGAAGCTGACGAGATATTGTACCAAGCTTGGGATAGGTTCAATGATCTTCTATACAGGTGCCCGACACATGACTTGAATAGCTAGCAGAAGGTAAACCTATTTTATAAAGGCATTAATATTGCAACGAGGCAAATTCAATTCACAAGGACCTATCCCGGGAATGACTCATGCTCAAGCCCTTGATGTGATTCAAGACATGGCCGACCACTCTCAAAAGTGGCACGATGGAGGAAGCACCATGAGTACTGGAGCATGTGTGGAAGGTATGAACACTCTTACTAACAAACTTGAGAATCTAGGC
Organism: Artemisia argyi; assembly: GCA_030686995.1. Lineage (NCBI taxonomy): Eukaryota > Viridiplantae > Streptophyta > Magnoliopsida > Asterales > Asteraceae > Artemisia > Artemisia argyi. Next base: position 128,585,113 of record CM060699.1, read on the forward strand.
AGGGAAATGAAGAAACTCAAGGAAAGCGTGCATGCCATCCAAGTTGGATGTGATATTTGCGAGGGAGCTCACCTTGCGAAAGATTGCCCATTGACTGAAAGTGAGAAAATGGTAGAAAAAGTCAAGTACAGAGATGGAAGACCCTTTCAGGGTAATGGTAACATATATCGAGTGGGAGCACAGGGATTTAATCCCCGATTTAACAACCGACCAATCTATGGTGAAAGAAGACCCACTCTTGAAGAAACTATTAGCAAATTCTTGGAAGAATCAGCTAAAAGAGAAATCGAAAGGGAACATTGGCTAAAGAGTTTTCAAGAGGGGACTCAGGCTAATCTAAAATCCCATGACGAGACTTTGAAGAACCTTGAGGCTAAAATCGAATTGTTATCAAAAGATGTGCAGGAACAGATGATAATTAAGAAAGCTAAAGTTTGTACGGCGGTTCCCGTTGGTAAAAAACCTTTTGATACTATCTCCAATGAATCTTTGCACAACAGAACCGAGTTACGCCGTAACACGTTTGTACAACTACGGTGTAACGAAGAGCCAGAGGAAGTGTGTGGCACCATATCTATGAAGGGTGCTACGGTAAGAAACGAAGAGCTCAAGATTATTACTAGTAATGCCAGAGTTGAGGAACCACTGAAAGTTCCACTTATGCTTGAAACAAGATACCATTGGTGTGTACTCATTCCGGTTGATAATAGGTGGTCTTATGACTTATGGCCGTTGTGCGACCCAAGTAAGGAGCTTTTGTGATGGGGGTGGCAATAAAGAAAGGTTGAAAGGTAATAAGCATTTGTGGATGACTCCTCCCAAACCAACCAGTCAACCAGGTATGGTCAATAAGTCAATGAGGGAGTAGGAGGAGTGATCAATTTATGATCCGGTGTAAGCACAGTGTGTTCCCGGGTCGTTATATCCCGACGAGATTGAAATTGTATTTGGGAAAACGTTCAATAGATTCAGTGATTGAGAAAAGAAACCAGATAATGATTTGGATTTGATTATACTAATGGAAATGATTAAGAATAAGCTAAATGAACAATATCAACAATTACAGGAATTCAGATACGTATTTAAACCTAAAATGTAAATCAGAATTAAAACGAAACGTAACTGCGTACAGAAAAAGTGGGAATGAAACAGAAATAAACTTAAGGGGGGTGAAAATGACTTTTTTACAAACTTAATATTAAAAGAAAATTTTATAAAAAAAGAAAATTATTTTTTTGATTATTTTATTATCTATACTATTTATAAAGAGTAAATGGTCAAAAAGTCAAGAAGTGAAAAGTGAAAAACTTAAATTAATGTTTTGCCTAAATTACCCTTAATTAATGCATTTAACACTCTTTAATACCTCTCATTTAAAACTTAATCAAAACTTAAATGAAAACATGGAAACTTACATTACACATTCAATTTTTTTGTCAACTTAAAAACGTGGAAAGTTAAATGAATAATTAATAAATGAAAACATAAAAATGCAATGTTTTGAAAACCGGGTTCGAAATCGACCCGGTCGAGTCACCGGGGACCGGGTCAACCGGTTGGACCGCCGGGTCAACCCGATTTTCAATTTATTATTATTTTATTTTTTTGACCGGGTCAACCGGTTCGACCGCCGGGTCAACCTGTTCGACCACCGGGTCAACCCGGGTTTTTATTAAATTTTTTTGAAAAAATGAAACTCGGCCGGGTTTCGAGAACCGGGTTGACCCGGGTCACTCAAAACCCGTCGGGTCACACCGGTTAACCCGGTTTTAGAAACCCGGGTTGTTTTGACCCGTTTTTTTGGCCGGAACCGGTCGAACCGGTTAACCCGGCCGGGTCGACCCGGGTTTCAAAACCTTGTAAAAATGTAAAATTGTTTTGTCAACTTAAGAATGAATAAATACGTATATAAAAATAAACTTTTAAATACTAGATTAGTAGCCGTATATAGAAACGGAATTTTATAGCGGCCGATAGTTATAGTGATATTTTGGTTACACAAACCACTTAACCAAAATATCATTATAATTAAATGCCGCTATTAAATCCCGTTGCTATGCATGGGTACTCGTCTAGTTTAATATTAATTAAAAACTATTTAATAATTAATTTAAAATATTTTAAATTAAGAAAAATACTAAAATGACTTAGAAAATTATGAATTTTTTTATAAAACTAATTAACCATTACAGGAATCCTATAAAATTATAAAAAGTTTATAAAAATAAAAAATAAGCTATTTTAATAATTATTTACTTATTTATTAATTAAAACCTATTTAAAATAATTTAATTATAAAAAAATACTAAATGAACAGTGAAAATTATAAAAATTTCCCTAAAAATACTTTATGATTTATAAAAGCTAGAAAAAATATAAAAAAGTACTAGTGATTAAAAATAAGCAGTAATGATTTTTATTTTTGATTTTTCAATTAAAACTAGTTAAACTAAAATTAATTATTATAAATACTAAATCTAATCAGAAAATTATGAAATTTTTTACACAACTACTTAAATATGATAGGAAATTAAGAAAAATATAAAATTGAAAAATGCTTTTTGAAAAAGCAGAAAAATAAGCCAAATGGCTTAAATAGAAGCTATTAGTTTTTTTATTTTTGGTTTTTCTTGTTTTTCTTTTACAAATCTATTTTAATAGTGAGAATAAACAAGTTTTATGAAAGAACTCTTTATGAATCTTGAAAATAAGCTCAAAATGAGCTTAAGAGCTTAACAGATGGCTTATGAAGCCAAAACTTGGAATTTAAAACTAAATAAGCTATTTATATAATCTACAAATGAAACAAAGAAGGCAAATAAGCTAACTTGACTAAAATACACTGAGAATAAGCTAAAATTTCTAAAAAGGCACACTGAATAAGCCACTAAGCAAGAATAAGCAAATCCGAATCCAACTGAGGTTCACACAGGCCAAAAGGCCAATATGCAGGCTTAAGTGGGGCCCACAGGAACGATTAGAGGTCCAGAGTAAAAGTGGAATCAACAAGCTAACCTGGAAAACTTCTAAATAAGCTATGGTTCAAGGGCTGGATCCCACTAATGAGCTCTCAGTGAGCTTATGAATGTGGCTTGGATTCCTACTGATGAATCAACAGGAATGAGGCAAAGTTTAGGGTTGAAATAAGCTATGGGCAAGGGACTTAAGGTCCAAAATAAGCACATAAGTGTAAAGATGGCTTGTTGAGCTTTCTAAAAAGGCAAGGCTCAAGCCCTGGGTCCACAATTAAGCACTGGAAGAGCTTATAAAAATTGGTTTGTTGGGACTAATACCTTGGAGCAGGGCATATGCCTGCCCTGCAAGTCCAAATAAGCCCTAAAATAAGTTACTAGAAAATTTTCTAAAAATAAGACAAAATATGGTTCAACAAGTTTACCTGCCAAATTTTAACTTCCAAAAAGCTCAAAGGCTGATTTTGAGAAATGAGATCATGAAAATTCTTGCAAAAATGGATTTTTGAAAACCTTGCACTTTTGACTTTTTGGAGTTAACACCTAAGTTGACTGTTTTGGATTTTGATTGAGTCCTACTTGCTGAAAATGAAGTAATAAGTTAAAATGAAACCAAATTAAGCTATATATATCACTAATGAACTAATATGGGTGATTATGGATCCTAAATGTATGACAGTGAACTAAAATTGATGGATTAAAGAGAGTATTGACTATTTGATGGTAGAACACTGGTTATTAAGGTTTAAATGACCTATATGAACCTAAAGTAACCTGAGTGAACTAAGAGCTTTGACCAAATCACCCTCAAACACAGTGACTATAACTGATCCAAACACTCCTTAATAACTACTTATTTTTGGATTTTCAAAGCAAATGATTGATTGGGACCTCAACTCTGATTCTGAATATTATAGTATGATGAGATGAACTAGTTTAAGCTCAGAGACACTCACAATAACAACAAACTCTCAGGAGTCAAAGGTATGCAGTTTAGACAGTGGAATCCAAATATTGAGCAACTAAAAATTCTAATAAACAAGCTACTAATATTAAGCAATATTCTGACTAGTAAACACCAAATAAGCACAAGGAAATAGAAATAAGCACTACTTAAGCTATAGAACAGTAAAAAGCTAAAAAGTGATATTTTGCTTACAAATTGCAATCCTGCCAATAACCAAGAACCAAGGACCAATTACACAACCTAATTACTCCCCATGGAGTTCTAACCCACTGCCATCCAGGATTTACAGTGCTCCAGCCTTCTTCTTTCTTCCTTAACTGATTTCTTATTTTTTTACCTATATATATATATATATATATATATATATATATATATATATATATATATATATATATATATATATATATATATATATATATATAATCTAGATCAAATAAGATCAATCTTAAAGTTGTAAAAATAAGATCCAACTAAAATTTGACAACTGACACTCTCGTTAAAGTAAAATTAAATTTTGTATTGAGTACAACTAAAATTGTTAAAGTTTCGATGGTTTTCTTTTTTAAATTGACGAAACTAAGGTGATACACTTTGATTCGACATGTAATGTATAAGGTTAAGGTGATACACTTTGATTCGACATGTAAATTTATAGTTGTGTATCACTAATCCAAACTCATGTATCAGTTGGTTATTAGTTGCTAAAATGTTAATTCGTATTAATACTTTATTTTTTGTGTATTATTGCTAATATGGTTATTTATAAAATGGTTTTAGTGGTTGTTTAGACTAGATCTTATTTTTACAACTTTAAGTTTGATCTTACATTAACCCTCCCTTATATATATATATATATATCTCTATATTATATATAACAGGAGGCGTTACACGTAGATAATGCCACGTAAACGCCACCTCATTGCCCAGTAATTCATTATGTGCCATGTCATCACATTGTGGTCATGTAAGCAATTTTTTAAATTTATTTTGTATTTTTTTAATTAATTTCGAAAATCTAAGCAGTTTTTATAATTAAATTCAGATTTTTATAATTAAAATTCGGAATTAAAAAATAGCGTTAGCAGGAATCGAACATAGGATGGTCTCCAACCATTAACAAACATCTCAACCACTAGAGCAATCCAACTTTTGTTGTTAAGTTTCCAAGTAAAATTTGATAAAGGCATTAATTAGAAGCACAAAAAAACCAATAATAAACCAAAACATATTATCCATTTTTAATTTTACGTAAAAAAAATTCTGAGTTAATTCATAATAACGTTTTCTCAAACCCTAATATCATGTTTTCTTCTAATCCCTAAAACACGATCAACCAAAAAAATTCAAAAAGGTTTGTCTCTTTTCCCTCAAAACTCTAATGATGTAGTCTTCTTTTTTTTGTAGGTTCAACCTAATACGATGTGTTTTTATGGAGGTTAATATATATCATTGTTTCTGTTCTTGCTATGATCTCAATCTTTCTTTTCTAACTCAAGGCTGATCAAATCCATTCTCTACAAAGGCTTGAAGCTTGATCCACACCGAGTATTAGTTATTGTTCCACTATGTAGGTTGTTAATTTATTCAATTCATATTTTACTGTTAATGTTTGTGGACATGCATGTTATTACTCTTAACGTTTGTAAGCTGTCAATGTATTATTTTTTGAAATTGTTGATAATTACTGGTTTAATTTCTGATATCGCTTTTCTATAAAATTTTTAACCTAATCTCATATGTGTAGGTTGTTTTCTAAATTTATGTACTCCAGTATGTATCTTTTTCATGATTTAGACTTTTGATTTTGGGAACATTTAGGTTGATATATAGTTATGGATGGTGATATAACTCTAATAGATAGCAAAGAGGTTACCGAGGAGGTTGTGGAGATGCATGTGGAAACTGTTGTAGAAGTGGCTTGCGGAAAGATTGCAGAGATATTGTTTACAACAGCTGATCTTGGTTCAAAGGAAATGGACATGGTATCTCCAATCCTAACACTTCTTCAATTGCTTCCTGCTACCACCATCAAAGGAATGTTTTTTGGTTTAAAAATTCAATTTATATCAACAACTAATGTTAGATTGAAGTTTTAAAGTAAAAAAATCATGATAACATGAAAAAACTCCAAGATCAGATACGTACTAGGTTAACTTGGAATAACTTATATCAAAAAAATCTCTCTGCTATATCAATAAATCATTTTCGGCATTAGGCGATGTGATATCATCTCTTGCTCAAAAAAATTCACACGTGCCTTACAGAAACAGCAAACTTACTCAATTACTTCAAGATTCACTTGGTAATACAACACAATCTTTATAAAGCTTCATCGTTTATGTGAAAGTATTCCCTTTTGCTTGGTAAGACCTCACAATCTTTATAAAGCTTCATCGTTTATGTGAAAGTATTCCCTTTTGCTTCCAAATTTAAAGTTCTTTTTTTTGTTGTCTTGTGGATGTATTAGGAGGGCAGGCAAAGACACTTATGTTCGTTCACATGAGCCCCGAACTGAATGCTGTTAGAGAAACGCTAAGTACACTTTAGTTTGCTCAACGGGTAGTGACTGTAGAACTCGGTGCTGCACAAGTACATAAAGATAGTTCAGATGTGAAAGACATCAAAGAACAGGTTTTCTAATGTACCCCTATATTTTCGTAACACTAACATATTCCGTACAGGTCAGTAGATCTTTCTTTGCTTGTGAATTTGTTTAAAATATCTATTGTGATATGCTAAACTATGGCATGGCCAGATGTCTTCGCCTGAAGTGGCAATGGAGAACAAGCATCAGATTAGGGGGACTGAGCATTGGTTGAAAGCCATACTGGAACAGAAGAATCTAGCAGTGGGATATATGTTGAATGAATTCCACATTGAACCTGAACTGACATTGGACTAATGATCGCTGCTAATTATTTGCACACTTGACAGTCATCATCAGCAGCATCTCGGTAATGGCAATCACATTTTTCTTTAATTAACCCACACATAAAAAGTCACACATGACAGCTACGAGAAGTTTTAATACTTGCATACACGCAATTTTTGGCTGTTATGTGGATTGTTAGTTGAAGAAACATGTCTCATTAAATATGACAATGGGTTGGATGTGTACTCACAGTTATGCACCACTATTTTGATTCCGAAAGTATGTCCCATTTATGTTTGTTTCCAGAATGGTCTTGCAGCCTATTTTGGTTGCACTATTGGAAGCGTTACAAACAGTATTTTAGAAGGGAAGTTCACATTCAATGGATTTTCTCAGCCTCAACAACCAACCAGCCATTAATGGAGTGAAATCCGACTCCCCATCTATTGGTAATATTTAACATCACCATGAATTCTCTGAATTATGTTAGCTCATTGTACCAATAAATCAATCACAAATGTTTGAGAAGTGCTTGACCTTTTTACGAAGTCTAACTTAGGACCATATCGTTATTGCTTACCAATTTAATTGGATTTTTTTAGTGTATGGTCCTGCGGGTGGGTACATTTACCAGAAAGCATATGTATTATATGAAGCCAACACAAGGCGATCTGGCTGTTGGTTTGTACTGCTGGTCGCATTTGGTTTTGCCCATTGTTGGGGGCAAATCTGGCTATAATCCTCAAACCAGGGATCTATAGGGCAATTAATGGAAAGGTTTCAAAGCAACCTTTAACTATTTATTCTTTTTTTGTTTCATTGTTAGCCTTACAAACATGCAATATCTCTTTGATACTTCTTTTTTGGTTCTTAGGATTCTCTCTGCCCCAAAGGCTCCCACAATTTTGATAAATGGTGTTGTGCGGAAAGGAGAGCGATTGATGCCACCATTAGCACTTGACCTTCTGTTGAGAGTAACTTTCCCTTCCTCTTCAGCTCGAGTTAAGGTAAAGTGATTACGAAGGTTCTTAAAAGTTTAAATCACAAAAACCATGTTTTTACACGATTTATGTTTGAATACACTTTGATTGGCATTCAACCCGTTTCACCTTTTTTGAGGTTAAATCCTTCAATATAATTCATTTGACTCCTTGGAGATCAGACATTACTCAATTCTGACCATTTCATAGTTAAATGAGTTAAATTTACTACCACGATTGTCTGATTATGTTATGATGCAGGCAACGGAAAGGTTTAAAGCTGTGTATCCTACACTTAAGGAAGTGGCTCTTGGCGGTTCCCTGGGAAGCAAAGCTATGAAACAAGTTTCTCAACAAATCTTTACCGTTACTTTGAAAGCTTCTAGAGAAGGTGCACTTCTCATAAATAATGAGAACTTTAACTTAAAGAAATTTTTACTTAATTTGGTTTATTTGGAAGCAATACCTGAACTATCCTATGAAGCATCTGGTATTTCTATCTGGTGCTTAACTAAAAATCCAGATTCTTATAAGCAATGGGTGAGTTTTGTTTTTCGTTTTGGGAATACTGTTATAATTTATAAACATCTCTTTTGTGAATATTATTTTAAATGTACCATATACATAATTCGTTCAGGAGAAGGTCTATGTGGATAATTTAGAAGCTAGCGTTGTGATTATGAGAAAGCTTACCGAGCAGTGGAATGATTTATCTGAAAAACAGTCTTCTCTTGAGGCTCTTGGTGAAACTCTCAGTAGTTTCAAGAACATGGTACATCTCTTACCCATTTCTCACATTGTTACTACTATGAACCATTTCTCATATTGTTATCTGAAAAACAGTCTTCTCTTGAGGCTCTTTTTTTAGGCAATGCAAACACATATTTAATAGGATTTAGCACCTCTATTATTGATTAATTACCTACAAATCATCACAATACCTCTATTCACTACCATCCTAAAATATAAAAAGAATGTCTTTATTTGTTATGAGCACTGAAAAATCATGTGAAGCTAAGGTTGCAGATTCCACTGAATGTAGCATATCTGCCGCTGAACAAAAGCTATTAAAAGAAGCAGACAAATATTGTAAGGTGTTACTAGGAAGACTGTCACGCGGGTAGGGATGTGTTAAAGGCTTGGGTTTGGCCCACATTGTAATTAGGCTGGGAATTGCTTTCGTGCCTCAAAACGCTTTTCAGTCTTTGGATTTGTCAAATTTCCTTGAAATGCTCAACATCCAACACTTAGTTTGAGCAAAAAAGCAGTTCCAGTCTGTAATATGCAAGATAGTTCAGCGGCATACACAAGTTGAAAGTTATAAAAAAGAGAATGAGGTACTATTTAAAAGATCCTCTCTTTTAGAACAAGTTGAATGTTTAACTGTATTTTTCACTAACGTAAATGTTAATCTTATTGATAATATGTGAGATGTGTTTTCCTGTTTTTTTACCTCTACGCCGACATTAAAGGCAAGGGCACTAAAGGAAGTTTGGAATATTGTAGCGGTAATACAGTGGATCGAGGACTTAAAGAAAGCAAAAGCCAAGGAAAGAATACTTAAACACATATAGGCTATACTATACATGAGGTTATGTGTGAATTCAGTTGTAATTTCACTGAAATCTGTAGTTTATATGAAAAATGTAAACTTTATATTCTTATAGGCTTATACTTAATTCATATGTTAAATGCATAAAGCAGAAGTCTTATGTTTCTTTTGTCCATTAATGTCAAATTTCATTTTGTTTAATAGAAAAGTGATCTATAAGATGGTAGTTATTTTATTTATATGTATCCTTACTCTCTGTGTTACATTTGTCCATCTATATCAAACATACCATATCAATAAAATAGTTGACAGTTTGTGGTTTTTGGACTTTTTTTTTGCTGAGATTTTAGGGGTGTTTGGTTTAGCATTGTGTATACGATTTGCTACTGATTTTGATGGTTGTCTGTTATTCTATTTAATTGTATATTATGTACGTTTTTATAATGCACTTATCATTTAAATTGATGATCTGTTTATGGGTGTGTGAATTGATCTTCTGATTTTGACAGGGGTGTTTGGTTCAACATTATTTGACACACTAGCTATTTGGATTTTGATTTTAGAAGTTGTAAAGGTTCCCTCCTTTTGTTTGGAAGGTTTGAATTTTGTATTAATTCTTATTTGGATTTGTGATTTTGTGTTCATATAGGTGAAATTGTTGTTTAGTTTATTTTATGATTGATACTGCCATTACTAATATAACTGTAGCAGGTCTGAAATCGAACATTTGACAGCGTTGTTGCATTCAAGGACCAACGATTCATTTTTCTTTCGATGTTATTGAAAAGGATGAAGCAACGTCGTATAACTCACCATCTACTCTTTTAAGGTTTGAAGGATACACAAGTGGCTCGCTGAAAAAACATAGAGATTAGAGGGAGAATTTACATGTTGTTTTCACGCTCATCGACAATTCAAAAGTAATATGTTCATGCATGGTTGTATCTGATTTGGCAATTTGATTTCCATTTTTAATGGAGGTTATAATTTTGACCCATTTGGTTTCCAATTTTAATTTGAGAATGGGTCAATTTAGGTAAAAGGTTTGCTAACTGTTATTCATTTACTAACTATTAAATTAATCTTCTCTCCTTTATGCACTACATGTGGACCACCAAACCTTATGACTGCCCCATGTCGTAAGTTTATCTATGATTTTTTCATTATATAGTTCCAATTGAATGAAATTTTATTCACCCTTTCCATCTTTGTGCTTCAGTTATAGCAAACGAAGATAAGTCATTGTGGAACTGAGCTATTAGAGAAAATAGCTAAACTATCGTTAAAGCATGATGAAGATGTTGCTTTAGAAAAGGAGGTGAAAGTCAAAGAGAACATTAGGAGTATCTATTAACAAACTTTTTTTGTGGAATAGGATTATTTTAATGATCAGGAGGAGGAGTCACAAGAAGTGAACAAAGTAAAAGAGAACATTAGGAGTATATATTAATGTTTGGGAAACTTAAAATTAATATATATCTAACTGCAACTTATGAGAAACGTCAACTTTTTCTGTACATTTACTTTCGTATGTCAAATGTTCTGAAACTCGCATAAGGCGTATTTAGAATTTTACAAATCAGTGTTATATATCTAACTATTCAAAAGCAGGGTGAAAGCCGAAAACACGTAACATACTTATTCAAAACACACGATGTATGCAAGGAACTTTCAAAATTATTATTGTACGCAAGTTATTTTCAAATTTCCTACAATGTACGCAATATGACCTGGAACCAACAGGTTACCAGGTTTCAAACTTTGAAAATTGACAGGGTTGATCCATGTAGTTTGCGTTGACTTTCACTGGTTATTCATTGACTTTTTATCACTTAGTTAGAAAATTATACGTTTGGTCCTTGAATATTTATAGGCATTTCACGCACAGTCCAAAAAAAAAAATCAAAAAAAAATTATAGAAATTTTTTTTTTTAAAATTAGAAATTAAAAAAATTATATAAAAATTAAAAAAAAAATAGAAAATAAAAAAATCAAAATTTTTGATTGAAAAAAATTTTAAAAAAATATTAGAAAATAAAAAAAGAATAAAAAATTTAAAAAAAAATAATTTTTTAAAATTTTAAAAAAATATAGAAAATAAAAAATTTCGAAAAAATTTAAAAAAAAATTAAAAAATTCAAAAATTTTATAAAATTAACGATTCATAATAAGTTCCTTTATTTCTATTCCTCTCATGTTGTGTGTTTCCTTTTAGTGGGAATTGCAGAACACTCCAATGCCACAATATATGCAGTCACAAGGTTGGAAGAAGCAGGAAATGAACACTATGAGCAGCTTGAATCACAACAATATCACAGCCAGCAGTTTCTGATTATCGAACGATGCCAGTGAATATTGTAGATACTGATGGGAAAGAATGGGATGATATTTACCTCCATTGCTGGCCATGCCGTTATAGCAAAACATATGTTTTAACAGGGCTTAAAGAATTTATAATTTCAAAAAACATGCAAAAAGGCGACACAGGTGATTCTTACTCTAAACTTGCTAAACAAGTTTACTTCTCTTTTTACCGTTTACATTTGGTGATATTTACAAGCGCTGGACTTTTTAGTGGCTTTTATATGAGGGCATCAGATTGAATGATCATAGTGGAAATAAGAAAGTCCCCTGCGTACACACCAACTCATCATGTACTTCCCATAGCAAAACATTCAATGAAATTTTGGTTATGCATTTTTTGATTTTCAGCTTAAGCTATAAATCATAAGCTTTCGGTTGGTATGACGTTCAAAATGAGATTTGAGGGTGAAGAGGTTCGTGAAAGAAGGTACCTACTACATAGAGATATCTTACATTAATAAACTATCAGATAAGTTGATAATATGGGTTTCTGTTTATTACTGTATTGTGCATATGGGAATAACAGGTTTCGGTTTTATGAATACATGCACAAGGGAAATCTACAAGATCACTTAAACGGTTTGTCAGGTTTTTGGGCTGTACTTTATGCAAGCATTGCAACTTCAAGACTCTCTGTCAAGTAAGCATTTAGCGTCCAGTTATATAGGAGTTTTTGTAGTTCACAAGGGTATGTTATGTGCTCCAATGCTGTGATCATATACGTTTAGTGTGTCACATATGAGATACCAAAACTGATTGAAGGAAAAGTTATAACGTGCACAAATTTTGGTATCTACAATCCTAATAAATATGAATAATGTGTTACACTTCCAGAAAATTGCAACCCTATAATGCTATTGGTAACAAAATGTTCACTGACATGAATTCTTTACCACCTCAATTGAAGTCTGTTTGTAATTTAGGACTATGATCCATATCAGTTCACCATGATCAAAGTAGTAGAGCTAGCACTGAAGGTATAGTCCTTAGGTCAAAAATAAAACTAAAAGGTCAAAGAATTGTGCATGATATTGATGTGACTATGTGAGGATGACCGGTGAAGTGAAGCCATAATTGCAGGTCTACTTGTGATAACAAAAATAAAACTGAATACCCCTTAGAACCCCTGTACAGTTCTGTAGAGTTCAAAGATTGTATTGACGGCTCTGTATATTAATTGATTTTTTAATTGGCTGGCACAGCATTAAGTGTCTCCACAAGGCATCTTATGGAACAAAGCCTCCAAGTTTTTGGTTAGATTTCCACTAATATATCTACACTCAAAGTAAGTGTTATATGTTGCTAGATGCATACTTAGTAATCAGCCCCAACCCTATTGATTATTTAAAGAAGATAAGAGCCCAAATGGGAGCATCTAAATTTATTGTGTTTAAAGGTTAGAGTTATCTTACCTGTAGCTTATGTTTGTAATTAGGTCTTAGAATCTATCATCACACGATTTTCGCCTAATGCTAAGTGAGCTTTAATTGTAGGTTGGTAACAAAAGGCGTAGGCTATTCTCACGAACGTTTGATGTTCAACATAGCTGGGGAATGAAGAACCTTAAGAAGGTTAGCAACTATTTATATATTTTTTTTGTTGTAATGTTGTAATTTTGACCCGATTTACGTTTTACACCGTTACCTACAAACATGTTGCTTTGTGTTTTTTAATCTCTGACGGTTGTTGGTACTATGGTGATTGAAGCTCTTCACGGCACATCGTGTGATGCTGGAAACAATCATCCAAATCAATAAGTGGTCAACTGGGGGTTTGTGTCAAACTTGATAGTCTTTGTACATGCTGTAACGGGTTGGGTCAAAACTTGTCGAAAGTTATTAGATTGTTTATCAATAATTTAGTAGATTATGTGCCTAATACAGTTTTGGAGGCCGAGTTTTTATTCATGCGACATGTTTCCTATTAAGATAAAATATACGTCAACCTCCCCTTTTCTTAAAAAATTTTAAACGTAAATTAATACGATAACAAAATTAAATAAAATCGACATCCTTAAAAATAAATTTCCATTAACTGACACCATAAAAATTATAATCATAAGTCATGCCCGCCCATCGGGCGGGCTTCGAAATCTAGTATATATATATATATATATATATATATATATATATATATATATATATATATATATATATATATATATATATATATATATATATATATATAGTGTAAGGTTCTTTTCAGAACCAAATAAATTGCGAGAACTGCGAGAACCACCTTTGTACTCTTAATAATGCATGATGTATATCATATCAATGCAAGGTGGCATTTTTGAAAATATTTATAACTTATTTTTGAAGAAAATATTAAATTAGGGGCATAGTGGTAATTTAATTTCTCCATAAAAATAGCACCCCATCTCACAACCGTTACCCTTTTTTAATTCTTTTCACATATATGTTGTTGAGAAAAGTGACACCGGACTGAAGCAAACCCGCAACTAAAATAGAAATATAATAAAAGATGACACACGGATATAACGTGGAAAACCCCAATAGGGTAAAAACCACGGGCAAGGAAAGATACGTTTCACTATGTAAAACTAGGAGTTACACATTTTCTCTAGTTACAAGGATAATACAAATTTATATCTCTTGTACTAGGAAATATACTAAACTCTCTATTTTACTCACACTAGGAGAAAGAAATAAGATCCAAACTTGTGTGTGTTTAAGTTGGAAATGGGATGCATCTCAAGGGTTACAAGCCTCCTATTTATAGGAGTAGTCCATGGCACAAAGTGTAAATAACTTGGATAAGCAAGTAGGCGTCAGATTCATGTATCCAAACCATTTGCCAAGTTGTTTGATATTCCAGTGGCCAACTTGCATTAGATGCATTGTATCTTTAACAATCTCCCACTTGAAGATTCGATTGAAGCCCAATCAATCTTCACAACGTTATCCCTCCTTGCACTTTCATGTTGCTTACGTTTCCGCTAGGCCGCATGAGGATCGGCACCATATAAACTTGTCACAGTTGATTGCCTTTGTCAGATAATCTGCCACGTTATCATCAGTATGAATTTTCTGCATATCCACGGTTCCTTCTTCCACTTTCTCACGAATGAAGTGATACTGAACTCGTATATGCTTTGTCTTTGAATGAAATGCTGGATTCCTTGCCAGATACAAGGCACTCTGGTTGTCACAAAATAGAGTAATTTTCTCTTGTTCGTGACCCAACTCTTCCAACAACATCTTCAACCATACTGCTTCTTTACTGGCTTGAGCAGCTGCAACATATTCTGCTTCTGTAGTTGACATAGCGACAACTGACTGCAGTTTTGAAACCCAGCTTACTGTTCCGCCAGAAAGCGTAAATGCATACCCGGTGGTTGATTTACTTCCGTCAAGATCACCTGCGTAATCAGAATCAACATATCCCTTGACAGTTAAACCTGATTCCCCATAACATAATGCAACATCCGAGGTTCCTTTAAGATATCTAAAGATCCTCTTCACAGCTTCCCAATGCTCTCTACCAGGTTCCGCCATGTACCGACTCACTACTCCCACTGCATGTGCAATGTCTGGTCTTGTACAAATCATCGCGAACATTAAACTTCCCACTGCTGATGCATACGGTACTCGAGACATCTCCATCCTCTCTTCTTCACTGCTAGGGCTCATCTTGGAGGATAACTTGACATTAGTAGGAAACGGGGTTGATATTGGCTTACAATCTTGCATATTGAACCTTTGCAAGATTTTCTTCACATAACTTTTCTGTGAAAGCCAAACTTTCCTACTAACTCTATCTCGGTGAATTTGCATCCCTAGAATCTTGTTTGCGGGTCCAAGGTCTTTCATATCGAATTCCCTAGCGAGCTGTGCCTTCAATTTACTGATACGATCTTTGTTGGGGCCTGCAACCAACATGTCGTCAACATATAACAGCAAGATGACAAAATCATTGTCTCCAAACCTCTTGTTATATGCACAAGGGTCTGCGTGTAGTCTGTTATATCTAAGGCCAATGATGAAAGAATCAAATCTCTTGTACCAACACCGCGGCGCCTGCTTTAAACCGTACAGAGATTTGTTTAACCTGCAAACCAAGTTCTCTTTTCCTTTTTGTTTAAAACCTTCTGGTTGGAGCATGTAAATTTCTTCCTCAAGATTTCCATGAAGAAATGCAGTTTTCACATCTAGCTGCTCTAGATGTAAATCATACGTAGCACACATTGCCAGAACCACTCGAACAGTTGTCATTCGAACCACAGGGGAAAATATTTCATTGAAGTCGACTCCCTCTTTCTGAGCATATCCTTTGACTACCAATCTTACACGATACCTCTCCACCTGGTCATCACCGTTCCTCTTGATCTTATATACCCATTTGTTTCCAATGGGTTTTCTACCTGCTGGTAGTGGCATCAGTTCCCACGTTTTATTCTTATGAAGAGCTTCAATTTCTTCTTGCATTGCTTCCCTCCAGAACGAAGCATCTGAATTATTCAGTGCTTCTTGAAGAGTTGATGGCTCTCCTTCCTCTGTAAGAAGACAGTATGCAACATTGCCCTCCATAACATAATCCGTGTGCCACACCGGACGTTTTCTTTCATGATTAAGAGTACGAGTCGTTGGAGCTTGAGACTCAGTTGTCTCATTCACCTCGTGCTGTGGTACGGCTTCAGAAGAATCACTCGACTGAAACTGCTTTTCCACCTGTATTGATGTAGTTTCACTTGTGGTGCTGTCACCTTCTTCATTCTCTTGAACTTTGTCTTCCATAAAGACAACATCTCTGCTGACGACTACTTTGTGGGCAGTGGGGTCCCAAAAGCGATACCCCTTTACTCCGTCAGCATACCCCAAGAACAAACATTTTCTGGATTTCGGATCCAGCTTTGTAGTTTCTTGAGAATTGTACATCACGTACACAGGACTTCCAAATATATGAAGGTCTGAATAGTTGACCGGCTTTCCCGTCCACATCTCCATCGGTGTCTTCAACTCAAGTGCAGTTGAAGGTGACCGATTTATCACATAACAGGCGGTATTGACTGCTTCTGCCCAGAATGATTTTTCCAAGCCTGCAGTTGCCAACATTGCTCTTGCTCTTTCTAACAAGGTTCTGTTCATCCGCTCTGCCACTCCATTCTGTTGAGGAGTGTATGCCGTCGTGAACTGCCTTTTGATTCCTTCTTGCTTGCAAAAGGAATCAAATTCATCACCAGTGTATTCACCTCCATTATCTGTCCTCAAACACTTGATTTTCTTCCCAGAATCAAGTTCAACCC
Source organism: Artemisia argyi (assembly GCA_030686995.1). Classification (NCBI taxonomy): domain Eukaryota; kingdom Viridiplantae; phylum Streptophyta; class Magnoliopsida; order Asterales; family Asteraceae; genus Artemisia; species Artemisia argyi. The sequence continues at coordinate 128,602,086 of CM060699.1, forward strand.
GCGCTTTGTAAACTTTGAAAACTTCAAACACATCAGACTTCTTCTTGATTGGGTACACCCAACATCTCCTGGAATAGTCATCAATGAAGGATACAAAATACTTTGCTCCTCCCAGGGATAGAACCGGTGCTTGCCACACATCAGAATGAACCAATTCTAGAACAGAGACACTTCTAGAATTTGATGTCTTGAATTTTAGGCGATGCTGCTTGCTGATAACACAATGCTCACAGAAAGGTAAAGAAACCTTTGTGAGGCCAGGAATTAACTTCCTTTCAACAAGAATCTTCATTCCTTGTTCTGACATATGTCCAAGCTTCTGATGCCATGTTACTGCAACTCTATGACTTGGACTATGTGAAGCAACAGATGCTTCCGCCTCCTCCACTATCTCTGCCTTCAGTTGGTATAAGTTCGCAGCCACCATTTCACCTTTCATAAGAACAAGCGCGCCTCTTATAATTTTCAAAATCTTGTTTTGTATTTCAACCTTACAACCAAGATTATCAAATTGTCCTAGAGACAATAAATTCTTTTTCAGGCCCTCCACGTGTCGCACATCCCGAATAGTACGAACTGTACCATCATGCACCTTCACCATGACACTTCCAATTCCAATGATCTTTAGTTTTTCATCCTTGCAACTGTACACAGATCCGCCTCCAGAGATAGGTTTATATTGATGAAACCATTCTCTTCTTGCGGTCATATGAAAAGTTGCTCCTGTATCGAACAGCCATACATCTGCAAATCTCGTCCTGCCTTCATTTGCAACCGCTGCTTCACAACACAGAGCATTACCATCTTCTGAAGTGCTGGCGACATTTCCTTGAGGATTAGAGTTTCTTAAACTCCTACAATCTTTCTTCATGTGACCCTGCTTGCCACAGTTGAAGCATTTAAAATTCTTCTTCTTTCCTGTTTTAGATTTACCATGATTGTGACTCCCACTGGAGCCAGGTTCCATTGACCTCCCTCTCATTACCACCAACGCCTCCACCTGTCTTGAACTGGCCTGTCTGTCCTCCCTATTGTTACGCCTATTTTCTTCTTCCAGAATAGCGGCTGCAACATCATCGAAGACTAGATAGTCCGAAAGAACATTACTGGTTAAGTTGATAATAAGTTGGTCATATGAGTCAGGTAAACTTTGAAGTAGAATTTCTGCACGTTCCTGTGGCTCTATTTTACAACTCAAAGACGTGAGCTGAGAAAATAGAGTATTCAGGTTATTAACGTGCTCAGTCACTGAAGTCGATTCCGTCATGCGAAGAGCATAAAGTTTCCTCTTGAGAAATATTTTATTGTGGAGCGATCTTGCCTCATACAATCGAGCAAGATGATCCCAAATCTCCTTTGCATTTTTCTTCTCCTCTATGCTTGACAAAACTCCATCTGCTAATCCCAGATGAAGATTTGCAATAGCATTTCCATCCATCTCGTCCCATTTACTGTCATCCGTGACCTCAGCTGGCCTTTCGTCAATGGCCGCTAAACATTTATCCTTTCTAAGGATAGCCTTCATCTTTAATTTCCACAACGAGAAATTATTCCCATTGAATTTTTCGATTTCAAATTTTTCCGCCATTGCTACAATCACAATCTACTTTTTGACAAAACTATTATTTGTTAATAATAGTACCGAACACCTTTTGAGTGAGTATAATCTTATTTATCTTTTGATGTGGAGGGTCCACTTAAAAATGGCAACCACAGAGCATACGATAAATAATTATACACACACCCAACCTTAGCTCTTGATACCACTTGTTGAGAAAAGTGACACCGGACTGAAGCAAACCCGCAACTAAAATAGAAATATAATAAAAGATGACACACGGATATAACGTGGAAAACCCCAATAGGGTAAAAACCACGGGCAAGGAAAGATACGTTTCACTATGTAAAACTAGGAGTTACACCTTTTCTCTAGTTACAAGGATAATACAAATTTATATCTCTTGTACTAGGAAATATACTAAACTCTCTATTTTACTCACACTAGGAGAAAGAAATAAGATCCAAACTTGTGTGTGTTTAAGTTGGAAATGGGATGCATCTCAAGGGTTACAAGCCTCCTATTTATAGGAGTAGTCCATGGCACAAAGTGTAAATAACTTGGATAAGCAAGTAGGCGTCAGATTCATGTATCCAAACCATTTGCCAAGTTGTTTGATATTCCAGTGGCCAACTTGCATTAGATGCATTGTATCTTTAACATATGTCGTCTCTCTTAGACCTAAAAACCGCCGACCTAATTGATCACTACCATTTTTTTTCACTTTCTTTCTTTCTTGATGAGGTTATTCCGCTCCAACCATATTTTTTGTCTTGTGATTAGATCACTAATTGAAGTGATGACATAAAATAAGTTTTAAAATTTGTCACTTTAAAAGTCATGGAAGACAGTGCCGTTCAATGGCTTTTACACAGGTATGAACATGCTATCTTTTTTTAAGATCAATTATTAAAGTTCTTGTATTTACGAAATTGACACCTTGTTGTAATTGATTAAGTTTGGATCAATATGAAAAGTTTATGTTCAGATCTTTATAAAATAATAATAATAATGCGTCTAGTTTAAATAACTTTGTATTTTTTAATATAGTTTCTATAGTTTAGCCTTTTATTTTTGAAATTGTTCTACATACTTGAATTGTATTTTGTTATTGAAATTGTTATTATCAGGTTTTTGAAATTGTTCTACATGCTTCAATCTGGGAAAATCATTTTAGATTTTATATACTTGTTTTGTTATGTTGTTTCAAGATTTATGAAGTATCAAACTGAGGTCTTACGTTTTCGGTCCTTTATTTTTTTAATATATATATATATTTTTTATCGTATCTAGTTGGTTGTGTTGAGGAGTTGAGGTGATTGATTGTTGTTGCTTGGTTGTGTGTAGACGTGAGATAGGAGACGGGGCAATGATTTGTTTCTTAGTTGTTGTTGATTTCGTAGGGTGTATTTAATAAATATTACAGCAGTTGCGAAAAAGTTAATATGCTGACTTTTGGCGTCTCTTGTGAATCGTGTATATTAGTTACTGGATCTGGTTAATTTCATATGATGCACATGTGTTTTTACAGTGTTTGGTGAATTTGATGCCTTATGTGCACAAGTGTTTTTACTATTTCAGTGTTTAAATGTAATGACAGTGCGTGCATATATGTTTTTAATTTTGATATAAGGATGTTTTGTGTGTTAATTCTGATTGTGCACTTGTGTTTCATTTAAAATTTTGGAGTGAGTCTTTTAGTGAGCTTTCATATTTTTTGATGTACTTTGTTGGCTAAAAGAGCATTGAAGTTAATTAAAAAATGTAGTGGTATACGTGACGTATTATCTTTACTTTGCACACGTACAATTGTTTAATTATTAAAAATACATGTGTATTTATTTTTCGTACATATGCATATGTATAACATGGACACATAAAATTTCATATGGCGGGTAAATTTTTATTTGTGTGACAAATCAAGTCTTGTGATAATGTGTGTCTTGTAATTTATACATTTCAGGTTATGATCTTTATATTCAGATCAATGTAATGTATACGACTTGTATCACTTTTTTCCACTCTCTTGTTCAACTAAACAAAACTTATGACTAATCATATTGTCTATGTTTTACTTGTCGAATGATAATTGATTGTGGCAGGTTACTTGACGTTGTGGATGCTGGCACAAACTTGTATCAATTAAGATAGGTGAGACGATAAAAACACATGTGCACAAGGATTAAAACAAATGTGCAGATTTTATGGGTTCTTGAGCCAAGCCAGGAATACATGTGCACGCCTAAACGATGAACCAACTATTAAAGGCATTGGATTATGCACATGTGCAAGCTTCATATATTTGTAATAGAATTGAATACAAGTGTAAGCATAATTACGTTTGTGATAAAGCCGAATATCATATCACTAGGGTAAAACAATTTCTAAATTTGAAATTCCATAAATCTATTGTTAAAGTTTTGTTGTTTGTATTTATATTTATGTAATATTTCTTAAGATACATGTGCATATACAAACACCTATGCATAAATGAAAAATACAATTGTGTAGTTAGTAGTTAGCCTTCTTTTTACAAAACACATAAGCATATTTTTATACATTTATAATGAAAAAAAAAATTAGAAGCTAAGAAACGATTTTTATTTAAAAAATTTAAAAAGAAAATAAAAAATTAATTTTACCATTATACCCTTTTGAATTAAATAATAAAAATTAATATTCAAAAAAAATCTGATTGGTTGATGCTGGTTCTTGCAGTTCTCGCAATTTATTTGGTTCTGAAAAGAACCTCACCCTATATATATATTTTGGTTTTATGAACTTAAACTGATGTAAAGGCTTTGGAAGCTTAAGAAAGCTTATAAGTGAACTAGTTTGAGCTTTAAGGAACACTGAATAGCAACTTATAACAACATTAAGCTAACATTAGATTTTTAAGTAAAAATGAGCATAAACTGAATGTAAAAGAGAATTTTGAAATTAATGGTTGAAATAGGATTCAAATACACTGAAAATGTTAAGATATATTACAATTTAAAAGCTGAAAGTTACACTAGAAATTGAGAAATTAACTAAGTCGACATTACATTAAGCTAAATAATCTACATACTAATCTCTTCTGCTTCTTCTTCAATTTATAGTGATTTTTAGGGTTCCTCTCACTCCTCTCCAACTTTCCCATAAAAAATGTGGACCCTTGGATGAGCAGGAATGATCCTGGCCGTTTATGTCATTTTGGTGGGAAAATGTTTTTAAGCCAATTGGCCTGTGTAACTTGCAAGAGGGGGGGGGGGGTGCATTAATTGTTGTTGGTTTTTACTTTTTAGTTACAAGGTGGGTTGGGCTGTGGGATGTAATGGTGAAGGTGGGGGGTGGTGGAGGTGACAGTTGGAGGCCAAGTGGGGAAGGAAAGAGAGAAAGGGGGTGTTTGTTTGACCGTTTGACCCTGCCTATTTTACAAGTAAAAAGGGATGGGCTTGGTGGAGTTTGGGCTTAGGTGTGGGTGGACTGGACTAGGGAGTTATAAGGGTGAGTGGGTTTGGAGTTGGGTTGTGTTTTGGGTTGTGGATTGGACTTGGTTTTGGTTTATGTTTAAAAAGGGTCCGGTTGGTATTATAATTTCACAAGGACCATTTTTGCAATTTTAGATATCCAGGGACCAAATCTGCCAAATCTTGAAAGTTCAGGGACCAGACTTGTAATTTCTTCAAACTTTTCACCAATGGGCCAATAATGACAACTTGTGAATTCCCAAGGACCTTTGTTGACTTTTCATCCAAATCCAATGCTCAGGGGCCATTTTTGTCAATTTCCAAACTTGAGGGACCATTTATGCCAATATTGCAAATTTTGCTCCAAGGACTAATTCTGGCATTATGTGATTCCACAAGGTTCATTTTGACAATTTGAGCTCAAAAATGGTAATTTGCTTCCCCGGCTCTGGCTTTTGACACGTTTTCCAAACACAAAAACTAACGGAAAACTAACGGAAAATGGCTCTCGATGGCTTTTTTGCACATTTGCGTAACGTTAGTGGCTTTTTTGCGTGCCTTTTTGTCTCGGTCTTATATTTACGATTTCATTATAATTTAAGGACTATTTTTACATTTTACCCTAATTAATATCAAAATGATAATAAATTATATTAATTTTATAAATAAATAATTGTTTATTAAATGCATTTTTTAATCTAAAATGAAATTTTGTGTTCCTTTGCCGAGTGGGCGCAAAACCCAAACTTAAAAAGCATACATGTCCCCCCGCTTTCTTTTCCTTCCCCAGCTAAAAAATCTCATTCTCTTTACTTCCCAATCACACTTTCCTTTCTGAATTATATTAAAGAACACAGTGTTCATCTACCACCAACAAACAAAGTTAAAGTTCATCTTCATCTTTATATCTTCAAAACACACTAACCATCAACACACAAACACAAATTCACACCCACCCACCAACACTCAATCTAAACATACAAACACACCACCAGTCCACCCGAAACCACTGGCGGGAAACCACCACCTAAACCCGCTGCCACCACCACTGCAGCCGACCACCTCGTCTGTTCTACCTCTTCATATTTGTGTGGTCTTGTCACTTGTGGATAAAAGCCAATCTGCTGGATCGGGTCTCTGGTGTTTTTTTTATTGCATGTGTGTCAGAGCTTATGATACAAACTTGTTGAGCCCGGAACGGATAACCGTAGCTTCTTGCTCTCCAAAATGATGTTACCTGAATCTAGCAAGGAGATCACATCAGCATCCTCGTTTGAGAATGAGCAACTTTTCCGTCAGTTTACATTTGATGAGATCAAGGCTGCCACTAGAAACTTCAGTCCGAATGAGAGAGTATGGGACATCGGATTCTCTCAGGTGTATAAGGGAAATCTAAGTAAAGAAGTTGTGTCTATAACTAAGACGTTTGTTCCTTATACCGGTCGAAATTTCCCAGTAGAAATTGAGAGACTTGCTAACTTGCAACACCCAAACATTCTACGTTTTATAGGTTACTGTCATGCAGACATATATATGTTTTTTGTATTTGAATATATGTCCCGGGGAACTCTTGGTGATCACCTTCATCGCATTCCCCGTACTCCTTTATCTTGGTTACAAAGGCTCAAAATTTGTATTGATGCTGCACGTGCATTAGACTACCTCCACAGTGGGAAGAGCGGGCAAATCTTCATCCACGGTTATGTGACGAGCTCACGGATTTTGTTAGATGATCAATTGACAGCTAAATTTGCAGTCCTTGAAGGCCTATCCATCCAAACTGATGTTAGTACCTCCATCAAAGGCAAATTTGGGTATATCGTTCCAAATTATATGACCACTGGCCACAAATATACGAAGTCAGATGTGTATTCTTTTGGATTGATTCTGCTGGAAGTGCTATGCAGGAAGCAGCACGTCGATAGTCTATATGAGACAACAGATTTTTTGGCTAAATGGGCTCAACAGTATCTGAATAAAGGGAAACTAGAGAAGATCATTGATCCAGAATTGAGGGGACAGATGTCACAGAAGTGCTTGAATGATTATGCGAAAATAGTAAAAGGCTGTTTGCGTGCTAATCCACGAAGCCGATCAACAATGGCTGAGGTTTTGGTTGGTCTTGAGTCTATATTGGCATTACAAGAGAAAACTGATAGTCCAATTCCCCGAGTGGACAAAACTACATCGGATACGAGCTTGCGAAAGCATATCTTTTCGTCAGGACTGAACTCTGGTATAGCCGAATTTCTTTCATAATGTATGCTTGTATGTAAGTTTATATATACCATTGATGCATCAATTTTTGAGCATTCAGATAGTTTTTGGTAGATTTAGCATGTTAAGTTTCGCTATCCATTATTTTCAGAACACACTATTATCAACATAATATATAAATAGGTTTGTTGTAGGACTAATTAACAAACATGCCCTGTATTAAAGGTGCCCATTCAACCAAATGGTTGTGGGTTCATGTCCCAACTAGGACAACCAAAGAAACATTCTTTATGTCTACCAATTACACATACCAAACCTTCTTAACGAGTCATTCTCTTTATCCTCAGTAGCCAGTACTACCTCAGCTCTGTGTAGAATAGGTACTTTAATTGATACTATTTGGGTGTAAAATGGTGCATTTGTTGTATTTCAAAGAAGTGTTTTGTTTCTGGCTGAGATGGGAAGGCTAAGAAAAGAAAGGTGGGTGCATTTTTTCTCTTAGAGCTTAATTTAATATGAAGAAAAATAGCACAATGATGAAATATATAAAACTCTCTAGGGGCTTGCTGAAGCAGTACTATGCATTTTTTCTCTTAGAGCTATATGTGCATGTGTGAGTATGTATGCATGAATGTATCAATCAGTTTAGGTCTACGGTTTGCTGATATATATATATATATATATATATATATATATATATATATATATATATATATATATATATATATATATATATATAGAAGCGTTCAAATGAGAAGTCTATTTTTTGTGAGAACGCGAGAAGAGATCTGGACCGTAGGATCAAGTTAATCTGATTTTGGGCGGAATGGCATTTTTGTAAATATTGAACGAAATTTTTAGGGGTCAAAGTGTATTATCCTCATTTGTTTCCACACCCCTAAACTTTATCCCAATTTTCTCTCCCACTTTACAATTATCACACGACACAAAATAGATCTGTCACCCGCCTTATTTCCGGCGTTTCTCCGTCATCTGCTTCATCTCCGGCGTTTCTCCGTCATCTCCTTCATCTCCGTCACTGCATCTCCTTCATATCCGTCATATCCTTCATCTCCGTCATCTCCGTCACTGCATCTCCTTCATCTCCGTCACTGCGTTTAATCTCCGTCATCTTCGGTATTGACTCCGTTATATCTAATTTCTTTTCTGTTACATAATTTCGTGATTAAACGATTAACAACTGTTTTTTCCGGCGTTGATTCCGGCGTTGACTATATCATTTATTTTTTATTTGATTTATTTGATTTATTACACATCTATTTTTTTTGCACATGTGAAGATTATTGTTTTATTAGTTAATTTTTTTATTGTGAATATTATTTTTTTTCACATTTATTTTTTTGCACATGTGAAGATTTTTTGTGAAATTATTTTTATTTTTTGCACATATGCAGATTATTATAGTTTACGGATTAGGTGTTTTTCATTTTTAGATATGAAATTATGTTCATTTGAAATTTTTTCTTCACGAGTGAAGAATATCATTAAGTAATGAAGTTTTGAGGTTATTAGAGGTTTAAGTGTAGTAAAATTTTCTTCACGAGTGAAGAATATCATTAAGTAATGAAGTTTTGATGTTATTAGAGGTTTAAGTGTAGTAAAATTTTCTTCACGAGTGAAGAATATCATTAAGTAATGAAGTTTTGAGGTTATTAGAGGTTTAAGTTTAGTAAAATTTTCTTCACGAGTGAAGAATATCATTAAGTAATGAAGTTTTGATGTTATTAGAGGTTTAAGTTTAGTAAAATTTTCTTCACGAGTGAAGAATATCATTAAGTAATGAAGTTTTGAGGTTATTAGAGGTTTAAGTTTAGTAAAATTTTCTTCACGAGTGAAGAATATCATTAAGTAATGAAGTTTTGATGTTATTAGAGGTTTAAGTTTAGTAAAATTTTCTTCACGAGTGAAGAATATTATTAAGTAATGAAGTTTTGAGGTTATTAGAGGTTTAAGTTTAGTAAAATTATCTTCGCGTGTGAAGAATATTAGTAAGAAACGAAGTTTTGAGATTATTAGCGGATTTAAATTTAGTTAGAGAATCTTCGTGTGTGAAGAATATCACTAAGTAATGAAGTTTTGAGGTTATTAGCTGATTTGGGATTATTTAAGTATAGTTATCTTCGCACGTGAAGATTATCATAAGTAATGAAGTTTCAACGTTATTAGCGGATGTAAGTTTAGTTAGAGTATCTTTGCTGTGAAGAATATCAATAATTAATGAAGTTTTGAGGTTATTAGCAGAATTTTGCATTATTTATGTTATACTAGGACTGGGTGAGGAAATGAATGGGATAAATGTCTTGGACCATATTGAGGTGAGTCATCTAGAAGAGGTGGAGGAATTGATTCCAGCCTTGATCCTCGTAGGTCAAGTAAGCCCATTGATACCGAAGGAGCTCCATTAGTTGATACATATGATATTAAAGCGATGATTCATTTGTTTCGAGTAGTTCAGGTAGCAATCCAGTCTGTGGTTTCTTATCTTGTATATGTGCTCACAGTTTCTCTTTAATGCATTTTTTTATTTGTTGCACAGCCACAGTATAAACCGCAGCTATAGAGACTGCTCTTAAACTTATGTGCTCACGTTGACACAATATCTGCTGTGGTGAAATTGTTGATGGATCTTTTAGTCCTTGATTCAAAAAATCCTAACAGTTTGAATGCTTCTGAGCCCTCTTATCGGCTTTACTCTTGCCAGAGTCATCTGATGTATTCCCGCCCTCAAAGTTTTGACGGTACAAGTCTTTTTATATATGCTTGGTGTTGTTTGTGTTCATCATTTCGCAACTGTGTATGATTTGTACTTTCTTAGTGGAAGCTAATATTTCTCGCATTTATCATAGGTGTACCACCGTTTGTGGCACGTCATGTTCAACCTTTTATATATCCACAAAATCAACCATTTAATCGCAACCTCTTTCCTGTTAATCCAAGATTGTTTAGTTTGACCATTTTAGAATCATTTATTTCTTATGTTACATTGTGTATGAATTACATTTTGATTTTGTTTTGTTTAATCCCATTTCAGAAGGAAACAATGGTTACATCATGGTTACTACAAATGATGGTAACCAGCAGCGAGAAGCTGTAAGTTATACTATTATCACAACCTTTTATAAATAGTTAATGCTAAGAATATGATCACAAAAATTATACTATTAAATAACGATTAGCTTTTTAAATATAGTGTGTAGACTTGTTTCACTAGTTTAAAATTTTAGCCACATTTTACCCATTTGACCGTTGGAGATAGAATGTGCCCTAAAATAATCGATTCTTCGTAAACGAGATAAAATATCACCTTTATACCCTGAAATTGTCAAAGTTGAACCCTTTATCTCAATGCAGGTTGCCAATTACTGTAGTGAGCAGTCCCATGTTACTTTAGAAGAGGAACTAAAAGTATATGCACAAGAAGCAATAAATGACACTTTGCAAGTTCAATGGGAAAAAGTTTTCACAAATTGTTTTCAAAAAGTTGATGATGAATTTGGCGGAAGAATTAGCAGACGAACCCTTGAAGCAATAGGTGAAACCTTTAGATCAACTGCTGTGGTTGCTGTAAATATGAGCCTTTCAAAAGATATGGGCAGTTTTACTCTTTTCATATGTTTTGGGTGACCAATTTGCCCTTGTTAAAATGTATCATTGTCTTTCTATGTGATGTTTTTCTTACTTTTTTATAATTTGACATTAGGGAACGTTTTAAGTTTTGCTTTTCGTTACCTCTACTTGTAGGAGGGATTGACAGCTGAGGAGATAGATTGTAAAGAGCCTGAAGAGGATGCCCAGGTGCAGGTAGTGTATTCCTTTCAAGTTCTCTTATGCTTCATTCATTTACAGCCTTAAAAATTTTAAACATCATAAATATCAGTCCTCAATACACCTCTGTTATTGTGACATCCAACATTTTCATCACAACGCCAATTTGACTTTTAAGTATTTTAAGTATACGCTTCTTGCTTCTATGGTTAAACTGTTGGAAGTATCAATTCTCATCAATATTCTCCCACATGAATACTCGTTCTCTTGCCTTTGTTACCTGAGATACCGACAAGGAGCATATATATTAACAGCTAATGGACTACCAAAGTCTAAATTTAGAATTTTACTTATGGGTCAAATCAGGAACCTGTTTTTCCTAGTTATTAGAACATGTTACAAGAGTAAGCAGAATGCATTGCACTATTGATCCAATAATTTGTCCACCCCACAATCCTTTCCCTTTTAGGTGCATCACAAAACCAAGGACTAAAGCCATAGGGATTCCAGCAAGATAATATGACTCAAGATTGATGTAGGCCCCGATATGCTGTCACCCGCTCCCTCTAGCAACTCCTGTTAGAAAATAAAAACAAGTTTAGTGAATTTATTGGGTCAACTTCATGTTTCAATCTATTTCATGAAGTTTAAAACTAAGAACCTGAAACAAATTGGAAAAGCTTCTGTTGTTAAAGTGATACATAGACATACACCGTAATTTGAAAGACTTATATTAAGTCGAGTCTCATGAGGACTAAAATATCTATGATGTCTAATGTAGAATGCATATTCTATATTTAAACATTTATTGTAGTTTAGGTCTATCTAAAACATTGGCTTCATTTCATTTTGTTAGTTACCATGAGGGATTTATAGAATGTTAAGCTAATCAATGACTATAGTGTTCTCTATTTCAGTCATCATGTTAATGTAGTTAACTAATTTGGTATTTTCTTGATTTGCAGTGGCATTGTAGATACAGTATTTGGAGCTACTGGTTTCGTTGGCCGTTAACTGGTGCAAGAACTTGGTTAGGTAAAGTATTTTCACATATTTTAACATGTGTGTAAAAAACCAGGTGGTCTGCTTATCTACTACGTCACACAGCTAGACAAAACAGATCACATAATTTCATTAAGTAATGAAACTTTGAGGTTATTAGAGGTTTAAGTTTAGTAAAATTTTCTTCACGAGTGAAGAATATCATTAAGTAATGATGCTTTTATTTTATTAGAGGTTTAAGTTTAGTAAAATTATCTTCACGAGTGAAGAATATCATTAAGTAATTAAACTTTGAGGTTATAATAGGTTTAAGTTTAGTAAAATTATCTTCACGAGTGAAGAATATCATTAAGTAATGATGCTTTTACGTAATTAGCAGATTTTGGGAATATTTAAGTTTTGTTAGAGTATCTTCGACAAAATTTTTTGAAATATGATAGTAATGATCAAGTTTATCAGCAAAATTTTCATTAGTTAATTATATTATTCAAACTGTTTTGTATAAGTGAATAGGTTAAGTTGCCAAAAATTTTGATATATCAAAATCACAAGTTAATAAATTATTTTTGAAAGCAATAAAAGGCCATCAAAACATGATAAAAACTCTATAGCATGGTTGAATAAGCGTATGGAAGAATCCAAAGAAAGGACCGTAAAACATGTCTTTGTCAGCGTAATGTATGTTGTTATTTCATTAGTTAAGGATTGTAGTTGTTTTTAGTGTGTTGAGAATTGGCATTTAGCCAAGGACTGTAGTTGTTATGCTGGTTGTTCTGGTTGTTATAAGTGTGGTTGTTGTGGTTCTTATAAGTGTGGTTAAGTTTGTCAGGGTAATGTATGTTGTTATATTTTGTGGTTTCTGAGTAGTAGTATATTTTGAGATCTGTTTTTTTTAGTTCATTAGGTAGTTGCAATCATATTGAGCATATAAGAGTTGGTTTGAATTTAGTTGGATCAGATTTGACTAGTGTTTTGGTTGAGACAGTTAACAAATGTAGTGTTTGGATCAATGTGGTTTGCTTGTCTCTTTGTTTGTTTTCAGAGACTATTGCTGGTTTAGACATCTCACTTAGTCTTCACTAAGGCTTAGTTAAGCATAAAATCAGTTAGTCATATCATAAAAAGTCTAAATACCTTTTCATTGATCATCACAGTTACTAGGCTTAGTCTTAGATTGCATAATCTCATAAAGTTATTAAGCTGATCAAATAAGATATACACCGTAATTTGATTGTCAACTCAGGCCGTGTGCCTTATGCTGCTGCATATAATTTCTTAGTCAGTCAGCTGTGTAAACGTGGGAATGTTGGTCATGCAATGCAGTTAGTTTGAGAAAATGGAGGATCATGGGTATATTTGCTTCTAACTTGATTAATTGAACTTGTTAGAGGATCATGGGTATATATCTTTTTAACATATGTAACTCCACGTTTTGACATAATTCATAAAATTGTGTACAGACACATAAATTCTAAAATTGGCAAACAAATTGGAAAAGCTTCTGTTGTTAAAGTGATACATAGACATACACCGTAATTTGAAAGACTTATATTAAGTCGAGTCTCATGAGGACTAAAATATCTATGATGTCTAATGTAGAATGCATATTCTATATTTAAACATTTATTGTAGTTTAGGTCTATCTAAAACATTGGCTTCATTTCATTTTGTTAGTTACCATGAGGGATTTATAGAATGTTAAGCTAATCAATGACTATAGTGTTCTCTATTTCAGTCATCATGTTAATGTAGTTAACTAATTTGGTATTTTCTTGATTTGCAGTGGCATTGTAGATACAGTATTTGGAGCTACTGGTTTCGTTGGCCGTTAACTGGTGCAAGAACTTGGTTAGGTAAAGTATTTTCACATATTTTAACATGTGTGTAAAAAACCAGGCGGTCTGCTTATCTACTACGTCACACAGCTAGACAAAACAGATCACATAATTTCATTAAGTAATGAAACTTTGAGGTTATTAGAGGTTTAAGTTTAGTAAAATTTTCTTCACGAGTGAAGAATATCATTAAGTAATGATGCTTTTATTTTATTAGAGGTTTAAGTTTAGTAAAATTATCTTCACGAGTGAAGAATATCATTAAGTAATTAAACTTTGAGGTTATAATAGGTTTAAGTTTAGTAAAATTATCTTCACGAGTGAAGAATATCATTAAGTAATGATGCTTTTACGTAATTAGCAGATTTTGGGAATATTTAAGTTTTGTTAGAGTATCTTCGACAAAATTTTTTGAAATATGATAGTAATGATCAAGTTTATCGGCAAAATTTTCATTAGTTAATTATATTATTCAAACTGTTTTGTATAAGTGAATAGGTTAAGTTGCCAAAAATATTGATATATCAAAATCACAAGTTAATAAATTATTTTTGAAAGCAATAAAAGGCCATCAAAACATGATAAAAACTCTATAGCATGGTTGAATAAGCGTATGGAAGAATCCAAAGAAAGGACCGTAAAACATGTCTTTGTCAGCGTAATGTATGTTGTTATTTCATTAGTTAAGGATTGTAGTTGTTTTTAGTGTGTTGAGAATTGGCATTTAGCCAAGGACTGTAGTTGTTATGCTGGTTGTTCTGGTTGTTATAAGTGTGGTTGTTGTGGTTCTTATAAGTGTGGTTAAGTTTGTCAGGGTAATGTATGTTGTTATATTTTGTGGTTTCTGAGTAGTAGTATATTTTGAGATCTGTTTTTTTTTAGTTCATTAGGTAATTGCAATCATATTGAGCATATAAGAGTTGGTTTGAATTTAGTTGGATCAGATTTGACTAGTGTTTTGGTTGAGACAGTTAACAAATGTAGTGTTTGGATCAATGTGGTTTGCTTGTCTCTTTGTTTGTTTTCAGAGACTATTGCTGGTTTAGACATCTCACTTAGTCTTCACTAAGGCTTAGTTAAGCATAAAATCAGTTAGTCATATCATAAAAAGTCTAAATACCTTTTCATTGATCATCACAGTTACTAGGCTTAGTCTTAGATTGCATAATCTCATAAAGTTATTAAGCTGATCAAATAAGATATACACCGTAATTTGATTGTCAACTCAGGCCGTGTGCCTTATGCTGCTGCATATAATTTCTTAGTCAGTCAGCTGTGTAAACGTGGGAATGTTGGTCATGCAATGCAGTTAGTTTGAGAAAATGGAGGATCATGGGTATATTTGCTTCTAACTTGATTAATTGAACTTGTTAGAGGATCATGGGTATATATCTTTTTAACATATGTAACTCCACGTTTTGACATAATTCATAAAATTGTGTACAGACACATAAATTCTAAAATTGGCAAACAAATTGGAAAAGCTTCTGTTGTTAAAGTGATACATAGACATACACCGTAATTTGAAAGACTTATATTAAGTCGAGTCTCATGAGGACTAAAATATCTATGATGTCTAATGTAGAATGCATATTCTATATTTAAACATTTATTGTAGTTTAGGTCTATCTAAAACATTGGCTTCATTTCATTTTGTTAGTTTGTTAGTTACTTACCATGAGTGATTTATAGAATGTTAAGCCAAGCAATGACTATAGTGTTCTCTATTACAGTCATCATGTTAATGCAGTTAACTAATTTTGTATTTTCTCGATTTGCAGTGGCATTGTAGCTACAGTATTTGGAACTTGGTTAGCTAAAGTATTTTCACATATTTTAACATGTGTGTAAAAAACCAGGCGGTCTGCTTATCTACTACGTCACACAGCTAGACCAAACAGATCACATAAAAAAAAAGGTACGTTACCAGAATGCATTTTCATTCATTCAATAAAACTAGACAGAATATTTAATTAATTAACTGTTTGCATGCAAAGTATCCACAAAATTAGACCATACTTAGATTCCATTACATTATACCCCCATACCTAACCAGACCAACAAAAGACTATACCCAAAAAACTAAATTTGTGAATACCAGCCAACAAAAGCTTAGTATGGTTGCCCATTAAGCCATTCTATGAACTTCCGGAGCTCAGCTGCCCGGGTCTGTTTCTTCAAAATGGTTGCCATAATCTCCTTGATTTCTGCTGATTCCTGGATCTGCATGTTTGTCAGTTCCGCAATGCTCATGACAGCAGAATCAAAAGGGAACAACTGTTTTAGCTCTTTAATAACAAAGTCCCTTTCAGCTATCCGAGACCGGATTTCTTGCCCTTTCTTCTTCAGCTCAAGCTCATCCAACAGCAAAATACTTTCCTCTCTTTTAAACTTTTCAATCATCATGTCCTTTACATAGCTTGACCCAGCAATAGCAGCAAGCTCTTTGCAAAATGGCAAGGGAGTTGTCATGGCTTTTTTTTTTTTCAAAAATTATGAGACAGTTGTGATTTTTCTGTATTTGTGTGTTTAAATAGTACTTCAAAGTCTCTTAAAATTCGTAATTGCTTATTAATACAGCATTTAAAAGGCATCTTTAATTAATTCTCTTGAACCACTCCCCATGAATAGTTAATCATCATTGCTAATGCATGCATGTACCCTAACCTTTCACATCTCCAGCAGTTTTGTCTAGTGCATTAATGAAAAAAAATATTCAATCATCACAAGCAAAACAAATAGATAGCAAAACAGATACATAGGTGCATACAACATGTTTATTTGGACCCTATTATTATTTTGTAAATATCATTTTTTTCTTCTGTTACAGCTGTGACCTGTTTCTATCTCTTCAAAACACAAAGCTGGTATTCTAAACTGTTCATATGGCTAATGATGGGAAAAAGAGGTGTTCAATCTGTGGAGAATATGTTTATCATAATGCAAAAAACTGTCTATTAAAAAATTAGTTATATTATTATGTTTGTGTTACAATATGGATTAATTTTTTAAATTTTGCTTGAAACATTACAGAGCTACATTATGTATATATATATATATATATATTTTTTTTTATGTAAATGTAATTGAATGGCTTTTTGAAATATTTTATGTTTTTAGTTATATCATTGGTTTTTTACATGATTTTATTTTATCACTTTCTATTGTATTAAAAATGTTAGGATCACATAATCTGTTTTAAAGTTTTAATATTTTAATTCTGAAAAAATAGTATTAATGTTTCTAATTTTTTTTTCACAAGTGAAAACATTTTAATATGTTAAAATATGTGATATATATATATATTTTTTTTCACAAGTGAAAATACTTTAACATGTAAAAAAATAAAACTCGTGTATAATGTAAATGTTTTATTAGTGAAGAATTTTTTTAAAATTTAATGTTCTCACATGCAAAGAAAAATATATTGTATTAACTAGTGAAAAAAGTTTATTCACATGTGAATAAAAAAGTTTGTTCACATGTGAAATTTGTTTTTACATATCAAGAAAAAGTAAATAATGAAACATATCAGCAACGAAATCGAATTAAACAAAGCAAATTACAAAATCTTTAAAAAACAAAAAATTAAACTATAAAACATATTAAACTAGCTGTCAATAAAACATAGTAAAAGTTTATTGAAATTAAACAAAAGAGGAGTTTATCGGCATTAGCTTTTGCCAAGAATAAACCATATCATCAACTACTCAAGTTCTAGATTACTTCAATTTTCTTCGTCATCTACAAAAATAAAAAACAAAATATTTTTTATAATTAAAATAAATACAAATCAAAACATAAAAATAATAATCTTCACATAAAAATAAAAATATTTAATAATGGCTGAACATTAATTAGTGCAAAATAAATATATAATGCTTTAACATAACATTATTTCTAACCTGATGAAATTACAATGAAATCCTTATCTTTATTAGCTTTTTCACCTGCATTAATTAAATTATATTAATATGTCATGATAATATTAGTTAATTAAGTTTTTTTTTATTATAAATGCTTAAAAAAAATAAAAAGAAAATAAAACTAACTGTATATTTAATTTACCTTTTTTTTCTTCATTGTCAGAATATTGAAACCCTGGAAGAATATCTTCATTCACTAGAAAAATAAATTTTTTTTGGGAATATTTTATTAAATAATATTTGTCTGAATAGAAAAAAAAAAAAAAAAAGAATTCTTCATTGTCAGAATATATTCATTCACTGAAAATTATATATATAATTTTTCTTACCTTTAAAGAAGTGCAATTTGGAGTTTTCATTATACTTGGAAACATCACATACTACTGTTTCCAATGAATTATCATTATCACTATCTTCATCTGTTTCCAATAAATCATTAAAAATATTAGTTAATTCATGTTTTTAATTATAAATTATTAAAAAGAAAAAATTTATTTTATCGATACATTTTTCTAACCTATAATA
This sequence comes from Artemisia argyi, assembly GCA_030686995.1. NCBI lineage: Eukaryota > Viridiplantae > Streptophyta > Magnoliopsida > Asterales > Asteraceae > Artemisia > Artemisia argyi. The sequence goes on from CM060699.1 coordinate 128,620,387, forward strand.
ACATCATCATGTTTTGAAGATTCTTTAAAATCAGAAACATCACAATAAACTTCCCAGAAACCAGCATCAGAATGTGTTTTTGAACCTGTGTTATTAAAATATAAATATTATTTTCACTACCAAAAAAAATCGTATTAAAATTTTCACATGTGAATATAGAATGAATATGCATACAAAGATATGGCCGCATATCTTCACAAATTGGATTTTTATCCTTACACCTCCTTGCTATTTGTCTCTCATTTTTATCTATAAAATTATATAAAACTTCAGAATAATAATATTAAATAAATATATTAAGTAAACTATATATAACATACCATATTCACCTGATTCATTGTCTTTAGTAGTTGTATCTACAATAACAATAATATAAAATGTTAATTATAGTGTTTTTTATTAAAATATGAATATTGTTTAAAATACAAAGATATAGAATGACATTTTCACATGTGAAAAAATATTTTTTCCACTCAAAACCTTAGTAACAATATAAATATAAATAGATTACAATAAATATAAAAAAAAATAAACGAACCTTTGGAAGCCATTAATAACAATTTTTAATCACAACTGATTGAAAATGAAAATGAAGATTAAGCAAACTAGGGTTTCTGCATATGAAAATGAAGATTTAATGACATTGTATTTATAGTGTTATAATCTAATGGGCTTGCTTTTTGTTGGGCTGAAAAAAGGGATGAAACTTAAAAAAAGGCCCTACTTAAGTCCATTTTATATTAACTTTAAATTACTATTTATTACTGTCATAAATAATTTAGAATTTTGATTCAATAAACACATTCATAAAAAAAAAATAATACATAAAGCAACATTGTTTTTTGCTATTTTCTATGGGTGAATGAATGAAGATCTGAGGATTTTTGGGAAACAGTATTTCTCGTGAGGGATTGTAAGCAAGAAAAGCATATCTAGTGGAATTTTGTGGGTGTAATTGAAAGGCAGTGGAGAAATAGTTAAGTGGTTGTCTTTTTTTTCTTGGCTTTTGATGTGCATTATTTGAATGCAGTAACAGTATGCGATGTATTATTTTTTATTTATGTGACAGCTTTTATTGTAGCAGCTTTTTAATAGTTTTGTTTACTGTCTATGGATTTTTTTGGGTATATAAGGACATGCCTATGGATCCTTTTTTTTTGCCAATCTATATCTCTTTAGTTTTATTAGAAGAATTTGTGAAACAAAATGTCTGCAACTCCTACGTTGGATCAGATTAAATTTGCTTGTAACAGTGATAGAACGGAGCATTGTTTCCGGTTTTTGTTTATGCAAGATGGAGTTCAAATTGACTTGTTTATTGCGCGTTTGGAGGCAGAATGTGAGGTTGTGCGTATGAGGATGGTTAAATATCGACATTTAATTCAAGAAGGAAGATTGCTTAGCCGGTTTGATACTGCTGCTGCTGATGGGTTACGATGCACTTCGGAGGGACAGTATAAGGATGGTCTTATGCTGAATGCTTTGAATGATCTGCTTGAACTGGCGCGTGAAGCGAGAGAAGAGAGGCTTGGGCATGTGTCTACAATGGAGCAGCATGGTTGATGTGTTTAGCTGTATGTTTCGAACTTTGTTTAGTGAAACTGGTATGTGTGCTGTGGTTTGGATTTTGATATTGTTGATTGTAATTTATTATGTTGATGAATAAAAGTATCAGTAATTGTGGTTTGGTTAACATCAAAACAAATGCTTCATGGCTCTCGGGATAATTAAATTATAGGAAGAGGTTGAAGTTATATAATTGAACACAACCATCTAATATTTAGTTACAACTTCATCTAGTAGCAAATGCAATCATAGCATTTAACATCCTACCATAATTTTGTTCTTAAATTTAAGTAATACAAAGCAACAGATCTTAACGTAACATAACAAAAGGATATTGGCAAAATGATCATATAAAGTACTATCCGCTCCTGCATATTCTTTTTTCCCTTCATCTGTTGAACGACTTCTAGAAGTTCTGAAAAAATTTTGCATTTCAATAAGAATTTAGTTATCAGCAGATGAAATAAGCTACAATTAACTTATATTAGAAAAATAGAAAATAAACTTTTTGTTATAATATTCACCTCATCTGGCAGTATAGTTCGTAGTGGTTCTATACTTTTTGAAGAAGCATAAGCTTAATTCTTTCTTGGTCTACCTCTTTTACGTTTCATTACTTCATTTGTCTCACCAACATTTTGTTTTTCTGCTGTAACTTCAAACATTAGGGGCATCTAGATGTTTGATTTGATTTGCTAATACTTGACAAATATTATCCTTAATGTGATACACATTCGTTTAAACAATATTATATTTGATACGAGTTTCAATTATCAAGAGCAAAATTATACATATCAATCTCTAATGCAATATTTTTTAGTTTTTTTTTTAAATTAGTCACTGCTTAATTATTAATATACCTGTAGGAGCAGCATCTTTATCGTTATGTTGTCCACCCCTTTTTTTCCCCTTACAACCAAGTGTTGTTTCACGAACCACTGTTTCTTTAGCAGCTTTGTTACCTGTTTTTTTCCCTTTTTTCCTTATACTTTCATCAACACTTCTATACTCAGCATCAACATTTTGATTACCATATTTAGCTGAAGAAGCAGCATCTTTACCTGTTTCTTTTCTACCTCTTTTCTTCCCCCTTTTGTTGATTTTTTGATCAGCATTTTTATCCTTTGTAATTCCTTTTTCTTCTCTAATTGATGATCTTGTAGTACGTTTTTTAGTTGAAACATCTTCAGACACTGGATTTTCAATTTCAATGTTGTTAACATTTTCTTCTATATTCTGAATGTTGACATCATCTGTTTCTGAAACAATTTAAAATTTTATATATAAATATAAAATTCTTTTTTAGATTCAAATTCATACAAAATTTTTATGTAACTAAAAAAGCATCATATGTAAGTTAAATTATCTACAGAATCTCCTTAATTATGAAAATAGTTGAAGCAGCAGCAGCATCTTTACCTGTATTGTTTTCATGTTCACCAACATCATTATTTGCAGCAGTCTGAGTTTCTTCTTCAGCAACATCATTTACATCATTTCCAAATGTGTAAACAATTTCATGTATTGGATTTTCATTCTCAATGTTTTCAACATTTTCTTCATTATTATTAACGCTTAAACCATCTGTTTCTCTCGCACAATCTTGACTTCTGATTTCTGAAAAAATTAAAAATTTTGTAGATAAATATAAAATACTTTTTCATATTCTTTTTATAATTAATGAAGTATTTTATATAACTAAATAAGCAAACATAAGTAATAATTTTTAACATGTGCAAGTTATTGTTTTTCACATGTGAAAGTATTACAAAATTTTTTCACATGTAAAAGTATAAAATTTTTTCACATGTGAAATTTTTTTTCTTAAAGCTCAAGCATAATAGACAGAATACTCAAGCATTTTTACCTGTATTGTTTTCATCTTCAGCAACGTCATCATTATCACCAACATTATTTTCATCATTTTGTTCTTCTGTTTCATCATCATTTTGATTATCTGTTTTTATTAAATCATGTGAACATTTTTAAATATCAATATACAATATGTACTCTAGTTTTAAAAAATATTTAAAATGGATATATTACTAACCTTTATTATTCACATCATTACAAAAGATATCATCAAATTTTCCTTTCAATTCCTTTATGTTTTCATTGTCAGGAAACTTTCTTATTGATTCATTTAAAAACTCGTTCAACTTTTTCTTCTCTTCAATCAACAAGAATATTTCTGATTCTATTTTTTCTTCTGCAAGCTGTTTAACAAAAACAAATTAAAGTTTATACACATGTAAATTATTATTTATTGAAGCATATAATATTAAATGTTTTTTCACTTGTGAAAGTGTTTTATACAAAATTTTATTTAAAAAAGTACCTTCGACTCTAAGCCACTCGTGCAAATATCCTCTTGATTTGGTAATAAACCAAAACCTCCAGCTTCAAGTTCTATCTTCTCTCTATACTTCATGTAAACCGATTTCCATTCTGTAATAGCTGGCCTTTGGCGAGAAACAGGAAAACGATCACATCTAGTTGAATCTAGATATAACAGCTGCATGATAAATATTTATATTAACATTAAATTCATTCAAATGATATATTTTTCATATTTTCTTTGTATATTAGTAATGAGTACTTACTATCATGAAAGTGATTGGACCGATGAAATTCCTGGATAGTTTGTTATCCCACTTGCGTATACTTGTTGCCAAACAATCTATTATGAACTTGCACCAATTTAAAGTTTCTGCTCTATCAAGTACATTATCATTTACTTTATTCAAAACATTTAAGCAACATGCTCCTGAAGTTTCACACATCCCCATAGTATTTGCAAAGAGCATCAAAAAGTTCATTTTAAACATCTTCCCACAATCTTTTGTTCCAACTATAACATCCATGATATCATTTGGGCGGACGTCATTTTTTCCAGGCTTACTTTCAAACTGTTGAAACCAATCTTTCAAGAAAGGATCATCTGCATTTCTTTCTTCCAGAGTATCTATTGCTTTTTCTCCAAACGGTATTCCCAGAATATCATGAACTTTTTGTTCTGTAACCTTTATATTACCATTGCTTGTTGGTAATTGCATTTTTTCAACATCTAGGTTTGAAATAACATAATGCCCTAAAGCACCCGGAATTTCATGTATCTTCATCCCAATTAAACTTCCAAACCCCATTTTTATTAAACATTTTTTTCTTTTAGGATTCAATACATTCATAGCAGAAAACAGTGCCGTTGCTGCTGTCTTTGTTCTAATAGAAACAATTTTTTTAGACTTAATTTTTCTTTTTTTCTTACTTTCCTTATTAATTTTTACTTTTTTCGAACTAGAACTTTCTGTACTATTCTTTCCCTTAATTTTTCTTCCTCTTTTTTTACTTCTTGTTCCTTCATTCAGTATTTCTTTTTGACTTCTAGTCATTCTTTTTGCAATAACTTTCTCCTCAGCAATTTTCTTCTTCATATCTAGTTTCTGATAAGATATACAAACATTTAGGATTTTTATTTATACATGATACTATCATAAACAAAACTAGTATTTTAGTATAAACAAATCTAGCATTTGTTTAAAGTTTAAATATACAAATAATTACATACACAAAAAAGGAAGAGTAACTTAAAATCTAAAGTAATTTGTAAGGCATTTTCTTCACATATGAAGATATAATAACTCATACAATTCAAATCTATTAACCAACTATAGTGCAGTTTCTTAACATATGAAAATATTTAATCTTAAACTCATAATTAATAAAAAAAATTTAACACTACAGTTTACTCATATTTAATTACAATAGTATCTTAACCTACCTTATAAATGATTAATAATCTACTAATATTTTAATGTATAACAAACAATGTTATTTTTTAATAAATTAACATTTTTACTTTATTTTTCACATGTGTAAACTTATGATTTCACAACTAAATTACTTGGACAATCTCTTTTCTATTCTTAAAATTTTGTTACTTTGACAATTTTTTCTAAATCTTTAATTTAGACAATCTCTTCTCTAATCTTAAAAATTAAAATAAAACAGATAATCCAAACAAGTAACTGTCAATTTGCACTTTTTAATACATCAGAACTACACAAAAATCCAAATCACTAAACGACATTTTTTATTCTATAAATTCATATATGTAGAAAAAGTAAATGAAAAACCACTATCAAAATATTAAGTAGTATGAAATATTACCTTTTTTTTTAAGATGATGAATCTTGCTTTTGATTTTGATCAAATATCTTGAAAATGAAAGCAGATAATTTTTTTCACTGTTTTTTGTATGTGTACGTTTGTGTGGATAGGATTTTGTAGGTGTTAGTATGATTATTTTGTAGGTGGATGACTTTTTGACTGATTTAGGTGTAGTTGAGTTATGAGTATGATTATTTTTTATTAAATATGATTTGTTTTAAAAAAATTTGTTTTTTTATTGAAGTGTTTATTAACATCTACCATTAAGTGTCAGAAATATTGGATACCAAAAAAGAAAGAAAAAAAATGTTTTTGATTTTTTTTCTGACTAAAAATACTAATATATACATGTTTTAATTTTTTTATCTTAACTTTTTTGTTATGCTATTAAGATATAGCATTAGGATTCCTACATATCTTATATTATAAAAAGAAATGTTTAATGATTGAAAAGTTCAACTTTTATTAATATTTTTGACATGTTAAAAAATACAAAATATTTCAACCTTGACAATATTTTCACATGTGAAAAAAATACAAATTACCTTACTAACTATGATTAATGTCCAGCTAATCCATCAATTCTAGGTTGATATTTATAACTACATGTTCACTTATAGTAATAGTAGTTGCAACATTATATTAGCTACTTTGTTTTTTTATTAACATTTTTACTAATGTATTTTAAAATATGAGAATGTTTAAATTTTTAATAACAAATTTACTTTTAATATTAATATATAACTTTTATAAGTTAACAATTGAAAAGTTCAGCTTTCTGAATATATTCACATTTGAAAAACTACAAATATTTCAAATTTGAGAATATTTTCATATGTGAAAATTTGAATATTAATCAAATTATATAGTAATGGAATGATTATAAGAATGATGATAAACTAATTTTCTTCACATCATTAGTCAATGTATAAAAAATATAAAAATGCTTAAAATTTTAATAACATAAAATAAAACATTTTTTTTAATAATATAAACTGTTGAAAACTGTAAAACTATAAACTAAAACAATAAACATAACCCTAATCTATCTATATCCTTCACAAGCAATGTATAAATGTTGCTCTAACCTTCAATTTGTCATACCAGAGAGTATAAATCTATCTATATCCTTCACAAGCAATGTATAAATGTACAAATGTATAAATCATATCTATATCCTTCACAAGCAATGTATAAATGTATAAATGCATAAACTAAAACAATAAACATAACCCCAATCTATCTATATCCTTTACAAGCAATGTGAAAACAATTTGTCACTAAAATCAGAAGCAATCTTGGTCTAACCTTCAATCAACTATCTTCACGTTCTTTCCTGTTAGCAATTCCATCTTGGATCATTTTTTTCCTTTCATTTACTGATTTATCCTCAAATACTTGAACAAGCTTCAAAAAGTTATTCTTTAACACATTCAGATCAGACAATAGAATCTTGGCAGCAAATCTTGATCTCAATAAATTCAATTGTTTTTTTTGATTTGGAGACTCCAAACAAAGACCACAATCCCAATCTTCTAAACCATTATAACTTTCCATATGAAGCATTAAAAAAACGCCACAATCAACATGATTTTTTTTGGTCCTCCATTTCATTTGCATCCTTGATGGTTTGGTATTTCTAATAACTTCAGTTTTTGGATGTCTAACTTGATCTAAATAGGCAACAAGAACTTTTTTCTGCAAAAATAAAATAATAAAAATAAAAAAAATGATAATTATGGCGATGAATATACTTACAAATCAAAAATTCTAAAGAGGTCTGAGGTTGTATTCTTAGGTGGATATAGGACTGAGGTTGTATGCTTAGGTGAAGGTCACAGTACGAGATTGCATCTAAAATTCGAAAGATTTACATGTGAAGAAAATTGATAAAATATACTTACAATTTGTTCAGGAATGCCATAATATCTTGTAGCAAAATCAGCTCCAAGTGAACTATTGTCAATAACTTTAAATGAACCATTTTTGAAATCCACACATATAAGGTACATGTGTTTTTCATGGCAAACAGGGAAGAAAAGCTGCATTAACAATAAATGTAGCTTACAAATTTGTTAAACTTAAATATAAAAGTTTATGAAATGTAAAAAATTATAAAACATACCATGTCAAATGTTTGCAATGACGTAAGATGCTTTTCATCATTTCTAAAACTTTCATTAACTCTTTTCGTAAACTCTTGTAACTTTTCCTCATCAGTGTGATTTCCAATAAAGTATGCTGGATTCTGTATATACAATAATGAAATTATTGTATGTAAATATGACAATTACTTAAAATATATAGTTATATATAACAAAATCACTTACAATTACTGAAACTTTAAAGAAATATCTGGACGGTAACGTATCATCTTCTTTATATAATTCCAAAATATTGAGAATTTCTGACCATATGTCAATGACATTCGTTGATAACTCCAAAGTTGGCGTTAATGTTTCCATGTCACAATGAGTTAAAGACTCGCCATTTACAGTTTCAAAAATTGGTTCCCTGAAATATATGAAAAAAAAATAAAATAAAATTAGGCATTGTTAATTATTTGGATAGATAAATCATTTCTGGAATTTTCTAAAGTTTCTTTAAGAAAGCATACCATTTAGGCCCAGTCATTGCGAATAATGTATAAGCAACAATTTTTTCATCTTCTGAAAGAATGGTTTTAATGTTCACAGGTTTATACTGAAATGGAGAAACCCGATCAGGTCCTTCATAAGAATGATCTTCATCATTATACATTGAACATCCTATATCTGAAAGAAAATAAACAATGTTATTATTAAAATAAATAAACTTAAAATTGATATTTTTTCACATGTGAAAAATTTTTAAAAATAAGATTACAAAAATTGTATGTTTTTTCACATGTGAAAAATGAAATATTATTTGTTGTATAGTTTGTTTTATTTTCTTTAATATACTTTGAAGATTTTGTATAAATATTGTATTTGAAAATTGCCAAAAATGTTAATTCAATATTTTTATAAACCATACAAATTTAATATAAAGCTAATAAAGGTTAAGTTATTTTAAATTTATCAACTTTTAAAAATAGCTAAATCTTTATTTAATACACTTTCTTCTGTTTCTTTTCAGTCATCATCTTTTGAAGTAGTAGTATCAACTTTTCTATATTTTTAATAATATTTCATGAGCTAGTTAAGTTTTATAGTAGTTTAATAATACTTATTTTTTTAATATTTTGGCCATTTTATTGGATATAGTCTAAAATAAACAAAAAGAGCTTATGACCCAAATTGTTTTTTATACTTTATCCATTGGCTTAAAAATTAACCAATGGATCTATTAACTTTATATTTTGGGCCCTTTCAAATAGCTCATGCAAAACATCTTTGATTAAAAAGTTATACACTTGAAATTATGTTTTAAAAAATTAATAAATTATAACATGTTTTTAAAGAAATTATATATAAAGATACTTCAAACATAAGTTATCTTTTTTCAGATAAAAAAATTTTGTTAAATAAATTTTTTTTTTCAAAAGTGAAAATAAGTACAGTTTTTTTTTTTTTTTTTTTTTTTTTTTTTTTTTTTTTTTTTTTTTTAATTAAAAACTGGTTATTGGCTTCTTATATTATTCATGGGTCCAACAGATAATGGTCTTTGTGTTGTATTCTCAAATGGTCATTTGGCTTGTATGTGTTTTGTTTTTTTGTGCAAACTTGTATGTGGGATTTGTATGTGTTTGTGGCGTTTGTATTAGTACTAGTTTTTTGGGGTAGTAGTCAAGTTTGTTTTTATTTGGTTGTTTTATTTGCGTCCTCTATATGTTAGCATCTTGTTAATATAGTCGATGCCCTTGTTTGTATTTGGTTCTAGTTTTGCTGAAATAAATTGCCTTTCAAAAAAAAAAAAAAAAAAAAAAAAAAAAAAAAAATTAAAATTTAAAAAAAAAATGTTCACAAGTGAAATATAAATATTAAATGTTGTATTTAATAATTTACCTTTTATAGCAATAGGAAAGACTGTCAACCCCAATTCATTTCTCCGGTCTTCAATAAACTTTCACCCCCAAATTTTCACACACTCACTCAATCTCTCAAAAATTACCATAATTCAATTCAAAACACTTAAATTCAAAGTAAAATTAAATGTCGAATAAAGGCAAAGGAATAGCAGATGACAACTATATTTCCGATAAAAGAAAAAATAAATCTGATAAGCGCAAAAATAAAAACCCTAACGTAATAATTATTGATGTTGAAGATGACAGTGAAGATGAAGATTATATTCGTGAAGACATCAGCAGTAATTATTCATTTTCATTTTTGGAATTTTTTGTTTCTTTAATGTTTCTTATGTTATTGATTTTTAAATTTTTATTATGAATGTGTTATACAGTTTGTTTTTATTATAATTAAAGATTAATGAAATGTTAATATGAGACGTTGCATTAGCTTTTTCAGATGTGGACCTTTTAAGGGGCATGGGAAGGTCCTGGCCCCCTCAAAAGTTGCGGCAACTAGTTTAAATATTATATGTTTTAAGGGTAATTTAGTTGGTTTGACAACAAATTTCCTATTCGGCCATCCCAAAATAAATTCGGCCACCCCAAAATAAGTGTTCAAGTTCCGCCAATGCTTTTAATAGTCAAATGTATATAGTTTATATGATTATTAAACTTTTTTAAAGGAAACAATTAGTGCTTATAAAAAATTATAGATATGCAAAGACAAAGGCGGAGCCAATAATTTATTTTAAGGGGGGCCGTAATTTTTTTTATATAATACAAGTAATAATATACAATTATTACATCACCAAAACTATGTGAACTAACTTATAACTTATCTCATAAAGTAATCAACCCTTTAAATGCGTTGACTTGCATTTGATTATATACTGAACTCTACATATGTTACGATAGCAATGACAACTGGTGCATCCTATTTCTATTTGATGAGCTATTTCTACGTACGGTGTAACAAGTTTTTTTTGTTAATAATAAGTGTTATTTTGTGTCCAACCAAAGTTTTTAAACACTTAACTTAAGATTGGGGTGAAATATTCAAGAAGTAAATATAGAAGGGGCTAGACTAATATACATTTATCAAGGGTCACAATGAAAGAAACAGCTTTATTTAGGCCCACAAAGTAATACATATCCACCTTTTTGGTCGTTTTCTCCATTAAAGAACAACCCATCTCTCTTTTTTCAAGCAAATTATAAGCTCATTATTTTGTTAAGTCTATGTAATCTGTCTTAAACATAACCTATGAGGTGGGTTGGTTGGGCTGGTTGGGGGTGGCTGAGCACCCGCCAGCCACTCAACTGGCTCCGTCCCTGTGCAAACATTTGAAATCTATATTGTTTTTAATTTTTTATAGATTAATTTTTTTTAGGGATTTTTATTGATGAGTTGTAATTTGTGTTTTTGATGTGTATTTACTATTTAGGAGTTAATTTTATTATTAATTTTGTGTTTTTTGCAGAGGAAAAATCTTATGAGACAAGAAAAAAATGTATCAATAGAGAAGCATCTAACAAGGAAAATCAATCATCTGTTGATGGTAAGTTTAAAATCAGTATTGATTACAATGCAGAAGTTTCTGCACTTCTTGTGTTCAGTTAATAAATGTGTTAGTATTATGAGTTTGTGTTCAGTTACTATATGTGTTAAATTATTTGTCAAATGTTACTTTCATTTAGCGTTTTAGTAAAAATTGTGACTCAACATTATAATTATCTAGCAGGTGAATTAAGCAAACCTAAGAGAGGAAGACCAAGGAAGAGTCATCCTAAAATTCCTTCTTCTGCTTCATCTGCATCACCTGGTTCTTATTCTAATTCACCTGGTACAGATAAGAAAGGCCAAGATAAGGATATAGTTTTTAGAACAAGAAATTCACCAAAAGTTTTGTACAACGTGTTGAAGAATCTAACATGCGGTCAAAGGAAAGAATTAATAGATATGGGTTTTGGCTCACTGTATGGGATGAATATAGAAGAACTTTCTGGTAAAATTGGAAATTTTGTAGTGGACAACTTTGATCCAAGTGAGATGAAGCTAAAGTGCAAAAATTATGATATTCTGATAACTGCAGAGTCTTTTCATAAAGTGTTGGGTGTACCAATAGGGGGTTTGGCTATCAATGATTTGGTTAAGAATAAAGAAGTGGAAGGTTCTATAAGCAAAAGATGGTATAGTCAATTTCCTAGTAGGAATCCGACACCAAATAGAGTTGCTGAGCTTATTATAGAAAATAGAGTTGAAGGAATTATGTTCAAGATGAGTATGCTTGTTTTATTTTCCAACATATTTGGATTAGCAGGACTCGGTGGACAGTGTAGACCTAGTCTAATTGTTCCTTATATAACTGAAGAAACGAAAATTGATAAAATTGATTGGTGCAAATATGTTTTGAACTGCTTGAAGATAAGCAAAGAAGGTTGGAATAAAGATTGTATTAATAGTTACTATCCTGGTCCTGTCACAGCTCTGATCGTAAGTTCTTATATCTCAATATTATGTAATTTTTTTTCTCTGTATTCAAATGTAAAGAAAATTTTGTTTATACTTTAATAAAAATTAGAACGGTACCCGCGCAATGCGGCGGCGGGTACCTGTGACTATATTTTGCATTAATCGGTTATTTGGTTACACATTTAGTTGTCTTTATGATTTATAAGGAGAGATGGTAGAGATAGTTAAGCCTAATAATTTTAGTTTGAACAACCTAACAAACTTCTTAACCAACGTGCTTCCTAACCAATTAATTTTGAAATCCTTCCGTAATAAGCAAGTAAAAGTCTGAATTTTAAGCCTTTCTAATTATAGAATAGTCCCAAATGCATTATATAGTAGTATAGACTAGAACGATACCCGCGCAATGTGGCGGGTATATTTTGTGTTATTCGGTTACGCATTTAGTTGTTTTTATGCTTTATAAGTAGAGATGGCAGAGATAGTTAAGCCAAATAATTTTAGTTTGAACAACCAACTTGCTTCCTATACAACCTGCTTCCTAACCAATTAATTTTGAAATCCTTCAATAATAAGCAAGTAAAAGTCTGAATTTTAAGCCTTTCTAATTATAGAATAGTCCCAAATGCATTATATAGTAGTATAGATGTTTGAATAGTCGAATTTGTATAAATAATTTTTTTTTATAATATATATTAAACTTTTCACATGTGAAAACAATTATTTGTAATATTTAATATTTTTAGAAAAATAATGATTCTTGCTTTATATTGCAGCTTATATATATTCATTCTACAAAGTGTGATTCAGACCTCAAGGCTCATGAAGTTCCTTCAATACAATTTTGGAATTCTGATGATATAAGAAGGAGGGAGACTTTTGAATTGAATAATGGTGGTTTTGGAAATTTGGATTTATATTTAGATGTTGACAATGACAATGAATCTTACAAAAAAAAGGTTTTCTTATATTCATAATCACAAAGATTGTAGACTTGAGTTTTATTACTATTTTTATGTCTTCACATGTGAAAAAACTGTCATTGAATACCTTCACATGTGAACAAATCAAATACACTTTCATTTCCTAACATTTCTTTTTTTCTTTGTTATAACAGTTGCGTTTGGATAAAGTTGATCAGAATGTGGATTTGTTGGAAAAAATTCTTTCTGATATAAAGAATGAATTTAAAAAATCGTCAGTTGAAAATCTAGATAATATGAGGCTTAAAGAGATTAAATCCAAGTTCAACCTTTGTATTCAGAATGTAGAAATGGAAAATTTTGAATCAACAGGGCTTGAAAAGGAGGATGATGATTTGGATGCAGAAAAGGAAAAATATGAATCAACAAGTTTTGGAAGGAAAGACAATGAATCTTCTGGTTTTGAAAACAAAAGTGAAGAATTTTGCAATGTTCATCTTTCTGAAGATGAATTGGAAAATAATGATTTAGATAAAGAAAAGGAAGATGGTGAATCAACGGGGTTTGAAAACAAGAATGTTGATGAGTTGAAAGCCGATTCAACAGGGTTAGAAAAAGAAAACACTGAAGATGATTGTTTGAATAACGTGTCAGAGAATTTTGAAACAAGACAGACAGATGAGGAAAGAGTCAAAGATGAGGTAATAGAGAAAGATGTAGATGATGATACAGATGTTGACACTCCTGTGTATTTTAAAAGAAGAAAGAAAGCGCATAAATCAAACGAAAGCAATCAATCAAAAGATGAAGTTTTAGAAGATGAAAAGAAAAATGAAAGTATTCCATCAAATGATGAGATGGCTGACACTCCAGAAAGTTCATTTCAACATTTGAGAAAACACAATTTTGAAGAAGTTTCAGCATTTGATGAAGATAAAGAAGAACAAGATGATATAAAGGTTAAATATAAATTCACTTATTTACTATTAAAAAAACGTATTTTTTACAATTGTAAATTCATACTTTTTTCTCAAGTGAAAAAATAATATTTTTAATTTTTAAAAGTGTTAATAAGCTTTGTAGTACATAACAAATTTTTATCTTTTAAAGAAAAAACAATTTTAGTGTCTTTAAACTTTAGTGAAACAAGACAAGGAATTCAGTTGATTAGTATTAAAAAATGTAATTTGAGTTCCTTTAAACTTTTGTTGCAGGCAAAAGAAGATCAAGAATTGCTTCGTATGCAGAAAAGGAAACATGCTGAAATGTTACAAAAAGAAAAAATAGAAAAAAGGGCAAAACTACGTCTGGATGAATTAAGGGAAAGTGAAAAGAAGGTTTTTAAAATTTTTATTTGTTTCTTTCTGCATACATTTGAATTTTTTTATTTGTTTATGATTTTAATTACTATTTGTTAATTAAATATAATTTTATTATTTGTCAGCTCGAAGAAGATTCAATTCTAAAAGAAAAATACCGCAGTGAATTGTTAGAGGAAATCAACGATATGAAGAAAAATGACTTATGTTATAATGTGAGGTCGTTGTTGTGTTGGTTAGGTTATGAAGTTGGTTTTACTTTCCCTGAGGTTAGTTTATATTTCAGTTTTTTATAGTCTATTCACATGAGATCAAATGTTTTCACAATATAGATGCTCAGAGTAGAAAAAAATTGTATACTTCAAATTCTACATAGAAATCCTTTTGATAGTTGAATTAGAAAAATATGTGATTTATCTATTGAATTACCATGTTAAAAAACATCGATATATTGCATTAGTTCATTATATGCTAAATCAAACTTTTATGATGATTTCAGGTTCATAAAGTTTTTAAGCGTGCACTATTCGATTTCCACCCAGATAGGTTTGCAAAAACTGACATGCGTAAAAAAGTGGAAGCTGAAGAAAAGTTTAAGCTTCTTACACATATGAGGGATAATGATATCTTTTTTCAGAACAAAATTTGTTAGAGAAGATAGTCAGTGATAATAGTTAGTATGTAGATATTAGTTAACCTATGTGTAAGGAGTTATTATTAGTATCAATATTTTCAGTTCTGAAGAAATCATCTAATATATGTATATCTTTTTGGAGTTTGGCTGCTAATGTGAAAAGTAAAACCTAATATGAAGAACCTAATAATATGTAATATTTGTAACGGCCTGGGCTTGGATGGGCTAAACAAAAGTTGTCAAATTTAAAGAGTCCCTACTTAAGTCCATTATATATTTTACTTAAGTCCATTATATACGAGCTTTGGCTTGGATGTGTTTTGAATTTTTATTTTCATAATTTTAACAAGTGAAAATTTTTTATTGTAACATGTAAAAATAATTTTCAAAACTTGTGTTTATTTTTCATTTATAACTTTTATATGCTTTTTTTTAATTTTTTATTCTCAAAATTTTACAAGTGAAATTTTTTTTTTGTCAAAAAGTGAAATAATTTAACTTTAAACTTATTTTGTTTTTCACAAGTGAAAAAAACAAATTTGTTCTTTTTTAGAAAAGTTTTTCTAAGTGGTTATTTTTACTAAGTTTCAAAATTGGAAAGATTTTATTTTTCATAAGTAAAAAAATAATCTTTTATATGTGCTTAAGTCCCAATAATCTTATAGAGCACCCAAAAATCCAAAACTAGATCCATTATTATATTAACACAAAAGTTGAAGGGCAAAAATGTATTATTAAAAACTTTTTATACCGCATCTAATTAGATCTATCTTCATTTATTCTCTACATTTCACAAATTTCTCTCTCTATCTCACACAGTAAATTTTCTCAATTAAAACACGTACTAAATTCACACTCTGAATAGTTACAGCATCATTACTATGGTGAAGAAGAAAATCAGTGGATCTAAACGTTCTCGTAAGTTGATTTTTAATTGTTTGTATGTTTTTTTATTCTTATAATTTATTAGTTTAAATTTATCTGAGTGTATTTGAATGATTGATATAATAGTTGTTAAGAAGTAATTCAATAGGTTATGTTTTTATGGCAAACTTTTGTAGCGTGAATCGTGTTTTAGATATAGAAAAGAGTTTTAAGTATAGAATAGGTTAGGCGTATAGTGTTTAAGTAATTCATGCAGTTTCTGTAATGCAGTTATGCAATAGTTTCTTTTTATTAAGTTTATTTCTATACTCAATTTTTTATGTGAAATCTTATATTATTGTGTATTATATTTAAAACGCTTTGATTGTATCAGGTAAAGAGTCTCATGCTCTGAAGGTAAAATGCTTTGCACTGAAAGGATCAACAATTCGAGCTAAGGATATGATTTTCCTTAGTAGTATTAGCAGTAAGAAAAAGTATAATGATAATGGTAGCAGAGTTAAGTTTTTAAGTTCTGATGTCATAGAAAAAACTAAGAGAAAATTAATTAATGATTTTGATTTAGAAGCAATTTTAAGTTCTGATGTCATAGAGGAAACTAAGTCAAAAGTGGAAGTTAGTGATGGATGTGATAAAAAAATTTATGATAAATCTAAAAAAAGAAAGAGAAAGAATAATGATTCAAAAAAACAAAAAGTTTATGATGAAGTTTGTATTTCAGAAAATGAGTTTGTTGATGAATCAGAACTTTATGTTGAAGTTGACAAGTCAAAAATGATTAAGAAGAAGAATACTGTTTCTGTTGATGAAAAATCTGACTTTGATGATGGATGGTTATCTCTTAGAACAAGGTCTTCTCCAAAAGTTCTGTATAGTTTGATGAGTAAATTGACATTAGCTCAAAGAAAGGATTTAATTGAAATTGGTTTTGGATCGCTTTACAATATGGCAGTAGAAGAAATCCCAGTTAAAATAGGTCATTTTGTTGTTGACAATTTCTTTCCAAATGAGATGAAACTCAAGCTTCAGAATTACGATATAGAAATAACACCAGAATTAATTCATTCAGTTTTGGGTGTGCCTTTAGGAGGTATAGATTTTCATCATTTGGCTAAGACAAGGGTTTCTGATTTAAGTCGAAGATGGTACTTGCAATTTATAGGTAGGTATCCAACACCTAAGAAAGTTGCTGATGTGGTCAAACAAACTAAAGTTGATGGAATTCTATTCAAATTGAGCATACTTGTTCTATTTTCAAAGTTTTTTGGATTAGGAGGAAAGGGTGAACAATGTAGGCCTCAAGAAATTCTCAAGTATATTTGTGAAGATACAAAAATTTCAAGTATAGACTGGTGCAAGTACGTGTATGACAGTTTGAAAGTCAGCAAAAAAGGTTGGGTGAGAGATGATTCTGCAATTTACTATTCTGGACCTCTGACAGCACTTATTGTAAGTGTTCATTTCAATACATTAATATATATATATATATATATATTTTTTATCAATTGTTCACATGTGAATATTTTATTTTATACTTTTTTTTTTATCTCATGATAGACAGTAATGGTAGTTTGAATTTCAATAGTAGTTTAATATTTCAATAAAAAAAAAAATCATTAATGAAGAAAATTATATTTTAATTAGTAAGTTGCTTAAATAATACATGTTAAATTTTTTTTTATTCACATGTGAAATGTTTTTCATATATGAAAAAAATTCAGAATTTTTCTTCACATATAATTTTTTTTTTCACATATGAAAATTGAATACATGTGAATATTGTTTTTCATATTTTACTAAAATTTATTTCAAAAACAAAAATTCAAAAAAATAATTTTAGAAATTTTTTTTTAAGATATGAAAATTATATAATTAGATTTTTTAAGATGTGAAATTTTTTTTTCACATATGAATTTTTTTTTTATTATTATTTTTTTTGAATTTTTTGAAAAATAATTACTCTTTTTTAATTTTGCAGCTTATTTATCTTCATTCCACGAAATGTGAATCAGTATGTTTGCGACGTGAAATTCCTGCAATATCTTTATGGACTACTGATATGATTAAAAAGAGGCAGAGTTTCGAAATTAATAATGGTGGTTTTGGTATTCTTGATAGATATGAAGATGATATAAATGACAATGAGTTTTCAAGAAGAAAGGTTTGTTTTAATAATATTATATTGTAGTAATAATTAGTTTTAATAATATTATATTTATTTATTTATTTATTTTAATTTATAATTTTTTTTTAAACAGTCGCAATCAAAACTGGATATACTTGATCGGAAAGTTGATTTGCTTTACTCAATACTTAATGATTTGGAATATGATTTCACTTTATGGTTTAGTGAAGATCCAGATAATCCAAGCCTTAAAGAGATAAAGGTTAAGTTCATGAATTGTATTCGTAATATTGATCTGTATGGATATGATAAGGAAAAGATTTTAGATCTTTATGATAACGAAAGTGATAAAGAAAAAGCTTTAGAGAATCAAGATGATGCATGTGAAGTGGACGATGTGAAAAGTTTTGATCGTGATTGCTGGAATAGTGTATTGAGGAATTATGAAAAAGGTGAGTCCAGTCACGCAATAGGTCAATCAGATGAAGAAATGGTCAAAGATGTGGAAAAAGATTTCAATTTGGCTTTTAATACGTTTGAAGTTCCTTTTTTAGAAAGTGATGATACAGATAGAATTGATTGTGTGCAAATGATGAATAATGAATTAGATAAAATGTTCAATAAATATCACATAAAAGAATCAATAGGAGGTCTGAATGATTTTCAATTTTTTGCGGTTCCTGAAATTTTGAAAGAAGCTGAAAAGAAAATTGGTAAAAAGGTTACATTCAGCAAGGATATTGATGTTAAAACTCTTCCTACTCAAGGATTTTTTGAAGAAGAAGAAAAGAATATGATAGAAGTGGAAGTTTTTGAAAAGAAAGTTAAGCCTTTGGCATGCTTTAGTAGTCCCGTTGTTGTTTCATCGTCTTTTCCTCATCATAGTTTGTTTGAAGCACCATCCTTTTTTTTGGGCTCTGAGTTTGAAACTAATACTGAGATTGAGGATGCAAAGCCAGTAATCAAAGAAACAACTATTAGATCTCCATTCAAATTTAGGCAGATTCTTCCAAATGTTGATTTGATATTAGGAGAAGAGAGGGTTGCTGATACACTCTTCATGATGCTTGAACAAACTAGCCAAGTGTGAGTAATTTGTTAATAATTTTAACAGTTTTTTATTTTTTTCACTTGTGAAATTTATTTATAAATTCCAAATTTTTATATACTTTTTTTGCAGTGATGTTGTATATGAATCTATTTCATCCAAAACAAAGTTAATTCGTCTATCAATTGAGACGTTAGCTCCTGGACTGCGAGTAGATGCAGATGTTATAGGAGCATGATCAGATGAGTTAAAATTTATGGAGCGTTTCAAATCTGCAGAACATCCATCTAGATATTTTTTCAAACCAAGTGTGGTAAGTCTTTTTTAATCATGTTGATTTTCTTCATATTAGAATATTTTGCCAAAGATTACTAGAATCTTGTAATTCAATTTTTATTTAGAGTCAGTTATTGACTATTATCTTTATTTTTATTCAGACAAAAGACATACTCAATAACTCTACAATATATCCTGAGAAGTATGAGGTTTTTAAAAAGACTTTACTTGGTGATTACCAAGCAAAGAGGATTGCAGCCTGTGAAAATTTCAAATTGGTATGGCTTTTTAATTTTATATAACATATTTTATTTTATTTTTTAATTTTTTTAATATATATATTTTATTTTATTTTTTATTTTTTTATTTTTTATTTTTTTTGAATCAGGTTTTCTTTCCTATTTGCTGTGCGGATCATTTCTTTTTGATATGTTTTGATTTGGTGAAACGTCAAGTTCTAATTATAGACAGTTCAAGTATTGATGAAGAAAATGAAAATAGATATTGTTGTATTCCTGAACTTTTGGTAAGTAAAAATCATAAAATTTATATATATTTATATATTTTTATTATTATTATTTTTTAAAATTTATGTTTATTTTTTTTTAATTTTTTTTTCATTGGTTGGTCTTTCAGATTAAAATGTTTAAACAATTTCACTCTGAATACAATTCACCATGCATTAGATATACATTTGGAAAACTTATTGCTGAAAGATTCAAGATGCATTGGAGAACTGTTGATAATTATCTAGACGATGGAGTTTTTGTGATGTCTCATATGAATATGTATTTTGGCGAGAGTGAAAATGAATGGGATTATGGATTTCTGAAGGAATCTGACGAACAGACAAAGCAACTTGACTTACTCAGGTTTTTCACTTTTTCTTTAACCTTTTTAATATACTATGTATTAAAATATTTAATTTTCATACCTTTTTCACATGTGAAAAACTTTGAATAAATAAATAAATTTCTTTTTGTGACTGAATTTTTCACATGTGAAATAATTTGAAGAAATAAATTTTAATTTAATTTTTTATTTTTAATTTATAATTTTTGTAATGAATTTTTTTTTTCTTCTTACCAGATCAAAATTTGCTGCAAGGTTAATTTTGTCAGAGAATAACAAATATAGGAATGATATTCTCAAACAAGTTGCAGAATTCACTAAAATAAAGAAGTCCTTAAGAAAAGAACTTATCAAAGAAGCAGTTCAGAATAGAGATAAAAGATGCAATCTATTTGAATAAATCTAAAAAACAACTGTATCCTTTTGTTAAGTGTTCAATATTGTTATGATAGTTTGTAAATAAACATGTTCAATATTGTTATGATAGTTTATGTTTTTTAATAAAGAAATGTTAAACAAATTTTAATACAACACATAAATATGTTTAATGTTTGAAAATTAATTGTTACTAAATATGATTATGCGACTTTTCAAAATTAACTGCTACTGAATATGACAGTGCATATTTCATTACTATGGGACTTAAAAAAAAACATTTTATTTTAACAAGTAAATATAAAGAATATGATTTTGTTTTTTTTCACAAGTGAAAATAAAGAAGTTTAACATTTTATTTCATAAGTGACTTTTTGATTTGTTTTTATTTTCACAAGTGAAAATAAATTCATTTTAATCTGATTCTGTTTATTAACTAGTGAAAACCTTTTTTTTTAGAACTGAAAATAAATTAACTTTGATTTTTTTTTCACAAGTGAAAAAAACATTAGACTTTATATAATATTCAAATTAATTCACAGAGATAACATTAAATATTATATAAATTAATTTATTTTTGATTTGTTATTTTTTCACAACTAAATATATAATTAGTTATATTTGTTTCTTCTTTTTTACTATTCAATATAAACTTAGTTTTTTACGAAAATATCAACTGAATTAAATACATGTTAATAAACTTTTTTTTTTCACAAGAGAAATTGTTCCATAGTTGCATTTTTTTTTTCACAAGTAAAAATAATTTATCTTTGATTTTTGTTTTTGTTTTTCACAAGTGAAAATAACATCATTTTTAATCTTAATCATCTGAGGAAATTTTTTTTTAATCAAAAGGGAAGTTTTTCAATACACTTTTATTATAAAATTTATATCTTCTATTTTATTTGTATTCTTCATTTTTATTGTTTTTAGTATTCCCAATATTTTTTTCTGACAAATACTTTATTTCTTTTTAATGTAATTAAATACACTGTACACGTAAACGTTTGGTTTCCAAAAATTAGTTAATTAATTGTATTGGAAGTCTAAACAAAAATACACTGTACACGTTTGGTTACCAAAAATTAATTGTATTGGAAGTGTATTCAATAAATTAATCGTACGCCTTTTGTCTATATATACGTCTGTCCTTATACTCTTTCATCACAATTCTTATTTTCTCTCACTTCATATCTAACCCATATCATCATCTTCAGATCTATTTTTCTCTCATCCAAACATAAATTAAAATGGAAAATTATTTTAGAACCCCAAATTTAGAGAGGTTGAAAGACGCCGCTTGTTCTGACGACCTGCTAAAGACATTTAAGTTTTTTTTTAAGCAACAGATGTTGGAGTTACAGGGTTTCATTAATAAGCTTGAGGAAGATTGTGAACAACTGAAAAGGCAGATTCAAAAGCAAGAAGAGTATCTTGGTGAATTGGAGATCTCCGGTGAAGATGCTACCTTGATTATTAAAATAATCAGTGATACATTGAAGAAGGACCGTTCTAGGCTTGTTGATTTGGATAAACTGTTGATTAAGACCCGTAATGATATGTTTGAAAAGAAGCAAGATGTCGCCTATACCAAGCAGAAAATGAATGATAAAGAGTAGTCTCTTTAGGGGTTTAATAGTTTTCTCTTATTTTAATTTTCTCAGTTTATGTATGTCCAAATTTTCAATTATAAAATATGTAATGGACCTTTTATTGAAATGAAGTTAATTTGTTATTATCTATTTATTTTTTCTTTTTAGAATAATTTTATTTTTTTCACAAGTGAAATTTTTTTATACATGAAATTATTCCATATGTGGATTTTAATTTTTTTCACAATTGATTTTTTTTTTTCAAAACTGAAATAATTCTTTATGCGCATTTTTAATTTTTTCACAAGTGAAATTTTTTTATACATAAATTTTTTTTAAAATTATCGCCTAAATTTAATTCTTATTAGTAAAACATTTTTTTTCACAAATGTAATTATTCCGTATGTGGATTTTAATTTTTTTTCACAAGTGAAAAAAAAATTATTTTGCTTTTGTTAACCTAATTTTTATTAAAAAAAATTAAATATGATTTTATTTTTTAATTATTGTATTGTTTGATTTTAATATGTGTTTTTTGAAACTTTTTTGTTTTATTATAATTTTTTACAAGAAAAAAAAATTATATCTCGAAATAAAGTATGAAATTTTATTAAACAACATTTCTTAATATTTTTTTGGGTTTTAGCTTTGTTGGGTTTAGCTTTGTTGGGCTAAATATAATTTATCTACAAATGATATTTATTAGTCTTTAGCTTTGTTTCACGTGACATATAATATTCCTTTCAAAAAATCTTTATAGTCTCTCTCTAAAATAAAAATTAGATCTACACACACACACTACACATAAAAAAAAGAAACCCACAAAGTTTACATGAAATCCACATCACAATCCACCACCAACAAACCACCAACCACGTTACTCATCTGATTGATGATAAGGATGAAGAATAAAAGTTTTAAAGGTATTTTAATAATATTTTTACACTAAATCTGTTTATATGTTATCCATACGTCTACTTAGATCTGGATATGTATACTTTTTACTAAATCTGTTTGTTGTTACAGATCTGTATGTCTATTTATAAGTTATATGTCTATTTTATGTGTAGTTAGATCTGTATGTCTATTTATGAATGATATAAATGATTATTTTATGTGATGACGTCATCGTAAATGATGTATCAACTATGTATTTGTGTTATAGTTATTGATTTTATTTGCTGGCGTAAGTGTAATATAAGCTGTTTTTATCAATAATCATTATGCGTCTAACTTTGGTTAGAAATATTTAGTTTATGTCATCAAAATAATTCATTCTCATGTGAAAATATTTTTCATGAAAATATTATTTATTTTTCACATGTGAAAATATAGATTAGTATTCTAAATTTTAGATGACCTTTTAGCTGAAATGTTTACATGAATATTATATATTTAGCTTATATGTTTTCACATGTGAAATATTTTCACATGTGAAATATTTTCACATGTGATTATAAGGTGTTTTATAAACTCATGTTAAATGTTTTCACATTTAGTTATCATATGTGTTTGATTACTTAGAAATTTAGATTTAATAATTTAGCTTAGATTAGCTCAAACGTGATTATAAGTTGTGTTTAGCTAAAATTTTTTCACATGTAAAAATTTAGATGAAATATTTTCACATGAGAAATGTGTAGTGTATTTTGAGAATTATTCAAATATAGTGATTTTTGAATTTGTTATACTTAACAATTTATGTTATACATTTTCTTATGGACATGTAGAACTGTTTTAGCTTACTAAATGTTTATTTTTATACATATATTTAAGATTATTTCATATGTGTAAATAATTATTAGTACATTTTTCTGAATTGTTTATTAGTAAATAAATGTTCTGAAGATAAAAAGCTTTGGATGATGTATCAACTATGAATTTTTAACAAGTTATTGATCTGATTTGCTAACGAAAGTTTTGATTATAATATGTTTTGATCTATAATCATTATCCATCTAATTGCTGTATAAACTATTTTGTTTATGTTATCAAAACAATTCATTCCATCTGAGTAATATTTATTAAAATTTTATTTATTTTTCACATGTGAAAGTGTAGATTACTATTCTAAATTTTAGATAAGCTGAAATGTCTAATTGCTGTATAAACTTTTTTGTTTTCACATGTGAAATATTTTCACATGTGATTATAAGGTGTTTTATATTAATATTATAAACTCATTTAAAATGTTTTAACATGTGGTTATAATACGTGTTTGATTACTTTAAAATTTAAATTAAATAATTTAGCTTATATTATCTTAAACGTGATTATAAGTTGTTTTTGCTTAAATTTTTTCACATGTTAAAATTTAGCTGAAATTTTTTCACATGTGAAATGTATAGTGTATTTTGAGAACTATTCCAATATAATGATTTTTAAATTTGTTATACTTAATACTTTATGTTATATATTTTCTAATGGACATGTTGAACTATTTTAGCATACCAAATGTTTAATTTTATATGTAGATTTGAAATTTAGTTAAATGTGATAATAATTATTAGTTCATTTTTATGAATCATTTATCAGGTAAAAAGTCTGATGTTCTGAAGGTAAAACGCTTTGGAATGAAAGGATCTGGAATTAAAGCCAAGGATTTAATTTTTCTTAATAGCATCAACAGTAAGAAAAATTATAAAACATCTGATTCTAATGAGATCAGTAAGAAAACATGTAAGTCTGATAACGTCGAGGAAACGAAGAGAAGATTAATTCAAGAATTTGATTTAGAAGCTTTGTTAAATTCATCAGATGCTACGATTGTCAAGGTTAATAGAGTTTCTGGTAATCCAGAGGAGGAATTTCTAAATGATAAAGGAAATAATGATAATGCTAAAAAGAAGAAGCGTAACAACAATGTTTCGAAAAAGCAGAAAGTTCATGACCAAGGTGGATTTGAAGGTATGTTTGTTGAAAAGTTGGAACTTCATATTGAAGTTGACAAATCAAAGAAAATTAAGAAGAAAAATACTGTTTCTGTTGAAGGTAATACTTTGAATGATGATGGATTGTTGTCACTTAGAACCAGGGCTTCTCCAAAAGTTATTAATAATTTGATGAAGAATTTGACATTAGGTCAAAGGAAGAATTTGATTGATATGGGGTTCGGATCGCTATATGACATGGATATAGAAGAAATACCAGTCAAAATAGGTCATTTTGTTGTTGACAAATTCATTGATAGTGAGATGAAGCTTAAGCTTCGGGATTATGATATTGTCATAACACCAGAGTTGATTCATAAAGTTTTGGATGTTCCATTAGGAGGAATTGATTTTAATTATTTGGATAAGATTAGACGATCTGATTTAAGTGAAAGATGGTACTCGCAATTTGGTAGTATTAGGTATCCAACACCTAACAAAGTTGCTGAAGTGGTTCAAAAAACAGATGTCGAGGGAATTTTATTCAATTTGAACATACTCGTTTTATTTTCTAATTTTTTTGGATTAGGAGGAACGGCTGGTCAGTGTAGGCCTCAACAAATTCTGAACTATATACTTGAAGATACGAAAATTGAAAGTATTAATTGGTGCAAATATGTGTTTGAGTGTTTGAAAGTCAGCAAAGAAAATTGGGTTAGAGATGGTCCTGATAATTATTCTAGTCACTATTCTGGTCCTCTGACAGCGCTTATTGTAAGTGTTCATTTTCATAGATTATTATTATTTCTAAAAATATATACGAAAATATAAATTTTTTTTAATAGTTAAATTGTTTAATTTGATTTTATTTTTTGCTTTTTAAGTTTTATGACAAGTGAAATAAAAAAAAACTCAGAGATTACATTGAAACTATAATGGCTGAAAACAATCAATACAGCACAGACTCAAATTTTCTTCAAATTTTCATGAAAAAAATAAATCTTTTTTATTTTGTTTTTTTCACAAGTGAATATAAAGAATTTTAACTTTTTAATAGTAAATCTATATTTTTTAATTTGTTTATTTTTCATAATTTATTCAGATGTTAATTTTTTTTTATACTTAAATATAGTTTATTGTTTTTCTTAAAGTTGTTTAATTAGATTTTATTTTATGAATTATATATATTTTTTTTAATTTAGTTTGCTAATATTATTTAATTTTTTTGAAAAGTAATTATTATTGTTCAATGTTGCAGCTAATTTATCTTCACAGCACAAAATGTGATTCAGTATGTTTGCGTCATGAAATTCCTTCAATCAATTTTTGGACTACTCAAATGATAAAAGATAGGCAGGCTTATGAAATTCGTAATGGCGGTTTTGGTATTCTTGATAGATATGAAGAGGATACAAATGAACCTGATTCTTCAAAAAGAAAGGTTTGTTTTAATATAAAATTATTAACATAATTAGATAATATTAGATACAATTATATTATTATTATTTTTATTTATATATTTTTAATTTTTTAAAACAGTTGGTCATGGATAAACTTGAAAAGAAAGTTGATTTGCTGGATTCTATAGTTACTGAATTGGAATACGATTTCACAACGTTGTTTAGTGAAGATCCAGATAATCTGAGACTTAAAGAAATAAAAGCTAAGTTCAACATGTGTATTCGTAATATTGATCTTTATGGAGATGATGTTAAGGGAAAGAGTTTAGTTATTTATGATGATGAAAGCGGAAAAGATAAAGATTGTGTTCGGAATTTAGATCTTTGTGTAGATGATGTGGAGAATAATGGAAATATCTATAATGATTTGCAGAATTATGATTTGGTTGAAGAAAGTGAAAATGATGATTCAATTGGATTAGAAAACAAGAATTTAGATGTTTGGAATTATGATATCGTTGATGATGATGATCAATATGATGATGGATTTAGGTTGTATGAAAAAGGGCAGTGCAGCCACGCAACTGATGGTGATTGCGGCAATGATGATGAAGATGGAAGGAATAATTTTTACGAGAATTATGAAACAGGCCAGTGCAGTCACCTAACAAAAGAGTCAGATAATGAAATTTTAAAAGATGTGAATTATGATAAAGAAAAGAATGATAAAAAAGGTTTTACAGTATTTGAAGTCCCTGAAGTTGAAACTGTTGCTAAGGTTAAAGAAGGAATTAGTTGTGTTCAACTTTTAGAAGAAGAAATGCATAAAGTTTTGGAGAAAAGTGAGTTGCAGTACGAAAACAAAATAACCTTTTGCGAAGATGGTTTTAAAAATTTTGGGATTCCAGAAATTTTTAAAGAAGCTGAACAGAAAATTCCTTTTTCTCCATATAGCATTGGTAAAAATGATACTTTTGACAAAGATCTTGATGCTAAGATGTTGAATAAGGATGAATTTGAAGATGAAAAAAGAGTAAAAGCTTTGGCAAGCTTTGCAAGTCCTGTTGTTGTATCTAAGAAGGTTACTTTAGACAAAAATGTTGATGCTAAGATGTTGAATAAGGATGAATTTGAAGATGAAAAAAAAGTAAAAGCTTTGGAAAGCTTCACAAGTCATGTTGTTGTTTCTAAGAATGTTACTATTGACAAAGATGTTGATGCTAAAATGTCGAATAAGAATGAATTTGTTGATGGAAAGAAAGTTAAACATTTGCCACGCCTTAGTAGTCCATTTGTTGTTTCATCATCATTTCCACAACATAGTTTGTTTGAAGGACCATCCTTTTCTTTGGGTCCTGAGTTCGAAATTGATCCTGAGAAAGAAGATGAAAAGCCAGTAATCAAGGATATATTAATTAGACAAAATCCTAGGCGTGACGTTGGTATTGCAGCTCATTCAAAGTCTCCATACAAAGTTAGGCAGATTTTACCAAATGTTCCAATAAAACAATCAGAAGAAAGAGTTGCTGATACACTCTTTATGATGCCTGAAGATACTAATCAAATGTGAGTAATTTCTTAATAATCTTATGAGTTTTTTGTTTTTTCACTTGTGAAACTCATTAATAGTTTCAAAAATGTATATATATATATTTTTTTGCAGTGATTTGGTATATAAGTCTAGTTCAACGAATACTATGTTATTACGATTATCACTAGAATCATTAGCTCCTGGATTAAGAGTAGATGAAGAGGTTATAGGAGTATGGTCGGATGTGTTGAACTTTATGGAACGTTTCAGAGCTCCAGAATCTCCATCTAGATATTTCTTCAAACCAACAATTGTAAGTTTTTTTTAATTATTTCTACTTCAGTGATGATATAAAGGTATTTATTTAATTTTAATTTTTTTTTTTAAATTTTCATTGAGTATGAGAATATAGTTTTCTATAGTATTATTATTTTCTTCAAATTTTAAAATGTGCAGTTTTTCTTCACTAACGCAAGTTTTGTAATTATTAGTTTTAGACAATATTTGAAATGTATATATTATTGTATTATTTTTTTTTAAGTTTATAAACAATTTTTTCACTTGCGAAAAAATTATATTGAAATGGTTTTTGTTTTGCATATTGTATATTATAACATTATTTGTTCTTCAGTTTTAATTTACAAACGATAAATTGTTTGTATATGTTTACTTTATTTACTTGGTTTGAAATGTATTGTTTATTTTAGATACAATTTTTTAGAATATTGTACTACAGTTTATATTTTTGAGTAAATTGTTGATTATTATCTTTAATTTTTTATACAGACAAAAGACATACTCAATGTAATAACTGACTTTGCTGAGAAATATGATGACTTTGAAAAAGTTTTGCTAAGTGATTACCATGCAAAAAGGATTGCATCATCTGGAAATTTCAATTTGGTATGGTTTTTTTATTTTCTATTATTTTTTATCAAATATGTACTTTATAATATTATTTGAATTTTTATTTATTTATTTATTTTTTTTCAGGTTTTTTTCCGATTTGCTGTGTAGATCACTTCTTCTTAATATGCTTTGATTTGAAGAAACATAAAGTTGTAATTATAGATAATTCAAGCATTGATGAAGAGATTGAAACTAGATATTGTTCAATTCCTGAACTTTTGGTAAGAAAAAATTTGAATACATTTTAATATTTATTATTATTATTTTAATTTTTATTTTATCATTTATTATTTTTTATTATTATTTGCAGATTAAAATGTTTGCAAAATTCCACACAAAATACAGTTCACCAAGCATTGGTTTTTCATTTCAAAGAGTTATTGCAAAAAGATTAAAGATGGGTTGGAGAACTAAGGATAATCATATTGACGATGGTGTTTTTTTAATGTCACATATGAACATGTTTTTCGGTGAGAATGAGAGTAAATGGGATTATGGACTACTAAAGGAATCTAAGGAGCAGACAAAGCAACTTAACACTCTACGGTTAGTCACTTGTCTTTCAAAGATTAAATGTGCTTTATATTAAAATATTTTATTTTTTTTATGCGTTTACACATGTGAAATACATTTTTATTTGTATTTTTTTCCTTTATTTTTCAGATTTTTAATGATTTTTTTTTCCTCTTGTTATCAGCTCAAAATTTGCTGCCAGGATTATTTTGTCAGATAATAATTTGTGCAGGAATGATTTTCTTAAAGAAGTTGCAAAATTCAGCACAATTGAAAAGAATTCAAGAAAAGAACTTATTCAAGCAGCAGTTAAGAATAGAAAACAAAGATGCAATCTTTTGGAGCAGTTGTAATTCTTTCTAGTTTTTGAATTATAACAACCTACATTTGTCATTTGATCTGTAGAAGTTTCGTTATAAATTTCATTATAGCATATTTTATGTTCGATAAATGTTGCTCTTGTCTAAACATTTCAAAATTTTATCTTGTTATGAATTTTTTATTAAATGGAAAATGTTTTAATTTTGAATGTTTAACTTCCTGTTATTTTGTACACTTACAATATTTTATTAAATGAATGTTTAAATGAATCATATATTAAAAATGTTGAATACAAAAATTAACTTTGATTTTTGTATTATTTAACAAGTGAAATACATTCACTTTAATTTTTTTTTTCACAAGTGAAAATGAATTCAGTTTTTTCACATTATTAAATAAATACAAAGAGATAAGATTAAATTTGTTTTTGCAATTAATATTTACAATTTAATTTTGAAAAATAAGAAACCACGCTTGACTATGAGACTTTAAAAATTCCCTAGTACTAATTCAATTAACCTAGACTGGATCAAAAATTAAAATAGAATTTTCATTAATCATAGACTTTTTAATTTTCAAAAATTATACGACTTTCACATGTGAAATATAAAAGCAATTATGAAAGCAGTTTTTAAGTTGACAAATATGATGGCAGTTATTGTTTTAAAAGTAGTTTTTTCTAGAAAATGCATTTTGTATTAAATGGTGCCTGTTGGTTATCCCTCTTGGCATCTATATATTTACTGTAACTTCCACTATATTTCATATAAACAAATTGAAAATACTCTCATAAGAAAATAACTTCGCATAATAATTAAATATGTCTTCTTCAAACACAGATAGTTCATCCAAAAAAAGGTCTGCAACTGATGCACTTTTGGAGTTCAAGACAGAAAAATCTGAAAAGTATGACTTATCCTTTTATTTATTTTTTATTTAATAAAAAATTCAGTAAAGAGTAATTGATGTCATGTATATGCTTTCTTATTGATTTTCAGAAAAGAAAAAATTGAAGTAACAAATGACAACAAAACTGATTCTGAAAAAGGTATTTTCATATTAAATATAAGTTCAAATCTAAATATGCATATTATATGATTCATATCTTTGTAACAGGTGTGATTGAGGACAAAAACACCAACCCTAAAAAAGATGAGACTGTATGGGATTCTGATGAAACTTACATACAATGGGAAAATGAATTCGAGATACCGATATTGCTAAAGGAAGTTGAACAAGAAGAAGATAAAAAACGTAAGAGACTTCTTGCAGAAGATCAAGCCAAACAGCTTGCAAATATGCCTCGAATCAATTTATTTGAAGATGCAAAATCGGAAGATGTTGAAGATGAGGAAACTGAACCAGAAGATGTTGAAGATTTTGATAATGAGACTGCATATTTACGATTATCTCAGGATTAGAAATTCAACTTTTAATTTAAGTATATGTAATTCATTTTTAAATTTTAATTTACTTTTGAACTTATGTAATTTCAAATTTGGATTTAAGTGAATGAATCATATTTATATTATATTCAATAATTTAAGTATAATAAAGAATTTTAACTTTTATTTGAAACTTTTATTTTTTTTTCACAAATGAAAAATAAATACGTCTCTTCAAATTTTTGTTTTAGTCACAAGTGAAAAATAATTCCTTTTATTCAAATTTTCATGAAAAAATTAATCCTTTTTATTTTGTTTTCTTCACAAGTGAAAATAAAGAATTTTAACTTTTTTTTGTTTTTTCACAAGTGAAAAATAATTCCTTTTATTCAAATTTTCATGAAAAAATTAATCCTTTTTATTTTGTTTTCTTCACAAGTTAAAATAAAGAATTTTAACTTTTTTTTTGTTTTTTCACAAGTGAAAAATAATTCCTTTTATTCAAATTTTCATGAAAAAAATTAATCTTTTTTATTTTGTTTTCTTCACAAGTGAAAATAAAGAATTTTAACTTTTTTTTTGAAACTTTTTGTTTTTTTTTTCACAGGTGAAAATAAAGAAGTTTAATGTTTTTTTGTTTTCTCTTTACAAGTGAAAAATAATTCAATTTATTCAAATTTTCATGAAAAAAATAAATCTTTTTTATTTTGTTTTCCTCACAAGTGAAAATAAAGAATTTTAAGTTTTTTTTTGTTTTTTCACAAGTGAAAAAAAATTCCTTTTATTCAAATTTTCATGAAAAAAAATTAATCTTTTTTATTTTGTTTTCATCACAAGTGAAAATAAAGAAGTTTAACTTTTTTTGTTTTTTCACATGTGAAAAATAATTCCTTTTATTAAATTTTCGATGAAAAAAATTAAGCTTTTTTATTTTGTTTTCTTCACAAGTGAAAATAAAGAATTTGAACTTTTTTTTTGAAACTTTTTGTTTTTTTTTCACAAGTGAAGATAAAGAAGTTTAATGTTTTTTTGTTTTAGTCACAAGTGAAAAATAATTCATTTTATTCAAATTTTCATGAAAAAAATAAATCTTTTTTATTTTGTTTTCTTCACAAGTGAAAATAAAGAATTTTAATTTTTTTTTGTTTTTTCACAAGTGAAAAATAATTCATTTTATTCAAATTTTCATGAAAAAAATTAATCTTTTTTATTTTGTTTTCTTCACAAGTGAAAATAAAGAATTTTAACTTTTTTTTTGACTTTTTGTTTTTTTTTCACAAGTGAAAATAAAGAAGTTTAATGTTTTTTTTTTCTCTTTACAAGTGAAAAATAATTCAATTTATTCAAATTTTCATGAAAAAAATAAATCTTTTTTATTTTGTTTTCTTCACAAGTGAAAATAAAGAAGTTTAAGTTTTTTTTTTGTTTTTTCACAAGTGAAAAATAATTCCTTTTATTCAATTTTTCATGAAAAAAATTAATCTTTTTTATTTTGTTTTCCTCACAAGTGAAAATAAAGAATTTTAACTTTTTTTTGAAACTTTTTTTTTTTCACAAGTGAAAATAAAGAATTTTAACGTTTTTTTGTTTTTTCATAAGTGAAAAATAATTCATTTTATTCAAATTTTCATGAAAAAAATTAATCTTTTTTATTTTGTTTTCTTCACAAGTGAAAATAAAGAATTTTAAGTTTTTTTTTGAAACTTTTTGTTTTTTTTCACAAGTGAAAATAAAGAAGTTTAATGTTTTTTTGTTTTAGTCACAAGTGAAAATTAATCTTTTTTATTTTGTTTTCTTCACAAGTGAAAAATAAAGAATTTTTATATGAAACTTTTATTTTTTTTTTTCACAAGTGAAACTAATTTCAAGTTTATTCACCTAAATTAAAAGATAAGATTAAATGCATAAGTGATTTTTTTTCACAAGTGAAAATAAATTCAGAATAAATGGACAATTGAAAATTATTTCACATTTGAAATCACTATCTTGATGCTCTATCTTCAGAGTATCATATTATTATCTTCAATGTGCAGTTCTTTTTCTCTAGTGTCTTCTGAAAGTCTTCTTTTCTTCTTTAATCAATCACTGTACACTGTTGAATCACTATCGTATGCAATTTCAATTTCATTCCATGTGCAGTTTCTACTGTCATGTCTTCTACGCTTTCTACATTTTTTACAAAATCTTCTCTTCTTCTTCAAATGGTCTCTTGCTTTCTCCAAATCACTTCTCATTCTTTTAGAAACATCACCATCTCCTTTTGTTTTACACCTATCTGGATTCTGAACAACATTGGTATCTGGTTTTTCTACTCCAAGCTGAATGTTAAACATCTCCTTCTTACTTAAGGGCTTAGCATTTGGATTTGCTTCTTCAACTTCAGTCTTTAGTCTTTTAATACTCTCCACATATTCAGTTAACTTTGGTATATCTTTTGCCAAAATGTTCAGGCAATAATCTACTGCAGAATAAGCTGTACTTGAAAGCTCCATAATTTTATCTCCTTCTGTGTTATTCAGATTTCTTTTTTTTCTAATATCTGGTGGCAATATATCTCGCATCCATCGTCGTAATATGTATTTCTCAGGAATAACTTCTATTGCTTTTCCTTTCATAACACAAAATATATGCCTACACAAGTATCCAAATCTTGCAA
The DNA here is from genome assembly GCA_030686995.1 of Artemisia argyi. Lineage (NCBI taxonomy): Eukaryota > Viridiplantae > Streptophyta > Magnoliopsida > Asterales > Asteraceae > Artemisia > Artemisia argyi. The sequence continues at coordinate 128,654,201 of CM060699.1, forward strand.
AGTTCATGCAAGAACATACCATAGTCCCATCTGATATATCAATTGACACCTACATGTTCAAACATAAAATTAAAATATTAATTTGATTTTTATAAAGTAAAAGTATAAAATAATTTTTTCACAAGTAAAAATAATTTCAGATTAAATGCAGATTTGGAAAAATTTTAGGTTTTTTTTTCACATGTGAAAGTAAATTAAAAAATTTACTAACTTCAAGACAAAATGCATAAATGAAATTTCTATTTTTATTAAATTCATAGTTATAATTAAATGATAAAATTGCCTAATTAAAAGATCAATTACATAGTTTAAAATTCATATTACCACATCAATCATTTTTATATAAATTTAACATGTGAATAATATTATCTTTTATTTTATCAGCATGTATTAAAATTCAAATTTCTACATTCTACATTTTATATATTTTTCATATGTGAAAAATACCATTAATTAAAAAAAAAATAATTTTGTAACAATAAGACATACCTTGAAACGTAGCTCTTTCTTTTCGCTATCCCTTTTGTTTTGTACTTCATTTTCTCCAAAATTATACTTTTTCTTTGTCTTCGTTGGCTTGATTTCTCTCAATTCTTTAATTGTCAGAACTTCAAACCCATCAACTTTATCCTCAGAAATTTGATGACAATCATAAACAGCAGAGTTAATTTCATCTTGAATCAGCAAGAAAATTGTCCTTGTGTACTTTTTAGCAGCATTGCGTTCAATTTGCAATTTGGTTTTGAATCTGGGTACTTTTTGAATTGTTTCATTATCAAGAACTTCTTGATTATGCCTTTGTCTTTCCATAGCAGATTCAAAGCCCATCATGAAGTTTAACAATGTTGATCCTCTGCTTGTGAAATTTTGAAAAAATGAATTCTCACTCTCTGATCTTGATGTTGTTCTCATAAGCCCACATAATGCAACATCTTTAAAATAAGCTGGAATCCACCTCTCTCGTATTTCAAACATATCTGATAACCATTTGTTTTCTTCAAGATTGAATTCTGTAATCATCTGCAACCATTTTTCTTCAAACTCTTCTGGACCAATATACAGACTCCAAACTAATCTATGAAGCCTTCTCCTAAAAGTACCATTGTCCAGAATTGTTTTGCAAATCTGAAGATTACACACAAAGATAATGTACTAAATATTTAAGTGACCTAATTAAAATATTAAGTTTGATATTTAAACAATTTAAAGAATTTTATTTTCACAAAGACTTACACTTAAAACTTCAAAAAAATAAATACTTTCTTATTTGTTAAATTATTATTTTATCATTTGAAGATAGTATATTTTATTGTCTTACCTTTAATGGAAGCTTATTTGTTATGTGCCACATACAAAGTCTGTGTTTTGATTCTTTAAACACCGCTGCAATAGCTTTCCTCATTGCAGGATCTTGATCAGTGACAACCAATCTTGGTTGTTTTGAAAATGCCTTTAAGAAACATCTGAGCAACCAAATGTATGATTTTGTCGTTTCATTAGACAGCATTCCAGCACCAAATGTGACACACTTTCTGTGGTTGTCAATTCCCGTGAAAGGTACAAATACCATGTTATATCTACATAAAACAACTTTATTAATACTTTTTTCACAAGTGAATATATATTATACAAATTATTTCAATTAAATATATTCGTAATTTAAAATTTTCACAAGTGAAAGGTACAAATACCATGTTATATCTACATAAAACAACTTTATTAATACTTTTTTCACAAGTGAATATATATTATACAAATTATTTCAATTTAATATATTCGTAATTTCAAAATTTCACAAGTGAAAGGTACAAATACCATGTTATATCTACATAAAACAACTTTATCAAAACTTTTTTAACAAGTGAAAATATGTTATACAAATTATTTCAATTTAATATATTCGTAATTTTCAAAATTTAACAAGTGAAAGGTACAAATACCATGTTATTTCAATACTTTTTTCACAAGTGAAAAATTCAAATATTATAATCAAAACAAAAATTCAAATAAAACAAATGCAATTCATATAAAAGGAATTAATTAATTAAAATAAAAGAGAACATACTTGTTGGTCCTGAAAGTTGCATCAAAAGATATAGTATCTCCAAATTCTTTGTAATTATATTTGGCCATCTCATCTGCCCAAAAGAGTGAATCCAGCTGGCTGTTTATAACAGAATACTCAAAAGAAAAATTTGCAACATTTTTTTTTCTGTTTTCCATCTTGTTAATCAACATCTGTGCGTCACTATCACCAATATGACTGTTCAAGTCCCTTGTATGATTCCTAAACTCAGTCTCTGTTGCATCAACTGAATCATATCCTCCATTCGTAGCTGCATAAAGGTGATGTGCTCTTGTTGCACCTATATTCGTCCCTCCTAGTTGTTGCATGTAAATTTTTTGTTTGTGATTCATTTTTCTCTTCTTTTTTGTCAGATTTCTATACACTACAGGAATGAATGTATGATTATGTTTTTCTTCAAAATCATACAATTCATATTTTGTATGACTATCATTAAGCTTAAACTTAACCCTTGCCATACATCCTGTCCTTGAAATACTTGACGTTCTAATCTGAATTTCACTAGTTTCTTCACTCAATGTATCCTTATTAACACCTTTTGCCAATCCTTCCCTGTTGCAAACCAAATATTTTCTTTCCACAATACCACTTTTCAGAGTATTTTGTGTTGATAGCCTAACACCAAAACCTGCTTTATCAGCATAGTTTTCATACATTCTTATGCATTCCTCTATAGATGTGAACTCTTTCCCAATTTTCGGTGTCTCAGATTCATCAACAATTGGCTTGTAAAGAAAAATTCCATCTTCTACTTCAATTTCTTCACAAATATCTGATTCATCTTGCCTTATATAATGTATACCTTCAAAAAGATTTATACATATCAACAATTGGCTTTGTAAAAAAAATTTCACATGTGAAAATAGTAAAACTATTCTGAGTGAATATCTTCACATTTGAGTTAGACTTTTTTTGCAATTGTAGCCTATAAAATCTAATACATTTCGATTTTTTTCACTTGTGAAGAAAACTAAAGAAAGCTTATATAAAGTAATTTCATTTGATTAAACTTTAATTACAGTAATTTATAAACTCAAAAATACAATACATTCTCTTATAATTTTTTCACAACTGAAGGAAACTCAAAAAAAGCTTAAGTTACTAATTTATTGTCTTCACATGTGATGAAACTATATTTTCTTCACAAGCAAAGATAATTAAATGAAAGCTTAAATCAACTAATTTCATAAAAAGTTCATTTGCTTAATAATTATCTTCACATGTCCTGAAACTATAATTAAACTTACATACGCTTATTATCTCAAAAATACAATACATTCTTATTTTCTTCACAAGTGAAGTAAACTCAAAAAAAATCTTAAATTGCCTATTTTAATTATAAAAAAATTCTGCTAATTTATTATCTTCACAAGTGAATATGAGATGAAACTATAATTTAACTTATTAACAACTTAAGGTGTTTAAATATCTCAAACAAAAAAACACAATACACAATTGCAGTCCTAGTTATGTAAAACAGATATTGGGGTTTAAAGTTTTCAACTAACAAGCCAATAAGCTTGAGCAAATAAACTCAGGGGTACAAATTTAAAGTGGCAAATCACTTATTATCCTACTGAGATCTACAATCCAACAAAAGTTCTGATTTCCAAACTAACTATTTATCCTAAAAGTGGTTTAGTATTTGGATGAAAATCTGATGCACAGTGGACCAATTATCTCAGACAGTCCACTTCCAAGTACTCTAACTCATAAATTATATTATATTTATCTTATATTAAGATAATTTAAGCTAAATTACTTTATTATGAAATACTAAAATGATTATGTAACTAAACACAACTTCTGAATCAACTGTTACAACAACAAGTTTCTGACAACCAAACAACCCTTTAATGAGACTGTCTCAACTAAATCCAACTTAAATCAAACTCAAATCAAACAAAACAAAACCTAGATGCTATTATAGAACAAAAATTCTCAGATGTTAATTTAAAAAACAACTCAAATCCAAATATAGGCAAATTATAAAACAGTATCACAATTATCAAATATAATATTGATTAAATAACAATTTAGTTATGACTAAACTAATAAATGATGCACTAAATCAGAAAACAAACAACTTCTGATATGTCCATACTAACAATACTCAATTCCCTCTAAGCTTTGCCTGTCTTTATGACAGGCCAGTGGTTTCTTTTTGGCTTCCAAATTCCCAATAAGCTCAGCTTATTCAATAAGCACTTGCAAAAATACATTACATTCATATTTTTTTCACAATTGAAGAAAACTAAACAAAAACTTAAATAGCATAATTTCATTAAAAATTGCCTAACTTCAAAACTTCATCCGCTTAATGATTATATTCACATGTGCTGAAACTATAATTACACTCTTTTATGCTTATAATCTCAAAAATGCTATATATTCTGATTTTCTTCACAGGTGAAGAAAAGTCTACTAAAGCTTAAATCGCCTAATTTCATCAAAAGTTCATTCGCTTAATGATTATCTTCACATGTGCTGAAACTATAATTACACTCTTTTATGCTTATAACTTCAAAAATCATATACATTCTTATTTTCTTCACAAGTGAAGAAAACTCAACGAAAACTTAAATCGCCTAATTTAATCAAAAGTTCATTCGCTTAATGAATATCTTCACATGTGCTGTAACTATAATTACACTATTTTATGCTTATAACATCAAAAATCCTATATATTCTTATTTTTTTCACAAGTGAAGAAAAGTCTACTAAAGCTTAAATCGCCTAATTTCATCAAAAGTTCATTTGCTTAATGATTATCTTCACATGTGCTGAAACTATAATTACACTCTTTTATGCTTATATCCTCAAAAATCATATACATTCTTATTTTCTTCACAAGTGAAGAAAAGTGTACTAAAGCATAAATCGCCTAATTTCATCAATAGTTCATTTGCTTAATGATTATCTCCACATGTGCTGAAACTATAATTACACTATTTTATGCTTATAACCTCAAAAATCCTATATATTCTTATTTTCTTCACAAGTGAAGAAAAGTCTACTAAAGCTTAAATCGCCTAATTTCATCAAAAGTTCATTTGCTTAATGATTATCTTCACATGTGCTGAAACTATAATTACACTATTTTATGCTTATAACCTCAAAAATCATATATATTCTTATTTTCTTCACAAGTGAAGAAAACTCAACGAAAACTTAAATCGCCTAATTTCAGCAAAACTTCATCTGCTTAATGATTATATTCACATGTGCTGAAAATATAATTACACTCTTTTATTCTTATAACCTCAAAAATCATATACATTCTGATTTTCTTCACAAGTGAAGAAAACTCAACGAAAGCTTAAATCGCTTAATTTCATCAAAAGTTCATTCGCTTAACGTTTATCTTCACATGTGCTGAAAGTATTATTACATTTATTAACGCTTATAAGCTCAAAAAACCTATACATTCTGATTTTCTTCACAAGTGAAGAAAACTCAACGAAAGCTTAAATCGCCTAATTGAAGATACTATAACTAGACTTATTTGCACTAAAATAACCTAATTAATTAAGTTCACATGTGAAAGCAAATTACACTATCAATTCTAAACAATTATTTAAAAAATTAGTAAATTTAAATAAAATTATATTTATACTTGATATCTCTGTGCTTTCAGGTGATGTTCCGTTGATTATCGTGACATCATCTCCATCCGATTCAGAATCATATGTATTGATATCATCTTCAATTATATTCCGTTGATTGATTTGGTTGACAGACGGTGACTTAGAGCGGGTTAACGGCGGTGGCATGATGATTTGATGGCGGTTTTAGTTGAATGAGATGATTTTGATCTGCGAATGAAGATGAAGATGATCGATTCGCCGGTTAACTGTAATTTATGGAGCTGTTGATGTTAGATCGGAGGTTTAACGACGGTTTAACGGCGTTTTAATGGTGGTTTAATGAACGTTGATGGTGGTATATTGATCGGAGTTAGTTAGGTCAGTTGAGAGAACTGTGTGTGTTTTCACCTACAATTTAATCGAGGTGTGAGATTTTTTTTTATATATTAGATACTTGCTTGGTAATTACAATAATGCCCTTGATTAGTTTAATTTTGAAGCTAATCTTAGCCATTAGATCTAAAAAAAGGAGGGACTAGATGGATGGCTAGGATCTCTTCTCGCGTTCTCACAAAAAATGGACTTCTCACAAGAATGGCCCCCTATATATATATATATATATATATATATATATATATATATATATATATATATATATATATATATATATATATATATTTTTTTTTGCTAAAGTTCAGAATCATTACTTTTTCAGGTGGAGGGTACTTCAGAAAGGCTATCAGGGTTTTGTCGTCAAAATCCTCCAAGCATAAAGATCATGGTAACATCTCAGATATCGAGGTTATATCTGAAGTATCTAAGGAGAAGAATCTAAAGCACAATATCACCATCTCTAATAACGAGTTGAATCCACCTAGTGACCCAAATCGTGAATTCATTGATGAAGAGGTATTATCTACAAGCCGAACAGAGTCCTCCCATGACTTGATACGTTCTAACCATCTACAACGAGCTTATATACTGACGAGGAGGAAGGACTTTTTACACCTTGTGTGGTTTTACCCTGTGAAAAAAGAAGCTGAAGTTAGTTTTGGGTCCCTTTTAGATAAATTTTCCTCATTGAATAAGTACATAAGAATGTCATTGGACTCTTCAACGGACACAAGTTTCCCCATGGAGATTCAAATACTTCTTCAGGACATTAAAGAATATGTAGATGATGCTGCTTTTGATATGGTGGCATATTTACCTGAAGACTTGGACCAGAATTGGTCTGGAGCTGTCGAATTCCAGAATCTAGCTATAGGAGCCAACTTCGGAAGTTTTTGGTCAAGTATACCAGAGATCCATGCAAGCTCAATTGGTTCAGCCATATATCGAGCTTTAAGATGTATCAAGGACCTGAATATCAAGATGCTCGGGATTTGGGGAAATGGTGTTGAGGAAGTAACCGCAACCTTGAGAGATCTGCCGGAGTTAAAAAGTTCATTTGATATGGTGTTGTTTGTGCGTACTAAACATCATACCAGCATAAAATATCTTATGAATGACATCGAACAAGAGATTGATCTGTGGAAGAAAAGAAGTTCAGAAACTCTTAATGAAATAGATGTTCTGGATCAGTTGCTGAACTGCTTGCTGTTCGTAGATTGCAGTGATGGTTTCTTTGATTTGCATGAACACCAGTTTCGTTTATCCAAATGGTTTCAAAATGTGCAGATAGTGATGACAAGTGTATCACAAATTGCTTTTTGGCAAGTAGAATTGGAAATCAGAGTTCAGGATCATCGTCTTCCATGGAACATATTCTTTAAGAATGTTGACATAGCAACAATGGGGGAGGACTCTGGCATTAAACAATTGGCAGTACGCATGGTTGAAAAGTGTGATGGACATTTACTTGCCATCATTTTACTTGCAAGGGCCCTAAGAGGTGTGGTTGATATTGGTGTCTGGAAACTCGCCTTACAGGAACTAGTCTCATCATCACAATCTGGTGTCATAAGTGATGTTATGGTGAGGGTATTAAGATTCGTTTGGCCTCGAATGGAAACCATATCTCAGAAATGCATTTTACAATTTGCATTGCAGTACACAGGAGCAGAGTTTGAAATATCTTCGTTGATAAATTGTTGGACTATAAGTGGTGTCATAAAAAGTGAAACCGAGGCGGAATATGCCTTTGAAGACCTTGAACACCTTTTCTTAATAGAACGAGTGGCGGAAAAGTTTGTCAGAATGAGAGATGAGACTCGAGTTGCTCTACTCGGTCACTTTATACCTCGTACGCATGGACTATATCTCAAGCAAGATGGTTCAAAATCAAACGAAATGCCTAGCATTGAAGAGTGGAATGTCAGGGAAATCCATTTAACAAATAACATTCTTTCTGAGCTTCAAGATAATCCTAAATGCCCAATTCTAGTAGATTTGTTCTTGCACTCGAATCAAGATCTGATGGATGTTCCCATAACATTCTTTGATAACATGCCTAGCCTCCAAGTTCTAGATTTGTCCAGCACGAGCTTAAAATCCTTACCATCCTCTATTTCAAAGTTGACTACTCTTCGAAAATTATTCATAAGAAATTGTGATCTTATGATGGAGTTACCACCTGAAATTGGATCCCTTAAGCATCTTAAGGTCTTTGATTCTGAAGGAACACAGCTTATATGCTTACCCAAGCAAGTTGGATCACTAACCAAGTTGGAATGCTTGAAGTTTTCGTTGTACAACTTTCCAGACAAATACAAACGAAGCAATCAAAATGTGCAAATAATTCCTGTAGCGGAATTATCAAAACTCGTACATTTAAAGGAACTAAGCATTTGTGTGGATTTATATGGTGAATGGTGGAAAAATGAGGTGAAACTTATCATCAACATTTTACCCAAACTTCGGAACTTGGAATCGTTGAGACTTCATTTCCCGAGCACTGAATTATTTTGCATGTTCATAGAGCAAAAATCATGGGAAGGATTGCCCATTTACCAAAATCTATCAAATTTTCAGTTCATGGTTGGTCACCTACAACAACGACCCATATCCTGCCTCCCATTCGACCTTGATAAGATGTTTGTAAAACTGCCCAAGTGTCTCAAGTTTACAAGTATGGAAGGGGAAATAGAAGTGATTTCTGGTGCAATGAAACACGCAAATGCTCTTTTCTTGGACCGTCACTGGACTATCCAGTCCTTATCCACATTTGGACTTGCAGCGATGAAAAATCTGAAGTTTTGCTTGTTGGTGGAATGCAGTGAGATGCTGGAGATTGTTAATGGGAGCTATTTAGAAGATTCCTCTCAAGGACCAGTCCTTGGATCATTAGAATATATATCAATTCATCGCATGAAGAGTCTCAGTTGCATCTGGAATGGGCCAATACATTATGGGTGTTTATCTAATCTAAAAACCTTGGTGATACATGCATGCCCGGAGTTGCAGACCATTTTTACACAAGGGTTGCTTCGTAATCTCAAACACATAGAATATGTTGCCGTTGAAGACTGTCCAAAAATCAGAAGTCTCATAAGTTTGGAATCCAACTACTCCACATCAACTCAATTTCTCCCAACCTTGAAGAAGATCTCACTTTTACACCTCCCTGAATTAGTCAGTATCTTTAATGGTACAAGTATTGCTCCAAGACTAGAAAGTTTAGTCGTTTATGATTGCCCAATCCTTGAGAAACTCTCCAGCATGGAAGTTTCTGACAGCGTCAAGGAAATTAAAGGAGAAAACGAATGGTGGGATGGGTTAAAATGGTGTGAACCGGAGTGGACTAGTGGTCAACCTGAGTATCTGGCTACAGTCTTCATCCCACTTGGAACAAATGGTGATATCATGGATGAACTAGTTGATGCTGTGAACTTTCTCCCACATGTAAGTGATTAGCTTTCTCCGATATTGTAGCTAATTAATGGATGTTTAATTTCTTATTTTCATGTATAATCATTTGATTTCACAAAATAATGCCATTCTTTATCATCTGAAGTGTGAAAGCATATTATATTTACTAGACGAGTACCCGTACATAGCAACGGGATTTTATAGCGATAGTTTATTGATAAAAAAAGTTTATAAGTTATAAACGAAAAATAATGTTTTGAAAATTGAAACCCGGTTCGACCCGGGTGGTTCAACCGGTTGAATCGTTCCGGTCGAAAAATAGGTCGATTTAAACCGGGTCAACTTGCTAGGTTGGGTCAAAAATGGGTCAAATTAAACCGGGTCAATCCGCCGGGTTTGAAGCGTCCCGGGTCAACCCGGTTGTGTTTTAATTGGTTGTATTTAATTTGGTAGATATGTTTTTGAATTGGTTGTACAATGTGAATAAATCATTGTACTTTTAAGTAATGCATAATGTTTTGAAACCCGGTTCGACCCGGGTAGTTCAACCGGTTGAGCCGCTCCGGTCGAAAAATGGGTCGATTTAAACCGGGTAAACTTGCTAGGTTTGGTCGAAAACGGGTCAAGTTACAGGGTCAACCCGGTTTGTGTTTTAATTGGTTGTATTTAATTTGATAGATATGTTTTTAATTGGTTGTACAATGTGAATAAATTATTGTACTTTAAGTAATGGGGTGTTTTAATTAGAGTATTAATTACATTAATTTTCTCTCACATTTGACTTTCAATACTCAACTTTCAAGATTTAACTTTTCAAGTTTGACCATTTTTCCATTATAGATAGTAGAGGTGCGATCCCCTAAAAAGGGACTAAAAATACAAAGGCTAGAAAGCCACTCACCATGTGACAAGTGTCCACCACCCACTCCCTCCCTTTTTTCTTTTTAAATTCGGTTAGGGGGTATTTTGGTCATTTTAACCCATTTTTTTATTCCACCTTAAACTTCAAACGCAAATATCTTTCAAACGACAAACTTTTACGAAAAACCGATTTCACCATAATTTTTAAAATTTAATCCTCTTTAATTTGGTATAAATCTTGTTAAATATTTCGAACTTTTTTTTTTACATATAAAGTGGGTCTTGATTTTCTTGATTTTTTTTTTATCATTTTCGGCCCTATTTTTTACCCTCATAAATGTCGAATCGTTAAAAACTTAAAACATGAAAGTTATAGATTTTTGTTCACTTTTTACACAGGTTTTTGAATCACTCAAATCCGATCTCATATGAGTAAGATAACACACGTTAAAGATGGTGTTTAACTCATATTTGTTGCACATAATGTGTTTGATAAAATGTCTAGCTTATATATTTTGTGTTAAAATTGAGCTAAATGCACTAATTTTTGTTTCTCAATGCATTATTAATCATTTTATTAATGTAAGACTCAAAAAGTAAAGTTTTTTAATCATTATATTTTTAAAATATACATTTAGTTCATCAGTTAGGTAATTAGGTTCATCAGTTAGGTAATTAGGTTCATCAGTTAGGTTATTAGGTTCATCAGTTAGGTTACTTTGGTTCATCAGTTTTTATGGTAACATTTTTGACTAATTGATGAACCTAAACACATAACACATGACAAATAATTATAAGTTCATCAATTAGTCAATAACTGATAAACAAACTGATGAACCTAAAATTAATGAACCTAACTGATGAACCTATAATTATAGGTTCATTAGTTAGTCAATAACTGATAAACTAACTGATGAACCTATAATTAATGAACCAAAAAATCAATGAACCTAACTGATGAACCTATAATTAGTCAATAACTGATGAACCTATAAACTAACTGATGAACCTATAATTAATGAACCAAAAAATCAATGAACCTAACTGATGAACCTATAATTAGTCAATAACTGATGAACCTATAATTATAGGTTCATCAGTTAGTCAATAACTGATGAACCTATAATTATAGGTTCATCAGTTATTGAATAACTGATGAACCCAAACATTTTATCAAACTTGATGAACCTGAAATTGATGAATCTGAAAAAATTGATGAACCAAATTAACTGATAAACTAACTGATGAACCTATAATTAATGAACCAAAAAATCAATGAACCTAACTGATGAACCTATAATTAGTCAATAACTGATGAACCTATAAACTAACTGATGAACCTATAATTAATGAACAAAAAAATCAATGAACCTAACTGATGAACCTATAATTAGTCAATAACTGATGAACCTATAATTATAGGTTCATCAGTTAGTCAGGTTCATCAGTTAGTCAATAACTGATGAACCTATAATTATAGGTTCATCAGTTATTGAATAACTGATGAACCCAAACATTTTATCAAACTTGATGAATCTGAAAAAATTGATGAATACCAGGCACCTTCTCAAACACAACAAAAAAGCTAATAATGCACATATTTAAATTAAAGCACCTTCATTTCTCTTCTAAAACAAAAAACAAACAAAACCCACTTCAGATTATGCTCAAAAAGACTAATTCTTGAATAAAAACAAAAACCCACCTCAGATTATGTTCAAAAAGTGGTGACGAAATCAAATCTCAAGACATGGATACCATCATAAACCACCGCGACACCATAACAACACTGAGAAGAAGAAGAAGCTGCTATTGGTGTTGTGACGGAATCAAATCTCACAAAAAGTGACGTCACAACCGTGGTTTTGATAATTACGGTGGTGGTGGTGGTGGTGGCAGATTGATGTTTATGACAGATCCACTAGTTGTGATGATAGCGCGCCGTCGATGTGGTATTTTGGTAGGAGATCTGGTGAGAGTGGCTGGTGTTGCAACGGTAGTTTCCAGCGTATTTGAAGGTGGTGGCATCGTTGATAGGTGGTGGTGTTAATGGCGGTAGCAGATGTTGTGGTGCGTGTGTGTGTTTTATGGTGTTTTTAGTCTGGTATTTTTTTGATGATTGGTTAGCAGAGAAGGTTTAATGATGAGGTGAAAATGTATAATTACAAAGTTGCCCTTAATGAAGAAAAGAAAAAGGGACACGTGTTGTTCTCTAATTACTTTTTAGGCTTTTTATTTTTCTTTCACTTTTCAATTGATCCTCTACCATAGATAGTATAGATTTTGATAATCGGTTCTCATGAAATAACTCCATTCTTTATCTTATGAATCATGAAAGCATATGTGCTTATTCTAATATGGGAAAATTTCATAAAATCCACACATACTTTGCATTAATTTTCAATTTAACTATGGAAAAAAAAATGTCAGCTAAGTAAATTCTAAAACAATTTGCAGCTAGTTCATTTATACTTTTCATTTAATGTCAACTGAACCATGAAACAGGCAAACAGCTGCAACTAACTACGACCTTCCTTAGCTTCTGTAGAAGGTCTGTCTTGACCATTGACTTTTTTATCGTAATTACTTGAGGTGAGGTAGTTAATTATGGCTCTTGGTGCTCAATTGTTTAATTTTCTGTTTGCTTAAAGCGACCAAAACGAATATGATATACGTATTGCATATACATTGCTGCTCTCCACCATTCGCTATACATATTTTATCGAAAAAAGGCACCACAAAATTAGTATGGTGGGCATGGGTAGCAATTTAGCAAGAAACCATGCCGAACCCAAACCAAAAGGTTAATTTATTGGGTTTTAAAACTGATTGGTTGTTGGATAGAGTTTTGGGTTTTGTGTTGTTTAGCTGGTGGGTTTCGGGATATTTTGGTTATTAATAGGTTATTTTTAGAGTTGTGTGTTGAGTATTTATATGTTCTCGATTTTAAGGGTTATGTTTTAGATATTTCCGAATAATAACAACTACATAAAATGATTTGGAGGCTTAAAAATATGACTAATTATATGCCTAAATAGATAGGGAGAATTGCATATATACCCACTAAAACTCAAAAACTTGCATATTTTCCCAAAATACAAGTTTTCAATGCATGATTTGGATATATATGCAAATATGCAAGTTTAGTGGGTATATATGCAATTGCCCCAAATAGATATACCAATAAATTATTGGTTTGTGAAAAAGTGGATCTTACTGCTGTTACCATTGTGAAAAAGTGGGTCCTCCTATTGTCACCAAGAGGATACTATCACCAAATCGCAGGGACTAATAGTGTAATTTACTCTTATATATATATATATATATATATATATATATATATATATATATATATATATATATATATATATATATATATATATATAGAGGTGGGTTCATGAAAAAAGTCCACTTTGGTAGAAAAGTGAGAAAAGTGTACAAATCAGCTCCTCCTTCCCCTCTTTTTTTTTACACCAAACTACAGGGACCTAATTGTATTTTCCTTCATTCTTTAAGGAGGTTTTGTAAATTCGCACCCTACCCCCACCCCCCCCCCCCGAAAAAAAAAAAAAAAAAAAAAAAATCCCGCCAAAAAAATTTTTTTTTTGGCCAAAAATTTTCCCGCCAAAAATTTATAACGCAGATGCACTTTTTTTTTAGTGCATCTCAGTTATAAAAATTGGTGCATCTCAGTTATAACTATGATGCACCAATTTTTATAACTGAGATGCACTAAAAAAAAATGTGCATCTGGGTTATAAATTTTTGGCGGGAAAATTTTTGGCCCAAAAAAAAAAAAAAAAAAAAAAAAAATTTGCCCAAAATTTTGTTTTTTTTTTTTTGCGGGAATTTTTTTTTTTTTTTTTTTTTTCGGGTGGGGGGTGGGGGGGGGGGTATGTTTCAAAACATACCCATGAAGTTTGAGATGTTTCAAATTAAACCCTATAACTTTTTTTCTCACTTTTCTACCAAAGTAGACTTTCTCTAGAACCTTACCCTATATATATATATATATATATATATATATATATATATATATATAGGATCCGGTTTCATTGAGAAGGTTTTTATCTTGAGAAGATTGAGAAATCTTCGTTTGAGCAAATTGAATCATGTTTTTTATTTGATTCACAAGTAAACATCATTTTATGGTGAATCAAATCTATAAATCACAAATTTGATTCACAAATTATTGTTAAAATCGAGTTATGATGATGATTCATTAAATTTGTACAGATGATTCAGTATTCTACATATATCGCAAAATCGAGAGATTTTTAACATTGATTCAAAATTTTTTTTACACATTTTGAATTTTAATCACATTAGAATGAGTTTTGCGCTTGAAAAACATGAATCAAAGTTAAAAATCTATCGTTTTTGAAAACCTTCTCAATCTTCTCAAAATAAAAACCTTCTCAATCGATCCGGATTATATATATATATATATATATATATATATATATATATATATATATATATATATGAGAAAAGTTCTATATGAAACACAATATATCTAAAAAAACAAATCAAACGATCTCAACCATCTATCCTCTTTCCATCCAACGGTGTAGATAAATTATCTTTTTAAAATTAAAATAGGCTAAAGGGCATTTTAGTCATATCACCTCCAACTAATAAAACCATTTTTCCTTTCATACTTGTCTCATTCACACACACCAAAACGTACACACACACACGCGTTTCTCACCACCCCTAAATCCTTCAAACCCTAACTGCCCCTAAATCCTTCAAACCACCGTCAAATCCCCGTCAAGCCACCGCGAAACCGATCGTTGCCAGAATATCTCAATCTAAAATGGACCTTCGAGCTGAAATATCTTAATCTAAAGACGAATCGTTGTCGGAATCCTATCAAAATGAGCTTTTGAATGTCAGTTCAGATATATTTTTGTTAAATCAGTCTTTATTTTGAATTTTTGTGATCGATTACATTATTTTCTGAATGTATTAGCTTATTTTGTGGTTGTATTAGCTTATTTTGTTACTGAATGAGTGTTTGGATTAGGTTATATCAGCGAGTAGATTAGCTTTTAGGATTAGGCTATTTTTTGTGATCGAATGACTGTTTGGATTAGCTTATTTTTTGTTATGCTTTAGTTAAAATGAAATAAGTTTTATAGTTTTTTTTTTTTTTTTTTTTTTTTTTTTTTTTTTTTTTTTTTTTTTTATAATGTAATAGGCATAAGAAGATAAGCAAATTGGATTGTCTGTTTTGAATTAGTTTATGTGAATCCCATGGGATTCACACTGAATCCCATGGGATTCATATAGAATTGAGTGTGTATTAGCTTTTAGGAATGAGATTCACACTGAATCCTATGGGATTCACATAGAATGAGTGTTTGTATTATCTTTTAGGAATCAGATTCATAGTTACACAATTTTCTGTAATTGATGAGATTGTGTTGTTGTTAGTTGCTTATAACTAATATTTGTCTCAAAACTAATATTACTCTTTTCATCTTAAAATTGATATAGGTAAAATTTTGAATCCAACACCGTTGTCTCGGTTTAATCCGTATGATACTTATTTGATGAAACAATCGAGAGCAGCGAAGAAAACATCTATTGGTGATGAGGTGAATGCATTGGTTGTTGAAGGAAGGGCCAGTGTTGCTGATAAGGAGAGTGAGAAGGTGACGGATGATTCTCGTAGTGTTATTTCTGCGGTTGTTGCTGATTTGGCTAATGAGAGTTTTCCGATTGTTGATGTTGTTAAAGTTAACGAGAAGGATATGGAGAAGTACAAGGATATGGAGACGGAGAAGAAGTTGTCGAGTGTTGTTCATGATAAGGTTTCTGCTGTTGTTTTAAAAGAGATGGAGATTGAGAAGGATAAGGAGAGTGAGAAGGATAAGGAGAGTGAGAAGGAGAAGGAGAGTGAGAAGTTTGTTACGTATAAATCAAAGGGTAAGAGGTCGTTTGTTATTAAGGTTAAGTGTTGGGATATGAAGTCAAAGTACTGCTATGTCAAAGTACTGCTCAATTGTCAACATGCTGATCAAGGTCAAAGTACTGCTGTTTATTGAAGATTATTCAAAGTACTTCGAAGAACAAGGACTTAAGTGAAATATTGTTAAAATGATTATTATGTAATATTGTATGAATGTTCTAGAATTAGTTAGGGATAATTACTTGTCGTTCAAGTAGATAATGTAAACCGACTTAAGGTTATCTATATAAGGAGCCTTATGATGGTATTAGGGATATAAGTTTTAGTCAAAGTTTCTAAGAGTCTTAGAGTTTTACAAGTCGATATTAGTCAAGTTAGGGATTGTTAGTGAATCTGTGTAATCAAGCAGGTTCAAGTTTGGTTTAATATAAAAGTTCTTCTTAAGCTTTGTGTTAGTAGATTCCGCATACTTTACAAGGTCAAAACAGTGTTTCAATTTTAATAGTGTTGAGTTTACTCAATATTGTTAAACCTTACAAGCTACAAAGTAGTTTGGTCAGAGTATATCGATCCAACAAGTGGTATCAGAGCTTGTGTTGGAAACTCTGATTAAGAAGAAAACCTATTAAACCGATTCTACTACAAACCCTTAAAGATGTCGACAGATGTTGCACCGGCTCCATCCATTACTGCTGTCAGAATTCCTATTGTCAAGAAGGGAGAATATGATCTATGGGCCATGAAGATGAGGCAGTACATTGCCATCACAGACCATGAACTATGGGATGTGATTGTCAATGGTAACATGCAAATTGAAGAACCATGTGATTATCAAAACAAGATTTGGAGGTAATGATGCTTCCAAGAAGATGCTCAGGAACCTGTTGAAGCAACAGTTTGAAACCTTCACTGTTGGTGAAAGAGAAAGTCTTGACTCTGCTTATGATAGATATCAAAATCTACTCAGCATGCTAAAGTTATATGGAGCTGAAGCAACAGTTGAAGATGCTAAATTGAAGTTCTTGAGGAGTTTGCCTTCTGCATGGCATGTGGTTGCTACAATGATAAGAGGACAGCCTGGTTTGGACACTATGGTCTTTGATGATCTTTACAATAATCTGAAGGTGTATGAGCATGAGATGAAGGGTAATAAAGGTTCAAGTTCTCACAACATTGCTTTTGTTTCTTCTGAAAACAAAGGCAGTACTTCTACTAAAAGTACTGCTCACCCTGTCCAAAGTACTGTTGTAGAAACACAGAATCCATGTACAACTTTAATCTCTACCACTTCATCACATACCCTCAATTCAGATGATGTTATATGTTCATTCTTTGCTCAACAAGCTACTCTACCTGTTACTTACCAAGAAGATCTTTTGCAAATTGATGATGATGCTATGGAAGAAATTGACATAAGATGGCAGGTTGCCATGATTGCTGCAAGGATCAAGAAGTTTATGAACAAGACAGGAAGAGGTATTGATTTCAAGGCTAAGCAAGATATAGCATTTGACAAGTCCAAGATTGAATGCTTTAACTATCAAAGGACTAGTCACTTTGCAAAGGAATGCAAGTTTACAAAGTTCCAAGCAAACAGGATGATTGAACAACCTAAACCCAAGGTTGAAAGAAAATAAGTCCCTATTGCTGAGCCAAAGTCACAAGCCTTGGTTGCTCAAGAAGATCTGTCAGAAGTTGATTGGAGTAAAGAATTTGATGATGAACTAGTAACCTACTCTATAGTTGCACTAGAAGAGGTTGATTGAAGCACAGCTTTTGATGAGGAACCTGGATATGAAGCTTTGGAGTCAAGAGATGGTCTAGGAAGCTTTGATTGGAGCAGGGAAAGTGAAGAAGAACCTGTTCAGCTTGCTATGATGGCTACTTCATCAAGTTCATCCACTATCTCTGAGGTATGTTCCAAATATTGTAACTCTTATCAAAAGATGCTTAAAGAGTATGAAACAGGAAGAGATAACTATAGAAGGGCTAGATCTGAGATACTTGGTTACCAATTGACTTTAGAATCTATGGAAGCTAAGATAATCACACATGAGAATAATGAAGTAGCTTGGGCTAAAAAATATGAACAACAAGATTATCAATTAAAGCTAAGTGAGTGGAAGCTAGGATATAAAGTTTCTGAATTAGAAAAGGTCGCTAAAGAAAGAGATAAGTTGCTAGAAAAACTTGCTGTTTGGAAAGAATCAGGTCTGTCACATGTTAGTTTTGTTGAAAAACAGAGAACAACAAACATTAAAACTGGCCTAGGTTATGATTCAGAGGCACTTTCATCTAGGAACCAAGAATTAAATCTTTCTCAGGAAACCTCAACTAGTGATGAAGAATTCATAAGTCTAGAAGGAAACACATCTAGTGATGAGGAATCACCTTGTTCAACACCTCCTGAGTTTAAGAAAAACAAAAGTTACAATGAAGTTCCTCCACCCCCAGGCAGTTTTCAACCACCTAGGACAGATGTCTCTTGTTATGGGGTAGATAACCTAGAGTTTAGGAAAAAGCTTAAAGGTCAATCAAATCCTGAGCCTTTAGGAGAATCTGTTGAAGCACCTAGGGATGATAATAAGGTCTCTGAATGTGAAAAAGATCTTTCAAAACAAGCAGTTCTTTCAAAAACTTCTCAAAGCACTGATGATCAATCAGCAGTACCTACAAGAAACTCTTTTCAAAATACTGCTTATCATAGAAAACCTTTTGGGAATAGACTTGGGATGATAGGTCCAAAGTTATGCTTTGTATGTTATAGTCCTCATCATTTGATCAAGGGCTGTGATTATCACTCAGAATACTTAAGCAAATACCCAAAGACCACATCTACAACCCATAAGCACAGAGAGAATAAACCAAGGGAGAATAAAATAGTTTGGAATTACACAAATAGGGTTAACCATAGTAATTTCTCAAAAGATTATAGGTACCCTCATCAGAAAAGACCATTCTCCAAACCTAAAGTACCTTCACAAAGCACTGGTCAGGCAGTACTTTCTCAAAGTACTGTTAGGAAGTTTCCCAATCAAGGTACTGCTAGGACAGACTCAAGTGTAAGACCTAAGAGATTCAATTCTTACAAACCTAGAAGGTCTTACAACCAAAGGAAAGCTGCTAAAACACAGAACCCAACACCAAAAGTTACATCTAAGTGGGTTAAGAAAGAAAGTACTGCTGAGACTGACAAAGTACTTTCAGAAAATAAGGGTGAAAAAGGGGTTATTGATAACAATTCAACACAAGTTTTGGAATAAAAAACAGTAGTTCTTGATAGTATTTTCAAAAACAGTGGTGATTACATGCTCAAAGAATTTGAGTATGTCACTCTACAAGGGGAACACAAGTCAGTAATGGCTTGGGTTCCTAAAAGAAACTAACCCTTTTCATTTTTATGTGGGGCAACCCAGCAGAGGAGCTTAAAGATCATCTTATTGTAGATAGTGGTTGCTCTGGAAGTATGACAGGAGAAAAGGAGCTCCTGTCATATTTTAAAGCTTATTTTGGAGGAAGAGTTGCATTTGGGAATGATCCTAATGGAGGGAGAATTACTGGCAAAGGAACCATTAAGGCATGATCTATTGATTTTGAGAATGTCAGATATGTGAAGGAGCTTAAATTCAACCTTTTGTCAGTCTCTCAGATCTGTGACAAGAAGTATCCTGTGTTGTTTCTTGACACAGAATGTCTTATTCTCTCCCTTGAGTTTAGATTAGAAAATGAAAGCTTAGTGATGCTAAGAGCACCAAGAACCAATGATGTGTATAGCATTGTGATACGTAGGAATCGCACCAGGCTTTACCTCTCAAGGGACCTTGAGAAGCTTACAACCCCCACCAGGCAGTGTACCTGATCGTTGTAGTATAGTATAGTGACAAGTACCGGGGGATTGATCGTTCAGCTAGGAATAGTGTCGCTGGGATTAGAAAACCTAAATACTAGTTCTAAAGGTGAGAGATGATTCTTTTTGTATTTTTATATTTTTTAGAAAGCAAGTAAAAATCTCGGGTTTGAAGGATTTGGGCGGAATTAGTTGCTAGTCAACTAACCCAATACTAAAGATGCAATCAAAATAAAATACTAGAAATGAAAATAAACTAAATTATACTAAGGTTGTGAGCAATAAGTGGAGAAAATGTGTTTACTTAGATTTCACTACTCCCTAGACATCTTTTACATGTTAATTACTTGTTATAGTTGCATGGATGACGGATTGTATTCCTTAATACCATTCATGAGGTAGCGCACTTAACTCCCCAATTCTATGAGCTCTTATCTCCTCCTATGCCATGCCCAGCACAACCATAGGGATTATAAACAGTGGCTCATGCATTAAATACAACTAGTAAAGACCTAGTGCCATCGGTTCATGTTTCCTAAGACGTTCAAGGATGTTACCATTTGGAGATCTGCCAGTTTTCTTAAGCCTAACATCAAATTCATTCATCTAAAACAATTATAAACAAGTAATCAACACATAATTAACATCTAGGTTTCATTAGATCCAAGCAAACACAAGATAGATCTAGCCTAGCATGATGGAATTAAGACAAGAACAAGATATAGACAACCAACACATAGACATATTGATTGAATTAAAAGAATACTTATCTCAATTACACATGAAAAGTATCAAGGGCTTAGAACCCTTGAAAAACCTATAAAATTCGCACCAAGTTCGTACTTAGGGTTTCTCCAAAACTTCTCCCTTTTTAATGTAAAAATTAGAAAACTATATATAGGAAATAGGGTCTGACGGCGTCAAGACCAATCTTGTGACGCCGTCACCTCGCCGCCAAAACTCTTCTCGGACTGCCTTGATCTACTTCTGACGCCGTCATGTGTTATGCATTTCCAGGCCGTCATGAATTTTACTCTTGACGCCCTTTCTTGTGACGCCGTCAAATCTGTACTGGGTCGTCATGGAATTTACTCTTGACGCTGTCAGGATGTTACTCTTGACGCCGTCACCTACTGTTCCCAGCAAGGAAAATTAAGACTTTGGCGTTTTCTTCACTTTTATGCTCAAAAAACGTCCGAATTGCTTCCTTTTCCAGATTTCACTCCCAAAGTACCTAAAATCATAAAAGGAATGATTTAGGGAAATATTTGATCAAATAAATTCAATTCCGGGCTTAAATGACCCCCTAAAAGTGGTTCATTTTTCGCCTCATCATATACCCTTACACTTGAGATTTGCTTGTCCTCAAGCAAATGCGCTTTTATTCTACTCAAAAGACAAGTTAGGGGTCATTTAACACTAATATAAAAGTAATTACAACAAATAATCGTTCCACTAAAGACCAATAGACAAGCACGGAGGTCATACACTAGCACCTCACAAATAGTGTTTAGATACTCACATCTCTCGGGTGTAATAAAGTGTAAATTACAATATGGAAATGGAAAACATCTCTCACTACCTGTCATAACAAAATAGATTACCATAGGCTTGGGAAAGGATCAAACCTCCACCACATGGCGTAAGCACCTAGGATAAACTATCAAAGAGGTCTTTTAAAGGGTTGTAACGTTAGGTGTAGGGATATGAAATACACGGTTTTGTTGGATAAAGGAAGTTTTACAGGTGGCGAGTTAACAATCTTAGTCAATTACATGTACAATATGGCGTTGCTAAGCCAAGACTAGACTCGACTTAAGCTAATAAATGAAAATAACAAAAACATAAAATGAACATAGAATAAAAAGGGATGGTAGTCCGTATGTTTTTTCTCTTTTTCCATTTTCTATTTTTTTTTTCTTTTTCTTGATTTTTTCGATTTTTTTTTTTTTTTTTTTTTTTTTTTTTTTTTTTTTTTTTTTTTTGCATACACTCTTACCCTACCATCCAAAATAATACATCATAGGGAATGAACATTCCCCTTACACTTGAATCTTTACATACTTTACATTAAACTAATCTAATGACTCGAATTAAGAGTATCAAAACACTTGGAGCACTTTTAAGATTAACGTTCATACGGGGGTAATAATATGATGTTCTTCCCCATTACTCGATAAAATAAGTACTTACCCATGAGTCCCAATCGTCCCAAAACAATATGTACAAGGATATGACTCGACTTAGCAACCATGTAATCAATTAGATAGTTAACTTAGGGTTTAACAAATAACAATAATGCACTAAAAATGAGCGCATACACGGAAGGCTAAGGCGATTTGGTTGTACATTTAAGTGGAGTGTAACAAATTCTTCCTTTAAGTAAGATGCTTAAAGTTAGAAACGAAAAGATAGGCTCGGAGGGGTGTACTAGGGGTTTCGTGTACTAAAAATGAGTACAACGCTAAGGGTGTGGGAAAATTAGTTGACTTAACTAGCCAAGTAATATGACTTAAATGGTCAAGTAATTGTAATACGGGTTTAACACAAGGGTGATCCTAATGCCTCTTATCATGTAGTAAATCCTACTACACGAATGTAGTCTCACTAGCGGTCTCGGGATGCATCACTAACGCAAGTTCTAGAATCTAAATGCTACCGATACACTCATGAGCACTAATAGTAAATGCTTTTCCTATCAAATCTAAAGGCGAACCTCACATATTTGGGTGGAAAATTTTTCTGAAAGTACGGTTATGTGCTAGTCATACAATCTCCTATCCCTGAGACGCTTGCTATGGCTAAAGTTTCACTCCTAAATGTTGTAAAAAATTTTAAATTTGGCGCTAAAATTGCACTAACAAGTATTTCTCATAGTTTTATTACTCATCTACCATTAAACAAAACAAACTCGAGCGAAAGTGCATATGTAAGGTATCATCTTTTTACCCTCCCCTTACACTTAGGATGAACATTGTCCCCAATGTTCAAGTAAATAATGTAAAAGTTAAAAAGTAAAAAGAATGAAATCAAATACTCCCCTGATTCGCTCGGTATGGATAATAAGGTGGCCAGGTTAAATCTTCCTCCAAGAAAATGAACAATCAAAGCTTCCCTTCCAGAATGTAAATCATCTTCTTGTCAAACATAACCTGTAAATCCTGAAAAAAATAGACAAAACAACCTCGCGTAAAATCGGCGGCATCCTATATAAGTTACTAAATCCTAGAAAACAAGATAAGATATAATGCTTGTGGAATGAAGTTTGCAGATTTCCTGGAGATTATAAAACTTAATAATTCACAAAAACCATAAGACTCCGTTAGAAAAACAAAACCGGTAAAATTTCCAGATTTTTACACGTGACGCCGTCAAGAGTTAACTCTTGACGCCGTCAAAAGTGACCTGCAAAAATTCTTATGTTAAGTTTCCGGAAAATTTCTGGAAAAACTTGGTCCTACTTCCTGGAAAATCCTGCAAAACTTCATTATGACTCAATACAAGCATTTGACTCTAACGATTACGAATACACATGTTCATTTAATATTGCGGAGAATCATGATCGGTGTGTTTCTTAAAAACATATTTGGGGTTTCCCCTTACACTTATCTTTTGCAAAAATACTTTTAGGTGGAGTTAAGACTAGGCCAAAACAACAAAGTAAAGTATTTCCACTATTTAGTTTAGAAACATGATCAACCAACAATAAAAATAAAGCATGCATACGGAAGCAAATAACAAACAAACAAAAAATAAAATCACACAAAGCATGGGTTGCCTCCCAAGAAGTGCTTTTCTTTATTTACGAGTCTTATAGCTAGACTCAAGGTCACGGGTTACTACGTGACCTCATCATTGGTTCCACTCTCTAGGTCGTCTTCTAAACTAGTATCGCTTTCATAGTGTAAGTACTTCGGGTCTTCGAACTCGAATATATCATTTCGATACTTGGAACCAAGCTTACTAACATCCTTAAAGAATCCACATGATAAATCAGAAGTGTTCTTACACCCTCTTCGAACATCTTCATCGCACAAAATAAGTTGGGAACTTATCTTATCAAGCCCGTCACAATCGATCTCCTTAAGGTCTCTTCTCTTGTATGGTGTTTGGTATGAAACCCTCCTAATTCCATCAGCGAAGGTCATAATTCCGTTCCGGTCATCAATTATCAGATTAGTGATCTCGCAAAATGGCGCCCCAAAAACAATTTGTGATAATCTAGGGTCGACATAGTCTTCGATGTTGTCCACGATTGTAAATTCCATAGTAAATGCCATATTTCCTACAAACACCTGGATTTCATGATCCTTACCAACCACTTTCTCTCCCTTGTAAATCATTCCCCATCTGCAGATATTGTTATAATGGAATAAGGACATAAAATTCTTCGGCAGGAATACGTTAATGTAGACGTTATCGAAGTACTTATGACCAATCATGCAGGGGATTTTGAGATTATTCGGATCACGCCGTCTTATCTTCCCCGACTCTCCATCCTTCGACCCATATATATTCCCCTCAAGGGAAGGACGATACTCGTACACCTCCTCATTACCCCTATGAAAAATTACCTTCTTAACACCATTGGTGAATAATGCACTACCATCTTTCTCATCAAGGATCACTCCCGATTCATTGATAAATGGTTTCCCAAGAACAAGGTTGGTTAACGTTTGATTGGTGAGAGGGTCTACGTCATCGACCACGGTGAGGTCAGTATTGTAAACAAGCTCTCCAACCCTGATTGATAAATTATTCATTACCCTTTCGCACGCAATGCGTTTTGGGAAGGTCTCATGGTATAAGGAAAGGGGGATTAGGTTGACTGGGGAGCTAGGATCTATATGACTATTGGTTAGGAGCTTTTCCTTAATGGTGCAGGAGATCTTGAAAACTTTAGGGTTACTTTCCTTAGTCCTATTGCTACTCCCACTAGTAACATCCTCCATTTTTCTCTCGGGTTCTTCTATAATAGATTTTCCCAAAATGGTTGGATTTCTCTCATGCTCTTCCGATCTCTCTTTCCCTTCATCCGATTTGCCAGATTCTCGCACGGTGTACTGCTCGGATGAGTCGGTAAGTTTTCTGGCCGAATCGTGGTCGACCCTTAAGGTCTCATCTTTAGCTGTATGACCGAATTTGTTAGTTTGTAGTTGGGTTGGGTTGGGTGTAGAAGCAGATATCGTGGTGATGGTGTTTACGAAATGGATTGGTCCTAGGGGGTTGACAGGTTCTTTTCCTTTAGGGGATAGATGTTTGAATAACTTGCTAGGACTTTTTATTTTCACAGGGGAGGTTGGTGGACTCATGACGGTAACAGACTTAACCTCATCAACGTGAAAGGGTTTATTAACAACATGTTCTTTGATAGCAGTTAACAGATTACAAATCTTGCTGTTCATATCAGCCTGCTGTTGTCTAAATTTAGCCTCGAGCGTAGAGAGCTGTAATTCTTGAGATAGAATGAATTTTTTTAGAGCATCTTCACAGCTTTGCCTAGGAATGCCTTGTGATGGAAAATGCTCGGACCAAGTGAGTGGTGAGGAGTCATTGAAAGATACGCTCCGCGTTTGGTACCCTCTGAAATTAGGTTTATCCTTCCATGCTTCATAGGCCTCGCCAGAAGTTCGAGGACCTTGACCCACGTGTGACGACGTGAATTCGTTATAAGCCCGTTTTGGAAGCTCCATGCAGTTATGAGTCTTGTGAGGGCCTTTACATAATTTGCATGTAGAAGTGATTCTGCTTACTTGGCTTGAGGATTTTTGGGCTTCGTAAGGTTTCATGAGAGACTTGACTCGACCTTCAAGTTCCATGATCCTACGGTCGGGAGTGCTAGAATTGTTCAAAGGCAAAGATATTGCCTTGACCGTTTTGTTCAAATCACAGGGATCATTCCAACTTTCGTTGTCATAGAGAGCAAGATCTTCTATGAGTTCCCATGATTGTTCCGCACTTAGATCACGTAGCTTACCACCGGCCGATTGGTCAATGGCTCGCCTCGTGGAGAGATCGATATGGTCATAAAAAATTTGGACTTGGAGCCAAAGATCTATGCCATGATGAGGGACTTTTTGGAGTAAGTCCTTGAAACGAGTCCATGCTTCATAAAGAGATTGATTTTGACGTTGTTGGAACATCAAGATGTCATTTCTAAGCTTAGTAGTTCTCCCCGGTGGGAAAAATTGAGCAAGGAAACGAGTGGTGAGATCATCCCATGTGGTGATGGATTCCGCGGGTAAACGCTCAAGCCATTGACTAGCTTGATCTCGTAGAGAGAATTGGAATAGGCGTAATCGGGTTGTCTCTCTAGTTGCAACATCTAGGTCTATGGAATCTACGATTTTGAGGAAGTCCTTAAGATGTTGGTTTGGATCTTTGGAACGAAGTCCATGGAATGCACATCCGCTTTGCACCAACTGGATGGTGTCGGATCTCAAGGGGGTCACATTGGCTCCGGTGAGCTCAATGGTGTTTCGGTAGCCTTGATGGCTAGGTCGGGAATACTCTCCTAAGGTTCGGGGCCTAAGAGGTTCTAGTGGTGGGTTTTGTTGTGGTGGGATGACGGGTTCAAAGATGTTCCCATCGTCCATGATGTCGGGTGGTGAAAAGTTACGAACAAAAACACAAAGAAATAAGATAGACTAAAGAAAACCTAAAAATAAAAATAAAATCTTACTAGAACGGAATCTAGCAAGTAGACCTAATAAAAAGAGATTCTAACCTAGACAATAACTATTCCCCAGGCTGCGGCGCCAAAAACTTGATAGGTAGGAATCGCACCAGGCTTTACCTCTCAAGGGACCTTGAGAAGCTTACAACCCCCACCAGGCAGTGTACCTGATCGTTGTAGTATAGTATAGTGACAAGTACCGGGGGATTGATCGTTCAGCTAGGAATAGTGTCGCTAGGATTAGAAAACCTAAATACTAGTTCTAAAGGTGAGAGATGATTCTTTTTGTATTTTTATATTTTTTAGAAAGCAAGTAAAAATCTCGGGTTTGAAGGATTTGGGCGGAATTAGTTGCTAGTCAACTAACCCAATACTAAAGATGCAATCAAAATAAAATACTAGAAATGAAAATAAACTAAATTATAATAAGGTTGTGAGCAATAAGTGGAGAAAATGTGTTTACTTAGATTTCACTACTCCCTAGACATCTTTTACATGTTAATTACTTGTTATAGTTGCATGGATGACGGATTGTATTCCTTAATACCATTCATGGGGTAGCGCACTTAACTCCCCAATTCTATGAGCTCTTATCTCCTCCTATGCCATGCCCAGCACAACCATAGGGATTATAAACAGTGGCTCATGCATTAAATACAACCAATAAAGACCTAGTGCCATCGGTTCATGTTTCCTAAGACGTTCAAACATGTTACCATTTAGAGATCTGCCAATTTTCTTAAGCCTAACATCAAATTCATTCATCCAAAACAATTATAAACAAGTAATCAACACATAATTAACATCTAGGTTTCATTAGATCCAAGCAAACACAAGATAGATCTAGCCTAGCATGATGGAATTAAGACAAGAACAGGATATAGACAACCAACACATAGACATATTGATTGAATTAAAAGAATACTTATCTCAATTACACATGAAAAGTATAAAGGGCTTAGAACCCTTGAAAAACCTGTAAAATTCGCACCAAGTTCGTACTTAGGGTTTCTCCAAAACTTCTCCCTTTTTAATGTAAAAATTAGAAAACTATATATAGGAAATAGGGTCTGACGGTGTCAAGACCAATCTTGTGACGCCGTCACCTCGCCGCCAAAACTCTTCTCGGACTGCCTTGATCTACTTCTGACGCCGTCATGTGTTATGCATTTCCAGGCCGTCATGAATTTTACTCTTGACGCCCTTTCTTGTGACGGTGTCAAATCTGTACTGGGTCGTCATGGAATTTACTCTT
Organism: Artemisia argyi; assembly: GCA_030686995.1. Taxonomy (NCBI): domain Eukaryota; kingdom Viridiplantae; phylum Streptophyta; class Magnoliopsida; order Asterales; family Asteraceae; genus Artemisia; species Artemisia argyi. Next base: position 128,682,240 of record CM060699.1, read on the forward strand.
GACGCCGTCACCTACTGTTCCCAGCAAGGAAAATTAAGACTTTGGCGTTTTCTTCACTTTTATGCTCCAAAAACGTCCGAATTGCTTCCTTTTCCAGATTTCACTCCCAAAGTACCTAAAATCAATCATAAAAGGAACGATTTAGGGCAATATTTGATCAAATAAATTCAATTCCGGGCTTAAATGACCCCCTAAAAGTGGTTCATTTTTCGCCTCATCACATTGATTTGAAGAACATCAATTCTGCTGATAGAGCAACATGTTTGATTGCAAGAGCATCAATGGAGGAAGCACATCTATGTCACAGAAGACTAGGGCATGTTAATTTCAAAAACATCAATAAGCTGGTCAAAGGAAATTTAGTTAGAGGTTTACCTTCTAAAACATTCAAACTTGATCATTCATGTTTGGCTTGCAAGAAGGGTAAACAACACAAGGCTTCCTGTAAGAAGATTGAAGAAAGAACAATAAGGGAACCTTTGGAATTGGTGCATATGGATCTGTTTGGACCTGTTTCTGTTGTTAGCTTAAACAAGAAGAAGTACTGTTTGGTTATAACAGATGATTGTAGCAGATTTAGCTGGGTCTTTTTCTTGGGATTCAAAGATGAAACTTTTGATGCTATTCATGACCTTATAATAGCACTTGAAAATCAGTTAAGACTCAAGGTTAGAGGAATTAGATGTGATAATGGGACTGAATTCAAGAATCAGCTTATGGATGACTTTTGAGCAAAGAAAGGAACTAAAAGAGAATTCAGTATTGCTAGTACTCATCAGCAAAATGGAGTTGCAGAATGGAAGAATAGAACTTTGATAGAAGCAGCAAGGACAATGCTTGCAGACTCCCAATTGCCTATTCCATTTTGGGCTGAAGCTGTAAGTGCTGCATGTTATGTGCTGAATAGAGTGTCTATGACAAAACCTCAGATGAAGACACCTTCTGAGTTACTCATGGGAAAGAAGCCGAACATAAAGTTTATGAAGCCTTTTGGATGTCCCCTGACTATCTTGAATATTGCTGATAATTTGGGAAAATTTGATGGTAAATCAGAAGAAGGATACTTATTGGTTTATTGTACAAATAACAAAGGATTCAGAGTGTACAATAGGGCTACCAAGAAGGTTCAAGAATGTCTTCATGTTGAATTTCTAGAAGAACAAGAAAATCAAAAAGGTAAAGGTCCTGATTGGATGTTTGATCTTGATTTAATGTCTTCATCTATGAACTACATACCTTTCAGAGAAGAAAATCAAGTTGTTCTTAATGAAGAAGAGTTACAATACATTGTTCATGGAGTTAACATAAGATCTGAAGATGATTCTGATGAAGCACCCAATGATGAAAAGAAAAGTACTGCTGCATCTCAAGGTACTGTTGATCCTCAGAGTACTGCTCCACCAAATATTGTAGTATCTGATGAAGACCAAGCTATCCAAGATGAACTTAATAGGATGCTTCTTCAAGAAACAATTGCAAAATCCTATGAAGATGATCAAAGGAGAGCTTATGAAGCAGAAAAGAAGAAGGCTAAAGGCACTGACAGTACTTTGCCTCAAAGTACTGATGATCCATTTGAAAGTACTTCTCAAATTTTAGATACTTCAAATTAGAAGAATGCTGATGATTTACATGTTCCAACCATGCCTGCCTTAGAAGATACTGATGATGAGTTGAAAGAAGAAGGCATTTTCTCAGATTCTAATGAAGACCCTGACCTCACAAATTTGGAAGATAATCTTGAAGTTCCACCAACTCCTACTCTCGAAATTCACAAAGATCATCCTGTTAGTAAGATAATTGGACCTTCTAGTTCAGGAGTACTTACAAGAACTAAAGCTAAGAATATGTCTCAACAACATACTTCACTACGTAGCTTTATATACAAGCAGAACAGGGTGAATCACAAGGATCAGAAATTGTGTTTATTTGCTTGCTTTCTGTCTCAAGAAGAACCTAAGACAATCAAACAAGCATTAGCCAAAGAGAGTTGGGTTGAAGCTATGCAAGAAGAACTCTTACAGTTTAAACTTCAAGAAGTATGGGTACTATGTGATTTACCTGATGGTAAAAGGTTAATTGGAACGAAATAGGTTTTCATAGTAAAAAGAGATGAAAGAGGGAATGTAATCAAGAATAAAGCAAGGTTAGTAGCTCAAGGATATAGACAAGAAGAAGGAGTAGACTATGATGAAGTATTTGCTCCTGTGGAAAGGATTGAAGCCATACGACTATTTTTGGCTTTTGCATCTTATATGGGATTTCCTGTATATCAGATGGATGTTAAAAGTGCTTTTCTATATGGCACCATCACAGAGGAAGTTTATGTTAAACAACCTCCTGGTTTTGAAGATACTGCACATCCAAACAAAGTCTACAAGGTTATCAAGGCTCTATATGGCCTTCATCAAGCCCCTAGAGCATGGTATGAAAGACTCTCCACTTTTCTATTGCAACATGGTTATAGGAGAGGTGCTATTGACAAGACTTTGTTTATCAAAAGAGATAAGAAGGATATCATGCTTGTCCAAGTAGATGATATTATTTTTGGTGCTACTAAGCAATCTATGGTGAAGGAATTTGAAGATCTTATGCAAAAAGAATTTCAGATGAGTTCAATGGGAGAATTAACATTCTTCTTGGGACTTCAAGTGCAACAATCTAGCAGTGGAATATTTATAAGTCAAGAAAAGTATGGCAGATATTCTTAAGAGATTTAACTTCACAACTGTCAAGCCAGCTTCTACACCTGTTGATGCTAACAAGCCTTTGGAAAAGATGAAGAAGGAGAAGATGTTGATGTCAAATTATACAGGTCTATGATTGGATGTCTAATGTACTTAACTGCATCTAGGCCTGACATTACTTTTGCTATGTGTTTATGTGCAAGACATCAAGTTCATCCCAAAGTATCACATTTGAATGCTATCAAAAGGATCTTTAGGTACCTTAGGCAACAACCTAAGCTAGGATTGTGGTATCCTAAGGAGTCACCTTTTCATCTACAAGCCTTTTCAGATAGTGATTATGCTGGTGATAACTATGACAGAAGATCTACAACTGGAGGGTGTCAGTATCTTGGAAGTAGATTAGTCTCATGGCAATGCAAAAAGCAAACAATTGCAGCAACATCTTCCACAGAAGCAGAGTATGTAGCTGCTGCAAGTTGTTGTACACAAGTACTTTGGTTGCAAAATTAGCTTTTGGATTATGGATTCAACTTCAAGAATACTCCTATCAACATTGATAATGAGAGTACCATTTGTATAGTGAAGAATCCAGTCTATCATTCCAAAACAAAGCACATTCAAATCAGACATCATTTTATAAGAGATTGCTATGAGCATAGGCTTATCAATGTGGTTAAAGTTCATACAGATGATAATGTAGCAAATCTACTCACAAAGGGCTTTGATGTTTCCAGATTTACTTTTTTAGTTGTGAGTATTGGTATGATTAATATTTAAGCTATTATTGAGGGGAGGCATTAGTAGTTAGTCATTAGTTAAGGGGAGGCTACATGTATCATTCAACAGATGAGATTTTTATTCATTATTATCAAAGGCTTACATTCATTCTTCCAAGAGACATAGATTACAAAGACACAAACAGGAAACAAAGACAACTACCACAAGCATCCTACACCAAACCTACCTATCCTACCCAACACAATCTACTCCATTGGCCTTTTTCCTTTACCCTGATAACTCTGCTTTCCCTTTTGAGCAGTCTTTATTTTTTCATCAAAAGAAGCTTGCTTCCTTGGGCAAGCCAGGCTAAGAACTTGTTTGGGAGGTCTCTCTTTTCTTGGAGCAGGCCACTTCATATTCTTAATGGCTGATTCAAGGGCTTGGGTCAAAGCATGTGGAAGTTCATTTGCCAGAGATGAACCAGGAGTAGAAACAGACTTTTTCTTCTTCGGTCTTGGATTAGTAGTGCTTGCTGCATCTGTGAGGGTAGAGGTTGATACATCAGGAGGAAAGTACCCACTCCATCCTGCATCATCATCAAAGTCAGAGTCAGAATCTATGGAGCCATCTGAATCAGAAGAGATGTACACCAATGGGAAGTGACTCATGTTTTTTACTAGGGTTTTTGTGACTGTATTGCATGTCTTGATGAAAGAGATGTGTTGGTGGAAAGTTACTTTTATAGGCAAGAAAAGATATAAGGGTAATTAATAAAGTTCATTAAATTCTTCTTGCCTTGGTAGCTTTGGGAATTAATTTGGAAAGATATTAATTGTCCCTGGTTGAGTTTCAAAGCTATTTTGGTCAAACAGTCAACACTAAAGATATTTTGATTGGAAAGTACTTTGTCCAACATACTGCTTTATTTTACAACTGGAAGTACTGCTCCATATTTTATGGAAAGTACTGCTTGATGATGTGAAGGTTACGCTGACGTGTCCGGATACTGCTCCAACGGTCAAAAATACGGGTAACAAACTTTCGAAAGATATGGGGAAGATAACTTCCAAGAATAACGGTAAAATTATTAATTCACCGTGATTTTTTGTATATTATCCCTTTTTATTCATATCTTTTTCATATTTATACTCCCGTATTCATTCGCAACTCTCATTCATCAAATCCACCAAGATCATCAACGATTACCATTCTTCTTTTCACATCATAATCGCAATGGCACACCGACCCACCATCACCAAACACAACATGATTGCAAACCTTGAGAAAACACAGAGGAACATTGACTTTCATGGAATCATTGATTTTCTCACTGGAACCACCGTCAATTACTCACTCTTAGTAAACCCAGAGATTATTGGACCTTGGATACAGGCGTTTTGGGCCACGACTAGGGCTGAGATAGAAGATGGTGAGGATGTTATTCATGCTACTGTTGCTGGAAGAGCTATTAGTGTCACTGAGGCAACAATCAGGGAAGTGTTGCTATTTGATGATGAGGGAGGCTCTGTTTTATTTGCTAAACAAGAAGTTTGGGATACACTGCGAGATATTGGGTATGAAGGTCCTTTGGACAAAATTACTTTTGAGAAAGCAATGGTAAGTCCTCATTGAAAGTATCTTATTCATGTTTTACTTCATTGCTTAAGTCCAAAAAGTACTGCTTGGGATCAATTTGGACATGCCATAGCTTCTGCTTTAGTTGGACTCGTTACCAATCAGCCATTCAACTTTTCTTATATGATCCTTGATGGTATGATTGCTCATATTAAGGCTGGATCACCTTTTCTGATGTATCCTAGATTTGTTCAACTCATCCTAGAGAATCCACTTGATGGGATACCAAAACCTCAGGATTATGTACCTACTATTAGGATGCCACCAAAGGTGTTTACCTTTATGTCTCACAAGGGAGTTAATTTTTCGGGTAATAATACACCTCTTAATGCTAATATGTTAGAGGTAGCACAGGCTGTTAGGGATGATGTTGATAATGCTAGTGGTTCTGCTAATTCTGATGATGCTGATCAACTTGAACAGTCTGAGCATTCTGCATCAGTACATACACCTACACCACAAATTGCTTCACCACAGCCTGATGACTTCAGTGAAAGAACTCCCTCAGCCTCTGTTTCTAGGGAAAAACCTATTTCTGCTGCAGGTACTTCTCCACAAAGTATTTCTTTCCAAGGTACTGCTTCAGAGCATACTCCAGTATCATCTCCCAATGATTATACTTCCACAGGTGGGTTTCAAACACCTGGAGGAGATGAGGGAATTGAAGGTCCTTTGGACAATTATGCTTTGACTAGAGAGTTAGTGAGGATGAAGAAAGCTATGGCTGATCAGACTGCAGAAATTAAAAGGTTAAGGAACAAGTTCAGAAGGTTAAAGAAGTTTGTGTGGCCTCTTGTATAGAATTTTAGGCTTTATGTGAAAGAAAAGAAACAATCTCAACAGAAGAAGCCTAAATCAGCTAAGAAAGCTTCTAAGTCCAAGAAAAGGCATCAGAAGTCATCATCTTTCAAATTGGGGAGGAATCAGAAAGATAATTTGAATGAAGATGATACTGGAATTCAATATTCTGAAGATGCTCATCTATGGCATTATGCTGAGGCAGAGAACATTGCTCAACAAGATACTAATTATGAAGATATTACTGAGAGGAAAAGTGATGAGACTGAACAAGTTAATCTTGAAGTTGAGGATGATGCTGTTAAAAGTGGAGATACAGAAGAAATTGATTTAAAAGGAACTAATCTTCAAAGTACTATTGTTGAAAGTACTGATGTACAAGGTACTGCTGCTACAGATATTGGAACTTCTACAGCTGGACATTCTACAAAGAATTTTGAAGATGAAGCTAGTCCTTCCAATCCTATATAGCAAGAAGAAATCAAGGAGCATACTGCAAGTGATGATGAGACTATAGCTCAGATTATGATGAATTTGGATAGACCTTCAGGAGGTATACATATTTCTGAGCCAGCACAACAAGTTTCTGAATCTTCTTCTGAATCTGAAGAATTAGATCCCAAAGACAAAGGTAAAGGGATCATGAAGCAAAAGAATATTAAGAAGAAAAAGAAGAAGTTTACTCCTGCACAGCTGAGAGAAATAGAAGTAGCAAAGGATGAAGAAGTTGCTAGACAACAACAAGCTATGTATGATGCAGAATACTTGGAAGAGATAAAGAAGCCTATCACAAGAAAACCTATGACTATTGCTCAAGAAAGAAATTGGATGATTAGTTTCTTGAAAGGAAGAGGATACAAGAATCTACAAAAATTAAGATATCCTGAAGTAAAAGCTCTATGGGATGAAGTACAAGAGTCTATCAAGAAAGAGTTAGAAAGCTTTGTACCCATGGATGTTGATAAGGAGAAAAAGTTAGAAGATATAAGGAAAGAACAAGCTGAGAAAATGAAGTTGAAAAGGAAGAAAGCAGTTCAAGATGATCAATTGACAAAGAGACTTAAAATGATACATGAAGATACAATTGATGAACTGAGGAATTATTTCAGAGTAATTGATTTTGAGAATAAGAAAACAGAAGACTCTGGAAAGAAATCAAAGATGATCTCATTTTCTGTGGTTGAATCAAAAGAAGGGAATTATCTTATGTTCAACAGAGAAGATGGAAGCTTCACAGTATTTAATATGTTACGGGATGTTCTGCATTTAATTAACAGAGAAGATCTATATGATTTATACTTGCAAGTGCAGACATACTATGAGAATATTGAAGCAACAGGAGTGGGATTAATCTTACTTGGAGATTTGATAACCATTTGGGATACAGAAGAAACAAGTGTTGATACTCTGTGGAATGATCAAGAAAATTGGAAAATTACAAGATGGAGATTCTTTGAGTCATCAGGAGTTCATACACTTGAGATGGAAGATGGTACCATGATTCACATGCTTGCTGAAAGAAGATATCCTCTGATAAGAGAACTTATGCTCAGGATGTTGGATCATGGAATGGAGCTTGAAGAAGAAACTGATGTAGCTTTTATGGTGATTAAGCTATTTATCAGGTGGACTAAATCAGAAGAATAGTATTGCAAACTACTGGTATGAGTTGTTTTGTATAATGAGTATTTTTCAAAGTACTGCAAGACAAACAGTACTTTATCAAAGTACTGCTTGTTGCATAAAACCAGTATAAGTCCTTTGTAAAATAAAAATAAAAGTTTTTGATGTTTAAGATGAAGTAAATAAAAGGATTTGAAAAGAAAAACATGGTGTTAGTACTTGTACTACACAACAAATGGTAATCAACTCACCATGTTTAACAGACAAGAAAGAGTTTGACTCATCATGCGGGTACGGCTCTGATGTGATAATCAAATCCGTTTTTAGTTGACAATTTACTAAAAATTGTATGGTATTCAACTCACCATATCTGTAAAAGTGAAGAGTTGGCTAGCCCATAAGAGAATGGCTTGTGGTAAAGGCTGTGGGAAAACCATTTATGGTAATTAGTTCACCATGGTTGAGATCAAAGAACTAACTAGTCCAAAAGCAAACGACTATTGGTAAAGACTACTCAAATCCGTTGATAGCTGATGATTTGCTAAAAATCATACGGTTATCAATGTACCATGGTTGTTCTAACCTAAACATTGGCTACTCCAGAGTTAATGGCTTTGGTAAAGAGACATCAAAATCCATTAAAAGTTCAATGATTTACTTCTCACAGAAGTTAACACATATGGAAGTGATGAGAACAGTATGAAACTTTAAAAAGATTTGATGTACGCTTTGTCAAAAAGTTGCTGAGTTGCTGAGAAGATGATGATCAAGAGCACTTTGACATACAGGATTCAAAAGAGATAAAGAAACAATTTTCCTGAATGATAAAGATTTTGAAGATCCAAGAAAGTGAAGAAACTTGAAATCAAGCAAGTGGAGTTCAAGTTAGGGGAGGATTGTTGGGATATGAAGTCAAAGTACTGCTATGTCAAAGTACTGCTCAATTGTCAACATGCTGATCAAGGTCAAAGTACTGCTGTTTATTGAAGATTATTCAAATTACTTCGAAGAACAAGGACTTAAGTGAAATATTGTTTAAAGGATTATTATGTAGTATTGTATAAATGTTCTAGAATTAGTTAGGGATAATTACTTGTCGTTCAAGTAGATAATGTAAACCGACTTAAGGTTATCTATATAAGGAGCCTTATGATGGTATTAGGGATATAAGTTTTAGTCAAAGTTTCTAAGAGTCTTAGAGTTTTACAAGTCGATATTAGTCAAGTTAGGGATTGTTAGTGAATGTAACACCCCCAATTCATGGTTGCAGCGGAATTCAAACTGGGTGTTACTCGACGGTACAATAGTCACAATAATAGAAAACGAACTCCAATTGAGTCGTTTTAAAAGATTTATCTTTCAAATTGTATAAATATCAGAGATTACAAAAATGAGGTCCCAAATGGTTCCATGTTTACAATTTACATTAAATGAGTTTTTGAATGATAATGAAATTTATAGCCCTCTTGAGTATCCGTGCCCTTCCGTGCCATCCTTGATCGTCATGAACCTGAAATACATGCTTGAGAGGTCAACACAAAGGTTGAGTGATATTCATAGAGTTTGTTTAATGTTTGAACACAATATGTTGGTAGTGTGAGTTATAGGCTCACACCAATGGTTGGAAAACAAAGATGGGCCACGTTGTTATACGCCCGGAACAGTTATTATCAAATACTAAGCTTATGACACCAAAACGTTAACGGGTACCAATATCAATCGGCGGAGTTATCCCGGTAGGTACTTTGCCGTCATACCTAATGTCTCAAATATTAATGCATTTGTTTGAACTTAGTCAATACAAATGGGATTCGTCAATCCCAATAGGCCTATTCACAATATTCGCGCTCACTATTTCTAGTGATTAAATGGTTCATAATAAGGGATCTCGGTTTGGCAAGGATGATACTTAGTGATAATAAAACAATCAGGCAAGCATACAATTTAAAAACATTGCACTCGGTTAAAAATAGCATGTATTCCCCCCAAAGGTTTGTAAAACAATTAAGTAATGGAAAATGGGGCTATGAACTCACCTTGAGTTGGATGATGTATAATGAGAATGATGGATATACCGTAAGAACTTCTACAAGCAACCTAGAATAATTGTTGTAACTTAGGTTTGGAATAATGTCTAAGGAAACATAAACATGCCAATATATATCTTGCACTTAGTCCATGATGTGGTACAATGTGTAGTGTAAGTCTTTGAAAAGAAATGATTCATGAAACATGTATAGTTTATATATCGTTTACTACCGTTCGGGCCGACATAATTCAGAAGTTATGTTAGTAAACGTTCGAGGAGCCAGGACACTTTAATTCGTAAATCCACAACTCATCTCGACGGCTTACATAATGAACTCCTCACATGAGGCTCCCTACTATTGTAGTAGTTGATAAAGTATATATATATATATATATATATATATATATATATATATATATATATATATATATATATATATATATATATATATATATATATATATATATATATATATATATATATAAGTTTTGAACCGAAAAGTTACATGTCCAATATTTGAATAAACTTAGGAAAGTTTATGATTACATGAAGATTGTTATTAGGGTAAGTTTCTTATAACTTATATGACAATTTCTTGTAATATCTCATGGTTCTTTAGATGAAGTATATCCAAGTTGTATGTTTAAGTTATTGCTAACTCTCTAGTTCATGTATTTGCCTTGGTAAGTGTATATGGTCGTTAGCTCATGTTTTCGCATTGGTATGTATATATGGTCTTTAGCCATGGCTTTGCCATGACCTTTGATCATTGTTCCATGGTATTGAGACTCAACCTTGGCTCTAGCCATGGTTGTGGTCTTGATTCTAGGTCATAAGACCTCTTTGATCTTTATAAACCATAACCTATATATAATGACTTTGGTCTAAAAATGGGCTGTTAAGAATTTGAAGAAATTATCACTCGGAAAGCGTTTTCAAGGCTCGAGCTTCTTTACACCTGAGTGAAAACGTCGTTCCGGACAACTTTCGTGTTTTAACTTTTTGATGAATCGGACCAGAAGGGTGACTTTCAAAATGGCAGAATGCAAAACAGTAGGTATCGGCAGTTTCGGCGTTTTGGTTTTGCTAACTTCAAACGGTCATAACTTTTGACTCGGGTACTCGTTTTGGGTGATTCAAATTGCTATGTTTTCCTTCTTAAGTCCTCTTTAACAGTAAGTAAGTGTCAAATATCATAGTTGTACTATTTTGGTCGTGGTTCTCCATAAAAGTCACTAGTTTACTTGTTTAAAGATCATAAGTTAACATATGTATATCATAACTTGTTTTAGTCATTTTTATACATCATGGACATGATCACAAGACAAAATATAGCATGAATGATATGTAAATAGCATGAATATGATATTTAAGCAAGGAAGTATATTAGAGTTTGCTTACAACTTTTGTGAAGAAACTAACTAGAACCAAGATCAAAACCAAGAATCACTACTTAATCTTCCAAAAATTTACCAACCGTAGCCATGCTTCCATATCAAAAACCCTATCTTATAATCCCTTGATAAACACTAATCTATCACAAAAACAAGCCTTAGTAAAAAAAATCTTGAAGAAGAACTCATGGAAATTGGATGAGTTTTTGTGGTGATTTTATAGAGTTTTATGGCTGAAAAGTGTTAAGGATCAACTAGGAACTATGACTTGAACTTGTGATGGATTGAATGAGCAAGATCAATGATCAAAATGGTGTATTTTGATGGTGTTGGGTCGTTGGTATTGAGAGAGAAAGGAAGAGAATGATTCTTGATCTTATAAGGAAATGAGGAGGTTAGTTATGTTGACTTGTCAACACTTGGTCACCAAGTATAACACATGGATGAAATCTAAGGGCTCAATGCATGAGATCATGCCACAAGTGTGAATCCCCCCCCCCTATATGGCGGTTTGGAATACTTGGGGATGAAGTGTGGACTTTTGATGATATTATCCAAGTTATAGAGTTAGTTTTGGCTCCGTAAAATGCTAACCGTAAATGGTTAAGCCACGAAACGTAAAACCGGGTATCGTAAAAATACGAAACTTGGAAGAATGGTTAAACATGTCATTATACTCCATAATAAAATATAAAATGAGTGGTAGGTTCCATTGGGGTGCTAAAACCCTGCTAAAACTGGAAACACGGGTCTAAAACGCGTAATACGTAAAACGTACGAATATTGCGTAAAATTGAGAAAAGTAAAATGTTACTTTTCTAATAGGATATAAATGATTTAAAATGACTTATAATGTCTAGACTGGGCTCAGTCTAGTGTCGGTTGGTATTAAATATCTTTTAGACATCAAACCGTAAGCCTAAAAATCAAGGAATGACTTATAAAATCAAGGAATGATTTTTGGTCAAAGGAGGAGGGAAAAATATGTTGACTTTTCCTAATAAGTTGAAAACTCAAATCGTATTAGAAACGCGGTGCAGGTATAGGCTAAGGTTACGGCTGAGTAAAACGCTTAAAAACTGAAAATTCCAGTTTTTCACGGCCGAGGCTTATTTTGGTCATGTTTTTCACAGTCATGATTAATTCTCAAATAAATCATGAGTGTGTCAAACATTTTTCTGATGCGGGGTCACTTAACGCGGTCGAGTTTCGTTGTGCGTAGAATTTTTGAATGACGTTTTACCCTAAAACGTGTAATTCCTTATTAACTTTCACGAAAATGAGCTTATGAATGTCAAACTTTTAATTTTCCATGGAAATGATTTATCACTCGAGGCCAAGAAACAAAAAATCAGATTTCGGGAAAATTTCGGGAAAAATGAATAGTAAAAGTGAATAGTGAAATTTTCCGGGAATAGTAATTAACCTGAAATTGCGAATTGTTACAGTCTCTACCCCTTACGGGGAACTTCGTCCCGAAGTTCTATGTGTGTTATATGTTGGAGTGGTGTCGATTAAAAGGTGTGGTTACTTATGAGGACTAGAGTCTGGGATTACTAGTGATGTAGTTTGGTTTGTCATTTCTGTGTATGGTGTAGGATGAGGCTTACTTTTATGTAGGAAAGGTATGGTAATAGTCGAATATCAACGGAAATTGATATAGCAGTCGAATATTAATAGGAATTCAGATAGTAATTGCAATCATAGCCTAGTAGGTAATCGGTTGTTGTACCTAGTGTTTATTGACTTCATACTTATGTTATTTCGGATACAAACAAGCCCACTTGTTTATAATTCTTTATTTACATAGACAGGCATCCCAAACAATGTAAGTAAAGGAATATAAACTTATGCTTCGGTGATTTACAATTTCTTTATTTAAATGAAAAGGCATCCCAATCCATTCAAATAATTATAAATCATCCTACTTAAGAATTCCCAACACAACATTCCTACTTAGCCGGTGACTTACAAGGTAGTGTATTACGAGATGATACTGGTGTTCCAAAAGTACAAGATGAATATTCAATCTTGTAAAGCTGAAAAGGGTGCTTGTGGTGTAACTAAGGATGATTTGAGCTTTAAAAGTGCATCAAGATCTGTTAATGAGCTTGTGTTTGTAACGGTTGTGAAGATAATGATGTGATATGTTGATGAACAAAAGTGTGTAGTGTATGCTTAACATTAATACTCTTAGATATAGATGTTGAGTTTGCTTTAAAAATCTTAAGAGATTTTAAAAGTTTATGATGGAATGGTATCCTTAGGAACTAAACAGGATAGTACTTCTACGGGATGAAGAGAAGAATTGATAACTATCCCAAGATAGTAGTTTGGATTATCTTATAAATGAAAATTTTCAAGAATGAAATTAGATCATACAAATAAGGTGTTAAGATCTTGCTGAGTGGTAAGGCACTATCGTGTCTCTAGATTGTTTTAATGTATTCTGGTGGTTTATCGTGTTCATGTAGGAAATCAATCTAAACATAACCCTAGTACAACTATTCTCAGTATTTGAAAATTTTAAGTTGAATATAGTTAGTCAGACTATATTCCACTGTCCCTAGGTTAAATATAGGTGACTAGTCTATATTTAGCCAAGGTTCGATAAAATTTTCAAATACCTAAATTAGGTATACTTTTGATATGTCCGTTGCTTTCGGGAAACTGTCCACTAAACAAAGGCGATGTCAAACCCTTCAATTGCAAGTCCCGGCCATACAAGACTTGTAACGTATGTTTTCATATTCCATTGCATAGAAGATAGTACGGGTAGGTACGTGTGGAAAGGAAGTTTTAAGTAGTTCTAAAATAGAACATACTTGGCCAGGATCACGAACTTTTAATAATGAAGGTTTCAGAAGAAAACTTTAAAGAATGTAGGGCTGAACTTCAGCTTTTGTAGGTGATGGACTTGTTTGTCCTTTAAAAAATCTCATATTTCTATTTAGAAATCGATAGATTGTGATGGGTTTTTGATGTCATATGAAATGATATTGATGATGTGATGGAATGATTCTAGAGACCATTACGCAAAACACAATGTCTCGGAAGTAGGTTAGACCATTGTGCAATTCACAATGTCTGGGAAGTAGGTTAAACCATTGTGTGACTCAAAACATATGAGAAATGGTTAAGACCATTGTATAATACAATGTCTTGGAAAATAGGAAAGACCATTGCAATCATTTACAATGTCTTGGACATAAAATGTTGGAGTAGGAACATGATTGGCAGAATGTGGTTGTGTCGTAATGCCCTAGAATAGGCATACGCAGATATGTTTAGTCCATTGCTTAGATAAATGATTGAAAATAAACCGAGTTTATATATCCATATACTAATATGTTCATGTAGTATAAAATGCTTACGGGGAAATGCTCAATTATGTTTAGGGTACATATATTAATATGCAATTATGTTTGTGTAGCATAAAAATGTCTACGGGGAAATGCTCAAAATGGGTATATATGAATATACTAATATGTTTGTGTAGCATAACATGCTTACTAAGTCCATAATCATCTGGAGGATGGAAGACACAGAGAGTAGAAGGCTATAAAAATGCTCTTGTTTGTGAGTGTAGTTATAGTTTAGGTCTCAATTAGACCCGTTTCTCTATAACCATGGCTCTGGTACCAATCTGTAACACCCCCAATTCATGGTTGCAGCGGAATTCAAACTGGGTGTTACTCGATGGTACAATAGTCACAATAATAGAAAACGAACTCCAATTGAGTCGTTTTAAAAGATTTATCATTCAAATTGTATAAATATCAGAGATTACAAAAATGAGGTCCCAAATGGTTCCATGTTTACAATTTACATTAAATGAGTTTTTGAATGATAATGAAATTTATAGCCCTCCGTGCCCTTCCGTGCCATCCTTGATCGTCATGAACCTGAAATACATGCTTGAGAGGTCAACACAAAGGTTGAGTGATATTCATAGAGTTTGTTTAATGTTTGAACACAATATGTTGGTAGTGTGAGTTATAGGCTCACACCAATGGTTGAAAAACAAAGATGGGCCACGTTGTTATACGCCCGGAACAGTTATTATCAAATACTAAGCTTATGACACCAAAACGTTAACGGGTACCAATATCAATCGGCGGAGTTATCCCGGTAGGTACTTTGCCGTCATACCTAATGTCTCAAATATTAATGCATTTGTTTGAACTTAGTCAATACAAATGGGATTCGTCAATCCCAATAGGCCTATTCACAATATTCGCGCTCACTATTTCTAGTGATTAAATGGTTCATAATAAGGGATCTCGGTTTGGCAAAGATGATACTTAGTGATAATAAAACAATCAGGCAAGCATACAATTTAAAAACATTGTGCTCAGTTAAAAATAGCATGTATTCCCCCCAAGGGTTTGTAAAACAATTAAGTAATGGAAAATGGGGCTATGAACTCACCTTGAGTTGGATGATGTATAATGAGAATGATGGATATGCCGTAAGAACTTCTACAAGCAACCTAGAATAATTGTTGTAACTTAGGTTTGGAATAATGTTTAAGGAAACATAAACATGCCAATATATATCTTGCACTTAGTCCATGATGTGGTACAATGTGTAGTGTAAGTCTTTGAAAAGAAATGATTCATGAAACATGTATAGTTTATATATCGTTTACTACCGTTCGGGCCGACATAATTCAGAAGTCATGTTAGTAAACGTTCGAGGAGCCAGGACACTTTAATTCGTAAATCCACAACTCATCTCGACGGCTTACATAATGAACTCCTCACATGAGGCTCCCTACTATTGTAGTAGTTGATAAAGTATATATATATATATATATATATATATATATATATATATATATATATATATATATATATATATATATATATATATTTAAGTTTTGATCCGAAAAGTTACATGTCCAATATTTGAATAAACTTGGGAAAGTTTATGATTACATGAAGATTGTTATTAGGGTAAGTTTCTTATAACTTATATGACAATTTCTTGTAATATCTCATAGTTCTTTAGATGAAGTATATCCAAGTTGTATGTTTAAGTTATTGCTAACTCTCTAGTTCATGTATTTGCCTTGGTAAGTGTATATGGTCGTTAGCTCATGTTTTCGCATTGGTATGTATATATGGTCTTTAGCCATGGCTTTGCCATGACCTTTGGTCATTGTTCCATGGTATTGAGACTCAACCTTGGCTCTAGCCATGGTTGTGGTCTTGATTCTAGGTCATAAGACCTCTTTGGTCTTTATAAACCATAACCTATATATAATGACTTTGGTCTAAAAATGGGCTGTTAAGAATTTGAAGAAATTATCACTCGGAAAGCGTTTTCAAGGCTCGAGCTTCTTCGTTCTTGAACGAAAACGTCGTTCCGGACAACTTTCGTGTTTTAACTTTTTGATGAATCGGACCAGAAGGGTGACTTTCAAAATGGCAGAATGCAAAACAGTAGGTATCGGCAGTTTCAGCGTTTTGGTTTTGCTAACTTCAAACGGTCATAACTTTTGACTCGGGTACTCGTTTTGGGTGATTCAAATTGATATGTTTTCCTTGTTAAGTCCTCTTTAACAGTAAGTAAGTTTCAAATATCATAGTTGTACTATTTTGGTCGTGGTTCTCCATAAAAGTCACTAGTTTACTTGTTTAAAGATCATAAGTTAACATATGTATATCATAACTTGTTTTACTCATTTTTATACATCATGGACATGATCACAAGACAAAATATAGCATGAATGATATGTAAATAGCATGAATATGATATTTAAGCAAGGAAGTGTATTAGAGTTTGCTTACAACTTTTGTGAAGAAACTAACTAGAACCAAGATCAAAACCAAGAATCACTACTTAATCTTCCAAAAATTTACCAACCGTAGCCATGCTTCCATATCAAAAACCCTATCTTATAATCCCTTGATAAACACTAATCTATCACAAAAACAAGCCTTAGTAAAAAAAATCTTGAAGAAGAACTCATGGAAATTGGATGAGTTTTTGTGGTGATTTTATAGAGTTTTATGGCTGAAAAGTGTTAAGGATCAACTAGGAACTATGACTTGAACTTGTGATGGATTGAATGAGCAAGATCAATGATCAAAATGGTGTATTTTGATGGTGTTGGGTCGTTGGTATTGAGAGAGAAAGGAAGATAATGAGTCTTGATCTTATAAGGAAATGAGGAGGTTCGTTATGTTGACTTGTCAACACTTGGTCACCAAGTATAACACATGGATGAAATCTAAGGGCTCAATGCATGAGATCATGCCACAAGTGTGAATCCCCCCCCCCTATATGGTGGTTTGGAATACTTGGGGATGAAGTGTGGACTTTTGATGATATTATCCAAGTTATTGAGTTAGTTTTGGCTCCGTAAAATGCTAACCGTAAATGGTTAAGCCACGAAACGTAAAACCGGGTATCGTAAAAATACGAAACTTGGAAGAATGGTTAAACATGTCATTATACTCCATAATAAAATATAAAATGAGTGGTAGGTTCCATTGGGGTGCTAAAACCCTGCTAAAACTGGAAACACGGGTCTAAAACGCGTAATACGTAAAACGTACGAATATTGCGTAAAATTGAGAAAAGTAAAATGTTACTTTTCTAATAGGATATAAATGATTTAAAATGACTTATAATATCTAGACTGGGCTCAGTCTAGTGTCGGTTGGTATTAAATGTCTTTTAGACATCAAACCGTAAGCCTAAAAATCAAGGAATGACTTATAAAATCAAGGAATGATTTTTGGTCAAAGGAGGAGGGAAAAATATGTTGACTTTTCCTAATAAGTTGAAAACTCAAATCGTATTAGAAACGCGGTGCAGGTATAGGCTAAGGTTACGGCTGAGTAAAACGCTTAAAAACTGAAAATTCCAGTTTTTCACGGCCGAGGCTTATTTTGGTCATGTTTTTCACAGTCATGATTAATTCTCAAATAAATCATGAGTGTGTCAAACATTTTTCTGATGCGGGGTCACTTAACGCGGTCGAGTTTCGTTGTGCGTAGAATTTTTGAATGACGTTTTACCCTAAAACGTGTAATTCCTTATTAACTTTCACGAAAATGAGCTTATGAATGTCAAACTTTTAATTTGCCATGGAAATGATTTATCACTCGAGGCCAAGAAATAAAAAATCAGATTTCGGGAAAATTTCGGGAAAAATGAAGAGTAAAAGTGAATAGTGAAATTTTCCGGGAATAGTAATTAACCTGAAATTGCGAATTGTTACAGTGAATCTGTGTAATCAAGCAGGTTCAAGTTTGGTTTAATATAAAAGTTCTTCTTAAGCTTTGTGCTAGTAGATTCCGCATACTTTACAAAGTCAAAACAGTGTTTCAATATTAATAGTGTTGAGTTTACTCAATATTGTTAAACCTTACAAGTTACAAAGTAGTTTGGTCAGAGTATATCGATCCAACATTAAGGCAAAGGACAAGGGTCCTGATGTTCTTATTGAGAAAGAGAAGGCTAGTGACATTACAAAGGTTAAGGATAAGACGTTTAAGTTGAAGGAGCTAGTTAAGACCACTCCTAAGTCGTCAGAGAAGAAGTCTGTGATGCGTGGGAATCGCAACAGGCTTTACCTCTCGAGGATCTCGAGAGGCTTACAACCCCCACCAGGCAGTGTACCTGATCGTTGTAGTATAGTATAGTGACACGTACCGGGGGATTGATCGTTCAGCTTAGGAATAGTGTCGCTAGGATTAGAAAGCCTAAATACTAGTTCTAAAGATGAGGGATGATTATTTTTGTGTTTTTATATTTTTTAGAAAGCAATTAAAAATCTCGGGTTTGAAGGATTTGGGCGGAATTAGTTGCTAATCAACTAACCCAATACTAAGATGCAATCAAAATAAAATACTAGAAATGAAAATAAACTAAATTATACTAAAGTTGTGAGCAGTAATTGGAGAAAATGTGTTTACTTAGATTTCACTACTCCCTAGACATCTTTTACACGTTAATTACTTGTTACAATTGCATGGATGTCGGATCGTATTCCTTAATATCATTCATGGGGTGGCACACTTAACTCCCCAATTTTTTGAGCTCTTATCTCCTCCTACACCATGCCCAGCACAACTATAGGGATTGTAAACAGTGGCTCATGCATTAAATACAACCAATAAAGACCTAGTGCGCGTCGGTTCATGTTTCTTAAAACGTTCAAGCATGTTACCAATTGGAGATCTGCCAGTTTTCTTAAGCCTAACATATAAATCATTCATTCACAACAAGAATAAACAAGTAATCAACACATAATTAACATCTAGGTTTCATTAGATCTAAGCAAACACAAGATAGATCTAGCATAGCATGATGGAATTAAGATAAGAACAAGATATAGACAACCAACACATAGACATATTGATTGAATTAAAGGAACACTTATCTTGATTACACATGCAAGGTATCAAGGGGTTGGAACCCTTGAAAAACCTGTAAAGTTACACCAAAATCGTACTTAGGGTTTCTCCCAAAACTTCCCTCTCTAAATGTGAAAAATTAGAAAACTATATATAGGAAAAGAGGTCTGACGACGTCAAGACAAATCTTGTGACGCCGTCACCTCGCCGCCAAAACTATTCTCGGACTGCCTTGATCCACTTTTGACGCCGTCAAGACCAAATCATTTCCAGGCCGTCATGACTTTTACTCTTGATGCCCTACCCTCGTGACGCCGTCAAATCTGTACTGGGTCGTCATGGAATTTTGCTCTTGACGCCGTCAGGAAATTACTCTTGACGCCGTCACCTACTGTTCCCAGC
The DNA here is from genome assembly GCA_030686995.1 of Artemisia argyi. Taxonomy (NCBI): domain Eukaryota; kingdom Viridiplantae; phylum Streptophyta; class Magnoliopsida; order Asterales; family Asteraceae; genus Artemisia; species Artemisia argyi. Next base: position 128,701,903 of record CM060699.1, read on the forward strand.
ATGGAAAATTAAGACTTTGGCGTTTTCTTCACTTTTATGCTCCAAAAACGTCCGAATTGCTTCCTTTTCCAGATTTCACTCCCAAAGTACCTAAAACCACAAAAGGAACGATTTAGGGCAATATTTGATCAAATAAAGTTGAATTCGGGCTTAAATGACCCCCTAAAAACGGATCATTTTTCGCCTCATCATATACCCTTACACTTGAGATTTGCTTGTCCTCAAGCAAATGCGCTTTTATTCTACTCAAAATACAAGTTAGGGGTCATTTAACACTAATATAAAAGTAATTACAACAAATAATCGTTCCACTAAAGACCAATAGACAAGCACGGAGGTCATACACAAGCACCTCACAAATAGTGTTTAGATACTCACATCTCTCGGGTGTAATAAAGTGTAAATTACAATATGGAAACGGAAGATATCTCTCACTACCTGTCATAGCAAAATAGATTACCATAGGCTTGGGAAAGGATCAAACCTCCACCACATGGCGTAAGCACCTAGGATAAACTATCAAAGAGGTCTTTTAAAGGGTTGTAACGTTAGGTGTAGGGATATGAAATACACGGTTTTGTTGGATAAAGGAAGTTTTACTGGTGGCGAGTTAACACTCTTGGTCAATTACATATACAATATGGCATTGCTAAGCCAAGACTAGACTCGACTTAAGCTAATAAATGAAAAATAACAAAAACATAAAATAAACATAGAATGAAACGGGATGGTAGTCCTTATGTTTTTTCTCTTTTTCATTTTTTCTATTTTTTTTTCTTGATTTTTCGATTTTTTTTTTTTTTTTTGCATACACTCTTACCCTACCATCCAAAATAATACATCATAGGGAATGAACATTTCTCTTACACTTGAATCTTTACATACTTTACAATAAACTAATCTAATGACTCGAATTAAGAAAATTAAAACACTTGGAGCACTTTTAAGATTATCGTACATATGGGGGTAATAAGTGATGTTCTTCCCCATTACTCCATAAAATAAGTACTTACCCATGAGTCCCAATCGTCCCAAAACAATATGTACAAGGATATGACTCGACTTAGCAACCATGTAATCAATTAGAAAGTTAACTTAGGGTTTAACATATAACAATAATGCACTAAAAATGAGCGCATACACGGAAGGCTAAGGCGATTTGGTTGTACATTTAAGTGGGGTGTAACAAATTCTTCCTTTAAGTAAGATGCTTAAAGTTAGAAACGAAAAGATAGGCTCGGAGGGGTGTACTAGGGGTTTCGTGTACTAAAAATGAGTACAACGCTAAGGGTGTGAGAAAAATTAGTTGACTTAACTAGCCAAGTAATATGACATAAATGGTCAAGTAATTGTAATACGGGTTTAACACAAGGGTGATCCTAATGCCTCTTATCATGTAGTAAATCCTACCACACGAATGTAGTCTCACTAGCGGTCTCGGGATGCATCACCAACGCAAGTTCTAGAATCTAAATGCTACCGGTACACTCATAAGCACTAATAGTAAATGCTTTTCCTATCAAATCTAAAGGCGAACCTCACATATTTGGGTGGAAAATTTTTCTGAATATACGGTTATGTGCTAGTCATACAATCTCCTATCCATGAGATGCTTGCTATGGCTAAAGTTTCACTCCTAAATGTTGTAAAAAAATTTAAATTTGGCGCTAAAATTGCACTAACAAGTATTTCTCATAGTTTTATTACACATCTACCATTAAACAAAACAAACTCAAGCGAAAGTGCATATGTAAGGTATCATCTTTTTACCCTCCCCTTACACTTAAGATGAACATTGTCCCCAATGTTCAAGTAAAGAATGTAAAAGTGAAAAAAAGTAAAGAGAATGAAATCAAATACTCCCCTGATTCGCTCGGTATGGATAATAAGGTGGCAAGGTTAAATCTTCCTCCAAGAAAATGAACAATCAAAGCTTCCCTTCCAGAAAATAAATCATCTTCTTGTCATACATAACCTGTAAAACCTGACAAAATAGACAAGACAACCTCGCGTAAAATCGGCGGCATCCTATATAAGTTACTAAATCCTAGAAAACAAGATAAGATATAATGCTTGTGGAATGAAGTTTGCAGATCTCCTGGAGATTATAAAACTTAATAATTCACAAAAACCATAAGACTCCGTTAGAAAAACAAAACCGGTAAAATTTCCAGATTTTTACACCTGACGCCGTCAAGAGTAAACTCCTGACGCCGTCAGAATTGACCTGCAGAAATTCTTATGTTAAGTTTCTGGAAAATTTCTGGAAAAACTTGGTCCTACTTCCTGGAAAATCCTGCAAAACTTCATTATGACTCAATACAAGCATTTGACTCTAACAAATACGAATATACATGTTCATTTATTATTGTGGAGAATCATGATCGGTTTGTTTCTTAAAAACATATTTGGGGTTTCCCCTTACACTTATCTTTTGCAAAAATACTTTTAGGTGGAGTTGAGACTAGGCCAAAACAACAAAGTAAAGTATTTCCATATTTTAATTGAGAAACATGATCTACCAACAATAAAAATAAAGCATGCATACGGAAGCAAATAACAAACAAACAAATAAAATCACACAAAACATGGGTTGACTCCCAAGAAGCGCTTTTCTTTATTTACGAGTCTTGTAGCTAGACTCAAGGTCATGGGTTACTACGTGACCTCATCATTGGTTCCACACTCTGATTGTAGATATTCCTTGTAGAAACCAATCACTTTTTTCTCAACCGCCCCCATAATCATTTGGGCAAATTCTTTATCGACTTTATACCTTGGTCCAAGGGCCAAGCAATCTTTGTAATAAAGACTCCTTTTTTCCCATACATAATCCATGCCCTTTTTCTTATCCTCCTCATTAGTATCCTCAAAAGCACCAACGTTGTCCTTATCAAAACGGGATATAAAGCGAAATTCTTTCATCCTATTAGGCATCCTATAAGTGATACTATCGGTGTTACTTGCAAATCGGATCATTCCTTCCATCTCATTATCTTCCAACTTAGACTCCTCAACAAATGGTTTACCAAACACAACATTGGATAATCGACAATCAATAACATTAGCAAGATCCTCCACAATCATAAAGTCGGTGACAAAAGTGAAATTACCAACAAAGACATGTAAACCTTTAACTCTCTTGACAAAGTTACAAACTCCACCGGGGTATTTGGGATCTCTTCTAGGTTTAAGTCTTGTTTTCACTATATCATTATAAACAGTTGAGGACATAATGTTGATTGGAGATTTAAAGTCAATGTAAGCATTGCTAGTGTGCCTATACCCAATCATACAAGGTATCTTAGCATTCTTCGGATCGCCTTTCTTGATCTTAGGTTCAATTATGGCGAAAGGAGATTGCGGGTTATCAATAAGATTATTATAATATGCAATCTCCTCCTTAGTGGGGTATAGATTAAAATAGTCATTAAGCTTCAGATCTATTTCCCCCTCTTCAAGTCCCTCAATAACATTCACAAAGTCATTAGGCCCTAGGTCATCATTTGAATAAAAGGCAGTCGCTAGGTCACTAAATGCATGTTCGAGCTCAACCTTAATCAACCTATTAAGCTCCCTAAGTTCCCTAACCTCACTCTCAATTTGTTCACGTAACACAGCCACTTCTCTACGGGAAAGGGGTGGATTCGCGTTTTCCATATTGGTCAACGGAATAGTCAATGAATTTTAATTTACTAACAAAGGCACAAAGAAAAAGATAGACTAAAGGAAATCTAAAAATAAAAATAAAATCTTACTAGAAAGGAATCTAGCAAGTAGACCTAATAAAAAAGAAATTCTAACCTAGACAATAACTATTCCCCGGCAACGGCGCCAAAAACTTGATGCGTGGGAATCGCAATAGGCTTTACCTCTCGAGGGATCTCGAGAGGCTTACAACCCCCACCAGGCAGTGTACCTGATCGTTGTAGTATAGTATAGTGACAAGTACCGGGGGATTGATCGTTCAGCTTAGGAATAGTGTCGCTAGGATTAGAAAGCCTAAATACTAGTTCTAAAGATGAGGGATGATTATTTTTGTGTTTTTATATTTTTTAGAAAGCAATTAAAAATCTCGGGTTTGAAGGATTTGGGCGGAATTAGTTGCTAATCAACTAACCCAATACTAAGATGCAATCAAAATAAAATACTAGAAATGAAAATAAACTAAATTATACTAAAGTTGTGAGCAGTAATTGGAGAAAATGTATTTACTTAGATTTCACTACTCCCTAGACATCTTTTACACGTTAATTACTTGTTATAATTGCATGGATGACGGATCGTATTCCTTAATATCATTCATGGGGTGGCACACTTAACTCCCCAATTCTATGAGCTCTTATCTCCTCCTACACCATGCCCAACACAACTATAGGGATTGTAAACAGTGGCTCATGCATTAAATACAACCAATAAAGACCTAGTGCGCGTCGGTTCATGTTTCTTAAAACGTTCAAGCATGTTACCAATTGGAGATCTGCCAGTTTTCTTAAGCCTAACATATAAATCATTCATTCACAACAAGAATAAACAAGTAATCAACACATAATTAACATCTAGGTTTCATTAGATCTAAGCAAACACAAGATAGATCTAGCCTAGCATGATGGAATTAAGATAAGAACAAGATATAGACAACCAACACATAGACATATTGATTGAATTAAAGGAACACTTATCTTGATTACACATGCAAGGTATCAAGCGGTTGGAACCCTTGAAAAACCTGTAAAGTTACACCAAAATCGTACTTAGGGTTTCTCCCAAAACTTCCCTCTCTAAATGTGAAAAATTAGAAAACTATATATAGCAAAAGAGGTCTGACGACGTCAAGACAAATCTTGTGACGCCGTCACCTCGCCGCCAAAACTATTCTCGGACTGCCTTGATCCACTTTTGACGCCGTCAAGACCAAATCATTTCCAGGCCGTCATGACTTTTACTCTTGACGCCCTACCCTCGTGACGCCGTCAAATCTGTACTGGGTCGTCATGGAATTTTGCTCTTGACGCCGTCACCTACTGTTCCCAGCATGGAAAATTAAGACTTTGGCGTTTTCTTCACTTTTATGCTCCAAAAACGTCCGAATTGCTTCCTTTTCCAGATTTCACTCCCAAAGTACCTAAAATCACAAAAGGAACGATTTAGGGCAATATTTGATCAAATAAAGTTGAATTCGGGCTTAAATGACCCCCTAAAAACGGATCATTTTTCGCCTCATCATATACCCATACACTTGAGATTTGCTTGTCCTCAAGCAAATGCGCTTTTATTCTACTCAAAATACAAGTTAGGGGTCATTTAACACTAATATAAAAGTAATTACAACAAATAATCGTTCCACTAAAGACCAATAGACAAGCACGGAGGTCATACACAAGCACCTCACAAATAGTGTTTAGATACTCACATCTCTCGGGTGTAATAAAGTGTAAATTACAATATGGAAACGGAAGATATCTCTCACTACCTGTCATAGCAAAATAGATTACCATAGGCTTGGGAAAGGATCAAACCTCCACCACATGGCGTAAGCACCTAGGATAAACTATCAAAGAGGTCTTTTAAAGGGTTGTAACGTTAGGTGTAGGGATATGAAATACACGGTTTTGTTGGATAAAGGAAGTTTTACTGGTGGCGAGTTAACACTCTTGGTCAATTACATATACAATATGGCATTGCTAAGCCAAGACTAGACTCGACTTAAGCTAATAAATGAAAAATAACAAAAACATAAAATAAACATAGAATGAAACGGGATGGTAGTCCTTATGTTTTTTCTCTTTTTCATTTTTTCTATTTTTTTTCTTGATTTTTCGATTTTTTTTTTTTTTTTTTTTTTTTTTTTTGCATACACTCTTACCCTACCATCCAAAATAATACATCATAGGGAATGAACATTTCTCTTACACTTGAATCTTTACATACTTTACAATAAACTAATCTAATGACTCGAATTAAGAAAATTAAAACACTTGGAGCACTTTTAAGATTATCGTACATATGGGGGTAATAAGTGATGTTCTTCCCCATTACTCCATAAAATAAGTACTTACCCATGAGTCCCAATCGTCCCAAAACAATATGTACAAGGATATGACTCGACTTAGCAACCATGTAATCAATTAGAAAGTTAACTTAGGGTTTAACATATAACAATAATGCACTAAAAATGAGCGCATACACGGAAGGCTAAGGCGATTTGGTTGTACATTTAAGTGGGGTGTAACAAATTCTTCCTTTAAGTAAGATGCTTAAAGTTAGAAACGAAAAGATAGGCTCGGAGGGGTGTACTAGGGGTTTCGTGTACTAAAAATGAGTACAACGCTAAGGGTGTGAGAAAAATTAGTTGACTTAACTAGCCAAGTAATATGACATAAATGGTCAAGTAATTGTAATACGGGTTTAACACAAGGGTGATCCTAATGCCTCTTATCATGTAGTAAATCCTACCACACGAATGTAGTCTCACTAGCGGTCTCGGGATGCATCACCAACGCAAGTTCTAGAATCTAAATGCTACCGGTACACTCATAAGCACTAATAGTAAATGCTTTTCCTATCAAATCTAAAGGCGAACCTCACATATTTGGGTGGAAAATTTTTCTGAATATACGGTTATGTGCTAGTCATACAATCTCCTATCCATGAGATGCTTGCTATGGCTAAAGTTTCACTCCTAAATGTTGTAAAAAAATTTAAATTTGGCGCTAAAATTGCACTAACAAGTATTTCTCATAGTTTTATTACACATCTACCATTAAACAAAACAAACTCAAGCGAAAGTGCATATGTAAGGTATCATCTTTTTACCCTCCCCTTACACTTAAGATGAACATTGTCCCCAATGTTCAAGTAAAGAATGTAAAAGTGAAAAAAAGTAAAGAGAATGAAATCAAATACTCCCCTGATTCGCTCGGTATGGATAATAAGGTGGCAAGGTTAAATCTTCCTCCAAGAAAATGAACAATCAAAGCTTCCCTTCCAGAAAATAAATCATCTTCTTGTCATACATAACCTGTAAAACCTGACAAAATAGACAAGACAACCTCGCGTAAAATCGGCGGCATCCTATATAAGTTACTAAATCCTAGAAAACAAGATAAGATATAATGCTTGTGGAATGAAGTTTGCAGATCTCCTGGAGATTATAAAACTTAATAATTCACAAAAACCATAAGACTCCGTTAGAAAAACAAAACCGGTAAAATTTCCAGATTTTTACACCTGACGCCGTCAAGAGTAAACTCCTGACGCCGTCAGAATTGACCTGCAGAAATTCTTATGTTAAGTTTCTGGAAAATTTCTGGAAAAACTTGGTCCTACTTCCTGGAAAATCCTGCAAAACTTCATTATGACTCAATACAAGCATTTGACTCTAACAAATACGAATATACATGTTCATTTATTATTGTGGAGAATCATGATCGGTTTGTTTCTTAAAAACATATTTGGGGTTTCCCCTTACACTTATCTTTTGCAAAAATACTTTTAGGTGGAGTTGAGACTAGGCCAAAACAACAAAGTAAAGTATTTCCACATTTTAATTGAGAAACATGATCTACCAACAATAAAAATAAAGCATGCATACGGAAGCAAATAACAAACAAACAAATAAAATCACACAAAACATGGGTTGACTCCCAAGAAGCGCTTTTCTTTATTTATGAGTCTTGTAGCTAGACTCAAGGTCATGGGTTACTACGTGACCTCATCATTGGTTCCACACTCTGATTGTAGATATTCCTTGTAGAAACCAATCACTTTTTTCTCAACCGCCCCCATAATCATTTGGGCAAATTCTTTATCGACTTTATACCTTGGTCCAAGGGCCAAGCAATCTTTGTAATAAAGACTCCTTTTTTCCCATACATAATCCATGCCCTTTTTCTTATCCTCCTCATTAGTATCCTCAAAAGCACCAACGTTGTCCTTATCAAAACGGGATATAAAGCAAAATTCTTTCATCCTATTAGGCATCCTATAAGTGATACTATTGGTGTTACTTGCAAATCGGATCGTTCCTTCCATCTCATTATATTCCAACTTAGACTCCTCAACAAATGGTTTACCAAACACAACATTGGATAATCGACAATCAATAACATTAGCAAGACCCTCCACAATCATAAAGTCGGTGACAAAAGTGAAATTACCAACAAAGACATGTAAACCTTTAACTCTCCCGACAAAGTTACAAACTCCACCGAGGTATTTGGGATCTCTTCTAGGTTCAAGTCTTGTTTTCACTATATCATTATAAACAGTTGAGAACATAATGTTGATTGGAGATTTAAAGTCAATGTAAGCATTGCTAGTGTGCCTATACCCAATCATACAAGGTATCTTAGCATTCTTCGGATCGCCTTTCTTGATCTTAGGTTCAATTATGGCGAAAGGAGATCGCGGGTTATCAATAAGATTATTATAATATGCAATATCCTCCTTAGTGGGGTATAGATTAAAATAGTCATTAAGCTTCAGATCTATTTCCCCCTCTTCAAGTCCCTCAATAACATTCACAAAGTCATTAGGCCCTAGGTCATCATTTGAATACAAGGCGGTCGCTAGGTCACTAAATGCATGTTCGAGCTCAACCTTAATCAACCTATTAAGCTCCCTAAGTTCCCTAACCTCACTCTCAATTTGTTCACGTAACACAGCCACTTCTCTAGGGTAAAGGGGTGGATTCGCGTTTTCCATATTGGTCAACGGAATAGTCAATGAATTTTAATTTACTAACAAAGGCACAAAGAAAAAGATAGACTAAAGGAAATCTAAAAATAAAAATAAAATCTTACTAGAAAGGAATCTAACAAGTAGACCTAATAAAAAAGAAATTCTAACCTAGACAATAACTATTCCCCGGCAATGGCGCCAAAAACTTGATGCATGGGAATCGCAACAGGCTTTACCTCTCGAGGGATCTCGAGAGGCTTACAACCCCCACCAGGCAGTGTACCTGATCGTTGTAGTATAGTATAGTGACAAGTACCGGGGGATTGATCGTTCAGCTTAGGAATAGTGTCGCTAGGATTAGAAAGCCTAAATACTAGTTCTAAAGATGAGGGATGATTATTTTTGTGTTTTTATATTTTTTAGAAAGCAATTAAAAATCTCGGGTTTGAAGGATTTGGGCGGAATTAGTTGCTAATCAACTAACCAATACTAAGATGCAATCAAAATAAAATACTAGAAATGAAAATAAACTAAATTATACTAAAGTTGTGAGCAGTAATTGGAGAAAATGTGTTTACTTAGATTTCACTACTCCCTAGACATCTTTTACACGTTAATTACTTGTTATAATTGCATGGATGACGGATTGTATTCCTTAATATCATTCATGGGGTGGCACACTTAACTCCCCAATTCTATGAGCTCTTATCTCCTCCTACACCATGCCCAGCACAACTATAGGGATTGTAAATAGTGGCTCATGCATTAAATACAACCAATAAAGACCTAGTGCGCGTCGGTTCATGTTTCTTAAGACGTTCAAGCATGTTACCAATTGGAGATCTGCCAGTTTTCTTAAGCCTAACATATAAATCATTCATCCACAACAAGAATAAACAAGTAATCAACACATAATTAACATCTATGTTTCATTAGATCTAAGCAAACACAAGATAGATCTAGCCTAGCATGATGGAATTAAGATAAGAACAAGATATATACAACCAACACATAGACATATTGATTGAATTAAAGGAACACTTATCTTGATTACACATGCAAGGTATCAAGGGGTTGGAACCCTTGAAAAACCTGTAAAGTTACACCAAAATCGTACTTAGGGTTTCTCCCAAAACTTCCCTCTCTAAATGTGAAAAATTAGAAAACTATATATAGGAAAAGAGGTCTGACGGCGTCAAGACAAATCTTGTTACGCCGTCACCTCGCCGCCAAAACTATTCTCGGACTGCCTTGATCCACTTTTGACGCCGTCAAGACCAAATCATTTCCAGGCCGTCATGACTTTTACTCTTGACGCCCTACCCTCGTGACGCCGTCAAATCTGTACTGGGTCGTCATGGAATTTTGCTCTTGACGCCGTCAGGAAATTACTCTTGACGCCGTCACCTACTGTTCCCAGCATGGAAAATTAAGACTTTGGCGTTTTCTTCACTTTTATGCTCCAAAAATGTCCGAATTGCTTCCTTTTCCAGATTTCACTCCCAAAGTACCTAAAATCACAAAAGGAACGATTTAGGGCAATATTTGATCAAATAAAGTTGAATTCGGGCTTAAATGACCCCCTAAAAACGGATCATTTTTCGCCTCATCAGTCTGTTAAAGGAGTATCGGAAGCTCCTATTTTGAGATTGGAGAAGCCTGTTAAGGAAGAAACTCAACCTGCAAAAAAGAAACAGAAGCTCAAGCTGCTAAAAGGTATAGTGAATCCCATTCAACTAATTTCAAGTTTAGGTTGTTTGAATCCCATGGGATTAATAGTGAATCCCATGGGATTGAAAATGAATCCCATTGGATTCACTGTAAATCCCATGGGATTTACTGTCAATCCCATGGGATTCACTATCAATCCCATGGGATTCACTGTCAATCCCATGGGACTGTCAATCTCTTTGTTATCTTATTTATATTGTTTTTTTTATGTAGATGCTGATGAAAAGAAGAAGATGTCGAAGAGTAATGTTGTTTTAAAGAGGAAGAGGGGTGATTCTGGTTCTGGTAAAGAAGTAGCTATTACAGCTGAGGATACGGGGAAAAAGAAAATGAAGGGGAAGCGTCTGTTGGAGATGAAGAAGGACGATTCTCCTGAAGATGTTATACCTGAAGATGTGTTGAAGAATATGTTGAAGAATATGTTGAAGAATCCTTCTGTTAAAGAATTTGTTAAAGAAGAATATGAGGAGAGTGAATTGATGTCCAAGATTAAAGGGAAGAAGAAAGAAAAAGAGTTGAATCCTGATGCAAAATGACATCAAGAGTATCTTTCAAAATTGCCAATTCTTCAAGTTAGGACAGCACCGATTGCCCTTCATACTGCTATCCATGGCATCAAAAATGTAAATGTAGAAAAGTTTCTGGCAGAGATTGGGTTTAGCTCGTTTTTCAAGTTTGATATAGACTACATACCTTCAAGATTAGGTAGGTACGTGGTTAGGAATTTTGATGAAAAGACTTGTTGTTTGAAGTTGGAAAATGAAGAGTCAATCGAGGTGACGGTTTCCAAAGTTCATGATTTGTTTGGTATTCCAATGGGAGGTGTGTCTTTGTTATCTTTGGTGCCCAGACCCGTTGGAGATGAGTTTGAGAAAGTTCGGACAAGTTAGTTTCAGCCAAAGCAGTATAAGAAAATCAGAGTTAATGATATATCTTTGAAATTGATTGAGTCCAAGGAAGTTGACTTCCTTTTTAAAATCAACTTTCTGTCTCTTTTTATTAACACAATGGGTATGTGTTCTAGCTTGACGAGGGAAATCAACTTGGACGTTATGAGGAGGGTTCGGGAATATCATGATATTTCTGGTATTGATTGGTGTGAGTACATATTTCACTGTCTTAAGAATAGTAAAGCACCGACTACTCTTCAAAACAAATACACTGGTCCATATACCTTGCTTCTTGTAAGTTTTATATTATATTAAGTTTTAAATAGTTTTCATGTTTCTGTGAGTGATGTTTGTTGAAACTTTCTTACACTTTTTTGTTCTTTGTTTTTTGTTTTCAGCTCTTGTATTTAGATTCAACCAATTACAAGAAGCTTCCTGTCGTCCGGACACGTCCGGCGATAAAACAATGGTCGCCATTTTTGATGGCACAAAGGCAGGAAATGGAGCTTAAAGAATAGTTTATTGGTATGTCTTATCTTTATGACGAATCCGAGCTTTCAGAGACGAAAGGTTTTGTTGCCGGTGGAGCTTCTGATTCTTCATTCAAAGAGGTTCATTTAATTCTTTGTTTTTGTTCTTCTGATTCAGTGTGAACACGTTTAGGATCACATGCGATTGACAGTTAATCCCATGGGATTCACAGTTAATCCCATGGGATTCACAGTCAATCCCATGGGATTCACAGTTTCATTATAAGGTGTGTTTGGCTCAGTTGACTTCTATGGACAAAATGGTTTGATATAGTTAGTCAATATTTGGTATAGAAGTTTCATTAGTCAAAATACTCAGATTCAACCCATTTCAACCCATAACATCAGTTTACCTATTTTTCAAAACCATTTTTCCTTTGATTTTTAATTTCTGATTTACATGTTCAAATCCTCTTAAATTTGGCATGCAAGTAGTTAAGTTGTTGCATATTTTTGTGATTTTTTCTAGTAGCTTGTTCATAGCTTTTCATAGGCTCTTATAAGTAGTTTAGTTAGATGCAAATATCATATTTTACTGAGTTGGTTGTTAATCCCATGGGATTCACAGTTAATCCCATGGGATTCAATGTGCTTATCTCATTATGAATATTCCTATTTGTTTTTTCTCCAGGATTTTCTTAACAAACTTGAAGAAAAGTTAGCCATTATAAGCAATGAAAGAACTGGCTTTGAAGAACTTTTGGCAATAGCCGGTTTAAAATTCCCTGGTGATTCAATGGTAATTGAACTACATCAAAAGTATGTTCAAATTTTCAAGGATCCAGTCACATTAAATGGCGAAGATCTTGATGAAGATGATGATAATGGAGATGAAGATAATGGGAATGATAAACGCCTATCTGGTACCGATCCCTAATTCCGAGAGCCTATTGTAGTTCCCTTTTGAAATTGAAATCGTGAATTTATGTAATAACTTTGTTAAATTTGGTTGGAACTTGGAACCGTTAATTTATGTATGAATTTCTTTATTGAAAGTAATTTTTATTAATCTGTGAATCCTATGGGTTTTATCTGTGAATCCTATATGATTCATCTGTTAATCCCATGGGATTCATCTTTGAATCCCATAAGTTTTGTTATCTAATGTTCAAAGTGTAAATCCCATAAGCTTTGTTTTAGTTAATCCTAAAAACTGATTCATTATGAATCCCATGGGATTCATGTATCCCATGGGATTCTTAATAATTTAAAGAACTCTACCTTTCAACAGTGGTTGATCCATCTCAAATACAAGAAGGAAGTGATGATGGTAATGGGGATGATAAAGATGCCGAGAAGCGAGGTGATGCAGTTCCCGAAAAGCAATTTGTTGAACCTTTCTCTTTAACGCAATGGATCGAAAACCATTTAGAGTTGATTGAAGAGTGGTTTAATTGTGCAGCTGCAGAGTACTATTATGTAATATTCTTGTATAATAATTCTTTACTTATTGTTTCCTCAAATTTATTTATTTTTAATTAAATTTTTTTATTTTATTCAGCTAAAGTCGGTCGATGAAGGTACTATGGAGCCAATGGGTGATGTGAATCCAGGTGCCATTACTCCTCAAAATATGGCTACTCGTGCTTCCAATGTAAGTCTGACTCCTGAAAAGCGTTTGGTGAAACCGTCTTCCTATTTATTATCTCCATATATGAACAAGAAGACAAAGGTTCAACTTAAAATAACTAGGCCAGAGTTCGTTCTTGGGAATAGTGTTTTCACGATGCAGGGCGAAAAGATGTAAGTTTGTATGTGTTTTTTATATAAGTTTCATAGTATGTTATTTGATTCAATGTGAGGGATTGACAGTGAATCCCATGGGATTCACATACAATCCCATGGGATTCACAGTGAATCCCATGGGATTCACAGTGAATCCCATGGGATTCACATTTAATCCAATGGGATTCACAATTAGTTACATGATATGATTCTTATATGATTTTTTTCTTATATAGTGAACAAGTTTTTGTTTTTTTTTTCTTATATAGTGAACGAGTTTTTGAAACACGTTCTAGGGAGCCATATTCAGTGCGTTTGAATATGGAGACATTAGCACCCGGTTTGGAGGTTGATGCTAATGTAATTGATTGTTTAGCTGCAATTCTGAATCATGAAAATTGTTCTAGAGAAGCTGGTTGTCCATCGCGACACTTTTTCCCAACTGGATGTATTGTAAGTAATTATATTTTATTTGTTTAGTAAAATGTTTTAAATAAACTGCTTATCTGACTTACCAAACACCCCCCAAACCAATTCATATCGTAACATCATATTGTAAAATCGCATATGTTGATATAAATAATTGACTGAAAACATTATTCATATCTTCCGATATCTCTATGTTTTGATAATCACAAAACTTAAACAAATCAAACCAAAGATCATGACGTAAACACGTATTTAGTAATAAATAATCACTTTCACCAACAAATCACTTAAGGTATGAATAAACAAAGTGTTTAGTGCAATGTATGATCAAAGGGGTATTTAATTAACTAATACAAAGTTTATTTAATTATATAATCTTATTATATATTTTTGAAAAACACTTTTGGTAATAAGGAAAAATGTTTTAATCATACTAAATATATGATTTCAAATATTTAACCAAAATCAGTTAGTTTTTCACCAAATAAACTTTCCCCACTAAAAGACAAAGTTTCTGGCCGTTTCAGCTGGGCAGCCCCCTTAATTATAAAGGGCGGCCCCCTTAAAATTAAGGGGACCGGCCATGATTTAAGGGGACCGGCCACGCTCCTCTGTCAGAAACTTTTGCCTATAAATACCAGCTTAAACCTGGATTTTTTCCCCACCTTTTTGCACAAAAACTTTCTGTTCTAGATCTCCATTTCAATCCTAAAAATCCTTTGATCATTTCATAAGCCTTTGTTTCCAAGTGATCCAAAGCCTCATTCTTTCAAGTGCAAAGAGAAGAATACTTCTATTAGAAGTATTACAACTTAGTATCATCTTGCTATCTAAGTTGTTTGTTTACATTTTCTTGTATATCTTTCATACTTTGGTGAATAAGGTGTATGTATTAGTTAACTAGATTTAGTTGAAGAATCTAGAATTGTTGTAAGTGTGAAGTGTAACTTGAAGTGAAGAAGAAGGGTTAGATAGTAGTGGTGATAGGAGATTGTAGCAATAGGAGCTTGTAGTGAAGATATTAAGGATCTCTAGTGGAGAAGACTAGAAGACATTTGTAGATTGAAGTTGTGTAGACATTAGTGGCTTGAAGGTGTCAAGACACTAGTGCATTGAAGTTGTGAAGATATTAGTGACTTGAAGGTGTCAAGACATTAGTACTTTGAAGGTGTGAAGTGAATAGAAGATTGGTGTATAGAAGATTGGTGTGTAGAAGATTGGTGTGAAGAAAATAATAGATTGGTGTGAAGATTGGTGTGTAGATTGGTGTGTAGATTGGTGTGAAGATTGGTGTGTAAATTGGTGTGTATATTGGTGTGTACGGTTTTCTCCGCCATAAAGGAGGTCTTTGATCTAGTGAAGAAAACTCTCGAGTAGGTGACTCGGGGAGTGGAGTAGGGCAAGGAAGGTGTCCTTGTAGCCGAACCACTATAAATCCTTTGTGTCTCGGTTTGATCTTTCCATCTCTCACTCTTTAATTTATTACTTACTTGCATTTCACACATAGTCATAATTGATAGTATTGTGCATATGTTGATTTCACATAAAGATCAAACTAAAATTCATTCATAAAACTAATCTTACAAAAACCAACCTAGTACATATAATTATATCTATACACTACTACACATATATATGCTTACATAAAATATATGAAATTGTATATTCTTTCCAAACATTATACATAAGCATTGTATATATAAAACCTTTAATAAATCTTTTATTTATACTCTTGTAGTTAAGTGTTTTGAAATTGTACATTATACATAAGTAGTATTTATACAAAATCATAAATTAACTAGTATATATATTTATGTATTAAAGTGATTTGAAAGTTTCATCTTAGAAACTATCTTTTATAAAATAAGCAAAACGAAAAAGACGTAAAACTATTCAACCCCCCCCCCCTTCTAGTTTTCCACAATTGGTATCAGAAGCCACGTCTAACAAGATTTTTAAAATATACTGTATTTTAAAACTTGTAACGATCTATGGAATTCGAAAAATATCTAGAAGGAGAATTTACGCAAATACCACCATTATTTGAAAATGATCATTTTCTTGAATGGAAAAATAAATTTGAAAATTATGTGAAATCAATAGATCTTGATCTTTGGCATATTATTTCAATTGGTGATCTTAAACTAACCAAAATGGATTTTGAAAATCAATATAATAATCTTCAAATAAAAATTGATAAAAATACTAAAGCTAAATTACTTATTTTCAAAACTCTACCAAAAGTTGAATATGAAAGATTATTTCCTTGTAAAACGGCAAATGATATTTGGAAATGTCTTTTAAAGTTTCACCAAGAGAAATGTAAAACCAAAGATGATAAACTTGATATTGCACATGAAATTGTTACTCTAGAAAATTTAATAGATAAATATTTAGTTGAAATAAACACATGTACTACTAGTTCAAATGTGATCATTGAAGGTACCAATAATGAAGAACACATGTGTCAAATCCGAAGAAAGCATGTTAATAAATCATGGGGCAACAAGGACGATAAAGACGATGTAAATACGGAATACATGAACATCCTAACAAATGTTAATACAAATAGTGATGACAAGGATTACATGCTCCAAGATCCAAGCAATACTACAAACAAAACATGGAGCGACATGAACAATGGAATTGATCACCGTATAGCGAGTGAAGATTGTACAAGCACAAATAAGGTACAATTCAAAACCAAACATTTTTGCTATGATCAATTTACATTAGAATTTTCAAAAATGAAAAATAACTTCAAACACTTTTGCAACATTGACTCAAAAATTATTTTTAAAAATGAATCTTCAACATCCGCTGAAAATAACTTTGAAAAAGAAATAATTTTAGAAGACAAAATGTCTAGACTTGAAAGTAATATTGAAATTGATCTTGAATGTAAAAATTGTCAAGACTATAAACATAAAATTAAAATGGAAAAGGAAAAAGCAAAAATATTGGCGAAATTCGAAAATAGTTCTAAATCTTTAAAATATCTACTTAACATTCAAAAGTCATTTTATGATAAAACCGGATTAGGATTTACGGCAGATGAGTATTTGACAAATACATCAAAACAAATAAAATTTGTTAAACCTAATGGAAAATTTTAGAACTATTATTATTTACATCCATTGATTATTTCTCTAGTCAAGAAAGTTATTGTTTGTTTGTTAAAACAAACAAATAATGAATTCTTGTACTTCTCGACGACATCCTCTTCATATGCATTTAAGTGCATTGGATGTTCGCTACTAATCAACTCAGACCCATGAGAATCTGGGTACCAAGCTATCTGTCATGTGTAGGTAATTAACGATCAAAGGAACTACTACTTTTTGGATCGCTCTATTCGCTTTCTTTCATTTGATGACCATTGTCTTTATGGTGTGTTCGTTACTACCTCATGACGAAGGATTCTTGTTCTACCATTCTTAATCTGCACGACTTGTGATGATTGGTGCGACCGATAGTGTTTCTATGATCAAGTCTCCTTGATCCTTTTTGCATTGGGATATTACTTCGCTTCTTCAACTTGCTTTGGGGAAACCTTCTTGACGTTTTATATTGCTCTCATGACCCCTCTTAAAGAAGAGCTGGACCTGAGGTAAGTTTTCTTTTCAAAAACTTGCCTACATTACATTAAGATAGAGTATGCTTCAATTAGTATATTAATATGTTTTAATTTGCAAGTTGCTATGCTTTTAGATCATAAATACCAATATATGCATACATAACATTAGGATAATTAACCCTCTTATTGCTATGTCTATTATCATTTATCTTAGTTTTCATCTATATTGATAATCTTCTATGATCTAGAATAGAATGCTTGCCACTTGTGCTATATGATCTTACTAGTTGCATTAATAGATGTGTTATAATTAAGACTTGCTAGTGACTCAATATTACAATGTGTCTTGTATACATGCATATATACATATGTCTATATTGCATTCATTGATGATTTTCTTTGTCCTTTCCTATCTCATTGCATTTAGATGTCCAATGTCTACCATATCTCTCTCACATCTTTAATTGCCATTAGAGATGATTACATGTGACAATGGGCTGAATCGATTCTCTTGAAGTATATCTTTCACCTGAAATTTCTTGATTATCAAAATCAATATGTCATATTTAAAAACTTCTCTCTTTGAGTTAAAACCCTTCGAATATCTATTTTATGCTTTTTCGAACAACATGCTTAATCATAAGCTATCATAACATTATTTTGATCTTTATCAAAGCAGAAACATTTTTCTTTTTGAAACAAAACAAAATTTGTCCTATTAGGATACAAACTTGAAGGTATTTCAAAACATTAAGCCAAGTATTAGTGAATCAAGAATACTTCATATTTGGTAATCTTCGATAGGTAAATTTAGGAACTCGATTTCTTCTAAAAAGAGAATGACTACTGGAGAATCTATTGACTAGAAATTCAATTTAACCTAACGGTTGAATTGCTTCTATGTGAGAAGTTGGGTGTGTGTAACCCGTAAAAATGGTCGTGTTTAGCCTGAATTGAGCACCACTAGTAATAGTCTCATACTCATTCTCCAACTTGATTAAATTGCACTTCCTATATATACCTAACGCTAGTTTACTTTTGTGAACCTTGCTTCTCATTAGATTCTTTCGTTCCCAGATTTATGGCATTAAGTGAAAACTTACTTTCAAACATTGTTGAATAAAACTAAAAACATTTTATTTAAAACATTATTATTTTCTCACATATGTCATAAACTTATGTGAAAATGAAATCCACAATCTAATCAAATCATTTCATGAGAATCATGGTTTGCCCGTATGGATCTTGTTTGTAACAAGTCTTGAAGTTCATATAATCATATCTTCCCACTTGTTTATCATAAGCTATCTTAAATTCATTTGCATTAATCCTACTTACCATTATCTTCATATAGTTGCATACTTAACTAAGTTTGCTTTATTGCTTCCTTAGTTACCAAACTTAATTGAAATATTAGTAGATGACATGATTATTAGGAATTAATTGTTTTCTCTAATCATTTCTATGATATTCCCTACATTCATGAATAGTATGCTCTATATTGCCTCAAGAGTTGAACTTACTTGAATCCAAATCCAAAAACACGACCTTTTTGAAAATTTTCTGCCAAAAACCCATTTCTGGCATTCTGGGAATCACCAGATGGGCGGCCCCCTTAAATCATAAGGGCGGCCCCCTTAAATTTAAGGGGACCGGCCTCCATTTAAGGGGACCGGCCATCTGATGGTCGGGGATACTGTTGTCTTTATCACTTTTTGACCCATTTCAACATATACTTCCCAAAATTCACAAACATATTTTGTCCCATACTATCCCTCAAATTTTCTTTCCTAAACCACATTTCTCATACACTATAAATAAATAATCTCCCCCTATTAAATACTCTCCTCCCACCATTAATGCCATCACACCCAAACATGTCATCTTCCAACAACCAAAAACCAAAGATTTCAAGAACCGCAAGGATCTCCGTCAAACCCGTTTGGAGGAGGAAACTTGATTCTTGTCATAACCCTTGTGATGTTGTTTCAAGTCAACCAACAACTCAACCTCAAACTCACTCAAATGAGTCATCCCACAACCTATCTTCCACTAATACCCTCATTAATGCTTCCTCTTTTGATGAGCATACTCAATCCCAAAACAACAATCCCAATATCTCAATCAACACTTCACATATTGCTCATTCAACAAAGACATCATCCACTCATGAAGAACATCTTCCACCCATATCTTGTTTTCATGATTACCCAAGCTCAAACATATCTCCACCACCTAGAGTACCACCACCACTTCCTACAACCTCACATGCCACTCCAATGTTGCATGTGCAAACCTTCACCCAAGACAACTATCATGCTCCACCACCATCACCTTCCTCCGAACACTTGAAGTTCGTTGAGGAGCTAAAAGAGGCACATGAGCTTAGTGCTCTTTTAGCATTACATCTTGCTCAACGCAATTTGGATCCACCACAATCAAGCTCACCATCATCACCACATAACAAAAACCAACTTGAGAAGCATGTTAACAATTGCCCTTGTTGCATCTTCCTTCAACAACAAACCATTGCTTTGAATGAGCACTTCACTTGGATTGAGTATCTTCTTACTAGATCTCAACAAACCCCATCACTTGAACAACATCACAACCCTCAACCAACAAACTCCACTTCAAATCCACCACCTCCAAGTTCTACAAACTCACCAACACCCATGGAATCAAGAGTTTACCTCCACTAAACCACCAAGCATTTGCTATGCTTATGTTTTCTCATTTTCAAATAAAACTCCTCAACCATTTTGGGATTCAAGAAAGTTTGATGACACTCCTTGTTGGCACTATAGGATGTTCTATGTTATTTAGAATTCTATTTGCATTGCCTTTGTAACAATGATTATGGGTTGACATAATCATTTCTCTATTATTGAATGGTTTAATATATGTTTCTTATTCCCTTGTGCCATGATTATTACTTGTTAATATTATGCTATATGTATTTGCTTGTGCCATGCTTGTGCTTCTAATATTTTTCTTGCAAGAATTACTTTCTCGAAACCTTGGTGCCCTCAAACGAGGGGGAGCATACATCAAGGGGGAGTTTTCTACCCGTTTAAACTTCTCTCACGAAGCTTATTCGGCCTAACCTTTTTGATTCTACAAAAAGGGGGAGAAGTGAATGTAAACTTACTAAATACTTGTCTAAATATTAATTTTTGGATTTAATAAGTTTAGGTTTTGTAATCATCAAAAAGGGGGAGATTGTTGATATAAATAATTGACTGAAAACATTATTCATATCTTCCGATATTTCTATGTTTTGATAATCACAAAACTTAAACAAATCAAACCAAAGATCATGACGTAAACACGTATTTAGTAATAAATAATCACTTTCACCAACAAATCACTTAAGGTATGAATAAACAAAGTGTTTAGTGCAATGTATGATCAAAGGGGTATTTAATTAACTAATACAAAGTTTATTTAATTATATAATCTTATTATATATTTTTGAAAAACACTTTTGGTAATAAGGAAAAATGTTTTAATCATACTAAATATATGATTTCAAATATTTAACCAAAATCAGTTAGTTTTTCACCAAATAAACTTTCCCCACTAAAAGACAAAGTTTCTGGCCGTTTCAGCTGGGCGGCCCCCTTAATTATAAAGGGCGGCCCCCTTAAAATTAAGGGGACCGGCCATGATTTAAGGGGACCGGCCACGCTCCTCTGTCAGAAACTTTTGCCTATAAATACCAGCTTAAACCTGGATTTTTTCCCCACCTTTTTGCACAAAAACTTTCTGTTCTAGATCTCCATTTCAATCCTAAAAATCCTTTGATCATTTCATAAGCCTTTGTTTCCAAGTGATCCAAAGCCTCATTCTTTCAAGTGCAAAGAGAAGAATACTTCTATTAGAAGTATTACAACTTAGTATCATCTTGCTATCTAAGTTGTTTGTTTACATTTTCTTGTATATCTTTCATACTTTGGTGAATAAGGTGTATGTATTAGTTAACTAGATTTAGTTGAAGAATCTAGAATTGTTGTAAGTGTGAAGTGTAACTTGAAGTGAAGAAGAAGGGTTAGATAGTAGTGGTGATAGGAGATTGTAGCAATAGGAGCTTGTAGTGAAGATATTAAGGATCTCTAGTGGAGAAGACTAGAAGACATTTGTAGATTGAAGTTGTGTAGACATTAGTGGCTTGAAGGTGTCAAGACACTAGTGCATTGAAGTTGTGAAGATATTAGTGACTTGAAGGTGTCAAGACATTAGTACTTTGAAGGTGTGAAGTGAATAGAAGATTGGTGTATAGAAGATTGGTGTGTAGAAGATTGGTGTGAAGAAAATAATAGATTGGTGTGAAGATTGGTGTGTAGATTGGTGTGTAGATTGGTGTGAAGATTGGTGTGTAAATTGGTGTGTATATTGGTGTGTACGGTTTTCTCCGCCATAAAGGAGGTCTTTGATCTAGTGAAGAAAACTCTCGAGTAGGTGACTCGGGGAGTGGAGTAGGGCAAGGAAGGTGTCCTTGTAGCCGAACCACTATAAATCCTTTGTGTCTCGGTTTGATCTTTCCATCTCTCACTCTTTAATTTATTACTTACTTGCATTTCACACATAGTCATAATTGATAGTATTGTGCATATGTTGATTTCACATAAAGATCAAACTAAAATTCATTCATAAAACTAATCTTACAAAAACCAACCTAGTACATATAATTATATCTATACACTACTACACATATATATATGCTTACATAAAATATATGAAATTGTATATTCTTTCCAAACATTATACATAAGCATTGTATATATAAAACCTTTAATAAATCTTTTATTTATACTCTTGTAGTTAAGTGTTTTGAAATTGTACATTATACATAAGTAGTATTTATACAAAATCATAAATTAACTAGTATATATATTTATGTATTAAAGTGATTTGAAAGTTTCATCTTAGAAACTATCTTTTATAAAATAAGCAAAACGAAAAAGACGTAAAACTATTCAACCCCCCCTTCTAGTTTTCCGCAGCATATACAGCCGATAACTATGTTTGATGGAACATTGGAGTCTGAGGATGAAAACTTTGAAGAATTTGAAAAAGAAATTTCGGATCAGTTTAAAGATTATGTTGGTGGCATAGCTCTCAAAGGCATTGAATTGGTAAAATTTAATTTTTTTGTTTTAAATTTTTATTTTTGTTTTTACTTTTTGTCATTTTTATTATGTTTTTTGGTTTTATTTAAACAGGCTTTTTTTCCTAATCGCAAATCGGGCCATTTCTTTGTCGTTGTCTTCAGCCTTACTAAAAGGATTACAACAATGACGATATTGGATAACAGCAATTGTGGAGCAACGTATGAGGAAAAGTATGAAGATACATGTGAACTTCTTGTAAGTACTTTCTTTTCTGTTGTAAAGTAATTCACAGATCCTTTCTTGCCAAAAAAGGATAGTGTTGCTATTATGCCAATCCTATGGGAGTCATTCTGAATCCCATGGGATTGACACAGATCACATGTTACTTTTTTGATTAATTCACAAATCATTCTGAATTCCATGTAATCCCATGGGATTCATTATGAATCCCATGGGATTGACACATGTTACTTTTATGATTGATGAGGCGAAAAATGAACCACTTTTAGGGGGTCATTTAAGCCCGGAATTGAATTTATTTGATCTAATATTGCCCTAAATCGTTCCTTTTATGATTTTAGGTACTTTGGGAGTGAATTCTAGAAAAGAAAGCAATTCGGACATTTTTGGAGCATAAAAGTGAAGAAAACGGCAAAGACTTAATTTTCCATGCTGAGAACAGTACCTGGCGGCGTCAAGAAGACAATTATGACGGCGTCAAGAGTAAAATCCATGACGACCCAGTGAAAACCTGAAGGCGTCACAACAAGGGCGTCAAGACTATTTTTGGTGACGGCCTGCATAAGGAGTATACATGACGACGTCAGACCCAGATCTAGGCAGTCCGAGAAACTATTTGGCGGCGAGATGACGGCGTCAGACTTTTGTTCTTGACGCCGTCACCTATCAGAATCTATATATAGTTTTATATTTTTCATTCATTAAGAGAGGAACTTGTGTGGAGAATACTAGGGCCGAACTTTGTAAACCCTAGGTCGTATTTTACAGTATTTTCAAGGGTTTTCACCCCTTGAATCCTTTCATGTTCAATTGAGATAAGTCTTCTCTTAATTCAATCAATATGTCTATGTAATGTTTGAATTTATCTTATGCTTGTCTTGATTTCAACATGTTAGGCTAGATCCATCTTGTGTTTGCTTAGATGTAATGAAACCTAGATGTTAATTATGTGTTGATTACTTGTTTATGGTTGTAATGGATGAATGATTTCAATGTTAGGCTTAAGAAAACTGGCAGATCTCCATTGTGTAACATGCTTGAACGTCTTAGGAAACATGAACCGATGTGTACTAGGTTTTATTGGTTGTATTTAATGCACGAGCAAATTCTAGTGATCCCATGTTAGGAGCTTCTTAGCCGGCTCAACATAGGAGTGAAGTAGGCGCTCATAGGATTGGGGAAGTAAGTATGCCACCCCATGAATGGTATTAAGGAATACAATCCGTCATCCACGCAAATATAACAAGTAATTAACATGTAAAAGATATCTAGGGAGTAGTGAAATCTAAGTAAACACAACTCTCCCATATATTGCTCACAACTCTAGTGTAATTTAGTTTATTTTCATTTCTAGTATTTTATTTTGATTGCATCTTAGTAATTGGGTTAGTTGACTAGCAACTAATTCCGCCCAACTCCTTCAAACCCGAGATTTTTATTTGCTTTTATAAAAAACTAAAAAATACAAAAAGAATCATCCCTCATCTCTAGACCTAGTCTTTAGGTTTTCTAATCCTAGTGACACTATTCCTAGCTGAACAATCAATCCCCCGGTACTTGTCATTATACTATACTACATCGATCAGGTACACTGCCTGGTGGGGGTTGTAAGCTTCTCGAGATCCCTCGAGAGGTAAAGCTTGGTGCAATCCCTACGCATCAATGATACTTTTATGATGAATCCCATGGGATTCATACAGAACTACATGAGATACTAGACGAATCTGTGATTTTCTCATAATTATAGTTATTTATGCTCTCTCTTTTTTTAATAATTTTTGTAGAAAACATTATTTGCCCGTCATCTGGAGTTGTATGGTTACAATAAACATGCTAGCATTCGTAAAGTCAAGCCAAGAATCGCAAGCCTCAAGTAGAAGACCAAGAACAATGATTGAGCCTGAACCACCTAACTTATATTGACCAAGGAATGGTCAACAAAGTCAAACAGCCTAGAATCAATCTCCGTGGAAGTACAGGGTTTCCCCGGGTCGTTATGTCCCGACGAGGTGTGAATTGTAATCAAAACGGTTATTTGATCGGGTGAATTTGGACAAAAAAAAGGGTTTGTAAGTGAGTTGTGATGATTACACTAAGGAAATACGGATGAGAACGATGTAAACAAACTATATTAACAATAATGCGAAACCAAATTATCCTAAAACGAAATCTAAGAATTTAAAATCAGAATTTGCTTATACGTAAGCAGAAAAATTAGCCAAACGGCTTAAATAGAAGCTATCACTTTATTTATGTTTTTGGTTTTTCTTATTTTACAAACTACTTTTACAAACGTAACCTAAATTTAAAAACGTGAAAGTTATTTAAATAAAATGCGAGTTAAAATTAAAATAAACGCGAGTGCGCGAAATAAAAAGTGAAATTTATGCTACGCAAACCCTACGGACATGAAAATTATATTTTTACGAACCTAACGATAAAAGAAAATTTTGGAAAAAAGAAAATTATTTTTTTGACTTTTTAATTATTTATTATTAATTAGTTACTAGTTAAACTAATATTAATTATAAAAAATACTAAACTAATTTGGAAAAATGTGAAAATTTTTATAAAATTACTTTACATTAACAGTAAGCTAAGAAAAATAAGAAAACCCTAAAGTGCTTATTAATAAGCAGTTTCTAAGCTAAATAAGCAAAATAGTCTAAATTATCTAAATTCTATTTAAATAACTAAGTGTGCAAGGATATAATGAAGAAAGACCCTAGGGCAGTTGGTAGTGAGGTGTGTGGTGTGTGCTTGTTTGGTTACCAAGGTCCCAGGTTCGAATCCCATTGATCCCATTTTTTTTTGCAATTATTTTTTTTTTAGATTTTTTTCTTTTTCTTTTGTTCACAACAGCTTAAACAACAAAAACAACTAACTTTTGAAAAACAAGTTTTTCTGAAAAACTTTAAATAAGCTTAAGACAAGCTTAAGGACCAACAGTAAAGCTTGTCTTTTTGATTCAAAGGTTTGAAAGAAAGTAAAGTATTACAACACCACACTAAAAAAACAAATAAGTTAATAAACCAAAGGAGCTTGAACACACAAATAACTAACAATAACAATCAAGACTTGTCAAATGGAGTACAAAATCAAACAAGCTCAGCTCACTGAGCATCAATAGCAGCAGCAGACAAAAACACCAATAAGCTCAGTTAAGTACATAAGATATCAAAAGCTTATACAAACTGAATAACAATAGGTAACAACAAAACAAAAAAAACAACAACAACAACAATAAGATCTAGAGTAATAAACAACAATCAACAATAAAAAGAAATCAAACAAGCTCAGTTGATAAAAAAAAAAACAAACAGCAGCAGCAAGGGGTTCAAAGGGGCCAAAAGAGTGCTTAAATAAGCAACTAAATAAGCTCCAAAGGAAAAACTAAAAACACAATCTTAAAGTCTACCTAAGGGAGTTCCTAAAACAACAAGTTTCACACTGATTTATCCAGAAATGACCCAATTGTGGTCAGTTGAATTCTGTCCCAAACCTGGGGTGCAGGGGAGATGGGTGCTCAGATGGGACACTTTGGACTTGAATCTCAATGAGCAAATGAATTTCAAATCCCAAAATTCTTTTTGATTCTAGTTCACATGCTACCAAATAACACATAAGTCCCATTTTTACCTATTTCCAATTCGCATTGAACTCTAAAATTGGTCTAGAAATTGTGACTATTTTGACAAAACCTGGTACATTGACTTTAACCAATTTTCCACAACGTTGAGTAAAGTGGGTCTATAATGATCAAACTAGAACCTATTAAATGAACTGTAAGTGGGCTTATGATACTAACAGTGGGTGCACAAGAACAACCAACAACCACAAACCACACAACTGATATTCAGTCAATAAGCTAACAAAAGCTAGAGTAAACTAGGCTAAGAGGGAACATGCAAAAGGTATGCTAGGAGAATCCTAGTAAGCACTAAAGGGACAAAACAAGCAATGAGAGAGCCTAACAAGCTAACTAACTAGCTGATGCACTCCAAGGCTATAATTGGAAAAACAGTTAAAGGGGCTAAGTTTAGAGGCCTAAAAAACAGTTAAAGAAAATTACTAAAATTAAGACAAAAATATGAACATGAAGATAAGGTGAGTAATTAGTTGTAAACCAAATTTCAGACCTTAATTCCTAGTGATGAGTAAATTAAAAATGGGTGAGTGATGGGGTTTAGGGGTGTTGGTACCTGATGTGCAGTGGGCGAAAATGGGTGAGAATTGGTGAGATTGACCTGACACTTGTTTAAACCTAAGTCTATTGCACCAGAACTAGGAAGTATGCAAACTAAATTAAGTTGAAGCTAAACTAACACTTATATTAATCCTAAACTAAATTTCACTAAAACTAAATTTAAAAGCAGTTTTATTCTAAGATATTTAAGGAACTCACCAAAAAATGCTTATGGACTATTAGAAATTGCTAAGAGTTACTATTAAACTATTACTTAATCCAAATTAGAGCTACATGAAATCCAGAAGTGTGCAAAAACAAAATTTTAACTTGAAAGAATGTCCAGTACCAAACACCCCTTCAGGGATTGATTTGCTGAGCTTTTACAAAGACAAAACTTATTTTCAGATTCAACTTTTATCAAGTAGCACTAGTATACAATAAATGAGATTCTAATGAGAATTAGTTTTAAGGACAAGCAGTGGCAATAAGCAAAAATCAATAAGCAGTTTGGAAATACTAAATCAAAAACTTAAATTTCATTAATTTCAAATAAAAGAGTACATTGGTGACAATAAAACTGAAAAAGATATTACACTAATTAAAACTAAATTAAACTAGAATCTATTTTAACCTTACAATCTACTACCCTTGACTGCTTCTTTCTTTTTCTTTTTATACTCCTTCTCTAGGGTTTCTGAGCTTCAATTGGACTCTTCCTAGCTTCAATCTTGACCATAGGAATGATAAGACCCAATCTTGTCCGTTGGTTGCATTTGGGCGGGAAAATGGTTTTAATCCACTTTGGCAGCTAGTATTTGGAAGGGGGCAAGTTTTGGAGGGGAGTGGAGGAAAGTGGATAGGTTGAGTGTTGGAGTAGGGGTAAGAGTGATGATGGTATGTTGGGTTTTGCAGGTGTGTAGCAGGGGGGTCACGTGTGGATGTTGGGGGAGATGGGTTTTGGAGGGATAAGGGTGGTTTGGTTGACTTTGGGGTTTGACTGAAGGGATAATAAAAAACGGGGGGTTAAGGTTTTGGGGAGTGGGCTGGTTTTTATGATTGGCTGAGGAGGTGGAATGGGCCTATGGAGTAATAAGGTGGGCTGGATAGGGTGGGTTTGGTTTAGTTTTTGGGTAAAGTGGTAAGGGTCCGTTTGGTTGGTTTGAAATTAGCACAAGGACCAATTTGTAATAACATGAAAGTTAGGGGTCTGGTTTGTAACTTTATCCAAAGTATTAATAAGCACAAAAATTACCAAGTCCCATATTCCCAAGGATAAATGATGTAATTTTCCAAAATGAAATTTCCAAGGATTATTTTTGACAAAAATGAAACTTTAGGGACCAAATATGTAATTTCCTAAAAATTTCATTCCAAGGACCAAAGTTGACACTTGTGACTTTCTAGGGATCAAAAGTGATTTTCCTATCAAAAATATTCCATCAGGGACCTTTTCTGCCAAAAACTGAAACTCCAAGGACCATTATTGTCAATTTTGGATTTTGAGGGGTAAAAGTGTAATTTTCTCAAACTTTATCACCCAAGGACTTATTTTGATAATTTTTTACTTTTCTTTGCCTTGGGTTGACTTTTCTTTTATTTTAAACTTCCAGGGACTAGTTTTGCCAAATTTTGAAACTTGAGGGACTGAAACTGCCAATTGTGCAAACTTTGTTCGTTTTTCATTTGTTTTTAAACATTTTGCATTTAAAACACATAAAACACACTTTTGAGACAATTTCAGTATTTTGATGCATTATTGGGTGTTTTTGGATGTTTTGGCAGTTCATATAAGACAAAAATGATGAGTATTTACACACTCATCAATCCCCCACACTAAACTATTGCTAGTCCCTAGCAATCTTTTGAGAAAAATTAATGGATTTGAAACTCTTTACCAAAAGCCATCACTTCTGGAGTAGCCAGGTGTAAGAACTGTGGCACACCTGATAACCATGTGATTTTGAGCAAACCACCAGTTGTCAACGGATTTGATTAGTCTTTACCAAAAGCCGTTTGCTTCTGGACTAGCCAGCTCTTGATGGAATAGTCAACATCTTGGTGAGCTGATTACCAATTATGGTTTTTCCACGGCCTTTACCACAAGCCATAATCTTGCGGGCTAGCCAACTCATTTGTTTTCGGGGAGTTGATGAACCATACAATTTTGGGCAAATTGCCAGCCGTAAACGGATTTGAGTTGTCTTTACCAAGAGCCGTTTGCTCCTGGACTAGCCAATCCCTTTTGTCGTTTAGACAAGGCGGACTGATTACCACAAAAAATTTTGAGCTTTAGTGAAAAATTTTTGAAAATTTTGAAATTTTGGCAAAAACGGGGGTATTATATAGTAAAATGTGATAAAATTCGCTAGAATAGCGAATACCCCCCCACACTTAGCATGAATATTGTCCTCAATATTCAGAATCCCGGCTATTATGCCGACATTTTGAACGTAAAAGGGCAACATTACAAGCTAAGCGTGGAAAACACCATTTTGTATTTTCACTTCTGTAAT
This sequence comes from Artemisia argyi, assembly GCA_030686995.1. Lineage (NCBI taxonomy): Eukaryota > Viridiplantae > Streptophyta > Magnoliopsida > Asterales > Asteraceae > Artemisia > Artemisia argyi. Next base: position 128,731,523 of record CM060699.1, read on the forward strand.
CATAGCATGGGGGACTCCCCCACACTTAGGGTGAAAACCCTATAAGCATGCTCTGTTTTTGTTTACCGGGTCGCTAGCTTGACTCGACCCCGAATTCATTTGTCCTTGGGGAAGCATGATGTGGAAGAAGCAATCTCACTCGGACTTTCATTCAAAATGTTTGGACAAACATATGAAGCACGTGAAAGTTCCACACCGATGAGATAAGTGCCCGGCTCAAGATAATGATACATGAAAATGCCAGGATCAAATATAATGTCTTCATTCCCGAAGGAGTGAAGAACAGGAGATGTCACCCTGTAGGTGAAGAACAGGAAGAAAACCATGATGAAAATCTTTATAAGATTTTCTTCCTCGAGATCAGGCTCCGTAGCCTGAGTTTGGATTTCAAAGGGTAAGCTCGTAAACAACCCGGGAGGGTGGGTGGGAATTTGCAAATTCTCATAATTGAGAGCATCTCCCCCCGGGATATCAAACTGATGAGCGAGTTCACCGGAGAACTCCTCATGAAGAGAATCATTCACAAGATGCGAATCTGTGAACTCGTGTTCCGGAATAGACTCATCACAATCCTCATTCTGAATACCAAAGATTGGATTATCAGAAATCAAAGTGAATTCAGATTCGAATTCAAATAGAGGATTGGTGAGAGTAGTGTTGAATGTTTCGGGAACCAAGAGATTAACATTCTCTATTGGATTGTCGGGATAAGAAGTGAGTGACGGATCATGATAAAGGAGACTTTCAATTTCTCCCAAATCGACTTGGAAGTCAAGGAGACCATCATCACTTTCCAAGGAAAGTGGATCGATGTGAGCAAGTTCATCAGCGAACTCCTCAAGAATATGATCAGCATCAGTTTGTGGAACTGATGCCTCAACATACTCGATGTCTCCATAAGATGTGCAATCATCGCTAAAATCTGAGAAAGTCTCAAATTGATCTTTAGGACACTCAATAGGTGAAGGAATATCACACATATCATCCAAAGTTCCCTGTGACTCTCTCGGGATTGGGATAAGGATCTCAACACTAGACTTTATTAATTCGTCCAATTCCTTATTAGGAACAGTGCTAAGATGCTCATCCCCCATGTTAAGAGAGTGAGTGTGAACCTCGGGTGTGATAGCAGTTATTTGAGATGGAATCTCAACTGCGGGGGTATCAACTGATGAACTTGAAGTTTTATAAAATTCAAGGATGTCAAGCGTATCCTCATCATCACTGTCATTAGGAATGAAACGGAACAAAGAGCTAGATTTGGCTGCTTTTTCTCTTGCAATGGATTCCCTCACAGATTTTTCATAGGCATCTTGGGAATTTATTCTAGCAGCCTGCTCTTCGGCAAGCAATGCTTCCATGGATTTTTGATGAGTGTGTCTTTGGGCAAAGTCTTGAACTAAACCCTTAAGCTCATCAACGATTTTCATCATATTTTGCATTTCTGGAAGAAGTGCTTGATTCATATCGTCCTGTGGAGGTTGGTCGTAATAAGGTGTGTCAAAATTGTCACAAGGGTATGGATTACCCGTTTGACAATCTGAGCTGAAATGTGGACCTCCACAGTAATCACAACAGTAAAACTGATGTGGCTGTGAGTCGTATGTGCTAAAGTCTAAATTGTTATCAGGAAACTGCTCATAGACAAGCGTGTTTCCCGATTGACAATCAAAACTGTAGTGTGAACCACCACAGTACTCACAACAGTAAAACTGCTGAGTATCATGGTGTGGTAACTGATGGAATGAATCAGTCGTGTCATGGTAGGAATAGGGATCTGGGTTATAGACAGACCTGTTTCCCGACTCAACCATGCCACAACTGGGGCAATTGCCACCATTATGAGGATTACCACACCACTGGCAAATCAGAAAGTGTGGATGAGACATAGAAAGAATCAAATGTGTATAGAGGGTGAGGAAATGAGAATCAAAAGGGTAAGAGGGTAAAGGTGAGTATTTTTGGGTTTTTGGATAAACATTTTGTACATATGAGAAAGAAAATCTTTTTGGGTTTTTTTTTGTGTTCGTTGAAAACTTTATTTAAAAAGTTTTCGGGAACGGTTTTGTTTTGAAAATGGGAAAATATGAATAAAGGATGGATAAATGTACAATGGAACGAATTCCAAAGACACTAATCAGAAAAACCGTTTAGAATAGCGCTTACACCTCCCCGGCAGCGGCGCCAAATTTTGATTGAGCCTGAACCACCTAACTTATATTGACCAAGGAATGGTCAACAAAGTCAAACAGCCTAGAATCAATCTCCGTGGAAGTACAGGGTTTCCCCGGGTCGTTATGTCCCGACGAGGTGTGAATTGTAATCAAAACGGTTATTTGATCGGGTGAATTTGGACAAAAAAAAGGGTTTGTAAGTGAGTTGTGATGATTACACTAAGGAAATACGGATGAGAACGATGTAAACAAACTATATTAACAATAATGCGAAACCAAATTATCCTAAAACGAAATCTAAGAATTTAAAATCAGAATTTGCTTATACGTAAGCAGAAAAATTAGCCAAACGGCTTAAATAGAAGCTATCACTTTATTTATGTTTTTGGTTTTTCTTATTTTACAAACTACTTTTACAAACGTAACCTAAATTTAAAAACGTGAAAGTTATTTAAATAAAATGCGAGTTAAAATTAAAATAAACGCGAGTGCGCGAAATAAAAAGTGAAATTTATGCTACGCAAACCCTACGGACATGAAAATTATATTTTTACGAACCTAACGATAAAAGAAAATTTTGGAAAAAAGAAAATTATTTTTTTGACTTTTTAATTATTTATTATTAATTAGTTACTAGTTAAACTAATATTAATTATAAAAAATACTAAACTAATTTGGAAAAATGTGAAAATTTTTATAAAATTACTTTACATTAACAGTAAGCTAAGAAAAATAAGAAAACCCTAAAGTGCTTATTAATAAGCAGTTTCTAAGCTAAATAAGCAAAATAGTCTAAATTATCTAAATTCTATTTAAATAACTAAGTGTGCAAGGATATAATGAAGAAAGACCCTAGGGCAGTTGGTAGTGAGGTGTGTGGTGTGTGCTTGTTTGGTTACCAAGGTCCCAGGTTCGAATCCCATTGATCCCATTTTTTTTTGCAATTATTTTTTTTTTAGATTTTTTTCTTTTTCTTTTGTTCACAACAGCTTAAACAACAAAAACAACTAACTTTTGAAAAACAAGTTTTTCTGAAAAACTTTAAATAAGCTTAAGACAAGCTTAAGGACCAACAGTAAAGCTTGTCTTTTTGATTCAAAGGTTTGAAAGAAAGTAAAGTATTACAACACCACACTAAAAAAACAAATAAGTTAATAAACCAAAGGAGCTTGAACACACAAATAACTAACAATAACAATCAAGACTTGTCAAATGGAGTACAAAATCAAACAAGCTCAGCTCACTGAGCATCAATAGCAGCAGCAGACAAAAACACCAATAAGCTCAGTTAAGTACATAAGATATCAAAAGCTTATACAAACTGAATAACAATAGGTAACAACAAAACAAAAAAAAACAACAACAACAACAATAAGATCTAGAGTAATAAACAACAATCAACAATAAAAAGAAATCAAACAAGCTCAGTTGATAAAAAAAAAAACAAACAGCAGCAGCAAGGGGTTCAAAGGGGCCAAAAGAGTGCTTAAATAAGCAACTAAATAAGCTCCAAAGGAAAAACTAAAAACACAATCTTAAAGTCTACCTAAGGGAGTTCCTAAAACAACAAGTTTCACACTGATTTATCCAGAAATGACCCAATTGTGGTCAGTTGAATTCTGTCCCAAACCTGGGGTGCAGGGGAGATGGGTGCTCAGATGGGACACTTTGGACTTGAATCTCAATGAGCAAATGAATTTCAAATCCCAAAATTCTTTTTGATTCTAGTTCACATGCTACCAAATAACACATAAGTCCCATTTTTACCTATTTCCAATTCGCATTGAACTCTAAAATTGGTCTAGAAATTGTGACTATTTTGACAAAACCTGGTACATTGACTTTAACCAATTTTCCACAACGTTGAGTAAAGTGGGTCTATAATGATCAAACTAGAACCTATTAAATGAACTGTAAGTGGGCTTATGATACTAACAGTGGGTGCACAAGAACAACCAACAACCACAAACCACACAACTGATATTCAGTCAATAAGCTAACAAAAGCTAGAGTAAACTAGGCTAAGAGGGAACATGCAAAAGGTATGCTAGGAGAATCCTAGTAAGCACTAAAGGGACAAAACAAGCAATGAGAGAGCCTAACAAGCTAACTAACTAGCTGATGCACTCCAAGGCTACAATTAGAAAAACAGTTAAAGGGGCTAAGTTTAGAGGCCTAAAAAACAGTTAAAGAAAATTACTAAAATTAAGACAAAAATATGAACATGAAGATAAGGTGAGTAATTAGTTGTAAACCAAATTTCAGACCTTAATTCCTAGTGATGAGTAAATTAAAAATGGGTGAGTGATGGGGTTTAGGGGTGTTGGTACCTGATGTGCAGTGGGCGAAAATGGGTGAGAATTGGTGAGATTGACCTGACACTTGTTTAAACCTAAGTCTATTGCACCAGAACTAGGAAGTATGCAAACTAAATTAAGTTGAAGCTAAACTAACACTTATATTAATCCTAAACTAAATTTCACTAAAACTAAATCTAAAAGCAGTTTTATTCTAAGATATTTAAGGAACTCACCAAAAAATGCTTATGGACTATTAGAAATTGCTAAGAGTTACTATTAAACTATTACTTAATCCAAATTAGAGCTACATGAAATCCAGAAGTGTGCAAAAACAAAATTTTAACTTGAAAGAATGTCCAGTACCAAACACCCCTTCAGGGATTGATTTGCTGAGCTTTTACAAAGACAAAACTTATTTTCAGATTCAACTTTTATCAAGTAGCACTAGTATACAATAAATGAGATTCTAATGAGAATTAGTTTTAAGGACAAGCAGTGGCAATAAGCAAAAATCAATAAGCAGTTTGGAAATACTAAATCAAAAACTTAAATTTCATTAATTTCAAATAAAAGAGTACATTGGTGACAATAAAACTGAAAAAGATATTACACTAATTAAAACTAAATTAAACTAGAATCTATTTTAACCTTACAATCTACTACCCTTGACTGCTTCTTTCTTTTTCTTTTTATACTCCTTCTCTAGGGTTTCTGAGCTTCAATTGGACTCTTCCTAGCTTCAATCTTGACCATAGGAATGATAAGACCCAATCTTGTCCGTTGGTTGCATTTGGGCGGGAAAATGGTTTTAATCCACTTTGGCAGCTAGTATTTGGAAGGGGGCAAGTTTTGGAGGGGAGTGGAGGAAAGTGGATAGGTTGAGTGTTGGAGTAGGGGTAAGAGTGATGATGGTATGTTGGGTTTTGCAGGTGTGTAGCAGGGGGGTCACGTGTGGATGTTGGGGGAGATGGGTTTTGGAGGGATAAGGGTGGTTTGGTTGACTTTGGGGTTTGACTGAAGGGATAATAAAAAACGGGGGGTTAAGGTTTTGGGGAGTGGGCTGGTTTTTATGATTGGCTGAGGAGGTGGAATGGGCCTATGGAGTAATAAGGTGGGCTGGATAGGGTGGGTTTGGTTTAGTTTTTGGGTAAAGTGGTAAGGGTCCGTTTGGTTGGTTTGAAATTAGCACAAGGACCAATTTGTAATAACATGAAAGTTAGGGGTCTGGTTTGTAACTTTATCCAAAGTATTAATAAGCACAAAAATTACCAAGTCCCATATTCCCAAGGATAAATGATGTAATTTTCCAAAATGAAATTTCCAAGGATTATTTTTGACAAAAATGAAACTTTAGGGACCAAATATGTAATTTCCTAAAAATTTCATTCCAAGGACCAAAGTTGACACTTGTGACTTTCTAGGGATCAAAAGTGATTTTCCTATCAAAAATATTCCATCAGGGACCTTTTCTGCCAAAAACTGAAACTCCAAGGACCATTATTGTCAATTTTGGATTTTGAGGGGTAAAAGTGTAATTTTCTCAAACTTTATCACCCAAGGACTTATTTTGATAATTTTTTACTTTTCTTTGCCTTGGGTTGACTTTTCTTTTATTTTAAACTTCCAGGGACTAGTTTTGCCAAATTTTGAAACTTGAGGGACTGAAACTGCCAATTGTGCAAACTTTGTTCGTTTTTCATTTGTTTTTAAACATTTTGCATTTAAAACACATAAAACACACTTTTGAGACAATTTCAGTATTTTGATGCATTATTGGGTGTTTTTGGATGTTTTGGCAGTTCATATAAGACAAAAATGATGAGTATTTACACACTCATCAAACAACTTCAAGGCTTGTGGTGTTTTCGCTATGTTACATATGGATAATTACACTTGTGAAGCTCCTAGAAAATGGGATTGTGGTTTGGTTGCCGAGTCTAAAGAGCAGTCTGACCAATTGAGTAGATTGAGATTCAAGTTTTCCACCAAGATATTGTTACACGAGATTAATGTTCATGCGGGTAAGATGTATGCATTGGAGTTTGATAAACTTCCTCCTGGTGAAAAGCTGTCTATAATTTTTTCAGCAATTAGGAATAGGGATGCACGTGACTGCAAATTCTAGAAGTTCGTCTTTTGTTAATGTTAGGACAATAGCTAACATGCTGCCATCCATGACCGCAAATTCTAGAAGTTCGTCTTTTGTTAATGGTAGAACAATAACTGTTAAAGTAATAGGTTTACATAGATTTTCTTTTATGATATTATTAGATTTTTATGATATTTTTATATAGATTTTCTTTTGAATGGTTGAAATTTAAATGAAGTTATAAAATAATCCCATGGGATTCATTTGCTAATCCCATGGGATTCTTATAAATATTCAAATAAAGAAGAAAAATAGCTAACAAAACCAGAATTTTCTTTGCAAATCATCTAAATAATCAAGTAAAGAAGAAAAAATAACCAACATAAAACCAGAATATAATAAGTTTGTTCAAGAAACTGTTGGTTTCGGCTTTCGCCTTGAATTTGGGTTATGTTGTTTCTGTTGAAGTAATTGGTTTAAACGAATTTCAATGAATCCCATGGGATTAGGGAAATAATCCCACGGGATTCATTTGCTAATCCCATGGGATTCTTATAAATATTCAATTAAAGAATAAAAATAACCAACAAATTCAGAAATTTCAATGGTTTCTGGTTTAAACGAATTTCAATTAATCTCATGGGATTAGGGAAATAATCCCATGGGATTCATTTGATAATCGCATGGGATTCTTATAAATATTCAATTAAAAAATAAAAATAACTCACAAATTCAGAAATTTCTTTGTAAATCATCTAAATATCCAATTAAAGAAGAAAAATAACTAACTGTTAGGAATACAAATATTCCTATAAAAGACTCGGTCACCTAAATGTTGTAATAGCATTAAGATAGCTCGTAGTTAGTTTATTATTTAGTTAGTTTAGTTTAAGTAACACCGTGGAATAAGGACAGGTCTTTACCCACTGTATGCCTGATCCACAGCCCGGGTGTGGGCGTTTTCTTTTCTTTGTATAAATACCCCTCTCCCACCAAGGGAGAGGGTTGGACCTTCATCACAAGCTAATAGATTACTAGTTTCTCTCAAGGCTCCATCTCTTTCTCTCTCTAATCTCTCTCTAAAACTATTCTATTTGATCCATACATGCAAAACCATACGAACTTATGATTATGTATATCCTACAATTGGTATCAAGAGCCATGGTTTCATCTTAGGACCTTGTAGAATCGGATTTAGTGTGGTTTTGTATAGTTTTTGTATGATAGTAGTGTTTTTCTTTGAAAACATCATGGTTTGATTTTTCTAGTGTTATTTGACATGTTAGAGGTGTACGTTTATGATCATTGGTCTTAGTACTACATTGTTTTTCAGTTGGCTATGCTATATCATACGTCTATTTGAAGATTGGATTCACTACAAAAAAAAGTGTCTGATGCGTGGGAATCGCAACAGGCTTTACCTCTCAAGGGATCTCGAGAAGCTTACAACCCCCACCAGGCAGTGTACCTGATCGTTGTAGTATAGTATAGTGACAAGTACCGGGGGATTGATCGTTTAGCTTAGGAATAGTGTCGCTAGGATTAGAAAGCCTAAATTACTAGTTCTAAAGGTGAGAGATGATTATTTTTGTATTTTTATGTTTTTATAAAAGCAAGTAAAATCTCGGGTTTTGAAAGAGTGGGCGGAATTAGTTGCTATTCAACTAACCCAAAACTAAGATGCAATCAAAATAAAATAATAAAAATGAAAATAAACTAATTATACTAAGGTTGTGAGCAGTGATTGGAGAAAATGTGTTTACTTAGACTTCATTACTCCCTAGATATCTTTTACACGTTAATTACTTGTTATAATTGCATGGATGACGGATCGTATTCCTTAATACCATTCATGGGGTGTCATACATAACTCCCCAATTCTATGAGCTCTTATCTCCTCCTACACCATGACCCAGCACAACTATAGGGATTGTAAACAGTGGCTCATGCATTAAATACAACCAATAAAGACCTAGTACGCCTCGGTTCATGTTCTTAAGACGTTCAAGCATGTTACCATTTGGAGATCTGCTAGTTTTCTTAAGCCTAACATATAAAATCATTCATCCAAAACAAGAATAAACAAGTAATCAACACATAATCAATATCTAGGTTTCATTAGATCTAAGCAAACACAAAGGAGATCTAGCCTAGCATAATGGAATTGAGACAAGAACAAGATATAGACAACCAACACATAGACATATTGATTGAATTAGAAGAACACTTATCTCGATTACAATGCAAGGTATCAAGGGTTTGGAACCCTTGAAAAACCTGTAAAAGTTGCACCAAATTCGTCTTTAGGGTTTCTCCAAAACTTCTCCTTTTTTTAATGTAAAAACTAGAAAACTATATATAGGAAAACTGGGCTGACGGCGTCAAGACAACCATGTGACGCCGTCACCTCGCCGCCAAATACTTCCTCGGACGGCCTTGATCTACTTATGACGGCCTGTATGACGCCGTCACGAATCACGGTATTTTATTCTTGGCCTTTTGACGCCGTCAGGATGACTTTTGACGCCGTCATCAACTACGGTATTTTATTCTTGATGTCTGACGCCGTCAGGATGACTTTTGACGCCGTCATCAACTACGGTATTTTATTCTTGATGTCTGACGCCGTCAGGGTGTAACTCTTGACGCCGTCACCTAGTGTTTCCAGCATGGAAAATTGATACTTTGCCGTTTTCTTCACTTTTATGCTCCAAAAACGTCCAAAATGGCTTCTTTTCCAGAATTCACTCTCCAAGTACCTAAAATCACAAAAGGAACGATTTAGGGCAATATTTGATCAAATAAAGTCGGATTCGGGCTTAAATGACCACCTAAAAACGGATCATTTTTTGCCTCATCATATACCCTTACACTTGAGATTTGCTTGTCCTCAAGCAAATGCGCTTTTATTCTACTCAAAAGACAAGTCAGGGGTCATTTAACACTAATATAAAAGTAATTACAACAAATAATCGTTCCACTAAAGACCAATAGACAAGCACGAAGATCCTACACAAGCATCTCACAAATAGTGTTTAGATACTCACATCTCTCGGGTGTAATAAAGTAATATAACATTATGGAAATGGAAGATATCTCTCACTACCTGTCATAGCAAAATAGATTACCATAGGCTTGGGAAAGGATCAAACCTCCACCACATGGCGTAAGCACCTAGGATAAACTATCAAAGAGGTCTTTCAAAGGGTTGTAACGTTAGGTATAGGGATATGAATTACACGATTTTGTTGGATAAAGGAAGTTTTACTGGTGGCGTTGCTAAGCCAAGACTAGACTCGACTTAAGCTAATAAATGAAAAATAACAAAAACATAAAATGAACATAGAATGAAACGGGATGGTAGTCCGTATGTTTTTTCTCTTTTTCCTTTTTCTATTTTTTTCTTTTGATTTTTTTTTTTCGATTTTTTTTTTTTTTTTTTTTTTTTTTTTTTTTTTTTTTTTTTTGCGTACACTCTTACCCTACCATCCAAAATAATACATCATAGGGAATGAAAATTTCCCTTACACTTGAATTTTTACATACTTTACAATTAACTAATCTAACGACTCGAATTAAGAAAATCAAAACACTTGGAGCACTTTTAAGATTAACGCACATATGGGGGTAATAAATGATGTTCTTCCCCATTACTCCATAAAATAAGTACTTACCCATGAGTCCCAATCGTCCCAAAACAATATGTACAAGGATATACTCGACTTAGCAACCATGTAATCAATTAGAAAGTTAACTTAGGGTTTAACAAATAACAATAATGCACTAAAATTGAGCGCATACACGGAAGGCTAAGGCGATTTGGGTGTACATTTAAGTGGGGTGTAACAAATTCTTCCTTTAAGTAAGATGCTTAAAGTTAGAAATGAAAAGATAGGCTCGGAGGGGTGTACTATGGGTTTCGTGTACTAAAAATGAGTACAACGCTAAGGGTGTGGGAAAAATTAGTTGACTTAACTAGCCAAGTAATATGACTTAAATGGTCAAGTAATCATAATACGGGTTTAACACAAGGGTGATCCTAATGCCTCTTATCATGTAGTAAATCCTACCACACGAATGTAGTCTCACTAGCGGTCTCGGGATGCATCACTAACGCAAGTTCTAGAATCTAAATGCTACCGGTACACTTATAAGCACTAATAATGAATGCTTTTCCTATCAAATCTAAAGGCGAACCTCACATTTTTGGGTGGAAAATTTTTCTGAATATACGGTTATGTGCTAGTTATACAATCTCCTATCTATGAGACGCTTGCTATGGCTAAAGTTTCACTCCTAAATGTTGTAAAAAATTTTAAATTTGGCGCTAAAATTGCACTAACAAGTATTTCTCATAGTTTTATTACACATCTACTATTAAACAAAACAAACTCAAGCGAAAGTGCATATGTAAGGTATCATCTTTTTACCCTCCCCTTACACTTAGGATGAACATTGTCCCCAATGTTCAAGTAAAGAATGTAAAAGTGAAAAAGTAAAGAGAATGAAATCAAATACTCCCCTGATTCGCTCGGTATGGATTATAGGTGGCCAGGTTAAATCTTCTTCCAAGAAAACGAACAATCAAAGCTTCCCTTCCAGAATATAAATCATCTCCTTGTCGAACATAACCTGTGAGACCTGACAAAATAGACAAGACAACCTCGCGTAAAATCGGCGGCATCCTATATAAGTTCCTAAATCCTAGAAAACAAAGTAAGATATAATGCTTGTGGAATGAAGTTTGCAGATTTCCTGGAGATTATAAAACTTAATAATTCACAAAAACCATAAGACTCCGTTAGAAAAACAAAACTGGTAAAATTTCCAGATTTTTGACTCCTGACGCCGTCAAAAGTAAACCCCTGACGCCGTCAGAATGGACCTGCATAAATTCTTATGTTAAGTTTCCGGAAAATTTCTGGAAAAACTTGGTCCTACTTCCTGGAAAATCCTGCAAAACTTCATTATGACTCAATACAAGCATTTGACTCTAACAAATACGAATATACATGCTCATTTATTATCGTGGAGAATCATGATCGGTTTGTTTCTTAAAAACATATTTGGGGTTTCCCCTTACACTTATCTTTTGCAAAAATACTTTTAGGTTGGAGTTAAGACTAGGCCAAACAACATAGTAAAGCATTTCCACATTTTATTTTAGAAACATGATCAACCAACAATAAAAACAAAACATGCATACGGAAGCAAATAACAATCAAACAAATAAAATCACACAAAACATGGGTTGCCTCCCAAGAAGCGCTTTTCTTTATTTACGAGTCTTGTAGCTAGACTCAAAGTCATGGGTTACTACGTGATTCCATCATTGGTTCCATTCCCTAGGTCGTCTTCTAAACTAGTATCGCTTTCATAGTGCAAGTGCTTCGGATCTTCGAATTCGAAAACATTTTGTCGATACTTAGAACCAAGCTTACTAACATTCTTAAAGACTCCACATGATAAATCAGAAATATTCCTACACCCTCTCCTAACATCTTCATCACACAAGATAAGTTGGGAGCTCATCATATCAAGCCCGTCACAATCTATTCCCTTAAGGTCTTTTCTCTTGTATGGCGTTTGGTATGAAATCCTCCTAATCCCATCAGTGAAGGTCATGATTCCGTTCAAGTCATCCACTATCAAATTAGTGATTTCACAAAAGGGTGTTCCAAAGACGACTTGTGATAACCTAGGGTCGACATAGTCCTCTATGTTATCTACAATTGTGAATTCCATAGGGAATGCCATATTTCCTACGAACACCTGGATTTCATGATCCTTACCAATCACTTTCTCTCCCTTATAAATCTTCCCCCATCTGCAGATATTGTTATAATGAAACAATGACATAAAATTCTTTGGCAGGAATACATTAATGTATATGTTATCGAAGTACTTATGACCGATCATGCAAGGGATTTTGAGATTATTCGGATCACGTCGTCTTATCTTCCCCAACTCTCCATCCTTTGACCCATATTGATTCCCCTCAAGAGAGGGACGATACTCGTACACCTCCTCACTATCCCTACGAAAGATTACCTTCCTAACACCATTGGTGAGTACTACACTACCATCTTTCTCATCAAGGATTGCTCCCGATTCATTGATAAATGGTATCCCGAGGACAAGGTGGGTTAACGTTTAATTGGTGAAAGGGTCCACGTCATCAACCACGGTGAGGTCAGTATTGTAATCAAGCTCTCCAATCCTAATTGATACATTCTCTATTACTTTCTTGCACGCAACGTGCTCTGGGAAGGTTTTGTGGTATAGGGAGAGGGGGATTATGTTGACTGGGAAGCTAGGATCTATATGACTATCGGTTAAGAGCTTTTCCTTAATGGTACAGGGGATCTTGAAAAATTTAGGGTTACTTTCCTAAGTATGATTGTTACCCACACTAATAACATCCTCCATTTTTCTCTCGGGTTCTTCTATAATAGATTTACCCAAAATGGTTGGATCTTTCTCGTGCTCTTCCGATTTCTCTTTCCTTTCATCCGGTTTGTCGGATTCTTGCGTGGTGTATTGCTCGGGTGAGTCGGTAGGTTTTCTTGCCAAATCATGGTCAACCCTTGAGGTCTCATCTTTCGCTGTCTGACTGAATTTGTTAGGTTGTTGTTGGGTTGGGTTGGGTGTTGAAGCAGATATCATGGTGATGGTGTTTACAAAGTGGATTGGTCCAGGGGGTTGACAGGTTCTTTTCCGTTAGGATACAGATGTTTGAATAGCTTGCTAGGACTTTTTATTTTTACAGGGGAGGCTGGTGGACTCATGATGGTAGCAGATTTAACCTCATTAACGGGAATGGGCTTATTATCAATATGCTCTTTGATAGCAGTCAACAGATTACAAATCTTGTTGTTTACATCATCCTGCTGTTGTTTAAATTTGGCCTCGAGCGTAGCGAGCTGTAGTTCTTGAGAGAGAATGAATTTCTTTAGAGTATCTTCACAGCTTTGCCTAGGAATGCCTTGTGATGGAAAATGCTCGGACCAAGTGAGCGGTGAGGAGTCATTAAAGGATACGCTTCGCGTTTGGTACCTTATAAAATCAGGTTTATCCTTCCATGCCTCATAGGCTTCGGCAGAAGTTCGAGGACCCTGACCCATGTGCGATGATGTGAATTCGTTATAAGCACGTTTTGGAAGTTCCATGCAGTTATGGGTCTCATGAGGGCCATTGCATAGTTTGCATGTAGAAGCGATTCTGCTTACTTGGCTTGAAGGTTTATGAGCTTCGTAGGATTTCATGAGAGACTTGACTCGATCTTCAAGTTCCATGATCCTACGGTCGGGAGTGCTGGGATTGTTCGAAGTCAAAGATATTGCCTTGACCGTTTCGTTCAAATCACGGGGATCATTCCAACTTTCGTTGTCATAGAGAGCAAGATCTTCTATGAGTTCCCATGATTGTTCCGCACTAAGATCACGTAGCTTACCACCGGCCGATTGGTCAATGGCTCGCCTCGTGGAGATGTCGATATGGTCATAAAATATTTGGACTTGGAGCCAAAGATCTATGCCACGATGAGGGACTTTTTGGAGTAAGTCCTTGAAACGAGTCCATGCTTCATAAAGAGATTCATTTTGACGTTGTTGGAACATCAAGATGTCATTACTAAGCTTAGTAGTTCTCCCCGGTGGGAAAAATTGAGCAAGGAAACGAGTGGTGGGATCATCCCATGTGGTGATGGATCCCGCGGGTAAACGCTCAAGCCATTGACTAGCTTGATCCCGTAGAGAGAATTGGAATAGGCGTAAACGGGTAGTCTCTCTAGTTTCAACACCTAGGTCTATGGAATCTACGATTTTGAGAAAGTCCTTAAGATGTTGGTTTGGATCTTCGGAACGAAGTCCATGGAATGCACATCCGCTTTGCACCAACCGGATGGTGTCGGATCGCAAGGGGGTCACATTGGCTCCGGTGAGCTCAATGGTGTTTCGGTAGCCTTGATGGCTAGGTCGGGAGTACTCTCCTAAGGTTCGGGGCCTAAGGGGTTCTAGTGGTGGGTTTTGTTGTGGTGGGATGACGGGTTCAAAGATGTTACCACCTTCCATGATGTCGGATGGTAAAGAGTTACGAACAAAGGCACGTAGAAATAAGATAGACTAAAGAAGACCTAAAAATAAAAATAAAATCTTACTAGAAAGGAATCTAGCAAGTAGACCTAATAAAAAGAAATCCTAACCTAGACAATAACTATTCCCCAGGCTGCGGCGCCAAAAATTTGATGCGTGGGAATCGCAACAGGCTTTACCTCTCAAGGGATCTCGAGAAGCTTACAACCCCCACCAGGCAGTGTACCTGATCGTTGTAGTATAGTATAGTGACAAGTACCGGGGGATTGATCGTTCAGCTTAGAAATAGTGTCGCTAGGATTAGAAAGCCTAAATTACTAGTTCTAAAGGTGAGAGATGATTATTTTTGTATTTTTATGTTTTTATAAAAGCAAGTAAAATCTCGGGTTTTGAAAGAGTGGGCGGAATTAGTTGCTATTCAACTAACCCAAAACTAAGATACAATCAAAATAAAATAATAAAAATGAAAATAAACTAATTATACTAAGGTTGTGAGCAGTGATTGGAGAAAATGTGTTTACTTAGACTTCATTACTCCCTAGATATCTTTTACACGTTAATAACTTGTTATAATTGCATGGATGACGGATCGTATTCCTTAATACCATTCATGGGGTGGCATACATAACTCCCCAATTATATGAGCTCTTATCTCCTCCTACACCATGACCCAGCATAACTATAGGGATTGTAAACAGTGGCTCATGCATTAAATACAACCAATAAAGACCTAGTACGCCTCGGTTCATGTTTCTTAAGACGTTCAAACATGTTACCATTTGGAGATCTGCCAGTTTTCTTAAGCCTAACATATAAAATCATTCATCCAAAACAAGAATAAACAAGTAATCAACACATAATCAATATCTAGGTTTCATTAGATCTAAGCAAACACAAAGGAGATCTAGCCTAGCATAATGGAATTGAGACAAGAACAAGATATAGACAACCAACACATAGACATATTGATTGAATTAGAAGAACACTTATCTCGATTACAATGCAAGGTATCAAGGGTTTGGAACCCTTGAAAAACCTATAAAAGTTGCACCAAATTCGTCTTTAGGGTTTCTCCAAAACTTCTCCTTTTTTTAATGTAAAAACTAGAAAACTATATATAGGAAAACTGGGCTGACGGCGTCAAGACAACCATGTGACGCCGTCACCTCGCCGCCAAATACTTCCTCGGACGGCCTTGATCTACTTATGACGGCCTGTATGACGCCGTCACGAACCACGGTATTTTATTCTTGGCCTTTTGACGCCGTCAGGATGACTTTTGACGCCGTCATCAACTACCGTATTTTATTCTTGATGTCTGACGCCGTCAGGATGACTTTTGACGCCGTCATCAACTACGGTATTTTATTCTTGATGTCTGACGCCGTCAGGGTGTAACTCTTGACGCCGTCACCTAGTGTTTCCAGCATGGAAAATTGATACTTTGCCGTTTTCTTCACTTTTATGCTCCAAAAACGTCCAAAATGGCTTCTTTTCCAGAATTCACTCTCCAAGTACCTAAAATCACAAAAGGAACGATTTAGGGCAATATTTGATCAAATAAAGTCGGATTCGGGATTAAATGACCACCTAAAAACGGATCATTTTTCGCCTCATCAGTGTCATTTAGTGACACACAAAAAGTGCCACAATAAGTCAAATAAGTGCCTCTAAAGGCCTGTTAGACATTTGGTGGCAGAAAAAATAAGTGTCACTAACGACGCTGCCACTAAAGGGTTTCAGTGACACTTTTTGTTGTGTTGCTGCAAACATTTGGGTGTTTAGTGGCAGTTAATAATCCGTCACAATATATTTAAATGATTTGTGGCACATACGTTCTACCATCAAATATATTTTATGATGTGATACTCGAATGAATTCAATAGAATATATTGTTTGCTTCCAAAATATTTGTTGATCCTCACTATATCAAAATTATGTATCTACACGGATTTGAAACCAAATTTCATTCAACCATAGCATATGAATAGACAATTTAATAATTTACGTAGAATTGAAATTTTCATTAATTAACAACACTAGCAAGGTACCCGCGCAATGCGGCGGCGGATACCTTGTGACTAAATTTTATGGCGAACAAATGTTTTTCATTTATATGTTTTCTCTATAAAGTTAAGCTTTATGGATAGGGCCATAGGGGTGTTCAAAAAAATCTGTGAAACTAAAAAACCGAGCCGACATGCTCAATTTGAAACCGCAAAAATGATCACTAATAAACCGAAACCAAGCTTATAGCTTTAAGATTTAGACAACCCAACAGAAACCCGAGCCTAAATCAATAGCCACGAACCTAAGGAATACAAAGAGCTAAGAAAAGTTTCTAATCGTAGTTACTTACTGCGACGCTACTTATTGTATTATTTTATTAAATAACTTGAGAGATACAAACGATTAACATTTATTCATTGACGTTTTCTTCTAAAATTCGAATAAACTAAGTCAGTTCAACCGAAATCACCAGCCCAACTGCAACTCTAACCAAATAATAGCCCACTCCACATAAACTAATTTTATCCTTATATAAAAGCTATCGATCAATACCTAATTATCCTCACTTTTTAACCCTAAAAAATCTCATAAAAAAATACACAGCTACCACTCTCTTTCTGCTTTAGTTAACCAAATGAATACAACACAATAAACTCTCTTTTTTGCTTGTTTTGTGAGTCTCACAAACCAAAAAAACTCGAATCACAACCGCCCCGTTTTGTTTATATATAATGAATGATTTCTGCTTCAAGATCTTTGAAAGGTCTAAGGTAAGGTTAGGTGTTTATGATTTTTTTTTTTTTTTTTTTTTTTTTTTAGATCGAGCAAAAAGAAAGAAACACAAGTTGTTTTGTTCTTTCTTTTAAGTTTCGGATATTAATAAAGAAGGTTTGCTTATAACACCGATCTATGATGAGTTGGCTTTCGAATGGTAAAGATCTTTTATATCTTCAAATCTTTTAAGATCTTTAAAAAGAAAAACAACACTGAGGTCTTTTGATTTATTTTCCTTTTATGTTTTCTTTGTTTTTCGAAGATTGGAAGTGAGGTTGTAGTTTATGGTTTAGTTGTGGATGACTTTGTTTGAAGGGTTGTTGTAGATTTTTATTGTAGTAAGTATGTTGTTACGTGAGATGAGATGTTGGGTTATTGTTGATTGGTTATGATGATAAGATGTTGTAGATTAATGGCAGTGTCAATACCGGGAGATGTTGGGTTATTGTTGATTGGTTATGATGATAAGATGTTGTAGATTAAAAGCCCGACACGTCGGGTAACCCTCACCGGCTGAGACTCCATTACTACACCCAGCTTTATTGCAAATGTTTCAGATGTGTGTGTGAGACATATGAAATGGTTTGTGTGGATTTATATGGTGGAGGGAACAACAATGGTGATGATGGTGTAAATGAGCTGTTACAAGTCAATGGAAGAAGCAAAACGTATGCAAAATTAATATGAAAACTGTCTTTTTAATGTTGTCATTATTTCTGTATATGTTTGTATGAATTTAATAGAAAAAGTATTGAAAAACGTATGGCTTCTTAATTTCCTAATTAGGAAATGTTTTTTGTCTTAATTTTTAAGACTTCCTCTTTTAGAAGTCCTAAATACATTAGTATGTAGTATAGATATAGATTCTCCAATATACATTAATTAACAACATTCTCCAATATACATAAGATGCCCAAAACTATCAAAAAGATTGCGACTTCATGCTTGTGAAGGAACTGCCGAAATGCTCTTAAAAGCGCATTATCTGTAGACAAACAAAAGCAATTCGTATAGATTAAAGTTACACATATTAAACTAAGATGTGAAGAATTCAAAAGCTTTAGATACATTAACAGTACGTTTATTACTTTATTGAGTAAATATACCTTCATAGTTGAGTACAAATATTTGGTTTACATTGTAGATCTTTGTTTTCCTTCCATGCCACAAACACAAAACGAGTACTTTGTTGCTACAACATAATTTAATTAATTAACGACATCAATTAATTGAATACGTTGATTTTAATTAGTTAACATTATCAATTAATTTATTAGACAATATTAGATACAACACAAATTTTCTTATGAAGAGCATGCACCTGGTGTTGATCCCTTTTATTCTTTAGCCATATCCAATCCAATACTCTTACAAAAAAGAGAAGAGCCTTTTTCAATTCAATTCTTTGCTGCACCATGGGAAAATTAATAAGAAAAAGTTGAGAAATAAAGTATTATAAAGGTAAACAATATTTTAATGGAACATAAAAAGGCTTAACCATCACTAACTTACAAGACCCCACCATTCAACTTATACTTTCGTTAACTTTATCTATTATACAGTTCACATACATAATACAAAATAATATGTGAATTAAGATAACAAGAATCGTAGGTAAAAGCAATTACGTGGCTTGAAAATGAATGATGGTGATGAGAAAGGTAGCAACTTGATGCGGCTTAGAGAGTTAGGGTTTTCAAAATCTAAATTATCCGACTAATGAAAGAGGGATAAGCAGGAACAAAAAAGCCCACCCACATCTTTTCTATTTTAACATAGGCCCGCCTAAACTTTGAAATTAGAAAGATTTTTATTTAGGTAATAGTGGCACACTTATAAAAAAAAATAATAGCAATAAAAAAAATAATACTCCATATACGGTATTTAATTTAATGGCATAAAACATGTAGCCAAAAGATCCGTGTAGAACCAAGTTTTACCAAAAAACCAATCAAGCAATTTCAGCCACTAATTTTTTTTATCAAAATAAAAAAATAAACTTTCACTCTTTTTTTAAAAATTAAATATCTCGCAAACTGTAAATCGTTAGGCGAAAAAAAATACTATCGCGACGAGAATTAAATTATCTTTCAATAGATGTGCATTATTATATATATTTTCGACGAATTTTTTTTTACGAACTTCTTTTTTTTCAAAATTTCCGCCCAGAAAAATCATATATGATTTGTAAAAATCATACGTGATTCGTTAAAATCAAATCATATATGATTTTTACGAATCATATATGATTTTTACAAATCAAATCATATATGATTCGTAAGAATCATATGTGATTTTTACGAATCATATACGATTTTTCTGGGCGAAAAAAAAAGTTCGTCGAAGAAAAAAAAATCGTCGAAAGTATATAACAATGCATATCTATAGAAAGATGACTTAATTCTCGTCACGATGGTATTTTTTTGTAGCTTGAAGATTTACCGTTTGCAAGATATGTTGTTTTGAAAAAGAAAGTGAAAAATATAAATGGGTGGCTATGATTGGTTGATAGGTTCTATGGCATGTATGGGTTTTTCATGGATCTCAACTAAAAACATGTATATGACACTAATCATGGCCACCCATTTATATTTTTCATGAAAAACCCATACATGCCATAGAACCTATCATGCAATAGAACCTATGCATGCCATAGAACCTATCAACCAATCAACCTATTTACGGCACATCAAGTGTGTGTCACTAGTAATCATGCACATTAGTGGCAAAAAAAAATAAAGTGCCACTGAAATTTCATTACCTTTAATGACACATAAAAATCTGCCACTAAAACTATGATACAGTGGCATAAATACTTTTTGTCGCTAAAAATTTGTGTCACTAAATGGATATTTTTTTTGTAGTGATTGATTTTGGGTCGTTGTGCTTGGTTGCGGTTTGCTTTACTGTTTCATTTCCTTGTTGCGGTTTGCTACTGAATCTTGTGGTTTGCTAGATAGCGAGTACTATTTTGGGTATAAGGACAAAACGCAAGATAGTGACTGTTTTGGACTTTTGTGACTAGCGTTTTGCTATTTGCGGTTTGCTCCTGCGGTTTAAGTTTTTGCGGTTTACTCCTGCGGTTTATGTTTTTCTGCGGCTACTTTGTTTAGCGTTTAACTCATCTTGCGGTTTGCCGTGAATAGCGTTTATCTCACTAGCAGTTACTTCATCCTGCGGTTTGCTCCTCATTGCGGTTACCTCTTCTGGTCTAGCGCTTTACTCATCACTGCGTTTAGCTATGAATTGCGGTTACCTTACTTAGCGGTTTGCTCTCTTTGTTAGCGAGTTTCTCATCATTGTTGGCAATTAACTAAGTGGTGAGGTACTTGTGATAGGTTAATCACTTGTATTTGGTGAATTGTTGAAACTTAAGTCGTTTCGATTAATCTAATTGTGATCTGGCGTTGTGAGTTAATTCTTACGACTTGACTAATCTTAATTGGATATATTGTAACTTGACTTGTCGCAACTTGACACTTAGTGCAAACTGTGACTCATCCGGTACCTTTCTCTAAGTTTAACTTGCTAAGTATATCTTCCGGTTTCTGTTGTTGACTTTAGTAAATTCCCGGGAAAGATTTGATTTCTCAGTTTAAGTTACAAGAGTTGTAAAATCCCGTTTGAAGATCTCGTTATGGCAACTGTTTCGGATGACATTCAAGCTGCCGGGTCCGATACCCGACCTCCTATGCTAGATAGGACTGATTATGAATTGTGGGCACAAAGAATCAGATTGTATTGCTTGGGTAAAGAAAATGGTGAGAACATTCTGGGATCAATTGATGAAGGTCCTATCCAGATGGGTACTACCAGAGATGTTATCTCCACAGCAGAGGATGGATCTGTCACCCATGGAATTGACAGGCCGCGTACTTACAATGACCTCAGTGATGCTGAAAAGAAGCATTATGATGCAGATATTCGAGCATCCAACATTGTGATACAAGGGTTACCCAAAGATGTGTACAAGCTAATCAACTTCAATACCGATGCTAAAGCTGTTTGGGACAATGTCAAAATGCTTCTGTCTGGATCGTAGTTGACCAAAGAAGACCGTGAGTCTCAGCTGTATGATGAGTTTGAGCATTTCAAAATGAATCCTGGTGAAAACATTACCGACTACTATGTCAGATTTCAAAAGTTGGTTAATGACATGAGAATGATCCGAATGACAATGCCAAACATCCAACTCAATTCTAAGTTTGTTAACAACATGTCACCTGAGTGGGATCGTTTTGTGACTGCAGTAAAGCTCAACAAAGGATTGAGAAATACAAACTATGAACAGTTGTTTGCATACTTACAACAACATGAGAAGCATGTAGCTTTTGATCGACAATTAAGAGAGAAGCTCAATCCAACTGCTACCAATGACTCACTTGCATTCATGACTAGTATGTTGCCAACTACTCAACCTGTGTCTTCAGTGGATCACTCATCTCTACAGTCACCTACTACCATGAATACCCATCTTGACTTAGGGTATTCTCATACTGACAAGATGATTGACAACCTTTCCAACCAAGTGTCTCTACTCGTTCAACACTTCAGAGCTGTCTTCCACCAACCAACAATCAACTCAGATCTTCCTCAAACCCACGTAATCAGGCTATTGTGGAAGATAGAAGAGTGATGGTGCAGAATGTTCAGGGCAGACAAAATGTGAATCAAAGGAATGATGCACGGGGTAACTTGCAGAACAGGGTTGGAAATGTGAATCAGGGACAAGGAAGGCAACCAAAATGTTACAACTGTGGGGGTTTAGGTCACATCGCCAGGAACTGCACTCAGCCAAAGTGTCCTCAGAACTCAGACTACTTCAAAGACAAAATGTTGCTCATGCAAGCCCAAGAGAATGGAGTTATTCTAAATGAGGAAGAGTTGGCTTTTATTGCTGGGGATGATGGAAAGATGTTTGATGATGATGTGGATGAGCAACCTGTTAAGGACTTAGCTCATAATGATCCAAACATCTTCCAAGCTGAAGATTGTGATGCTTTTGACTCAGACGTTGATGATGAACCCACTGCTCAGACAATCTTCATGGCCAATTTATCATCTGTTGCCTCACCATTACAACATTCTGGTCCTTCCAAAATGAGGTACTAATGTTATATGATGAATGTGTTGTTAATCATGAACAAAATACCTTCAACAATATACGACAAAATAATGTTGTTGAACCAAATGTGACTAAATTTGAAAACATTAATGTTTTTCCAAATGAACAACATTCGGATCACAACAGTGATTCTGATGTATCTTGTGGAATGTCTTCTGTTATATGTGATAATGATGTGATTCATGAACAAAAGATATATAACGAAGAACAACAAACAAACGTTGTTGAATTAGATATTGCTAATATGGGAATAGCAATTTCGTCCCATATGAACAATATATAAAGCAAAACGTCGACTCTGTTGTTTCTAGTGATATATCTACTGTTGATGACTATGTGTGTGAACTTGATGAATATACTGATGTTGCACCCGATGACACTCTGACCACTAGGATTAATATTCTTAAGGATCAAGTTAGGTGTTATGAACAACGTGCAAAATTTGAGCTAACCGAACGTGAACAAAAAATGGATTGGCAAATGCAAGCATACATAACTGAACAAAACTTAAAGGTTGAGGCCTTTAAACACGAGATAAAATCTGTTCAAAATCAGCTTGATCATGCTGTTAAGGAAAAATAGGAAATTCAGGATAGTTTAAATGTTCTAAAAAGTGAATTTCAGGAAAAGGAACTGTAGGATCGAAACATGTTGATTATTGTAGTGATTCGGGTGGTCTTGGGTTATGGAAGATGAAGGTAAACATTGTTAGAGTTAGAGATAGAGAGTTGAGAGAGTGGGAGCTTTCTAGTGAGAGAAACACCTAATGAGGTGTGTGTAATATTGAAACAACCAACCCTCTCCCTTGATGGGAAGAGGGTATATATACAATTACAATATATGCCCCATAAAACGGGCTATGGAGTGAGCTGACAGTGGGTAAAGACCCGACCCACTCCATAAGTATAACTATAACTAGACTAATTCTATGATATCTAATCTAATAAAAATAAGCATACGAGCTACATTAATGCTAAATAGATACTCGGGGTGACCGAATCTTCATATGAATATTTATATTCCTAACAATCTCCCCCTAAGGGAGGTCACCCCGGAAAATAAATTCTGAATTGTGGCATTCTTGTAATCTTGTAGCTCGTAGTTTCTGATTCTTCACTTTTGGCTCACTTTGTACTTCAAGCAATGAGCTTGTGACTAATGTTCCTTTGGCATGTGTGATCTTTGAGCATTCTTTGAGATCATCAGCCACCGTAAATCTCCAAGCTCATCCTTTGTGGACTCGCCTCCATGTGATGAAGTGACCATCGGATCGTCATGCTCACACCTTTCTAGATCATGAAACTTTGCATCAGAGTTGCGGAAGCATTGTTTTTTATCTTTCATTTTCATGATGTCTTTAATTGTGAGTGTGGAGTGTGAGCATGAGTTTATGAATTGACGTCTCATTTGTCATCAGCTGCAACCGTCGGGTGTTCATACAAACAACAATTAGCAATAAACACACGAAAGTGTCTTTGTTCACCTTCGTTGAATAGGGTTGCAAGAATCACGGTTCCCCGTTAATCAGTATAAATATTGCCTGTGATCAGGTAGAATTCCGAAGAACTTCCTTGACAGGGTTTCGCAACTGTACTAGCCGCTCTCAAACCGGAGCGTCTCAAAGTAGACAACACGGAGTGAGTGAACCGGTGAATTAATGATTCACCGATTAATGAGGAAATTGATTTTGAAAATCAATCGCGTATTGCAAGATAAAGAGTTTTTGCAATACAACCAGAGTTTTATGAGAAACATCAATTTTATGTCAAATACTTTTGTTTAAAAATTATGTGCAGTCAATGTGCTCGAAAGAAAGTAGTTAAGCACATCGAAGGGTTTTCCAAAAGTATCCGTCAATTCATTTCCTGGAACAAGTTTGATTCAAAAACGAATCACCCCATTGTTGCTTTCCGGTTGTCACTAGTTCGATCCATGAAGGATCTCACATGTCGCCTACCAAGAGCTTGTATGATGTTCACTCTAGAAGGATTTCCATCTTTATTGTGACTAATTGCATATCACTCAGATGTTCTGGCAATACCACAAGGATAATGCGTAGGACTCTAAATATTTTATCTTACTTTCCACATTGTGTGAAACAGTAAGCATATTGGAAGTGTGTCCTAGTGAGATTTATGGATGATCTCTTTGGCTCTAGACTAAATAGTGCGTTGTGATCCGAACCTGGAGACTGGGGAGGCGCCTCCTGTTTAGGTATCAACATAGCTCGCAATGAGCGGTCGATACATTGCACAGGGTTCCCCGTGAGAATGAAACAAGATCTTTTGAGAGAACTTGAGTGGTTGGGAAGTTAAGTGCAGTGCGTCATTGGGTCCATGATGTCTTGTCTTCAATACCGGTGTTACCTTAGTAACCGCCAGTAATTTATGAATTGAACCCGATTTCTGCCCTAAGGTTGAATATATGGAGGGCTATTTCTTTTCACCCTTTCTTATTTCATTTCTTTTTCATTCTTCAACCCCTTCAGTGCTTACCGAGACTTCATCACTAGAACCTTGTTGGGTTTGTTCCAGTCCTAGTTCTATCTCAGTCGGCACTCTTCCCTTTCTCACTTTTCTCCTTTTTTTAATCATTCCTAAGGACTTCTATTCTATCTAGAGAATTGTCCCTGGGAAGATCCTTGCGGTTCTGGTGGATCATGGGAACTCATACCTAACCTTAAACAATCCTTATAACTCCATGCATTAAAGTAAATGGCCGGTCTTTGGTATTTTTCCACAAACGCCTTTTGATCCTCCTCAATATGTGCATCGATATACGAAAGAGTTTAGCACATATATGGAAGCCTATTATTGAGTCCAAAAGATCACGTTTGATTATCAGATTTCATATTTCAATCACATTCTCTCCCCCGATCAAAAATTTCAAACCTTTTGAGATTTTGGATCTCAATTGATTTAAATAAGTTACAAAACGTTTGGGAGAGAAATGCGGTCAGTTTTAATATTTTCTGATAAAAGGAACCTTTTTTCTGCTCCCCCTCAATCTGTGAGGGAGGTAGTTATGTGTCAGAATTGATGAGTTTACAAAAGATTTGAAGTTTTAACGAAAAACTCTTTGAAAAATTCTCATACTGACACATAACCATCACAAAATGAATTATTGTTTATTATGTTTAAAGTGGAGAGTTTTGATGATACATAAAATTTTGAGAAATCACTCTCCCCCTCAATCAATGACGGATGTTAAGACTAAAATAATTGATGTCATTGATTGAGTGAAAAAAATTATCAAAATGTGGATTCAGTTTGATTTTCAACCAAAATTTCATGGTACCGCCAAGTTTTGCACAAATACTTTCCAAAAAAATCATAGAAGGGAAAGTATTGGTGATAAAAAGAAGATTTCTCTTCTTATACAAGAAATGATGCACTGAAGCGTACATCATATCGAGGGTGCATGAATGTAAAGTAATTCACACTTGGATGAACGACACCCTTTGCTAGGAACAACCGTCTTTTTGGCGACATGTTTTCCTCATTTTGAAAAACGGATTGCTATCTGAAGTAATAGCAAGCCATAATTTTAAGTCCGGGTTACAGCCTGAAATGACTGTAAGCCATATTTAAAGAAGATTTTGAGAAGTGACATGTTATAGAAAAACATTATTTGGAAAAAATAGAAAAACTCTCGCTCAAGCATATGTATGTTTCCGTGTCATTATTGAATGACATTTCTAGAAACGTACATAATATTGATTATACGAGAGACATGTCGCGAGAAGAATATTTTTGGATTTTATGATTTTTCGATTTTTTATTGATTTTGTTGGTTTTATAATTTTCTATTTTCTTTTTGGTTTTTAAAATATGTACAAAGGATATTATGCAGTTTAAGAGGATGTTGACATGAATACCGAAAAGAGGATATCGGTCTGCACGTAGTAGAAGTCAGTAGTCAACATCTCTTAAACTTTCACCACCAAAGCGTTCGAGGCTCCTGAATAGTCGTTAGAACTTGAGCCTTCTCAATGTGAAGCTTTGATAGCTCAGCAACGTATCATCTCACACTTGAATAGTACTTCTCATCTTTTTTTTTCGTTGAAGGCTGAAGTAATGCATACCAAAAAGTATCGAGAGACCACTTCCCCCCAAGTAGTTGAAATGATGCAATCAGTCTCATTATATGAAGCTCAGAAACCCGAAGTACACACACAATCATTTGTGTACGTCGTTTGTCATCAGAAACTGTTTCTCACATCTCTTCCCCCACGTAGTTGGAATAACACACCAAAAGAACAAGTTAATACACTGATCTTCTCTGCGGTTATGACATTTGTCTTCCCGGAATAACTTCAATTCACTAGAAGTGTAAAGCTCATCACGTGTACTCGTTGTGCATTCCGATGTATGTCTCCTTCCCCCTTGCTGGTTTTTATACCTCAGAATCAGCAACACATTTTACGCCCATATACTTGAAATCTTGTAAGAAGAACAAAATAAGCTCACATGTATCCTGTGAGAATCAACTTGCTGAAGAGCAATGTGAGCACATCTAATTAGGGATTAACTCAGACATTTCACTCTCCCCTAATTAGTGCTCTCCTCCAAACTGAAAACCTTTCAGATGAATTCCTTGAATATGAAGAAGTCTTTCGATAACTAGTTGCATATCGTCTTTAGTCTTCTAACACATAGCAGAGAATGTAGAACAGACTGTAGACTCGACCTTCTTCAATGTTGTCCATTTGGGGAATAGGATATCAATATCTCTATCTCACTAAATGCATTCCAGTTATATTACATATACCAAATCAGCCCACATGTACCAAATACAAGAAGAAACGATAACACCAAAGTAACAGGTTGAGGCACTGATCATCTCTACGGATATCAACTCCGGAATAACTGATTAAGCTCAATCATGTGAACCTGTTGTGCGTCCCTGATGTACACATTTCTCTCTCCCCTGATGGTTGCGATTAATCAGCCCGTGACGTGCACATGAAGTGATACAACCAAAGTAACAAGTTAAACCACTGATCATCTCTGCGGTTATCAATCCCGGAATAAGTGATTAAACCCGATCACGTAAACTTGTTGTGCGTCCTTGGTGTACACATTCCTCTCCCCTGATGGTTGCGATTAATCGGAATCATCATAATTATGTGTACATGACGCATTAACTGGAAGCCCTTTATCTATAACTGGAAGCCCTTTATCAATAATAATATTAGCCCGTGAGAAGATGTCGATAAACCTCACGACTCCTGAGCTGAAGTATTCAGGAGTTATGATGAGGCAAAAAATGAACCACTTTTAGGGGGTCATTTAAGTCTGGAATTGAATTTATTTGATCAAATATTGCCCTAAATCGTTCCTTTTGTGATTTTAGGTACTTTGGGAGTGAATTCTGGAAAAGGAAGGATTTTGGACGTTTTTTGAGCATAAAAGTGAAGAAAACGGCAAAGTCTTAATTTTCCTTGCTGGGAACAGTACCTGACGGCGTCAAGAGGCTTTTCATGACGGCGTCAAGAGTAAAAGTGGTGACGGCCCAGAAGAAACGTGAAGGCGTCACCCAAGGCCTTCACGTGCTAACTTGTCAAAACTTGCGCGCGGAGTAGCTGATATTGTTTTGGTCATAACTTTTGCATACGAACTCGGATTTAGGTGATTCAAAAGCCCACGCGAAGAGGACGAAGAGATCTACAATTTGGTGAAAAAATGGTCTTGACGGCCTCAAGAGAAACGAGCTGACGCCGTCAAGCCTTGCCGACAGAAAACATGCCTATAAATATAACATCATAACTTCACTTTTTGTAAGCCCTAAACCCTAAGGTCGATTCCTGGGTTTAGGTAGGTGTTTTTCCAGCAACTTAGAGGGTTTCAATCACTCCATAAACATCATGTATTGGTTTGATGATTCTATCTTAATTATGTTTTCCATTATCATTGTTGTTTGCTCTTCTTTGATGATGATTTGCTAATTCAACTTGTGTCTACTTATGATTATGTGAAACTTGTATATAATTGATTAGATCTCATTGATTTCTTGTTGATGTTGTGTCTATCTCCATCAATAAGGGGCTTGTTGATTTGTGTGTCTATCTCCATCAATTAAGGCGTGACAACTTCAATAGATCTAGTTGGTTTAGTTTATAATTCTTGTTTCCTATTGATTCTTGTTTTGATTGAATGAATTCGATGTTAGGCTTAAGAAAACTGGCAGATCTCCAAATGGTAACATGCTTGAACGTCTTAGGAAACATGAACTGATGTGCACTAGGTTTTATTGGTTGTATTTAATGCATGAGTAAATTCTAATGATCCCATGTTAGGAGCTTCTTAGCCGGCTCGACATAGGAGTGAAGTAGGTACTCATAGGATTGGGGAGTTAAGTGCGCCACCCCATGAATGGTATTAAGGAATACAACCCGTCAATTAAAACAAGGTTACAATTCAATAGGTAGGATTGGATAGGTAGCAAGGAATAACATATCATAGGTAGACATGTTTCACTTATCTTGTAGAACCTTAGTTTATTTTCTTGTTTATCAGTTTAATTAGTAGCTTTTGGGTTAGTTGATTAGCAACTAATTCCACCCACTCTCCCAATACCCGAGATTTTTACTTGCTTTTCATAAAATATAAAAATACAAAAAGAATCATCATTCACCTTTAGACCTAGTTAGATTAATTTCAATCCTAACGACACTATTCCTAGCTGAACGATCAATCCCCCGGTACTTGTCACTATACTATACTACAACGATCAGGTACACTGCCTGGTGGGGGTTGTAAGCTTCTCGAGATCCCTCGAGAGGTAAAGCCTGGTGCAATCCCTACGCATCATGTTTTTGGCGCCCGTGACTTACCCGGAAGAAGTAGAAGAAACTTTAGGAATTCCGATGGAGGTAGAACCCTTGGACCAGGCACCACTTGAGGATATAGGTTTGAACACTTGTAGTGATAACCTTACTCCTAGTTCTAGGGAATTTCCTAGTGTTGATGAACCGGAACCTCAATCTTTACACACCTTTCCATCCTTAGATATATTTCTATGAGACAAAAGAGGAACCGACCCACCCATCAACCAATATTATCCGTGTAGTTTTAGGATGAAGGAAGCCATTCACTCACCCCCTTCACCTCACGTGGCATATTCACACCCTAAGGGTGTGTATCGTTACTTCCACCCGCACTTAATTCAAAGTGTAGGGAAAACCTCCCCTATTTCCGTTAAATAAGGGTAGAGTCAGGCTCGTGACTCGAACAAAAACAAGCGCTTCTTGGGAGGCAACCCATGTTTTGTGTGTTTTTATTTGTTTGTTTGTTTGTTTGATTGATTTTATTTGTTTCCGTATGCATGTTTTATTTTTATTGTTTGTGGTTCATGTTTCAAAGTAAATTGTGAAAATGCTTTATTTTTTTTTTAACTTCGTCTTAATTGCATACAAAGGTATTTTGCAAAAGATAAGTGTAAGGGAGATCTAAATTTGTTTATAAGAACGAAATTGAGCATGAACCACAACAATAATAAATGGACATGTGTATTAGTACTTGTTAGAGTCAAATGCTTGTACTGAGTCATAATGAAGTTTTGCAGGATTTTCCAGGAAGTAGGACCAAGTTTTTCCAGAAATTTTCCGGAAACTTAACATAAGAATTTCTGCAGATCACTTCTGACGGCGTCACGAGTTTACTCTTGACGGCGTCACGTGTAAAAATCTGGAAATTTTACCGATTTTGTTTTTCTAACGGAGTCTTAAAGTTTTTGTTGAATTATTAAGTTTTATAATCTCCAGGAATCTGCAAACTTCATTCCACAAGCATTATATCTTTAATTGTTTTGTTTTTATTCCTAAGTCTGGAATTACATCTAGTTGTGAGTTATCTTTGTTCGGGTTGATGCTTTGGGTTTTTGTCTGTTTTTTCAGGATTTACAGGTTATGTATGACAAGAAGATGGTTTATATTCTGGAAGGGAAGCTTTGATTGTTCATTTTCTTGGAGGAAGATTTAACCTGACCACCTTATTATCCATACCGAGCGAATCAGGGGAGTATTTGATTTCATTCGTTTTACTTATTTCACTTTTACATTCTTTACTTGAACATTGGGGACAATGTTCATCCTAAGTGTAAGGGGAGGGTAAAATGATGATACCTTACAAATACACTTTCGCTTGAGTTTGTTTGTTTGATAGTAGATGTGTAATAAAACTATGAGAAATACTTGTTAGTGCAATTTTAGCGCCAAATTTAAAATTTTTTACAACATTTAGGAGTGAAACTTTAGCCATAGCAAGCGTCTCATGGATAGGAGATTGTATGACTAGCACATAACCGTATATTCAGAAAAATTTTCCACCCAAATATGTGAGGTTCGCCTTTAGATTTGATAGGAAAAGCATTCATTATTAGTGCTTATGAGTGTACCGGTAGCATTTAGATTCTAGAACTTGCGTTAGCGATACATCCCGAGACCGCTAGTGAGACTACATTCGTGTAGTAGGATTTACTACATGATAAGAGGCATTAGGATCACCCTTGTGTTAAACCCGTATCATAATTACTTGACCATTTAAGTCATATTACTTGGCTAGTTAAGTCAACTAATTTTCCCACACCCTTAGCGTTGTACTCATTTTTAGTACACGAAACCCCTAGTACACCCCTCCGAGCCTATCTTTTCATTTTTAACTTTAAGCATTTTACTTAAAGGAAGAATTTGTTACACCCCACTTAAATGTACACCCAAATCGCCTTAGCCTTCCGTGTATGCGCTCATTTTTAGTGCATTATTGTTATTTGTTAAACCGTAAGTTAACTATCTAATTGATTACATGGTTGCTAAGTCGAGTCATATCCTTGTACATATTGTTTTGGGACGATTGGGACTCATGGGTAAAGTACTTATTTTATGGAGTAATGGGGAAGAACATAATATTATTACCCCCATATATGCGTTAATCTTAAAAGTACTCCAAGTGTTTTGATTATCTTGATTCGAGTCATTAGATTAGTTTATTTTAAAGTATGTAAAAATTCAAGTGTAAGGGGAATGTACATTCCCTATGATGTATTATTTTGGATGGTAGGGTAAGAGTGTATGCAAAATAATAATAATAATAATAATAATAATAATAATAATAAAATCGAAAAAATCAAGAAAAAGAAAAAAAAAATAGAAAAAGAAAAAGAGAAAAAACATACGGACTACCATCCCTTTTCATTCTATGTTCATTTTATGTTTTTGTTATTTTTGATTTATTAGTTTAAGTCGAGTCTAGTCTTGGCTTAGCAACGCCACATTGTACATGTAATTAACCAAGATTGTTAGCTCGCCACCAGTAAAACTTCCTTTATCCAAAAAAAACCGTGTATTTCATATCCCTACACCTAACGTTACAACCCTTTAAAAGACCTCTTTGATAGTTTATCCTAGGTGCTTACGCCATGTGGTGGAGGTTTGATACTTTCCCAAGCCTATGGTAATCTATTTTGCTATGACAGGTAGTGAGAGATGTTTTCCATTTCTATATTGTGATATTACTTTATTACACCCGAGAGATGTGAGTATCTAAACACTATTTGTGAGGTGCTAGTGTATGACCTCCGTGCTTGTCTATTGGTCTTTAGTGGAATAATTATTTGTTGTAATTACTTTTATATTAGTGTTAAATGACCCCTAACTTGTATTTTGAGTAGAATAAAAGCGCATTTGCTTGAGGACAAGCAAATCTCAAGTGTAAGGGTATATGATGAGGCGAAAAATGAACCACTTTTAGGGGGTCATTTAAGCCCGGAATTCAATTTATTTGATCAAATATTGCCCTAAATCGTTCCTTTTGTGATTTTAGGTATTTTGGGAGTGAATTCTGGAAAAGGAAGGATTTTGGACGTTTTTGGAGCATAAAAGTGAAGAAAACGGAAAAGTCTTAATTTTCCTTGCTGGGAACAGTACCTGACGGCGTCAAGAGGCTTTTCATGACGGCGTCAAGAGTAAAAGTGGTGACGGCCCAGAAGAAACGTGAAGGCGTCACCCAAGGCCGTCACGTGTTAACTTGTCAAAACTTGCGCGCGGGGTAGCTGATATTGTTTTGGTCATAACTTTTGCATACGAACTCGGATTTAGGTGATTCAAAAGCCCACGCGAAGAGGACGAAGAGATCTACAATTTGGTGAAAAAATGGTCTTGACGGCGTCAAGAGAAATAAGCTAACGCCGTCAAGCCTTGCCGACAGAAAACATGCCTATAAATATAACATCATAACTTCACTTTTTGTAAGCCCTAAACCCTAAGGTCGATTCCTGGGTTTAGGTAGGTGTTTTTCCAGCAACTTAGAGGGTTTCAATCACTCCATAAACATCATGTATTGGTTTGATGATTCTATCTTAATTATGTTTTCCATTATCATTGTTGTTTGCTCTTCTTTGATGATGATTTGCTAATTCACCTTGTGTCTACTTATGATTATGTGAAACTTGTATATAATTGATTAGATCTCATTGATTTCTTGTTGATGTTGTGTCTATCTCCATCAATGAGGGGCTTGTTGATGTGTGTGTCTATCTCAATCAATTAAGGCGTGACAACTTCAATAGATCTAGTTGGTTTAGTTTATAATTCTTGTTTCATATTGATTCTTGTTTTGATTGAATGAATTCGATGTTAGGCTTAAGAAAACTGGCAGATCTCCAAATGGTAACATGCTTGAACGTCTTAGGAAACATGAACTGATGTGCACTAGGTTTTATTGGTTGTATTTAATGCATGAGTAAATTCTAATGATCCCATGTTAGGAGCTTCTTAGCCGGCTCGACATAGGAGTGAAGTAGGCACTCATAGGATTGGGGAGTTAAGTGCGCCACCCCATGAATAGTATTAAGGAATACAACCCGTCAATTAAAACAAGGTTACAATTCAATAGGTAGGATTGGATAGCTAGCAAGGAATAACATATCATAGGTAGACATGCTTCACTTATCTTGTAGAACCTTAGTTTATTTTCTTGTTTATTAGTTTAATTAGTAGCTTTTGGGTTAGTTGATTAGCAACTAATTCCGCCCACACTCCCAATACCCGAGATTTTTACTTGCTTTTCATAAAATATAAAAATACAAAAAGAATCATCCTTCACCTT
This sequence comes from Artemisia argyi, assembly GCA_030686995.1. NCBI lineage: Eukaryota > Viridiplantae > Streptophyta > Magnoliopsida > Asterales > Asteraceae > Artemisia > Artemisia argyi. The sequence continues at coordinate 128,765,193 of CM060699.1, forward strand.
TAGACCTAGTTAGATTAATTTCAATCCTAACGACACTATTCCTAGCTGAACGATCAATCCCCCGGTACTTGTCACTATACTATACTACAACGATCAGGTACACTGCCTGGTAGGGGTTGTAAGCTTCTCGAGATCCCTCGAGAGGTAAAGCATGGTGCATTCCCTACGCATCAAGTTATAAGACGATGACTAATTGAGTTTGCTCCCCCTCAATTAGGTCATCATATGTAAAGAGCCTTTTCAAGAACTTGTGAAGTTTCTGAATCGGCTCCCCCTCAAACTGACCATCCCCTTTTATAGATTCAACACTTTAACGTCATGATCACGTTTGAAGGTCTTGATATTAACCATCTTCTTCTTTATCTGAATCAATCAATCAACTGGAGTACTAAATGATAACACCAAGTTCGAATCCCCGCAATGACTATAGAAATCGAACAGAGTAACAAACCACAGAATATATATGAGAGGTAGACATTAATTTCCCTGACATGAATAATTAAGCTCGATCCCTTCATGATTTATAACCCCAGCATACACATTAGTCCTCCTACAAAAGAATAGAAAGAACACACGCCTATTCTCCCCCTCAAAAGTGGCATGCTAATGATATTTTTGCCATAGTCGAAAGGAAAAGGACATACGCTTGTTCTCCCCCTCAAAAATTGTATGCAATGATAGTTTTGCCATAGTTGAGATTCCGTGATGGTTGAAATTTATCAGATGCAGCATAAATATGTGTGTAGCACCAAAAACTATTGCAAAGAATATGATGATTAAAACACTCTTGAAGCAGCCCTCTTTTGTTTCCTCATCAATGGTTTAGCAAATGAAGAGTTCCATGAAGCTTGTAATGCACCTAAACCACTTGTTGAAATGTGTTAAACCTTAGAGGGAGAAAATATCTGCTTATAAGAGCCGAATGACCATTCTACAAACATCATCAACATGTAGTATCTTCATCCTTTCCCTTATCCCCCTCAAAAATTGCATATGCGTGTTTGCAATTTTTGATTGAATAAGTGAAGCACAAAAATATAATCCAATGTATGTCGATCCACTTGATGACTGTACAAACATGGGAAAAACATGAAGCTTGTTGATGAGAATGGTCATAAATAAGAAGATTTATCTTCTTTCTAAGATAAGGCGCACTGAAACGTACACCTTTCTTGTCTTTGAGGAATGGGGCCTGAAGTGTTATCTGTAGACGCCATAGTTGTTGAGGAGCGAGGCCTAAACTGATATGAACAGACGTCATAATCATTGAGGAACGAGGCTTGAACTGAAGTGTTCAAACGTCATATTTGAAGAACGAGGCTTGAACTGTTGTGTTCAAACGTCATAAACATGAAGAACGAGGTTTGAACTGATGTGTTCAAACGTCATATCTCTCTTTACTATTATACTCTGCTGACTTGTTACCAACCCCATTATCATTCTGTCGGCTCTTTGTCATGACTACTGTTGGAGAAAAACCCAATATGATGAACTTGAGACTAAAGTAAAATAACCCGAACTTGTGACTTAACCTTGCACTAATGTGTGACAAAGAGCGGTGTAGAGAGTTCGTGCAACATCGAATCCCTAAGTACTCTATACTCTTCAACCAACCAACCATCAAGTATAAGACGTACATCACCTCTTGAATATCCACAACTTCGTGTGACACTGAGCACTACAACGTAACTCCTTAAAATGATAGTTATTTTGTGGTAATAGAAAGGAAGAATCCTAAAAATAACTAGATATCCAAGTCTTCGTCATTGTAAAGGTTAAAATCTCGAACAAGGATCTCGAAGAATCTTCATCCAACCACCCCGATATCTTCAGATACTAAGTACACGCACCCGTGAAATTTCACTTCAACCTCAAATAGATAATAATGAATTGACACGCGTAGTCACATCTTGTGGTTTAACTGCCCAAATCTAGCCTCTTGGATGTTTTGAATGAACTTTTATAATGGTTTTATCCCGATCTTGTCAAACACACATAACCCCATAAAAACACATAACCCCGTAAAAATTTGTTATAACCAAAATGCCATGAAGTAAGTCAAAACTCATCCAATACATGAAGTACATACATTATCCCTTCTTCGAAGTTGATGCCGTAGCACCAGAGTCAATTAAGATCCGGAAATGCACATTTCTTTCTCCAAGATAGTTTCATCATCACTGGATTTTACAAATCTATGATTTAAACCGAGAAATAGATTCTTTCGCGGGATTTTACAAAACCAAGAAGAAACCGTGAGACAACGATAAATTGAATGTGTTATGACAAATCTGGTTTTGGTGAATATCAGTTTGTGAGAACAAGCAAGAGATCAGCAACAATTCTTCTCACATATGTAGAATACTTCACGAACCATACTAAGTAAAGTAGTATAAACTACTTCCCCCTGGAGGTTGACCTTATATCATCAAAGTACACGTTTCTCCCCCATGATGCTTTCGAACTTTCGGAAGCATCATTGACGTGTACGACCATATACACGAGAAGTTCTTGTCTTAAATAAACATCTTGAAGAAAATCATGAATGACATTGAAGGATTTAGAAAGATTTTGCTTAGACTGTGAAGTATCTTTGTCACGTTGTGTAACACCCCCAAAATACCGCAGCGGAAGACTGTGTCATTGGGATGCTACTTCAGGGCACAAAGTACAAGATATAGAAAACGCACTCTAAATGAGACGTTTTTGAAAAGTTACCATTCGAATAGATAAAGTCATAGTTTACAAAACAAAGATCCCAAAGTAGAATAATGCATAAGTTTTTAAAGTGTATCGAATGGTAAACGATAAAAGTGAAAGTCTCCAAAAGCATGCCCTAAGACTCTCAGCTCCATACACCTGCTATCGCCTTTCTAACCTGAGATAAACATGCTTAAAAGTGTCAACACAAAGGTTGGTGAGTTCATAGAGTTTGTCTTAATGCAGTTGAAAAAGCTTATAAATAATGTTCACACAGCAAAGGCATCGTAAATCCACTCAGTTGCAAGCCCCGTCATAAGAGACTTGTAACCTGTGTGTTCACAACCCACTGCTACAATATATAGTATGAGTAAGATATGTATAAGTTCATAACAACAGTTAAGCAATTAGTAGTGAGTCTACACTTCATCTCCGAAGACCTCACCTAAGTATGTATACTTCCATGGTTGTGCCCAGAAACTTAATCTGGGGCCATAGGAAGTATATATGTTTCCATGGTTGTGCCCAGAACTAAATCTGGGGCCATTGGAAGTATGTATGTATGTATCCATCACAGTTTAGTATAACACAGTTAAGTATAACACAATCACGTATGTATGACATCAAGTGTAATGTAATCAAGTATAATGTTATCAAGTATAATGTTTCCCAGGTATAAATGTTATGTGAATCTGTACAAGTAAGCAAGTAGTAGCATGTATCTCCCCCAAAGAGTTGATAAAACAATTAAAAGAGTAGGGGCTATGACTCACCTCGAAGTAATGATACTTGAAATGTAATGAAGTGAACAACAATGATCGGTTAACTGCCGCAACCTAGTATGAATGATGAACGATCTAATTTAGATCTTGAAACGATGTTGAAAATGTCCATGCACATGTTTCTATACCACTCTAGTCTTTGGAAAAACACTTGTGTTATCAAAATATATAATCCAAGAATTTGGAAAAATATTGCTATTAGAAAATATAATAAGCTAGTTGTAATATATATATACTTATATATATATATCGTATGTTTCCATGTTAGCGTTGAAATCCTCGGGTTGTAATCCTTGTAATATCGCCTTGAAATGATGAAAACATTCTTGTAATAACTAATACTACATTAGTTATAAAGCTTGGTACTTAATATTACTTCTAGCTTATAAATGTACTTCGTAGTTTTTGTGCCAAATTCTATTAAAAGCTGTCAAATATAAAATGGTTTTAGCCGATATTCAAACGTGAATATCTTTGTCGTTACTTGTTCGTTTTACTTGTTCTTTATGTCCACGGTTACGTCTTAGTATGTAGTAATATATTTTGGAAAGTTCGGCTCCTCCGGGTTAAGTCTAAAGCCTATTTTTGACCGACGAAAAACGTCCAACAGCAACTAATTTCCAGAAAATACTTTTCGTCAACAATCTTGCAAAAATCATAACTTCTTCGTTATAAACTCTTTTTAATCCGTTCTTTCGCCTACGGATTCGTTTTTGAATGTATTTTCTAAAAATTTTGCCAAAGTTTCCTTGGTGTTTACTGATTTTCCAGATTTTCACAAAATGGGACAGCATGTCTAAAATATGTTCCAAATCAAGTTTTCAAGGTTTATAACTAATTTCTACCATCACCAATCCTCTTTTAATCACCACATAGCTAATCTAATCCTACCATACACCTTCTTAGGGTGCCATGGACTCCTAACCAAGTTATTATAGCAAGGGGATTCATAACTAAAAAGTTAGGGTTTGTATGTTCCATTTTTGACCAAATAAGTGGTGGTATAGCTAGTTGTACATGGTTTTTAGCATGGAAATCATGTAATACAAGTAAATATAAGATGTTTCATGTAAAAATAAAGTTGATAACTTACTTGATAAAATGAGATGATTAGATGGCTAGAAACCTTGGATTACTTGTGTGTTTGATGCAAGAATCTTGATTAGAATGATAAAATGAATAACTTTGGTGCTTTAAACTTTTGAAAACCATGGATTGATCATGGAGTTGGGAAAAAGTCGTGGGTTTGCTAGAGAGGATGAAGAAGATGAGAAAAAAATCTAACTTATCTAAAAGTGTGGTTTATGATTCTTGAATTTTTGGTAAAGTAAGGTTTTTAGAGTTTATTAGTTTAATACTTAGGAGATTAATGCTAGAGGTTAAAAGGGTTCATGTGGCCTGTTTTGGTGAGCCAAGGAGGGGGTTAGGGGTGCTTGGTATTTAATTAGAAATCTAGTGTATCGTTAAGTGTTATTACGTGTTATTCGTTAAAATCAGGTACCGGGTTTAATAGCAATAAACGTTCACAAAGTTAACCGGGATGAAAATAATGTTATAATAATGTTAAAAACATATTAAAAATATGTTGGGTACATTTACTGAGTGATCGGGTAATTAATGTTTAGTTTTCACGAAAACCGTCGTTATATTCATACGCGTACGTTATAAATAAAATAAATTTCCAAAATACTGGGTAACTGAATGTTATAAGTTTTATGATGTTAAAATGGATATAAAAATATGTCGGGACCATTGTGGGAATATTTAGATATATTCGTCATGTATAAACCGGTTGTTAACGTTTACTATAATTACTTATACGTAAAAACGTTAAATGTTCTAAATATAGTAATTTGAAAATCCTGAGAGTGGTATAACATGAAAATGCTGTTATGATGATATGCAGACTATCTCCAGTCCGTATGCAGTGTCCTTAGCACTAATGAAATGAATTCGCACCTAAACCAATCCGGTTACGCGAATTTGAATACCCGTAAACTAAATTTACGATAAAATGAGTAATGCAAGTGAATGATGAAAACTTTTCCGGAAATGAATAGTGTTTAGTGAATAGTAAATTTCCCAAATGTTTCTCAGAATATCCAAATGACCTCGAAAATGATGAATAGTAAAACGATGAATAGTGTTTTGATGAATAGTGATTTATGAATAGTGTTTTTCCAAAGTTCCCGAAATGACCTGAAATGGTGAGTTGTGACAGTCTTCCCCTCTAAAAAGAACTTCGTCCCGAAGTTCAGTTAATGTTAATCAGTTAAATGTGTGTTTAAGAAAATGTGTCAAAGCTTATGTATGTGGGTTTCCTATCCAACTAGGTATGTTCTCGTGGTCAGACTTGATGAGGCAAACCTTCCCAATCCCGAGCATAGTCCTCAAAAGACCTCTTTTAGGTTAATCATTTAGGTAACCGATTTTCACTTAAGCCCACAACCCAATCAAACAAGAACAGTCATGAGATTAAGCTAAATCGGTTTGAGTGATGACTTTAACTTTTAGCTTGATTTTCGCAACCCAATCAAACAAGAACAGTCACTAGAACCAAGCTAAAAATCAAGGTCTGGATTCAACATCCTTGAAAAAGATCTTTTGAAAGATTGGCTCGACTTTGGAATTGCTTACACTAATCAAATTTCTAATGTTAGGGTGACTAAGGTTAATGCTGCTAGGTCTCAGATTAGTCAATGTTGTGTATAGGTCCTATATTAAGACTTAAGTGCTACTAAAATACAATAGTTGTTCAAGAGAATGTACCCGTTGTGCTACCGCGGACATGTTGGGTGATAGGATTTCCTAAGAAGTAAGCTCTGCCAATTGCGGGTGGAATCTCATTGGCCTCATCTCGTGGCCCTTCAATTGCTGCTGCTAAGTTTGGACGATTGCCTCCTTGGTTAAGATTTCTTTTCAACTTAGGACAGTTGTTCCGAAAGTGATCCGGGCTGTTACACTCATAGCATGTCTTTTGGTTCACTGGTTCTCTACACTGGTTTGCATAATGACCAGACTGTCTGCAATTAGCACACATACGGCAGGGCACAGTCTTTTGGTGATGAAAGTTACATTTCGTACATTTAGGATGCTGGCCTAAATACTCTCTCTGACCCGAATTAGTCGCCGCAAAGGTCCTTGCCCTTTTGTTGTCAGTCTGCTTGTTCGTCTCGCTTGTTCCCTTCCTTTTATCATTGTCCCTCAAGCTTCCATTTCTAACCATCTCATCTGTCAGAGTCCCTGCTCTCAATATTGCACTCTGAATTGTAGAAGGCTCAGTTGTTTTTACAATCCCACGAATTTCTGGGACAAGGCCATATATGTACCTCTCGATCCTCTTGGACTCAGGGGTAACTAGGTGTGGAACTAGTCTGGCTAATTCATGGAATCGATCCGTATAGGCTGCATGTCCAGCCCCTATCATAGAGAGATGATAGAGTTCATCCTCCAGCTTTTGCATCTCGTTGTCCAGGCAGTATTCCTCCTTCAGTAATGCCTTAAAATCATCCCATGTCATACCTACAGCTGCCGCTCTACCCCTAGCTTGAATCTGCGTATTCCACCATGTCAATGCCTTTCCTGATAGTAAGCACATGGAATACTTCACCATTTGATGTGCTGCACAGTTACTAATGTCGATCACCGACTCCATCTTTTCAACCCATCGAGTATACACCAGCGCGCCTCCTACACCATCGAAATCAATTGGCTTGCATGACGTAAATTCCTTATACATACATCCAGTCCTAATGATGTTGTTGCCATTACCATTCTGGCCTATACCATTGGTGTTGTTAATTCCGCTTTCGTGGTTTGCCAAGTTATTCATATGATCGCCAACTTGAGTGACAATAGTGGGGAGAAAGTTTTCAAGTTGTCGAGCGATGATGGCTTCAAAATCAGTATTTCCACCGTCGTTGTTATCATTGTTTTCAACTCCGTGACCACCTCCTCTACCTCCACGTCCACCAGTTCTTCCACCATCGTTACTTGGGTTACTAGTGTCATGAGCAGCTCCTCTACCTCCTCTACCTCCACGTCCACCAGTCCTTCCACCCCTTGGTGTTGCGCCTCCTCGTACAGAGCTACGAGTCACTCTCTTTGGTGCCATGATTTCCTGAGAGGAAGGACATTTAGTGAACGTCAGAGATGAGGGAAAACCGTTGATTATCCAAAGTCTATACTTCACATCCTCATATATAATACCGTGCTACCAGTTGTTTCCTCAGTTGTGCCAACACCGATCTACATCTGCATAGTCATATGTCCACGTGTGTCGTGAAGCACTTATAATTATGTTGGCCACCACAATTATAAATGTTTCCTTTCACAAGTGTACATATCACCAGGCACACATATTTCAGTGGTAGACGTTGCTTAAATGGGCATCTAAGGAATGTCACGCTTAGTACAAAGGAACAAAGGATTCTCCCTTAAGTGTTAAAGTCACCGGGAAGTCTAGTTTCTAACGGTTTCTACAAAGTATCTAATAGCGTAGGTCTAAAAATAAATTACCAGCAAGCGTATGTGTATGTAAAGTGCAAGGCGATAGGGAGGAGAGTCTATATGTATGTAGTTATAGTCTAGACTCTAAAACAACCTAGTTCTCTATAACCAAGGCTCTGGTACCAATCTGTAACACCCCCAAAATACCGCAGCGGAAGACTGTGTCATTGGGATGCTACTTCAGGGCACAAAGTACAAGATATAGAAAACGCACTCTAAATGAGACGTTTTTGAAAAGTTACCATTCGAATAGATAAAGTCATAGTTTACAAAACAAAGATCCCAAAGTAGAATAATGCATAAGTTTTTAAAGTGTATCGAATGGTAAACGATAAAAGTGAAAGTCTCCAAAAGCATGCCCTAAGACTCTCAGCTCCATACACCTGCTATCGCCTTTCTAACCTGAGATAAACATGCTTAAAAGTGTCAACACAAAGGTTGGTGAGTTCATAGAGTTTGTCTTAATGCAGTTGAAAAAGCTTATAAATAATGTTCACACAGCAAAGGCATCGTAAATCCACTCAGTTGCAAGCCCCGTCATAAGAGACTTGTAACCTGTGTGTTCACAACCCACTGCTACAATATATAGTATGAGTAAGATATGTATAAGTTCATAACAACAGTTAAGCAATTAGTAGTGAGTCTACACTTCATCTCCGAAGACCTCACCTAAGTATGTATACTTCCATGGTTGTGCCCAGAAACTTAATCTGGGGCCATAGGAAGTATATATGTTTCCATGGTTGTGCCCAGAACTAAATCTGGGGCCATTGGAAGTATGTATGTATGTATCCATCACAGTTTAGTATAACACAGTTAAGTATAACACAATCACGTATGTATGACATCAAGTGTAATGTAATCAAGTATAATGTTATCAAGTATAATGTTTCCCAGGTATAAATGTTATGTGAATCTGTACAAGTAAGCAAGTAGTAGCATGTATCTCCCCCAAAGAGTTGATAAAACAATTAAAAGAGTAGGGGCTATGACTCACCTCGAAGTAATGATACTTGAAATGTAATGAAGTGAACAACAATGATCGGTTAACTGCCGCAACCTAGTATGAATGATGAACGATCTAATTTAGATCTTGAAACGATGTTGAAAATGTCCATGCACATGTTTCTATACCACTCTAGTCTTTGGAAAAACACTTGTGTTATCAAAATATATAATCCAAGAATTTGGAAAAATATTGCTATTAGAAAATATAATAAGCTAGTTGTAATATATATATACTTATATATATATATCGTATGTTTCCATGTTAGCGTTGAAATCCTCGGGTTGTAATCCTTGTAATATCGCCTTGAAATGATGAAAACATTCTTGTAATAACTAATACTACATTAGTTATAAAGCTTGGTACTTAATATTACTTCTAGCTTATAAATGTACTTCGTAGTTTTTGTGCCAAATTCTATTAAAAGCTGTCAAATATAAAATGGTTTTAGCCGATATTCAAACGTGAATATCTTTGTCGTTACTTGTTCGTTTTACTTGTTCTTTATGTCCACGGTTACGTCTTAGTATGTAGTAATATATTTTGGAAAGTTCGGCTCCTCCGGGTTAAGTCTAAAGCCTATTTTTGACCGACGAAAAACGTCCAACAGCAACTAATTTCCAGAAAATACTTTTCGTCAACAATCTTGCAAAAATCATAACTTCTTCGTTATAAACTCTTTTTAATCCGTTCTTTCGCCTACGGATTCGTTTTTGAATGTATTTTCTAAAAATTTTGCCAAAGTTTCCTTGGTGTTTACTGATTTTCCAGATTTTCACAAAATGGGACAGCATGTCTAAAATATGTTCCAAATCAAGTTTTCAAGGTTTATAACTAATTTCTACCATCACCAATCCTCTTTTAATCACCACATAGCTAATCTAATCCTACCATACACCTTCTTAGGGTGCCATGGACTCCTAACCAAGTTATTATAGCAAGGGGATTCATAACTAAAAAGTTAGGGTTTGTATGTTCCATTTTTGACCAAATAAGTGGTGGTATAGCTAGTTGTACATGGTTTTTAGCATGGAAATCATGTAATACAAGTAAATATAAGATGTTTCATGTAAAAATAAAGTTGATAACTTACTTGATAAAATGAGATGATTAGATGGCTAGAAACCTTGGATTACTTGTGTGTTTGATGCAAGAATCTTGATTAGAATGATAAAATGAATAACTTTGGTGCTTTAAACTTTTGAAAACCATGGATTGATCATGGAGTTGGGAAAAAGTCGTGGGTTTGCTAGAGAGGATGAAGAAGATGAGAAAAAAATCTAACTTATCTAAAAGTGTGGTTTATGATTCTTGAATTTTTGGTAAAGTAAGGTTTTTAGAGTTTATTAGTTTAATACTTAGGAGATTAATGCTAGAGGTTAAAAGGGTTCATGTGGCCTGTTTTGGTGAGCCAAGGAGGGGGTTAGGGGTGCTTGGTATTTAATTAGAAATCTAGTGTATCGTTAAGTGTTATTACGTGTTATTCGTTAAAATCAGGTACCGGGTTTAATAGCAATAAACGTTCACAAAGTTAACCGGGATGAAAATAATGTTATAATAATGTTAAAAACATATTAAAAATATGTTGGGTACATTTACTGAGTGATCGGGTAATTAATGTTTAGTTTTCACGAAAACCGTCGTTATATTCATACGCGTACGTTATAAATAAAATAAATTTCCAAAATACTGGGTAACTGAATGTTATAAGTTTTATGATGTTAAAATGGATATAAAAATATGTCGGGACCATTGTGGGAATATTTAGATATATTCGTCATGTATAAACCGGTTGTTAACGTTTACTATAATTACTTATACGTAAAAACGTTAAATGTTCTAAATATAGTAATTTGAAAATCCTGAGAGTGGTATAACATGAAAATGCTGTTATGATGATATGCAGACTATCTCCAGTCCGTATGCAGTGTCCTTAGCACTAATGAAATGAATTCGCACCTAAACCAATCCGGTTACGCGAATTTGAATACCCGTAAACTAAATTTACGATAAAATGAGTAATGCAAGTGAATGATGAAAACTTTTCCGGAAATGAATAGTGTTTAGTGAATAGTAAATTTCCCAAATGTTTCTCAGAATATCCAAATGACCTCGAAAATGATGAATAGTAAAACGATGAATAGTGTTTTGATGAATAGTGATTTATGAATAGTGTTTTTCCAAAGTTCCCGAAATGACCTGAAATGGTGAGTTGTGACACGTTGTAGTGCCGAATATTCCATGAGATTTGCTGATCACATCTCAACCCTTAAATCCATTAGCTAACAGACCCTTATTCTGTCGGCTATTGATGTGACCACTTGGTGAAGTAAGCCTGATATACCCAACTTGAAAGTGAAGCAGAATTCCCCAAATTTGTTACTTAAGCTTGCACTGTTGTTGATTGAAGAACGATGCAGAAGAAAATCTCTAAGTACCATATACGGTCAACAAAGAGCCAAAATAAGTACACCACCTCTTGAGACTATCCACATCAGCATATGCGAGTGACACTGAGCACTATAATGTGACTCCTTGAAGTGATAGCTATAACCCATGAGTATTACAATGTAACTCCTTACATCGGTTATAACTAGATAGTCCAAGTCCCAATCATAAGTTGTATACGTCCAAGCAAGTTATCATTGAAATCATCATCCAACCATCCCCGACTTCAAGATAAAATAAGTATGCGCCTTCGTGAAACCCACTTCAAACTCAAATAAGGGATACCAAAATAAACTTCGTGATCATCTCATGCAGTTAAACACCCAAACACTAGCCTTTTAGATGGTTAAAATGTGATTCGGTTTGATGGTTGAGTTTTTGATATACCCTAATTCTATATATACCCCCTGTTCCGCGGATCGAACTAACACAATGTATTAAAAGAAATACATTGATGGTTGAGTTTTCGGTAAATAAGGGTTTGAAAACTAAGGTTTTGTATGTTAAGTTTTGACAAGATACCAATCAATATAGTCCAACAATGTACCACAATTAACACAATGTATTTGTGGAAAACTAGAAGGGGGGTTGAATAGTTTTACGTCCATTTTAAAATTCATAAAAACAAGTTTGTTTTAAAAACTTTGATTCTAGTTTATGTGATCTCAATACTTGCACAATATGAACAATTATATAGTAACTAACTAACTAAGCTAATATTGTATAAGTAAGTAATGAAAAGAGTTGGAAAGCTCAAACGACAACACAAGGATTTATAGTGGTTTGGCTACAAGGTCACCTTCCTTGTTCCTACTCCACTCCCCGAGTCACCTACTCGAGAGTTTTCTTCACTATGTCAACAAACTCCCTTATGGCGGAGAAAACCTTACACACCAATGTACACACCACAACTTTGTCACAACTTAATCACAACTTCTACACAACTTCTTCACACCAATCTACTTCACACCAATTCTTCTTCACACCTTTCTACTTCACACCTATCTACTTCATACCAATCTTCTTCACAACTACACTACTTCACTACTAAAGAACTTCTTCTCCCTACACAACTTCTATTTCTCCTAAACTACTTATTACAAGCACAACACAACTTCACAAATAATATACACAATATACACAACTAATCTTCAATACTTCTTGAACTTAGTTGTAGAAGGAGTATTCTTCTTTTGCACTTTGGATGAGGATGGATGAGAAGGGATTGAATCACTTGAAACAAGGATTAGTAATCTAATGATCAAAGGGTTTTGGAAGATGTTTAGAGAGTTTTAGATCTGAAATTTTCGTGCAAAAGGTGATGAAAAATTCTAGATCTAAGGTGGTATTTATAGGAGAAAAATTCTGACAGATTCTGACATAGGAGCCTGGCCGGTCCCCTTAATTCATGGTCGGTCCCCTTAATTTTAAGGGGACCGCCCCTTATAATTAAGGGGGCCGCCCAGCTGTAACGGCCAGAAAATCTGTCATTTAGTGGGGAAAGTTTATTTGGTGAAAAACTAACTGATTTTGGTTAAAAATTTGAATTCATATATTTAGTATGATTAAAACATTTTTCTTTATTACCAAAAGTGTTTTTCAAAAATATATAATATGTTTATATAATTTAAATAAACTTTATAATAATTAATTAAATACCCCTTTGATCATGAGATGTATTAAGCACTTGTTTATCCATACCTTAAGTGATTGAGTTGGATATAATGATATAAACTAGCTTAATACTTGTTTACGTAGTAATCTTACGTTTGATGATTTTACATTTTGTGATTGTCAAAACATAGAGATATCAAAAAATATAAATAACGTTTTTATGCATTATTTATGTCAACAATCTCCCTCTTTTTTATGATTAAAAAATCTAAACTCATTAAGCGAAAATTAGTATATATACAAGTATTATTTTGAGTTTATATCAATTCTCCCCCTTTTTGTTAGCATCAAAAAGATTATCCCGATTTTATTGGAGCTCCCCCTTGATGTATACTCCCCCTCGTTTAGAGGTCATAAAGGAATCGAGATATGGAATTCTTGCAAAAAAATATTTAGTGGACAAGCAACATATATATATATATAGCATGCAAGAATAGAAACTAAACATAACCATAATCATTGATAGAATTAAAATTTTACAACAAGTATTACATCAACAAGTAGTGCAAATAACAAAAGCCTTGAAGGCTTACAATCATAACTAAAATAAACCAAAGCTCTAACATGAAGGTCCTCTCTAGAGCTTGCCATCCAAAAGGGTTTAAGACAATTTTATTTGAAAAATACCAAGCATGTTTAATTGGGTGGAATTGATGGTGAACATGGAGATGGTGATGGTGGAGGAGTGTTTGTTGATGGTGGTGGAGGAGATGTGTTTGTTGTTGGTGGTGGTGGAGTTGTAGTGGTGGTGGTTGGTAGTTGATGCAACAAGTTTTCAATGTGTGAAAACATGTATTGTATCTCATCTCTTAGACCGAACACAATTGTTCGGTTATGGATGCAACAAAGGCAAGTGTCACCATGAGCTTCAAGTAAGCTCCATGGGACGAAGTTATAGGTTGGTGGATTGATAGGGATGATGAGAAGTGTGCATCAAGAGGTGTTAATGGTGATAATGAGAGGGTTAATGCAAGAGTTGTGTTTTCATTGGTAGGTTGTGGTGGTTGAACTATTGGTGGAGGAGACAAGTGGGTGTTTATGTAGTCATTTATGGATGAAGTGGATGGTATGGAAGAAGTGGAGGTTCCATTTGTTGATGGTGTTTTGGAAGGTGCATTTGGTGCACTAGGAGATGAGCATTGAGGTGGTGGTGATGGAGTGGTGTTGTCTTCATTGGTGAGATCAATGAATAGTTGTTTTGGTGGAATAATGGCAAGTTTTTGTTTCTTGGCATTGTTTGAGTAGGTGGTTCTTGGTGATGACATGATGAAAGGATGAGGTTTGATGAAGGTTGAGGATGATGGAATGTGAATTAAACATGCATGGGGATTATATAGTATGAAAACAAGTTTAGAAATGGAATTAATTTGAAAATAGATGGTTAGATACCAAAAGCATTTTAGTTTTAAAGTGAAATGGTAGCTGAGACTAGCAAAAGAAGTCACAAGATGCAAAAGAAAATAGTAAAAATTACTGTATGGGTGGTCGGTCCCCTTAAATGTAGGCCGGTCCCCTTAAATTTAAGGGGGCCGCCCATCTGACGACCCAGAAATCAAAAAATTTCAAAATTTTTTTGGAAAAACGTTATATTCTGTTTTGTTTTTGCAGCAAGCTCTATTTGGACATTTCACATTTGTTTTGGTCTATTAGAAAGAATACATGACATATATATATATATATATATATATATATATATATATATATATATATATATATATATATATATATATATATATATATATATATACATAAACTAATCATGCAAGCATATATATAGATTGAGTGATAAAACATGCAATCATAAGCATATATTAAACATAATGAAGCAAGTTATCATCCTAATCAAATATCCAAACAATTATCCAAGAGAATAACAAGTACTTCCGAATATAATTCGGACAAATAGCACATAAATTTCCACGATCAAAAGTCATAAAAATAAATATTGTTCAACAATCATAAGCTAATCTCCATCATCTTCTTTTCTTCCCGAAGATGCCCTTCAACGTCTTCCCGATGGATTTGAAGCCACCTCTAACTTCTTCATGCAAACTCTTTTGTCGTCTAAGCACCTCGGTTGTTCGTTCATGAAGTACTTCTTCAGTTTGATCGCTAGGAGATGGGGTTGTATACTCGGGATAGTCGAGATCCTCTAGATTATCAACGAACTCGGAGAACAAAGGGGTACTAGCACCATGGGCGTTTTCCTCCTCATCGTCATCGTCTTGTCGAGAAGATGAACCGTGAAAGCTATGACGACGAGATTTTCCCTTGTCACTTCGAGTTCGTCCAGTTTGTTTTAGAGCGAGAGGACGTAAGGTGGGATAGATGGACTCATAGATGCTATTGTCAAGATCGGGGTAGAACTCGATAACATGACGATAGAGACGAGTTAGAAACATTCCATATGGAAGATTGGCTTTGGGAGTTTTTCTAGCACACTCAATCTGTTTGATAAAGAAGTAGGCCAAATTGTATGGCTTTTCAACAGCGATACAATACAACATGTGAGCAAGGCACGCCGGGAGATGGTCCCAGTGACCTCCGGTACCGAACGCATTCTCACGAATGAGTTCTTCCCAACGCTTCATGTGGGGGCCTAATTCCTTGAGGAGAATTTGGTATGAAGAGATTTGGACATTTTTGGATTTTATTTTTCGGGTTGTAGTGTCACGCTCTACACCAAGGACTTGGCGAATTTCGTCGGGATGAGGGATGTCGGAGAGATATGGACCAAAGGTTGGTCGACAACGATGTAAAGATTCGAGGTCCCACTCGTTTGTGAAAACGGCTTGACCTCTAAAAGGAATTTGGAGGATTTGACTGAATTGGTCGAGAGTTAAGGTGACAAATTCATTTTGGATCATGAAGGAGATGGTGATGGCACCAAGATCAATGGTTTGAACCGCGACTTGGCTATAGAAATCAACTATGAAACGAGGAACGATGGGTTCATTGATTTCAAAGAGGCAATTGAAGTTGATGCTTGTAAACAAGTGATCAATGTAGTCGGATTGAGCAAAAGCTAGATCTACTACACGTCCCTCATGAACGTTTCTATCTTCAATTTGTCGATATATACGTCCAATGGAATGAGATGTAGTAGGGAGTTGGGAAACTTTAGGAATGTAGTTTTTAGTGTGGGAAAGATCTTCGGTAGTCGCTTTTGGCATTTTCACAATATGTAACGGTGATCGTGTTAGATGAATTCGCCCTTTGCGAAATAACCCGAATTATGTGATTTGGAAGTGGTTTTAGGTGTTTTGGGGTTTGAAATTTCGTCACAGCAGCAGCAGAAAATGGGGGTAATGAGAAAGAGGAGTGTTTGGCAAAAGAAATAAAAGGGAAAACGAATTGGAACAATCAGATGGCCGGCCCCCTTAAACATTAAGGGGGCCGCCCTTTATTTGGTTGCCGGTCCCCTTAAACATTAAGGGGGCCGCCCTCCAAAACTTGATTTTTCGTTGTTTTGGTTTCTGGAAAGAACAAGAAAATATTTATATATATATTAGATTTATATTTAATCAAAAATACGTTGGAGAGTATTCGCACGGAAGGAATTACTTGACACTTACTTGACATTTCGTCAATTAAAATTTCTTGATCATTTCGGATGAAATTTATCAAGTTGTCAAGTGGACGAGAGAGTTGTGGAAGGTTTATAAGTATATATATATATATATATATATATATATATATATATATATATATATATATATATATATATATATAGTATGGGCTTATAAGACGAGAATATAGGAGGGAGACGTATGCAACGGAAGACGGGAGTTTGTTTCATCCATAGATTTTTCGACTCATTTCTCTACATCAACATGAGTGTCGTTGAACATTGAAGTTCAAGAAGGCAAAATGGGGGGAAAGAAAAGGTTCGTAAATGAACAATTTCTAGTTCTAGAAAGTCAACAAATGAGTTTTACAGGTTATAAGATCCTAGATATAGCTAAGCGTATATATATATATATATATATATATATATATATATATATATATATATATATATATATATATATATAGATAAGTATATATATGTAAAGATATAAAATCTAGAGGAAACTATAAGCCAAGCAAAATCACATAAAAACTAGAGACTAAACTAAGCATGCATTTCTTGACAAGGAAATAAAAGGAAATGTGTACCTTTCGTCTTCAATGCGTTTTTCTTCAAAGTCTTCAAGGAATAGTACGAACAAGAGGTGACAACTAAAATTTCCAAGTTTGAATGGTGAATTTTCTACGTTGGTCCCCATTGTCTCATTTGACCAAAGTTATTTGATCCGAACATGTTTTGTATTTGACTTGGGTGCATACATGGTGGAAACATTCCCCACGGATTGAAGTTCCACATTTGTTGATTATTGTTAAAGTTTCGTCTATTTTGGTTTGCTCTTGGTTGAGGTGTTTTAGATCTATGGTAAGAGTTATTTGGTTTCCTAGGTGGTGGAGTTTTAGATCTTGTTTTAGGTTTAGACGATCCAGCCTCGGTTTTTAAAGATGGTTTATAAAACGGTTTCATTTCTTCATCACTAGTAAGAGGTATTTTCTTATCATTTATGAGTATATACTTAGGATTAGATTTTAGAGGTTTTAGTTCCTTGAGTTCACTTTCAAATTTAACATTTTTAATTTCACTTGTTGAAGCTTCGGTTGAGTTAAATCCTAAACCGGTTTTATCTCCGGATACTCTTTGAATACTTATTATTTTACTAAGTGAGTTACTACTATTTTCAAATTTATTAAGTTTGCAAATTTCTTCCCTGAGTTTTTCGTTTTCACCTTTAAGCTCTTGACATGATTTACATTCTTCAAAAATTTCCTTACCTTTTCCAAGTTGATGTATTTTAATTTTTAGTTCTAGTACTTCATTTTCTAATTGGTTGTTTATGCATTTTAGTGATTTGTTTTTAGTCATTACTTGTTGTCCTAGTTTGCATAATCTATTGTATTCACTATCTAAATCTTTTTCATCTAATGATAAATTTTCATCACTAAAGTATTCGGTTTCGGAACGTACCTCACTTGATGTCTTTGCCATGAGACACTTTTCTTCCTTTGTTGTTTCTTTCTCATCTTCATCGCTATCACTCCAAGCTCCTCTAACAAATGCTCTTTGATTTTGATCTCTTTTCATCATTGGACATTTTCCAATGAGGTGATTCGGATCACCACGCTTGAAACACTTTCTCTCATTCTTGCTATACTTGTCATCATTATTCTTTTGAGGTGCTCTCCTTTCATCGTGTGGTTGTCTAACGAATCTTCCTCGCCTTTTGAAGAATTTATTGAAATCTCTTACGGCCATGGCGTATTCTTCGTCATCACTTTCGGAAGATGAGCTATCTTCGTTACTAGATTCCTTTCTAGCTTTCAAGGCGATTGACTTGCTTTGCTCTCGTTTTCCTTTGACCATTTCGGAGTCCTTCTTTATAATTGCTTCGTAGACTTTCAAATTTCCAATTAATTCATCAAGTTGCAACGTTGACAAATTCTTTGATTCTTCAATAGCCGTCACTTTAGCTCGCCATTTTGGGTGAAGATGCCTAAGAAACTTCCTAACAAAATTCTTACTAGAAAAATTCTCATCAAGTGCTTTTAAACTTGTGATGATAGTGTTAAATCTAGTGAAAGCATTATCAATTGATTCCTCTTCCGGAATCGTGAATTGCTCATATTCTTGAACAAGTAGATATATTTTATTATCTTTGACTTAATTATTACCTTGGTGAGTTATTAATAAAGAGTTCCAAATTTCTTTTGCTGTTTCACACATAAAGATCCTTTCGTACTCTTTACGTGGTAGCGCATTATAAATAACCATTTTTGCTTCATTATTTTTAACAAGTTTTCTTTTTAAATCATCATTTTGTTTTTCAAAAGGTACGATTTCATCTTTCTTTGTTTCGGGGTTATTTTGAATAGGTAAAAACTCACCATTAGTAATAACATGCCAAAGATTTAGATCTTTTGATTTCACATAAGTTTCGAATCGATTTTTCCAATATAAAAATCCATCACTTTCAAATAGTGGTGGTCTTTGCATAGATTGCCCTTCTAAATATTTTTCAGATTCCATAAATCGTTACAAGTTTTAAAATACAATATATTTTAAAGATCTTGCAAGACCTGGCTCTTGATACCAATTGTGGAAAACTAGAAGGGGGGGTTGAATAGTTTTATGTCCGTTTTAAAATTTATAAAAACAAGTTTTTTTTAAAAACTTCGATTCTAGTTTATGTGATCTCAATACTTGCACAATATGAACAATTATATAGTAACTAACTAACTAAGCTAATATTGTATAAGTAAATAAGTAAGTAATGAAAAGAGTTGGAAAGATCAAACCACAACACAAGGATTTATAGTGGTTCGGCTACAAGGTCACCTTCCTTGTTCCTACTCCACTCCCCGAGTCACCTACTCGAGAGTTTTCTTCACTATGTCAACAAACTCCCTTATGGCGGAGAAAACCTTACACACCAATGTACACACCACAACTTCGTCACAACTTCTACACAACTTCTTCACACCAATCTACTTTACACCAATTCTTCTTCACACCTTTCTACTTCACACCTATCTACTTCACACCAATCTTCTTCACAACTACACTACTTCACTACTAAACAACTTCTTCTCCCTACACAACTTCTATTTCTCCTAAACTACTTATTACAAGCACAACACAACTTTAGAAATAATATACACAATATACACAACTAATTTTCAATACTTCTTGAACTTAGTTGTAGAAGGAGTATTCTTCTTTTTCACTTTGGATGAGGATGGATGAGAAGGGATTGAATCACTTGAAACAAGGATTAGTAATCTAATGATTAAAGGGTTTTGGAAGATGTTTAGAGAGTTTTTGATCTGAAATTTTTGTGCAAAAGGTGGTGAAAAATTCCAGATTTAAGGTGGTATTTATAGGAGAAAAATTCTGACAGATTCTGACACAGGAGCCTGGCCGGTCCCCTTAATTCATGGCCGGTCCCCTTAATTTTAAGGGGACCGCCCCTTATAATTAAGGGGGTCGCCCAGCTGTAACGGCCAGAAAATCTGTCATTTAGTGGGGAAAGTTTATTTGGTGAAAAACTAACTGATTTTGGTTAAAAATTTGAATTCATATATTTAGTATGATTAAAACATTTTTCTTTATTACCAAAAGTGTTTTTCAAAAATATATAATATGTTTATATAATTTAAATAAACTTTATAATAATTAATTAAATACCCCTTTGATCATGAGATGTATTAAGCACTTGTTTATCCATACCTTAAGTGATTAAGTTGGATATAATGATATAAACTAGCTTAATACTTGTTTACGTAGTAATCTTACGTTTGATGATTTTACATTTTGTGATCGTAAAAACATAGAGATATCGAAAAATATAAATAACGTTTTTATGCATTATTTATGTCAACAGTATTAAAAGAAATACATTGGAGAATAATAAAATCCTTTAGCCAATAATTATGATATATTTCGGATCAAAATCACACAAGTCAAGTAGAAATGATTTTAGCTTGCAACTTAAGTGATACCATAAATCCCGAAGATCATATAAAAACCCAATCCAAATGCAATCCGATCCAATCCAATCCAATCATATACATGAAACACTCGGCCCATAATAAATCCACAAACAACCCTAAATATTAGGGATATAAAAACAGCAACAATACCCTAATCACATTCATTTGCTGACCTAATCACATAATTCATGCGCCCCCACACTCATCTTATCTTCAAAACACAGTCAACTAAAATCCCCATCTACTCACTAATCCTTCAAAATAATCTCATCTCATCATTAATCTAGTCGCATATCCACAACAAGTGACAAACACCATTTGTTCTTCCATAAGATAGAATGTATCCTCACCACGTTTACATGCTCGAATCAAACAGAGAGTCAAGACCCAAGAAGAATCTGTCATCAAGTTCATTTGAATAAGGACTCAGGTAGGTTTACGACTTGAGTAAATCGAGTTGTTCTAGACTTGTCACTTTTGAACGATCCAAGATAAGATTGTAACATAATTGTTATAAGTCTTATCTTTAATCGGATATGAACTGATGTTAAACTTCAAAAATAGCTCTATGATGAATCTCTATTGGTTTTTGATTTTGAAAGAATGTTAGATAAACCAAAAGGAGATAAGCTGAGATCTAATCTATTGTTTCGGATATCGATCTGTGATGATTAAGGTTCAACTAAAGAAAATCTTGTAAAAGATTTTAGTAAAAGTTGAGTCCAATCTGAGATTAATTGAAAGTCCATGTCATGTTTGTATTTTGTTTAGTTGATGTTGAACGAACCCAAGGAAAAAATAAGGTCGATGATGATAATTTATATTTCGTGTTGAGATCTTTAGAAGTCTTGATGTTGTTGGGATCATACTTTAGTATTTTAGTCAAGTCTCGGTCATTACCTTTTGTAATAGGTTGCTTAGTTATTTTATCTTACTAGTCTATGTTTTAAGGCTTAAGTGTTTAAGCCCTATGGGCCTTAAAGCCCACGAATTTAAGGATAAGGGAGGAAGGGAGTGTTGCCCTAACTCCTCCCTTATAAATAGAAGGCTTATGTAAACATTTCATTTGTTGGTTATTTGATTATCTTAAGGAAACTCTTGCACTCTCACCTTTCATATTGTCTCATAATCAACCAATCTCATTTCTCATCTTATTTCTTTCTAAATCATACTTGTGTTTACAAAATGGTGACCTAACAAGTGGTATCATTCGCCTAATAGAGATTGAAGTGTTGTTCTTATTATCTACGTGGGGTTTCATCATATTTCTTCATCTCTTTTGCTTTTTTCTTGGTTTCTTACACTCAAATCTTAAAGCTTGGATAAGTTTTAAGGTTAATATAGTGTTTAGAAGCTTAGATATTGCATAAAGTATTGATCTTTGATAGGGTTTTAGGCTATTTTTTCATCAAAAAGTCATTTTTTGGATGAACAGTACGTTTTACGCGTAAGTTGGTAGAAAAAAAAGTACTAATTCCAGCTGTCTACAGTGTTTTTTGGTCGGTTTACGCTTAAGTTTTGGTCTAAACCCTTTTCTTACGCGTAAAATAGGTCTAAACCCTTTTCCTACGCGTAACTGTGGTTAAAACCCTGATCCTACGCGTAACTTGCTCATCTACGCCTTAAACCTACGCTTAAGTTAGATCCTACGTGTAAGTCTGATTTACGCGTAATTTGCCAGAATCTACGCTTAAGCTTCATCAACGATCTTCTCCTCGTGTAACGGTGACTCAGTACTTCCCTAGCTTGGATAAGTTAGTGGAATACTTCGACTACGGATATCTTTCAAGCTTGGATAAGTTTGAAAGATTTGTTTGGTTGTTTAAACCTTACGCATAAGTCTAAACTTACGCATAAGCCTAAGCTTACGCGTAAAGAGAAAACTTACGCATAAACTATTAGTTTACGCATAACCTACTCTTTACGCATAACCTAAAGTTTACGCGTAAGATTAAGTTACGCGTAAGAATTGAACTTACCCCAAGGATTTTGCTACTTACTCAAAGGAACGTGCATTTCAATCTTCTACAAAGATCCATTTCTACACAAGTGTTCTAAGATGTCTCAACCACCTAATCATTACTTCCCTCATACTCAGCTACCTCAACATCAGCAGTATCAGCAACCTCAGCAGTATCAGCAACAACAATATCTTCCGCACCAAATGAATCAACAACCTTCTCAAAAACAAACATACAATCCACTACATCATTACCTAATGATGCAACAACATCAAATCATTCCTCAACAACAACCATATCAAGTGCCACTACAAAACACTCAGTTTTCCTCCAAACAACCTCACTGGTTTGACAGAATGTGTGAAGTTATTACAACTCAACAATCCCGACATGAGGCAGGATCACTTGAAACACCTCCAATGCTTACACCTGGAAACTATGTTCAATGGTCAAGTCGATTCTTACGATTTCTTGAACTAAAGAAACCTCATGGGAAATTCTTGAAACAAGTGATACTTGAAGGACCATTTGAGTGGCCAACAAGATTTGAAGCTGGGGATCCTACTGCTGATCCTCCACGTCCTCCTGGTGATAGACCTCTTCCAGAAACTTCACTCACTGAAGAACAGAAACTACATCGTGAAGCTGATCAATATGCAATGGCTTATATACTTCAAGGTATACCAAATCCAATCTATCGAAGTGTCGATGCTCAGAAAACAGCCAAAGCTATGTGGGAACACGTTCATCTCCTAATGGAAGGCACTCAACTGAACAAAGATGACATGGAATCCAAACTCTACATGGAATACACTGACATCACAATTGAACCAGGAGAGACACTTGAATCCTACTATCATCGTTTCACAAATGTAGTCAATGATCTGGAACGTCATAAAATCACAGTACCAAGGATCGCTGTGAACTCCAAATTTGTTAGTAGTCTTGGCCCTGATTGGCATAAATATGTGACATTTGTTCGTCAAATGAAGAATCTTCATGATGCTCCATATGGCTTGTTGTATGATTTTCTGAAACACCATGAACCTGAAGTGGAAAAAGATAGAGCTCTACGAGGAGGATACACACCAACACCAACACCAAATTCTTTGGCTCTCGTAGCTCAATCTCTCTATGCTCCACCACCAATGTCAAATCATGCATATGTTCAAGAGCAGAACTACTTCAGTTATCCACAATCTTCCACCTCGAACCAAATGGTCCCTTATGATTCATCTCCACAAGATTCTTCTACTCAACTTGTTCCGTCAAACAACAATGATGTTGTGTACTACTCCAACTCCAATGATGATGACGATGATGACTTTAATACGTTGAATCAGGGACTTGCTCTTATTGCTCGTGCTTTCAGCAAATTCTCCAACAAAACAAACAACCGTCAACGTTCATCTTCTAACACAAGGAATCAAGCTGTTGTTAATAATGGAAGAGTGGAAATTCAGAATCGTAGCTATGGTCGATCTGGTTCAGGAAGCTCTTCAGGAAATTATGGGAATGGCCAGAGGTTTAGTAACAATGGAGGGTTCAGGAACAACTCAGGATCTTCTCAGCAAAGGTCTGAACCAGTTGCAACTAGAAACTCCAACTCAGGGAATGCAGTATGGTGCTATAACTGCAATGAACAAGGTCATATTGCTACAGCATGTCCCAAACCGAGAACTCGGGGTAGTAAGTTTCACAAGCAGGCATTACTCATGGCTCTTCAAGATGAAAAAGATGGACATTTCCCTGAACAGGACAACAACTTCATGGCAAATGTGAACAATGATAATGACATGGAAGATCTGGAAGCCAATGCTGCTGTGATACTTATGGCCAACATGCAGGAACTCCAGCTTAATGATTCAGGTCCAGTGTATGACACTGACGGCTTGTCTCAGGTACATGACCTAAAAGCATGCCTAATACATGAAATAGCCTCACCTTCTGCTTCTGAATCAGATATGGCGCAAGTTGTTCCATCTAAATCATCTTCATCCTCTCAAAAAGATGAACAAATAAGCACAGTTGTCATATTCGATGATGACACAGTTGTTTCATTTGATGATCCTCTCGAGAATGATAAACATGATAATTTAGAACAACCTGAACCATCATTTGATCCAGACCCTGACCTCATATTGTTATCTAAACAACTGGATGCTCAACAATTGCAAATCATTAAATGCAACGAGAAAAATAAAGTTTTAAAAGAAAAAAATGCGTCACTTGCACGAGACATTGAATGTTATAAAATTCAGCTTTCAAATCAGGAAGAAAAGATTAAACATGCTAAAAGTTTTGAAAAAGCTTTTCAAGATTCTTACAACAAAGAACAAGATCTTCAACGTAAAATGCAAGATTTAATTGAGTCAAACGGAAAGTTGATTTCGAAACTTGAAAGTGAGAAGTGTGAAATGAAAATGCAAGTTGAACGTCTTCAAAGAGACCTTTCAAAAACAGAAACAGAATTGTCAAATTGCAAAAAGGAGTTTTGTGAACATAAAACATGAAAAAGGAAGTATATAGATGACTTACTTGGTGATATTGTTGATCTTGAAAAACAACTCAAAGAATTTCGTCACATTGTTTACAAACACGGGAACTCTGTCACAACAATTCAGAAATTTGCTTTAAAACCGAGACCCGATAAAGGATTTGCACTTTGCGATTTCAAATCAATGTTTCTTCACACAGCATTTAAAGAAAATCCCAAGATTTACAGTATTGATCATATGTTTGATAATACAATTGTGCGTGCTGTTGTTTTTGATACTGAGGAAGAAGAAGAACTTAAAGACGAGAGTCGATCAAAAATGAGTTATGTTCAACACTGGACACCATATGACTATTCAAAAGCTCCACCTCTTTCCAAATCTTTTGTTACTCAAAAGGATTTACCTAAGAAATCATGGTTTATCGAAGAGTCATATGTTTCATCTCATAATGAGGCCCCTGTCCAAACTGTAGCACAAATAAATGGTCCTTTACCATCATCCGGTGAACTTTCACCTTTACCAAAAACGTGTCGTGTCTTAAATTATTTCAAAACTTTTATGGAAGACATCGAAATTTTGGAGGAAACAATTGAACGTAATTCTGAAATTAAAATTGAAACTTTTCAATCCGCTTACGAGCGAGAAAAGAGAGATATTTTTCAAAAACAAATGAAGCCAATTGTTCAACACCTCCGTCTATGTGCTACACGTTGGGATCAGGAACTTCAAAAGGAGGTCAAAAATATGATAAACGTTTTCAATGCAACTGAAAATGACATTTTGATTCAAAAGCAAAGTAATAGAGTTTTAAAAAATGATGTTGATCGACTCTTGGAACAAGTTCTCAATGCTGATATTTTGTCTGTTATCATGAATGATCTCTATAAATCTGGTACTTCTATGCTTATGGATGATCTTTGTGTTGATAATAACTTGTTGAATGAGGAAATTGAGACACTTAGACAGGAAAATGATAAGTTGAGAATTAAAAATGATGATGTGACAAAACAATTTTCAAAAGAAATTTTTCAACTCAATCAAAGGCTTGAATGGTGTCAAGCTAAAAGTCTTGAAAGGGAATTGAAGTTTCAAAGTCAAAATGTTTCAAACTCTTGTCAGATTTGCAAAAACAACGAGTCTTTAAAAGGTTTGTGTCTCCGATACGAGAAAGAAATTGCGGATTTAAAAATTGAAAACGCCGAATGGCAACAAAACCGCGATGACATCAAATATTGCAATGGTTTACTTGAGTCTGAAATTCAGGACAAAAATCACATCATCATTGATTTGAAAGAGAAAATCAAGCTAATTCAAAAAGGAAAGTTTGCTGACACCACAGTAATAGCACCAGGAATGTATCATGTAGACAAAACTGATAAAGGAAAGGTTGTTCAAAACACTAATGTTGATAACTCCACTTCTACAGGACTAGTCTCCACTACTAGCATTAGCAGACCCAAGCGAAAAAGTAAAAAGAAGAATAGGATCTCGCAACGTAAGAGAGGACACCTAGAAGCTGAAGAAGTAGAAGACCAACTTAGGAACTTGAATAACACTCATGTTGCATCAGATTTAGATTCTAATCTGGCAAATTGTAATCAAAATCTAAATGTAACGAATGACGAACCTTTGAATGTTTTGAATATTAATGCATCTTGTGTGTTTTGTCGTAAAAGCGTATCATCTGGTGATCATACAAAATGTTTAGCTAATTCTCTTCTCAATCGTCATAAGAAACGTAGGAAACGCATTCCTTATAGGCCCATTATTGCCTCTAAGTCTAACTTAGGAAAGCCGTCTTCTACAGTCTCTAATGATGCTGAAGTTACCCCCATAGGTGCCGAGAACAAATTTAGGAATCAGCCACCCACTAGTGCATATAACATTAAGAAAGCAAGATCTAGTTGGAATTGGCAACGTTGGTTACAACACAAACCAGACTTTAAATGGATTCCCAAATTGTTGAAAACCTGTGCTTCTAACCAACAGGAACCCACACATTCTTTGGGTTCCACCCTTACTTCTGTTCCATCTGTGTCTTCTTCTTGTGATGCAGGTAGTACAGATTGTTCTCTGGATTGTTGATAGCGGATGCACCCGACATATGACAGGCAATCTCAAACTGTTACACAACTTTGTCTCAAAGTTTATTGGTACTGTCAGATTCGGGAATGATCATTACGCTCTAATCATGGGATATGGTGACTATATCAGCGGGAACATCGAAATCAGCCGTGTTTACTATGTGGAAGGCCTTGGACACAACCTTTTCTCTGTTGGTCAATTCTGTGATGGGGATCTAGAAGTTGCCTTTCATGAGAAAACTTGCTTTGTTCGTGACTTACAAGGAAACGATCTTATGTCTGGCTCACGTGGCTCCAATCTTTATACTATATCAATGTCAGATATGATTGCTACATCTCCGATATGTCTTCTCTCCAAAGCAGAATCGACTAAATCTTGGTTATGGCACAAACGTCTTTCGCACTTGAATTTCAAAACAATGACTGACCTTGCTCGTCACAAACTTGTTGATGGATTTCCAAGATTCCGCTTTACCAAAGATCACTTATGCTCAGCCTGTGAACAAGGAAAAAGTACTCGAGCTCATTTTCCTTCAAAACCTGAGCAAAGTACGAATCATGTTTTACAACTGCTTCATATGGATTTGTGTGGACCGATGCGTGTTCAAAGTATCAACGGTAAACGCTACATACTAGTAATTGTGGATGACTTCTCCAGATGGACTTGGGTTTATTTCTTACGAAGTAAAGATCAGGCTCCTTCGATGATCATCACCTTTCTCACTAAAATTCAAGTTCAGTTACGCAATACGGTACGAATAGTCAGAACTGACAATGGAACTGAATTTAAGAATCAGACACTTCGGTCATATTTTGAGAAAGTGGGAATTGAACATCAAACATCTATTCCTAAAAGCCCAGAACAGAATGGAGTTGTTGAAAGATGCAACAGGACGTTAGTGGAAGCTGCTAGAACTATGTTGATTAATGCTCAATTACCAGATTACTTATGGGCGGAAGCTGTTTCAACCGCATGTTATACCCAAAACCGTTCCATGATAACAAGACGCCATCGCAAAACACCTTATCAAATTGTTCACAAAAGAAAACCGAATATCGATTACTTTCATGTATTTGGAGCACTTTGTTATCCAAAAAATGATCGTGATGATTTAGGTAAACTTAAAGCAAAGGCTGACATAGGAGTGTTCGTTGGATACTGTGAAAATTCTAAAGGTTATCGAATCTGGAATCGTCGAACAAGAGAAATTCAAGAAACCATTCACGCTAATTTTGATGAACTCACACAAATGGCTTCTGAGCAACACAGCTTAGGACCCGAATTCAACCATCTTAACTCTCCGGCATCTTCAGCTGAACCATTGCCACTCAACCGCAAAGAATTAGAAACCTTGTTTGCTCCACTATTTGATGACACAATTGAATACCGTCCTACTGAGGTCTCACCTAATTCCGCTGCTCAACCTGAAAACATTCCAGTACCAGACTCACCTCAACAAACTACCACAAGTGTTGAGAAAGACGGTCCTCCAATTGTATCACCATCTACAGCAGAACAAACTGGTTCTAACTCCCTCCATCCAGCTGAAGATCCAACACCACTATCAGTTCCACAAACCGCAGAACATGATCCTGGTGCGTTCTTTAATCCGTTTGCATCGGCTCCTTCAGTTCCTGATATAGCTGAGTCGTCAACACGCAATTTGGATCCTGCTAACATGCGAGATACTTATCAACTACACCCTTCAACACACAAATGGACTCGAGACCATCCACTAGTTCATATCATTGGCCATCCAGATGCACCTGTCATGACAAGACAACGACTTCACACTGATGGAGAAACTTGCATATATGCACTCACAGTCTGTCATGAAGAACCTAAGAACATTAAAGACGCAATGACTTATGACAACTGGATTGAATCTATGCAAGAGGAATTTCAGCAATTCATAAGATTAGAAGTCTGGGAATTAGTTGAAAGACCTGACGGAGTCTTTGTCATCGGGTTAAAATGGATCTGGAAGAATAAGCTTGATGCTGAAGGAACTGTCATACGTAACAAATCACGTCTGGTAGCGAAAGGATACTCTCAACTGGAAGGACTTGATTTTGCTGAATCCTTTGCTCCAGTGGCTAGACATGAAGCTGTTCGGATCTTTTTGGCCTATGCTGCACACAGGAACATGGTGGTTTACCAAATGGATGTCAAAACAGCATTTCTTAATGGAGAACTCCGTGAAGAAGTTTATGTTAGCCAACCTGAAGGCTTCGTTGATCCTGAGCGTCCTAATCACGTTTACCGACTCAAAAAGGCACTCTACGGACTCAAGCAAGCCCCAAGGGCGTGGTATGACAAACTGTCCACTTTCTTACTGGCCAATAAATTTTCCAAAGGATCGGTGGATCCAACACTATTTACAAAAACCCTCGGGGAGGACTTACTTGTTGTTCAAATATATGTCGATGACATTATTTTTGCCTCAACAAAAAGAAGTTACTCTAATGATTTTGCAAAATTAATGAAAGATAATTTTGAAATGTCCTTGATGGGTGAACTTTCGTTCTTTCTAGGACTACAAGTTCATCAATCACCCCGTGGAATTTTTGTAAATCAGTCC
The DNA here is from genome assembly GCA_030686995.1 of Artemisia argyi. NCBI lineage: Eukaryota > Viridiplantae > Streptophyta > Magnoliopsida > Asterales > Asteraceae > Artemisia > Artemisia argyi. The sequence goes on from CM060699.1 coordinate 128,794,991, forward strand.
AAATATGCTCTTGAAATATTAAAGAAACATGGAATGATGTCTTGTGATACTTATAATACACCTATGGGCTATACCACAAAACTAGATGCTGATTTACATGGGATTCCAGTTGACCCTACCAAATACCGAAGTATGATTGGGTCCCTCATGTATCTCACAGCTAGTAGACCTGATATAGTATTTGCTGTCTACATGTGCTCTCGTTATCAGTCCAAACCAACTGAAAAAACACCTCAGTGAGGTCAAGAGAATCCTTCGATACATAAAGGGAACCATTAACTTGGGAATCTGGTATCCGAAGGATTCTGGCTTTGAACTAATTGCTTTTTCAGATGCTGACCATGCAGGATGTTTAGACACACGCAAAAGCACATCTGGTGGATTACAATTTCTCGGAGACAAACTTGTGTCATGGCAATCAAAGAAGCAGGACTGCACATCACTGTCGTCAACAGAATCTGAATATGTAGCCATGTCTGCCTGTTGTGCTCAAGTCATTTGGATGAGATCACAACTTAAGGATTATGGCTACCTATTCAATAAGATTCCAATCTACTGTGATTCCAAAAGTGCAATTGCTATCTCCTGCAACACAGTACATCATTGCAAATCCAAACACATCGATCTCCGATATCATTTCATCATAGAGCATGTGGAAAAGGGTACAGTTGAACTTTATTTTGTTGGAACTGAGTACCAATTGGCGGACTTACTTACCAAATCCTTAGCACCATCAAGGTTTGCTAGTCTAGTTCACCAAATTGGTATGCGATGTTTGACTCCAGAGGATCTGGAAAAGTTTTTAAAACACAATTGATCGTCAAACATCATAACTATCTTTGTAAATATTTTTTTCAAAAACAAAATACAAAAATATAAAACCAATCAAAAACTCAAAAATATTTTTGGTCATTTATCCAAAAAATAATAATAATAAAAAATTAAAAAAAAATGCAAGTATAAACCACCTCTTTCAACACTATTTTCTAAAATGTCTTCAATCATTTAAAACAAGTGTTGAGGGGGAGGATAAGTAATGTTTTTCAAATTTCTCAAAAATATTTTGTTTCTTTATACTTGCATTTTACCAAAAAATATATACATTTTTTATAAGTGTTGATTCAAAAGTGTTTCGGGTTACTTTCCTTGACCAAGGTTTCAAATCATTCATAAATCAAAAGACTTCGGTCTAAGGTCAAGGGGGAGTATATTCATCCAAAGATTGTTCTTTGTAAATGCTTTATGGAGTTATGTTTAAGTAAAAGTTAGAAGGGTATCGTGTCTACTCATGTAACTTAGGTTAAGGGACTAATATTGCCAACATGCGAAAGTTATTTTACCCTAGACTTAACCAGTTTGACCAACAGTAACTGCACTTTTCACCAAACACATTTAAATACACAACTACTTGATCAAACGGCCACAAATCATCGTGCTAATCCAAGAACTTTACATCTAATCTGTAAGTGGTAACATGTTCTGATCATAATTCTAAACATGGGTTTTTAGTTTCATAACAATCCTACGGCTAAATCTTCCTAGATCTCTTAATTTCATTATAGAGTTATGCGTAGAATCTGGGTTTGATTTTAAGTGTGTTAGGATGAATTTTAGTTAGTGGGATTTGCTCATATGATGCTACTAAACATGTTTGTGAACTCCAATCTCACCCAGAATCATCAATTGAGTGATTTGGATATTAGGGTTCATACGTATAGATTAGGGGTTCTTGATTGTGAATGTTTTGATAATGATTGATGATAGGGATAGCGTGTATTAGTGTTAAGGATCATATCCCAGTAGTTTAATTGCATCATAAACGTGTTAGAATCATTAATCTTTGATCTAGGGTTCTTCGACACTAGCAGTTTTGCTATTAAGATTTCATGGTCAGTTGTTGTTATAATTTGGACCATATGATCCTTAGGATATATATTACACTCGCCCATGTCCAAATCATACCCAGAAACATGTTTGATTAAGGTTGTGATTAGTTGTTCATGCGTGTTTACGCGTTAAGTTGGATTTTGGCATGTTTACGCTTTAAATGTGTGAATTAAGTGTGTTGGGTTAATTATTGATCAGTGGTAATGTTTGTACACTTTCAGGAAACATACAACTCGAATTTCAAAGGTGATTTTTCTGGTAAAAGGCATTTCTACGCACAAAATATTCATCCTACGCGTAAGATTGAATCTTACGCGTAAGATTCGACACGTAGACAAACATTGTCTTGGATAAGACATTGTTTACGCATAAAAGAATAACTTACGCTTAAGTTGTTTCTTACGCGTAAGTCATGATCTTACGCATAAGTTTAAACCTACGCACAAGTTATATCTTACGCTCAAAGTTCAATTCTTTGCCTAAGCTCTAATCTTACGCCTAAGATTTAATCCTACGCGTAAAATTAAGCCTACGCAGAAGTTGAACTTACGCGTAACATATAAAGTTATGCGTAGAAATTAAACCTACGCATAATTTCATTTCCTACGCGTAATATAAGTTATGCGTAGATTTTTCTACTTACGCGTAAACTTGTCAAATTCATGAAATTTTCTAAGTGTTGTAATATTTCCAATGTGTAATCTCTTGTAGTGATGAACTCATGTTGTAACTTAAGTGTTACAAGTTTCTATCATGTGATTAAAACATAAGTTTGTCATATAACAAAAGTTTTTCACACACAAACACCCACTGATCAATCAATAATGTGTTCATAATCTAGTACTTGAATGTCTGTGCTAACAAAGTATATCATTGCTATGTTTGTGATTGTTTATGATCAAACCAGATGGCAGAACACAATGACATTCCTTATGGACCTGAACCTGAACCCATACGTGCATGGGAAGACACCTTTCCTGAGAACTACTCCAGAAAGATAGGAAAGAACAATCTGAGAGTCAACTTCAACAACATTACATGCAATGAGTCTTCTTGCCTTGTTGCGGTAGATGCTCTTATCTATCACCCGTGCAAAGTTCTACTCACCAAATCTGCTGCAGTGGCATGCTTCTACATACATCAGTTTTGGCACACATTCCACTTGGACCTCCTTGAAGAATCCTTTACTTGTATGCTTCACATGAGACAAGTCACGGTCGACAAGGATCTTCTCCGTAGTGTTCTTGGACTTCCCGAACTTGAACCTAATGAAGAATATGACCAAGTTCCCAGTGAAGAAGAATTGATAGAATGGCTGAGAGATATTGGGTATGATGAGTCTGAAGAGGTAATGACTAGGCACTCTAAGGTCAATATCAGATTTCTTCCACAGCCTTGGAGAACTCTCTACATCATCATTGCCAAGTCACTATCTGGCAGAGACACAGGCCATGAACACCCTAAGCTCCAACATCTCAAGCTGTTTTGGGCTATTGCTAATGTCAAGAATGTTGATTATGCCAGCATTATCTGGGAAGACATTGTGTGGCACATACAACACAAGACGACCAATATTCCATTCGTCCGTTTCACCAAGCTTCTCATTGCAAGCTTCCTCCATGAATATGATGACATACCTCAAAGACTGAATGATGAGTTTCAGCACACATACAGGAATGAGGACACACTTAAGGTCATCAAGAGAATGGATACTAGTACAAGGAAACAAGGAAAGAAACTTCCTGATTGCCTTCTGACTAAGAAGGTTCAAGAATGCAATAACTACAAGTACTACCTTCAAGCTCTTGAAGCAGATAAAGTTGGGTTCTTGGACGAAGTTGTTCTACCGTCATACATGAAGAAGAAAGAAAAGAAAGGTAGCAAATCTGGCAGCTCAGAAAGTTCTACCAAGACCAAACCTAAGAAAAAGGGATCACTTAAGATCAGAATTCCTGCAAAGAAACCAACTGCTGAACCTAGGTGGTTTCCCTCATCACAACCTTCTCCAAAACCTGCTGACTCTGAACAAACCGAATCCGACGAAGGTCCTATTTACAGTGAAGCCTATGCCAATATCACCAAGAAAGTCAATCTTGATGAAATTGACGATAAGGATTTGACATTCGAAGATTGGGAAACTAACATTGATGAGTTTGCTGATAATGCTGTTTACCCAGCATATCTCAATCAAAGACCTTTCACCAAAGCACAGACGATGCTGGAAGAGGAAAGGATTAGAAGAGAAAAGATGAAGGAACCGGTTACAGCTGTACAAAAGCCTGAAGGCCCTTCTGTCGAAGAAGAAAATGAAAGGGCTCTCAACTTAGGTCTCCTCCACAGCCGTATTGATACATTCAATGCTAATCTACCACCACCTCCAGTGTTCTCTCAGACCACCAAAGCTGGCGGTTCAAGCAGCATTCCTTAGCCTACCACAGGGATCTACACAGACTTAGTTGCTTATGATAATCCCTCAGTATCTCCCACCGACATTGAAATGACTATGGGAGAGGACGAAGAGGAAGATCCCATGGACACTGATGCTCCAAGGCTTATGACCATGGAAGAAATGGAGCTTAGAGAACGGGCTCAGGAAGAAGAATTGAAGAAGAAACAGGAAGCAGAAGAGGCCAGACTTGAAGAGATTGCTCAAACCAAACTAGAAGAAACAATCAGAATGGAAGAGAGCAGGAAAGCAGAGGAGGCAGCCAAGCTGGCTGAAGAACAACTGAAAAAGGCTGAAGAAGCTAGGCTGGCTGAAGAACTAAGGCTTAAAGCCGAAGCTGAAGCACAAAGGTTGAAAGAAGAAGCATCCAAAGTCAAGGAAGTTGTACAACCCGAACCACAGAAAAGAGATGACAAAGACACTACCACCATCATTGAATCTACACAGTCATCTCCTCCTGCATCTGAATCAACACTAGACAAATCTATCAAGAAACCAAGCACCAAAGCCTCTGCTGCATCTAAATTACTCAAGTCAGCTTTCAAGAGAGTACATGAGAAGAAGAGAAGCAGATTGGAAGATCAGGTTGCAACACTTGTAACCCAAGTTGCTGAATTGACGAAGCTGAACTCAAACGTCCAAGAGCTACAAGACAAAGTTGATACTTTCTTAGCTAAAGACGTACAAGAGAACTTGGAAGCCGCTCTAGCAGCTCAAGCACAAGAATACATGGCACAACACTTAGTTGCTGAGTTGAAAGATCTGCTGGCACCCATGAGAGATGAACTCACCAAGTTCGCAGAGCAAGCAGTCAAGAAAGTAATCCGTTCAACAACCTTTACTCTTCGTGCCGACAAATCTACTGCTCCTCTACCTGGACTTTCTCTGGATGATTTGGAAGCTCAACTCTTAGAAAAGCTTGCAAACAAGTTCACCTTGACTCCTGAAGAAGCAAAAGTCCTGGAAGCACTGAAAGACAAAATGAACAAAGAGTCTTGCAGCACAGAGGCCGATAAGCTAAAACGTCAAAGAGATGACGAAGACAGGGATCCGAATTCTCAGGCAAAGAAACAAAAACAAGCCGAAGGACCCTCATCTCATACACCGGTCATCCCCCCAACCACAACAACTTCCTCTCAACAACCGAAGGCATCAGGTTCTGCTCCCAAGGCACACGACCATTTCGAATACACCGGTGGTGACGACATTCCTCAAACCGATGAAGTTCCAGAACCGCCAACCAAGAAGAAGAAGAAAGAAAGGAAAGGAAAGCATCATCAACCCAAACCGGACACCTCATCTAAAGGAAAGGAACCCAAGAAACCCAAAACCGTCCTTCAATGGCTCGACAAAGATGAGACTGCCGAATATTCCTGGTTTGAGAAGATGATCAATTCTCAACCACCACTGGGAGACAATCAGGAACCTCAAGATGGTCAAACAGTGGAATATGCTCAATTACTTCAGTACAAGTTTAAGATGAAAAAGATGAATAAGAAAGAGCTGCGAAGAATTAAGAATGAAGCATTTAATCTTCTCAGAGATCGGTCTGCTGACTCCATTGAGCTTGAGTATCATCTGGAAAATATTGCTCGAGCCATGTCAAGCGATATTGACTGGATTAACCCAGAATCTTTTGTCGATCCAGTCACGAAGAAATCTGCACCCTACATTACTGACTGGTCGAAACCACTACCAATGGTTGGGAGGCCTGATGAACCGAAGATCCCGTACATGGTCTTCTTCAACACAGATTTGGAATTTCTAACACTCGGTAGTGCGATTGAGAAGAAGTACGTTACCTCACTCGCCTTTCTCCCTGCAGCTCGATATCTCAACAATGCCATCGAAGAAGAAGCTTCAGCATTATTCGTTGATAAAATTGTTGAATATGACCGGAACGCACTTTACGGCATTCATCATTGGCCAGAAACCCGGGCACAATACTATCGAAGCAGCAGACTTAATCAGACGATGGGCGATGTGGCAAGTGATTTGAAGATAGTCTCCATTCAGTTCATCTCGACTGTCACTCACTTTGGGTACCCCTTCCTCAGCAAAATCACACTCAAAAGACTTGATGAAAAGGAGTACGACATTTCCGAGTCTGACTTTCCACGACTACGTCTCAATGACATCGAAGACTTGTATCTGCTCAAAGTTCAAGGCAAACTCTGTGGCTTGCCGAAAGAAATTCAACTTGCCTTCATCCAAGCTCTCCTCATATTTATCAGGCAAATAGTCATCCGAGAAAGAGTAGAAGATCTTCAGTTAGGAGTGGAAAGTTATTAGAAGAAGCTCAATCTCACCAAACCCAACATGTTCAACATCCCCAACCTTCAACATCTGCCTCAATACACCCTGATCAAACAACCATTTGGGTTCAACTATCGCAGTGTTAATGGTCGCAACTGCTTCATGGCTTACACCGAAATTCAGAAGTTCTGTAATGAAACATTGAAGTTCGTCAGAGATGGAATAAAGAGCAGAGTCGATGACATTGCTTTGGGTAAATCGAAACGGTGGAATACGTCAGAGGTCAGGGATGCCCGCAGATTCATCTTAAGAGTTGAGAACCGATTGAAGCGAGGGGATCAGTTCAGGAGATTGGAACAATATGTTGGAGGAAGATCTAAATTTCCGGTGTTGACATTTCAGAGACCTGATTGGTAGTAACATTGTAAGAATTTGATTAGATTTGTCAATATTATATCTCATAATGGTTTGTGTACGCATTACAGTGCACAACCCGATCTTGTAAAGAAAGGACCCTGAGGTACGCATCAGTGCCTCAATCCTAAATATAAGGAGCGAAGGCTTCTTACTTTTGAGTAGAATTAATCAAACATTTATGATTTTTCATAATTCTGCTCAAAAGGACAAGTATTTCACCTCAATAAGACCTAATCACTTGTTGAGGGGGAGCACTTGTCAAAACAAAATACTTTGTTCACAATCTAAAGTTCTTGGTGAATCTCCCCATAAGACTCAAAAAGCATATTTTAATCAAAAGTTTAACAAAAACAACATCTCATATGCTATTTTTGAGGGGGAGAAAATGGAATAATGATTAAAATACACGAAGTAAAAGCTGAAAGTTGTATCTTGTACGAGCTAGACTCAGATTCACCCAGGAATTGACGAGACAATTAAAGTTAGTTAAATCGAAAAGACTTATCCTCGACGGGTAATAACATCAAGTTAGTTACTAGAGCTAGTTGTCACCTAAAAGCTGACAATGTATCTCTTTAACTAACCACGTAAGCGTGTCTCGAAAAGGATTAGTCTTAGTAGAAATGTACCGTCTCGAGAAAATTTCTGTGGACTTGACCAGGCCGGGTAATAACTTCAAGCTAGTTTAACTAGTGATGTAAGCGTGTCTCGAATCGGTCTTGTTCACTGAAAGTGGATCAATTCAAAAGCACTTGCTCCTCCCGCATGTGCAAATTTATTAAACACTTATGAGCACATGTGCAGGGGGAGCCCTTCAAAAGTGTACACAAAAACTCTCAAAGTGTTAACCAAAATATTTGATTATCACAAACACTTTGAGAGATTTTTTCAATCAAAGGTTTCTTGGCTACTGTCGGAGTTATAAGGTGATTAAGATAGGAATATCCGTCCTATGATCCGCCAGAGCCGGAGGGATCTACCCAAGGACATCTCCCATAGTTAGAATTAGAAGTCCTTAGGTATGATACGAAAAAAAAAGGAGAAAAGAATGAAAGGGAAAGAAGGAGTTGAAGAATTAAAAAGAAAAGTAAAGAAAAGGGTGAAAAGAAATAGCCCTCCATATGAATCAACCTTAGGGCAGACACCGGGTTCAATACGTATGCTACTGGCTGTTGCAAAAGGCAACACCGGTATTGAAGATTAAGTCATCATGGACCCAGTGACGCGATGCACTAAACCTTCTTAACCACTCAAGTTCTCTTAAAAGGACTTGTTTCATTCTCACGGGGAACCAGCGTAACCTATCGACCTATCTCTTAGAGACGGTTGATATTGAAGCAGGAGACTCATCCCCAGTTTCCGCATAGGAAACCTAGGTGTGCACTTATAAAGTCTAGAGCCATGAGATACATCAAAGATCTCTTAGGAACACTTAGTATTTCTACAACTGGTGTTCTACATCAATGGGCATCAGTTGTAAACTATCGAGTCCTTCGCAGATCTTAGCAATCTGCCGAGAACGTTTATGAGAGGATTACTTAAGTATTTCTCAATGATTGAACGGAAATCCTGCCAGGGTCAACATCAAACAGCCCTGACAGCAGGTCACTTCGGCAACCTCACAAGGGTTACGCTTAGTGTTTGCGGTGGTTCCATCTCGGTCTACAGTCGTGGAGTGATCCCCAGCGACTCACCCAGTCATTGAGCTACTTAGTAGGTCTAGTAAGCTCCTTCGGGAGTATCTGATATGGGAACGGCTTGGATAAGGATTAGAAGGAGTCTTCACACTATGCTGTTGATGAGCTCTAATTCCTTATCCGTAAGTACCGGTTGTTTTATTGCTAACTGTTTACTCGCAGGTACCTCATTTCCATGATGGTAGATTCCAACATGCTCATACATACATCTTGAAGTCAAAGAAAACTCCCCCAAAAGATCTTAACAACACAAAGTTCAAAGAAAGATTCTACACCAATAAGAAGAATCTACAAAGTATAATGACAAAGATCTCAATGCATGAAAAGGAACTTCTTGTTCGTAAAAGTCAAAGTCCAAAGATGTATGAGTATGTTGGAATGGCGGATAACCACCTCAGACGCAGGAGTGACGAACGGCAGACAACTTCATAACTCATTCACTACATCATCTTCAAAGAACAAAGACAAAGGGCAAAGTACTTTCATTATCATTCACTCATTTTGAAGACGTCTAGAGTTTTACATGTCACAAGTCAACAACAAAGATGAAGACGTCAAGCAACCGTGATGACCGACCCTAAGGGGGAGATTGTTGGGATCATACTTTAGTATTTTAGTCAAGTCTCGGTCATTACCTTTTGTAATAGGTTGCTTAGTTATTTTATCTTACTAGTCTATGTTTTAAGGCTTAAGTGTTTAAGCCCTATGGGCCTTAAAGCCCACGAATTTAAGGATAAGGGAGGAAGGGAGTGTTGCCCTAACTCCTCCCTTATAAATAGAAGGCTTATGTAAACATTTCATTTGTTGGTTATTTGATTATCTTAAGGAAACTCTTGCACTCTCACCTTTCATATTGTCTCATAATCAACCAATCTCATTTCTCATCTTATTTCTTTCTAAATCATACTTGTGTTTACAAAATGGTGACCTAACAAATGTATTACTGAATAACACGAAACAAAATGAATTGAGATCCCTTTGATTGTATTTTTCTTATTAGTTTCCTTTGAAGCTCAAGTCTTGTAATGGAATGGAGATGGGTTTTGGACTAGTAGTGTTGGATTTGTTGTTGTTGGTTTTGATTGTGGTCAACGTGGCAAACATTCTTCATCTTCAATTTTTTTTTCATGATAACAGTTTCATGTATTGTTGGACCGATGTGGTTGTAGTCAGCTGGTCCCCTTCTTCATTATATTTATCGGTTCATGTATATCTGCTTCATCTTGTTTCTTACAATTTGGTCACTTGGTTTTAGCTAATCGCTATGACTCATGAAATTTTGGCAGCATGCCGTTTTCATTTTTCAAATAAAATTGATTTTCAAAGCAAATCGCTACACCAAGCTACACCAACTCGCTGGTCACTATCAAGGTAGTACACAAGTCACTGTCACCCAGTTTTGTCCCTTTTCACTTTCAAGTACATAGCCAACTGGAAATGAGCTAATCGCTGTCAAGAACATCTCTTTTTGACACAACTCGCTACCAAGAAATAATACAAACCGAAACCAATTCTGACCAAACTGATAAGCATCAAATTGATTATATTGCAAGAAGACCAGAAAAACATACATTGTAAATAGTAAAGCAAAACATGTAACTTTTGGACTCTAAAAAGCAGCATAAAACTATTAATACCCATGTGTGAAAAGTAACAACAGTTTACATTTTGTAATAACAGATTTAGATTGACATTTTAGACAAGAAAAACACAACGACAATCAACCAATATGATAACCTTGGCTCTGGTACCATTTGTAGGATCGAAACATGTTGATTATTGTGGTGATTCGGGTGGTCTTGGGTTATGGAAGATGAAGGTAAACATTGTTAGAGTTAGAGATAGAGAGTTGAGAGAGTGGGAGGTTTCTAGTGAGAGAAACACCTAATGAGGTGTGTGTAATATTGAAACAACCAACCCTCTCCCTTGATGGGAAGAGGGTATATATACAATTACAATATATGCCCCATAAAACGGGCTGTGGAGTGAGCTGACAATGGGTAAAGACCCTACCCACTCCACAAGTATAACTATAACTAGACTAATTCTATGATATCTAATCTAATAATAATAAGCCTACGAGCTACATTAATGCTAAATAGATACTCGGGGTGACCGAATCTTCATATGAATATTTATATTCCTAATAGAAACTAAACTGTTAAATGAATTTTCCAACCTTAAGCAGTTGAAGAACAAACTTGAAAACAAGTTGTACATCCAAGGCCAATAGAGAAAGATTTGATAATAAAATGAATGATCCTAAGTGCATTAAACACCGTGTCATTGTTAAGCCCCATGATTATTATGAACAAAAATGAGAGACTGTGTTTGCACCTCAAACTTAGTTAACACCAGAACAGGTATTTTGGCCATTAGATGTTGAGAAAATGAAAGGAGGAAATTAAGGCCAAGACGCCTCAAAAGTTAGCTGCCCCAACGGTGTATCCCACCAATACACCAATGCACTTAGTTCAGTTGTCACTTCCCACGCAATGTAAAACTCTTATTAGCATATATATCCTTTGTCAAATGTTCACTGGTTTTGATAAAACATGCAAAAAGATAATCACACCAACGGGAATTACTGAGGGTGAACGGGGATTTGAGCTTACTAAAGAGTGTTACTTAACTGAAGTCATCCCATTTTTTAAGCTAATCAAAGAACACTTTGAGGGTTTACGACAATCCCTTGATGTTGAGCTAAAAGAAATGAAATAGGTGTTTAAAAATGTGGAAAATAAGAGTAAAGAAATTGCAATAGATCTTCAGCATAGTGAAATAGCTAGGAAAAATATTCTCATCATGAATGATAATTTGATTGCTAAATGTATTACACAAGATGTGTTCTATACTGCTACAGATTCTTCATTAAATGCTTGTCAGTTTCATGAAATGTCTATTGCTTTGAATAACCTTCAAAATCATGTTGTTGAGCTTGAGGGGGAGAATTTGAAATTGCATGAAAAAATTCAAAATGATGATCATGACAACATGGTCAAGCACTTTTCTAAACTAGAAGTTGATAATCTTAACTTACAATTGAAATATCAACATTTAGAAGAAAAAATAAAAATATCAAAGGCCAAGACATCTTGTGATGTTTCGGAATTTGATGCATATTTTGAATTAGAAAAAAGGGATGAAAAAATTCAAGCTCACACGAAACATGATCCGGTTAATGAGGGCTCAAATTGCCCAATTGAAATCTCCCATGAATGTTGTGATCGACACCCATAAACCAATGTCCGCAGATTCTCAAAATTTTCAACTTCAAAACATAATCAGCAAACTTAGACATGAAAATGATTCTTTCAAGCTGAAAATTCTAAAGTAAAACAACATTACAAAGAGTTATATGATTCTATTAAGATCACTCGTGATAAAACCAATGAAAAGATAACCTCTTTGCTTAATGAAATTGAGAATCTAAAGACAAAGGTGAAAGGGAAGATTCCGGTCATTGCAAGTGACAATATCAATTCAAAGGTCTGTGAATGTAAAAAATATGCATGTGAGGATGTTTTTATTCCTCTTCCCCTTAAGAACAATGAGCTAGTCCATAGTGATTACCTTGGACATCTTAAGAATTGCCTTGACATGACCCGTGAGACCATTGAAGAAGATAGAATGGTGAGACCATCTGATAATGCCCTATCTGATATTTGCTTTCTCACTAAACGGTCACAAGAATTGTTAGAATATGCCATAGGTACGTGTCCCAAGATTCCCAACATGCGTGATAGAAAGGGCACATCCTCTTCTAGGAATTTGAAAAAGCATGTTACCTTTGATCTACCTTCGGCATGTTCTGATCATAGCACATCACCATCTAGAAACCAAACAACTATACAACAATATAATGTTCTCATCATCCATTCTACTGGAGTAAGCAATGACACTAAAGCTAGCGGGTCAATGCTTAAAGGCAATACAAGGAATGATAGGACTTCACCAGTTAAGAGTGATCAAGAGAAGAATGTAGAAGACCACCTTAGGAGCAATAAGATTGATTTGAGTGACAAGAATTGTGTTAATTCTAGTATTTGCTTTAAGCGTACTGTAATTAATTCGAATTCTAATGCTACTTGTAAGACTTGTAATGGTTGTTTAATTTCTGGTAATCATGATGAATGTGTTGTGTCATTTTTGAAATCTTCTTACAAATCCTCGGTTAAGTTGTCTAAAACACATAAACTGGAAAACCATACTTGGAGAGCAACAGGAAAGGTTTTACCAATGTAGGATATCAGTGGAAACCTACTGGAAGAAAGTTCACTTTAGGAAGCCAGTGTCCATTGACTAATATGCCCGATCCCAAATCTTTAGTGGATAAGAAATGGAAGGCAACTGGTAGAAAATTCCCGTCAGTGACTCAATGCCTTGATATTAAGTCAGTAGCACCCACTAGTATCGTTTCCTCTGAGAAAACCATTATAGATACTAATCCTGCCACTCATAAGTATGCTTGTGCTAACCAATTGGATCCCGGGTACACTTGGGGATCCATGTTTTTCAGTTATCCATATCTGTCTGATTTCAAATGCAGGTCGTACAAATCGTCCTGTGGTATTTGGACTCAGGCTGTTGAAAACATATGACTGGGGATCGCTCTCGGCTCAGAAATTTTGTGAAGAAGTTTATCGGGACAGTTATATTCGGAAACGACCACTTTGGAGCCATTATGGGGTATGGTGATTATGTATTTGGTGACAGCATGATCTCTAGAGTTTACTATGTGGAAGGACTTGGGCACAATCTATTCTCTGTTGAACAATTTTGTGATTCCGATCTCGAAGTGGCCTTCAGAAAGCATACATGTTTTGTTAGAGAATTGGATGGAGTTGATCTTCTTAAGGGAAGTCGAGGTACTAACTTGTATACTATCTCTATCGAAGACATGATGCGGTCCTCTCCTATTTGCTTGCTCTCCAAGGCCTCAAAGTGCAAATCATGGTTATGGCACCGTCGTTTGAACCATTTAAACTTCGGCACAATTAATGAACTTTCTCGCAAAGATCTTGTTCGAGACATGCCCAGATTGAAGTATGAAAAGGACCATCTTTGCTCATCATGTCAATTGGGTAAAAGCAAGAAGCAAACTCACAAACCAAAACCCACCAACTCCAACTCTGAAGTGCTCCATACCATTCACATGGATCTGTGTAGACCCATGAGAGTACAAAGCTTCAATGGGAAAAGATATATTCTTGTTATTGTGGATGATTACTCAAGATTTACATGGGTGAAGTTTTTAAGATCCAAGGATGAAACTCCCGAAATCATAATCAAAATCATCAAGCAGTTGCAAGTTAGGCTTAACAAGACAGTAAAAATCATTCGCACTGACAATGGAACTGAGTTTGTTAACCAACAACTCACTCAATTTTATGAAAGTATCGGCATCAGTCATCAAAAGAGTATCCCTCGAACTCCTCAGCAAAATGGAGTTGTTGAAAGACGGAATCGCACATTAGTTGAAGTTGCTCACACTATGCTGATATTTTCTAAGACACCTATGTTTCTATGGGCTGAAGCTATCGCTACTGCTTGTTATACTCAAAATCGGTCATTAATTCATCCTCTCCACAACAAAACACCTTATGAGCTGGTGCATCTCAAAAAGCCCGATCTCTCCTTTCTTCGGGTGTTTGGAGCCCTATGCTATCCAACTAATGATAGTGAAGACTTAGGTAAGCCCAAAGCTAAGGCGGATATTGGGGTATTTGTGGGTTATGCGCCAGGTCTTAAGGGGTACCGAATCTACAACAAAAGAACCCGAAAAATCATGGAAACAATCCATGTCACGTTTGATGAGCTGACAGAGCATATGGCTTCAGGACACTCCAGTTCTGGACCCTCACACAATCTTTTATCTCCTGGACCAATATGTTCGGGACTTGTACAGAATTCCAACCATGTCACTCCCTATGTTCCTCCCACTTGTGAAGAATTGAAGACGTTATTTGACCCTATGTTTGATGAGTACTTCGAGTCACAGCCACCTCATGAACCAGTACAGCCGGCTGCTGAACCTAATATTATGGCTGTAAATGCACCTCATGACACAAATGGTCCATCTACCTCCATCTCTTTGGATTTGGATGCACCAGAATTTAGCAACTCTCAAAATGAATCAAATATACAATCGTCTTCTGAACATCAAGGAATGACATCTGAAAACTCATGGGAAGTTAATCCTTTTGCTCCACCTGAAGATGAACCATTTGAAAATGTTTTTGCACCTGAATCCTCCAACGAAGCATCATCCTCAAGAGAGTCAAACAATGCTATATCAGTCCACTATCCTCAACCTCATGAACATCTCAGAAAATGGACAACTGATCACCCTATTGACAACATCATAGGAAATCCCTCACGACCTGTGTCCACCAGAAAACAACTTGCCACTGATGCCTTGTGGTGCTTCTTCAACTCCGTCTTATCCAAAATCGAACCCAAAGACTTCAAGGATGCTCTAACTAAAGTATCTTGGTTTACAGAAATGCAAGAAGAAATCCATGAGTTTGATCATCTTGATGTATGGGAATTAGTACCACCACCAGAATGCGCAATGATCATTGCCCTCAAATGGATTTTCAAAGTAAAACTTGATGAGCATGGTGATGTGTTGAAAAACAAGGCTCGACTAGTTGCTAAAGGATACAGTCAACAAGAGGGTATTGACTTTAAAGAATTGTTTGCACCTGTTGCACATATCGAGGCCATTAGAATCTTTCTTGCCAATGCTGCCAGCAGTAACATGATTGTTTATCAAATGGATGTTAAGACTGCCTTCCTGAATGGAGAATTAAAATATGTGGTCTATGTTACTCAGCCTGAAGGTTTCGTGGACCCTGAAAGACCAAATCATGTATATCGTTTAAAGAAGGCACTCTATGGTCTTAAACAAGCTCCTAGAGCTTGGTACGACACACTATCCAAGTTTCTCCTTGCAAATCGATTTACCAAGGGTGTAGTTGATCCTACCTTGTTCACTAGGAAGACTGGAAACAACCTACTCCACATTCAAATTTATGTAGATGATATTATCTTTGCGTCGTCTGATTCCAATGAATGTGATCGCTTTGCAAAGGAAATGAGTTCCAAGTTTCAAATGTCTATGATGGGACAAATGTCTTTCTTCTTGGGGTTACAGATCTCACAAAACTCAAGTGGCATCTTTATTAATCAAGCCAAATATGCTAGTGACATCCTTAAGAAGTTTGGTTTTGATTCAAGTGACACTGTTGATACACCTATGGTTGAAAGATCTAAACTTGATGACGACTCTGCAGGAGTATCTATTGATCAGACCAAATACAGAAGCATGATTGGATCTCTCATGTACCTTACAGCAAGTAGGCCAGACCTTCTATTCGCGGTATGCATGTATGCCAGATATCAATCCAAGCCCACCAAAAAGCACTTGGAAGCAGTCAAGAGAATATTCAGGTATCTCCAAGGGACAATTCACATGGGTCTCTGGTACCCTAAGGACAATGCAATGGCTCTTACGGCTTACTCAGATGCTGACCATGCGAGGTGTCAAGATACTCGCAGAAGTACATCAGGAGGTGCTCAATTCTTGGGTGAGAAACTTGTAAGCTGGTCATCCAAAAAGCAAATGTGCACTTCGATATCATCCACAGAGGCTGAATACATTGCCATGTCCTCGTGTTGTGCTAAAATTTTGTGGATGAGATCTCTATAGGTGATGTTGAATATATAATCATAAAAGAAACATGTAAACGCAGCAGAAACATCACCAACAACGGATCCATATTGCCATATGATCAATCAAATAATAAAAAACAATATGTTATACCTTTGTATCATGATCGGTAGAATCGTATGGAGACCATCACCAACACCATGAACCACCTATGAAACCAAGTGACCAAAATAGATCACCTCTATGATGGAAACACACTACACGTCATAGATCACCACCCGATGCTAGTCTTGACCCCGTAACACGAGATCTTGCCTTGAACTACACTAGAATAAGGTTAGATGAGATCAAAAACACCAAACCCTAATATGGGTGTGTTTTATTTCGTGGCTCTAGGGTAGAGGGAGAGGGAGAGAAAGTTGGTAAGTTGTTAATGTAATTTTTTCATCGGATATGACCAAATCAATTAGCACTTATCATCACAAAAGTTACACTTAGCAACTTTGAACTTCTCCCTTGTTCCTTTCTCACCTAGGCTTGCCATGGGGCCCTAAATGGGCTTGCCCATTTGTTGGTCCAATCCAATAAACTAAGTACTAGCTTAGTTATTAGTAGCCCGTTATTGATCCCGAGTTACGTAGTCGTATATATAGTGTAAATATGATAAATACAATATATATAATGGTATCTCTGTGTATAAGTGTGTGACCCCATAGGCTCACATATGTCTAGCCATATAATTATTTATTATGACACGAGCATACTCCAACAGCTCCCACTTGCGACGTCATAATAATCAAGTAATTATACTAGCAAAGGTTAGCGTCTAGCAACACGCCATTGCCCCTAGAAATATGTGAGGGTAGTTTCTTAAACGTCTCATTTAAATGGTTTATATATCATCCATCCTTGTTTTACAAATACTATGTTGAACACTAGACATGGATTGAAGTCATTCTATTTGTTCAACTATTATGTTTCTCGATCTAGATATTGAACAAGATTAACAAGTGAATTAAGATTCATCTTAATCTCATTTGGGTACGGCCATACAAACATCTGTTCAATTCATCAAGGGGCCCAATAGTATCTAACTCCATGACATGTGGAGGAACAAATCCTATTTTGACTGCACGTGTCATTCATGTGTTTCAAATCACTCCTAAAAATGGTTTTTATAACTACCTTATTCAGGACAGCGTTTAACCATATCAAAGAATGAAATTCCACACATGCAAGACCTACTTGCATCTCAAGTCTGAGGATAAGAGACATAACCATTTGCGAGATTCACTATTGACGCCGATCCATGCAGTGAATACTCGTAGGTTGGGTCAGTCCAATGTTCATCACAATGAACAACATATGAGTTTGGCAAATAAATCACCAACACGCTCACATTTGCCTTAATTCAATGATACTCCCGTATCGTCAACTGGCAATGGACAATTTTAGAATAAATAAATTATTCATGGATTAAACATGCAAATATAGAACACATTAGTATAAATGAAGACGATTATACCCGGTATATCAATTCATTATATAATACGACTGCTTACAGTTCCATTATCCAAATACTAAAAACAGATATGCACAAGACTGCCTATAGATAGGAATCCAATGTTTCCACCATGATCAATTTTGTTGTACAAGACAACAAGTAGTCATCTGAGTAAACTTTGAGAATACTTGTTTCAAAATTCAAAAATGTTTTGAATGATGATTGTCCTTTTGTATGTATGCAATCAAGTACAATACGAGTATTGCAACAATACATTCCATAGTGTGTTTGAAACTAGCAAAACACTTACTCTAGACAGTCATAATAATAGTTTCCCAAACTGTAAAGTATTCTTATTCTTTTAATGTATAATGCATTAATGCTCTCAATCGAGCACATCTAATTAGAAGTGTCATCATTCATGATGTCATCTTACTACGACTAGGGTTGAGCATCATCTCAGTTATATAAGCATCAATGAATGAAAATATAACAGAGCTCCTCAAATATCCATAAACGTTTGAACAAATCTTTGGTCCTTTGCAGCTCCATTAGGTTGTTCATTTAACAATTATCTAATGACTTTCACTTAGATATTTGTTGTTATCAACTCATCTTGCATTCATGCAAATGATATAAATAATCCAATACATAATATGGCTTACATAATGAATCCTTTAGTTAAACTTAAGGTTTCCATTCATGCATTCAATCTCATCATGTAAGATTGATCATTGAGACTCCCCTCAATGACATGTCATATCGTGTTTAGATTATTAACCGCTTACGTTTATTCTCATAAACACATGCAACAAGGTTGTATGTTTTATTTCCTAAATTCCTTAAGTGAAACTTCATTCCAGGCTAAGGATTAAAGTCTAGCTTAGATGGAATATTGTTTCTTATATGTTAACAACATATGAGATTTAAGAAAATAAATTCATTTAACCTACTTGCTCTCTGAGTTCTCAGGAGTAATCTTATTTAATCAAAATCAAATTAATGATTTTATAATTTAATCAAGATCTCTGCTCCTAGATGCATGATCTAATCCACACCTGGATTCTTATGTCTTGTATACATAATAAAGATTATACAGATTTATAAACCCTTTTAGTTACTCATCGTCCTCGCAAAAGTAATCAAAAAATGTTTTGAAATCCCATTGTCATATTTCATTTACATGAAAACAGGTATGACAGTCAATCATCTTTATACATTTAATGTTTGTATGTAGGAAGATTTAATCATAGTCAATTACTTGAGTATGAGTAAACTCCTTATACTACGCTTGCATTAAATGTGCGTACAAGTTTGTCCTTTTGAGTGTTCTCATCAAGAAACTCATTTTAAACCTCACAGTCTAACTGGTTGGTAAGAGATCAATCAAGCTCCATGAGTGATTGTCTTGAAAGGACTACATCTTAACATTCATAGTTTTGAGCTATTCATCAGACTCAAGATCTGATAATGCATCTCTTTAGTTAGCAGGTTCACTATGATCCTCCAACTTATGTCCCTTAACATTGATATAAAAACTATATCATTCAGGTGTTAGGGGTATCCTTGCGGATTTATGAATAAGAGATATCAATCTATGGTTTAACATATGCATGTTCAACCTTAGTATGACATTAGCAAGTGTACTCAGAAGGTTGCGTATTTAGCTCTTGAATAACTTCAAGATCTAAAGGTGCTCCCACTTGCTTTTATAAGTGGAGACTAATCTCCAAGTACTCAGCATCTTGATTAACAATAAATTGTTTTCAAGTGGGACATCCAAACATCGTTAGTTCTTGACTCTAGTTTGTTAATTACTTACTCTTAGATATTTAACAAATTCAGAACTACAATCAAGACATAGTGGGATTCATCCCATTCCATAATACTATGGTGTCTTAAATTCCTTCTGGGTTGGAACCAAATTGGGTGTACGCATGGCACATCCAATTTTCTAACCTTGATTGCTTTGGAAGTAAAAGAGTTTAAGTCATCAAAGATCAAACAATATCCATGATGGACATACCATAAAGTTGTGATATTCCACGTGGATAGATGATGTGACACTATAACACAACTCATTAGATGAACTTATACTCTTTGGCTTACGTATCTGCCAACCAAGTCATACCCGATGGCATCAATAGTATTTTTAGCCCACTGCATACTTTATATTAAAAGTCATTGACTAAGTCAATGAACTTTATGTGCATGTTTTGACTAGAAAACATAAACATAAAATATTTTATTATACGTCGTAAGTATACATGTCTTAACAAGAAGACATAACAAGTTAACGTCTTACTTTACATTATAAGTCTTTCAACAATTAACGGAATTGATGTTTATGTCTTTACAAGAGACCTAAACATATTCAACTAAAGTAATTATGAGTCATTGGCCTCAATAGTAATTTCAAGTTAATTACATACTTCATGATTATGAATTTACAAGAAGACATAATCATATATACTAAACAATTCAGCAAATATGTTGAAGTAGCTTTTCACGTTATCTTGACATTTTTTCTAATTAGGGCAACATACATTTTATGTGTATAAGTCCTAGTAGAACCTTAGTTTTCTTACCTTGCAGTCAAGAAAAACCATTAGTCATATTTTTATATGTTGTACCTTGCACACAATTAAGATTTCTCCCACTTGTGCATGGAACAACATCATGTAAGTAAATATGACAATGTCACAGATAACATATGATTTTAGTCAAAATCAAAATATAGATGTGTAGAACTTTTATCGCTTTTATAATGAATCATGCATAACAATTTTATTGATAACATTTCAGGAAGCAACATCAGGAACGCGACAAGTTATCTAATAAAATTTATGCAATGGTCTTCATAAAAATTATGATGCTTCACATGTGGAAAGTAATGCATTATTTCAAGACAATCTAGAAATAAGATGGGCAACTATTAAGTTAATGGAGCTTACAGCTCCTACTAGATTAGAGAACATTACATGTGTTTCGTCACCAGTTATACAATCACGTAGCACCCACTGGATTAGACAACATTATAAGTGTTACTTCACCAGTGGAGAGTGAGTGACGATTGGATACTTTCCTTCTTTCTTTGAATATCTACACATTATTGCTAATGTGAGTCACTTTGACTAGTAAACATGTACTTAGGTATTCAAGAAAGTGCATCAAGTTCTAACATATAGATGATGGGTTAGCCATCATTTTAAGCTTGAAATTAGGCATGTAATTCTTCCATGTTTATTAGGTTAAGACACATTGCTAGGTAATCATGCTAGTAATTGCCTTTACCACTTTGCGGTTTATTGATATTTCCGTTTTCTAATTACTTAAACTCATTTTAGTTTGGTAGCTATAGAAAACGTGTTCTCTAGTTATCCAAATATCTTATATTTCTTCAAGGTTTTAAAACCGGAACTAGGGTTATAAAACGAACTTGATGAAATAAGATGTGCAACCATACTTAATCATTTTGACTTTTACAAGACATCACGATTTCTAGAGTATGTGTGCAATGAGTTTGATTAGAATTAGGACAATTCAAATATTCCTATTATGGCTTTTCCTCATAAAGAAAAAGGATAGGAATAAGTCTCTTTCTCACAAGGAAAGGAAGACTTAGTTTGATCATTTTAACAAGAAAAGAACAAACTTTTGTTTACGTTTTTGTGCTGCATTAATTCATTAATTGAATTCGCAAAGTTCATATTTAGTATTTTCGATAATTATCCTTTTATAAATTAATTACCCCATGTTTACAATTAAAACAATTAATTTACGTAAAAGGCTAAGATCCACATTGTGCTTCTACTATCCCATCAGTTGATCTGCTAGCAATAGTAGATTCAATTGGTTAGCGACGATCACCAATTGTATTACATGTACAACTCTTAGATCCTTATGGGACTCATGGCATCTAGTGTCAAACAACTAGTGTCATATTGGCATGTTTAGTCCCATCTTTGCCTCGGGTCAAGGTCTCACCGCTTAACTCGATTAAGTCATCCAATTTGAGAACGTGCGAGAATATATCTAGGTCTCACGCATAGAGAATAGTCACCTTGGGTTACAATTCAACCTAGGTCCCACGCATAGGCAAAAGGTAATTGCAAGTGTTCTCAACATTGGACGGCATGACTTAAATTTTGACGAGTAAAAGTTTTGATGTGAATCAAAAGGTGTACGAAAGGAGCATGCATTAATCCTTTGTAGCACAAGTTAAAAACATTTCTTAACTTAAGTCTAATCATTGTTTTAATTTATGTGTGTCAAGTTGTCCATCTTCATGACTAATATTTATCCTACGTGGATAATAAAGTTTGGACAATACATAAATTTGAATAACATACATAACAAGTTTAGGTATTATTTAAAAACAATAATTTCAAGTTTCAAAAACTTTGTAAAACTAAATCAAAAGACTTAGTTTTGAAAATGGTTTGTGTTTCATTATAAGTTTATAGAAAACTATTTGCAATTTTACATATGATCACAAGATATATAAAAAGCAAAACAAAACACACAACCACAATATGCAAAGCCTCAACCGATGAAAAAACCTATGCTTGGTCTCGTGAGCCATCACGAGAACCAAGAGTCAACTAGGGACAAACCACACAACCACACGGAGGACTCCCACTTGCTCCAAGACAATCAAGAGCAAGTTGGAAGCCCATAATGCACATTAAAAGTAGTTGCTGTCCATCCAGAATTTCTGTGTTCGGGGGCCCAAATGTCCATGAAGGAGGCTTCCCCGGGCTTAGCTCAAAACTAGAAACTTGTAGGCCCATGTCTTGGGTACCTGCAAAAAAACTTTCAGCCAAAAATACCTTACCAATCGCGGGGAAACTCCATTTTACCAACTGGTGTTCCAGCAGTCAATTTTCGGTAAAAATGTCTAACTCTTACGCCTTTCACCACCAAGCCACGATTACATTATATTGAAAGTAAAATACAACTAATCTACTTTTAATCTACTGTAAAAGTGCCCAAACAATGGCTACAACCAAAATAATATCATTACATAAATGCCGAAACAAGTGGCAAAACCCCAAAACACAAAATTAAACAACATTCACAACCATTCAATGCACAAGTGGTCTAGGTTTTCATCGGTTTTGTATATAAACATAATAATACTATAATATTATTATTAAAACATGGTGTTGGCTAACTCCATGGACAAACATGCATGTATTTGCCATGGAAACAAATTAAATAACAAGAAATAAATTATTAGCCAACGAAAACGAAGAAATAATTGACAAGAATTAAAACCCCTTAGTTACGTGTTTCCTATGAATTAAGGGTCAAAACCCACTGATATTAGGACCTTCCAAATAGAATTTAACCCCAGAAAATATGGCCTTAGGGGCTGAATTAAAACCGTTTCGAAAACCGATCAAAAACACGCGTTTTAGGCCATTTTTTACGTACCCGACAAGTAACCAATTAGCGTATGCATAACAAATGGCCATGGGACCAAAAATTACAGATCATAAGACCCCTAAAGAGTCGTTCTATGAGAAAAAAATTGGAGCCCTAGGGGTGTTTTAACCATGACTTCAAAAAACACCCGTTTTAGCCATTTTTATGCATACCTGATAATCACATGGCACATATGATGGCTCTGATACCACTATAGGTGATGTTGAATATATAATCATAAAAGAAACATATAAACGCAGCGGAAAAACATCACCAACAGCGGATCCATATTGCCATATGATTAATCAAATAATAAACAACAATATGTTAAACCTTTATAGCGTGATCGGTAGAATCGTATGGAGACCATCACCAACACCATGAACCACCTATGAAACCAAGTGACCAAAATAGATCACCTCTATGATGGAAACACACTACACGTCATAGATCACCACCCTATGCTAGTCTTGACCCCGTAACACGCAATCTAGCCTTGAACTACACTAGAATAAGGTTAGATGAGATCAAAAACACCAAACCCTAATATGGGTGTGTGTTATTTCGTGACTCTAGGGTAGAGGGAGAGGGAGAGAAATTTGGTAAGTTGTTAATGTAATTTTTTCATCAGATATGACCAAATCAATTAGCACTTATTATCACAAAAGTTACACTTAGCAACTTTGAACTTCTCCCTTGTTCCTTTCTCACCTAGGCTTGCCATGGGGGCCCTAAATGGGCTTGCCCATTTGTTGGTCCAATCCAATAAACTAAGTACTAGCTTAGTTATTAGTAGCCCGTTATTGATCTCGAGTTACGTAGTCGTATATATAGTGTAAATACGATAAATACAATATATATAATGGTATCTCTGTGTATAAGTGTGTGACCCCATAGGCTCACATATGTCTAGCCATATAATTATTTATTATGACACGAGCATACTCCAACAATCTCAGCTATCAGATTATGGGTATGACTTCAACAAAATCCCAATGTAATGTGATAACAAAAGTGCCATTGCCCTGTGTTGCAACAATGTCCAGCACTCCAGAGCCAAGCATATTGACATTCGTCATCACTTCGTCAGAGAACAAATGGAGAAAGAGATAGTGGAACTCTACTTTGTGAGGACAGAGTTTCAGCTGGCTAATATATTTACTAAGGCTCTTTCTCGAGAAAGATTCCAGTTCATTCTTCCGCGACTTGGGATGAAGAGCCTCACTCAAGAAACTCTTAAGTCTCTCCAGGAAGAGAATGAAGATTGAAGGATTGATTTCTCATATCCTTTGTACATAACTTTAAAACAAAAAGAAAATAGAAAAATATAAAACCTATAAAAACCATAAAAATCTGAAAAATCATTAAAATCCAAAAATATTCTTCTCACGACATGTCTCTTGTGTAATCAATATTATGTACGTCTCTAGAAATGTCATTCAACAATGACACGGAATCATACATATGCTTGAGCAAGAGTTTTTCGGTTTCAAATAAAGTTTTTTCTAAAACATGTCGTATCTCAAAATATTCTTCAAAACTATGGCTTGCAGTCATTTCAGGCTGTAACCCGGACTTCAAAATTATGGCTTGCTATTACTCCAGATAGCAACCCGTTTTTCAAAATGGGGAAAACACGTCACCAAAAAGACGGTTGTTCCTTTTACCGGGTGAAGTTCACCTGGGCATGGATTACTTTATAGCCATGTTTCCTTGATCTAATGTACGCTTCAGTGCATTATTTCTTGACAAAGAAGAGAAATCTTCTTTTTATCGCCAATACTTTCCCTTCTATGATTTTTCCGGAAAGTATTTGTGCAAAACTTGGTGGTACCATGAGATTTTTTTTGGAAATCAATTTGAACTCAAATTTTGATAAAGTTTTTCACTCAATCAATGACATCACTTACTTAAGCGTTAACATCCGTCATTGATTGAGGGGGAGAGTGATTTCTCAAAATTTTATGTATCATCAAAACTCTCCACACTTTGTACAAAAACATTGCAATAATACATATTGTGATGGTTATGTGTCAGAATGAGAAATTTTCAAAGAGTTTTCGTTAAAACTTCAAATCTTTTGTAAACTCATCAAATCTGACACATAACAACCTCCCTCACAGATTGAGGGGGAGCAAGAAAAAGGTTCCATTATCAGAAAATATTAAAACTGACCACATTTCTCTCCCAAACGTTTTCTAACTTATTTAAATCAATTGAGATCAAAAATCTCGAATGGTTTGAAACTTTTGATCGGGGGAGAGAGTGTGATTTAAATATGAAATCTGATAATCAAATGTGATCTTTTGGACTCAATAACTGGCTCCCACATATGTGCTAAACTCTTTCGAATATTGATGCACATATTGAGGGGGAGCAAAAGGCGTTTGTGGAATTAATATCTAAGACCGACCATTTATCTTTATGCATGGAGTTATAAGTATGGTTAAGGTTAGGTATGAGTTCCCATGATCCACCAGAACCGAAAGGATCTTCCCAGGGACAATCCATAGATAGATTAGAAGTCCTTAGGAATGATTGAAAACAGGAGAAAAGTGAGAAAGGGAAGTGTGCGGACTGAGATAGAGCTAGGACTGGTACAAACCCAACAAGGTTCTAGTGATGAAGTCTCGGTAAGCACTGAAGGGGTTGAAGAATGAAAACGAAATGAAATGAGAAAGGGTGAAAAGAAATAGCCCTCCATATATTCAACCTTAGGGCAGAAACCGGGTTCAACTTCATATGCTACTAGTGGTTACTAAGGT
Organism: Artemisia argyi; assembly: GCA_030686995.1. Classification (NCBI taxonomy): domain Eukaryota; kingdom Viridiplantae; phylum Streptophyta; class Magnoliopsida; order Asterales; family Asteraceae; genus Artemisia; species Artemisia argyi. The sequence continues at coordinate 128,821,068 of CM060699.1, forward strand.
AACATTGTATTGAAGACAAGACATCATAGACCCAGTGACGCACTGCACTAAACTTCCCAACCACTCAAGTTCTCTTAAAAAAGCTTGTTTCATTCTCACGGGGAACCCTGTGCAATATATCGACCGCTCATTGAGAGCTATGTTGATACCTAAACAGGAGACGCCTCCCCAGTCTCCAGGAGCGGATCAAAACGCACTATTGAGTCTAGAGCCAAAGAGATCATCCATAAATCTCAATAGGACACACTTCCAATATGCTTATTGTTTCACACAATGTAGAAAGTAAGATAAAATATTTAGAGTCCTACGCATTATGCTTGTGGTATTGCCAGAACATCCGAGTGATATGAAAATATTCACAATGAAGATGGAAATCCTTCTAGAGCGAACATCACTCAAGCTCTTGGTAGGTGACATGTGAGATCCATCTTGGATCAATGATCAAGTGACAACTGGAAAGCAACGATGGTGCGATTCAACATTGAATCAAACTTGATCCAGGATATGGATTGACGGATACTTTTGCAAAAACCTTTCAGTGTGCTCACCAACTCATTTTCGAGCACATTGATTGTGTATAATCTTTCATACAAAAGTATTTTTGATGGAAATGTGATTCAAAGTATAAAACTCTCGCCGTGTCTCAAAAATGTTTATTAAGTGACACGCGAGTGATTTCTATAAATCTATTTCTCATCAATCCGTGAATATCAATTCATCGATTCACTCTATCGTGTTGTCTGCTTTGAGACGTTCCGGTATGAGAACATGCTTAGTATGAAGATTCCTAAGTGGATTCTTTGGAAGATTCATTAATACAAGCTGGAAATTCCCGTCAAGGAGAGTCTTCTTTGACAGAGACTCTACCTAATCACATGTCGGTTTTCACAAAACCAGAGGGTAGTCTGTCCTCGCAGAACGAATGAAAAAGCCATATTCGTTCTCTATCTTTATTGTTAACTGTTTTATTTCAGGGACACATATAAAGATGGCGTTGATGGTTCCTATTTCCGGCTGAATCGGGTCAATCCATACCTCATGCTCACACATCCTACGCACTGTCTATGATGATCATGAAAATTAAGGAGACTACCAACAACGTTTCCGCAACTCTGATGAAAAGTCTCCTAATACAAAAGGGTGTGAGCATGACGGTCCTAAAGTCACTACATCACATGAAGGCAATACGACTAAGGATGAGCTTGGAGATTTACTGTGGCTGATGATCTTAAAGAAGCTCAAAGATCACACAACTCAAAGGAACTCAAATCACAAGTTCATTGCTTGATGCACAAAGTGAAGAATCAGAACCTACAAGCTACAATGTCTTAAGAATGCTTGAAGATCAAGAGCTTAATCTCCAAAGGTGACCTCGCTTAGGGGGAGATTGTTAGGAATACAAATATTCCTATAAAAGACTCGGTCACCTAAATGTTGTAATAGCATTAAGATAGCTCGTAGTTAGTTTATTATCTAGTTAGTTTAGTTTAAGTAACACCGTGGAAGAAGGACGGGTCTTTAACCACTGTATGCCTGATCCACAGCCCGGGTGTGGGTGTTTTCTTTTCTTTGTATAAATACCCCTCTCCCACCAAGGTAAAGGGTTGGACCTTCATTCACAAGCTAATAGATTACTAGTTTCTCTCAAGGCTCCCATCTCTTTCTCTCTCTAATCTCTCTCTCTAAAACTATTCTATTTGATCCATACATGCAAAAACATACGAACTTATGATTATGTATATCCTACACTAACAAATTCAAAAATTTCCTTTGCAAATCATCTAAATATTCAAGTAAAGAAGAAAAAAGAACTAACATAAAACCAGAATATAAAAGTTTGTTCAAGAAACTGTTGGTTTCGGCTTTCGCCTTGCATTTGGGTTATCTGGACAAGTTGTTTTTGTGTGCAAGTGGGTCATCACTCCACAAAAGCCACATTTCTTCTTTTGTTTCTTTTTAACTCCAAGTGCTTTTTCTCTCTCACTCTTTCGCCTTTTATTGTGTTCCTTTTTTGTAATGTTCCCTCTGTTTCCTACCCTTATTGGATTGTTAACTATTTTTTCCTCAGGTTTAGAAATAGCAAAATGTTCAGAAATCACATCTCTAGTTTCTCTTGAAGGATGATTTGGCACCTCAGCCTCCACTTCTGTTTTCAATGTCTTCAATTTTTCTACAAAATCACCCATCTTCTCTACATTATTGCCTAACCTGAATAAGCAATCATCCACCACAGAAGTTTCTTCGTTTGTAAGTCTTTCAATTTCTACCTTTTTCCCCATATCTGTTTCTTTTCCTTCTCAATTCAGGCGGTATTATATCCCTTGTCCAACGCCTCAAAATATACTGTTTTGGAATGACGTTAATATCACGGTTCTTGAAGACACAGAATATGTGTCGGCATAGAAAACCAAATCGGGCAAAATGTCTACAAGTGCATACCACCGACCCATCTTCTATATTATGCAGTACCTTTTTTGAACAAAAAACAAAAATAAAAAAATTATATATAAAATTCATCCTGAATCCAATGGGATTCACTAGTTAATCCCATGGGATTCATAATGAATCCCATGGGATTCATGTTGATGCACAGAGGATTCATACTGAATAACAAGTAACATACCTTATAGTCTATAAATTTTCTCTTTGCTTGTGTTTCTTCTTCCTCTGCTTGTTGTTTTGAAAGTTCCTTATTAAGGATTCTATAAACCCACAGATTTTTGTCTCTTATCATGAAAATCTCACAACCTTCTTCTATCTTTAAATCTTGAATTGTACAAGTCAAGCATGCTTCATATATTTCCTTTTGTACAAGAAGATATATCATTCTATTATAAACTTTTGATGCATGACGTTCAATCTGTAACTGTGTTAGATATCTTGCCTATATCGTTGTCTTTCCATTGCTGATTCATAGGACATCATAAAACTAACTAGCGTTGCTCCTGGGCTTGTGAAACTTTTGAAGAACGAGTTTTCACTCTCGGACCTTGATGTAGTTCTCATCAAACCAAACAATGGCGAGTCGATAAAATAAGCTGGAATCCACATTTCTCGTAGGTTAAACATCTTGGTCATCCATTTGTGATTTTGCAAACCAAAATCCTCTATCAACTTAGCCCATTTCTCTTCAAATTCTAACGGTTCGATGAACATATTCCAAATAATCTTGTTAAAACACTTCTTGAAATCTGTTTCTACGTATATTTCTTTACAAATCTGTTTTTGATAAAGATAGTTTTAGAATCTGATTATCAGCATAAATAACATGATATAAATATAGGTGAATCCCATGGGATTGACAGATGGATCCCATGGGATTCGCAGATGGATCCCATGAGATTCACAGATGGATCCCATGGGATTCACATATGGATCCCATGAGATTCATACAGAATCCCATGTGATTAATCTATATATTACATGTGATAAAAAAAACACATTTTTTGTAAACTCGATAAATTACCTTTGCTGGAATCTTTTGGTGAATATGCCACATACAAAGTCTGTGTTTCGATTTTGTGAAAACGGCTTCAATGGCCCTCTTTATTGCTCCATCTTGATATGTTACCACCATGGTTGGTTCTTTGTTGAAAGCAGTCATAAATGCTCTTAGTAGCCATGTGTATGATTCAGTGTCTTCATGTAATAGCATTCCCGAACCATGTGTTACACACTTTCTATGATTATCGACACTGGTGAATGGTACAAACACCATATTGTACCTAAAAATAATATGTGTTAATGACAGAATCCCATGGGATTACATACACAATCTCAAAGGATTCATTGTGAATTCCATTGGATTCATTGTGAATCCCATGGGATTCAGTGTGAATCCCATAGGATTACACCTGTGAATCCCATGGGATTTCACAAAGAATCCCATGAGATTTCACAGAGAATCCCATGGGATTTCATAAGAATCCCATGGGATTTCATAAATAATCTCTTGTAAATTAAATAGAAAACTTACTTGTTACATCTGAATGTTGCATCAAATGATACTATGTCTCCAAACTTCTTATAATTGCATTTTGCAACTTCATCAGCCCAAAACAAAGCCACTAACTCACTCTCTTCTACCTTATACTGAAACGTAAAGTTCGGCACATATATCTTTCTGTTTTCCATTTTATCTATAAGCATTTGTGCGTCACTTTCCCCAATGAACATATTAACATCCCGCATTTCATTTTTAAAATCATCAACTGTCCCATGAACATACTCATACCCACCCTTCATACTCGTTAACAAGTTGTGAGCCCATGTTGGACCAATCTTGTTCTTTGCAGCTTTAACAATGAACATTTTTTCTGCTTGTGTCATTCTTCTTTGCTTTTTTGTAAAATGGTTGTACTCTTTTGGTAGGAACATATGGTTGTGTTTTGCAATAAACTGAACTAGCTTGTATTTTTGAGAAACGACATCCAATTCTAACCTTATACGAGCTCTACAACCTGTTATATAAAAAAATAAATTTTAAAAACATGTTACAAAAAAAAAAAAAAAAAAAAAAAAAAAAAAAAAAAAAAAAAATCCTATGGGATTCAGAAAGAATCTCATGGGATTCATAAAGAATCTCAAATATATTAGAGTTTTACTACCTGTTACATGCATTGTTGTATTTCTTTCTTGTTTGTTACTGTCTTTAGCATCCAAAGTGTCAATATTAATATGTCTTGGAGCTCCTTCTTTGTTGCACATGATGTATTTGAGTTGTACCACTCCAGATTGTGTTAATTTTTGTCCAGCTTTTTTAATTTGAAAACCTCCCACTTCAGCGTAGTTACCATACATATCTATAGCTTCATCTAGAGTATTATAGTATTTTCCCTCTTCTGGTATAGGAACTCCTTCTACATGAGGCTCCCAATATACCGATCCGCCCGGTGTCTCAGTGTGTTCATATAAAGTTGGTCTTGGTGATTTCATAGAATCTGTATATAAAAAGCAGAATCTCAGGGATTAGGAAATCTACAAACTATGAATCCCATGGGATTCTTCATTAATCCAATGGGATTCATAAAGAATCCACAATGAATCCCATGGGATTCACAATTGTATATCATAATCTAAAATAAATGGATTGAATTCCCATTGGGATTTACTGAATCCCAAGGGATTCATGCTAAATTTTGGTGATATTCATTGATGAATCCCATAGGATTCGTCTATTAATACCAAAGGATTAATTGATGAATCCCATAGGATTCATTCATTAATAATGAATCACATGATTAAATGTGAATCCCATGGGATTAACTGTGAATCCCATGGGATTTACACTTCTTCTATAACATTAAACAAAAAACATTAGATTATGAAAGGGATTTTACCATGAACTTCTTTTACAGTAGCATCTTCATCTTCGTCTTCTGGTAAATCACCTTCCTGGAACTTTGATTAAGTGATTTTCATCTATATCATTGATTATTGATGAATCTGACGGGTTTGTTGATGAATACGGCGGTTTTGTTGATGAATCCGTCGGATTCATGGTGATTCTGGCGAAGGTTTTGATTCCGGCGAGGGTTTGTTGATGATTCCGGCGAGGTTTTGATGATTCCGGTGGTGTTGTAGATGAATCCGGTGGTGTTGTTGATGAATCCGTCGGATTCATGTCGATTCCGACGAGATTGATGATTATTCAGGTGGTGTTGGTTTGGATGAGAGAGAAAGTTAGGTGAGAAATGAGATGGATCCGGATTTTTTTTTTTATTATTATTGTGATAATTGATTTTACTATCTTGCCATTCTTTGTATTTTTTGGCTTCATCTAAGCCATTGGATGGAAGGTGAATGGATGGTTGGGATTTGATTATTTATTCTTTAGATACTAGTTGTTTTGCATAGATCTCACCTCTTTTATATATATATATATATATATATATATATATATATATATATATATATATATATATATATATATATATATATATATATATATATATACATACTTGTTTTGAAGATAAAATAACGAGAAGTTAGTGGTTGTGGTGTGTCCTTGTGGTCGACAGATATATGTCATTTCAACATTTAAAGGAGGTCATTTCAACATTTAAATGATATATTGACCCTCCCTATTTTTATATACGGAGTATCATCATTTCAACATCAAGTATCTAAATGCAAAAAGATTATAAAACGCCAACGTCAGCTCATTAACCGATAAAATTCCGGCAATTTAAGCTATAGCAAGCAGATCTGCTAGATGAGGTCTCGGGCGACTTTTTGTAATACCTGATTGTAACTTCTGGTACGTCTTAATTATTAATCTACGGATTTTACTATATTTTTTAGAAAGGCAACAAGATAAAAAAATAAAAAAAAAAAATAAAAAAAAAAAATAAAAAAAAAAAAAAAAAAAAAAAAAAATTATATTAAGTGTTGGTGGAATCAACTACATTTTGGTCCAAAACAAACTGAGGTACCGGTCATACTTTATAATTTTATTTTATTTTATTTTTTGAATGCGTCATTTCATAGCAGAGGCGGAAACATTAGGAACTTAGTATAAGGGGAAAAAATTAACAAAAATTTACGATTTCAAATCAAATGATTTGAGTTTATTAAAAACTCAATTCACTTTTTATTAATTACTCCATAATAGACTAACTAAAAACAAAAAAAATAAAAATAAATAAATAAATAAATAACAAACAAACAAACAAAGCAATAACTATAAATACTATGTTTTAGCACCAGGTGCATTTCGGAAAATTTCGGCCACTTTTACGAACGTTAGTAGTTTTATTGGGTCCCACGGCCCGCCTAGTCCCGCCAAACAAACTTATGTTACAAAGTTGTTTATTGAAAGCTTGGACCAAAAACTGACAAACTTGAACTGATTACTGTAGCCTTTTGCTCTCCGAAACGATGTTACCTGAATCTAGCAAGGAGATTGCATCATCCTCGTTTGAGAATGAACAACTTTTGCGTCAGTTTACATTTGATGAGATCAAGGCTGCCACTAGTAACTTCAGGCCGGACTCGATACTCGGAGATGATGGATATTCGATAGTGTACAAAGGCATTATAGAATATGAAATTGTGGCTATTAAGCAGTTGTTTCCCAATGCTGATCTAAGTTCCTCTGAGTTTCTGGTAAAACTTGAGAGACTTGCTAAGTTGCAACACCCTAACATTGTACAGTTAAAGGGTTACTGTAAGGAGGATAAGTTCTTTGTATTTGAATATATGCCCAAGGGAACTCTTGGTGATCACCTTCATAGCATTCCCCATACTCCTTTATCTTGGTTACAAAGGCTCAAAATTTGTATTGATGCTGCACGTGCATTAGACTACCTCCACAGTGGGAAGAGCGGGCAAAACTTCATCCACGGTGATGTGACGAGCTCACAGATTTTGTTAGATGTCGAGTTGACAGCTAAACTAGCACTCCTTGAAAGCCTATCCATCCAAACTGATGTTAGTACCACCGTCAAAGGCACATTTGGGTATCTCGATCCAAATTATGTGGCCACTGGCCTCAAATATACGAAGACCGATGTGTATTCTTTTGGAGTGATTCTGCTGGAAGTGCTATGCAGGAAGCGTCACGTCAATACAGCAGGTATTTTGGCTGAATGGGCTCAACTGTATCTGAAAAAAGGGAAACTAAAGAAGATCATTGATCCAGAATTGGAGGGACAGATGTCAGAGAAGTGCTTGAATGATTATGCGAAAATAGTAGAATACTGTTTGCATGCTGACCCACAAAGCCGATTGACAATGGCTGAGGTTTTGGTTGGTCTTGAGTCTATATTAGCATTACAAGAGAAAACTGATAGGAGCTTGCGAAAGCATATCTCATCCTCCGGACTGATATCTGGTACAGCCAAACTTCTTCTATAACTTATGCTTGTGTATCTACCATTGATGGATCAATTTGTGACCATACATATATTTTTGGGTAGATTTAGTATGTTAATATGAAATTTACAGAAGATAGAGAACATGTTTGGCTATCCATTATTTTCAGAACACACTATTATCAACATGCTAATTAGGTTTGTTGTAGGACTAATTAACAATTATGCCCTGTATTAAAGGTGCCCAATCAACCAAATGGTTGGGGGTTCATGTCCCAACTAGGACAACCAAAGGAACATTCTTCCTACATGTATGACCAATTACACAAACCAAACCTTCTTTACGAGTCATTCTCTATTTTCAGTACTACCTCTGTGTAGAATAGGTACTTTAATTGATACTATTTGGGTGTAAAATGGTGCATTCAGTGTATTTCAAAGAAGTGTTTTGTCTCTTGCTGAGATGGGAAGGCTAAGAAAAGAAAGGCGGGTACATTTTTTTTCTCTTAGAGCTCAATTAATATGAAGAAAAATAAAATAATGATGAAATATATAAAACTCTCTAGTGGCTTGCTGAAGCAGTACTATGCATCGTCTGATTTACCGCAAGTACTATGACACTATATGAAAATGTATTTCAGCATCTCTGTATGCATATGTTCATTTGTGAGTATGTATGCATGAATGTATTGTCAGTGATTTGAGTGTCATCACTTATATTTTTATGTAATTGTGATTTACTTGAGATCAAGGGCTTAATCAGGTTTAGCTTGCAGGCGAGTTAGGAGGTGCGGAGTGCACACTCGTTCTAGCTAACTTGATGCTGCCACTAACAAAGTGCGGGGGGGTCAAGGGGGTCGCGCCCCCTTGCAGGGTCAAGGGGCAGTGCCCCTTGCGGGTATTACCCGCTTTTTGTTGGTTGTTATTAGTAAACGGGTTCCCAGATTAGGGTTAAGATAATCAATAAAGGTACCGGATATTCACTTGAAATCGTGGTATCACTTTCCAATAGAAACTATTCGACCCTATGCCTGGGTTACACGAATATCTCTATGGGATAAGACCAAGTGATGTTCTTGCTTTAGGCACAAACCAAGAACCAGATGCGTATTGAAGTGTTTAGGGTTTCGTATTCTCTCTCTCCATGCAGAATGATGTGATCTCTATTTATAATAGAGAATACTCAAACCCTAGCCCATGGTATTATGTATAATTAACGGCCCATTAATTATAACATAATAATTTCCATAATAATAGGGATAAGTGGTTAAAACCTAGCAGCAGAATTACTGATGCTATCAGTAGATTCTCACTAGCAGCAGAATGCTATCAGCAGCATAATCAGCTAGCAGCAGAATCAGCTGTCAGCATAATCCTATCAGCAGGATCAGCTTGCAGCAGAATCCTAGCAGCAGATTCACAACATAACCACTATTGAGTCAGGGGATTCAGTGACCAAATGGGTGTATACTCCATACCTCCAAACTCATTACCAGGTGTGAATTGATCCCTTAAGTGCACTAAATTTTCCAACAATCCTCCCCAAATTTAGTTTACTACTTTTGCATGAAAATCAAACACAAACCAAAACAAGTGCATAAATGAAAATATCCTGAGGATTGAATTTCCACATTAGTACATATACTTTCAAATATTCGAGAATCAGGGTGTTCTAAGAATTGAACCCTTCAACCCATTTGAATACCTGATGATAAATACACACAAGTTTTCAAACACTAAAATACTCCTGACACTATACAAGCCATGTGTCTATATCCAATTCATAAATGTTGTAAAAGCTAAAAGTCCAAAGCTTCCTGAAGCGGCAAAACTTCAACATTCACATAGGTGGTTCATCTTTAATTCATGCTCCTGCTTAACACTTTTTCAAAGAAAATTAACCATTAAGAAGTGAAGACTTCATCCTCCTTTCAGCAGGTAACAAGCACAACCTTGGGATGTTTGTGATACATGTGCTTCAGTCCACTAAATGATCAGCTTTCCACATTGAACTCAGCTTCCAAGTTTCCTTAGAAGGGAGTTGGGTATCCTTGCATTCAGTGACTAAGTTGGACTTAAACTCATCCCTTTAGCAGACTTCAAAACCAAGTCTCTAGCCAAACCCTTCGTCAAGTGATCAGCTAAGTTTTGTTGAGATTTAACAAACACTATAGATACCACCCCATTCATGATAAGCTCGTGAATCATGCTATGCCTAACACCTAAGTGTCTAGACTTCCCATTGTACATCTGGCTATAAGCCTTTGCCAATGTAGCAGCACTATCACAACGGATAGAAATAGGTGCTATAGGTTTAGACCACAATGGAATCTCAAGAAGCAAGTTTTTCAACCATTCAGCTTCTTTGCCAGCAGCAGCTAAAGCCACAAATTCAGATTCCATGGTTGAACTGGTAATGCAAGTTTGTTTCTTGGATGCCCAAGAAATTGCACCTCCACCAAGTAGGAATACCCAGCCACTAGTAGACGAATTGTCTTCAGTGTTACTGATCCAACTTGCATCAGTATATCCTTCTAATACTGAAGGATAACCAGTATATGAGATACTATAATCCATAGTTCTCTTTAAATACTTAAAGACCCTCTGAATTGCTTGCCAATGATGAGCACTAGGATTACTAGTATACCTGCTCAGTTTACCCACAGCAAAAGCAATATCAGGTCTTGTACAAGTCATGGCATACATCAAGCAGCCAATCACCCTAGAATACTCAAGTTGAGATACAGCTTTGCCAGTATTAGGCATTAGCTTCTCACTTGTATCCATAGGAGTACTCACTGGAGTACAATCAAAGTAATTAAATTTCTTTAACACCTTCTCAATGTAATGAGACTGAGATATAGAAATTTTGTTACTTTCATGTTTAATCCTTATGCCAAGGATAACATCTGCCTCCCCCATATCCTTCATGGAGAACTTTGATGACAAAAATTCTTTTGTAAGATCAACTTGATTTTGGTCAGTGCCAAAGATCAACATGTCATCAACATATAGACAAATGATGACTCCTTTACCAGATTCATCAAATTTGCTATATACACATTTGTCAGCTTGATTAAGTAAATAACCACTAGACAAAACCACTTCATCAAACTTTTGATGCCATTGCGGTGCCTGTTTTAGTCCATAAAGAGACTTAATCAGTTTACACACCTTGTTTTCATTGCCAGGCATGATGAAGCCCTGAGGTTGGTTCATGTAAACCTCTTCATCTAAATCACCATTCAAGAAAGCTGTCTTCACATCCATCTGATGAATAATCAGATTGTGAATTGATGCCAAAGCAATTAGCAATCTTATGGTACTGATACGTGCCACAGGAGCATAAGTATCAAAATAGTCTATTCCTGACTTTTGTTTAAAGCCTTGAATAACTAATCTTGCCTTGAACTTTTCAACAGTTCCATCTACCTTCATTTTCTTTTTGAAAATCCATTTGCTACCTAAAGGTTTGCAACCAGGTGGTAGATCAGTCAACACATAAGTGTTATTGCCCATGATGGAGTCCATCTCATCATTAATTGCTTCTTTCCAGAAAGCAACATCCTGGGACTTCATTGCTTCTTCAAATGTTTTGGGATCATCCTCCACAATGAAGCAATAGGAGTATTGGTCAGAGACCTCACTCCTTGTACCTTCAATTAAGTATAATTGAAACTCAGGTCCAAATGAATTTGGAGTCCTTACCCTATTGCTCCTTCTGAGCTCAGGTTCAGGTTGTTGTTCCACAACCTCAGCAGGAACCTCATCAGCAGGAACCTCATCAGTAGGAACCTCTGAAACACCATTGTCATTGGTTCCATTTGGAATCCTTTGACTTGGTCTAGGGATAGATGAGAATCTGTTCTCATCAAATAGTGCATCCCTTGATTCAATTATTGAGTTAATTGAAACAGACTCATTAGGTTCTATAACATAAAACCTATATGCCTTGGAATGCTCAGCATATCCAACAAAGATGCATTCAATGCCTCTTTCACCCAAAGTTTTCTGCTTTGGATCAGGGGGTCTTACAACAGCCCTACAACCCCATATCCTAAGATAATTAAGGTTAGGTTTCTTTTTAGTCCAAAGTTCATAAGGGGTAACTTTGTTCCTTTTGTTGGGAACCTTATTTAATAAATAGCAAGCTGTTAACATAGCTTCACCCCAGAATCCTTGACTCAGCCCTGAATAGGACAACATGGAATTAACCATCTCCTTCAGCACCCTGTTTTTCCTTTCAGAAATACCATTTTGCTGAGGAGTATAAGGGGCAGTCGTTTCATGGATTATACCAACAGACTGAAAATACAGAGTATCCATGTACTCACCTCCCCTATCAGTCCTTAATCTTTTGATCAGGGAACTTTGTTGCAATTCAACTTCAGTTTTAAATACTTTAAATTTATCTAATGCTTCATCTTTAGAATGTAATAAATAAACATGACAAAACCTAGAAGCATCATCAATAAAAGTCACAAAGTATTTCTTATTCCCCAAAGAGGGAGTAGCATGTAAATCACAAAGGTCACTGTGAATTAACTCCAAAACTTTAGTTTCACGTTTTACTCCTTGAAAAGGTTTCTTAGTTATCTTGTTCAACATACAAGTTTTACACTTTTCAGTATTCATATCAAAGGCTGGAATTAACCCATCCTTAGACATATCTTGCATCCTTTTAAAATGTACATGGCCAAGTCTTGCATGCCATAGGTTTGAATCATTAAGTTTAGATGTAGATATAAAAGCAGAATCAATATTATCATGAACAATATTAAGTCTGAACATTTGATTACATAAATAACCAAAACCAATAAACACACCATTTTTAGACAAAACAAACTTATCAGATTCAATAACCTGTTTATAACCACAATTATTTAAAACACTACTAGAAACCAAATTCTTTCTAATATCAGGAACATGTAAAACATTAAATAAAGAAACAATCTTTCCAGAACTAAACTTCAACTCAACACATCCTTTTCCATGCACCAGGGCAGTTGACTCGTTTCCCATGTGAAGAATAGAACCATCATTCATTGACTTGTAGGTCTTGAACCAGCTTCTATCTTTACACACATGAATTGTTGCTCCAGAGTCAACCCACCACGCAACATCATCATCCTGCACAAAGTAAATATCAGATATATATGTAACATAATAAATCTTAAAAGACTTATTAAACACATTCTGACCTTTCAGAGAATTGGTGTTACCATTCCCTCCACTTGTGCCTGATCCATTGGATTTGTTTCCAATTTTACCACCCTTGCAATCTTTCCTGAAGTGTCCAGGTTTCCCACACTTCCAACAAGTCACCTTAGGTTTCTTGTTAAGATCAGATTTGGTGTTATCTTGATGCTTACGCTTGCCCTTGTTGTCATTGTACTTGGTGGAGTTGTTATGCTCCACCATATTGACAACTGATGGACCAGTAGCAGTGCTACTCTTTGGCTTGTCAATGTCTTGAGCTTTGAGTGAATCCTCAATGCGCAAGTGACTGCCCAACTCAACAAGAGTTAACTCCTCCTTCTTATGCTTAAGCATATGCTTGAACTCTTTCCAAGAAGGAGGTAGTTTATCGATGATACAAGAGACTGAAATAGCCTCATCCATGTTCATCTTGTGTTGTGTGAATCGACCAAGTATACTAAGAAGTTCATTGTATTGTTCCATGACAGGTCTAGAATCAACCATTTTGTAATTGTTAAAATTACTTACAAGGAACTTCTTACTTGATGCATCCTCAGCCATATACTTGGCTTCCAAGGAATCCCATAGTTCTTGAGAAGTTTCAACATTCTGATAAATATCAAATAGAGAATCAGACATACCATTGAGAATTAAACCTCTGCATATGTAGTCATCATTCTCCCACTTGCTCCTTGCCCTCATCTGATCCATAGTAGCATCGTCTCCATGATCTTCTGGAATCTCAGTCGTGAGAACATACACCACATTCATACTTGACAATAAGAAGTGCATCTTCTTTTGCCACCTTCTGAAATCAACACCTTCAAACTTTTCCAACTTGGAAAAGTTAGCAGCCATTTGTCTCATAGCAGCAGCCATTGATAATCACTAATAGTTTCTATTGATTGTTGGTTGTTATTAGTAAACGGGTTCCCAGATTAGGGTTAAGATGATCAATAAAGGTACTGGATATTCACTTGAAATCGTGGTATCACTTTCCAATAGAAACTATTCGACCCTATGCCTGGGTTACACGAATATCTCTATGGGATAAGACCAAGTGATGTTCTTGCTTTAGGCACAAACCAAGAACCAGATGCGTATTGAAGTGTTTAGGGTTTCGTATTCTCTCTCTCCATGCAGAATGATGTGATCTCTATTTATAATAGAGAATACTCAAACCCTAGCCCATGGTATTATGTATAATTAACGGCCCATTAATTATAACATAATAATTTCCATAATAATAGGGATCAGTGGTTAAAACCTAGCAGCAGAATTACTGATGCTATCAGTAGATTCTCACTAGCAGCAGAATGCTATCAGCAGCATAATCAGCTAGCAGCAGAATCAGCTGTCAGCAGAATCCTATCAGCAGGATCAGCTAGCAGCAGAATCCTAGCAGCAGATTCACAACATAACCACTATTGAGTCAGGGGATTCAGTGACCAAATGGGTGTATACTCCATACCTCCAAACCCATTACCAGGTGTGAATTGATCCCTTAAGTGCACTAAATTTTCCAACACTTTTCCCTCCAAACAGTTTTTCCCACCAAAAGACACACCTTTTCATCAACATGTGTGACTCTTCCCGCCAACCGCTTTTAACCGAAAATAACTAACTTTCGGTTGGGTATATACACCAGAATTGATCTCTTGCAGAACATAACTAACACAATAACTTTATGTGTATTACTTTGATTTCTCGTGCCTTAGAAACAAAGTGTAGTTCTCTGAATTATCCAATTGAGGATTTCGTGTACCCGAGGCATATAGGGTCGAAATACTTCAATCTGAAAGTGAGCTCAACATGATTCAGATAATATATTAGGATTATTACCACTCACACACACCCAAATTCTAACATGTATCAATCAGTTTAGGTTGACCAGTTTGCTGATATTTAGTATACTCCTTTGTTTTTTTTTTTTTTTTTTTTTTTTTTTTTTTTTGTCTAAAGTTCGTAATCATTACTTTTTCAGGTGGAATCAGGTTTTTTTCGTCAAAATCCCCCAAGCATAACGATCATGGTAA
Organism: Artemisia argyi; assembly: GCA_030686995.1. Classification (NCBI taxonomy): domain Eukaryota; kingdom Viridiplantae; phylum Streptophyta; class Magnoliopsida; order Asterales; family Asteraceae; genus Artemisia; species Artemisia argyi. The sequence goes on from CM060699.1 coordinate 128,836,117, forward strand.
CATCTCAGATATCGTGCTTATATCTGAAGCATCTAAGAAGAAGAATCTAAAGCACAATATCACGATCTCTAGTGACGAGTTGAATCCACCTCGTGACCCAAATCGTGAATTCATTGATGAAGAGGTATTATCTACAAGCCGAACAGAGTCCTCCCATGGTGAATTCATTGATGAAGAGGTATTATCTACAAGCCGAACAGAGTCCTCCCATGACTTGATACGTTCTAACTATCTACAGCGAGCTTATATACTAACGAGGAAGAAGGACTTTTTACACCTCATGTGGTTTTACCCAGTGAAAAAAGAAGCTGAAGTTAGTTTTGGGTCCCTTTTAGATAAATTTTCCTCATTAAATAAGTACATAAGAATGTCAATGGACTCTTCAACGGACACAAGTTTCCCCATGGAGATTCAAATACTTCTTCAAGACATTGAAGAATATGTAGATGATGCAGCTTTTGATATGGTGGCATATTTACCTGAAGACTTGGTGCAGAATCGGTTCGGAACTGTCGAATTCCAGAATCTAGCTATAGGAGCCAGGTTCGGAAGTTTTTGGTCAGGTATACAAGAGATCCATGCGAGCTCAATTGATTCAGCCATATATCGAGCTTTAAGATGTATCAAGGATTTGAATATCAAGATGCTTGGGATTTGGGGAACTGGTGTTGAAGAAGTAACCGCAACCTTGAGAGATCTGCCAGAGTTAAAAAGTGCATTCGATATGGTCTTGTTTGTGCGTACTAAACATCATACCAGCATAAAATATCTTATGAATGACATCGAACAAGAGATTGATCTGTGGAAGAAAAGAAGTTCAGAAACTCTTAATGAAATAGATGTTCTGCAGGATCAGTTGCTGAACTGCTTGCTGTTCGTAGATTGCGGTGGTGGTTTCTTTGATTTGCATGAACACCAGTTCCGTTTATCCAAATGGTTTCAAAATGTGCAGATAGTGATGACAAGTGAATCACAACTTGCTTTTTGGCAAGTAGAATTGGAAATCAGAGTTCAGGATCATTGTCTTCCATGGAACATTTTCTTCAAGAATGTTGACATAGCAACAATTGGGGAGGACTCTGGCATTAAACAATTGGCAGTACGCATGGTTGAAAAGTGTGATGGACATTTACTTGCCATCATTTTACTTGCACGGGCCCTAAGAGGTGTGGTTGAGATTGGTGTCTGGGAACTCGCCTTACAGGAACTAGTTTCATCATCACAATCTGGTGTCATAAGTGATGTCATGGTGAGGGTATTAAGATTCGTTTGGCCTCGAATGGAAACCATATCTCAGAAATGCATTTTACAATTTGCACTGCAGTACACAGGAGCAGAGTTTGAAATATCTTCGTTGATAAATTGTTGGACTATAAGTGGTGTCGTAAAAAGTGAAACCGAGGCGGAATATGCCTTTGAAGACCTTGAACGTCTTTTCCTAGTAGAACGAGTGGCGGAAAAGTTTGTCAGAATGAGAGATGAGACTCGAGTTGCTTTACTCGGTCACTTTATACCTCGTACGCATGGACTTTATCTTAAGCAAGATGGTTCAAAATCAAACACAATGCCAAGCATTGAAGAGTGGGATGTCAGGGAGATTCATTTAACGAATAACATTCTTTCTGAGCTTCCAGATAATCCTAGATGCCCAATTCTAGTAGATTTGTTCTTGCCTTCAAATCAAGATCTGACGGACGTTCCCATAACATTCTTTGATAACATGCCTAGCCTCCAAGTTCTAGATTTGTCCAGCACGAGCTTAAAATCCTTACCATCCTCTATTTCAAAGTTGACTACTCTTCGAAAATTATTCATAAGAAATTGTGATCTTATGATGGAGATACCACCTGAAATTGGATCCCTTAAGCATCTTAAGGTCTTTGATTCTGAAGGAACACAGCTTATATGCTTACCCGAGCAAGTTGGATCACTAACCAAGTTGGAATGCTTGAAGTTTTCGTTGTACAACTTTCCAGACAAATACAAACGAAGCAATCAAAATGTGCAAATAATTCCTGTAGCGGAATTATCAAAACTCGTACATTTAAAGGAACTAAGCATTTGTGTGGATTTATATGGTGAATGGTGGGAAAATGAGGTGAAACTTATCATCAACATTTTACCCAAATTTCGGAACTTGGAATCGTTGAGACTTCATTTCCCGACCACTGAATTATTTTGCATGTTCATAGAGCAAAAATCATGGGAAGGATTGCCTATTTACCAACATTTATCAAATTTCCAGTTCATTGTTGGTCACCTACAACAACGTCTCATATCCCGCCTCCCATTCGACCTTGATAAGATGTTTGTAAAACTGCCCAAGTGTCTCAAGTTTACAAGTACGGAAGGGGAAATAGAAGTGATTTCTAGTGCAATGAAACACGCAAATGCTCTTTTCTTGGACCGTCACTGGACTATCCAGTCCTTATCCACATTTGGACTTGCAGAGATGAAAAATCTGAAGTTTTGCTTGTTGGTGGAATGCAGTGAGATGCTGGAGATTGTTAATGGGAGCTATTTAGAAGATTCCTCTCAAGGGCCAGGCCTTGGATCATTAGAATATATATCGATTCATCGCATGAAGAGTCTTAGTTGCATCTGGAATGGGTCAATACATTATGGGTGTTTATCTAATCTAAAAACCTTTGTGATACATGCATGCCCGGAGTTGCTGACCATTTTTACACAAGGATTGCTTATTAATCTCACACGCATAGAATATATTGCCGTTGAAGACTGTCCAAAAATCAGGAGTCTCGTAAGTTTGGAATCCAGCTACTCCACATCAATTCAATTTCTCCCGAGCTTGAAGAAGATCTCACTTGTACACCTCCCTGAATTAGTCACCATCTCTAATGGTACAAGTATTGCTCCAAGATTAGAAAATCTGGTCGTTTACGACTGCCCAAACCTTGACAGACTCTCCAGCCTGGAAGTTTCTGATCACGTCAAGGAAATTAAAGGAGAAAATGAATGGTGGGATGGGTTAAAATGGTGCGAACCGGAGTGGACTAGTGGTCAGCCTGAGTATCTGACTAGAGTCTTCATCCCACTTGGAACAAATGGTGATATCATGGATGAACTAGCCGATGCTGTGAACTTTCTCTCACATGTAAGTGATTAGCTTTCTTCGATATAGCTAAGTAATGTTTCTTATTTTCATGCATAATCATTTGATTTCACAAAATAATGCCATTCTTTATCGTCTGAAGTGTGAAAGCATATATTATATTTATTTTGATAATCGGTTCTCATGATATAGCTCCATTCTTTATCTTAGAGTAAAACACACCATTCTTTATACTAGCATTTCTCTTTGGAAATTTTATTTAATGATTTTATTGTTTATTACATGTATGTAGCAATATTTAGGATGTTGGATTTGAGAAATATGTAAGGTAATGTTTAATACTTTTAGGAAGTTCCTATTTTTAATCGTGAGTTTTTCATTATGTTTGTGTGGATTAACTCGGCTTTTTAGGCTAGCTTGTTGATGTTGTTAATCAGGAAATGTATTTACGCTTCATTTGATTGCTTATTAAAACTGCTTAATCTGCGCTATTTAAGTTATGCTTATGCTTTCATGTTTTATCAATTACATAATTTAATTTGACTAGGCATATCATATGTTAACTGTCTAAACCGAAGTTCTGATTTATGGTATGATTTTACATCTATTTCTATTGCTTTAGCAACACTCACAAGTACCAAAGTTCGGCAACCGGGAGGACCAAGAAGATGTTCCATACACTGCCTACTTTGAGAGAGCAAGAAAAGTTCAAAATGCAAAGACAACACCACAAATTCTTAATCCTTCTTCCAGCAGCGGACCTTCATTTAAGGATCAAGACAAATCCGAAGTCAAGAATCGTGAATTTACAAAGTCTCAACCGGAGATACTAGAGGATCAAGATTCACAAAGAATGAATCAGAAGAGTCGCATCAGCCAAGAAGAAGTTGACTTGAGATATTCAACTGAGGCTGACTTGAGATATTCAACTGAGGCATCTACAAATCCCAAAAGGGACTCAAGGCAGAGTGTAGGTTCTGATCACAGTTTTGGGAACAAGGTTAGTTTTTCATGGGAAGGTAGCTATGGTGCAGCTTCTTCATCTCCTAGATGGTCGCGGTTGGTAAAAGTTACTCGTGGTGATGAAACTGTAAGTTGTTTAATACGTAGTAAATACTTTCTGCTTCAATTATACTGTAACTTGTTACCATTTGTATTCTGCATAAGGAAAATATGATATAAGATGTGGAACTTTCACTATCAGAACTACTTATTGATGGCACAATCCCGTTGCCATAATTTATGACGAACTTATATATGAAGTTGTCTGTAAGATTAAGATAGATGCTAAATGCATTATTCTTTTTGGCAGCCTGATGATGGTTCTGCAGTTCCGGTATTTGGCGACTGGGATGATAGTAATCCTGCATCAGCTGAAGGTTACGCTCATATATTTAACAAAGTACGGGAAGATAAGCTCGCAGGAGGAGGAAAATCACCAATGGTAACAACTGAGAATGTTGACTGTTATGGTCAACGCAGTGAAATTTCAAAGGTATGACATAACTATATGATCTTGCAGTAATTTTAGTCTAATTGATTTACAACATCTAGCAAATATTGTTAAAAACAGAAAATTTGAATGTGCTGTGTTTTACGTCTGTTATAGAAATTATCATTTAGATGATACTTGGTTATGTCTATAATTTCTTAATGGTTGTTCTTATGCCTCAGGGTTGTGGCTGCTTTCCATGGAGCAGAAAATGATATCTGGATTATAAGTATTTGTGAGTGTACTGTGTATAATGTATACAAAAGGAGTTGTAATATTGATGATTTTGATACTCTTTAGTAGTTACACTTGTATTTTCTCGTTATAATTGGCTCGGTCATCCTCAAGTGTAGTGGTGCAGGCTAAAACTTCGCTTGTTTTCTAAACAGAATAAGTGTCTGATGTATACACAATGTTGCTAGTAAAATCATATTGCAGATTTAAATACTATGAGTTTACACTTTGTTGCTAATTAGTTCAGTAGTAACCTAGTAAGATGCTGAGTTTACATTACTTGCACTATTTCATCTATGTCTCTATAATTCAGGTAATCAACGATCTCATCAACAACTACGTTGATTTCAATGATCACACACATACACCACCTAATACGTTACATACATCTCAATAAGACTTTGAACCCATAACATAATGATTTTGTTATACAGTTTGACCAAAAGCACTTTAGTTGACCTCTGAGATTTTGTTAATGTTTACCGAAATTCTATGATATTTTATGTCTTTCTCCTTGTTAGGTAAACATCAAAACCCACTTAAAAAAACAATGAAATCTTCCTTGCGATTCCGTTCTCCTTTCCTAACCTTTGTCGTTGATGGAGTTCATGGAAGTGTTTCCTAGTGTCAACGACCCCTAACTTTTCACCTCAATATTTCACATCGACTTCAAAAGACCAACGTGTTATTTCGATGGTGAACGTGGGTTTGTTGTGTCAATGTCGAATAAATCATTAATTAACATTGCAAAATGAGAGCATATCTCTTCTCTGTATTCTAATATCTTGCTCTTGATTGTGTTGTGCAGTGCATGAAGAGATAAGAATGGTTTAGTGGCTTAAATCCCTCATGTGCCTTGCACAAATTAAAAGTTTGCTCTTGATTCTAAACTGTAATCGATTAAGGGATAGATGCTATATCGATTAAGATAGGTGGCTTAAATCCCCCAAAACTATTAAAAACGATTTCTTAACAAAATTAAAAGTTTTAATTTACCATGTGTTTACAAACGTTGAAATGATTGCTTCTAGAATCAAGGAAATTTTAAAAGATATGAAGTATCTGCAACTTATTGATGGTGCAGTGTAAAGTAAGACCTTAACCTAGAAAGATTGGTATTCAATTCCCATAAGTAATAATGGTGGTTAAATTGGGTTTACAACTAGGTTGCTACATGTTTTCTCCTCATATTGCGATAATCCGTATAAAATATTTTACGTGTTGGTAGGTTGACTCATTTAACGCACCTCAACTTGAACATGACATGTCTACTAAACGGGTTAAGTGGATCGACTCAAACATGACCCAAAACTTGTTTATACCCGACCCCGTTCATTTCTGTGTCGGTCTAGCGTCATGTTTTATGTCGTATAGGAAATTACCACACCGATTCTAGATTATATTTACTAGAGCTTCTGGCTCGAGGGAGTTGTAGCTTACCGGATTTTAACTTAGACCACTTCTTGGGACTTCCACACCCTTACCTTTGGCCTTTAGGCTACTCCATTGTGTTTTAACATGTTGTGAGTTAATATATGACCTAATCGTCCCACTCAAAATTAATCAGGTCGAGTTTTTCACCTATATATACTAAATAGGTTAAATGTGGCATTCGTAGCTTATTTTGGTGTGTTATTTGACCCTTTCGAGGAAAAATAAAATTGACACAAGTAACCCAACACAGAGTATGATCAAAGATCTAAACCAACACAGAGTATGATCAAAGATCTAAACAGCACTAAGCTTTAAGACTTAAAAAGATGACCATGTTGAAATAAAAAATAAACACTGTGAATAGATAAAACTATTAGCATTGGAATATTTATCTTGGTCAAAGATGTTCTCTGAAAAGAAAAATTAATCCACATTTCTTGGATCACCAAGAATTCTTTTGCTGTAGAAATTTGTGGTGTTTAGAGAGATAGAAATGATATATAGAAACAATGCATCCATTCAGCCCTTTCTTTCCTCCTTCACAATCAAATTTGGTAGAACCGATTACCAAACTTCTCACAAACTACTGAGTGAGGGCGGTTTCCGACAATCAGGAGACCGCTCCCACAGCCGTAGTTTGCTAACATTTTATGTAACCCCAACCCGAATTCTTGTTTCAAAAGATTTCCAGTGAGAGCAATTACCCTAACTCCCTACATATGTAAACCTATATATTCTTCTTGGTCTTCCTTGAAGTTTTTCAAGATTCATATTTGGTTGTTATAAATATAAAATCTGTAAAAAGTTATTAGATCCGAAAATGGGTAATTAACTGAATTACCCGTTAAGGATCTTAAAAAAAATATGGCGGGAAAAGACGATTTGCCTCCCTCTTTTTTGCCAGGCGAATGGGATCGTGGCAAAATGATTGGATCAGGATCGTTCGGGGTTGTTCATTTGGGAATCAACAAATCTAACGGCTCACTTTTCGTGGTGAAATCATCTGAATCTCAAGAAGGGAATCAGTCTATCGAAAATGAAACTAAGATTCTCGAGAGCCTGGATTCCCCCTATATTGTACAGTGTCTTGGGAAATACGTTTCTTTTGGAGAAAACGGGAACCGGAAAACAAATATTTTCATCGAGTATATGGCTGCTGGAAGTCTACGCGATGTGACAGAAAAACTAGGAGGAAAATTACATGAACGAGTCATCCGTCTGTACACGTCCGAAATTCTCAAGGGTTTGAAGTATCTCCACGATAACGGAATTGTGCACGGTGATCTCAAGTCCCAAAACGTGCTTCTGGGTTCATGTGGAAACCTAAAATTAGCCGATTTTGGTTGTGCAAAACGACCAACTTCCAAAAACGGAGCCACTAATATGAAGTTCTTATGTGGAACTCCGTTATGGATGGCTCCTGAAGTCCTCCGAAACGAAGGACTAGACTTCTCGGCTGATATTTGGTCTTTGGGGTGCACCATTATAGAAATGGCAACAGGCAAATCCCCTTGGGGTGATCTTGGTGTATCAAACCCTATGGCTGCTATTTTAAAGATCGCTTCGAGTAACCAGAAGCCTACTTTTCCAAAAGAATTCTCGAAAGAGGGTTTGAATTTTCTCAAAAAGTGTTTGGTAAGGACCCCAGAATGGAGATCCAGTGTTGATGAGCTCCTAAACCATCCATTTATTACAGGTGAACCCAAGGCTCAAAACAGACAAGAAAAGCAAGTATATCAACACATGTACTCTCCTCTAAGTGTTCTGGATGCAGAGCTCAATGATAACGGTTATGAGTCAGACTCATCAGATGGGTCGGTGGAGATGAAACTCGCGAGTAAAATACCACTTTCGGTTAGGCGTTATGAAAAGAGAAGGTCATTACAAAAGAAGTGTACAGAAAATGAGATGGTGTCACAAGAAAACTGGGTCATGGTTAGGAGTTAGAAAGACAGTTGATGTTTGAGATGTATGATATGATTGTGTAGGACTATAGAAATGTGTTGCCTATAAAAAAAACAATGTACAGCCAAGAAATAGATAACTGAAACCATGCTCGTCTAGATGTAATTGTGTAAAGAAAATAAAAATATAAAATATGTATATATTAGAGTTACCAAAGTCTCATACTTTTTGGATATTTTTCTGTCTAATGCCTATAGAAATTGAATTCATATGAAATTAATGTGGAAAAGTGCAAGGATATTCTAGAGTTAGAAGTACATTTTTTGTAGATCAGTAACTTTATTTATTTTTCATGAAGTAAGAGTCTTAACTTTGGTCAAATTTAAACTCACAAGTCACAACATGTGTTTACAACCCAAGTACAGTCTGTTTGAAGTGTAATTTTGATGACCCATGTTGGCAAGTTGGCTCTGTCAACTAGCTTAATTGTTAGAACCCCTGTTTTGTTCTGTTAATTTGACGGTTTATCCCAAATTAATGGATCGATACCAGTTAAAACAAAATATAATCCAACAGAGCGAGTAACTTAAATTTTTTATGAGGTTTTTTTTGGGGGGTAAAGGGTTTTACGCTGGTAAAGTATTTTATGAGGTTCGTTGACTATATCCCAATACTAGAAGATGTAATTTGCACATTTTGTTTTTTGATTTGGGCGCGTCAGTGTACACACGGGCAAAGCAAGATGTAAATATGATATAACCATCTAAAAGCATGAAAATATGTGCATCAATGAAAAGCTAATGCTAGCAAATCAACTTGTTGTCTCGCATTGACAAGGGTGAATCGCTATCTATTTTGAATATAGTTTTACTTTTATAAAAGGGTACAAGACTATCAGGTAGCAAGTTCTTCGATCCAAAACAACCGAGCAAGAAGATGTATATTGCCACTCGAACTTCAGTTTGAACGTAGTTCGTCTAGATTTTCACACCTACCAAATGAAATTGAACCAGTGAGTTGCCCAATTTGAATCAACTCTTCAGCACCTACGGAGTCTTTATACAAGAAGCTTAAAAGTTATCAATGCCCACGAAACCTAAAGCAAGTGAACTTAGATACAATAAAAGGTATGTTTAGAGGGATAAAGAAAAAGGTATATTCTTTTATCAAAGGGTGTGGAAATTTTCACTTGGAGCTAACAAAAGAATGCAGTCTGCGATTACAAAATTAAGGTGCCACACCATCGCAAACCCCGAGCAGCAAGTACAAAACCATATAAAGGAAACACCTATTGAAGCTATGAGCATCGATGAGATTTTACACGGCTTATAAAAGTAGCAGAACATGGTCGAGATACATATCATAATTTCCACCAATAAAAAAACAAGGTGGGTTCGCAGTCACGTCCAAATCAACATATCTCAAAACTTACAAAAAAACAAACAAAAAAAAAGTAAAAACAGCAAGTCCTTATTAAGTCTAAAAGCCCTTTACAAACTGTTGTTTACCACAAAACTGAGCCTTTTTTCACTCAAGGTGTTGCTGAGGGGAGCCTAGGCCAGCCCATAAGTTGAGGTGAACCAATTGGAGTCGAGTGCTGGCTAGGTGCGAAAAGGCTCAATTCCACAAAGGCTCCCGAATGTTCAAGATCGTCTCTTTCCATTGTACGAAACGAGATAGACCCCTGTTTTGCTGAACCAACAGAGTCTCTCCCGCTAACTTCATCAAGAGGGCTTCGGTTAGCAATTAGTGAAAGAGTATCGTTGTACTCTTCAATAATCCTTCTCCTATCCTCTATATCTTGTAGATTCTTCAATGCTAATGAATCAGCAATCGGGAAGTAAACAAGCATACAAACACCAATCACAGCGCAACATAAAAGAGAAAGAAACGCTAAGAATGCAAGAACCTCGAACACTGCGTCTCCCGGCTTGGATAGAATGGATAAACCAAGTAAGATTACCCTTAATGGAAAGAAACTAGAAACGGAGATTATCAATACGAGAACCCTCTTTTGCAACCCTTTACTGATTACCAAACTTAGTATTCGCCTCCCGAGCCAAAACAAATAGAGTGTCAACACAGTGGCGAAAACACCAAGAAAGATGGTGCTCATTAAAGGATAGTAGCAGCGAGCAACATCATTCTGGTAGTCTGATGTAAATTTGAAAAAGTAGCCATATTTGTTGGTGTGCAAGTCTGTTTTATAGTGAGGTCCGACAAGAACAACCGTCATTTGAAGGGCAAACATTGTGAAGGAACATAGAAGAACGTAGATGGCAGTTTTGAAGTTCCAGTTCTTGCTCAATGGGCCCGACTCGGTCTTCTGTAAGGATGCACGGAGAAGAAAGACAAGGGTGAGAAACAGACATGGTTCTGCAAACCCCAGGTTTGACATTATGTAGCATTTGCAAACGATATCCTGCCATTTTAAGTTGAGGGTATGTAATACCCGACCTTCTTGCCGAAGGAATTCAAGGCGTAAAATTTCTCCGAAACCCCACCAAATTGAGAATAAGATGAATATTATGCGAATGACCCAAGGACCACCGAAGTATCCAAGGCGGTTATAACCTTGACCGCGAATGTGAGCCCGGAAGTAAAAGGAGTATATGATGCAGAGTAAACCAATAAGACCCAAAACAGCAACAAGTGATATTGTGACCACACCGAGTGCATCAGCAACTAATTTTGTCAGGGGCATCACCCAAAACACAGATTCCACGCATGCTCTCCGACAGCATGGATACGCAAAAATCCCAGGTAGCTTGGACTTCCCGCTACATGAATAGGAGAGAACTTGATCAAATTTCAATGGTGAAAACAGTTTGTGAATGCCAGTAGCCAGCAGATACCTAGTGGTACCAATTCTTATAGCTTTCCCTTTGCAAACTAGATCATTCACAGATGACCACTACAGGGTGAGATGATCAACTTCCCTCCAGTGATTATAGCAGTTTATACTTAGCAACAAATTCTGAGCTAAACCACCTATAGAAATTATGGAAAAGTATCATTAGTAATTGATGGGAGTGGCGTGGCTGCGTGGCAATAAAAGATATAGAAGGAAAGATGCTTTATTATGCCTTAGATATGGTATATGATAATCAAAGCATGACACTGAATAACCAAAAGTTATACAACAGTCACAAGGAGTTTCTTCTATCGTAAACATATTAGCAACGTAGCACATTCACACATAATAAGTTCCATTTTATGTTAAAACAAGAAAGCAAGCTCTGCAAGTACATGTAGCACATCCACACATAATAAGTACCTATTTTAGACTAATTTCTGCACATCTTCTTAGTTAAATGTCACTATAAAACCAAGGATTGTAGATGCTAATTGTATATCCATGTGACAATTTAAGCATTTTTACTAAATTTTAATTGGTTATAACTTGCTGCGCTCTCATACTCACAACTAAGTGATATAGCTTACCTACAGAATTATATATAAGCATGTAAGACATGGACAGAACATATGATTTTGATAAGTCTAAAGTTCATTAACAAATAACCACAAATAATGTAAATTTCATACAATCCTAACAATAGGTAGTCCTACGATCCTACATAATTGCTAAAAAGCTGGCTTCTAAATATGTTTCCTTACAAAGGGGTGTTAAATGCCAAAACATCTCTACTAAGGTTGACAAACAAATTAAGGCAGGTACATTTTTTGGGACAGATATAGATAAGGTAACAGAGTTGGATTCAAAATACTGATTTATTTCTTCACGTGACTTGCACGAATAAGCCAGTGATTGTTATGCCGTTTCAAACTTTTAATTTTAGCAAAAACCCCTGGTTACGTCAAGTGAGTAGCATGTTGTTACCCACTACAACAGCACACGAGTGCATATGTCAACCAAATCTTCTGTACTACGTCATGTTATCTCACGGTTCCCTCGTGCACATATAGTTTTGATATCCTACCGAAAATCTAACCAACTAAATCCTAACAAAAAAGAGAATAGTTGACAATAGCAACTTATGACGATCACAAACCTCTCTACACACGTGCATATTTTTTTGTCTTCTTCAAACTTCCATGTTCTTTCTACATACAACAACTTAAATATGACTACTTCACCAATTACAAACACTAAAACACACCACAACTCCCAATGGTCAACTACTATATCCTTACAGCCGCATTCAACACACAGACGACCAGTTCCAAACTCCACATCATTTACTTAAGTCCGATTCTGTTTTGTGTATCCACGTGCACTTGTCATAAAACTAACAAACTCTGTAAAACACGCGCAGCGAACCAAGGTTCCACATAACTATGATACCTCCTACAAGGAATCCTAAAACTTATAACTACTTTCTATACGGCCATCAAAACGCACTAAAAACGCTACTTCCATCTTTTTTTCAAAACACATATCTTACAAAGGATCTATCTCCAACTACCACCTCTAGTTTATAATAAACCGTAACACGAAAACCTCATACTCAACTTAATTCACCAATTACTTAACAAAATTAACACATAATCAACAATCATTCCAAAGTCACATATAACAACATCATAAACAAAAAATTAAGTTGGAAACCCTAAATTAACCGTTAATAAAGCAATTAATCAACAAAAATCAACATAATTATGAAAAATAATGAAAAGACTTACGGAGAAAAGTATAAAAAAAGTGTGGATCGAATGAGTTTTGGGAATGAAATAATGAAACCCTAAAAAGAGAGAGAAAAGGAAGACAAGAGGGGAAGGAGGGGAGGGAGGGGGGGCTTTGTTTGTTGTTGTTGTTGTTGAATGTTGATGACAGCCTGTATCCAGCACATTACAATTCATCCTGTATTTATTATTTTTCTATTTTTGGATATCTATTTATACTTTTTCTTTTTCATTAATACTCTATTATCTATTTAATAATTACAAATTATATAAATAGAGTTTATCCTAATTAGCTGGTAGGTTTTTTTTTTTTTTTTTTTTTTTAAGATAAAAATAAACAAGATAGTGGGGTAATTTTTAAATAAATGTGAGAGTAATTAACTTTATCAGATTAAGATATATGAAGATAACTCATCATGTTGACAAATGAATAAAAAGTACAATTTTTAAGAAAAAAAAAATTATATACTGTAGCTCACATGCTTTTACACCCTCGCAATATTGCCTAATATGATGGGTGATGTTTGCTCTCGCAACATATTAACATGAGAAAAACTTTAAAAAGTTTAACATGAGATGAACATGTTTCTTTTTTCTAAAAGGTTTTCTGAAAAGGTGAAATTATCGAACTATATATATCAATTATTAATTAAGTATTCTATTGTATAAAAAGATACTTTAACTTCTTATTTTTTGTGAGATATGAGTAATTTTTACATTTAAAGATTAACATGTTGACTCGTGTCAACATGCTATCAGATAATTTCATAAAAGTTATCTTATTACACAAAAAATGAAACTTGAATACTTCTTTGTTCATAATTAGGGCCGGCTTTAAGGGAGTGTAAGAGGTGCTATTACACAGGGTCACAAAATTCCATGCACTTTATTATATGTATATACACAACATGAGGCTTGAGTTTAATTAATTCACGCACTAGTGATACATATGTATTTTGTATGTATGTTTAAGAGCCTCTTTGTGATGATAATGAGACGGCCCTGTTCATAATATGGTACCATAGTTATGAATTATCTTATAGTTTATTCAGAAAACCTTTTATTAAATCATCGTACATAAGAAAATACCGATATATCCTACATATCCACTAATTTGTCTCGATGTCATGTTTTTAAGTTATAATTTAAAAAGGAAAAGCGTAAAAACAAATATTGCTAACATATATGATGCATTGTTATTTTTTATAAAATTACCACGGTTCAAAAAGCCTTGTTGCTATATAGACTAAACTCAATTATATTTTTTGAGTTGTGTTTTAAAAAATGTATTAACTGTGACCAGATGTGTACATGTGTTTTTTAGTTTCAAGAAAGAAGGAGAATAGCGCAATGTAATTATCGTGGGCACGAGTTTAGTAATTTTAAGCGACAAAGACAATTAGATACTTTTGAAACATAACAAAAGTGTGTGCGCTCGCGTGTATAAGTTGTTTGTTACTCGGTTTAAACTTGTTTATACAGTAGTCTAAACAAAGTTTGGATGATGTTGATAATTTAAATGGTTTATGATGTGATAAAGATACATTAATGTTGTTTTGTATGAAATTATATCTTAAATAAGATACCAAATAATGGGATCAACAAAAATCAAAGGTTAAATGAACAATTAATACTCATTTATTTTTCATAAAAAAAATGAATAAAAATAATAAATTCATTTTTCACATTATTTTTTTAATAAAATATCTTACAAACGTTAAATTGTTAAGCGGCAAAAGATATACCATCCTGACGAAAATTTTTTTATCTTTCAGTAGACGTGTAATTTGATATATTCCTGACAAAGTTATTTTTATTTTTTTGTGTTATTAAATATTAGACGATACGAAATCACATGTGATTTGTGATGCAGTTTTAAATTTTAAATCACATGTGATTTTCATATTACAAATCACATGTGATTCTTCAAATCGTAAATTTAAACATTAAAATTAAGCTCGAAAAAAAAATCGTAAAAGGTATATAAAAGTGTTCTACTACGGAAAGATGATTTTATGATCGAAATGATTGTGTAATTAGTTTTACCTAATAATCAACAATTTATAAGATATTTAGAAAAAAATTAAAAATGTTTGCTTTAAAAAAAAATAATAATAATAAAAAATTAAAAAAAAAAAAAAAAAAAAAAAAAAATTAAGAATGGTTAGGACTTGATTTTTTGTGATCTTTATTGGATCAAACTCATCAAAGAGTAACGATCACGGGAATCTTAATGTAAACTTGTTAATTATTGTGTCTAGGCATTTCGTATATTGCATTTTCATATGTACAAATTTGGCTATTGTTGTGAAAACGTGACATTCACAATGACTGCAATTGAGGTTATTTGTATTAAGAAATTTATTATTATAAAGTATTGTTGATGTGTTCATTGCCCAAATTATTTGCGCATGGATCATGTTTCTGCGTAACATCGTACTAGTATCATTTGGATTTTCATTAAAATATACTCGAAAATAGTATACTAGTAAAAGTGTGAGTGAGTCGATAGACCTCGGTTCGAGTCCCACCCTTGTCCTAAAGTTCTCAATGGCATCATCCCTTCACCGTAAATGCTCAGATTGATTGGTCAACGAGAGACCTATTGTAGAAAATGATCAGAGTTCAAAGTCCATCTCCTGATAAGTACAGTCATTGGGACATATGCTCATTGCCTAAGGTCAGGTTCTTGGGTGAGGGTCTGGTTTGCATCCTTAGAATGCATGTAACCAGGGTGATCCAACCGTTCTACACCTTTTGGAAATACTAGTAAAAGTGTGAGGGTTTTTGTGGCTTGATCAAGAAATACATGGTGCAAAGAGAAGATATAATTTTATTTTTATTTTTTATTTGGTTTCCAACTCGACAAAGTAAATAAAAAAATAGAACATTGATAGATGGACCTAATATATAGACCTAATAAGAGACCTAATGCTTAAATAATGTGTACAGTGCATGCACAAGTTACTTAAGCATTAGGTCTCTTATTAGGTCTCTATATTAGGTCTATTAATCATTTCCCAAAAAAATATATTATTACAAATGTGTTTATCTTTCATGAAATTCTCTGAGAGTAAAAGCTATAAATGCTTAACGTAATTACCAAAAAAAACTCATTATACATACTCAACTAACAAAATTACTATTATGCTATAAACAATCTTACATGTTAGTCCCTGTGGTTAAATAATCTTACAGCGTCTACCCTTTTGTCCAACGACCGTTTGTTTTTGGAGTTATCTTTTTGCAATGTCTATCATTTTAGCCAATGACCGCTTGCATTTGTTTTTAAATTTTGTATACGTTTTTGCACGCTTACGTCCGTTTTTACACGTTTTTATTTGTTTTTGCACGTTTAATCCGTTTTTAGATATTTTCAGCTGTTTTAGCACGTTTTCGTTCGCTTTTACACATTTTTCTCTGTTTTTTACACTTTTTAGTCTGTTTTTACACATTTTCATTCGTTTTGCACGTTTTCGTCCGGTTTTACATGTTTTCGTTCGTTTTGTACATTTCATCCATTTTTACACGTTTAAAAACGGATGAAGACATATAAAAACATATTAAAACGTGTAAAATGGCCGTAGACATGAAAAAACAGACGAAAGCATGAAAAATGGACGAAAATGTGTAAAATCGAACAAAAACGTGTAAAAAGGATGAAAACGTGCAAAAACAGACAAAACATGTAAAAACGAATGAAAACTTGCAAAAATGGGTGAAACCGTGTAAAATGGACGAAAACGTGCAAAAACTTATGAAAACGTGTAAAGCAGACGAAAACTTGCAAAAAAACAAACGAAATGTATAAAAACGGACAAAAACGTGCCAAAACAAATGAAAACGTGTAAACACAAATGAAATTGTGAAACAACGGACGAATACGTGCAAAAACGAGCGAAAACGTGTAAAAACGAACGAAAACGTATAAAAGCATATGAAAACGCACAAAAAAGTACACAAATTTTTTTAAAAAACAAATACAAGCAGTCGTTGGTCAAAATAATAGACGCTGCAAAAAGATAACCCTAAAAACAAAGGGTCTTTAGACAAAAGAATAGACTCTGCAAGATTATTTAACCACATAGACTAACGTGTAAGATTTTTTAGAGCATAATGATAATTTTGTTAGTTAAGTATATATAATGAATTTTTTTATATGTACGTTAATCATTTATAGGTTTTACTCATTCTCTTTTATCCATTTATCTTAGCTCTTCTTCTCTTCTCTATTACATATATATAATTGTACTTAGAACTCAAAAAATGAAAACATGTAAGTACAAATATATTCTTAATCTCAATAATTATTAAATATTGATATTTTTTTAGATATATATCAAATTCAACACCTTTGCTAAATCTCATTTAATGTTGGTTTGAAGTATATTTGTCACCCTCAACATCACTTTTTAAAAACATTTTTGCTCAATTATTGATATTTTTGAACTATTTAACAACATTTTGAATTGTATAATGCATGACAACTTTGTATTAATGTTGTTTGAAAAAAAAAAAAAAAAAAAAAAAAAAAAAAATCTATATATATTTTTTTGAATGGCTTATTAGTTGTTAGTGGTTTTGGTCAACAGTTATATCTAATTAGGCAGTATGCTCATGAGACTCGCTTGTTACTCCTTTATCGCCTGAAGGGGTAAAAGTTGCGGGTGAGACTCGAACTTGAGACGTCCCCTAGCCAAACATCCCCTCCTCAAAGCATCTTAAAGAAACCTTAGTGGCCAAATGAGCTAGCTGAGTTGGTGAGACTTTGTTTATATTTAATGACAACATAATTAGTTTTTAAAAATTGCTTCCACACCCTCTACCATATAACACCATAAAATTGTGTGAGCTGATTGTGCTATTCAATTACTACCTCCGTCTCATAATTATTGTCCATATTTCCTTTTCGGAATGTCTCAAATTAATTGTCCACTTTCCATTTAAAGTAAAAACTAAAAAATTAAGTGGAGGAATATTCTATTTGTATGGTTGAAAATTAAAGAGGCCTCACTTTTATTAAACTTTGTAATTTTTGTCTCCTGACAATAATTTTGAGACGGATGAAGTACATTTTAATTACTCTATTTTACGTTATATGTATAAAAGTTACACAAACATGTAACCAAGATATCACAAGTATAACTGTTTGACGTTAAAAAATCTTGTTCTTATGTTCAGGTGTTTACCAAGTTTACAATTATTGGTCAAACTTTTAAAAAATGAGAATGAGAATTACCGTTTTAACTTTTCTTGTGTAAACTTTAAACTAATCTCACAAAAATCTTTACCAAACCTCCCCTGTCATAAATGAAATATGATTTGATTGACTTTTGAATATTGGACTAAATTGAAAATTATAAAGTCTTTGCCAAAAATTTGAACACCACCTCAAATGAAAGAATGCGACTGATTTTAAGAATCCCCACTCCTGCTACCTAATAGTCATTTCATAAATTTATGAAATTTTTAAATACCCTAAATTAAATCACATAATGAGAAATTTTGAGAAAGAATGTTATATATAAAGTGTCACCGTTTTTAAGATATAATACAATTTATTATTTAAGGATTCTAACATATTACCCATTTAAGATATTTTCTTATCTAATACTTTTTTCTTCGTGAAAAAATATATATACAGATGATCATAATTATTAACAGGACAAATTTTGATGCCAATAAAAATTTTAAGACCCTGAGAGGGTCGCACACCTTGCATATCATCAAAGACGGCACTACATATTATATATTAGGGCTGGCAATTTTGACACGAAACCTGTTAACACGACACGACACGACCTGTTCTTAACAGGTTTCGTGTTTGACCTTAACAGGTTTCGTGTCTTAACAGGTCAGACCTGTTAAGACCTGTTAGTGACCTGTTAATATTATACTATATATATATATATATATATATATATATATATATATATATATATATATATATATATATATATATATATATATATATATATATATATATATATATATATATATTAATCCTCACACAACTATCTCACACAACTAGGGTTCCTGCCTCTCCACTCTCCTCACACTTTTCCAGCCGCCACCCCATTACCGGCCACCATCTTTTCAGGCCACCACAACACGACACCGCGACCACCACAACAGGTTTGTTAACAGGTTAACTTGTTTATTTTCGTGTCGTGTTCGTGTTTGAGAAAAGCGACACGATAAGCTAACAGGTCGTGTTCGTGTTTGACCTTAACAGGTTCGTGTCTTAACAGGTTCGTGTGACCTGTTATGCCAGCCCTATTATATATGATGTCAAAAAAGGCAAAAATACAAGGTTGTAACGTATATCTAGTTGCTTGATACGGTTAAAAACACAAAAGTTATCATATTTTTTTTATTAAACTATGTACTAGTTTCATTTCAAGGAATTTTACATACATACACTTATACATATCCATACTACATATAAAGTATAGATTACTTTCTCTCCAAAATTTTAAGATTACAAGAAATTAAGCATGGTTTACAACACTTTAATGCACAAAATTTTTAGTTTTACAACAAAATAAGCATAGTGTATAACAAAATAAGCATGGTGTAATTTTCAGACTTACAACATTAATGCTGTTAAAGTGGGGAATGTTATTAATGACTATAATGACTACTACTTAAAAGAAAAGAAATATAGTGTACAACACTTTAATGCATATAATTTTCAGATGTACAAAAAAAGAAGCATAGTATACAATAAAACACCACATTAATGCTATTTAATTTAGTCAATTAATTAACCGGTCAATAAATACAATTAATACAGTTATTAAAACACCTCTTACATAAAAAAATACAAATTATAAAGCATATTGTACAACAAAATTATACAAATTTCTGCATTAAATTTCACTAATACAAATAATAAACACATTATACAAATATTCAAGCCCGAACGGACAACGGGCCAAATGAGCTTGAGCCCGAACGTGCGCTGGCCAAACGAGCGCGAGCCCAAATAGGCATGGGCCAACGGGTTCGAGCCCGAACGGGCACGGACTACACGAAGTTCTTGATATCCGTAAATTTATTGTTAAAAAGAACATAATAAACTAAAATACATGATTCACCAAAAATTTATTTCAGGGTACCCGCAAAATCATACACTCATGACTCATGCATACATGTATAACTATACAAACATACATAGTCAACCAAATCGTACACACATATGGATTACAATTATTCATTATTTACTACATAATTTCAATTAATTACTAGTATTAATTATGTTCGTATATACAAAATACAAGTTATATTTTCAGATAATTGAGTATATATGGATCATACAGGCTGTTCCCAGCTGGAATTTTTAGTGTATGCTGAATGCAAAGTGTACGTGGCTGTTGCGTCGTATACGGGTGAATGTTTTTTCCACTTATAATTATTTTGTTCACATTTAATTAGTATATTCTTCTTATCTGTTAAGTTTTAAGTTGTTTTGCTGTCGACTGTCGACACTTTAGTTCCTTCATTCCTCATTTTATGATTCTAAAAACTTCGAGTTTACAGAGTTACAGTTTGAAAAAGAAACTTACATATATCATTCTATACAATGACAAATGATCATCTGTCACCTTTGCTAGAAATGTTGGTTGGATAGTCTCATTCAGGCATTTGGACATAGTGACCACATCAAGTACACAAGTTTCAATTTTTGCATACTAGTCAAAATCTTGAATTCCTCCAAATTATAGCTTGTTTTACTTGACATTTTTGTTTAGTTATCAGCAAAGTACTCGTGCAAAACGGCGGAAAAATCTATCCTTCAGTTTTCGGGTTAATTACTTGTTTTCGAGTGTTTCCAGTTTGAGAGTTTTCAGTCTCGTTTTCAAACCAAAAAACCAAGTAATCATGCATGCAAGTTTTTTGATTTGTATGTCAAAATTTATTGTTTGTAATTTCAACTACCGTAGTTCTATACTTTTCAGTTAATATAAATTATCCTAACCGTTAAAGCAAAGACCAAGTACAACTCAAATGGGTTTTCTCATGTGGCTCACAATGACAGCTTAATGAAAAGGAAATAAGTTAAGATTTTTATTAATAGCCTAGAATAGTCATGTAGTGTATGGCAATAATGCAATATGGTATCCAAATAAACAAATATGTAAATACAAAGGCTGGCTTAACTACGCATAAAAAAGATGGAGAGTGACTTGTGAAATTTAGATTAAAAATAAAATAATTAGCTAGAGAAGTACTTTTCAAATATTAAGGTAGTGGTTGTTAAGATGTGGTATTCAACTTAACCATTTCGATTAAGTAACCTAGTTTAGAAGCATTGATGAAGTCAAGACAATGTCAACAGAAGTGTACAAGTGGTTTGTCTTTTTTTTCATGCTTTTTTATTATTATTATTATTTTTTTTTTATTAATATGTTTAAAAGTTAGAATAAAATTATAACTTGAAAGATTGTTGTTCCTCACAAAATTATTACTATAGACTTTGAAACTTCAAGTTTTATTTGAACAGCGATCTTGAAACTAAAAACTAAAAAGGTAGTCATAACTCCTAAATACAACAGCTTATTATTATTATTATTATTATTATTATTATTATTATTATTATTATTATTATTATTATTCTAAGCAAAACTATTTTTATTTGTTTATTTATTTTCATGTTATTATTATTATTATTATTATTATTATTATTATTATTATTATTATTATTATTATTATTATTATTCATAAGCAAAACTATTTTTATTTGTTTATTTATTTTCATGTTTAGCCCAAGCCCATGTTCCATAGCCCGCTAAATTAAATTTAAGGAGCATATTTTATTGATTAATTAGTAATCAGTACATGAAGCATATTTTATTTGCTCAAAAAAAAAAAAAAAAAAAAGTAATCAGTACATGAAGCATATTTTATTTGTTAACCACCGAATGCATTGCAACATAGCAGGGATAATGTTCCCAGATTAATAATTAAGGACAAGGTTTGACGTCTAATAAATGTGAGGTGTGATTTACTAATCATTAACTATTAATGCTAACTTAACTTTGTTTTATGTTAAAATAAAATAAAACTGATTGATATTCATGTTCAATTATTGATTTATATGATGACTCTTGTTTGGGGTAAACAACTATCAAGGTGGCACAATGACATGGTGTATCATGAATCATGATGACTTATTTTAAGGTAGTCAAGAAAAGGATAAAAACGGTCGCTTAATATCTCACTCTAGCCGCGTACATATAAGTCGAAAATGCGCCCTCCCTATATAGCATGAAGTGAAACCTCGTCCATTTAACATTTAGTGTTTGGGTAGTAACGTATTATAAATAACAAGCGTCATTTAGTAAACTTTTGATAATGCAGAACTACAAAAGTATAATTGTTTCTTATGGGTATTTAGTAAAACAACTGATCAATCTCACGACAAGTCCACCTCTGTATTTATTTCACCCTTAATTTCGATTTTAACATAAGAAAGTATTAAAAATTGGTAACCTATGGTTTTCAAAGTGGTACGATGTTTTCAAATGGTCCATGGCTTTGGGAATTTTGTCTATTTAATGTCGAGCATCCTTGATGTTTATTTGGCTTTTTCTTCTGTTTGTTTTTCATGTGACAACCATGAGAAACTTGAAGAGCATATCTCACCTAAAGTTGGTTGATATTTCTACAAACATATAAAAGAATCACATTGATATGAGGATTCTAGAAACCTACACTCTTTTATTTTTGCCGGTCAAAGCCAACATTGTTAAGCAAAATAACTTATGTACTTGTATAAGACATGTAAGCATGAAGGGTTGAAATACCATGATGAACTTAATCAGCTCTCTGGCTCCCTGACTCCCTAACAGTAACAAAGCATAGCTCGAAATCTTTTAAGTGTTTAGGCGGGACTTTTCAAAAAAGCAAAAGAGCGGGATCAAGTGTATTTTGCACAAAAGTCAATGCAAGTACGAGTTGTTGAAAATGATATGAAAAGTTGACAAAATTGTCCATTAAAGCACGTCTGATGGTTTTCTAAGAATGAAAACATTTTAATGAAAGATGTACTTTTTTTTTTTTTAAATGCTTGACACGTCTCAACCACTCACTAAGAAACGACATTGTACCCATTATAAAATAGAATGTTGGCCGAGAGTAAATGCTACCACTTCACATATTTATTGTTGTATTAATTGAATTGTATTTACTCTCTTGAACTTACAATAGGTCCCTGTTTTTATCAGAGAGATCTTATAAGTTTATTCGCAAACTTAATTATGTGTTTAAGTTTGCGTGATCAGAGAGCAACATCACTGTCATTCAACAAGTGTTAATTTCATATAACACTTCTTAATTCTTAGATTTATTCAATAAAGATTTACACATTTGAAAAGGTAATACTCGTGTTTGCATTTACTTAACTGTTTTATATTTTGTTCTTTAAAAGTGTCACGGAATTGGGACATACAAAAAGCCTAGAAGAAAAACATCTGCGTAACAAGAAAACCATCTAGTCCCTCTAATCTTCCATGTTACTATGTAGCTAGTTTAACACGAATTTATAAATTTTTTCCTTCAGCTTTAGAGGAACTTTTTATCACATAGTATTCCTATAGCCGCCTTCCACTTCATCCAAACTTGCTTTTATATGGTGGTTTAGATCATCGTCTATCATGCTCAATTTGTGTATCACTAAACTCAAATATTTAAAGTTTTCTTTTATTTTTTTTTAATTTTTTTTCCAACCATTAAGAGGCAGAAACATCTTATTGAACTAGATGTGAAGGAGGTGTCTTAACACCTCTTAATGTTTATTTTTATATTCTTATTTATTTTTTCTTTTATTATTATTATTATTATTATTATTATTATTATTATTATTATTATTATTATTATTATTATTATTATTATTATTATTATTATTATTATTATTATGTGTGTGTTTTTATTTTTATTATTAATTTTTTTTGTGTGTTTTTATTTTTTTTTATTTTTTTTTTGTTCTTGTTTCACCTTTATTTTTTATATTAAAAGTATTAAATATAATAACTACATATGTTTTGTTAGACAAATAATGTTAAGATGATATGTGACAATTCATATTTTTTTTCAAGTTGAAGGATTCGATTTCGGACTCATATATCTCACTCTAACGCGATTCATATATTTAATCATTTTAAAAAGTTCAATTTAAACTCTGACACGTTTATTTTTGTCAAATAAGCATGAAATATTTCGTCTAAAATACTTTTAACTTTAAATTGATTATATTATAAAATTTGGTTTCTTATATTTAATAAAATTTATTTATTGTGTGAATGCAATGGTTTTATATTTAAATTGTAAAAACTAATAGTTTAACACATCCAGACATTTTTTGAAAAACAAACAGTTTTATTTGAGTCAGATTCAGATTTCTCAACCAATTATTCAGATTAAGATGAGAATCAGATTCAGACTTTTCTACCGCATATTTAGATTCAGATATGCGAATCAGATTCAGATTCAGACCCTCTTAATAAACAAACAACGACTGATCAATCTCACGACAAGTTCACCTCTGTATTTATTTCATGCTTAATTTCGATTCTAACATAAGAAAGTATTAGAAATTGGTAACCTATGGTTTTCAAAGTGGTACGCGTTTTCAAATGGTCCATGGCTTTGGGAATTTTGTCTATTTAATGTCGAGCAACCTTGATGTTTATTTGGTCGTCAGAAACTTTTTCTTCTTTTTGTTTTTCATATGACAACAATGAGAAACTTGAAGGGCATATCTCACCTAAAATTGGTTGATATTTCTACAAAATAGAAAAGATAAAGTCACATTGATCTTAGGATTCTAAGAAACCTATGTTGGAATTATTACATCATGACATTCATATATAATGAACCAAGTACATCAAAGTGAGCATGAGCGGAAGCAATTAAAATAGATCGAATAATATGTAATTAATTAATCAATTATATAAATCGTAAACGTACCTTTGTGATTCTAGCCCGAACAAGAATCAATGCAATCTTCCGGAACCAAGAACCCTAATTAGGGTTTATAAGGATTATAAGAATTACCCCTTACCTCTTTTGTAATTCAATCCAAGAATCAAACAATAGTGTGTTTGATTCACGTTCTTGTACACACGTACTAATTCAAGAAAAAGTTTATGCAAGTAATAAACACAAAACCTTTTTAGATCTATAAAAATCGAAACCCTTAGGGGTTTATTTAGATGGATCGATCAAAGAAAAAGAGAGAGGAGAGAAAACACCAAGATGTGTGTGTACAAGTTATGTGAAAAACCTACATCTTGGGTTTGCTTATATACTACACAAAACTTGGAGCTCAAGGCACAAAGGAGGTGGGTTGCACTCCTTGGGCCGATCGGTTTGGCATCCCCTAGGGGATTCCGGAACCTTCTCTTGTTTCCATGTTTTGTCTAGTATTACTTTCCTAATCTTCGTTTAATAATTAATTAGTCATTAATCAATAATACTAATTATTATTTATTTGTTTTGTGTTTAATAATTAATTATAACATCTTATAAATAATTATTACATTTTCTCTTCATACGTATTGTGTGCAATCCCGTGATCTTGAGTTCGATCCTAACATACGTCTACTAAAATAATGTCCATATTCTAACAGCTCCCACTTGGACATATTTTAATAGTGTAATCACATCGGTTAGCGTCTTGCAACACGCCGATGCCTCTAGTACGATCTCGAGTAAGGCTCCTGGAAAACCTTTTAATGATTTCTCATTATTATTATCCTTTTGTTTCTAATACCACGTTAATAAGGATATGGATTAAAGTCATTCCTTAATTTAACCATTCTGTTTCTCGTTGTTTATGATTGATCAAGATTACCAAATCTTCTGAACATATTCAGGGAAGATATTGGGTACGGCCGTACATGCATCTTACCAACCCTACGAGGGGCCCAGCAGTATTAAACTCCAAAAATAAATTTGAAGGAACAAATTCTATCTTGACTACAAGCAAAACCCACAAACTTTGTAACATTTTCGAAAACAACCCTTATTACTACCAGTTACGTATAGCGTTAAGTTGTTCCACAAAAATGTACTACATTCATGACACTTATCTTGCATCTCAAGTCTGAGGATAACTTCTCATGATTTACTTAATAACAAAATCCATAAAGTAACATCATGTAGTTGGGATAAGTCCTATATTCAGTATCATCGAATATCATCTGAAATGGCATGACTACGCATCAATATACTTTAAGTATATTATACCAACCTTCAGATTTGTCTTGATTTAATAATATTCCCATATTATTAACTGACAACGGACAATTTGAAATAACATTTATTCATGGATTAAACATACAAATATAGGATACAATTTATTATAAATTAAACATACCATGTATTTAAATTTATTATAATAATTGTTTAACATCCCTTATCCAAATACTAAATAGATCAATGCATGAAAATCTTGTTGATGAATTATGTCTCAAGTAATGACATTCCTACTTGTTGACAAAACATAAATCATCCAACTTTGATCTATTGGAATTTTAAGAATACTTATCTCAAGAATTCAACTATTGAAATTCTTATATGTGCATAGTCAACTATTTTGATAATGCCATATTTCATAAAAATGTGAGACATCCTTAACCACCAATTTATGATAATTAAACTTCCAAACATTTTAAAGTTTAAAGTATTCTTATTCTCTTAATGTATAACGCAACTATGCTTTTAGTAAGCATGACTAGTAATAGCCAAGGATGAAATCCTCACCATAACTAGTATTGAGTGTCATCTCAATTTTATTAGCATCATTGTATTCAACAACAATATGCTATTAAAACTTTCCGTAAACCATAATATCTATTGTGTAATGTTTGATGCCCTTCAACCTTTCAAGTTTGTTGGCTATGACAATTTTCACAACAATTGAAAAATTGTTCATCTATAGAATTTGGAAGCTATTCCAGATTTTAGGATGTGATTCTATAATCAAACATATTCTTTTTAGAATATTACACAAGTTATCTAATAACTTTTTGTTTAGATATTAATATTGCCAAATCATCTTGTAATCAAGCATGATACAACAAAACATGATGTACATGAAAAATCTATGAGTTATACTTAGATTTTATTCATGCCATACATAACTATTTAGACTTTCTAAATAATATATCATGTTATATTAGATTTATTTACCGCATATGTTTCAACAATAAACAATCATTCCAAGGTTGTATGTCTTATTTCCTAAATCCTTAAAGTTTCATTCCAAACTAAGACTTAACATTTACTTATATGGAATATTACTTTTCATATGTTCTACAACATATATGATTTAAGAAATTAAACATAATACTCCCACTAGCTTTTAGGAATACTTAGAAATTATCTTATTTCAATTATAAACCAAACATGGATTTAATAATTAAACATAAAATAATCTTCTAGATGCATGCATTTATCCATCCATGGATCATTGCACCATGTACACTTTCAAAGATTTATTTGAATTTATAAACTCCTTTTGATTACTTATCGTCCTCGCTCAAGTAATCATTCATGAAAGAGTTTTGATATTCTATTGTCAATTTCATATAAATGAAACTAAATATGACAATCATAATCTTTATATATTTAATGTGTTTATAATAGAATATTCAATCACAGTTAATTGCTTAAATGTGAGTAATAATCTTGTCATAAAACATACATTAAATACGTGTACAACATTGTCCATATGATTTCTATACAAAGATTTAAACCAAAAAAAGGTTACCAAATCTTTGAAGAAACTCATCTTTATTTTCTAGTCTTACTATTAAGATAAATCAAATTTCAAAATTGATTATCTTTATGGACAGCATCTTAATCATTCATATCATGTATACTTTACCCAATTTCATATTTGGTAATGTATCGTAATGATTATCAGGTTTACAATAATCCTGTAAATCATAGCCCTCAGCATATAAAACAAATATCTGAGATATATTGATATTCTATGAATGATAATTCCATTATCTTGAGATTTAACATTTAAATATCAAACTTCATCATCATCTTGAGATTTAAAATTTAAATGTCAAACTTCATCATGATATTTACTAGTGTATTTTAGAAGATTATGTATCTTGTAATTTTATCTATTAAAGATCAACACTCCCACTTGCTTTTAGCAATTTAAAGACTATCTTTAAATACTTAGCAAATTAAGCAATAATACAATATTCTCTTTTGGGATATTACAAATACATATTGATAGTTCCTAACTTAATTTTGTTAATAACCTCTTCATAAGCAGTTAAACAAATTTGGAACTTCAAATTAAGACTTAATGTGATTCATTACATTCCATCATATGATAATGTCTTATTAATCTTCTATGTTAGAGTTTTATTAAATATGTCCAAGTCATACTCAACATTCTAACCTTGAAAACTTTTGGAAGAAAAGAAGTCATAGTTATCTTTAATCAAACAATATAATAAGAGTTTGATTTTCCTAACTGAACATACCATAAACATTTGATATTTCATTAGTATTAATATTGTAAGGCAATCTAACAATATTAAAGATAACCATATTCGTTTTGACTTGTCCATTTACCAACTAATTCATTTTAATGGTATAATAATTTCCAAGCCTATTACATGCCTTATAACACAAGTACTTTTTACAAAGTTACTTCATGTCCATGTTTTTACCAGAAAAACATAAACTGTTATAATCCTCTATACGTTATAAGTCATTTAACATTTAATAACTTCATGTATATGTTTTAATTAAAACACATAACAAGATAACGTCTTACTTTATTATAAGTCTTGTAACAATTAGAAGACTTTATGTTTATATCTTTACAATGAAACATAAACATGTTTAACTAAAGTAATTATGAACACCATCTTTTGGCTTCAATAATAATTTCAAGTTAATATATTACTTCACAATAATGTAAATAACATTATTTCTTTATTTATTTATGTCATTCCAAGAACACATAAATATTCATATTGAAGTAGCATTAGATTACTTAATTAATTTATGTCATTTCATGAATTCATAAATCTATATATTAAAGTAGTCTTGATATCATATTGACACATGTTCTAATTGGTATCTAATTTAGAAACTGCAAATTCTCATAGTTCAATTACATCAGTTGATCTGCTAGTAATGAAATATGAAATTCACCTTGTTGTTACAATCTAGCTAAGCTCTCACATAACATAAATGGTAACACCAAGTGTTTCTTGAATTAGCCTAATATAATTCATATCAGAACATCATTCTAATTTAGAAACTGCAAATTCTCATAGTTCAATTACATCAGTTGATCTGCTAGTAATGAAATATGAAATTCACCTTGTTGTTGCAATCTAGTTAAGATCTCACATAACATAAATTGTAACACCAAGTGTTTCTAGAATTAATATTAGAACATTATTCTCTTACCTTGTAGTCAAGAGAATCCATTAAATCATATCTTTATGAGTTGTTTCTTGCACACATTAAAGATAACATTTCTCCCACTTGTGCATGGAACAACCTCATATAGTTGATAAACATCATGCCATGCATTTGTTTAATATGATTGTGTCATAGATTATAGCATAACAAGTATATGTAGAACAACAATGTCTAGTAAGGAAACGTACAAGACTATCCTTAACAGTATGAATTTCTACACTTGGAAAGTAATTATCTTTAGCTACTAAGATGTCAAAGCTTGTAACTCCCACTGAATTAAAGATCATTACAATAATTCCTTATTCAGTAATAAGTACACAATACTCCCACTGAATTTGACAACATTTAAAATGATTCATATCCAGTGAAAGAATATAGTGTGCTTTTAACTTTCCTACACCTTTAATTGTCCATACGTAACAATTACTTATGCATTTAAAAAGTGTATTCTACTACGTAAATGATGGACTATCCACCAAATGCTATTAACTTGAAAAATTGGGCATGCAATTTCTTCCTTAATAGGTCTACCATCCTACAATGTATGTAGCACCTTTAAAATATTCAAAACAACTAGTTTGTCTCTAAACATTTTGCAGTAATTAGTCTAGCTTCTAATTTAATAACTCATAAAATGTCATACATAATTTTCTGTTAACCAAATATCATATTTGTTACAAAGAATTTGATCACCAAATGAAGATGATAAAATCCTTATGAAAAATATTTGCAATTTTCTTAACCATTAAAAATTTGCTATGAGTTATATTAGAATTTAGACATATCTAATATTCCTATTATCCTTTCTCATTCATGAAAAGGAATAGGATTGTGTCTCACTCTTCCTTCATAGAAAGGAGACTTCTTTTGTCTTTTAAGTAAATATTTCTTAATCAAACATTTGTTTGAAAACAGAACTAGATCAATTTACCAAAGCCCAAAATACGTTTACGGTTTGAATGTTGCATTAATACATTAAAACGAATTACAAAATTCAATTTCAGTATTTTCGATAATTAGATCTTTAAGAAAATAAAATACCCATTGGCAAATATTCATATAAACCATAGTATTTTCTTAAAGCTAGGATCCTAAATTGACATAGTACCATTACATCAGTTGATCTGCTAGTAATGATAGTATTCAACAAGGTAATTGTCGAACAATAATTGCCAATATCATATTGCAATTCCTAGATTTATGAGATTTACAATCACAAAACTTTTGTAATGTAAGCATGTTTCATCCCCATCTTAATGCCTTGAGTCCAAGTCTCACTTCCTACTCAATTTAAGTCGTCTAACTTAAAAACTGCAAACTCACAAATCCATCACATCAGTTGATCTGCTAGCAATGAATTTATGAAATTTACCTCTCCATTGCAATCTCGCCAAGTCTCACATGACGTAAATTACAACTTCAAGTGTTCTTAATTAGATGGCATTCAACTTAATTTTATAAGGGTATTAACTATTTTGATGTGATCAAAATAATGTATGAAGAAGCATGCATACAACTTCATAACATTGGTTTTACAAAACAATTTTATTACCTATTAGCTAAGAGTAAAATAACAAAGTTTTGATTGAGGTATCGGGTTCACCTATTAAAGAATAACCATCAATTATCGTCCACTATATCGTACTTTTGCATAAGCCCTAAAGCTTAGTGTTTCGGATAATCATTGTGGAATTGTGGATTATTCACCCTTAAGATGACAATGTACATGTAATGGTTGTTCGGTAAGTCTAATTTACACACAAACGAGCGTTAAGACAGAATGTTGTCTATCTAAGGCCACAATTAAATGCGTTGCCATCCTTATACCCATCTTATAGTGTGTAAACTTCGGTCGAGCCTATTTAACCATTACGTACAAAAACATCAATCAACCAATTCTTTGAAATTTTAACTCTTAAAAACCAAAACAATTTCGCCATTATTTAGTCCATATTATTTTTCTATTCAAAAAATTACCCTTTTCGTTTATATAAACATGTCTAACATAATAAATAAACAAAACAAGTAATTATACAATAAAAAATAAAACAACTAAATAAACACATATACATAATCATAACAATTAAATATGTATAAAACATGTAGCCACATGCAAATCTTATTCAAAAGTCCTATTAATAATCAAATCTAGGTGTATTACGTATTAATTCAATTAGGGCTTTCTTTTTCTTGGAAAAAGAGCCACATACATCGATAAATCGATTGCGTAAGCCAAAATTAAATAAATACCACATAGCACATAATTGATTACTTAATATTGGAGTCTCCCCCAATTCGACATCTATTAAAATTTACACGTTTTAATATAACTTAACCATTAATATATATAAACAATTTAAACAATTTAAATATACACAATAAAAATCCATGCAAATATGCACTTTTTCATGGATTTAGCTTAACAATTAACACATTGCACCAAGATCGTTTACTAAAACGCATAACAGTTACATGACATCTTAGGGTTTCTAATTAGATTTTATAAAAAAAATAAAAGCAAAACCCTAAAACCCCTTAGGTCATTCGACCCAAAAATTAGGGTTAGGGATAAAACATAAACCCTAAAAAAACATGTAACTATACGAATCAAAATCCAATTTTTATGCGTTGCGATAATTAATTACACATTATAACGGCTCTAGATGCCACTGTTGGAATTATTACATCATGACATTCATATATAATGAACCAAGTACATCAAAGTGAGCATGAGCGGAAGCAATTAAAATAGATCGAATAATATGTAATTAATTAATCAATTATATAAATCGTAAACGTACCTTTGTGATTCTAGCCCGAACAAGAATCAATGCAATCTTCCGGAACCAAGAACCCTAATTAGGGTTTATAAGGATTATAAGAATTACCCCTTACCTCTTTTGTAATTCAATCCAAGAATCAAACAATAGTGTGTTTGATTCACGTTCTTGTACACACGTACTAATTCAAGAAAAAGTTTATGCAAGTAATAAACACAAAACCTTTTTAGATCTATAAAAATCGAAACCCTTAGGGGTTTATTTAGATGGATCGATCAAAGAAAAAGAGAGAGGAGAGAAAACACCAAGATGTGTGTGTACAAGTTATGTGAAAAACCTACATCTTGGGTTTGCTTATATACTACACAAAACTTGGAGCTCAAGGCACAAAGGAGGTGGGTTGCACTCCTTGGGCCGATCGGTTTGGCATCCCCTAGGGGATTCCGGAACCTTCTCTTGTTTCCATGTTTTGTCTAGTATTACTTTCCTAATCTTCGTTTAATAATTAATTAGTCATTAATCAATAATACTAATTATTATTTATTTGTTTTGTGTTTAATAATTAATTATAACATCTTATAAATAATTATTACATTTTCTCTTCATACGTATTGTGTGCAATCCCGTGATCTCGAGTTCGATCCTAACATACGTCTACTAAAATAATGTCCATATTCTAACAACCTACACTGTTTAATTTTTGCAAACTACCACAGTCAAAGCCAACGTTGTTAAGCAAAATAACTTATATAAGAGAATTGTGACTCAAAAGAAATTTGATCTTGTACTACAATGAACTTTGATGGACATGCAAAGAAGCTTTAGTGCCACAATGAAACAAAACATATTACCTCATCACAACGAATGGGACAATTTTTGAACAACATGTATGATAAAGTTGTACAAGTTTCGGCTCGTTTCACAAGTAATGGAAATTTGCGCTAGTTAGCCAAACATTTGATTTGGAAAAGGACAGTACGTACCACATAACATGAAAATGCTTGCAAGTCTTGATGAGGTACATGAGGGTAATCAAAAAGCCAATAACCAGGAGGAAACACAACAAAGTGTAGACCAAATCACCGTTGACTTTGTATTTTCAATTGCAAACTTACCAACGACTTTGTATTCCCTCGGATCAAAACGTACACCATGCGGAAGTCTTGAAGTGTTCCAAGTTTTACATTAATTATTTAATTTTAGACGCTTTCAAAATACCTTTCAAGTTTTACTTACAACAACTCCCAATCTTGTGAGAGAAATTTATATGTGTAATTAAGTGCTATACTAGGATACACGAAAACACCGCCGAGATGCCGTATCACGTACCGGAAACATGTCGGAAATGAGAAACGCCTGGGGAACGTCCCCGGGAAAAGTGAAACGTTTCTTCAGTTAGGGTACGTCGATCCTTATCTTGGAAACGTTTATGGCCTAAAAAGTCACGTTTCCTATGGCCCTACATTAACTAAAATGCTTTAATTTTAATTAACCTAACTAATTTCCAAGTTCGTAGAGAAAGGGGTGGTGATTGAAACAGATGGATGGATCGACCAACAGAGAAGACCGGTCATTAATTTTATGGCAACTTCTGAAAATGGTCCTATATTTATTAAAGCGATCAACTGCATGGGGAAGTCAAAAGCAAGGAATTCATTGCTAATTTAATGAAAGAAGTTATAAATGAGATTTAATCTTATTCTCGGAGGATACCACAACTAATTGATATTTTTTTTACTTAAATGTTTTTTGGAAGACAATTTGATGGTTATTAGTTTTTAATTGATGATTATGAGTAATATTTATTTGGATTTTTGAATGTTGTGTATTTTTTTTCTGGAAGACAATGTACCATAAACTAAAATATTATAAAACACATAAACGTTTCTCCACCCATTTCTTAAATTTTAGAATGTTGCAATTTCCTGATACTCGTACCCAGCCCCATTTCCGTCCCCGTGCAACTTAGGTGCTATATGTGTAAGAATAGAGTCATATATAAGCCACATACAAACATATAAGAATAGTGCTATATCGAATCACAATAGAATGTAGACATGTAAGCATCAAACGCACACATAAACACATAATAGAATAAAAACATGATCATAGATATGAATACAAACATACAGCCAACTTCTACCTAACAGAGTTGGTCAGGAGGTGTTACCACATACGAGAGGTCTCAGGTTCGAGTCTATCTGTGGAGGGTTTTCTTCCTCGATGGGATCTGTGGTGGTTCTGCCCCATAGATGCGTTGATTCGAGGCTGACAGGGATTACCTTCTGGGTAAGTACTGTGGAATCGAATCACTAACCATAGCATTGTCATAACTCGCTGAAAAAAATATGTTACAAGCATAAAATGCATAAATCATAGTAAGCATGTGAGCATTTAGGAAAAAACTAGGCCTTTGGGCAAATATTAAGCTATGCCGCAAGGGTTGCAGCAAAATTCGTTGATGCATATAGCTATGTCTTTATATACCTTCAAGTAAAGGCAATTAGAGCATAAGGTGTGACAAGAAGCCTCCCTTCACCACTCCGATGTTGAGCTCGTTGTCCTTCCGTGTCCTCTCGCCGCCACACCAGTGGAGGTTGTTGTCCTTTGTTTTTTGTTGCCTCGTCGTGCAGACGACGAAGGTAAAAAATGTTCGATTTGTAGGTTTTTTTTGTTTTATTTTTTTTCCCGATCTATAAATCAATTTATGTGTTTGTGTGTGTAAATAAAGTGTGTGCGTGAGTAAAATGAAGAAGATGATGTGCAGTTTATTATTATTATTATTATTATTATTATTATTATTATTATTATTATTATTATTATTATTATTTAGGGTTGAAGTGGGCTAGATTATAAAGTTGTATTGAAAGTAGGCTGCAAGTCCAAGTGTACAGTGCTATTTGTAGTTATAGTGCTATTATTATTATTATTATTATTATTATTATTATTGTATGTATTGTAAATTGTATTTTTATTGTGTTTTGTGTGTGTTAATTTGTATTTTAATTAAATGAACTGAATTTAGTGTGTTTGAAAAATGAAAAAGAAAATAAAATTGAGGGTGAGTAAGACCCAAATGAAGAGGCTGTGTTTATTATAATAAGGGGGTTGTATAAAGGGGTTGTATTATGGTGATGTAACATTCGTGACCCCCAAATGAAGAGCTTGAGCTAGTTGTGACTAGTGTTCTGAAAGGCTCAAGGCGCAAAGGGGGCAAAGAGCCTCGAGTCGAGGCGCATTTAGAGGCGCGAGATTCATGAATGCGAGACGCACTAAAAACATTAAGTTTTTTATAAAATATATGACCATTTATGTAGCTTAAATAACACAAAATAACATTAAAATACTTTATGCATGACACATATTGCCATTATAAATATTAAAATGGATCAGTTGTCACTTCTAAAACGGATCAACTCTTTGGCTCGATGACCTATATAGAGATTAAAATCCATATCAAACTAAATATGCTTGTGTCCTACTTGTAGCTTACATCTAACAAAGCTCACAATTTAACCCAAAATATCAAGCAAGCAACATATTAATATTCAAGGCACAATGCCATATTTTCATTATAATATGTCATAAAGAAAATACTTAATAAAACAAAGTAACCTATTAAAGAAAATTCCAATCAATAAAATAAACATAAAATTAATTCAAATTTACAAATCATACAAATACTCACCCTATGACTTAAAAGGCCCATGTATCTTATCTTAATATTAATAAAAAAAAAAAAAAAAAAAAAAATCGTTACATCTCCTAGGCGCAAAAAGCCCCCAAGGCACGCGCTTTTTGTGGGATTCATGCATGTCGTGAGCCTCGATCTGAAAAAAACCCAAAGGCTAAAGCCTTGCGCCTTAGGCGCGATTTTGACAACTATGGTTGTGACACCTTATGCTCTTAAGTACATATAATGTTACAACCCAAGATTATGTCATGGGCTAAGTTATCTTTATTTATCTTAATTATTATGTCATGTTTGTCGTGGGCTAAGCCCGTTATCATTATTAGGTTACTTTTCATCACTGTAAGGTTATAAGTACTGAACTATTATAATGAGAGTCATCATCGTTAAAAAAAAAAAAAAAAAAAAAAAAATCTCTTTTCCTAACACTATTTCTTAAGGAGCTCGCGCCCGCTTGAAGTGGTGCCCTATCCCAATACAACCTTAACGGGGTCGCATCAACTAGTGCTTTCATTGAGAGTCCTTGTTGAGAGGGCTACCAAAGTAGGGTTCCAATTATAAAAAAAATTAAAAAAAAAAAAAAAAAAAACTGTTCATCAATCACTATTCATGGCTACTGTTCATCCAGAGTACTTTTTGTTATTCATCGGGTACTGTTTCGTTGTTTTCATCGATCTCATGAGAATGGATGAAAACACTGTTTGGTTGTTGCTTAAAGAACAAGCCGACGCGGCACAACAGCTCGCACAACAACAAGCCGTGAATTTTCAGGAACAATTTGATGCATTACGCACCGAATTGCAAGCTAATGGGGGAGGCGATGATCAGGGTTCATTGTTATCACGGTCTATGCGTTTGGATGTGCCTAAGTTTAATGGTACCGATCCTGAAAGCTGGATTTTTGCCATCTACGAGTATTTTGATCTCATCGCAACACCGAATGAACAACGACTACAAATTGTAGTGTTTAATCTGGAAGGAGATATGGCAAAATGGTTTCGATGGATGTCACGTAATAAGTTTGTTACCAGCTGGGAGGAGTTTGTGGAAAGTGTAAGGAACCGTTTTGGGTCGTGCAAATATGAAGACCCGCAAGGGGCGCTTTCGAAGCTCTTACACACGGGAACAGTTGCACAATATCAGAGTGAGTTTGAGAAGCTTATGTATCGGGTAACAAATATCTCTGAAAATTTACTTATCTCGTTATATATTTCCGGACTTAAACCGGCTTTACAACGGAAACTCCTGGTGTCGAGGCCTACCACGTTAGGTGAAGCCTTTTCTTTCACCCGTATAACAGAGGATCGTTTGGAGGACCAATGGCCTACTACATCCATCACCAATTTAGGGGAACCAGTCATAAAAGTACCGTGCCACGATGATTTGGGACGTATATACACTACCAAATCTTGTGCGAGTTTTCATGGTATGTCTATTCTTGATCCCAATCGATGGCTTGAAGATCCGAAATTGGAAGAGGTACATGATTCTGTGAAAAAGGAAGTGGAATTGACCGAATATGTACTTAAGAAGTTTGAGTCACAGGAAAAGCTTCATGATAAGCTTACCAAGTTTTTTGACTACCCAAAGTTTGTTGCTCAGTTTAGGGAAGCTGATAAGTACTTTTACTTTCTTAATAGTGGGCTTTAACCACAGAAAGACATGGACATGGACATGCAGGAGAGTTTGGATGGAAAAGCGGAAGTGTTGCTTGATCTGAATGGACTACGTGAAGACGGAGCAATGACGTTGAGCACGTATGCTCTTAGTTCAAGTGGAAGTGATTGGGTCACTGTGCAAGGTATACAGATTGAGGACAAGAAAGTTGAGCCTGATACATTGTCATGGGTTAAGATGTATGATGTTGGGCCAAAACGTGAGCCACCTGACGTAGTATTGAAATATGAGTCTGTGACTAAAACAAGTAAGCAAAGGGCAAGTGGTTTTAACTTGCTAGTGGAATCAAAGTATGCCGCTGCGAATCCAGTTGGGTCAATTTATATTTTGTGCTTCGAGTATGATCTGCAAGAAGCAAATTCACAGCTCAAAACATGGGATCCTGGAATTACATGAGGCGGGATTTTTGAAGCACCACCTTAAGGACAAGGTGACTTTGAAGGAAAGGGGAATGTTACAACCCAAGATTATGTCATGTTTGTCGTGGGCTAAGCCCGCTATCATTATTAGGTTAATCGTCATCACTGTAAGGTTATAAGTACCAAACTATTATAATGAGAATCATCATCGTTTCAATAAAAAAAACAATTCTCTTTTCCTAACACTAATTTTTAAGGAGCTCGTGCCCGCTTGAATTAGTGCCCTATCCCGATACAACCTTAACGGGTCGTATCATATAAGGCTTCTAGAAATAACCTAAAATCATAAAATAAATTGCCTATGAAATCTATCTAACACACATGGGTAGATATGTCGAAAGGGCTACTAAAAATCATTTAGAAAGCTTAAAAGAGTTATATATAATTTGCTATATCTAAACGTAAGGACAAATTTTGACCCAAGGCTACTAAACGCGCCTAGAAAGCCTGAAAGTGTAACAAGAGAACCACCTAGTCCCTATAATCTTTTATGATAATTTTAGTTTTCTACGTGTTCCTATATAGTCGGTTTAATACAAATCTATAAAAATTTTCCTTCAGCTTTAGCTTTAGAGGAACTTTTTATCACATAGTACTCCTATAGTCGATAGCCGCTTTCCATTTCATCCGAACCTATTTTATACGGTGATGAAGATCATCGTCCATCATGCTCGATTTGTGTATCACTGACCCATATATTTAAATGACTCCTTTGGCTTTAGGATATGGTCTCTAATACAAATTTTTACTTCTTTGTTTCAATCGTTCTCATTCACACAAATATCACATTGTAGATATTCTGCCTTCCCTCGACTCAATAGTAAGCCATTGTCTTCTATCATCTCCTTCCGGTGCTCAAGTATGCTAGTTTATTTCTTCCGCTGATTCCAAAATTAACACAATATCGTCATTGAAAATCAAGCACCATGCCCGATATCTCTTGTGGTAGCTCTCATCAAGAATCAAAGCAAAGAGGTATGTGCTAATTGATATGATGTAAGCCTACTTTGACAAGGAACACAATCTTTCTTCTTTCATAAGAACAAAAAGTTTACCCCAACTTTTCCTTCCCAAAACAAGCATTGATTTGTCTTTGGATCCTAAAACAAGTTAACAACAAAAGGGGGTCCCATAGTTACAAAACCATCGAATATGACACAAAATATGCCATGTGTCTTTTTAGATTCCCATTTACCCCACAGAAAAAATACAATTTCATACTCCAAAGTCTCTCTTTTACTATTTAAGATCCGAAAATCCTTGTATTTTGTCACACGCATCACTCTTAAAGCATTTAATTTCATTTTTATTCTTAACATATACATCATCATATAACAAACAAAATATAAAAACTATAAATTATACCAAAATTTATAAAATTTCAATTTTGACCCATCTCAAATAACACCAAATTCTTCAACTTCCCGATCTGGGTCTTTCTCATTTCATCCCAATTTAAGATCTTGAATAACTTAAGATTTGATCAAATGGGTATTTATAAAAAATGATTATAATGCAATTTGCCACTTGGGTTTTGTTTATATGTGATTATAATCAAAAGGGTCAGTGTCAGATTTTGTCAAAGTTTAAAAAAATTGAATCTTTTTAGTGAATTAGTGATTAATTAGATCACATGGGTGTTTATAAAAAATGGTTATTTCAAAAGGGTTAGTGTCAAATTTTGTTAAAGGGTAGAAATTTTGGATCTTTATAGTGGAATTGTGGTTAATTATGGGGTGCATTTGCTCGAAAGGTGTTTCGACAAATGAGTATGTGGAGAAAGAATCGAAAAGATCATCAAAAAGGTTTCTTGGTTCATCAAGAAGAGATGAGAGTGTTGTGGAAGTTGATCATAGTGGTAATGATGGTAATGATGCTACTACTAGACTAATTTCTGATCTAAATTTGGAAAATGGGGTTAGTTCGGGGCGAATGGTGTGGGATGATGGTGATAGGAAGAGTGTTGTGGTGTTTGAGGAGCCTGTTGTGCAAGCGCAACCGTTTGTGCAAAGTGTGCAAAAGGCTGCAAATGTTGTGAAGGTTGAGAGTGGGAGTGAGAGGAATGGTGGGGTGTTTAAACCGGAAATATCGAGAGTGATTAGTGTTAGTAATGGTGGAGAAGAGGCGGCTGGTTGGCCGGGTTGGTTGACTGCTGTGGCAGGGGAAGCTATTAAAGGATGGTCACCACGAAGGGCGGATTCGTTTGAGAAGTTGGATAAGGTCTGCCAACATTTTTCTATGATATATTGTAGCATTTTTATGTATGTTAATGCATTGTGATTATGTAGATGATTATAAATCTGTGCGTATATTATTATGTCAAGTTGTTACTTGTTAGATTCTACGGTTGTGTGTTTCAGAAGTGATAATGTGCTATTGAATACTGAGACTTATATAATCAGCTATGAGAAAATGGGCTTGAAAACTAGTGTTTGAGGTTGCTTATGCTGTTTGAAATCCAGTAATCCGATAATAAGATGTTGGAGTGTTTTGCTTTTGGCCTTTTGCAAATATATATGGATTTAATAGATAAAATGAGCAAATTGATTTTTATTTTTTATTTTTGTGAAAAGGGAGAGGCTTTTCGTGACTCCAGAGCTAGTTTCTTTTAAGTTTGGTAAGAAAGGGCATATAGGTGATCTTATTTTTCTCTTAGATAAATAGTATTTCTGTCCATGGTATGGAATCGTTATTTGACCTCTAAAAGATAAGATAATAATAATATAGGCAGAATCAGTATAGTTTTATCCAGATGTTAAAATATGATTATTTCGCCTTAAGAGTTGAGATAATCAGTTGCAAAACGCAAATTTAAATCCAAATCCAAACACCCCTATATAGTTATCAGTGTGTAGATATATGTCCTCAAATGTAGCTCCGCTAACTTGCAAGACCTTTTAAGGTGGAATGAAAGCATCAATCACTTTGTGAATACAATGCAGATTGGACAGGGGACTTACAGCAGTGTGTACAGAGCTCGTGACCTTGAAAGTGGAAAGATTGTTGCCTTGAAGAAGGTAAGATTCGCTAAGATGGATCCAGAAAGTGTTCGTTTTATGGCAAGGGAGATCATTGTTTTGCGTAGATTAGACCATCCAAATGTGATGAAGCTTGAAGGTCTACTAACATCTAGGGTGCCAGGCAACTTGTATCTTGTATTTGAGTACATGGAGCATGATCTTGCTGGGCTTGCAGCTTCGCCTATGATTAAGTTTACTGAAGCACAGGTATCTGTTTTTCTTTTTGGCAATCATCTAAGGTGTGCGCTTTTATTTGATTATTTATAAATCCTTACCAAAAGAATTCATTACAATACTTGGAGTTTCACCTTCCGTGCATAAAGAAGACTAATAATAAAAATAAATTTTTCAAAAAGGTTAAATTATGTAAGCATACAAATTTGTGTTGATATCAGATGTCGAAATGCTTGTTACAATACTGATATAGATTCTATGTCTTTCATCTGCAGATTAAATGTTATATGCAGCAGTTACTTTGTGGGTTAGAACATTGTCATAATCGTGGAGTCCTGCATCGTGATATCAAGGGTTCAAATCTACTGATTGACAATAATGGGAATTTAAAAATTGGTGATTTTGGGTTGGCTACTATTTTTAGCAGCAATCAGAGGCAACCTCTTACAAGTCGAGTTGTTACTTTGTGGTATCGGCCTCCTGAGTTATTGTTAGGGGCTACCGATTATGGCATAGCTGTTGACTTGTGGAGTGCTGGTTGCATCCTTGCAGAACTTTTTGCTGGTAAACCTATAATGCCGGGAAGAACAGAGGTACTTATAAAGCTAAAGTGGATTTTAGAGGTTTTTGATTTGCATGTTGAAATTGATTGCCTGATCATTACCACTTATAGTGACAATAATCATTTAGTGTTTGAATAAACCTTCTGCTACCGTTCTACTGATCATTAGGGTCCACATAATCAGTATCATAATACCTACAACTATATTGATTGTCTATGGTTAAAACAGATTTACCTAATTATTCTTCTTTTAACTTATTCGAGAGACTTTTACTACTATCCCACAAGGCATATCTACTTATTTCAGCAGAATTATCTTATGTATATGTTTTTTGAATATAAAAATTTCTAAACACTTTTAACAGAATAATTGTCTAATCATTACAAGTACAACTTCCAGTGGCAAAATCACATCCAAACACTATCCTACTAACCGGTTTATCAAAGCTAAAAATTTTGAAATCACTTCTAGACGGCACATTGAAACACCCTCTTAGATTCTTATACAGTAACAGAAATCCACGGGAAGTAGACTAAGGTATCTAGGATTTTAGGCTTTTAAAACCAAAACCTTTGGTTGATGTCTATTTCATTAATTTGGGTGATAAACATCATTCTTAAATAATTCATAGGTGGAACAACTACATAAAATCTTTAAACTATGTGGTTCACCATCTGAAGAGTACTGGAGAAAATCAAGGCTGCCTCATGCTACTATTTTTAAACCACAACAGCCTTACAAACGATGTGTGTCTGAGACTTTTAAGGATTTTCCACCATCGGCTTTAGCACTTTTGGATTCTCTCATTGCAGTTGAACCTGACAATCGGGGTTCTTGTTCTTCGGCTCTACAGAGTGAGGTACACTTGTTTGCTTTACTCAAGATCTTTATACGTATAATGTTTGCGTCGCTTGCTTACTATTGGAGTATGCAATACAGTTCTTCACAACAAAGCCTCTTCCGTGCCATCCTTCAAGTTTGCCAAAGTATCCACCGAGTAAGGAGTATGATGCCAAAATGCGGGAAGATGAATTGAGAAGGTAATATTTCTTGCTTCTTTCTTTTTTACAAGACTAGCAATCTAGCATTAGTTATGATTTGTCATATGGGGATATTTGGCTAACTGTTTCAAAAGTGATTATGTGATCTGAACAGTTAGTTTGCAAATGTATGAAACTGATTTTCAAAAGGTTATATTTGATACATAAA
Source organism: Artemisia argyi (assembly GCA_030686995.1). NCBI lineage: Eukaryota > Viridiplantae > Streptophyta > Magnoliopsida > Asterales > Asteraceae > Artemisia > Artemisia argyi. Next base: position 128,878,902 of record CM060699.1, read on the forward strand.
TAGTTAAATAAGTAGAAGCAGAACATGTTGATCTGAAGTTCTGAACATCAAAAACTGTTTCTTGCAACCTTAATTCATATTTACATTTTGATTTCCATAGTGTAATTCAAAGACCCTCTATGTAGACTATGCATTTACGTTAAATTTCACGTCCATATCAGAAGCCATGGTTTCTGAGATTGTTCACACTTATGAATTAACTTAATTTGATGTGAAAAAGTTTATTTGTGGGGTGTTATAATCAGCACTCTCTTCATGTTCTTCAAAGTGGTACACTTATTTATAATTTTGGTGTGAACAAGGTGTTGCTTCCTGGTGTTATATTAATTTTTTTTGGGTGCAATTTCAGGAATAAAGGTGGTGGTGGGAAAACACGTGGAGTGGAACCGCAGAGAAACGGTACAAGAGAATCTAGAGCTAAGCCAGAACCTGATGCTAATGCAGAATTGCATGCTTCCTTACGGGTAATTGATTATTCTATTATAGGTTCATCCAAACATAGGTTTTACGTGCCCTCAAAACAGCCCTGTTTATTCGTCTTTCCCATTTGTTTTACACAAATAATAAAATTCTATAATGATAGTCGAGGTCGTATTATAAACCTACTAAATTGATTTAAATTATTAGATTACTAATGTAATACTATGCTTTTTGTAGTCATATTTAGATGTGTTTGAGATAACAGATTTAAGTACACATATTGCTATTGTGTTTTCTTAACACATGTAAGCAGTTTGGAATTTTTTAGACTAAGTAACCACTTTAAAAGAAGCAAACTTGTACCACATGATTTTAAATTGTTTATTAAGCACACAAGAATAAAAAGTTGGGCAAAGGATGATTTGACTTTTTTGGTATCATTAACCTAAAAATTGCTGGCTTTTCAGAATCTTAGTTGTGTATCGTTTTATTTTTAAATTAGAATCAAACTATTTTATATCGTTTACAATGATTTCTTATCTATGCTAAATTCTGAATTTGCTATATGGTTGAGCAATATAAGCAAATTGGGAACAGTAGAGAAGTTAAAACACTTTATTGATGATTTTGTATAATGTGTTTTAGAAACGGTTAGAGCAACAAAACACTAAAAGTAGTAGTGAAAAATTCAATCGTGAAGAAGACGGTGGTTCTGGGTTCCCTATTGAGCCTTCCAGAGGATCATTACAATATGGCATGTATAATGGCCGGTCGAAACAACCAGACAAACCAGATGAACCTCATGTCGAGCATTATAAACATCGTGGAGCTCAGTTGTCCAAGTTTTCAAATTCGTTAGCTTGGCATGGTAGTTCAAGGTTGGATCATAGCAAAGGTACTAGCTCACATTGGCCCGAAGATCGTCCAAATGGAAAGTATCACCAACTAAATGATGCAGATTCATCTCATTCTCACAGTATGCTAGATGAGCCAAACTGTTCTTACAAGAAGCACGAGCATGCCCCCTTAAAGGTATCCGATTCTTTTTTCATTATGAAGCAAATATTATTAGGCAGTGTTGGATTTCTATTAAGATAAATTTCTGATATACGCGTAAACAATTCAAAAAATAACCAGATTTGGATAATTGGTTTTATATCAGGAGCCACAAAACTTATTTAAGGGTAGTTACTTACTTAGATATCCTTTCTTTCTAAACTGAGACTTTTACTCCTGTCTCACTAGACATTTCTTTTTTTTATTAAATGTGCAAGTGTTTTGTCATTTTGTGTACAAATTTCTTAATTAAATAGAATTTAACAAAATATTGTCATCTTATTCCCACTTTTCTAAACAGCAAAAGCACATCCAAACACTAAATGTCACAACCTCTTTTATGAGGGTTAATTTCTGATTATGATGATCCAATATCACATAACGATTTTCACAATGCACATCCAAACACTTCTGTAGAAAAGAACATTGATAAACACATTATGGATATGGGTTGACTCGTTGACCTGATTATCAACTACACTTCATGCTGATGATATGATTATTTTACATGTCCTGGTTACAGGGTTATGCTCCAAAGAAGAACCGGATCCACTATTCTGGACCATTAGTTCCGCCTGGTGGTAATATGGATGAAATGCTTAAAGAGCATGAAAGACAAATTCAACATGCTGTACGTAAAGCTCGTCTTGACAAAAGTAAGATTAGAAAAGGCCATTCTGATAATGGTCAGAGAGAATCGTTACTGCAGTATGGGGAAATTTAAGATGAAATCAAGTAGATAAAAGTATTTATCCAGTACCAAGATCAGTGAGTGCTGCTAACTGTGCAGAATTCGAGTGCTTCAGATCAGAAACCGGGATTCCATATTGCACAAAGGTTTTATGTTTTTTATTTGAAAAAAGGGGGGTTTTCCTCTTGTACAGCTTTAGCCTGGTTTTACATAACCTAATGTACAAGGTCATAAAAACATTTAGGAAAAACTGTTGCTCTACATAAACACAACAGGTCATGTAGTTTATTTCTTTGTTAGTTGGCGGAATGCCTAAATGAGAGCAAGTACACGCAGATACCTTTTTGATACAGGTATCAATTTCTACCAATTTACTTGTGTATGAGTCCAGATTATGTTCTCTAATGGGTATTGTGGTAAATTTGTTGATTGGTTTAAATGAACACGGGTCAAGGAGGTGAAAGTCACCAAACGGTGTATTTAATGCATTAAATATGATAGTCCTTTTATTCGAAAAATAATTATAATGATGGTAGTAGAGTGATCGATTTCATCTAATACACCGGCCGATAAAGACCTCAGTAGATGCGTAGATGTACCTTGTTGAAAACTTTCAACTGTCTTTTGTTTGAAATGCTTTCAGCAATATGCTGTTAAGACTTTGAAGTAACTTTTGTTTTCGGTTCTCTAATACTGATAATGTGCAAACCGTAGTCTAGTTGAAACCCTCTTTTACAAGATTACAGACTAAAATGACTTGCTTTCTTTCTGAATCTGCTTTCTTTTGTAAACAATAAAAAACAAACAAAATTTTGGACATACTTGTAAATTGATATCAAAATCTGAGAACCGAATCAGCAAAGAAATAACTTAGAAGACTTGGCTGCATTTTAGGTAAGAGTATGTAGCGTTTTTATGACCGAGAACCTCATTCTTATAAATTTAAGTTTTTTCTGGACAAACATGTTTGGGGTCATGTTACATGGCCGTATCTGCGCACTCTAATCTTTGCTCTTGAATCGTGTCGATGTTCCCTCTCTGTTTGATGCACATAGTCAAAAGATTACATAAAAGATCGACTATCTAGCAAATTTCTAAACCTTCAATGTTCAAGTTCTTGTGTCATTCTCTATTTTTTCTAGTACTCGTAAAACCATTTTTTGTAAGAGCACCGACTGGCATACCTAACTAATATGCCTAATTCAAGGTGGCAACACCCTAGTGGTGACCGCAGATGGACTACTTTTTCACAAACAAATAATTAATGACTTCTCAAAATTAATTAAATGTCTATCCGAAGCAAATATAAATGGGAGGTGATTGACACATTTCCAAATTTTATTAGGACACTCTATTGTACAAGTAGTTAAAGCAACTTATACTTAATGTACAACTGTCTGTTGCATACAGTGGAGTGTCCCAATAAATTTTAAAATTATGCAAATCATTTCTCAATATAAATGGATGTGATCATATCAGGACTTGCAATTTGGCCCCATCTTGCTTTACCCTTTACTTGTTAAAGACACAAGAATCCAGCAAGGTTCGTTAAAACTGGTAAGGTGGTGCTATACATACGAACACTCTAAAACGCGAGAAAGATTTATGGCAAGATGTTATTTTTAACAAATTATAACTGTTTTCACCAGACTTAGAATGATTAAGATGTCTTCTTTAATTTTACAACTCGATGACCAAAGAATCCACCAAACTTCTCAACAACTTTGCTTCATTCAGAATCTTTCTAGGTTTCTTGTCATACATCATGGATTTTAATATATAATCACTTTAGCTCTAAGCATCACCATACTATGTCCAATATATATGTATATATACTTGCATACAAGCCCATAGCTTCATAAAACCCCCAAAACTTGGATTTATATGCCGAAAATGAGGTCGAGAACACAATACCCCGTGAACACCAAGCACATTGTCATTGCCATTATTGTCGTGTTCTTCCTCCTCTTCGTTTTTAGATCCAATTTTTCTTCTTCTAATGACAAAGTTTCATCCACAATACCGCAAACAATCATCCCAAAATCGGTATCAGATTCCTTTAGAAATATTCAACAAGCGAGAAAATGCTCACCAACTTGCAACAAAATCCCACCTTCTTTAGCACAAGCACTCGTCCACTACTCGACCTCTACCATCACCCCACAACAAACTAGCAAGGAAGTATCCGTCACTAAAAAGATTTTAGACCAGAAATCACCATGCAATTTTTTAGTTTTTGGCTTAGGTCACGATAGTCTAATGTGGAGCACGTTAAACTTTAATGGACGCACAGTGTTCCTAGAAGAAGACGAGGCATGGATCGAGCAAATTAGAAAAAGGTTTCCTATGTTAGAATCCTACCATGTGACATATGATAGTAAGGTGAATCAAGCCGATAGCCTTATGGAAGCAGGAAAAGGGTCAGAGTGTACAGCAGTTGGTGAAACTAGGCATTCGGTGTGTCAATTAGCACTTAAGGGATTGCCTAGTGAAGTTTATGAGACGACGTGGGACTTGATCATGGTGGATGCACCCACGGGGTACCATGATGAGGCACCCGGAAGGATGAGTGCAATTTATACGGCTGGGATGATGGCGAGGAACCGAGAGGAGGGTGAGACTGATGTGTTTGTGCATGATGTGAATAGGGTGGTTGAAGATAAGTTTTCTAATGCATTTTTGTGTGAAGGGTATATGAAGAAACAAGAAGGGAGGTTAAGGCACTTCAGGATTCCTAGTCATAAAGATGACCCTAACAAGCCATTTTGTCCTTGAATTTCAGTTCCTCAAATTTGATTTTTCTTTTTGAAATATTGATTCTTGATTTAGTTCAATTGGTTCTTGTTCTTATAAGAATCTTGAACTCTTCTCTTTTTTGAGTATGTATAATAAATGGGATGAATAATATGAGTTAGATTCGATATGCTAGCAAATATACTAAACTTATCGTATATCATCACTGTTAATGCAATCAGTATATCTTTTACTTGTCGTTCAACGTAGGATACAATTATCTCTTTTTTTGTATGTTCCGGTTGCAGAGGCGAGTTATTTTGCAAACTCGTAAAAATATAAAAACTAAGAGGCTAATCTTCATGATCCAAAACATTTGATATAATGGATCAGATCAAAAGTTTTATAAAAACACGGGAATGACTAAAATTGTAAATTCCCCTAATAATTTGCTCCAAACTAAGGAATTGACGTCTGCAAAAACAAATCCGGAAAAAAAAAAGGTTGAAAATGAACCGATTCAAAATCCGGCTAAAAGTATTTGTTGTGATTTTATTCTTATTTATATATTTTATATGTGTTTTGATGCTATTTATGTTTTTGTTCATTCTAGTTGCTTATTGATGCATTGTTGTGATGACAGTGTAGTTTTACTGTTAAAGAATGAAAATTAGTGTGTTTTATTGTTTAGTTCTTGATACTCATTGATACCGTTAAGATTGTTGTGAAAATATGAGAGGTGTTAGAGTTAGTAATAAGGGCCCAGCCCATTAGTTAACCTATCTTAGTCTCCAAGCTAAGTACGGTTATTTATATTCCCTGTAATCTTAGTTTTCATTATCAATTCAATAAAACCATTAGTCAAATATCATTGTTCTTCATCTTTGATTACATGGTATCAGAGATATGAGGGTTTCAATTTCAGTTTAGTTCAAATTAGGGTTAGTCGTTTTTCGTATCCAGCGAGTACATCACGACAGCCGTTTAGAAGCACCCAGATTGAGTGCTGTTCTGATCTCACCTAGGTCATCAATGTTTCCAGATCACGACGGTTTCTCTCTGACTAGACCCCGGTGAGATCTGGTCCGATTTGTCATTGTGTTTCAATTTGGTTTGGGCTTCTTTTATGTGATTGTAGTTACTGATTGGTTGTTTGGTTTCTGATTTGGAAGTTTTGATTGGTATTTGTTTAATTTTGGAATTATGGTTGATGACAAGAAAAGTGATGACGCATCAGGACTTCCCATTGTGACTCGGATTACGGATATCAAACTTGATGGCTCCAACTTCTTTGCATGGAGCAAAACCGTTCGTATCTATTTACGTAGTATCGGAAAAGCTTCTCATCTCAAAGATGATCCTCCTACGGATGGGACTAAGGATCAATGGCTGCAAAATGATGCTCGGTTGTTCTTGATGATTAGGAACTCTATCGAACCATCTGTCATTCCTTTACTTGATCATTGTGAGTATGTAAAGGAATTGATCGATTATCTTGACTTTTTGTATTCGGGACAGAAGAACATCTCTCGAATATATAGTGTGTGTAAGGCTTTTCATCGTGGGGAACAACAAGATCAGTCACTCACTGCTTATGTTATGGAATTCAAGAAAATGTATGAGGAATTGAATTCTCTTCTTCCTATAAGTGCTGATGTGAAAGTGATGCAAAGGCAAAGGGAACAAATAGCTGTAATGAGCTTTCTGACCGGCTTGCGACCGGAATTTGATTCTCTAAGATGTCAATTCTTGAATGAGTCAGAGATTCCATCTCTTCGAGACACATTTGCTCGAGTTCTTCGTAATGAGACTCTCCAGTCTCCTCATACATTGGCTCCTAATAGTGCTCTTGTTAGTCGTGGTGGATTTCAAGGTGGTTCTAGGAATGGTCATAATGACCAAGTTGGTGATTCCCAAGGTTCTAACTCAGATGAGGTTGAGTGTTATTATTGTCATGAATTAGGACATACTACGCGTAATTGCAAGAAACTCTTAGCTAAGAAAAAGGGTTCCTCTGCACGTACTTCTAGCACCTCTGATAAAACGATCACAATTTCTGCCGAGGAATATGCTCGTCTTAAAGGTTCTGTGAATGTGAATTCTTCTACTGCAACTACTGCTATTGCTAGGACAGAATCCGTTAAGGTATATGATGACCAAGCAGATTGTATCTGGTGACCAAGAAGATTATTAGTCTTAAGTAATTTGTTACCTTTTTGTTGATGATTTAGTTTTTGAAGTTCTTTTTTGGTTAGTTGAGACCTCCCACAGGTTGCTTCGTTTTTTTTGGAGTTTTGGTTAATTGAGACCTGAGTTCAGGTTGCTTCATTTTTTTTGGGTATTTTTTAGTTAGCTGAGACATGTCTACACAGGTTACTTCGTCTTTTGGAAACTCTGGTTAGTTGAGACCTATCTTGACAGGTTGCTTCGTCTTTTGGAAATTTTAGTTAGTCGAGACCTTTCGGTTGCTTCGTATTTTAATTCGATCCCAAGTGAGATCGATCAGCTTTGCGTTTGTTGAAGATTCGGATTATTGCTTCACTAAAGACTTTTGATTATCGTTTTTGGGTTTTATGTTTGTAACAAGTTGGGCATGATCATTATCTATGCTCCAGCTTGAGGGGGGATGTTAGAGTTAGTAATAAGGGCCCAGCCCATTAGTTAACCTATCTTAGTCTCCAAGCTAAGTACGGTTATTTATATTCCCTGTAATCTTAGTTTTCATTATCAATTCAATAAAACCATTAGTCAAATATCATTGTTCTTCATCTTTGATTACAAGAGGTTAGAAGTTAGATTTAACTAAACTCATGAGATGCGCCTATAAGATGTTTTTGTTAAATTTTGTAGATTTGGGTTGAACATAATTTTTTCTACAAAATTTTAAAAGTTTCACCGTTTTTTTTACCAGAGACTGGACATTTATAGCTTTTCAAGCATATATCTATACTACATTATAATGCATTTGAGATTATTCTATAATTAGAAAGGATTAAAATTTAGACTTTTACTTGCTAATCATAGAATAGTCTCAATTGTTACCTCTGCGGCGCCACTTCAAGCACCAGCCTAATCGAATTATCCAACACCTCAAGCGTCGTCACCTGACACACCTGTCCGATCGATCCTTCACCGGTGAACTAATTGGTGATCTTGCCGTCGTAAGATCCGAAGACTGCCGAAGTTGTGACTGATGATGATGGAGCGGGTGTGGAGGTGGAGGTGGAGAAAGTGGTGGCGCGTGGGGTGATGTGGGGGAGTTGTGATGTGGTACGTGCGGGGCGTAAGAAAGGGATCTTGGGGTGGATCGGTGGAGAGATGAGCTGAAAATGAAGATACAAATCTAGGGCTGTAAACGAACTGAACGTTCAGTGAACATTTCATGAACCGTTCGGTAAAAAGTTCGTTTATGTTCGTTTGCTTATTAAATGAACGAACATGAACAATATTTTACGTTCGTTTAGTTAAATGAACGAACACGAACAAAAGTCTCGTTCGTTCATTTATGTTCGTGAACATCCGATTAAGCACTCGTTAAAGTTCGTTTATTTTTATTTATCTATTTATGTTCATATATCATACATTTTAATTTTATAGTTTTAAAATTTGGTTTGTTTAAACAAAGCAACACTTATAAAACAATATATTGTGAAGAATTCAATAAAGTTTATGTTTCTTTGTCTATTTTCATTTATGTTCGATCGTTTATGTTCGTTTAGTGTTCGTTTATTGTCTTAATGAACGAACATAAACGAACATGAACAATTCATTTTCTTAATAAACGAACATGAACAAGAAAACTCGTCTGTTTAAGCGTCCGTGTCCGTTTATTTGTCCGGTTAAAATTAAATGAACGAACATGAACAGGGCTCCGTTCGTGTTCGTCCGGTTCGTTTACAGCCCTATACAAATCTATTTAATTTAGTGGTGTTTGATGAAAAAAATAAAAGATACCGTAAAAAAAGATAAAAAGGTGAAAGAAGAGAGAGAAAAGAGTTCGTGGGAATATGATGAAAAATAGATAATGCTATTTTCTTAAAGAAAACAACTACAAACTTACTTTTTTTACTCTATTTTTCATTTTACTATATTGAATGGTCTTTTCCATTACCTTGTTATCTATAAAGTTTATATTGTATAACAAAGTAGTTTCTTGTAATATATCTAAACAAAGTAAAAAACAATACTCTTTATCAAATCTTGTAGTAATCAAATACTATTGTAATTGTCAAAAGGGAAGTATATGTAAACTTATTGTTTTGTAAAATTTAGTTATTATGTTTTGTAATCAACTTTCCTTTGATTTTGCTCAAAATAAATAAATAAAAAATAAAAAATAAAAAATAAAAAATAAAAAATCAACTTCCCTTTGATAAATGAAAAAAACATTTGATTCATACAAAATTTAGTCAAAGGGTACCCGTCGCGGCATTGCGCGGGTATTGTTCTAGTTATAACATATTATATATCGACTTATAGGTTAAGCAGCTAATTCGTCAAAGTTGGACAAAACAGATGTGATATTACAACATGTGATTTTTACCGTATGTGACATTTATTACATGTGTTATATAAGTTTCAAAAATAAACTGCTCTAATATACAAGTTTAAATACAATGTGTGATTTATGATTGGAAAGCTTTGAATGTGTGTTTTTTATTGTAAAAAGCGAGAAAACTTTTTTGCTTTATACACAAATAGTTATGCTAATTTTACTACAGTAGTTTAATGTTCGAACTTTCACATTTCATCAAATACAAGTTTTTAATGAATAATTACAATAGTGTTTAAGCATGTTTTGACCAAATATATAAATATGTAAGTTTTAGTTGGTATATATGTAATTCTCTCTAGACTTATGATCAAATGAGAAGGAAAATTAAAATTAGAAAGGTAAAGAAGAAACCACAACCACATATATTAGATGCATCTATAAAATTAGATACATATCATTTTAAAATTCTCTTTTATTTGAAATGTATGGCTAAAAATTCTTCTTATTCTTCTCATTTTAGTTTTTCCTCTCACCGGATCTTTTCCTATCGTCTCTATACTAAATAAGACAAAAACAAATATGATGATCTTCAAATATACGCCGCACAAAATTTTATTCTTACTTGAACCATGTTCATTCCCTTATACAAACAAAACGATAAAGCATACACTTATTTTATACTAATATGTAGTGAAAACCTAATGAATCAATCACAACTCTTCAAATATTTTTTATCAAAATAAAAAAACCTAATTACATTTTTTTAATTAAATATCTCATAAACTTTTAATTGTTACGCAAAAAGAATCATACCATCACGACGAGGATTACATTATCTTTCTATAGAGGGGCACTTATATATATTTTCAACGAACTTTTATTTTGACTTTTTAAAATTATATATGATTTGTTATTTTAAAATCACATGTGATTTTATGAAATCACATGTGCTTGTGAAATCACACGTGATTCCTAACATACAAATCACATGTGATTTTTTCGGGCACAAATTTTAACATTAAAATAAAACTCGAACAAAAAAGTTCGTAAAAAGTATATCGAAGTGTACGTCTACTGAAAGATATAAATATTCTCGTCGTGATAATATATTTTTTGTCGTTTAACGATTTACCGGTTTGCAAGATATTTTATTTTCACAAAAATGTGGAAAGTTTTTTGTTTTTTTTTTTTGCTTTTTTTTTTTTTGTTTTTTTTGTTTTTTTTGTTTTTTTGTTTTTGTTTTTGTTTTTGTTTTTTTTGTTTTTGGGAACTAGGTATTTCTATAGTTCAGTGCAATATAAGTTTTTAGTACATAAACATAACTGGCTTTAATTAGGAGGTTTTTACTTGTAGATGTTGATGATCTCTGTATATAGATTCAGTTACAATGTTTCAAGATTTAAATTTAAAACTAAAAAGCCAATTTAATCTTAGAATTACCTAATTTGAAAAACCATATCAAAATTCATTTTTCATGTAAAATAAATCGTGACAAGCTTTGTCTAGCTAGTGGTATTGGTGAGTTGCTTTTCTTGAGGCTTTACACAAGAAAAAATGTTAGGGGCCGTTTGATAAAACAAAATGATTTAGCACTGAGTCATATAGAGTTCTGAATGATTCAAATGCTCTGTATAGCTTGGCTCAAAAATAAAATAGCATGTTTGATAACCGTCCTGAATGAATTATCGGAATAACATAAAAATATTATTTTATCATCGTACTCCCTAATAAAATTGAGAATTGAAGTATTAATGTATAGCTTAGTCAAAACTTCTCATACATTGACATTTTTTATTTATATCCTATTTATACAAACTCAATTAAATAATTTTCCACTAATAAATCCAAAATGAAACATTAACATATAGTGGCAACTGGCAAGTGGCGACAAGTGCATCTATTAAAAAAATAACTAAACTTTAACTTTTATGAAATACTGATATTAAAATATAATAATACGTAGTATCGTTAAAAGAATGGGTGCTTGTGCTGAATGGTATTGCATCGATGGGACCCAGAATGAATCAGTAACAAATAGAATCATTCAGCGTGTCAATTTGTTGCTACCAAACAAGCTAGCACTGATCGATTTTTATTTTCCCTCTGAATTGCCTCATTTAAAGGCTATCAAAGTTGCTTTTAGAAAAAAAAAAAAAAAAAAAAAAAGACCCGAAAACCAAAAATTTTAACAGAGTTTACTAAAATGGTGCATACCTTGTTTCATATTTCTAGATCCGCCACTGCATGCATTAAACTATTAAAGTATGAATAGGTTCATGATCTTAGACTTTCTTGTCACATCTACATAAACTAAACTCACTATGCTTAAAAAATAAAAAAAAGCAAATACCATATTAAAGTATTATACTTGTTAACAAAGTCAATTTTGGGTATTGAACAATTTTTTTTCCTCATATGGGTACTGATCTTTCATTTTTTTGGTCTCTTTGAGGCATTTTGTGACATTTTTGCCCCTGGATTTTTAATAATTTGAGGCAAAAACGTCACAAACTGCCGCAAAAAGGCCAAAAAATGAAAGTTCAGTACCTATACGAGAAAAACAAATTTGTTCGATACCCAAAAGTGCATTTTAAGAAAATTATGATATTTTTTTTTATGGTATTTGCCCAAATAAAAACAAAGCTTTAAGTGTGTTTTAAACTTTCGATTTGGACTTCAATTTGAATGCCAATGTTATGTTTAACTTTCGATTTATTTCGTAAATAAGTTGGTACATTTCAATCGTATGAGACATCTGATCATTCATTCCATGTGTCAACAAATGGATCAATCGAAGTTTGTATTCGTACGATGAATCAATCCATGATGTCAAATCATGCAAGCTATCCCCTTTCTCCATTAACTTTATAGCCTAATATATTTGAATTTGTTAGAATAGCTTTCCGGCGCAGTTGGAATATGTTCATTCCATCAATTCTACAGCCCGGTATATTTGAAAATCTTAGAATAATAACTTTCTGAGCCAGCTCAGTTGGAATAAGTCATGTTACTTTCTAGCCCATAACAAGCACATGATGAAAACAACCTTGTTCTCTTCTATATATACCCTTTAAATCTTCATTCATATTTAAAATTTTCAGTTATATCAAGATATACACATTTATATCTACCTTAGCACATGGCTTCACAACAAGAGGAAGTTATTCGACCCTTGGCAAACTATAAACCCAGTATTTGGGGAGATCAGTTTCTTATCTACGATGAGGTACGCATGTACATGTTACAGTTAAGTAAATAGCTTGTTCTTCATAATTTGTAACTAATGAAAGGAGTTAGTCGTCAAATGAGACTTGTATAGAACTTGTGTTTGTAAAACCTCTGCGACATGCTTTTGGCATAAACTGTGGACGTTGTAAATCCTTATATGTATGAAAAATAAACATAAACACACCAACAGTATTCATGCGTATATATATATTTACGCCATAATTATATATATGCATGTGTTATACAAGGTAACTAAATCCAGATACTCCAATATATTATAGACACTTCTTTTGTGTAACTTAAGCTAGCGATAAGCTAGGTTTACACCCGTAGGTACATGTGCTCTACTTATGCTTATTATGTTAATATAGCAAGAAGAGCAACCTGAGGTACAACAAATGATTGAAGATCTGAAAGAGGAAGTGAAGAAACAAATGCAGGTAGCTTTGGATGATTCAAAGGAACATACAAATTTGTTAAAATTGGTTGATGCAATCCAACGCCTCGGCATTGCATACTATTTTGACAAAGAGATTGGGCGTGCCTTGAAGCATATTTATGACACATATGGTGATGACTGGACTGGTGGTGGCATTTCCCTATGGTTCCGACTCTTAAGACAACAAGGCTTCTATGTTTCAAGCGGTTAGTGCTTATATATTAAATTTATAAATCCCTGTTTCTAAACAGTTAATGATATGTGATATGAATCAAAGCAGATATTTTCACTAAGTACAAGGACAACACTGGTTCCTTTAAGGAAACATTAACTAGTGATGTTGAAGGCCTGCTTGAGTTGTATGAAGCAACATATCTTAGGGTTGAAGGAGAGGACATACTAGATGATGCCCTTGTTTTTACCAGAACTCATCTTGAGATTATAGCAAGAGATCATTTGCAAGGAAATTCTGCTCTCTCTAAGCAGATAAACCGAGCACTAGAGCGTCCTTTACGAAAGAAGTTGCCACGAGTAGAGGCGTTTCACTACATACCTTTCTACCAGCAACAAGTCTCTCATAATAAGTCCCTACTAAAACTTGCCAAGTTGGGTTTCAATTTGCTTCAATCCCAACACAAGAAGGAGCTTAGCCAAGTATCAAAGTACAAATGCATAACCTTAGCCCATCCTTTCTGGTTTCATTTATATAAATATCACAATTATTTGTGTATTCTTTGTTATCTTCTGTGAAGATATTATCGAAGACTTGAAATATTGCTATGACTTATGTGATTGTTTTGTAACTTATTTTAGATGGTGGAAAGGTTTTGATGCGCCAAAAAATTTATATTTCACGAGAGATAGATTAGTTGAAATCTACTTCTGGGCAGTAGGCACATACTTTGAGCCTCAGTATTCTCGTGCTAGAGTTTTCTTGACAAAAGTGATTGCAATGGCGAATGTTTTGGACAACACTTATGATGCTTATGGTACTTACAAAGAGCTTGAGATCTTCACTGAAGCAGTTGAGAGGTACATACGCACACTGGTATACGCATATACATTTCAATGACCACTAGGTGCACACTGGTATACGCATATACATTTCAATGACCACTAGGTCCACATAGGCACTTTAAGGCAATTTGGCTGATAATATTATATTTACACTAACCATAGGTGGTCAAGTACTTGCTTAGACATACTTCCAGAATACATGAAGCTAATCTATAAAGGCCTCTTGGATATACATGAAGAAATGGAAAATATAATGGCAAAGGAAGGAAAAGCATATTATCTGGACTATGCCAAAGAGTCTGTAAGTTTCAGTACCTTTGATATTGTGGTAACTTATCATTGTTGAGCATATGATTATCATACATGACAACTTTCCTATTGGGAATACAGATGAAAGAGTTTGTCAGAAGCCAGATGACGGAAGCAAAGTGGAAAAATGATGGGTATGTACCAACAGTGGATGAGCACAAATCAGTTGCGTTTATCAGCTGCGGCTACAAGATGCTCCCGATATATAGTTTTGTTGGAATGGATGATACAATCACAGACGAGCCATTCAAATGGGTTCTCACATATCCACCACTTATAAGAGCTACATGTGCAATCTGTAGGTTCATGGATGATATTGTTGGTCATGAGGTACGCAGAACCATGATAGTCATTATGAATAAAAAAATCTCATGTTAATCACTTCAAGGTTATTTTTTATTTTTATTTTTTTTCTTCTATAATTTTTGACCTAACGATAAATGGTATAAACCAAATAAACTGCAGGATGAGCAACAAAGAAATCACGTCGCGTCTGTTGTTGAATGCTACATGAAAGAACATGATGTTAAAGAGGTAGAGTACATCAATAATTTGTTCAGCAAAGAAGTGGAAAATGCATGGAAATGTATGAATCAAGAATCACTCATATGTAAAGATATCCCCATGCCTCTTATAACGCGAGTGATCAACTTGGCACGTGTAATAGAGACCCTATATAAGCATGACGATATGCTTACACATGTTGGGGAAGAACTCATAGGCTATATCAAGTCTTCATTCGTTCACCCTATGACTATTTGAGCTTCGATTCTCCTTTGACGGATCATGTTTGGTGGACTTGGATGTTGTTTGTTTACCTTGGGAGATCATAAATAATGTTGTTTCAACAATAAATAAGATCTCGTGTGCTTTTAATTTGATATTTCCATATGTTTAGTTACCACTTAATTGGTAACATATTTATGTGCTTGAGGAGTGATATATTGGGTTTGTATTTTAATGTTACATTTATAACTAGTTGGGTACACGTCTGTACATTGTAACGGCGGGCAGGGGCGGAGCTACCCATTGGCTACGTGTGGCACGTGCCATACATAAAAATTGACAGTGTAGTATTGATCTTTAAATCGAAAATCTGTTTTACAGTTGTTTGTTCGGTCGGAATCTATGGAAGAAAGAAGATATACCTTTTTCTTTTGAACAAGAAGAAACAAGATACTTGGATATGCGAAAATGAGAAAATAATTAATAATCAAATATGAATGAGTTGAGAGTGTCACTAAGTAACAAAAGTACTGCTTTACTTAACATTTACTTTTATTAATAAATCTAGCATATTTTTAAGAAATAAGAAGATGAAATAATATATTTAATAATTAACTTATCTCTATACCTAAAATTAAGTCTCTATCTGTTAAAGGAAAACATGTTTTGCCAATTCAAGATAAACTCAACAAAAAGGAAGAAGTCTATATTTGAGCCCATGATGGTAGATTGGTAGTAGTTACTCTAATCGATTATGACTAATGCTTTAAATTATTGAAAGTCAAACTTATGACACTTTTATAAACGTATATTTACTTATCCAGCTTCGCTACAACTTACGAGCATAAAATTGTGAACATTGACGTTTAGAGCTTTAACATCATTTTATTCACAACTATGTTAATTTATTTGTTCTATTGTAGACAATTGTGTATTCACATGTTTAACAACAACACTAAATTATAGCACGCGAAGTGCAGAAAGTGTTTTAAAATCTTGTTTTTCATCACTAAGGATTTTGGGTGTTCTCGGACTCCCGCTCCAAAGATATAATTATTTTGTGCTATACTCGCTCAAAAATTTTGGATCCGCCACTGACCGCGGGTACTTTTTAAGTAGAACTATTTGTGACCAATGTTATACGACAAAAATAGTAATGACATAAAAAATATAATAACAAAATAAGTATCGTTTTACAACATATATTAAAATAAAAACGTCATTTCTAAATAAAATATAATATATAAATACAAATATGTCAACTATGACTATCCATAATTCTGTTTTTTAGCCTCTGAAGTATTTAAATGTAGTGTGAATTTTTACATACAATGAACATTTTGAATGTATTGTAAAATTGAAGTTATAGATGTAGTAGTTAATTTTTTTTCCTTATTTAACTTGTAGTATTATTATTTCTTTAAACAATATTTTGTAAAACAAGATTTTATTTTATTATAGTCAATGGGCCAATTATGATTTATGTATTTTGTATTCCAAGCCCATATTTCATGTTTGTGGACCATTTTATTGGGTTGTTTACTAAATTAAGTGGCTTGGAGATATTATACTATCTATTAAAACCCAGGCGCTATGGGCCAAAATGTGTGTACAGTAACTGTGAACGGGAATGGAACGAGCCTATTTGTGCTTCTCACTTATTGTTTGTACACAATGGTACTATCCAACTGTTGATAGTGGCCCAAGCGTCCACCCTCTATTGGCTGCAACCAGTTTCCCCGTTCCGTTTAAGAATCAAAAAACCGTAAAACAACTGTAGCATTCACTGTTACGCCCCGTAATACGGGTGTAATCACCCCGTTATCTTCCTTAGGTGTACCTGCAATTACTTTTTGTGGCTGTCATTGCACTAGAACCATCTAAAACTACTCACAGGTTTGGTGTGGTTGATCAAATACCACCAACAACCCCAGAAAAATTTCTTGAAGCTTCTTCGACACACACACACACGCGCACACACACATTAATCAGATCCTCAGATAAAAAAAAAAAATAAGTATTTCAAATTAGGGTTTTCTTAATTTGGGGGTTCATATCGATTATCATGTTTTTTCCTTTCCGTAGTTTTAGGGTTTATGCTTCTTATGATTGTAGATTGTTATTGATGATTTAATTTTTTGTATGGCAGTATCAAGTATCAGATGGTGAAGATTTACGAGGTATGAATGTTGCCTGATTTCATTGTTTTTTAAGGAGATACCAGGTTTGTTGTTGTGCAAAGGTATAACAAAAAGTTAAATCTTTTTTTGGTTTTGTCAATATAGATGCATTCGTTTGTCACAAAGTGTGTAAGTAGAAAGACTGGGGGAGCACTCTAGCTGTAAAGCCCGATGCCCAATGGTTTGGATTATATAATATAACAACGCCTAGGTTTTAGATAGTTATATAATTGTAAAATGAGGGGAAGATACTGTGGAAAACATCCCGCTAAATGTATATAGCATAATATATTTTGCAACTACAATATGTTGCTTGATTGTGAAGGGTGACATCGCCCCGTAACTTGGCAGGGCAGCACGGCACCGTGCTTGCAGCCATGGTGGGAGATTTGTGAAGTTTCTAAGTTTGTACCTATGCTGGGTTAATCCCTTATTTTGATTTGGCCTTTCGCAAAAAATGATACTCATTGGCCGAAACCCCTATCTTGGCGAGGTGGCCATATGGTTGCCGCCATCTTGGCGAGGTGTCCATATGGTTGCAGCCATGTCTCTTACCTTTGGCTAAAAGTGATAAATATTGGCCGAAACCCTTATCTTGGCAGGGTGGCCATATGGTTGCCGCCATCTTGGCAAGGTAGCCATATGGTTGCAGCCATGTCGGGTTCTGGGTACCGCTTCTTTTGTTGCTCACTTGAGCTTGCTTATATAGACTTTAACTGATGTGGATGTTTCAATACACAGCCGGGATGAGATTTGTCAGCTTTGTTTGTCTTGGTAAGTGTAGCTTGCCGAAGCCCGTATCTTGGCAGGGTAGCCATATGGCTGCAGCCATGGTGGGTTTCGGGTACCACTTCCGTTAATGCTGACCTGAGCCTGCTTATACAGACTTCCATCGATGTGGATGTGCCCATATGGTTCTGCAGGCAATGATGGGCTTTGTCAACTTTCTTTGTCTTGGTAAGTGTAACTTGCCGAAGCCCGTATCTTGGTGGGGTAGCCATATGGTTGCACCCTTGGTGGGTTTCGAGTACCACTTAATGGGACAGGTGGCCGACCCCAGTGTTCATTGATCCGGTGAAAAAATTCTAAAAGTTGGAGACCTTAAAAAGTTGTTCTAAATACAGGGTGATACACTTTCTCTTTTCTAAATGTTGGATTTCAGCTTATTTATGTTTTCTTTTCCTTATTTTGTGCAGTTGTTTATATACAGGGACGCGCCAGGAATATAAATTAGGGGGGGCTATTTTTTTTTTTTTTTTTTGGTAAAAACATACAATCCTTAGTTTTAGAAGTTGAATCGAAGTTTGAATCATTCGACATTGTGGTCCAATGATATTTTTTCGATAGTCATAGACAATTACTTATCCGACGGTTCCTTAACTTATTCGACACGAAAAAATCGACCACTGAAAATGTCAATTGGTAAACAATTTTATCGAGTTTGGTTACTGCTACGATAAATAGTTAGGAAATAAGGATGTAAGATTATGTACGTTCAAATTCTATAGTTACAAATATAATAGAGATAATAAAAATGTCACAGTGACTGAGCGGCATTTTTATAACCACAACATTCTAAACAAGCTAAAAAATTGTCAAATTCATGTAAACAAACAAATTTTTTATAAATTATGAAAAGTTCACTTTTATAATAATAATCCACAAAACAAAATGTATATTTAATGCTACATCTTGTCCTATCCTACTAGATAACACAATCACACAAAAATAAATAAATAAATAAATAAAATAAAAAATAAGGTGCTTCTTCTCATATATATCTAAGGTAGTTGAGTCGGTTGGGGGGCCGAGAGCCCTTCAGCCCCCATACTGACTCCGTCACTATTTATATATGATTATAATTCACTTAGCAAGTGTTTTAGTAGCATGCATAGGATTACAAAGACCTAATTAATTAACGTATTGATCAATCACAATTCAAAAGAGTAGTTTCTCAAAGGATGACAAGTTCTAAAATATGGTGATATAAGTTGAAGTCTGGGCTAGTATTTTGTATACGGATGGCAGTAATGACATTCGGCCATTTGAGGGTAATTTAGAAAAAATCATCATGAGATTCATTGGCCATCATATAAAATGTAATGTGTTCTATTTTTACTAAAATGTACATTTTTAATAGCTTGTCATGCAGACAGGGCGGAGCCAGAAAATTTCGGTTGAGGGGTCACAATTTGATAAATTTTAGAAACTACACTATAAATTGGTACTTAACGGGGGCAAATTACGAAAAAAATCAAATATTTTCGAAAATTTACACTACAATTTTTTTTGCTAGGAGGCATTACCCCTTGTGCCCCTTTTATCTCCGCCCATGCATGCAGAGGCTTTCGCATGATTATAACTGTGCATGTGATTTGTGTCTTAAAGATTAACAACCTTAAAACTGAATTCAATAACAGGAAACTAGAAAAAACAGATAGAAAATAAATGAAAAAACAAGGATATCCTGTTGATCTGATATGTGAGGATGGAGTCTGCATTGATGATCACTGGATTGGTGTTGCATTTGGAGGAAATGTAGTCAATTAGTAGTGGTTTCTCCATGGAGTATTGGTGTAATGGTGTGAGCTACTCTGCTACACTGTTTTGTTTTGTTGAATAGATCAGGTTGTATAATTTGTTTGGAATAGCTGCTTTAAGTTGTTTGGGCATGTCCAATCAGCTTTTAGTTTGCTCTTGTAATTTGTCTGATATGTTATGATATAATATATATTCACCATCTTCACAAAAAAGAGAGAGTTCAAATAGCGAAATAGAAGATGAAATTTTGGAGTAGGGAACCATCCCATTGTACGCACAAATGAAGAACACGATGTTAGCTGAAAAATGCTCCTCCACATCAAACCCAATAGGTTCTTCGTCTGCTAAAAAAAATTAACAAAATTAAACCATTACACTTAAATATCAAAAAATTTGCTTAAAAAAATTAACATGTATCTTTATATAAACCATCGATTTTGCTCATCAATGAAAGATGAAGATAAATGAAGCATGAAAAAAAAAAGGATTTTGTAGAGGATTTGAGTTATATGAGCATGAAAAAGGATTTTCATTTTAAGGTCTGCCATTAGTACGTGGGAGTCTGAAAGGTAGAAAGCAGAGAGAGGAAAAAAAAAAAAAAGGAATGACACGACCACATAAAAATATCTACATAATCCTTCACAAAATGACGTACGAGGCAGTGATTGGTGGATCTTATTATAGTTTTTCTCTCTTCTCTCTGATTAAGTCATTCATTGTCTGACACGTCATTTTGTGATAGTTTTTGTGTGGTTCTAGCAAAACTCTAAAAATAAAGTGGAGAGACTAACAAAACCGCAGTCATCAAGCTAATTACAACAATTTGTTTTTTGTCCATGTTGGAACAATGGGCGGTGCAGACAACTCAGCTAGCATTACCATGTACAAAAAAAAAATACATTTACCGAAAATCATATTATAGCATAGTTCCTGACTTCCGGTAGAACATCAAACTAAATTTGTTCACCAGCAACATCAATTCATCATAATTACAATAGATGACCATATTAATAGTTACAACAGTAGCATTTTCCTTTTGTGAAGCCACCAAACAACTAAAAAAAACTAGACACAATTGAAAAGTCACTTCACAACTCAGATTCGAACTACTATTACCAATCGAGAAAAGAAGAACTCGTTGTCATGAGTAAATCAATCTAATATGTGGCAATAAGATCAACCCAATACTATAATATCCTTGAAGCTCCAACAATTCTTTCACATGGCTAGGTAGCATAGATAATTAAAAGGTATAATCAAGGGATAAAAACCGAGACTTGTACATATTCTATCTAACTACTAAGCAAGGTAACAAAATATTATGGAAGTTATTTAATTCTTGGGAGTTTAATGACTTTAATCATTTGTCAAACTAATTTCTCATTTGTAAGGAATCAAGCTAAACAGAAAATCTTTCTTCAAAGTTCAAAGCATAATAAACTTAGCTTCAAGATCAAATGAAAATGGCACATTACGTACTCTTTCAAATGAATGCCCAGGCCATAGATTGATTAAATTGAATGAGAAAAAAGATAATTAAAGAAAGAAACAATGATGTACCTTAGGATCCATAAAACATGTAAATTAAGAACCACCAAATTTGATTTAAATCAACCATGAGAATCCCAGATATGGTTTTGATTTTCATTGTCTTACGAATTTAAATTCAAAATTACTGTAGAGAATTAGAGATAAAAAATTTCTTCTAAAAAAAAAATAAATAAATAAGTAAATAATGACATCAGCTATGTACTAAAGGACCACTTATAGCATGACACATCATCAAAATTGCATCAGCAAAAACCCTTTTTAATACTCGTATATACATAGATAGATTACATAGTAATGCCATGTGTTCCCACCCACTCTCTCCCTTTCTTCTTTAATATTTTTAGTTAGAGGGTATTTTGGTCATTTGATCTATTTTTTTAATTCCACCTTAAATTTCAAACGCAAATAACTTTCAAATGATAAACTTTTACAAAAAACCGATTTCACCATATTTTTTAAAATTTAATCCTCTTTAATTTGGTATAAATTTTTTTTAATTTTTTCGAAACTTTTTTTTTTGACATATTGATTGGGTCATGATTTTCTTGAAAATTTTAGCATTTTCGGCTCTAATTTTGTCTAGTTTAAAGGCCGAATTTTGCAAAACTTAAAACACGAAAGTTGTAGCTTCTTGGCCATTCTTTACCCAGAAATTTGAATCACTCAAATCCAATATGATATGAGTGAGATATCGTATGTTAAAGATGACGTTTTACACATATTTGTTGCACACAACGTGTTTGATGAAATGTTTAGATTAGATTTTTAGTCTTAAAATCGAGTTAAATGCACTAATTTTTGTACAACAATGCACCTTTAGTCATTTTATTAATGTAAGATTCAAAAAGTTTTTTTTTTTTTTTTTTTTTTTTTTTTTTTTTTTTTTTTTTTTGTTGTTTTTTTTAACTGATGAACTATATTATTAACTGATGAACCTTATTAACTGATTTTTAAAAAAGACATTTTGTTCATCAGTTACTTTGGTTGAACCATATTAACTGATGAACCTTATTAACTGATGAACCATATTAACTGATGAACCTTATTAACCTTATTAACTGATGAACCTTATTAACCTTATTAACTGATGAACCATATTAACTGATGAACCTTATTAACCTTATTAACTAACTGATGAACCTTATTAACCTTATTAACTAATGAACCTTATTAACTGATGAACAAAATAATTGATAAACGTTATCAAAAATAACTGATGAACAATATAAAAAATAACTGATGGACCTTATTAACTGATGAACCTTATTAACTGATGAACCATATTAACTGATGAACCTTATTAACCTTATTAACTGATGAACTTTATTAACTGATGAACCTTATTAACCTTATTAACTGATGAACCTTATTAACCTTATTAACTAACTGATGAACCTTATTAATCTTATTAACTGATGAACCTTATTAACCTTATTAACTAATGAACCTTATTAACTGATGAACAAAATAATTGATAAACGTTATCTAAAATAACTGATGAACAATATAAAAAATAACTGATGAACCATATAAAAAATAACTGATGAACGTTATTTTTTTTCAAAACTGCTGAACATTATAAAAAATAACTGATGAACCATGTCAAAAAAATAACTGATGAACCAAATAAAAAATAACTGATGAACCATATAAAAAATAAGTGATGAATGTTATTTTTTTTTTTTAAAACAGCTGAACATTATGAAAAATAACTGATAAACGTTATAAAAAATAAGAATAATATAATTTTGATAATGCACCTCATATCCATCTCTCAAACCCAATCTCAATTGATAATGCGTAAATACTCAGTACACCTAATTATCATTTTATTTGGGAGAAAAAAGGCAGCAACTTTTCATAGAATATATCTTACCACTTTATCACCAACTCTTCACATCATCATAGAATATATCTTACCACCAACTTTTCATAACCTCTGACCTTTATCGATCAGATCAACTCCCACCCTCACTTTATCAATTAGATCTGAACACCGGTAAGTAAGATAGCAACAGATATTCAATTACTGTGTTCGATTGATATGATTTTGAAGATCTGTTAGTTTGTCTGAACTAGCGGTTAGTTAGCTAGTTTGAAGATTGATTAGTTAGTTATGTGTAACGGTAGATATGGAGATGGTAATGTTGCGGCGTAAATATGGTGATGTTAATGGCGTGAAGACGGTGATGGAGACGGTGCTGTGGTGGTAACGGTGATGGTGATGGTGACGGTGTGGTGGTGACGGTTCCGGTGATGTTGACAGCGTGAAGACGGTGATGGTGATGGTGATGGAGACGGTGCTCATGACGGTGCAATGGTGGTGATGGTGACAAAGATCGCCGGAGATCGTCTTTCATCTTTGGATTTGAGAGTCGATCTGGTGGGAAATAAAGGGGGAACGAGATGGGAAATAAAGAAATGTAACAGATTATTATTTGTATCGGAATGACCAACATGCCCCTATGTTTAGATTTCTTCTTTTAATTTGATCGGATCATGATTTTTGATCGGACGGTTGTAATTACTTTTTAGGCTTTTTAAAGTTTTTAGGCTTTTTAAGGGATCCGGTATCTACATAGTATATATATACCATAGATATGGTTTAGAACATTTTATAATAATCCCTTCCTAATAACCGATTGCTTTGTTCTTTTTAGTATCCAAGATGATCAGATCGTGGGCAGGTTTTGATTTGGGAAGAAGTGATGTTATGGTTTTCATAATGTGTTTATGTGTGTGTGTTGGTTATTTCATGCAATCACCTAACGTTCTGGATGAAGTCCCACAAACACAAACAGCAACAATCAATAACCAAAACAACCATCTTTGGTTCAAACTCGCTAAACACATTCTCTCGAAACAATCTCCAAAGTCCAACGTCGTTTTCTCTCCACTTTCCATCCATGGAATAGTGGGGTTAATGGCAGCCGGTTCCAAAGGCCAAACACTTGATCAAGTCCTCTCTTTTCTCAAAACAAAAACCCTCGATGAGCTTAACACTCGTTTATCTAAGCTTTCGTCCTTAATGGCTGATGGTAGCTCAAGCGGTGGACCTCGTTTGTCTTTTACAAACGGTGCATGGATTGACCAAACTCTTTCTCTTAAAACATCTTTTAAACAAATTCTGAACAATGTTTATAAGGCCACCTGTAAACAAGTCGATTTCTTGAACAAGGTTAGTGCGTTCTATTTAGTTTTTGTATGTGTTTTATGTAAATTAGTTTAGCATTAAAGGGGTTATTGAGTTTGCAATAATCATTCTAGTGCCACTACAAGAAAACGTACCTCGGGCGACGAGCACCATGCCGACGACTCAATGTCGTCGGCACCATACGCTAAACGACAAAAAATTGGCTTGACCCAGACAAGGCTGCGTTGAATTTTTAATCTAGAATATTACCGACGTCATGCCGTCGGTATCATAACAACATGTTTGACTATTGATAAACCTGGTGAAAAAATAGGCGGGAAATTGACCGCCAAAACACGTGCCGACGTCATGTCGTCGGTGATATATAAATACACAAATAATTGTGGTTAGCGTGGGATTAACCAATGATTAATAATTAATATCCTATAGTTTAACGACGCCGACGACATGACGTCGGCACGTATTTTAACCGCGTGTACATTATAGCCAATAATTGGGCAGGAATTTTTCCGCGTTTTTTTCCCGTCGACATGTCGACAGGAATATCTCTCCAAAAATTCAGCCTATATACCTAATAATCCTTAACCAGGCAAAACACACATAAACTCACAAAAACCCGTTCGTCAATTCTCACAAAACACACATAACAATAGATGATTTAACGCCTGAATAGGAGTGGTCGAAGGCTTTATCACACGAGCTCCTGTATAATGAAATTATAAATCATTGGGGCGTTGAAATTTTTGATGAATATGGTTCTTATGCGACTCATCCGTTTAACAGCTCGTGTATAACCATATCATCTCGGATCATCCGTTTAACATCTCGTGTATAACTATATCATCTCGGCTCGTTCGTTTAACATCTCTTGTATAACCATAGCATATCGACTCATCCGTTTAACATCTTGTCTATAACCATATCATCTCGGCTCGTTCGTTTAACATCTCGTGTACAACCATAGCATATCGACTCATCCATTTAACATCTCGTGTATAACTATCATCTAGGATCGTTCGTTTAACATCTCGTGTACAACCATAGCATATCGACTCATCCATTTAACATCTCGTGTATAACTATATCATCTCGGCTCGTTCGTTTAACATCTCGTGTACAACCATAGCATATCGACTCATCCATTTAACATCTCGTGTATAACTATATCATCTCGGCTCGTTCGTTTAACATCTCGTGTACAACCATAGCATATCGACTCATCCATTTAACATCTCGTGTATAACTATCATCTAGGATCGTTTGTTTAACATCTCGTGTACAACCATAGCATATCGACTCATCTGTTTAACATCTCGTGTATAACCATATCATCTCGGCTCGTTCATTTAACATCTCGTGTACAACCATAGCATATCGACTCATCCGTTTAACATCTCGTGTATAACCATATCATCTCGGATCGTCCGTTTAACATCTCGTGTACAACCATAGCATATCGACTCATCCGTTTAACAGCTCGTATATAACCATATCATCTCGGATCGTCCGTTTAACATCTCGTGTATAACTATATCATCTCGGCTCGTTCGTTTAACATCTCTTGTATAACCATAGCATATCGACTCATCCGTTTAACATCTTGTGTATAACCATATCATCTCGGCTCGTTCGTTTAACATCTCGTGTACAACCATAGCATATCGACTCATCCATTTAACATCTCGTGTATAACTATCATCTAGGATCGTTCGTTTAACATCTCGTGTACAACCATAGCATATCGACTCATCCATTTAACATCTCGTGTATAACTATCATCTAGGATAGTTCGTTTAACATCTCGTGTACAACCATAGCATATCGACTCATCCGTTTAACATCTCGTGTATAACCATATCATCTCGGCTCGTTCGTTTAACATCTCGTGTACATAGAACAACACAATAATAACAATAAAAACCTAATAAAAACAGAAAACACCCTAGAAGAGAACTTATTATCCGTCCTAAATACCATGTTCAAGAAGCATATGAAATAAAGAGTAGTTACTCGACATGATATAGTTAAATGCTAAAACCAAACCGAACCAAAAACTTCGGTTTTTTCAAAATATAGAAACCGAACCGTCGGTTTTTGAATCTCTTGTATAACCATAGAATCTTGGCTCGTTCATTTAACATCTCTTGTACAACCATAGAATCTCGGATGGTTCGTTTAACATCTCTTGTACAACCATAGAATCTCGGCTCGTTTGTTTAACATCTCTTGTACAACTATAGAATCTCGGATCGTTCGTTTAACATCTCGTGTATAAATAAAAATATTAATTTTAATTATATATTAAATAAAGTATTTAATTTATATATTATATCAAATATTTAACTTTAATTATATATTAAATAAAAGTATTTTTATTTAATTAAATTAGTTAATTTATAAAAGTATTTAATTTTAATTATTTATTAAATAAAAATATTTATATTAAGTTAAATTAGTTAATTTTATAAAAGTATTTTATTTTAGTTTTAGTTATATATTAAATAAAGTATTTATACTAAATAAATTGATTTATTTTGATAAACCAGCCCCAAAATTTCCACTATCCCGCCCAAATTTTCACTACGACTATACCGACGACTTGTCGTCGCTATCCACTTCGTTCTAAAATTTTCACCAGTATCAAATAAGCTCGCCTAATTCACCAAAAATTTTTATCAAAATTTCACCAAAATTCAAACAAATCCCACCTCCTTTATCTCATTCACCACCTCCTCTTTTACTTCTATCTCATTCACCAAAACTAAATCCACACAACACTTTTATCTCATTCACCAACTCCTCTTTCACTACACCACTCTCTCCACCACACCTCCACACCACCACCGATGCCATCACTATCACCACCGCACCACCTCCTCTTTCACTTTTATTTGGTTTGTGTTTTTAGTTTGTTTTCTTGGTATGGGTTTTATTTTTAATTTGTTTATGAATTTGATTTGGTTTATGATTTTATTTACTTTCCCACAGCCATCGGCCGCCGTTCACTGCTGCCGTCGTGGACCCACCACCACCACCACACGAAACAAAAGGTAAATTTAATAAATTTTTGTTTATTGTTGTTTATATAGATTTGTGTTTGAGTTTGTTAATTTGTGTTTATGTTTGTGGTTAAAATTTTGTTTGTGTGGATTTGTGTTATTTATAAATGTTTTTTTTATATAGATTTGAATTTTTGTTGATTTATTAATGACTTGTGTTTGTGGTTGTTTTTGTTTGTGTAAAAGAGACCACGCAAAACTACTGCTGCTGCCGGACCACCGCTGCCACCAACCGGGCACCACAGCCGACCACCAACAAGTATAAAGATATATTTGTTTTTTTTGTTTAATTTGTGTTTAGTTAGTTTGTAAAATATTTGTATAAAATTTGTGTTTGTGTTTGTATATTTGCAAATTATTTGTACTCGAAATCAGGAATGAGATGGTTATTCAAGATTTCGGAAAATTTTTTGCAGCAGTGCTGCTGGTGTTGTTTTTTTTCTTCTTATATCTCTTTAATTACCTACGACATGTCGTCGGCATAATAACGCACATGGTGACTAATTTCGAACGGTACCGACTATATGTCGTCGGCACCATTTATAAAAAATTTTGACTTTCGTTGACTATATTAAGTTAATCTGATTAATGCGTTAAATAATTATTACATTACCGACGACCTGACGTCGGTAACAAAATGTCGGACAAAAACCATTCGTTTGACCAAAAATCATGTGGGTCCCACACTGTCGTCGGCGTCATTCGTCGGTAGGGGCGTCGAGAAGGTGTGTTGCCGACGTCATGACGTCGGCACGGTTAAAAAAAAGTCGACGCCGGAGGTTGTCTTTGTACTAGTGTGCAACCAAAATATTTACTAACAATGTTCAAGTTAGATCAGATAGAAACTGAATAAAAATATAATTTTGTTAAACAGATCAAATATATCATTGATCAGATGATGAAAAAAAAAAAAAAAACTACTAATTATGCAAACTACTAAACTGCTAGTTTTTAACAGATCATGACTGTAAAATATTAAGTCTCTAGACTAACATGTAAAAAATTTAGTTTTGGATTAATTAAATAAGTAGATTACTAAGATTTTATCTGTTTTAATTTAACGTGAAAGAAAAAAAGAATCATGGAGGAAATAATGCTTACGTATAATATGAAGAAAGTTTGGGTATGTATAATGTTTTTGAAATAATTTAACTAAAAATTAAATCAAAGGTAAATAAAAATCCAAACATAATTAATTAACGTGTGATTACAGTTTCGGTAAGAATTTGTAGTGTAATAAACGAGGTTTAATTATCATGTGCCCAGTGTCCCTAGTACGGCCTTGGACGAGAATCGAAAATGAGGCCCTAATGGAAAGGCTAAATGAAAAATATGCATTCTTTTGAAACACAATGAGACTTATTTACGCGAGTAAAAAAATTTAAACGTTATTATATGAATCTGTTAGTTTGTTTAATTATTTGTTATGTATATTTATAATATCTCTATAGACACTATTTTTGGGGCCTTAGAGCACCCGCAATGGGTCAAATGGCAAAAGCTTTTTCCTATTCTAAGAAGCCTTTTATAAGTGGTTTTTGCAATTGCATCAATGGCTTTTCATTAAATGCTTTTAAGTCATTGAAGACTTAAGCATTGTGGATACTCTTAGAAAAGTAGGGGCCTTGGGCGATCACCCACTTTGCCCACCTTTAAAGACTACCCTGACTCCCTCGGGGACAGGTCTTATTCAAAATGTGCATTCTTTATAGCTCAATAAACATAATACAAGCATATATGGCTAACATATGTAGTTATTAATGGACACAGGCTATTGAGGCAGTCATAGAAGTGAATACATGGGTCGAAAAGCAAACAACTGGTCTTATAAAAGACATCTTTCATGCTGATGCAGTTACCCCTGAAACCAGGCTCATCTTAGCTAATGCAGTCTATTTCAAGGGATCCTGGACAGAGAAGTTTGACCCGTCAATGACAAAAGACTCCGACTTCCACCTCTTTGATGGGAGCACAGTTAAAGTACCCTTCATGACAAGCTACGAAAAGCAGCTTGTGCATGAATATGATGGTTTTAAAGTATTGAGTCTTCCCTATTCACAAGGTGAAGATAAACGTCGTTTCACTATGTACATGTTCCTCCCAAATGAGAAAGATAGTATCCCATTATTGATAGAGAAAATAGGTTCGCAATCTGACTTTTTGGAGCGACACATACCACGAGAGCAAGTAAGGGTAGGGAGGTTTATGATCCCAAAGTTTAACATCTCATTCGATTTTGAAGCTTCTGATATGTTGAAGGAATTAGGTCTCGTATTGCCTTTCGCTCCTGGAGGCCTAACTGAAATGGCGGACGAAAGCCTAGATGTTTCAAACATCCATCATAAGGCGTTTGTGGAAGTAAATGAAGAAGGTACTGAAGCAGCAGCAGAAACAACCACTATGATTCTTCTCTTGGGTATCCCGCCTGATCCAGTCGACGAGTTTGTGGCAGATCATCCATTCTTGTTTGTGATTAGAGAAGATGTGAGTGGAGAGGTGTTGTTTATGGGACAGGTGGCCAACCCTAGTGTTCATATCCGGTGAAAAAATTCTTAAAGTTGGAGACCATAAAAAGTTGTTCTAAATGCAGGGTGATACACTTTCTCTTTTATAAATGCAGGGTGGTCAATATTTTCTTTTCTAATTAGCTTATTTATGTTTTCTTTTCCTAATTTTGTGCAATTGTTTATATATGATTAATTATTCACTTTGGGAATTTAGCAAGTGTTTTCATAGCATGCATAGAATACAAAGACCTAATTAATCAACATATTGATCAATCACAATTCAAAAGAATTACTACATATGGTGAAAATTCCATATCACAATGCCGTATTTTCTCAAAGGATGATAAGTTCTAAAATATGGTGATATAAGTTGAAGTCTGGGCTAGTATTTTGTACACAGATGGCAGTAATGACATTGGGTCATTTGAGGATAATTTAGAAAAAAATCATCATAAGATTCATTGGCCATCATATTAAATATAATGTGTTTTATTTTTTACTAAAATGTATATTTTCAATAGCTTGCCATGTAGAGGCTTTCACTGTTTCACATGATTATAACTGTGCATGTGATTTGTGTCTTAAAGATTAACAACCTTAAAACTGAATTCAATAACAGGAAACTAGAAAAAACCGAGAGAAAATAAATGAAAAAATAAGGATATCATGTTGATCTGACATGTGAGGATGGAGTCGGCATATATTGATGATCACTGGATCGAGTGGTGTTGCATTTGGAAGAAATGTAGTCAATTAGTAGTGGTTTCTCCATGGAGCATTAGTGTGAACTACTCTGCTACACTGTTTTGTTTTGGTGAATAGATCAGGTTTTATAATTTGTTTGGAATAGCTGCTTTAAGTTGTTTGGGCATGTCCATTCAGCTTTTAGTTTGCTCTTGTAATTTGTCTGATATGTTATGATATAATATATTCACCATCTTCACCAAAAAAAAAAAAAAAAAAAAAAAAAGTTCAAATAGGGAAATAGAAGATGAAATTTTGGAGTAGGGAACCATCCAATTGTACATTTGTGCGCACCAATGAAGAACACGATGCTAGCTGAAAAATGCTCCTCCACATCAAACCCGATAGATTCTTCGTCTGCTAAAAAAAAATTAACAAAACCATTTCATTTTAATATCAAAATTTTTGCTTAAAAAAGTTAACATATGTATCTTTATATAAACCATCGATTTTGCTCATCAATGAAAGATGAAGATAAAAGAAGCTTGAAAAAAAGACTTTGCACTTTGCAGAGTATTTGATTCATATAAGCATGAAGAATATTTTCATTTGAATTTAAATGTTAAGATCTACCATTAGTGGGAGTCTGAAAGGTACAAAGCAGACCAACAAAAATAAAGAGGAGAGACTAACAAAAACGCAGTCATCAGGCCAATTACTATTGTACAATTTATTTTTTGTCCATGTCAGAACAATGGGCGGTGCAGAAAACTGAGCTAGCATTACCATGTACAAAAACAAAAAAATAATAAATAAATAAAAATTCATTATCCGAAAATCATATAATAGCATAGTTCCTAACTTCCTGTAGAACATCAAACTAAATTTGGTCACCAGTACCACATCGATTCATCATTATTACAATAGATGGCCATCTAAATAGTTACGGAGTACAACAGTAGCATTTTCCTTTTGTGAAGCCACTAACAACTAAAAAAAATCGACACAATTGAAAAGTCACTTCACAACTAAGATTCGAACTACTATTACCAATCGAGAAAAGAAACACAAATCACTAGCTACTTATTTGAACTCATTGTCATGAGTAAATCAATCTAATACTACTATGTGGCAATAAGTAAGATGAACCCAATATCCTTGGAACTCCCAACAACTCTTGCACATGGCTAGGTAGCATAGATGATTAAAAGGTTTATAGTCAAGGGATAAAAGCCGAGACTTGTACATATACTATCTAACTACTAAGCAAGGTAACAAAATACTATGGAAGTTATTTAACTCTTGGGAGTTTAATGACTTTAATCATTTGTCAAACCGAAAAACCACTAATATAACATAATAAACTTATCAGAGTAAAATAATTTCTCATTTGTAAGGAATCAAGCTAAACTGAAAATCTTTCTTTCAAAGCATAATAATCTTAGCTTAAAGATCAAATGAAACATTACATAGATTGATTAAACTGAATGAGAAGAAAAATAATTAAAGAAAGAAACAATGATGTACCTTAGGATCGATAGAACATGTAAATCTCGCTCCTTAAAAATGTTGATCAATTAGCGAAGTGTTATGTCCGCACCTCCAAAGGAAGGCCGGCCCAAAAGGGCCACATCTGGTCCGGTTTGGCATAGTGATTATGTTATGGGCTAGTATTTATATTTATCTATCTTTATGTTCGGGAAGTGTTTCGTGTCTAATTAGGAATGTGTCAGTATTTTGGGAATTTATATTGTATTCAACTTGTGATACAAGTTAGGGTTTATTCGGTATAAATACCGAATCATTATTAATGAATACACAGCTTTTTCAATCAAATAATTCTCTTCTCTTAACCCTAATTCTTAAGGAACCTAGCACTCGCTAAAAGTAGTGCAAGATATAGCCTAACCGGGTTGTATCAACTGGTACTTTCATCATGAACGCTGACGAAATTTGATTGTTGCTGAAAGATCAAGCCACGGCTAATCAACGTCAGGCCGAGGCACTTCAAGCACAATTTGCGGCTTTGCAATTAGAGTTGCAAGCCACGAAGGCTATGATTCAGCAGGGACGTTCTGGAGGAGAAGCTCTGGCTCTCCAACTGCCTCGTTCCATGAGGCTGGACGTGCCAAAATTTTCGGGGGCTGATCCCGATAGTTGGATTTTCTCGATCACTGAATACTTTACACTTTTGAACACACCGGTCGATCAGCGACTTCGTGTGGTGGGTTTTAATCTAGAAGGCGACGCGGTGGAGTGGTTTCGTTAGATGACACGTAATAAGTTAATCTCGACATGGGATGGGTTTTTGGAGAGTGTTAGCAATCGATTTGGACCATGCAAATATGAAGATCCTGAGGGGGTACTCTCAAAGCTATTACAAAAAGGGACCGTAGCCCACTATCAAAGTGAGTTTGAAAATTTAATGAATCGTGTCACGGATATATCCAAAAGCTTGTTGATTTCATTCTATATCTCTGGTCTTAAGCCCATGTTGCAGCGCGAACTGTTGGTGGCAAAACCAACCTCTCTTAGTGATGCATTTTCTTTAGCACGAGTTACAGAAGCTCATTTGGATGACCAGGGGACCAGCACGCTGATACCTACCAGTGCACCACAAACCCTCACCAAGACAACATCTCGTTTTGGCGCAACTCGAGTAGAAAACCCTAAATCTCCTTTGTTGCCAACACCTTCTGGTGTAAGTGCCAATTATGGGGCGGCACCGCTTCCTATTAAGTGGATATCACCAGCCGAGCGACAGGAACGCCTGAGTAAAGGGCTCTGTTTTAATTGTGATAACAAATGGGTACGCGGACATAAATGTCCTAGGAAATTCCTTTTGCTTATGGCTGATGAAGCGAATGATGAGGAGCAGGTAACGAAAGTTGGACAGGAGGATGCGATGGAGAGTGGGGATATCTCAATATTGAATTCTTTGGTCAAGCACGGCAGCCCACGTTCACTACAGTTATGCGGTGCATTAGGGGTGGGCAATGTGCACATTCTTATCGATAATGGAAGTACTCACAACTTTGTACAACCTGATGTCGCTGAACGCATGCAATTACCTATCACGGTATGAAACCCTTTAAGGTTTATATTGATAGTGGTGCAACTCTTTTATGTGAGAATATGTGTCGCCAAGTTTCGATTAACATTCAGGGCTTGCGCATTAGTGTGGACTTATATGTACTTCCTATGAAAGGGCCGGATATCGTTTTGGGTATTCAATGATTGTAACAATTGGGTAAAGTGACTCACGATTATTCGGAGCAAACCATGGAGTTTACATGGTTGGATCCGGTTTATACATTGCGTGGTGTGGAAAGCCTACGCATGAAACGAATTAGCTTGCACCACATGCATGCCTTGTTGGAGACCGCGGATGTTTATGGTATATACGAACTGTACCACTTAGCTCACGGTATGGAAGAAGATGAAAAATCAACCGATTCTAAGGTTGTTCCACAACCAGAGATTGAACAACTATTAGTCAGGTTCAAGTCACTTTTCCAGGTTCCCACCTCTTTACCCCCACACCGTAGTATTGATCATCGTATCCATTTATATCCTAATACAAAGCCTATTAATGTTCGACCATATCGTTATCCACACTATCAAAAAGGCGAGATGGAAAAGTTGGTTAGTGAAATGTTAGACCAAGGCATCATTCGCGTGAGTCATAGTTCTTTTTTATCGCCGGTGTTACTCGTTAAAAAGAAAGATGGAAGCTATCACTTTGTGTGGATTATCGGGGGTTAAATGAAGCCACGGTCAAGGATAAATTTCCAATTCCAACGGCGGATGAGATGTTTGACGAATTGGGTGGTGCCATGATTTTTACCAAACTCGATTTACGAGCAGGTTACCATCAGATTCGGGTGCATGATCGTGATGTTTACAAGACGGCTTTTCGTACGCATGATGGACACTATGAGTTCTTGGTAATGTCGTTCGGACTTACCAATGCATCGTCCACTTTTCAAGTAACAATGAATCGGTTATTCTCTCCTTACTTACGCAAATTTGTGATTGTATTTTTTGATGACATATTGGTTTATAGTACTTCTTTTGCGGCGCATCTCGAACATCTTCAATGTGTATTTAAGTGTTTACAGGATAATCAATTCTATGTGAAGAAGGTTAAGTGTGTATTTGGTGCTATATCACTCGAATATTTGGGACATATTATCTCTGGGCGAGGTGTTAAAGTGGACCCAAGAAAGGTTTCAGCTGTCATCACTGGTACAAAAAGTTCTATTGGTCACGCCAAAAATGTGTGACGATATGCATATAGTCACACACGTTTTTTTGTGTGTGTCACAAAAGGTCCCGCCACCGTAGGTGGCATATGGTGACATTGTTGAGTTCGTGACCATTGTCATTGAAAAAGAGTGACCAAAACCCGAATATGTGTAACAAATTATGCACAAGTTTTGTTGGATTAATCAGTATGTGTGACCGTAAATACTTTATAGTCACACGAATATTTTTTGAAAGTAACTATTGTTCGTCCTTTGGCCACATAAATATATAATATATGTGACATTTGAGATGATTTATTCAAGTAAATGTGTATTTTGTGTGACTATTTCCATCCTATGGCCACATGAATATATAATAAATGTGACGTTTGTGATGATTTAGTCACACAACGGGTGTTGTTTTTTTGGAGTTAGTCACATATAATTAAGCAAAAAGTGGCTAAAAGTGTTAATAAGTGTGACCATATGTTGTTTAAAATAAAGAAATGTGTATTTTGTGTGACTATTATTCATCCAATGGTCATATGAATTTTTAGTTTGTGTGGCCTTTTGTAATATTTAGTCACACAAAACATGTTTGTTTTTGGTATTTAGTCACACACAATTAAGCAAAAAGTGATCAAAAATATTAATAAGTGTGACCATATGATGTTTAAGGTGAAGAAATGTATATTTTATGTGACTATTAATCATCCAATTGCCACATGAAATTTATTTATTTATTTATTTATTTTTTATTTATTTATTTTTTTTTGTGGCCTTTTGTACTCCAATGAATTAAGAAAATAGTGACCAAAAGTGTGTTAATATTTAGCCACACAATGAATTAAGAAAATAGTGACCAAAAGTGTGTTAATAAGTGAGACTATACGCATCTTTTAGTTACGTTTAAGAAATCAATATACATGAAAACAAATTCAAATATATATCAAAAAAAAAAAAAAAAAAATTCAAATACAATAAAATTAGAATGTATATAACTGAACCAAATATAAAATTGG
This sequence comes from Artemisia argyi, assembly GCA_030686995.1. Classification (NCBI taxonomy): domain Eukaryota; kingdom Viridiplantae; phylum Streptophyta; class Magnoliopsida; order Asterales; family Asteraceae; genus Artemisia; species Artemisia argyi. Next base: position 128,914,961 of record CM060699.1, read on the forward strand.
ACATCCTTTTTATACACCAAGGAGTTCTAACTATATGAACTAACAGTACTAAGTTATAATTAACAGTTGTAACTAATACACTAGCATTATTAACTTTGACCAGTCTTAATTTTGTACTAGCAGTAGTAAATACTTAGCACATTTTTAGAAATTGACACCTGAAGAAGCACCAGTAGCACCACATGGTTGTTGAAGCTTGGCCCATTTATCCAACTTTAAATAAGTAACATCCACAACACACGAGCCAGATTCATCAAGGTTGGTCCCAGACCATACACCACTTGCTTGGAGCACACGACCCTTGCCAATCTCTTCTCCTTGCCCATCGATCTGTAAGCACCAGGTATTGCCCTTGATTCCTCTTTTTGTTCAATGGATGACATGATATACCAAGAGGCCCTCCTTGCCCCAATCACATTCTTGTACCCAACTGAAAGCAGATTCCGCTCTTCCATAGAAAGTTCAACATCATGTTTTGCAACATTCTTCATACTTTCAACCTTTTCTGCAATATCAAGTGAATAACAAGTTTGTGTTATTACAACAAAATGGTTTTTTAATTATTAAACAACGAGATGTGTTATAACTGTTTTGAGTTTGAGAGTATATACATGTAATTCTTGAATTCTTGTACTATATGACAGTTTTTTTAATAATTGATTACTACAACAACTTAGACCCTTTTTTCAAAAAAAATTTAATAAATTGACCTTTTACCAACATCTACACTTATATAATATAAGGGTTGAGTAACCGACTAAAAAAGCTATGGCCTTTAAACCGTCTATTTGGTTGGGTTGACCCGCAAATACCCTTTTTTTTAAGTTCAAATAAATAAATGCCATATTTATATGAAAAGATTTACCCCTTGGCCTTTTAACTAAACATAGTTATTTGACCCGCTTGAGATTGAAATAACCCATCATCATGATATACTAACTTTTGTGTCAACACCTCAAATCTGAATGGGTTCTTTTGATTTAAGTTATGATATCTAGTTGGTTAAAGTTTACCAAGGCGAAGGGAAGAAGAAAGTGTACCACTGGATCTGTAGAATTTAGTTTATTGAGGTATCTTTCTAACGCATCAATTCCATGAAGAATCTTTGCACCAGTTCCCGGCTTCTCAACTGATCCTATGGCTTCTTCATCAACTAACACCGCATCAACAAAATCAGCTTGTTGGTTGGAGGATTTGAAACCTGAAACATTCCACATATTGTTTTAATCATTCAAACACAGAAGTAATTGAACTCACCAAAGGGGATGTGAATGATCATAGACTAATGTACCAAACACCTATCTTAAACAAACAAAGACCAACACTAAAATCATTTGAAAGGTTATTAAGGATGTACAATTGCCACTTGTTAAGCTGACAGATAAAAGATGCTTATCCAAAGTCCTTTGACCATATTCATGAATGTCAAACGGTGGTCGTGCATCGTGCCAGAGAAAACATACCTCGTTAATATAAAGAATCAACAAAGGCACTAAGTTTGAAGTTACCAAAGCGTGGGAAAAAATTGACTCACTTGCTCATTCCATCAATTGCAAGAATTCAGTCAATTTCATTCTCATCGTGTACCTAAGAACAGAAACATAAACATCAAAAAAGTTATTATATAAATATTTTGTTTCATAAATTTACTAGAAAAAATAAGACAAACCTCCACCAGAGCTGTTAAACCAATCATTTTACAAATCTTTTCTAACCTTTTACGAAAGACTCGTCAATGTGACTTGTTTTAAAACAAGGTTTGGTGTACTTTGCAAAAGTTTGGCTACAACAGACCCCCTAAAAAATCACAAAAATCTGGGAAAATTCAGGGAGGTCACATATATCATGAATAAGCTACAGTTAAATTTTAGCCAAAAATACCAAGTTTTGATCCGCCTGCACAGCACAACACTACAATTGAAATTCTGGACGCTAAACTCAGTTTTGACACTTGATCTCATAAACCCCAATTGAACCACTTTTACCCATTTACAATCATAACGGCCTTATGTTCTGGAAACTAGAGTCAACATACTATATTTTAGAATCCGGAAAATCCAAAAAACCTATTTTTATGACCAAGATATCCTTCTCGCAAAATGGGTCAAAATTCTGCCCAAAACCAAAGTGTGCAGAATTTTGCTGAATGGTTTTTCAAACTTCAAAATGGCGTATCTTTTTCGTTATAAGGAGTTAGAAGCCTCGATTTTTACCACACAACCATTATAACAACGTCTATCATTAATAAGAAAACATAAATTAAGTGATTACTATGCTAGTTTATAACAGAAAAACTAAATTAAGTGGTAAAGACTTAAAGTCAGTAAACTTTTACTAAGTAATCATAGAAAATATGTCAAGCTAAAGGCAAATTCAACCTTAATTCGAGTAGATAAAATAACCTTTTCCAAAGAACTTAGAACCATGCCAGCATCATCTCCTGCCATCATATAAACAAAGTTTGCCATTAACTCGACACCATCAAAAATGATGTTTATAACTTCAAGTGGTAGAAGCACATCCAAACAACATTTCTTGCAATATATTAATACATTTTTATTATAGCTGATTATATGATTTTATATGTCTTGCGTCACTTTCCAAACGATCATCCGATAGACCCCTCAATGAAGTGCCACAATATACACTATTTTCCTAATTCTACTACTAACAGAAATGAACTACTAACATAATGCAAAATTGAACTACTTAATGAGGCTGATTGACTAATCAATCTACGTACCCGAGATACCCGTAACAATTGATGGATGATAAATCATGAACCCCATACACTTCAAAGCCTGTGTGACTATTAAAGCTTACAGACCGTACCCTTCCTTTGTTGCCACTGGTGGTCATTACCGTCGACAAGGCCAAAGCATGGATGAGGTTGTTGGCTTTGGATCTGTCCCTAGAATTCGACCTGTCACCACCGCCACCACTGCTGCTGCTGCCCCTCTTGCTAGTGAAACTTAGTCAAGGTAGCCACTGCTATAAAAACACAAATAAAAACAGTTTTGTAATACATTCTACAATTTTTGGCTTTGCACTATGGAGATATACCCATAATACATTCTACAAGGTATACACAACAATAACATTAATTTTTCATGAATGGAACTGTGATAACTGATGTTGATTTGAAGTGTAGAAGAGTCACCTGATAAGCGAGAGTATATGAATTGTTTATCTTTCTTCTCTCTAGTTCCTTAATTATTAAATCTACACATTCCTCCATCTCAGCCTTGTATGGATCACCGGCTTCTTCAACATATGCAATGGGCACCCCATGAGCACTAAAGAAAATCATTACCTGTACCCATCATTTGCAATCAAACTTTACATATGAAGAAAATGCACATATTATCATAGCTAGTCTATATGAAAAAAAGGAGAAAAGTATAGATATAGCACCTTCTCAGGACGGTCAAATCTTCTCAGCTCGGTTTCAATCAAATCAGCCATGGCTTTTATGTATCCCTCACGCTGGTAGCAAGAAGGTATTACTGTGTTTGCCGACGGCTAAAGGGTGAGACCCCCTAAGGGTATGTCGGCTACAGCTCTAGGATAGATTAGTAAGTTCAATTAAAGAATTGAATCATTATGCATCTGAATAATGATTCTTCCATATCGTTTTGTTCTTGTTGAATCACCATATTATAAAAAGGGGACCTTTCAACACATTTCATATTTTTTAGAATGCAAGTTTGTTGAGTTTAGGTGATTTTAACAAAAGTGGAAGAGATTTAGGATTGATTATCTTGAAGGATATGTGAGGAGGGGAGTTTTTTTTTTTTTTTTTTTTTTTTTTTGCTTATAGATGATGTGAGATCTGAGAAGATGAAAAGATAAAGATGGCGGAGAAGAGAGAAAGAGATGAAAATGTAAATGTAAATTTGATTTTGGGGAAAAAAAGTGGGCGGGATTAGTGAAAATATGTGAGGGAGATATCAAAATTGGAGAAATATTATAAAACATTTGAACTATAAAAGTAAAAGTGTGACCATATATGACATTTGGTTACACTGTTAAAGTGTGTGACATATATTTGTCACTTCTAAATTCATGCGTAACTAATGTTTCAAACTTACTTTTTAGTTGTCACACATTTCAAATTCATATGTGGCTAAATATTCAGCAAAAAATAGTAGTCACTTTTAAATAATGTGTGGCAAACTTGACTATACGATTTAGCCACTTTTAAATAATGTGTGACAAACTTGAGTATATGATTTAGCCACATACACAATTACTTCATGTGACCATATATGATTTTGGTCACACTGTTCAATTGTGTGACATATATTTGTCACATACGTATTTATATAATGTGACTAATATTTTAAACTTATTTGTATCCGTCACACGTCCCAAATTATATGTGACTAAATAATCAAAAAAAAAAAATTACAAGATACTTCTAGTCACGAAAATATTCGAATGTGTAACTGTAGCCTCAGTTGGAAAGACGAAATGGTCACACAAGTTGGATCAAGTGTGGCGGTTTATTTTATTCTGGTACATTTAGTCACATAAAAAAGTTACTGTATGGCCGTTTGAAAAAAAGCATGTGTGACGAAATCCATTTTTTGTACTAGTGCATGGAGTAGCCCACACCCACGACACAACGCCGGGTACGGGGATTCCTTGGGCTTGCCGGGTATTACCGACGGTTTGTCAAGGATTATGCTACTGTGGCCACACCTTTGACTAGTCTTCTTCAGAAAAATGGTTTCAAGTGGGGTGATTTGGAAGACAAGACATTTAAAGAACTTAAAAATAAGCTAACTCAGGCCCCGATATTAGCTTTACCAAATTTCGAGGAGACTTTTGTGGTTGAGGCTGACGCTTCGGCAACGGGTATTGGAGCCGTATTACTTCAGAATGGTCAGCCACTCGGTTACTTTAGTCGCAAATTAGGACCTCGCATGAGGGTTGCAGCTACCTATAAAAAAGAACTCTTCGCTATTGTCGAAGCTGTGTATAAGTGGCATCAATTGGACGACGGTTTACAATTCATACCGATCAAAGGAGTATTAAAGAACTCATGCAATAGGTAATCCAAACACCCCTTCAACAAAAGTATGTGAGGAAACTTATGGGGTTTGATTTCCATATTGAGTATAAGACTGGGGCATCAAATTCAGTAGCAGACGCATTGTCCCGTGTTTTTTAGGGGGACGAGGACGTCTTGGCAGCCTTTATGGCTTTGAGTCAACCTATTGTAGGGTTGATGGAAGATTTGAAACGGGAAAACGAGACATTGGAAGAGCTTCGTCAGATTCATCGGCGGTTGGACGAGGGGGAAATCTTAGAAGGGTTTCGACGTGAGCAAGGGATGCTATTGTTTCAAGGGTGGTATTTTAATGGGAAGGAATCCAAGTTAAAAGAACTTTTGCTATTAGAATTTCATGTTACGCCTAGTGCGGGACATGGAGGGTCAAAAAGAATGCTTGTAGGGTTGGCTGCATTGTTCTACCGGAAAGGAATGCGTAGGTAGTTGAGGATTTTATCAAAAGATGTGCGGTGTGCCAACAAATCAAGCACTCGACACAAGCACCAGGTAGATTATTACAACCATTACCAATTCCAACTGTAGTGTGGGAAGACATTTCCATGGACTTTATCACGGGATTGCCCGTTTTGAAAGGATTGACGGTAATATTGGTGGTGGTCGACCGTCTGACTAAGTATGCGCACTTTGGTGCCTTGCCTACCAGCTTTAATGCATCAAAGGTAGCCGAATTATTTACTGATATGGTTGTTAAGATGCATGGGTTTCCTAAAACCATTGTTTCAGATCGCTATCCAATTTTTGTGAGTAATTTTTGGAAGCAATTGTTTGTGGCAAGTGGAACCAAGCTAAACCATAGCTCAGCTTATCATCCGCAATCCGATGGACAAACGGAGGTGGTTAATCGAGGACTTGAACAATATTTACGTGCTATGGTATCGGATCGACCCCATCATTGGGTACGATTGCTGACTTGGGCCGAATAGAGCTACAGTACCAAGTTTCATAGTAGCATCAAGATGTCGCCATATCAAGCGTTATATGGACGTGTTCCTCCTACTATAATTCCGTATCCAGCGGGATCTTCCAAAGTAGCAGCAGTTGATGAGTTGTTGGTTGAACGTAATGTGTTGTTAAGACAACTTCGGGACAATTTGTTGGCTGCTCATAATAGAATGGAAATGCAGGTTAACCGTGGTCGTCGCGACGTGGAGTTTGATATTGGTGACAAGGTACTTGTTAAGTTACAACCATATCGTCAGGTTTCGCTAGCAAGATGGCTTTCCAATAAATTAGCAAAGCGGTATTATGGTCCGTTTGAAGTTCTGGAACGCATTGGGAAAGTGGCGTATCATTTAGATCTTCCATCTATGAGTAGAATGCATCCGGTCTTTCATGTGTCGCTTCTCAAACCGTTTACAGGAATGGATGTGGAAAAGGTTGTGGAGTTACCTGAGGAAGAGTATGAAGGTCGACCGGTGGATCAACCACTCGCTATTTGTGCAACGTGGGATGTTTTGCATAATGGACAGCCGGTGCGTCAGGTGTTGGTTCAATGGCTTGGTAGTTCGCCCAAGGAAGCTACTTGGGAGTGGTTATCTGACTTCCAGTTTGCTTATCCATCTTATCACCTTGAGGACAAGATGGTTCTCAAAGGGGAAGGGAATGTTATGCCCGCATCTCCAAAGGATGGCGGCCCAAAAGGGCCACATCTTGTTCGGTTTGGCATAGTGATTATGTTATGGGCTAGTATTTATCTTTATACTAGTATATCTTTCAGGAAGTGTTTCGTGTTTAATTAGGAATGTGTCAGTATTTTAGGAATTTATATTGTATTCAACTTGTGATACAAGTTAGGGTTTATTCGGTAGTTCGCCCGAGGAAGCTACTTGGGAGTGGTTATCTGACTTCCAGTTCGCTTATCCATCTTATCACCTTGAGGACAGGTTCTCGAAGGGGAAGGGAATGTTATGTCTGCACCTCCGAAGGAAGGCCGGCCCAAAAGGGTCACATCTTGTCCGGTTTGGCATAGTGATTGTGTTATGGGCTAGTATTTATCTTTATCTATCTTTATGTTCAGGAAGTGTTTCGTGTCTAATTAGGAATGTGTCAATATTTTGGGAATTTATATTGTATTCAACTTGTGATACAAGTTATGATTTATTCGGTATAAATACCGAATCATTATTAATGAATACACAGCTTTTTCAATCAAATAATTCTCTTCTCTTAACCCTAATTCTTAAGGAGCCTAGCACTCGCTAAAAGTAGTGCAATCTATCGATATAGCCTAACCGGGTTGCATCACGAAGCACCACCAAAATTGATCGGTTTAAATCAACCATAAGAATCCCATATGGTTTTGATTTTCGTTATCTTACAAATTTGAATACAAAATTACTGTAGAGAATTAGAAATAAATATCATGCAATTTTATATTATTTCTTTTAAAATTAAAAAACCAAAATACTAAAATGACATCAGCTATGTACCAAAGGACCACTTATAGCATGACACATCATCAAAATTGCATCAACAAAAACCCTACAGATCGAGTAGTATATAGATATGATTTAGAACACTTTATAATCCGATCCCTTGCTAATAACCGATTACTTTCTTCTTTTTTGTAAACAAGATGATCAGATCACGCAGAATAGTTTTCATAATGTGTTTATGTGTGTCTTCTTCAGTGTGGTTTGGTTGTTTCATGCAATCACCTAAGGTTCAGGATGAAGTCCCACAAACACAAACAATAACAACAACTACAATCGATAACCAAAACAACCATCTTTGGATCACACTCGCTAAACACATTCTCTTGAAACAATCTCCAAAGTCCAATGTCGTTTTCTCTCCACTTTCCATCCATGGAATAGTGGGGTTAATGGCGGCAGGTTCAGAAGGCGAAACACTTGATCAAGTCCTCTCTTTTCTCAAAACAAAAACCCTCGACGAGCTTAACACTCGCTTATCGAAGCTTTCTTCCTTAATGGCTGATGGTAGCTCAAGCGGTGGACCTCGTTTGTCTTTTACAAATGGTGCATGGATTCACAAAACTCTTTCTCTTAAAAAATCTTTTAAACAGATTCTGAACAATGTTTATAAGGCCACCTGTAAACAAGTCGATTTCTTGAACAAGGTTGGTACGTTCTATTTAGTTTTTTATGTGTTTTATGTAAATTAGTTTAGCATTAATGCAATAATCATTCTAGTGCAACCAAAATATTTACTAACAATGTTCAAGTTAAATTAGATAGAAACTGGATAAAAATATAATTTTGTTAAACAGATCATGACTAGGTAAAATATTAAGTCTCTAGACTAACTTGTAAAAAATTTAGTTTTGGATTAATTAAATAAGTAGATTACTAAGATTTTATATATCTGTTATAAGAATTTGTAGTGTAATAAACTAGGTTTATCATGTGCCCAGTGTCCTTCGCACGGAAATTATTTATTCTTTTGAAAGATACAGTGAGACACATTTATGTAAAATGTCATTTCTAAACATTATTATATAAGTTTGTTAGTTCGTTTAGTTATTTGTTATGTATTTATTTAAAACATCTCTTTAGTTTTTTTTTTACATTGGACACTAACATTGAGGCCTTAAAAAAAGTAGGGGCCTTGGGCGATCGCCCACTTTGCCCACCTATAAAGACTGCCCTGGTCCCTCGGGGACAAGTCTTATACAAAATGTGCATTCTTTATAGCTCAATAAACCTGGTACATGCATATATGGCTAACATATGTAGTTATTAATGGACACAGGCTATTGAGGCAGTCATAGAAGTGAATACATGGGTCGAAAAGCAAACAACTGGTCTTATAAAAGACATCCTTCATGCTGATGCAGTTACCCCTGAAACCAGGCTCATCTTAGCTAATGCAGTCTATTTCAAGGGATCCTGGACAGAGAAGTTTGACCCGTCAATGACAAAAGACTCCGACTTCCACCTCTTTGATGGGAGCACAGTTAAAGTACCCTTCATGACAAGCTACGAAAAGCAGCTTGTGCATGAATATGATGGTTTTAAAGTATTGGGTCTTCCCTATTCACAAGGTGAAGATAAACGTCGTTTCACTATGTACATGTTCCTCCCAAATGAAAAAGATAGTATCCCATTATTGATAGAGAAAATAGGTTCGCAATCTGACTTTTTGGAGCGACACATACCACGAGAGCCAGTAAGGGTAGGGAGGTTTATGATCCCAAAGTTTAACATCTCATTCGATTTTGAAGCTTCTGATATGTTGAAGGAATTAGGGCTCGTATTGCCTTTCGCTCCTGGAGGCCTAACTGAAATGGCGGACGAAGGCCTAGATGTTTCAAACATCCATCATAAGGCGTTTCTGGAAGTAAATGAAGAAGGTACTGAAGCTGCAGCAGAAACAACCACTATGATTCTTCTCTTGGGTATCCCGCCTGATCCAGTCGACGAGTTTGTGGCAGATCATCCATTCTTGTTTGTGATTAGAGAAGATGTGAGTGGAGAGGTGTTGTTTATGGGACAGGTGGCCAACCCTAGTGTTCGTTGATCCGGTGAAAATTTTCTGAAAGTTGGAGACCATAAAAAGTTGTTCTAAATGCAGGGTGATACACTTTCTCTTTTATAAATGTAGGGTGGTCAATATTTTCTTTTCTAATTGTAGGATTTCAGCTTATTTATGTTTTCTTTTCCTAATTTTGTGCAATTGTTTATATATGATTATTCACTTTGGGAATTTAGCAAGTGTTTTAATAGCATGCATAGAATACAAAGACCTAATTAATCAACATATTGATCATATGGTGAAAATTCCATATCACAATGCTGTATTTTCTCAAAGGATGATAGGTTCTAAAATATGGTGATATAAGTTGAAGTCTGGGCTAGTATTTTGTATACGGATGGCAGTAATGACATTGGGTCATTTGAGGATAATTTAGAAAAAAATCATCATAAGATTCATTGGCCATCATATTAAATATAATGTGTTTTATTTTTTACTAAAATGTATATTTTCAATAGCTTGCCATGTAGAGGCTTTCACTGTTTCACATGATTATAACTGTGCATGTGATTTGTGTCTTAAAGATTAACAACCTTAAAACTGAATTCAATAACAGGAAACTAGAAAAAACAGATAGAAAATAAATGAAAAAACAAGGATATCCTGTTGATCTGATATGTGAGGATGGAGTCTGCATTGATGATCACTGGATTGGTGTTGCATTTGGAGGAAATGTAGTCAATTAGTAGTGGTTTCTCCATGGAGCATTAGTGTGAACTACTCTGCTACACTGTTTTGTTTTGGTGAATAGATCAGGTTTTATAATTTGTTTGGAATAGCTGCTTTAAGTTGTTTGGGCATGTCCATGCAGCTTTTAGTTTGCTCTTGTAATTTGTCTGATATGTTATGATATAATATATATATTCACCATCTTCACAAAAAAAAAAAAAAAGTTCAAATAGCGAAATAGAAAATGAAATTTTGGAGTAGGGAACCATCCAATTGTACGCACCAATGAAGAACACGATGCTAGCTGAAAAATGCTCCTCCACATCAAACCCGATAGGTTCTTCGTCTGCTAAAAAAAAAAATTAACATATGTATCTTTATATAAACCATCGATTTTGCTCATCAATGAAAGATGAAGAAGCTTGAAAAAAGGACTTTGTAGAGGATTTGATTCATATAAGCATGAAAAAAGATTTTCATTTGAACTAAAATTTTAAGATCCGCCATTAGTGGGAGTCTGAAAGGTAAAAAGCAGACCAACAAAAATAAAGTGGAGAGACTAACAAAAACGCAGTCGTCAGGCCAATTACTACAATTTATTTTATGTCCATGTCCGAACAATGGGCGGTGCAGGAAACTGTGCTAGAATTACACCCAAAAAAAAAATAATAATAATAATCCTTTTTCCGAAAATCATATAATAGCATAGTTTGTGACTTCTCGTAGAACATCAAACTAAAATTTGGTCACCACATCGATTCATCGTAACTACAACAGATGACCATACTAATAGTTACAACAGTAGCATTTTCCTTTTATGAAGCCATTAACGACTAAAAAAATAGACACAATTGAAAAGTCCTTCACAACTAAGATTCAAACTACTATTGCCAATCGAGAAAAGAAACACAAATGAGTAGCTACTTATTTGAACTCATTGTCACGAGTAAATCAATATAATATGTTATATGTGGCAATAAGATGAACCCAATATCCTTGAATCTCCAACAACTCTTGCACATGGCTAGGCAGCATAGATGAGTAAAAGGTATATAGTCAAGGGATATAAGCCGAGACTTGTACATATATTTTCTAACTACTAAGCAAGATAACAAAATACTATGGAAGTTATTTAATTGTTGGGAGTTTAATGACTTTAATTATTTGTCAAACTGAAAAACCACTACATAGATTGATTAAACTGAATGAGAAGAAAGATAAATTAAAGAAAGAAACAATGATGTACCTTAGGATCGATAGAACATGTAAATCTCGCTCCTTAAAAATGTTGATCAATTAGCGAAGCACCACCAAAATTGATCGATTTAAATCAACCATGAGAATCCCAGATATGGTTTTGATTTTCGTTGTCTTACAAATTTGAATTCAAAATTACTGTCGATAATTGGGGATAAATATCATGCAATTTTGTATTATTATTTCTTTTAAAATTAAAAAACCAAAATACTAAAATGACATCAGCTATGTACCAAAGGACCACTTATAGCATGACACATCATCAAAATGGCATCAGCAAAAACCCTACAGATCGAGTAGTATATATACCATACCCATAGATATGATTTAGAACACTTTATAATCCCTTGCTAATAACCGATTGTTTTCTTCTTTTTTGTAAACAAGATGATCAGATTACGAAGAATGGTTTTCATAATGTGTTTATGTGTGTCTTCTTCAGTGTGGTTTGGTTGTTTCATGCAATCACCTAAGGTTCTTGATCAAGTCCCACAAACACAAACAACAGCAACTACAATCAATTACCAAAACAACCATCTTTGGTTCACACTTGTGAAACATATTCTCTCCAAACAATCTCCAAACTCCAACATCGTTTTCTCTCCACTTTCCATCCATGGAATAGTGGGGTTAATGGCGGCCGGTTCAAAAGGCAAAACACTTGATCAAGTCCTCTCTTTTCTCAAAACAAAAACCCTCGACGAGCTTAACTCTCGCTTATCTAAGCTTTCTTCCTTAATGGCTGATGGTAGCTCAAGCGGTGGACCTCGTTTGTCTTTTACAAATGGTGCATGGATTCACAAAACTCTTTCTCTTAAAACATCTTTTAAACAGATTCTGAACAATGTTTATAAGGCCACCTGTAAACAAGTCGATTTCTTGAACAAGGTTAGTACGTTCTATTTAGCTTTTTATGTGTTTTATGTAAATTAGTTTAGCATTAAAGGGGGTATTGAATTTGCAGTAATCATTCTAGTGCAACCAAAATATTTACTAACAATGTTCAAGTTAAATTAGATAGAAACTGGATAAAAATATAATTTTGTTAAACAGATCATGACTAGGTAAAATATTAAGTCTCTAGACTAACTTGTAAAAAATTTAGTTTTGGATTAATTAATTAAGTAGATTACTAAGATTTTATATATCTGTTATAAGAATTTGTAGTGTAATAAACTAGGTTTATCATGTGCCCAGTGTCCTTAGCACGAAAATTATTTGTTCTTTTGAAAGATACAGTGAGACACATTTATGTAAAATGTCATTTCTAAACATTATTATATAAGTTTGTTAGTTCGTTTAGTTATTTGTTATGTATATTTAAAACATCTCTTTAGTTTTTTTTTACATTGGACACTAACATTGGGGCCTTAAAAAAAGTAGGGGCCTTGGGCGATCGCGCACTTTGCCCACCTATAAAGACTGCCCTGGTCCCTCGGGACAAGTCTTATACAAAATGTGCATTCTTTATAGCTCAATAAACCTAGTACATGCATATATGGCTAACTTTTGTAGTTATTAATGGACACAGGCTATTGAAGCAGTCACAGAAGTGAATACATGGGCCGAAAAGCAAACCAATGGTCTTATAAAAGACATCCTTCCTGCTGATGCAGTTACCCCTGCAACCAGGCTCATCTTAGCTAATGCAGTGTATTTCAAGGGAAACTGGAAAGAGAAGTTTGACCCGTCAATGACAAAAGACTCCGACTTCCACCTCATTGATGGGAGCAAAGTTAAAGTGCCCTTCATGAGAAGCTACGAAAAGCAACTTTTATGTGAATATGATGACTTTAAAGTATTGGGTCTTCCCTATTCACATGGTGAAGATAAACGTCGTTTCACTATGTACATGTTCCTCCCAAATGAAAAAGGTAGTATCCCATTATTGTTAGAGAAAATAGGTTCACAATCTGACTTTTTGGAGCGACACATACCACGAAAGCAAGCAATGGTAGGGAGGTTTATGATCCCAAAGTTTAACATCTCATTCGGTTTTGAAGCTTCTGATATGTTGAAGGAATTAGGTCTCGTATTGCCTTTCGCTCTTGGAGGCATAACTGAAATGGCGGACGAAAGCCTAGGTGTTTCAAGCATCCATCATAAGGCGTTTCTGGAAGTAAATGAAGAAGGTACAGAAGCTGCAGCAGCAGCAACCGCTATGGTTTTTAACTTTGGTGGTATCACGCCTGGTCCAGTCGACTTTGTAGCAGATCATCCATTCTTGTTTGTGATTAGAGAAGCTGTGAGTGGAGAGGTGTTGTTTATGGGACAGGTGGCCAACCCTAGTGTTCGTTGATCCAGTGAAAATTTTCTTAAAGTTGGAGACCTTAAAAAGTTGTTCTAAATACAGGGTGATCCACTTTCTCTTTTATAAATGTAGGGTGTTCAACATTTTCTTTTCTAATTGTAGGATTTCAGTTTAGCTAGGTTAGTATCTATTCAATTTATAATCGGATTATTTCAAGGCAACTATTTTACAAAGCTCTTTCCCATGGATCCTTTGGTCACAATCATAAGCTACACTACTGCAATACACTTATTGGTGCTTATTTCAGGAATTATACTGAGTTTTGCATCATTTGTATATAGGAAGAGCATTGTTTAGTAGTAAATGTTGCAAAGTAACTAGATTCAGTTGCTAAGCGCTTACTGATATCTTTTTTATGTAAATATGTAATGGACCTGCAGATTGTTGAAATTGACCAAATGTAGATACAGATTTGTTCCATTTTGGTGTTGTTTTCTCTTCTTGATAAGTTTACGGGGAACTTGTGACGTAGTCGCAGTTATCAGCCTTAAAGTTTGAATAAACATATCGTACTATATTATTTTATTTTTTTGAAAGACAATTAATAGTATATAAATAGCAAACTAACAAGAAGTCAGGAAGTACAACGACACAACAATAATTCCAACCAGGATATTATACAGACCGTCAACAAATCTGACCATTTGACCCTAAAACTATAATTTTAGGAATTACAGATGTGACAATCCTGACAAAGTAAAAGACTAGTCTTTGAAACCTGACGTACGTAGAACCATTTAAAGGCAGTCACCTGATAGAAAGTGTGAAAATGGGTGTCAACTGTCAGAACAGTTCCATCCACACAATTATACCAAGCAGTGGCACGACGAGATGTAAAGACGATTGTCGAAGAAAATACCTGTGAACATAAGAGATCAATACATAATTTAGGAGATGTTTTAAAGGTAAAACAAGCATATCTAACTTAAACTAATAGACATTACTCATTCATTTACTCTTTTGGGTTTAGCTGAATGTTGTTTTGATCATTTTATCTTTTAATTTCCCTAGTTATCTCAATGAATAGCTTGTCAAATACAAACGTATTCATTGGTATTTTTTGTAACCTGCATCCCATTTTGTTACAAATAATCTAAAATAACCAATTTTACAAACATATTTCACCAACTACTCAATTTTTATCCAAAAAGCCAAACAATACTAACGGCAAGCCAGAACAAAAGACTGACAGAAAAACAAATAAAACACCTTTGAATACACCAGTACCAGCAGCATATGAGATCAAATGTGATATATCCATAGGCCACAATCAATAGGAAACTGTCAAAGGATCCGCCAGTAAAGAACATATCGTACTTTTTTTTTCTTTGAAAGACAATTAATAGTATATAAATAGCAAACTATCAAGAAGTCAGGAAGTACAACGACACAACAATAATTCCAACCAAATGACCCTATACCTAACACGGCCCTAAAGCGATCATGACCCAGGATATCATACAGACCGACAACGAATCTGACCATTTGACCCTAAAACTACAATTTTAGGAATTACAGATGTGACGATCCTAACAAACAAAGTAAAAGAGTCGTCTTTGAAACCTAACATACGTAGAACCATTTAGGGGCAGTCTCCCGATAGATAGTGTGAAAATGGGTGTCAACTGTCAGAACAGTTCCATCCACACAATTATACCAAGTAGTGGCACGACGAGATGTAAAGACGATTGTCGAAGAAAATACCTGTGAACGTAAGAGATCAATACATAATTTAGGAGATGTTTTAAAGGTAAAACAAGCATATCTACGTTTTTTAACTTAAACTAATAGACATTTACTCATTCATTTACTCTTTTGGATTTAGCTGAATGTTGTTTTGATCATTTTATCTTTTAATTTCCCTAGTTATCACATTTTATCTTTTGGTATTTTTTGTAATCTGCATCCTATTTTGTTACAAATAATCTAAAATAACCAATTTTACAAACATATTTCACCAAATACTCAATTTTTATCCAAAAAGCCAAACAATACTAACGGCAAGCCAGAACAAAAGACTGACAGAAAAACAAATAAAACACCTTTGAATACACCAGTACCAGCAGCATATGAGATCAAATGTGATATATCCGCCAGTAAAGAACCATATAAGCAGCATCACAGAATCCATACCAGTAATCAAGACCATATCCCCAAACACGCAAAACTCAACCAATTCACGATTCTACATTCTCAATCACTAGGGCCAGGAAACTATCAAACCAAAACTCATAAACAAAGTTGCCTAATTTTTCAAAGTACACAATCACAAGGGAGAAGAGGATCAAACAATGCTGAGTTCAACACCAAGATACATAGCCATCTGTCCCTAACTAACCCAAACATCCAAACACTCCCTGAGTTTTTGGTAACAGAGCAAAAGCTCATTAACCAGAAATAAAATCTCAGAAATGGTGAACTTAGTCACTTAGGTACAGGAAACCATCCTTATGGAGCTACTATCATTAACTACAGGATAACTATTTTTCAAGATACACAATCACAAGGGAATGAGATCCAAACAGAAATGAGTTCAACACCAAGATACATAGCCATCTGACCCACACAAACCAAATTTTGGACGGTATAATTGGGAGATTGTATATTTTGCCTCGCACCATGCTAGACTTTCATGTTTTATATATAAAATCCTTTCACTCTTGAAGATAAGTTTTTTTTTTTAAAAGAAAAACTCACGACTTTCTCCAAACATCGCCTAACCGCTACTAATGCCTTCACTACTCTAATCATGAGTCAAAGTAAATGAATAATCATTTCTTGTTCACACATAAGCATTTACATATTCAGATTATGCATATTCAAAGATTGATAACTTGTGTTTGTATTTACAAAGTATCCAAAGTAACCGCCAACCGTAATGAAATGAGAATGTAACGAAACAAAGAACGCTAACAAGAATTCAACAAGTAATGAACATCTAAAAGGCTTGTCATCATTAATTACACAAATAATAGGGTATCTATTGTATAAAGGACATTCCCCATTCTAAAAAAAGCCATCAAAGATAAGGAGTAGATGTAACATTATCCATGGAATAATAAAAATCACATTAAACTTGATAATACCGATTTCACTAACCCTAATTCCCTACCTTTCTACAAATCACAATCTGAAATATATGCAGCATATATTGCCTCTACAAACGCATAAGATTCCATAAATGACATTGCTTAACAACATTAAATCAGTGATAAAAAACTAAAGGGGTAATACCAAAATAAAGCATCATACTTGTCAAAAATAGCATTTTTGAGTAGCGAACTTTTTTTTTCCTCATTGGGGTATTAAACTTTTAGTTTTGGCCTCTTTGACGCATTTTGTGACGTTTTTATGACATTTTTACCCATGGATTTTTAATAATTTGAGGGGTAAAAACGTCACAAACTGCCTCAAAGTGACAAAAAAATTGAAGTTTAGTACCCCAATGAGGCAAAAAAAAGTTCGCTACTCAAAAGTGCTATTTTTGACAAGTATGATGCTTTATTTTAGTATTACCCCAAAACTAAAATAGATGAAAGTGATTTTTCCACACCTTAACTACAAAATAGGCCCCTTGACATGTGGTCGTCATCATTTTGATCAGTTATTGTCATAATATATATGTGAATCCAAGTGATCAAGCAAAAGTAGTGATTCCTTGTAAGAGCCCATGAAGAATGAGTCATCTTCTGAAGAAATCCCAAGATTCTTGATTTGTGAGCAGGGGTCATAAACATTGAGTGTTGTCTGTCTATCCGCCTTTCGAATTTCAAATATAGGTTCACCATTCTTCCTAAACCCCAATATTTTACAAAATGATGCGCCAATTGAGAATAGCTTTCTAAAAGACGAATCACGCTCCATCACCCATACACCACAATGAACCGCTTCCTCGGCCACAATGTATCCAGACATAACAAGAGATCCCCTTAGCTTAGAAACGGAGACAGTGGAGTGCAGCTCCTTTGTCAAGCTATCCGGTAGGTCTACCACTTTAAATTCCTTGGTAATCAAATCAAATGACACAACCATATGTTTTACGGCAGATTCACCATCATCAGTAAAAGTCTTCTCACGAGCACCCCAATAGATAAACCTATCTATAACAACTTGAGTTGGCGGGTTGAGTTTAATCGATTGACGAGGCAAATTACCACTTGGAATCACATTCCAAACACACGAACTCAACGTAAAAACTTCAACATGCCAAGGCATGCCAATTCTATATTTAACTTTGACAACCGTAGGATCTCTGTCAACAGGACAGACCCCGAAACCAAAAACATGCTCATTCCGAGAGTACGCCCGACTCTTTGACAAGAAATTAGAGAGAGCAATGCCAAATGATTTTCGGATAGACGGGTGCCAAACAACAAGCATTTTTTTATTATAAGATTCGTCGTAACAAAACAAACAGAGTAATCCATGACATGCACCAACAACGTACGGAACATGATATTGTTTAAGCAAAGGAGACAGAGCAAACTCTTGTCGTTGTTGTACCTTAAAAGTTTTGATATCATCGTCTACCAAAGAAAGAAACCTGTTGTCCTCACAACCCAGTGATGAACTTAGAATATGAGTATGTGGGTGCGTGTGGCGGGCGCCGTAAGCTTTGATAAGGTGTCGATGAAAGTTTTCCAAGGTTTCGAAACGGACCTGAACTGAAGCAAAGGCTTCACAGGAAGCCGTTTCATGATTTCCATTTGGATTTCGAAAGGGATATTGGCTGACATGCTTCAACAACTATTGATATGAGATTTTGGACTAAGGATGGTTTGAAACGCGGTTGTTTTTGCCGGAAAAATAATAATAAATTTTGGGGCAAAAAATTGAGCCCACCCGCTTCAATCCAAAAAAACAAAACTCACCCCGAACTATGCAGCAACATCTGAAAAACATCATGAACTTTTTATTATTTATGACTTTTTTATATAACAAACTTTGTTTACCAAATATCTAACAGATATCTAGTGCCGGAAAGTTCTTTCGATGACAAACAAAATGGGTCCGATGTTAGTATACTTTTGACGTGTGCGTGATTTTATAAAAAAAATATGAAGTTCAATATATATAAAGTAGAACAACTATTAGAATGCACCCTTAAATAATCAAATAACTTTTAAAAACCACAAGGGTAAAAAACGTACGATTCTATTAAAGTTTGAATATAGATAAATCAAACTTTGATGACAAATACTCTAGGAGATTAGATTTGAATTAAAGCTTCTCGAGAAGACAGAGAATACAAAACATGCGCCTCTTTTCTGATGGAGAAATCAAACATTTTCTTCAATTTTCTATGCTCTTATCATTTATCTATTCATCTTCAACTAATATTTTCCAGCTAAATATCTCTTCAAGGTGAACATAACAAGTTCACTTTGATTGTTGGCATCAACAGTAAAAAGGATACATTGAAGATCAAAGTTCGGATAATCCAAACACTGTCTTCTTCTCAGCCTACATTCAAGTATCCACCAAATTTTGCTTTTGAAACTTCCATTATTTGTACATTGTAAATTTTATTGTTAAAGTTATTTTCTTGATTTATTTTAACTTCTCAAGTATACAATGCTTCATTCTTACAATGCTTACACCCTAACACTTATTTATACTACTCCATGGAATATTCTAGAGATGAGATATTTCCATGGATACTCTTCACCTGTCTAGATGCTTCTTGTATCATCTTGTTCATTCTTAATACATCATCATCCTTATCTAATTATCTAATTCTAGAAAACTCCTACTATATATTTTTATCACAACTAGTTAGATACTTCTAGTAGATATAATTTACTACAACATTCTAGAAGCTTCTATACCATTCTTCATCATTCTAGAAGCTTCTTGATCACGGGCTTGGGATTTTATGGATAGTCCAAT
The DNA here is from genome assembly GCA_030686995.1 of Artemisia argyi. Taxonomy (NCBI): domain Eukaryota; kingdom Viridiplantae; phylum Streptophyta; class Magnoliopsida; order Asterales; family Asteraceae; genus Artemisia; species Artemisia argyi. The sequence goes on from CM060699.1 coordinate 128,934,658, forward strand.
CTTTATTGGACTAAATCAAGTTTACGCTCCAACACCCCCCTTTAAACATGGTTTCCCAACTCCAAGCATTATCCTTAGTCTTGAGAAATCTTTCTCATTGAGCAGCTTGGTGAGGATATCTGCAACTTGGTTTTCGGACCTCGCATGTATCACTCGTACATCCTTCCTCTTCATAGTCGATACCACGCTTTTTTTTGTACCCTTTAGCCACAAGCCTTGCCTTGTACTTCTTCACTTCGCCTTTAGCATTTTTCTTGGCCTTATATACCTGCTTAACCCCAATAGCCTTTTGGCCTTTCGAAAGGGTGGTCAACTCTCATGTATCATTCTTTTCTATCGACTTTATCTCCTCGTCCATGGCTTGTCTCCATTTCTTGCTTTTCACGGCATCCTCAAAAACCAAAGGTTCACAATCAGCATATAAACAAAGAAGGGGTATTTCCTCAGTTACCTCGTAGAGCTCCTGCAAACTTCTTGTCTTTGGTTCTTCTTCACTTGAACTTGAAGGTGAGTCTTGGGTTTGAATTGGACTTTGAGGTTGTTGGACTTCTTCACTTGATTCACTCGTCTCTTCTTCGTAAGTCATAGGAAGAAAGTCATACCTTTCGTTTTCTTTAATGCTCCAATCCCATGCTTCTTCTTCATCGAACTCCACGTCTCGACTCACTACCACCTTCCTTGTGATTGGATTATAGAGCTTATAACCTTTGGACTACTTGTCATAGCCAACGAATACATGCTTTTCACTTCTATCATCAAACTTGGATCGCCTTTGGCTTGGAACGTGAACATACGCTATGCTTCCGAATACCCTTAGGTGAGAGACAGTAGACTTCATCCCATTCCATGCTTCTTGTGGAGTCTTGTTGTCTAAACTCTTTGACGGACACCGGTTCAATAGATATACCGCACAGTCAACCGCTTAGACCCAAAATTCCTTTGGCATCTTCTTAGTTTTCAACATGCTTCGGACCATATTGAAAATGGTTCTATTCTTTCTCTCCACCACTCCATTTTGTTGTGGGGAGTAAGGAGCCGTCAGAAATCTCCGGATCCCATTATCCTCATAAAATTTGTTAAATTCTTTCGATAAAAATTCCCCACCTCTATCGGATCTCATGGATTTAATTTTTAAACCTTTCTCCTTTTCTACCATAGCTTTAAATGTCTTAAAAGCTTTAAAGGCTTGGGATTTTTCTTTTAGAAAATATACCCAAGTTTTTCATGAAAAGTCATCAATAAAAAGCATGAAGTAAAGATTCTTACCATAAGAGGGTGGAGTAATGGGACCGCACAAATCCGTGTGAATTAGTTGTAGAGGATCCTTAGCTCTAGATGTCGCGTCTTTCAGGAATGAACTTCTAGCATGCTTCCCAAGAAGACATCCTTCACACACTTGATTGGGATTATCAATTTGATCTAACCCTTTCACCATTCCCTTTGAGGATAATAACTTTAAGTCACTAAAGTTTAAGTGCCCGTACCTCATGTGCCAAAGCCACGAATGATCCTTCAAACAACTCTTTAAGCACTTAGCTTCATCATGTTGAATGTTTAGAAGGAACATTCGGTTTTTAGTCATAGGCACTTTTGCTATGAGCTTTCCTTCAGGATTTCTTATTGTAGCACTACGATCTTTGAAATGAATATCGTAGTTTTTCTCTAAAAGTTGTCCCACACTTAAAATGTTACTTTTAAGATTGGGCACATTGTATACGTCCGAAATATATTGGTGACTTCCATCTTTAGCTCGGATAAGTACCTTACCTTTTCCTTTCACCAGTGCCTTTGATTCGTCTCCAAAGGTGACGTTACCTTTACTTTCCTCCATCTCCATGAACAAGTCTTGTTCACCCGTCATATGGTTACTTGCAGCGGAATCTATATGTCATGGCTCTATCCTCTCTTCTTGTTTGTCATGTCTTGCCATTAGCAAGGTAAGCTCATCTTTGTCTTCAACCTCCACAAGATTAGCTTTTTCTTCCACTTGTCTTGAGCTACTACACTCACTGGCATAATGACCATATTTGCTACAATTATAACATTGTATTTGGGGCTTACCTCCTCTTTGAGATTGAAAGCCTCTCCCACGACCTCTTCGATATGGAGACCATTGATTTTCATCTTCTTTGTTGACATTTTCTCTTCCTCTTCCTCGTCCTCGGCCTTGGAAAGCACCACGACCTCGAAAAGTACAGCTTCCCCGTCCTTGCTCCTTTCCATGTAGAAAGTTCTTTTCTCTTTCTTTGAAAGAGACCTTTGAGTATAAAGCTTGCTCTAAGGGTTCTTTCCCCCTTCTTTTCTTCAGCTTCTCTTCATGGGCTTGTAAAGATCCTTTGAGTTAATCAATGGTCATAGAGTCTATGTCTTTTGACTCCTCTATGGCCACGACAATGTAATCAAAGCTTGGTGGCAAAGAGCGAAGAATCTTTTCTATCACCCTTTTATCACTCAAGCTTTAACCATTTCTCTTCATTTCATTTGAAATGGTTAAGACACGAGTGAAGTAATCCGAAATAGTTTCGGATTCCTCCATTTGGGGATTTTCGAACTCTCCTCTAAGAGTTTGAAGACGTACCTTTTTCACCTTCTCAATTCCTTTGAAATCATTTTGAAGGATCTCCCACGCTTCCTTAGAAGTGGTTGCATTTGCAACTTTCTCAAACATTGCATCATCAAGACATTGACAGATGAGTGTAAGAGCACTTTGATCCTTCTTTCTTGCCTTTTGAAACTCCACCCTTTGGGCGGCATTCAACAAACTTTCATCATCACCTTTTTCGACTATCTCCTACACATCATGTGAACCGAGTAACGCCTTCATTCGAATGCACCAACTACCATAGTTATCTTTGGTAAGACGGGGAAATTGGAACAAGTTCATTGCACCTGACATCTCGATCTTCTAGCTCTGATACCACTTTATTGGAAACACGAGGGCCTTTTAGGCTTATATTAGATGAAGAGAGGAATACTTAGAGAGCTTTTACAATGTAACTTTATTACTTAAGCTTTCCTTCATTCTTACAATGCTTACACCCTAACACCTATTTATACTACTCCATGGACTATTCTAGAGACGAGATATTCCATGGATACTCTTCACCTGTCTAGATGCTTCTTGTATCATCTTGATCATTCTTAATACATCATCATCCTTATCTAATTATCTAATTCTAGAAAACTCCTACTAAATATTTCTATCACAACTAGTTAGACACTTCTAGTAGATATTGTAGGATCTACCCTTGATAGATCTTTAGCCAATGGATCGATAGCTTACTAATGTAATCACTAGCAAAACTATATGGACAATCTTTGTGAACTTGTATCTATTGCGGAATATAAATACAAACAGTATACTAAATACTTTGATCCTCTATGGATCGTTTTATTATTCACTAAGAATGTTTTTGACACGTACAGAATACAATGACCTTGGGTTCCTTTTATACTATAAGAAACCCTAACCTCTTTTATAAGAAACGTATATTCATTAAACTCTAGAAGATATTCTATATATCTTATCCTAAAATAACAAACTCTTATCTACGGATTAACTATATCCGCAGAAACTAATGCATCAGCAGAATCCAGATCATCAGCAGAATCAATATAAGCTTCAGCAGAATCCTTTCAGCAGTATTCATCAGCAGTATCTATATGCTGACTTCAATAATTCCTTACAATCCTCCCCTAATCTTGCAGTTGACATGGTTAACTCCAAGATTCTTGATAGATCTTTAATTCCCAGAAGAAGAGGATTGAGTATGAACTTCAGCAGCAAAGAATCTTTATCAGCATCATCTCTATGAGCAGCAAAAACTTTAAACCACCATTCTTTGCAGCAACAAATGACAACATGTACATCAAAACATAAGTTTCATACTATTCTCATCACTTCCAGGTGTGTTAACTCCTGTGAGAGGTGAATCATTGAAAATAATGGATGTGATGTCTCTTTACCAATAGCCATTACTACTGGAGTAGCTAAATGTTTCAGTTCATAAACTATGGTACACTGATGATCATATGATTTTTAGCAAGTCATCAGCTATAAACGGATTTGAGATGTCTTTACCTATAGCCGTTTGCTCAGGACTAGTCAATAATTTTGGTTGAGTAAATCACCTTGGTAAATTGAATACCAAATATGGTTTTCCACTGCCTTTACCACAAGCCATACACTTGTGGGCTAGCTAATTATTTGGAATCCGTAAGGAAAAATCCATGGTCAATTGACAACCATCCAACTCTCAGCTGTGAAGCATGGGTGAGTTGAGAACCCAATAGTTTTTAGCAAACTATTATAGCTATCAATAGATTTGACTTGTCTTTAACAAAGCTGTACCCTTTGGACTAGCCAACTTTTTGATGGAATAGTCAACATCTTGGTAAGTTGATAACCAGATAAGGTGTAGTGAAGAACCAACACCAAAACCTGCATACAACACTCAAAATACTATACAAATCTATTAGTTTTTTTTTATTAAACATAAAGAAAGAAAATAAACATACAAAAATATACAATACCAGTATCCAATCATCTCAAAGACGTCTCAAGATGAATACCATGCTGAGCCTCTGATGAGGCGAAAAATGAGCCGTTTTTAAGGGGTCATTTAAGCCCGGAATTGAATTTATTTGATCAAATATTGCCCTAAACCGTTCCTTTTGTGATTTTAAGTACTTTTGGAGTGAATTTTGGAAAATGAAGCATTTTGGACGTTTTTAGAGCATAAAAGTGAAGAAAATGACAAAGTCTTAATTTTCCTTGCTGGGAACAGTACCTGACGGCGTCACAAGCTTCTTCATGACGGCGTCAAGAGTAATACAAGAGGTGGAAGTGGATAAAGTCCGTGACGGTCCAGAAAGTTTTGTGCATTGGAGATGACGGCGTCACCCAAGGCCGTCATGTGTAAAATTAAAGAGTGATGGCCTAGAAAATTTCCTGAAGGCGTCACGTAGGCCGTCACGTGTTAACTTGTTAAAACTTGCGCACGGAGTAGCCGATATTGTTTTGGTCATAACTTTTGCATACGAACTCGGATTTAGGTGATTCAAAAGCTCACGCGAAGAGGAAGAAGAGATCTACAATTTGGTGAAGAAAAGTTGGCCGTGACGCCGTCATGATTGGTCTGACGCTGTCATGATCGGGCCGACAGAAAATTAGCCTATAAATATAACATCATAACTTCACTTTTTGAAAGCCCTAAACCCAAGGTCGATTCCTGGGTATAGGTGGGTGTTTTTCCAGCAACTTAGAGGGTTTCAATCACTCCATAAACATCTTGTAATGGTTTGATGATTCTATCTTAATTCATGTCTTCAATTATCATTATTGTTGCTTGTTCTTTATTAATTATGCTTGGCTAATTCACCTTGTGTCTACTTATGATTGTGTGTAACTTGTATATAATTGATTAGATCTTATTGATTCCTTGTTGATGTTTGTGTCTATCTTCATCAATTAGGGTGTGACACTTCGATTGGTCTAATTGGTTTAGTTTATAATTCTTGATTCCTATTGTCTCTTGTTTGGTTGATTGTATTCGATGTTAGGCTTAAGAAAACTGGCAGACTTCCAATGGTGACATACTTGAACATCTTAAGAAACATGAACCAATGCGTACTAGGTTATTATGGTTGTATTTAATGCATGAGCGAATTCTAATAATCTCATGTTAGGAGCTTCTTGCAGTGTGGAAGGATTTGAATGTGTTCAAACACTTGAGATGTTAATCTTAGTAATGTGTTTGGGATATTTATGAATGAATGTGATTTAGCACGCGAAATTTACTAAAACACACTAAAGGAACAAAGGTGGTGAATAAGTAAACATGAATAATAATGAACACAACATGAATAACACAAAACGATTCAATATTATTGATGAAATAGTACGGGTGATCTAAACTATCACCAGGATTACAAGTGTAACCTTGAATCTTTGATACGTGAAAAGGATTTAGAGTTGGAAGATATGCATGGAAATCTATGAAAAACTGTATCTAAGAAGGTGACTTAAGGGTTCCTTTTATAGTATAAGGAGCCCTTATTACAAGTTGTCAAGTTGCTTAATATAATATATTAGAGACTTATCTTATCATAATATTACACCTTTCAAGGTAAAACACTCCATTATATCTACTGAGAATTCTGTACTACTTCTACTTAACGTATAACTTTGTACAAAGACTAATAATACCACTAAATATCTAAAATAAAATATAACAACTTGTCGTGAAAACTGGCAGGACCTTCTTTAACTAGCAGTACCTTCTTACCCAGAAGGTACTGTTAGTATATCTTCAACATCAGCAAAACTGAAGAGGCAGGCTTAACTATCATCTAGCAGGCTCTTCTGGCAGACTCTTTAACTTGTGCATTTTATTCCCAACAATCCTCCCCAAAACTTGTTATTCCCTTTTAAAATAACCAAGTTTCTTTGTAAATAAAATTCATACCTTTAGGATTTGAGGGAACTCTTCCAAAAACCTTATCTATTTCTCCTTAGGCTTTCATACTGATCAAATATGCTTTCCTTCAATCTTTTGACTGCATCAGTTTCTTCTTCACACAAAAGCTTATTGGAGATTAAGACAAATAATACTTCATAGCTTAAAGGGTACTCCTTCTCACCTAGCATAAAAAGCTCTATTCCACTCTGAGTGAAAGATGATGAACATGGCTCATGCTGAAGTATTCCCATGTAACAGATAAGTCATAATAAGGAAATTTCCAATGAGTATCAGTAGGATTTGGATCATACAATCTGCTGAACTCCACCCATAGCTCTTGTTCTTTTGCATCAGGCTTATACTTGGTTTTCAGCTTCTCTTGAACTAATCCCCACAGTTCATCTAGATCCATTCTGCTACATGCTCTAACCAAATTTTCAAAATTCTTGAAAATTTCAACTTTATTTCCAACTCTTGATATCTTCCATGCTTTACCAAACTTGTCATTGTAAATTTCCCAATCTATGATTGGATGCCTTGCATGTAAAGGTTCAGCAAATACAACTTGTGGAACATGGACAACCATTTCTCTTGATTGAACAGGAGGCAAATCTGCTATCTCTGCTTGATCCTTCTGATCATCTCTTCTTCTTTTGGAAGGCCTTTCTTGTGTATCCATGAGAAAACTGGTTTTGTTTCTTCTGTAGGCCTCTAAGTATAAAAGCTTCAATTCATCAAAAGATTTACCTTTGAGTTGATGTTCCTTCATGTTCACTTCTCTTTTCAGATATATCTTGAAGAACTTCTTCTGATCTGCTTCAGAATGTGGCATTTTAAATCCTTTCTTCTGATTCTTTTGTATCTGCTGATAGACATCATCCAATGCCTCTTGATTGTATTTCTTAGTGATGAAATCATTGAGCTTGATTGTCATTTCATCTGAGCTAAGAGACTCATCACACACCAGAGTATAGGCTTCACCTCTTACAATGGGATCAATGGAAATGATGTATTGCAGCTGAGCATCAAACTTTTCTTGTAGCATTCTTGATTCTTCTTCAGCCCCCATAACTTCTTCTTCATGAAGCTGTTTGGATAACCTTTCATCTACAGCCAATTGTGCTTGCTCTTTCTTCTTCAACCTTTTAGGCTCTGGTTCATCTTCAACCACAATTTTCTTGCCCTTGTCTTTTGGTGATGATTCTAGACTTGGAGCAGCAGATTGCTCATCAGAAACAAGAAACCTCCCCTGAGGCTGTGATCCCCTTTTTCTTTTATAGAACATTTCATCAGAACCTTTTAAATTCATAGCCAATAACTTCTGAATCCCAGCAGGCTCTTGCTCTGCTTTAGCAGTATCTTTTTCTCTAACAGGCTCTTTTGCTGCACTAGCAGGCTCTTCATCAATCACTTGAGTTCCTTCATAAAATTGAAATTGAATCTCTTCTTTGCTTTTAGAACTATCCATCCTCCCCTTTTTGGAAGAGAGACCCAAAACTTCTTCATCTGAACTTGAGGAATTTGAAACAACCAACTGAGATGTTCTTTTACCCTTCAACAATTTCACCTTCAACTCTAATTTCTCAACCCTCTTAACTAAGTTGGTGTTGATCTCTGTAAAATGTTTGTTTTGACTTTCAAGAGTAGATTGTAAGTGCTGCACTCGCTCTTTCAATTCCCTGACAGTCTAAGCATCTACACTTTGTTGTGGAGGAGATTGTGGTGGTGAGTTATGATGTGATAATGATGGTGATGTTGCAGATGGTGTTGGTGTTGGATGGTGAGATGTAATGGTTCTGGTGATGGTGGTGTGACTAATGGTACTGGTGGTGTAAGTGATGGTCCTGGTGATGAATAATCAGTTGATGTGGATGGTTCTTCAGAATGTTATGGTAACATTTCCTCAAAAAGTGGTACTTCTTCTCCTTGAAAACCAATTTTCATGTTTGAAAACACCTTGTGTGTAAGTTTGGGAGTTTTAAAAGGTTTGTTTGGGGGAAGTAACAAATGTTTGGATTTGTTGATGAGGCACTGAATAAACCTTGGGTACATTAAAAACTTTGTTTCACTGTCCACATTTTTAACCAATCCTTCAAAAATATATTTTGAAAAGTTGAATTTCTTGTTTGTTGCTAGGCAAATGAGAGCTGCAACCATGTTACCACTAAACTGCTCCCATGAGGTTTTCTTTTGGCTTAAACAATGAAGGATGGTATGAATCAAAAATCTCCATTGAGGGGTAAAATGCTTTTTAAGAAATGTAAGCTTTGTAGAAGTCACATTATACCCCATTTTTGTCAAATTTTCAAAGATTTTAGTATCAGGCAGTTGACTAATGCCAGTTGAATCATCCAAATGAAGATGTCTTCTAATGGATGATTCGGTAAAAGTCAAGGTTCTACCATCCACTTTGACCTCTAACTCTTGAATCCCATTCCTAAGAGTGTTAACTCTAGCAGTTTGCCAAAATTGTAAAATTTGAGATTCAAAAATAGTGGGATTCACGAGTAAAGCAAACCTTATATAAGAATTGTTTAGAAAATCCACTGCTTGATGAAAAGTTTCATTGTCATCAGACTTTTCCAAAAATGCTAATTGGTTGTGACGTTTGACAAAACTTAGACGAGACATGGTGAAAGGTTTGATGAAAATTTTGATTCTGATGGTGGGATTTTATTGTTGTACTGGTAGAAGATGAAAGGTGAGTGTGAATTGTGATAAGGATTGATTATGAGAAAAATTACTTTTGACCGACTATTAAAGATATGGATAAGTAATTGAAGATGCGGTCAAAAAGATCTTTTATTATAATAACTATATCCTTAATTCGAGGAAACATGAATAATTCACAAAAATACCCTTCAAAACAACGACTATATTTTTAACCTAACAGACTCAACGGCTATGTAGCAGTACCTTTTTACTCTACCAGTACTAAAATTTGAACTACCAGTACCTTGTTTTTAGAAATAAAACTTGGTAGTCTCTTTGAAATTTTTGTAAATATCCCTTATAGTTTTTAGCAAACTATCAGCTATCAACGGATTTGATAAGTCTTTACCAATAGCCGTTTGCTTTTGGACTAGTCAGCTGTTTAAGTTTTTGTAAAACTGGGTTAACTGATTACCTTATAGTTTTTAGCAAACTATCAGCTATCAACGGATTTGAGAAGTCTTTACCAAGAGCCGTTTGCTTTGGACTAGCCAGCTCTTTAGTTTTGTAAAACTTGGTGAACTGATTACCATTTCCACATCCTGATTTTGTTAGCAATCTTGAGTAACCTGAAATGGTTAGTTGGAAACCAAAAGAACAGAGTGCAAAGCACTTGTTTTATAGCATTGTTAATATTTAAGCATCAAGATGAACAAAAACAGAGCAAACTTTGATCTAGCAGTACCATTATGCACTGACAGTACCTTTTGACTAACTAGCAGTACCATGTTTTAAGTCCAGAACTTGTTTATTTTATGTACAAAAACACATGTTTTCAAAGATTTATCATACCAATACCTGCTACCAGGTATTTAAACCTACCTAAATCAAAAGCTTTGGTGAGAAGATCTGCAAAATTCTTTTCAGAATCAATTTTGACAACTTGAATTAACCTTTTCTCATTGCAATCTCTTATGAAATGGTGTCTGATTTCAATGTGTTTTGTTTTTGAATGTTGAACTGGATTTTTAATGATACAAATAGTACTGCTATTGTCAATGTAAATAATGGTGTTAAGAAAATTGTACCCATAGTCAAGCAATTGATTCTGGATCCAAAGAACTTGGCCACAACAACTTGCACTTGCAACATATTCTGCTTCAGTTGTAGAATTGGCCACCATTGTTTGCTTCTTGCATTGCCATGATATGAGTCTGCAGCCAAGAAACTGACATCCACCAGTTGTGGATTTTCTGTCTAGGGTTGCACCAACATAGTCACTATCTGAATAAGCAACCAAATCAAAAGATGATTCCTTTGGATACCATAGACCCAACCTAGGTTGACCCTTGAGGTATCTGAAGATCCTTTTGACTGCTGTGAAATGAGAAACTTTTGGATTTACTTGAAATCTTGCACATATACACACTGAGAACATGATATCTGGTCTTGATGATGTAAGGTACATCAGGGACCCAATCATTGATCTGTAGTTGTGCACATCAACATCTTCACCCTCAGCATCTTTGAGTAACCCTTTTTCTGGATCCATTGGTGTACTTGCAACCTTTGAATCTGCAAACCCAAATTTCCTTAGGATCTCTGCTACATACTTATCTTGGCTGATAAATATGCCTTCATTTGATTGTTTCACTTGGAGACCCAGAAAGAAAGTAAGTTCCCCCATGGAACTCATTTCAAACTTACTATGCATAAGTTTTTCAAACTCCACACACAACTCCTGATTTGTGGATCCAAAGATAATGTCATCAACATAAATCTGCACCAGCAAGATGTCTTTCTTGGTTCTTTTGATGAACAAAGTTGGATCAATCTTGCCTCTTTGAAATCCATTTTCTAATAAATAGAAAGCCAATGTTTCATACCATGCCCTAGGAGCTTGGTGTAGACCATAAAGAGCTTTGGTAACCTTGTACACCTTGTCTGGATATTCTGCATCAATGAAACCTGGAGGTTGAGAAACATACACCTCTTCTTCAATAGTACCATATAAAAAGGCACTTTTGACATCCATTTGGTAAACAGTGAATCCTATGAAAGAAGCATAGGCCAAGAATAGCCTAATTGCTTCAATTCTTGCAACAAGAGCAAAAACTTCTTCATAATCCACTCCTTCTTCTTGAGTATACCCTTGGGCCACCAATCTGGCTTTGTTTTTTTATCACTATTCCTCTTTCATCTTTCTTATTCCTGAAAACCTATTTGGTTCCAATTGCCCTATAGCCTTTGGGCAAATCAACCAGTACCCAAACCTTCTGAAGTTTGAATTGAAGTAGCTCTTCTTGCATTGCTTCAACCCAGCTTGAATCATCTAAGGCTTTTGTAATGTTTTTGGGTTCTACTTGGGAGAGAAAGCATGAAAACAGGCATATGTGGGCAACTTCATGGTTCTTTTCTTCATACACAGCTAGGACAAACCCATCTTTGTCTGAAGATAAGACTTGAGTTCTTGTTTTAACACCAGAATCAATGCTGCCTATCACATTATCAATGGAGTGATCTTTGAGAATTCTTGTGTTGTGAGTTGTAGGAACATCATAGGAAATTAGAAGGTTTCCAATCCCTACATCTTTTGGTAAGGAATCATCTGATAGAACATTTAATGGTTCAGCAGGACCAATTTGTGAACTGGCAGTACCATCTGTTGAACTGGCAGTACCCTCTTGTGTATTAGCAGTACCATTTGCATTTTCAGAATTTTCTTGATTCCCTTGATCTTGAGTTCCATTATCGTCTTCAACACCTTCATTTGTTGTATTTGAAGGCTCTCCATGATTTGAAGATGAATCCAATCCTGTCCAAATTGGCATCAAGATGTAATCTTGATCCTCAGATGTTTCAACATTGTCTTCAAGACCTGCATTATCATTAGTATTTGTATCTGTGACAGGCACATAATTCATAGATTCTGAAAGCTTATCAATGTCAAAAAACCAATCTGGTCCAGTGCCTGCAACATTTGGTAATTTTTCTTGAAACTCTATGTGCAGGTTTTCTTCCACTAGCCTAGTGCATCTATTATACACCCTATAGGCCTTACTTTGCAAAGAATACCCTATCATGTAGCCTTCATCAGCTTTTCCTTCAAACTTTCCTAGATGATCTTTGGTATTGAGAATAGTGACATGACATCCAAAAGGTCTCATAAAACTTAGAGATGGTGTTCTACCAAACAAAAGTTCATAAGGAGTCTTTCTATGAGGTTTAATCACAAGAACCTTATTCTGCACATAACAAGCAGTACCTACAGCTTCAGCCCAAAATGAAACAGGCAACTTAGAGTCTACTAGCATTGTTCTAGCAGCCTCTATAAGTGTTCTATTTTTCCTTTCTGCTACTCCATTTTCCTGTGGGGTTCTAGCTACACTATATTCTCTTTTTATTCCTTTTTCTTTGCAAAATTCATCCATAACTCTATTCTTGAATTCTGTCCCATTGTCACATCTAATTACTTTTACTTTCTTATCAATTTGGTTTTCTATTCCTGTAATGTAAGTCTTAAGGATCTCACTTGTTTCATCCTTAGTTCTCAAAAAGAAAACCCAAGAAAATCTGATGTAATCATCAGTAACTACAAGATAATATCTTTTACCATTTAAGCTATTCACAGATCTAGGACCAAAGAGGTCCATATGAAGCATGTATAAAGCTTAAGAAATTGAGTTATGGGTCTTGGGTTTACAAGAAGCTCTGTGTTGTTTGCCTTTAAGACAATCAATACAGGTTTGGTCATTTTGAAAAATCTTTTTAGGTAAACCTCTAACTAAATCATATTTTGCAATTGTATTGATTGTTTTAAAGTTTACATGACCAAGTCTTCTATGCCAAAGCATAGATTCATCCAATGAGGCTTTTGCTACTAGACAGGTTAAACTCTCTTTAGGAACAATGTTCTTTAAATCAACAATGTACATATTGTTCTTTCTAGGGATTTTAAGAAGAATCTGACTTTCATCAGGAATTTTAAAATTAGAAGAGAGTACAATGCATTCAGTGTCAGTAAAAAGAACATTGTTCTTTGTGTCACACATTTGTGAGACACTTAAGAGATTAAACTGTAGTTCTTTCACAAAGTACACATTTTCAAAATCTAATTTATTGGTTTTAATTGTACCTTTACCAGTAATCTTTCCTTTGATTCCTCCCCCAAAGGTAACATATCCTCCATCAAATGATTTGAAGTCTGTGAGGTAAGACATGTTGCCTGTCATGTGCCTTGAACATTCACTATCTACATATCCTTGATCAACAATATCTTTTGAATGTTCCTGCACATGTATACACATATTAGTTTCCTTGGGGTACCCAAGCCATGACTGACTTGGGTTTGCCTCGTGCATCAATGTAATCAAACCTTTTTAGGACTGTTGATGCACCATTTGATTGGAGTGGTCTCCAAATCCAACATGCTGAGGACTTAACAACATTTTCATTTTTAACACATTTTGTGGTTTTTGGTCTAACAGTACCAAATTTGGCAGTACCATTTGGTCTAGCAGGACCATTTGGCCTAGCAGGACCATTTGGTTTTGGTTTCCAATTTTGTGTTTTAACCACATAATTCCTTTCAATGAGACTTTTCACAACTCTTGGTGTATGTTTGAAAGTATTACTTACACCCTTAGTAGTGAATTTTGGGTAAACAGGCTCATTTGGTCTAACATTATGATTGACTTTTGGTGTGTTAGATTTCACAAAACCTTTTCTGGGGTTTGTTTTATTTGTTTTAGACTTTGATGTACTCCCAGAAACCCAATTGTTACAATAAGCATGAGTATGATTAAAACTGCCACAGTAATAGCATGCCTTATTGTACAAAACAAAGTTATCACCAAGTTGGTGTGACTTAAGATTGTTCCAATTTCTCTGACTACCTCTAGGTTTGCTATTACATTTAGCACAACATTCAACTGTTTTTAGAACAACTTTGGTCTTTGTCATACTTTCTACACTTTTAGGACTGGTTGGTCCTACTTTGTTTCCTTTCTTTGAAACATTCTTTTTTTCATTCTCATCAGATGTCACATCTTCAATAGATGTATCATCTGAGCTCTTATCAGTGAGCACCTTATCTTTGGAGAGTGAAGTATTACTTGCATTCTCAGAAGGTTCACTATTTTCTACAGGATTTACATTTTCTATTTGTTTATGAGTGAGTTCATGTAAACCTGATTAAGCAAGATTTATACATGGGGGACAGGGAATTCCTCTGTAAGGAGGTGGACATGTGTTGTATCCAATCCCAGATTTGATTTTCTTGTTCATTTGATTTTCAACTATACTTTTAGTACATGCAGAAGCATTTTCTAATGTTGTAACAGTTAGTTGAATATTATCTTTTGCTTGTTTCACTTTAGCAAAATCAGTTCTTAACAGGTTTATTTCAGCATCTCTAAAAAATATGTCTCTATTAAGAATAGCTTTTGTGTCAGAAAAGGTGAGTTCATTTTCTCTAAAGTGAATTATCTGTTTCTCAAGTTTGGCCATACCACACTTATGATTAACTAGGTCTTGATGAGTTTTTCTTTCTTCTACTTTCAGTTCATCATAAAGTTTTCTTAGGATTTCTAATTCTTTAAAAACTTCACAAGTAGCAGAACATTTAGTAATTTGTACCTCAGGATTGGAGAGAGCCATTAAAGCCATTTCATTTGAAGATGACTCTTCTTCACCCATGAAGCTCCAATCAAAACCCAGTCCATCAATATCTACCATAGCTTTTGTTTCAGTGGTTTCCACTTCCTTGCTCTTGTTCTCATAGTTTCCCCTGTTTCTATTCTCAAAACCTCTTCCCTTATCACCCTGCTTCTTTGGTCTTCTACATTCTCTTGAGTAGTGACCCTTCATGTGGCAGTTGTAGCACTCCACTTTAGACTTGTCATACCCAGCAGGTTCATTGCCATTGATGACAATCTTCTTTCCAGTCCTCATTAAATATTTCTTAGCCCTCATGCTAAGAAGTGAAAGCTGCCATTTTATGTCCATTTCTTCAAGATCATCATCACTGATCTCTTGAAGATCTTCAAAGGTCAATGTGGAACCATTGTGTTGTGATGTTAGGAAAGCACAACCAATTGTTTCATCTAAAATAGTTTTGGTACTGCTGGAAGTACTGGCAGTACCAAAATCTGTGTTGGCAGTACCTTCTTCTCTACCATCTTTTTCTTCATCAACTTTCTTGGAGGTACCATGAGATGACACAAATGCCATATTTCATGAGCTTGAACTAGTAGACTTCTTCAGTTCATGCTCTACTATTTTGAAGTTACTGTAAAGATCATTAAGACTCATGGAATCTATATCTGGTTTGTTTTTCCAGACAATGACATGCATGGCCCATTCATAGGGTAGACTTCTAAGGAATTTGGAGTTTAAGTCTTCTTGAGATATTATCACCTCATGAATGGCTAAGTGACTAGAAAGCTTTTGTAGTCTATTGAACATGCTGTCCAAAGACTCATTTGGTGTGGCTGAAAAGTTTTCAAACTGTTGTTTTAAAAGTGTTTTCTGAGTTTTCTTGGTGGCATCATTACCACCATATCTAGCCACAATAGCTTGAAAAAGGGTTTTAGCACATTTGTACTTGTTAAAGATTAAGAGTTGGTCATTTGGAATAGACATGAGAAGCATACTCCTGGCTTTAAGATCATTTCTCTTTTGAATTCTTTCTTCTGCGGTTGTTGGGTTTACTTGCACAGTTGTGACAAGGGCATCGTTTACTGTGGAGGTGGTGGTTACAGGTTTAAATGAGTTTCCTTCTTCAATAATCTCCCAAAGTGCATAGTCTTGCACTTGGAAGTATTGTTCAACCCTCAGTCTCCACATCTCAAACTCATTCTGTTTGAGTAATGGAAGTTTTGCAGCCACATTGGTTTGAATGTGCTCAACATCCATTTTTGCTTTGTTCTTTTATGTCGTAAATATCAGCCTCGCTCTGATACCACTTGTGGAAGGATTTGAATGTGTTCAAACACTTGAGATGTTAATCTTAGTAATGTGTTTGGGATATTTATGAATGAATGTGATTTAGCACGCGGAATTTACTAAAACACACTAAAGGAACAAAGGTGGTGAATACGTAAACGTGAATAATAATGAACACAACATGAATAACACAAAACGATTCAATATTATTGATGAAATAATACGGGTGATCTAAACTATCACCAGGATTACAAGTGTAACCTTGAATCTTTGATACGTGAAAAGGATTTAGAGTTGGAAGATATGCATGGAAATCTATGAAAAACTGTATCTAAGAAGGTGACTTAAGGGTTCCTTTTATAGTATAAGGAGCCCTTATTACAAGTTGTCAAGTTGCTTAATATAATATATTAGAGACTTATCTTATCCTAATATTACACCTTTCGAGGTAAAACACTCCATTATATCTACTGAGACTTCTGTACTACTTCTACTTAACGTATAACTTTGTACAAAGACTAATAATACCACTAAATATCTAAAATAAAATATAACAACTTGTCGTGAAAACTGGCAGGACCTTCTTTAACTAGCAGTACCTTCTTACCCAGAAGGTACTGTTAGTATATCTTCAACATCAGCAAAACTGAAGAGGCAGGCTTAACTATCATCTAGCAGGCTCTTCTGGCAGACTCTTTAACTTGTGCATTTTATTCCCAACATGCAGGCTCGACATAGGAGTGAAGTAGTAGCTTATAGAGTTGGGGAAGTACGTACGCCACCCCACGAATGGTATTAAGGAATACAACCCGTCAATTAAAACAAGGTGTGAAAATTCAATAGGTAGAATTGGATAGCTAGCAAGGAGTAACATATCATAGGTAGACATGCTTCACTTATCTTGTAGAACCTTAGTTTATTTTTCTTGCACATTAGTTTGATTAGTAGCTTTTGGGTTAGTTGATTAGCAACTAATTCCGCCCCTCCTTCCAATACCCGAGATTTTTACCTGCATTTCATAAAATATAAAAACATAAAAAGAATCATCCTTCACCTTTAGACATAGTTAGATTAATTTCAATCCTAACGACACTATTCCTGAGTGGAACGATCAATCCCCCGATACTTGTCACTATACTATACTACAACGATCAGGTACACTGCCATGTGTGGGTTGTAAGCTTCTCGAGATCCCTTGAGAGGTAAAGCCTGGTGCAATTCCCACGCATCAAGTTTTTGGCACCGTTGCTGGGGAATAGTTATTGCTTAGGTTGGAATTTATTTTGATTAGGTCTACTCATTAGATTCCTTTTTAGTGAGATTTTTATTTTCTTTTTATTAGCTTTCTTGTATTCTATCTTTTTCTTTGTGCCCTTTGTTTGTAAAACCATTTTCACTTGTCACTATGGCAGATGAAATTCCATTTAGATCACTGACAATAGAGGAACAACTATATTTCACTAATAGATTTGCTTCCTATCATTCCAATAATTTTTTGTGTGATCTTTATGACATCCACGAGGAGTTGGGGGTAATGTTAGATGGGTTTGATGAATTATATGCATGTGTGATTTCTATTAGACGATCATTATCAGGTTCAATTCCTTTTAGTCAGACCCGTTGGATGAATTTTGAGAAAAGCTTCCTAACCATGACCCATAAGCTCGACGAATTGGTGGATTCGTATGAGCAAGATGACCTAGTTTCTAAGAACATGAACTTAGAATCAAACCAAGATTATGAGATGGTTAGTGTTGAACTACCTGGTTGTATGAGCGGGATAGATTTCACCAAAACATACGACACACATGAGGTTAGAGTTGAGCCACCTAGTTGCATGTCATGGTTAGGCACTACCATAATACAAGATGAACACATAGGTGACATTGATGTGATGGAAGAGATTGTAGAAAACCCAAGCCCACTAAGTACCCCACAAGTCCTACCATCATTTGAGGCATTCACACCGCCCGTGACTTACCCGGAAGAAGTAGAAGAGACTATAGGAACCCCAATAGAAGTAGAACCCTTGGACCAGGCACCACTTGAGGATATAGGTTTGAATACTTGTAGTGATAACCTTACTCCTAGTTCTAGGGAATTTCCTAGTATTGATGAACCGGAACCTCAATCTTTACACACCTTTCCATCCATAGATATATTTCTAGGAGACAAAAGAGGAACTGACCCGCCCATCAACCAATATTATCCTGGTAGTTTTAGGATGAAGGAATCCATTCACTCACCCCCTTCACCTCACGTGGCATATTTCCACCCTAAGGGTGTGTATCGCTACTTCCACCCGCACTTAATTCAAAGTGTAGGGAAAACCTCCCCTATTTCCGTTAAATAAGGGTAGAGTCAGGCTCGTGACTCGAACAAAAACAAGCGCTTATTGGGAGGCAACCCAAGCTTTATTTATTTATTTGTTTGTTTGTTTGTTTGTTTGTTTGTTTGTTTGTTTGTTTGATTTTATTTGTTTCCGTATGCATGTTTTATTTTTGTTGTTTGTGGCTCATGTTTCAAAGTAAATTGTGAAAATGCTTTATTTTGTTTTTAACTTCGTCTTAATTGCATATAAAGGTATTTTGCAAAAGATAAGTGTAAGGGAGACCCAAGTTTGTTTATAAGAACGAAATTGAGCATGATCCACAACAATATTAAATGAACATGTATATTAGTAATTGTTTGAGTCAAATGCTTGTATCGAGTAATAATGATGTTTTGCAGGATTTTCCAGGAAGTAGGACAAAGTTTTTCCAGAAATTTTCCGGAAACTTAAGGTAAAGATTTCTGCAGGTCACTTCTGACGGCGTCAGGAGTTAACTCCTGACGGCGTCATGTGTAAAATTCTGGAAATTTTGCTAGTTTTGTTTTTCTAACGGAGTCTTGAAGTTTTTGTTAATTCTTTAGTTTTATAAACTCCAGGGAATCTGCAAACATTCATTCCACAAGCATTATATCTTTAATTGTTTTGTTTTTATTCCTAAGTCTGGAATTACATCTAGTTATGAGTTTTCTTTGTTCGGATTGATGCTTTGGGTTTTTGTGTTTGTTTTCTCAGGTTTAACAGGTTATGTATGACAAGAAGATAATTTATATTCTGGAAGGGAAGCTTTGAACGTTCATTTTCTTGGAGGAAGATCTAACCTTGTTACCGCACTATCCACACCGAACGAACCAGGGGAGTATTTGCTTTCATTCTTTTACCTACTTCACTTTTACATTCTTTGATGAGTGTGTAAATACTCATCATTTTTACCATTTCTGAGCTGCCAAAAACTCCAAAAACACTCAATAATGAATCAAAATAGTGAAAATATCCCAGGAAAGTGTTTTACATGTTTCAAATGCAAAAATACCAAAAACAGATGAAAAACGCACAAAGTTTGCATAATTGGCAGTTTCAGTCCCCCAACTTTCAAAAGTTGTCAAATCTAGTCCCTGGTCATTCTAAAAACTTGAAAAAGTCACCAAAGGTCCTTATAAATCATAAAGTTACATAAATAATCCTTTGGTGAAAAGTTTTACAAAATGTCAAGTTTAGTCCCTGAACTTTGAAAATTGTCAAAAATGGTCCCTGGGATATGAAAAACTTTGAGAAAAACAAATTTTGTCCTTGCACTAACCTTTTATGACAGGATTGGTCCTTGGTGGAAAGTTTGGTGAAAATTACACAAATGGTCCCTGAAGTTTGAAAGTTTGACGGTTTCAGTCCCTGGTGAAAAATAAATTGAAAAATCATCAAGGACCTTGTACTATTCATGTTATGGCATTATACACCCTTGAAAACAAATTAGAAACATGCCAAGACTACACCCTCAACTTTCCCAAAATTACAAAATAGTCCTTGTGTAAAAAACCAAAACCGGATCCAATACCTAAATAAAACTATCACTAAACCCAATCCTAATCCAACCCACCCACTTCTTTTATTTGGGCCCAAAGTACCAGTCCACCACTTAGCCCAACACACCCCCAAAGTTAATATAAGCCGGGTCAAATGTTTGACCTGGTCAAAACCAGTCAAACACCTCCCAAACCGCCCAAACTACCCTTCTCCCTCAGCCAAACCACAAACCACCACACCCCTGGTATTGCTCCACCACCCCAACTTGCAGGTCATCATCACACACCCACACCTCCCTACACCTACCCCTCACATCACATTAAATGCACCACCCATTGCGTGTATCAGAGGAGCAAAATTGCAAAAAGTCTTTTGGCGCCAAAATACGTGGCAACTCATTAGTAGACCAAAATTATCAAAGAGAGGTGGGATATGATGTGGATGCTATCAGAAACCCTAATAAGAGGCTATAAAAGGAAAAGAATGCAAGATGAAGACGTAGTAGTTTAATTTAGTTTTTAAGTTGTATCGAATTTTAATCATTTTGCAAATTAGTGTTAACATTTCAAATTCCAGCATTGTACTAGTTAAATTATTGTATTGCAACTCTTTTTATGTTATAAAATCATCAGTTTCAGTTTGATTCAAGTTTATGCAAGTTATTCCAATTTTCAAATTTTCCTTTGGTTCAATGGTATCTTAAAGCAAGAATTATGGACTGAGATAGGTTAACATAAGTTCCCATAAGCTTATCAAAGCTTTAGAGACATTTAAAACTCAGTGGTATTAGAAGAAAATCAAAAAGCTAAAAGTGGTCAACCATAGTCAACTGTGTTGTTTAATTGTTGTTCTCAGGTCAAAGAAGGAAGTGGTGATCAAACTTGGAGCTGGATATTGCCTATCTAAAGATAGGCATAATTGGAAAATCCCTTGTTCATGCTAGGGATGGTTTTGTAAGCTTTTGCTCATTTACTTTTTCATCCAAAAAGTTTAGTCTCTGATTCCTTGTTTGCCTTTTGTTAATCTGTGCTTGTTTGTGTTAGTTGAGCATTACTTGAGTAATTCTTAGTTTCATAATAATTTCTAGTTGTTAGAATTGTTAGTTACTAATAATCATAGATTAACTGTCATCATTATAATAAGTAGTGTAACTGAGTTGTGGTTGTGTAAACTTGTTTTCCAGTGCTTAAGTAGGTCTACATAATCATAATTTGTTGTTTTAAATCAATCTCATATACCTTAGTGATCATTAGCTTAGAAAATCTCAAAACAGTCAAGGTTAAGTAGTGTTTGGATCTGATAAGTTGAATGAGTTGGTGTTGATCTCAGAAGGTACCATCAGCTCAACTAGTTTGCATTAGGTGTCATTTGGAGTTTTGAACCATTAAATTCAGTTTCATAACAGCCAAAAGTCAAAATCTCATTTAAATTCCCCTCACAGTTAACTGTGAGGGAATTGAGTTATCAAAAGCTTTCAAATTAGCTTATAAGTGGTAGACATAGCTTAAGATTGTTACAATATTGCTTAATACAAGTTTTTCAATCAGTAATCACCACCCAAAACTCACAAAAGTCAAAGTATCAAGTTCATACAAAAAGTCAAAAGTTCCATTCTCAGATTTTTGCTTAATTTCCAAGATTAATTTTGAGTTGTGTAATGGGAGTTAAGGTTTTAAATTTGTTGTGGTAAGAGTCTACCAGCTGATCTTTGACCCCTAATTTTTGCTTAATTTTTGTGGAAGCTTAAGTGGGTCCCACAGACCCTCTAAGTGACTTGCAGGGCAAGGGTGTGCCCTGCTCACATCAGACCTCCACCACACCACCACCTTAAGTGGTGGTTTGTGGCCACTACAGTGGTCCAAGACCCTTGATTTTGGTTCCCATCAACCCCCCTCCTACCAGGGTTGACTCATTGACCATTTGTTTGATCCCTAAGTCACTGGACCCCACTTGATTTAAGCTTGGAAGTTTGTCCCATAAACTGCATCAGAACACCAATAATTAAGTGCTTATCTTGGCTTTTTGGCTTATTGAGGCTTATTTGTTGTTTGATATCTGCTTATTATTGTTTATTAAGCTTGCTGAAACTCATTTTTACCATTGTGGACCCCACCTTAAGCCATTTGACCATATTTGACCAAACAGTCAACCAAAGTCAACTGTTTAAGACAAGGGGGTGTTTACAGCTTATAAATAAGCTAATTTTCAAAGTGTTTTCACAAAAGTCTTTCATATTTAGTAGTAAAGTTAGTTTGTAAAATAAAAATCCAAAAAAAAATCAAGTTTAAAATAAGTGATAGTTTCTATTTAATTCAACTTAATTTTAATTTTCATTTTTAGATTTTAATTAAGTCACTAGTGTTTTTATATTTTTATTAAATACCTTATATAGTAAAGTAATTTGGATAATTTTTCAGATTTTTATTTTGTCATTTAGTGTTAATTAGATTTAATTTTAATTTTCTTTATTATTAATTAATATCAAGTATTAAATAGCTTATTTAGTTTTTATAAGGTTAAATTTAGTTTTTATATTTTTCCTAGCTCTAATATAGTCTAATAAGTTTTTAGAAAATATAATTTGAGATTCTACTGTTCATTTTCTATTTTCCTTATTTTATTTGTTTAAAATAGACTTAAGTTAATTAAGAGGTAAATAATTAGTTGTTTAATCTTAAAACATAATTTTTAGAGTTTTTATAATTTTGTAGGAGTCCAGTGATGGTTAAGTAATTTTATAAATTTTATCTTAATTTTCTAAGTTAATTTAGTATTAATATAAATTTGTTAATTAGATTTAATTTTAATTTTCTTTATTATTAATTAATATCAAGTATTAAATAGCTTATTTAGTTTTTATAAAGTTAAATTTAGTTTTTATATTTTTCCTAGCTCTAATATAGTCTAATAAGTTTTTAGAAAATATAATTTGAGATTCTACTGTTCATTTTCTATTTTCCTTATTTTATTTGTTTAAAATAGACTTAAGTTAATTAAGAGGTAAATAATTAGTTGTTTAATCTTAAAACATAATTTTTAGAGTTTTTATAATTTTTTAGGATTCCAGTGATGGTTAAGTAATTTTATAAATTTTATCTTAATTTTCTAAGTTAATTTAGTATTAATATAAATTAAAAGTAGTTTAATTAGTTTAATTAAGTTAAATAGTTTTTAATTAATAACAAAACCACAAAAAGAAAAAAAATATTTATTTTTATTTTTTATACTTTCTTCAAGTTCTAATTTAGGTTTAGAAAATATTTTTGTTAATTTTTAGTTTAATTTAAATCATTTGTCATTTTTAGTTTATTTAAATTAGATTTTAATTTAGATTTTAAATAGTTTAATTAATTAAATAATATTTAAATAATATTTTAATCATTTTCATAATTTCATTTTTCATTTTTAATTTTAAGTTTTAAAAAGTGTAAAAAGCACCCCCTGTAGTTTGTTAAATACCAAAACCCCACTTTTCCAGTCCATTACGTGATCTTAATTGTGAATTTGTGCATATATCTGGTATCTGATTTTTGTGAATATTATATCTGTGTACCAATACCAAAATAACAGTAGCAAAATCAATTCCATATCATCTGGGCTACTGTCCTCAGTCTCACTCACTCATAAACGATTTCCAAAGCACCATTTCAATCTCGCTGGGACATAACGACCCGGGGACACACTATACTATCACCGGAGTATTGATTCTAGGCTGTCTTTGACTTGTTGACCTTGGTCAATAATTGTCTGACGGTTCGGGATCAATCATTCTTTAATTGAACATTGGGGACAATTTTCATCCTAAGTGTAAGGGGAGGGTAAATGATGATACCTCATAGGATACACTTTCACTTGAGTTTGTTTGTTTGATGGTAGGTGTGTAATAAAACTAAGAGAAATACTTGTTAGTGTAATTTTAGCGCCAAATTTAAATTTTTTTACAACATTTAGGAGTGAAACTTTAGCCTTAGCAAGCGTCTCATGGATAGGAGTTGTATGACTAGCACAAAACTGTACCATTCAGAAAAAATTTCCACCCAAATATGTGAGGTTCGCCTTTAGATTTGATAGGAAAAGCATTCATTATTAGTTCTTATGAGTGTACCGGTAGCATTTAGATTCTAGAACTTGCGTTAGTGATACATCTCGAGACCGCTAGTGAGACTACATTCGTGTAGAAGGATTTACTACATGATAAGAGGCATTAGGATCACCCTTGTGTTAAACCCGTATCATAATTACTTGACCATTTAAGTCATATTACTTGGCTAGTAAAGTCAACTAATTTTTCCCACACCATTAGCGTTGTACTCATTTTTAGTACACGAAACCCCTAGTACACACCTCCGAGCCTATCTTTTCGTTTCTAACTTTAAGCATCTTACTTAAAGGAAGAATTTGTTACAACCCACTTAAATGTACAACCAAATCGCCTTAGCCTTCCGTGTATGCACTCATCTTTAGTGCATTATTGTTACATGTTAAACCCTTAGTTAATTATCTGATTGATTACATGGTTGCCAAGTCGAGTCATATCCTTGTACATATTGTTTTGGGACGATTGGGACTCATGGGTAAAGTACTAATGTTATGGAGTAATGGGGAAGAACCTCATATTATTACCCTCATATGTGCGTTAATCTTAAAAGTACTCCAAGTGTTTTGATTATCTTAATTCGAGTCATTAGATTAGTTTATTGTAAAGTATGTAAAAATTCAAGTATAAGGGGAATGTTCGTTCCCTATGATGTATTATTTTGGATGGTAGGGTAAGAGTGTATGCAAAAAAAAAATAATAAATAAATCAAAAAATCAAAAAATCAAAAAATAAAAAAAAAATAGAAAAAAAGAAAAGAGAAAAAAAAAAAACATACGGACTACCATCCCGTTTTATTCTATGTTTGTTTTATGTTTTTGTTATTTTTCATTTATTAGCTTAAGTCGAGTCTAGTCTTGGCTTAGCAACGCCATATTATACATGTAATTAACCAAGATTATTAACTCGCCACCAGTAAAGATTGCATTTATCCAACAAAACCGTGTATTCCATATCCCTACACCTAACGTTATAACCCTTTAAAAGACCTCTTTGATAGTTTATCCTAGGTGCTTACGCCATGTGGTGGAGGTTTGATCCTTTCCCAAGCCTATGGTAATCTATTTTGATATGACAGTAGTGAGAGATGTTTCCCATTTCCATATTGTGATATACACTTTATTACACCCGAGAGATGTGAGTATCTAAACACTATTTGTGATGTGCTAGTGTATGACCTCCGTGCTTGTCTTTGGTCTTTAGTGGAATGATTATTTGTTGTAATTACTTTTATATTAGTGTTAAATAACCCCTAACTTGTATTTTGATTAGAATAAAAGCGCATTTGCTTGAGGACAAGCAAATCTCAAGTGTAAGGGTATATGATGAGGTGAAAAATGAGCCGTTTTTAGGGGGTCATTTAAGCCCGGAATTGAATTTATTTGATCAAATATTGCCCTAAATCATTCCTTTTGTGATTTTAGGTACTTTTGGAGTGAATTCTGGAAAAGGAAGAATTTTGGACGTTTTTAGAGCATGAAAGTGAAGAAAACGACAAAGTCTTAATTTTCCTTGCTGGGAACAGTACCTGACGGCGTCACATGCTTCTTCATGACGGCGTCAAGAGTAATACAAGAGGTGGAAGTGGATAAAGTCCGTGACGGTCCAGAAAGTTTTATGCATTGGAGATGACGGCGTCACCCAAGGCCGTCATGTGTAAAATTAAAGAGTGATGGCCTAGAAAATTTCCTGAAGGCGTCACGTAGGCCGACACGTGTTAACTTGTCAAAACTTGCGAGCGGAGTAGCTGATATTGTTTTGGTCATAACTTTTGCATACGAACTCGGATTTAGGTGATTCAAAAGCCCACGCGAAGAGGACGAAGAGATCTAAAATTTGGTGAAGAAAAGTTGGTCGTGACGCCGTCATGATTGGTCTGACGCCGTCATGATCGGGCCGACAGAAAATCAGCCTATAAATATAACATCATAACTTCACTTTTTGAAAGCCCTAAACCCTAAGGTCGATTCCTGGGTTTAGGTGGGTGTTTTTCTAGCAACTTAGAGGGTTTCAATCACTCCATAAATATCTTGTAATGGTTTGATGATTCTATCTTAATTCATGTCTTCAATTATCATTATCGTTGCTTGTTCTTTATTAATTATGCTTGGCTAATTCACCTTGTGTCTACTTATGATTGTGTGAAACTTGTATATAATTGATTAGATCTTATTGATTCCTTGTTGATGTTTGTGTCTATCTTCATCAATTAGGGTGTGACACTTCGATAGGTCTAATTGGTTTAGTTTATAATTCTTGATTCCTATTGTCTCTTGTTTGGTTGATTGTATTCGATGTTAGGCTGAAGAAAACTGGCAGACTTCCAATGGTGACATGCTTGAACGTCTTAAGAAACATGAACCAATGCGTACTAGGTTATTATGGTTGTATTTAATGCATGAGCGAATTCTAATGATCCCATGTTAGGAGCTTCTTGCAGGCTCGACATAGGAGTGAAGTAGGAGCGAAGTAGGAGCTTATAGAGTTGGAGAAGTACGTACGCCACCCCACGAATGGTCTTAAGGAATACAACCCGTCAATTAAAACAATGTGTGAAAATTCAATAGGTAGAATTGGATAGCTAGCAAGGAGTAACATATCATAGGTAGACATGCTTCACTTATCTTGTAGAACCTTAGTTTATTTTTCTTGCACATTAGTTTGATTAGTAGCTTTTGGGTTAGTTGATTAGCAACTAATTCCGCCCCTCCTTCCAATACCCGAGATTTTTACCTGCTTTTCATAAAATATAAAAACATAAAAAGAATCATCCTTCACCTTTAGACCTAGTTAGATTAATTTCAATCCTAACGACACTATTCCTGAGTTGAACGATCAATCCCCCAGTACTTGTCAATGTACTATACTACAACGATCAGGTACACTGCCTGGTGGGGGTTGTAAGCTTCTTGAGATCCCTTGAGAGTTAAAGCCTGGTGCAATTCCCACGCATCAGCCTCTAATTCCATTTTAACCAGAAGACTTCTTCTGATTGCTCTAACAAGTTGTTCAGCATGATGCATATCATTCCCAATCATATCAGGAGGAACAGTTAATTTCACCTCCAGCATTTGCTTCATAACATCTATAGTGATTGGATATATCACATCTCCCCACATTTATAATGTTTTACCAGTGGTAGTGAAGATCATATGAACATCAGGAAGAGGAAAATATTTCCAATAATCTACTACCCAATCCTTTTGACCCTTCCAAGCATGAAATCCCTTGCCCACAAAAGTAGAAGAATCACACAGCACATATAAATCTCCAACTAGAAACATTCCAATTCCTTCAGGCTTATGAGATTTATAGTGATCTGTAACCCAGCCATACAAGGAAATAATGTCCTGTTTATCCACCATGTGTAAAATTTCACTAAGAAAAGTGAAATGCTTTGTAGAACCATCTTGTCTATGAAGCACATTGACCTGTCCTTGACCTAATGAGGACTCAATAAGCTCCCATCTAACTACCTTTTCCCAAACAACAGGGTCTTCATCATCAAAATCAAACTCAATGAAAGTGCTATCTTCTGCTGGCTTAGCAATAGGAGCCTTCCTCTTCTTGGCAACACTCTTCTTCCTTGTACCAGGAGTAGAAGGAGAAAAAGTATGTGTAGCAGCCTTTGTATCAGCAGAAGCCTCATCAGTAGTTAAAGGATCAGTAGGAACTGATTCTGAAGCATCAGTAGGAACAGTCTTTGGGTTATCAGAAAAAAGAGTCTCAATAGTTGGAACATCAGTAGAAACAGACTCTGGAACTTTTGGAACATCAGAAGAATCATCAGGAGGGACATAATTATGTCCACTAGTATCCTTAGGAAAGGCTCTTCATCCTTATCAGCAGAGGGTTTGTTTGAAGTATCAGCAGGATCATCTACCTGAGTTAAGACTGAGGGAGAATGAATGTTACCCTCATCAGCAAATAAAGACTCAGTAGAATCCTTTGGAATGTCAGCAGAATCATCAAGCCTCAATCTTTTAGCAGCAGGCTCACTCAGAAGTCTTCCATGCTTCTCCAAGGGATCTTGAACATTGATGTTTGACTTATGAAGAATAGAAATAAGCTTCTCATATTCTGTAGATAACTTAGTGTCTGAAAAACCCCAAACTTTCTTCCTGGTCCAACCTGAGCCATACATAGCACAACCCTGGTTCTTGACAAAAGTTCTCATGTAGTCTCTGATCTGTGCTCTAGTCCATGGTTTGTCTCTCTTTTCCTTGGCTTTTCTCTCTACCTCAACTTTCTTCTTGAGTTTAGCAGCTTCAACCATCCTCTAAGAAAAGTCATCATCATGAAATGCATCACCAAGTACAGACTTTGCCAAGTCAGGATGAGAAGAGACTTGAGCAGCCAGGTTATCCCAATGCTCAGCAGATAGATGTTTGGATATTTCATCCAGCTCCTTTTGTCTTTCAGCAGGTAGAGTATGAGTAAGTGGATCACCCATTTTATCCAAATCAGCCTGTATCTTTCTAGCAAGGGCCTCAGATTCCTTCATTTCTGTAGCCCTCTTAGCCTCAGCAGCATCCTCTTTAGCTTACAATTGTGCTGCTACCAGCTTACTTAGCTTTTCATTGGCTAGTTCCTGTTTAGATTTCTTTCTTGAAGGAAGATCTTGTTCAACCACAATAGATTTTCCTTTATCCATCTCAGTGGAAGTAACATCAGGAGGTATAGAAGGCTGATCAGTAGAAACCTTGTCAATAGAAGCATCAGGACCATCCATATGAGTATCTGCGGAGTCATCAGTAGGAACCACCTTAGGCATTGGATCAGCAGTTGTGTCTCTATCAGCAGATTCTTGGACAAGTGTCTCCTTGCTAGGTGAGGCCACATATTCTTTACCAGCAACAAAGAAAGTATCTCCTGACTGAGTATCTCTTGCAGGAACCTTGTCAGCAGAAACATCACTCATATCAATATCAACAGAATGGGAAGCATCAGCCTTTCTTTGATGTTCTGCCAAATACTTTCTCCTTACATAGAGCACCTTCTTATCCTTGGGGAAGGATGTTTCAGCAGGTGGATCATTTTGTACATCCATAGCATCAGCAGCATCATCCTGAGCACTCTCTACAGTGGTGGTAGCAAGAAGATGAAGTCCTTCCAAGTCAATCTTATCAGATCCCTCAATAACTTCTTCATCTGATTCAACCACAACACCTTTCCTTCTCTGTGTCTTAAGCTAAGTTTCTAATTTCTTTACTTTCGTCACCAAGGTAACCACTGCCTTTCCAAGGGTTCTCTTAGTGTGCTTAAGATCTTTTTCTAATGTGTCCACCTTTTGCACATACCTGTTTAATAAAAAAGACAAGGAGGTGAGAGTAACAGGACCTTCAGCTCCACCTACAGGGATATCTGATGTATTTAGAGCATCATTAGTCCTGACAGGAGAATTATAAAATCCTGCATCTAGATCCACATTATCCTCAGAAGAAGGTCTCAATGGAATTGGTGTGGCAAGTCTTGTTATCGGTGGGGAGGGTACAGGTTGATCAGGGCCAAAATCCTCAGGTGCCACATGCTCAGTAGGAGCATCAACACCTGGTGAGGGTATAGGTGTGGGAGGTCTAGGTGTAGATGGCCTTGGAGATGGTGGTGGTTGGGCATCAACAACAACTGATGCACTTGCATCAGGAGCAACTGAAGGACCCTCAGTAGTATATACTGGTGCATTAGCATCAGCAGGTGCTTGACCACCAGCAGCTGCATCAGCAGCTACATTGCCATCAGGCAACATAGCAGGTAATAAAGGCCTATGGTCTCCATTATATTTTGTTTGCATAGAAGCAAATAGTTTGCTAGACAAACTCTTAATAGGCATATGGGTAGTGTCATTGGTCTGAATACCTAAGATTATTTAAAGAAACCTAGGATACATTAAAAATTTAAGTTTGGTATCCTTAACATTTTTAACCATTTCATCAAATATGTACTTAGAGAAATTGAAAGTTCTACCCTGAGATAAGCACACAATGGCAAGAGCAATATCTGTGAAGAATTGATCCCAACCTCTAGACTTAGAGCTCATACACTGAAGCAGAGTGTGTGTCAAAAATCTCCATTTAGGGCAAAATTGATTTTTGTACCAAACCTTCCCATCTCCAGCATATCCAACAGCCTGAAGACCTGTAAGAATCTCCTCCTTAGGCACCTCATGCTCTCCACCTTCATCATCCAGATGTAATTGAGCCCTAACCAATGACTCTGTAATTACATATTCTTCCCCATCAATAGTAGCCACAATCTCCGTTGGTCCGTCTTCAACAGACCTTACTTGAGCCGTTCCCCAAAATTATTTAACCAAAGATTCATTTATAATGTCAGGGTATTGGGTTAAAGCAAAGTGAATCTTTGATCTTTGGAGAAACTCCATCATCTGAACATAATGAGCATCTCCTTTACCACGACCTAAGAAAGCTTGTTTGTTGTGATCACATTTGAATAACAGTTCTGCCATTGAATAATAAGAGAGAGTGGGTTCTGAATGCTGAGAGGTTTTGAAAAGGTTTTTGAGGTTATAAGGAGAGGGAATCGGTTATTTGTGAGTGGGATTTGCACGTCTAGGTTATTTGAAGTAAATTTCCAAACGTGAAGTGTAATTGGCAAGAATTGTGGAAACAATCTTTGACCAATATTCGACTTTTATAAAATCCCAAATAAATTGACTCATCAGCAGAAACCAAGTCAAACAGCAGGAATCATATGGTCAATCAGCAGAAACCTACTTAATGTTGACTATAGTAAACCATTCCATCCATCAGCAGCAATGATATGGTTCAATCAGCAGAAACACTCCATCAGAGGTAACCATTATTCAGTAAAAATCTCTTTTGTTAGTCAAACTTTCTTTCCCAATTACGTGTAAACCGCCTAGCATTAATGGCAATAACTTCTTCGAAACACAAGTCTTAATTGGCTTTATAAATAGAGGGTAAAAATCCCCAAATCTTCACCAACCACATTTGCAACCCAAATCCCTAATTAGATACCATAACCCTACATTTAGAAGCAACCATGAAATCCAACCCGAGTGTCATCAATATTTCTTCTGACTCCTCTGATTCATCTGAATCCTTGACATCTCCATCACCATTCCAAGTGCCAACCCAACCAAGAGGGCTCACAAAAGAGCAAGCCAAGAAGAAGAAGCATGATGTGGGTACTTCAAGCAGAGCCCCCAATCCTTCAGGATCCTCATAATCTTCTGAGGATCCCAATCCTTGGATCCCATATCAACCTCCACCGCGTGAACTCATATCACCCTTCATTTGGACCTCGTCTGATGAAGAATAAGATGATGATCTTTACCAGTCTCCCTCAACACCAGAGAGACCCCAATCCTCCCGTCCAAGACCACCACTATAGAAAACTAGAAGGGGGGGTTGAATAGTTTTGCGTCTTTTTTTGTTTTAATAAAAGTTAACTTTCAAATAATTAATGGTAGTTTGTAAAAACCCTTTGAAGCTAAAGTATAGATACAAATTAATTCACATATGTCACATAAATACTTCTTATTTAAAGTGTTAAATAGAAATTATAATTTCATATATCTCACTTAAATATAAGTTTGTGTTTATATGTGTATATGTGTTTTAATGATTGTATATACTTTAATTTACTAATGTATAATTAATGTTTTGAATGGAAGCTAGTTTGATCTTTATGTGAAACCAATATATGCACAACACACAATAATAATAATGTACGAGAAGGCAAGTAAGTAAACGAGTAAAGAATGAGGGATGGAAAGATCAAACCGAGAGACAAAGGATTTATTGTGGTTCGGCTACAAGGACACCTTCCTTGCCCTACTCCACTCCCCGAGCACTGAACTCGAGAGTTTTTTTCACTAAGTCAATAACCTCCCTTATGGCGGAGAAAACCGTACACACCAAATGCTTACACCAATTAACGACACAAAGCAAGATGTCGAGTTCTAATCGTAGCTAGAACCAATCTCACACCAAGTAACACACCACGATTTCTTCACGCCTTTGACTTCTTCAATAAGTCTTCACACCACTAGTATCTTCACGCCTTTACAAAATTCTTCACAACTTCAATGTCTTGCAACTTCACAACTTCAAAGCACCAATATCTTCACAACTTCAATCAACTAATGTCTTCAAGTCTTCACCACTTGAAAGCTTCACTTTCTTCACTACTAGTCACTATTGCCACTTTTTCTTATCTTCACTATTATCCAACACTACTTCTTCACTTCAACTTCCACTACACACTTACAATAATTCTAGATTCTACAACTAAATCTAGCAAACTAATACATACAACTTATTCACCAAAGTATGAAAGATCAACAAGATGAAACAACCAAACAACTTAGATAGCAAGATGATACTAAGTTATAATACTTCTAGTAGAAGTATTCTTCTCTTTGCACTTGAGTGTTGAGGCTTGAATCACTTTGAAACAAAGATCAAAGTATATAAGATCAAAGGATTTTTAGAAGATGGAGAGGGATGTTTATATCAGAAAGTTTTTAGTGCAAAAAGGTGAGGAAAAAATCCAGGTTTAATGTGGTATTTATAGGCAACAGATTCTGACAGAGGAGCGTGGCCGGTACCCTTAAATCATGGCCGGCCCCCTTAAAATTAAGGGGACCGCCCTTTATAATTAAGGGGACCGCCCAGCTGAAACGGCCAGATTCTTTGCCTTTTAGTGGGGAAAGTTTATTTGGTGAAAAACTAACTGATTTTGGTTAAAAATTTGAATTCATATATTTAGTATGAATAAAACATTTTTCTTTATTACCAAAAGTGTTTTTCAAAAATATATAATATGTTTATATAATTAAATAAACTTTGTAATACTTAATTAAACTTTCCTTTGATCTTATAATGCTTTAAACACTATGTTTATTCATACCTTAAGTGATTAGATGGTGAAAGTGATTATTAACTACTAAATACTTGTTTACGTCATTATCTTTGATTTAATGTGTTTTCGTTTTGTGATTATCAAAACATAGAGATATCGAAAGATATGAATAACATTTTTAGTCGTTTATTTATATCAACAATCTCCCCCTTTTTGATGATTACAAAATCTAAACTCATTAAATCTAAAAATTAATTTTTAGACAAGTATTAAGTGAGTTTACATTCACTTCTCCCCCTTTTTGTAGAATCAAAAAGGTTTAAGCCAATAAGATGAAAACTCCCCCTTGATGTATGCTCCCCCTCGTTTGAGAGCACCAAGGGTTTGAGAAATGGGATTCTTGCAAGAAAAATATTAGAAGCACAAGCATGACACAAGCAAACACATATAGCATAGTACTAACTAATAATGAGCATAGCAAAAGAGAATTGGAAACATATATTAAATCATTCATTAAAAGAAAATGATTACGTCAACCCATAATCATTGTTACATAGGCTAAAAAGATGAAATTCTAAGCTAAGTAGAATGTCCTAATTTGCCAGCAAGAAGTGTCACCAAACTTTCTTGAATCCCAAAATGGTTGAGGAGTTTTATTTGAAAATGAGAAACATAAGCATGTAAAATGCTTGGTGGTTTAGTGGAGGTAAACATTTGGTTGCGTGGATGTTGTTGGGTTTGGAGATGTGGAGCTTGTAGGTGGTGAAATTGAGGATGGGTTTGTTGATTGAGGGTTTTGATGTTGTTCAAGTGATGGTGTTTGTTGAGATCTAGTAAGAAGATACTCAATCCAAGTAAAGTGCTCATTCAATGCAATGGTTTGTTGTTGGAGGAAGATGCAACAAGGGCAATTGTTAACATGCTTCTCGATTTGGTTTTTGTTATGTGGTGATGATGGTGAGCTTGATTGTGGTGGATCCAAATTGCGTTGAGCAAGATGTAATGCTAAAAGAGCACTAAGCTCATGTGCCTCTTTTAGCTCCTCAACGAACTTCAAGTGTTCGGAGGAAGGTGATGGTGGTGGGGCTTGATAGTTGTCTTGGGTGAAAGTTTGAACATGCAACATGGGAGTGGCATGTGAAGTTGTAGGATGTGGTGGTGGTACTCTTGGTGGTGGAGACATGGTTGAGCTTGGATAGTCATGAAAACATGAAATGTGTGGGAGAGGTTCTTCATGAGTGGGTGATGTTTTTGTTGAATGAGCAACATGTGAAGTATTGATTGAGAGATTGGGATTGATGTTTTGGGATTGAGCATGCTCATCATAAGAAGAGGCATGAATGAGGGAATGAGTGGGTGATAGGTTGTGAGATGAATCATTATTGTGGTTTTGAGGTTTAGTAGTTGGTTGACTTGGAACAACATCACTTGAGTTATGACAAGAATCAAGTTTCCTCCTCCAAACGGGTTTGACGGAGATCCTTGCGGTTCTTGAAATCTTAGGTTTTTGGTTGTTGGGAGATGACATGTTTGGGTGTGATGGCATTAATGATGGGAAGAGGGTATTTATAGTGTATGAGAAAAATGGTTTAGGAAGGTAAATTTTGAGGGATAGCATGGGACAAAATATGTTTGTGAATTTTGGAAAGTATAGGCTGAAATGGGTCAAAAAGTGATAAAGAAAACATTATCCCCGACCATCAGATGGCCGGTCCCCTTAATTAGGGGCCGGTCCCCTTAATCATTAAGGGGGCCACCTTATATAATAAAGGGGGCCGCCCATCTGGTGATTCCCAGAATGCCAGAAATGGGTTTTTGGCAGAAAATTTTCAAAAATGTTGTGTTTTTGGATTTGGATTCAAGTAAGTTCAACTCTTTGAGGCAATATAGGGCATACTATTCATGAATATAGAGAATGACATAGAAATAATTGAAATGAGCAATAAATTTCTAATAATCATGCTATCTATTTATTTATTAATTTAGATATGCAACTAAGGAGGCAATAAGGCAAATGAGCTAAATGTGCAACTATATGAAAATGATAACATTTAGCCTAGAGCAAACATGTTGATGATTGTTAATAAGTAACAAATAGGTGGATATGATTATGTGGACTTCAAGACTTGTTACAAACAAGATCCATATGGGCTAGTCATGATTCTCATGAAATGATTTGATAAAATTGTGAATGTCATTTCCAATAGAAGTGTATGACACATGTGAGAAAGTTAAATGTGTTTTAAGCAAAACGTTTTTAGTTTTATTTAACAATGTTTTGAAATAAATTCAAGTGTGCATTACAATACCATAAATTAAATTTTGTTTCATAACGTGTAACAATAAAATATTTCAATCTTGTTTTTGATTAAAATAATGGTTATGAAAGAGGTTTTAGTTAAGTAAATTGAAAAAAAAAATATTTCATTCAAAAAGAGAGAAGTTTTAAACATGATGTTTTGATCATGATAATCAAGAAGTTGCAAGTGAAGGATTTGAAATGGAAGCTTATCATGCTCAAGAGAATCAATTAAACCCATTGTCACATATAATCATCTTTAATGACACCTAAAGATATTAAAGTGAAATGATAGATACTTATGATCTAGATGCAATGGGACAGGAAGGAGCAAGGTAAATAGTTCATGGATACAAGATAGACATATGTATATATATATATATATATATATATATATATATATATATATATATATATATATATATATATACAAAGAACATCATAATATCAAGTTGCAAACAAATATCAATTATAATGCATCTATTAATACAACTAGTAAGATCATATAGCTTAAGTGGAAGGGTTCTACTATAGATAATAGAAGATTTAAGAAAAATAATAATAGACTAAACAACAAGAAGGTTAATAATGGTAATATCATGTATGCATATATTAGTGTTAATAATCCAAAAGCATGGCAACTTATCAGTTAAATCGTATTCATACACTAATTAAAACATTCTAGAGTATAATGTAATATTGACAAGTTTTTTAAAAGAAAACTTATCTCAGGTCCAGCTTTTCAAAAAGAATGGGCATGACGGTGAAATAAGAAATCTTAAGAGCAAGTCCAAGACATGTCGAAGTAGCCAAGTAATATTCCCATGAATAGAAATCAAGGTAACTAGATCCGAGATGCTCAATCGATCACACCAGTCATCACAAGTCGTGAAGGTTAAAAGAAGTAGTACTTAGGAGGCTTCATCATGAAATACCAATACTCCAAGAGTGAAGAACAAAATGCCGAGACAAGAATAAATCCGCAACAACGTCATAGGCGAAACATTTGCAGAAAGTAACCAATGTGATAGAGACCAATATCCGTCAAAGGTAATAGAGCGAGATGAGTAAATCAACACGTAATAGACTCTTCATTCGTTAATTACCTAAACATGATAAACAGCTTGGTACCCAGATTCTCATGGGTGCTAGTTGGTTAGATGAGAACATCCTTTGCATTAGAATGCACATGATGTGGATGTCGTCGATAAGTACAAGAATTCATCAATAGTTTGTTTTAATTACAAACAATGACTTTCTTGACTAGAATAAAGAGTAATGAATGTTAATAGTATTAGTTCTAAATTTATTTACTAGATTTAACAAATTTTATTTGTTTTAATGCATTTGTTGAAGGATCATTTACTATAAATCCTAACCCGGTTTTATCATAAAATGGCTTTTGAATGTCGAGAAGATATTTTAAGGATTTAGAGCTATTTTCGAATTTTGCCAATGTCTTTGCTTTTTCATTTTCCATTTTAATTTCATGTTTGTAGTCTCGACATTTTTTACATACAAGATCGATTTCAATATTACTTTTAAGTCTAGACATTTTATCTTCTAAAATGATTTCTTTTTCAAAGTTGTTTTCAGCGGATGTTGAAAATTCGTTCTTAAAAATAATTTTTGAGTCAATGTTGCAAAAATGTTTGAAGTTGTTTTCCATTTTTAAAAATTCTAATTTAAATTGATCATAACAAAAATGTTCAGTTTTGAATTGTACCTTCTTTGTAGTTGTACATTCCTCACATGCTATACGGTGATCAATTTCATTTTCCATGTTGCTCCATGTTTTGTTTGTAGTTTCACTTGGATCTAGGAACATGTAGTTCTTGCCATCAATACTTGTGTTCTCATTTGTTTGAATATTCTCATAAGTCGTATTATCATCGTCTTCTTTGCACTTGTTGCTCCATGATTTATTCACGCTCTTTCTTTGGATTTGGCTCATGTATTCTTCGTTGTAGATACCTTCAATGATCACATTTGAACTAGTAGTACATGTATTTATTTCAACTAAATATTTATTTACTAAATTTTCTAGATTAACTATTTCTTGTGCAATATCAAGTTTATCATCTTTGGTTTTACATTTCTCTTGGTGAATCTTTAAAAGACATTTCCAAATATCATTTGCCGTTTTACAACGAAATAATCTTTCATATTTAACTTTTGGTAGAGTTTTGAAAATAAGTAATTTGGCTTTAGTGTTTTTATCAATATTAGTTTGAAGATTATTATATTGATTTTCAAACTCTATTTTGGTTGGTTTAAGATCACCAATTGAAATGATATGCCAAAGATCAAGATCTATTGATTTCACATAGTTTTCAAATTTGTTTTTCCATTCAAGAAAATGATCATTTTCAAATAAAGGTGGTTGTTGTGCACATTTCCCTTCTACATATTTTTCAAATTCCATTGATCGTTGCAAGTTTTAAAATACAGTCTATTTTAAAAATCTTGCTAGACGTGGCTCTGATACCAATTGTAGAAAACTAGAAGGGGGGTTGAATAGTTTTGCGTCTTTTTCGTTTTAATAAAAGTTTACTTTCAAATAATTAATGGTAGTTTGCGAAAACCCTTTGAAGCTAAAGTATAGATACAAATTAATTCACATATGTCACATAAATACTTCTTATTTAAAGTGTTAAATAGAAATTATAATT
This sequence comes from Artemisia argyi, assembly GCA_030686995.1. Taxonomy (NCBI): domain Eukaryota; kingdom Viridiplantae; phylum Streptophyta; class Magnoliopsida; order Asterales; family Asteraceae; genus Artemisia; species Artemisia argyi. The sequence goes on from CM060699.1 coordinate 128,972,480, forward strand.
TCATATATCTCACTTAAATATAAGTTTGTGTTTATATGTGTATATGTGTTTTAATGATTATATATACTTTAATTTACTAATGTATAATTAATGTATTGAATGGAAGCTAGTTTGATCTTTATGTGAAACCAATATATGCACAACACACAATAATAATAATGTACGAGAAGGCAAGTAAGTAAACAAGTAAAGAATGAGGGATGGAAAGATCAAACCGAGAGACAAAGGATTTATAGTGGTTCGGCTACAAGGACACCTTCCTTGCCCTACTCCACTCCCCGAGCACCGAACTCAAGAGTTTTCTTCACTAAGTCAATAACCTCCCTTATGGCGGAGAAAACCGTACACACCAAATGCTTACACCAATTAACGACACAAAGCAAGATATCGAGTTCTAATCGTAGCTAGAACCAATCTCACACCAAGTAACACACCACGATTTCTTCACGCCTTTGACTTATTCAATAAGTCTTCACACCACTAGTATCTTCACGCCTTTACAAAATTCTTCACAACTTCAATGTCTTGCAACTTCACAACTTCAAAGCACCAATATCTTCACAACTTCAATCAACTAATGTCTTCAAGTCTTCACCACTTGAAAGCTTCACTTTCTTCACTACTAGTCACTATTGCCACTTTTTCTTATCTTCACTATTATCCAACACTACTTCTTCACTTCAACTTCCACTACACACTTACAATAATTCTAGATTCTACAACTAAATCTAGCAAACTAATACATACAACTTATTCACCAAAGTATGAAAGATCAACAAGATGAAACAACTAAACAACTTAGATAGCAAGATGATACTAAGTTGTAATACTTCTAGTAGAAGTATTCTTCTCTTTGCACTTGAGTGTTGAGGCTTGAATCACTTTGAAACAAAGATCAAAGTATATAAGATCAAAGGATTTTTAGAAGATGGAGAGGGATGTTTAGAACAGAAAGTTTTTAGTGCAAAAAGGTGAGGAAAAAATCCAGGTTTAAGGTGGTATTTATAGGCAACAGATTCTGACAGAGGAGCGTGGCCGGTCCCCTTAAATCATGGCCGGCCCCCTTAAAATTAAGGGGACCGCCCTTTATAATTAAGGGGACCGCCCAGCTGAAACGGCCAGATTCTTTGTCTTTTAGTGGGGAAAGTTTATTTGGTGAAAAACTAACTGATTTTGGTTAAAAATTTGAATTCATATATTTAGTATGAATAAAACATTTTTCTTTATTACCAAAAGTGTTTTTCAAAAATATATAATAGGTTTATATAATTAAATAAACTTTGTAATACTTAATTAAACTTTCCTTTGATCTTATAATGCTTTAAACACTATGTTTATTCATACCTTAAGTGATTAGATGGTGAAAGTGATTATTAACTACTAAATACTTGTTTACGTCATTATCTTTGATTTAATGTGTTTTCGTTTTGTGATTATCAAAACATAGAGATATCGAGAGATATGAATAACGTTTTTAGTCTTTTATTTATATCAACAACCACCACGACCAAGAAGGTCAAATCCTCCTCTGCCAGAGGCAAGATAAGTGGTGATTTGGCTCCCTTGCCCTCAGCAGTATGATACCTTCACCAGGAACAAGGGCAAGACCAAGGTTGCAGAGGTGATAGGGAAGGGAAAAGGGAAAGTAGAGTAGTGGTGTCAGGGTTGATAGGCTAGGTGTTAGGTTTTGGGATTGTTTTGCTTATTTCTGTGTCTTGTAACTTCATCCTTCTTGTACTTTTGATGCTCATGAATAAAACTTTGTTTCTACTTTATTATCTTTTGATTGTCTTGTTTGAATCAAAGATATTGAGTGCTTTGCTACTGATAAATACACATTCCATTGATATAAACAATATTGACAGAAACAATCAGCAGGAACACATATCCAACATCTTTTATGATCATACTTCTGATATGGTTTAAAGTCATCAGCAGCAATTGTTCAAACCATAGAATAACTCATCCATAGAATCTTCTTTATGGTCAACTTGTTGATTTAGTAAATATCACAAACTCAACTACCTCCCATTAAGTTACACTAACTCTCATTAACTCCAAATCAGCTCTATAAAGAGGCCTTTAAGTCACAAGTTACTCAAATCAACTACACACTAGTACCAAACACACCAAAAGCTTTCCAACAACACCATTCATGAACCCCAAGTCCAACGTCATTGAAATTTCTTCTGATTCATCTTCTGACTCTACCTATGATATACCCCAAATCAGGAGGGCATATTACAACATTGGTGAGGGACCTTCTGAGGTCTATCCATCTCCTGCTTCATCAGAGGAAACTCTTAATCCAACTCCCCTAGCAGTTATTCTCCCAGACTTCACTCCAGTCACTGAGTTTCTCACTAGTGAGATGGAAAGGGTTGTTGCTGATATGAGCAAAATCTCAATCCCTGTGGAGCCTCAATCTTCCCAGAGTTACAAAGGTCCACTAAAAGTTGTCATAGGGCTTGCTACTCCCAAACTATGGGACAAAGATATGCAATCCAGAGGGGTCCACAAGAGGATGCCTGACCCCAAGGATATGGGAAATGGGAAGAGGAAGATGGAGTAGGAGTTTGGGTAGGTGTAGGTTGTTGGTTAGTTGTCTTTTGAGGTTGTTCTGTCATAATGTTGTTTGGTGGTCTTGTTAATGTACTTCATGTAATGACTCTTTGATGAATAAAAGTTCTTGTTTCTGTTTTCTTTTATTCCACTGATATGTGATAAATTGATCTTTGTCCATCAGAAACAGAAACCTGCAAAACATCACCAAAAACAGAACACAAAAGACACAAAAGGCAAACTTATACTAATAATGGTTAGTCTAATTAAAAATAAATCTGCAAAACAAAGTTAGTCTAATAATATACAAACTTTACAACATCAATATCAATCCTCCCCAAAAGCATATGCCTCCCCAAAGGCTTATGCCTCCCCTCAAACACAGCAGTTAATGGTTAACCATCCCAATGTGGACAACTAAGTGATTAAACCTAGGTCCATCAAAAGCCTTTGTTAATAAATCAGCCACATTATCATCAGTATGAATTTTAAGCACCTGTATTAAATGTTTCTCATTTGCATCCCTGATAAAATGGTGCCTAATTTCAATATATTTAGTTCTTTGATGAAAGACTGGATTTTTAATAATTGAAATGGTACTTTTATTATCAATAGATTTTAGTGTTCATGAAGTTGAACCCATAATCAAGCATTTGATTTTGAATCCAAAGTACCTGACCACAACAGTTAGCAGCAGCAACATATTCTGCTTCAGTAGATGAGGTGGCCACAATGGTTTGTTTCTTGCACTGCCAAGAAATTAGCCTTCTGCCAAGGAATTGACAACCTCCTGTTGTGGATTTCCTGTCCAAATTAGCTCCAGCATAATCACTGTCACTATATGCCTCCAACACAAATGGTGAGTCTCTTGGATACCAAAGACCTAACTTAGGTTGGCCTTTTAGATACTTGAAAATCTTCTTCACTGCATTCAGGTGGGAATTCAATGGAGTGACTTGGTATCTTGAACAAGCACTGACAGCAAAAGTGATGTCAGGTCTTGAAGCTGTGAGGTACATGAGTGAGCCAATCATGGATCTGTATAGATGAACATCGACAACTTCATCTGGTTCATTCTGATTCTTAGGCTTTGGAGGTTTATAAGGAGTAGTTGCAGTCCTCAATAGTTTAAAGTCAAACTTCTTCAAGATGTCTTTAACATATTTCTCCTGATGGATAAAGATCCCCTCAGGTTGTTGCTTGACTTGTAGCCCCAAGAAAAATGTGAGCTCCCCCATTGCACTCATTTGAAATTCACTCTTCATTAAATCTTTAAATTCCCTGCACCAGGTTCTTTAGTGGAACCAAAGATGATATCATCCATATAGACTTGGACAAGAATGATATCCCTGGAATTCTTCTTGATGAAGAGAGTCTTATCAATAGCTCCTCTTCTATAGCCATGTTCCAAAAGAAATGTTGATAACCTTGTATACCAAGCTCTTGGTGCCTGATGAAGACCATAGAGTGCTTTGACAACCTTGTACACCTTCTTTGGATTCTGTGGGTCTTCAAAACCTTTTGGCTGAGTGACATAAACTTCCTCTTCAATCTTGCTATAGAGAAAGGCACTCTTCACATCCATCTGATACACCACAAAACCCATGTATGAAGCAAAAGCCAGAAATAGCCTAATAGCCTCAACTCTAGCTACAGGTGCAAAAAATTCATTATAATCAATCCCTTCTTCTTGTCTAAAACCCTGAGCAACCAATCTTGCTTTGTTTCTGACCACAATTCCTCTTGCATCCCTCCTGCATTTTAAAATCCACTTGGTTCCAATTGCAAATTTTCCTGCAGGCAGATCAACAAGTACCCATACATCTTGATTCTTGAACTGTTGCATCTCTTCCTGCATAGCCTCTACCTAACTAGGATTATTCAAGGCTTTTGTAATACTGGTTGGTTCAACTTGAGAGAGGAAACAAGCAAACAAACAGTGTTGTTGATCTGTATGATTGTCCCTTTTCTAATTAGTAACATAGGTGAGAAAGGCACATTCTCCAAACTGTGTCTTTTTCACTACACTTCTTGTTAGAACCATAGCATTGGGATCACCAATGATATTGGTTTGAGGATGAATGGTATTTATCCTCTTAGTGGGATTAGGGTTAACCTCAACAGAAGTGTCAAGATTGGTCAGAGTTGGAGCAAAATCATCATCATAAGAAGCTGATTGGAAAATTTCAGCACTTTGTCTATGATTGCCAAGGTCTGAGGGACTAGGAAACCTTGTAAAAGGTTCATCTAGGCTGGTGGATGTAGCAGTAGAAACAGGTACAACAACATAAATGCCATCAGAAGAATTGGCATCAGCAGCAATAGGGGGTCCATCAGCAGAAATTGTGTTTCTGCTGGCATCAAGAGCAGCTTGTCTCAAGAGTGCCTCAGTATCTTGAGCAAACTCAAGACCAAGCCTCTTAGCTTCTTCATTTACTGCATGCTCTTGCTTTTTAAGTCTGGCAAGATCTTCTACATATGTTGAGTTATCCAACTATGTACCCTTCAGCAACTTTTTCTTCAAACTTTCCTAGGTGATCACTTGTATTCAGGATAGTCACTTGACATCCAAAAGGTTTAAAGTACTCAATGGTGGGTATCTTCCCAGTCAAAATCTCACAGGGTGTTTTATTATGTGGTCTTGTAATCAGCACCCTATTTAGCACATAACAAGCAGTGCCTACTGCTTCAGTCCAAAACATAGTGGGAAGTTTAGAGTCAGCAAGCATGGATCTTGAAGCCTCTATCAGGGTTCTATTCTTCCTCTCAGCAACTCCATTTTGTTGTGGAGTCCTGGCATTGCTATAATCTCTTTTTATACCCTTTGTCCCACAGAGTTCAATGAGATTGGCATTTTTGAACTCTGTCCCATTATCACACCTTATCCCTTTTATCTTCTTGTTAAGTTGGTTTTCAATGAGAGCCATATACTCTTTTTGAATCTGAAAATTTTGGTCTTTAGTCCCCAAAAAGAATACCCAACTAAACCTACTATAAGAATCAGTGATCACCAGACAGAAGTACTTATGGTCAATACTTCTGATGGATGTTGGACCAAAAAGATCCATATGTAGCAACTGCAAAGGTTCTGAAATGGTGCTCACAGCAGTGATGGCTTTATAAAAATCCTTGTGTTGCTTTCCTTTGTTGCATGCAACACAGTTGTTTTCATTAGTGAAGATCTTGGAAGGAAGTCCATGAACCAGTCCATTCTTAGCAAGCTTGTTAATAACCTTGAAGTTTACATGTGCCATTTTGTAGATTCATCCAAGGATGCTTTGGCCACCAAGCATGCTAGATCACCTTCTGGGTTTACATCATTCAAGTTAAATGTGTAAAGATTATGATTTCTTGGAACCCTTAGCAATACAAGACTCTCATCAGGCATTTTGAAGTCTTGTGATAGAATAAGACAGTCCTCCTCAGTGAATAGCACAAGAATCTTTTTGTCACAAATTTGTGAAACAAAGAACAAATTAAAATTTTGTAGCTCCTTCACATAGTAGACATTCTCAAAATCCACCTTTGGAGTTCTGATGGTTCCTTTTCCAGTGATCCTTCCTTCTCCACTTCCAAATGTCACTTTGCCTCCATTAAAAGGCACAAAATCATGTAGCTTCTCTTGATTCCCAGACATGCTTCTAGAGCAACTACTATCAACAATACCTAAGTCTTTATTTAAAAGAGGATGTTCCTACAACAACAAAATATACAACAACATGAGTACCATAGAGAGACTCAAGTCATGAAAGACTTGAGCCTGCCTTGTGGATCATTAGAATGAAGCCATGTAGATGAGTTAGATCCACCATTGTTCCTGGAACCCCTGTGTATAAATGGTCTATTAAATTTCCAAGAAAAATCTGCTGAGAGCTTTACAGCAGAATCCCAATATGCCCTTCCCAAAAACATTGGGTCATAACATCTAGGCCAATAACCATTTTGAAAGTAATTATTGTTATATCCAGAAAATGGTCTAGCAACATGCCTATTCCTATCAGCAGTAAAATATCTACCAGCAGAAACAAACCCACCAGCAAGAACAGACCTATCAGCAGAAACTGAGTTGGTTTTGCTGGTGGTGTGGGTTGCCTGTGGAACATATGAGGGTTTGGAATGAACATTGGTCCACTTTGGTCTAGGTCTATTATGGGCAACAGAAACACCCATCCTCTTTTCATAAAAATCACAATCTTTAATTAAATGCAATTTACTACCACAAACAAAACATTTATTCTTTCTAGAAGATTTATTCAAACCAAAAGATATCTTATCAACCACAAAATTATTCAAACAAACACTGGAAATAGAATTGTTTTGTAATGACTGAAAGGAATTGTTTTTCAAAGAAGTAAATAACAAGTCTTCGGGAGAAACTGTCTTTGAAATAACTTCATCAGCAGCAACTCTAGAGTCAGCAGACTTGTAAGAGGACTTGACAGACGACTTTGGTGAGGACCTGGGTGAATCTGATTTGGTCTTGGAATCACAACTGGCATAACTAGAGGTAGAGGTCTCTGAGGTCTTGTCACTGAAAGAACAAGACACATTCATTAGAATCATTACTAGAGACACTACTAGAGTCAGGGGAGTCATTAGACCTAGTGCCAGTTTGTATCTGTGATTCAACTAAATCTAAATGGTGGGATGTGGGCTTAGAGACCTTAGTTTTACAAATAGGGTCTGGCAAGTCACCTGACTTTTTGCCATATAAATGATGTGAGCCATCAAATTCTGAGGTAGTGGTGGTTGGCATAAATACTCCTCTAATTGGTCCTGGAACTGCATGCATCTCTCCTTCTTTTAAGAATTTCGTATTGCTTACAGGTTCAAGGTTATACTTACTTTTCTTATATGAATTATGATGTACCTCTGCACCTACATATTTCTGAAAACCTAAACCTATCTCAGATGTTACAGACTGACTACTATAGAGCAAGCTAGCTAACTTATCACCAAAAATTAGCCTTTCTTTATGCCTAGCCACTTCCTTATCAAACTTATCTTGCAAAACTTGTTTCTCTAATTCAACTCTAGCCTTTTCTTTTTCAGAAAATTTTAACTCATTACTAATCATCTCTAAATCCCTTTTTAGCACTCTAATTTTCTCCTCATAAGCCAATTGATTTTGTTGAAACCAAACCTTTTGTTTTTCTAATGTTTTAACAGCTTCTTTATTAGCATGAGCCTCAATAAAACTGGTTTTATATTTTGGTTCCATATCATCATAAGCTTCTTTAAGACCATTATATTTTCTATCACACCCAAAAACACAATCAAATACCTGAGGAGATATGCCTATGAAGGCAAATTCAGCATCACAACTAGCCAGGTAGGAGATTTGTTGAGAAGTACTGCTTGCAGGATCATCAGTATCATGCTCATTCCAATCAATGCAGGCATCCACAGCAGTCACCAAAGCCTTTGTATCTCCAGCTTCCAACTCCTTTTTCTTGTAGGCTGAATATCTTGTATTGTCTTCAGCCTTCTTAGCCTTGCACTCTCTTGAAAAGTGTCCTATCTCTCCATATGAATAGCACTTCACCTTTCTCCTGTCAAATCGAGCTGGATCTCTTCCGTTAACATTGAGCTTTCTCCCAGCTTTTTGCTCAAACCTTCTGACTTTGAGATAAAGCATTGCCATTTGCCACTTTAAGTCCAACTCTTCCAATGCTAACTCTTCAATCTGCTCAAAATCTTCATAAGCTAGTTGCTGCTTTTGATCATAGTCAGCAACAAACGAATGAAGTACATCTTCCATCACATTACTAGTCTGTGCATGACTCTTTGGACCAGTAGATGTGAAAGATAATGTTGTAAAGGAAGAGCTTGGACTTGGAACATGTGACACCCTGTTAGAATTAGTGCTTACAAATGCAGAGTGTAATGGAGTTGCTGTATAAGTTGAGTGACCCTTGATATCAAGCTCCAGGCTTCTGAGCTTGTTGTACAGGTCATTAAACGAGAGATAATCCAGGCCACCTTTAGTTTTTAATGAGATACTGACATGAGACCACGAAGGAGGTAAAGCCCTTAGAAACTTGGAATTCACTTCCTCATTGTCAGGTCTGGCTTGAAGCTGATGCAGCTGACTCGGGATCTTCTTGAACTTAACATAACCCTTGTGAATGCCCTCCTCCTCTGTTATCCTAAATTCTTGAAATTCCTGCTTAAGCATGGATTTTCTCATTCTTTTAGATTCCTCATTGCCTCCGAACCTTGCTTTTATGGCCAACCAGATGTCTCTGGGATCATCAAGAAAGTGAAAATCTCCCATGTGATCATCTGGGATTGCTTGAAGCAAGATGGTTCTTGCTTTGTTCTCCCTTTGTATAGCAATGCTTTCTTCAGCAGAAAAAGGAGGATAGATGGTGATATGGCCATTATGGTCTTTTCCTGTCTTTTTAGGACTGTTTCCATTCAAGATCACATTTCATAGATTGAAGTCAACACTAGCAATCGAATTCTGCATCTTCATAGCCCAAATCTTTCTTGAGATAGGGAAACTTGGCATTGTTATTTGAAAAAGCAACCTGATGAAGCTGTTATGTGAGGGTGTTGTTGTTGTTTTGAGTGACATCAGAAGAGTCTGTATCTCCCATGGGTACTGAATGAAAAGGTGTTTGAAGGTAAGTTTGAATACAGAGATTATCCCGTGGCTCTGATACCACTTGTAGGATCTACCCTTGACAGATCTTGAGCCAGTGGATTGATAGCTTACTAATGTAATCACTAGCAAAACTATATGGACAATCTCTGTGAACTTGTATCTATTGCAGAATATAAATACAAACAGTATACTAAATACTTTGATCCTCTATGGATCGTTTTATAATTCACTAAGAATATTTTAGACACGTACAGAATACAATGACCTTGGGTTCCATTTATACTATAAGAAACCCTAACCTCTTTTACAAGAAACGTATATTCATTAAACTCTAGAAGATATTCTATATATCTTATCCTAAAATAACAAACTCTTATCCACGGATTAACTATATCCGCAGAAACTAATGCATCAGCAGAATCTAGATCATCAGCAGAATCAATCTAAGCTTCAGCAGAATCCTGTCAGCAGTATTCATCAGCAGTATCTATATGCTGACTTCAATAATTCCTTACATATATCATCTACTACAACATTCTTGTGGACGTATGGTCCGGACTGGACCCTACATGGGCCAGGCCCGGCAGACAGCGGCCCACTCTATGCCTAAACCCTAATCCATGTCCTATAAATATAGGGCTGGGGTTCCATTCACCACAGAACATAACAGGTTACCCTAAACCTAATTCTAATATGCTCCGCGCATCGATACTAACTTGACCGTCGGAGGTGGATCCCGGGGCTATGGCCTCGGGTCCACTCCTAACGGGTTCTCTTTGTTGAACAGGTCTATTTAGGGCTTGAGAAGACGACTAACGGCCCAAGGAGAGTCGTTGAATCAGTCCGCGCCAAATTATGCATCAACAATTCTAGAAGCTTCCATACCATTCTTCGTCATTCTAGAAGCTTCTTTATCACGGGCTTGGGCTTTTATAGATAGTCCAATCTTTATTGGACTAAATCAAATTTACGCTCTAACAATTCTTACATATACTTTTTGACAGTGTTGACCTTTTGAAACAAAGAATTTAACAATGAGAATAAAGCATTCATAACTACTAAATTTGCAACGAAAGCCACTCTATGAAGTTTCAGATGATAAAAAGATGACAATGATAACATATGCCTATAGTTTAGGCACTACTTATAACTTGTTATGTTCAATCATAACATTACGCAACACATCTCAATTAGATACGCCATCTTACTTATGTTTCAACAATTTACACAAACATTACAAAATGAACAATTAGATACAACTCGTGTGCATCGCACGGGTCTGAATGCCTCGTTTTAATATATGTTTGTAAGATGATACTTATATTGTTATTATATTTTGATGTCGCTGCTATTTTGTCGTATAACATTGGTCACAAACAAATTCATTTATGAGGTATTTGCCGTCGCAATATGCAGGTACCCAACTAGTTATAACTAAAACATGAAAATACAACCCCGATATATCACTCCTTAAGTACATAAGTATATTACCTAGTGGTAATTAAACATATGAAAATATCAAATAAAAATCACACGAGATCTTATTTATTGTTGAAACAACATTATTTATGATCTCCCATGGTAAACAATCAACATCCAAGTCCACCAAACATGACCCGTCGAAAGAGAATCGAAGCTCAAATAGTCATAGGGTGAACGAATGAAGACTTGATATAGCCTATGAGTTCTTCCCCAACATGTGTAAACGTATCGTCATGCTTATATAGGGTCTCTATTACACGTGCCAGGTTGATCACACGCGTAATAAGAGGCATAGGGATATCTTTACATATTAGTGATTCTTGATTCATACATTTCCATGCATTTTCCACTTCTTTGCTGAACAAATCATTGATGTACTCTACCTCTTTAACATCATGTTCTTTCATGTAGCATTCAACAACAGACACGACATGATTTCTTTGTTGCTCATCCTGCAGTTTATTTGGTTTATACCATTTATCCTTAGGTCAAAACTATAGATAATCTAGTAACATTTAATAATAATAATAATAATAATAATAATAATAATAATAATAATAAATAACCTTGAAGTGATTGACAAATGACAACAAGAAAGTTTTTTTTTTTTTTTTTTTTTTTTTTTTTTTTTTTTTTTTTTTTTCATAATGACTATCATGGTTTTACATACCTCATGACCAACAATATCATCCATGAACCTACAGATCGCACATGTAGCTCTTATAAGTGGTGGATTTGTGAGAACCCATTTGAATGGCTCGTCTGTGATTGTATCATCCATTCCAACAAAACTATATATCGGGAGCATCTTGTAGCCGCAGCTGATAAATGCAACTGATTTGTGCTCATCCACTGTTGGTACATACCCATCATTTTTCCACTTTGCTTCCGTCATCTGGCTTCTGACAAACTCTTTCATCTGTATTCCCAATAGGAAAGTTGTCATGTATTATAATCATATGCTCAACAATGATAAGTTACTACAGTATCAAAGGTACTGAAACTTACACTCTTTGACGTAGTCAAGATAATGTGCTTTTCCTTCCTTTGCCATTATTTTTTCCATTTCTTCATGTATATCCAAGAGGCCTTTGTAAATTAGCCTCATGTATTCTGGAAGTATGTCTAAGCAAGTACTTGACCACCTATGGTTAGTGTAAATATAATATTATCAGCCAAACTGCCTTAAATTGCCTAAATGTACCTAGTGGTCAACTGGTCATTAAATGTATGTGCGTATATATACCAGTGTGCATATTTACCTCTCAACAGCTTCAGTGAAGATCTCAAGTTCTTTGTAAGTACCATAAGCATCATAAGTGTTGTCCAAAACATTCGCCATTGCAATCACTTTTGTCAAGAAAACTCTAGCACGAGAATATTGAGGCTCAAAGTATGTGCCTACTGCCCAGAAGTAGACTTCAACTAATCGATCTCTCGTGAAATATAAATTTTTTGGCGCATCAAAACCTTTCCACCATCTAAAATAAGTTAAAAAACAATCACATATGTCTAAGCAATATTTCAAGTCATCAACAATATATTGACGGAAGATAACATAGAATACTTAAATAATTGTGATATTTATGTAATGAAACCAGAAAGGATGGGCACGCTAAGGTTATGTGTTTATACTTTGATACTTGGCTAAGCTCCTTCTTGTGTTGGGATTGAAGCAAATTGAAACCCAACTTGGCAAGTGTTAGTAGGGACTTATTATGAGAGACTTCTTGTTGGTAGAAAGGTATGTAGTGAAATGCCTCTACTCGTGGCAACTTCTTTCGTAAAGGACGCTCCAGTGCTTGATTTATCTGCTTAGAGAGAGCAATATTTCCTTGAAAAGGATCCGTCGCTATAATCTCAAGACGAGTTCTCGTAAAAACAAGGGCATCATCTAGTATGTCCTCTCCTTCAACCCTAAGATATGTTGCTTCATACAACTCAAGCAGGCCTTCAACATCACTAGTTAATGTTTCCTTAAAGGAACCAGTGTTGTCCTTGTACTTACTAAAAATATCTGCTTTAATTCATACACATAATCATTAACTATATACAAACAGGGTTTTATAAATCTAATATATAAGCACTAACCACATGAAACATAGAAGCCTTGTTGTCTTAAGAGTCGGAACCATAGGGAAATGCGACCGCCATTCCAATCATCACCATATGTGTCATAAATATGCTTCAAAGCATGCCCAATCTCTTTGTCAAAATAGTATGCTATGCCAAGGCGTTGGATAGCATCAACCAATTTTAACAAATTTGTATGTTCCTTTGAATCATCCAAAGCTACCTGCATTTGTTTCTTCACTTCCTCTTTCAGATCTTCAATCATTTGTTCTACCTCAGGTTGCTCTTCTTGCTACATTTATATAATAAGTATAAGTAGAGCACATGTACCTTGCGGGTATTAACTTAATTAAATTACACAAAAGAAGTGTATAATTATTGGATTATCTTGATTCAGTTGCCTTGTAACACATGCATGTATAACGATTTACAACAAAGTCCACAGCTTAAGAAAACACACAGCACCAGGTAAAACAATATTGAAATTTGGGGACAAATAAATTTTTTGTTTGAAGCTTCTTGCTAATAGAATCTTAATAAGGATTATGGTTCTGTGTGATATACTTGAAACATGAATTATAGGAGTCCACTACAACAAATATTTTTTATCTAAGCATTTTTGCTGTATACTTTAAAAAATTCATAAAAACTTTGATTAATTTGTTCGCACTTATATATGTGTAAAACGAGGATATTTTTACCCGTACTCTGCTACAGGGTGCGAGGTTTTAAGTGAAAAAAAAATTTTGTTACGCAAACATTCCCTATATTTAACTCAGGGATCCTTTCTGAAATCGGTAGGTAACTACATAGAATATTTATATAAATTTTATCACACAAACATTCCCCAAATTTAACCTAGAGATTGTGTCTGTAATTGCAAGTGTTCATTACACAAACAGCCCCTAGATTTATTATAGGGACTTAACGGGAGTTTTTTTTTTTTTTTTTTTGTGCAAATTTAAGGACTTATTTTTGTAACACTGGTAAACTAGAGGGGCGTTTACATAAATTTTGTTACACAAACAGTCTCTAGATTTTACCTCATGGACTTTTTCTGTAATCGAGAGTAGATGGTAGGGACTTTTTTTGCAATTCTTTAGGGACTATGTTTGTTATTGTAAGTAAGTCATAGAGACCATTTTTACCTTTTTTATGATCACTATTTGGTGAATAGTAAACATTTCGACAAATATTTTATATTTAAAGTTAAGATGAAATAAAATATCTTTAGTTTTTCGAGTATGAAACATAACAAAAAAAAAGTTACTTTTAAGTGAACATGTAAATGGACGATTTTTTTCCTTGTTCAGTTCCATCTGGGAATCGAGAGCGATTATTCAGAGGTACACACGGGGAGAATGATTATTGCAAAAGTTGTATAAATATATATAACAAAAAACATAGATGGATATAAAACATGTTGCAGAGGTTTTACAAACACGAGTTCTATACAAGTCTCATTTGAAAACAAACTCCTTTCGTTAGTTACAAATTATGCATAACAAGCTATTTGCTTAACTGTAACATGTACCTCATCGTAGATTAGAAACTGATCTCCCCAAATACTTGGTTTATAGTTCGCTAAGGGTCGAATAACTTCCTCTTGTTGTGGAGCCATGCGCTAAGCTAAGGTAGATTTGAATGTGTGTATTGTTATATAACTTATACTTGTAAATATAAATGAGGATTTAAAGGATATATATAGGGGAGAAAAGGTTGTTATGCGCTCTTAGGTTGTAAAGCTAAGAAAGCTATTCAAACATATTAAAATACTAGACGAGTACCCGTGCATAGCAACGGGATTTTATAGTGATAGATAGTTTATTGATAAAAAAAAGGTTTATACGTTATAAACGAAAAATAATAAAAGTTTGAAGATTTGGGAATTAAACATAATGTTTTGAAACCCGGTTCGACCTGGGTGGTTCAACCGGTTGAATCGTTCCGGTTGGAAAATGGGTCGATTTAAACTGGGTCAACATGCTAGGTTGGGTTGAAAACGGGTCAAATTAAACCGGGTCAACCCGTCGGGTTTGAAGCGTCCCGGGTCAACCCGGTTTGTGATTTGTGTTAATAGTTTCTTTTTGAAATATATGTTTTCAACATTTCCTTTTTTAGTTTCAACTTTTCACTTTTCAGTTTTTCCTTCGGGTACCCCTTGACGATTAACCGGAGAAATAGATCTCGATGAGGCCTGATTCACCAGTTTGTATCGGTTTCAACGGGTCCTCTCTGGTTTGTTTTCGGATGGTTTTTATTGGTTAGCCGAACCAGTGGCGACACCGGTTCCCGGTTGAACCCGTTGATCCCGTCCAGTAAAACTATATGTATCATCAACTTGTTAGGTTGTATGAAGCTTTGTGTATTTTATTAATTTGTATAATGTGTATAATAACATGTACTTTTCATATTAGGGTGTTTAAAAATAACATTAATTAGTGTGTTTAATTATTTCATATGTATTATGTTATAGCTTATTTAAATTGTACATTATAAAAATTTTATTATACTTTTTAGCAAGTGGTGTTTTAATTGGTTGTATTTAATTTGATAGATATGTTTTTAATTGGTTGTATAATGTGAATAAATCATTGTACTTTTAAGTAATGAGGTGTTTTAATAAGAGGATTAATTACATTATTTTTATCTCTTATATAACTTTTCAACAACTCAACTTTTTCACTTTAACTGTTTTTCCTTTATAAGTAGTATATATAAAGGGCGAAGAGTGACAAAATCGTCCAAAACAAACACAAATGACATCTTTCTGTTGGTCTTTGACTCTTTATTTGGGACATACTTATGTAGAATGCCATGTACGTACTTGCAAGAAGAAAATTCTATTTCTTTGTGTAATGGCCATATTGCATCTATCACTTGAATTGGAAATTTTTTAAAAGATGTTATGTTTCAAAAATTCTGCCAATGTATAACTAAGTAATAATTATCTTTTAATTGAACTAAGATAACAAAGTTTTTATATCCTGATGCTTGATAGACATTTAAGATTGTATATTTGTATGTGATTAAAATGTTTAATACTTGTTCGGTTTTGAACTTTTGTTTGAATTTTACAAACTTACTGTATTGGCTATTGAGTTGTACATAAGATTTGATTAATAAATATGAATTGTTGCCATCAATATGAATTGTTTCCATCAATATGATTCAAACCTTTCCAATTCGGTCACATAATTCACAAGGCAACACACAAGGGTAAAATTGGGATCACATTAATTCACAAGGCAACACACAAGGGTAAAATCGGGATTGACCAAAAGTTAAGTTTTCCACAATTTCACTTTGACCATTTCTCTATTATAAGTAGTTAAGATATTAGGCTATAAAGTTATTTTAAATTATTCAAATGAACATATTGAAGCATATTTATCTATCTATATCTATTTAAAAATTGAGTTTCATGCAACAAATACAACTTTTTATGATTATAAAATAATAATTTTAATACATAATCATATACAGTAATAATCAAAAGTGCAAGTATTAATTATTACAGTATAAATTAGTGACTAATCTCTACATTATATATAACAGGAGGCATTTGACTACATTAAAGCCACATCAACACAATGGTGCCAGGTCATAACGCCAAATAATCACGTTTAACTTCATGTCATCGGTTTTTGTCCATGATGGCAATTTTTTAAATATATATAATTTGACATATTTGCCACGTCATGAGTCCATGTCATCAAGGATGCCATGTCATTGGTTTTTTTGAAATTTTTTTGGAATTATTATAATTTTTTTTTAAATATTCATCATTAATTTTGAATATTTTATAAAAAAAATATGTCCATTGCAAGATTTGAACTTGGGTCTGTTGATTTAGAAATAAACACCCCAACCAATGGAACAAGCCACAAGTTATGATATACAGTGAAAATCAAATATGCCATGCTCTAAAAAAATACCACTTAAATCTATATTTTTGTTAAAATACATTATATAGTAAATTCATTTTCACAGCCTCATTCATCCGTATTCTCACAAAACCCTAATATTATTAGTCTTTTCTTTTGAAAACCTCATTCGTAGCCTCATAAAACCCTAATATTAATTGATAAAATAGCCCAGCGGCCCTGGGTCTAGGCATATTTAGCCATTTTTTGAAAAATTCTCATTTTAGCCCGGGTTGCCCTGGGCAGCTAGTTCATAGCCAACTACAGAGTACCATGTCGGGGCAACTTTTTTGTATTTTGGGCAACTTGAGGACACTTGTCATCTTTCAGTTGGCTGTACGAAAGTTGCCCAGGGCAACCTGGGCTTAAACGGGAATTTTTCAAAAAAGGGCTAAATATGCCTAGACCGTAGGGCAACGGGCCATTTTGGTAATTTTCCCTTGAAAAAAAGGTATGTCTACTTTTCTCATAACCCTAATGAAACTATGTTATTTGATGATTTTGTGTATGCATATGTTTTTTTTTTTTTTTTTTTTTTTTTTTTTTTTTTTTTTTTTTTTTGCAGGTTTGTATCTCATTTTTTTGTTTAAAGGTATATGTTTTTTTCTCAAAACCCTAATGAATGATTGTGTATGCATTACAATATTCTTTGTTTTGTTTTAAGGGTATGTGTTTCTTTCTCAAAACCCGAATTCTATTGTTCGCATATTATTATGTTATCCTCCCCATTATGTTATGCAATAGATATTGTTGTGGGTCAGTATGTTTGATCATTAAATTAGGTTCTAGAAAGAAACACAATTAACTGAGATGTTGTGCTTTAATGTCAATTTACATTCTTTTTTATGATTCAACAAGTCATTACTAACAGAGAGTCAGGGAGGTCCCGGGGTTTGGTTTCATGAACTACGACGTGAATCAGCTAACAAGGCCATGAAAGCCATGGTTGGGCATGTTAGAAAATAATATCAGTCGGCATCTTTTTTAACTGCACACCTGTAATCTTTTAGTATCAAAGTATTAGGAGCAGCACATATGGGGAAAACAGTTTCATATTGAACCGGTACGTGTTCAAGTTTTCACATCATTAAGCATTCCGTAATCACTATTTTTGTGTTGTTTATATTACCTAATAGAAGAAGCAACTTAATAATTAGACCCATCTAACCAGCATGTTGACTTTTGATAGTTTGTTGAGAAGTTAGCCTCTAAACATCCAGTGGTAGAAAAGAGAATAAAGCTACTCCAGGATATAGCGTCAGAGTTTTCGATTCAGTGGGATTCAAAGGCATTTAAACAAGTCCATGTGCAAGATTCTAGACACTTTTTAGTAGAAACCATATTTTTAGCCTTATGGCTAGCATGAGTTTGTTTGCCGATTTTACAAGCATCGCAAAAATGTTGGTCATACTTAAATTTGGGAAGGTTTCTAACTAGTTCCTTAGACACAAGCGATTGAATCAAACGCATGTTTACGTGTCCTAATCTCCTTGCCATAAAGTTGAACTATCATCCATTGAGGCTAGGCAAATTTCATCCTTAGCGTTATTTTCTAATTTTACCACATATAACCCATGTTTCCTTGTTATACCCAAAACAAACTTTTATGTATTTAATAATGAAAATTTTATTGGAAGAGTTTGACTAAGACTTTTATGAGTCGGGAGACTCGATATGATTGGTTGGTCTATGAATGTTAAGTTGAAGATAAGTTCTAGTTTTTCTAAACCCTAGCAATGATTTCTATACAAGTAAGTATCTCTATCCTGAGTCAATTAAAGAATTGAAGAGTTAGGGTTTATGAACCCTAATTTGGGAATTGGGTAAAAGGTGTTTATAAGCTAATTAAAGGGTTATAGTAATTATGGTTAAGTAAGTCAGTAATTTATGGGTTAATTATCATAGGGATAATTACACAAAAATGTATCTAACTTGTTACTTTTTGTAGTTCTGTGTATCCTAATATATATATATATATATATATATATATATATATATATATATATATATATATATATATATATATATATATATATATATGGGACAAGATTTGGGTTGTACTTGATGCTTTGAAAGCTGTACAATGAAAGGGAAATGCCACTTGGCACTTAGAAACGCCACTTGGCACTAACATGCTGACTGGATAAATCATATAAACGCCACTTGGCATCCCACGCTGTCAATTTTTGGAATCCGAAAATTAAAAAATTTGCTACTTGTGGGAATCGAACCTGGTCATACTCACATTCAACATGATGTTAACCACTAGACCAACTTGGTTTTTGTGTTAGATTCATACAATCTTAAATAGTCATGCTTTCACATTTGTTAATTCTCTCACAATTAATCAATACAATCAGTTATACATTTCAAAATCATATCACATTAATCACGGTTTATTTGAAACCGAATCACAAATTCCTGATTTCACTCACTATTTTTGAAGAGATTCCATCTTTATCATTCAAATCAACATAATCCATTTTTATTTTGAAAATCATATCATAAAAACCCTAACTTTTCTCCTTACGATTTCAAATCCATACCCAATTACGAGAAAATCATATCACTCGGTATTCGAAGCCATCATCATCATCATCCCCAATACACTAATCTGTATTGCATCGTTAGTAATCAGCCAAATTCAATATCAGGTAATTTTTATTTTTACATTTTGTTCAAATTTAATCCGAATTAGGTTACTTTTGGTGAATTAGAGAATATTTTTTGTTTCCATTAACAGATTTTGATTATTGATTTTAGCTTTGAAAAACCCCAACTCAGGTTTGTTCAATCTCATTTTCTTCTTTCAATTATGATTCTGCTTTCATGTCGAGAAATTATGATCAATCTTTCATATGATTCTTATTGTTTGTTTGGTCACTATGTGATGATTTACGTGTCCATATGGTCTAATATTGGAATTGAGTGTTAGTAATTTATTTTTTAATTTATTGTCTGTTTTCTTTATTGTTAACAAATAGACAAAGATGTCCAAGGGAAATTATTAATCACCGGTCACTAAAGCATCCAAATATCGTTAGACTCAAAGAGGTATGTGTGTTTGTTAGTTGTGGAAGATTATGTTTTAAAGTAGTGGTTATATTGAAATTGGCTAATTTAATCTTTTAGGCTATTTTAACGCACATCTGGCAATTGTTATGGAACAAGCATCTAGAGGAGAGCTATTTGAGCGGATATGTAATACTGGACGGTTTCTAGAATATGAGGTTTGCTCTTAATGTATTCAATTGATTGTCATACGCGATTTTGTTTGCGTTTAAAGTGTTGATGGTTGTGGTGTTGCAGGCACGGTTCTTCTTCCAGCAACTCATTTTGGGCGTTAGCTACTGCCATGATGTGGTATGGATTAGCTTTGTTTCTATACAAATGTTGCCTCAATATGTGTGTGTATGTAGTGTATAATTCTTACTAACGTTGTTAACAAGCGAGAGAGTATTTTAAAGTCCTTATATGATTTCAAATTATATTTCATATTGTTTGGCTTATATGATTTTGTGTTATATTTCATAACGTCACATTTTTTGACTT
This sequence comes from Artemisia argyi, assembly GCA_030686995.1. Lineage (NCBI taxonomy): Eukaryota > Viridiplantae > Streptophyta > Magnoliopsida > Asterales > Asteraceae > Artemisia > Artemisia argyi. The sequence goes on from CM060699.1 coordinate 128,992,685, forward strand.
ATGAGGTTATTTTGTTATAAAGATGAAAAATAAGTTTTAAACTGAAAAATAAGCTGAAAATAAGCACAAAAACTTTTGCTTAACATTAACCAAAGTACTTAGGGGTGTTTGGACAAGCTTATTTTAGCAGCTTATAGGCTTATCTGATTTTGAATAAAATTCCACTTTTTTTTTCTTTTTTCTTTTTTTTGCTTATAAGCTTATCAGGATGGTGATGTAACTATTTCTGTAGTGGCTCCTTCCAGGTAAGAAATATAGATCGGGCTTAATATCAATGGCGATGGTGATGTAATGTTTTAAAACCTTATTTATGTTTTTGTTATGAGATTAGTGCTTTTATATGCAATACTAAGATCAAAATTGCTATTCCATACTTGATAAGTGGCTGGATTTTTAACATTAATCTTGGCCCATCACATGGCATCAAAATTGTTAAGTATACTTAGGCGACATGTTACTATCACGAAACATATTCATTTAAGTGTTGTTGCAACTCTTTCAGGTTGAAAAATGGCAGAAAGAACTCTGTGCATTGAGAATAAGTGAGCGACTTCAATCAGACTTGGAGAAGAACAAACGAATCACACATACACCTACTATGTTACTGGCATGAGGATGGGTACATTGACGATGTGCTTGCTGCAAGTGACATCATGTCACTCCATTATGCCCTAACAAACATTATAATTTAAATCATAAATGTTGAATGTTTGCAGCATGTCAAGCCAAGTCATTTTCATTTGGTTTGTAATAATATTGTTATATATTGTAGCAATGGTTTCAAGGATGCCTTCACTGCCTAAATTAATTGTGTTTGGATCAGGTTACTACATAATTAAAGTATGTGTGGAGCAGACCAGGTCACTGAAGAGACCAGATGTATCAGGGGCAGACTAAAAATGCATATGTAAAAACAAAGGGTATTCGGATGTAGAGATAAAGTGAATTCAGATCACCCAAGTGCCCCAATAAGACGTGCTTACATTAAGCTACTACAGCAATAAGGTATGTTTGGTTTAGGCTACAACAGCACCAAGGAGTGTTTGGATCAGGTTATAAGTCTTTCATTGTTTTGGTTTTACATTCATTTAGAAAGTTTCCTTTTCCTATTATTTTCAGTTTTAAACTTACCCTTATCTTGCGATTTTCCATTCTTTCATTGTTAAGTGGAATTTAGCTGGTATAATAGAAAATAATCATTTGATTCTATATGCAAGGCCCGTTGTTGATTATGACATCAAAATAATTGTTATTAATTTTCCATTCGACTAATATCATCCATGTTACACATAAACTTTATTATCACTGATTTAGAGGCCTTTAATTTAGATATAATGTTTGTAGCTTTTAATATGTATATGAATAAGTGTTTCACGGGTCAGAATTTGTCAAACTACATTGGCCTAATGATGAAGCCACTTGGAATAAAGCATTGGTGGATAAAATAGCGGGTCGGACACATTGCGTCAATACAATTGTCAGTTCTTTAGTGCGAACCGAAGTTCCTTGAAACAACAATCTTTTTTGACCTTTTTGATAAGTAGTTGACATGTCAAATATGCTAAAAAGGTAATAATTTTTAATATTAGATTGTTTGTATAAAATAAATGCAAAAGTATAAGGGCAACTTTAGACCTTTATGAAACATTAGCTAGAAACACAGTCGTACAAAATTTATGGAATTTTAATTCATATACGTGTTTGCTGGCATGATGATAGGACTAGGATAAGTAGAGTGCATCACGAATTGCAACGAAAATATGTGGTTTCGTGACACATTCAGGTATTTATTTGTAGATCTATTTGTTTAAATACTAATCTATATGGTATACACGTATCTCATACTAATCTATCTGGTTTACGAATTCAGGTACTGGCTGGCTTGGAAGCTCAAGAGCGGAAAAAGCAGCTCAAGGACATAGTCATGCAAGCCACCAGGTATGTTATCGACTTATCGTGTTTGTGATATGAAAAATTAGTTTGGTCTGGGTTTTGTATATAGAGTTGGAGACTGAAACCCTTGAACCTCAGTACATGAAAATTAGTTAGGCTATTGTACATATAAGCTGATGCTTGACAAAAATCCGATAGTATGAATTACTGGATGAAATTATGGACTTCGGTTACCCGCAATATACTGAAGCACATATTGTAAGCGAGTTTATCAAGACTGATTCATATAAATTGGAAGTTACACAAAGGTCCAATGGCATTAACCAATGTTGATCGTGGCGAAATGAAGGAATATGTTACAAAAAGAATGAAGTTTGTATCTCTTTTGAATGAACTATGATGATTATTATGCTACTGATATCAAGCATTGTAAATTTTTCCGTTATCTTTTGCTATCAGGTATTCTTGGATTTAATCGAAAGTATAGACACATAATTCTACTAGAAGTCGTTGGAGCATTATAGATGAAAACATGTTGAGGTAAGGTAACTTATAACCGTTCCGAGCCATTTCTGTAACTCCCATTTTTTATCATATAAATGTGCAATATTTTCTGAATTGGAAGGCGATTTCTCTTCATGTTTACACAAGCTTGCATTGCTAAATGTGGAACGCTGCCCTATAAATTCAGCATGCTTGGATTCACTTTAAGGTTTACATAAATCTACGATCTTTCTCATAAAAACATAAATACTAGGTATTTGTGTTACATGAACACTTTCATTTTTTTTTACATAAATTAAATGAACACTTTACTTTTTGTTTCCATTTTTTGTGTCTAATATATTTGCCATTATTCACTATTTATTTACGTCCAATTAAACTTCGTTAAGTAATATTTTGAAATTAACCCGCCCATCGGACGGGTTATGAAGCTAATATATATATATATATATATATATATATATATATATATATATATATATATATATATATATATATATATATATATATATATATATATATATATATATATATATATATATATATATATATATTGTAGTTCCATATACTCAACTTTTGAATTCAGTTAGTTCTGTGTACCAGGGTGATCAGTTATGTGTACTATTAAACTTTTTTTTGTAGTTCTATTTACTCAACTTTTAGGTATATCGGTCTCAATTTGTGACTTGCAAAGTTGAGTACGTGGAACTACATGAATTAAAAAGTTGAATACATGGACCTACAAAAAAAATAGTAGGATACACAGAACTACAAAAGATGACAAGTTAGGTACATTTCCGTGTAACTATCCCATTATCATATGATCATTATATGATTATATAATGATTTTAGATGTTAAAGAAGTGAGTTAATGGTTGTTTTGACCATTAAACAGTAGTTTGATTATGTATTATCTTTATATGATCTTGGCCTAGATTACAAGAAAGTAGAATGATGATATTGTTGATATATGATGTTGGTATAATGATACTTAGCTTGGATCCTAAGGTAAGTAATCTTGGTTACTATGTCTTTAATGTGAAAGTCATGTTATTATGTGATTATGAATGAAAGTATTAAGATTGATTATAGTTGTTAGAAGTATGGTGAAGTAAGGAATTGACTATTTGAAAGACTTGGTTTAGTCTTGACTAAGGAAATACTAAGGTATGTGTTTATGATTTTATGTGTTAAAGGTTATGATGTGCTTATGTGTTCGTATCGCATATATGATGATTGACGTGTTAATCATGTATTAACCAATTACTTATGTGGAAACCATAAGTCTTGTACAACTAGTGATAGTGAAATTCCATAAGTGAATCATATTACCATATCACAAACATAGACACGACATAAATACCACACAATATAAGCAATAAGCCACACAAACATGAAAGCAATGCAAATATAAAATGGTAAATGCAAAGATAAGAAGTAAAGATATGAGTAAAGAAAACGCAAACCCGGACACGACGATTTATAGTGGTTCGATCACGAAGCTCCTCTTCGCGCTACTCCACTCCCCAATTACCCAACTCGAGAGTTACTTTCCTTATCAACAAGCTCCTTTCTTGGAGGAGAAAACCATACAACATCGCTTACAATATTTCTGACACTAAGCTAGATGTCGAGTTCTTCTTTGGGTACAACCAAACCCATTATGTTTTATGGCCCAACATAACAAACCTTCTGTTTTGAGGCCTAAACACATAAACCATGTCGCTTACATTTTTTTTCGATATTAAGCTAAATGTCAAGTACTAATCTAGCTAGTACCAATCTCACTCACGAACTACTCGATCCTCACCAATCACACAAGCTATACGATCCACATGATCTACATTTGATCTACCCGATCTACTCACGATCTACCCAATAAACACGATCTACAAAATCTACCCAATCTTCACATGATCTACCCGATCTCCTCATTATCAACACAAGCTACACAAGATCTCCACGATCTCTACAAGATCACAATGATCCACACAAACTAACTAAACAAGATGATAGATAACTTTATGTATATCAAGATACAATAAGTACGTAACGAATGTTACGAGTGCACTACACTAACACTACAACACTTTGTATCTTTGTGATACGATCTTCTCTTGCACTAATAGAGGAATGAAGGTGATCACTTGAATGGATAATTGGATCAATCTAAAACAAACTAAAACTACCTACATGATCAAAGAAACTAAACTATATAAAACTAGTTTTGACCAAATAAAAGTATGTGAAAAAATTGTTCTTTAAGGTATAAAATGGTTCACTACTTATAGGCAGCTGAAATTCAAATTTTCAGTTTGACATTCACATGGTACCACTAAATTTAGTGGTACCGAATTTAGTGGTACCATCGGGTATTTAGTGGTACCGTCCATACAAAAGACGCTCCCTTTTTTGTTTTTGGTGAAGGTTTATTTGGGATGTTAGGAGCTGTTTTGGGGAAAAGTAGCTGTTGGGATTTTTAAACTAATTTTTCAAAATAAAACATTTTTTTTATTCAAAAATAATTAGTAAATTGTATTTTTGAAAAATATTTTGTCACATTCATAAAAATGTGAAGTTTAAAACAAAAAATTACTTCTTTAATCATCCGTCAAGTTTTAAATTTGTTTGCTAATACCTTGAATGATTGACGTCGGGATGGAAATCTACGGCTGTGTTGAAGCATACTTGAGACGTCGAGAGATGTTGATATAAGTATACATTGATGATTTGTGTTTACAAGTAACTTGCGCATTTTACGTTATGCATTACAAGTTAGATGCTTGTCATTATTAAAACCGAAGAAACCGTTTAGTTTAAATTTCGTAATATTTGCACTAACAATCTCTCATTTTTTGATGACGACAAATATGTAAACCGTAACACACAGTAGAATGTAAAAGTTACTTGTTTACACTTCCTTCTCCCCCTTTTGTCGAAGCAAAAGGTAGTTGCCCCGAGCTCTACCTTGAATTCACTCCCTACTCTGTTATTCTAGTTGTCTTACGCTGAAAGGAAGTAACTAGATGATTGAATTCTAGTAATGATTTTACATGATAAACACCATTGATTGTTGGTCACTCATATAAAAGTTGTGCATCATAACAAGTTTACACCAAGCTTAACATGAATATTCCAAATGGTTGATTGTAGCATTCACACGAGTATATGTTTTAGATTATTTGGTTACTTAAAGATTTGAATTTTTACTAATTAGGATTGACAACCCTTCTTTTACAAACTAGTTTTATAATACTTTAATCACCAAAATCCCTTGGGATGATCTCGACTTACCCACCTTTACTAAAACGGACGAGTATACTTGCTCGTATGTGTTAAATAGTTAATCGGATAAGCATGTTTATAAATTTAAAACTTGTACACACTAGACACACATCAATTCCTCTGGACTTCTGTGTCGTGGAGTGGTATGGAGTGAATGACTAAAATTCGGAATTTAGGGTTGATATTTATAGTGCCTGACTCTGCTATAACGTAGTCCTAGGGTTGACTACGACGTAGCCTTTGTAAATCTCACCTACGCCGTAGCTGGATAAGTGTTACGTGTGTAGTTCTTCTGCTGACACTTTCTACGGCGTAGTTATTTGGGGAACTACGCCATAGTTTCTTCAAGGATCACGGATGTTTCAACACTGTTTGATTTGGGGACCTACGACGTAGCTTGAATAGTTGCTACGCCCGTAGAAGTCTTGCTGGATAAACTACGCCGTAGTCACAATGTGGACTACGCCGTAGGTAATGGTGGACTTCATTCTGGTCTTCTGAGTGAGCTACGGCATAGGCATAATAGACCTCTACGCCGTAGTTAGTGCAGAAAGTGCATACTTCAATATTCTTCATTTAAAATCTTCCATTTCCGTGTTTCTTCTTTCCTTTGCTCATATTTGTCCTGAAAACAGAATATAAACGAATAAAAGCATATATCCTTATAAAATAACACAAAAGATGAGAATATTATGGGGAAATTAACACTAAAATCACGGAACTATTTGATGTTATCAATTTGTACGGAAACAGTACTTGAAGTTCTTGGCCACTTGCAAAGTTAAGTAACGACCGTTAAGTAACGGCCGTTAAGGACTAACTTCGAAGCTGATCAATAACCTCAAGGACCAAAAAAATTTTTGACAATTGTAGCAACCATTGTATCTACAGTTATTGCTACAGTGCATTTACTGTTTTTTTTGCTTAGCCTTTTACTCCCTCCATCCCAAAATAAATGCCAGGTTTGACTTTTTGGGGTCTTTTTTGTTCAACTTTGACAATAAATATTTTTATTTGTGTTATATAATGCTCTATGAAAATAATACCAATGAAAATACATTTGAAACTCAATCCATTCATATATTTTGCATCAAGTATTATATAACACAAATAAAAATATTTACGGTTAAAGTTGAACAATAAAGACTCTGAAAAGTCAAACCTGACATTTATTTTGGGACGGAGGGAGTAGTATACAGATATAATAAGACAATTTACATTATATATTATGAAGTGAGTTATTTTAGGGACTAAGTTTTTATTGCATAGTAAGTGACAAATCCCCACCATCTATCTAGTTTAATCTAATGGTGGTGATTATCCTAAGATTTAATATGTCAACCTAAGTCCATGTCTTTTTCAGGTCTTTTTGTCTTTCTTATTTATTGATTTTTTTTTTTTTGTCTTTTTTTTAATTCACTTTTGTTTCCGTTTTCATACATATTCGTCCATTTTCTTAAGTTTTCATCCGTTTTCGTCCGTTTTCTTATGTTTTTGCCCGTTTTCGTCCGTTTTCATACATTTTCATCCGTTTTCTTACATTTTCGTCCGTTTTTATACGTTTTTTTTCCGTTTTCATACGTTTTCGTTTGTTTTCGGCCGTTTTCATACGTTTTTGAATATCACAAGTGATATTCTGTGATATCCGGAATATCACAAGTGATTTTCTACTAATGTTTTGTAACATGAAAAATCACAAGTTATATTCTAAATATCACAAGTGATATTCAGAAAATCACAAGCGACATTCAGAATATCACAAGTGATTTTCACGTTTTTTAATTCATGTTATTTTTCTTCACTTTCTTATGTTTTCATCCGTATTCATATGTTTTCATTCGTTTTCCTACGTTTTCGTCCGTTTCTGAATATCACAATTGATATCCTTAATATCACAAGTTATATTCTGAATATCACAAAATATCACTTGTGACATCAAGGATATCAATTGAAATTTAGAAACATATGAAAATGGATGAAAATGTAAGAAAACGGATGAAAATGCAAGAAAACGAATGAATACGTATGAAAGCGTAAAAACACGTCTGAAAATGGATGAAAACGTATAAAAAATAGACGAAAACGAAAGAAAACGTATAAAAACTGCTGAAAACGTATAAAAACTACTGAAAACGTATGAAAACAGAAGAAAACATCTGAAAACGGACAAAACATATAAAAACAGACGAAATATATGAAAAGGGACAAAAACGTAAATAAATGTATGAAGACACACAAAAACGAACGACAACATCTGAAAATGGACGAAAACGTATACAAACGGACGAAAATAGACGAAACGTAAAAAATGGACGAAAACGTATGAAAACGAACAAAAACGGGTAAAAACGTTTGGAAATGGACGAAAACGTCTGAAAACTGAAAAATGTATAAAAATTGACGAAAATGTATGTAAACGGCCAAAAACGTCTGAAAACGAATGAAAACTTATAAAAATGGACGAAAGCATATAAAAATGGACGAAAACCTCTGAAGACAGATTAAAACATCTAAAAATGGACGAAAACGGATGAAAACGTATGAAAACGGAAGAAAACTGACAAAAACATCTGAAAATGGACAAAAACGTATATAAACATATGAAAACGGAAAAAACGGGCGAAAACGAAAGAAAACAAAATAAAACGGACGAAAATGTAGTGAAAAAAAGTGAATCAAAAAAAATGAATACATGAGAAAGTCATGAAAAAAAATGTATATTTATTACGACAAAAGTGAAGGAGATGAAGAGAATATATAGCAGAATCTTGTATATGCAAGAATGAAAAAACATGGGTGATGTTATACGTTCGGGGGACAAAGTTGGCAGGCCTCTTGTCTCCCATTTTTTTTCCAGTATAACCATGCTTTTTTTCAGTTTATGTTCCGTATTTCTGACAGTTTTAAGCGTTTGACATATTAAACTTCATTTTCTGTTCCACACTTTCAGGTTTATAGCTTTTTGATATAAACAAAATTATAAAAATTAAAAAAATTAAAAAAAAATTAAAAATAAAATAGGGGGATGTGGCTAAAAACTAGGGGAGGGTGTGGTCAACACTCTATCCTTCTTGAACAAAAAAAAAACATTTGACGTTAAATATAAAAAGGGGGCATTTAGGTACTTTAAAAATACAAACAGCTCCATAGAATTTAGAACACTCCTCCATTTAGCGTTTGAGGCTTTTTGCTAAACTAAAAGCTACAAGCTGGATATCCAAACACTACTTTTTTAGACATGAGCTTTTTTATTCAACACAAAAAGCTCACACTTCTAAAAACCTTCTAAAAGCTTCCTGCCAAACACGCCCGAAACCTGTTTTTTTTTTTTTTTTTTGAAAGGCAACATTTAAATACGAACAGAAGAAAGAGATCAAGATACAATATAAGGCATCCCACCTTAATTAAACAAGATATTTAAAAGAGGAATGGAACCAAAAAAACAAAACATAGGAACCAAAACTAAAGCCTAAAAACTACAACTAGAAACTGTCACAAGAAGCATATTACACAATAAAATGAGCAATCCAAACACCGACAACCAATACCATATGAGAAAACAAATTCCATATATAGTAATAGCCGCCACTGTCCAAATGCTACCAAAACACACTCACACAAACTTTAATGCTCTTAAAACACTACTTTAATATTCTATTGAAACACCAACTCACCATTGAAACTTGCAGCCAATCATGAAGCCATGAAGTACCAACTTGCAGCATAAATATTACCCATTTGCAGACATATACCAAACAGTATAAACTACCCATATGCAGACATATATCCAAACATTACCCATTTGCAGACATCACAGGATGAAACTACCCAATTTTACATGTTGATAGAAAGATAAAATATATTGTGCTTGTTGTTGGAATTATGATATCATGACATTCATATAAAATAAACCAAACACATCAAGTGAGCATAGCAGAAGCAATTATAACAAGATCATATAACATGTAATTAATTAATCAATAATAAATAGTAAACGTACCTTTGTGATTCTAGCCCGAACAAGAATCAATATGCTATCTTCAACTTATGAACCCTAATTAGGGTTTATGTGGATTATAAGAATTACCCCTTACCTCTTTTGTAATTTAATCCAAGAATCAAATAATATTGTGTTTGAATCGTGTTCTTGTACACACGTACTAATTCAAGTAAAAGTTTATGCAAGTAAATTAAACACAAAACTTTAGCTTTATGAAAATCGAAAATCTCTAAGGGTTTAGGTTTTGGATCGACAAGACAAGAAGAGAAGAAGAGAAAAACACCATGATGTGTGTGTACAAGTTATGAGAAAACAATATCCCATGAGGTGTTTATATACTTGTGTTTACTTAGAGCTCAAGGCACAAAGGAGGTGGAAACCTCTCCTTGGCCGATTGGTCTAGGCTTCCCCTAAGGGATTCCGGAACCTTCTCTTGTTTCCAATTAATCACAAGTATTACTTTCCTAATCTTCGTCTAACGGTCGTTAGTCATTCTCCGTTAAATACTAACGGTCGTTACTAGTTTTGTGTTTATTAATAATTATATATAACATTTATAAATAATTATTTCTTTTACTCTTCATACGTAAAGTGTGCAATCCCACGATCTCGAGTTCGATCCTAACATACGACTACTAAAATAATGGCATGACTACGCATCAATATACTTTAATTATATTATACCAACCTTCAGATTTGTCTTGATTTAATAATATTCCCATATTATTATCTGACAATGGACAATTTAGAATAATATTTATTCATGGATTAAACATGTAAAAACAGGATACAATATATTATAAATTAAACATACCATGTATTAAATTTATAATAATTGTTTAACATCCCTTATCCAAATACTAAATAGATCCATGCATGATAACTCTTGTTGATGAATTATGTCTCAAGGAATGACATTCATACTTGTTGACAAGTCATAAATCATCCAACTTTGATCTATCGGAATTTTAAGAATACTTATTTCAAGAATTCAACTATTGAAATTCTTGTATGTACATACTCAACCATTTTGATAATGCCATATAATATTTCATAAAATGTGTGACATCCTTAACCACCAATTTATGATAATTAAACTTCCAAACATTTTAAAGTTTGAAGTATTCTTATTCTCTTAATGTATAATGCAACTATGCTTTTAGTAAGCACAACTAGTATATATAGTCAAGGATGAAATCCTTACCATGACTAGTATTGAGTGTCACCTCAATTTCATTAGCATCATTGTATGCAACAACAATATGCTATTAAAACTTCCCGTAAACATTAATATCTATTGTGTAATGTTTGATGCCCTTCAAACTTTCAAGTTTGTTGGCTATGACAATTTTCACAACAATTGAAAATTGTTCATTTATAGAATTTGGAAGCTGTTCCAGATTTAGGATGTGATTCTATAATCAAACATATTCATTTAGAATATTATACAAGTTATCTAATAACCTTTTAATTAGATATCAATATTGCCAAATCATCTTGTAATCAAGCATGATACAACAAAACATGATGTTCATGAAAAATCTTTGAGTCATACTTAGATTTTATTCATGTCATACATATCTATTTAGACTTTCTAAATAATATATCATGTTATATTAGATTCATTTACCGATCATGTTTCAACAATAAACATTCATTCCAAGGTTGTATGTCTTATTTTCTAAATCTTTCAAGTAAAGTTTCATTCCATACTTAACATTTAACTTATATGGAATGCTACCTTTTATATGTTCTACAACATATATGATTTAAGAAATTAAACATAATACTCCCACTAGCTTTTAGGAATACTTAGAAATTATCTTATTTTAATTATAAATCAAAACATGAATTTAATAATTTAAACATAAGAGTAATCTTCTAGATGCATGCATTTATCCATCCATGGATTATTGCACTTTGTACACTTCTAAAGATTTATTTGAATTTATAAACTCCTTTTGATTACTTATTGTCCTCGCTGAAGTAATCACTCAAGAAAGAGTTTTGATATTCTATTGTCAATTTCATAAATATGACAATCATAATCTTTATATATTAATGTGCTTAGAAAAGAATATTTAATCACAGTTAATTGCTTAAGTGTGATTAATAATCTTGTTATAAGACATGCATTAAATACGTGCACAATATTGTGCATATGATTTCTATACAAAGATTTAAACTACAAGGGTTACCTAATCTTTGAAGAAACTCATCTTTATTTTCTAGTCTAACTATTAAGATAAACCACATTTCTAAAATTGATTATCTTTATGGACAACATCTTAATCATTCATATCATGTATACTTTACCCAATTTCATATTTGGTAATGTATCGTAATGATTATCAGATTTTCAATAATCCTGTAAATCATAGCCCTCAGCATATAAATCAAATATCTGAGATATATTACTATTCTATGAATGATAATTCCATCATCTTGAGATTTAACATTTAAATGTCAAACTTTATTATCATGTTAAGATTTAACATTCAAATGTCAAACTTCATCATGATATTTACTAGTGTATTTTTAGAAGATTATGTATTTTGTAATTTTATCTTTTAAAGATCAAAACTCCCACTTGCTTTTAGTAATTTAAAGACTATCTTTAAATACTTAGCAAATAAAGCAACAATACAATGTTCTCTTTTGGGATATTACAAATACTTATTGATTGTTCCTGACTTTACTTTGTTAATAACCTCTTCATAAGCAGTTAAACAAATTTAGAACTTCAATTTAAGACTTAATGTAATTCATCACATTCATCACATTTCATCATATGATGATGTCTTATTAATCTTCTAGGTTGGAGTTTTGTTAAATATGTCCAAGTTATACTCAACATTCTAACTTTGATAACTTTTGGAAGAAAAGAAGTCATAGTTATCTATAATCAAACAATATAACAAGAGTTTGATTTTTCTAATTGAACATACCATAAACATTTGGTATTTCATTAGTATTAATATTGTAAGACAATCTAACAATATTTAAGATAACCATATTTGTTTTGACTTGTCTATTTACCAACTAATTCATTTTAATGGTATAATAATTTTCAAGCCAATTACATGCTTTATAACACAAGTACTTTTTACAAAGTCACTTCATGTTCATGTCTTTACAAGAAAACATAAACTGTTATAACCCCACTATACGTTATAAGTCATTTAACAATTTAATAACTTCATGTATATGTCTTAATTAAAAGACATAACAATATAACGTCTTACTTTATTATAAGTCTTGTAACAATTAAAAGACTTTATGTTTATATCTTTACAATGAAACATAAACATGTTTAACTAAAGTAATTATGAACACCATCTTTTGGTTTCAATAGTAATTTCAAGTTAATATATTACTTCACAATAATGTAAACAACATTATTTATTCATTTATTTATGTCATTCCAAGAACACATAAATATTCAGATTGAAGCAGCATTAGATTACTTTATTAATTTATGTCATTCCATGAATTCATAAATATACAAATTAAAGTAGTCTTGATATCATATTGACACATGTTCTAATAGGTATCTAATTTAGAAACTACAAATTCTCATAGTTCCATTGCATCAGTTGATATGCTAGTAATGAAAATATGAAATTCACCTTGTTGTTGCAATCTAGCTAAGCTCTCACATAACATAAATTGTAACACCAAGTGTTTCTTGAATTAGATTATTATAATTCATATTAGAACATTATTCTCTTACCTTGCAGTCAAGAGAATCCATTAAATCATATCTTTATGAGTTGTTTCTTGCACACATTAAAGATAACATTTCTCCCACTTGTGCATGGAACAACCTCATATAGTTGATAAACAACACGCCATGCATTTGTTTATGTGATCAATATGATTGTGTCATAGATTTTAGCATAACAAGTAGATGTAGAACAACAATGTCTAGTAAGGAAACGTACAAGATTGTCCTTAAAAGTATGAGTGTCTACACTTGGAAAGTAATTATCTTTAGCTACCAAGATGTCAAAGCTTGTAACTCCCACTGAATTAAAGATCATTACAATAATTCCTTATTCAGTAATGAGTACACAATACTCCCACTGAATTTGACAACATTGTAAATGTTTCATATCTAGTAAAAGAAAATAGTGTGCTTTTAACTTTCCTACACCTTTAAATGTCCGTACGTAACAATTACTTATGCATTAAAAAGTGTATTCTACTACGTAAATGATGGACTATCCACCAAATGCTATTAACTTGAAAATTGGGCATGCAATTTCTTCCTTAATAGGTCTACCATCCTACAATGTATGTAGCACCTTTAAAATAGTCAAAACAACTAGTTTGTTTTTAAACATTTTGCGGTAATTAGTCTAGCTTCTAATTATAATAACTCATAAAATGTCATACATAATTTTCTGTTAACCAAATATCATATTTGTTACTAAGAATTTAATCACCAAATGAGGATGATGAAATCCCTATGGAAAATATTCGCAATTTTCTTAACTATTAAAAATTTGCTATGAGTTATATATTAGAATTTAGACATATCTAATATTCCTATTATCCTTTTTCATTCATGAAAAGAAATAGGATTGTATCTCACTCTTCTTTCATAGAAAGTAGACTTCTTTTGTCTTTTAAGTAAATTATTCTTAATCAAACATTTGTTTGAAAACAGAACGATATCAATTTACCAAAGCCCAAAATACGTTTACGGTTTGAACGTTGCATTAATATATTAAAACGAATTACAAAATTCAATTTCAGTATTTTCGATAATTAGATCTTTAAGAAAATAAAATACCCATTGGTAAATATTCTTATAAACCATAGTATTTCCTTAAAGCTAGGATCCTAATTGACATAGTACCATTACATCAGTTGATCTGCTAGTAATGATAGTATTCAACAAGGTAATTGTCGAACAATAATTGCCAATATCATATTGCAATTCCTAGATCATTATGGGATTTACATTCACAAAACCATTGTAAGGGATAACAATAACGAACACAACCGGATATATTTGAATCTCTGAAAGGCGTGTAAACACTTTCAGATCGAATCAATTCGGTGGTTCTCCCGAATTATTCAATCGGATACAATCCAGAGATTGAGAACGTTTTGTATGGTTTTTGTTTGAAATCTTATGAACCAGAGAACCAAAATTGACCAAGAGAAAACGTATATGTATGAAAAACGGGATTAGGGCCATCATAACCGCCTTTTTGGCAGGTTTCAAAGTTGTCAAATTTAGTCCCTCAATTTCCGAAAATTTGATTTTCTGAGGAATTTTTAACATAGCAACTTAATGGACCCTTTTGGACCCTGCCAGGGGCTGCCGCCCCTTGGACCCTGCTACCAGGGGCTACCACCCCTAGAACCCCGCTCCCAGGGGCGTTGCCCCCGGACCCCCATCCCTTAGGGGCTTCGCCCCTAACATCATAATAAATTCACATAGGTGTGCACTCCGCACGTCCAAGCCTAAATGATGTCTTATTATGACGAAATTGGTCAAACAAGTTAATCCAATTACACTAAAATATCCAACAACCTTTGTAATGTAAGCATGTTTAATCCCCATCTTAATGCCTTGAGTCCAAGATCTCACTTTCTACTCAATTTAAGTCGTCTAACTTAAAAACTGCAAACTCACAAATCCATCACATCAGTTGATCTGCTAGCAATGAATTTATGAAATTTACCTTTCCATTGCAATCTCGCCAAGTTCTCACATGACGTAAATTACAACTTCAAGTGTTCTTAATTAGATGGCATTTTACTTAATTTTAGAAGGGTATTAATTTTGACGTGATCAAAATAATGTATGAAGAAGCATGCATACAACTTCATAACATTGGTTTTACAAAACATTTTTATTACCAATTTGCTAAGAGTAAAACAACAAAGTTTTGATTGAGGTATCGGGTTCACCAATTAAAGAATTACCAACAATTATCGTCCACTATATCATACTTTTGCATAAGCCCTAAGGCTTAGTGTTTCGGATAATCATTGTGGAATTGTGGTGAATTCACCCTTAAGATGACAGTGTACGTAATATAGTGATATAGGTAAGTCTAGAGTCGGCAACCAAGCAGTTGTAGAGAACCGGTAGGTGCATGAGCTTTAAAAACCCCTCTCTACAAGTACATTGGATGGCAACCTTCGGTCCGCCTTTCGCACACTATGTACAAAAACATCAATCAACCAATCCTTTGAAATTTACTCTTAAAACCAAAACAATTTCGCCATTTATTTAGTCCGTATTATTTTTCTATTCAAAAAATTACCTTTTTCGTTTATAAACATGTCTAACATAATAATAAACAAAAACAAGTAATATAAAATAAAACAACTAAATAAACATATATATAACATAACAATTAAATATGTATAAAACATGTAGCCACATGCAAATCTTATTCAATAGTCCTATTAATAATCAAATCTAGGTGTATAACGTATTTATTCAATTAAGGCTTTCTTCTTCTAGGAAAAAGAGCCACATACATCGATAAATTGATTGCGTAAGCCAAAACTAAACAAATACCACATAGCACATAATTGATTACTTAATATTGGAGTCTTCCCCAATTCGACATCTATTAATAAATTTACATGTTTCGATATAACTTAACAATTAATTTATATTTATATATCCAATTTAAACTATTTAAATTATCACACAATAAAATCCATGCAAATATGCACTTTTTCATGGATTAAGCTTAACAATTAACATATTGCACCAAGATCGTTTACTAAAACGCATAACAAATTACATGACATCCTAGGGTTTCTAATCATATTAAAAAAATCAAAACCAAAACCCTAAAACTCTTTAAGGTCTAAATTGACCCATAAAAAAATTAGGGTTAGGAATCTAAAAACATGTAATTAAACGAATCATGATCCAATTTTTATGCGTTTCGATAATTAATTACACATTATAACGGCTCTAGATGCCACTGTTGGAATTATGATATCATGACATTCATATAAAATAAACCAAACACATCAAGTGAGCATAGCGGAAGCAATTATAACAAGATCATATAACATGTAATTAATTAATCAATAATAAATAGTAAACATACCTTTGTGATTCTAGCCCGAACAAGAATCAATATGCTATCTTCAACTTATGAACCCTAATTAGGGTTTATGTGGATTATAAGAATTACCCCTTACCTCTTTTGTAATTCAATCCAAGAATCAAACAATATTGTGTTTGAATCGTGTTCTTGTACACATGTACTAATTCAAGTAAAAGTTTATGCAAGTAAATTAAACACAAAACTTTAGCTTTATGAAAATCGAAAACCTCTAAGGGTTTAGGTTTTGGATCGACAAGACAAGAAGAGAAGAAGAGAAAAACACCATGATGTGTGTGTACAAGTTATGAGAAAACAATATCCCATGAAGTGTTTATATACTTGTGTTTACTTGGAGCTCAAGGCACAAAGGAGGTGGAAACCTCTCCTTGGCCGATTGGTCTAGGCTTCCTCTAAGGGATTCTGGAACCTTCTCTTGTTTCCAATTAATCACAAGTATTACTTTCCTAATCTTCGTCTAACGGTCGTTAGTCATTCTCCGTTAAATACTAACGGTCGTTACTAGTTTTGTGTTTATTAATAATTATATATAACATTTATAAATAATTATTTCTTTTACTCTTCATACGTAAAGTGTGCAATCTCATGATCTCAAGTTCGATCTTAACATACGACTACTAAAATAATGTCCATAATCTAACAGCTCCCACTTGAACATGTTTGTGTCTCAACTATTATTGTTACAAATTAAAAGATATATATATTTAAAAACTTATTAAGTTACACATAAAATATTTTTCTCTAATGTTATTATTTTTCCAAAGGTTAGTAATTCATGAAAACAATGCCTAAAGAATAAATGTGGCAAATTTGAAAGTGACTATTAGTTGTTATACCTTACTTCATTTCAATTAGAAACATGAAACATGAGTTTCTCTTTTATGATTTACTAGCAGGGTCCCCGCGCGATGCAGTTGCGGGCACACTGTAATTTAATTTTTTCGGTTAATAATTAATTTTATTTGTACGTTTTTTGGCAATAGCTTTACTGATTAGTTTTTATGGCAAAAGTTTGTTGAAATTTTGCTTAATTTGTATTATTTTATTTATTATTTATTTTATGTTTTTTGTTTAGTAGTTTGCTTGGTTTGTACAATATGTAAACATATTTTAGTTTATTATATTTTTTTGACAATAAATTTACGGATATCAAAAATTTCGTTTAGCTCGTGTCCGTTTGGGCTCGAGCCCGTTTGACCCGTGCCCGTTCAGGCTCAAGCCCATTTGGCCCATTGCCCGTTCGGGCTTAAAAATTTGTATAATATGCTTTATTATTTGTATTAGTGACATTTAATGCAGGAATTGCGTTTAAGTTGGTTGTACAATATGTTTGATAATTTTTATTTCTTATGTAAGGGGTGTTTTAATAAGTGTATTAATTGTATTTATTGACTATTTAATTAATTGTATTTAATGTACATAATTTAATTTTAAGTCATTAATTTTAAACTTTAATGGCAAAGACAAAGTAGTGTATACATGAAGCTACTAAACTTGTACATGTTTAATTATATCTCATTTATTGTATTAAATGTCTAATTGTCTTGAATCACTTGTACTTTTACCATTGAAATGTGTAATGCTTAATTTTAAGTATTCTATTAATAGTAGTCATTAATACTTTATAATATAGTATGATATTCTAAAGTTTGTAAGTCAAGAAAACATTGCCTAAAAGGATCAATGTGGCAAATTTTAAAGTGACTATTATTTGTTATACCTTCTTCTAGAATTTCATTTCAATTAGAAACGTTTTTTTTTTTTTTGGATAGATTAAAAACATTATTTTTAATGTATCGTTTGATGTCACTACTATTAATTACTATTATTATGCGTTTGTCTGTTATGATTTATATTCAAAAGTTTGTAAGTCAAGAAACTAGTGCCTCAAAGAATCTATGTGGCAAATTTTAAAGACTATTATTTGTGTTATGAATATTATTCAAATGCTTGTAAGTCAAGGAAAGAGTGCCTAAAAGAAGAGTTTTTTAGGTTATGACAGTAGTTGAGAAAATTATTTAATAAAGTATGTACAACTAAAAGTAATTAACATAATATTTTTCTTCATATTATTTAATCTTTTATAATTTCATAAACACTCAAAAAATAAGTCACTTTATTTTGTATACTCTAATTTTGGTGCTTACAAAAGGATAAATTCCCCCCACCCATCTAGTTTGATCTAATAATTGGGATTAACCTAAAATTAAATATGAAAACCTAAGTACATGTTTTTTCTTTTTCCTTTTACTTTATCTTTTTGTCTTTCTTATTATTGTTACTATTTTTTTTTTGTCTATTTTTCTAATTCATTTTTTTTTTCTTTTTTTTTTCTTCTTTTTTTCTAATTCACTTTTTTTTTTATATAATTCACTTTTTTTTAGTTCACGTTTTTTTCTTTTTTTTCGTTTTCGTCTGTTTTCGTCCGTTTTCATACGTTTTTGTCCGTTTTTGCCCGTTTTCATACGTTTTCGCCCATCTTCTTTCGTTTTCATCCGTTTTCATACGTTTTTGTCCGTTGTCATACATTTTCGTCCGTTTTCTTATATTTTCACCCATTTACGTCCGTTTCGTCTGTTTTCTTACGTTTTCGTTTGTTTTCATAAGTTTTCGTCCGTTTAGATCCGTTTTCTTTCATTTTCGTCCATTTTTCATATGTCTTTGTCCGTTTTCAGACGTGTTTTTAAGCTTTCATATGTTTTTGTCCGTTTTCATACATATTCGTCCGTTTTCTTACGCTTTCGTCCGTTTTCTTATGTTTTAGTTCGTTTTTATACGTTTTCGTCTGTTTTCTTTCGTTTTCGTCCATTTTTCATACGTTTTTGTCCTTTTTCATACGTGTTTTTACGCTTTCATAGGTTTTCATCTGTCTTCATACATATTTGTCCGTTTTCATTCGTTTTCGTCCGTTTTTAAATGTTTTTGGCCATATTCAAACAATTTCATACGTTTCTGAATATCACAAGTGATATTCTGTGATACTCAGAATATCAAATGATATTATATGATATTTCGAATATCACATGTGATATTTTGTGATATTCAGAATATCACAATTGATATTCTAAGTACCACAAATGATATTCTGAATATCACAAGTGATTTTCAACTAATGTTTTATAACATAAAAATCACAAGTGATATTTAAAAAATCACAAGTGATAGATATTCAGAAAATCACAAATGTTATTCAGTATATCACCAGTGATATTCAGAAAATCACAAGTGATATTCTGAATATCAATTGTGATATTCAAAAACGTATGAAAATAGACAAAAACGTAAGACAACAGACGAAAACATAAGAAAATCACAAGTGATATTTTGAATATCACTTATAATATTCATAAACGTAAGAAAACGGACAAATACGTATGAAAACAGACAAAAACGTATCAAAACGTAAAAGTACGTATGAAAACGGACAAAAACATATGGAAAATGGATGAAAACAAAAAAAATGGATGAAAATGTAAAAAAATTGGATGAAAACATATGAAAATGGACGAAAATGGGCGAAACGTAAGAAAACAGGCGAAAACGTAAGAAAATAGACGAAAATGTATGAAAGCGTAAAAATACGTCTAAAAACGGATGAAAACATATGAAAAATGGACGAAAACATATAAAAACGAACGAAGACGGATGAAAACGTATGAAAACGAATGAAAACGTAAGAAAACAGACAAAAACGTATGAAAACGGACGTAGACGGGCAAAACGTAAGAAAACGGATGAAAACGTATGAAAACTACGGACGAAAATGTACAAAAAAGGACAAAAACGTATTAAAATAGACGAAAACATAAAAAACAGACGAAAATGTATGAAAACAGATAAAAACATCTAAAAACGGATGAAAGCGTATGAAAACGGATGATATCGAACGTAAACATTTGAAAATTGATGAAAACGTATAAAAACGGACGAAAACAGATGAAAACATTTAAAAAGAGACGAAAACGTAAAAAAACGGACGAAAACATATGAAAATAGATGAAAACGTTTGAAAGTGTAAAAAGTTGTTAAGAATCGTTTAGCCCATCTAGGATATTGTAATAATGATTTCCACATCGGAATAATAACATAAAAAATCCAAATTACTTCAAGGTTTTTCTTTATTCATCATATCAAACTAGTACATAAACTAATAATCTAACTACTATACGTGTATACACACACATTACCCAAACCTTTTTGCAAAACATTTTTTTTTTCAAAATTTTTTACACAAACTGATTAAACACATGAAGATAAACATTTTTTGAAACTAAAACATTTTGTGAAAACTGAAGATGAACACAGAAATAAGGGAAATTATAAGCAGTTTTGGGATTAAGCTACACTAAAGTTTAAAAGGGATCCTAAAAGCTAACATAAGCCGCAAGCAACTTAATAATAGGGAAACCTAAGCTAAGGCATCTAGGGAGACTTAATAAGCAATATGGGACAGAAAGAAGCAAATAACATAAGCTAAAAAGCATACTATAAGCAATCTTATACTAAGGGCTATGGAAAAAAATGACTAAGGGGCTATCTTAGGGGGCCTAATAAGCTGCTAAGAAAAAAATCTAAAAAATAAACAAAAAATAGCATCAACTACATAAGCTACCCAATGAGATCCATACCAATTTTGAGAGCAAAATACGTAATATTGAAGAAACTAAAATTCAAAATCAAAATCTGTTTTGACAAAAAAAAAAAAAAAAAAAAAAAAAAAAAAAAAAAAAAAAAAGTGCAGGTCTGTTGTTGTGGAGGTGTTTACACTATCCAAAAGCTATTATAAAAATTCTAAAAATCAAAAGTAACTAGGAAACCAACCCATTTACATGCATACCAAATTTCAGCTAAAAAGGGCTTATAACGAAAAAATGAAAAATCAAAAACTAATTTGCTGTTTGGGCTTTTTTTTCCGAGTAGTGCAGATTTTTGGTAAAATGGGTCAAAATAGGGGATTCTGACCTGAAATGGAAACCACCAGGTAGTAGAAACATGCACTATCCTATTTGAAACTAGATTGAAGCAAGAAAAACAATATAAAAGCAAAATTTAAGATTCTACCCTACTTTTATCTATGAAACAGTTAAATGTAAAAAAAAAAAATTAAAAACAAGCTAAAAACCATGAATCTTAATGAAAATGCAAAATTTTGTTTAAAAACTACTAAACTCTACTAGATAAAGCTGATTGAAGATCAAAACTTGGTCAAAACATATTTTTACAAAAAGTTTTTGTTAGTGCCAAACACCAATTTAAAGGTCTGTCTTGAAAGTATAAGCTAAATGAAACCATAAAAAGCTGCAAACAGGAAGAACATAGGATAAACTAGCTACACTAAATCCTAAATAGCAAATGGTTATAACTAAATAAACACTCAATAAATAAGCGGAAGCACAAAACCAATAACATAAGCAGTAAAGAAAAATACTTGGTAATATTTTTGATTTAACTGAAAAAGTTATAATAGAAATCTGGAAACATAAACGAAACTACACTAGTCCTACTCCTACTCTAAAATTACCTACTCCTAAACCTAATTCCTAATTGCCTTATATCAATGGCTACAAAAGTATTTATACTACAATAAGGTAGGGTTCCTCTCTTTTGTATTTTGTCTTCATGTTGTGTGTTTGTTGTGTGAGAGTAAAGAGTCTTCCATCCCATTTGTGCTTTCTCAAATTTGTCCACAACCACAGGATGAACTTGTTGCCCAATCAAATAATTCTCATCCATTGGATCAATCTTGGACCCCTTTTGATCACACGGATTGCTGAGGTGGAGGGGGAAACATGTGAAGGCTGGGTTGCTTTTGAGGAGAAGGAGGCGTGTAGCAGGAAAAAGGGTGGGGGAGGGTTAAGGTTTGGCGGGTAAAGGGAAGATGGGTGAGTCGTTTGACTGTGGACAACTGACCAGACCTTTGACCCTGGGTTTTTATTAGTAAAACAATGGGATTGGGTTTGGGATTGTGATTGGGCTTGGGGTTGTTAGTTGGGTTGGAGTGGTGATGAGGTTTTAGGCTTAAGGTAGTGGTGGGCTTGGTGAATTTGGCAAGTTAGGATTAGTATTGAGTTGCAAAAACAGATTTTAAGAAAAAAAAAATTAAGTAGAAATAATAAAAATAAAAATTTTAATAATACTAATATAAGTAATACTACTACTACTAATAATAATAATAATAATAATAATAATAATAATAATAATAATAATAATAATAATAATAATAATAAGTAAACTTAAAATAAAAGGTTTTTGACAAAAAGAAAAATGATTTTGTGATTTTATTCTTGAAAATGGTTTCTGGAAAAGGAATTTGAAAATGATTTTCGTTTAAGCTCGGGATAAAAAGGGTGATTTGGTGTCGGGTCGAGGGGTAAAATGGTAATTTTGGGTTAAGTTTAGGGTAAAAGGGTGATTGCGGGTTTTGGGTTTGGTTTTCCACACTCCCCTCAATGTCACATTCCCGAGATTGACTTTGACTTTTCGTTCTTTTCTTCATTTTTTCTTCAAAATTGTGTCGAGTCGATCCGGTAATGCTCCATTGTGCTCCGTTTCCCATCCAAGCTCCGGCTTTTGACAGTTTTCCAAATCTCGTGCTCGTTTTTGTCTTTTTGGCCACAATTATGCCTGTTTTTGCAATATACGTTCCTGCACGATCACAAACACAAAAAACACAGTATCTTTGGCATTTTTGGTTAGTTTTTGGTCGTTTTGGTCTTAATTTGGGTAAGAAAAAGGTGTGCGAATAAGCACACACCATACTTCTATGCATCTTCTGGTGCTTCAGGTATGACTGTAGGTTCTTTTCCCTTGTTATTTGGATTCTCTGCAACTGGATCTTGATCTACATATTGATCTACAACTTGATCTGCATCAGGTATGACTACAAGCTCTTTTCCCTTGTTCTTTGGATTCTCCGCAACAGGATCTTGATCTGCATCAGGTATGACTGTAGGTTCTTTACCTTTGTTTGTTGAATTCTCTACAACTTGACTGTGTTGGGTAGGAACTTGACCTGGATCTTAACTGGGTTTTCTAGGAAATAAAGGAGCTTGGACAGGAATTACTGTGTTGGGTGGTTCAGATGCATTGAACTCAACAATTTCTCTTACTTGGTCTTCATAGTCATGGTTGTATTCAGGAAACTCTTGTGCATAAAGTTCATATGACATGTCAGCAATCTCATTTGCTCTCCACATAAACCTTATTCTTTCCTGTTCTTTCTCCTCAGCTTTGTCAGCAATCTCTTGCTCCCTTAAAGCTTCTGAATCCACATTGTATTGATGTTCTTAAACACACCATAAAGTTACCAAATTGTTGTTTGTCTGTTACAAATATACTTGAAATATTGAATTTATGTTACCTCTGGAGAGATATAAGCCTCATTATTGCTTGTTGAACCTACAAACCTTTATTTCTTAGATCCTTTCTTATTTCCTGAAGTACTCCCTCTCTTTGATCCCATACCTTTACCTTGTTTTGATTTAGGGTGGTGCTTTGGTAATACAGGGTCAACACTGTAAGAAGGCATTTGTTCATAAAAGCTTTCAGGTTGAGCATTTGAATTGTCTTGGTTTGATTGTTGTTCCTGATTCTCTGTGTTAGAAGACTCTCCATACAAGTTATCAGGTTTTTGTATTGCTGGATTAGTACAGGTTTTCTTATTGTGCCCAGCCTGCCAACACTTATGACAGTGCATTACCCTCCCTACTTTGCTTATTTTATGATCATTCTCAGTTGGGTGTCTTACCTTTTTTTCCTTGGCCTACCAAGCATTTTTCTCTCAACTGGTGGTAAAGGTTTGGGAAAGTTAGTAGGCTTCCAATATCTAGAGCCAAGCACAGGCCTAATAGAATACTGGTAAGCCTCAAACCATTTATTTTGACTATACCATTCACTAACACCTAACTCTGGTTCCATTTTCATATGCAGGTAAGCTGCCATAGCATGCACACACGATAGCCCACTCAATTCCCACATTCTACAAGCACATTTCTTTGAATGCAAATTGACACGGAATGCCTCATCTCCCTTCCTAATCTTAACCTCTTTAAAACCACTAGGATAAACAACCCAAAATCTATAAAATGAATAAAAATTCTATATAAGTACAAGAAACATAAATAATGTACATATAAACATCAAAGTACTTGAAACATACCTCTGGATATCCATCATGTGTTCTAGATGCTTCCTCGCACTTGGAGTTATTGAATCTTCCAATTGCTGAGCTTTTTTGTTCATGGCCCATACCCTTTGCATGAGGTAAATCCTTATGTCTTCTAATATGGTGATTAATTATAGGTTTTCCTGTTGCACTTAAAAGCCTTCCATTGAATGATTCTGATATGCCATTTTCAAAGGCTGTAGTTCCTCTGTCCATTTCAAAAAAAAAAAAAAAAAAAAAAAAAAAAAAAAAAAAAAAGGCCCTGCACCAAATATATGGGTTCTTTTCAATCAACCACTTGTGAGCAGCCTCATCCAATATCTTTATCTGCTCCATAATCTGCATAAATGGTTCTTTGATTGTATAAGAAGCTGCTGCCTAGAAGAGTCTTTTGTATTGAAGTCCACTCCATTTCTTCTTAAAATTGGCATACACATGCCTAGTACATTGCGTATGTTCTGAATTAGGTAACCAAATGCTTACAGCTTCTATTAATCCCTGTAAATATTAATGCATCAGATATGATATTTATACATGCTTCTGTTTCAAAAGTTAATAAAATATGTGTAAATGAGTTGACCTTATGTGCATCAGATATGATAGTAATACCACTTCCAGAACCCAACTCTAAATCATCATGCAACAAAGAAAAGGAACCAGCACCAATTGTTTTTTGTTTTCTACACCAACAACAGCCTAGGCTATAGGAAGCGTTTGATTGTTAGCATCTCTTCCCATTGTTGTAAGTAACTGGCCTTTACAGGTATGGGTTAAGAAACACCCATCCAAACCAATTACTCTCCTACAACCATCTTTCCAACCTGCCTTTAGACCTAAGAAACAAACATACATTCTTTTAAAGTACATGAGACCATCGTCTTTTTCTTATAGATCCAAGTGGCAAGTGGGACCTGGGTTAGAGTCTAGTATTGCTTGTCTATATTCCCACAACCTACTGTAATGATCAACTAGACCTCCTTCATGATCAAACAAGGCACACTGTTTGGCCTTTTTACATTGTCCTAAACTGACATCTATCTTAAATTTCTCCCTAATTGAATTTTGCATAAACTTGTAAGTTAACCATGGATTGTCTATTATCTCCCTTGCATCATGATGAGCTATCCACTTATAAGTCACCAGAGATCCTAAGGAATAATTTCTACAACATTTATGATCAGGATACAAAGTCTTAATTTGGAAAGACTTCTCGGTACTCATCCAACTAGCCCATAGTCTGAATGTGCAATCCCCCTGGTTTCCAATCCTTTCCTTCTCTTCCTTTTTCTTTTTGGCCCATCTCTCTGTTGTTTCCTTGCTAATTTTACTAGGTTTTGACTCAGCCTTATTCACATTCTTCTTCTTTGTAGCATTACTACTCTCAGCCTCATCCCCAGTTTTTATTTTTCCTCTTTTACCAGCACATTTACCTAAACTTACATCCCTACCACAATACACAAGCAACTTATGGTTGTCATTTTGCATGTACCAAAGTTGGTATCCATCTGCAACACCATAATTTGCTAAGCATTGCTTAAGTTAAGTGGGAGATTCAAACCTCATACCAAAAGCAGGACATTGAACACCCTTTTTGGCCTTATACTTACTCTCTATTATATCATCCTGAGGGTCATCTCTCTCTAGCATATACCTACCATTTAAGTTAGGTACTAGATCATCCATAAAACCAATGAATTTACCATCCCCAACTAATTTATTCAACCAATGATCATCATTAGAAATTTTAGGTATTTGGACATTTTCCTCACCCTATGTTTGAAAATCCACAAAATCCTTAACATCATCTAGCTTTTCTTCATTGTCATTATCAGATAAGTCACCATCATTATCTGGACTAACCAAATTATCATTCTTTATCATTTTCATAACATTATAACCATTATGCTCAGTATATATGTCCATCTTACAATCTTTTCAAGGGTTGTTGTAACAAACTCACTTAAATGTTCATCTGTTTTAAGCTCTATCAAACCTATATTTAGTGGGACACCAGTTTTAATGTAGAAAAAAGACTAGGGTGCAACAAGAACAAGTCTACGCATAAGTGGAAAAACTCACTAAATATTAGCCTTTCAAAATCAATGTCTTCAACTACATGATGGTCGCCTTCCGGACACTGAAGTGGGTTAGTCACGAAAAGACCGTCGTGATAAAGGTTTATGGTGAAATTAACCATCTTTCACCAAATCTGCATAATTAGTGTTTCAGATATAAATTAGTGTTTCAGATATAAATTAGGGGTTTAAAAATTGAGCATTTACAAGAGAAATTAAAAAGTATAAAATGATAAATACATGTTTATATTAACATACCTTTAAGCAATCGAAGCCAATTTTGACAGATTTAATGGATATGAAAATTAGGGTTTTGTGGGTGTTTTATGAGAGGGAAATGAGAAATGTAAGAGTTGACTTATGTCTTATTCCACTCTTATATAGAGATGATTTTTTTTTTTTTTTTTTTTTGGTTAAACATGCCAGTGTGCCACCTCAATAATTCCACATGGCATCCCACAAACAAATGAAGCTAGGAAACCGACTGACGTGTTGGTTGCAACTAAAAACGGGAAAAAAATATTAGCACAATACAAATTTTATAAAACATAATTAAGTAAAATGACAATAAAATTAGTAGATAGAGCATAATGAGTATTTTTGTAAAGTATATTATGAATTTATAGCTTTTTTTCCTAAAATATAATGTCAATTCACTTGCACTCTCTTACTAACAGGTACATATAAAGGAGGGAAGTAGGAAATAATGGGTTGACATTTTGTCAAATATTTGCGGAAGTTGTATTTTTATCTAATTTTATCACCTTGCAGCCTCTAACAAGATATGCGGTAGCTAAAGTTCTTGATTATGCGAATGCAAATTATAAGAAAGGTGACTTTATTTTAGGACTTGCGGGATGGAAGTACAACATTATCAATGCTCCGGAGGATTGATCTATTCAAGATTGAACATACGATGTGCCTCTTTCTTATTATGCATGAATTCTTGGTATGATTTCCGTTTAAACTATTTATAAATAACTTCATTAGGTCTATCGATATTATAATTGCACTTGGAATAACTTGATATCAAAGATTAAAAAAAAAGGCCGATGCACTAATCAAACAACTACGGGAAGTTGGGCTCGACATAAGCGATGATTATGTGGTTGACCTCCACTTCTTCACTGATGATGAAAACTAAATGTTTCTTATGTATTGTTGAAATCAACTACTTTATTGGAGCATTTACCTTTAAAAATTTATGAACAATAAAAACCAAGAAAATGAAAAACTTGGTCTAATGAATGAATGTTATGTCTTATGTTTATGTCTTGCCTTTGGTTTATGTCTTATGTTATGTCTTGCCTTTGGTTTGTTCACGTCTTCACGATATGTAACAGCCCAACCGGCAGTTCAATTAAACAAAAACTATTTTTGCAATATATGCCTTCCATTTTGCTTGATTGTTTAATTTTATTTTTAATATGACAATATATTCATGATGTGATACGTGACCGTTTATGTTTCAAACCCTATCATATTAACTATCCAAGTACAAAAACTATGAATCATAAAAAAATATATCACATGAAGCTTGCCTGCCCATCAGGCACATCATGAGGCTAAAGCATGGTTTATTTTTCTTTAATCTTTGTGTTATTTCCAATATTAAAAACTTAATGTTTCTAAAGCACGGTTTATTTTTATTTATTTTTTTGATATGTTTGAATTATATATGTCATTTTTTCAAACCATAATCTGCAATAACAAATATAAATGAACTTCAAATGTCATTATTTTTTCGAAAAAAAATTAATGTTTCTTTGGAACGGTAAAAAAAATAATAAAAAGAAAATAAAAGAAAAAAAATTAAAATTAAAGTTAATAACAATTAAACAAAACAAATTAAATTTTAATAACAAATTTTATTAGAAAATAAATAAATTTAAATAATAATATTAACGAATTTACATGAGACTAGCCCGACCATAGGTCGGGTCATTAGACTAGTACGTAATAGATTAGAAATGTACTCCCTCCGTCTCATATTTATTGTCTATATTTCCTATTATGCATGTCTCAAAATAATTGTCCTATTTCCTTTTTAAGTAAAAACTAGAGAGTTTTGTGAAGGAATATTCTATTTGAGTTGATGAAAATTAATATGGGCCCACTTTTATTAAACTATGTGATTCTTGTCTCCTGACAATAATTTTGAAACGGAGGAAGTATTAAGGTAAAAACACATATAAAATAAATATTTATTTTAGACTTATGACATCAGCAAAAGTAATATCTAATTCCAAAAACCAAAGTGTCCATGTAAGCAAAGGTGACATCATCAAAAACCTTTGTTTAATAGGATAACATTTAGAACATATATATAGATTACAGAGTAGTATACAGTAAAACCTCTATAAACTAATAGTGTTGGGATCAAGATATTTTATTAATTTAGCGAGATATTATTATATCGATAAATTAATAATTTAATAATTTAAAGAGGTTTTATGTATGGTCTTTAAATTTTCAAGTGTAATATATTAGTTACAATGTATACTCGTTAGTGATGAAAATAAATTTGAAAATCAAGTTCCAATTAAACTTTTATGAATTCATATTCACACTTTATGAAAATAAAATTAACACTTTTTGTTGCAATACGAGAAGACAACACACCAACACTTTAGTGCAATAAAGAGATAAACTCAATATAAATTTTGAGATAAACTCAATATAAATTTGAAGTTCAACAAAAAAATAACAAGTGACAATAAATTCATTTTTAACTGAAGAATCTTTGAATTTTGAAGTGTATCTCTCACACACATATATACATATATTTTTAATTTTTAATACTTATTAATTTATAGTTTCGTTGGGACTAATATGTATATACTGGGGTTTCAAAAAAATTATTATCTTATTATTTTATCTATTGAGGTCTAAATTTGTACTGGTCCCAAGTTGGGACTGGACAAATTATTAATTTTATCGAAGTTATTAATTTATGGAGTATTAATTTACAGAAGTTTTACTCTAAATGTAACTTTGAACACTATAATCCCTTGCTAATAACCGACTGCTCTGTTCTTTTTTTGTATCCAAGATGATCAGATCATGGGCAGGTATTGGTTTAGGAAGAAGAGATGTTATGGTTTTCATAATGTTTTTATGTGTGTGTGTTGGTTATTTCATGCAATCACCTAAAGGACGTTCTGGATAAAGTCCCAAAAACACAAACAACAACAACAAACAATAACCAAAACAACCATCTTTGGATCACACTCGCTAAACACATTCTCTCAAAACAATCTCCAAAGTCCAACGTTGTTTTCTCTCCACTTTCCATCCATGGAATAGTGGGGTTAATGGCGGCCGGTTCCAAAGGCCAAACACTTGATCAAGTCCTCTCTTTTGTCAAAACAAAAACCCTCGACGAGCTTAACACTCGTTTATCTAAGCTTTTGTCCTTAATGGCTGATAGCAGCTCAAGCGGTGGACGGTGGACCTCGTTTGTCTTTTACAAACGGTGCATGGATTGACCAAACTCTTTCTCTTAAAACATCTTTTAAACAGATTCTGAACAATGTTTATAAGGCCACCTGTAAACAAGTCGATTTCTTGAACAAGGTTAGTTCTATTTAGTTTCCGCAAGTGTTTTATGTACATTAGTTTGACATTAAAGGGGGAACTGAATTTGCAATAATCATTCTAGTGCAACCATACTTGCCAAAAATGTGACTTCCGCGTTCTGAACAAAAAAAATCTCTTTTGAACACTAATTTTGACACTTTTTTCTTTTTTAAGTATTATGACCATTTTGCGAAAATTGCATCCACCGTCTCTATGCTAAATTACATAAATAGTCCATGTCGTTTGGAGAAAATTGCGTCCACCGTCCCTATTTTTTTTCCAAATTTTTTTTTCAAAATTCTTTTTTGTCTGAATTTTTTTTTTTTTTTTTTTTTTTTGAAATTCTTTTTTTTCTGAAATATTTGTTTTTAGAAAAAAAAATTTCGTCACATGTGAAAAAAAATGATTTTTTTTTTTTTTTGGTAATATTTTCTAATAAAAAGTTTTTTTATAAAAAAAATTCACTTGTGACCAAAAAAAAATCAAAAGTGCAATGAATAAAAAAACAGGTGAAAATATATAAAAATGAACTAAAACGTAGATTAAAATGTAGAAAAAATGTATATAAAAATGTAACGGATCCAAAAAAAATTTAGGGACTGGGAAAGTCTATCAATCTCTTACAACTAGATTGAAGAATATCAAACTGGGAAACATTCAACCATTGTTTTATAGGTTAAGGCATCTACCGTCCCTATTTTTTTTTTTTTTATCTGTTACGTTTTTATACGATTTAGTCTATTTTTATACGTTTTCACTTGTTTTTTATTCACTTTTGAATTTTATTTTTGTCACAAGTGATTTTTTTATCAAAAAGAAAATTATTAGAAAATATTACAAAAAAAAATCAATTTTTTTTAACATGTCACGAAAAAAGATTTTCTAAATAGGGACGGTGGACACAATTTTCTTCAAATGATAGGGGCCATTTATGTAATTTAGCCTAAGGACGGTGGATGCAATTTTCAAAAATTCAAGGGTAAAATGGTCATCACAGAATTTTTTTTAATCTTTGTTACTCACATGAAGACAAAAATGTCAAGATTAGTATTCAAAAAAGGATTTTTATTTTTATTTTTATTTTTATTTCAATACGCGGAAGTCACATTTTTCGCAAGTATAGTGCTTTTTCAAAGAATTAACCCAACAATGTTCAAGTTAAATTAGATAGATCGAAACTGGATAAAAATAGAATTTTGTTTAACAGAGTATATCATTGATCAGATAATTAATATATATATATATATATATATATATATATATATTACTTATTAATTAAACTGCTACAGTAGTTTTTAATAGATCACGACCAAGTAAAATATTAAGTCTCTAGACTAACTTGTAAAAATAATAGTTTTGGATTAATTAAATAAGTAGATTACTAAGATTTTATATATCTGTTATAAGAATTTGTAGTGTACTCCGTAATAAACTAGGTTTATCATGTGCCCAGTGTCCTTAGCACGGCCGTTGTCGAGTTTTTGGAGGACTTCGGCGAGAATAAAAAATGAGGCACTAATATAAAGGCTAAATGAAAAATATTTTTTCTTTTGAAACATACAGTGAGACATATTTACGTAAAATGTCATTTCTAAACGTTTTTATATAAGTTTGTTAGTTCGTTTAGTTATTTGTTATATATATTTTAAACATTTTTTTTTTTTTTTTTTTTTTTTTTTTTGACATCGGACACTATTTTTGAGGGCTTAAAAAAAGTAGGGGCGGGCATTGGGCGATCGCCCACTTTGCCCACCTTTAAAGACTGCCATGGTCCGTCGGGGACAAGTCTTATACAAAATGTGCATTCTTTATAGCTCAATAAACCTGGTACATATATATGGCTAACATATGTAGTTATTAATGGACACAGGCTATTGAAGCAGTCATGGAAGTGAATACATGGGCCGAAAAGCAAACCAATGGTCTTATAAAAGACATCCTTCCTGCTGATGCAGTTACCCCTGCAACCAGGCTCATCTTAGCTAATGCAGTGTATTTCAAGGGAAACTGGAAAGAGAAGTTTGACCCGTCAATGACAAAAGACTCCGACTTCCACCTCATTGATGGGAGCAAAGTTAAAGTGCCCTTCATGAGAAGCTACAAAAAGCAACTTGTATGTGAATATGATGACTTTAAAGTATTGGGTCTTCCCTATTCACATGGTGAAGATAAACGTCGTTTCACTATGTACATGTTCCTCCCAAATGAAAAAGGTAGTATCCCATTATTGTTAGAGAAAATAGGTTCACAATCTGACTTTTTGGAGCGACACATACCACGAGAGCAAGCAATGGTAGGGAAGTGTATGATCCCAAAGTTTAACATCTCATTCGGTTTTGAAGCTTCTGATATGTTGAAGGAATTAGGTCTCGCATTGCCTTTCGCTCTTGGAGGCATAACTGAAATGGCAGACGAAAGCCTAGGTGTTTCAAGCATCCATCATAAGGCGTTTCTGGAAGTAAATGAAGAAGGTACAGAAGCTGCTGCAGCAGCAACCGCTATGGTTTTTAACTTTGGTATCACGCCTGGTCCAGTCGACTTTGTAGCAGATCATCCATTCTTGTTTGTGATTAGAGAAGATGTGAGTGGAGAGGTGTTGTTTATAGGACAGGTGGCCAACCCTAGTGTTCGTTGATCCGGTGAAAATTTTCTTAAAGTTGGAGACCTTAAAAAGTTGTTCTAAATACAGGGTGATCCACTTTCTCTTTTATAAATGTAGGGTGTTCAACATTTTCTTTTCTAATTGTAGGATTTCAGTTTAGCTAGGTTAGTATCTATTCAATTTATAATCGGATTATTTCAAGGCAACTATTTTACAAAGCTCTTTCCCATGGATCCTTTGGTCACAATCATAAGCTACACTACTGCAATACACTTATTGGTGCTTATTTCAGGAATTATTCTGAGTTTTGCATCATTTGTATATAGGAAGAGCATTGTTTGGTAGTAAATGTTGCAAAGTAACTAGATTCAGTTGCTAAGCGCTTACTGATATCTTTTTTATGTAAATATGTAACGGACCTGCAGATTGTTGATATTGACCAAGAGATCATGTAGATACAGATTTGTTCCATTTTGGTGTTGTTTTCTCTTCTTGATAAGTTTACGGGGAACTTGTGACGTAGTCGCAGTTATCAGCCTTAAAGTTTGAATAAACATATCGTACTATATTATTTTATTTTTTTGAAAGACAATTAATAGTATATAAATAGCAAACTAACAAGAAGTCAGGAAGTACAACGACACAACAATAATTCCAACCAGGATATTATACAGACCGTCAACAAATCTGACCATTTGACCCTAAAACTATAATTTTAGGAATTACAGATGTGACAATCCTGACAAAGTAAAAGACTAGTCTTTGAAACCTGACGTACATAGAACCATTTAAAGGCAGTCACCTGATAGAAAGTGTGAAAATGGGTGTCAACTGTCAGAACAGTTCCATCCACACAATTATACCAAGCAGTGGCACGACGAGATGTAAAGACGATTGTCGAAGAAAATACCTGTGAACATAAGAGATCAATACATAATTTAGGAGATGTTTTAAAGGTAAAACAAGCATATCTAACTTAAACTAATAGACATTACTCATTCATTTACTCTTTTGGGTTTAGCTGAATGTTGTTTTGATCATTTTATCTTTTAATTTCCCTAGTTATCTCAATGAATAGCTTGTCAAATACAAACGTATTCATTGGTATTTTTTGTAACCTGCATCCCATTTTGTTACAAATAATCTAAAATAACCAATTTTACAAACATATTTCACCAACTACTCAATTTTTATCCAAAAAGCCAAACAATACTAACGGCAAGCCAGAACAAAAGACTGACAGAAAAACAAATAAAACACCTTTGAATACACCAGTACCAGCAGCATATGAGATCAAATGTGATATATCCATAGGCCACAATCAATAGGAAACTGTCAAAGGATCCGCCAGTTAAGAACCATATCAGCAGCATCACAGAATCCATACCAGTAATCAAGACCATATCCCCAAACAAGCAAAACTCAACCAATTCATGATTCTACATTCTCAATCACTAGGACCAGGAAACTATCCTTATAGAGCTACTATCAAACCAAAACTCTTAAACAAAGTTGCCGAATTTTTCAAATTACACAATCATAAGGGAGAAGAGGACCAAACAATGCTGAGTTCAACACCAAGATACATAGCCATCCGTCCCTAACTAACCCAAACATCCAAACACTCCCTGAGTTTTTGGTAACAGAGCAAAAGCTCATTAACCAGAAATAAAATCTCAGAAATGGCGAACTTAGTCACTTAGGTACAGGAAACCATCCTTATAGAGCTACTATCATTAACTACAGGATAACTATTTTTCAAGATACACAATCACAAGGGAATGAGATCCAAGCAGAAATGAGTTCAACACCAAGATACATAGCCATCTGACCCACACAAACCAAATTTTGGACGGTATAATTGGGAGATTGCATATTTTGCCTCGCACCATGCTAGACTTTCATGTTTTATATATAAAATCCTTTCACTCTTGAAGATAAGTTTTTTTTTTTAAAAGAAAAACTCGCGACTTTCTCCAAACATCGCCTAACCGCTACTAATGCCTTCAGTACTCTAATCATGAGTCAAAGTAAATGAATAATCATTTCTTGTTCACACATAATAAGCATTTACATATTCAGATTATGCATATTCAAAGATTGATAACTTGTGTTTGTATTTACAAAGTATCCAAAGTAACCGCCAAGCGTTGAAATGAGAATGTAACGAAGCAAAGAACGCTAACAAGAATTCAACAAGTAATGAACATCTAAAAGGCTTGTCATCATTAATTACACAAGTAATTAGGCATCTATTGTATAAAGGACATTCCCAATTCTTAAAAAGCCATCAAAGATAAGGAGTAGATGTACCATTATCCATGGAATAATAAAAATCACATTAAACTTGATAATACCGATTTCACTATCCCTACCTTTCTACAAATCACATATCTGAAATATATGCAGCATATATTACATCTACAAACGCATAAGATTCCATAAATGGCATTGCTTAACAACATTAAATCAGTGATAAAAAACTAAAATAGATGAAAGTGATTTTTCCACACCTTAACTACAAAATAGGCCCCTTGATATGTGGTCGTCATCATTTTGATCAGTTATTGTCATAATATATATGTGAATCCAAGTGATCAAGCAAAAGTAGCGATTCCTTGTAAGAGCCCATGAAGAATGAGCCATATTCTGAAGAAATCCCAAGATTCTTGATTTGTGGGCAGGGGTCATAAACATTGAGTGTGATCTGTCCATTCGCATTTCGAATTTCAAATATAGGTTCACCATTCTTCCTAAACCCCAATAGTTTACAAAATGATGCGCCAATTGAGAATAGCTTTCTAAAAGACGAATCACGCTCCATCACCCATACACCACAATGAACTGCTTCCTCGGCCACAATGTATCCGGACACAACAAGAGATCCCCTTAGCTTAGAAACGGAGACACTGGAGTGCAGCTCCTTTGTCAAGCTATCCGGTAGGTCTACCACTTTAAATTCCTTGGTAATCAAATCAAACGACACAACCATATGTTTTACGGTAGATTCACCATCATCACTAAAAGTCTTCTCACGAGCACCCCAATAGATAAACGTATCTATAACAACTTGAGTTGATGTGTTAAGTTTAATCGACTGACGAGGCAAATTACAACTCGGAATCACATTCCAAACACGCGAACTCAATGTAAAAACTTCAACATGCCAAGGCATGCCAATTCTATATTTTATTTTGACAACCGTAGGATCTCTGTCAACAGGACAAACCCCGAAACCAAAAACAAGCTCATTCCGAGAGTACGCCCGTCTCCCCTTTGACAAAAAACTAGGGAGAGCAATACCAAATGATTTTCGGATAGACGGGTTCCAAATAACTAGCATTCTTTTATTATAAGATCCATCGTAACAAAACAAACAGAGTAATCCATGACATGCACCAACAACGTACGAAACATGATATTGTTTAAGCAAAGGAGACAGAGCAAACTCTTGTTGTTGTTGTTGTATGTTAAAAGATTCGATATCATCGTCTACCAAAGAAAGAAACCTGTTGTCCTCATAACCTAGTGATGAACTTAGAATATGACTACTATGTGGGTGCGTGTGGCGGGCGCCGTAAGCTTTGATAAACTCGGAGGTGTCGATGAAAGTTTTCCAAGGTTTCGAAACGGACCTGAACTGAATCAAAGGCTTCACAGGAAGCCGTTTCATGATTTCCATTTGGATTTCAAAAGGTATATTGGCTGACATGGTTCAAGTTTTCTATTTCCGGCAACAAGTATTGATATGAGATTTGGGGCGTTACTTTTGGGGGTCTTTGTTTAAGTGTGTTCTGGAGTTTTTGATTAAAGAAAGAAAGCGAAATGAAGAGGAAAAGAAGAGTGAAAAAGTTCGGTGTTTTTTAGTTGAAAAATGAAAAGAGAAAAGAAAGAAAATATTAATAAGATTTTGTGTTTTTGAGTTGAAAAGTAAAGAGAGAAAATGAAAATAGTTTGGTTCATTTATAATTACTAGATGAGTATTCGTTTATAGCAATGAGATTTTATATTGGCATATAGTTATATTATAATGATAAAAAAAAAAGTTATTGGGTCATAACCGAAAAATAATAAAAGTTTGAGGATTTGGAGATTAAACATAATGTTTTGAAACCCGGTTCGACCATGGTGGTTCAACCGGTTGAAACTCAATTTGAACCGGGTCATCCCGACAAGTTGGGTCAAAAAACGGGTCAAATTAAACCAGGTCAACCCGTCGGGTTTGAAGCATCCCGGGTCAACTCGGTTTTTTATGTGTAATAATAGTTTCCTTTTAAAACATATGTTTTTCAACATTTCTTTTTTTTTTTTATTTCAACTTTTCACTTTTCACTTTTTGATTTTTCTTTTATATATAGTATAGATATAGATATTTATATATAGTATAGATATAGATATAGACTAGAGCAGGGGCGAAGCTTGGAAATTTCGAGTGGGGGGTCGGGATCTAAAAATTTTTTTTCCTAACACTATGGGGGGTCGAAACCGAATTAAATTGGGTGGGCGAAACCGAAAATACCGAAATTTTTTTACACGAAAACTATATACCCCTACATCGCAAAAAAAATTTCAGGGGGTCGGCCGCCCCCCCCCCCCCCCCCCCCCGGCCCCTTAGAAGCTGCGCCCCTGGACTAGAGAACACAAGTTCTTCACAGTTTCATTTTCTTTTTCTTTTTTTTCATTTCTCTCAAAATTAAACTCGAGAACACAATGTTAATCTTATACGGAAGTATTCATAGCTTCAATCTTATATTTATTTATTATATTTATGTTTAACGAAAATAGATATTTATATATAGTATAGATATAGATATAGACTAGAGCAGGGGCGAAGCTTGGAAATTTCGAGTGGGGGGTCGGGATCTAAACCCCCCCCCCCCCCGGCCCCTTAGAAGCTGCGCCCCTGGACTAGAGAACACAAGTTCTTCACAGTTTCATTTTCTTTTTCTTTTTTTTCATTTCTCTCAAAATTAAACTCGAGAACACAATGTTAATCTTATACGGAAGTATTCATAGCTTCAATCTTATATTTATTTATTATATTTATGTTTAACGAAAATAGCAAAAATAACTAATTTTAAAAACATGTTTCATCAAATACCTCATTTTTATCCAAAAAGACAAACTACTCATGAAACTTGCAATGTATTGCTATGTTCTGCGGATTTTTAAAAAATCGCAAAATTT
This sequence comes from Artemisia argyi, assembly GCA_030686995.1. Lineage (NCBI taxonomy): Eukaryota > Viridiplantae > Streptophyta > Magnoliopsida > Asterales > Asteraceae > Artemisia > Artemisia argyi. The sequence goes on from CM060699.1 coordinate 129,031,086, forward strand.
TGCTAGTTTTTAAAAAACTAGCAATGTATTGCTATATTTTGCAAATTTTTTTAAAAAAAATTGCAAAATATTGATAGTTTTCTAAAAACTAAAAACAAGCAAAGTTTGACTAGCAAGGTCAACCTTGCGATTTTTTAAAAATAAATTATTGAGGTCGTGCTATTTTTTAGAAAGAAATTAGCAAGTTACTATTGTTTTAAAAAAATATCCACAAAATGTAGCAGCACTTTGCTAGTTTCACGAGTAGTTTGGCTTTTTTGATAAAAATTGAGTATTTGGTAAAATGTGCACGTCACTGTAAAATGCACATTATTACGCTGGCCGGAGGTTCTTCTAGAAGCACTCTCTACTATTAGGATTATCCTAGTGGGTAAGATCTGTTTATATCCTTTTTTAAACGCATATCAACATCTCCTTAGAAATTTTGTTATGTTTAGCCAAAGTCTTTATCAAATAAACAAAACTTTACAAGAATACTGAATGCCATATTCAAAGAAAGAGCAACTTAATACTATTGAATTAATGGGTGATTCAAACATTCAAACTATTATACAAAGCTCTTTCTTCCCATAGATTCTTTGGTCACAATCATAATCTAGACTACTGCAATACACTTATTGGTGCTTATTTCATAAATTATACTGAACTAAAAAACATTAGAAGCCAACCACACACGAAAGAATATGATAAGTAGTAGTCTTTTAAACCTAAGTTACGAAAGCAGTTTGGTTGTGGAGCCAGACATTAGTTCGGAGCCATTACCATATGCTACAAAAAGCAAACCTTACTTCTCTTGAGCATTCAAGGATTTTGGTCACATCTTCTGGCCATATACTCATGGGTGAAACCTGGTTGCGGTTCACACAATCACATTGACGCCAGTGATCCCAGCATCTATATAGAACTGTATTCCATTGATGGTTCAATCATTTTCCTGTTTTGGCTCGTTTCATCCCATTGTTGTTGTTAAAGGGAGACATGCTTGGGCTCATACTAGGACTCATGCTAGGACTTTCCTCTCTCAGTGTACCGTTCAGCATAGCCAGTTCCCTTAATTGATGCTTTTTATACGTATCCATTGACTCATCCTGGTGATAAAGAGAGTTAACGATGTAAATAAAAGAAAAAACCTATATCACGGGCTTTCGAGATGTGGCAGGTCAGGCAACGGGTTCAAACAGGTCCAGGTCATTTGTATGGGTTAAAAGAGAGCCCAGGTTGGGCTTGGGTCAGATTGAATTGACCGGTAATACATTTTTTGCCCTTTTTATAAATACGTAATGAGTTACTGATAGTTACAAACCAATATTAATATAAATAGTAAGATAAATCTTTAAGTATGCGATCTGATAGTTATATTCATTAAAAACAGAATTTAGCAAATTTTCAACCCATTTGATCCATTTGACCAGTTTCTCCATGGGCTAAATTTATTGATTGAACTAGTTTAACCCATTTGAGATAAAAAGGATCCCAAATCGACCCATTTACTCATAAATGGGTCGATATTGACATTAAGGTTTTTTCATACCACTGGCTTTAGGAGGTTTTCTAGTAGTGCCACAGCATGATCCAACCGTGAATCTATTATTTCTTCAGGAAATTCTGCTTCAAGCAATAGGTGAAGTGGGTCATTAAGGTGTTCATATCCTGGTTTGTCCTTTAACTTCTCTTCCTGTTTTCAAGGCAAAAGAGAGGTGACTTTAACAAGTATGCCGTAAACACCATACATGCAATAGGTAAGAAAAATAGGATGAATCACCCTTGGGCATCCCCCACGGCCCCACCAACTGGCCTCATAGTCAACATTAGGTAGGAAAGCAAGGGGCTCATATTTAAACATCCATGCAATGTTCATGAATGTATTAAAAAAAGGTGTTCAATACGAGCTATTTTAATAGCTGAAAAAAGAAATACAGCACAAAGAGCAACATATACAAGAAAACATCTCATAAGATATTGTAGTGTCTATATGTAGTGCACAGAGTCTTGCCGCAGCATAAAATGTTTTTCGTACAAAAAACTTGTGAGTTGTGAGATGTCTAAGAAACTACTACATATCCAAGAACAAATATACTAACTGAAACAATTTCCATTCCTGAATGTTCCACGGAAACTGAAATACTTACACTTTCGGCAAGACATAAGTTTAGAAACTCCATCACTATGTAACTATGTAAGAGTACTTTAGATATATGAGAAATTCACTAACACTTCCAAAAACTATATAGCCATAATGACCAATCAAACGTTCCAATTAAGGGAAGCTATAGCTTCTGTATTGCATTCACCTCAAAATAATTGTAATGCGTGACTGACACAATCTAATAATCAGTCAAATATCTAGAATTCTTCATGCGTGACTGATGCTAGTTAAGTGGGTATTCAGGCTTGAAATTCTTCCGAAAAAGGAAACTAGTTTTATATATCGCAAGTGAAATCTTCTTATTGTATTTCAAGAGAGTGTGATGGTTCCTTTTTGTGTAAAAGAGTACTTTAGAGTAACAAGTAGGTCCCTGAACATGATACTATTTTCACTGGTCTTTATATATGAAGCAAAACTATCACTGTAAGTGCTAACTTATATGGAACAGCTTGTTCCTAAGAATTCACCAGTCGTTGTATGCTATTTTCACGATGAATAAACTCTAGAGCAAACAACAAAGTACATACCCGTCAGCATTTAAAGACCAAAAATTCGTGATGAAAAAGAAAGAAGGAGAAGATGTATCCTTGTGTACCAGAAATTCAGAGTGTTGCTATAATTACTAGAAACTTTTCATAATGTTTGAGAAAAGATATCATACCTTAACAGTATCCTTCACCGATCCCCGACCTCTGATATATATTCTACACTCTGTCATGGCTTCTATCCTTTTCAGGGAATTTCCGCGTGGACCCAAAATACGGCCAACAAAGTTATACTGCCATATGATATCAGGTTAGAACAAGCTAATATTGAAAAATAAGCTGAGGTATATAAAAGGGTGGGTTAAGTAACGGGTTTATCTGGATCTGGTCAAGTAGACCCGAAACATTGTTTGTCAAAGAATTAAAGAACTGTCAAATCGAATATGAATTCAAATATTATACTGATTCAATACATATTCAATTTCGATAATAACATATTTTAGGTGGGATTGGCATACAAAATACACTTTGTGTGTCTTTTGACCCATTACCTATAGAGCTCATTTTTTTATGCACTTGACGTAAAATGTAACCCCAATAAGATCATCCATAACTAAAAGGTTGAAATTCCCACCGCTAGGAACAATAGAAAAAAAATGGCCCGAAGAATAACAGCAAGTGTTAACTGCATATATAATATTATACTTACATTTGGGAATTTCTCAACGGGTACATCAAGTCTGATAACTTTCTTTACAACCGTAGGGTTCCCCATTCCTGGCGATGCAGGCCAACCCATAGCAGAAGCTTGAAACGAGGCCATCCTTTGGAGAAGCCTATTACCCTGAACCAATACCATTATCACTTGTCAGTAATCAAATCAGGTTATCAAACACCAACATTGAAATGCAAATACATATCTGTGAGCACGAAAGTAATGTGTTTTGGGTCCGTGGACCTATTCCGCTTTAATATTGGAGGTTCTGTATTTCAGTTGTAAATATCATAGGACCACATTTGTAAATTAGGAAAAGACAATGCCGATTTTGCAACTTCCTTATAGTTCAGAGGTTGAAATTTTAGTCGTTTTGAAAATTTTAAGACAATGTTAGCATACTAGACATCTTCAAAAGACAGACTTCTTATGTGAACTTGTGCTGCAAATAGAAAACCGTGATGTTAATACCTCTGGTTGCATTGAGGGCCATGCCTCCACATCCATTGGACCCACATTAGGTTTTTGACCAAATGATCGATATGACCTCTCACGCATCATTCTTTCATGATCCACAAAATTATGGTTTGAAATAAGTCCTGATGTCTTCATTATCTCTTCATATAGATGACAAACAAAAGAAGCAAATTAATATCTAGTGTAACCTAAATAATCTTTTACGAAGTAATCAAGTAATATTCATAGTTTATAAAAATTGAACTCTTGACTTCAAGGTTACTTTAGGTGAATCAATGCCATAGGACTATGGTCCAATTCGCATAAAATTTACATGATAGAGTTAGTGTCTTAGTGACGATATTTATGCCACATTAATCCAATATTTTCCAGTCATATAAAATTTGCACAAACATAAGATATGCACATTACCAGATTGATTCTTACAACTCAAAACGGGAAAGTCACCAAAGTTTACTTATAATTCATGTAACTGCGGAATCATTTGATAAAAAGAAATATATTTATACTGATATAATATTATTTTTGAATCATATTTGACACACTAACAGTTTATAGAAACTTTGAACAATAAGTGTTTCAGGTCACCAAACTGTACCAAATTAAGCCGTTATGAACCATTTCACAAATCACCCATTTTGCCACATCAAGTCTAAACTACCTAGTTTTTTTTTTTTTTAAGGGTTTTTACCCTGGTAATTGGTAAATATAACTACCTAGTTAGTCTTGCATGACATACGATTGTATCACAATAGTCTTCATTGTTACTATGCCTGTTCAATTTCTTACCTTTCCGAAAGTTTTTTCTTTTCAGATTTCACATTAGCCACTTATTTTATTGCACTGATATAACACCTTTTTATTGAAATATATATTGGAAACGCAAGCAAGAGCACATGCAACAAATAAGTGCAAGAATACAGCCACAGGACAAATGCGGTAACCACATTATTTTATTCAAAGAACAATAGGATTAAAAGAAACCTTGATTTAGGAGTCTACTGCATACTGGCATGACTTGCATAAATGGTGCCAACTTTTGCCTCTCTGCAAGCAATTCTGCCAGATATCTGTCGGCCAATTTCCAATTAAACAATTATAATCAGAAAGAATGGACCTGAACAACTTTAGAAAGGTAAACCCGAATCAATAGGGAGACATGCAGCTCTCTGGCTTATAAAATTAAATGTAAAAGAGAATAAATACATTTACAAAAAATGGAGAACGACGGCACTGTGAGACCTAAGCATGAGACCCAAGAATCTAAGAGCATCGTCCTTAAAATGTAGATGATTGTCTATAATAAATGTCCATTATAGTACTAACAATTGTCTTCAATATGATTGTCAAAGGAAATTTCGACCCATTTAGTTTAAACTTATATATGGGTTGATTCTGGTCATGTTTTTCTAATGACTAAAAGTTGGGCGAGATAAGAAACCGAGCATAGGGACCCAAAGTGTAACTTTTTGCATACAATTTACAAAACCCCTATATTAATAAAATTGATATTACTTTTGTTATTATATACTTTTGCTACATATTTAACACAATCACTATAAAGATTACAAAATGCCGAACAAAAGGTGTTTTGGTTGAACCAGAAAAAGTTTTGACCCGTTACGCAACCAGCTCGACCTGCCTATTTTGACACTCATCGCTTTGATTAAAATCCTATTAATGACCCCAATTCACGTGACTAATGTGGGTCTTAACCAAAATCAATTTTAATGACTATACTACACCATCAATAATTATATATTTAACAACCAAAAATGATGCAAGGACCAAAGCTCCTATATATGCATTTATAGAATTAATGGAAGTAGAAAGGGGACTGTGATGCATTTGTTATTAATGGAATATCAAAATATGTAACTAACAACTTTAAGAGAGTATATGAAAGCATGACGGTGAAGCCAAATTATATAATGTCTCATTCTCAACAACCAGAGAATTGCTCCTAGTTACACATTTTCACGTTCCACAAATTTTATTAATTTTTAAAATCCAAGAACACGCGAGAGCTGATAGTTATTTCATTCACAGTTGACAACAATTCCATACATGATATACGTATTCACTTAACACTTGAATTATGCAACCTCGTAAAAATACAAAATTCACCCTTGGATTTATAAATTGTTTCTCAGGTGTAAAGAATGAACGAATCAAACTGACTGAATCAAATGATTATCTTAATCCACTTAATTAAAGACTGATGTTGACAAATGTCATCATCAATCTACCAATAATGGCATCCAAGACTTTAAGGCATCATGAATAGACAGCTTACTTATCAAATAGAAATGCAACATCAACCCAATTTATATCCTTAATTTACCAATTCGACAATGCTGACCAAGCAACTATTATCTGCAACGAACAACAAATTCACGCTAAAAACAACAAACAACAAATGTTTATAGCAAAATTATGATCAAAACTGCAAAAGGTCTACCGGTCTACCCATATGTGAAATTAACAGTTTATACAGCCAAACACTAACATGTCAATATTGCAAAACAAACCAAAGCTCATATGAAGTGGCAAAACAACCACTTCTTACTGCTTGCAACAAAACTAACATCAAAATCTGCAAACAAGCTATACCCATATGCGAATTTACCGTATAAATAACTAAACACTAACACAAGATTCCGAAAATGAATCAAACCTCATCAAAAGAATGGATAAACAACAAATCCACACTTCTTAATGCTTGAACAAAACCAACATCAAAAACCGCAAACAAGCCATACCCATATGCGAATTAACCGTACAAATAGCTAAACACTAACATAAAATCACAAAACAGCCAAATTAACATCACACCAGATCCCCAAACAAACATTAAACACCAACTATATCACAAAACAACAAATACCCAAGATCCGAAACTTAAGAAAGCATCGTAAAGTTACAACCTTTCACGATCTGAAGGCGATGAAGACCTCTGAATTGGACCATGAACTCCAGTCGGCGAATACTGGAAGTAACTTCCTGGAGGTATCCTATTATCCATCAATAACTACACATAAAAACAAACACCTTTTTATCATTAATTCATTACACAAGTACTGTCGGTACTATTGTATAACTACACACAGTAAAAACACCAAAAAAAACACCCACTGATTGATAGATATCACAGCTTACTAAGTGTAATCTTAATAAAATTTGTGTGGTTTTCTAAAGAAGCGAAAAGGGTATCTGAAATGGGATCTTGTTCCAAGTTTTAGCACCACTAGATGACTACACACAGTAAAAACACCATAAAAAACACACACACAGATAAATAGCTAAAAATACTTACAGTGTAAAATCTTGACTTTTAATTTGTGGGTTTTTTATAAAAGTGAAAAGGGTGTCTGAAACAGTAACATTTATACAGCTACACACAGTAAAAACACCTACAAAAACACACACAGTTGATATATATTACACCTTGAGTTAAATCTCTAAAAAAAACTTATGGGTTTTCTAGAAAAGTGAAAAGGGTATCTGAATTAGTACTATTTACAAAGCTACACACAGTAAAAACACCTACAAAAACACACACACAGAGACTGATAAAATGATAAACTTACAGTGTATTTAATTAGTGGGTATTATAGAGAAGTGAAAAGGGTATCTGAAAATGGATCTTGTTTCAAGTATTCGGCTCTAATTGGACCACCTTTAAGATCAAGAAAATGACAAGATGTGGGTGTTGGTATGCAAGAAAAACACACACACACACAAACACACACTGTATTGAATTGTATATTTATACGTATATGATTTTTTTACTCTGTGTGTTTGTGTGAATGTGAGTGTCAAATAGTAACAGTGAGGGAGAGATCATCGCATAGGATACGAATCATTGGATTTGCTACTTTTGATTAGTTTTTTATTCAGATTCTATTTGGGTTAATTGCACCTATAACTTGCTAATTATTTTATTATTATTTATTTATTATAATATGTTTGGGTTTATGTTTGTATGTTGTAAGTTTGTAACTACCTATTTAGGGTGTGTTTGGTTCGCAAGTGGGATTGGAATTGGATTTGGATTTGGGAAAGGTTTGAAAGATTTGGGAAAGGTTTGGGGAAAAAGTAGGAGAGAGAAAATATATTATTATATATATTATTATATATAATAAATATGATATAATGAGATATGATTGGCCATGAGAGTCATGTTTGTACTTTTTTGTCTGGAAATCAAGAGTAGTGTCAGTAAACCATAGGGCTTTGGTGTCTTTCATCAACACCTTTACAAAAAGGTATCAAACACTGTTTGTAACCCAAAAACTTGAACCAAACTAATTTTATTTCTTTCAAACCATTCCTCGAATCCAAAAACCTCATAACAAACGGACCCTTATAATTGATTAGCCGGTAGTGTAGGTATTCATCATTATTGGTTTAAAAGTTGTAGTTGGTTTGAGATTCTATGTAGGTTTTAATAAGTTTAAATCGTGTTACAGTTGCTTGAACTTTTAAAATAAGCTAACTTATAAAGGGTATGTTTAACAAAAATAGATTTTGTTAGTGTTGATGTTGTTGTTGGTGTTGATAAAATAAGCTTGCAATCCCCACCAGGCAGTGTACCTGACCGATGTAGTATAGTGAGTGGCAAGTATCGGGGGATTGATCGTTCTCTCGAGGAATAGTGTCGTTAGGATTGAAAACTAAGTCAATTAGGTCTAAAAGTGAAGTATGATTCTTTTTGTATTTTATGTTTTATGAAAGTGGTAAAATCTCGGTTTTGGAAGTAGGGGCGGAATTAGTTACTAATCAACTAACCTAAAAGCTATTAATTAAACTAATGCGTAAAAAAAGTAAATTAAGGTTCTACAAGAGAAGTGAAGTGTGTCTACCTATGATGTATTACTCTTTGGTAGCTATCCAATTCTACCTATTGAATGTTAACTTTGTTTTAATTGACGGGTTACATTCCTTAATATCATTCGTGGGGCCGTATACGTCCTTCCGCAACTCTATAAGATTCTATCTCTTCCTATGACGACACGTTAAGTATCCTATCATGGCCTCATTAATATTCTCTTATGCATTAAACACAACCAATTAATCGTAGTACACATCTGATTCATGTTTCTTAAGACATTCAAGCATATTACCAAATAGGAGATTAGCCAGTTTTCTTAAGCATAACATCGATAAACATTCAATCAAAACAAGAAACAATAGGAACCAAGAATTATAAACTAAATCAACTAGACCTATTGAAGTTGTCACGCCTTAATTGATGAAGATAGACACAAACATCAACAATGAATCAATAAGATCTAATTAATTATATACAAGTTTCACACAATCATAAGTAAACACAAGGTGAATTAGCCAAGCATAATTAATGAAGAACAAGCAACAATAATGATAATTGAAGATATGAATTAAGGTAGAATCAACAAACCAATACAATTTTTAGAGTGATTGAAACCCTCTAAGTTACTGAAAAAACACCTACCCTAACCCTATAATCGGACTTAGGGTTTGGGGCCTACAAATAATGAAGTTATAAGGTTATATTTATAGTCACTTTTCTGCCCGGCCCACTTGACGGTGTCACCTAGTATAAGGTGACGGCATCAAGACCAATCTTTCTTCACCAAATTGTAGATCTTTTCGTCCTCTTCGTGTGGGCTTTTGAATCACCTAAATCCGAGTTCGTATGCAAAAGATATGGCCAAAACAGTAACAGCTACCGCGCGCGCAAGTTGTGACTAGTTAACACGTGATGGCCTACGTGACCCCTTTAGGTTATAAGTCTTCTGGGCCATCACTCTTTAATTTAACACGTGATGACCTACTTCCAAATACACGTGACGGCGTCACATGTAATTTCACCAAATTTTTTTGGGGCGTCATGTGTTAATTTCCATCTGCTTCATTGTTTAAGTGACGGCGTCAGCATACAAAACCTGACGCCGTCAGGTGTAAAATCCTGACTTTCCTTGGTTTTCTTGTTCTTTTCATTCTTGAGCATAAAAACGTCCAAAAAGCTCCAAAATGCTTCCTTTTCCAGAATTCCTCTCAAAAGTACCTAAAATAACAAAAGGAACGATTTTAGGCAATATTTGATCATAATATCACGACTTAGGGATTAAATGATCCCTTAAAAGCGCAACACTTTTCGCCTCATCAATAACATGATACTAATTTAAAGGATCAGGTGCTATAAATCCCAAAGTATACATTAGTAAACCACAAACATCATGGCTCTATTTGATTACTAATGTATCTTTTTTAGTTAAAATGGTTATATAATAGATTATTGATTTGATAATTCTTATAGCTCATTCATGGATCATGGAAGATGGAGAAGCACCCCATAAGCCACTTGATAATGCTGTTCTTGGCATGCCAAAACAAATTAAATCCATGCATAATTTTAAGAAAGTTACACTTCAGGTGCCTACTATATCTCTACGTTCACACATATCTTTAGTTACGCCTACAATTCATTAATTTTGTGTATAATCATAAGAAGGAACCATAATGCTCTTCTTAAATAATTTAAAGCAGAATCTAAGATTGTTTTTTAAACACGGAGGTAATTACAGGATGTCTTTCAGAGGAAGAAATCATGGGACTCAAGCAAATGTTTAAAGGTATGGATTCGGAATAACAATGTAACAATAACACTTGAGGAACTGAAACCGAAACATGGACTATCCGAGCAAGGGACAAAACTAATTGAATGTGAAGTGATACAATTGATGGAAGCTGTAATATTGTAATATAATACAAGTTTGTTAACTATTTCCTTGAAGTGTTTGTATGGTCACAAAATTCATGTGTTTCTTTTTAGTATGCAACAACGGAATCATAGCAACAATGCATCTCAATAGAACAGATACCAAAGATCATCTGTACACAGCATTCACATACTTTGACAAAGGTAATAGTGGGTACATAAACCTCTAAGTGGTCTCTTTTGTCATCAAATAAAAATCATTTTGTAATCGTTAACAGGCTTCAGAAGAATTAGAGCATGCTCTCCGTAAATATGGAATGAACGATGATAAAGATATAAAGGAATTTATTTATGAAGTAGATTCCGATCATGTAAGTAACTAAAATATAGTTAAAGGGGATTGATTTGCACACCAAATGTAACCTCCCGTAATTTTCCCTCCTAAATAGTAAATGCAAACTCATGATTTATAAATCATTACGATAAATAAAAACCGTTTTTACCAATAACAAAAATTTGTGTTTGTTAGTCGAGATACACTTTTATAGTCACAACGTCGTTTGTGATCACCGTTTACCTTGGAACGCGCTTACACACGAACCTAGATAGTCTAATGATGAGGCGAAAAATGAACCGTTTTTAGGGGGTCATTTAAGCCCGAATTCAAATTTATTTGATCAAATATTGCCCTAAATCGTTCTTTTTGTCATTTTAGGTACTTTGGAGTGAAATCTGGAAAAGGAAGCATTTTGGACTTTTTTGGAGCATAAAAGTGAAGAAAACGGCAAAGTCTTAATTTTCCTTGTTGGGAACAGTACCTGACGGCGTCACAAGATTCTACATGACGGCGTCAAGAGTAATACAAGAGGTGGAAGTGGATGATACACGTGACGATCCAGAAAGTTTTGTACTAAGGAGATGACGGCGTCACCATAGGCCGTCATGGTCCAAATGTTAGTGACGACCCAGAACAATTTTGCACATGACGGCGTCAAAAGTGGATCTAGGCAATCCGATTTCATTATGGGCGGCGAGTTGACGGCGTCACAGATTTCTTCTTGACGCCATCACCCTGTATAATCTATATATAGTTTTCCAAATTTAATTCATTAGTGTGCAACTTTGAGGGAAAACCCCTAGGACGAATTTTTCCAGCTTTTTCAAGGGTTTCAACCCTTTGAACTTTTCATGTCAATTTGAAATAAGTACTCTTTCAATTCAATCAATATGTCTATGTGTTGCTTGAATATATCTTACACTTGTCTTCAATTTAACATGCTCGGCTAGATCTCTTTTGTGTTTGCTTAGATGTAGTGAAACCTGGATGTTAATTATGGGTTGATTGTTTGTTTATAGTTGTTACGGATGATTGTATTCGATGTTAGGCTTAAGAAAACTGGCAGACTTCCATTGGTAACATGCTTGAACGTCTTAAGAAACATGATCAGAGGTGTACTATGATTTTTGGTTGTATTTAATGCGTAGGAGAATTCTAATGATCCCATGTTAGGAGTTTCTAACGGCTCGACATAGGAGTGAAGTAGGATCCTATAGAGTTAGGGAATATTGTACACGGCCCTACGACTAGTATTAAGGAATACGACCCGTCATCCATGCAATTGTAACAAACTATCAACCTGTAAAAGATATCTAGGGAGTAATGAAACCTAAGTAAACACAACTTTCCCCATCATTGTTTACACCACTAGTATAATTAGCTTTATTTTCATTTCTGTTATTTTATTTTGATTGCATCTTTAGTTATTGGGTTAGTTGGCTAGAACTAATTCCGCCCACTCTTCCAAAACCAGAGATTTTAATTGCTTTTATAAAAATATAAAAATACAAAAAGAATCATCCCTCACCTCTAGACCTAGTTTTTAGGCTTTCTAATCCTAGCGACACTATTCCTGAGTTGAACGATCAATCCCCCGGTACTTATAACTATACTATACTACAACGATCAGGTACACTGCCTGGTGGGAGTTGTAAGCTTCTCGAGATCCCTCGAGAGGTAAAGCCTGGTGCGATTCCCACGTATCATCTAAGTATCACGAAATAATTTTTATAATTAACGTTTATTAAGTAACGTAATATATATATATATATATATATATATATATATATAAATATATATATATATATATATATATATATATATATATATATAATCCGATAACTAACAAAATACGTCCTAATAAATTCCCGAGCTCACGAAAATTCCCACGAACACTCCGTAACTACTCCTAACTTTGACACTACTTTCGAGACAAACCTATTGGGCCTGTAAATCTCATTGGGCCTCGGCCCAATGCTGTTTCCCACAAGCACAGTCAAACGGACCCTTTAATTTGTTTTCTTCTTCCTTGGGCCTAGTCCACGCCACAAGCCCAAAAACCAAACTCAAGCCCAAAATCCATTTAATTATTTTCGAAACATATCTCATACTCGTTTACTTTGCCTTGCGTACTCGCAATTTTTACAAACGACTCATATATATTTTTGCACCACTCGCTACACCTCCTAGCCAAGAATCATACGTGACAAATCATTTTTCCTATCGTGAATATTTAACCCTCCAAACCTAATCAAAGCTCAGCTCAATTTTACATGTTTTCCAAAAACCAAAAATTCATTTTCGAGTCTACCACACCTCGTACCATTCTAAACTTGTCACCAAAGTTTCTCTAAGTCCCTAGACACGTTTTTATTATGATTTTAACCTTCCACAAATCCACAAATAAGTCAAGACAAGCAACAATGATGATTTCTTGTTGTTTTTCCCTCGTTAACTATACACAAGGACATATACTTGCAATCCTTTCCTTTTTCTATTCGTTTTGGACTCAAAGGGCAGCCATTAGACAACCATGTTGACCATGCATAGTTTAAAAGGAATTGATATCTTTTTGTGACCATAAACCCAACTCCAAACCATGTTCCTTGTTGTTTTCTTCTCGGCAAGACTCCACAAGGACGAAAATCATTGCACCAATTCTACTATTTGAATGAAAATCCTCACACCACCTTGTTGACCACGTTTTACAATTCCAAAAGCAAACCATGAACCTTATTGTTGTTTTCCTTTGCTCGTATACCCACAAGGACGATTCATGAACTACACTTCATCATTACTACACTATTTGATGCCCCTATTCCTCGTACTCTACTCCTTGGTCCCCAAGCTCACATTTCACACGTTTCACAAGTCTCTCGTGTATATATACATGCTGATTGGCTCCAAACGGTCAACCTAAATCAACCAATGTGAATGGTCAACTAGGTCAAACTGCTTAGAGTCAATGCTCCGCGGAATACAGAGTTTCCCCGGGTCGTTATGTCCCAACGAGGTGTGATGGTATAAAAACGGGTTTGTAATCGGGTGAATTTGAACATGAAAGGGTTAGTGTAAAAATTAATTTTCTAAGCAGATCACAAATCCGTTTTTATACCATCACACCTCGCTGGGACATAACGACCCGGGAAAACTCTGTATTTCGTGGAGCATTGACTCTAAGCAGTTTGACTTAGTTGACCATTCACATTGGTTGATTTAGGTTGACCGTTTAGAGCCAATCAAATTTTGGCCCCGGCAGCGGCTCCAAAATGATCGCGGTAGAAAGTCAACTTTAACCAAGAAATAGTTAAAGGAGTCAACCACGCGTTTTCCGGTAAGTATAGGGTTTTCCCGGGTCGTTATGTCCTGACGAGGTGTGAAATGGTAAACCGGTTCAAGTTTTTGATCGAGTGAAGTGAATAGTGATTTGAATAGAAAAAGTGATTTTTGGATTTTAAGACTAAAATTAATAAATATAAACTAAAAATAACTTAACAAGCATATAAAACAAGATAGGAAAGCACAAACTAGCAAAAACGTAATTAAAATATAAAAACGCGCACTAATCTAGCTAATCCCGAGCCTAAAAGCCAAAATGAAGAAAAAATAATCCTATAAATATACGATAACAACTAAATTATGCTAAGCAAAGAAAATAATAAAGCTAATGGCAAGTAAATAATATAAAGTTAACGATAAAAGATAACAACTAAAAATAACAAACTAAATTATACTAAGCAAGCAAATAAGAAATATATAATAAAAAGATATACTTGTTAAGCAAATTATCATGATCCTTAAGTGTGGTTTATTATTTCAATTAAGTTCTCTTATTGAAGAATTAATATCTCTTACAACGTTGGTTTATTTTGAAAACAATTTTTCATAAAGAGATATCAATATCTAAATTAAAACCCAATTATTTTCACGGCTATTGCCCGCTCAAACAACCAAAATTTCAATCTAAGCAACTTAAAATTACTAACCAATATATTTTCTAACTTTTATAAAACCACACTCAATTTACGGAATAATCTACTCAACAAGTATATAAAAAATCTACTCACTACGCATGACTACTAGACTACCAATAACAATTAATCCAACAATAATAAGCATATTTCTAAACTAACATATATAAACTACTCGCATATAATAAAAACTACACTAAAAGCAACAATAATGTAACTACTAAGCTAAACATAACAATAAATATAAACATACTAAAAATAAAGATATAAAAGGGTTGAAGATAACCAAATGAGATGAAAAATGTAAAATTGGCGAGATGAGACCCACTCCATATGCTTCAACCCGACATCCAATACCTCCATTGATTAAACCCATAAGTCACTTTTTGATCTCAACTAACCACTAATCAACCCCACTAATTACTAAATTTTAATCAAGACTTTTGAAATAAAATATATGATTTTTTTTTCTAAAGATTTAAGAAATGAAAAGTTGATAATTAGAAAACCTGACAATATACTACTAGAAGATTACAAGTATTTAGTGCTAGAAAAAAAAAAAAAAATGGAAACTGCTACTTCGTCACTTTTGAAACAAAGATTTTATGCTACTAATAAAAACTTGAAATATTAAAATGGACTAAAACTAATGTGCTTATGAAAGAATTAAACTAAAATTGATGAAAAAACAAATCTTGCAAAAACCACGACTGGACATGAATTAAAAGAAAGAAAAAAAAAAAAAAAAAAAAAAAAAAAACTAAATATGATGGAAGGTTAATGATTACAAAATGATTCTTAAAAAAAAAAAAAAAAAAAGTTGAACATGAAAATTTAACATAAGAGAATTAAATGTTGATGATGGCTGTGTGTCAAGACACACACTGATGTGTGACCTGCGGCTCTCCCTTTCATATAAAAATGAACCAAGCTTATATAGGGAACTCCTCAAGATCTAAGACAGCTGGCATTTTTTTTTTTTTTTTTTTTTTTTTTTTTTTATCAGGTTAAAGCTTCAGTAATATTTTTTCGGATAAGAATTCTTTGAGCTGTATATATGGGCCAGATATTGTCATGCGATTTGGGCCTGTAATATGGCCGAAAATTTGGCATGTCTTTAGTCTTTAATCGGGCTTCAATAATCTTCAATAAAATGCTCGAAATCTTGAACTTTGAACTTTTGCTCCAATGTCCGTGACTCATAAATTTTGCTCCTTCCAATTTTATGCTCATTTTTGTCCACTTTTACCTCGTTTTCAATCCTTTTGTACATAAAACACATAAAAATACAATCCAAGGATATTTGCAATATAATTTGGTATATTTGGTTGTTTTTAGTCATTTTTATAGTCTAAATGGGTACAAAAATGATGAGTATTTACACACTCATCACATGCGTACATGCATGTATGAGAGCCATGCACGCCTTTAAATCTCAAATCTACTCACAAAACTAGCTACTAAGTCTTTTGGGTAACGTATAACTTTGGTAAGCCTTGGAAGTCTCGTACCAAGCTATACCATGCGATTGGTGGCTTGTGTGAACGTGGGAGTCAAGCTCAAGTTCCCTTTGTTCGTTTATAATCTCCACGAGTCGTTTTCTATTCTACCATACTTGGTGAGGTGAGCAAACTAATCCTACTTCATTTTCTTTACATGTATTAACTTGAATTACTACACATTTACTTTACGTATTTCTTTCGTTATTTTTAGTTATAACGTATATATATTATTAGCTAAACTATAAGTTTAACACGTTATAAACTAAGTTTAGTAAGACATTTAACACTACTAATAATGTATAAGTACTCCTTTAGACACGTTCCTAGGTTACCTTTACCTATCGTATAAACCTTTTAAAAAAACACTTAGAATATATTTTGAGTACAAAACTGATTTTGGCTTGGTTGATGTCGAGTCACTTTGGTCACGTAAATCTTAAACTATACACACGACATAGCATTTTTAAGGCTCGAACTATTAGTTCACATGGTAAAGTAACAATACACGTAAATAACTCACTCTCACAAACCTTTTTTATCCCTCGTTAAACCCTATAGCTAGTCACGTTTTTATAAAAACTTAAAACTTACGTATGGGCTTAGAAGCCCAATAAGCCAAAAATAAGCTTATGAGATAAGTTGGCCCTATAAGCTGTTTTCTAAACTTTTTATAGTCCAAATGCAAGCCCAAATCTAAGACCAAATGTTTTCCTAGTCCATTGGATTGAAAAACCTTAACGGGCCTTGGATTAAGCTCGTTAAAGGCCCACTAAGCTAGAAATAAGCTTTTTTTTGGAAATAAGTTGTTTTAAAACTTGAATAAGTTGTTTTTAAACTTATTTATAAAATAAAAATGTTAAGTTTTGAAGTTGGTAAAGTTTGGACTATTTTTGCAAAAGTTTTGAAGTTGAGGGACTAAAACTGTCAAAATGGAAACTTATGGTGAAAACTGTCACTTTGACATTTTGTGATGAAAACTGTAAATTAGAAAGTTTTGGGTATAAAATGTAAATATAAAATAGTTTTGGATTAGAAATGAAATTATAAATCGTTTTGGACTAACGGTGTAAAGTTGTCACACCTCGCTAAGGCGAAAATGCGAGGATGTAACTTCATGGATATCATCACAACACCTGGTGTCTACATAGAGAACAACTACATGCACATAAATAGAGCAAAGTACAAACACAAAGTGTTGTAACAATACCCCAAAACAAAATAACCAAAACAAAATCCAAAACAATACATAAATCCAAACATAGATGACAAACCACTTCCAATGCAACTAAGGTCTCGTCTAATCACATCCTTCTATCTTATCCTTAGAAAGCTCACCTGAAAATGATGCTTAGAACGTCAACATAATGTTGGTGAGATTCATAGGTTTAAGACACACATACACTCTCAATGCAACCAGTTCACTGTGATTATAAAACATAGCAGGACAAATAATTTATAGTTATCATATAAGCTACATGTATTTGCAAACCGATAATCACACACAAAGGCAACCATATAGGCGGTTCGTGTCCACCGATCCCATATTGGCATCAATTAGGTCGCATGCGCGAGCAACAGAATAAGCATCCTCCTAATCGAATCACTTATAAATCCACACAACAATTGGCATCAAATGGGTCCCCAAACGAATCACGTATAATCTCACAATCAAATCATCACACATAGCATACATACGATAACATTATAAGTCCAAGCTCTTTGACACACGCATAATCACAGTAACTCAAACCATTTAAGACAAACATCATTCCCATCCCAAGTTTAAAACAAAGTAAAAATATTGGACTATGAACTCACCTCAAACCTTGCAGCTTCCACAAAAACAAAACACAATCTATAACACACAAAAATAAATCCACGTTACACATGGTCAAGCTAAAAGCTATAACCCATGTAATACATATATGATGGATGTCTAAGATTCATATGACCTACCATAGATCTTCTATCCCGTTTGATTCTATGTTTGTTTCAAGTTTTTGTTATTTTTAATTTATTAGCTTAAGTCGAGTCGAGTCTTGGCTTAGCAACGCCATATTGTACATATAATTAACCAAGATGATTAACTCGCCACCAGTAAAGATTGCCTTTATCCAACAAAACCGTGTATTCCATATCACTACACCTAACGTTATAACCCTTTAAAAGACCTCTTTGATAGTTTATCCTAGGTGCTTACGCCATGTGGTGGAGGTTTGATCATTTCCTAAGCTTATGGTAATCTATTTTACTATGACAGGTAGTGAGAGATGTTTTCCATTTCCATATTGTGATATATACTTTATTACACCCGAGAGATGTGAGTATCTAAACACTATTTGTGAGGTGCTAGTATATGACATCCGTGCTTGTCTTTGGTCTTTAGTGGAACGATTATTTGTTGTAATTACTTTTATATTAGTGTTAAATGACCCCTAACTTATATTTTGATTAGGATAAAAACGCATTTGCTTGAGGACAAGCAAAATTCAAGTGTAAGGGTATATGATAAGGCAAAAAATGAACCGTTTTTAGGGGGTCATTTAAGCCCGGATTTGAATTTATTTGATCAAATATTGCCCTAAATCGTTCCTTTTGTCATTTTAGGTACTTTTGGAGTGAATTCTGGAAAAGGAAGCGTTTTGGACGTTTTTGGAGCATAAAAGTGAAGAAAACGGCAAAGTCCTAATTTTCCTTGCTGGGAACAGTACCTGACGGCGTAACATGCTCCTTAATGACGGCGTCAAGAGTAATACAAGAGGTGGAAGTGGATAAAGTCCGTGACGATCAAGAAGGATTTTACACTATGGGCATGACGGCGTCACCATAGGCCGTCATGGTCCAAGTACATGTGACGGCCCAGAGTAATATTACACATGACGGCGTCAAATATGGATCTAGGCAATCCGATATCATTATGGGCGGCGAGTTGACGGCGTCAGAGATTCCTTCTTGACGCCGTCACCCTGTAAAATCTATATATAGTTTTGCAATTTTCATTCATTAGAGAGGAAAAAGTAGGGTATAACTTTGGAGAAACCCTAGCACGAATTTTACTGCTTTTTCAAGGGTTTTTACCCTTTGAAACCTTTCATGTCAATTTGAGATAAGCACTATTTCAATTCATTTAATATGTCTATGTGTTGTTTGAATATATCTTACGCTTGTCTTAAATTTAACATGCTAGGCTAGATCTCTTGTGTGTTTGCTTAGATGTAGTGAAACCTAGATGTTGATTATGGGTTGATTTTTTGTTTATAGTTGTTACGGATGAATGATTTCGATGTTAGGCTTAAGAAAACTGGCAGACTTCCAATGGTGACATGCTTGAACGTCTTAAGAAACATGAACCAATGCGTACTAGGTTATTATGGTTGTATTTAATGCATGAGCGAATTCTAATGATCCCATGTTAGGAGCTTTTAATGGCTCGACATAAGAGTGAAGTAGGAGCTTATAGAGTTGGGGAAGTACGTACGCCACCCCACGAATGGTATTAAGGAATATAACCCGTCATCCACACAGTTGTAACAAACTATCAACATGTAAAAGATATCTAGGGAGTAATGAAACCTAAGTAAACACAATTTTCCCTATTATTGTTCACACCACTAGTTTAATTAGCTTTATTTTCATTTATATTATTTTATTTTGATTGCATTTTAGTTATTGGGTTAGTTGATTAGCAACTAATTCCGCCCACTCTTCCAAAAACCCGAGATTTTAATTGCTTTTATAAAAATATAAAAATACAAAAAGAATCATCCCTCACCTCTAGACCTAGTTTTTAGGCTTTCTAATCCTAGCGACACTATTCCTGAGTTGAACGATCAATCCCCCGGTACTTGTCACTATACTATACTACAACGATCAGGTACACTGCCTGGTGGGGGTTGTAAGCTTCTCGAGATCCCTCGAGAGGTAAGGCCTGGTGCGATTCCCACGTATCACCTATTTTTTTTGTCATTCAGAAAAGACAAAAATAGTTCAAGATAGCAAACATTTTCTAGAATTTCTCGTATATTCAACCGAAGTCACTCCTATTTCAAGTCTTTGATCTCCTGTCTCAATTAAGAGGGGTCATGGAAAGAACAGGTTCAAAATCACGATCAATTCCTTTTTCAAATCCTGTTGTAGCTGCACGAGCCCTTCCTGCGTGCCACAAATGCCCTACGAAGAAGAAGAATCCTAGAACAAAATGAGAAGTAGCTAACCAACTTCTAAGAGACACATAATTGACTGCATTGATCTCGGTAGCTACTCCACCACCCAAAGGAGCATGGGTCATATATTCTGCAAAACGACGTTCTTGCCAAGGTTGTATGTCTTTTTTCAGCCGACTCAAGTCCAACCCGTTTGGACCCCTTAAAGGTTCTAACCAAGGAGCACGCAGATCCCAAAAACGCATAGTTTCTCCTCCAAAAATGACTTCTCCGGTCGGAGAATGCATTAAATATTTACCTAAACCAGTAGGCCCATGAGCGGATCCCACATTAGCTCCAAGACGTTGGTCTCTAACTAGAAAAGCAAATGCTTAGGCTTGAGAAGCTTCTGGTCCAGTGGGTCCGTAAAACTCACTAGGATAAGCCGTATGTGACAACCGGCAGTTTAGGGAGCCATTTTAAAAATCCGCATTTCGATATAAGTTCGTTTATAATTTTTATTTGAAATTTTCATTTCACAACGAACTTGTAAGACCTATTTTATGGATATTTTAATTAATGACGTTATGGTATTCGTGAATTATGTTCATAATTCGTTTTTGATTATGTGATCGGTGATGTATATTTGAATTCTCACTTGGTACTACGTTGACTTTGGCACTAGGATTACCTAACATAATTTTATGATTCGTCTTAACGAGCCGTTATTATTTTAATTAATTACGAGAAGTTCTCGTGTGATATGGAAGTTTTAAAAATGAGTTCGGGTTCGGGCCACGTGTTTTACATTTACCCATGTTACCCGCTCGATCGTAATGATATTATTATTATTACCACTATTATTATTATTATTATTAACTTTATTATTATTAACAAATAAAAAAAAAAAAAAAAAAAAAAAAAGTTAATACTAAAAGGGTCCCTTTGGGCCGGTTCACACACACCCACACAAACACTCACACTATTTTCATCTCTCATCTCACTCTCTCTTCTCCCCTATTACTCAAACCCTAGCCGCCGCCACCCTTACACGGCCGCCACCGTCGCACCACCGCCCTCACAACAAAATAAACACCACCATCTTGTTCCTTTTTCCTTCCTCTTTCTTTTGGTGTATTATACGCGCCGTATAACGCACCCTAACACCTCGTGATTTATTCAAATCCGAACCCACTTTGTTGTTTTTAGTAGATACATTCGATTGGAGGTTCAAGAAGGTGAGTATGCTTGATGTTGGCTTTTGGGTGCCACGATTTACTATTAAATCCGTGGCTACACGGATTATTTTCGTGAGAATCGAAATGGGTTTTAATAAGAAAGGATGTTTTTGTGATAAACTTGAGTTTGGTATCCGGGTTTTGTGATTTTATCACTTGGGTCGATGGAACCGTGGGTCGTGACTCACGGCTTGTCATGGTTCGAGCCTTGTGACTCATTTTGGTGTTGGGTTTTGACCTAGTATTGTGGTATCGAGAGTATTGATACCTTGGTATTATCTGTGGTCCGTTTGGCAGCTTTGGTGATGCTCGAATGAGCTTATGACAAGACCTAAGGTGGTCTTGGGTTCGAGTCTTTTGACTCGTGGTTATGGTCGAGACCCAAGTGGGTCTTTTGGCTCGGTTCGGCTTGGTAAACCAACCCGGGGGATTTGTTTATATTGATGTTCTCTTGTTGTGATTCATGTTATTGTTTTAGACTTGTTGTGATACTTGGATTTTTCGGCCGTATATTATGTTGGTAAGTGAATGACGAGTTAATTTGGACTCGTGGTATTATTAGAGTTGTTATCGTTTGGTAAGTTTTGGTTATTGGTTATGGTTTATATTGTGAAGTTGTTGGCGATTGAGATATGATATGAGGACCGGTTATGAGACGGTCGTTAGATGACGGAGATAGGTTAGTTGGGTACCGTAGTCGGACCTTATTGTTGTAGCCCGTGGTTGAGATTGTGATTGGACGAAGTTATTGTTTGTGACTTTGGTTTATTATTGGACTTGGACATTGAGCCGAGAGTCATGACTCGGACATATGACCATTTCGTGTAACTCAATAAATATTAAAAGTAACACGAGAATAATAAAACTCGTAATAATAATTATTAGTAATATGAACGTTTATACGAAAGTATGTACGTGAGTAACGTATATATAACTATATAAACGCGTATATTAATAATAATAATAATCACGAGTCGTATTATAAATAATACGATTAGATACATATTAGGCTACGAAAGTGGCGTAATATTAATTAAACGTATTATTATTATTAGAAATTGTGTCATAAACGGGAAACTTCCGACAATTATGAAACGTTAAATAAAAAGTCGTTTTGGATATATAACGAATAAACTTATTGAGTTAGGCGAAATTGTCGTCACTCGGGTCCAGGTAAGTTATTATTTGTGACATTCGTGTTGTCTCGGATATATGACGACTAATATAGACGTTTTCTATAAATAAATAACCACCCAACCGTAAGGTTGAGTCGGGTTGTTTGATTATATGAAACGAATATATTAGTGGGCATCGTATCCTACGACGCCCATAGGTTGTAGTATATGTAAAGGGTAATAGATTGCGAGTGTATATATCGGGAAATCTGGCCAATTTGACGATATATACGAGGAATTTATTAAACTATGATATATACTATATAGTAATTATGTGCTATGTGTTTTATATGTGCTTTAGATTGGGTGTAATCTTGGAACGGTATATTACGTAAATAAATATGAGGATTATCAAATCGACGGATTTGGTAAACTTTGGCGATTTATTTAAATGATATATTGGGCTAATATTAGATCTATAGTTTATTATATGTTCTATGTGCGATCTTGTTGGTTTGTTTTGAGTCGACCCACCACCCGTATGGATACCAAACGCAAATACACCAAACTAATACGAAATGGATTTTCGGTAATAAAACGGATTCTCGTCCGGGTTTGGGAATATTATATATTTGAGGAAATGATTTCTGAAAGAGTTAATATTGTTAGGTCGTGCCAAGTCCGTAGTTGCTGTTTCGTGAGTTATCATACATCTTATTGCTACCTACCTCGTCTTGCTATATTTCTGGACTTGAGGTGAGTCATAGCCCCACTTTTTACTCTTGAACTATGTTTTCAACGATTGGGGTGAGAAACGTGCAAATTATTTTACGTGGACTATTATCGCTTTTATATTATTTCTAAACTTGCTATGCGTATGGACTAGGATCTATAGTCAGCTTTAGTCACTCCTTATGTGTACTATTCAAGGTTGGCTTATTTGTTATTGTCAGCTTTAGTCACACGGTTAGTGTGTACTATTCAAGGTTGACTTATTAGATACTGTAGTGTGCACCTATAGGTTATTATTACTTCGGAGGTTATCCGAGTAATTATTGGTATTGCGGGGGTTACCCGAATACTTATGTTGTTACGGAAGGGTATCCGTGTGTTTGGTTATTACGGAAGGGTTTCCGTGTGTTATGTTGAGAGCGGAGGGTATCCGCAGGCTTTTAGCGAATCCTTAGTCTAGCTAGCAAGCGTTTTGCGTACATGTCCACTATATTATTAGTTGAACTTAAACCTATGATCTCACCAGCGAAAGCTGACTTTTAGCACGTTTTCTCAGGTAATTAAGTGTTGAGGTGCATGCTTGGATTGGAAGGCTCGGCTGTGGCACACGGTTATGGATCTATATTTTCTAAACTCTGATAATTAAATTTGGACCTATTGTTATTTTATTTTGGGCCTAACTCTGAATGATGTTGGGATAAATGTAAACCTTAAAACCCCGTATTTGGTTGTGTTTTTACTATGTTTACTTTATCTCGTTCTATATTGTCTTGTGTTGGGTACCAATCCCCGTAGCACCCCGAAAGCTTGTTGAGTCTTCCGCTGTATCGAATTTTGGGGGTGTTACAGATTGGTATCAGAGCCAGGTTATAGAGAACTAGGTAAATAAACGCCTAAACTATAACCGTATTTTTATAGAAAATGATCCTTGACTACCGCCCGCCAGCCCGCCAAGCCGAAGCATCTTCTATTATTTGAGGTATTATGAGATATTTGAGATGATTTGAGGTTTATGGATTTTAGTATTAAGATGGCGTTCTTGAGGATTTATATGGTCTATATGTTTTATAAACATTTTTAGAAATGCGGTCTTTGAAATTCTTTTATTAAGATTATATGGTACTATTTGATGTGCATATTTGGAACGATTTTATGAGTTGTGATTTAAGTTGTTTTGAAACACTTACACCTACCCTACGCCGTTGTCACAGACTATGGCCTCCCATATGCCTGATGTCGTTGAGGACATCCTTACTGCACCAGTTTTACCTGCACAGTTCACTATGGCATCTGATGACCCCTACCAGATGGCCATGTCTACAGCTATTGTGTCACAGGCAGCTTCTACTTCAGCACTACCTGCTGCATCTACGCAGGGACCCTCATCTTCTCTAGGGCTCCCTGGTACATCGAGGCAGCTTACTCTTCATCAGGCTTTGGCTCGTGTGGCACCACGCTTTGCCCACCGAGCTACAGCACGCATGTCGGTACGCCCTACTCCATCACCTTTACAGATTGATGCTCATTCTCTTCTGTCTGAGGCGCCACCCACATCATTGCGTCGTCGTCCTAGATCACCTACTACATCTCCACATGGTTCACCTAGTAGGAGACGACGAGTGATGAGGTACTCTTCCGATGAGGAGGAGGAGTACGAGGGTGAGGATGAGGCTGATGACCCTGAGCGGGAGGATGACCCTCAGGAGGCTGAGCATGGTGATGATGATGACCCTGAGGAGGAGGATGACCCTCAGGAGGATGAGATGCCTGATGATGATGATGAGTTAGCACCACCAGCTCAGGCTGAGGAGCCTGATTCACCTGTGCACCCGATTGAGCCCGATTCACCTGATCATCCGTTCTTGTTTGAGTTGCCACCTGGTAGTCCCGTTGAGTCGGATGCATCGTCTGAGGTTTCTGCTGAGCATGCAGAGTTGGGTGAGGTTGGCAGGTTGTGGGCTCGGATTACTGAGCTTAGTGACAGAGTTGCACACGTATCTGATCGACTTGAGAGAGTTATTGGAGAGTTTTTAGCAGATTTGAGAGTTGATTTGACTGTCGCTGTGGGCAGGGCTACTGAGCTGAGGAGAGTTATGATGGATGTTCATGAGCATATCGATAGTTTGCAGCGAGGATTCGTTACTGCTCGTGAGGCCGACCGCAAGCTTTGGCAAAGAAATGCCGAGCTAGAGAAGGAGGTGGCTGACCTCAAGAGAGACCGAGACACCCATAGCGTGGAGTTAGGATCGTTATGGAGAGATCTTGATGGCTTGAGGCAGGAGTTGAGGATTCTCCGTCAGCCCCGTGGCTAGTTACTTGAGTTATATTATCTTGTTGCTTTCTTAGCCGAGGAGTGTTCGGTTAGAAAAGCTAGTTATCATATTTTGATGTATTTTGTTTGGTGTTCGTCTTTTTGGAACGATTAGTATGTTGGTGTTATCCGTTGGTTGGAACGAGGTTAGATCGCTATTGTATGATTGATGGTTGTTAGTACATAATATTATGTGACTTTGGGTGTTATGGAAATTAAGTCCTTATTCGCTTATTATTACATAGCGTGTCGTTGCCATTCTTGCTATGACTTGATTTCGTTGAGATGTTTTGTTGAGCATGCCGATAAGTTCTAATGGAGATTTATGAACTTGTGTGATGTTACAGATCAATGGCACCCCGTCGAAACCCTGTTAGGTCTACTAGGACTGGTCCTGCTGTGACTACTCCTACACCTGCTCGTCGAGGTCGTCGACCTACTCGAAATGTTGAAACCCCTACTCCTGACAACTTGGACACCACTAACCGTAACAACAGGAATCAAAATGTTGATGTTCAGGGAGACAATGGTCATGTTCCACTTAATGCACCTACTGTGGATCAAGCAATGATCAACCAACTCGTGGAGCAAAGAGTTGCTGAACTACTCGCTGAGTCAAATCATTCCAACAATTCTGCTGGAACTTTTCCACCTGTTCGTGCTAATGGATGTCATTATAAGGAATTCAAGATTTGTGGACCCATTGAGTTTGGTGGAAATGAGGGAGTGGTTTACTTAGTTAGATGGATTGAGAAGACTGAGTCAGTGTTTAATGTCAGTGGTTGTGCGGAGAATGCGAAGGTAAAATTTGCTTCTTTTACTTTCAAGGATGAAGCTTTGACTTGGTGGAACAACTACCGAAATGCAGTTGGGAGTGATGTAGCATATGCTATGACTTGGGAGCAATTTAAGTCCTTGTTGATTCAGACTTATTGCCCAAGGAATGAGGTCAAGAAGCTAGAGATTGAGTTTTGGAACCACAAGGTGAAAGGTAATGATATGGCGACTTACAATCGTCGTTACCAGGAGTTAGCCTTGTTGTGCCCTGATATGGTGAAAACCGAGACTCAAAAGATTGAGAGGTATACTGATGGATTGCCTGTAGCTACGAGGAATGATGTAATCTCTGCTAGGCCCGCAAACATCCATGAGGCAATCACAATTGCTCAACAACTTATGGATTCGTTGGAATTAGAAGAAGCTGATAAGGAGAAGAATGGAAAGAGAAAGAGAGACCGTCACTCTAAGAGTAATGATCACCGAAGCAAGAGACAAGCTAAGGCTTATGCTATTGGGAATGGAGACAAGAAGAATCAGAACGGTGATGCACCCAAGTGTGATCGTTGCCATCAGTATCACACTGGATGGTGTAGTGTGAAATGCCAGAATTGCTCAAAGAAAGGACATACAGCTAGGGACTGTAGAGCTCGACCTCTTGCAATGGTTCAAGCTGCTCCTGAGATGAGAAACAAGGCAGATGTTACTTGTTATGGATGTGGAAAGAAGGGACACTATAGGAATGAGTGTAGAGAATCGCGGAACCGTGGAAATCAAGGCTCGGGTGGTAATGGGTACAATTATGGAAACCGTGGAGCTGGAGGAAATCGTGGACGACAAGATAATGGGGACCAACGTGTGGAAGCTGGAGCTGCTCAAGGAAGAGTGTATGCGCTCGGGAACGAGAGAGGAGAAGATCCGAACGTCGTTACTGGTACGTTCCTCCTCAATAATCGTTATGCTTCCATACTGTTTGATACTGGTGCCGATAGAAGTTTTGTGTCCACTACATTTGCACCCTTACTAGAGAAACCCCCGATGGCCTTAGGAATTGGATATGATATTGAGTTAGCTAATGGAAACATAGAAAGGATTAATACCATCATTCGCGGTTGTACACTAAATTTCTTGAACCACCCTTTCAACATAGATCTTCTACCCGTCACGTTAGGAAGTTTTGATGTAATCATTGGTATGGATTGGTTGTCGAAGTATCGTGCTCACATACTTTGCGACGAGAAGATCGTGCGTGTACCATACGGAAAGGAGGTCCTAAATATACTAGGAGACCGAAAGGATTCTAGGAGCCCATCCCGATTAGCGGTGATTTCTTGCACTAAGTTACCGAAGCTAATAGAGAAGGGATGTTATCTTTTCTTAGCTCAAATTTCTGAGAAGGGAGAGACGAAGAAAAAGGAAAGGTGTATTGGAGATGTGCCTATAGTTCGTGATTTTCCTGATGTATTTCCCGATGATTTGCCGGGAATCCCACCGACTAGACAAGTGGAGTTTCAAATTGAGTTGATACCCGGTGCTGCACCTGTAGCACGAGCACCTTATCGTCTTGCACCTACCGAACTGGAAGAGTTGTCGAAACAATTGGCGGAGTTAGCCGAAAAGGGATTCATAAGACCAAGTTCTTCACCTTGGGGAGCCCCAGTCTTGTTTGTGAAGAAGAAGGATGGATCGTTTCGCATGTGTATTGACTATAGAGAATTGAATAAGTTAACGGTGAAGAATCGATACCCGTTACCTAGAATCGATGATTTGTTCGATCAACTCCAAGGATCAAGTGTGTATTCGAAGATCGATTTGAGATCGGGATATCATCAACTTCGAGTTCGTGAGGAGGATATTCCGAAAACGGCTTTCAGAACCCGTTACGGGCATTACGAGTTTCAGGTGATGCCGTTTGGGTTGACTAACGCACCAGCAATATTCATGGATCTCATGAATCGTGTGTGTAAGCCATACTTGGATAAGTTCGTGATTGTATTCATCGATGACATTCTGATTTATTCAAAGAGTGAGGAAGAGCATGAGGAGCATTTAAGACTCATTTTGGAATTGCTCAGGAAGGAGAAACTTTATGCCAAGTTTTCGAAATGTGAATTTTGAATTCCGACCGTACAATTTTTGGGTCACGTGATTGATAGACAAGGAGTCCACGTGGATCCTGCAAAAATTGAAGCAATAAAAGATTGGGCTGCACCTACAACCCCAACCGAAGTTCGTCAATTTTTGGGTTTAGCTGGCTATTACCGAAGATTCATCGAGGGATTTTCGAAGATAGCTAAACCATTGACCAAATTGACACAAAAGAGTGTTACGTATGAATGGGGAGATAAAGAAGAGGAAGCGTTTCAATTGCTTAAGAAAATGTTGTGTAGCGCTCCTATCTTAGCGTTACCAGAAGGTAACGAAGATTTCGTCGTCTATTGTGACGCCTCCCATAAAGGCTTAGGAGCCGTGTTAATGCAACGAGAGAAGGTGATAGCTTATGCTTCCCGACAGCTCAAAAAGCATGAGAAAAACTACACTACCCATGATTTGGAACTCGGTGCTGTGGTTTTTGCTTTAAGAATATGGAGACATTACTTGTACGGAACCAAGTGTGTTGTATTTACTGACCATAAAAGTCTACAACACATCTTGAATCAAAAAGAGCTCAACATGAGACAACGACGTTGGATCGAGTTGCTAAGCGATTATGATTGTGAAATTCGCTACCATCCGGGTAAAGCAAACGTTGTTGCTGATGCTCTTAGTCGAAAGGAAAGGATACCACCATTACGAGTTAAGTCATTGGGGATGACTATCGTATCGCCATTACCATCTCAGATACTCGAAGCTCAAACAGAAGCATTGAAAGCAGAGAATAGATCTGCCGAGAACATATTTGGGATGGCTAATAATGAGAAAGGATTTGTTAAGCGTTCGGATGGATTATTACGTTTTGGAGATCGGATTTGGGTACCGTTATATGGAGGAATTCGAGAATTGATTATGCATGAGTCGCATAAGTCAAAGTACTCCATTCACCCTGGTTCCGATAAAATGTACCAAGATCTTAAGAAGTTCTATTGGTGGCCAAATATGAAGGCAGAAATAGCGTCGTACGTTAGTAAGTGCCTGACATGCGCCAAGGTTAAGGCTGAACACCAGAGACCGTCAGGACTACTAACGCAACCAGAACTTCCAGTCTGGAAATGGGAGCGGATTACTATGGACTTCATTACCAAATTACCGAGGACAGCTAGCGGTTGTGACGCTATCTGGGTAATTGTGGACCGTCTGACAAAGTCTGCTCATTTCTTAGCTATTAGTGAAGATGATAGTGTGGATAAGCTCGCGAGGTTATATGTGAAGGAAATTATTTCGCGTCATGGAGTCCCGATATCTATTATTTCGGATCGTGATAGTCGTTTTACGTCAGCTTTGTGGCGATCACTACAAACGGCTTTGGGGACGAGGCTTGATATGAGTACTGCATATCATCCCCAAACCGATGGTCAAAGTGAGAGGACCATACAGACGTTAGAGGATATGCTTCGTGCATGCATCATAGACTTTGGTAAAGGCTGGGAGAAGTATTTGCCCCTTGCGGAATTCTCCTATAATAACAGCTACCACACAAGTCTTAAGGCTGCACCATTCGAAGCTTTGTATGGCAGAAAGTGTCGTTCGCCTATTGGTTGGGCAGAAGTTGGAGATAGCCAACTTACAGGCCCTGAGCTTATTTTAGAAACTACCGAGAAAGTAACTCAGATTCGTGATCGGTTGCAAGCCGCCAGGGATAGGCAGAAGAGCTACGCCGATCAGAGACGTAAACCTTTAGAGTTCCAGGTTGGAGACAAAGTGATGCTGAAGGTCTCGCCTTGGAAAGGTGTAATACGTTTCGGGAGACGTGGTAAACTCAACCCGCGCTACATTGGACCATTCTTGATCTTAGAAAGAATTGGGCCCGTGGCTTATAGGTTGGAATTACCGTCTGAACTGAGCAAAGTTCACGATGTGTTTCACGTGAGTAATTTGAAGAAGTGTCTTTCTGATGAAATGCCCGTCATTCCAATGAGGGACATTCGTATTGATGAGAAATTGAATTTCGTGGAGGAGCCGATCGAGATTTTAGATCGTGAAGTTAAACGACTCAAGAGGAGTCGCATTCCGCTCGTCAAGGTTCGTTGGAACTCCCGACATGGACCGGAATTTACGTGGGAACGTGAGGACGAGTTCAGGAAAAGATATCCGAAGCTTTTCACTTCGTAGATGGACATTTTTCCGAGTGAAACCCGGGACGGGTTTCCTTCTGAGACGGGGAGGATGTGACAACCGGCAGTTTAGGGAGCCATTTTAAAAATCCGCATTTCGATATAAGTTCGTTTATAATTTTTATTTGAAATTTTCATTTCACAACGAACTTGTAAGACCTATTTTATGGATATTTTAATTAATGACGTTATGGTATTCGTGAATTATGTTCATAATTCGTTTTTGATTATGTGATCGGTGATGTATATTTGAATTCTCACTTGGTACTACGTTGACTTTGGCACTAGGATTACCTAACATAATTTTATGATTCGTCTTAACGAGCCGTTATTATTTTAATTAATTACGAGAAGTTCTCGTGTGATATGGAAGTTTTAAAAATGAGTTCGGGTTCGGGCCACGTGTTTTACATTTACCCATGTTACCCGCTCGATCGTAATGATATTATTATTATTACCACTATTATTATTATTATTATTAACTTTATTATTATTAACAAATAAAAAAAAAAAAAAAAAAAAAAAAGTTAATACTAAAAGGGTCCCTTTGGGCCGGTTCACACACACCCACACAAACACTCACACTATTTTCATCTCTCATCTCACTCTCTCTTCTCCCCTATTACTCAAACCCTAGCCGCCGCCACCCTTACACGGCCGCCACCGTCGCACCACCGCCCTCACAACAAAATAAACACCACCATCTTGTTCCTTTTTCCTTCCTCTTTCTTTTGGTGTATTATACGCGCCGTATAACGCACCCTAACACCTCGTGATTTATTCAAATCCGAACCCACTTTGTTGTTTTTAGTAGATACATTCGATTGGAGGTTCAAGAAGGTGAGTATGCTTGATGTTGGCTTTTGGGTGCCACGATTTACTATTAAATCCGTGGCTACACGGATTATTTTCGTGAGAATCGAAATGGGTTTTAATAAGAAAGGATGTTTTTGTGATAAACTTGAGTTTGGTATCCGGGTTTTGTGATTTTATCACTTGGGTCGATGGAACCGTGGGTCGTGACTCACGGCTTGTCATGGTTCGAGCCTTGTGACTCATTTTGGTGTTGGGTTTTGACCTAGTATTGTGGTATCGAGAGTATTGATACCTTGGTATTATCTGTGGTCCGTTTGGCAGCTTTGGTGATGCTCGAATGAGCTTATGACAAGACCTAAGGTGGTCTTGGGTTCGAGTCTTTTGACTCGTGGTTATGGTCGAGACCCAAGTGGGTCTTTTGGCTCGGTTCGGCTTGGTAAACCAACCCGGGGGATTTGTTTATATTGATGTTCTCTTGTTGTGATTCATGTTATTGTTTTAGACTTGTTGTGATACTTGGATTTTTCGGCCGTATATTATGTTGGTAAGTGAATGACGAGTTAATTTGGACTCGTGGTATTATTAGAGTTGTTATCGTTTGGTAAGTTTTGGTTATTGGTTATGGTTTATATTGTGAAGTTGTTGGCGATTGAGATATGATATGAGGACCGGTTATGAGACGGTCGTTAGATGACGGAGATAGGTTAGTTGGGTACCGTAGTCGGACCTTATTGTTGTAGCCCGTGGTTGAGATTGTGATTGGACGAAGTTATTGTTTGTGACTTTGGTTTATTATTGGACTTGGACATTGAGCCGAGAGTCATGACTCGGACATATGACCATTTCGTGTAACTCAATAAATATTAAAAGTAACACGAGAATAATAAAACTCGTAATAATAATTATTAGTAATATGAACGTTTATACGAAAGTATGTACGTGAGTAACGTATATATAACTATATAAACGCGTATATTAATAATAATAATAATCACGAGTCGTATTATAAATAATACGATTAGATACATATTAGGCTACGAAAGTGGCGTAATATTAATTAAACGTATTATTATTATTAGAAATTGTGTCATAAACGGGAAACTTCCGACAATTATGAAACGTTAAATAAAAAGTCGTTTTGGATATATAACGAATAAACTTATTGAGTTAGGCGAAATTGTCGTCACTCGGGTCCAGGTAAGTTATTATTTGTGACATTCGTGTTGTCTCGGATATATGACGACTAATATAGACGTTTTCTATAAATAAATAACCACCCAACCGTAAGGTTGAGTCGGGTTGTTTGATTATATGAAACGAATATATTAGTGGGCATCGTATCCTACGACGCCCATAGGTTGTAGTATATGTAAAGGGTAATAGATTGCGAGTGTATATATCGGGAAATCTGGCCAATTTGACGATATATACGAGGAATTTATTAAACTATGATATATACTATATAGTAATTATGTGCTATGTGTTTTATATGTGCTTTAGATTGGGTGTAATCTTGGAACGGTATATTACGTAAATAAATATGAGGATTATCAAATCGACGGATTTGGTAAACTTTGGCGATTTATTTAAATGATATATTGGGCTAATATTAGATCTATAGTTTATTATATGTTCTATGTGCGATCTTGTTGGTTTGTTTTGAGTCGACCCACCACCCGTATGGATACCAAACGCAAATACACCAAACTAATACGAAATGGATTTTCGGTAATAAAACGGATTCTCGTCCGGGTTTGGGAATATTATATATTTGAGGAAATGATTTCTGAAAGAGTTAATATTGTTAGGTCGTGCCAAGTCCGTAGTTGCTGTTTCGTGAGTTATCATACATCTTATTGCTACCTACCTCGTCTTGCTATATTTCTGGACTTGAGGTGAGTCATAGCCCCACTTTTTACTCTTGAACTATGTTTTCAACGATTGGGGTGAGAAACGTGCAAATTATTTTACGTGGACTATTATCGCTTTTATATTATTTCTAAACTTGCTATGCGTATGGACTAGGATCTATAGTCAGCTTTAGTCACTCCTTATGTGTACTATTCAAGGTTGGCTTATTTGTTATTGTCAGCTTTAGTCACACGGTTAGTGTGTACTATTCAAGGTTGACTTATTAGATACTGTAGTGTGCACCTATAGGTTATTATTACTTCGGAGGTTATCCGAGTAATTATTGGTATTGCGGGGGTTACCCGAATACTTATGTTGTTACGGAAGGGTATCCGTGTGTTTGGTTATTACGGAAGGGTTTCCGTGTGTTATGTTGAGAGCGGAGGGTATCCGCAGGCTTTTAGCGAATCCTTAGTCTAGCTAGCAAGCGTTTTGCGTACATGTCCACTATATTATTAGTTGAACTTAAACCTATGATCTCACCAGCGAAAGCTGACTTTTAGCACGTTTTCTCAGGTAATTAAGTGTTGAGGTGCATGCTTGGATTGGAAGGCTCGGCTGTGGCACACGGTTATGGATCTATATTTTCTAAACTCTGATAATTAAATTTGGACCTATTGTTATTTTATTTTGGGCCTAACTCTGAATGATGTTGGGATAAATGTAAACCTTAAAACCCCGTATTTGGTTGTGTTTTTACTATGTTTACTTTATCTCGTTCTATATTGTCTTGTGTTGGGTACCAATCCCCGTAGCACCCCGAAAGCTTGTTGAGTCTTCCGCTGTATCGAATTTTGGGGGTGTTACACCGTATTATTGAACCAGACAAAACAACAAGCAATGAAACCAAAGACAGATATAGCCGCTAAACAATAAGATAAGTAAGCCTCTCCAGACCATACAAGTGCACGTCGAGCCCATGCGAAGGGTTTGGTTAAGATATGCCAAATTCCACCAAGTATACAAATGGAACCTAACTATACATGGCCTACGATTATATCTTCCAAATCGTCTACACTAACAATCCATCCTTCCCCCCCAAATGGCGATTTTAGTAAATAACCAAATATGTTACTTGGGCTAAGTGTCAAGTTGGTGATTTTTCTTACATCTCCTCCTCCCGGAGCCCAAGTATCATATATGCCCCCAAAATAAAGAGCCTTGAATACTAGAAGAAAAGCACCTAGACCTAACAAGATTAAGTGAATAGCTAAAATTGTAGTCATTTTATTTCTATCTTTCCATACATAACCGAATAATGAAAAAGATTCTTCAAGCGTCTCAGGCACTAAAAGTGCGTGATAAATACCGCCAAAGCCCAATACTGCGGAGGAAATTAAATGAAGTACTCCAGATACAAAGTATGGAAACGTATCTATAACTTCCCCACCAGGACCTACCCTCCAACCTAGAGTAGCTAGGTGAGGAAGTAAAATTAATCCTTGTTCATACATATGCTTCTCTGGTACAAAATGAGTCACTTCAAATAGATTCATTGCTCCGGCCCAGAATATGATTAATCCGGCATGTGCTACATGAGCCCATAGTAGTTTACCGGATAAATTGATAAGCCGGGCATTCCCGGCCCACCAAGCGAAACCGGTGGTTTCTTGGTCACTACTAGCTAAAGCTAAAGTTCCATTAAAGAGCGTTTCCACGGAGTAGAACCTCATCAGGGAATATAAGGTTTTCATGAGGCTGATCTTGAGCCGCCATCCAAGCACGAATACCTTCGTTTAAAAGAATATTTTTGGTGTAGAAAGTCTCAAATTTAGGATCTTCCGCTGCGCGAATTTCCTGAGAAACGAAGTCATAGGCACGTAGGTTCAAATAACATAAAGAAATGTAACCAACATTTATTGGAAAAAGCAACCCCAAAGATTTGTGACCAAAAGCGATTAGCAGTGACCATTGAATAAGTTTCTTCAGCTTGAGTTGGGTTAAAAGCACGGAATGTATTTGCACCATCACCATCTTCAAATAAAGTATTTTCTACAGTAGCACCATGAATAGCGCATAGCAAAGCAGCACCCAATACACCGGCAACTCGCATCATATGAAATGGGTTCAATGTCTAGTTATGAAATCCTTGAAAAAAGAGGATAAATCGAAATATAGTTGCTACACCAAAACTAGGCGCAAAGAACCAACTAGGCTGACTTAGTGGATAAATCAGGATAAATCGAAATATATTTGCAGTTTAAACGCGGATTTTTCATATTTGTGATCACTGGAGAAACAGAGCACGGAGGGGTACGTGTGTGTCACTGTGTGTATAGGGGGCTAAGTGGGTGTTCTTACTCTTTGGGCTTATATTTGAAATAACTTTGGGCCTATAACAATAATTTTCTTGTAAGATCATATTTTTTAGTGTTTATTTAGACATAACTGTTTATTTTGTTTTATTTTTTTGTTCTATTAACCATTGTTAATGTCAAAAAGCATACAATTTTAGGTAAAAGTCATAAATACATAATGTACTTTCAATTTTGACTCATTATACATAATTTACTATTTTTATTGTCAAAATACTTAATTAAGTTTGCGTTTTTTTCATTACGCATAACTAATAGGATTTTTTAAGGGTACTTTCGTCATTTCTTACGTCTTCATCTCCTAACTCTAGTTTTCTCAGCTACAAACCAACATGACCACTTAATCCAAAAATCCATACCAAACACAAACGAAGCACATAATAACCATAACGTTGATACAAGTTTAAAAATAAGCTCAAAACAATTATGCCACAACGAGAACATCACGAAAACCGTGGGTCTAACTCATGGTGGGTCTAGACTCGACACACACAAGCACACCAACAAGATACCATCTTAGTTTTTACGTTTTTAGTTATCAAAAACATTAGAAATATCAAAACCCAATAGTTATTATACCCAAGATTATCATGAATCATGAGTTTGACTCGTGACCGAGTCAACTCACGCGTATAAACGCGTTTTCTCACCTTTTCTCACATAGATCTACAAGTTTTAAGGCGTTGAAATGATGGTGGTGGTGTTTGTTGACGGCGGTGGAGGTAAAAACGAGTGATGGTGATGATTTGGAGGTGCGTGGTGTATAGGAATAGAAGGAGGAGATAATTTGTAGTACGGTGGCTTGAAGAGGAAGGTGTGGTGAGTCTTTTGGTGGTGGTGGTGGTGAGTGGTGAGGGTCAGCGGTGATGGTGTTTCAGGGGTTGCTTACATGGAGGAAGGTGAGTCTTTTGAAGAGGAAGGTGATGATGATCCAAGGGTATTTAAGTCATTTTGCATAATAAAGAACCACTTAGCATTATGACAAAAAACAAAAACTTAATTAAGCATTTTAACAATAAAAATAGTATATTATGTATAACGAGTCAAAATTGAAAGTACGTTATGTATTTATGACTTTTACCCTACAATTTTTTACGTGTGTTCCGTGGTTTAAATTTTTTTTATATAGGCACCGCTTTTACGACATTGGGCGTATTTTTCTTTGGGACTCGTCGCGTAAATTGGGTATAGGTTAAAGGACCAATAATGTGTTTTAGTATAGAATTTTCGCACACGTCAATGACAAATCACGTCATAATAATTATCCCCAAATGTCACAACACTTGTTCTCCTCCTCCTCCGATCAACCAACCATCCAAAATTAGGGCACACAAAATAAAAACAATTAACATCAATTAGCGTTTCAAATTGACTTAATTCAAACAATTTATGAAGGGAGGTCCGTTAGATCGGACAAAAGTAGTGCTGCGGCACTTGCCGCATACGATTACGCAGTCGGTTTTAACGGAACAAATTGATACTCGTTTTGCCGGTAGATATAACTGGTTCTCGTTTCGCTCTGGAAAAAATAGGTATCACCTACTTAGGGTTTTTTATATTTTTTACTTATTATTATTTTGAATTGGTTATTGTGTCGATGTTTGGATATTTATAGTTATTAGTTCGCTCGCTCGCAGAATTAACATGTAACGATTTTGCTGTTTTTATTGTTGTGTTAATGTTTTTTGTTAGAAGTTTTATATAAATGCGATTGTTACGCTGTAAATTTAGGCGTTTGGATGTTTATAGTTGTCGATTTTGGACTGAGGTAGTTTTATATAAATGCGATTGTTATGCTGTAAATTTAGGCGTTTGGATGTTTATAGTTGTTGATTTTGGACTGAGGTAGTTTGGTTGTTGGTAGAATGAAAACGTAACGATTTTGCTTTTGGATTAATAGAACAAGAGTTGGCATTCTGTAATGCGTTCGATATCACTATTCGAGGACAAGTTAAACGATAGGGTTATTTTTTGGTGTCATTGTGAGTCAAATGTAATCTTGTCGTTAGTGTTCGTTTTATAGTAGGTTCATAAGTTTGGGTGTCATTCTTATGATAGGTATCGTTTGAAGCACATAAGGTGTGGTTGGTTTCGCCTATGTAATGGGCTGGGATGTGGGATTTCACCCACATCATATGTACTTAAATGCTTTTTTGGAGTAATACATTTACCGGGGAAACCCTTTACTCAAAAAACGTAATGATTTTAGGAGATGTTTGGGATTGCTTGTTTTTAAGCGGAAGCAGTTTTGTTTTGCAGTAAATTAAAAAGTTTATGATAGGTAAGTAGGTAGCGAGTCGCTTATTTGAGATGATGGGGTATGATTTGCACACACTAACTTCTAATTTGCACACATCATGTGTTATATGTTGGTTATTCTGCTTGTACATTACATTAGTGTGTTCAAATGACCCCCACCCCAAATTATAGATGCATTTATTCGTGAGACAACAAATACAGTAAAAAATAATTACAAAATGCACGTTGAACTGCTCTATAATCATAGACCTTTTCATGCCTCATAAGCATCACAAGGTAGCTGCTCACTATGGTTTACAAAAACTTTGAACTATTTGTTCTATAAACTACTCATAGTGTATGCCCTTAGTTTTAGGGATTGTTTATTCAGACATTTTGTGGGTATTCGTTTAACAAGAAGTAGAATTTGGACTGAAAGAAGTTTGGTTGCTGCTGGAATGAACAACTAGCAATTCAGAAAAGTTTGGTCGAGATGTGTTAGGTTAGGTGTATGCATCATGAAATGCTTGTTTGTGAAGTGAGTAGTTGAACTCTTGCAGTTTGTGTTATAGTTCCTGTTTATGCTCTATTGCTGGTCAATGAGTTGATTGGTTTGTAGTTGGTAGCGAAAATAGATGTAGATGCATAAGTTGTAATTGTTGGGAGGAAGCTTGGGAAGGTGTTGCTGTCATTTATTAGGATATTTTTTGCATGATTAGAATTAACGCGTATGATTCTGGTAAACTATATCTGTCAATATGCTGCCTTTCTCTTTACTGCCTTGTTTCAGCTACATATTGGCAAGTTGTGAATTGTGATTGTAAATCCCGTGTTCTGGGCTTCACAATGATGGTTTGTTAACTGGTGTCTTTGATTATTTTATATGGTTTTGCTATTCATTATTGTGTATTTGTGCTGGAACCATCTATTTTATGGTGGAGTAACAATTACTATTTAACTCTTTTTGCAGCCTGAAGGGTCCATCATATTCCAGAGCCTATATTGACTTTAAGCGGTCAGAGGATGTCATTGAGTTTGCAGAATTCTTCGACGGGCATGTTTTTGTTAATGAGAAAGGTAATGCTTGAGCATTTACTTTAAAGCAATAGAATGACATTGCAACATTGTTGCTTTTAGCTAGAAATATATATGTTTATCCATTCTAAATTCAATCGATAAATTCGATTTGGCTACCTGTACTGCAGGTTATAGGCAGTATTGGGATGTTGCTGACATTAGATATACTCCTTAAATATGTTGCATTTTGTTACCCTCTTTCTGCGAGTTAAGGTTTAATCTTCTCATTATCTCAGGTGCCCAGTTTAAAGTAATCGTTGAGTATGCACCTTCACAGCGTGTTCCAAAGCAATGGTCCAAAAAAGATGGACGCGAAGGGACCATAGGGAAAGGTAATAGAGGCTTATCTAGCATGCAAAGTATGATTGCTAACTCATTACCTAACTTGTCACTCACAGCTAGCTGTTTTGATGAACTTGTAGATCCTGAGTATCTTGAATTCCTTGAATCTATATCAAAGCCTGTCGAGAATCTTCCCAGTGCAGAGATACAGTTGGAAAGAAAGGAAGCTGAGCGAGCTGGTCAGCCCCAAAACTTTTCTAACACTTTTTTCAGCTAACTTGAAATGAATTCGTATAACTGAGAATAATCTTTCAGATGCAAGTTTGCATAACATGGGTCAATAAACCTTAAATATTTTTACTATGTTCTTCCAGGTGCTGCTAAGGAGGCTCCTATAGTCACACCATTGATGGATTTTATTCGGCAGAAAAGAGCTGCCAAGGGTGGACCCCGGGTAGGAATTCTTCTTTTGGGATGTAATTTACTAATATATATTATATAAAGGTATAAGATTATAAGAAATTAGCTATGAGCATCTGAAACCATAGAGGTGCTTTAAACTGATAATTAGTAAATGTTTTTATTCCACAAGTTGCAAAGGCATGAAAAGATCTGAAATAAGTATGCTGTGGTCATGCTGGTGCAGTAGTCTTATGCTTAAGTTATGCAAATCTGCTGTGGTTATGCTGGTGGGGCTGTAAATAATGCTCTTGTGACCAGAAGTACACAAGGGATAGAACGGCTATTTAGGAACTTTCCAACGAGATTTCCCTAGTCATCCTATCCTTATGAAAGGATTAAGCACGTTCATGTGGAGTTTATCGTCACGAGTGTCTTTAAAATAAGGTCCAGCTTGCAAATCCTTCCAGTCGTATTTGGTTAATAAAGTTGATAAGTATTGCACGAACACCTGGAAACCTTAAGCATAACTATGGATTGTATATGGATGTGGAAGGAAAGTCAGACTATTACGGAATGAGCAGATCACATTTGGGTTGTTAGTAAAGATCACCATGATAATGTTCATATTGCAGAAATCTTGATGTGTCTTTCGTGGGTTGAAGGTTCAGTTGGTGTTTAGTATATCTCAGTTGATATGGGGCTTTCTGTTAAATATTTATTGTCATTGTCAAATATGTTTTGGCCCTTTTTTGGTAGTTTTTTTAGTTATATATTTTCTACTTCTTTTAGGCAGATATTCTCAAACATGGATATTTTAATACTGTATATTTTCATTTGCTTTAAGTTGTTGATTTGATTAAAATCTTCACAATTTGTCCTCCGAGACACGGACACCTCTTAACATCATTGATGAGCTGATGAGAATTTATTTTGTGCATTTGATCTGATAGGTCTGGATAAATGTGACTGACTTATGTACTG
The DNA here is from genome assembly GCA_030686995.1 of Artemisia argyi. NCBI lineage: Eukaryota > Viridiplantae > Streptophyta > Magnoliopsida > Asterales > Asteraceae > Artemisia > Artemisia argyi. The sequence goes on from CM060699.1 coordinate 129,072,033, forward strand.
TAAAAATTAAAATTACCGTATCAAGCTTTTAGTGGCATGGCCTTACTTTTGATGTAATATGGTATGTATGGATCATTGATTCTCACTGCTTTTCATGATGTACTGCAGAGACCTTTGCCTAATGGGAAGTTATTGAGAAGAGCTGGTGCATCATCGTCGAGTTCAAGCTCTACTGTAGTGAGACGTGGTTCAGAAAAGAGGACCCCATCTACCATGGTATAGTTATGTTAACCTCATTGGCAAATGAATTTTCTGTCAAAAATTTAAGTGGGTTCTATTTTATGATCCATTTGTCAAGGTAGTTACATGTAAGAACATACACTTTTTGTTTCGACATGGCAGCAAGGCACTTCATTTACAATATTGTGTGATATGAAACTCTATTTATGCTGTGCATGTGATTGTAAATCATGGACAAGATTAGTTTTAAAATGGGTAGAGAGAGGATTAACTAGAAGGGGCCACTTGAAAAATAAGTTGATAATGATGCAATGAACATGATAAAACGTTATATCATTTTCGATCAATCTATCGAGATGATTAGGTTAATATTCATAAAGGGAGCTCCAAATAAAATAGAACTCCAGTCAAGGACTTATCACTTTCTAACTGGTTACTATCTCTAAAATGCTTATGAATAAAGAAAGGAAAGGCACTTGAGGAAAGAGAGATATGATCCTCTAAAGATAAATACTTATATTCAGAAGAGGGTTATTGTGGTAATGTCTACTTATATTTAAACACCAGATCCAATTTTGATCTCTTCCCTGATAAAGCAGTAGCATAAAATTCTTTTAAAATAATTTTTGGCTGCTAGTATATTGGAAATAGCTTTGATATCATTTTTTCTTTAAGACACTCATTAATACCAATTAACCCAAAGGTGACTGACTAGGCTAAAGCTTCTAATGTGAACTGCTAGTTAAGAAAATTCTAGAAACTTGAGAAGTGACTAGAAGTGCAATGATTGTTTTCACTTTTTTTCCATTTGATGGTCCTCTTTATGTGGGAAGTAGACTAAAGGACCCTGGCTGATGTTATCGGTAGTCTATTCTTGAAAGCATCTAGTTATAGAACATGGAAGTTTATGGGCATCAATCAAGAAACTACGTTAATAGAGGTTTATGAACACCAATCAAGGATCCTATTTTAATTGTTGTCATTATACATGGAGGCTCATGTTTGACGGAAAAAAAAAAAAAAAAAACTCAAATGTTGTTGCATGTTATTTGATCCAGAATTCTGTAAGAAATATATATGATCTTTGTGTCCCACGGTTTGTTACTGGAATTTCTCATTTGTCTTTCTGATTAACAGTATGTCCAAAGGGATAGTGGAAAAGGCACAAACGTTAAAGTGAAGTCAAGTTATGTTAAGCGAGATGGTCAGGGGTCTGATAAATCTGGCAGTGTAGCACTGGAGGAAGAAAGGGGTATGTCTCATCATTGCCATTACTTTTCTTTCATAATCATTTTTACTACAAGTTAACACTATGACGTCTTCCTCCATCATCGATTATGTAATATCTAGGATGTCTGATTAATTGTGTTGCTATTTATATCGTATTTTTGGTTTGAAGTCATAATGAGGGTTTGATGTCTTGAAAAGGAGAGTCTACTGAATGGTACACAAATGGATCAGGAGGGTTGTCATAAATGTCTCTTCAGACATGACTGATCATTTGAAAATGTTAAATAGAAGTCATCAGCTTGCATTTAAGGAAGTTATCTTGTCACATTCTAATCCTTTCTGGATAACATTTAGATAAGAGGAAGTAGATGTGGAAAGTTGGATCGTGGATCATATAGTCTAGGAGTTCTTTTTTCAAACAGTATGATTTGACATGCAGTTTTTTCTTTGTATCTTTTTTTAACAAGTATGCAAATCAAATTAGTAATAGTTTTATGAAAAAGAATGTTTATAATTAGAAATGTTATATAATATGGTAAATTGAACTCAATATTTGAATAACTTTATTTTTTGTATGACTCAAATCTTATAAAAAGGCCACAAGAGCGAATAAATTAATTATAGAGCATTGTATTTTTTAGACGCATGCTTCTAACTGAATGGAAATTGATGAAAAAATCTTCATTTAAAAAAGTCACTAGAAAAGGTTTGAAAACATGGGTTAAATAAACCCGATATTACAAGAGTTTTGTTTTATGTGATTTAAATGTAAAAGAACAAATGAAATGAATACATTCTACTATTGTACAACATTTTTGTTTTTCAAACGGATGCTCCTAAATGGAATGGGAACTGCTATGAGTTTCAATATTTGAATTTGTAACTCTGTAAATTTTGATATGATAGATGCAAAGAAAAATAAGCATTCTATAGATGAGAAAAAACTTTGAGTTAGAATTAGATCTATAAATTATAGAAGTTCAATAACTCCTGCAGCAAAGCGCGGTGAAAATTATCTTTGTTTATACTATGCATAAACACGTGCATTCGTGTTTTATTTGTTTCCATCTTTATGCGTAACTAGTAAATTTTATCCATTTAATGCTTCCTCTACCAATTGAATGAGCTATTTCTCTTTCTTCTGTTATCTGTATTCGTTGAATATTTGCATTACATTTGTTTTATATTTATGTGTGAAACAACTACAGTGCTGCCCTATTCTTTTCTTCTTTTTCCTCATTATTTTCACTTGAATGTAAGTAAAGAAATTTTGCTCAGGCGTAATAGTTGTAGTCAATTTGTGCAGGTGCTATTGGAGCCAGTGATACCGGGAATAAGAAAATTTTACTCTTAAAGGGAAAAGAAAAAGAAATTCCCCATGTGAGTTTGATTACTAAACAATTATGAGAATAATGATGCTATTTTGTTTTAGACTTGCTTTTTTTTTGGCTGTATAAGAATATTCATTATTCTCCCATCAGTTATGAAATATGTGAAGTACACACTTATTAAGGTAGTTTACATTTGCATTCCAGGTGGTCACCGGCTTGACACCTCAACAGAACTCATCTGTTAAATCTGGATATGGCTCTGGTGGCGCCAGACAGAATCAACGACAAGAGGCCAGTGGAAGGATCATCAGAAGCATACTTCTCAACAAGGATACACGAAGAAATCAATTTTCTGCAGCTCAATCTGAGCAGAATCAGACTTTAAATCAGGATAAGGACCGCAGACCACCTAGGCCGCTAAATGTGCCTCCACTGTTGAAGGATTCAAACGGTTTACCAAATGATAAAGTTCATGGGCATGATTCACATGGCTTTTACAATGAAAAACAGGATAGGCGTTCTAGGAATAGAGACAAACCTGACCGTGGTGTTTGGACTCCCCTGCGGTGTACTGAAGGCGCACATGCAAGCGATGAGTCCTTGTCGTCCTCCACTTCTCAATCTACACAAGTGCTACCAGAATCTGCAGAAGGTCTGCTCACACTACATATTTTAGTCCTCTGCAACTTCGTAGTGCAAAATCAGTTGTACATTTGTACCTAGTGAATGTACACAATACTTGCCTCTTACATTAAATCCTTATTTGTGGCTTAATCATAAACATTTCCACTACGCAACAAAATAGGCAAGTCAAGCAGGTTGGGTAATGTGTCAAAACGAGTATAAAAGTTGTTATCTTTTATTGGTAACTAAATGTTTTGTTTAAATAGATATAAAAAGGTTTTAAACAATAAAAGTGCATTTTAAATGGTACTTACCCATTTGACCTGTCCCATTTTTTTCAAGGGATCTAAATTCCCATGTCTAATCTTGCTTATCTAACACATGGTTTTACAGGAACTCGTGGAGAAGCAAAGTGTGATGTGTCAAATGAACATAGTTTGGAATATAAACCCATCGGAACCGGACGTGGTGGTCATTTCTCTTCTGATAATGGTTAGTCTTGCCTCTGAAACTTATAAGATCACAAGTACGAGATATGATTCATATGTACTAATGATGAATTGATGATCTAAAACCTTAGATTATAGAACTATATTACCTAGATTTGTTTCTTTCTATTCTACCTTGCAATACTGAAATAAGAAAACTTACATATATATGTGCCCTTGTAATGCATATAATTATGTAGGCTCCCATAAACATAGTGGTCGCCGTGCATCCACACATAACGCAAAAGATGCAGATGGCTCTTTAAACTTGAATGAGGGAAAACCTTCGAAAAGAGGTGCTTCTTCTGGCTATGTTTCCCATGAGGTGTGTAATAGATTGAAGCCAATTTCATATTCTTAACACATTTTTCTTTCTATGCCTCTAATTTAGTAGTATGTGAATGCAGAAGCGAGTGTGGGTTCAAAAGCCACGCTCCGGTTCTTAGGTGTGCAGTAAGGTAAACTTTGATCTTATACGTCAACATCTTATTATTTACTTTTCTTTTTGATATGCAATGAAGTTGAGCTGAAGAAACTTTATTGCTAATATATACTCATGATTTTAGATATGGGTGTGTTTTATAAATGATCTGTGGCCACAATCCATGGTGAGGGATGAGAAACTGCAGGCTAAGACCATCTAACCTAGGAGAAATATTGTCGTTACTAAAATTTTCTGAATTTGACCAGTTAATAAAATAATTTTAAATAAACAATGTCAACAAGATAAAGTGAAGGTTTCAATACCAAACTCATTTAATGTACCGAACTCTTTTATACCCGTGACTTATATAATGAAAATAGTTTTCAGGTGTTCTAATAATATAAAACACGAATACTTAGTGTCAACACACTTGTGTGTGTGAAAATGTGTTTATGGTTGTACTAAAATACATATAACCAGTGGTGTCTGTGCATATGTGTTGTGTGTCAGGTGAACATAACTACTAATCCGAACCTCCCCTAAATTTTGGACATTAATTATCAGCTGAAGGAATAATTTAAATGTAAAATACCTTCCGAAATTACATGTTTTAATATAAAAAAAAGAAATTCTAAATAAATTCTGATTGATTTAAAGCAGTTTTGTCTGTGACTTTTGAACCCTCCCCTCAAGATAAATGGTCTTTATTTGATAGATGAGCCAAATTTTTTAGATAACGGTCTATTCGAGGGGTAAGCCAACTCATAATGATGCTCACTCGTATTCATCATTCCTAATCGTTATGTATGGATTTACCGAAGAAGAATCTCTACCCTTTTTTGATACTAGGTATGATCATTATTTAATGAAAACCTGTTAGTAAATAAAACACCATATAAATGTTTTATAAATCCCAGCATACTACTCTCATTAGTGAAAGTCATCAAGATCTGCTTGTATGTTTGATGGGGGCAAATTTGACCCGATAATGACTGGATCGATTTAGGCGTCTTCATATTTAATAGCCCAAATTGCTAATATCACATTAACAGAGCTACATAATTTCTCATGTTTTCTACACTTGATTGATTTTGCATTTGTGTAAATTTGACTGTCCTTGTGAGCAAAGTTTGTATATCTAGCAGTTCTGCCACATTTTTAATTGTTAATGGGTCATTTTTGTTAACTCCTACGAGTCAAATGGGTAAGATTGAAGAATTCAATCAATGCATGATTTATACATAACTGTGTTCTCTTACTCCATTGTTGCTAGTAGTGAGGCACTTGTTACTTGTTGCAGTTATGGAGTATAGACGTGCTCACATCCGAGAAACTATTCTTTTGATCCTGTCGTGATCAATGCAAATCAAATTGAAGTGAAGAAAGAGAAGATTATTTCTGAAACCAGAAAATGGGGAGTGGTGCTGGTTGAAGAAACTTTAACCTACTTACAAATGGAGCAACAGGAGAACCAAGACGCTTTTTTTTATTAAACAAAAGAAGTAATCCGTAGTAAAGATCATAATATCAGCAAAAATATCCCTTTGAATCGGGAGTGTGCTTGCCCAGTGGAGCTGTCGATATAGGTGGATTTTACCCTTTTGCCCTTTAAGGTGACTGTATATACTCGTTAATCTGGAATGGTAATGATGTGTTTGCCTGTCTGCCTATATGTGCACATAGATAATAGAGATGTGTGTTCTTAATGAGCATGTTAGGATTTGGGCTTATTATGTAATCGTGAGGAAGCTTTAAGATATGCCACCAGCTTTCGTATTATTATGGGATGGTTTTGTGATGCATATGAAAGAAAATGGTGTTGCCGTTGGTATTGTTAGAAACCGATCATTTTGGATGGGATTCTTTCGGATTCGACATGTGAACAGTTGCCTATAACTGCATTAAGTACAATATGCTTTTCCCAAAATAAAAGATTGCCAATTGAAACCATGCGGGATTGGGTTAACGTTCCGCGCAACAGTTTAAAATGGTAAAACTGAAATCTTGGCCACAAGTCAAATTGGTAACATTGAAAACCTGGCGACAAGCATGAAAAAGAAGTCGTTGAACTGTTTGGCTAGAATACGCCCGGTTGTGTATAACTTTTAGAACTGCTCGCTTGAAATTAGTAGAGGTTGAACCATTTGGCCAAAAGCGGAAAAACAATAATAAAATCAAAGTCAATTGAAAACTACTAAACATATACTACATCCGTCTCAAAGTTATTGAGGTTACGTTGAGGTGACACACGAATAACATGTTATTCGTACGCGTTACACCTAGCTCTTTTAGCTAACAAAGTATTTATCATAACACTGTTATATATAGACAGTAAAAATTAACAATTATAACTTGATTATTGTTATTAATAAAATATGTATGCAAAAAGGTTGTTGGTATTCGTTTCAGATCGTTTCTAAAGAATAACATTACCAGCAACAACATTTGTGACCAGATTTTTTTGAAAGTCACGTTGATCGTCTTTGTTGTTACAGGTGACTAGAAACAAAAGCGTCAGCTGAAGTAACTAACGCGCGCAAATCATCAACCAAAACTTGTCGTTTGATTTGGGTTTGCCATAAAAACCAAACCGAACTCCAAATCTAAATGTTTCTAATAAGTTTATGTCACAACTCGTAATTTCCGATCATTTTCCAAACTTCGACAATTTACTATTCACAAGTTACTATTCATCATTTACTATTCATCGATCACTATTCATCGTTTTTGAGGTCAATTTGACATTCCGAGACATATTCAGAAATTTTACTATTCACTTGACACTATTCATTTCCGAGAGAAAACCACTATTCACGTGCATTATTCATGTCATCGTAAATTTTGTTTACGAGTGTTCAAATTCGCGTAACCGTATTGGTTCAGGAGCGAATTCATGCATTATTGTCAGGGACATTTCATACGGACTAGAAATAGTCGACATATCATTATTACGGCACTTGCATACTATTCCACTCGTAGGATAATTAAATTTATACTTTTGGTACGATTAACGATTTACGTACGTTTATTTTAAATAAACGCTAATACGCGAACTATAAAAGTGTCTAACATGTCCGACACTCCCGATTTTGATCCTAATACGTTTTTATACTCATTTCTATAATATAAAAACTATAATATTAATTTACCCGGTATTTTGGAAATTTAACTAATACGTATCGTACGTTTAACTTAATAACGACGGTTTTCACCAAAATTAAACAATAATCACCCTAACTCTCCGTACTTGTACCCGACTTATTTTTACAACTTTTATAACTTTATTACGTCCCGAATAACTTCAACAAAACTTATTTTTAACAAACCCGGTACCCGATTAAACCTTAAACCTAAACCTAACCTAACTATACTTAACTACTAACACAAATTTTTACTAACTAACTACCCAACATTTTCCCCTTTTCCCTCCCCAAAACCGGCCTACCCCCCCCCTAAAGGTCTTCCAACTTTAATTACCTCACCAAACCTATTAATTGTCCACCAAACTTTTGTCCAAGTATATATTAAACTTTCTTACTCATTTTCACATAAAAATCACTTTTTACTTCACTTAGCAAACTTTTTCTCTCTTTTCTTTGGTGTTTTGGTTCGATTTGGGATAAACAAGGAGCAAGGAGGAAAAATTTTACAAGATCATTTCATAAACTAGTTAGTATAATCATCCTTGTTAGAGTTTTGAAATAAAAACTCAAGGATTAGTAAGCTTTTCATCATCTAAACTCTCTAAACCATCAAGTAAGTATACAAACTCATTTTTATGATTTTTACAAGTTATTATTATGTTCATATAATTTTCTTACAAGATCTTTTACATGCATCATCTTGTACCACTTCATTTTTGTATATTTTAACTTTGAAGCCCTAGAAATGGAAGCATATGAAACTCTTGTTAGACCTAGTGGTTTGATGATATTTAAGGACCCATGACACCCTAAGAAGGTGTATGGTAGGATTAGATTAGTCTTGTGGTGTTTGAAAGTGGATGGATGGATGTTGGAACTAGTTTAGAGACTTGGAAATGATTTTTGAAACTTTTGAAATACCTACTGTCCTTATTTTAAATTCGTGGGAAAATCAGTGGATGATGACTAAGTTTTGACCAAAGATTTAGAAAATACATTCAAAAACGAAACTTTAGGCGAAAGAACGGATTAAAACGAGTTTATAACGAAGGAGTTATGATTTTTGCAAACTTAACGACGAAAACTACTTTTCCAGAAAACTGCTTGCTGTTGGGCAGAATACGATGGGTATTTTGAAGCATTAAACGTAACTTAAAAGAGCCGAGTTATCTAAAATATACTAGTATACACAAAGACAAATCCGTGGACATAAAGAACAAGGAAAACGAGCCTAAAACGACAAAGTTATACCCATTCTAACATCGTCAAACTATATATATATATATATATATATATATATATATATATATATATATATATATATATATATATGGATACAAATAAAAATAATAATGTACGCGCTAAACGGTATATTTTCTGGTAAATATTACTAAGGACTATTTTCTTATCAAATGAATACGTATGACCCGAGATAATACTTATACGACTTAATGACATATTTCAAGGTTTTCAATACAAGGATTTAACGCTAACACTTTTTAACGAGATAGTACGACAAGTTATATACTCCTATATAAGGACTTATTTTCCTAAGTATGGAAACCATTTTTTTCTACGACGATAACTAGTATTTTCAAATTGCGAGTGGTATGAGTATCATGTGCATGTGCATTCATTTCATTACGGCTTGATCTAAGTTAGATCATGGTTATTCATTTAGGTTGCGGCTAGTACTCGCGCCTCATTGTCCCGACTACTTTCACCTCATTGCACTATCCTTGTACCATTATTTCGAGGTGAGTTTTCATAGCCCCGTTTTAATTCTATATTTTGATTTCAAATCCCACGGGGGAGAATACATTGCATTACTTGTTTTGTGTACATGCCTAAGTATAAAATTTCATACATTGCTTAAGTTGTCTTATTTACCACGTCTTGAAAAGTCCCCTTTTATTATCATGGACCGTTAATTTCTGGTACTAAGCGGGAGTGAGTGGATAGATCTATCGAGGGTGACGCCTCCATTCGTGTTTGGGTTGCTCCAAATGGAACGAATGCATTTCATGTCTTTATTATTCGAGTGCCTGGTAAACACTCATTGGGGCCAAGTATCGTCTAGCTTCGGGGTCATGAGCTTAAGAGCCAATGTATATACTTTCCGGACATCCTAATTCATGGCATTACTTATGGCATTTGTACACTTGATTTTACTTATAAACCTATGATTATTCACTAACTTTATGTTGACCGTTTTTCGCAATGTATTTCTCAGGTTATTAAGGTAGCTCATGTGCATACATTTGGACCTTCATGGAGTCGCGGAGTCGACGCGTCTCACTATAATTTCTGCACTTATGAAACGTTTGATCTTGTTGAACTTATTTTAACTAAAATGGCAAACTCTTTTGGGACCTAAGCTTTGTAAACTCTGAATGTTTTAATGATCAAACGCTGTATTTTCTAAACGACACTTTAGGTCGTTCAATATAACTGTAATAATGGTGCTATGACAGTCACCCCCAGGTATTCCATTCCGCTGCCATTCAGGTATTTTGGGGGTGTGACAGATTGGTACTAGAGCTAAGGTTATAGCGAACTAGGATGTATCTTGGACCCTAGACTATAACCACATCATCATAGCATCTCATCATTTCATCATAGGTACATATTCACTATACATGTTGCTTTACGCACACACTGTACGAGTTATTCATACCCATACTAATATATATATATATATATATATATATATATATATATATATATATATATATATATATATATATATATATATGATTATATTGACCTGGTTCACTAGTGACATGTCTTCAGATACCCACGCTGTTATCCTTTCGTCAGATTCCGACATTGAAGATGCCTTGTCATCTTCCACTACCATTATACCACCAGTTGCACGTACACCACCGTCAGTTACTTATTTCACTATTGGTCGTCCCATAGTGCGTACTTCAACTTTACCTCTTGGATATCGCGAGATAGCGCGAAAGAGGGTAGTATCCCATTCACTATTATCACCATTATCTCCTAACTCATCACTAGGATCTCATTGTCATCAATGTTATCCTCATCCTTTAGAATACCACCATTGTCAATTTCCTTTTCCATTTTCACTTGCCATGAATTAGATAACACCTTGTGGATAATACCAAGATTACGGACTCAACAGGAACATCTGCAGGTTCCTCAAGAATGGCTTAGAATCTACACTATCTAGAACTTGATCGATGCACAACTACAGATACCACTTCAGGACTATCTCGACCTTATGATGCCATAAACCTGATTTCACTTAGAAGGACTACAGGAAGTCTTTAGACTAGACTTATGTCTTTACTAGCTTTTACTATTATCCTAGCCACGAGAGGTGTGGCATAGTTCGAAGAAACTTGTAGTATTTTGATTGTTGTACAAACGGAATCATCAAGTATTGACTCTACTATATGGGAATGGTTGTGCTATCTATGATATTGGCCCATATAAACCGAAACCTTCATGTATTATATTCATGTGTTATGAATATGATGATTGTTATTACCGATAAATTCTCATGGACTCTCATGATTTGATGGAAATAGATTTAAGCAAACCACTCCAAGCATGACGCAAGCCGCTGTTGGACAATTCATTGCCAGGAACGCAACTACCGCCCCCACCAAGGAACTTACTCACGTGGAATTTATGGGTTGTAATCCCCCCTTCTTTAGCGGAAATGTAGACACAAAAGAATTTCTCAAATGGTTCGAAGAATTAGAAACAATCTTTCAAAGTGGTGACTGTCGTAAGGAAGACAAGGTTAAGTTCGCCACTTGCACTTTTCAGAAGCATGCCCAGAAATGGTGGACTAAGTATGTCCAGGTAGTAGGAGTTGATGCTGCTTACTCACACTCTTGGGAGAAACTAAAAAGGATGATGAGTTTGAAGTTCTGTGTGAAAAGCGAATTACAAGCAATTGAACAAGAAACACTAAACCTTACCATGGAAGGAAATGACGTTGTCAAGTATACTGCTTATTTTTATGATTTTGCTCGACTAGACTCTGCAATGGATGAACCGGAAAGCAAGAGACTTGAAAGGTACGTAGGAGGACTACCTCCTGAAATTCGTAGGATGGTCATCGCATGTGAACCCAATACCATGTCTGAAGCTATCCAGATGGCAATCGAAACAAAGGAACTCATAGTTCGCGACAAGACATCGGGAGACAATAATAACAACAAGAGAAAAGAGGTCGGTAATCAGGATGCTAATGCTACTCAACGACCATTTAAGATACAACAAGTGGTGGAGACCTTTACTGCTGGGTCAAGCCAAAATAAAGGATATGTAGGTAAATTACCCGAGTGCAACAGGTGTCAGTTTCATCACAAAGGACGTTGCCCGGAACCATGTGGCAACTGCAAGAAAATCGGACACAAAGCCAAGGATTGCAAGACTCCCACCCTCACAAAGCATCAGGAACTCACGGTAATCTGCCGTGAATGTGGAGTAGTGGGACACTTCAAGAGTGAATGCCCGGTGTTGAGAGACCGGAACTGGAGGAAGCAGTTCATGTTTTAAAACCATAGTTCGAGCCCTCTAGGGTTGTACTTTCTTTTGGTACTTTCCATAAGTACGTTGATGTAACCTAGTTGTATTAAGCACTTTCCTATTCAATGTAATGACTATCTTTTGTTACCTCTATGATAACCATAACCTTCGTTTACTCCGCTTTCTATCCCAATCGTTCAATTTTCAATCGTTTCGTAACATTATGCCATTGTTTTATTAAGGATTTGACCGATTTCATAATTGACGGATTAATAGATTATTACAAATCCATAGTATTTACCCATGTATCCAATAAACCATTCAACGAGTTTTATTTCAAACTATTTTACTACCTTATGGGGAAATTGTTTTTACCGAATTTCTAAAATAAGTCGTTTTGTTACCGTACTATAAACTGATTTTTCCGATATTACGCCAAATATTTACTATTATTACGCGAAACAATTTTTATATTACTTTGAAAGGAAATGACTAGAATACCATTCTTCGAAACAAAACGTTGAACACCATCTAAAGCTTTTGAGAAAAATAATATTATTTTGATTAAATCAAGCATCGCATCATTAGTCCTCAACTATACATAGCCTGATCACCTATGTATACTTCAGGAAAGATTATGCCATGAAGGAAATAGTTACTTTATAAAGTATTGTTAATAACAATCTTCATCCAAAAGCGTTTTAAACAAATAAACTCTTTTATGAATATTTCTTTATGACAAATTTTCTCTGGATACTTACCCCACCTGTCACACACTTAGTCATTAAGTTAGACTTTCCATTTACTTCTTTAGGAGAGACTTCCCATATTAAGTACTAGGAGGATTCCTTGATACAAGAAAAACAATAAAAGGATTACGGAACTACTATACCTAGACTGAAAAAAAAAAAAAAAAAAATTTATAACTCAACGACAATCTTAAGATACCAAGCGAACATCCGACTCACCATCTCTGACCTAGTTGTCCGATTTTATTATTCAAAGGTACTAGCTAGACTGAGCTACGGGATCAAACACATTGTGAAGGTACGCTAAGCAACACCATGGGAATAAACCAAGCCTCCTAACCGATACTGTAAAGTGTTTTGAGTTAACATGGTCTCATCCATATGCAAACTTCCCTGCAGTGAGTTTACGACAAGAATGATTGATTCGAATTATGGATATCGATATAGATTCCCCTAAAGCATTATGTTCTTTAGAACTTCTGGATAACCTCACCTATACATCGAGAAAGGCATCAGACTCAAGAATATCTCCCCAGCTACATGTGAAGACAATACAGAAATTCATCGACATGGTATCAATTGAAACCCTCATATTGCCAACATGATAACAATTTCAACGATAAACCATCTCAGGACTTAAGTTGGTTGGATACCTAGACTTGTAGTTTTGTCGAATAATCGCCAATAGGCATTTTCTAATGTCAGGAACCGAAGGTTAGACACCTATGCATTTATGCGAATATTTCCGATCCTACCATTTTATCCTTGCTAGTATTTTTACTTTTAAATGAAGTGGATTTCAAAATTTTGTCCATACAAATCACATATCTCGTGGAAAATAATTTTGAATTGCCTATTTTGAATAAATACGACCCTTTTTAGCCAGTATTTACTTGAACCATTATACAATGAGAAATATTTAAACATCAAACTTTGGTAAATAGTTCTATTCACAACATGTTTGAAAACCGCGTCACATTTCATAACTATTAAATTTTGAATCATCAATAAAGCTAATATTGAGTATACCATTTATTCCATTTTCTAAAATTGTTTATTCAGAAAAAGATTTCAACCAAAAAAACTCGAAAATCGCGAGATAAATTTGGAAACAAATCACCATGCTATATCGCTTGTGCATTTAGGGCTTTGTGACTTGACAATAAGGAATATTGGAATATGTGATGAAGGAAATTAGGAGGAACATCATAGAACGATTACAAACGTCAGTAATGGAGACCAAGCACAGTAGGCAAAGAATGACACATGTCTTAGCAATCCATTAGACCAAAACACAAGGAATCAAATATTGTTAACCGTATTCTATCTTCTTCGTATAACGCCGTGTTCGAAAGACGTAACGTTGTGGATTTAGTCACAAGATTTATTGTACCGTTTCAATTATTCCTGATAAAGGTGATCGAATCACCTTGGACTTCTAGCAATCATTTTAAGATTTCCTTCGGAACCTCATAAAGATGTGAACACCGCCTATCATCCTCAGATCGATGGTCATAACGAGAGGACGATTCAAACATAGGAAAGTTATACTCAGAGTATGAGTGATTGACTCTAGAAATGGTTGGACTAACCATTTACCATAAATTGGATTCTTTTACAACCATAGTTATCGCGCGAGCATAAAGACTACACCATTTGAGGCACTTTATGGTCGAAGTACCAATTACCCGTTTACAAACTGAAATCGGAAAGTTAAAAATTCACTGGTATAGAACTAAACCATGGAACAACAAAGGAAATTTCACAAGTCAAGAATCGGTTACAAGCAACGAGAAACTGGTAGGAGTTATGTTGGTACATGACGCACATCATACGGATTGGGTATCCTTGAACAAGCAAATTTACTAGATTCACGTGAAAGAACGAACTAAATTGAAAGCTTTGCCTTGGAGAGGCATGATACGATTTTGGTGACACGAGAGATTGAACTTTTAAGTATATTGGACCATTTCAGATTCATGTTAGAATCGACCAGCTGAAATATAAGATTTGAGTTCTGACAGAGTTCAGCAACATATATTACCCATATTACATTATAAACCTGAAGAAGCACTGATCATCTATTGACGAACCGAACTCGGAAAAAGCCAAACTCACTATTCCAGTAAGCATTCATGAAATAACCGGAATTTTCCTACAAGTCGAGAATCAATTACAAATTCTATAAAATTGTAAACCATTAAAACCTCAAGTTGGTAGCCAGATTACGTTGAAAGTTCTGCCTAGGAAAGGCATGATATTATTCGGAAAGATTTGGAAAGATAAAACCGATATACACTGGACCATGTAATAATTCAGACAGAGTAGGCCTAGTAGCCTTCAGACTTGAGCCTTGTTAAAGAATAGCCGGATTACACAACTATGTTTCACCTATTTGAATCCAGGAAATGACTTTCAGATTAGTCACTTATAATCCCATTTGGAAAGAATTCCAACCCAAAGACAAACGTAAACCTGGTAAGAGGATCAATAGAAATCATGGACTGTTAGAATCGAACGATTGAAGCAAAGTCGAATTCCTATCGTGAAAGTTCGCTGGAATTCTTGAAAAGGACCCGAATTTACTTGGGAACGAGAGGACCGAATGCAACTCAAGTATCCACGTCTTTTGACCAAATATACTTCAGAAACCAACCAAAACTGAACTTCGGGACGAAGTCCCTGTTAGTGGGGAAGACTGTCACAACTCGTAATTTCCGATCATTTTCCAAACTTCGACAATTTACTATTCACAAGTTACTATTCATCATTTACTATTCATCGATCACTATTCATCGTTTTTGAGGTCAATTTGACATTCCGAGACATATTCAGAAATTTTACTATTCACTTGACACTATTCATTTTCGAGAGAAAACCACTATTCACGTGCATTATTCATGTCATCGTAAATTTTGTTTACGAGTGTTCAAATTCGCGTAACCGTATTGGTTCAGGAGCGAATTCATGCATTATTGTCAGGGACATTTCATACGGACTAGAAATAGTCGACATATCATTATTACGGCACTTGCATACTATTCCACTCGTAGGATAATTAAATTTATACTTTTGGTACGATTAACGATTTACGTACGTTTATTTTAAATAAACGCTAATACGCGAACTATAAAAGTGTCTAACATGTCCGACACTCCCGATTTTGATCCTAATACGTTTTTATACTCATTTCTATAATATAAAAACTATAATATTAATTTACCCGGTATTTTGGAAATTTAACTAATACGTATCGTACGTTTAACTTAATAACGACGGTTTTCACCAAAATTAAACAATAATCACCCTAACTCTCCGTACTTGTACCCGACTTATTTTTACAACTTTTATAACTTTATTACGTCCCGAATAACTTCAACAAAACTTATTTTTAACAAACCCGGTACCCGATTAAACCTTAAACCTAAACCTAACCTAACTATACTTAACTACTAACACAAATTTTTACTAACTAACTACCCAACATTTTCCCCTTTTCCCTCCCCAAAACCGGCCTACCCCCCCTAAAGGTCTTCCAACTTTAATTACCTCACCAAACCTATTAATTGTCCACCAAACTTTTGTCCAAGTATATATTAAACTTTCTTACTCATTTTCACATAAAAATCACTTTTTACTTCACTTAGCAAACTTTTTCTCTCTTTTCTTTGGTGTTTTGGTTCGATTTGGGATAAACAAGGAGCAAGGAGGAAAAATTTTACAAGATCATTTCATAAACTAGTTAGTATAATCATCCTTGTTAGAGTTTTGAAATAAAAACTCAAGGATTAGTAAGCTTTTCATCATCTAAACTCTCTAAACCATCAAGTAAGTATACAAACTCATTTTTATGATTTTTACAAGTTATTATTATGTTCATATAATTTTCTTACAAGATCTTTTACATGCATCATCTTGTACCACTTCATTTTTGTATATTTTAACTTTGAAGCCCTAGAAATGGAAGCATATGAAACTCTTGTTAGACCTAGTGGTTTGATGATATTTAAGGACCCATGACACCCTAAGAAGGTGTATGGTAGGATTAGATTAGTCTTGTGGTGTTTGAAAGTGGATGGATGGATGTTGGAACTAGTTTAGAGACTTGGAAATGATTTTTGAAACTTTTGAAATACCTACTGTCCTTATTTTAAATTCGTGGGAAAATCAGTGGATGATGACTAAGTTTTGACCAAAGATTTAGAAAATACATTCAAAAACGAAACTTTAGGCGAAAGAACGGATTAAAATGAGTTTATAACGAAGGAGTTATGATTTTTGCAAACTTAACGACGAAAACTACTTTTCCAGAAAACTGCTTGCTGTTGGGCAGAATACGATGGGTATTTTGAAGCATTAAACGTAACTTAAAAGAGCCGAGTTATCTAAAATATACTAGTATACACAAAGACAAATCCGTGGACATAAAGAACAAGGAAAACGAGCCTAAAACGACAAAGTTATACCCATTCTAACATCGTCAAACTATATATATATATATATATATATATATATATATATATATATATATATATATATATATATATATATATATATATATATATATATATATATATATATATATATATGGATACAAATAAAAATAATAATGTACGCGCTAAACGGTATATTTTCTGGTAAATATTACTAAGGACTATTTTCTTATCAAATGAATACGTATGACCCGAGATAATACTTATACGACTTAATGACATATTTCAAGGTTTTCAATACAAGGATTTAACGCTAACACTTTTTAACGAGATAGTACGACAAGTTATATACTCCTATATAAGGACTTATTTTCCTAAGTATGGAAACCATTTTTTTCTACGACGATAACTAGTATTTTCAAATTGCGAGTGGTATGAGTATCATGTGCATGTGCATTCATTTCATTACGGCTTGATCTAAGTTAGATCATGGTTATTCATTTAGGTTGCGGCTAGTACTCGCGCCTCATTGTCCCGACTACTTTCACCTCATTGCACTATCCTTGTACCATTATTTCGAGGTGAGTTTTCATAGCCCCGTTTTAATTCTATATTTTGATTTCAAATCCCACGGGGGAGAATACATTGCATTACTTGTTTTGTGTACATGCCTAAGTATAAAATTTCATACATTGCTTAAGTTGTCTTATTTACCACGTCTTGAAAAGTCCCCTTTTATTATCATGGACCGTTAATTTCTGGTATTAAGCGGGAGTGAGTGGATAGATCTATCGAGGGTGACGCCTCCATTCGTGTTTGGGTTGCTCCAAATGGAACGAATGCATTTCATGTCTTTATTATTCGAGTGCCTGGTAAACACTCATTGGGGCCAAGTATCGTCTAGCTTCGGGGTCATGAGCTTAAGAGCCAATGTATATACTTTCCGGACATCCTAATTCATGGCATTACTTATGGCATTTGTACACTTGATTTTACTTATAAACCTATGATTATTCACCAACTTTATGTTGACCGTTTTTCGCAATGTATTTCTCAGGTTATTAAGGTAGCTCATGTGCATACATTTGGACCTTCATGGAGTCGCGGAGTCGACGCGTCTCACTATAATTTCTGCACTTATGAAACGTTTGATCTTGTTGAACTTATTTTAACTAAAATGGCAAACTCTTTTGGGACCTAAGCTTTGTAAACTCTGAATGTTTTAATGATCAAACGCTGTATTTTCTAAACGACACTTTAGGTCGTTCAATATAACTGTAATAATGGTGCTATGACAGTCACCCCCAGGTATTCCATTCCGCTGCCATTCAGGTATTTTGGGGGTGTGACAGTTTACTTTTCAATAATTTGTGTATTAGGTATTTTAGTTGGTAAAAGAAAATGCTTAAGGCCGCATTCATTACCTCCACATTCATTACCTCCACATCAGCTTTCTCTCTCTTAACCAACTTCACTAATTACTAACCAGCTTCACCACCAAAACATACCACGCTTAAACACACACACAACAAACTTCTCACGACTCAGTCGTCTGCACGACCGAGTCTCGCAAATTTTTGCTTCAAGACGCATCCTAAGTGGGGCTCCGTAACAATAAGGTCCCAGTCTTCAAGCTTGAAGACTCGGTCTTTAAGTTGTTATTAAGTATGCTCTAATGACCCCTCGACACTTTCAAAAGAGATTATCAAACATTGTGTTGGTATCATCCCAATAACGTGAGCAAATAACAATAGAACTGATGTTTGTTGGGTCAAGAGCCCAAAACCTTTGCTAATAACCAAAACTACCCATTTTGAATTAAACCGAAACCGATCAGTTTACACTTCGCAATGTTCAATTCCCAATATTTTGTTTGGTGCCATAAATACCCCTAGTTGTCTCATACTTACCAATAAATATTGGTGTGTCAACGGGCTATATGGAAATAGAGTTTTAGAGAGAGGTTCAAGTGACACAAAAGTTTTACTAAATCCAGCTTTTTAGGGACGCTATTCAAAAAGTATGGACAGAATGTCATAATTTTGAGATTTAATGATATTTTTTTGTGAAAAATATGTGTTTTGAAAGACAAAAAAATTATCATTATATCTGTTTTGTCATTATAAATAAACTTTAGCCTACTTCACTTTATTTACATTTTTTAAATGTAAGAGAAACACTAAAATTTTTAGGGGCATATTTTTTTAGCGTTTGTTGACACGTTTCTTCTGTGTCTATGACAATTTTTTTAGTGCCACTTGAGGTCTATAAAGTATTGAAATGTGTCGTATTGCTCGAACAATACTTAACCCTATTCGAAAAGAAAATTTAAAAAACAATAATAAAGTTCAGAAGAAATAATTAACTGAAAACTACCTTTTTTTTTTGAAGAATAACTGAAAACTACTTGATAGGAGTATTATACATTTCAGAAAACAAAACTAATAGACTATTCTTATTAGGCCTTGAGAACTATCAGGCCATGCATGCAAAGAAAAGCCCACGAAACTGAAAACCCTAATATTATTATGTCAAAGCTAGTGTCCTATAAATGCACATGTTTCACAGCCTCCAAAACTTGCATCTGTCATATATCTATCCACTCATCACAGAACTAGCTAGATCTATTCCTTTCCAAAGAACAAACTTATCAATACATCGATCTTCTTAACAAAAATATCAATAGATTTTCTGATTGAAGGGTTCCAAAGAACAAACTCTGTTTCAGTTCATATAGATTTTCTGATTGAAGCGTTCTTTGGAATCCTTCAATCAGATAATATATTGCTATTTATGTACCTCCGTGACGTATATATGCTGGTGTTATAACGACCCATGGATCTATCACTTGTTGCTGTTTTAATATCTTGTATTTGCTTGAGTTGGTTGTGTTTCTTGCATGTTCATTTTAATTAAGAAAATTAAGAATATAATGGTGACATACGTTTTTATATAGGAGTTAAGGATTTGCTTGTAAAAAGCTTGTTAGTATTCGTTTCAGATCCGTTTCTAATTGGCTGAGTTTGGCTATAGTTTGGATTTCATTAAGCAAAAGATTTTTGGTTAGTCTAATAACTATATTTATCTAGGTAGAACAAACAAAATACGGAGTATAAATTAATTAATCATGCTTGCAGTTTCATCTTTGAATCATCAATAAGAGGGTTGTTGATGGAGTATTGTATTTGTCTTGTAGAAACAAAAAATTATTTGTTTTATTTGGTATTATTTATTGAATTTAGAAGAAAACTGTTTAGTTGTTTAGACTCCAAAAATACATCATATATCATGTTAGAAACATATACTACATTCTTTTGTTAATAAACGTCAGGCATTATACATCTCTAAAGATGTACGATGCAAATTCTTTCCAGTTATTATCGTGTTATTGGGTCAACCTGAGAAGACCCAAGTATAAAATTATGTTAAGGGGTTTGCGTATGTTACTGTATCTTATGTAACATTCTTAACGACCTGCAAATCAATCAATGAACTTTTCTGAGCTCAAAATACCGATACACTTATCAAATAAATAACAAACTTATTAAACATTAGTTAATATAATGGAATAACTTTAATGATTATGTATTAAACTATTATAAAGATCAAAGCATGTTAGCAGCGAAGTATACTGTGACATAAAAGCTTTTATATATGATCAAACACTTAACTATTATGATCATATCCTATTAGGCAAGAAATAGACATCTTAACCAAAATTGAATATCATTCGGTTTCTGTTTCTATTTTTCAATCTTGGGGAAATTCTTTATCTTCTAAAATTTGTACATAAATTGAATACATGACCAATCATATCATTTCGGTTCCTATCAATAAATCACTTTGACTACAATTTGACACAGAAACATACTCTGTTGACGAGACGATCCTCGTAAAACTATATCAACAGTATATAATCACTTTCTCACCCGACAACCTGAATCACCTGACCCGACATAATCCGACACGAATACCACCCGAACCCGATAACCTGATTTCTAATCGGGTTGGGTTGCAGGTGAGTTTTAAAAAATCAAAACTAGGGATGGCAAAAGCACCCGAAACCGACAGGGAAAACCGAAACATGAACCGGTTGGGTCGGGTTCGGGGGCGGGTTGGCGGGCTTGGATGCGGGTTTGGGTATTAATATAATATTTTAACCGGGTACGGGTTCTGGTAATACCCGCCCGATTACCCGTACCCGTACCCGTACCCGTACCCGTTTCTGTTTACCCGAATCTATATCTGCTTTATTGATATTATAATTAACTAGAATATATACATTATATATAATTTCTTCTATTATATTTTTTTATATATGTATCTCTATTACATAACATATTTTATTTTGTACATGAATTATTCAAAAACATTAAATTGTTTGATACGATATTCATTTGCTTTAATTTAAAAAAAAATTGAAAATATTAGGGTGTTTTTAATTGTTTTTTCGGTTGATTTTAGTGTGACTTAATATTAATACCGTTATTTTGTCCATATATTAATTAATTGGGGATAACCGAAACCCGCGGGGAAACCCGAAAAACCGATGGATAATATTAATCGGGTACCCGGCGGAATGGGGCGGATACGGGTTTAGATATTATAAACGGGTACGGGTACACTAAATTACCCGCCCCAAACCCGACCCGTTGCCATCCCTAATCAAAACTCGATTCGACAAGACCCGATAACACCCCTAGCTCTCACTCCTTTCTGAATACAAAAGCTTACTCTATGAAAGATAAAAACACCGCTCTTAGCATTATTTGGGTGACTATTGGCAATAGACTTGATACATGAAAGTGTGTCCAAAGCCTCCGTATCGAATTCCCCAAACGTAGAAAAAGCAAATGGTATGAACTTGTATCCGTTGTCCTCACATTTGGACGCATACTTCCTCTTTTTCTTCTCCACAGGCATTTTGCAAGGCTACCCCAGGAGCCCATGAACTCAGGAGAGATACCGGTCACATCCAAGCATGCATCTTTACCTTGGAGCCATCGGTTTGGTTCTCGGGTAGTTTGGGACCTTCTGGTTTATCGGTCTCAAAAAGTTTAAAGTCAAAACCAAAACTAAACCAATTATAGAATAGATAATTAAAACCAAATCATACGCTAAATTAAATTTGGTTTGATTTCGGTTAAAAAAAAAAAAATTTCAATTAAACATAAAAATATAACCTAGAAATCCTAAATAAAAACCTAAAAATTCAGAAAAAATTAATAAATCAAAAGGTCTCATAAAGTGCTCAAGTAAATTAACAAAACATGATAAACAAGATTATTAGCTTGAATATGGAATATTCAAGCATCCAAACCCAAAGTGAAATAAGATAAAATTTTCTTCAATAAAATTCTTTAGAAATTTTAGTAGCTTGAATATTCAATATTCAAACATCCAAACCTAGTTGAATAACATGATTATTATTTAGGATGATAAGATAGAAACTATATGTATGTTCCTATTTTTATTTCTTATGTAGATAGAGATATTCGGTTTCTTCGGTTCAGTTTGGTTATCTTTTTGTCAAACCCAAACCAAACCGACACCACTTAAATACTTCAATTTGGTTTCAAACCAAATCATAAACCAATTAAGTTTTTGGTTTGGTTTTATTCAGTTTTGGTCTGATGTGTGTGTGCATCTGACTAGGTCTTTGCCTTTGACACAAACTAGTATGGCTGTAAACGAACCGAACGTTCAATAAACAATTCATGAACCCATTCGGTAAAAAATCCGATTTTAGAAATCCGCTCACATTTTAATTTCTCAGTCAATCAATTGTCCGATACCATCATAAGCCCAAGACACTCATAGTTATCTCACCCTGATAAACAGATGTATCAGTTTCAAATGCCCTGAATGAAACAATATTTATAGGCCTACTTTTTCTCCAAATTGATATATTTCCGCCTTAGTGATCCCTGCAAAATTTTCTTAGCATAGATTTGGTTTGTAAAGGGGGTCTTTTAGATATTCAACTATAACGCAAACTGTGATACATACTCCCGAAATTGTCGCTTTGGGTTGAGTGTTTAACCCCGTGATTTACTCATATAGTGCATGCATTGCCTGCTCTTAATACACTCCTTATAAACAAACGCCGAAATTTGATTTGACACATTTTTTTAATTAGCATTAAATACCCTAAAATGTTTATCCTTCATAAGACATGCTTGAATAAAAATTGTGGACCAAAATCAGCATCACAAGCTTCTTTTAGTGATAATGGGCATATAAAGAAAGCTGGATCGAGCTCATACTAAGTTTTGGACAAAATGAAAATCTATTGGTCATCATATCTTTTTGGATGGTCCTCGCATTTGAACTACAAAGTTTAGATGTTACGCAGAATAACATTTACCCAATTTAGTTCAAATGCGAAGGGAATAAAATCGTTTTCATCTTGTACAACTATTCCCTACAAGCTCCTGTGGTTTTTTCTAAGACACGAATTACCTCGCGCTTTATATCATCTTATATATTCTCTTTTCTATTAGAACTTTCAAGGATTTTTATTTCACGTGGTCAAGAATAAGATTCCTTTGAAACTCGTCACATCTACCAATCGAAGGGAATAAAATCGTTTTGATATTGAATAAATCCTTGTTTCAAGCTTTTCCTTCTCTTCGGATTCCGAAATGGTTATTTAACGTTACCCACAATGTATTAGCATCTATTATCTTACGTCATCTGTATGCCGAATTAAACCTTTTGAGGAAATGTCTATTACGAGTGTAATTACAATTTGTTTCGCGCGTATATAGCTGTTTTTTTATTTTTTTATTTTTTTTGGGTAAAAGGTGTTTCATGAGATGAGATCAATATAGATCTCATATTTGCCATTGAATTAATGAATCAAACATAGTCACTCATTTTTAATTTTCACATTTTTTTAAAAAACAAAATATCTTGTAAACGGTAAATCGTCAAACTACAAAAAAAATACCATCGCGACGAGAATTAAATAATCTTTCTATAGATATGCATTGTTATATACTTTCGACGATTTTTTTTTTTAAATTTCCGCTCAGAAAAATCATATACGATTTGTAAAAATCATATATGATTCTTACGAATCATATATGATTTTTAAATATATCATTTTTCTTGGCGGAAAATTTGAAAAAAAAAAGTTATCAAAAAAAAAAAGTTCATCGAAAGTATATAACAATGCATGTGTATAGAAAGATAATTTAATTCTCGTCGCGATGGTATTTTTTTGTAGCTTAACGATTTACGGTTTGCGAGATATTTAAGTTTTAATAAAAGGGTGGAAGTTTATTTTTTTTATTTTGATAAAAAAAAAATGAGTGGCTAAGATTGCTTGATGAGTTCTATGGTAAAAGTTGAATCTATAAAAAACTTTTGCCGGTGTTTCATACACCCGGTAAATTTTATTAAAAAAATATTTAAGTATATAGGATGTGAGTGAATACTTCTCAGCCAGTTACAAAGCCGAGAAAAAAAACGCACCATTTGTTCTTCAAACCAAACCTATCATAAATATGACAAAACAGAACTTATTAAAATCTACTTTATAATATGATGAACGTCTAGTATGACCAAGAACCTTTATATCAAAAGCATCACAAATAGCTAATTGCTCATCAGTCAAATCTTCGCAGTCATCATCATCGTATAGATTATTGAGAGCGTATAGGGCCTTCAGCCCAATAAACTAAGGTCCACATACTCAAATTAAGCCCAACAACGGCTACAACTCATCATGTTACGCTTGGGAAATGGAGTCCTAGACAAGGCTCCTACGCCTAACAAACACTTCCCAGGAAACGACAATCCAGAGAACCTTTCTCAGGACTGTTGCAATTTCCAGACACATGTCGCTACCTCATTTGCTACGACGAAGAGTTGCAATCATGCACGAATCTTTCCACGCATCTAATGAGGCCAAAGGAGGCACACCACTTGTTGTCCCTTATCTCCACCATTGGATGTCCACCACGTGGACCATCCTGGAAACCTGGATGGACTCCCAAGCAGGGTAAGAAACCCTAGGGCTATCCCTATAAATAGAAGGTTCATTTCCACAGATGGACCAACTTAGTTTAACCACACAAACACTGAGTGGATTCTCGCAATCTACACCGGCTACTCCGATAAGTGTTACCCCAGCTCGTGACTCCGCTCATACCTCGGGGTCCTTAGCGACAGAGGAAAACCAAATTTGATAGCCGCCTCAACCCTCCAATACATAACTTACGTAAACATGGTGTCATCCATGCTATACGTAACAATATAGCCACAAACCACCCATCTGATTCATCAGAAAACTTTTCCAATTAACCGGGAAGTTTTATGACCACCAGAAAAACATTATTTCATCGAAAACTCACATACTTTATGAATTAAAAACTCACAAAAGCCTCCTCAAAACAAAAAAACTCGCACTCTGTTACCAGAAAAAACCAGATCCAAAACATACATCCGTTCTGAAAAACACAAAATCTATCATTTAACATAAACAAAAACTCAACTCTAATGCGGATTTTGCAAAACACAAGAAGTTTTACAATCTCCTAGGCAGTGTACCTAACCGTTGTAGTGTAGTATCGGTAAGTCCGGAGGATTGATCGTTCTCTAGGGGAATAGTGAGATAGGTCTTGAAGGATACGTCGAATTAAGTCTAAGGGTTGAGAGAAGATTATTTTTGGTATTTTATATTTTATATGAAAGCAAGAAAAATCTCGATAAATTAATAACCTCAATAAAATTAATAATTTGTCCAGTCACAACTTAGGACCAATACAAATTTGAACCCCAATCGATAAAATAATAAAATAATAATTTTTTTGAAACCCCAGTATATATATATATATATATATATATATATATATATATATATATATATATATATATATATATTAGTCTCAACGAAACTATAAATTAATAATTACTAAAAATTTCATATATATGTATATATGTGTTTGTGAGAGATACACTTCAAAATCCAAAGATTGTTTAGTAAAAAATGAATTAATTGTCACTTGTTATTTTTTGTTGAACTTCAAATCGATATTGAGTTTATCTCAAAATCTCTTTATTGCACTAAAGTGTTGTGTGTTGTCTTCTCGTATTGCAACAAAAAGTTAATTTTATTTTCATAAAGTGTGAATACGAATTCATAAAATTTTAATTGGAACTTGTTTTTCAAATTTATTTTCATCCCTAACGAGTATACATTGTAACTAATATATTACACTTGAAAATTTAAAAACCATATGTAAAACCTCTTTAAATTAATAAGTTATTAATTTATCGATGTAATAATATCTTGATAAATTAATAAAATATCTCGGTCCCAACACTATTAATTTATAGAGGTTTTATTGTATGTTTTAATTGAGCGGCGCTAAGAATGCCCTTTTAATTCTCAATTTCCACAATGTAAACACAATTCACGCATTAAATACAACGAACATCAAGTTAATAAAATAACTACGCGTTTAGTAAGACGTTCAAGCTAGTATAATTTGACCTAGCCAGTTTTCCTACTCATAATGCAAAATCAACTAATTAACAAGAGATGACACACAATAATCAATAACAAGGTTTTATGCAATCTTAAGCAAATACTAATAAATCTAGCCTAGCGTGGTAATGAAAAGAGAATCACTTAAATAAATCAAACAATAACACATAGACATGATTGAATGATTAATTGAAGAACTTATTTTTCACTAAACATGAAGATATCAATGGCCAAAACGCCTACAAAACTATAGAAAATCGTTCTAGGGTTTATACTCCAAAGTTACACACTTTACAATGAAAATAATACGAGAATATACATAGATTTATATCTGTGACGACGTCACTTGTTAATTGTGACGCCGTCAACTCGTCGTCAATTAGGGTTTCGTTCATGACGGCGTCAGGTTGGAGTTTGTGACACCGTCACTTTTCAGGAATTTGGTCATGACGCCGTCAGAATGAGGCCGTCCACATCACCTGAGCCATCACTTGTAATTTCTGAAACTTCAATACTTCGAGTTCTTCAAATGACGACGTCACGTAGTGCTTATGACATCGTCAGTATTGTTCTTCGTACTACTTGTAGTAACACCATTCTTCTTAGAAACAGGTTTATACGTGTTTGGTCAACTTAAACTGAAATTTAGAACCTATATTAAAACCACTAGCCTGTTTCTTTCCGCTAACTCCAGGATTACTTCAATTCAACTTCGCACCACCAGAATGCACCTCTTTACAATTCATAGGTTTGATCTATAAGCTCACTTTTTGTGGCTTATTTAGAAAATATTTTAGCTTATATAAGTTCATTATGTCACAATAAACTTATATAAACCATAAAGTTTCAAAATAAAAAGTGAGTTCATGAAACATAAGCCCAAAACCAAATAACCCATAAGCCGAAACAAACACCCCTTAACTTCTATATTTTCAGAAACATTAAATTTATATTAAACATACTAATTATCTTTGAAGTTATAAGAAAACACAAGCTTTTTTTGACAAGTCAAATCAATCTGTTTTAGTTTGTTTAATAAATTATACGTTTTAGCTTCAAACTTATTTTCCCATTTAATCTTCTCTCCACCAAAAGATAAATATGTCAAAGGTAAAAATAAAATAAAAGTTTCATGAGAAAAAGCATCAATCAAAAGCCTTTAATTCCCTCCTTCTTTGTCAAGTTACAAGGAGCACGTAGTACTTAAACATCACTATTAGGACTACAAACCAAAAGATCCAACACTAACAATTACGACGAAATGGGTTGTTGCGGAGCCAGGAAACCAAGAACACTCTCCCCTCCAAGAACTCAACCAACAATGCCCGCAACGACAACCGATAACTACCCACAACCAAAACCCGCGAAGCATGAAACCATTCTATCTATTCCAAATTGTAAAGTTTGTCTAATGGATGAAGGAGAAGCCATAGAACTCGCTACGGGTGACTTCACACTTATTCAGTTGTCAGATGATGACGTTTTACTAGCAACCATAATAAAAATAAATGATGATCTCCAATGGCCATTAACTAAAGATGAACCTGTAGTGAAGCTTGATCCTCTTCACTACTTGTTCTCTTTGCGCGTGATCAAAGAAGATGACCCTTTAAGTTATGGTGTCACCTTTTCGGAGACTAGTCGTGGGGATTTTAAGTTGTTGGATAAGTTTTTGAAGGAACATTCTTGTTTTTCGACTTCATCATCGTCTAGAAAAACGGATCTTGATTGGAAGGAATTTGCTCCTAAAGTTGACGCTTATAATAACTTTCTTGCTAAGGCTATTGCCGGAGGAACTGGCCATATTGTTAGAGGGATCTTTACATGCAGCAATGCTTATACCAACCAGGTTAGTTTTATGTTACGAGTCCATATTATTGGGTACACGCATATGGGTAAAGGTGGCAAAATGGGTAAAAAAGCCATTTAAGTATGGGCTAAACGAGGTGCGTTTCTTGAATTCATCACTGATATATACACTCATGAATTTGAAACAGGTGCAAAAAGGAGGTAATATGATCTTAAACCAAGCAATGGAGGAAAAGAATGGAAGCTCGATAACTACTACAAATGAAAGCAATAAGATAAATGATACAAGAAAGCAGAATGGGATCAATAAAAGCTTAAAAAGGTGTAATAAACCTTCATATTACGCTGTTTGTTCTTGTGAATTAGTCTATTTATTTTGCTCGATCATTTAAACATATGTGTGTTAATTTAGCGTAAGAAATCTCTCAAAGATGACGGAAAACATGAGTAAAGCGATGTTAAATGGTGTTGGAATAGCAACTGGATCAGTCACGGGGCCTGTGGTTCGGTCTCAAGCAGGGAAGACCTTTTTTAGCATGGTTCCAGGGGAGGTCCTTCTAGCGTCTCTTGACGCAGTTGGTAAGTAGTACAGTTCCGTTTAAGTTCTCTTTTATGATTTTTAAACTGTCCAACCAATTTTAATGTTAGAAAATCTTATAAATTTTACTCATTGAGTATGTTAAAATTGGCTTATTACCATATAAATGCAGTAATTTTTTTTCCTACCATCAACTAGATTTTAAGAAGCGTGGACAGTTAATTTTGCTGAGAAATTTGCAGATACAGTGATGGATGCAGCTGAAGCTGCTCAAAAGCAAGCCTTTTCGGCCACATCTGGTGCTGCAACTAGGATGGTAAGAGAAAGGTAAAACCCCTTTTCTACAATTGTATACCTTTTAAAAAAAAGACTAAAAAGACAGCATCGCATGATATATTTCATTTTCGTCGATTTACTATGTGGAAAATAGGTTTGGTGAAAGCGCAGGGGAAGCAACGGGCCATGTGCTTGCAACTGCTGGCCATGTTGCTGGGACGGCTTCGAATGTTGCCAAGATAGGAAAGGCCATCAATCCGACAGCTTCCGTTTCCAGTTGCATTCGCAAGAATGCTACTAAAGTTCGATGAACGATAAGATTATGTGTTTTACTAAATGAAAGTGATCATAAGATTGACTGCTTGAGATCATTATTGTTATGTTTTGTTGTTGTTCCTGTCTTTGCCATATTTTTTAAAATGTAACAAATTATGGCTATTAGTTGGGATGAATAAAAGAAAAGCAATTACATATCCTTCATAATTTGACATCACTGGTATAACTTGAACCTCTAAACTAGTTTTTATTGTGATCTATCACCTCTACGTCAACGTCATATTATCATTTAGCACAATCACTAAACTCATCACCTTTTAACTTTTATGGTCACCACCATTAAAAATAACCACTTTATGCAAATATACCTCACAAAATACCTCACACACACTCACAAAAAAAAATAAAATAAATAAAGGTGATGGTGGTCACCGCTATATATGTGCAATTTTTAAAGATGATGAGGACTTCTTCTATGGATGGTGACGCGTGATGGAGATAATAGAGATGATAACTCACCCTTCAAAAAAACCAGCCTAAGGTAGGGATGGCAAAAAAACCCAAACCCAACAGGAAAATCCAAAACCCGAACTAATTGGGGCGGGGCGGGGTATATTTATGGGGTTACGGGGCGGGTTTGGGGCTTGAACGGGGATTAATTGGGTTTGAGACGGGGAGCAGGCCCGTCCGAATCATATATACACATGCATATACAAATATATCGATACTTATATAGTACTTTGTTGGTATTTACGTAATAAAAAATATTTCTCTAATATTGTTAGATTTTATTATTTTATTTATTTATTTATTTATTTTTTATTATTATTATTTTTTAATTTTTGTAAGATGCAAAATTGTGAATATAGAAACTTGTTTAATGTCAGATTTTCTAAGTTGTAATTTTTGACGGTGCAATTTATCAATATTTATGTATAATATTAACGTTAAAAATTTAATAAGGTTTGCTTGTAATTGATTATTAATAGGTTTTTAATTCTTCAAGTTATTTCTAACAGTCTAAAAATAATAATAAATGTGAAATGGCGCGGATTTGATCGAGAATTGCACTCAAAGAGGACACCCCGATAATATCCCCGATTAGTACGAGGCCGGTTTGGCATCACGCCCCAACTAGGCGCCCCGGTTAGATCCCTAATAGGGATCAGGGCGGGTTTAGAGAGAACTTTGGTAATCGAGTTTGGGGGATGGGGATGGCCGCCCGCCCAAAACTGTCCCGTTAACATCCCAAGGTCGTAAGGAGATACTCTCACTATAGAGGCTTTTTGTTAATTACATTTGTTTTGAAAGTTGAATGATCTTATGCTGACATTTTTATAGTTAGTGTCATCTATTTCAAACTTTGTAGTTTGATGGTTCATTTAGTACTTACTAGCAGGATATTTGCGCAATGCGGCAGTAGGTACATTGTAATTAAAATTTTCGGCAAGTAATGTTTTTCGTGACGATTGATGATAATATCATGGCGTTAAGAGCTACTTGTCTATTACTAGTATTTCTTATGATGATAAATGTAACAAGGGGAGTTTGATGAAAAAAACATGAAGATAAGAAAAATGACATATACAACGATAAAACAAAGAAGTTAAGGCCAACCTAAATTTGGTTCCAAAAACAAACACGAATTCGGTTCATATTATGGGTGTTCCTTAGAATACTTCAATAAGATAATATATTGCTATTTATGTGTCTCCTTGCTTGATTTATGCCGGTGTTAATGATTACTTATAAGGCCTATGGATCAATTGTTGCTGTTATAATATAAGTAAATTTACACTCTCTTCCTTCTTATTTCTTCCTCATCCACCCATCTTCATTCTCATCTTCTCCCTAGTCAACACCCACAATAATATTTTACCACCACAATCAATCCAATCCCCCTAGTCAACACCCACCATAATATTTTACCACCACAATCAATCCAATCCAATCCCTCACAAAATCGTGTTTGGTATGATCTTTTTATTTCTTTCTCATTTCTTGTTTTTTCATTCTTTATTTTCAAGATATTCGGATCCCACACCAACAAAAGTAGATTTTTGGATTTGTGGCTTTTGTGTATGCTGAAACTGTGAAGCTTATAAACTTGCTCTGATTTCAACCATCATGATAAGTTTAGAAAGCACAATTAGCAGCAAATGGAGCGTAGCGAGTTCTCCTCTTGTGGTAGCCCCACAAGGTTTGACTCTCGTGATTCTCGCTAAAAACTTGCTTTGATTTCAACCATCATGGGCAGTGGCGGAGCTAGAAATTTTTTTTGGGAGGGCCAAAACAATTTTTTTTTTTTCCCGAAAGAACATTAGATGGGTCTTGTTTACAATGGAAGTAGATCAGGCCAAAACCAGTAGGAGATGTGCCTTTTAAATCCATCATCGGAAGTAGATCCGGACACAACCTGTTAGAAATGAAGCTGAGCGATATTTACGTGAATTGGAGTAGACAACTAGTATGCATAAAGTGCAGGGACTACTAATGTAATATTGTAATAGTTGTCTTATGTAAGGCATATAAATACCCCTCAAGGCTTCACTTGAGGGGTGTGGGTGTGCAACATAATTTGTCATAATAAAAGTATCTTTGTTTCACCTCACCTTCTCTCTACTTTCTCTCTCTAGAATAATGGCATATTTCGATCAACCTCATCCTCCGGAAGGTGATTCTTGGGTTCTACAATTGGCATCAGAGCTAACCGGGGGTGAATCGTGGTGTTTTGTGGTGTAAAATCATGTTTTTGGGTGAAAATCTCGAGTTTTTGAGCTGATCGTACGTTTTTTTACCGAGTTAGGACTGGATTTTATCGAGTTAGGAAGATTTTTAGCGAGTTAGGATTTGATTCTATCGAGTTAGGGCTGGTTCTATCGAGTTAGGACTGGTTTTATAGAGTTAGGGTACCGAGTTTGAAAGGCTTATCGAGTTAGTTCAATTTTTTGGCGAGTTAGCCTTGGTTCCTTATTGTTCATCGAGTAAGGATTTTATTTGGTTAACACTAAACGAAACTCTTCCAAAATTAATCTAGGTTATCGAGTTACAATAATCTTATCGAGTTAGAAAAGATTTACCGAGTTTGAAGGTTACCGAGTTAAGGGACAGTTTGCGAGTTTGGGAGCTTTACCGAGTTACAAAGTTTATCGTGTAAGCAAAGGTTACCGAGTTAGGATGTTTTACCGAGTTAAAGGTATTATCGAGTTAGCCAAAAAAGAAAAAAAAAAAAAAACGCGAAATTCAAATTTTGGTATAACGTTGAAAATTTTGGCCCGAAATTCAAAATTTTAGGCCAAAATTCAAATTTTTTCGGTAAAATTTGGCGTAAAAATTTTTAATACACAAATTTTTCTGGTAACCTTTGCATTGTATTTCTTAATGATTTCCAAATTTTGAGGGAGAAAATTTTCCAATTCTATTTTTGGAGGGAAAATCTGAAATCACTACGAATCAGCGAGATTGAATTTCATACTTCACCAAAAACACACCACGAATTGCTTAAAAGATCCTGATCAAGATTCACCAAAGATCAATGGCTAAATTTTGAACGATTATCAAAAGGTGACTACGGGGATAATTTGCTTATTACTTATTTGAGCTTGAAGTGACGTTTCACGGGTGCGTGTACTTAGTATCTTAAGGTCTAGGGGTTGGTTGGATGAAGACCTTTGAAGATCCTTGTTTGAGCATTCATGGGATAGTGATTAAGACTTGGATATCTAGCTATGTGTGAGATCTATAAACGCATAAGTTGGTTCTTAATGCTCACAATAGCTATCACTTTAAGGAGTTACATTGTAGTGCTCAGTGTCACAATACGTTGTGGATTGTTCAAGAGATGGATATACAATAAAGGATGGATGGTTGGGTATATGTCACTACCTATATTATAAGGAGTAACGTCGTTGTGCTCAGTATAGGTTCTTAATCAAGGATAGTGCAAGTATAAGTCACAAATCTGGGAATTTTACTTCACACTCAAGTTTGTCATATTGGGTTGTCTCCACACGTGGTCACTTACTATTAACCAATGGAAGTGAAAAGAGGTTGATCTGAGATGAATTGTAGAGAGAATAGTTATTGCCATTTCACTCATGGGGTATTGATTTGTATGTTGCTTCCAGTTGATATGTTTATGTACACATATTTATGATGATTCCGAGAGATCGTCATCATCCAGGAGGGAGAAATGTGTACATCGGGGCTTTTATTGAAGAACTGGAAGCATTCTAAGTGAGTTGAAGATGATGATATGATGCTCCCCAAACAAACCTGTGAAGAAGTTACATATTATCAGTCTAAGATTCATTTTCCGCTTTGCATGAGACTGAAGATTATATGGGTAGAATTCAAAGATACTTCTTCAACAAGCATCAAGGTTATATCAAACGGGTTGTCTATTTGGGAGGGAGCATGTATAAGAAAATGGTTTACTAATTGGGAGGGAGTAATAACCCAATTAGATTAGCAAGTGATTCGTCTACAAGTAAACAAAGATTGCTGGGGATATTTATGAAGAAAAGAGCTATGAAGCCCTCCTCAGCATTGTTGCGCTTACTTTGATTGTTTTTATTTTACTTGTTAGGAATCATTATAACCAATTCACGTATATCTCCAGCTGGAGGGAGATAGTTAGAAATGAAGCTGAGCGATATTTACGTGAATTGGAGTAGACAACTAGTATGAATAAAGTGCAGGGACTACTAATGTAATATTGTAATAGTTGTCTTATGTAAGGCATATAAATACCCCTCAAGGCTTCACTTGAGGGGTGTGGGGATCGTGCAAAAAAGGTTCGCTGGAAAGTTACAAGTGTCGACTGTTGTGGTGGTTTACGATGCTTATGCATACCGACCATCGCCACGAATGCAACACCATTGTTGGAACTGATGGGTTTTGTTTACATATTGATTAAGGTCCTAAGGTTCGACATCTATTTTGTTTACAAATCAAATTTGGCTTAAAGGTTTTAAGTGGGTTTTGTTTCATGTTGTGTATTTATGGGGGCATTTGATTTTAACGGTAAATGTTGGTTTTGAATGAAATTAGAGGGTTTTTGAAATGTATTATAGAAAATGCGGGGAAGAAGGTGATATAAATGATCAGAAAGTTTAAAATCATGGATTGTTTAAGATCGGAGACGTGTTTTTTAGTTTATTAGTGGGTGTTTGTTTTTACCAAGGTTGTTTAAATTCTTTAACATAAGTACACATGTTTATATTATGAATTTAATATTCATGTTCTTCAACATTTATTAACTTGAATAGAAAGAAGAAAAGTCCTTGCCTCTCAACCTACAGGTCAAGGGTTTGATCCTCACTCCGTACAAAAAGGCTGGAGGTCCTTTTCTACTTTAAGTAGAACCAGAAGCAGCCTCTCTACCTTAGGTAGGGGTAAGACTGTCTACATTTCAACCTCCCCATACGTTGTGGAAGACGGTATTAGGAGTTACTTTTTAATAGAAATAAGAAAAGTCAAAAGAAAATTTAGATGTTAAAAAAGAAGTGAGTAAAAACTGTCTATAATGCTCTCATGTGACTTGCACATGAGTTGACTTAACGGTCAGTTTTAACATTCGTTAGACGCAAGGACTATGAGTGTTATTCTTTGCAAATATAAGGACCAAGAGTGCAAATTTAAACTCTCAGGGACGGTATATGCATTTTTCGCCTAACCACAAGAACCATTTAAGTAATTTATTTTAAATTATATAAAGTTTAGTGTAAACTTATACTCCGTAAGTTTTTATGTATTTAATAACTTTAAAAAATAAGCAAATACCCTTGTATTTTATACCCTAGACTTTATATTTTAGAAATACAATATTGTGCTGTTTATAAAATACAACATGTGTATTCACAAGATTATAAATATCGAAAAGAAGCACGGGTTATTGTGTATGTAAATAAATATACGAGGTTGTACGTATACAAACCACTTATGTTGTTCATATTTATGAGTTTAAGTAAGAATATCTTAATTTTTTTTCACTATATGCGTTTTGTGAAGGATCTAAACACACGACTTGTGCTAGATTGTTACTTTGAGTATATGTCAATTAGCAAACGCAATTACTAGTTATCACTTAAAAGATATTGTTTGTGAAATGTAGAAATGTGTGTATGGAACAATGAGAAAGTAACACAGTGAATTAACCACCAAAACAAGCTTCAATATTATTGAAATAATACGAGTGATCTTTTGTTATCACTAGGGTTAGAACCTTGAAGCTATTCTATATTTCTCTATATCTTTATCTTAACCTAGAACCTTCTTTTATAGAACAAGGAGTCTTTTACAAGATAACTATTACTAAGACAACATTCGTATCATTCTAAACATATAAGATATACATGCAATCTATTCTATAATTATCTTAAACACGTCTTCACTTTTGATCTTTATCTTATAAGTAGTACTAACTTTCTGTGCTAGCAGTACAAACTGAGTTAGTATTGCTAGTGCAAACTTTCAGCAGTTCCTTCTTTAAGATTGACAGTTCCAATTGTTAAGTATAATTCCCAACACGTTTAATAATGACTCATGCTATTTTCTTTTATAAGTTTAACTTTGCGTACATGGGTTTGAAATTTAAATACGGTTAAATTATTATTGACGAGATTAAATATCAAATTTTATTAAAATTTTACACACTTTTATTAAAAATCTTTTTATCACGAAGTTAAAAACTATGGTTTTAGTTGGGAAAAAGAAATGCTTAGGGGATGTTTGATAAAAAAAATATGATTTAGCGCTGAATGAATCAAAGCTGTTGAATGATTCAAAGATGCTGAGTGAACTTGATTCTGAGTGAAAATGATTGTTTGATATTTATTCTGAATGAGCAATTTGAGTTACCTGAAATTACCAATTTAACCTTTTGACTGATTTTGTTTTGAACAAAAATATACCGTTTGATAAAAAAAATATTAACTCGAATAGAAATATTGTATAAATAAAGTAATGTTGGAATAAAAAAAAAATGTGACTAAAGGAACTATTAGACAATATAGCGGCCCAAGCTCGAATGAGGGTTGGGTTCACTAGGGTTTCTAGTATCTTCTATGTTGCATTATAAATATATATCAACTAGCTTATAGACCCATTGACACCGGGTAATTTTTTAAAGAAATAGAGAAATGAGATGATAAGAAAAGTAATAACGTAAATTTGTTCCATTTAAAATAACAAACGTCCAAGCTTGGGGTCTTCAAAATTTATTGTGTTGAGTAGCAAAAGATGTGTGTGAGTCACCATCGATTTACAACCACAACTTTGGCGAATCTATAAAAGAAATAATGAGATAAAAATGCGCACCTTTGACGGAGCATATTCCTTCTCATCTTTAGCAACTTGAAGCAAACTTTCTTTGTTTGCTACTTTCTTTTTTTTCAGACGTCAACATATTTCATTAATATATAAAAGAAATAATGAGATAAAAACGTGAATTATTCGACAATCAATTGAGTTTGTAACAATTAAAATAATAGACGCCCATGCCTTGTCGTCTCCAAATTTGATGGTCTTGAATAGCAAATGACGTTTGTGAGAGCTAATCAATATAATAGCCAATGTCCACTCGGTGTACACCCAATAGTCCATAGAAACCCTTTAAACTACCACATATAGTTATCCGTGTGTGAATACCGGCTTTTGTAAAGCTAAACAAATGTTCTGTCTTTATAGTAAGTATTTAGCTCCGCTAATCCTTTAAAGCGTAGAACCCAAACAATTCCAACTTCTGCAAATAAAATAAGAAAATTTTAAAATGGATACTCAAAATGGTAATTAAGTTACACAAAGACGCATAAAAGAAGGTTAACAAAATAAAAAAGATTGTGATTATTTTATGAATCAACATACAATCATGTTTCACATCCATTTAATGTTTTTGCTAATTAAGTTTGAGAACATTTTTCGCATACAAAGAGTAAAAATAAGGTAACAACAAAATAAATAAAATCAGTAACAACATACACAAATAACATTTCATAGCGTTTTATAAAAAAATTATAAACATATAGTAACTTTTTATTGATCCGTGAATTCAAGTGATTAAATGGAAAAATATGAAATAGCAGTTTTGAATTTATTATGAAAAAAAAAATGTTTATATAAAGGATAGCTTAAAAACCCGTGGATTCATGAGATTTTTAAAGAAAAATATGAAAATGTTACTTATTTTATCTTTGAACAATACCATTTTGTCCAAAAAAAAACTATTATGAAAATGTTAATGTTACTTATTTTATCTCTTTAATTTTGAAAATGACTTATTTTTTTGGATGTTTGTTGTTTACAAAATTTGTTATATAATGCTTTCAGTTGGCATATTTTTGTCCCAAAATATGAAAGTGATTAAAATACTAATTTAGTAACTGCTTGTATATATATGAGCATAAGTTTATGATTGCATATTTGTTGGACTACGTATTTGAAACACAAAAATCCCTTTTCATGTTTGCATATTTTTGTCAGAAAATATTTGTTTATTAACTTAATTTCTTAAATATTGATAAGATAAGATATCCATGTTGGCAGATTTTTGTCTCAAAATATTTGTTTATTAACTTATTTGTTGGACTCGTATTTTTAACACATAATCTACAACAAATTGAACGATGTAGATATCCAACAAACTGGATAGATATCAGTTCAGATAAACGTCTTTGTTACCATCAAATGCCTCTTAGAGTAAGAAAAGCAAACATCCTTGAAAAAATAATGATTTCGTAAACAATTATTGTTAATTTAGACAATGTGACAACAACCTCTTTTGAACCGGAGTAAGCAAGACCTCCATGTAGCTCTTGACGATCAAGACCTGATATAGATGAGATATTGATGACTGAACCTCCTTGATTTGCATCACTCATATATGTACAACATATTTTGCTACTAACCATGTTCCTGTCAAGTTGGTTCTCATGGTACTATTCCATCCTTCTTCCGACATCTCCAATGGACTTAGCACATTACCTAAAAACAAATACATAATAAAAATTCAAAGCTTGAGTCCTGAATAGGATTACGCCATCATTTCATTAGTTTTTGGATTATCCGTTAGGCGTTGAGGAAACTGCACATCTCTTACTCAAATTAATGAGACTATAAGATTCAGAATTACTAACAAAGAAAGATAATAGTCCTGATGGGCGATGGTGATTTATATCTACCCATAAGTCGGGCCCAAAAAGTGGTGTGCATTTCATAACTGTGAGTACAATGTAGGTGACTACATGAATAATTAGTTACCTACGCAGGTGGTCAAAAGAGTAGATTAGGAGTCATCAGATGCAAGAACCAAACCATAGTGACTACTTGTGTTTGAACGCTTTTTCTTCTTGTCTTCTTCGGGCTTAATAATGATATGAGATATAATAGCATTCATCTGTAACAAAAATATACAATGTTATGTTCTAACTACTAAGTAAATTAAGCAATAAAAAACTCTTCGCTATCACC
Source organism: Artemisia argyi (assembly GCA_030686995.1). Classification (NCBI taxonomy): domain Eukaryota; kingdom Viridiplantae; phylum Streptophyta; class Magnoliopsida; order Asterales; family Asteraceae; genus Artemisia; species Artemisia argyi. Next base: position 129,111,007 of record CM060699.1, read on the forward strand.
TTATGGGTTCTAATATATCAGCAATCAGGAAAAACTCTTCGCTGTCACCTTTCACCATCTGGAACAAAGCGGTATTAACACAATTAAAATGTAGATAATTGTACCAAATTAACCACCAGAAAATATAAGAATAATCTACCTGTAACGTTGGACCTTTGGCAGCTCAATCTTGAGAAATACCACTTTCATATTCAGATCCAACCAAAACAACAATGTCCATTATGGCCTCTTGGTACATCTGTGAACATTCATATGACAAAGGAATTCAAAGCTCGCTAAAAATATGGGAATCAAATAACGAATTATACCTGAACAGTTTTAGCTTTCCCAATCAAATAAAGACCATCGATCATAAACAAAACAGAATATTTAACCTTGAACCAGATACCTCGCCTTAGTCCCCTTAGCCATTGTTTAAATGGTATGAGATTCTAAAACATGGAGACCGCATTAGAATCTTCCGGTTTAGCCTCGTCCATCACCTAATCTACCAACTTTGCTCACCTATGCTGCTGGATTACTCAACTCGGATCGATTCATTTTCACTGTTACAAATACCATCAGTTCCAATAATTAGATCCATATAAAGTTTTCAAGAAAAGTTCACATGATAGCTTTTATGCTAAAATCATACTCCAAAATGAACGTCATACTCAACATGTAGTGTAATATGAAAAGAATTTCTAAATGAACACCAAATACACATATTAATTGAGAGGGTCAGAGAAGGCCAAATGAAGAACAACAGAGCTCGTAAGAAATTAATTAGCCATCTCCAACTACTTTATATTAATTAAAAGGTTCTAATGTGTTTCTACTTGATGAACCTCACAATGCGACAATCAGATACTTTTACCATCACTAACTCGATAATAATTCCTTACAAATATGCAACCTTTATAAGTACACGCCTCTTTTACCATTTGGTAGAATAGAAAGAGTTCATGAAGTATAATGAGATCAAAGACTTAAATGTGGTTCTTTTATATATTGACTTGCTTATTGGCTGTGTCTAAGGACAAACATTCAATAATCGATTATGGTCTTCTATTATTAGTAATTATATCATCTCAAAGTTCATGATATTCCTATAATGAGATACTCATGGACCAAAGACTATCAAACCAAAGTACCTCATACCCTTTACAGGTGGTCAAAAGAGTAGATTCGAAGTCATCAGATGGAAGAACCAAACCATAGTGACTACTTGTGTTTGAACGCTTTTTCTTCTTGTCTTCTTCGGGCTTAATAATGATATGAGATTTAATAGCATTCACCTGTAACAAAAATATACAATCTTATGTTATAACTACTAAGTAAATTAAGCAATAAAAAACTCTTCGCTATCACCTTACGGGTTCTAATATATTAGCAAACAGGAAAAACTCTTCGCTATCACCTTTCACCATATGGAACAAAGCGGTATTAACACAATTAAAATGTATATAATTGTACCAAATTAACCACCAGAAAATATAACAATAATCTACTTGTAGCGTTGGACCTTTGGCCACCCAATCTTGAGAAATACCACTTTCGTATTCAGATCCAACCAAAACAACAATATCCATTACGGCCTTTTGGTACATCTGTGAACATTCATATGACAAAGGAATTCAAAGCTAACTAAAAGTATGGGAATCAGATAACGAATTATACCTGAACGGTTTTAGCTTTCATAATCAAATAAAGACCATCATAAACAAAACGGAATATTTAACCTTGAACTGGATACCTCGCCTTAGTCCCCTTTGCCATTGTTTAAATGGTCCGAGATTCTAAAACATGGAGATCGCATTAGTCTCCAAAAACACTTTTAGCAAGAAAGAAACCACATTGTAAAGTACCACTTTTGCATTTTCAGTTCATATATGCTTATATGATGAAAAAGAGTAAAAACATTTAGTGTAATACCTCTCACACATTTCATCGAACACCTTTCACGCACTACCCAAACCATAGAATTTGCTATAAAATATCACTGCAATAACAATGAGAAACTCAAATTGGCAACATGTATAAAAATAGATTTAAACAAATAAATCACAAACGTAAATCCACATAACACATGAATTCCATTTCCCTCGATTTATTTGTAAAAAGAATATTAATTTATTATAAAGAAATATGCAAATGAGAATGAGATAATAGATCATACTGATACGGACAGCTAACAACCAACGCATATGGGGATTGTTGAAGAAATATCAGTTCAAAACCGAGTGGAAAACCATGAATGCTATTAATGCCTTTACAAAAATAACTCAAATGGGAGTGTGAAGAAGAAGTCATTGATGGTTTCAATCAAAAATAATCGGTGGAATTATTTTAGAATATCATTGATAGCATTCAATCAAAAATAATGAAGCCCTTTACTACTTTGCAAAAATACATGAACAAATTATTGACTTTCTCCAACACATTTACATCTGCCTCTTGCATTGTGCTCTTGTACTTCCGATCTAAATTAGGAAAAACACGTCATAACATTAAACGGAATTTTAATGCTTGGCGCTTAAAGGACTTGTCCAAAACCATCGTTTATTAGATAAAATAGATATTACAATACCTTTCACCGGGTTTCATTATCTAACAGGAACGACTCCAAAAATATTATATATGAATAAGCGAATATGTCAATAAATTTATTGTTATATTGAGAAAAATATAAAATTAAAAAATGTTGAGAAAAATATATATTAAAAATTGTTTGATAAATTTATTGTTATAAATTAAAGAGTAAATTACACCGTTAATCCTTATACTTGTCTCAGATTTCATACGACATCCAAAAGCGCTGATTTTTTTGTTTTTGATCCAAAATCAAGTTTTTATTACGCCGTGAGTCTAAAATCCTGACGGTCGTTAGTTTCGCTTGTTATCTCAGTCCTCACATGCACAGCACATGAGGGCACTTTTGTCCTCACACTTTTTTTTTGTCCTCATTCCTCTGTGATGTCCACGTAGCAAGTGTGTGTCATTTCATTCTATTTGTTTAATATATTTTTTTCCTTTCATGCATTTTTTTATACTTTATTTTTTTGTCCTTTAATTGTTTATTTATTTTATCCTTTCACCTTTTCTATTATTTCTCATCTTCAATCTCAAATTTAAATGCGTTGATCTTCATCTTCCTCAAATTTGTTCTTGATTTTTGATTTTATTTAAAAAAAATATGTTCATGAATATTTTAAGTATTTTTTATATCAAACAAAACACACAATTATAACCTATTCATGTACTCCTATTAATATCAACCATCAGTAGGATATCATTGGTGGCCTTTCGATCTTAGTCAGTCAATGAAATTATAAAGATATACATAAGCGACAGTATGTGAGGTGTGGCTAAAAAGCAAAACAAAAGCGTGTGTTTGCTTCGGTACATAAATATACAAGATTTTCTTCACATACTTGTTCAACAAATCAATTTATCTTTTCACTCATTTTTCTTTAAACAAGATATGCATCCATTTCTCTTTTGAACCCATATTTGTTCGAACAGATGTCTTCACCCACTATAAAAAATCAAGATAATATCAATGATTAACAAGATTCGAACCATTTGTTCTTTTGCACCCATATTTGTAGCTCCTGTTTATTCTTTCTTTCTTACTGTTTATCACACAAACCGAATAACCGACAACTCTTATCCACTTCGAAACACAAAGACTAAATACCCACCTTTCATTTAATTTCTAACCCACGAATGAAGAAGAAATGTATATCGGCTTCAAGATCTTTTACAAAGGTCTCGGGTAGGTGATGATCTATTTTAATTTACTTTTAAAGATCAATGATGGATTTGGTCAAACACTTGAGATCTTTAAAGATCTATGAACGAATCTGAGATCTTTTCTTTATTTATTTTCATTGTTGTTTAAACCTTGGTTTGGAGATGGGATAGGATGATGAGGTTCTTGGTTATTGGTAGACAATGGTTTGTTGTTGGGGTTTTTTGTTGTTGGTTTTGGAAGGTGATATAAAGATTTAGGCTTCTTTAAAAGCTCGTGTGTTTATATTTCTAGATTTATACTATAATAAATGAAAGAGATTGTGTGTTTATATGGCATTTGATTTTTGTGTTTATAGTTGTTGTAAATGAGTTAAATATTTAGAATCAGTTGAAATTCAATCTTTTGGTCGAAATCACAGGAAAAGGTAAAAAAGAAAAGTCAATTTTGCTATGGTGTGGTCGAACAAAACTGTGAAAAAAATAAAGTACAAAAAGTACAGTGTATGAACAGTATCCAACACAGAACAAGAAGCCAAAATAAAAGATTCGGACAAAAGTGGCCTCGTGTGGGATGCACGTGAAGACCGAGATCACTGGGAAATCTAACGACCGTCAGGATTTTGGACTCGCGGCGTAATAAAAACTTTATTTTGGATCAAAAACGAAAAAATCAGCGCTTTTGGATATCGTATGAAGTCTGAGCCAAGTATAGGGACCAACGGTGTAATTTACTCAAAATTAAAAGAATTAACCTTTCATTTAATTGAGCGTGTGAGAAATGAAAATATTAAAATAAATAAATAAATAAATAAATAAACACTTTGCTATAAAGAAAACATTGAAAGTATAAAAAGAAGGAAGCAGGTGGATGCTGAATGGTTGGGGACCACCATCCGCCCAAAATGATTCAGAAGAAGAACTAATAGGTCAGAGTACCATATATTTTTATCAAACAATGCAATCGCTGACCGAATAGGTGATGCTTTCTTAATTGGCGCACTAAGAAGCTATCAAACATCTCCTAACGACTCTTTGACAAGTTGAAAAGAGATTATGAAATATCTTGTTGGTACCAAGCCCAATAACTTGAGCAAACAATAAGAGAAATAGTGTTTGTTGGGTCAAGAGCCCAAAACCTAGCTTAGTTAATAACGAAAACTACTATTTTGCGAGGCAAAATAAAAACATTTTGTTTGGTGCCATAAATACCCTTGATCGACTCATACTCACCGATGAATATTGTTGTTTCACAACACACTTCAATTATATAAAGTAATGAGATTTTCACGTATTGCTCGAACAATACTTAACCCTATACTAGATATTACGTATAATAACCGATTAACCGCGTACTTCGAAGAACAAAGTGAAAAAACAATAATAAATTAATTTCAAAAGAAATAATTAACTGAAATTCTGAAAACTGCTTGATATATAAATTGAGCATTGATATTTAAGCCTAACAAGGAGACCTAAAGTTAGACCTAACCATTTATTTCATGCAAGTGTACCAAACTTTTTCTCTCTCATTATTTTTCACCAATCACTTTTTGAAATGGACCAATCAAATCTTTAAGTATAAATTTAGGTTCATGTTTTAGGCATACAAATCATTTTTCATATAAATTTTCAGCAAACAAAACTAATTTACTATTCTTATTAGGCCTTGTGATATCAGTCCATGCAAAAAAAAGCCCAAAAAACTGAAAAGCTAATATTTTTAGGTCATGGTGTGATACATATGTCTCACCGCCCCCAAAATGGCATCTGTCAAATCTGTGTAGACACATCACGGGACTAAAATCTCTTCCTTTCAAAGAAACTCCTAAACATCACCAAACTCTAAAAGAACTGTCAATCAATTCTCTTTTTTTATCCTAAACGAAAATATCAATAGATTTTCTGATAGAAGGGTTCCAAAGAACAAACACCAATTCGGTTCATATTATGGTCACATAATAAATGTGTTCTTTGGAATCCTTCAATCATATAATATGTTGCTATTTATGTGCCTCCGTTGTTATATATAGCTGGTGTTAAAGATCATATCTAACTACCTATGGATAGATCTATTTGCATGTGTAGTTACTTGTTGGTTTATTTTGTTTGTATGTTTTGTACTTAAAGATTTATATATCTGAGATGGTTGTGTTTCATACATGTTCCTTTTATATAAAGATGAAATACACTTTTTATATATGTATGTGCTAATGATATATCTGATTGACAAAAGTGTATATCTGATTGATGAAATACACTTTTATATATGCATGTACTAAACGCATCATGATACGTAGTAACACTGCTGTCAATGATTGCTTACGACCTATATTGCGTTGTTGTAATGCATGTCTCTGAATTCTGCAAGCATGGTAGCGTGTAGGTCTACACTCTACAGATTGACATAATACCGTATAAAGTTATATTTTATTAAGGGCTGTACTATATTGACGGGGACAAGGGTGTCAGAGGCCCCTTGTCTCCCTGTTTGTCCCCTATTTTTTTCCAGCGCAGTCTAATTTTTGTCAGTTTCTGTTCCGTATTTTTGACAATTTTAAGCGTTTGACATATTAAACTTTATATTTTCTATTCCGCACTTTCAGGTTTATAGTTTTTTGATAAACAAAATTATAAAAATAAAAAAAAAAATCAAAAAAATCAAAAAAAATAGGGGGGGTCATTATAAAATTATAGGGAGGTTTATTATAACCCATCCCTTTATTAAATAAAAGTTATACTTTATCATTTTCCTATCATACTATATTATAATGAATGAAGGTCTACTATTAATAAAATACTTAAAATTAAGCCTTACAACTTCTAAAGCAATAACTACAACAACCAATGCTACTTATAGAAATTCTCCTTATATTTAATTCTAACATACAATTAACGAGACATGCAGAACCCGTGCTACGCACGGCTAATAATCTAATTGTTAATCGTGTATTCTTTCTGTATATTGGCGAGTGTATACTTAATTATGGTTTAGTATATCATATGAAATGTTTTAACTTTCTTGTATAAAAATTGAAAGGTGTTTGATGTTGTTTTGGTTTTGTGGTGTTGTATTCTATATATGGGCTTTTGGTTATTAAGTTGTGATGGCTTTGTTTCTTTTGGCCTATTACTTATTTGCATGATAAAAAAATGGTTTTGTTTCTTTTGGTCTATTACTTATTTACTTAGCCCTACAATACTTGTCTATTAGATGGTTTTTGCATGATAATATGAAACACATGGGGTTTATCTAATTTGTTATAGTTTAATGTGCGTTAAATATTTTCTTTATTAATTTTGTAAGTTAAAGTTTGTGTAATAATGTATATATAATAATGACACATAAACTGTATAAAAATCGTTACAAACCTTTTTAGCTTCATCTCATTTTAATGTACAACTAATTTTATTGAAAATTAACATTATAAAGTCTAACTAATATTAATAAATCTTATCAATAAACTCGATTCTAAATAGCTAACTAAATGAATATTAATTAACACATTATTAATAATTCCTAAAACCTTTGGACTCCACTATCATATCTTAAACATATTTTTTTTTTTAATTTACAAATGGGTTTGAGCAAAAATTATATACTTTTTCTTTTATATTCATTATTCAAGTTGCATGCTTACGTAAACTAATCATGCTAAAAAGTATCATTTAACCATTTAAATGTTGCTTTACATACATGCTCGTGCACATTTTCTTTAATCAATTCGCACATGTGAGCTACATCAATAGAAAATACACATAAATTACTTGTATATGAAAATGCATTAACATAATACATATATCTATATATATTACATTAGGTTAAATCATCAATTATTCTTGCAACCTTTTCAACTTCATCTCGATCCATAACCGAATTTTAATTGTATACTAATTACTAAATATCATGTGATAAATTTCAGCAAGCCTTGCACTTCCATCTCGATGTTGTATATACTTCACATTAAATGCACCGGTTTTGTTTTTCGATAAAAGTTTGAACTTTTGCTTATGTTTAAAACTCAACTTTTTTATTTGATATTACAATTTACAAACGGATTTAAGTCAAAATTATGTATTTTTTTCCTTTCTATTAATTACTCAATGTGATATTTTTAATATGTCGTATTTTGCTATTATGGCAAACTCATTTAATTGGCGTAAATATTAGTTTCTCACTAATGATTCTACATATAGAAAAAGAAAACACTTTGCGATGCGCGACCCTTCTTCTTTTCAATAATAATTCAATTGCACACGATAAATTCATTCTAATATTTCTCAAAAAGCATTCGAAAGGAACTACTTACATAAACTAATCAAGCTAAAAAGTATCATTTAACCATTTAAATGTTGCTTTACATACATGCTCGTGCACATTTTCTTGAATCAATTCGCACATGCGAGCTACATCAATAGAAAACGCACATAAATTACTTGTATATGAAAATGCATTAACATAATACATATATCTATATATGTGCTTATCTATAACAATCATCTAAATATTTAAGAAACAAAGAAGATAGTTGGTATCTCAATCTTTGGTTCCATTTATCTGAGCATGCATGATCTTGTGTGATTTTCATGGTACCTGCATATGATAACTAAATTAAGAAAAAAAAAAAAAAAAAAAAACCAAGTTAATTACAAATATCTAAAAGATGTTTGAATCATCTACAAAATGTTGCAAAAGATAATTTACATACCGCTACCAACAATCAAAGATCTAAAAGATGTGTGAATCATCTTCAAATGTACATACTAAATGTGATTTTTGCCGGTTTATATAGGCATGAATTATATTAAATCATTAATTATTCTTGCAACCTTTCGCAACCCTTGCACTTTATCTAACCGACTTTTAATTCTATACTAAATCTCATGTGATCAATTCGGGCAACCCTTGCACTTCATCTAACTGACTTTTAATTCTATACTAAATGTCATGTGATCAATTCCGGCAACCCTTGCACTTCATCTCCTTTCATGATTGTATAGTTATTATGAGGCTGCATTGAATTCCGAGCATTAGCTATCTTGTACTCTACGCAACTACTAAACGACCCCAACTTGTTTCTAACTCTAACAACTCTATCATCATAACTCCACATTAAATTTAAGGACTGAATCTTATAGTATTATAGATACTAACATTAAATACAATAAATAAATTATTATGTACATTAAATACAATTAATTAACTGGTCAATAAATACAATTAATGCACTTATTAAACACTCCTTAAATAAGAAATACAAAAAATCAAGCATATTGTACAACCAACTTAAACACAATTCCTGCAATAAATGTCACTAATACAAATAATAAAGCATATTATACAAATATTCAAGACAGAACGGGCAATAGGCCAAATGGGATCGAGCCCAAACGGGCATGGGTAAAACGGGCTCGAGCCCGAACGGATACGAGCTAAACGAAATTTTTTATATCCGTAAATTTATTATCAAAAGGAACATAATAAACTAAAATATGTTCACATATTGTACAAAGTACAAACCAAGCAAACTACTAAACAAAAAAATAATAATAAATAATACAAACTAAACAAAATTTCATCAAACTTTTGCCATAAAAAACTAATTAACGTACAAATAAAATAAATTATTAGCCGAAAAAATTAAATTACAGGGTGCCCGCAGCTCCATCGCGCGGGGACCCTGCTAGTTGCTTTGAAAAAAAACATTTATTGTGTGTTTTTCTGCACTTTGTTAATGTAGACTTGTTAAAAATCACATTAATAGCAACAACCAGATTTTCTTGAAAGTAACGTTGGTGGTCTTTGTTGTTACAAGTGGCTAGAAACAGATTGCGCCAACTGAAATAACTCGCGCAAATCATTAACCCAAACTTTTAGTTTGATTTTGGTTTGCCATAAAAACCAAACCGAACTCCCAATCTAAATGTTCCGAGTTATTTTAGTTGAAATAGCATTTTCCTTTTTCAATAATTTGTGCATAAGGTATTTTAGTTGGTAAAAGGAAATGCTATGACTATTTGACATGTTGAAAAGAGCATGAGACATATATTGATTTTTCCGTCTCAAAATATAAGTCTTGTTTTGACTTTTGAAATCTTTTTTCTTTAACTCTGACATAAACTATTTTTGCCCCCTCGTACTATATACTCCCTCCGTCTCATATTAAATCTCCATGTTTGACTTTTCAAATCTTTCTTTAACTTTGACCTTAAATATTTTTACTTGTATTACGTAGTATTTGATAAAAATTATACGCAATAAAAATATGTTTAAAACTTAATCCATTCATATATTTTGTATTAAGTATTATATTACACAAACAAAAATATTTAAAATCAAAGTTGAAAAACAATACCTAAAAAAGTCAAACATGACATTTAATATAAGACGGAGGGAGTAATACTTGATGCGAAATTTATAATTAGAGTGGTTTTAAATTTATTTTCATTGTTATAAGTATTATATATGTGATACAAATAAAAATATTTAAATTTAGACAAAAGTACACGGATGGTCCTTGTGGTTTACACAGATTTCATGTTTAGTCCCTATTTCATTTTAATTACACCAGAGATCCCTATTTTGGGAAACGTTGCACGCGTTTGGTCCCTAAGTTGGATGGACGTTATCTTTGACCGTTAAGTGTATAATTATTATTTGCCCGTTAGTCCCTCCGTTAGTATTTTTTGCACCGTTAGTCCCTCGTTAGTATTTTTTTTTACAAAAAGTACTTTTTTTTAGAAAATAATTTTTTTACAAAAATTAATTTTTTTTTCGAATTTAATTTTTTTACAAAAATATTTTTTTTTTCGAAATTAATTTTTTTACAAAAATTACTTTTTTTTTGAAATTATTTTTTTACAAAAATTAATTTTTTTTAGAAAAATTAAATTTTTTTCAAAATTAATTTTTTTAGAAAAATTAATTTTTTTTTCGAAATTAATTTTTTTACAAAAATTACTTTTTTTCGAAATTATTTTTTTTTCAAAATTATTTTTTTCCGATACTAATTTTTTTGGAAAAATTATTTTGTTTTTTAGATGAGTTTCGGATGATTTTCGGAAGAGTTTCGATGACGTTTCACTTTTAACGAGGTTCAGACGAACTCGGAAAAATTCCCCGAGCACACCATTGAAAAGAGCACGAAAAAACGAGTCCAACGGTATTTTTATATATTTTTGAACCAGTCCAAAACTCCTTGAAATGGAAGGTAAAATTATATCTAAATGGACCATTTACATGCAATATTAAATTATTAATTATATAACACAACTTAGTAAATGGTCCATTTAGATATAATTTTACCTTTCATTTCAAGGAGTTTTGGACTGGTTCAAAAAGATATAAAAATACCGTTGGACTCGTTTTTTCGTGCTCTTTCCAATGGTGTGCTCGGGGAATTTTTCCGAGTTCTTCTGAACCTCATTAAACATGAAACGTCATCGAAACTCTTCCGAAACTCATCTAAAAAACAAAATATTTTTTCCAAAAAAATTAATATCGGAAAAAAATAATTTCGAAAAAAATTTTATTTCGAAAAAAAAGTAATTTTTGTTAAAAAATTAATTTCGAAAAAAAAAATTAATTTTTCTAAAAAAATTAATTTCGAAAAAAAAAATTAATTTTTCTAAAAAAAATTATTTTTTCTAAAAAATATTAATTTCGAAAAAAAATTAATTTTTCTAAAAAAATAATTTCGAAAAAAAAGTAATTTTTGTAAAAAAAAATTAATTTCGAAAAAAAAATTAATTTTTGTAAAAAAATTAAATTCGAAAAAAAAATTAATTTTTGTAAAAAAATTAATTTCTAAGAAAAAGTACTTTTTGTAAAAAATACTAACGAGGGACTAACGGTGCAAAAAATACTAACGGAGGGACTAACGGGCAAATAATAATTATACACTTAACGGTCAAAGATAACGTCCATCCAACTTAGGGACCAAACGCGTGCAACGTTTCCTAAAATAGGGATCTCTGGTGTAATTAAAATGAAATATGGACTAAACATGAAATCTGTGTAAACCACAAGGACCATCCGTGTAATTTTGTCTTAAATTTAAAATTGAAAATAAAATAAAATAAAATAAAATAAAATCAAACTAAACCTATATTTTAAGATGATGGAGTACTTGTATTTTGTTCGTACCAAGTCCACTGACATGAACAAATAAATTATAGAAAAGATGTTTGTTGGTTCAAGAGCCCAAAAGTGTAATTAATATCCAAAACTACCAATTTTGCGAGACAAAACAAATTAAATCAAAACCGATCAGTGTTCATTAAACCAACATTTGGTTTGTTCATTGGTGCCATAATGCCGCAAAACGACAGAGACTCACCGTTAAATGTTGTTGTGTCACAACGATTTCTATTAAGTAACGAAATGTGTCGTATTAACCCTATTGGTATTTCGTAGAATAACCTACCTCGAAAAAAAGTTAGAAAACAATACAGTAGTAAAATTGAAAACAAATAGTCAAACCAAAACTACATATAAATTTTAGAAAACAAAATAGTAATTCTTTTTACCAGGCCTGTGAACTATCAGTCCATGCATGTAAAAAAAGCCCAAAAAGCTGAAACCCTAATATTTTTAGGTCAAAGTGTCATATACTCCGTAAATGCATATGTTTCACCGCCCTCAAATCTGTCATCTGTGTACACACATCACAGGACTAAATCTCTTCCTTTCAAAGAAACTCCTAAACATCACCAAAGAAATTGTCGATCAATTATTTTTTTTTTTTACAATAACGAAAATGAATAGCTTGGCTACAATTTCTGCAATTTTTTTTTTGGTTTGACTTAGCTTTACTAGCATAGATTAGAAAGGATCCAAACACACATTTACAATAAGATGGCAGGCAAGCGAGCAACAAGTTGCGCCGCAACCCCCTTTTGGATAGCAAACCCAATCCTACTAAAAATGAAGTTTTGTTTCTTAAGGGTCGACAAATTACTTTGCACAACCCGTTGTACCCTAGTCAAAAACTCTCTTGCCTCCGGAGCTAGAAAACCAAATGTATCAAAAGCAAAAGGGATAAACACATGTTGATTTTCTAAACAAGCCTTCTCGTGTTTAGTAACTTTGCTCGATTCCGCTTTCAACGCAGCTTGTCCCGCAGCAAACCCATTGTCCTTGAGCCCAACGAGAGGGGATACCCCTGTAAGATCCACACAAGCATGTTTCCCCCGGGCCCACCCAAACACAAGTATATCAGCCGGCCGTAAAGTAGACCTCCCTTCAAGCGGATCCGTCAGAAAGTTCACAGGGGTCTCCTTTTTTGAAGAAATTCCTGCTCGTTTAAGAACATCATACAGAACATCCTTGACCAAATCATGCCTATATTTGAAACCAGGTAACTCCTTGCAATGGACCGCATGATCGCCAAAAGAATCCAAACAAACCTTCCGGCAGATTGGGCAAGGCTCATCAACTGGAAACAAAGGGATCATCAGCCGGTACTTAAGGATAGTCCGGTATTCTAAAGCCGACATATGTTGGCCTAATCCTTCAATGGGGATAACTGTCAAGAAATTCTGAGCATGAGGAGCTCGGAGACATTCAAACACTGCTTTTTGGCGAGGGGATAAATCAAACTTCACTCCCAAATTTTGAACGATTCCACTAAATAAGCCACACGCCAAAACATTTTGGGCTTTAGGGGGGGCGGTGTCCTTGTTAGAGAAACCGCTAAGATCAAAATCAGGGAGGGACATACGCAAGCGATCCATCGCATACCCATAATCAGTGTCAACCCCATCAATACCACATTCCCGAAGAATGTGGTCTTGCAAACTCCAAGATTGCGCCCTCGAGGCCACAAAAGCATAAGTAGATACATCCTCTGCCGAACATAAACCCAACCCACCAAAACGAGTCGGAAGGGATGCTAGCCTCCATTGAAAATCCCCAAAAAAAGGGCCCCCACAGACCACAATGTCCTCAATCGCCTTCCGAAGGCCATTGTCAAAAATAGAAACAGCTTCCCCTATATACATAGGTTGGCACGTTCTGAGACCGAACAACAGTTTTGCGACACCCATACATGAGCGGAGCAAAAAGAGCTCTGACTGAGGGTCCCGCATACCTGGGAGACAACTCATTAGTTCCACTGCACGAGATGCCCTTTTCATGGCCAAACCACTAATAAACCCCGCATCCTGGCTAACGGCGCCTCCAAGGAGTTTCACACCCAATGTTGGCCTCCCAATCCCGCAGGGAAACAGCCCATCCTGTACTTTCACCCCATTGCATGACGGCCAAAAAACTTCTGTTTTCTTAATGTTGAGTTCAAGGCCCAGGCGAGGCCCATCGGTCTTGATTATATCTAAGGCTTTAGCTACCTCTTTAGTGTCTCCGATAATCGTTCCATCATCCAAATACCAAGCATGGAAAAGCAGTTTACAACAATCCCTGATCCGGTGAACAAGTGGGTGCAAAACTAAAGCAAAAAGGAGAGGCCCTAAAGGGTCCCCCTGCTGAACTCCAGTGGTGGACCAAATGTGGTCATCACCCACATATAGCCTCGTTGACTGACCATATAAAAACTCAACCCATAGGGAAATAGACGGGCATCGAGTCCGAACCTCATGTAGGAGGGTAGTCCGATCCACCAAGTTGAAGGCATTGGAGAAAACAACAGTAAGCATAGCCAACGACCCATCCGAGTGAAACTCGTTTAATAATCTATTCGCACTGTGAAGCACGGCCTCTGCCCCACTGGGGACTCCCACCCCAAACTGAAAATCACCAAGGTATTTGGACATCTCCTTCGTTACACCCCTCATAGCCACTTTAGAGACCAGCCTCCTCCAAATCGCGCCAACGGCAATAGGCCTAATCCCATTGTCCGGTTTGAGCAACGGCGTGAGGGGCGCAGAAGCAACAAACTCAGCTAAAACCTTAGGGCACCTCCCCGCCAAACATAAATTAACCACCACAGAGATAGCCTTGAGTAACTCAATGGCTATCGCCGACCCCTCTCCGCAAAATGCATCTAAAATGTGTTGGGCCCTCAATCCATCCCGCCCACAAGACGTCCCTTTTGGGAAGGATTGAATACACCCACGAACACTGTCAACATCCACAACAAGAGGAGGCGCAGAGAGCAAGGAACCAGGCATAATCGGAGGGGGCAATATGGGATGCTTAGCCAACAACGCTGTCAAAGTATCCGTACCAAGAGGTGCAACTCCCGAAGAGCACAACACTTTAACAGCAGCAGTGAAATGCCCGTCCGCAACTTTCCTCAAACATTGTTTAACATTGGTGCAAATCGCTGAGCTTTCAGACTTAGAGGCAAGCTCATCCTTTCCCGTGTCCACCCTCAAGGGTTGGGCAAAAAGCGATAGGATAAGTTCAGAAAAACCATCTCCACCCCAAGCAGCCAACGACCGCTGAATACTATGGCATTGCAAAGACTTTCTATTACCAGACATACGCTCCTGACGGTTAGAAGGCCTAAAAACACGCAATGTGCAACGTGGTAACAACAAAAGTTTTACCCACGCCTCCATAGACGTTGGCATAGCCGCCACCTTACCCAAAGCAGCAGCTAAGGCATGAGAAAACGCCATACGACAACTATGAGGGATGCTCTTAACAGTCGTAATAGGTAAGGCGAACACACGGTCAAGGAGAACCTCATCCACCACCACCCCTCCCAAAGGAACCACTCCCCTCTCAACGTGTGGCCTAGCGATCCCTACTATAAACTCCTCCACATCTCCCGAAACCCGCTTAAACCGGTTCATCCCATCAGCATGATGGCATGCCCGGCTGAGAGCACGTAAACACATACACTCTCCACACAACCACTGATCCGAGACCTTTAAAGTCTCCCCAACCGAAACAAACAATTCACAATCTATGGAGAGCGCCTCTCGCAAGGCCCCCCTCCGATCATCCGATGACAAATGGAGACGCTTAATATGCGCAACCAACCTAGGAAACCCCTTGGACCCTGCCATTCCATCTGGGCAACAATGGAAACCTCTAAATGGACATGGCCAAACACCCACGGAAGAACAACCACTCACCTCCGTGGAACCCAAGAGGGGAGAAACAAACCCCATTTCAGGGACCGAGAAGGTCCAAGAACCCTAAACCAAACTCATATTTTGATTCTTTGACCAAGATGGTCAAAGGATCAAAATTAAGAGGTTTTGTTTCGTTGAGGCAATATGTCAAACACTTGGTGTGCAAGCTGGAATTGTAAGGAATGAGACTGAATTTGATTAATGGATTCCAAAGAACAAACAATGTTTCAGTTCATATTATGGACACGTAATATTGTTCTTTGAAATCTTTCAATCAAATAATATATTGCTATTAATGTGCCTCCTTGTAGTATTATATACTGGTGTTAAGGATTACATATAACTACCTATGGATCTATGATGACCTATTTACATGTGTAGGCGCTTGTTATTGTTTAATAATCTCGTATGTTTGAGTTGGCTGTGTTTCATATATGTTCATTTTAATCAAGAATATAATGATGACATACTCTTTTATATGTGTGAAAATGATACGTATGCTAATCTAAAAAGCTTGTTGGTATGCGTTTCAGATCTGTTTTTAATTGGCTTTTAGTTTGGATATAATTACGCTTTTATTAAACAAGATTTTTGTTAAATAATTTATCTAGTACGTAGAACAATAAAAAAAATACATAAATCGATCATGCTTGCGGTTTCATTTTTGAATCTGCAAAAATGTTTAATGTTTTGTTTGGTTTTCTTAATAGTTTCTAGAAGAATCTTAATAGTTTCTGGAAGAACATTATTTGAATTTGCTTTGAATTTTTATATGCTGGTAGAGAATTTTGTTTTGTTTGTTTGTTTTGTTTTTTTTTTGTGAGTGAGTTTTTTTTTTTTTAATGCACCTGTTTGATTTTTTTTGAAAGGTAAATATCATTCAAACAAACAGCCAACCTGAAGACCGGGAGGCAATGCACCTGTTTGATGACTTCCTATATGTTTTTCTTATTTTGTATGGATGATGGAGGAGGAGGGTGGTGTTATGACATCTTGTACAAAGTTATTCACCATTAACAAATTTGATTCAAGAAGTATAATACTAGGATTCAAGAAGAGTGGTGAACCTATAATGGAAACTATAAAGGATGGATACAGTGCACTTGAAATTTACGAACCATGTTCAGGGTAAACAGAAATATTGGGATATACGGAGAATATCTGTTATATTTCATGAGCCCCAACACCGAAACGCCATGAATGACAGTATTGCAAGCTTACGATTATATCTATGATCTTCGTATTTATATATGGAGAAAAATCTTTGTATTTATTATAACTAGCTGCATATAAATTTGTATGTGTGAACAAAGTAATTATGATATATATTTTATTTTATTTTTTGCAAAAAAAATTACATTGATAACATTCAGAAAGGGCATCCCGACTTGATTTGAAGTTCTCTTGGGTTCGCCGTACCTGTAATTGTGTTGCACACACTAGTACATGTCACACCTTTGCCGACGAATTTTTTGGGACTGACCCGACGCCCGTTCGTCGGTATGGGTCGGATGCCGACGAAGGTTCGTCGGCCTATGATAGTCGGCAATGCCTCGTCGGGATTTACTGTACCGACGATATTTCCCGACGCTAAAGTGGGGCCCACAGCCATTTTCAGTCAACTGAAAACTTGTTTCGACAAATAAATTACTTTTATTTAAAATAAATTACTTTTAAATTTAAAATTAAATAATTTAGTGATACGTGGGAATCGCACCAGGCTTTACCTCTCGAGGGATCTCGAGAAGCTTACAACCCCCACCTGGCAGTGTACCTGATCGTTGTAGTATAGTATAGTGACAAATACCGGGGGATTGATCGTTCAGCTAGGAATAGTGTCGCTAGGATTAGAAAACCTAAATACTAGTTCTAAAGATGAGGGATGATTATTTTTATATTTTTATATTTTTTAGAAAGCAGGTAAAAATCTCGGGGTTTGAAGGATTTGGCCGGAATTAGTTGCTAGTCAACTAACCCAATACTAAAGATGCAATCAAAATAAAATACTAGAAATGAAAATAAACTAAATTAACTAAGGTTGTGAGCAATAAGTGGAGAAGTTGTGTTTACTTAGATTTCACTACTCCCTAGATATCTTTTATACGTTAATTACTTGTTATAGTTGCGTGGATGACGGATTGTATTCCTTAATACCATTCATGGGGTGGCGCACTTAATTCCCCAATCCTATGAGTGCCTACTTCACTCCTATGTCGAGCCGGCTAAGAAGCTCCTAACATAGGATCATTAGAATTTACTCATGCATTAAATACAACCAATAAAACCTAGTGCACGTCAGTTCATGTTTCCTAAGACGTTCAAGCATGTTACCATTTGGAGATTTTCCAGTTTTCTTAAGTCTAACATCGAAATCATTCATCCAATACAACCATAAACAAGTAATCAACACATAATTAACATCTAGGTTTCATTAGATCCAAGCAAACACAAGATAGATCTAGCCTAGCATGATGGAATTAAGACAAGAACAAGATATAGACAACCAACACATAGACATATTGATTGAATTAAAAGAACACTTATCTCAATTACACATGAAAGGGTTCAAGGGCTGAGAACCCTTGAAAAACCTTTAAAATTCGTACTAAGTTCGGCCTTAGGGTTTCTCCAAAACTTCTCTCTTTATGAATGAAAATTAGAAAACTATATATAGGAAATTGAGGCTGACGGCGTCAAGACAAAATTGGTGACGCCGTCATCTCGCCGCCAAAATACTTCTCGGACTGCCTTGATCTACTTTTGACGCCGTCATGTGTTATGACGGCCTGGAAACACATAACACATGACGGCGTCAAAAGTAGATCAAGGCAGTCCGAGAAGTATTTTGGAGGCGAGATGACGGCGTCACCGATTTTGTCTTGACGCCGTCAGACCCTATTTCCTATATATAGTTTTCTAATTTTTACACATAAGGAGAGAAGTTTGGAGAAACCCTAAGGCCGAACTTAGTACGAATTTTACAGGTTTTTCAAGGGTTCTCAGCCCTTGAACCCTTTCATGTGTAATTGAGATAAATGTTCTTTTAATTCAATCAATATGTCTATGTGTTGGTTGTCTATATCTTGTTCTTGTCTTAATTCCGTCATGCTAGGCTAGATCTATCTTGTGTTTGCTTGGATCTAATGAAACCTAGATGTTAATTATGTGTTGATTACTTGTTTACGATTGTATTGGATGAATGATTTCGATGTTAGGCTTAAGAAAACTGGCAGACTTCCAAATGGTAACATGCTTGAACGTCTTAGGAAACATGAACTGACGTGCACTAGGTTTAATTGGTTGTATTTAATGCATGAGTAAATTTTAATGATCCCATGTTAGGAGCTTCTTAGCCGGCTCGACATAGGAGTGAAGTAGGCACTCATAGGATTAGGGAATTAAGTGCGCCACCCCATGAATGGTATTAAGGAATACAATCCATCATCCACGCAACTATAACAAGTAATTAACGTGTAAAAGATATCTAGGGAGTAGTGAAATCTAAGTAAACACAACTTCTCCACTTATTGCTCACAACTTTAGTTTAATTTAGTTTATTTTCATTTCTAGTATTTTATTTTGATTGCATCTTTAGTATTGGGTTAGTTGACTAGAAACTAATTCCACCCAAATCCTTCAAACCCGAGATTTTTACTTGCTTTCTAAAAATTATAAAAATACAAAAATAATCATCCCTCATCTTTAGAACTAGTATTTAGGTTTTCTAATCCTAGCGACACTATTCCTAGCTGAACGATCAATCCCCCGGTACTTGTCACTATACTATATTACAACGATCAGGTACACTGCCTGGTGGGGGTTGTAAGCTTCTCAAGATCCATTGAGAGGTAAAGCCTGGTGCGATTCCCACGTATCAACCAAATTGGTGACCCCGTCATCTCGCCGCCAAAATACTTCTCGGACTGCCTTGATCTACTTTTGACGCCGTCACGTTATAGCATTTTCCAGGCCGTCACGTATTTTACTCTTGACGCTCTACTTCGTGACGCCTTCAATTCTGTACTGGGTCGTCATGGAAATTACTCTTGACGCCGTCAGAAATTCCTTCTTGACGCCGTCACCTACTGTTCCCAGCAAGGAAAATTAAGACTTTGGCGTTTTCTTCACTTTTATGCTCCAAAAACGTCCGGATTGCTTCCTTTTCCAAATTTCTCTCCCAAAGTACCGAAAATCACAAAAGGAACGATTTAGGGCAATATTTGATCAAATAAATTCAATTCCGGGCTTAAATGACCCCCTAAAAGTGGTTCATTTTTCGCCTCATCATATACCCTTACACTTGAGATTTGTTTGTCCTCAAGCAAATGCGCTTTTATTCTAGTCAAAATACAAGTTAGGGGTCATTTAACACTAATATAAAAGTAATTACAACAAATAATCGTTCCACTAAAGACCAAAGACAAGCACGGAGGTCATACACTAGCACCTCACAAATAGTGTTTAGATACTCACATCTCTCGGGTGTAATAAAGTATAAATTACAATATGGAAACGGAAGATATCTCTCACTACCTGTCATAGCAAAATAGATTACCATAGGCTTGGGAAAGGATCAAACCTCCACCACATGGCGTAAGCACCTAGGATAAACTATCAAAGAGGTCTTTTAAAGGGTTGTAACGTTAGGTGAAGGGATATGAAATACACGGTTTTGTTGGATAAAGGAAGTTTTACTGGTGGCGAGTTAACAATCTTGGTTAATTACATGTACGATATGGCGTTGCTAAGCCAAGACTAGACTCGACTTAAGCTAAATAATGAAAAATAACAAAAACATAAAAATAAACATAGAATAAAAAGGGATGGTAGTCCGTTTTTTTTTTTTTTTTTTTTTTTTTTTTTTTTTTTTTTTTTTTTTGCGTACACTCTTACCCTACCATCCAAAATAATACATCATAGGGAATGCATTTTCCCTTTACACTTGAATTTTTACATACTTTACAATTAACTAATCTAATGACTCGAATTAAGAAAATCAAAACACTTGGAGCACTTTTAAGATTAACGCACATATGGGGGTAATATATGATGTTCTTCCCCATTACTCCATAAAATAAGTACTTACCCATGAGTCCCAATCGTCCCAAAACAATATGTACAAGGATATGACTCGACTTAGCAACCATGTAACCAATTAGATAGTTAACTTAGGGTTTAACAAATAACAAAAATGCACTAAAAACGAGCGCATACACGGAAGGCTAAGGCGATTTGGGTGTACATTTAAGTGGGGTGTAACAAATTCTTCCTTTAAGTAAAATGCTTAAAGTTAGAAACGAAAAGATAGGCTCGGAGGGGTGTACTAGGGGTTTCGTGTACTAAAAATAAGTACAACGCTAAAGGTGTGGAAAAATTAGTTGACTTAACTAGCCAAGTAATATGACTTAAATGGTCAAGTAATTATGATACGGGTTTAACACAAGGGTGATCCTAATGCCTCTTATCATGTAGTAAATCCTACTACACGAATGTAGTCTCACTAGCGGTCTTGGAATGCATCACTAACGCAAGTTCTAGAATCTAAATGCTACCGGTACACTCATAAGCACTAATAGTAAATGCTTTTCCTATCAAATCTAAAGGCGAACCTCACATATTTGGGTGGAATATTTTTCTGAATAGTACGGTTTTGTGCTAGTCATACAATCTCCTATCCATGAGACGCTTGCTAAGGCTAAAGTTTCACTCCTAAATGTTGTAAAAAATTTTAAATTTGGCGCTAAAATTGCACTAACAAGTATTTATCATAGTTTTATTACACATCTACTATCAAACAAACAAACTCAAGCGAAAGTGTACATGTAAGGTCATTTTACCCTCCCCTTACACTTAAGATGAACATTGTCCCCAATGTTTAAGTAAAGAATGTAAAAGTTAAATAAGTAAAACGAATGAAATCAAATACTCCCCTGATTCGCTCGGTATGGATAATAAGGTGGTCAGGTTAAATCTTCCTCCAAGAAAATGAACAATCAAAGCTTCCCTTCCAGAATATAAATCATCTTCTTGTCATACATAACCTGTAAATCCTTAGAAAATAGACAAGACAACCTCACATAAAATCGGCGGCAACCTATATAAGTTACTAAATCCTAGAAAACAAAATAAGATATAATGCTTGTGGAATGAAGTTTGCAGATTTCCTGGAGATTATAAAACTTAATAATTCACAAAAACCATAAGACTCCGTTAGAAAAACAAAACCGGTAAAATTTCCAGATTTTTACACGTGACGCTGTCAAGAGTTAACTCGTGACGCCGTCAGAAGTGACCTGCAGAAATTCTTATGTTAAGTTTCCAGAAAATTTCTGGAAAAACTTGGTCTCACTTCCTGGAAAATCCTGCAAAACTTCATTATGACTCGATACAAGCATTTGACTCTAACAAATACGAATATACATGTTCATTTAATATTGTGGAGAATCATGATCGGTTTGTTTCTTGAAAACATATTTGGGGTTTCCCCTTACACTTATCTTTTGCAAAAATACTTTTAAGTGGAGTTAAGACTAGGCCAAAACAACAAATTAAAGTATTTCCACTATTTAATTGAGAAACATGATCTACCAACAATAAAAATAAAGCATGCATACGGAAGCAAATAACAAACAAACAAAATAAAATCACACAAAACATGGGTTGCCTCCCAAGAAGCGCTTTTCTTTATTTACGAGTCTTGTAGCTAGACTCAAGGTCATGGGTTACTACGTGACCTCATCGTTGGTTCCATTCTCTAGGTCGTCTTTTAAACCAGTTTTGTATTCCGGACCTAGTTGCAAGCATTCTTTGTAGAAACCAAGCATCCTACTCTTCACATACTCTACTCCTCTACGTCTATCCTCCTCATTCCTATAATAAGCCGCTTGCTTGTGTTCTTTTTCTATATTAGAGAGGAGGCGGTATTGTTCAATTTTGTAGGGCATTTGATAAGCAACCTCATCATTTTCTTCCTTGAATCTAACTATCCCTAGAGTCGGGTCATGACTCATCCTAGTGGCCTCAACAAATGGTTTTCCAAATATTACTTGGCTTAGGCAATCATCTATCACCGGACGAGTGTCTTCCACTATCATAAAATCGATCTCATAGGTGAGATTACGTATAATCACATGCAATCCCTTCACTCTTCCTACAAAATTACTTATCAAATTCCTATTGGGCATCATCCTAAAATCAAGTTGTTTCTTCATCACCCAATTGTAATAGGTCCTAGTCATGATGTTTACGGGGGATCTAAGATCTATATAAGCTTTCCATATATGCATGTGCCCGATATTGGATGGTATGTTAATGTTAGAGGGGTCTCTCATTTTGATAAGGGGTGTGCCAAGGATATATGGTCTCTCGGGACTATCGAATAAATCCTTATGGTATTCCCGTTCTTCCTTGGTGGGCATCTTATCAAAGTATTCTTCTATAGTTTCTACTTCCTCTAATTCCTCTCCCTTATTAACCTCAACCTCCCTACTTTCATCCCTAGTCTTGGTTTCTACTCCAACTTCATCCTTGTCACTTTATTCTATCTCCTTATTTATTGGTTTAATGGTGACAACATTGACAAAGTGGACATGTTTGGATGATGAGGGATCCTTAATTTGGATTCCGTTATTGGTGTCCCTAGTGTCCTTCCTAGGTGTGGCTAACGCTTGGTTGTTGAGGGCCTTCAACAAGTTGTCAATCTTGTTGGTCATCTCCGTTTGTTGTTGGTTGAATTCGGTTTCAAACCTAGCTATGCGAGCTTCTTGAGATGCCATAAACTTAGACATCAATCATTCAAGATTGTTGGTACTACCATAATTGTTGGAAGGATTGTTGTTGAAAGTACGGTTGGAGGGTGGACTGTTTGGTTGGTAACGACTAGGCGGATTGGAAGAATTGGGTTGATTTTGTTTCCACCTAAGGTTTGGGTGATTTTTCCAAGAGGGGTTGTATGAATCACCGTAAGGGTTTGGCTCGGGCTTGAAAGTGTACCACTTATCTCCCGCTTCGTCGGTACGCGTGGATGCGTAGTCAGCAAAAGTTGTTCCGGGGAGTTCCA
This sequence comes from Artemisia argyi, assembly GCA_030686995.1. Classification (NCBI taxonomy): domain Eukaryota; kingdom Viridiplantae; phylum Streptophyta; class Magnoliopsida; order Asterales; family Asteraceae; genus Artemisia; species Artemisia argyi. Next base: position 129,134,840 of record CM060699.1, read on the forward strand.
CACAATCACGAGTGTCGTGGGGACCACTACATAATTCGCATGAAGAAGTGATTTTGTTCACTTGGCTTGAAGGCTTAGGAGCTTTGTAAGATTTCATGAGAAACTTGACTTGATCCTCAAGTTCCATGATCCTACGGTTGGGAGTGCTAGAATTGTTCGAAGGCAAAGATATTGCCTTGACCGTTTTGTTCAAATCACGGGGATCATTCCAACTTTCGTTGTCATAGAGAGCAAGATCTTCTATGAGTTCCCATGATTGTTCCGCACTTAGATCACGTAGCTTACCACCGGCCGATTGGTCAATGGCTCGCCTCGTGGAGAGATCGATATGGTCATAAAAGATTTGGACTTGGAGCCAAAGATCTATGCCATGATGAGGGACTTTTCGGAGCAGGTCTTTATATCGAGTCCATGCTTCATAAAAGGTTTCATTTTGACGTTGTTGGAACATCAAGATGTCATTTCTAAGCTTAGTAGTTCTCCCCGATGGGAAAAATTGAGCAAGGAAACGAGTGGTGAGATCATCCCATGTGGTGATGGATCCCGCGGGTAAACGCTCAAGCCATTGACTAGCTTGATCCCGTAGAGAGAATTGGAATAGGAGTAATCGGGTTTTCTCTCTAGTTTCAACATCTAGGTCTATGGAATCTACGATTTTAAGGAAGTCCTTAAGATGTTGGTTTGGATCTTCGGAACGAAGTCCATGGAATGCACATCCGCTTTGCACCAACCGGATGGTGTCGAATCGCAAGGGGGTCACATTGGCTCCGGTGAGCTCAATGGTGTTTCGGTAGCCTTGGTGGCTAGGTCGGGAATACTCTCCTAAGGTTCGGGGCCTAAGAGGTTCTAGTGGTGGGTTTTGTTGTGGTGGGATGACGGGTTCAAAGATGTTCCCATCGTTCATGATGTCGGGTGGTGAAGAGTTACGAACAAAAACACAAAGAAATAAGATAGACTAAAGAAAACCTAAAAATAAAAATAAAATCTTACTAGAAAGGAATCTAGCAAGTAGACCTAATAAAAAGAGATTCTAACCTAGACAATAACTATTCCTCGGGCTGCAGCGCCAAAAACTTGATACGTGGGAATCGCACCAGGCTTTACCTCTCGAGGGATCTCGAGAAGCTTACAACCCCCACCAGGCAGTGTACCTGATCGTTGTAGTATAGTATAGTGACAAGTACCGGGGGATTCATCGTTCAGCTAGGAATAGTGTCGCTAGGATTAGAAAACCTAAATACTAGTTCTAAAGATGAGGGATGATTATTTTTGTATTTTTATATTTTTTAGAAAGCAAGTAAAAATCTCGGGGTTTGAAGGATTTGGGCGGAATTAGTTGCTAGTCAACTAACCCAATACTAAAGATGCAATCAAAATAAAATACTAGAAATGAAAATAAACTAAATTAACTAAGGTTGTGAGCAATAAGTGGAGAAGTTGTGTTTACTTAGATTTCACTACTCCCTAGATATCTTTTACACGTTAATTACTTGTTATAGTTGCGTAGATGACGAATTGTATTCCTTAATACCATTCATGGGGTGGCGCACTTAATTCCCCAATCCTATTAGTGCCTACTTCACTCCTATTTCGAGCCGGCTAAGAAGCTCCTAACATGGGATCATTAGAATTTACTCATGCATTAAATACAACCAATAAAACCTAGTGCACGTCAGTTCATGTTTCCTAAGACGTTCAAGCATGTTACCATTTGGAGATCTGCCAGTTTTCTTAAGCCTAACATCGAAATCATTCATCCAATACAACCATAAACAAGTAATCAACACATAATTAACATCTAGGTTTCATTAGATCCAAGCAAACACAAGATAGATCTAGCCTAGCATGATGGAATTAAGACAAGAACAAGATATAGACAACCAACACATAGACATATTGATTGAATTAAAAGAACACTTATCTCAATTACACATGAAAGGGTTCAAGGGCTGAGAACCCTTGAAAAACCTGTAAAATTCGTACTAAGTTCGGCCGTAGGGTTTCTCCAAAACTTCTCTCTTTATGAATGAAAATTAAAAAACTATATATAGGAAATTGAGGCTGACGGCGTCAAGACCAAATTGGTGACGCCGTCATCTCGGCGCCAAAATACTTCTCGGACTGCCTTGATCTACTTTTGACGCCGTCACGTTATAGCATTTTCCAGGCCGTCACGTATTTTACTCTTGACGCTCTACTTCGTGACGCCTTCAATTCTGTACTGGGTCGTCATGGAAATTACTCTTGACGCCGTCAGAAATTCCTTCTTGACGCCGTCACCTACTGTTCCCAGCAAGAAAAATTAAGACTTTGGCGTTTTCTTCACTTTTATGCTCCAAAAACGTCCGAATTGCTTCCTTTTCCAGATTTCTCTCCCAAAGTACCTAAAATCACAAAAGGAACGATTTAGGGCAATATTTGATCAAATAAATTCAATTCCGGGCTTAAATGACCCCCTAAAAGTGGTTCATTTTTTGCCTCATCATTTAGTAAATACTTTATATTTAAAATACTTTTATACTTAATTAAACACATTCAAAAAATTTACCGGGACACTTCGGATGGTCATTTTTTTTCAAGTACAAATAATAAAAAACAATTTAACAAATTTACACGAGATGTTAAGCGAACGAGTCGAGATGATATGGTTATACATGAGATGTTAAACGAACGATCCGAGATGCTATGGCTGGTTATACACGAGATGTTAAACGAACGATCTGAGATGCTATGGTTGGTTATACACGAGATGTTAAACGAACGATCCGAGATGCTATGGCTGGTTATACACGAGATGTTAAACAAACGATCTGAGATGCTATGGTTATACACGAGATGTTAAACGAACGATCTGAGATGCAATGGTTATACACGAGATGTTTAACGAACGAGTCGAGTTGATATGGTTATACACGAACGAGTTGAGATGTTAAATGATCAGGGGGTTCAGTGACCGGAGTTCATTTAGTGGGGTTCAGGCTCAGTGACCAGGTTCAGAAAGTAGGGTTCATGAGATCTAACTAATCTCAAGATGCTATAGCTGGTTATACACTAGATGTTAAACGAACGATCCGAGATGCTATGACTGGTTATACAGGAGATGTTAAACGAACGAGTCGAGATGCAATGGTTATACATGAGATGTTAAATGAACGAGTCGAGATGCAATGGTTATACACGAGATGTTAAACGAACGAGTCGAGATGCAATTGTTGTTTAATAAAATGTTGTTGTTGTTGTGAAAACTGATGTCGTATATGTTTATTTTTTTTAATTCAGACATAAATCGACTAGCTTCCTGTTAATGCAATAACTAACATAACATTTAAAACACGAAATACATTAAACATTAAACTTAAAACATGAAATACAAAAGTACGATTAATAGAAACTACAATACGATAATTAAAATAAAACTACGAATTAAGAAAATGAATCATCTGAGACCCAACCATCCTCCTCACTCGAAGAAGACTCTGATGGTACAGGGCCAAGCCCCATGGCCCATCGGCGTGGTAGTTCTCTGATTATCCGCGCCGTATGAGCAGCTTTCCGAGCTGTTATGACCAAGAAACACTTTCGGGAGGTCGCGGTTGATCAAAATATGCCATGTTTCTAGAGAGAGAAAGTAGAGAGAGAAAGGTGGAGACAAGGGTTTTTATTAAATATGAAATGAACTAAACTGTACACACACTTTCCCACACCCCTCATGGAGAGTCATGAGGGGTATTTATAGGCTCATTACAACATTACTTTGCCTACTTGACAATAGTTGTCCCTGTAGTATCTAATCTAGTCCATTTCACATGTATGACGTTATCTTTATAAAAAAGCGAAGCTAACAATCTCCCTCCAAGATATCGTCACACATGAATGGATACAATGAGACCTATAAACACATAAACATGTAAATTACAACAATAGTAAACTATGTTGACGTTGTTGAAGCGCAGAGTCTCTGTAGTCTAGATACTAAGGCAGACTTGAAGTTCTCTCTTCCGATGATCTCGGCGTATGATCTTTGACACTGACGGCAAAGGTCTTTGTAGCTCTGAACTTCAACTGTAATGGTCTAGTTAGGTTATTACTCCCTCCTAACTAGTGAGCCTTTATTCTTTTTCTTCTGCTCCCTCCTGAACAGACAACTCTCTTCTCATCTCGCAGCGGATAAGGTAGATACTAATGTGTTTGCACCATGGTTGTCGTTCTGGGAGCATCATAGCATAACTCACATAGTATTGCACAGAAGATTGGTAATACGCTCCGATATACACATCATTAGTACTTCTTCGGTTCCAGTGTAAGCACAATTCCCTCGATCAACCAACATACTAGAGATGAAACACTACTTCTTTTGGCATGTTCTTCTCCCTCCTGATGGTTGCGATGTATCGAAATCATCATACTATTGTGTGTACATGCCAACATTACCCGTACTTTATACTTCTGGTGCAATATAGATAGACCATGAAAGCATAAGTTGTGAGAATATGCTGATAGGATATGACTCTCTTTATTCTACAATCTCTTCTCTTCTCTTCAACCTTTAAGCGACCTCTTCAAATTCCAACCAGCTAGTAAATGACCAATGACTATAGAAATAACCCAGTATAACCAATCTGAAAATGAAGTAAACATCCCTCAGATATGTGACTTAATCTTGTACGATGGTGTGACTAAGAACCTATACTGAGCACTACAACGTAACTCCTTTAAGCATAGGTTGATCCATATACTCAAACGAGTAAACAGTATATGAAATCTCCGCCTCTTGAACTATCCACAACTACGTGCGTCACTGAGTACTACAACGTAACTCCTTAAAGTGATAGCTATAACCCGTGAGTACTACAATGTAACTCCTTACATCGGGTATAACTAGATAATCCAAGTCTTAATCACTATCTCTACCAGTGTTTGCTCAAACAAGTATCTCCGAAAGTCATGCATCCATCCACCCCTAGACTTTGAGATAAATAAGTACACATGTCCTTGAAATGAACTTTAAACCCAGAAAAGTGATAAAGAATTGTTCCCATAATCACAAAATCCGATACTAGCCGTTGTCATTTGATTGTGATTCTTGATCAGGATCGTTTAAGCAATTCGTGGTGTGTTTTGGTGAAGCTTGAGATTCTATTTCGGGTGATTCGTAGTGATTTCGTATTTACCCTCCAAAAATAAAGTTGGAAAAGTTTCTCGCCCATAATTTGGAAATCACTATGAAATGCAATTCTAAGGTTACCAGAAAAATTTGAGTTTTGAAAAATTTTACGCAAAATTTCACCGAAAAAATTTAAATTTTGGCCTAAAAATTTGAATTTCAGGCCAAAATTTTCAACCTTGTACCAAAATTAAAATCTCGCGTAAAAATTGAACGTTTAATCTCCTCTCAAAAATAAATTTTACTCAAATTTTCCCGCCAAAAAACTTTTTTTTTTTTTTTTTTTTTTTTTTTTTTTTTGCTAACTCGATAACCCCTAACTTGATAACCCCTAACTCGATAATCCCTAACTCGATAACCCCTAACTCGATAAATCTCCTAACACGGCAATGCCCCAAACTCGATACATCCCTCAAACTCGATACATCCCTTAAACTCGATAAGATCCAAACTCGATAAGCTCCAAACTCGATAAGTCCATGAAATTTGGGCAGAGTTTCCCCTAACTCGATAGACTATAGACCTAACTCGATAAACGATTAGGTAAGAAAGGCTAACTCTCCAAATTTGAGTTCCAAACTCGATAAGTTTGACTCCTAACTCGATAAGAACAATGCACCTAACTCGATAAGAGTTTCCCAAACTCGATAAGATTAGCAGTCTAACTCGATAAAGAATCCAAACTCGATAGAAAATCACCCTAACTCGAAAGAAATCCAGTCCTAACTCGATAACACATCCAAACTCGATAAAAAATTTCCTAACTCGAAATTTTTTCACCAAACTCGATAAAAAATCGATGAACAGTAACCAGATTCATTTTTTCACCCAAAAACACGATTTTACACCCAAAAACACCACGATTCGCCCCCGGTTAGCTCTGATACCACTTGTTATGACCAAGAAACACCTTCGGGAGGTCGCGGTTGATCAAAATATGCCATGTTTCTAGAGAGAGAAAGTAGAGAGAGAAAGGTGGAGAAAAGGGTTTTTATTAAATATGAAATGAACTAAACTTTACACACACTTTCCCACACCCCTCATGGAGAGTCATGAGGGGTATTTATAGGCTCATTACAATATTACTTTGCCTACTTGACAATAGTTGTCCCTGTAGTATCTAATCTAGTCCATTTCACATGTGTGACGTTATCTTTATAAAAAGCGAAGCTAACACGAGCCCTACGAGCAGCTGCCACACGTTCTTCGTCTTCTTCAACCTCTCGTCGGAATTGCAAATCTTGCTCGAAGAGTTCTTCATCAGTCAAGCCAAATGTATTGGGTTGGTTTTCCACTGGTGGATTGTTTACCGGTTCATTCTCAGCTGGACTGTTTTGTTGTTGATTTCCATTTTCTGCAGTTGGAGTGTTCACAATCACCGGTTCTTTTGGAGGACTTGGGAATTGTTGCGAGAAATCCTTGTGAGGAGGACTTGGGAATTGTTGCGAGAAATCTTTGCGAGACATCGAGAATGGGACTTGGGAGTTTTTATTTTGTGAGTTTATGTGTGTTTTACCGACTTAATGGTCCTTTGTATATATAAAGTAAAAAATTTGGCGGGACAATGGAAAATAAGGCAGGAATATAAGGCGGGAAAACAAATACCGACGTCATGTCGTCGGTAATAAATAGGCTGGAAAAAACCCCGCCCAAAATATTCACTTTTATTCGCAAGCCAAACGGGATTTTTTTTTTAATATTTTACCGACGTCATTTCGTCGGCATTTATAAAAATCAAATTTACTTAAATTATATTAAGCGCTAATTAAACCTCTAATCGCAATAAATATTTATTTAGGGAAATATCCCGACGACAGGGCGTCGGGAAAAGTTTGGCGGTCAAATTCCCGCCCAAGTTTTTGCAATTATTGGGAAAGTCAAAATTGACCAAAAAAATACCGACGTCATGGCGTCGGTATTCTAAAATTCATAAAATTCAACGTGCGTTTGGCTCGGTCAAGCGTATTTTTTGTCGTTTAGTGTAATATACCGACGACTTTTTGTCGTCGGGATTTTGTTCGTCGCCAGTTCTACTTATTCTAGTAGTGACATTATGTGGCTTTTAATTCAGCTGAAAACTTTTCATGGGATGTAAGCTTTCCTGCTGAACTTACCTCTATGATGAGGAGAGTGATTTGGGTTAAAATTTATCTTAATTAGTTCATAGATTGAAAAACCACAAATAAAGTGTCTTTCTTTTGAAAATGAACATGGTATATCTAACTTACGTTGGCTAAATAAGAAGTGGAGTCGATTGATTTGAAACCGTGAATCGCTAACTACCTGAACATAAACTTGATTGATGAGAAATACTTTGAAGCCGATAACAAATAAAAATGAGACTAACTATCATTATATCGCTCTTTTGAATATACGGTTCCATTATCCTATCGATACTAGATGTCATTTGGGTCGAGATTAGATGTTCAATTATAGTTCCATTATCATATCGAGGCTTACTTAATTCATTCCTACTGCTTAGGTGATGTTTGAAGATAGTTACGACTTACAAATTGTTGTTTTGAAAAGTGTAAATTCGCTTTCACCTGGTTGGTGTTTTTCATTCTGAATAGCTAATGTATCAAAAAAAGGAATTTAAGGAACTTGCTAGAGAAAATGTAAACTCACAAGCAAACCATCCAAATTGTGAAATAACAGAGGAAAAACAGAGCTATATAAGTAACTTCTGTTAGTACTTAACAACACAATTATCAATCATGACACCTCTACATATTAGCAATAGTATATAATACTGTATAGTGTATATCATCATGAAGTGACTGACCCCGGACTCTGATTAGGATCTTCTCATGCATGCTAAATAAAGATCATCTGTGATGATGACCAATTCAAGAAAGTTTTGATATAAATACGTTTTTGTTTTCTCACAACTTGACCTCTCGTGTTGGTTTTAACATGAGAGGACGGCAACGCGTTTTTATCATCATACCGCATCATATCACTGGTAGAAAAGATGTTTGTTGGTTCAAGAGCCCAAAACTGTAATTAATTAATTAACCAAAACTACCAATTTTGCGAGACAAAACAAATTAAACCAAAACCGATCAGTGTTCATTAAACCAACATTTGGTTTGTTCATTGGTGCCATAAACGCCGACTCAGACTCACCGTTATATGTTGTTGTGTCACAACGATTTCTATTAAGTAATGAAATGTGTCGTATTAACCCTATTGGTATTTCGTAGAATAACCTACCTTGAAAAAAAGTTAGAAAACAATAATAAAATTGAAAACAAATAGTCAAATCAAAACTACATATAAATTTTAGAAAACAAAACTAATTCTTTTTAGCAGGCCTTGTGAACTATCAGTCCATGCATGCAAAAAAAAGCCCAAAAAGCTGAAACCCTAATATTTTTAAGTCAAAGTATCATCATATAAAATTATAAATGCATATGTTTCACCGCCCCCAAATCTGTCATCTGTCTAATCTATGTACACACACTATTCCTTTCAAAGAAACTCCTAAACATCAACAAAAAAATTGTCGACCCATTATTTTTTTTTTCGGGATAGCGTAACTACAATTTTGTAGCCAACTGACTGTAATACGTTTTTTGATTGAAGGGTTCCAAAGAACAAATAATGTTTCAGTTCATATTATGGACACGTAATATTGTTCTTTGAAATCTTTCAATCAAATAATATATTGCTATTAATGCCTCCTTGTAGTATTATATACTGGTGTTATTGGTTACGAGTAATATTCTAGTATGTTTTTGAGTTGGCTGTGTTTCATATATGTTCATTTTAATCAAGAATATAATGATGACATACTCTTTTATGTGTGAAAATGATACGTATGCTAATCTAAAAAGCTTGAAGGTATTCGTTTTAGATCTGTTTTTAATTGGCTTTTAGTTTGGATATAATTACACTTTTATTAAACAAGATTTTTTTTTAAAATAATTTATCTAGTACGTAGGACAATAAAAAAAAATGCATAAATCGATCATGCTTGCGGTTTCATCTTTGAATCTGCAAGAAAGTAGAAAAAATGTTTTTGTTTGGTTTTCTTAATAGTTTCTAGAAGAACATTATTTGAATTTGCTCTGGATTTTTATATGCAGGTATTGTTTCTCTTTATGTTTTTGAGAGAATTTTATTTACTTTATAAAGGATGGATACAGTGCACTTGAAATTTACGACCATGCTCAGGGGTAAACAGATGATCTTGGGATTTGCGGAGAATATCTGTTACTGTATATTTCACGAGCCACAGTATTAATTGCAAGCTTACGATTATATCTATGATCTTCGTATTTAGGGTGGTTTGATATTTAGGGTGGTGGAAGTCATGATACCTACCAATAATATCATTCCACCTTATTCATGACTCTCTCATACATAACCCTATTTTAGTGGCAACCATGATCCTATGCCCCAACGTTCAAAAAGCCTCACAACATTCCAAAATTAAATGCCCAACGTCTATGTTCCTTCCCATGCCTATTCGGCAATCTTTGCCGAATATCCCATGCCGATTTCATGCCGAATGGGAGGCAACGGTGTTGCCGCTCGGCATCACCTCATGCCGAAGCATACCGAAGACCATTGCCACTACCTTATATATGGAGAAAAATCTTTGTATTTATTGTAACTAGCTGCATATATATATATAAATCTGTATGTGTGAACAAAGTAACTATTTTTATTTTATTTTTTTATTTTTATTTTTTTGCAAAAAAATTGACCTTGATATTGAACATTCAGAAAGGGAATAAAAGATGATGAAAAACCACAAATCAAGTGACTTTCTTTTGAAAATGTACATGATATCTAACTTACGTTGGCTAAATAAGAAGTGGAGTCGATTGATTTGAGACCGTGAATCGCAAACTACCTGAACATAAATTTGATTGATGAGAAATGCTTTGAAGCCGATAACCACTGAAAATGAGACTAACCACCATTATATCGCTCTTTTGAATATACGGAAATGTGTTACTTGATGGATCACAATAAACGGTTCCATTATCCTATCGATACTAGATGTTCTTTTGCGTCGAGATCAGATGTTCAATTATAGTTTCCATTATCCAATCGAGGCTTACTTAATTGATGTTTGAAGATAGTTACGACTTACAAGTTGTTGTTTTGAAAAGTGCAAATTCGTTTTCACCTGGTTGGTGTTTTTCATTCTGAATAGCTAATGTATCAAAAAAGGGAATTTTAGGAAGTTGCTAGAGAAAATATAAACTCACAAGCATACCATCAAAATTGTGAAATAACAGAGGAAAAACAGAGCTATAAGTAACCTCTGTTAGTACTTAACAACACAATTATCAATCATGACACCTCTACATATTAGCAATAGTGTATAATACTGTAAATCATCATGAAGTGACTGTCCCCTGACTCTGATTAGGATCTTCTCATGCATGCTAAATAAAGATCATCTGTGATGATGACCAATTCAAGAAAATTTTGATACAAATACGTTTTTGTTTCCTCACAACTTGACCTCTCGTGTTGGTTTTAACATGAGAGGACGGCAACGCGTTTTTATCATCATACCACATCATATCACTGGTAGGCAAGTAACTACCAAGTACGCAGCATAGTACATGTAGAATAAAGACTCGAAATGACGCTTCAAACCAAATGACAGACGCTTTTGTAAGCAAATTGCTCCTATGCATTTAGATTCTGAACACCAGTGTTGTTGATCAACATATCTACAAGATATAACCCCCCACCAAACCAACAAAGATAACACCGGATACATTCATGATTCATGCTACACTTATTAACAGTCAATTAAGAGCAACTAATGACTTTCTCCAACATCAGTACCTAAACCACCATGTTACCATTCTGGATAACTTCTACTAATACGTTCACGAATCTATAAAGTTCGATGTATACAATTACAGCACGTACTAACTAGTAAATTTTAATAAAAACATGGTGCTATAAGAAAACCGGCCTCTACTAAATGATAACCTTAACGACTCAGCAGTTAAAATCCTATGTGAAACGAATTTACGTCTTTTAATACCGTATTAGCAACATCATCATTGGGGTTTACATTAAACACTAAACAGAAAAGCATGAGATTCCACAAAAAGTGTGAATTGGCGGGAACACCCTGATCCCGGGAGCCTTTTGACACTAAACATAGTCCACCCACAAGGAATAATTCCGGCAACTCTCCTAACCAGTGGGGCACCAATTGGAGTGAGCAAGAGCCAAGAGTCCAAGACTCGAACCCTTGACCTTTTATCCACAAAATCTCTCTGGTGGGCTCATGTGTTTTTCGGAATTGGGTACCAACAGAGCTAAAAACACAAAAAAATTGCTCAATGTCTACTAAATATAGATGCTACACCTCTAAATGCATGATAGCACTAAACATGATATAAGGCATAAACGAACCAAAAAAAGAGAGAAAAGGTTGCATAATTTTTTTGAAACTGTAACATTGATGCAACTATAACCATGTGGGAGCTCACACAAAACGACTCATCTTCTCCATGAACCCCAAGACTTCTGATATGTTTTGACCAAGGTTTGTAAACTTAAAGTTTGGCATATTCTTCCTCGTTATAATGTGTTTCTATTATAGGTTCGCCTCTGTTGTTAAATCCTATCATGGCCTTTAAATGTGCATTAGGTGACTCAATGGCGAATAGCCTTTTGAATGATTTTGTAATCTCACCCTCCATCATTCATACAATACAAACTTGATTAACGCAGCTTGGTATGTATTCAAGCACAACAAGCGAGTCCCATAACTTAGACACATTCATGTAAAAGCCATGAGATAATTTATTCGAGAAGTCTATTACCATGGGTAGGGTTTTTTTTTTTTCTCCTCCCTAGATGGATTTTGAAAGGAATGTATTCTGACATTTTGATCTAGTTTTGGTAAAGGGATGAATTTATAAAGTTGTTCTGCCGAAGGACGACGTTAAACCATAAAATCATTGACGGATTTCCCTCCAAAATTGCTGAGAGGGAAGATTGAGCCTTTGAACTTTTATGGACAAACGACCAATTCTTAACACAAAAAACTAGCAAATGTATAACTTGTGAAGATTGAACCTTTGAACTCTTATGAAGGGATCAAGTCTTTACCACTAGACTATTTGATGATGATTGCATGTATGCGATGATGTTTTTCATGTTTATGTTACTCGGGGAAGGCAAGACTTTTCATGTTTATGTTAATCACAATACGGATTATATTATATTTTATGTGAGTTGTTCCAAAATTTTTGCAGCTTTTTCTCACGCTAGTAACACTTTTCGACTTCATGTGACCTTTTTAAGCATATGATGACATCTTTTTGGATTGGGATCCTCTCATGTTCTTTTTGAAATGAGAGATCACAAATAAAGAAAATAAGAGATCACAAATAAAGAAAATATGCGTCACTAGAAAAGTCACAAAAACTGTCTTTTGAACAAAAAAATAATAATAATAAAAAAAAAATAAATAAAAAAATCAACCTAACTGTTGGAAGTGAACGTTAGACTAAAAAAAAAAAAACTTTTAGACTTATACTTTCACGTTATAAACACTCATTTCACTGTTTTTTTTCACACATTCTTTATATACACATTCTCTCAAATAACACACTCATTTCACATAATATCTATATTTTTTCACACTATGAATTCTTACAAGCTATTTATTGCCGATTCGTCTTCGGATGATGAAAATGAAGTTAGTAGCAAATTTATGATGTTTGCAGAAGAGTGTTGGGAGGCTTATCAAGCGTCATAACCTAAAGTCTCATGAAACCAAATTAGTAGGGATCGTTTGGGTGCTAATAACCATTTAGTGGCTGCTTACTTCTGCGAAAACCCAATGTACGACGATAGAGCATTCTATGATCGTTTCTGAATGAGCCAAAAACTATTCACACGAATTGTTTGAAAGGTAACCGATCATTCACCTTATTTTCAACAAACCCCTAGTTGTGCGGGTTTACTTGGTATTTCTCCATTGATGAAGTGTACTTCTTCAATTGGCATACGGAGTCAATTCTGATGCTCTAGATGAATATGGGCAAATGGGTGGGTCAACAATTCGTGAGTGTCTCCAAAAATTTTGTGAGGTCATCATGGAGTTATATGGTGCAGAGTATTTGCGAAAGCCAACGGTTACTGACATTGACAAACTCTATACTCATCACTACGAAAAGCATGGGTTTCCTGAGATGATTGGAAGCATTGATTATATAGATTTGCCGTAGACGAATTGCCCATATGCTTTAAAAGCTCAATATTGTAGGGGTGATAACGGGCAAGATCCTTTCCTTTTATTAGAAGTGATCGCATCCCAAGATTTATGAATTTGGCATGCGTTCTTTGGTGTCTTCGGGATGGATAACGACGTAAATGTTTTACGTAAATCGCATATTGTCAATGATATCAAAATGGGGAGAGCATCGGATGTGGAATTCGTTGCTAACGGTGTTCCTTATAAACGAGGATATTATCTTGCTGATGAGATATATCCAGAATGGTCCGTTATTATGAAGTCCATTAAAAATCCAGGGATATGTGTTGTTTAAGATGATGTACGAAGCAACAAGGAAAGATTTGGAACGTGCTTTTGGTGTACTAAAGAGGAAGTGGCTAATGATTAAACATCCGTGATCCGTCTAAAGGGTTTGGCAAAAACCGTCTATCAGATATAATGTACACATGCATCATATTACATAATATGATAATTCAGGACGAAGAGCGAGCAATATCTCCCATATTCTTTCCAGCGTAGCAGCACCGTTCTTATGATCCCATAAGAACGCATGTGAAATCGTTGGAAATTACCAGGAGATAGTCGACAAAACAACTCATCTTAGCCTCAAAGCCGATTTGGTGGAAGACATTTGGCATCGTCAAAATCAAAACTAGTCTAGTCGTTTTATTATCGTAATGTTTGGAAGTTATTTGAATTTTATTGTAATGTTTGAATTTTATTTGAATTATTATGTAAGATTTTAATTATTAATGAAATTTAAGTTTGTTGTTAAAAATGTTTAAAAAAAAATGAAGGTCGCTCTTACTGGGGCACCCAATCGCCTAAAGGTCGCTGAAAAGAGAAAACTAACGTGACAGAGAAAATAAAAAAGATTTACGCTCCTTACTGTGTCCGGCCTTAATATGCTCTGAATAACCTCAGGTAATTTTATCATCCAATAATATTACGTAATTATTTATGTCATTTGTCAAAATTTGCTTTTCATCAAGTCGTCATATATGGGCCATTGTGAATGACCAGAGTTGTTTCACTTATTTTTCATTTCATTCCTTTTATTTTACTAGCATTGTTAATATTTCCGTCTCAAAATAAATATGAACAATAGAAGGTACGTCAATTGATAGATACAAACACTATATACATCAAACGGTACCAATTAAAGGAGCAAAACTGAGTCACACTAATGGGTACATCAATTTGATGGACACAAAGACTAGACAACTCGATAACTCCATGCATAGGTTATATTTACATTAGTTTGGGTAGAATTTCATATTTCTAACTGCACTTTTCATCATTTCTGCAAATATTTCCTTTTTCTTTTTGCTACCTAGATCATTTGCCTCATTATTTAATCCGTTTTAGCTTTCAGCCAACGTCTTACTATTCAATCCGTTTTAGCTTTCAGCCAACGTCATTTTAGCTTTTTGTATATTGGACTGTACTTGTTGTCTCACTATGAACCAATTTCTAGTAGACCAAACCTCTTAAAAGAAAACACAGGGATGGTGGTATGAGCAACACAATCTTACTATATACAATAAAATAAATCACATATGTCGTTGGCACGAAGACTTGTACTCACAAATTCTTGGGTCGGGAAGCTTTGCACACTATCTCATTGTGTTGCTAGGCCACAAGCCCCTTGATGCAAGCCATTACTACTCGTCGTTTCATATTCCGCCTACTCCCAAGTGAAAATAAACCAAGGGGGCATGATTAACATTGTTAGTTTGTGGACTATATTTAATATACGTATGACCGGATTCGAACACGAGACTATAGGATTGCACGCATTGCGTATGAGATTCTATGTTTAACAATTAAATATAAATGTTATGTTTTAATTATTAATTCACAATAACGATTAACGGACGTTAAGTACTTAACGAAAGTGACTAACAGTCACTAAATAATGAAGAGAGACGAATAAAAGGAAACAAGCCAAGAGAAGGATCTTGAATCCCTCTCTTGGGCTTAATACCGATTGGCCAAGGATCCCAAATAGGAATCATTTGAAAACTTGGACTCAAAGCTATCACTATAAATACATTCACATGTATTCATTGTTTGATAACTCTTGATCTCCATAGTAGACCAAACTTCTCTTCTTTCTTCCTTTTATTCCTTGGTCGACATACAAAGCCCCACGAAGGGATTTGCGATTGAAATTGAGAAACAAAAGTGTTTGGTTAAGCTATTATGATCAAGAAACTAGCATTCACATTGAATCGCTATCAATATGCGTGTACAAAACCGTAGGAAAAATCCCAATTGGATTTTTACATAAACTCTAATCGAATTAGGGTTAATTTGATTTACCTAAACCTTAACTTTTTAGGGTTGTGATTCTTGATCTATTGTGTTTGCTTGGATTGCTAAATGGTACGCTTACTTTTATGTTTTGGTTAATTAATTTCAAGTTTTAGATTAAGTCTTCCGTTGCGTGCTTTATGTTATTCAGGTTTGTAATATGCTATTCATGATTATATAATTCCAACAGTGGCATCACGAGCTGTTAATACTGTGTAATTAATGACCTAAATACATAAAAATCGAATCTTTGATTGATTATTGCATGTTTTATGAATTCTAGGTTTTTTTTTTTTTTTTTTTTTTTTTTTTTTTTTTTTTTTTTTTTTTTTTTTTTTTGAAAACCCTAATTTTTATTATATAGGGCCGATTGCCCTTTTGATTAATTTTTTTGGGTTTTGTAAAAAGTGTAGAAACGCTAGGTTGCGTGCAATTGTTATGTGTTAATTAATGAATAAATTATGTTATGTCATAAAAAGTAAGCGATCTTGAAAACTTTATTATATGATAATAAGTGTTTTATGTGGGATCATGATGAAAACATTCATCTTGGAAACTTTATTACTATATGATAATAAGTGTTTGAGTTTGCATGATTATTGTAAGATATGTGTTAATTAATTAGGGTTATTAGTAATTAAATTTGTATGACATATTAATTGACTAATAGGTTAATTAATTCTAAAATCAGGGAAGAACCAATATGTATCATTTTTTTATTTTATCAAGTATTTGTGTTATTATATATATTTATCGTAGGACTTACGCTACAAATTATTGGTGTATGTGGTCCATTGGGTACCTCGCTCAAAAACCAATGAGAGTACTCTTCACTACAAGAAATCCGTCGATTACCCACGAACATAAATTGTGGCAAAAAGATCAAAATTCGTGGGTAACTTACTAATACCCACAAAATACCCATGAATCCATATACATGGGAATAACCTCCGAGGCTAAATTTATACCCACAAAAATTTCAAGCCGTGGGTATGTTACCCACACTATCTTTTGTAGGTGATTATGATAAGTTTGTGGGTAAAATTCGTGTGGGATTTCATAAATGACCATGAAAACACCCATAAATTCAATCATGTGTAATTCATGAGTAAATTATCCACAAATGTACTGGGGTGTAAAAATATTAATTCATGGAAAACTATGATAAAATTGAGTTTCTAAAATATGAATTACCCGTCATATAGTCTGGGACAAACTATGAAACACCATCTTCTATATAATTCATTTCATTCATATTTGTACTTATATATTAATAACTCAAAACGCAGCAATACAAGAAAGAACTTTATAAACATAATACAAGAGACAACTTTTTATACAATTAATGTCACATCCATGTGTTAGTTTATGGACATTATTTTAGTAGTTGTATGTTAAGATCGAACTCGAGATAACGGGATTGCACACTTTATGTATGAGAGTTAAAGATTAATAATTAAATATATAATGTTATATTTATTTATTAATTATTACAAATATATAACGATCATTAAGTATTTAAGATAAATGACTAATGATGGTTAGGTGAATAAAAGGAACGTAATGTGTATGATTTATTGGCAAGTCAAGAAAGATCCGGAAGCCCTATTTTGGGCTTATGGCCTATCGGTGGGGGATGGGGAAACCCATTCCTCATCTAACTTGAGCTATAAGTAAACTATATTATATAAACAAGGTTAGGGATTCATTGTTTGTATCTATTGTGCACACACATAACCCTAACTTGTTTTCTTTTCTTCTTGAACCAATCGATTAAACATCCCATAGGTATTCAATTGGTGTTTTGCTAAAACAAAGTGTTTTGTTTAATTTGTGATTTAATAACTAGAATTACTTTAATTCGTTATAGTACGTGTGTACAAGAACGTGATACAATCACACTATTGATTGTATCTTGGATTGAATAACAAAAAGATAAGGGGTTATTTTTATGTAACACCCCCAATTCATGGATGCAGCGGAATTCAAACTGGGTGTTACTCGACGGCACAACAGTCATAATAATAGAAAACGATATCTAATTGAGTCGTTTTAAAAGATTTATCATTCAAATTATATAAATATCAGTGATTACAAAATGAGGTCCCAGATGGTTCTATGTTTACAATTTACATTAAATGAGTTTTTGAATGATAATAAAATTTATAGCCCTCTTTGAATATCCGTGCCCTTCCGTGCCATCCTTGATCATCATGGACCTGAAATACATGCTTAAGAGGTCAACACAAATGTTGAGTGATATTCATAGAGTTTGTTTAATGGTTGAACACAATATGTTGGTAGTATGAGTTAACTAGACTCATACTCATGGTTGAAAAACAAAACAGGTAGGCTACGTTATTATACGCCCATAAAATGTATTATAACACTAAGCTTATGACACCAAAACATTAACGGGTACCAATATCAATCGGCGGAGTTATCCCGGTAGGTACTTTGCTAACATACCTAAATCTCAAATATTAGTGCATTTGTTTGAACTTAGTCAATACAAATGGGATTCGTCAATCCCAATAGGCCTATTCACAATATTCGCGCTCACTATTACTAGTGATTAAATGGTTCATAATAAGAGATATTGGTTTTAGCAAGGATAGTACTTAGTGATAATAAAACAATCAGGCAAGCATACAATTGAAAAGCATTGTGTTTGGTTTAAAATAGCATGTATTCCCCCCAAGGGTTTGTAAAACAATTAAGTAATGGAAAGTGGGGCTATGAAGTCACCTTAAGTTAAATAGCAAGTAGTGAATGTAATGGTTGAGTCGTGAAGGTTTCTGCGAGCAACCTATAATAGAATGTTGCGACTTAGGACTGGAGTAAAGAATATGAGGAATTGCCTATATATGTCTTGCATTTAGTCCATGATGTGGTACTTTGTATAGTGTAAGTATATGAAAAGAAATGGTTCATGAAACATGTATAGTTTATATATCGTTTACTACCGTTCGGGCCGACATAATTCAGAAGTCATGTAGTAAACGTTCGAGGAGCCAGGACACTTTAATTCGTAAATCAACAACTCATCTCGACGGCTTACTTAATGAACTCCTCACATGAGGCTCTCTACTATTGTAGTAGTTGATAATATATATATATATATATATATATATATATATATATATATATATATATATATATATATATATATATATATATATATATATATATATATATAAGTTTTGATCCGAAAAGTTACATGTCTAATATTTGAATAAACTTAGGAAAATTTATTTTTACATGAAGATTGTTATTAGGGTAAGTTTCTTAAGTCTTGTATGACAATTACTTGTAAGATCTCATGGTTCTTTTAGACGAAGTAGATCCAAATTGTATGTTTAAGTTATCGCCAACTCTTTAGCTCATGTTTTCGCCTAAGTAAGTTTATATGGTCATTTAGTCATGGCCTTGCCATGACCTTTGGTCATTGTTCCATGGTCTTGAGACTCAACCTTGGCTCTAGCCATGGTTGTGGTCTTGAATCTAGGTCATTAGACCTCTTGTTCTTTTTAAACAATAACAATTATATAGTGACTTATATATATAAAATAGCTGTTAAGAAACTGAAGAAAATCTCATTCGTTATTGGTTTTCTGGAGACGTGCTCCTGATTTTTTTTGAAGAAAACGTGATTCCGGACAACTTTCGTGTTTTAACTTTTTCGTAAAACGGAGCAGAAGGGCCTCTTTTTGCGTGTTTTATGTTCTGTCACAAAAAGTATTTAGGCAGTTTTGCCGCAAAGTTTTGGTAACTTCAAATGGTCATAACTTTTGACTCGTGTACTCGTTTTAGGTGGTTCAAATTGCTATGCTTTCCTTGTTAAGTCCTCTACTACAATATGTAATGGTCTAATATCATAATTTTACCATTTTGATAAGATTTCACCAAGAAAGTCACTAGTTTACTTGTTTAAATAACTTAAGTTAACATATATATACCAATACTTGTTTTACTCATTTTTATACATCATGGACATGATCACAAGACAAAATATAGCATGAATGATATGTAAATAACATGAATATGATATTTAACAAGAAGTATGTTAAGGTTTTGCTTACAACTTTTGGCTTTCAATTAAGAAAGGAAGTTAACATGTAAGGTAAGGACTTTGATAGACTTAAGCTTCACCCGACTTCACTTCATGCAATCTTTCTACCCTTGTATTCTTGAAAGAGAGATGATAAAAGTTGAGGTGACTTGAGTGGATTCAAACTCAAGAGAATCACCAAAGTTTATAAGGTTTGGAAGTATTTTGATTTACCTAAAACCAAGCTAGGGTTTATATGTTGTTGTAGCACTTGATTCTTGCATAAAATTGGAAGAGAATTAGCTAAGTATGAGGTGATGGTGTGTGTGATAGTGGACGGCAACAAGGAGGGCAAGGAGGCTTTATATGGCCTTGAGGAGGTTACAAACCTTGACTTGTCAAACCTTGGAGACCAAGTTGAACACATGTAAACATCTTAAGACCTTAAGCTTGAGATCAAGCCACATGAGGGGTGACTCCCCCCCCCCCATAAGTCGGTTCATATGAAGATAGGAAGGATGAGTTGGTCTTGTTGATATTATCCTACTTATGGAGCTAGTTTTGACTCCGTAAAATGCTAATCGTAAACGATTAAGCCATAATACGTAAAACCGGGTATCGTAAAAATACGAAACTTGGAAGAATGATTAAACTTGTCAAAATACTCCATAATAAAATATAAAATGAGTGGTAGGTTCCATTGGGGTGCTAAAACCCTGCTAAAACTGGAAACACGGGTCTAAAACGCGTAATACGTAAAACGTACGAATATTGTGTAAAATTGAGAAAAGTAAAATGTTACTTTTCTAATATGATAATAATGATTAAAATGACTTATAATGTCTAGACTGGGCTCAGTCTAGTGTCGGTTGGTATTAAATGTCTTTTAGACATAAAACCGTAAGCCTAAAAATCAAGGAATGATTTTTGGTCAAAGGAGGAGGGAAAAATATGTTGACTTTTTCCAAAAATGTGAAAACTCAAATTGTCTTAGAAACGCGGTGCAGGTATAGGCTAAGGTTATGGATAAGTAAAAACGCTTAAAAATGAAAATTCCTGTTTTTCACGGTCGAGGTTTATTTGGTCATATTTTTCGCAGTCATGATTAATTCTCAAATAAATCATGAGTGTATCAAACATTTTTCTGATACAGGCAAAATTAACTCGGTCGAGTTTCGTTGTGCGTAGAATTTTTGAATGACGTTTTACCCTAAAACGTGTAATTCCTTAATAACTTTCGCGAAAATGATCTGATGAGTGTCAAAATTTTTATTTGCCATGGAAATGATTTATCACACGAGAATATGAAATAAAAATCAAATTTCGGGAAAATGAATAGTAAAAGTGAATAGTGAAATTTTTTGGGAATAGTAATTAACCTGAAATTGTGAATTGTTATAGTCTCTACTCCTTACGGGGAACTTCGTCCCGAAGTTCTATGTGTGTTATATGTTGGAGTGGTGTCGATGAAGAGGTGTGGTTACTTATGAGGACTAGAGTGATGTAGTTTGATTTGTCGTTTCAGTGTATGGCGTAGGATGAGGTTTACTTTTATGTGGGAAAGGTAGAGTAAGAGTGATTAATTTCTCCTAATACCTTTGACGGTAGTAGGGTGAGGCAGTTTTGCAATGACATCAACCTTAGCTCTGTCAACCTCAATCCCATTCTTGGAAATCTTATAGCCGAGGACAATGCCCTCTTTGACCATAAAGTGACTCTTTTCCCAATTTAGACATAGATTGGTGTCTTTACACCTTTTCAACATTGTTTCTAAATTGGTGAGACATGTTTGGAATGAATCCCCAATGACCGAAAAGTCATCCATAAAGACCTCCATAGTTTTACCGATCATGTCGGTAAATATAGCCATCATGCACCTCTGGAACGTACCTGGAGCATTACATAAGCCAAAAGGCATACGTTTATAAGCAAAGGTTCCGTAAGGGCATGTGAAGGTAGTCTTTTCTTGATCCGATGGATCAATGGGGATTTGGAAGTATCCTGAGAAACCATCAAGGAAACAATAGTACTCGTTCCCTGCTAATCTCTCAAGCATCTGGTCCATAAAGGGCAGCGGCGCCAAATTTTGATTGGCCTCAGACAGTCAGATAATATCAACCAAGTAATGGTCAACAAGTCAAACAGCCTAAACCAATACTCCGGTGAGTTTAGTGTTTCCCCGGATCGTCAGATCCCAACGAGATGTGAAATCTGAAATAAAACGACTTTGAGATCAGGTGAATTGAACAAGAAAAGGGTTTAAGTGATTTGTTCTACTGAAATATAAAAATAAATAGCTTTAATAAGCTATATCAACTAATACGTGAAATCAGATAAGTACACGTGAAAAAGGGACTGAAAAACGTAAGCGTTTACTAATTAAACGTAAACAAAAACAAATTTAACTTATAGCAGGATTTTGCAAGCCTTAGGGGCTTAAATGCAAATTAAATTTAAAATATTTATTTTATAATTAAAAACTATTTAATTAATTATTTTTATTTAATAACTATTTATTAATTATCTAATAATTAACTATTAATTATAAAAATGTAAAATAAGTCTAGAAAATTAAAATTAAAATTTCTAAAAATCTAAAATATTATAAAACTTATTTTAAAATTAAAATTATATTTTTCACACTATTTATCTATTTATTATTAATTAATTATTATTTAACTAATTATATTGATTAACTTATTTATAATTACTAAAAAGACTTAGATAATTATGAAAAATTTTATATATCTAATTAACCATCATGGGAATCCTAAAAAATTATAAAAACTTTATTTTATGTATTTTTAATTTAATTTACTAATTATTATTCTATTTATTAATTAATATCTAATTAAAATAATTAATTTATGAAAACTAGAAAATGAACAGTATAAATCACAAGAAAATTTATAAAATTATTTTATGACTATTAGAAGCTAGGAAAAATATAAAATATAGGTGTTACCTTATAAAAACTAATTATGCTATTTAATTCTTATTTATTATTTAATTATTAAATAGACTAATATTAATTCTAAATAATACTAGATGACAAAAGAAAATTCTGGAAAAATTTATAAAATTACTTTAATATATAAGAGATTTAATAAAAATATAAAATAGCATAAGTGCTTATAAATAAGCTAAAAGGAAATTAAATAGATAATTTCTATTAAATAGAAGCTATCACTATAATTAAGTTTGTCTTTTTTTGGTTTTTCTTTTATAAAACTAATAAAATACTTAAAATATGAAACTTTTACAAAGACAAATAATTTAGAAACCAAAAATAAACACTGTGAGTGCTTATTGGACCAAACAGTTGACCAAGTTGACTTTTAAAGCAAATAAGCTCAAATGAGCTAATGTGGGGTCCACCTTGGTATTTTATGGTCTACCTAAGTTAGTTGAACAGGCTTGAGCAAGATTTGACAAGATAAGCTCACTGGATAAGCTAAAAAGCCACAATAAGCACTTGCTTATGTGGGTTCTGGGTCAGAAATGGGACAACCTTTGGGACCAAATTCATGTGGGGTCCACTGGTGCACAGGTCAAACAAAGAGTCAATTGTTGAACCCTGGTAGGAGGGGGGTTCAAAGGGCCAAAGTATGGACTGTGGGACCCACTGTGGTGGTCACAATCAACCACCAAACTTGTGGTGGTGACTGGTTCTGCTGGTGCACAGGTGAGGGTTAAAACAAGTTGATTTCAAGCTTAAAAAGCTTTCTAAAAGCTGTAAGCTGAGATCAAAAGCAAAAGCTAGGTAAAAATAAGTTAAGTTAACAAAATTAAAGCCAAAGAAAAGAGAAAAATAAAGAAAATAAGCTGGAAAAAGGAAATAAGCACTTGACTAATGCTACAAAACCAAACAGACCTTGCAGCCTAATGTATGACCTAATCTAGCTTAGAAAATAAGCTGGATAAGGATTGTAATGACTTGAGACAGCAAGTATGGATGTAGAGGTGTCCAAAAAAACCAAGCTTGGCCTGTGGGACCCACAGGCTAACTTGTGAAGAGCTTTTGAAATGAGCTGTGTATACTGAGTGTGATGATCACTCAGTATAGGCTATGGATTGGGACAACCTTGATGATGATTACAGCCCTAGTAAATGAGGTATAAAGTGGAAAATAAGCACTGAGTGAGTGAGGGTGGTAGCTTGGCTTTCCAAAAAGCCAAGGATCACTCAGTGGGGCCCACTGGATAAGCTTATGAGAGCTTATGAAGATGGCCAGTTACACAATACCCCCTGGTACAGGGGAGGTTTTGAAAATAGTAGCTAAAAGAAATGACAAATAAGCACTAGAAATAAGCAGGTAAAAAATAATAAAAAATACAAACAAGTAGATTAGTAACTATATTTTAATAACCTAAAAGGACTAAGCAAGAAACTAACTAATAAACCCTACACAAAATTATACTTTAATTTAAAAACTGCAGGGTGCAATATTTTGACTATTTGAAGAACATGGAACTTTGACCAAAATGGATTTAGGATCCAAATTAGTTACTGAATAAGATGTTAAATGCTTATTAAAGATAATATTGAACAATTACAACAACTATTAAACACAATAGCAATGATTTGGCAGCAAGAATTTTGACAGATATCAAATAGAATATGATCAAAGGCAATTTTGACTTTTTGTTAGAAAAGTGCTAAATCCAATAGCTTTACTGAGTTATATAGTCCACAAGAAATCTACATCAAACAAGAACAAGACTTCTTAAGACCTCTAATACAGTCAAACCACCTAATCCAAACATTCCTTAATAACACTAAATTTGTGATTTTTAAAGCAAATCAAGTACTTGATCCTCAAACCTGTTTTCAATCTCTATATCATCATCACACAAGATCTTATAAACATAAAACAACAATAATAACAGCATGAAACCAAGAAATGACCATTATTCCTATTTGACTGTGAAAATAAAAGTTTAAGCAACTATGAATTCCAAAGAACAAGCAACTTATTTTAAGCTAGATTATGACTAATTATCACTAAATAAACACAAAGGAACAAGATTGAGCATCTAAACAACAATAGAACAGTAAATGCTAAATATGAAGAATTGAGCTTACAAAGTGCAATCCAACTGAGGCCAAAGAACAAGAACTAAGAACAATCCTAACAGCTTTCCACAAAGCTTCTAACCCAAGGCCATCAATAATATACCTTGCTCCATTGCTTGATCATCATACACCATGATTTTTATATTTTTACCTATTTTTCTTGATTTTTTTATGTATTTTCAGTTTTGATGATACACCTGGATTTAATGTTTCTAAAAGCTTGTTTAAGCTTTGTCAAGGCTTAAATGAACTTATTCAATCCTTATAACCCACTGCAAACAACAAATATGATATTTGATAATTTTGAGTAAAAGGGAAATTTGCAAACTTGAGAATTATACATGAAACTTGAGATTTATTATCACCAAAGATTTAAAACATACTGATGTTCAGATATTACAACTTAGAAAACTTAAAGATACAAAGAGAATTTTAAATTAAGCTAATCGACATTCATTAATAAAAAAAAAACTAGATATCTTCTTCTCTGCTTCATTCTTGATTTATAATGACTCAAAAGCATCCCACTAGCTTCCTCACACTTTCCCACTTTAAATTGAGGCCATTGATGCAGTCAAAGTGATCTTGGCCGTTTAAACTGTTTTGGCGCCAAAGGTAAAATTGGTTGCTTGTGGCCGTTTTTTCTCAATTAATGCATATTGGTATGTTGTGGAGGTGTAAGGGGGACAATTGAGATAGTTCTGACCAACTTGGGGTGATATGGAAGAAAAACTAGGATAGTGAGTGCTACAGTGGTGGACTTGGTGGAAAAAGGGTGGGAAATGCATTTATTGTGGTGTGTGGTGTAGATGGTGAGGTGGAAAGGATATGATGGAGTGGACAGGTGGTGGAATACCATGGTGGTATTGGAGAAGGAGGCTGGGGGTGAGGTGAGTGAGCAGTGGTGGTGGTATTTGGGGAAGAAGGGAATACGGGGTGGTTTTGTTTTGTGTGTTGACCGAGGGTTGACCGGGGGTGGACTGGGCTAAGGATTGGGCTTGGGTAAAAAGGGTTTTGTTTGTTTGGTTATTAATAAAACAAAGGGTCCGTTTGTATAAGTAACTAACAAGGACCAAATTTGTAATTTTGACAAAGTTGAGGGACCTGAATTGTAACTTTCCCAAAGTAGTTTTAGGGACCACTCTTGTCATACTTGAATAACCAAAGGACCAAAGATGATAATTTCCCATATTAAATTCCCAGGGACCTTTTCTGTCAATTCCTTAAACTCCAGGGACCTTTATTGTAATTTTCTGATTTTTGAAGGGTTGAATTAGTATCTTCTCAAAAGTTATCATAAGGACCAATTTTGTCTTTTTAGAATAGTATAAGGTTTATTTTTCACATTTTTCATTTTTCAAAACCTTAGGGACTATTTTTGACACTTTTCAAAAGTTGAGGGACCAAAGTTGTCATTTTGCTATTTTTAAACTTTAAAGGACTTTTTTAGACAACTTATGAATCCCAAGGACCTTTATGACATTTGTACAAGTTTTGATTTACCAGGGACTAGTTTTGCCAATTTTCCAAAGTTCAGGGACTGAAACTGTAAATTATGTGAAATGTTTTGTTTTTCATCAGTTTTCAATCCTTATGCATAAAAACACAATCCAGGGATAATTTTATATATTTCAAGGCATTCCTGTGTGTTTTCATATGTTTTTGCAGCTTATATGTAACAGAAATGATGAGTATTTACACACTCATCACCTATACTTACACGAAATTTGTTTTAAGATTATAGGTGAGAAGTTTGTTTCTAAGAAAACATACTGGTGACTGCTCCCAGCATAACATGATCCCTCCTGAATTAGACATAGGTGATCAGGCTATGTATAATTTTGGACTGATAATGTGATGTTCGGTTTAGTCAC
This sequence comes from Artemisia argyi, assembly GCA_030686995.1. Classification (NCBI taxonomy): domain Eukaryota; kingdom Viridiplantae; phylum Streptophyta; class Magnoliopsida; order Asterales; family Asteraceae; genus Artemisia; species Artemisia argyi. The sequence goes on from CM060699.1 coordinate 129,161,554, forward strand.
GTAGTATTGTGTTTAAAAGTTTTAGATGGTATTCAATCTTGTAAAGCTGATGAGGGTGCTTGTGGTGTAACTAAGGATGATTTGAGCTTTAAAAGTGCATCAAGATCTGTTAATGAGCTTGTGGTTGCAACGGTTGTGAAGATGATGATGGTGAAAAGACGAACGAGGCTTGTGTCCTTCATTTTGGTTTGATGAGTTTTAGTGGTTTGAGATGAAGCTGGGTAAAGAAGATATGATATCAATTTATAGGGTGGTATCAACGAAGTAATTTTTCTAAGATGGTGGTAGAATATCTTGGAGTAAAATGATGTGAAACAATAAAGTGGTAACAAAATAGCTTGAAGTAAAATTTGTTGAATGGTTTATAGGATAACTGGGTAAATCTTATAGAATTGTAATAGTCTACTAATCAGTCAAATTGGTTTGGAGATAGAAAACACAATAGATGAGAATTATCACAAAGAGTTGTTTATTGAACAACAAATATTCTTAAGTCATAAAAACTCCCATTACTAGGGATGACATACACGTAGTACAACATAGTGCATAAATAAATATGACTGCTAAGTTCTAAACTTCATTGTTCTGCAGTGTTGTTGAGATTCTGATAAGCTCCTTCTCCTCCTAACATATATGCTCTCCCTTGGTTGTCTTCAACTTGTTGACCTTGGTTTTGGGGACATCGATTCTTGTAATGTCCACTTTTTCCACACCCGAAGCATATAACTATCGGCTGTGTATCGCTACCAGTAGCTACAATATTTCTTCTACAATCCTTGACAAGATGTCCTGGCTTTTGGCAATTGTTGCACTTAGCCGGGCAAGGACCTGCATGATGGTAGTTGCACTTGGTACACTGTGGTAGAGTCCCAATGTATTTACCTCCGGCTGGTGCAGCAACATAAGCCGTTGCGGCTTCTTGTCTTTTGTTTTGCTGGTTATGATGATTGTTGTTTTGATTTGGGTTGTTGTTGTTGTTACTTCCACGGTTACTATCCCATGGTCGCTTGTTGTTGTTGTTGTTGTTGTTCCTATTGTTATTGTTGTTATGGTAGTTGGAGTTGTTGGTGTTGTTGTGGAAGTTTTGCCTTCGGGTTTCTGCTGTACGCACTACTTGATCCATGAGGCTGCGAGACATCCGCATAGCTTCATCAAGTTCCTTGGGATTGGTTGAAGTTACATTCTCTTGTATACTTGGTGGAAGTCCCCAGATTTATCGTTCCAATAATTTCTCTTTGGTTGAAACCATTGTTGGACATAGAATCCTCAATTCTTGGAATCGACGGTTGTAAGTTATGATGTCATTTCCTTTAACAACATGGTCCCAAAATTCCACTTCTAACTTCTGCATTTCATTGCGGGGGCAGTACTCTTTGATCATCATCTTCTTCAAGTTATCCCAAGAAATCTTATAAGCATTTTCAATGCCCATTGGTTGAGATATTGAATTCCACCATGATAATGGTTCATTCAGCAGTGTACTAGTGGCATATTGAACTTTATCACTCTCGATACATTTGCTGACCAAAAATACCGACTCCGCTTTCTCAAACCAGCAGGTCAAACCTACGGCTCCTTCAGTACCCTTGAATTTTATGGGCTCGCATTTCAAATAGGACATGAATGAGCAACCCTTAGATACCGAATCAACATTTATCACTGGAGGACTAGTTGGGTTTGGTCCTCCAGTGTTAAGTGTGGCGGTGGCAATTCGGGCAGCTTCTGCAGCTCTAGCAACTTCCGCAGCTGTGGCGGCTTCAGCGGCTGCTGCATCATTAGCAGCTGTAGTGGCTTCAGCGGCTGCTGTAGCTTCTGCAGCTACGGCTGCTCGTTCAGTTGTGAGTGCTGCATTTACACTATCTTTAACTAGTTTGCGAATAGCAGCTTGAGTCATTGCTGGTGGTGTCTTCTTTGTTGGCGCCATGATTCTATTATAAAAAAGATACGTCGTGAGTAGGGAGTTGTGAAATAAGCATGATTTTTGATAGGAAATGATAGAATAATTATGTTTGAAGGTTTAAAGGCATAACACATGATAGTATAAAACAAGAGTTTTATTCATACAACGTTGGTTGATTTACAAAATCGAAACTTATTACAAGCTTCTTCAAAATTTACTAACTGATACTTTCAGTTTAGTAATTACAACGTTTTTACTATCGCTAGTTATTACATGGATTTCATAACATTTACTAACTGAGACTAATCAGTTTAGTAGTACAAAAGATAACTAGTATCGTCACACTAGTCTATTGCGGGTTAGAAGGTCCGAGCAGCTCTGATTGATCGTCAACTTCTTGGTTTAGTGTGTCATAGAGGTACGAGTCAATGAAGTTTGAGAGGCTGTAGTTTCCAAGCTGACTTTCTTGTTGGATCAATGGTGGTCGTGATACGATCCATAATGAGTGATCCAATTCATCACATGTAGGGATAACAAAGGGAAGTGATAGTGGTGGTGGTAATGGCTCTAGTACATATTCATACTCATTAGCCTCCTCGGAGTCTGTCTCAACCAAATTTTGTTCAAAATAATTAGAAATATTCAACGCAAAATTAGTTGGCATTGGTTCCTCCTCTTCTTCGTCGGTTGAATCTTCGAAAGGTTCTTCTTCGTCATCAGAAGCGAAGGCATTTACGAAGTCAAATCCGAACTCGGGTGAGGGTGGTAAGACTTGGAAGTTATTAGGTAGAGTGGGAACATAGTCGGGAGAAGTGGGTACGCACATGATTTCTATTAGAAGAATTACTATGTTAAAACAATTCAAATGTTTATGGGAAGTGCTCAAAATGTGACAAGTGTGTATATATCAATATACTAATATGTTCATGTAGTATAAAATGCTTACGGGGAAATGCTCAATTATGCTAAGGGTACATATATCAATATGCAATTATGTTTGTGTAATATAAAATGCTTAATAAGTCCATAATCGTCTGAAGGATGGAAGACACGGAGAGCGGAAGGCTATAAAAATGTTTTTGCTTGTAAGTGTGGTTATAGTTTAGGTCTCAATTAGACCCGTTTCTCTATAACCATGGCTCTGGTACCAATCTGTAACACCCCCAATTCATGGATGCAGCGGAATTCAAACTGGGTGTTACTCGACGGCACAACAGTCATAATAATGGAAAACGATCTCTAATTGAGTCGTTTTAAAAGATTTATCATTCAAATTATATAAATATCAGAGATTACAAAATGAGGTCCCAGATGGTTCCATGTTTACAATTTACATTAAATGAGTTTTTGAATGATAATAAAATTTATAGCCCTTTTTGAATATCCATGCCCTTCCGTGCCATCCTTGATTATCATGGACCTGAAATACATGCTTAAGAGGTCAACACAAAGGTTGAGTGATATTCATAGAGTTTGTTTAATGGTTGAACACAATATGTTGGTAGTATGAGTTAACTAGACTCATACTCAAGGTTGGAAAACAAAACAGGTAGGCTACGTTATTATACGCCCATAAAATGTATTATAACACTAAGCTTATGACACCAGAACGTTAACGGGTACCAATATCAATCGGCGGAGTTATCCCGGCAGGTACTTTGCTAACATACCTAAATCTCAAATATTAGTGCATTTGTTTGAACTTAGTCAATACAAATGGGATTCGTCAATCCCAATAGGCCTATTCACAATATTCACGCTCACTATTACTTGTGATTAAATGGTTCATAATAAGGGATATTGGTTTTAGCAAGGATAGTACTTAATGATAATAAAACAATCAGGCAAGCATACAATTGAAAAGCATTGTGTTTGGTTTAAAATAGCATGTATTCCCCCCAAGGGTTTGTAAAACAATTAAGTAATAAAAAGTGGGGCTATGAACTCACCTTAAGTTAAATAGCAAGTAGTGAATTTAATGGTTGAGTCGTGAAGGTTTCTACGAGCAACCTATAATAGAATGTTGCGACTTAGGATTGGAGTAAAGAATATGAGGAATTGCCTATATATGTCTTGCATTTAGCCCATGATGTGGTACTTTGTATAGTGTAAGTATATGAAAAGAAATGGTTCATGAAACATGTATAGTTTATATATCGTTTACTACCGTTCAGGCCGACATAATTCAGAAGTCATGTAGTAAACGTTCGAGGAGCTAGGACACTTTGATTCGTAAATCCACAACTCATCTCGACGGCTTACTTAATGAACTCCTTACATGAGGCTCCTTACTATTGTAGTAGTTGATCAAATATATATATATATATATATATATATATATATATATATATATATATATATATATATATATATATATATATATATATATATATATATATATATATATATATATATATATATATATATAAGTTTTGATCCGAAAAGTTACATGTCCAATATTTGAATAAACTTAGGAAAGTTTAGTTTTACATGAAGATTGTTATTAGGGTAAGTTTCTTAAGTCATGTATGATAATTACTTGTAAGATCTCATGGTTCTTTTAGACGAAGTAGATCCAAATTGTATGTTTAAGTTATCGCCAACTCTTTAGCTCATGTTTTCGCCTAAGTAAGTTTATATGGTCATTTAGTCATGACCTTGCCATGACCTTTGGTCATTGTTCCATGGTCTTGAGACTCAACCTTGGCTCTAGCCATGGTTGTTGTCTTGAATCTAGGTCATTAGACCTCTTGTTCTTTTTAAACAATAACAATTATATAGTGACTTATATATATAAAATAGCTGTTAAGAAACTGAAGAAAATCTCATTCGTTATTGGTTTTCTGGAGACGTGCTCCTGATTTTTTTTGAAGAAAACGTGATTCCGGACAACTTTCGTGTTTTAACTTTTTCGTGAAATGGACCAGAAGGGCCTCTCTTTGCGTGTTTTATGTTTTGTCACAGAAAGTATTTAGGCAATTTTGCCGCAAAGTTTTGGTAACTTCAAATGGTCATAACTTTTGACTCGTGTACTCGTTTTAGGTGGTTCAAATTACTATGGTTTCCTTGTTAAGTCCTCTACTACAATATGTAATGGTCTACTATCATAATTTTACCATTTTGATAAGATTTCACCAAGAAAGTCACTAGTTTACTTGTTTAAATAACTTAAGTTAACATATATATATACCAATACTTGTTTTATTCATTTTTATACATCATGGACATGATCACAAGACAAAATATAGCATGAATGATATGTAAATAACATGAATATGATATTTAACAAGAAGTATGTTAAGGTTTTGCTTACAACTTTTGGCTTTCAATTAAGAAAAAGGAAGTTAACATGTAAGGTAAGGACTTTGATAGACTTAAGCTTCACCCTACTTCACTTCATGCAATCTTTCTACCCTTGTATTCTTGAAAGAGAGACAATAAAAGTTGAGGTGACTTGAGTGGATTCAAACTCAAGAGAATCACCAAAGTTTATAAGGTTTGGAAGTATTTTGATTTACCTAAAACCAAGCTAGGGTTTATATGTTGTTGTAGCACTTGATTCTTGCATAAAATTGGAAGAGAATTAGCTAAGTGTGAGGTGATGGTGTGTGTGATAGTGGACGGCAACAAGGAGGGCAAGGAGGCTTTATATGGCCTTGAGGAGGTTACAAACCTTGACTTGTCAAACCTTGGAGACCAAGTTGAACACATGTAAACATCTTAAGACCTTAAGCTTGAGATCAAGCCACATGAGGGGTGACTCCCCCCCCCATAAGTCGGTTCATATGAAGATAGGAAGGATGAGTTGGTCTTGTTGATATTATCCTACTTATGGAGCTAGTTTTGACTCCGTAAAATGCTAACCGTAAACGATTAAGCCATAATACGTAAAACCGGGTATCGTAAAAATACGAAACTTGAAAGAATGATTAAACTTGTCAAAATACTCCATAATAAAATATAAAATAAGTGGTAGGTTCCATTGGGGTGCTAAAACCCTGCTAAAACTGGAAACACGGGTCTAAAACGCGTAATACGTAAAACGTACGAATATTGTGTAAAATTGAGAAAAGTAAAATGTTACTTTTCTAATATGATAATAATGATTAAAATGACTTATAATGTCTAGACTGGGCTCAGTCTTGTGTCGGTTGGTATTAAATGTCTTTTAGACATAAAACCGTAAGCCTAAAAATCAAGGAATGATTTATAAAATCAAGGAATGATTTTTGGTCAAAGGAGGAGGGAAAAATATGTTGACATTTTCCAAAAATGTGAAAACTCAAATTGTCTTAAAAACGCGGTGCAGGTATAGGGTAAGGTTATGGCTAAGTAAAAACGCTTAAAATTGAAAATTCATGTTTTTCACGGCCGAGGTTTATTTGGTCATATTTTTCTCAGTCATGATTAATTCTCAAGTAAATCATGAGTGTATCAAACATTTTTCTGATACGGGGAAAATTAACGCAGTCGAATTTCATTGTGCGTAGAATTTTTGAATGACGTTTTACCCTAAAACGTGTAATTCCTTAATAACTTTCGTGAAAATGATCTGATGAGTGTCAAACTTTTAATTTGCCATGGAAATGATTTATCACACGAGAATATGAAATAAAAATCAAATTTTGGGAAAATGAATAGTAATTGAATAGTAAAAATGAATAGTGAAATTTTTCAGGAATAGTAATTAACCTGAAATTGCGAATTGTTACATTTTACAATCCACATAAACCCTAATTAGGGTTTATAAGTTAAAGATTTGCTTTAATTGATTCTTGTTCGGGATAGAATCACAAAGATGCGTGTACTATTTATTATTGATTAATTAATTACATGTTATATGATCTTATTATAACGCTTCCACATGTGTACTTGATGCTTATTGTTTATATTTAATGATTGTCATGTTATATAATTTCAACACCATGTACAAACTAAAATCACCAATTCAACCATCATTCAATGAAAAAAAAATTAAGCATGACAAGTATGGCGCCTAACAATTTGTAGTCACCAATACATCATAGACTATGTGTCATTCATGTCTTTTGTGCGTTTCACATGTTGGCCTTTGCTCGAAACCACCAGTTTCATCATGCCCTACATGTCATATATAAACAGATTTATTGTCAAATAATATCGACACAGTACACTATCAAGTTAAATTGAATCAGTAACTATTTATCCAACATAAATAGATCAAAAGATAGACAAAGATTATTACTTACAATCTAGGGATTACAAACCTTCAAGGCACATTAGATTCAATGTAGTATATTACAATATGAGATTGTTGACTTTTTTGCTGAATATGCTATCCCTTACTTATGACATTAACAATTACTATTAACAAAAACTTATAACATATTTAACTATCTAAATGACAAGATATCATTGTGCCCCAAAAGTTTTGTATATAAAACTCAATGACGAAATTATTAGAGCATGTAAGTAACCAAAAGCCCAAAACTATATGTTGTGAGGCATTCATTATTTCATATATAAAAAGACAATATCAATTCCCACTAGTGTAAAAGATTTATACAAACTCCAAGCACTCACTAACATATTATCACATTTGGTGACTATAGAAATGAAAATTGAGACTAAGAATCAAGTCTAACAAAAGTTATGTCACGCATACCTTGAGAAGAATGTGTATAAAGTTAACCCGATGAAAGAAAAACCACCTAAAAAATAGAAAGGCCAAAGATTATTGCCATGTTTCTTGTATACGAAACATGTAATTGTTTTAAAAAATGTTACAATATAAATCTAATTCACCTTTCTTAATCATCTTTGTTTTATTCCAAAATCATGCATTCAGATCCAAGTTTAATCAATTCATCTTGTGCCATATCATTGATAATGCCTGCAAACAATCTACTACTTTTATATAAATGTTACATGGATTAAATAAAACAAAGATTAAGCAAAATATAGCATTTATACGTTAACCTAAAGGATTAGTTGTTGCCTTTCAACAAAAGAATGGCGAACGAAAATATTGCAGCGATAGAGGAGAGGCGGTTAAACTCATTTTTGGATTTCATGATAAAGTGAGATAGAAATCAATTTTAGATTCATTTAATTTTCATTTTGGACTAATAGAGAGGGAAGTTTCCCTCCATTATCAAAAATGTCAAAATGATTTAATTTTCAATTTTCAAATTTGAATCTAAATTTGTTTATATCCAAGTCATCAAATGAATTTCTTAAACACTTATATATTTTTGTACAAAACCTCTCCATTCACTAACCATTAGCTTTCATGAGTAAATATTTGAGAATAAATGTCATACAATCATTAGTATTTATTTTTAAATTAATTTTATATATAACCCTAATTTCATTATTAATTTCATATATACCAAAAGTGCAAGCATTAAATGCATAATATATAATATTTTTAAAACATATTTGGGTATATATGAAATTTCCAAATTTAAAAAGGGAATATACATATGAAATTGCCACTTTATTTTGCTAACTTATTACTCTTAGAAAAAGTATGTACAAAAAGTCTTATAGGGGAAAAGTGTTCAATGTCTATTTTCCCCGCAAATTACACATGAAAATTTACCCACGAAAAACTACCCACATAAATATAATGTGAATAAATATATGAGTATATATATAGGCTAAAAATACCCACAAAAGTTACCCATAATAATAATAAAAAAAAACGTATGTAACATGCGGGTAATTAAATTTACACATGATATTACCCACGATGATTAACCACGATAACCCAACTTGTGGGTATTTCATGAGAATCTTTTTAGCGCCAATATATTAACCACAAACCACCCAAGAATTTTAACTTCGTGGGTAATTTTGAGGGTAAATATGATTGGCTTTTAGACTCCCTGGTCATGGGGAACTTGTGGGAAAATTATGGGTAAATACCATTAAATAAACATTTGTGGGTAATTTTTGTAGGTATTCAACAGGATTCTTGTAGTGATTAGATCAATATATACATTTTAGTTGATTTAATCTAGCATGATCATTGTTTTTTTTGGTTATTTTTATTATTTGCTTATTTGTTTATTTATTGTTTGACAAGTTGTAAGCAAAGGGTAATTTTTGAATAGAAAATAAATCGGACTAAACAATGGTGACATGATTTGCTGTAAATTTTAATCTTGCTGTTGACATTTTAGCATGTATTTCTCAGGTATTTGAGGTATGCTAGGCGTATCATTCATGGAGTCTCATATTAGAGTCGCCGTAGCGGTTGCGTCACATGAAAGATTTCATGCATTAACTCATTCATTTGATTGTAACAAACTAATTTTGATGCTTTTGATGAAACTATTAAGACCGATATTTTGTTAAACTTCGTTTTATTTTAAATCAATCAAACAAAGTACTTTTATGTAACACCCCGTGCCCGCTTAGACAAAAAATTAAAACTTTTACGCAGAAATGACTCAACTATAACGAACCTTTAGTTACTCTTTAACCAATTGATAAAAATCTATAACCAACCAACCCTTCAAGGTATTTTTAAATGAAACTAGACTCAATTACCTTAGAAATGCCGGGTGGCACGACCCGTGAAGACTTACGGTTTAAAATATATGATTTTTAGAAGATCAATAGAAACTATAAAAATCTCATTTATACAATAACGAAAACATATGACCAAATGCTAAAATAGCATATGGCCATATACTGGCCATATATTTCTTTTAAAGTTTCTGAGGTAAGCATATGACCATATGCTGAAGATACCATATGGCCATATACTCTGGTCATATGCCCATATTAAGGTTTCTAAGGTAAGCATATGGCCATATTCTGAAAATACCATATGGCCATACCTCCTGCAGAAACTTTATAATGAAAAAGCAATTTTTTGCACTTTTCTCTATTCCGGAAACCATACTTCCAAGACTCGAAAACTAACGAAACTTTTCAGAAATCTTTAACATAACACAATTCATCATTTTCATAATCATTTGTGGTCTAAACGACCCGTGAACACATACTTACGGGGTTGTCCAAACACCCATTTTGACCCATTTTCAAACATAACATAACCATACACCTTTAACCATAAAACCAACACTTTAACATTTGCAAACATCAAATATTCATCACATAAACTTTAAACAAACATTCTATAATGTTCTAAACTTCACTTGACCCGTTTAACTCAAAATGGGTACAAACACACCTTAATCCAAACGCCCTTTTTAAACATGCCCATAACACTAAAACTCGTTTACTTGACAAACCGTTACACATTCTTCATGATAACCAACAAAACATAACTTGACACTTGCTTACACGTTTCAAACCATTAAATGACTCACGGGGGTGTTAACATTGACTTGAGCTAGGTATTCTACCTAGCTCTACTTTCTTACCAAATCCTTCTACACTTCGCATATAAGCAAACCTTAACCCATACTCCAAACCATAGCATCTCCATGATACATGAACCTATAAAACATGGTTAACTATAACGGTAAGCGATAACGCTTAGTAAGTAAAACGATCATAACATACCATTATACTTCAACAAACATATAAGCATCACATACGTCATAACACTTACTTTACATGCTTACTACTCCAAGTCCCACTTTAACACATAACATCATATCATCACTTAGCTCACATACAATACGTCGCATAAGAATATCTAAGGCCATCTATTACTTAGCACATAACCTCTACAACATACATAACACAATCATGTTAGTAGTCCATATAACACCATGCCATCATCATTTTACTTACCTTAGCTCCAAGCTAAGCATATAAAAGCATCTCATCCACCTCATCATCATCATCATCATCATCATCATCATCCTTCGTCATCATCATCATACTTCCTAACCATCATCATCAAGACTTATTAACACAACATATCATGATCAAGGGTTATTAAACCCATCTAAACTTACACAACATTATCTCTATATCATCATATGATCATATCAAGATCATATGATGAAAACCTACTTAACCCATTAACCTTTTACCACAATAATCATTATAAACTCAAGATTAGAGTTACTTACTTATGGGGATCATAACTAGAAAGGACTATGGACAATAAATCTTCATCTTCTTCTTCTTCTTCTTAAGCCATCATCTCACTTTCCCTCTCTTTTTCTTTCACCAAAACCAGACCTCCACCTCTATCTAAGATGGCAAGTTTGGCCATTTGGCAAGATTGGCCCTTCAAGTTTCATTCCTTCTTATTTAGCCACAACTAACTTATAACACAATGAGCATATGAAAAGTCAAGCCTATGAAGTCTATTCCCTTTCTAATTGTGCCACACAAAACTTTCATAGCCTTATAACACATTCTTTGACCACAAGATTGACTATTGGGTTGACCATTAAGCAACATTCGTTGACTAACCAATCATGTAAGGCCCTTAGTCCATTTCATCTAGGGTGGGGTCCAAGTACTCAGAAAACGGGTCTAACATTTTAAACGACTCACATGTAGGTTGTTCTTTATTACCTTGTACCTTGTTAGAAGATAGTCACGCCCCGGATACTGTCCGATATGACCCGATTCTGGGGGTGTGACAAAAGAAAATTAAATAAGAAAAGGAAAAGAAAAGAAATAAAAAAATAAAAATAAAGGAAGTGTTGGTTTATATATTCTTAGACTAGGTGCACTGGTCACTATTTAGTTTTATTTTCTCACCTTCCACCTTAGCGTCACATCATCATTTAACACATCACCACTCACCATAACTTTCGCCTATGATGATCACCACTCCCATAACCTTTTAAACATATCTCACAAAATACCTCACACACATACACAAATCAAATATATAGTAATAAAAACACCCATTTTGCACAATGTTCGAGTGATGTTTGTGATGAGTGTCTAAATACTCATCATTTTATACCAATCTGAGCTGCCAAAACATACAAAAACACTCAAATATGCATCAAAATACTTGAAATATCTTAAAGGTGTGTTTTATATGTTTCAAATGCAAAATATGCAAAAACAGATGAAAAACGTACAAAGTTTGCATAATTGGCAGTTTCAGTCCCTCAAGTTTCATAAATTGGCAAAACTAGTCCCTGGTCATTCTAAAAACTTGAAAAAGTCATCAAAGGTCATTTTTAATCATAAATTTACATATTTAGTCCTTTGGTGCAAAGTTTCACAAAATTACAAGTTTAGTCCCTGTACTTTGGAAATTGACATAAATGGTCCCTGGGATGTTAAAAACTTTGAGAAAATCAATTTTGGTCCTTGTACTAATAATCTTTTGCAGGAATGGTCCTTGGTGTGAAGTTTGGTGGAATTACATAATCAGTCCCTGAAGTTTGGTGAATTGGCAAAAATAGTCCCCGGGTATTTCAAAAATGAAATATATCAAAAATACCCTTGTACTATTCACATGTGACAAATTAGGTCCTTATGAGAACTTTGGAATTATCACAAAGTCAGCCCCTCAACTTTTACTTAATTACATTTTTGGTCCTTGTGATTTAATACCTAATAAACCAAACGGACTCCTTATTTATATTAGACCTAAAACCAAATCCAATCCAAACTAATACCCCAGCCCACCCACCTATTCCCAAGGCCCAAAGTTACAAGCCCATACCACCCTTAGTTATTAAACCGGGTCAAACCCCCTTCCCTCTTTCCTTTCTTCTTCTTCCTCACATGAAGCTGCAAAACCAAAACCACCCTTCTCACCCACAGTATTGCTTCTCCCCTTTCACACCATGTCTCCTCCACCTCACACAACCCTCCAAGCCCCATTAAACCCTTAAAACCCTCCGCACGTTAACTACAGTACCCAAATGAGACTTTGGCGCCAAGTTTATAATTTAAACGGTTGAGATGATTCAGACCAATCCAAGGGCTCTCAATTGGTGGGAAAGGTCAAGTGGGTCCTACAAAGCTCAGAAAAACTCTACAAAAGGCAAAAGAAGCTGTGGTGATGAATTATTAGTGTAGTCTTAGTTTAGCTTAATCGTAGGTAGTGTAAATTTCAATCTCAGTTGTAATTTCAATTAAAATAAGCTTGTATCAGTTAATCTTATGTGTTTAAATCTTTAATTCAAGTCAAGTTCAAGTTTCATTTGCTGTCTCAGTTTATGCAAGTTCCTTTTATTTCAAAGATCACAAAAAGTTCATGTGTTATTGTTAGTTGTTGTTAAAGCATTTCACAAGCTCATATAAGCTCTAACAAAGCTCATATAAGTTTTAGAATACCTTAATTATCAGTCTCACTTTATAAATAGAAAAATACCAAAAATTCAAATAAATAAAGAAAAAAATAAAAAATTAGTGCTTAAGGAAGTATAGAAGCTGAGCATGATGGAAAATGGATGGTACTTGGTTTAGAACCTTTTGGGAGGTGATAGGTTGCTAACTTGTTCATGGTTCTGTGTTTCTCAGCTTATCATCAATTATAAACTAAATCTCAATTTTTAGCTTATCTAGTTTTTATTGTTTCTTCAGTATAATTTTACTTCAAATAGTGTAATTGTCATTCACTTAATCTGTTTTAGTAAAAAAAATCATAGTTATAGTTTAATAATTACAAGTTTTAGTGTAAGCATAGTCTTAAAGGGGTGTTTGGTTTACACTGCCTTGGGTAGTTTTATGGTTTATTTGTGAGTCATTTATGTTTCTACATGTTACACTAGGTTAGTATAAGTCAAATAGAGTCCTAAAACCTAGCTTTATTAGATAAAAGTCAAAATCACCAAGTTCCCCCACCCAACAGTTAACTGTTGGGCTGTGAGACCTCAAACCACTTCACACTTGCTCATAACTCATAAAAGTAGCTTAATTCAGTCTTAGTATAGCTTAATATAACATTATCAATCAGTAAGATAGTTTAGAAATTCACCAAAGTCAAACTTGTTCATTTTCATCAAAAGTCAAATTTACATCTCTCAGGTTTTGACAAAATTTGGAGGATTTGTTTAGAATTTTGTAGTAGGTATTAGACCTTGAGCTTTTGTGGATTTGTAATCTACCAGCTTATCTTTAAGATCCCAAATAGCTTATATTTTTAGGAATTTTCTACTGGGCCCCACTCACCCTCAAACACACTTGCAGGGCAAAGGTGTGCCCTGCACCAGCAGACCATAGCCATCACCACCACCTTAGTGGTGGTTTTCTGACCACCTCAGTGGGCCCCACACCTCCTAATTAGCTTTTCCCAACCCCCCTCCTACCAGACTCTTAGCTTTGACCTTTTGTTTGACCTGAATCACTGTGGACCCCACTTAGTTTTACCCTTGAACTCTATCCCCATTCTGTGTTGAATTTAGTTTTTGGAATTGCTTATTTGTGCTTATCAGCTTATCTACTGAGCTTATATGGCTAAATTTAGCTTTGACAAGTCCAACAAACTTATTTAGACCAGATTCATCCAAAGTGGGTCCCACATAAGCTCATTTGAGCTTATTTGCCTTATCAGTCAACAAAAGTCAACTGTGAAAGTAATAAGCTTCCACAGTGCTTATTATTAAGCTATAAATTAGTTGTTTTTGCAAAAGTTGTTTATTTTTAAGTATAATATAGATTTGTAAAAGAAAATTCCAGAAAATACAATATAAAAATAAGTGATAGTTTCTATTTAATTTAATTTAATTTTAATTTTCATTTTTAGATTTTTATTAAGTAAGTTGTGTTTTTATATTTTTATTAATTTCCTTTTATATTAAAGTAATTTTAATAATTTTCTCAGAATTTTATTTTGTCTTTTAGTATTAATTATAATTAATATTAGTTTTATTAATAATTAATTAATAAGTAAGTTATAAATAGCATAATTAATTTTTGTAAAGTAACACATAGTTTTTATATTTTTCCTAGCTTTTGTAAGTCATAATATAATTTTAGGAATTTTTTCATAATTTTCTAAGTCAATTTAGTATTATTTGTAATTTAAAATAGTTTAATTAGTTTAATTAATATAAATAGTTTTTAATTAATAGAAAATCCATAAAAAGACAAAAAGATTTATTTTTATTTTTTATACTTTCTTCAAGTTCATTTTTAAGTTTAGAAATTATTTTTATAAATTTTTAGTTTAATTTGTAGTATTTATCATTTTTAGTTTTTATTTAAATTAGTTTTAATTAAAAAGTTAAATAGTTTTTAATTAAATAATTAATAATAAATAATAAAATAATCTTAAAAATAGTTTTCTTTTTAGTTTAATTTTATTTTAAGTTTATAGAATTTTCATTTTTAACCCCTGTAGTTTATTTTTCTTAAAACTCACCTTTTTCTCAGTACGCAGTCGCGTCTGATTTTAATTTGGTGTACGTTTTAAACGCTTTTAGATATCTAGGTTTTATGTAATCGTTCTAATAGTTAATTTAAGTTATAAAACCCTAGTTTAATCACACACACACACTTTTTATCCCTGTTCATTTTCACTGATCACAGATTCGTTTTTAATACCATCACAACCTCGTTGGGACATTACGACCCGGGGAAACACTGTATTCCACGGAAGCATTTGCCTTAGCTGTTTGACTATTATACTTGACCATTCACAAGTGGTTGACCAATAATTATCTGACCGTTTGAGGCGAACCAAAAATTTGGCGCCGCTGCCGGGGAGGTTGTGCGCTTATTTTAAACGATTTTGCGTATTAGTGATTCTGGATATACATCCATTGTATATTTACCATCTTTTATCTATATTTTTATAAAACAAAACACAAAAATATTCACCTTTACACCCCTACTTATTTGATTCTTCATTTCTCACCCCCTAAACCCTTTGATTCTTTCTATGTCTTATTCTCACCTTCTTGTCTGTCAAGGGTGTGGTAGTCCTTATAATGGTGGTAATTGCCCCAGTTGTGGCATGGTAGAGTCAGGAAACGGGTCTGTCTATAACCAGAATCCCTATTCCTACCCTGACATGACTGATTCATTCCATCAGCTTCCACACCATGAGACTCAGCAGTTTAACTGTTGTGAGTATTGTGGTGGTTCACACTACAGTTCTGATTGTCAAACTAGGAATTAGTTTGTCTATGAACAGGTTCCTAATAACAATTATGACTTAAACACATACGACTCACAGCCACATCAGTTCAACTGTTGTGAGTACTGTGGAGGTCCTCACTTTAGCTCTGATTGTCAAACAAGGAATCCATTTTCTTGTAACAATTACAACTATCCGTTTCAAGACCCACCTCCACAGTGCCAAATGATTCAAGCAACTCCTCATATCCAGCAAGACCCTTGTCTTGAGGTTCTTGAGATAATCAAAGATATTAAGGAGGAGTTGGCTAATATGTCGTCTCACAATGCACCAAGTTCTTCTTGTGTATGTTGTGGGGGTCCTCATGATGATTTCCAATGTCACCCGTATTATAAACCTGAACATTGTTCTAGTTCTAATACATCCGGTTTTGACACATTCACACCCCCACAGTTTCCACTCATTCCATATTCTCGTGATAAATCTATCGCGGAATTACTTGCTGAAAAACATGCTGCTAGAGACGAAAGAAGCATGGAAGAATTACTAGTCTTAAAACAAGCAGCTATAACACGTGCTAAATTTCAAAATGCTGCTCTTCTCGATGAGGATGATGAAAGTGATGATACCTCATCATGTTCATCAGTTGAGACTTCTTCCATGCATATACAGGGAGAAAAGAATATAACTGAATCACCAGCAGTAGAAATAATGGAACTTGTAGACTCCATTACTGCTAGTCCTTCTCATCTCCCTAAGTATGATGTTATCACACCCAAGGTTCCTACTCACTCTCTGAACATGGGGGACGAGCATCTTGACACAATTCCTGCAAAGGAATCTGACGAATTCATAAAGTCTAGTGTTGAGAACCTTATCTCAATCCCAAGAGAGTCACAGGGAATTCTTGATCATATGTGTGATATCCCTCCCCCTCTTTTCTTTCCAAATAATCATATTGAGATGTTCTCTGATTCTGATGAGGACAATTCTTTATCTTGTGGAAACATTAGTTATGTGGGGGAATTACCTTCTGAGCTTGTCAACTCAGAAGAAAAGAATGAGGAAGAAATTATCCAAGACGAAGCTCTTCGTCTTACATTATTAAATGCTAATCTTCTCATTTCTAGAATCGAGGCTTTTAATGAAAAGCCTATTTCATCTCCTATCCCCGTCAAGGATAGTGAGATTTTGATCAATGATTCTATTCCGGAATTACAAACGTTCCATTTTGATCAAACGGAAGAGAAGATAAGTGGTATCACCACTTCTCATTCTTATAATTCTCTTCCCGTTTATGAATCATTTACTTTTGAGGAGTTCCCCAATGAACTCACTCAAATCAATCCCGAATACGAATCATTCACCTTTGAGGAGTTCTCCTGTGAACTCACTCATATCATATCTCTACCGGAGTATGATACTTTCTATTTTGATCTAGATATACCCATAATATGTCTTGATCAAACGAGCTTAAAAGAGGAGATTCATGAAACAATGAATTCTCCTATTGAAGATGAGGAGTTAGTCATGATTTTCATTATGATTTTCTTCCTTTTCTTCATATATTCCGTGGCTTCTCATGTTCTTCACTCTTTCGGGAGTGAAGACATTATCTTTGACCCCGACATTCTCATTTATAAATTATGAGCCGGGTACTTATCTCATCGGAGTGAAACTTTCACGTGCTTCAAATGTTTATCCAAATATCTTGAATGAAAGTCCGATGCAGATTGTCTCTTCCACATCATGCTTCCCCATGGACAAATGAATTCGGGGTCGAGTCAAGCTAGCGACTCGGAAATCAAAAACAGTAGCATGTACATAGGTTTTCACCCATGTTTCACCCTAGTGTGGGGGAGATGCCCCACATGTTGTGTATATATATATATATATATATATATATATATATATATATATATATATATATATATATATATATATATATCTATTAAAAAAATGTAAATATAGTGATAGCTTCTATTTAAGAAATTTTATCTAAAAAAATAACAATTGTATGTATATACATCTTAAATAAAGGCTATGGAATATTTTCTTCTTACGTTCTAAGTGTTGGTTTAAAACCCGGTACTTTGAATATTGAGGACAATATTCAGTTATAAGTGTGGGGGGAGATTCGTTATTCTAACGAATTTAAACACATGTTCCATCAAGAACCTCCATTTTAGCCAAAATTTTAAAATTTTTTCTCACTTAGAACGCAATAAATGGTTATCAGTCCGCCATGTCTAACCCACATAAGGATTGGCTAATCCAGGAACAAACGGTTCTTGGTAAAGATATCTCAAACCCGTTTATGGCTTGCAATTTGCCAAAAATTGTATGGTTCCTCAACTCCCCATATCCCATAAAGCGAATGAGTTGGCTAGACCGCAAGATTATGACTTGTGGTAAAGGCCGTGGAAAATCCATAATTGGTAATCAGCTCACCAAGATGTTGACTATTCCATCAAGAGTTGGCTAGTCCAGAAGCAAACGGCTTTTGGTAAAGACAAATCAAATCCGTTGACAGCTAGTGATTTGCTCAAAATCACATGGTTATCAGGTGTGCCACAATTCTTACACCTGGCTACTCCAGAAGTGATGGATTTTGGTAAAGAGTTTTTCAAATCCATTAAGTTTTTCTCAAAAGATTGCTAGGGACTAGCAATAGTTTAGTGTGGGGGATTGATGAGTGTCTAAATACTCATCATTTTATACCAATCTGAGTTGCCAAAAGATACAAAAACACTCAAATATGCATCAAAATACTTGAAATATCTTAAAGGTGTGTTTTATATGTTTCAAATGCAAAATATGCAAAAACAGATGAAAAACGTACAAAGTTTGCATAATTGGCAATTTCAGTCCCTCAAGTTTTATAAATTGGCAAAACTAATCCCTGGTCATTCTAAAAACTTGAAAAAGTCATCAAAGGTCATTTTTAATCATAAATTTACATATTTAGTCCTTTGGTGCAAAGTTTCACAAAATTACAAGTTTAGTCCCTGTACTTTGGAAATTGACATAAATGGTCCCTGGGATGTTAAAAACTTTGAGAAAATCAATTTTGGTCCTTGTACTAATAATCTTTTGCAGGAATGGTCCTTGGTGTGAAGTTTGGTGGAATTACATAATCAGTCCCTGAAGTTTGGTGAATTGGCAAAAATAGTCCCCGGGTATTTCAAAAATGAAATATATCAAAAATACCCTTGTACTATTCACATGTGACAAATTAGGTCCTTATGAGAACTTTGGAATTATCACAAAGTCAGCCCCTCAACTTTTACTTAATTACATTTTTGGTCCTTGTGATTTAATACCTAATAAACCAAACGGACTCCTTATTTATATTACACCCAAAACCAAATCCAATCCAAACTAATACCCCAGCCCACCCACCTATTCCCAAGGCCCAAAGTTACAAGCCCATACCACCCTTAGTTATTAAACCGGGTCAAACCCCCGGTCAAACCCCCCTTCTCTCTTTTCTTTCTTCTTCTTCCTCACATGAAGCTGCAAAACCAAAACCACCCTTCTCACCCACAGTATTGCTTCTCCCCTTTCACACCATGTCTCCTCCACCTCACACAACCCTCCAAGCCCCATTAAACCCTTAAAACCCTCCCCACGTTAACTACAGTACCCAAATGAGACTTTGGCGCCAAGTTTATAATTTAAACGGTTGAGATGATTCAGACCAATCCAAGGGCTCTCAATTGGTGGGAAAGGTCAAGTGGGTCCTACAAAGCTCAGAAAAACTCTACAAAAGGCAAAAGAAGCTGTGGTGATGAATTATTAGTGTAGTCTTAGTTTAGCTTAATCGTAGGTAGTGTAAATTTCAATCTCAGTTGTAATTTCAATTAAAATAAGCTTGTATCAGTTAATCTTATGTGTTTAAATCTTTAATTCAAGTCAAGTTCAAGTTTCATTTGCTGTCTCAGTTTATGCAAGTTCCTTTTATTTCAAAGATCACAAAAAGTTCATGTGTTATTGTTAGTTGTTGTTAAAGCATTTCACAAGCTCATATAAGCTCTAACAAAGCTCATATAAGTTTTAGAATACCTTAATTATCAGTCTCACTTTATAAATAGAAAAATACCAAAAATTCAAATAAATAAAGAAAAAAATAAAAAATTAGTGCTTAAGGAAGTATAGAAGCTGAGCATGATGGAAAATGGATGGTACTTGGTTTAGAACCTTTTGGGAGGTGATAGGTTGCTAACTTGTTCATGGTTCTGTGTTTCTCAGCTTATCATCAATTGTAAACTAAATCTCAATTTTTAGCTTATCTAGTTTTTATTGTTTCTTCAGTATAATTTTACTTCAAATAGTGTAATTGTCATTCACTTAATCTGTTTTAGTAAAAAAAATCATAGTTATAGTTTAATAATTACAAGTTTTAGTGTAAGCATAGTCTTAAAGGGGTGTTTGGTTTACACTGCCTTGGGTAGTTTTATGGTTTATTTGTGAGTCATTTATGTTTCTACATGTTACACTAGGTTAGTATAAGTCAAATAGAGTCCTAAAACCTAGCTTTATTAGATAAAAGTCAAAATCACCAAGTTCCCCCACCCAACAGTTAACTGTTGGGCTGTGAGACCTCAAACCACTTCACACTTGCTCATAACTCATAAAAGTAGCTTAATTCAGTCTTAGTATAGCTTAATATAACATTATCAATCAGTAAGATAGTTTAGAAATTCACCAAAGTCAAACTTGTTCATTTTCATCAAAAGTCAAATTTACATCTCTCAGGTTTTGACAAAATTTGGAGGATTTGTTTAGAATTTTGTAGTAGGTATTAGACCTTGAGCTTTTGTGGATTTGTAATCTACCAGCTTATCTTTAAGATCCCAAATAGCTTATATTTTTAGGAATTTTCTACTGGACCCCACTCACCCTCAAACACACTTGCAGGGCAAAGGTGTGCCCTGCACCAGCAGACCATAGCCATCACCACCACCTTAGTGGTGGTTTTCTGACCACCTCAGTGGGCCCCACACCTCCTAATTAGCTTTTCCCAACCCCCCCTCCTACTAGACTCTTAGGTTTGACCTTTTGTTTGACCTGAATCACTGTGGACCCCACTTAGTTTTACCCTTGAACTCTGTCCCCATTCTGTGTTGAATTTAGTTTTTGGAATTGCTTATTTGTGCTTATCAGCTTATTTACTGAGCTTATTTGGCTAAATTTAGCTTTGAAAAGTCCAACAAACTTATTTAGACCAGATTCATCCAAAGTGGGTCCCACATAAGCTCATTTGAGCTTATTTGCCTTATCAGTCAACAAAAGTCAACTGTGAAAGTAATAAGCTTCCACAGTGCTTATTATTAAGCTATAAATTAGTTGTTTTTGCAAAATTTGTTTATTTTTAAGTATAATATAGATTTGTAAAAGAAAATTCCAGAAAATACAATATAAAAATAAGTGATAGTTTCTATTTAATTTAATTTAATTTTAATTTTAATTTTTAGATTTTTATTAAGTAAGTTGTGTTTTTATATTTTTATTAATTTCCTTTTATATTAAAGTAATTTTAATAATTTTCTCAGAATTTTATTTTGTCTTTTAGTATTAATTATAATTAATATTAGTTTTATTAATAATTAATTAATAAGTAAGTTATAAATAGCATAATTAATTTTTATAAAGTAACACATAGTTTTTATATTTTTCCTAGCTTTTATAAGTCATAATATAATTTTAGGAATTTTTTCATAATTTTCTAAGTCAATTTAGTATTATTTGTAATTTAAAATAGTTTAATTAGTTTAATTAATATAAATAGTTTTTAATTAATAGAAAATCCATAAAAAGACAAAAAGATTTATTTTTATTTTTTATACTTTCTTCAAGTTCATTTTTAAGTTTAGAAATTATTTTTATAAATTTTTAGTTTAATTTGTAGTATTTATCATTTTTAGTTTTTATTTAAATTAGTTTTAATTAAAAAGTTAAATAGTTTTTAATTAAATAATTAATAATAAATAATAAAATAATCTTAAAAATAGTTTTCTTTTTAGTTTAATTTTATTTTAAGTTTAAGTTTATAGAATTTTCATTTTTAACCCCTGTAGTTTATTTTTCTTAAAACTCACCTTTTTCTCAGTACGCAGTCGCGTCTGATTTTAATTTGGTGTACGTTTTAAACGTTTTTAGATATCTATGTTTTATGTAATCGTTCTAATAGTTAATTTAAGTTATAAAACCCTAGTTTAATCACACACACACACTTTTTATCCCTGTTCATTTTCACTGATCACAGATTCGTTTTTAATACCATCACAACCTCGTTGGGACATTACGACCCGGGGAAACACTGTATTCCACGGAAGCATTTGCCTTAGCTGTTTGACTATTATACTTGACCATTCACAAGTGGTTGACCAATAATTATCTGACCGTTTGAGGCGAATCAGTTTGGCATCACCTTACGTATCTCTTTTTGGCTAGGCTCACGCGTGATGGGGGTAGGGTGCAACAAGAGTCGTGCAGGAGGATGGATGTGAGCGGTGAGGCCCCGCACCCATTGCATCCATTCTTAAGATAAATAAAAGGATAATGAAAGTAAGCATAACTCATGTTCATAAGTTGTAGAAAAAGGAAATAATTTGTTCAAATTAAATGTATTATCCTTTAGTTGTTATTGTCAAAATTTTTAAAAGAGCCATATTGGTCTTTAAACAATACTAGTTATAATGCCCGCGCACGCGCCGGTTTTTTTAAGAAATTTTTTGAACGATATATTTTTATTTATTAAAAAAAATAATTTAATTTTTGATTTGTTTTGTTTGATTTATGATTTTTAATTATAATTTTTTATTATTAAAGATAATCATTTAAAAAGTTGAATCTTATTGTTAGTTACTTCTTATTTATATTTTTTGTATTTATCTTCTACTTGTGTAATATATAAACAAAACGAATTTATAACTTTATAAATTAAAAAAGTTTAATCATATTGTTAATTGCTTCTTACCTAATAAAGAAACATTTTTTTCTTTTCGAATTACAAAAATTTCCACTTGAGGTTTATTTTATAACACAAAAGATATATATTAATATTATATTTCCTTTTCCTTCGAAAAATGGGGGTGAGAGCTTTTTAAAAAGATTTCTCTTATTTTCTTCTTCAATTCTTTTTTCCTTTCTTAAAAATAAACTGAGTGACCAAAAATAAAAATAAAAATAATAAAAAATCATTTTCTTTCATTTTATCTCAAATTTTAAATCAAGAACCCGGCAGCGTTAAAGAACACTACGAATAGCTAGCTAACTTCAATTCTTTTTCCTTTCTTAAAAGTAAACTCAATGAAAAAAAAAAAAAAAAAAAAATCATTTTCTTTAATTTTACTCAAATTTTAAATTTAGAACCCGGCAGCGTTAAAGAGTACTACGAATAGCTAGCTAACTAACATTATGTTATAGCCATGAAAATCTAATTCGATATATTTTCCAATGCGTATGTGAAAATAAAATAGATTATCTCGAACTGAATTTGATCAGACATTAAATTTACTTGGAAGAGGCTTTAATAATTGAAATGAAGAAAAACTAACAAAATTAATACTACATGGGACCAATACTGTGTGCTTTTTAAAAGCAAAGCTAAACAAAAAAAAATTCATCTCGAATCTCCTAAAGACATTAAGTCATTAACATGTATAAGAAATTGAAAAACGTAAATGAGTTGGTAACCCCGTCAGATTTTACCCACATGTGGGTTGCGGGGTGAAAATTTCTATTCATTGGTGGGTGGTGGGCGTGTGACGAGTAATGTATACCCGTCACGGGTAAATCCATGACACCCATTTAAACTACCCACAAGTGTACCCATTAAAATACCCGTGAGTGTACTCATAAACCCATTTGTGTTATACTAAAATTTATTATACTACTTTAAGATTTGTGAGGTTCTAGGTATATATTTAATAACTAAAACTATCTAGAAAATACGGTAAGCTAACAGTTTATTTGAGTTACAAGACCAAAAGGTATGAAAGATCAAATCACCAAACATATATACATGATACATCTCAGTTCTGATCATCAACACTCAAATACTCATTCCCGACTTCTCGCTTGAAGTTCCGCTCACTAACCCATGGGCAACAAATACTCTCGGGTATGGGCATGGGTAAAAAATTGCACCCACTGGTGGGTGGCGGGCGAGAAAAAAATCATGTTGGTAGGTGATGTGATAGGTTAGAGGTACCCATGCTCATTGCCCATAGGTGTCATCCTAAATATTTGATGTGATATAATATAGTTATTGATGCAGTTTTACATTAATTTGGTCCACATAAAATCTTGCTTCCAAATTCTTAAAGCATCAATTTATAATTTTTTAAAAACTAGAAAAGATGAATATAATTTAGCTATCATGTGTTTATCGTAATTTTAAAAATAATGAAATAATTTATACCAAACAATATCATAATTTTAAACCATAATTTTAAACGAAACTTATGAGTTTCGTTTAAGTATCTCTTAATTAAAAATCCTTCCATAATAAAACTCATAATTTTCATAAATACATGATTTTAACACATATAGTTATGGTAAGTGAGTTTTAATAAAGTATATATACTAATATAAACTGATTTCATAATTGGAAAGTTTTTAGATGATAAGCTTAAACAAAATGAAATTGTTGTTAGTAAACCCTAATAATAAATACATAAAAAATACCATGTATGTATTAATTTCTACAATCATTTTATAAATTTGGTAGTTGATATTCCACCCTCTTTAATGATTCTAACAACCATAATGAAAAACATCAAATTTCTTTTTGTTGTTTAGGTCCCATTTTTAACGTATCATCTCTTGCTGGGTTGTGTACTGCAACTACAAATTTAGAATGCACAAACACGGTTTTGTCGAATCTAAATAAACCAACCACGCTAGAAAAGTCATATACGTATCAGGGGCGGCCAGCCTTCACTGAGGTCTAGAAACAAAGCTTCAAAACATGTCCTTTTTATCAGAGTTATTAGCCGAAATATAGTTTACATAAAATTTACTTTTCTAACTTTTTTTTTGATGCAAAATCTTTAATTAAGGTTTTAAAATCTATATGGTATAAAATTTCATTATCAATTGATAAGTGAAACAATCTATTTAATCTTTCTTATGGCATTTTCGATCTTAAATCATTTCTAGTTAACTTTAGTTTCGAAAAACTTCTTTCTGCCGAAACAACTATCAGTGGAACATTTAACATTATTCCGTACGCGATATAAGCATTTGAGAAAGAATTTAGATTTATAATATAGTTAAGTATATTAATCATTGTATCATCTTTTACATGTATAATTTCTCTGAAAACACATAGTTTCGAAATAAATCTATGTCGTTAATATCCGAACAATTGTTATGGCTTAAAGAACTTTCAAGGTTAAGACAACAATCATTTAACTTGTTATCATCAAGTGACTTTAAATTTTCAATGTTAATAGAATCTAAACATATATTCATACACTTTAAATTGATCAAATCTACTTTTAAGTGATGATATTACTTGACATACAATGTGAGAGAAATAATCGGTTCTAAAAATATCTTAAGAGGTTTTATAACTTCATTGTCAACATTATCATTATATTTTATATTTCTATAAATAGTTACTTTTTCTTCAAATTTTGGTTCTTCATTCATTTCTTTAACAATGTCTTTGGCGGAACAAGACCTTCTAATAGAGACTTGAAGTCTTGAAAGCAACTTTCGATTGAAAAATAATATAAAAAGAGATGAGAGAAACTCATAGAGTAAACGTATGCATGATTGCGGAAAACTAAAAGTCTATTTATTAATGCAAATGGTTAAATAAATGGTTTTTGATAACAGTCTCCTAAGCACATTTTAAATAGGTTTATTAATATGCTTTTTTCATACAAAATATTTATACTTAATACATTTGGCTTAACTTTCCAAAACTTTTAGGCTTAAACCATAAGAACAAAACACGCCGAAAATTTTTAATTATTTAACATTTATCGGCTAATTGAGGCCTTACATGATCTGATCTTTTAAGATGATGACCAAAAGAACATGTGTTTGGATTTATATATATATATATATATATATATATATATATATATATATATATATATATATATATATATATATATATATATATAAAATAAAACTGAGGGCATTTAAAAATTAAGGGGCTTAAACAAGTATCTTTACTTGCTTTACTCTTGAGCCACCTTTGATACGTAGATACATTGACATCTATCAATCAGTTATAAATATTTGTTACTGAATTCAGAAAATAGTCAATCAGTTATAAATATTTGTTACTGAATTCTGAAAATAATGAAGTACTAATTTAGCAGTTTGTTGATTCAAATAATGATCACAATTATTGCCTCACTTTATGCAATAACTATTCTCAGATTTGCTTATGCACCATGATGATGCATTCATTCAAACACGTGTCTTTTTAATGAGAGTTAGTGAATGTCCAAGTGATGGTAGATGTGAACCAATATTGTTGGTGAATGAACTGTTGGCATATATTGCTGTCTTAATTGACTTTACCCAAATTCTTTCCCTTATATAGAGTCCTTCACTTTGAAAGCATAATCAAACAATCCATTCTATGCTAATTATCTTTCCTTTTCAAGTCACTCTCATCTGTTTTGTTGTGTTGTACGTCAACTTAACATATTACCTAGAGATCCTTACGTATAATATATATATAGTATAGGAATTAGAATAAAGTAGCTAGGGTTTTCTTTTTATAAACTTAGGAGGGATCCATTAATTAAGATGACAAAATCATTGGGTAGGAATGAAAAAAATAAGAAACAAAACAACAACGGTAACATTTTAGGTTTAGGAATCGGAGTGAAGAAAGGGCCATGGACTCCTGAAGAAGACCGGAAGCTGCTATCCTACATTCAACAATATGGACATGGAAGTTGGCGCTCTTTGCCCGCGAAAGCTGGTAATTAATCATGTCACCTTCCCATACATGCATGTTGCAATGTAATATATTTTCCATAATTTTTTATGTGGTGCTCTGTGATTTCTAGTTTCTCACTAGTTTTTCCAATGAATTTGGCGTTATAAAATGTATATTTTTCGTAAACTAATCAGCTAAGCGTTATGTAGGGCTTAAGAGGTGTGGAAAGAGTTGCCGCTTGAGATGGACGAATTATCTAAGGCCTGATATCAAGAGAGGAAAATTTAGTCTGGAAGAAGAAAGAAAAATTATTCAGCTTCATGCTCTTCTTGGTAACAGGTACGATATATTTGAATGACTCGTATCATGGGTACCATGCATTATAGTAACCAACTAGATTAAACATTTCGTTTCTAATACTAGCTAGTTGATCTATTCTTAGATGGGCAACTATTGCTGCTCACTTGCCAAGGAGGACAGATAACGAGATAAAGAACCATTGGAACTCGCACATCAAGAAGAGGATGGCAAAAATGGGCATTGACCCAATGACCCACAAGCCAAAGAGTGGCACCCAACTCTTGGGTACCAACCTGAACCACATGGCTCAATGGGAGGCTGCTCGGCTCGAGGCAGAAGCTAGACTAGTTCAGAAGCCCAAGAACCTTCTAAACCAACTATCTTATAATCATGTGTCACCTCAATCTATCCACGACCTTCACAAAACTCTCACAACACTTCCCCCACAAAATCTACCATGCGTTGATGTGCTAAAGGTATGGCAAGGAAACTTATGGTCAAATTACTCTATTAATAATGAGAGTCTCCAATCACTCATCTCGAGACCAAAAGTTTCCGTAGCAACACCTGTCATGCCAGTATCGAACAACGTCGAAAGTAATGGTACATGTGGTCAAGGTCCAACCATGAAACATAATGATCAAATCGAACCACAAATGGGGCCATTTGATGAATTCGAGTACGCTAATGATGCAAATTTCATCAATGACGATCCTTTGAGATCCCCAGAATTATGGGAAGAATTTTTTGATGTTTTGGATGGCGGGTGGAATAGTCTGACCAATAACTTTGCTTTGATGGCTTCACCACCAGCTTCCTCAGTGTTTTAATAATTTATCTAGATAGACAAGCTAGAAATGTATGAATAACCATAGAAAATAAGTTCAGATTGTGTCTTCATTTATGTCTTAGCAAGAAAATATAAAACTAGCATAGCTTGAGTCTAGAAAATAATGATGTTCATGTACTTGGTTTATGAAATCTAACAGTTCTTAATAAACCTCTCAAGTTTGTAGAATGATTCTTTGCATATTTGTATATAGGACAGACCAAAAGATAATCCCCCATGTTTAGCTAGTTCGTAGGGGTGTTTGGAATTAGCAACACCCTTATGTTTTCTTTAATATTCAGATAACAATCTGTATAAGAAAAAATTTCCCAATCTTAATTCAATACTTGTTATTGAAATTCAAATAAGCAAACAATCAGTTTTGATAAGGAATTACACACACCCACAAAAGTTCTTATCCGTCTACCAAGAATTCAAGATGCATAATGTAGCATGCAAATAAACACTTATCGTAAGTAAATTAATTAACACACCTTCATAGTCACCAATCTTTAAGGTTCTAAACTTCTAATCAACAATTTTTAAGGTGTATTTATTAGATCAAACAGTTTTTAGTAAAAATATATAGCAACTTTCTATTTCCCCATTTTATGAAACCCAAACTAATTAGGACACCTAGCTAAAACTATAACCAGAACTAACGTGAACAAGAGGCAAACCACTCAATTGATGAGTCAGCTAAAACTTTTTAAAAAACAGTTTAATGAGGAGACGCTAATAACCACTACGACAAAACTGAGGTATTCGCACTGTTAAATTCGTGGGAAAATTAGTATGTAATTTGTCGCTAATCTATGGTAAATTTGTCGCAGATTTCCTCCAAAAATTTAGTTAACTGATTGCTGTGTAAAATGTTGCTATTCCGTGGGAAATTTCCAACAAATTTTTTCCCATGAAAAAAATTAGTGAGACAAACCAATTCGTGTAGTGGTGAACCACTGAGCTCAAAATGGAAAGCAGAATTATGTCCCAAGCGACTTTCAGTCAAATTTTAAAAAAGTGAGATATTGTAGTCCAAAAGTCCGCGTGGATTTCACTTTTGGTCCAATTTTCTAACCAAGTTAGTTTAGTCGTTAAGTTAGTTACAACATTAGTCCTTTAAACTAACGGTCGTTTGCAATGTTTGCACCGTTAGTCCTTTCAGTTAAAAAATTGGGAAAAAAAATTTGGAATTTTTTTTTTTCAAAAAAAAAAAATTTTGAAAAATTCGAAAAAAAATTCTAAAAATAAATTTTTTGACGATTTTTTTTTTCCAAAAAAAATAATTTGAAAAAAAAAATTCTAACAAAAGATTTTCTTAAAAAATTCGAAAAAATTTCTAAAAAAAAAAATTTGACAATTTTTTTTTTCCCAAAAAAAATAATTTGAAAAAAAAAATTCTAATAAAATTTTTCTTAAAAATTTCGAAAAAATTTCTAAAAAAATATTTGACGAAATTTTATTTTCCAAAAAAAATAATTTGAAAAAAAAAAATCTAATAAAAAATTTTCTTAAAAAATTCGAAAAAATTATATAACTTACTAAGATAACTTAAAAAATTTGAAAAAAAATCATGTAAGACTTGTTTATAACCCGACAATGTTTCACTTCACTCATATACATACCTAACATTATACCCATGTTTGAGTCGATTATCGAATGATTATACCCAATCGTACTAAACATATTCGACTAGCCAAACTACCAAATTAGCGAATATGTTTTTATCATCATCTCATACGCTTTCTATTTCATCATTTTTTTTGGGTAAAGGGTTTTACCCTGATAAACTATGGTATAAATCAGCAATGAAGTTTAGGCAATATGGCAAACCACCATATTGGCTTGTACAAACACACGCACCAATTGTGCTTCTAACCCACGCTCAAGAGGTTGACATGCCAACGCTCGCAAACAACTAAGCCTAGCCGAATCTAACAAGAAAAAAACAAAGTAACACCAGATCGACTAGACTAACCATATAGCTACGTTTTCCTATTCCTGATCAACGACATTGGAATATTCCATTCGTCTAAGACCCTTTCCACACGGCTTGTTCTCTTGAAGTGAAATGTGAGTAATTTTAAGCGAACAGTTGCTAGTATAATATCAATAATCTGCTTATGGGTTCTCTTCTTTTGCTGAAACAGTCTCGCATTCCTCTCTTGCTATATAAAATATGAAGATGCTGCAAAGATGAGCTTGACAATTACACTTGGGGCTGATCTTTCCCTTGCTAACGGGGTAATCCAAGTAACAATCTGGTCCAATGACGAGGATATGTTTTGCATACCTGCTTTTGCCTTCACAAACATCCATACCTGTGACGAGAAAGTGCATTCGAAAAACAAATGTTCATGGGAATCTGGAACGGTGTCACATAAAGGGCATCTAGACAGGTTTAAGTTAGTCGATGGACTAACGTCCCATTGCCTGAGCCGATCTTGAGTCTTTAACTTCCTTTGTATGACTAGCCATAAATGAAATGCATGTCGAGGTATAGAATGTGCAAACCACACGGCATTTGTCCATTCTATAGTATCACCACGAGGTCTCAAATCTTCCCATGCAACACCAACCGAGAATGGTCTTTCAATACCCAACCGATCTCTCCAAACCAAGATGTCAGTAATGTTGTTATTTAAAGTTGGAACAGTAGCATTGTAAATGTTAGGATACCTTGTTGCCCAGTTAATAGGCCAATTCCAAGCATTGTTAATAATAACATCTACTAACCTCGACGACATATTAAAACCCACTCTATTAATATCTCTAGCAGTGATAGCATCCATAAGCGGGCTGTTAGTGATCCAGTTATCGAACCAAGCAGAAATGTTAGTGCCGTTCCCAATCTTGTACCAAAAAAACTTTCGTATTATAGGACGAATTTGAAGCATTTTCCTCCAACCCCATGCCAGGCTTCCTCTATACGGATAGTCCCAAAAGTTTCGACCACGAAGTTTATTAGTATGAATCCACCTTACCCACAACGACTCTTTAAGAGTAATAATTCTCCATATGTGCGAGGTAATTAGAGCCACATTGAAAGCCTCAAGTCTACGAAATAAGTAGAGATTGCGAGCTATATCCATTCGTCTAAAGAAACAAGTAGAGATCATCTTATAATATCCTTATACGCTTAGGACCAGAAAGAAAAAAGAAGAAACAAAATAACGCATCCCATGGCACACTTTAATTCGGTCCAACCATATTAAAAGTTCATTAGATATTTTTTCGTCAAATTTTTTAAGAAAAATTTTTATTAGATTTTTTTTTCAAATTATTTTTTCTTGGAAAAAAAATTTTCATCAAAATTTTTTTTATTAGAAAATTTTTTTTTTCAAATTTTTTTTTTTTGGAAAAAAAATTTTCCAAATTTTTTTTTTCTAATTTTTTAAATGAAAGGACTAACGGTGCAAACATTGCAAACGACCGTTAGGTTAAAGGACTAACGTTGCAACTGACTTAACGACTAAACTAATTAGGTTAGAAAATTGGACCAAAAGTGAAGTCCACGTGAACTTTTAGAGTGAAATGCCTTACTTTTTCAAATTTTTACTGAAAGTACAATTTTAATACAACCACAAAGACCAAAAACGTAGTTTACTCAAAAATAAAAGAACAGAGTGTGCTCATTGCATCAAGTGGCATACACTTGGAGAGTCTTTTCTTTGTTGAAGGACTAGGAAAATATAAAGAATAAAGCTTCCCAAGCGTTTTTTTATTTGGTTCCCAAAGGCCAGAGTAACTTCAACATCGAGTTGGGTATATATATATATATATATATATATATATATATATATATATGTGTGTGTGTGTGTGGGGGGGGGGGGGGGGGGGGATAGGGTTCGAATTATTTTTATTTTTAGAATGTTTAAGTAAGTGTCCGTAGACCCAAATTGTTATGTTTCTGCTCATGGCTTTATCGTTCTTTGTTTGGTAGCTCTTAAACACTACTGTATATGTTTTAGTATTATCTTGTCTGTTGAATGGTTACGTACAAACTAGTACGTAAATTTGCGATGGACAATAAAAAAAGGAATCAGCTGCATTTATGAACCACCGGACACATTTACGAATAAGGCTGTATGAAAATAATATATCCCTGATCATAACTGACAAGTGCGTTTAATACCGAATCTAACGTATCATAAGACATAGGGCATAATGTCTCTTTGTGTCTATACACTAGCTAGGAACTGTTATCGCCGTGCGTATAACTGGAATAAAGCTTAAGCTTGCTATTTTTAGTTCATGAAGTATCAAAACCTGTGTTTTTCATTTGTTAGTCAGTCACAACCATATTTGTTTTGCATAAGATATATTTGATACACTACAATTCTTAAATGATTCAAGTAAACATCAGGTCCTTGCGTGCCTATGGAATAAGAAATGTACATTGCATGCAATATGTGAAAATTGAATTCGCAACTGCCTATGAGATGCAAAAGATGTTAGAAAACACTCTCTTAAATAGATATTGAGGTGCTCAGATGGAAATTTGAGTTGAGCGAGAATCATCGCCAAAATAAAAATAAGGTGAGCAACTGAAAGTTTAGTTGAAAAATAGTTAATTTATAATGCTAGACAACAAAACGGTCTTTTGAAACCTTGTTCGACTCAGCCGGTTCAACTGGTCGAACCGGGTCCGGCCAAAAAACAGGTAAAAAGATCAGGTTTTTAATAAAAATGAGTTAACCGGTTAGATCCACCGGGTTTTAAGTGACCCGAGTCAATTCGGCCGAGGTTATATATATATATATATATATATATATATATATATATATATATATATATATATATATATATATATATATATATATATATATATATATATCAACAACCATGTGGTCTAGTGGTAAACACTTAACTTGTTAAGTGTGCCACTAAGAGAGTAGTACCGGATGGGTGACCATCCGGGAAGTCCTCTTTGATCACAGGGTCTGTTGATACCAGACTTTCAAAGTCCTTCAAGTCCTTCAATGAAGGTTTCAACCCACTAGGGTTCGAATCTGGAGAAGGCATGGTTTACTTCAAATTAAGTGTCGTGCCTTCGGGCGGCTTAAGTTGAAGGTTTTCCCTCCCACCGGGTTTCGAATTGGTCAAGGATTTCTCCGAAAGAACCGTTTCAATATATATATATATATATATATATATATATATATATATATATATATATATATATATATATATATATATATATTAAACTGGGTTGACTCGATGGTGAACCGATTGAAAAAACAATAGTTTTTGTAGTAGAAAATCGGGTTGATCTAGTAGTCGAATCAGTTTAATCGATAATCCAATGACTTAACTGAGTCGATTAAAAACCCGGTTTTCAAAACATCATCTAAATGAAGGTGTCGTTGAGTAGAATTAAGAGGATTTTTTCTAGAATTTTGGATACGTGTATTGTTGGCAAGATGGCTACGTGTTTACCAAAGAAAATAGTCGATTTTACATACTAGGTAACTAGGAAGATACACGAATTACGAATACTATGCTAAATAATTAGTTTCTGTTTGATTAATGATTATATATTTTTATTAGAAAAACAAAAATATTTTTTCCGTCTCAAATTAATATGTTACGCTTATCTTTTTATTGTCCTAAATTAATTGTCCATTTCTAACAACAGTATGAAACTGGATTTATCATATTACCCTGACCAACTTGAAATAATTAATATTATGGACATTTTTAGTAAGAGCTTTTATTGGAGTTGTTAACTTTTTGTTACAAAATAATCTCTTTTAAAATAAGAAGCTCTGTTAGGATATACCAACTTCAAGCTTTTATTTTGAACAAGTATCTCCTAAATGAAAAAGCTAGTTTGATCATGAAGCTTTTAAAATATTTTGTAGTTGTTAAAATCTGTAAATTACTAATATACTATCTGATGACATCAAATAATTCTGATATTTAAGTGTCAACTTCTCCATATTATGCTCATGTATTATACTGATTATATAGATATATACTTTGATTTCTTTATATTTTATATCCAGGTTACAAGTGAGCATAGGAGCTAAAGAGACGAGGAAAATGGAAAGAACGTGAAAAGATAAACAAATCCTAGTATACTGGAAGAAGCTACGGCGTAACATTATCTCTCAATTACGCTGTAGCAAGGAATTCAACTAAGAAGACAAAAGTCAACACGGACCAAGAATTACGGCGTAACCAAATCTATGGTATATGCCGTAACATATTCAAGACTTAATGAATCTTCAGATAAAAAGACTACGCCGTAACATCACTCTAGAATTACGGCATAGCATCGTGTACGAAAGTAGTCCAAGCTCATTATTTAATTTACAGCGTAACTCAACTTTGGGACTACGACGTAACATCGACTACGAAAGTAATCTTAGATCCGAGAATTTAGCTACGGCTTAACGCACATGGAGACTACGACGTAGGTGAAACCCTAAAATCCTTGTTACCGCGTAACTATTCATCAACTACGTCGTAACCATCAGATCTGGATAAGATTACACTAGCTACGGCGTAACACATTTCTCAGTTACGCCATAGCTCTGACCGGGCCTATAAATACAACCCTAATTTCTGCATTTGTCATACAATTTTCTCACACACAAAGTCAGAGATCGTTAGGAGCTTTTAGGAGGCCCTTCTACAGCAGTATACGGAGCCTTTCCAAGGGAGAAATCATGCTACATTCTATAAGTTTTAGCATTTCATATTTACTTTTACATTTCGAATCAATGGCTTGTATAAACATGATTTAGAGTGTTCAATTTAATATGATCGGCTAAGCACCTCTGGCTAAGCACCATGACTAGGGATGAGCAAGGACCAGGCCTTGTGAGGCCAATGATTGGAGCAGATGTTCAGTTTGAAATTAAGCCTCAGTTTATGAGAGAATTAAGAGAGAAACCAATCGCTCGATTCAAGACGAAAGACGCTTATGAGCACGTGGAAAACGTGCTTTACATTACTAGCCTCTTTAATATTCCAGGTGTTTCACATGATGCAATCATGCTCCGAGTATTCCCTATGACACTCGCTGGAGCCGCAAGAAGATGGGTTGATTGGTTTCCATGTGGAACCATCAACACTTGGAATCTCCTTAAAAAGAACTTTATTCAACGCTTTTGCCCTTCCTCTCGGACAGCAAAACAGTTAGAGGAGATTCATAACTTCAGACAAAAAACTGGCGAAACATTGTACCAAGCTTGGGACAGGTACAATGATCTTTTATACAGGTGCCCGACGCATGACTTGAACAGCCAAGGACCTATTCTGGGAATGACTCCTGCCCAAGCCCTTAATGTGATTCAAGACATGGCCGACCACTCTCAAAAGTGGCACGATGGAGGTAGCACCAGGAGTAATGGAGCGGGTTTGGAAGGTATGAACACTCTTACTAACAAACTTGAGAACCTACGAAAGGAAATAAAAAAACTCAAGGAAAGTGTTCATGCCATCCAAGTCGGATGTGATATTTGCGAAGGAGCTCACCTTGCGAAGGATTGCCCATTAACAGAAGAAGAGCAAAAGGTTGAAGAGGTCAAGTACGGTGATGGAAGATGTTTCCAAGGAAATAATAGCAATGGGTATCGAGTACGACTGCCAGGGTATACCAACCGAACTCCTTATGGTGAGAGAAGATCTAAATTGGAAGAAACTATCACCAGGTGTTTGGAAGAATCAACCAAGAAACAAAAAGAACAAGATGATTGGTTGATGGAATTTGTCAGTTATGATGAGTCTTTTAAAAACCTTGAAGCTATAATTGGAAAGCTTGGTGATGAAATGCATAAACGCAAGATGGAAAAAAGCATGTCTGTTGGAACATGCATGGCTCTCGTGTCTAAAGATGAGATTGACGATTCAGGGGATAACTTCCACTATGCACCATTTGGCGAATCTTATATGCAAGACAACACTAAACCACAAGAAGAAGCGCCAGTGCAGATGCCAAATAAAGAAGATAGGAGTTTCGCCTTTCCATGCTCAATTGGGAAGTCTAGTTTGACAACACTGGCAGATTTGGGATCAAGCTTTATTGCTAGCTTTAAAAATGACAAGCCTCGAGAAAACAAATTTGGTTATTGAAATAGCCAATATGACTAGAGCCACTCCAGTTGGTGTTTTTGACAATGTTATTGTGAAGATTGACCGTTTTCTATTCCCAGTAGACTTTGTTATCATTGACATGGCAAATACTCCTAATGAAGACTTAATCCTTGGAAGACCTTTCCTTGCCACTGCACGAGCTCGAATCGACGTTTTTATGAAAGAAATCTCATTGGGAGTCTATGATTAAAGAATTACATTCAAGATGAATAAGTTTTCGGTAAATGGAGTTAAGGATATAACCAGTTCATACACGACTAATATTGCGAACATGGAAACTTCCCCCATCACGCTTGGAGTTTCAGAAGATATCTTCAATTACATAACTCTCTTATGTTTAAAATATGCGCATGAGGTTGTTTTCGATGAGGAATTGTCTGAATAGGAAGTGGATGATGATGACCCCCCGCTCACGCCCTGGGCAGATAAAGTTCCTATAACAGTTACTGTGGTATAGCATTGTTGTGATCCTATAGATCTTGCTAATAATGGGAAGTTATGTATGCCTTCATGTTGTCCTAGTACACAATTTTGTAACATGGGTAGATGCATCAGGTTGAGACAACTAAAAAGGGAAGCAAGAGTCTGGTCATGCTACGAAGACTCAGATTTCGATCGAAGCCTATAGGATCAGAATTACCGTAATAGTGTTAACTCTGAAGAAGAATTCGATTGGACACGCCATTTTTGTAAACCGGCATTAATGATAGAAAATGGATCCACGCAAGCCTGGCCCACGTGTGACCCATTACGAAAGAAATGTAATTGAGGCGAACTTATTCATGGGGATGTGGCAAAAAGATACGAATGGGCATGTTTTAACGAGTCAGAGAGATCTGAAGTCGGTTACCGAGGAATATCATTTGGAAACTGGTTAAAGGTTAGATTTGGAGAGATTCAGTTGAGTATTCAAGACGAAATGCATCATCGCAACGAATGGGCAAAGGCAAACTTCCTTAGAAGTGATCGGCTTAGGTTAGCACAGTATGTGGCACCAACAGTGTGGGACAAACCGAACACTTCAAAGGATAAGAGGTAGGGAGTTCTAGCCCGACTACCCACGTGATCACCCCTGGGAATGAGTCTAACTTAAAGACTCGCATGACATATCACATGTGATTTAATGCTAATAAATTGAAGTTTGAACATTAAACATATATACTAAAATTGGCATAAGTATTTGTCTATAAATCAAAAACTTTTTTTTGTTTTTTGCAATGAAAAACACACATTAAGGGCTTTCCAACCATATATCATGCAATGTATTAACACATGTGATTTAACACTAATATCGATGTTTGAACATTAAACGTCTGTACTAAATTTGACATAAGTATTTGTTTATAAATCAAAAACTTTTCCCGTTTTTTTCAATAAAAAACAAACATTCATACTTTTCAACCATATATCACACATTGTATTTGAATTATACATTATAGTTGTTTATTCGTGAAACTTCTATATATACACATGTGATGATAACAAAACATGTAGTAAAAATCACATATGATTGATATCACGTGTGGTTAAAATCACATATGATTTTACTTGTTTAATCCAAATTTAATGAATTAAATGGAATAATCTACAATTCAAAAATATAATGTGTTATATATGGTTGGAAAGCTATAAATGTCTAGATAATCTATCAAATGTTGATTAAGTATGGAGAACATAGGTTGTTTAAGAATCGATAATTGTTGGTTCCTTATAATCATTTATTTTTCTTTTTTAGAAAGAGAACTATGGTTCCCTCACCTTTTAGTAGTACGTTTTCAAGAAAAAAAAATGGTGAAACTTTTAAAATATTGTAGAAAAAGTTATATTCTTTTTATTACATGTTTAAATATTCGAATAGTCAAATAAATGTTTAATTACATGTGATTTTCTCATGCAAGGTTTAACAACGAACAAAAAAATGAAGAAAAAAAAGACAAAAAACGTAATTATTTTACTTATTTTTTATCGAAAGCATATCTGATGACGTATAGTCTATATTTGGGCCACGAGCCCAAATGATAAACATTACTAAGGCCCAAATCCACCATAAGTGGGCTATTATAACAATGACTTGGGCCACATTACCAAAGGGATTGGGCTCACGTAGACCCAAGCCCAACCAAACTATTTATGGTCTAGATAAGGATCTTCTATCTATGGATAAAGATCCTTGCACCGGATAAGCACCATGCGTGCGAAACGTAAGGAGCACGAAACCTACAAGGATTCCGCACCTATATAAGGAATGACATAATTCT
The DNA here is from genome assembly GCA_030686995.1 of Artemisia argyi. Classification (NCBI taxonomy): domain Eukaryota; kingdom Viridiplantae; phylum Streptophyta; class Magnoliopsida; order Asterales; family Asteraceae; genus Artemisia; species Artemisia argyi. The sequence continues at coordinate 129,199,831 of CM060699.1, forward strand.
CATTAAAGGTACGATTCACAAACCCTAAAACTCTTTACGAGAACCCTAAAACCGATTACTTACTCTCACGCCGGAGGATAATCGTGGGAGACAATCCCACGATAAGCCTAACGGTGTTTGCTTATTTTCTTAGTGCGTAGGTTTCAAGCATTAAGAGCTAATTGGTACGAGAGCAAGAACCCAAACTAGGAACGCCCAACTTTTGTATCAACAAGTGGCGCCATCCGTGGGACCAAGACTAAGAACTAAGAACTAGAATGACGAAGAATAAAAACTCAAGCAAGCGGACTCCGCAGTTGGAGAAAACACGTGACCCCCAGAGGAAGAACCAACAAGATTCGACCTCTAGGAAGGCTTTTGGGACAACCAATGCGCCTGGTCACCAAGAAACGGGACCAACCCTACCTCTCCCAGCGGTAGAATTACCCATAAGGACTACCCAAGCCACCACAGTAGTCCCAAGCGTTGAAGAACTTCAACGCACCCTCTTCAATACTCCCCACCAAACGGCACCTATAGTGGACAACACTGTACCACCTGGCGCACCTAATCGAGATAGGGTGCCCAATACTGAGGCAGATATTCTTGCAGCGGATGAGGACGCACCTGACCTAACATTGAATAATTTTGTATCCCAAAATTACGAACCTCTAACCGCCCTCATGCAAGAAGAAGCGAGGAGAAGGTCAAGTACGAGCCTGCAAACCCGGCTCAACTTTAGTCCTGAACGCGAAGTATCACCACCGCGCCACCAACGAGGAAGACGCGAAAATAAGGAAAAAAACGTACCACTATCCATGATAGGCTGGGTACGATATCTGACTCACAATATTCAGAGGAATATGAAGACGACAAGGCGCACCAATGTTCATTCCAGACTTGGTAGTCGAAGAATACAAGACAGATTAGGACCTCAACATTCACCAAGCGAAGGTTCCTCCAGGTCTGGGAGCAAAAGAATTCACGACAAATTAGGGAGGAGAATATCCCCAAGTGAAAGCCCCTCAATCTCTTCCTCTGAAGGAAGCCGACGCAAGCGCCGCAAAAGAGATTACTCTTCCTCCAGTGACTCCTCGGACAACGAGGATAAGGAAACAGGACACTGGAAGTCTAGAGGAAGACGTCGCGAGGAAGAAGATGAAGACGTATCTCTTCCGTGGCGTCGCCAGAATGTTGATGCCTTTACAAGGCACATCAGCGACTACTATGATCATAAGAAAAGGCGTATGCCCACTAATGTTAAAACATATGACGGGACGGGTGATCCTGATGATCACCTAAAAATTTTCGAATCCGCCGCCACTATCGAAAATTGGCCACAACCTGCATGGTGCCATATGTTTAACTCCACATTAGTGGGGAATGTGCGCACGTGGTTTAGCAAGCTTCCACGAAGGAGCATTGGTGGGTTTGAAGAATTGAGAAAAGCATTATGTTTAAACTTCACCCAAAGAAAGAAGTGCGCTAAAAACCCTGTGGAACTAGCTAGAGTAAAATAGCGCCAAGGGGAATCAACCAGCGCTTATATGGAATGCTTTAAAGATGAGTGTATACACGTAAAGGCGTGTCCCGAAGTCCTAAAAATCTCAGGGTTCATGAATGGGATCAATAACCCAGAACTCATTAGGAAGTTAAACGACAAGGTTCCCCAAACCTTTGATGAACTAATGAAGCGCACAAGATCCTTCATCCAAGGAGAAGCAGCGGCTACGGACAGTAAAAGAGGCTACTCAAATTATAGGCAACAAGAACAGCCTAGGAGACAATCCAATGATCAGAACAGCAACCACAACAAGAATTATAGCAGTGGACGAGATAATGACAAGTATACCCCTCTCACAAAGACTCCGAGGGAAATATTTGTAACAGAAGGCGCAAACTTCCCAAAACCTCCACCAATGCGCACCGCAGAGGGCAAGCGTATAGGGAATGGATACTGCGAATACTACGGCCAAAAGGGCCATACAACCAACGAGTGTGTCTAGCTACGACAACTAATTCAAAAATTAGTAAAGGAGGGTAGAATGGATCACCTCGTAAAAAACATTAAAGAAGGGAAGGACAAGCAAAGGAATGGAGGCAAGAAAGAGCCTCCTAAGGACAAAGCGGACATCATCTACATGATACAGTCATGGCAACGCAAGACAAAACAAAAAGTCAGTCAAAAATTCTCTCCAAAAAAGGAGATATCCTTCCCCACTCTAGCTGCGGACAACGCAGTAATAGAGCCACTGACCATTGAGATACATACTGGGGGACATGACATCCGCCGCATGTATATCGATGGAGGAGCATCCGCAGATATTCTGTACGAGCATTGCTTCAAAAGGCTACGACTTGAAATACAAAATCAGTTGATACCAGCCATGACGTCGCTGACTGGGTTCACAGGAGAAAATATATGGCCTATGGGGCAATTACGTTTACTTGTAGTTGTGGGCGATGAGCAACACTCTACAACAACGTGGATAAATTTCATGATAATCAAGTCTCCTTCACCGTACAATGGCATCATTGGGAGACCTGGAATATCATCCATGCGCGCTGTACCATCCACAGCACATGGGATGCTCAAATTTCCAGTAGAAGGAGGGATTGTTATCCTCTACAACACCACAGTACCACCTACAGAATGTAACGCAATAACCAGTGAGGTGGAGAATATTCAAAAACAGTGCGCAAAAAAAATACCAAACTTAAAGGTCGCTATTCATCCTGATTACCCAGATCAACAAATATCGATTGGAGGATCTTTATCTGACAAAGGTAAAGCAGCTGTTTGCGCACTCTTGAAAAAGAACCTGAGTATATTTGCGTGGGAACCAAAGCACATGACCGGAGTGCCACGCTCTATTACGGAGCACAAGCTACAAATCCGACAAGGATATCCCCCAATACGACAGAAGAAGCGCGGCCAGGCCCCAAATCGCGCAAAAGCTATCCTGGAAGAAGTACATAAACTTGTAGACGCAGGCATTATGCGCGAAGTATACTATCACGACTGGCTCTCTAACCCAGTGATGGTAAAGAAGAGTGATGGCAGTTGGAGGATGTGCGTGGACTTCACAGACCTCAACAAAGCATGCCCACAGGACTGCTATCCACTGCCAGAGATAGACTGGAAAGTAGAATCCCTGTGCGGATATCCTTTTAAGTGCTTCCTAGACGCATACAAAGGGTACCATCAAATCCAGATGGCAGTGGAGGATGAAGAAAAAACAGCCTTCCACACAAGTCAAGGGGTCTATTGCTACACAAAAATGCCTTTTGGCCTAAAAAACGCAGGTGCAACATACCAGCGGTTGGTGGACATGGCTTTTGAAAAACAAGTAGGACGAAACTTGAAAGTCTATGTTGATGACCTTGTCATCAAGAGCCACACAGAGGAAGAATTGGTGCACGACATCGAGGAGACGTTCAAAACATTGGGAAAAATAAACATTAAATTAAATCCCAAGAAGTGCACCTTTGGCGCGATAGAAGGCATGTTCCTTGGATACTTAATAGAACCTGACAAAATCAAGCCTTGCCCAGAAAAAACAAAAGCTGTTATCGATCTCCCCTCACCGCGCACACTGAAAGAAGTCCAGTCATTAAACGGAAAGCTAGCTGGGCTAAACCATTTCTTATCTAAGTCAGCAGAAAAATCACTCCCTCTCTTTAAACCACTCACGAAGTGCACCAAAAAGAGAGACTTTCGTTGGACTGAGGAAGTAGAGGAAGCCTTCCAACAGCTAAAACAGCATCTGGCATCACTCCCCAAACTTGTCGCACCACGACTAGGGGAAAAGTTAATCATGTACTTATCTGCAACCCACAGAGAAGCCAGCGCAGTACTATTGACAGATAGGAACTCCGTCCAGACACCCATATACTTTGTAAGCAAAGCATTGAAGAAGATAGAGACTAACTACAGCGCCATGGAAAAGCTGGTCTTAGCTCTAGTATTCGCAGCTAAAAGACTGCGCAGATACTTTCAAGCGCACCCAATAGCTGTGATCACGGACCAGCCAATCAAACAAGTTATCTCTAAACCTGACGCATCAGGACGGCTACAAAAGTGGAGTGTGTTGTTGAGCGAGTATAACATCTCGTATAGACCACGCACTGCAATCAAGGGGCAGATATTAGCTGACTTTATTGTTGAAAAGCCAGATACCGATACTCCAACTTCAACAAGCAAAACAGATCTACAGGAACCTTGGATTCTATTCACAGATGGATCCTCATGCGTGGATGGATCAGGCGCAGGCCTTATCCTTACTAATCCAGAAGGAATGGAGTTCACCTACGCGTTGCGTTTCAAATTCACGGCCACAAACAATGAGGCAAAATACGAAGCCCTACTCGCTGGACTGCATATTGCAATTCAAATGGGTGTACGCAACCTAGAGGCAAACGTGGATTCCAGGCTAGTAGCTAATCATGTGTTAGGAGAATATGAAGCCAAGGATGAACATATGATCCAGTACCTTGAAAAAACAAAGTCTTTAATTCAGAGCTTTGATAGGTTCACAATCAAATAAGTACCTAGAGGAGACAACAGGAAAGCTAATGCGTTTAGCAAGATCACATCTACAAGCTTTGCGCACCTATCAAAACAAGTATTGGTAGAAACTCTAAAGAATAAATCAATCTTGGAGATGGAAGTATCCACAGTGATAGAAGAACAGGATCCCACGTGGATGACACCTGTCATTGAATTTATTAGCAAAGGAATCTTACCACAAGAACAAAAGGACGCTCGAAGAGTGCGGCGCACGGCGCAGAGATTTGAACTACGAAATGGAATCCTATATCGACGTTCATTCCTACAACCTTGGATCCGATGTGTTGGACCTCTTCAAGCAGATTATGTACTCCGAGAAATTCACGCTGGATCATGTAGCATGCACTCGGGGCCACGGTCCGTTGTGGCGCGCGCTCTGCGGTCAGGATATTGTTGGTCTACTATGCATCAAGACGCGTGAGATATGATAAAAAATGCAGTAATTGCCAAGTACACAGGCCAATTCCGCGCCAACCACAGCAAGAGTTAACCCCCATCACCTCACCATGGCCATTCTATAAATGGGGCATCGACATCGCAGGCCCTTTCCCAGTTGCAGCGGGAGGGCTGAAATTCCTCATAGTAGCCATAGACTACTTTACAAAGTGGATTGAGGCAAAAGCAGTGGTAAGCATCACTGGCAACTAGGTAAAACGTTTCGTGTGGGACAATATTGTGTGTCGCTTTGGGCTACCTGGGGAAATCATATCAGATAATGGGAAACAATTCTGTGACAACCCATTCAAAGATTGGTGCGCGCAATTGAACATCACACAACACTTTGCTTCAGTGAAACACCCACAAACCAATGGCTTAGTTGAAAGCGCAAATCGCAGTTTAGACGAAGGGATAAAAGCGCGCCTTGACAGACACAAAGGAAAATAGGTGGACGAGTTGTCACATTTTCTCTTGTCTATGGAACAGAAGCCGTCATACCAGCAGAAATTGGAATGCCAACTATACGCACACAGAGATAAACGTCACAACAAATGACGAGGAGCGGCGCATAGACTTGGACTTGCTGGAAGAAAGGCGTGAACGCGCAGCTATACGTGAAGCAAAGGCTAAAGCAAAAATGAAGCAGTATTATGATATAAAAGTCAAACACACTTCTTTCAGACCGGGAGACTTCGTATACCGCGCTAATGATGCAAGCCACGCAGAAGACACAGGCAAGCTTGGACCCAAATGGGAAGGACCCTATGAGGTCACGGATGCACTAGGTAATGGTGCATACAGGTTGCGCGATATGGAAGGCTTGCAACCTCAAAAGATGCTATCTTTAGGAAAGGCTACGGCCCACAAACAGACAACTCTGCACTTTAGTATGTGCCCAATAATTGTTTGTCGTTTAACTTTCTTTTCTTTCTTAGGAATTGTTTTTATTTTTCAAAAACTTGCAAGTATTAATAAAACGTTATGGTTTCTAGCTAACTCCATAAGACATTTTACTTTATTGCGTTCATTCTTATATGTGTCAATATTGTTATTTTATATTTTTGCCTACATGGCGTGCATGCGCTAATTAAGACCCACGATGGCAGAAAGGATGAGTAAACCTACTAACTAACTCGTTGAGTAAGAGGGTCGCAAACCCATCAACATTGGATCATGCATCCTTGTTAAGCGCCTTACCTTCAAGACGTTGAAGTAAGCTTTCCTTGCGCATTCCACGAAGGATGCGCAATATCACATACATTGTACAAGCTTAGCAAATTATGAGCCAAGACTCTTGGTCATTTAATAAGACTTTGCAAAAATAATGCAAGTCTATTTTCATACTTATGATTTATTTTAAGTCACGCACTTAATTTAAATATAGGTTCCAACCGAGAATTTTAATTGATCTTTTTACACAAAGGATAACAATTCAAGAACGGATACCATCAACACGCAAACAAAAGATATAATTTGTTATTTATACAAGTGCTATTCAAGTTACAAAAGCCTATATCTACACACTATGACGATGCTCAGGACTATGTTCTGGGGCAGCGGAGCTTCCAGCCTCTTGGAGCTTTCTCAAAAGCGGCGCATCCTTAGGCGATACGGTCGCCACGCTGACCGCAACTCCATCTGATCTGGGGATATGCGCAGCGCCTACACCACATAGGATGGCCTTTCCCTTAACACCTTTTTTCTTGGCCGCTCTCTGCGCATGAAGTTCCAAGACTTCCTTCAGGGGAACCTCCTTCTCAAGAACAAAGGGGTTCAACATATCACGCGGCTGCACACTAACTGGAACCTGCAGCTGCGACTTGTCAGGATTTAGAAAAAAGTCTGGCTGAGCCTCCGCATCCTCCAAGATGTGCCTCCCCAAGGTTAACCCTTCCATAATCAACCTTATAGGGTAATCCTGGTCGCGCTCCAGCCGTGCAATATGTGGAAGCTCAAGCAGCTTCATCCCCCCCATAGCCTTCACTAGCTCGTCATAAGCATTCGCCTTATACCCGGGCACCTCAGCAAGTGCCACGGTCAGCATCTTCGCCTCATGGAGCTCCTCCATAGCTTGCGCCCTACTACGCTCTACGGCGCACTGAACAACCTTTCCAAAGGTCTCCAATACCTCCGGGGACTCCAAAGTGCCCATCGCAGCCAGGCGTAAACCGTGACTGATCAACCACCTACACACGCAGACAAAGGATGCATTAGAAGCAAAGATGAAAATTAATAAGCATAGTAAGGCAACATTGCGGAGAATACAAAACATACCTGGGCTCAGCGATTGTAGACATAAGATGAGGATATAATTCCTCATCGTATTCTATACTTAGGCTGCGCAGCTTATCCTCCTGCTCCTTCAGCAACTTTTCCATGCGAGCGCGAAACACATCAATGTGGCCAAAGTGCTGATACGTGGGAATCGCACCAGGCTTTACCTCTCAAGGGATCTTGAGAAGCTTACAACCCCCACCAGGCAGTGTACCTGATCGTTGTAGTATAGTATAGTGACAAGTACCGGGGGATTGATCGTTCAGCTTAGGAATAGTGTCGCTAGGATTAGAAAACCTAAATACTAGTTCTAAAGGTGAGGGATGATTATTTTTGTATTTTATATTTTTTAGAAAGCAAGTAAAAATCTCGGGTTTGAAGAATTTGGGCGGAATTAGTTGCTAATCAACTAACCCAATACTAAAGATGCAATCAAAATAAAATACTAGAAATGAAAATAAACTAAATTATACTAAAGTTGTGAGCAATAAGTGGAGAAAATGTGTTTACTTAGATTTCACTACTCCCTAGACATCTTTTACATGTTAATTACTTGTTATAATTGCATGGATGACGGATCGTATTCCTTAATACCATTCATGGGGTGGCACACTTAACTCCCCAATTCTATGAGCTCTTATCTCCTCCTATACTATGCCCAGCACAATCATAGGGATTATAAACAGTGGCTCATGCATTAAATACAACCAATAAAGACCTAGTGCGCGTCGGTTCATGTTTCTTAAGACGTTCAAGCATGTTACCAATTGGAGATCTGCCAGTTTTCTTAAGCCTAACATATAAATCATTCATCCAAGACAAGTATAAACAAGTAATCAACACATAATTAACATCTAGGTTTCATTAGATCTAAGCAAACACAAGATAGATCTAGCCTAGCATGATGGAATTAAGACAAGAACAAGATATAGACAACCAACACATAGACATATTGATTGAATTAAAAGAACACTTATCTCAATTACACATGAAAGGTATCAAGGGCTTGGAGCCCTTGAAAAACTTGTAAAATTCGCACCAAGTTCGTACTTAGGGTTTCTCCAAAACTTCTCTATTTTTTAATGTGGAAATTAGAAAACTATATATAGGAAAAGGGGTCTGACGGCGTCAAGACCAAGCTTGTGACGCCGTCACCTCGCCGCTAAAACTTTTCTCGGACTGCCTTGATCTACATTTGACGCCGTCAAGTGATAATCATTTCCAGGCCGTCATGACTTTTACTCTTGACGCCCTACTTCGTGACGCCGTCAAATCTTTACTGGATCGTCATAGAATTTTGCTCTTGACGCCGTCAGGGAGTTACTCTTGACGCCGTCACCTACTGTTCCCAGCATGGAAAATTAAGACTTTGGCGTTTTCTTCACTTTTATGCTCCAAAAACGTCCGAATTACTTCCTTTTCCAGATTTCTCTCCCAAAGTACCTAAAATCACAAAAGGAACGATTTAGGGCAATATTTGATCAAATAAATTCAATTCCGGGCTTAAATGACCCCCTAAAAACGGATCATTTTTTGCCTCATCAAGTGCTCAGCCTTTTTCTCCTCAAGATACCTTACCCCCCAAGTAAGGTTCGCCTTGAACTGATGTAGCTCCCCGCGCGCATGTTGCAGCTCAGCCATCATGGTCAACTTTTCATCAGTGACCTTGTCAGCATGCGCCTTGACGGACCCTACCTCCGCTTGCGCATCAGCTAACTGCGCGCGGAGCAGGGTAATCTCCTCGTCCTTCTGCGCGAGGCTGCTACTCTCCCCAACATATCGCGTCTTCAACTGAGCGACAAGCTCAGTCTGACGCTCAGCAGCAGCAGCTAGCTCCACCAACAGCTGTTGCGCAGATACCTCCTCAGCCACCTTCACTCCCTCCTCCACATTTGCATTCTGAGGAGGGACCACGCTTTCCACAAAGGCCGCGTCATCCTTTGCAGCATGGTCACTACAACGAATAAGAAGAAAGTCAGCGCATATTACGACAAGTAATAATAAATATATAATAATAAAGAGAAAACAGGGATATCACATACAGAAGGGGAGAAGCCTTTGCAGTCTCCTTCTCTGCGCCAGTGGCGGATGTGTCATCTTTTGCGGATGACTCTTCATCCGTGATAATATGGCACCTCCTCTTGGAAGTGCCAGCGCCATCAGTCTCTCCCTTGCGCTTTACACCATGCGCTACAATCTCACGCTCCAGCACCTCCACGCTGTCAGAAGACTCAGCATGTAACTCCTCCATATGAGCAGGCTCCCCAGTAGGAGGCACGCTCTGCACAGGCGCCACCAGCAGGGGAGGTGAGTCTTCAGGACCAGCCTGCGCCAACACAGTCAGGTGCCTAGCAGTCGCATCCAGAAGTGGCTCCTCATTTTCCCTCAGAGGACGCACACCAACCGTCACCTGCTTCGGCTTCTCAAGTTTCACCACGGCGAACAAATCCATCTCTGCGCAACACATGAGCAAATAACAAAAACCAGATTAGTTATTGAAAGTACATATACAGGAACACTTACATTATTTGAAGCGAAAAAATAAAAGGGACAAGCACCCACCCTGGCCGCTCTCATCAATGAAGGTCGGCACCTCGTCAGAACCATGGAAATAGTTGCGACTCAGCCCCATGTGAACCAAAAACTCTTCAGGGTAGGGGTTAATGGGGCGTATCCGCATCCGCTACGCTATACGAACCGAGTGCGGGGCGCCCATCCCTTGGCAGCGTCTCTTGAGTATAAAACTCAAAAGGCGAAGGAAATACTCTATCATCTACCCAGAAAAATTTTTCCCTCAAATCCCTCAGAGAATCCACCTTCTCCGTATAACACTGACGGCGTCCACCGCGCTTCGCGAAAGATATCCATCCGTGCGACCATGTTGTGCGGTAAAACGCACGGAATAGGTCAACAGTCGGGTTGACAGCAAGTAACCGACAATTTATCTCAAAATTGGATACTTTTGCCGCACCTATACAGTGCAGCTGAGAAATGTGAAGGCGGTAGTGGTTGAGCACATTGCTCAAGAATATGGATATGGGTACGCGCTGGTTCGCATACTCGAAGAAGCGCGTATATAACCCTATTTTTCCCTCAGGGAAATTCACGATGCACGCATTTGCCTCCGGTACAACCGGATGCACATCAAGAGGAATGAAATAATCCGAGGAGAATTGACGCAATTCATCCTCGTCCATTTCAGATGGAAACTCGTGTAATTGGCGAACCATTTCTAAACGAATAATAGACACACGTTTTCGCGGTTACCTAATAAAATAGTTGCTCTCTTTGAAAAATGCTTTGAAGAAATGTGAAAATGGCGGAAGTGTGTTTTTTACTGTGTGTTCTTCAGTAAATGGGAGGCGATGTTTATATAGGGTTACAAAAACCCTAGCATGTGAGCCACGTTGAACCCACTATCCTAATCGTGTGGCTAGAAGACGATCGGGTACACGCACTTTTCCCCATTTCCCGATAAACACGTGGACACTCTCCCCATTTCCCTAGGTATTTTTTGGTAATATTGGTGACTAGATACATTGTTTACCATATTGGGCGGTAATTTTTCCCGCCACACTTACCGTTGCTGCAAAAAGTCTAGTATCCGCGGCTAGCAAGCTGCGCACACTAGACTGGGGGGACATGATGACGTATAGTCTATATTTGGGCCACGAGCCCGAATAATAAATATTACTAAGGCCCAAATCCACCATAAGTGGGCTATTATAACAATGACTTGGACCGCATTACCAAAGGGATTGGGCCGGATAAGGATCTTCTATCTATGGATAAAGATCCTTGGACCGGATAAGCACCATGCGTGCGAAACGTAAGGAGCACGAAACCTACAAGTATTCTGCGCCTATATAAGGAATGACATAATTCTCATTAAAGGTACGATTCACAAACCCTAAAACTCTTTACGAGAACCCTAAAACCGGTTACTTACTCTCATGCCGGAGGATAATCGTGGGAGACAATCCCACGATAAGCCTAACGGTGTTTGTTTATTTTCTTAGTGCGCAGGTTTCAAGCATTAAGAGCTAATTAGTACGAGAGCAAGAGCCCAAACTAGGAACGCCCAACTTTTGTATCAACAATATCACTTTGCACTACGATGATGTAATTTTTTTGCTTACTGATTAGTGGTTGAGATATTATTTTTTAGGAAAATATAGTGATAAGTGTCTTTGTTATCTATTTTAAAAAGTAACTATGATTAATCTTTTAGGGTCCGCTTGGTTCAAAGTGGGTAAAGAGAAAGGGAAAGAGAATGCAAAAAAATGAGTAAGGTGGATAATCAATACCTTACCCCTCAATTTACTTTATAATGGTTGATTACCCACTACGGAATAATCAATACATTTGCACTCTCTAACCAAGCACCACATATTAAGTAATGTGAGTCTTTTTAAATATATTACCCATTCCCTACCCCTTTAACCCCCAACCAAGCACCCCCCTTAGTATATAAATAAATGTTTGAACCTTTAAGGCAGCCATTTGTATTTTCCCTAAACCTATATATATATGCGCTCTTGCTCATCCATGATCATATAGGATATTTGAACCGAAAAATATATACTCATAGTACGTAAAACAATTAAAACTTATACCAATAGGACGGGACAAACTTTTCGTCGGCTCACAATTGTCATTGCTATAAGTTCACCATGTTCTTGTGAATGCATTTTTTTTCTCTCTCAAAATATTCAGTGGGCTCCTAAAATCAATGAATTGTTGTATGTTTAATATCTAACATCCTTTATTATCATTCAAAAAATTAGGTTTGGGCATTACGTAGGATTCACATTTCACAGGGACTTCTTCAATGATGTGGGTCGCATTTTCATTCTTCTTTTTAGAAAACTCGTCATAAAATGCCCAATTTTGAAAAGGACATTTAATTTTCATGTTAATTATTGAAATAATGAAAATGACACGACAATGCAATATCTGTTATAATTTGGGCAACATCTACTATGCAACTATTTGGCTTTCAATATTATTATCCAGTTAGTTACGCAAAGTGAATTTCATTTTGGAAATTTTGGTTGGTAAAAGTGGATTTTGACCGACTTTGAACATAATTATCTATATGTATATGTCATATTATACTCTTATACATGTTTTTATGTATATGTCATATTATACTCTTATACATGTTTTTCTGGTTAAAATGACGTAGTTTTGGCCCTGCAAAAAACGACAACGTTTTAAGGTTTTTCGAAGGGGCCATAGAACAGCGTTCCAACTTTTTGTGTAGTTTTGTAGCATACGGTGTCTTTTAGCCCTTCTCCTTCTAGAAAAAGAAAAGGTTACAAAACTTACGCTAAAAATATGTAACATGTTACAAAAATAACCTTGTACTTCTTGGTATATATGTATAATTTTTTTATATAACAAACTTTATTCATCAAATATCTAACGATTTCTTCAATAAAAAATACCAATGTGAAGGGCTTTTGAATATAAACAAAACGAGCCCAATATTGATATGCTTAAAAAAAAAAAAAAAAAAAAAAACGCAAGTATATTGCTTCCTGTCAACATCTTGTTATTTCTTTCTCTTTTACAAGTGTTGAGGGGGAGACACGCTCAAAATCTTTCTCAATATTTTCAAATTGGTATACTTGCATATTTTCAAAAGATGCGTTGTTTTAGGATTAAATGGACATCTCATGTCTTTTTCTTTTCACAAAACGATGTCATAAGGAGTATATCTTAGACTATCGCCTTTGGTTAGTTACTTGTATCAAAATTAAGGACTCATAATGCAAGATTAGTAGTTAAGGGACTTAAAGTGACAAAATTTAAAAGTTCTAAACATATAACACAAACTAACACTCCGTTTTTTCTAAAACATCAAAAAATCAAACTAAAACCCCTTTTGAAACCTACGGCCCAAATTCATACAAGAAATCCGTGCTTCAAATCCTCAACCTGTAAGTTTCTAAATGATCTTAAGGCAATTTCAAGCAATGGTTTTGGTTTAATCTCAACTTTAACGGTTTGATTAAAAGTTATTGCGATTTGTAGGTCTAGGGTTTCATAAATTTCGGAATCCACTTAAACATGGTCGATTGTGTTGTTTTTCATAGGGCTTTGGTCCTAAATCATGTAATGAATTCTATAACAACTAATCATAATCTAAAACATGTTTGGTAGATTTTCGATAAGAAGGTTTTAGGTACGATTTGGGTTTTATTGATTTGTAGTTTGTTTTTTATTGATTTTGTTGGTGGGATATATTGTTTTCAGTGCTTATAACATCTTGAATCATTTTAATCGTGACTTAATACACGGTTGCATTAAAACTCGATAACTAGGGTTTTTGTTCATATTGGGTATTTCTCGTGTGGTGTTAATATGGCATGTTATTCGTGCTTAACTTGTTCCTATGCATGATAAATGATTCACAATACATTGATATGATAAGAGGTTGCATGCTCTTGTGATTCTCGAAAATGTATTCATGACCATATTTCGAAAATGTTGTATGAGTGATAATTTTGTATATCTAATAGTTGTTTTTCAACCCATACAACAGGTCTCAATCTTTGGATATTCTACATTGCTCAAGAAAAGTACGTCAACAAGATTTCGAAATTCTTGTATAAGAATTTTTTTCGAAAACACAATTTCGCAATCACCTGAGAATGGTGGAATTCTTTCGAGAACTCATTTTGACAAGTGTTTGCGAAAAAGCTTTCAAAGTTTTGTATTTTCGAAAACATCACTTGTTTTCGCAAAAACGCTTTGAAATATCTTTCGAGAAGACCTGTTCAATGTGATTGCGAAGGAAATTCATCACTGCTCAATTTTTCGAGATCATATATGAAGAAAATTTTCGCAATCGCACATTTTGAATATTTGCGAAAATATTTCAAAAGAGTATGTTCTCGATAAAATATTTTTCGAGAACAAACTTGGAAATGTTTTCGAAAATCTTCATTATGTACGTTTGCGAAACTCTTCCTCTTATGTCTGACTTTTGAGATCATGCTTTTGAAACTTTTTGAAATCAAGGATTTTTTATGTTTGCGAAAAATTGGTCTTAATGTAAAATTTCGAGATTATGGCATGTTGTAATTTCGAAAACATGTAAATTGTGATGATGATTATTATTTGATGTAACGTGTGATGTAATTATGTATCGTGGATAGTGTTTGTGCATATGTGAATGTATGAGTACTCTATACTTGATTCCATGATTCTAAATTATCTTAGTATACTTCACTCGTCACTTCATATATAACAATTACACCATCTGTGCTTAAATGATTCTAAATGTGTATTTGTAATCAAACTTGTGATCGTGTTAACGAGTAACAAATCTGGATGTTTGGTTTTTATAATGTCTTTTCAGATTAACATGGCCGAACACGACGAGAATGTCCCCGAACAAACTCTTCCATTACTCACTATGAATGACATCATTCCCGCTGACTACAACGTCATCATTGGCAGAAACAATCCTCGAGTTGACTTCGACAAGTTGAGAATTCCTGAGAATTCGTGCAAGATTGTCAAAGATATTCTCCTTGCACATCCTTGCAAGCATCTGCTCAACAAATCTACTCCAGTTCCTGTGTTCTACCTTCATCAGTTCTGGCTTACGGCAAAGGTTAACTTAGATGATGAGTCTTTCACTGTTACGCTGGATCGACAAGTCTACACTGTAGATCACGAAGTCCTTCGTACAATCTTTTTTCTACCTCAGCTTGAGAATGAATTTGTTCCTATGTTGCCTGAACTGGATCTCCTGGACTTCTTCATAGACCTAGGATACGATGTTCAAGATGACTTACCTCTAATCAAGCATTCCAGATTCAGTGCTAAGAACATGCCTCAACCTTGGAGAACTTTCTATATGTTGGTCGTACGATCAATATCAGGAAGAAAAAGTGGTCACGAACATCCCAGACTTGAGCATTTACAAGTATTTTGGGGAATGGTGAGCATGTCACCTATTGACTTTGCAGTTCCAATAATGAACGATATAGTCTACAACATTCAAACCGGACGTGAAAAGACTATGATCCCGTTCATAAGATTCTTAAAGCTAATCATTGAGCATTTTTTCAAAGATACACCGGAATTCATCAAAAGAATGGGAGATCCAAATGAGCCAAAGAACCTCTTCGAGGACGACTTCACCATTTCTTTTGTCAAAATGACCACATCTTCTACTAAGCAAAAAGGAATGAGGCTTCCCGAGTACCTTCTTGATGATAACATCAAGAAAAGTTCGAGCTATGAATTCTACGATAATGCTTGCAAAGGGATTCAGGAAGAAACTACCATACAGACTCGAAGTAAAGGAAGTGTGAAATCTGGGAGTACTACAAGCACCACTGGCTCACCGCAATCAAAGTCAAAGGCTACTCCCAAAACCAAACCTTCCACCAAACCAAAACCTACACCTAAACCTAAGCCTGCAACTAAGCCAAAGAAGAAGGTAACACCAAAGCGCGCTCTTCGAGATGAACCTACACCGCCACCCTTTGAAAGCGACTCTAAGTTTGACACTGAATCTGAAGAAGAAGAAGAGGAAGACTTTGAACGAAGAGTAATAGTACCTGAAGAAGCATTTCTAGAAACGGAAATTGCAATACAACAAAGTCTAGAAACCTTTGAAGCAGATAAAAGAAAAAGAAAAGGGATCACGATAAATGAACCTAACGATGATGAAAAAGACGAACCAATAGTTGAGCAATTGGTCGACAAAAGAAAATTGAAAAGTATAATTGTCGACACACGAGCTGAAGAGAAGAAATTTCTCAAAGATCAGAGGGAAGCATCACTCCTCAGCCGACTTCATCCTCAACCTTCATCACCACCTGTCAATCTACCAGAGCATGAAGGCACTACCAGCAGCACAGTTCCTCCCGTTGTGTCTACCACTTTAGAACCAGCTTTACAACCAAGTGATAATGTAACAGACAAAGATGCATCAGGTGACATCACTATGACAGAAACTACAAATGTTGATGAACAGGAGAACATTGCTACGGATCAGGGATTTTACCCTTTCACCACTCCAGAGTTTCTTGCACAAGAAGAAGAGGAACGCAGAAGAAAGGAAAATGAAGAAAAGGAAGCATTCGACACCAACATATTCCTTCAATCATCTTCACAATCTAAGCAGACATCTTCACTGCAACCTCCACCTCCTCAAGACTCTCCACCAAAGGATCCGACTCCTCCAGCTTCTTCTTCAAGCTCTCACAACGAGTCATCATCTGAATCATCACCGGAACATTCATCTCCTACACCCTCTGAAACTGCATCTAAGCAACAATCAATCAATGAACCGACAAAACCAGTTGATCTTCAGGAGCAAGTCAATAGTCTCACAACCATGGTTACTAGTCTTGCTAAACAAGTTGAAGATTTTCAGGAGGCAAAGGAGCAAATCAATAAGTTCATGAAAGCAGATTTGACAGGACTTATCAGGACTTTCATACTAGATTACCTTACTGAGAATCTGGTTGAAATTGTTACTCCTAAAGTAACAAGTCTTGTTGCACCAATTAAGGACAACTTGGAGCACATAATCAAAAGTGTTGTAAAGAAAATGTTGTCAACAACACCATTCACGCTTCATCCTGCCAAAGCTTCAACATCAACTCCAGTCATTTTTGAACCATCAGTCGAAGACCTGCTTACTCAACTCTACGACAAAGTTGCGTCCAAAACCACTTTGACAACCGAGGAAACTGCACTTACTGACGCCATTGCAGCTAACTTGTCTAAAGAGTCATGCAAAGACGCTGCTGGATCCCTGAAGAGGTCAAGGAAAGATGACGACCCGGACCCGAACTCAAAAGGCAAGAAACACAAGTCCGGAACCGGTCCATCATCTTCTCACCAACCACAAAAGGATCCTACTCCTCCTGGAAATCAGCAACACACTTCAGCTACTGATCAAGGTCTCACATATCAGGAAGAGACATTTATGAAACCAACTGATGATTATGAAGGACAACCCGATACCGACTACCGTGCCTCCTCAATTCCTGATTCTCAACCTGGACCATCGTCAACCTCAAAAGCTCAAGATAAGGATACTACATCCAAGTCTAAGAAGTCAAAGAAAAGAAGGCGTCACTCATGGCTCGACAATGATGACACACCTGAAAAAGATTGGTTGACTGATTTGCTCAAAGGTCAACCTCCTCTGGAAGATGAAGAACCACTCCCAGGCAATACACTGCAATATACTCAGGTTATCATGAAGGAGCTTCAGATTGAGAAACTTACAAAGGCGGAGCTAAGAAGAATCGATTGGGATGCACGTGAATTCCTCAAGTCTAGATCTGGAAATGAGATGGAACTCGAATTTCATATGCAGAATATAGCTAGTGCAATGTCTGGTAAGTTTGACTGGCTAAATCCTGAGGCGAATCTCGACACCTATTCTAAAAAACAGGACAAACCTTACTTCACCGATTGGACTAAACCAGTACCTCTGCAAGAATTTCCCAAAAAACCTAAGATACCTTACCGCTTCTTCTTCAACAAGGATCTTCATAACCTCCAACTCACCCAAGAAAAATCTAAACATAAATATGCTTCCTCATTGACTATCTCAGTACCAGCTGCAAGATACGATGTTCCTGCAATTGAAGAATCAACTCCAGTATTTAGCGACTCTATTGTAGCTTACGACAGAGATGCTTTACACGGGATTCAGCACTGGCCTGAACGTCGTCGTCTCGGTTACACTCACAGGTTAGACATCAAGTCATTAGAGAATGTGAAGCATAAATCAAAGATCATTGCTATCTTGGAGATTCAAGAGTCGAAATGGTTTAACTACATGTTCATGAGTGAGATTGTGGTTAAAAGACAAGATGAAAAGAAGTACAAATTCTCAGAAGCAGACTTTCCCGGCCTTTATCTAAATGACATTGAAGACACGTATCTAGAAAAAGTTCAAGGAAGAATGCGTGGATTCGAAACTGAAACACAATACAACTTCATTTCATCTCTACTTCTCTTCATCCGACGATTGATAGTTCAAGAAAGAGTGGAAGATCTTTAGCTTAGAGTGGAAAGCTATCAACAGAAGATCAATCTGACAAAGCCACAAGTCTCATTTCCTGGAATTAATCAAATGTCACAGTACACGCTCATCCAAACACCATCTTTTGGCTTCACCTACCTCAACAGCAAAAAGTTAATAAGTTTTACGAGGCTCGATGAGTTACACAAATTCTGTGATGTCACACTCAAAATTGTTCATGATGGGTTAGTCAAAAGGTTGAATGATGATCGGAGAAAGATATCAAAAGGTGAAACTCCAAGGTGGAAATCCAGTTCTAGAAGACAAGTTCGAAACTTTGTCATGAAAATAGAAGAAAGGTTATTTCGCCGGGAACAGATCAGACGATTGGAAAGTTATATCGGTGTCAGACCTTCATTTCCTATCAGACTCTTCAAAAGACCAGATCCACAGTTCACAGACTTTGATGCACCGATCATTGATGAATCTTAAACTGGTACACAAGGGTATTACAATTTCAATATTCACTATCTCATTTGATTGATTTATCATCATAATGGCTTGTGCACACATAACAGTGTACAGCACGTACTTGTAATGAAAGGACCCTGAGGTACACATCAGTGCCTCAATCCTCATATAAGGAGCGAAGGCTTCTTACTTTTGAGTAGAGTTAATCAAACATTTTCTGATTTTCATAACTCTGCTCAAAAGACAAGTATTTCACCTCAATAAGAATTCACTTGTTGAGGGGGAGCACTTGTAACAAAATCATCGTTCTTGAAATCAAAAGACTTAAAAGGCATATTTTAATCAAAAAATTGTCAAAAATATCATCTTATATGCTATTTTTGAGAGGGAGAAAAAAAGTGAATGTGATTAAAATATGAAAAGTCAAAGTTGCTTAAAAGTCAAATCTAATGCTAGCTAGACTCAGATTCACCCAAGAATTGACGAAACATAAAAGTTAATAATCGAAAGGACTTATCCTCGACGGGTAATGACATCAAGTTAGTTACTAGAGCTAGTTGTCACCTAAAAACTGATAATGGAACTCTTTAACTAGCCACGTAAGTGTGTCTCAAAAAGGATTTGTCTTAGTAGAAATGTACCGTTTCGAGAAACTTTCTGTGGACTTGACCAGACCGGGTAATAACTTCAAGCTAGTATAACTATTGATGTAAGCGTGTCTCAAATCGGTCTTGTTCACTGAAAGTGGATCAATTCAAAAAGTGTTTGTTCCTCCCGCATGTGCAAATTAAATACTTGATGAGGCAAAAAATGAACCACTTTTAGGGGGTCATTTATGCCCGGAATTGAATTTATTTTATCAAATATTACCCTAAATCGTTCCTTTTGTGATTTTAGGTACTTTGGGAGTGAATTCTGGAAAAGGAAGCAATTCGGACGTTTTTGGAGCATAAAAGTGAAGAAAACGGCAAAGACTTAATTTTCCATGCTTAGAACAGTACCTGACGGCGTCAAGAGGAAAACCATGACGACATCAAGAGTAAATTCCATGACGACCCAGTGCAAACCTGACGGCGTCACAACAAGGGCGTCAAGAGTATTTTTGGTGACGGCCTGCACAAGGGGAATACATGACGGCGTCAGACCCAGATCTAGGCAGTCTGAGGAACTATTTGGCGGCGAGATGACGGCGTCAGACATTTGTTCTTGACGCCGTCACCTATCAAACTCTATATATAGTTTTCTATTTTTCATTCATTAAGGAGAGGAACTTGTGTGGAGAAAACTAGGGCCGAACTTTGTAAACCCTAGGTCATATTTTACAGTGTTTTCAAGGGTTTTCATCCCTTGAATCCTTTCATGTTCATTTGAGATAAGTTTTCTCTTAATTCAATCAATATGTCTATTTGTTGGTTGATTATATCTTGTGCTTGTCTTGATTTTAACATGCTAGGCTAGATCTATCTTGTGTTTGCTTAGATCTAATGAAACCCAGATGTTAATTATGTGTTGATTACTTGTTTATGGTTGTATTGGATGAATGATTTCAATGTTAGGCTTAAGAAAACTGGCAGATCTCCATTGTGTAACATGCTTGAACGTCTTAGGAAACATGAACCGATGTGTACTAGGTTTTATTGGTTGTATTTAATGCACGAGCAAATTCTAGTGATCCCATGTTAGGAGCTTCTTAGCCGGCTCGACATAGGAGTGAAGTAGGCGCTCATAGGATTGGGGAAGTAAGTACGCCACCCCATGAATGGTATTGAGGAATACAATCCGTCATCCACGCAACTATAACAAGTAATTAACATGTAAAAGATATCTAGGGAGTAGTGAAATCTAAGTAAACACAATTCTCCTACATATTGCTCACAACTTTAGTTTAATATAGTTTATTTTCATTTCTAGTATTTTATTTTGATTGCATCTTAGTATTGGGTTAGTTGACTAGCAACTAATTCCGCCAAACTCCTTAAAACCTGAGATTTTTACTTGCTTTCATAAAAATATAAAAATACAAAAAAGAATCATCATTCATCTCTAGACCTAGTCTTTAGGTTTTCTAATCCTAGCTACACTATTCCTAGCTGAATGATCAATCTCCCGGTACTTGTCATTATACTATACTACATCGATCAGGTACACTGCCTGGTGGGGGTTGTAAGCTTCTTGAGATCCCTCGAGAGGTAAAGCCTGGTGCAATCCCCACGCATCAAGTTTTTGGCACTACAGCCCGGGGAATAGTTATTGTCTAGGTTAGAATCTCTTTTTATTAGGTCTACTTGCTAGATTCCTTTCTAGTAATATTTTATTTTTATTTTTAGGTTCTCTTTAGTCTATCTTATTTCTTTGTTTCCTTTGTTCGTAAACTATCTCGATGGATAACAATAACATTGATCGTTTGATTCCTGTTATTCGTGTTTTTCGTCGTAGGATTTTCCAAATGCCCGCCCCAATCCCTTTAGTGGAAAATGAGAACCCACCTAACCTCTCGCCTAACCACCACTTTGACAATAATTCTGAATTAGAGGAGTCTGACCATGATGATGACCATAGGGCTAGTCCTTTTTACTATTCAGGCTCCGATGAGGATCCTGATGATGGTGATGTGATTAATGAGGATAGGATGGAAGATGAAGTGAACCCTCTTAGGTATGTCGACCCTAGAACAAGGATTGAGAGTGATAGTTCATTGTATATGCAATTTCCTTGTAAGATTGGATTTAGGAGCTTTAATGCCTACCTTAACTCATCTCTCCCAATGAACATAATCTCGCGTAATGAATATAATAAAATCATGGTAGGTGAGTTAGAATACAATGGAGATAATGTTATTTCTAGGGCAATGTCATTGCATGTGTTTGTAGGAAGCTTTGTTTATCTTGTTGAGTTTATGGTTATGGAGAATCTAGGAGAATTTATTGATAGTAAGTTAACCTAAGTTGTGTTTGGAAAACCTTTCAAAAGATTGACCAACCTTGATGAAAAATTTATGGAAGGGTTAATTACATTCTCGGACGGGGATGAAGATTTTGTCTACCAAATGCCCCGAGCACACCCTAGGTTCAACGATTTTTCCATGGAGAAGTGTAGTTGGTATCTGCCCATAGAAATGCTAAGTGAAAATGATAAGAGAAAAGGGCTTAAATATACTCATGAAAAGAATAAAAGATACTATCGCGGATGTTTAGAGTTAGGAGATGATTATAAGAAAGATGAGGCGACCATTAGATGGCTCACGCTTGGTTATGTGAGCATCAGCGATACACGGTAACCCATGACCTTGAGTCTAGCTACAAGACTCGTAAATAAAGAAAAACGCTTCTTCGGAGGCAACCCATGCTTTGTGTGATTTTTATTTTGTTTGATTGTTATTTGCTTCCGTATGCATGCTTTATTTTTATTGTTGGTAGATATGTTTCAAAACTAAAAAATAGTGAAAATACTTTACTTTGTTGTTTGGCCTAGTCTTAACGTCACCCAAAGGTATTTTTGCAAAAGATAAGTGTAAAGGGAAAACCCAAATATGTTTTAAAGAAACAAAATATAAAGCCTGGTGCAATCCCTACGCATCAATTGTGGAGAATCATGATCGGTTTTGTTTCTTAAAAACATATTTGGGGTTTCCCCTTACACTTATCTTTTGCGAAATACCTTTGGATGAAGTTAAGACTACGCCAAACAACAAAATAAAGTATTTTCACCATTTAGTTTTGAAAAATGATCTACCAACAATAAAAATAAAGCATGCATACGGAAATAAATAACAATCAAACAATTAAAAATCACACAAAACATGGGTTGCCTCCCAAGAAGCGCTTTTCTTTATTTATGAGTCTTGTAGCTAGACTCAAGGTCATGGGTTACTACGTGACCTCATCCTTGGTCTCACTCTCTAGGTCATCTCTTATCTCAGTTTGTATTCCGGACCTAGTTGCTTGCATTCTTTGTAGAAACCAAGTATCTTATTCATAACATATTCAACTCCTCTACGTCTATCCTCATCATTCCTATAGTAAACCGCTTGTTTGTGTTCCTTTTATATGTTTGATAGGAGGCGGTATTGTTCAATCTTATAGGGCATTTGGTAGGAAATCTCATCATTCTCTTTCTTGAACCCAACTGTCCCTAGAGTCGGATCATAACTCATCTTAGAGGTCTCAACGAATGGCTTTCCGAACACTACTTGACTTAGGCAATCATCTATCACCGGACGAGTATCCTCCATTATCATAAAGTCGGTCTCATAAGTGAAGTTTCCAACAATCACATGCAATCCTTTCACTCTTCCTACAAAATTACTTATCAGATTCTTATTGGGCATCATCCTATAACCAAGTTGTTTCTTCATTACCCAATTATAATAAGTCCTAGTCATGATGTTTATAGGAGACCTAGGATCGATATAAGCTTTCCATACATGCATATGCCCAATGTTGCATGGTATGTTGATGTTAGAGGGATCACCTACTTTAATAAGGGGTGAACCAAGGATATATGGTGTCTCGGGATCATCGAATAAATCTTTGTGATATTCCCGTTCTTCCTTGGTGGGCAACTTATCAAAGTATTCTTCTGTGTTTTCTACTTCCTCTAACTTCTTTCCCTTATCAACCTCAACTTCCTTAATTTCAACCCTAGTCTCGGTTTCTACTCCAACTTCGTCCTTATCACTTTCTTCTATATTCTTGTCTATTGGCTTAACGGTGACAACATTGACAAAGTGGACGTGTTTGGATGACGAGGGGTCCTTAATTTGGATTCCGCTATTTGCGTCCCTAGTGTCCTTCCTAGGTGTAGTTAGCACTTGGTTGTTGAGGGCTTTCAACAAGTTGTCAATCTTATTGGTCATCTCCGTTTGTTGTTGGTTGAATTCGGTTTCAAACTTAGCTATGCGAGCTTCTTGAGATGCCATAAACTTGGACATCAATCCTTCAAGATTTTTGGTACTACCATAGTTAGTAGAAGGATTGTTGTTGAAAGTACGGTTGGAGGGTGGACCATTTGGTTGGTAACGATTAGGCGGATTGGAGGAATTGTTTTGGTTTTGTTTCCACCTAAGGTTTGGGTGATTTTTCCCAGAAGGGTTGTATGAATCACCGTAAGGGTTTGGCTCGGGTTTGAAAGTGTACCACTTATCTCCCGCTTCGTTGGTACGCGAGGATGCGTAGTCCACAAAAGCTGTTCCGGGGAGTTCCACGCAATCACGAGTGTCATGGGGACCACTAAATAATTCGCATGAAGAAGCGATTTTATTCACTTGGCTTGAAGGCTTAGAAGCTTCGTAAGATTTCATGAGAAACTTTACTTGGTCCTCAAGTTCCATGATCCTACGGTCAGGAGTGCTAGAATTGTTCGAAGGCAAAGATATTGCCTTGACCATTTTGTTCAAATCACGGGGATCATTCCAACTTTCGTTGTCATAGAGAGCAAGATCTTCTATGAGTTCCCATGATTCTTCTGCACTTAGATCACGTAGCTTACCACCGGCCGATTGGTCAATGGTTCGCCTTGTAGAGAGATTGATATGGTCATAGAAGATTTGGACTTGGAGCCAAAGATCTATGCCATGATGAGGGACTTTTTGGAGTAAGTCCTTGAAACGAGTCCATGCTTCATATAGTGTTTCACCTTGACGTTGTTGGAACATCAAGATATCATTTCTAAGCTTGGTAGTTCTCCCCGGTGGGAAAAATTGTGCAAGGAAACGAGTGGTGAGATCATCCCATGAGGTGATGGATCCCGCGGGTAAACGTTCAAGCCATTGACTAGCTTGTTCACGTAGAGAGAATTGGAATAGGTGTAACCGGGTTGACTCTCTAGTTCAAGGTCTATAGAATCTACGATTTTAAGGAAATCATTGAGATGTTGGTTAGGATCTTCGGAACGAAGTCCATGGAATGCACATCCGATTTGCACCAACCGGATGGTGTCGGATCGCAAGGGGGACACATTGGCTCTTTGAGTGAGCTCAATAGTGTTTCGATAGCCTTGGTGGCTAGGACGGGAATACTTTCCTAGGGTTCGGGGCCTAAGAGGTTGGTTTGCTAGTGGCGGGTTTTGTGAGTGGTCTTGTTGTGGTGGGTTGATGGGTTCAAAGATGTTACCACCTTCCATGATGTCAGATGGTAAAGAGTTACGAACAAAAACACGAAGAAATAAGATAGACTAAAGAAAACCTAAAAATAAAAATAAAATCTTACTAGAAAGGAATCTAGCAAGTAGACCTAATAAAAAGAAATTCTAACCTAGACAATAACTATTCCCCGGGCTGCGGCGCCAAAAACTTGATGTGTGGGACTTACACCAGGCTTTACCTCTCGAGGGATCTCGAGAAGCTTACAACCCCCACCAGGCAGTGTACCTGATCGTTGTAGTATAGTATAGTGACAAGTACCGGGGGATTGATCGTTCAATTCTGGAATAGTGTCGCTAGGATTAGAAAGCCTAAAAACTAGGTCTAGAGGTGAGGGATGATTCTTTTTGTATTTTTATATTTTTATGAAAGCAAGTAAAATCTCGGGTATTGGAAGGATGGGCGGAATTAGTTGCTGGTCAACTAACCCAATAACTAAGATGCAATCAAAATAAAATAACAAAAATGTAAATAAACTAAATTAAACCAGTGGTGTGAACAATATATGGGAGAATTGTGTTTACTTAGATTTCACTACTCCCTAGATATCTTTTACAAGTTAATTACTTGTTATAGTTGTGTAAATGACGGGTTATATTCCTTAATACCAATCATGGGGTGGCGTACTTACTTCCCCAATTCTATAAGCTCCTACGTCACTCCTATGTCGAGCCTGCAAGAAGCTCCTAACATGGGATCACTAGAATTCGCTCATGCATTAAATACAACCATAAAAGCCTAGTACACATAGGTTCATGTTTCTTAAGACGTTCAAGCAAGTTACACAACGGAGATCTACCAGTTTTGCCTAACATTGAAATCATTCATCCATTACAATTATAAACAAGCAATCAACCTATAATCAACATCTAGGTTTCATTACATCTAAGCAAACACACAAAAGATCTAGCCTAGCATGTTAAAATCAAGACAAACAACACATAGACATATTGAATGAATTGAAAGAAAACTTATCTCAATTGAACATGAAGGGTTTCAAGGGGTGAAAACCCTTGAAAATACCGTTACAAACGAGCTAGGGTTTATTAGGTTCGGCCCTAGAATTCTCCACACAAGTTCATCTTTAATGAATGAAAATTAGAAAAGTATTTATAGATTTTATGAGGTAACGGCGTCAAGAGTAAAATTCTGACGCCGTCATCTCGCCGCCAATAAAGTTCTCGGACTGCCTAGATCTATATCTGACGCCGTCATGTGTATTTCTGCTCCAGGACGTCACCAAATTTACTCTTGACGCCCTTGTTCTAACACCGTCACGTTTTCTCTGGGCCGTCATCCATTTTGCTCCTGACGCCGTCATAAAATCCTTTTTGACGCCGTGAGGTACTGTTCCCAGCAAGGAAAATCAAGACTTTGCCGTTTTCTTCACTTTTATGCTCCATAAGTGTCCAAAATGCTTTCTTTTCCAGAATTCACTCCCAAAGTACTTAAAATCATAAAAGGAACGATTTAGGGCAATATTTGATCAAATAAATTCCAATTCCGGCTTAAATGACCCCCTAAAAACGGAACATTTTTCGCCTCATCATCATCAAAAGCTCCCTCAAAGATCAAAGCAACACAAAGTTCAAGAAAGATTCTACGCCATAAAAGAAGAATCTACAGAGTATAAAGACTAAAGATCAAAAGTTAAAGAAAGGGAACTATCTGCATGTATAAGTCAAAATTCAATGATGTATAAGCATGTTGGAATGGCGGATTACCACCACAGACGCAGAAGTGACGAAAGGCAGACAACTTCATAACTTGATCACTATCACAACAACAATGAACAAAGAACAAAGAATGATGAATGATTTTATCTCATGATTTTTGAAAGACGTCTAAAGCTGTTAAAGTCAAAGATGAAGAAATGAAAAAGACGTCAAGCAACCGTGATGACCGACCCTTAGGGGGAGATTGTTGGGAATGAAGTTTTACTATTTTATCAAGTCTCGATCATTTGTAATAAATGTTAGGTTGCTTAGTTATTAGTTACTTACATTAAGTTATATTTTATGTGTTTAAGGCTTATGAAAAGCCCACAAGGCCACCAAGGCCCACGAATTCATGGAAGATGGGAGCTAGGTGTGTTGCCCTAGCTTCCCTCCTATAAATAGGACCTTAAGCACTCATTTGTATTTGGTTGGTTATTTGATATCTTAAGGAAACTCTTGCACTTATATTTCTCTCATTCTCATAATCACCCAAATCCTTATATCTATCTCATTCTTGCTTGTGTGTAATCAATATGGGTACCTAACACAATAGCTAAAAACAAATCACTAAAATGCATAAACAACCAATTGGAAAATGAAGTACTAGAACTAAAAATTAAAATACATCAACTTGAAAAAGGTAAGGAAATTTTTGAAGAATGTAAATCATGTCAAGAGCTTAAAGGTGAAAACGAAATACTCAGGGAAGAAATTTGCAAACGTGATAAATTTGAAAATAGTAGTCACTCACTTAGTAAAATAATATGCATTCAAAGAGTATCCGAAGATAAAACCGGTTTAGGATTTAACTCAACCGAAGCTTCAACAAGCGAAATTAAAAATGTTAAATTTGAAAGTGAACTTAATGAACTAAAACCTCTAAAATCTAATCCTAAGTATATACTTATTAATGATAGAAAAATACCTCTTGCCAACAATGAAAAAGTAAAAGCTTTTTATAAACCGTCTTTAAAAACCGAAGTAGGAGCTTCTAAACCTAAGACAAGATCTAAAACTCCACCACCTAGAAAACCAAATAACTTTCAGCCTAGGTCTAAAACACCTCAACCAAGAAGAAACCAAAATAGGCAAAACTACAATAACACTAGTAATCAAATGTGGAATTATCAACAATGCTACAATCCTTGGGGGATACTACCACCTTTCATGCATCCTAGCCAAATGTTAAACATGTTTGGACCAAACAACTTTGGACCAAAGAGGCAATGGGGACCGAATAGCTAGATCAACATTCCTTGTGGCTATCTTGAAGTTTTTCTCACCGTAGACTTTTACAGAGTCTATATGTCATCTTGAAGATTTTTGTTGAAGACCGCCGGGTACGTCATTCTTTCATAACTCATTGCCATGCTTAGATAAGTACGCCTTGTTTGGTTACGTTGTTTGCATATATATAGTTTTATTTTTTCTCTTTGTTTGATCATATATATATATATATATATATATATATATATATATATATATATATATATATATATATATATATATATATATATATATATATATACATTCTTGCACATAACCTAGATACGTCATTAGTTGACTTTCTAGAACTTCAGGAAATTGTTCGTTATCGAACCCTTTCCTTCCCCCTCTTGTTACTTTTGTACTTTTACGTTCAACACGAAAATCTCTTGTGTCCACTTTTAGAAGACTCATGATGATGAAGGGATATGAGTCAAGTGGATCAATATAAAGGAAGAACGCGTTCGCACGTGAATACTATGGATGAAACAAACTCCTTTCGTCGACCAAATTCTATCTTCGTTATCATTTCTTAAACACCACCTATTAACCCACCATTCACTCACATTTACACACTATCTATACTTATATAAATATATATATATATATATATATATATATATATATATATATATATATATATATATATATATATATATATATATATATATATATATATATATATATATATACACACACACACCTATTCACATATTCCCGAACACATCTGAAACTCTTCATTAACTTAACACTTTGATCATTCTATCCAAAATTGTCAAAGGTACATTTTAATTATCGAAACGAAAATTAAAAATTGTTAAGTACTTCATCATCGTGCCAATAAACGCTTACGTATTTTTGATATATTATAAATCTAATTATATACGTATAAATATGTTTGTTCCAGAAACTAAAACCGCGAAAATTCAAAATTCAAAGGGCGGCCCCCTTAAAGATTAAGGGGACCGGCTTGTTATCGAGGGCGGTCCCCTTAATGTTTAAGGGGGCTGGCCATCTGATACTTCCATACTCGTTTTTCACCTTAAATCTTTTCCCAAACACTCCATTTGTTCATAAATTCCTCCCTCACCACTGCTGTGAATGAACCAAAACCACCAAAATCCTTCACCAAATCACCAATCCGGGGTTGTTTCGCAAGGGGCAACGCTAACCAAATGTATAACAACATCTTTTGTGAAAATGCCTAAGACCACGGTTGGTGATGTTTCTCAAACCAAACAATACATTCCTCAAGTTTCCTCTACTCCCGGCATGTCTTCCGCCGTTGCATGTTACTATCGTCCCATTGAAAATAGAAACATTCACGAGGGTAGAATTATCGATCCATCCTACTATGAATCTGATCATATCGAACGTTCATTCACCAATATCCGTCTTGACTGTCTTTTCAAAATCAACAAACCAATCATTCCTCGCTTTATCCTCGATTTCTATAGCAAAGTGATGGTGCAAACCGATCCCTATGGTCATCTCCTTATTTCTTTCATGATCCAACATCAATTCATCACTCTTACTCTTGCTCAGTTTGGACAAATCCTCAGAATCCCATACACCGGCCAAGCTGTGTACTGATCTTTCCTCACTTGAACGAAATCGTCCTCTGGATGGTCCATACTATTCTAAAATTCCTAGTCCTGAAGACATTCGTCGACTGCTTGAACTAGAACGTGGTACGACTAGTCGCAGATGTTGATATAAATAAATGACTAAAAACGTTATTCATATCTTTCGATATCTCTATGTTTTGATAATCACAAAACGAAAACTCATCAAAACAAAGATTATGACATAAACAAGTATTTAGTAGTAAATACTCATCTTCACCATCTAATCACTTAAGGTATGAATAAACAAAGTGTCTAATGTATTATAAGATCAAAGGAACACTTTTGTTAATCACTAAATATTTATAAAATGTCATAAAACATTTTATATCTTTTGTAAAACATTTTTGGCATTAAAAGAATATGTTTAATTCATTACAAATTTATGAATTCAAATTTTCAACCAAAAATGGCAAATCTAATCCAGAAAAATTTCCCTCACAAAAGGACAAGAAAATCAACGTTCAGGAGGGCGGCCCCCTTAATTTTACTAGACGGCCCCCTTAATCATTAAGGGGACCGCCCCCTAATTAAGGGGACCGGCACGCTCCAGAATAGTATTTTCTAGCCCTATAAATATTGGATCATTTCACATATTTGTCTCACCTTTTTGCACTAAAAACTTTCTGATCTAAACATCCATTTCCTTTCTCTAAAAATCCCTTGATCTTATATACTTTGATCTTTGTTTCAAAGTGATTCAAGCCTCAACACTCAAGTGCAAAGAGAAGAATACTTCTATTAGAAGTATTACAACTTAGTATCATCTTGCTATCTAAGTTGTTTGTTTATTTCATCTTGTTGATCTTTCATATTTTGGTGAATAAGGTGTATGTATTAGTTAGCTAGATTTAGTTGTAGAATCTAGAATTGTTGTAAGTGTGAAGTGGAACTTGAAGTGAAGAAGTAGTGTTGGATAGTAGTGGTGATAGGATATAGTAGCAATAGTGACTAGTAGTGAAGAAATTGAAGCTTCCAAGTGGAGAAGACTTGAAGACTTTAGTAGATTGAAGTTGTGAAGACATTAGTGGCTTGAAGGCGTGAAGACATTATTGGATAGAAGTTGTGAAGACGGTAGTGCCTTGAAGTTGTGAAGTTGCAAGACATTGAAGTCGTGAAGTATTTTGTGAAGGCGTGAAGATACTTGTGGTGTGAAGAAGTGTAGAAGAAGTGAAAATGTGTGAAGAAGGTGTGGTGTGATATTAGATGTGAGATTGGTTCTAGCTACGATTAGAACTCGACATCTTGCTTTGTGTCGTAAATTGGTGTAAGCTTTTGGTGTGTACGGTTTTCTCCGCCATAAGGGAGGTTATTGACTTAATGAAGAAAACTCTCGAGTTCGGTGCTCGGGGAGTGGAGTAGGGCAAGGAAGGTGTCCTTGTAGCCGAACCACTATAAATCCTTTGTCTCTCGGTTTGATCTTTCCATCTCTCACTCTTTGCTTGCTTACTTACTAGCTTCTCGTACATTATTATTATTGTGTGTTGTGCATATATTGATTTCACATAAAGATCAAACTAGGTTCCATTCAAAACATTAATTATACATTAGTAAAATATAAGTATATACAATTATTAAAACACATATACATATATACAAACTTATAATTAAGTGAGATATATGAAATTATAATTTCTATTCAACACTTTAAATAAGTAGTGTCTATGTGATATATGTGAATTAACTTGTATCTATACTTTAGCTTCAAAGGTTTTTACAATTATCATCAATTCTTTGAAAGCAAACTTTTATTAAACGAAAAAGACGCAAAACTATTCAACCCCCCCCCCCTTCTAGTTTTCCACAGCAGAATCAAGTCGAGGAATGTCAATATTCATGAAAATCAAATTCTCCTCAAAGAGCTAAGCCCCGACATGAAAAATTGGGAAGAACTCATTCGCGAGAATGCGTTTTGTACCGGCGGTCATCGTGATCATCTCATGGCTCGTATCGCCCACATGTTGTATTGTGCAGTTTCTGAAGAAAACTACAATCTGGCTTATCTCTTTGTCAATCAAATCATGACTGCCAAAAACACTCCAAATGCCAATCTTCCTTATGGTATTCCTCACTCGACTTTATCGTCATGTCATGGAACATTATCAAGATCTTCGAAATGATTTCTATGTGCATATTCCTCCCACTCTAAACCAACTCACTCTTGTTCGCACTCGTCGTTCTCGAAGTGACAAAGGAAAATCTCGTGGTCCTTTGTTTTCTATGCCTCGTGGTTCAACATCTCATCGAGGTAATGATGATGAGGAGGAGGAAAACACCTCGCGTGCTAGTACCCCATCTCCAACTACCTATGTTGATGATCTCCCAAATCTTGATTATACTCATTATCAAATTCCTCTTCCTCATGAGCGTACCGATGAACTCCTCTTCACTCGTCAAACGTCCATTATTAACCAACAACAACAAATGCATGAAGAAATTCGAGGAGGATTCAAGTCCGTGGGAAAAATGTTCAGGAAGATGATGGGGAAGAAGAAGTAGAGATGTTGTTTTGTTGCTACTTTGTTATATTATTGCTCTATTAGACATTTGTATGGTTTGTTATTTGTCCGATTTGTTCGGAAATACTTGTGTTCTTTCATGTTTATTTGATGAATGATGCTTAGGTTTTAACTATTATCATGCTAGGATTTAATACTAATATTATGCTTCTTTTAAATTTGGCTTATAATATATTTATTTGCATGCATGATTTGTTTATACATACTTATATTTCATCATTCCTAGAGTATATGGTTCAAATAGAGCTTGCTGGAAACACACACTTGAAAAACCACCCATTTCTGCAAATTTTTGGTTTCTAGTCGTCTGGGAAAACACCAGATGGGCGGCCCCCTTAATTATTAAGGGGGTCGGCCTACAATTAAGGGGACCGGCCATCTGGAACTGGGTTTACTGTTTTCTTTTGCATCTTGTGACCTCTTTCTCTAGTATCAGCTACCATTTTTTATTTTAACCCAACTAATTTCAGAATCTCATTAAACCACTTCAAAAACTTACCTAAATCAACCATTTTCATATTATAAATTCCCTACAAACTTACCATATTCATCTCATTATTCATCATCTCTTTCAACCCAAACCATCATGTCTTCACCTAGCACCTCCATCTCTAAGGTTTCAAAGAAACAAAAGATTGTTATCATCCCTCCAAAACAACTCTTCATTGACTTAACAAATGAAGACAACACAACCCCATCACCTCCACCTAAATGCTCATCTCCAAGTGCACCCAATGCACCATCCAAAACACCTTCCACTCATGGAACCTCCTCATCCTCCATACCTTCAACTTCATCAATCAATGACTACATCAACTCACACTTGTCACCACCACAAGTATCATCACCACATCCTACACAAGAACCTTTTTCCACCCAACTTACGATCTCACACTCACCATTAATACCACTTGATGCTCATGTCTCATCTCCATCAATTACACCACAAATCTTTGCCAATTCCGTACCTTGGAGCTTACTTGAAGCTCATGGAGATACTTGCCTTTGTTGCATCCACAACCGAACCATAATATTTGGTCTTAGAGATGAAATTCAATATATGTTTTCATATATTGAACACTTGCTTACCAACCGACCACCACCAACTCCACCATCCTCACCCATTATTCCACCACCACAATCCTCACCCATTTCTCCACCATCACCATCATGCTCTCCAAATTAAGCATATGAGATGCTTAATAAATAAAGTCTTTACCAACTTTTTGCTTGCAAGCTCTATGAAGACCATGTACTCTTTGCATGATGGAATATTATTCTAGTTGTTAGTTTATGTGGTAGCTATCATAATTGTAATATTTCTTGATGCTACTTGTATTGTTGTGTCTTGACACAACTTTTGCTTTAATATGAATGCTTCTTTTTAATCATGCTTATTTATATTATTGTCACCTTATATATATTTGCATGTATATACTTGTGCTTCTAATATTTTTATCTTGCAAGCATTCCATAGCTCGTCTCGTTGGTGCCCCCAAACGAGGGGGAGTACACATCAAGGGGGATTTTTCATCCCGTCAATATTTCACGGTTGAAATTTGTCGGCATAACCTTTTTGATTCTACAAAAAGGGGAGAAGTAAATATAAACTTATTAAAATACTTGTTTAAAAACTAATTTTTGAGTTAATGAGTTTAAGTTTTGTAATCATCAAAAAGGGGGAGATTGTTGATATAAATAATGTTTAAAAACATTATTAATATTTCTCAATAACTCTATGTTTTGATAATCATAAAATGTAAACTAAATTAAATCAAGATTATGACGTAAACAAGTATTTAGTAACAAATATTTACTTCTACAACTTATATCACTTAAGGTATGCATAAACTAAGCAACTTATACATTACATGATCAAAGGAAATTTTTCTAATCACTAAAACTCTTATAAAATGTATTAAACATT
Organism: Artemisia argyi; assembly: GCA_030686995.1. Taxonomy (NCBI): domain Eukaryota; kingdom Viridiplantae; phylum Streptophyta; class Magnoliopsida; order Asterales; family Asteraceae; genus Artemisia; species Artemisia argyi. The sequence continues at coordinate 129,233,768 of CM060699.1, forward strand.
TTATATCTTTTACAAAATTATTTATGGAATTTAAAGAATATGTTTAAATCATTATTAATATATGGTTTCAAATTTCTAACCAAAAATGGAAATTTTTATCTAGAAAAACCTTCCCCACAAGAGGACAAAATACTCCAATGTTCTGGAGGGGGCGGCCCCCTTAATTCATAAGACGGCCCCCTTAATCATTAAGGGGACCGGCCACGCTCCAGAACAGTATTTTGCTCCCCTTTAAATACTGATTCATTTCACAAATTTTCTTCACCTTTTTGCACTTAAAACCTTCTGATCTAATCTCCATTTCTATCTCAAAAATCCTTTGATCATATAAATCATAAGTCTTTGTTTCTAAGTGGTCCAAAGCTTCATCCACTCAAGTGCAAAAAGAAGAACACTCCTCTACATCCATTAAATTGTAGTAGTGTTGTGATTAGCTAGTTTCATCTTGTAGTAGTGCTAGATACTTGTAAAGTGTTATGTGAATTTGTTGATTGTAGATACTAGGTGTGTTGTAAAGTAGTGTAGTTGTTGTGACTTAGTTGTGCATAGAAGAAGGTGTGAAGTAGACAAGAAGAAAAGGTGTGAAGCTATCTTGAAGAAGTTGTGAAGGTGTGAAGAAGGAGTGAAGTCTTGAAGTAGTTGTGAGATTGGTTCTAGCTACGATTAGAACTCAACATTTAGCTTAGTGTCGTTAATAGGTGTAAGCCAAGGTGTGTAAGGTTTCTCCACCATAAGGAGTTTGTTGACATAGTGAAGAAAACTCTCGAGTGTGGTACTCGGGGAGTGGAGTAGGGCAAGGAAGGTGTCCTTGTAGCCGAACCACTATCAATTCGCGTGTTGTGGTTTGATCTTTCTAACTCTATCTTTTCTTCATTCCATTTCAATACTTTTATTATTAGATTTGCCTTGCTTGTATTTATTGATACTTGAATTTACATAAGATCGAATCGAAAGTTTTTATAAGTAACAAAAGATTTTGAAAATAATTCTTAAAAGGACGTAAAACTATTCAACCCCCATTCTAGTTTTCCACACATTATTTCTTTCTCTCCAATTTCTCTTTTCTCAATCCTCTAATTCTCTCTTATATTCTTAATTTATCATACAACATCATTTGAAAGAAGTCATCTCTTGCAAGGGAAGAATCACAAGAACCTAATCCACTCTTGTGATTGTGTCAAGGGTCTTCTTATCCCTTTCTATTATAATCGAGTCTCTAGGTTAGGTTAGGGCTTGATTAAACAATCAAACTTTCATTTATTCGATTTGGTTGTAAGGGAAGTCTTGTGTCGAGGTAACCAAGCCTAGATCGTTGGGAGATCTAGTTGGGGTTTGATACTTTTGATGGGAAGTCTTTGTAGTGTTTGTGGTTAAGTCGAACCACGAGTCCTTGTGGGTGGTTTCTGATGGCAGAATGTCGTTGGGTAGTAACTCTTCTTATTGAGCACCGATTTGAGTGTACATCGGTGGAGTGAAGTTGTAATGGTTTGTAGTCCACCAAAAGGATTATACTTAGTGAATAGTATCGTGTCCTGGATTCAAAATTGGACGTACGGATGGTATAAACCCCCATCCCGAACTAGTATATGGTATCATTTACTTACTTTATATACTTTGGTTGTGATTGTGATAATGGTTGGTGTTGTATAACCGCTTGTTGATCTTTAAGGTTTGAAGTCTTGAAACTTTGAAGAAGCCAAAAAGACCGTATTCACCCCCTCTACGGTTCTACAATTGGTATCAGAGTGGTATATTCAAGTTTTTGAGTGTTAAAACCTTCCCGAGAAGTTGTTTTAAGTCAAAAACTTCTTTTTCAAAAATTTAAAATACCTACCAAATTTTTTGGAAAAGTTGAGTATAGGTCCATGGCTCAAGAGAACTATGTTGAGGGGTATTCTATGCAAAGACCACCTTTGCTAGAATCCGATGGGTTTTGTTTTTGGTAAACCCGGTTTGAGACCTATGTTAGGTATAAAGATATAGACTTGTTGAAAATCATCCAAAATGGTGAAGACCATATTTACCCTAATTATTACGCACGAACCATTCATCCACAGGAAATGCAAGTATTTTCCCAATAAAATACCCATAAAGTGAATTTTTCATTCGCTCATTAACTTCCTAAACAGAACCAATGGGTAAAACCACATCATAATCAGCATCCTTAGTTACTATCTCATCAATGAATCCAAAATTAGCTTTCTTAGAAGACAAAGGGCTGATTTTAGATGCATAAGTCGAGGGGGCATCCACATTAGAATTAGTCGCAGGTGTTTTATCCACAATATCATTTGAAGATATCGAAGCATTAGCATTAGAAACACCATGTATTGCCTCTTCGAAACTCGTACACGCAACTTTGGTAATAAAATCCATAGTTTCATTCATACCAAAATTTTGTGATTTAAAAGCCACACCAACAGATGTATTCAAAGAAGCCAAATAAGTATTATCATTATTGATAGCTTGAGTGGTGTTAGCCTTAACCACATTAGTAGTATCCTGGGTGGTGGAACATGTTTCACCATCATTCGTTCCAACAACATCAGGCTCAAAACCATCAGATTTACCAAGTGTGTTAGATACTTGTTCGTAAGTTTGAGATGCAGGTCAACTAGATGTTCGCAACTTTAAAGCCAAATCATTAAGGTTCATAAAATCAGTGTTCGAATCAAGGTTAACAGATTCAACATTTGCACCATGATCAGATGAACCAATATCTTTTTTCTTTTTATTTTTCCCATTCCTTCCCGAATCTAGAAACCCATTTTTCATCCTTACACCATGCAGAAACAAATCGAAACCAAATGAACAAATACCGTCTAATCTTCAGTGGAACGAGGAAACCCTAAAAAATTAAACTTTGGAATGAATAGAACACCACCAAAATTACATAATGTAAACCCAGTAAAAGCAAAACCAAATCACCCCACACAATAGTTTAATCGAACCATTGATATAGTCAATTATGTGCCCACGGTAAATAATATATGCAAACCCCACATTATAAATTAAGAATGCAATAAACGACAATTATGCAATAAACTTGAAACAGATTAAAGACACAAACCGAAGAAAATTAAGATGCGATAATTTATAGTCGGTTTTTCTTTGTCGTCGTTTGAGAAAAACTTTTGTACTAACCATATTTTGAACATAGTAGCCAAGAAAGACACTTTGTGAGTGAAATGGGTAATTATGGTAAAACTGAAAGGGAGGAGCAATTACACTGCGTTCCCAGTTATATTTTGAAAGAAGAGAAAAGAAGTGTTAAGAAATCAAAATAAATTCATGTTCCCGAGTTTTTTCAGGAGAGAAGAGAAAAGAGATGGAATGGAAATTTGGTTAACTTTCTCTCCAAAATCTTCTTCCCAAAAGTGGGATGATTTGAAGAGAAAGTAAATAAGGAAACTTATAATTAATAAAATGACTTAAATGCCCTAAAATATAATATAATTTTTTATACAACAATGGTTATATTTGTAAAATCATTAGTTTTTCTTTTTTTCTCGCTAACTTAGGAACTAACTCGGGAACACGAAATAATAAGTTGATATTTCATTCCTCTCCTTTTCTTTTCTGCCCATTTTTATCACTTCTCTTCTTTTCTTTTATTTCAAAACTCGAGAACAGAGCGTTAGGAAATTTAAATAGAGAATAAAGACAACTAGGGTTGGAAGAACTTTATGGAGTTAAAGGATAGTATCAGAAGCCATATAGTCCATATTATATTGTGGGTAATGGCAAAGAGACATCTGTGTGGTATGATAAATGACATTAACAAGGACCTCTCAGTGAGTTTATAAGCAAAAGAAGTATATATGAACAAAGTCTTTATGATAATCTTACTGTCACAAACCACTAACTTCCCCTTAGGTTAGAATGCCTTACTAACTTAGATTAGGCCGTCACTAGCACCCTAGGATTAGAAATGCCTTACTAACTTAACTTAGGCCCTTATTAGAGCACACTAGGATTAGAAATGCCTTACTAACTTAACTTAGGCCCTTATTAGAGCACACAAGGATTAGAAATGCCTATAGGATTTTCTCAAGTTAAATTTTTGCTTTTATATATCATTATAACCTAACTAACCCCCAAACAAGCTTACGTATCTACCTATGCCAATCACTACTATGTTTACTTGATGTAAACATCCATGTATGTCAAGTCTAGGTAATAAACATAATTTCACTAAGAAAACTAGTACTATACTACCCTATACTTGCTAGAAAACCCTAAATGCACCTATGTGTTTACAATTAGCTTTAAAACCCTAACTGCCTATCTGAACTTACATGCAAAGTGCTTAGGACTTAGATATAAGTTAGAATAGATACCTTAGGATATATTAGAACCCTTAGGATATAGTACAATGATGCGTGGGAATTGCACCAGGTTTTACCTCACGAGGGATCTCGAGAAGCTTACAACCCCCACCAGGCAGTGTACCTGATCGTTGTAGTATAGTATAGTGACAAGTACCGGGGGATTGATCGTTCAACTCAGGAATAGTGTCGTTAGGATTGAAATTGATCTAACTAGGTCTAAAGGAGAAGGATGATTCTCTTTATGTTTTTTTATTTTATGAAAAGCAAGTAAAAATCTCGGGTATTGGGAGAGTGGGCGGAATTAGTTGCTAATCAACTAACCTAAAAGCTACTAATTAAACTAATAAACAAGAAAATAAACTAAGATTCTACAAGATAAGTGAAGCATGTCTACCTATGATATGTTACTCCTTGCTAGCTATCCAATTCTACCTATTGAATTTTCACACCTTGTTTTAATTGACGGGTTGTATTCCTTAATACCATTCATGGGGTGGCGTACTTACTTCCCCAATTCCATAAGCTCCTACTTCACTCCTATGTCGAGCCGGCTAAGAAGCTCCTAACATGGGATCACTAGAATTCACTCATGCATTAAATACAACCATAAAAACCTAGTACACATCGGTTCATGTTTCTTAAGACGTTCAAGCATGTTACACAATGGAGATCTGCCAGTTTTATTAAGCCTAACATTGAAATCATTCAATCAAAACAAGAATCAATAGGAAACAATAATTATAAACTAAACCAACTAGATCTATTGAAGTTGTCACGCCTTAATGGATGGAGATAGACACACACATCAACAAGCCCTCATTGATGGAGATAGACACAAACATCAACAAGAAATCAATGTGATCTAATTAATTATACACAAGTTTCACACAATCATAAGTAGACACAAGGTGAATTAGCCAAGCATAATTTATAAAGAACAAGCAACAATAATGATAATTGAAGACATGAATTAAGATAGAATCATTAAACCATTACAAGATGTTTATGGAGTGATTGAAACCCTCTAAGTTGCTGGAAAAACACCCACCTAAACCCAGGAATCGACCTTAGGGTTTAGGGCTTACAAAAAGTGAAGTTATGATGTTATATTTATAGGTATGTTTTCTGTCGGCAAGGCTTGATGGCGTCAGCTCTAACACATGATGGCGTCAGCCAGCCGTTTTCACCAAATCGAAGATTTATTCGTCATCTTCGCGTGGGCTTTTGAATCACCTAAATCCGAGTTCGTATGCAAAAGTTATGACCAAAACAATATCAGCTACTCCGCGCACAAGTTTTTACAAGTTAACACGTGACGGCCTTGGGTGACGCCTTCACGTTTCTTCTGGGCCATCACCACTTTTACTCTTGACGCCGTCAAGATTTTCTTCTTGATGCCATCATCCACTGTTCCCAGCAAGGAAAATTAAGTCTTTGCCGTTTTCTTCACTTTTATGCTGCAAAAACGTCCAAAATGCCTTCTTTTCCAGAATTCACTTCCAAAGTACCTAAAATCACAAAAGGAACGATTTAGGGCAATATTTGATTAAATAAATTCCAATTATGGCTTAAATGACCCCCTAAAAACGGTTCATTTTTTGCCTCATCATATACCCTTACACTTGAGATTTGCTTGTCCTCAAGCAAATGCGCTTTTATTCTAATCAAAATACAAGTTAGGGGTCATTTAACACTAATATAAAAGTAATTACAACAAATAATCGTTCCACTAAAGACCAAAGACAAGCACGGAGGTCATATACTAGCACCTCACAAATAGTGTTTAGATACTCACATCTCTCGGGTGTAATAAAGTAATATCACAATATGGAAATGGAAAACATCTCTCACTACCTGTCATAACAAAATAGATTACCATAGGCTTGGGAAATGATCAAACCTCCACCACATGGCGTAAGCACCTAGGATAAACTATCAAAGAGGTCTTTTAAAGGGTTGTAACGTTAGGTGTAGGGATATGGAATACACGGTTTTGTTGGATATAGGCAGTCTTTACTGGTGGCGAGTTAACAATCTTGGTTAATTACATGTACAATATGGCGTTGCTAAGCCAAGACTAGACTCGACTTAAGCTAATAGATGAAAAATATCAAAAACATAAAATAAACATAGAATGAAAAAGGATGGTAGTCCATATGTTTTCCTTTTTTTTTTTTTTTTTTTTTTTTTTTTTTTTTTTTTTGCATACACTCTTACCCTATCATCCAAAATAATACATCATAGGGAATGAACACTCCCCTTACACTTGAATTTTTACATACTTTACAATAAACTAATCTAATGACTCGAATTAAGAAAATCAAAACACTTGAAGTACTTTTAAGATTAACGCACATACGGGGGTAATATATGATGTTCTTCCCCATTACTCTATAAAATAAGTACTTTACCCATGAGTCCCAATTGTCCCAAAACAATATGTACAAGGATATGACTCGACTTAGCAACCATGTAATCAATTAGATAATTAACTTAGGGTTTAACAAATAACAATAATGCACTAAAAATGAGTGCATACACGGAAGGCTAAGGCGATTTGGGTGTACATTTAAGTGGGGTGTAACAAATTCTTCCTTTAAGTAAAATGCTTAAAGTTAGAAACGAAAAGATAGGCTCGGAGGGGTGTACTAGGGGTTTCGTGTACTAAAAATGAGTACAACGCTAAGGTGTGGGAAAAATTAGTTGACTTAACTAGCCAAATAATATGACTTAAATGGTCAAGTAATTATGATACGGGTTTAACACAAGGGTGATCCTAATGCCTCTTATCATGTAGTAAATTCTACTACACGAATGTAGTCTCACTAGCGGTCTCGGGATGCATCACTAACGGAAGTTCTAGAATCTAAATGCTACCGGTACACTCATAAGCACTAATAATAAATGCTTTTCCTTTCAAATCTAAAGGCGAACCTCACATATTTGGGTGGAAAATTTTTCTGAATAGTACGGTTATGTGCTAGTCATATGATCTCCTATCCATGAGACGCTTGCTATGGCTAAAGTTTCACTCCTAAATGTTGTAAAAAAATTTAAATTTGGCGCTAAAATTGCACTAACAAGTATTTCTCATAGTTTTATTACACATCTACCATCAAACAAACAAACTCAAGCGTGTATTAGTAAGGTATCATCATTTTACCCTCCCCTTACACTTAGGATGAACATTGTCCCCAATGTTCAAGTAAAGAATGTAAAAGTAAAATAAGTAAAAAGAATGAAATCAAATACTCCCCTGATTCGCTCGGTATGGATAATAAGGTGGCCAGGTTAGATCTTCCTCCAAGAAAATGAACAATCAAAGCTTCCCTTCCAGAATATAAATCATCTTCTTGTCAAACATAACCTGTTAAACCTGAGAAAACAAACACAAAAACCCAAAGCATCAATCCGAACAAATAAAACTCACAACTAGATGTAATTCCAGACTTAGGAATAGAAACAAAACAATTAAAGATATAACGCTTGTGGAATGAATGTTTGCAGATTTCCTGGAGTTTATAAAACTAAAGAATTAACAAAAACTTTAAGACTCCGGTATAAACAAAACTAGCAAAATTTCCAGAATTTTACACATGACGCCGTCAAGGGTAAACTCATGACGCCGTCAGAAGTGACCTGCAGAAATCTTTACGTTAAGTTTCCGGAAAATTTCTGAAAAACTTATGTCCTACTTCCTGGAAAATCCTGCAAAACATCATTATGACTCGATACAAGCATTCGACCCTAACAAGTGCTAATACACATGTCCATTTAATATTGTTGTGGTTCATGCTCAATTTCGTTCTCATAAACAAATTTGGATCTCCCTTACACTTATCTTTTGCAAAATACCTTTATATGCAATTAAGACGAAGTTAAAAACAAAATAAAGCATTTTCACAATTTACTTTGAAACATGAGCCACAAGCAACAAAAATAAAACATGCATACGGACACAAATAAAATCAAACTAACAAACAAACAAATAAATAAATAAAGCTTGGGTTGCCCCCCAATAAGCGCTTGTTTTTGTCCGAGTCACGAGCCTGACTCTACCCTTATTTAACGGAAATAGGGGAGGTTTTCCCTACACTTTGAATTAAGTGCGGGCGGAAGTAGCGATACACACCCTTAGGGTGGAAATATGCCACGTGAGGTGAAGGGGGTGAGTGAATGGCTTCCTTCATCCTAAAACTACCCGGATAATATTGGTTGATGGGTGGGTCGGTTCCTCTTTTGTCTCCTAGATGTATATCTAAGGATGGAAAGTTGTGTAAAGGTTGAGGTTCCGGTTTATCAACAATAGAAAATTCCCTAGAACTAGGAGTAAGGTTATCACTACAAGTATTCAAACCTATATCCTCTAATGGTGCCTGGTAAAAGGGTTCTACCTCCATCGGAATTCCTAAAGTTTCTTCTACATCATCCGAGTAAGTCACGGGCGGTGTGTGTGCCTCAAATGATGGTTGAGTATTTTGTGGGCTTATGTTATTGACCTCATCATTCCATGTGTCATGATCACCTATATCCTCAACATGTGTTTTATTATAATCTAACCCTAACATTTTCCCAAGTATCTCACGTGCTTCTCTAGGCATCTCAACTTCTATGTCCGAATCATAAGGATCATCCTCAATATTCTGACTGCTATATACAAATTGCCCAAAAGATTCATTATCTGTTTCTTGAGATTCATCATCATCGATCATAAAACCTAGGTCTTTTTTATCAATGTGATCATGCTCGGCTAAATCTTCCTCAATTGTTTTCTTAGGTAGTAATAATAGCAAACCTAGTGTTTCATCCAATTTATGATTTGTTGCAATGGCTCTCTCCATAATTCCTTAGCAAACTAGGTCGCATTTCCTATTGGCATCACTAAAACTAGATCTTAAACATGGAGGTTGTTCATAAGAATCTATCCTAGGTGAAGGCTCATATGATTCATAGGTGTCTCTAAATGAGGTATTTTGAACTCTTTGGTGTGTTAGCCGCTCAACGTTATCTTGTAATCTTAGAAGTCTAAGTGTAAAGTCCATTTGAAGCAAATTACAAACAAAATCACAAAGAAAAGATAGACTACGAGAAATCTACAAAATAAAAAGAAAAAAAAAATCTCACTTGATAGGAATCTAATGAGTAGACCTAATAAAAATCAAATTCAACCTAAACAATAACTATTCCCCGGCAACGGCGCCAAAAACTTGATGCGTGGGAATTGCACCAGGCTTTACCTCTCTAGGGATCTCGAGAAGCTTACAACCCCCACCAGGTAGTGTAGCTGATCGTTGTAGTATAGTATAGTGACAAGTACCGGGGGATTGATCGTTCAACTCAGGAATAGTGTCGTTAGGATTGAAATTGATTTAACTAGGTCTAAAGGTGAAGGATGATTCTCTTTATGTTTTTATATTTTATGAAAAGCAAGTAAAATGGGAGAGTGGGCGGAATTAGTTGCTAATCAACTAACCCAAAAGCTACTAATTAAACTAATAAACAAGAAAAAAACTAAGGTTCTACAAGATAAGTGAAGCATGTCTACCTATGATATGTTACTCCTTGCTAGCTATCCAATTCTACCTATTGAATTTTCACACCTTGTTTTAATTGACGAGTTGTATTCCTTAATACCATTCATGGGGTGGCGTACTTACTTCCCCAATTCTATAAGCTCCTACTTTACTCCTATGTCGAGCAGGCTAACAAGCTCCTAACATGGGATCACTAGAATTCGCTCATGCATTAAATACAACCATAAAAACCTAGTACACATCGGTTCATGTTTCTTAAGACGTTCAAGCATGTTACACAATGGAGATCTGCCAGTTTTCTTAAGCCTAACATTGAAATCATTCAATCAAAACAAGAATCAATAGGAAACAAGAATTATAAACTAAACCAACTAGATCTATTGAAGTTGTCACGCCTTAATTGATGGAGATAGACACACACATCAACAAGCCCTCATTGATGGAGATAGACACAAACATCAACAAGAAATCAATGAGATCTAATTAATTAGACACAAGTTTCACACAATCATAAGTAGACACAAGGTGAATTAGCCAAGCATAATTTATAAAGAACAAACAACAATAATGATAATTGAAGACATGAATTAAGATAGAATCATCAAACTATCACAAGATGTTTATGGAGTGATTAAAACCCTCTAAGTTGCTGGAAAAACACCCACCTAAACCCAGGAATCGACCTTAGGGTTTAGGGCTTACAAAAAGTGAAGTTATGATGTTATATTTATAGGTATGTTTTCTGTCGGCAAGGCTTGACGGCGTCAACTCTAACACATGACGGCATCAGCCTGCCGTTTTCACCAAATTGAATATTTCTTCTTCCTCTTCGCGTGGGCTTTTGAATCACCTAAATCCGAATTCGTATGCAAAAGTTATGACCAAAACAATATCAGCTACTCCGTGCGCAAGTTTTTACAAGTTAACACGTGACGGCCTTGGGTGACGCCTTCACGATTCTTCTGGGCCGTCACCACTTTTACTCTTGACGCCGTCAAGATTTTCTTCTTGACGCCGTCATCCACTGTTCCCAGCAAGTAAAATTAAGTCTTTGCTGTTTTCTTCACTTTTATGCTCTAAAAACGTCCAAAATGCCTTCTTTTCCAGAATTCACTCCCAAAGTACCTAAAATCACAAAAGGAACGATTTAGGGCAATATTTGATCAAATAAATTCCAATTCTAGCTTAAATGACCCCCTAAAAACGGTTCATTTTTCGCCTCATCATACAACCCCTAGAAACTTAGGTACAAGTCATATAAACATAAAACCATAATTAGGTCAAAACTTCCCGAAACTAGGTCAAAACTAGGTTAAAACTTTACCATAAGCTACCATCACTTAGTATAAGCTACTAATAGTTACTAAACATCATTAGGACCTTATTTAAGATACTAAAACATAGATAAAACCCTAAACACTTATAAAACAAAACTATATTAAAACTTGACCTAAACACCTAAACTATACTACTTAAACACCTTAATATGAACAAGCTACCACCCTAGCACCTTAATATACCTAAGCTAGCACCCTAGCACCTTTAAGCACCCAAGCAAGTAGGTGAAGCACCTCCTTGTCACCTCCTTGCCTTGAACCGCCTTTCACGGCTTACCACCACCACAACCGGACTAGACCTCAACCCCCTAGATACCATAGCTCATCCTTGTCACCTCCTAGACCTTCCACCAGCCCCCATAGCTTTTCTTGCTCATCCCTCCCCCTCCGTGACACCTAGGCAGCCGTTTCCCCTAAAACCGCCTCTACGCACCCTATAAATACCCCCTCATCCTCTCATTCTTCCTCACACCTCCCCTCTCCCTCTCTACCTCACATTTCTGTGTTACTAAGTCCTTAGAAGCAATTGGAAGCGAGTAGCTAGGCCATGGTTTGGTTGTGTTGCATTTTGAAGTCGCTCGAGCCCTAGAAACCCTAGAAAACCTTCGTAAGCCCTCCCCTAACCTAGGTAACCTTTACTTTACATCTAGTATTCTTATAATAGAACTTAGATAGTCTTTAGATGCCTTAGATAGTTACTAGATTGCCATGCATGCATGTTTACTCTCGTAACACTTGTTTTAGGTCGAATTGCATGTTTATGTGTTACATTGCTTTCCTACTTGATATAACTTGCATTATGTGACTTATTTGAACTTACATGAATTAGATTTAAGCTTAGAAACTAGATTGCCATGCTAGAAATAGAATTATATGCATTTAGGACTAGTTTTGCAAATTATTACATGCATAGGGGTATATATTGTAAATTCCTGAAACTCTAAAGTCTAGGGACTGTTTTTGACATTTCCTAGAAGATATTAGGATCAGGACTAAGTTTGCAATATATTAAACCTTAAAATAAACTAATAAAACAAATATAAAACTAAAAGGACTAAAACTGAAAATAGTAAAAACATAAGGGTAAAAAGGGTAAATAATAGAAATTAGTATAACCTAGGAACTATATGTGTTATTTCTTTAAATATGATAGTTTAGGGACTAAATATGCAATAGTTAGAAAGTTATATGCCTATTTGTTATAAGTTTATAAGTTTAGGGTAGAAAACGTAAATATATATATATATATATATATATATATATATATATATATATATATATATAAAGGGTAAAAATGGACTATTTTCATAAAACATAAAAACCTATTTAAGTTAGAAGCATAACACAATACTAGGGAGCTTCATGCGAGGAGCACTATGTGGATATTTCGTTTTGACGAGTTTATTGGGTTTACGAATTAAAGTGCCCTGACTCCTCGAACGATTATTGCATATACATCTGAGATATGATGGCCTGAACGGTGTTATGTTATAACTAAACCCTAATAACAACATAACTCATTAATAGGGAACTTTGTGTGAGGAGTATTAACTTCTGAATTATGATGGCCCGAACGGTATTATGCTGATCACATAATACAATAGTAGGGAGCTTCATGTGAGGAGTCATATACTTCTGAATTACAATGGCCCGAATAGTGTTATGTTATATATAAAAACCTAAATAGTAATTAGTTAAGAAAACCTAGACTAAGACTTGACATACACACACCCACACTACCCCAAGATACGTGAGTAAGTTGTCTAAACCCCTACTTAAACTAGCTAGAGACTCAGGTGAGTTTTCATAGCCTCACATCCTTTTAAATGTTTTTTAAATGTTTTACAAACCCTGTGAGGGGGATACATGCTTTAAAACCAAATACAAGTCTTTACTCTGGTTATTGCACGAGTAAACTAACAGCCATCATTACATAACCCCAAATTCATGAATCTAATCGTTTGGAAGGTTTTATCCAAACGAACGCGAATATAGTTGATAGATCTATTGGAGTTTGACAACTCCCGTTGGTATTAACACCCCACTAGGTGGTACCAATAAGTACTATATTTGAACCCACTGAAGGTTAACTTTGGCAAGTTATCCTTCCCATCCCCTCATGGTTTGGTCTGCAGACCCCATGACCCGGATCGTTAACGTGTGGTTCATGAGCTTAGTGCAATATTCCTTATCTCTAAAACTAACCCTTTTCCACTCATAGAGTTTAAGCTGAACTCTGTGGAACTTGTATTTACTCTTTACTTTTTAAACCTATGACTCTCACTCAACATACGTGTTGACCTTTAAGCATGTTATCTTAGGTAATTAGGCACTATAGAAACCCTGGCACGGAGAACCACTGGACATGATGACGTCTAGAGTAGTTATCATTCATCAATTTTGTGTCATAAAATGTATCTTAGGGACCTCTCTTTTAGTAAAAGTATATCTTTTGCTGTAAAAACTCTGATCAATAAATGAATGATAACAACCTTTTTCAAAAACGTCTCTTTTCAAGTCGTTTTCTATTATCTTATCTTTGTTTCCATGCGTAATACCCCAAACACTTTATCCGCTGTGATCAGTGCAAAAATGGGGGTGTTACACTTACTGTCCAAGAAATGATCAGAAATAGAGAACGGTGCTGGCTTATGGAATAGTATAAGAAGTTTCGTGTTCTTGCTAGCATCCCAGTTCGATTTGGTTACTAAAGTTTGCCAAAAAAGTGCGATTTGGTTACTAAAGTTTTTTTGGTTACAAAGAGGTTATTTAAGTAAACGGGTTTGTCATTTGGGTTACTCAAAGATTAAAAATGTTACATAAATGTTACTGCGAGGGTGGGCAACCGGCTGATTACCGGTTCCCCTTGTCCATGTCAGCACCATAGTTTAAAATGTTACAAGGAAGTTACTATAGTTTACGGGTTTATTAAATAGGTTACTAAACCTTAACAAAAAGTTACTATGCGTTTTTTTTATATATAATTTTTTTTACATTTTTCTCCTTCGCATATCTAGGTATATTTTCATACATTTCTATCCGTTTTTATACGTTTATGTATGTTTTTCACTCTTGTCGTACTTTCTTTACATTGTTTTACGTTTACGTACGTTTTTCTCTCTTGTCGTACGTTTTTCTCCAGTTTCATACGTTTTTGTCCATTTTTGTACGTTTTCATCTGTTTTTCGTATATTTTCATACATTTTCATAAGTTTTCATAATCTTTTTATTACATTTGTGTGCACATTTATACATTTGTGTACGTTTCATACGTCTTTTTATGTTTTCATACTAGTTTTACGTTTTTCTACACGTTTGTATGTTTTATACGTTTGCATGTTTTATACTTGTTATGTTTTATACGTATGTAAAAATGTGTATAAAAACGTGTATAAAAATGTGTGAAAACGTGTAAAAACAAACAAAAACGTCTGAAAATGGAAAAAACGTAAGAAAAACAGAAAAAATGTCTGAAAACGAAAAAAAGTAAGAAAAGCTGATAAAATTGTAAGAAAAACATATGAAAACGTAATAAACTGGGCGAAAAGATATAAAAACGGAAAAAAACATATAAAAGCGAAAAAACGGACAAAAACGTAAGAAAAATGGACAAAAACGTATGAAAACAGAAAAAACGTAAGAAAAACGGACAAAACGTAAGAAAAATGGATGAAAGTGTAAGAAAATGGGCGAAAACGTATAAAAACGAACGCAAACGTATGAGAACGGAAAACCCGTAAAAAAAGGGTAAAAAAACGTAAGAAAAACGGACAAAAATGTATGAAAACCAAATTTTGAGTTAAGTATAAACGGTCGTTAGGATAAAGGACTAACAGTGCAAATGTTTGTTGCAAACGGCCGTTAGCTAACAGAAAAAACCAACGACAGTTAGTCTGAGGGACCATTTTTGAAATTAACGAAAAAAAAACCCCTGTAGTAGAAGGTTAAAACATACAGAGTAACCTATATAACTGGTGACCAAACTTGAGTAAACTCTTTGTAACCAAAAAAACTTAAGTAACTAAATCGCACTTTTTGGCAAACTTTAGTAACATTTTTGTCTAATAACCCTTCCTGATTTACATGAAAACTTGAAGCTCGTGACTCTTTTGATCAATAGAAAAGGAGCTCAAAATCATTATAGCACTGGTTTGGCTTGGAAAGATCTCAGTCCAAAATATAATGAAGTTACTTGGTTTAAAGTTGTCCGGTTCAGTCAAATACACTCCCAAACATGCTTTTATACTTTGGACGGCTATACTAGAGAATTAGACTCAAGATAGAATGATGAAGTGGTGCTGCAATACTAACTTGTTATGTCCTCTATGTAGAAAATGCATTGATTCTCATGGGCAGTTATTTTTTCAATGTGTGTATTCAAGGAAGATTGGAAAAAATGATATCAAGTTGTGATGCTAGCAAGTTATAGATAGAGGCTATGAGTAATATAAAGTGCATGAATAGTATTGGTAGTGTTGAGAATGCTTAAAGTGACACTCATTGTCGAGTCAATGTGTGTTGTAATATGGTCATGTAATATCTCGTTAGAATCGTAAAAATATAGTCTACGTAATAGTAGAAGTGTGCCATCTAGTTTAGTCTTATTATTTACGTTAATGTCGAATTAGTGAGATAGGTAAACACGGCACACTTCCTTATTCTTATCTCATGTATGACTATATATTGTTGTAACCTCTCATTTGAGAGGGTTGATTCACATGTAATAGAGAAATTCTCTCTAATTACTTTCTCTCTCTTTAATACATCACTTTCTCTCTCTAAACCTTATTAGTGTGAAATGATATCAAATAAGGGTAGTCAACAATTGGTATAAGAGCCTTGTTATTATTATTGGTTGATTTGTGGTCGAATCTTGTTAAAAAACCGTCTTTTTTTAACTGTTATAAAATGCCTTTAACTGTTTTTATTAACTTTTTTATTTTAACAATTTTTAAATGGGTTTTATGGTCTAATAGATCACATCAGTGGTTTTTTGTAGTCAAACATATCAGATATGGTGGTTTTGTTGGTAAAAATCTCATTTTTGTGGGTCTCGTTTTCTGGGTAACTGTTGAAGATCTTCGAGTAAGAATGAAGATCTGGGTTACAACTTGAAGATCTCCGAGTAAGGAGTTGAATATTTTTGAGTAAACATGAAAAAATTTAAGTTTTTTCAAGTAAGACTTAAAGATCTTCGAGTGAGACTTGAAGATCTTCGAGTAAGGATAGACGATTTCCGAGTTAGACTATCTTTTTCCGAGTTAGGAATGTTTAACTTTTTCTCCGACTAAGGAGTTTAATTGTTTCCGAGTAAGGATGCCTTTTTCAAAAAAAAAATGATTCGTGTGAAAACCAATTATATATAATATAGTATAGTATCGAAGTGATCCGCGTAAAATACGGATCACCCGAGTCGTTTCCCAATAAAGGCGAATGGAATCGAGAATATCGATTCGTGAAACCGTGATTTGAAAAGTGAGAAAGTGAAAATAGCAATCAAATAGTTCACGTATTCACAAACAAGTATGAAATATGCAGAAAGTACAAGTTAATTATGCACCAAAGTGAAAAACGTAAAAACGGAAACGCAACCGCAAAATTTAAAACGTAACGTATATTGAAAAATGATCCTACGAACTTGAAAATATTTTATAAACATCTTAAACTAATAAAAAGAATTTTAAGAAAAAGAAAAATATTTTTTTGACTTTTTATTTATTTTCTAGAATTAATTTTCTATTTTTAAAATTAAAAACGAATTAAAAATAAAGAAAAATAAGAAAATAAAGTGGAAAAATGAAAATTAAATTCTGAAAATTCTAAAATATTATAAAAGAACTTCTAAAAATATTTTTGTATTTTTCACAATATTTTCTGATTTTTTTATTGATTTTTGCTATTTAAAACTATTTAAAAATTGAATAAAAATCAAAATAAAATAAGAAAAATAGTAAAAAGGGTTGGAAAATTCTGGAAAAATTCCAGAAATTCTAAAATAATAAGAAGAACTCAAAATAAAATTTTGAAATAAAAATAAACAGTAGAACTGCTTATTTAAGGAAAACAGCTTATCTCAAGTGCTTATTATTAAGCATTTGAGATCTAATTAATCTGAAACTTGAAACTCAAGATGAAATAGATGCAACAAACTTAGTGAATGTAAGATATGATCAATTTTAGACACTAAACTACACAGATTCAACAAATATGAAGCAATAAGCTCACAATAAGCTCAAAACAATTGGTCAGAATAAGCACAAGCAGAACAGGAGCTAATATAAAGATGCACAACACTAGGACCACTAATATAGAACTCAGAATCAAGCTCAAATCATAGATGCACACTCAGTAACACAAAAGCAGGCCTGAAATTACAAGCAATCCCCAGTTTCAACTCAGCTTATACACTAGCTTAAAAAGCACATCCAAATGGTCTTAAACTTCAAACAACTGGGGACAATCACTTATCTAAACTACTGAGATTAGAAATCAGTAATACAATTGTACCTACAAACTATTTAGAATACCTAAAATGTTCTAATATCAGCAGACTAAGAACTGGTTTAACAAAGCATCAGTTGACTTTTATGACTTTTATTTAAGTGACTTAATCCACTTTCAATTAACCAATTCTATTCCTATTAATGATATTAAACTAGATTATGATTGAATTAAGCTAGATTAAGCTATATTACAACTACAATTTCCAATTCACTAACTGAATTCTTAAACTACTAACAGATAAGAAAATTTCGAAGCTAGGTTTGCCTATTAATGAGTTAACTACAAATTTTTAGACTAAAATTCTCTTTTATTATTCAACTAAGACTTATGCAAGCAATCTAATTACAAATTCTTAATCAAATAACCACTACAACTATAAGATCCAAACACTCCTTGAAATTACAGTTACACAATAAAATGATGAAACAGATCACAAATCACAAATCCTTGTATCCAATTCAGTCTCTAATCTTTGTATGAATCCATTCTCTCAATCACAAACCACTAGATACCACAGAATTACACAATTACTAATCCACAAAAAATCAGAATCTCAAATGCACTTAAATGAAACACTCAGATTTCCAATCAGATGTAATAAATGCAAATGATCAAATCAGATGATCAACTCAATCAACTTGCACACTGCTTAGATCCAATGAAACAGTTACAGATATGCAGAACAAATCCAACTCAGAAATATTACATTCACTAATCTAGATTACAAAGGGCTGAATAAAATTTGACTAAGTAACACTATGCTAAAAACCTACTCTCTAACTAAGCCTACAATGACCTCTATTTATAGGAGGTGAGTGAGGAGAGCTTACGGATTGCCAAGCTAGCAATCCGTGTGAGCTTGTGCTTGTTTACATCACCTCATAGCCCTTTGATCAATATCTCATCATTGCCCACTCATGATAGCCCTTAGATCATTCCTCATGACGCGTCTCACCCAATCAGTCCATGCCACGTAGCCCCGTTTGTGCTTTCTTCGATACTCTGACACATTAATGCTTCTAGAAACACCTCTTAATTGACGTCCGTACCCTTACTTATGGTTAATTTGATCGGAACTGTAACTAGGGTTCTTTGGAACCTAGGTAATTTTTTTGATTTGGGGAAAAATAAAAGCGTGGTGGCCTTTTTTTTATTTGACCCTTTGACCATTATTTTTGACCGGATAATATATTATGACCAAAAGGAGGAAGTGGGCTCGGGTCATTTGATTTGCAATGTGGGCTTGGGCTTGGTGGATTTAGGAATTGGATAGAGTATAACAGATTTGGATTTAGTGCTATTTAAGATAAAAATTGTAAGGATCAAATGGTAAAAATCTGAATTATAAGGACTAAATTTGTCATTCCTTAATAATGTGATCCAAGGGCTGATTTTGACAAAGTAAGATTCTTCAAGGTCCAATGTTGACTTTTAAGATCACAGCTTTGACTAATTGACCGTCTTCCACTCTCGTGCTCGGTTTCGTTGTTTTCTTGTGATTTTTTGTAATTTTGTGTAATATCCGTACCTGCACATTACAAACGCAAAAACACTACAAATTTGGCATAATTTGATTAGTTTTTGGTCTTTTGAGTCCGGTTTTGGTCTTATAAAAGTGAGTGAATAAGCACTCACCAAAATCCCCCCGACTAAGGCATTGTCGTGTCCTCACGCAATGTGATCAATTCACGCTTTTGGGATAAATAATTTCAAAACTCTTTCTACTAACTTTGTAAAGTAGCAAGGAGGTTCGAAAGAAGTAATAAAATCATTTATTCCCGAAAACGCTCCGTTTTCCAAAAATTTTCTTTTATTCCTTTATTCCACTTATACTTCTATTTTTTTTTTTTACTTTTCCATACTTCATTCTTGTGACGGTTTGTTGAACTTTCATTATCTTGCAAATAATTATTAGGGTCAACGAGTAGAAACACTTTTCATGGAAAAGTGACCATACGGATAAAAATCGTCATCCTTGATTTTTCACAAGCTCCCAAACTAAGCGTACAAACGAGATCACAGCTTATCTACAAATTAGATGCTAACACTACTCATAACAATTACTTGTGGAAACTCCTTACTCCCATGTCCTAAGTTTTGTATCACAAAATTTTATTTTGTTGAGAAATGAATTTCTTCATATATTCTCGTTTCAATAATTTTTAGTCCGATAGTGATACCTAAGTTAAAACGATAAGTAGTTATTCATGTTCTCTTAAGAACCACTACAATAGAAATTCGGTCCACATCAAGGAATTTTGGGTACATACAATATCAGAAATATAAGTTGCGGAGTACTACACGTGCACCTCATGTAATTGATTACTAATCAAACGCATGCACCTCACGCGCCAACAACTTATTTATACATAAGCTCTTATTCGATACAACTTTCAACTTTCACTTTTTTCACTTTTTCATACTTTTTTCATATTTTTCACTTTTTTCTTTCTTTCTTGACTTTTTTTTTCTCAACATCAATGGAAGCTTATCGGGTAGCTCCAAAACCACATAGATAATCAACTTTTGACTTTTGATTTTTTCACTTTTTGCTCTTATTTTTTATGTTCCTTGATATGTACCCAACTTCTAAAGCAAAAATTCTCTTAAGAAAACAAATAACTAAATATTATTCAAACCAAAATACCACTAATTAACCTAGAACATCTATTATATATTGGTGACGTATCTGATGGGAGTAAAAAGCCACAAGTACCTCTCATGAGCTCTAAAGAGAACCACTACTCCACGTTTAGCATATAATTTCTAAATAAACTCTATCATTTCTCGCTCTTCGCAATTTAAGATTCCAAATAATGAAACCAGCGAATACTTAGCCGATAATCAGCCACGCATATATAAAGTCAAATACGGAAACTTGCAAATTCTAGAAGAAGAATTCGCGTTTTTTAGCTCCTGATGTAAAAGACTAGCGAAAGCTTTTAAGCTGCGCATGTGTAAAGTCAAGTACGGGAACTTGCAGATTCTTAAGAAAGAATTCGCATTTTATAGCTCCTTGTGTACAAGACTAGCACAAGCTTATGTGATTATCATTGGTTAAGGAAACAAGCTAGGGCTCAACACGCCCGATCAAGTTAAAATATTTATTCCTACTCTCGCCAGCAAGAAAGTCAACAAGGTGTCAAAACACTTATTCAAACTTTATTATATTTTTGAACAACTTTTTCACATCTTTTTGTGCTTTTTTTATTGATTTTTTAATCAAAATTTTTGAAATTTTCAATTTTTTCAATTTTTTTTTTTCATTTTTGGTGGAAAAACGGAGTTGCGAGAGTTCACGACATGTGAAAAATGCAAGGTCAAAATCGAATCGAAGATTCACCCTCCCCCAGACTAGAACGAAACATTGTCCTCAATGTTTTACGGGTTTAGGTAATCCTAACAAAATTCTAGGCCGTTTATTAATTATGCCAAAGAAAACGTTAGTCGATAAGATTTAACGGATATAGGATTTCCAAGTAGCACCGATGAATGAAACTCGAGCGGAGAGAAGATAACGAGCACGAGAGTCATCATAAATCGCGGACAATCCTAACAAACATCACAAACAACCATGAAACACAAAAGTAGAAGAGGCACCCCCTCCTCACATTATTCGCTAGAAAATAGAAAATAAGAAGATGAAATTGGATAAGCATGGGTTGCCACCCACGAAGCGCTTGTTTTTGATAACCGAGTCACATGAGCTTGACTCGATCCCCGAATTCAATTGTCCTTGGGGAAAGTTTGGAGATCCGGGACTACCATAGTCGGTACATCCCCTCCAAAGTAGTGTTTTAAACGGTGACCATTCACCTTAAAATTGGGACCATCTTGTTGAGCTAACTCAATGGTTCCATAAGGGAAAACTTGGGTTATTGTGAATGGTCCAGACCAACGGGTTTTAAGCTTACCCGAGAATATCTTTAACCGAGAGTTAAAAAGTAGCACTTGATCACCAACGTTAAAAACGCGGTCTTTGATCTTGGCATCATGGATTCTTTTTGTTTTCTCTTTATATATCAAAGAATTCTCGTAAGCTTGATCACGGAGTTCGACTAACTCATTCAATTGAACTTTTCTGTGATCACCCGCAGTTTTCAAGTCAAAGTTGGCATGTTTTAAGGCCCAGTAGGCCTTGTGCTCTAGTTCGATGGGCAAATGACAAGCTTTCCCATAAACCAACTTATATGGTGTACACCCAATGGGAGTTTTGTAAGCGGTCCGGAAAGCCCAAAGTGCATCCTCTAATTTGTCGGCCCAAGAGGCATGGTGCTCTCCTACTGTCCTTTCAAGTATACGTTTTAAACCACGATTGGAGACCTCAACTTGACCACTTGTTTGTGGATGATAAGCCGTGGAAAGACGATGTGTGACTCCATATTTTAACATAACTTTCGCAAATTGATCATTGCAAAAATGGGTCCCATGATCGCTTATGATGGCTCGAGGTGCACCAAATCGGGCAAAGAGACTCTTTAAAAACTTAACAACCACTCGGGGGTCATTGGTGGGGAGCGCCTTCGCTTCAACCCATTTTGATAAGTAATCGAAGGCCACGAGAATATATTTGTTACCCCTAGACGACGGGAATGGCCCCATGAAATCAATGCCCCAAACGTCAAAAATCTCGCAAACTTGAATCGCATTTGTCGGCATTTCATCTTTTTGAGAGATTTTCCCTTGACGTTGGCAAGAATCACATGTTTTCACCAATTCATGGGCATCCCGATATATCGTCGGCCAATAAAAGCCGGAATCGAAAACCTTCTTAGCGGTGAAATTGGCACCATGATGTCCCCCCGTGGGTCCACTATGACATGCCTTTAGAATTTCAACGACATCCGTACCGTGAACACACCGCCGGATCACTTGATCCGCACAGATTTTGAACAAGTAGGGGTCGTCCCAAAAATAATGTTGGACATCTTTAAAGAATTTCTTCTTTTGTTGGGACGACATCCCTTTCCTAATGAATTTCCCCGCATGGTAATTCGCAAAATCGGCGAACCATGGGGTACTTTGGTCAATTTTGGTCACATTCCCAAGTGTCTCGAGAGGAAATGTTTCCGTAATTTCCTTATTCTCGAGAACACTTTGATGGGGATTCTCAAGTCGTGAAAGATGGTCGGCAGTAAGGTTCTCAGCTCCTTTCTTGTCTCGTATTTCATCATCAAATTCTTGGAGCAAAAGAACCCACCGCATTAAACGTGGTTTAGTGTCTTGCTTCGCCATTAAGTACTTAAGGGCTGAATGGTCCGTATACACTATGCACTTTTTAAGCAACAAATAAGGTCTAAATTTCTCAAAAGCATAGACAACCGCTAACATCTCTTTTTTGGTGGTTTTGTAATGATGTTGGGCGTCATTCATGGTCTTGCTTGCATAGTGTATAGGCTGAAAATAATTGTTCTTACGTTGCCCCAGAACTGCACCAATGGCATAATCGCTTGCATCACACATTAGCTCAAAGGGTAAGTTCCAATCGGGGGCAACTAAGATTGGCGCCTCCGTTAACTTCTTCTTTAAAACATTAAATGCATCGACGCATTCATTCGTGAAGTTAAACGGAGCGTCTTTTTCTAAAAGGTGGGTCAAAGGCCGGGCTATTTTGGAGAAGTCTTGAATAAAACGTCGGTAAAAGCCAGCATGACCAAGGAAACTTCTAATTGCTTTGACGGTAGTCGGGTGTGGTAATTTAGCAATAACATCGACTTTTGCCCGATCTACCTCAATTCCATATTTGGATATTTTATGGCCGAGGACTATTCCCTCTTTAACCATGAAGTGACACTTTTCTCAATTTAGAACTAAATTAGTGTTTTCACACCGAATTAGCATATTTTCCAAATGGGAAAGGCAAGAGTCGAAAGAATTTCCATAGACAGAGAAGTCGTCCATGAACACTTCCATGGTTGTTTCAATCATATCGGAGAAAATGGCCATCATACACCGTTGAAACGTGCCTGGAGCGTTACATAAGCCAAAGGGCATTCTACGATAGGCAAACGTTCCATACGGGCAAGTAAAAGTGGTCTTTTCTTGATCCTGGGGATCAATGGGAATTTGAAAGTACCCAGAAAAGCCATCGAGAAAACAATAGAACTCATTTCCCGCTAAACGTTCAAGCATTTGGTCCATAAAAGGGAGCGGGAAATGGTCTTTACGTGTCGCATCATTCAACTTGCGGTAGTCGATACAAACTCTCCATCCGGTCACAAGTCGAGTTGGTATAAGCTCATTATCGTCATTTTTCACAACAGTGATTCCACCCTTCTTTGGCACACAATGAACCGGACTAACCCATGAACTATCCGAGATCGGATAAATCATTCCAGCGTCAAGGAGTTTTATAACTTCCTTTTTTATCACTTCATGGATTTGTGGATTAACCCGTCGTTGTTGTTGGACTGAAGCTTTGTGATTATCCTTAAGAAGAATCTTATGAGTAAAAAATCAAGGGGTGATTCCCTTAATGTCGGATATTTGCCAAGCAATCGCACTTTTATGCTTCCGAAGCACATCTAAGAGTCGTGTCTTCTCCTCATCTTTTAGGCCTTTTGATATTATAACCGGTAATTTATCATTTTTTTCCAAGTATGCGTATTCGAGATGAGGAGGCAAATCCTTGAGCTCGAGCTCCGAAGGATTTTCAATAGACGGCTTAACTTCTTTTACGTCTGCCATTTTTAAATCAACCGGAGGGGAAGAAACAATCGGTTTTTCATTTAACAATTTTTGAATTAATAAAATGTCCCCCTCCGGATCAAAGTTATTATTATCAATTTCCGGTGAAAATGATTCATTTGCAAGACAAGCATTAATTTCTTCCCAAGCGAGATCACTTCCCTCAAACGGAGTGAGGGAAGGGGAAGAATCGGAGATGATCGGTTCAAAAGAAGGAGTGGGATTGCCACTCGAAGCATTATCGGTAAAACCAAGAAATTCTTGAGCATACTCCTCCATAGTTTCATCAATAACATCGATACGGTTGACGGAAGAAACATCGTAATCGGAGGAGTATCTTGCGGTTTGATCAAGGTTAAAAGTGACGGCTTCGTTTCCAACACGTAAAGTAATCTCTTCGTCATAAACATCAATCAAAGCACGACCGATCCTTAGGAAACCTCTCCCAAGAATGAGAGGAACCCGTGGATCGGCATCGAAATCAACAACCACAAAATCCGCAGGGAAATGAAATTTCCCAACATTGACAAAAATATCCTCAGCTATGCCAATTGGACGAGACGTAGATGGGTCGGCAAGCTCGAGGGTCATAAGCGTCGGTGTCAAGTTAGGAAGAGACAACCTTTTCCATATCGACATTGGCATAAGGTTAATGCTAGCACCAAGATCGGCCAAGGCGAAGCATTGAACCATACCCGGAAAATTGCACGGTATAAGAAACTTGCCAGGGTCTTCAAGCTTTTCGGGTAGCTTTTTAAGAAGAACCGCTGAGCAATTCTCGTTCATTTGAGTCCTTGACATTTCAAAAAGCTTTTCTTTGTTATTCAAAAGACCTTTTAGCATCGAAGCAAATTTAGGCATCAAAAGTATAGCATCCGCGAGACTTATATCAAAGTGTAACTCTTAAAAAATCTGATAAAATTTCTCCATTTGGTTTTTATCCTTCTCGCGGTGCTTTTGTTCATTTAAGCGTGGCGGATATGGCAACTTTGTTTTAACGGGTGATTCATTTTCATTATCATTAACAACCTTTTCCTTTCCTTTAGACGTCGGGACCACCGGAGGTTGGATGTCTTCGGTCCTTCCATTATTAATAGGAATTTCCGTATCCGTTGTCACCTCGGGTTCACGGGCGACTACCTTGGGAGGTAGAGAAGAAGAGGTAGTCGGAGCCGTCGGTCCATCATAAGTAACACCACTCCTTGTTATGATCGCTTTTGCATCGCCCCTCGGGTTAGCGATCGTGTTGCTTGGCAAAGTTCCAGAGCCCGAGGGTCGATCATTTAAACGCTTGTTAATTTCATTGATTTGAGTCGCAAACAATCTCGTTGTTTCATCTTGTTTAGTAATTAAAGCTTGTTGACACTGAATCAGTTGTTTAATCAACTCTTTCGTGGGCGACGGATTTGGAATAGCAGCTTGATTTTGATTATTATAACTTTGCCCATGGTTTTGAAAATTGCCATTGTTCTGATTTCCATGATTATTATTCTGAAAATTCCCGTTATTTTTAAAATTATTCCCTTAAGGCGGGCCTTGGTGATAATTTCCCCGGTTTTGATTTTGAAAATTCTGATTTTGTCCTTGAAAACCATTATTTCCGCTGTTGTGATTTTGATTGTTATAGAATTGATGATTATGGTTTTGCACATTGTTATTTTGATTCACTTGATTATGTTGATTAAACCCGGGTGGTCCTTGAAAATGGCTCGAACGGTAGCTGAGGAGATTACGGTCTCCTTGAAGAGGTGGGTAACCGTTGCCACCCATATTTGCAGCATACACGTTCTCTTGAACAAAAGAGCCGGTCGTCGGACATTCATAATACGGATGTGGACCACCACAAGTAACGCAACCTTGATTAACGACATTGACTTGTTGACTTGATTTTTCCATAGACATTGCATCAACTTTTTTCGTTAAAGCCACAATCATATTTACCAATTCATCGTTATTTTTACCATTGTTAGACACTTGTGGTTTATTTCTCGACATTCTAACACGAGCCTTATTTTCGATTATCGTGAAAGCATCATGCGTATTCCTAGCCAACAAGTTACCACCCGCAGCAGAGTTAAGCGAATCTTGATCAGCATGACTTAACCCATTATAAAACGTATCAATCTGCTGAAGGTCGGTAAACCCGTGGTTCGGACATTTCTCCTTCAAATCTTTGAATCGGTCCCAAGCTTAACTAAACGTTTCATCAAAAGCTTGTTGGAACCGAAAGATTTGAAAACGTAGGTTAGAAGTTTTAGAGGGAGGATAAAAGTAATTCACAAACTTGGAAGCGAGATCATTCCAAGTGTGAATCGAGTTAGGCGGTTCCTTTTCCAGCCAAGTCCGGGCTGCTCCTTTTAAGGAGAAAGGAAACAACTTCAATTTCACCACATCGTGAGGAACTTGGTTCATTCTAATCGTCTCAGCGATGTCGGTGAAATTTCTGATGTGAGCATAGGGGTCTTCGTGATCGAACCCATGAAAGGATATACCCGTGATCAAATTGAGTAATCCGTGATTGATCTCAAAGTTGGCATTGATGTCCGGAATCACAATAGCTCTCCTCACACCATTGAATGGTGATTGGAGTTGTTCTTCCATCGGACGTGGATCAAATGCCGGTTGTTGTCCCATCGGTGGGATAACATTGTGCTACGGACCACCCATCGGCGGAGGTCCGTTGTGTTCATTTTGGTTCATCTCCTCGTCGTCAAGGAAATGAACTCGACTCGTATGTCGTAAAACCCGCTTGGGGTTAGAGAACGGAGACGTAAGACTCTCAAACGAAGATCGGGTGTGCATACACCACGAGCAAAATCAAAAAGAAATTGAAAAAGAAAAGAGAAAAGAAAATCTTTTTGTTTTTTTGTTTTTTTTTTTTTTAATTTTTTTTTCACAAAAACTTTTTATTTCTTTTGTTTTTCTTTTCTTAAAACGTAATGTTAATCGAAAACTGTTTCTTTCAAAACCACGCGCGACGGGACGGGAGAGAAGAATGGATCTCTCTTCAGCTAGCAATTTAATGTCTTAGCTTCCGTATTTCCCGCTTAATCGGTTGTAGTAATTGAAATAATCCGATAAACAACTAAATTACGTTTTCGTTATATTGTGAGACTTTTTTGGTTTACAACGCCCTTTCTTTCGATCGAGTCGAGGCTGTAACTTTTATTATTTTTTTTGGTATTTTGTAAACACTTTAGGAAAAGTGTTTTGAATTTTTCAATTTTTATAGAAATATATATACAAAGTAGAGGAAGGCTTAACAAAACACGATTTTTCAAAACGATATTCAAAAATTCACTTCGGCCTTCCCCGGCAGCGGCGCCAAAAATTGATTCGTGTGAAAACCAATTATATATAATATAGTATAGTATCGAAGTGATCCGCGTAAAATACGGATCACCCGAGTCGTTTCCCAACGAAGGCGAATGGAATCGAGAATATTGATTCGCGAAACCGTGATTTGAAAAGTGAGAAAGTGAAAATAGCAATCAAATAGTTCACGTATTCACAAACAAGTATGAAATATGCAGAAAGTACAAGCTAATTATGCACCAAAGTGAAAAACGTAAAAACAGAAACGCAACCGCAAAATTTAAAACGTAACGTATATTGAAAAATGATCCTACGAACTTGAAAATATTTTATAAAAATCTTAAACTAATAAAAAGAATTTTAGGAAAAAGAAAAATATTTTTTTAACTTTTTATTTATTTTCTAGAATTAATTATCTATTTTTAGAATTAAAAAAGAATTAAAAATAAAGAAAAATAGAAAAATAAAGTGGAAAAATGAAAATTAAATTCTGAAAATTCTAAAATATTATAAAAGAACTTCTAAAAATATTTTTGTATTTTTCACAATATTTTCTAATTTTTTTATTGATTTTTGCTATTTAAAACTATTTAAAAATTGAATAAAAATCAAAATAAAATAAGAAAAATAGTAAAAAGAGTTGGAAAATTCTGGAAAAATTCCAGAAATTCTAAAATAATACGAAGAACTCAAAATAAAATTTTGAAATAAAAATGAACAGTAGAACTGCTTATTTAAGGAAAACAGCTTATCTCAAGTGTTTATTATTAAGCACTTGAGATCTAATTAATCTGAAACTTGAAATTCAAGATGAAATAGATGCAACAAACTTAGTGAATGTAAGATATGATCAATTTTAGACACTAAACTACACAGATTCAACAAATATGAAGCAATAAGCTCACAATATGCTCAAAACAATTGGTCAGAATAAGCACAAGCAGAACAGGAGCTAATATAAAGATGCACAACACTAGGACCACTAATATAGAACTCAGAATCAAGCTCAAATCATAGATGCACACTCAGTAACACAAAAGCAGGCCTGAAATTACAAGCAATCCCCAGTTTCAACTCAGCTTATACACTAGCTTAAAAAGCACATCCAAATGGTCTTAAACTTCAAACAACTGGGGACAATCACTTATCTAAACTACTGAGATTAGAAATCAGTAATACAATTGTACCTACAAACTATTTAGAATACCTAAAATGTTCTAATATCAGCAGACTAAGAACTGGTTTAACAAAGCATCAGTTGACTTTTATGACTTTTATTTAAGTGACTTAATCCACTTTCAATTAACCAATTCTATTCCTATTAATGATATTAAACTAGATTATGATTGAATTAAGCTAGATTAAGCTATATTACAACTACAATTTCCAATTCACTAACTGAATTCTTAAACTACTAACAGATAAGAAAATTTTGAAGCTAGGTTTGACTATTAATGAGTTAACTACAAATTTTTAGACTAAAATTCTCTTTTATTATTCAACTAAGACTTATGCAAGCAATCCAATTACAAATCCTTAATCAAATAACCACTACAACTATAAGATCCAAACACTCCTTGAAATTACAGTTACACAATAAAATGATGAAACAGATCACAAATCACAAATCCTTGTATCCAATTCAGTCTCTAATCTTTGTATGAATCCATTCTCTCAATCACAAACCACTAGATACCACAGAATTACACAATTACTAATCCACAACAAATCAGAATCTCAAATGCACTTAAATGAAACACTCGGATTTCCAATCAGATGTAATAAATGCAAATGATCAAATCAGATCAACTCAATCAACTTGCACACTGCTTAGATCCAATGAAACAGTTACATATATGCAGAACAAATCCAACTCAGATCCACAATAATAAGTAACTCAGATCCAAAACTCACTCCAATTAGTCTATAGTTAATCAAATATCTCAAATCTTAGATTTATAACTACCACAAATTACTAGTAACAAGCTATATGACAGATGATCATCAAACAATCAAACTACTCAGATATATAAAATCTCAGACTTCAAACAAGCAAAACTAACATATATCTAAGCTAACAGATCTACAAACAGATAATCAAAACAACTAAGCTACTCAAATTCAATCAAACAATCAGAACTATGATCAAACAATAAAAGCTCAAACTACACAAACTTCAACAGTTCTATACTATAAAATTGAGTTAAATGGAAATTTAGTAATACTTACAAAGCTATTCCTCCTCAACAACAATTAAGGAGGATTCACTATGCTTGCCTATCTTTTAGATAGGCAGGTCCTTCCCTTTTTGACCTAGCTTATCTCATATACTCACATCAGCAACAATTGAACACCTCTTTTGGAATGAAACAGTACTAAGTGAACCACAAGCTATCTAAACTTGTATATACTATGTATAAGCTGAATGCACTTTATTTGAGATCTAAACCACTGATTTGAAACTATTTTTTTTATTTTTTATATCTTTCTGATTTTTTTTTTATTATTTTCTTTATTTGAAAATCCTATTGACTATATTGAGAAGGGAAATTTAATAAACTATTTGGAAAACATCTTAAAGTACTTTATAGAGAATAAGCTGAGACTGAGTGATATTAAGCTAGTATTAAGCTAACTTGAAAACAAAATAAGCAGTAAGAAAATGAAAAATAAGCTGAGATTAATGGAAATAGAACTTTTATTAAGATTCAAAAGAAATATTACATTCACTAATCTAGATTACAAAGGGCTGAATAAAATTTGACTAAGTAACACTATGCTAAAAACCTACTCTCTAACTAAGCCTACAATGACCTCTATTTATAGGAGGTGAGTGAGGAGAGCTTACAGATTGCCAAGCTGGCAATCCGTGTGAGCTTGTGCTTGTTTGCATCACCTCATAGCCCTTTGATCAATATCTCACCATTGCCCACTCATGATAGCCCTTAGATCATTCCTCATGACGCGTCTCACCCAATCAGTCCATGCCACGTAGCCCCGTTTGTGCTTTCTTCGATACTCTGACACATTAATGCTTCTAGAAACACCTCTTAATTGACGTCCGTACCCTTACTTATGGTTAATTTGATCGGAACAGTAACTAGGGTTCTTTGGAACCTGGGTATTTTTTTTGATTTGGGGAAAAATAAAAGCGTGGTGGTTTTTTTTTTTATTTGACCCTTTGACCATTATTTTTGACCGGATAATATATTATGACCAAAAGGAGGAAGTGGGCTCGGGTCATTTGATTTGCAATGTGGGCTTGGGCTTGGTGGATTTAGGAATTGGATAGAGTATAACAGATTTGGATTTAGTGCTATTTAAGATAAAAATTGTAAGGATCAAATGGTAAAAATCTGATTTATAAGGACTAAATCTGTCATTCCTTAATAATGTGATCCAAGGGCTGATTTTGACAAAGTAAGATTCTTCAAGGTCCAATGTTGACTTTTAAGATCACAGCTTTGACTAATTGACCGTCTTCCACTCTCGTGCTCGATTTCGTTGTTTTCTCGTGATTTTTCGTAATTTTGTGTAATATCCGTACCTGCACATCACAAACGCAAAAACACTACAAATTTGGCATAATTTGATTAGTTTTTGGTCTTTTGAGTCCGGTTTTGGTCTTATAAAAGTGAGTGAATAAGCACTCACCAAAAAGTTATAATCCTTCGAGTAAGGAATCTGAAACTTTCCGAGTAAGGAATCAATTTGACCATTGACTACAAAGTTTGACCAAGATCTATCAATTTGACCTCAGATCTATCATTCCTTATTAGTCCTAACTGTTAAAAGAAAAAGAAGAAAAAAATACAAAGAACATTCACTCTTAAGAGGTTTGTTTTGGCTGCTACCATATACTATATTTGGATTGAGAGAAGTGTAAGACTATTTCAAGATAAGTGACAAGACGCCGTATGTACTTCTATATGTGAATACATGAAACTGAAGCTACTCAGTTTAAAGGTCAAAAGAACAAATGTCGTGAAGAGAATAGCAGAAAGATGGTATATTCAGATGAATAAATAGCTATAAATAGGATCTTCAAGTATTCTAAGAGTTTGGGCTTGATGGTTTCGAGGATATAAAGATGGTTGAGCTTATGCGAATGACATCTTCTATGGATGCCATTTTGATCTTTTAGGTGATGTGGCTGCTGCATAAAGATTGTAAAGGTTGCCTTCATGGAGAAAATGTAGTCCTTTTGCAGAAGTCACAAGGTTTGTGCTTTGGATGATGCCTCTCATGGATGCCAATCCTATAACTTTGCTATGAGGTGGTTGCTGTAGGAAGTTTGCATAAATTGCCTTCATGAAAGAAATGTAGTAATTGCAGTTGACCTTAAGTGATCATGAGGCTAATTAACATTGTGGCTAATGTGGTTCTGAGTTGGAAATGCATTTTAAACACATTTGTTATAGGAAATGTAGTGACTACTTGGTGAAAATCTGATGTATAAAAGGTTAGATGGTATCAGTGGTATACTGTAGTCCGTATGAGCTAGTGTATTTTCTTGTTATGATGAGGTCACTGAGTATGTTCTTTGACCCTCCATGATAACATCTTCTAATTGTTAATGGTGTTTTTGGTGGTAGTATGTATTCACATTAAAAAATAATAATAATAAAAATAAAAAAATAAAAATCAATTGGGAGTCATTTTGGTGACTCTCGCGTTTTTAAAAAGTAATTAACAAAGTATGTATTCGTAAAACTATTAAACTTAATATTTAAACTCTGCTTTTCTTTTATATATATATATATATATATATATATATATATATATATATATATATATATATATATATAATAAGATGAGTATTTTTGCAAAAAATTAGCACTCGTCTCCATGATCTTTAAATCAATGTGATTTAAAGCATTCATTAGATCTTCATCTCTTACGTCCTCGTCAAATGTCATTGCCGATTCCTTCATCGGGAGAAACCAGTTAGGAGTAAAAAAAATTCATATTCTAATCAGGTGAATGATGTCATTGATCATTGTTGATTCGGTTGGCTTTCTTAAAGTGTTTCCGAAATCCGATGCATTTTAGCAAATACAAACTTAGGATACTATTGTATGAACTTTGCGATAATTATATTTGGTTTTCATATTGTTTTATGGTATTGGTTTGTGATGAGAAAAGCTACCTCGTTGTTTGTTTACAGAGTTCCAAAATCGTGTGGACGTCGGAATCATCAAAAGAACAAATAAAATATCGACGTAGAAATCATGTCGTACATCATCATGGTTGCCGATGATGGAGTCGGCGATGATAAGGGTGAAGGAGATGAGGACGTTGACAAGGATAGTGGTTGATAAATAACTCAACTTTCATGAGCTTTTTTATGATTTGTAAATATTACAATCAAATAATGTGTTAATTATTTTTAAGATTACCTAGTTTGTTAAATTATAATCAAATAACTCAACTTTCATGAGCTTAAAAACTTGATCCATTGATGTTGTAATCTAAGTGAATGTATCTCTTAATTTGTAAACTTTAGGTTACTGCTTGATTGTGTGTCTTTTAATACAATCTTTTTTGTTACAAAGAACTACATAGTGAAAGTCATGAATATATATCATGTAATATTGTGTGTGCGCTTTTGTCTTTTGAGATCAGAACTATGAAATCGTTTAAAAAAAATTAAAAAAAAAAAAACTTGAAAAAGAAAAATAAAACAGCGTTAATGATTTTCAAGTTCTTGTTCTCAACAACTATAAAAAGTTGAATTTAATTTGTTAGAGCATCTATTATAATAAACCTTTTGAAAAGGTTTATAAAATAAGACATAGATAATTTATAAACCTTTTGATAGTATAGACCTATCTCCACTATAGTATAAACCTTGACAAGTTAATAAAATGTGTTATACTACACATACATTAAATGTAATAAAATAATAATAATAAAAAAAGAATTTGGACCTCTTCATACCACATACACATGAAATGATAACTCACTATAGTTAAAATAGAATTTAAACCTTTTCATTATTCTTAAACCTTTTTATAAACTACCAATGTATATGACCTTATATACAGAATCTAAATTTATAATTTTTTTTAACAACGAATCTAAACTTATAATAAAGGAACGAGTTATTCATAATCTTAGACAATCTCCGGTGAGTACACTTAAATATCAAATATCAAATTTGATGTTTTTGTGTAGATATTCATCTCTGTATTATTTGGTGTGATATAATATTGTTATTGATGCAATTTTACATTAATTTGGTGCACATCAAATCTTGCCACCAAATTGTTAAAGCAACAATTTAAAATTTAAAAAAACTAGAAAAGATTAATGTAATTTAGATACAATCTTTTTAATCTTAATTTCCTTTCTAAAAAAATTGTTTATCTTAATTAAAAAAAAATGAAATAATGTAAAGCATATATAGCTTAAAAGATAGTAGTTAGATATTTTGGTGAACATTTGATGTGTATATTAGAGTAAAGTTAAATTCAAATTTGATGTGAAAAGTTAAAGGATTTGCTAACAACCTATGAGTTTTGTTTAGGTATCGATCTCTTAATTAAAAAAAATTTCAAAACAAAACTCATCATTTTCACAAATACATGATTTCAACACATATAGGTAAGGTAAGTAAGTTTTAATAAGGTATATATTAATACTAAGTTATTTCATATTTGAAAATGTTTTTATATAAGTTAAACTTAAACAAAACGCAATTGTTATCAGTAAACACCATTAATAAATGGTAGTAATAAAACATCTAATTTCTTAACAACCATAATCATCATAATGAAAAACATTCCACCATAATAATTGCAATAGTATTAATTTCCACAATCATTTGACATTCCACACTCTTTGATAATTCTTAACAACCATAATGAAAAACATCTAGGGCCCGTTTGGTTTGTAGATGGGTTTAGGATTAAGATTATAATTTGGATTTGAATTTAGGTGCAGTTTGGTTTGGGCCTTTGAATTGGGTTTCTATTTGACAAGACAGTAAACATGTGTTTGTTTGATAATTCAACCATAGGACTTAGGATTCATTTACAAAAAAATAAAAAAATAATAAAAACTATTCCAAATCATGGGTTGAACGGGTGGATTTCTAACATTTTGAATGTATTTCTGACACTGTAGGTAGTTATAAGTGATCTCTCCTCACATGACTCTTTTTTAATAATATAAATTAATAAAATTTATTTTAAATACTTTTATTAATTATTAATTATTTTTAATTTAATTATACTAGCAGGGTACCCGCGCGTTGCAGCGGCGGGTACCCTGAAATTAAATTTTTCGGTGAACTATGTATTTTAGTTTATTATATTTTTTTGATAATAAATTTACGGATATCAAGAATTTCGTTTAGCCCGAGCTCGTTCGGGCTCGAGCCAGTAGAGCCCGCACCCGTTCGGGCTCAAGCCCATTTGGCCCGTTACCCGTTCGGCCTTGAATAATGTGCTTTATTATTTGTATTAGTGATATTTAATGCTGAAATTGTGTTTAATTTGGTTGTACAATATGCTTGATAATTTGTATTTCTTATGTAAGGGGTGTTTTAATAACTGTATTAATTGTATTTATTAACCAGTTAATTAATTGATTACATTAAATAGCATTAATGTTTTTTTAATGTATGCATTAAAGTGGTGTACACTATGCTTCTTGTATTGTAAGTCTGAAAATTATGTGCATTAAAGTGATGTACACTATACTTTTTTTCTTGTAAGTCTTAAAAATTACAAGCATGTATGCATCTTTCCTATTAAAGAAATATTTTTGGTCTTAAACATTTTAATACTTCTAAATATAAATGTCCTAAATACATTATAAGGTAGTATAGATTATTTTCTCTTACCTCATTTATTTTTTCTCTCTCTTACATCAAAACAAAATTCAAATCCAAATCATAAACTCACTTATATACTGAACGGGCCCTTAGATTATGATTAGGATTTAGATTTGATGTATGTATATATATATATATATATATATATATATATATATATATATATATATATATATATATATATATATATATATATATATATATATATATATATATATATGGGGTGGGGTTACAATGAAAAGGCTCTTAAAATAATAAGTATGAGAAGTGATCTCAACCGTTGGATTATGTTTAATAGATAAAAAAACAGAGTGTTATTATTGTAAATAATTAAAGTTTGAGGGGCAATCTGTAGCAATAGTTTGAGGGGTAAATCTGATCCCTTTTCATTTGTAACCCTAATTTCACACACATTTCTCTGTGTCACCTTCACCCCACCAATCACCACCGCACCACCAATGACCACCGCGCACCACCAATCACCATCGCACCACAAATCACCGCCGCACAGATTTATTAATTTTGTGTACTGCATCGATTTATCAATAATTTTGTTTATTGCATCGATTAAGTATATTTATAATAAATTTGGCAATTTGATATAGTAAACTGATGATTGATGCAGTAAATTTATTAGCTCTCGTTTAGTTAGATTTAGTTGCCGATATGTGCTTTTCTGTGTTTTTGAATACTTAATACAGTGTTTGTAAAGAAGAGATGTAGTATGTTAGGTTTTGCAACGTATGAGACTATGTTATGTCACGTGTAGTATGATTTAGTTGTCGAAATGTGCATTTCTATGTATTTAAATGCTAAATGCAGTGTTTGTAAAGAAGAGATGCAGTATGTTAGGTTTTGCAATGTATGAGGCTTTATTAGGTCACGTGTAGTATGATTTAGTTGTCAAATTTTACTTTTCTATTTATTTGAATGTTTAATGCATTGTTTGTTAAGAAGAGATGCAGTATGTTAGGTTTTGCAACGCATGAGGCTATATTAGGTCACACGTAGTATGATTTAGTTGTCGAATTGTGCTTTTCTATGCATTTGAATGCTTAATGAAGTGTTTTTAAAGAAGAGATGAAGTATGTTAGTTTTTGCAACATATGAGGCTTAATTAGGTCACGTGTACTATGATTTAGTTGTCGAAATGTGCTTTTCTGTGCATTTGAATGCTTAATGTAGTGATTGTAAAGAAGAGTTGCATCAGATTATGTTTTCCAACATATGAGGCTTTATTAGGTCACGCTTAGTATGATTTAGTTGCCGAAATGTTCTTTTTTGTGTATTTGAATGCTTAATGCAGTGATTGTAAAGAAGAGTTGTATCATGTTATGTTTTGCAACATATGAGGATTTATTAGCTCACGCTTAGTATGATTTAGTTGCCGAGATGTGCTTTTCTATGATGCAGTAGTGTCCTTTATGAGTCATTTAATAGCATTATCAGGTTAGGCGCGTTGTTTTTAAGCGATGAAAAGTGTTTATGTGTATGTATAAATGTGTGACGCAGTAGATGTGATAAATTGATGCAGTAAAGTCCTTTATGAGTAATTTAATAGCATAATCGGGTTAGGCCCGTTGTTTTTAAGCGTTGAAAAGTGTTTATGTATGCCTATGAATGTGTGATGCAGTAGATGTGATAAAGTGATTCAGTAGTGTCCTTTATGAGGCATATAATACTAGTTTAGGTTAGACGCGTTGTTTTTAAAATGATGAAAAATGTTTATGTGTGTCTAAATGTGTGATTCCATAAATGTGATAAAGTGATGCAGTAGTGTCCTTTATAAGTCATTTAATAGCATAAGCAGGTTAGGCGCGTTCTTTTTTAAATGTTGAAAATTGTTTATGTGTCTGTCTGAATGTGCGCTGCAGTAGATATGATAAAGTGATGCAGTTGTGCCCTTTATGAGGCATATAATACTAGTTTAGGTTAGACCAATTTTGATTTTCAAATTGTTTATGTGTGATGCAGTAAATTTTATAAACTGATGTAGTAGTGTCGTATGATTGATTTAATTGCAGATTATGTTAGGCGCGTTGTTTTAATGAAACTCAGAATGGTATTTAATTGCAGATTATGCAGTAGTGTCCTTACTCAGAATAATATGATTTTGTTTATGTTAATGAAACTCAGAATGGTATGGTAAATAACTAGTTATGGCTTGTTTTTAAAAGTTAAAGGAGTGTTTGGCATAGCGCCAATCTCACTCTGTATGACCCATTTTACTCATGTATGGGGTCTAAACAGATAGCATGTATTATGTATAAATCCTAGATGTTAATATATGTAGCGGGTACTATAGCAGGTATTGGACACAGGTGGTTCATTACTGTGGGTTGCTGGTTTGCTTAAGGGTCAGCATTTTACTTGGTACAAGGTAATATCAGAGATTTTTTTTATAGCAAAAGCAATGATACTTGAAACTGTAGCAGCCATCCCTCTGCATGGTAGGTGGGATGCTGCTGCACTTGAGATCTCTATGCAAGTTCTAGCAAAGTGGAAGTTGGATTAAAGCATTACTTGGAGAAGCCGAGAATGATAGGATACATCTCATGACTATGGTGGAGCTTGTGAAAAGTGCTTGTGTGATTATTTGTAATGATGATGCATTAATTTTAATGAAATGATGAAGTAAATGTTAAAGTGATGTAGTAGGTTTTAGATTTTGAAAAAAGTGCTTGTGTGATTATTTGTAATGATGATGCAGTAATTTTAATGAACTGATACAGTAAATGTTAAAAGTGATATAGTAGTTTTTAGATTTTGAAAAGTACTTGTGTGATTATTTGTAATGATGATGCAGTAATTTTAATGAACTGATGCAGTAAATGTTAAAAGTGATGTAATAGGTTTTACATTTTGAAAAGTGCTTGTGTGATTATTTGTAATGATGATGCAGTAATTTTAATGAATTGATGTAGTAAATGTTAAACGTGATGCAGTAGGTTTTAGATTTTGAAAATTGCTTGTGTGATTATTTGTAATGAT
The DNA here is from genome assembly GCA_030686995.1 of Artemisia argyi. NCBI lineage: Eukaryota > Viridiplantae > Streptophyta > Magnoliopsida > Asterales > Asteraceae > Artemisia > Artemisia argyi. Next base: position 129,272,307 of record CM060699.1, read on the forward strand.
GACGCAGCAATTTTAATGAACTGATGCAGCAAATGTTAAAAGTGATGTAGTAGGTTTTACATTTTGAAAAGTGCTTGTGTGATTATTTGTAATGATGATGTAATAATTTTAATGAACTGATACAGTAAATTTTAAAAGTAATGTAGTAGGTTTTAGATTTTGAAAAGTGCTTGTGTGATTATTTGAAATGATGATGTTGACATAAATAATGCCTAAAAACATTATTAACATATTATCAATCTCTATGTTTTGATTATTACAAAATATAAACTCAGAGAACTAAAACTTGTGACTTAAACAAGTATTTAGTGATTAACATTTTCTCTTTACATCCAAATCACTTAAGGTATGAATAAACAAATTGTTTAGTGCAATTTATGATCAAAGGGAAATTTAATTAATTATTACAAAGTTTATTTAATTATATAAACATATTATATATTTTTGAAAAACACTTTTGATAATAAAGAAAAATGTTTTATTCATACTAAATATATGAATTCAAATTTTTAACCAAAATCAGTTAGTTTTTCACCAAATAAACTTTCCCCACTAGAAAACAAAATTTCTGGCCGTTACAGCTGGGCGGCCCCCTTAATTATAAGGGGTGGTCCCCTTTATTTTAAGGGGGCCGGCCTTGATTTAAGGGGACCAGCCACGCTCCTCTGTCAGAATCTGTTGCCTATAAATACCACCTTAAATCTGAATTTTTTTCTCACCTTTTGCACTCCAAAACTTTCTGTTCTTGATCTCCATTTCCAATCTCTAAATCCTTTGATCATACATTCTTAAATCTTTGTTTCAAAGTGATCCAAAGATCATTCTATCAAGTGCAAGAGAAGAATACTTCTATCCCTCAAGACAAGAAGTATTACAACTTGTTGTGATCTCCACATCTAAGTTGTTAGAGCATCATCATTATATTCATCTCATTGTGTGATTAGTTGTGAATATTTATTAGAAGATAGGTTAGTACATAGTGTGATTGATTAGTAGTTAGTTGTGAAGAAGTAGAGTTACGAAGAAGATTGGTGTGTAGAAGATAGTTGTGAAGAAGATTGGTGTGTAGAAGATAGGTGTGAAGAAGATTGGTGTGTAGAAGATAGGTGTGAAGAAGTAGTGTGACTAAGTAGTGAATAGGTGTGAAATAGTTGTGTAGAAGGTGTGAATAAGTTGTGACGAAGTTGTGTTGTGTAAATTGGTGTGTAAGGTTTTCTCTGCCATAAAGGAGCTTGTTGACATAGTGAAGAAAACTCTTAAGTTAGGTGCTCGGGGAGTGGAGTAGGGCAAGAAAGGTGACCTTGTAGCCGAACCACTATAAATCTCTTGTCTCGCGGTTCGGTCTTTCCAACTCTCATCTATTTCTTTACTTACATTATTATTGCTTTAAAGTACATATTTAGTGTTGTTCATATTGTGCATGACTTGATTTCATATAGCATCGAATCTATATATTTGAAAATAAAGAAAACTTTTAAACAATCTTTTATAACAAATTAAAAAGACGTAAAACTATTCAACCCCCCCCCCTTCTAGTTTTCCACAATTGGTATCAAGAGCCACGTTTAACAAGATTTTTTAAAATATATTGTATTTTAAAACTTGTAACGATCTATGGAATCTTTAAAATATTTAGAAGGGCAATCTATGCAAAGACCACCACTATTTGAAAGTGATGGAATTTTATATTGGAAAAATAGATTCGAAACTTATGTGAAATCAAAAGATCTTGATCTTTGGCATATTATTACCTTCGGTGATTTTCCCCCTATTCAATATAATGTTGAAACTAAAATGTATGAAATTAACTTTAGAAAAACAAAATGATGATTTGAAAAAGAAACTTGCAAAAAATAATGAGGCTAAAATGGTCATTTATAATGCGTTACCACGCAAAGAATATGAAAGAATTTTTATGTGTAAAACCGCAAAAGAAATTTGGGATTCTTTACTAATTACTCACCAAGGTAATAGTCAAGTTAAAGATAACAAAATAGATCTTCTTGTACAACAATATGAACAATTTACGATTCCGGAAGAGGAATCAATTGATAATGCTTTTGCTAAATTTAACACTATTATCACAAGTTTAAAAGCACTTGATGAGACATTTTCTAGTAAAAATTGTGTTAGGAAATTTCTTAGGGCATTGCATCCGAAATGGCGAGCTAAGGTCGTGGCAATTGAAGAATCAAAGAACTTGATGACGTTATCACTAGATGAACTTATTAGAGATTCGGAAACGGTCAAAGTCAAGAAAGAACAAACCAAATCCATTGCTCTAAAAGCCAAAAAGGAACCTAGTGATGATGATGATTCAAGCGCCGAAAGTGAAGACGAAGAATATGCAATGACCGTAAGAGAATTCAAGAAATTCTTCAAGAGACGAGGAAGATTCACTAGATCATCACGAGACGAAAGAAAACCGTTCCAAAGAAATAGTAGCGACAACCACGGGAAAAGAAAGTGCTTTAGATGTGGAAGTACAAATCATCTCATTGGCGAATGTCTAAAGCCGCCGGGTCATGAAAATCAAGGCGCATTTGTTAGTGGAACATGGAGTGATAGTGACAAAGAAGAAGTAGAAAAGCCAAGAGATGAAAAGTGTTTTATGGCAAAAGGAACCGATGAAATATGTTTGGGAATTGACTTGGAGCCTAACGAGTGGATCAAGGATAGCGGATGTTCGAGGCACATGACGGGGAACCGCAAGCTATTCTCTACATACTAGGCATATAATGGAGGTAACGTTATTTTCGGTAGTGACTTACGTGAAAAAATCATTGGCAAAGGTACGATTTCTCAAGACTCACTTACTATTGAAAATGTAGAACATGTAGATAATTTAACATATAACTTGCTTAGTATAGGACAAATATGTGACAATAAATGTAGAGTCACCTTTACCGAACAGGATAGCGAAATAGTTAAGAATGGAAAAATTATAGGTAGAGGAATTAGGAAAGGAGGCATATATGTTATGAAACTAGGAAACAAGCCTGAGGATAGAATATGCCTAACGACCCTAGATGAAAACTCCACATTATGGCATAGGAGATTAGGACATGCTAACATGCAACAAATACAATCTTTGGCCTCTAAGGAATTAGTTAGAAATTTGCCTAATCTAAAATATGACAAGCATTTTTGTGATGCATGTAAAATTGGAAAACAAGTTCATGCTAGTCACAAAGCTAAGAATATAGTATCCACTACTAGGTGCCTAGAACTATTAGATATGGATCTTTTTGGTCCATCCACTGTGCGGAGCTATGGAGGAAACAAATATACCTTAGTAATAGTAGACGACTACTCACGATACACGTGGACTAGGTTTTTAAGTGACAAGACCCAAGCCTTTGAAAAATTTGAAATATTTAGTAAAATGATTCAAAACAAATTAGGATGCACAATAGTAGCCATTAGGACGGACCATGGTAGGGAATTTGACAATGAAGTACAATTCGGAAAATATTGTGATCTAAATGGAATATCTCACAATTTCTCCGCTCCTCGTACTCCTCAATCAAATGGCGTAGTAGAAAGAAAAAATAGGTCACTACAAGAAATGAGTAGAACAATGTTAAATGAACAATCCATCCCACAAAAATTTTGGTGTCACGCCATAGATACTTCAACATATATTATTAATAGGGTATCAATTAGGAGAATTCTAGGAAAAACTCCTTATGAGTTACTAAGAGGTAGAAAGCCAAACTTAAGCTACTTTAGGGTATTTGGAAGTAAATGCTATATTCTAAACACTAGGGATTACCTCACTAAGTTTGATCCAAAATCATATGAAGGAATATTTTTAGGATACTCACAAAATAGTAAAGCATATATAATACTTAACAAACACACCATGAAAGTAGAAGAATCACTAAATGTAACATTTGATGAAACACCACCACCTCCTAAAACTTTAATTTGCCTTTAGAAGATGATGACTTAGTTGAAGAAAAAGCTATTGAGGTTAGTAAAACAAAACCCATAGGAAATGATAATGAAGACATTAATTTAGGAAATAACGAAATTATAAATTTTAAAGAATCTAGGTCACATCCACTAGATAATATAATAGGACATCTTAACCAAAGAACTCTTAGGTCACAAGCTCAAGATAAAAATAATTTCTTTTGTTTCCTCTCAGCAATAGAACCTAAGAATATTAATGAGGCTTTAAAAGATGAAAGTTGGGTTATAGCTATGCAAGAAGAATTAAATCAATTAAGGCAAATGATGTTTGGGAATTAGTCCCAAATCCAATGAATATGACCATCATAGGAACTAAATGGGTATATAGGAATAAATTAGATGAAAATGGAGTAGTTACTAGGAATAAAGCTAGGTTAGTTGCCCAAGGTTATAATCAACAAGAAGGAATTGATTATGACGAAACTTATGCCCCCGTAGCTAGATTAGAATCAATTAGGATACTACTTGCCTATGCATGCGCCCTAGATTTTAAGTTATTCCAAATGGACGTGAAAAGTGCATTCCTTAACGGTTTTATCAATGAGGAGGTATATGTGGCACAACCTCCAGGATTCATTGACTTTGCAAAACCTGATTATGTTTATAAATTAAAGAAAGCTTTGTATGGACTCAAACAAGCTCCCAAAGCTTGGTATGATCGATTAAAAGCTTTCCTTATTAAACATGATCATTCCATGGGAATGGTAGATAACACTCTTTTCACTAAAAGGAAAGACCCAAATCTCATCATTGTTCAAATATATGTTGATGACATTATATTTGGATCGACTTGTCAAGACATGTGTGATGAATTTGCCAAAATCATGCATGATGAGTTTGAGATGAGTATGATGGGTGAACTTAACTTCTTCCTAGGATTACAAATAAAACAATTAGAAGATGGAATATTCTTTAACCAATCTAAGTACATTAAGGAAATGCTTAAGAAATTTGGCATAGAAGACTCAAAACCCATGAAAACTCCCATGTCTACAGAAGTGAAACTCACAAAGGATGATGAAGGTGAGTCCGTAGATAACACCAGTATAGAGGAATGACAGGTAGTTTACTATAATTAACGGCAAGTAGACCCGATATCATGTTTAGTGTCTGCCTTTGTGCCCGCTTTCAAGAGGATCCCAAAACCTCTCACCTAGAAGCGGTTAAGCGTATCTTCCGATACATTAAAGGCACTATACACTTAGGATTATGGTATCCCAAAACCTCTCACCTAGAAGCGATTAGATTAGATGCTATATTGCCTAAAGGAATTGAACTTGCTTGAATCCAAATCCAAAAACACAACATTTCTGCAAATTTTCTGCCAAAAACACTTTTCTGGCAATCTGGGAACCATCAGATGGGCGGCCCCCTTAATTATGTAAGGCGGCCCCCTTAATTTTAATGGGACTGCCCCCTAATTAAAGGGACCGGCCATCTGCTGGACGGATTTACAGAACCTTTTATGCTTTTTAGCCCACTTCAACCTACATTTCCCATTTTTCACCAACATATTTTGTCCTAATCTCCCAAACAAACTTTATCCATCCATAAACACACAAATCTTACACTATAAATATCCCCAATCTTCCACCTTCTCCATTCATCCCTTCATGACTACTTCTCCAAACAAACCAAAACCAAAAGCCTCAAGGCTTGCAAGAATGACGGAAAAACCCGTTTGGCGAAGAAAAAGCCCTCGAAACAAATCTATCATAACCAATGAAGTTGGAAATCACTCAACACCTCCAACCACTTACTTCCCAAACTTTACACCAAATTCACAAGGATATTCATTTGATCCTCTTTATAAACCATACAACATTGGCCAAACATCTTCCTTTATGCCAAACCACTCATCTCATCCTCCAACCATTTATAATGATCTATACAAGTTTGATCAGCCATCCAACTACAATTCCAACTACACAAACCCAATTCATCCATATCAACACAATGACTCTCTCCGCATTGCCACGGAAAAGCAAAAGTTTCGTGATGAAATATCCCAAATCCATGATCTTAGTGATCTCAATGCCATGCATCTTGCACAACGCAACAAAGGGCAACCTCCATCATCACCCTACAACAATTTCCTACCTCACTCTCTCAACTTGGATCAAGTTACAAACCACACTCACTATTGCCCTTGTTGCATTTTCCTTCAAAAACAAATTCTATACTTGAGTGAAGATATTTCTTGGATTGAATATCTCCTCACTCGTCCTCATCCCATACCACCCTTAACACGATACAACATCGTAAGATCCACCTCTTCCACTCCATACCCCACTCCATATCCCTCTCCATCTAACAACTAAGCTTTATGCTTATGTTCTACTTCAAGCAAATAAAACAATCAACCATGGGTTGCAAGCAAGTTCAAATGCTTTCTTAGGCAATATAGGACTATGTCTTTTCTTTTGTTTTATTGTAATCAATATGCTTTAAGCATATTGAATGTTGTAATGCTTATCATTTCTATGATGCTTGAATGAATCTATTTTTATTTGCATAATTATTGCTTTGCATGTATATATGTCTTGTTCTCTTCAAATATTTTGTGAAGCCAAGATTTCTATAGCTCATTCCCTTGGTGCTCTCAAATGAGGGGGAGCATACATCAAGGGAGAGCATTCTACCCGTTTAAACTTCTTTCATGAAGCTTACTCGGCTTAACCTTTTTTGATTTTACAAAAAGGGGGAGAAGAGAAATGCAAACTCTATAATACTTGTCTAAAAACAAATTTTAGAGTTATTGAGTTTAAGGTTTTGTAGTAATAAAAAAGGGGGAGACTGTTGACATAAATAATGCCTAAAAACATTATTAACATATTATCAATATCTCTATGTTTTGATTATTACAAAATATAAACTCATAGAACTAAAACTTGTGACTTAAACAAGTATTTAGTGATTAACATTTTCTCTTTACATCCAAATCACTTAAGGTATGAATAAACAAAGTGTTTAGTGCAATTTATGATCAAAGGGAAATTTAATTAAGTATTACAAAGTTTATTTAATTATATAAACATATTATATATTTTTTAAAAACACTTTTGGTGATAAAGAAAAATGTTTTATTCATACTAAATATATTAATTCAAATTTTTAACCAAAATCAGTTAGTTTTTCACCAAATAAACTTTCCCCACTAGAAAACAAAATTCCTGGCCGTTACAGCTGGGCGGCCCCTTTAATTATAAGGGGCGGTCCCCTTAATTTTAAGGGGGCCGGCCTTGATTTAAGGGGACCAGCCACGCTCCTCTGTCAGAATCTGTTGCCTATAAATACCACCTTAAATCTGAATTTTTTTTCACCTTTTGCACTCCAAAACTTTCTATTCTTGATCTCCATTTCCAATCTCTAAATCCTTTGATCATACATTCTTAAATCTTTGTTTCAAAGTGATCCAAAGATCATTCTATCAAGTGCAAGAGAAGAATACTTCTATCCCTCAAGACAAGAAGTATTACAACTTGTTGTGATCTCCACATCTAAGTTGTTAGAGCATCATCATTATATTCATCTCATTGTGTGATTAGTTGTGAATATTTATTAGAAGATAGGTTAGTACATAGTGTGATTGATTAGTAGTTAGTTGTGAAGAAGTAGAGTTAAGAAGAAGATTGGTGTGTAGAAGATAGTTGTGAAGAAGATTGGTGTGTAGAAGATAGGTGTGAAGAAGATTGGTGTGTAGAAGATAGATGTGAAGAAGTAGTGTGATTAAGTAGTGAATAGGTGTGAAATAGTTGTGTAGAAGGTGTGAATAAGTTGTGACGAAGTTGTGTTGTGTAAATTGGTGTGTAAGGTTTTCTCCGCCATAAGGGAGCTTGTTGACATAGTGAAGAAAACTCTCGAGTTAGGTGCTCGGGGAGTGGAGTAGGGCAAGGAAGGTGACCTTGTAGCCGAACCACTATAAATCTCTTGTCTCGCGGTTCGATCTTTCCAACTCTCATCTATTTCTTTACTTACATTATTATTGCTTTAAAGTACATATTTAGTGTTGTTCATATTGTGCATGACTTGATTTCATATAGCATCGAATCTATATATTTGAAAACAAAGAAAACTTTCAAACAATCTTTTATAACAAATTAAAAAGACGTAAAACTATTCAACCCCCCCCCCCCCCTTCTAGTTTTCCACAGATGATGCAGTAATTTTCCAGTCATTCATTTATAAACTGGCTAAAATCAATTACAAAACAAATATTGAGACTATTTTTAGAAGAACTAAACTCCAATACTTTTAAAACAAGTGGTGACACCCTAAAGTATACTATGACCCCTAAAGTGCAATGTGACCCCTAAAGTGCACTATTTTCTTAAAATGATCTGTAACACTTTTTTTCACATAAAAGCAACGCTTTAAACATATATTTAAACGCATGTAATCCACATTTAATTAAAATATACATTATATCTTGTTTCCCAAAGTTCTTGACCCCTTTGACCCAAAACGGGTTAAAATGGACCTTGTCCGAAACACCCCTTTTTCTGCATGACTTATTGGTGCACTATTGACCTATTTTCCGAAAAAACAACTTCTATAACATGACATAATACCAAAACATCCAGAAATCATTAGAACATTATAAACATCAAATATATACATAAATTTGGTCATAATGATCCGCAGAAATGTACTTTACAAAGTGACGGATGGAAACACCCGTTTTAACCCATTTGCATAATACACTTAACCATATCACCTTTAACTATAAAATTAACACTTTAACAATAAACCAAACACTCATTTCGTTTAAATATAGGTTTAAAGTGTTGCTTTTATGTTAAAAAAAGTGTTACGGATCATTTTAAAAGTGATGTAGTAGATTTTAGATTTTAAAAAGTGCTTGTGTGGTTATTTGTAATGATGATGCAGTAATTTTAATGAACTGATGCAGTAAATGTTAAAAGTGATATAATAGGTTTTATATTTTGAAAAGTGCTTGTGTGATAATTTGTAATGATGATGCAGTAATTTTAATGAACTGATGCAGTAAATGTTAAAAGTGATGTAGTAGTTTTTAGATTTTGAAAAGTGCTTGTGTGATTATTTGTAATGATGATGCAATAATTTTAATGAACTAATGCAGTAAATGTTAAAAGTTGTAGTAGTTTTTACATTTTGAAAAGTGCTTGTGTGATTATTTGTAATGATGATGCAGTAATTTTAATAAACTGATGCAGTAAATGTTGAACGTGATGTAGTAGTTTTTAGATTTCGAAAAGTGCTTGTGTGATTATTTGTAATGATGGTGCAGTAATTTTAATGAACTGATGCAGTAAATGTTAAAAATGATGTAGTAGGTTTTGGATTTTGAAAAGTGCTTGTATGATTATTTGTAATGATGATGAAGTAATTTTCCTTTCATTCATTTATAAACTGACTAAAATCGATTACAAAACAAACATTTAGACTATTTTTAGAAGAACTAGACTCTAATATTTTTAAAATGAGTGGTGACACCCTAAAGTGCACTATAACCTCTAAAGTGCACTCTGACCCCTAAAGTGCACTATTTTCTTAAAATGATGTGTAACACTTTTTTTTAACATAGAATCAACACTTTAAACCTATATTTAAACGCATGTAATCCACATTTAATTAAAATATATATTATACCTTATTTCCCATAGTTCTTGACCCGTTTGAACCAAAACGGGTTAAAATGGACCTTGTCCCAAACACCCCTTTTTCTACATGACCCGTTGGTGCACTATTGACCTATTTTCCAAAAAAAATAACTTCTATAACATGACATAACACCAAAACTTCCAGAAATCATTAGAACATTATAAACATCAAATATATACATAAACTTGGTCAAAATGATCCGCAGAAATGTGCTTTACAAAGTGACGGGTGGAAACACCCTATAATACACTTAACCATATCACCTTTAACTACAAAATTAACACTTTAACCATAAACCAAACACTCATTTCGTTTAAATATAGGTTTAAAGTGTTGCTTTTATGTTAAAAAAAATGTTACGGATCATTTTAAAAGTGATGTAGTAGGTTTTAGATTTTGAAAAATGCTTGTGTGATTATTTGTAATGATGATGCAGTAATTTTAATGAACTGATGCAGTAAATGTTCAAAGTGATGTAGTAGGTTTTAGATTTTGAAAAATGCTTGTGTGATTATTTGCAATGATGATGTAGTAATTTTAATGGACTGATGTAATAAATGTTAAAAGTGATGTAGTAGTTTTTAGATTTTGAAATTATTTGTAATGATGATTCAGTAATTTTAATGAACTGATACAGTAAATATTAAAAGTGATGTAGTAGTTTTTTGATTTAGAAAAGTGCTTGTGTGATTAATTGTAATGATGATGCAGTAATTTTAATTAAATGATGCAGTAAATGTTAAAAGTGAAATAGCAGTTTTTAGATTTTGAAAAGTGCTTGTGTGATTATTTGTAATGATGATGCAGTAATTTTAATGAACTAATGCATTAAATGTTAAAAGTGATGTAGTAGTTTTTAGATTTTGAAAAGTGATTGTGTGATTATTTGTAATGATAATGCAATAATTTTAATGAACTGATACAGTAAATGTTAAAAGTAATGTAGTAGGTTTTAGATTTTGAAAAGTGCTTGTGTGACTATTTGTAATGATGATGCAGTAATTTTAAGGGGGTTGGCAATGCATCATTCACCCCATCAACCTTCACTCACAAACAACCAATCCTCTTATGCCACATCACCCTCTCACTTTTCTCTTCACTCACTCACTTTTTGTTAGCATCACACCCCTCACCCTTCACTCACTTTTTTTTTTCTTTTTTCTTTTTAAAATTCTATTAAAATTTATTAAAAACTAAAATTCATTAAAATTAAATAAACATTACATAATATTATTAAAAGACTAAAATTCTATTAAAACTTAAAAAACGTTACATAATATTATTAAAACATAAAACTAAACTTATACAAACCATAAAATCTAAAAACGAGGGACTAGAAATGCAAATAAATTGACTTTGGAGTCAACCCCTTGCCTTTACTCTTTTGTAACTTCATTTCATCTTCCACTTTGATAGCATTCATTCATTTCAACGGACTTTCATCCATTGCTAAACTGTAAGTCTTTCTAAACACTAATCAATTACTTTTAATATTATCTCATTTCATAACATTACATTATAATTATTGATCCAAGTCATTTGTTTCATTTTGTATTTGCTCGATCATCTTTATAGCCAACAAAAAAGTAACCGTTGGTCCAAAATTTACTCACCAATGTTCGAATAATTATGTTGCAACGTCTATTTTTCTTACGGTAAACTTCACCGCATTTGAGCTCTCTCGTGCGGTGTGGAGGCACCGGCGGCGGTGTTCCCGCAGGGGGAGGGCACCGTGCCGTGCCTCCCCACAACCACTGCCAAGGGCCTAATGAACTGATGCAGTAAATGTTAAAAGTGATGTAGTAGGTTTTAGATTTTGAAAAGTGCTTGTGTGATTATTTGTAATGATGATGAAGTAATTTTCCTGTCATTTATTTATAAACTGACTAAAATCAATTACAAAACAAACATTGAAACTATTTTTAAAAGAACTAGACTCCAATACTTTTAAAATGAGTGGTGGCACCCTAAAGTACATTATGACCCCTATAGTGCACTATGACCCCTAAAGTGCACTATTTTCTTAAAATGATCTGTAACACTTTTTTTAACATAAAAGCAACACTTTAAACATATATTTAAACTCATGTAATCCACATTTAATTAAAATATACATTATACCTTGTTTCTCAAAGTTCTTGACCCGTTTAACCCAAAACGGGTTAAAATGGACCTTGTCCCAAACACCCCTTTTTCTGCATGACCCATTGGTGGACTATTGACCTATTTTCCGGAAAAACAACTTCTATAACATGACATAACACTAAAACTTTCAAAAATCATTAGAACATTATAAAAATCAAATATATACATAAACTTGGTCTTAAAGATCTGCAGAAATGTGCTTTACAAAGTGACGGGTGGAAACACCCGTTTTAACCCGTTTGCATAATACAGTTAACCATATCACCTTTAACTATAAAATTAACATTTTAACCATAAACCAACCACTCATTTCGTTTAAATATATGTTTAAAGTGTTGCTTTTATGTTAAAAAAAAAGTGTTACGGATCATTTTAAGAAAATAGTGCACTTTAGGGGTCACAGTGCACTTTAAGGTGACACAACTCATTTTAAAAGTATTGGAGTCTAGTTCTTCTAAAAATAGTCTCAATGTTTGTTTTTTAATTGATTTTATTCAGTTTATAAATGAATGACAGGAGTCAATAAAGGGTCAAAGCGTTTCCGCGTAAAAGTTTTAAATTTTGGTCAAATCGTTCACGGGGTGTAACAATAAATTCATTGCATCAGAATGTGTAGATGTACTGCATCATTGTGTTATAAGTTACTGCATCAAAGTGATAAAATCTACTCCATCAGAATGATGTAAGTTCAGTGCATCACAATGTAAAATCAGGAATGTTGGTAAGTAAATTCAATCTTTATTTATTATTGAATACTTATGGAGTACCAGTAATGATGTGGCATATGAAAACATATGGCAAGTAAATTCACTTTTTATTTACTGCATCACAGTGCTATAAGTTTACTGCATCAAAGTGTTAAAAGCTACTGCATCACAATGTATAAAATATTGCATCAAAGTGTATAGATCTACTGCATCACTAACTGGTGCACCACAATTTATAGATCTACTGCATAATGATGAACTAAACAATAACAGAAATGATGCAATAACCATGATGCATTACATATGTAAAAAAAGCAAGATGTTGAATATATTGAATGATTACTGAAATACTATTTAATTGATGTTTATTAATAAATGATATAAATTTTACAACCACAAACTTTTCTTGTAAGTAATACTTTAAGATACACTTAATATATTTGCGTCCTAAATTCATCAAAACCACATTTGACATTTTCTTTTCAGATGGCTTATAACACCTGCATCCACTTGAGATATTTTCCTCCTAAATTCACCATTTGAAACTGCACTTCTTTCCTTTGGTAGTGCCACAAAGAACCGGTATGCGTTATCTACAAGGTAATCGCTTGTACTCAAGTAATGATCCACCTCCCACCTTTCATTAAATTCCTGCAGAACGAAAAAAATGTATTTTATTGTACGAAGTTGTAATGATGTGATTATATACTACAAAAGTTGATTGTATAGAGATCTAAAAGAAATGACTAATTGATTTGGGATCCCGCCCAAGGGAATGAGAGTAGCATCATCTGGAAACAGCTCATCAATTGGAGCAAAAACAAGTTAAGAACAAGCTTCCATTTCATGCTTATGATTTCCATTGTATATCCTAGTGAAACCTTATTCACCTACTACATCAATGTATGCTGCAAAATACATCTTACTGCATCAATTCATTAAAACTATTGCATCATCATTACAAATACTCGCACAAGCACTTTTCGAAATCTAAAACACACTATGAAAAATGCAGCAAAACAATATTTGCCTCAAAACACATCCTACTGCATCAATTCATTAAAATTACCTCATCAGGCATTCAAATACACTCACACGCACTTTTTGAAATTTAAAATACACTAAGCACAACCTAATCAAACAATATTTGCTGCAAAATACATCTTACTGCATCAATTCATTAAACCTACTGCATCATCATTACAAATACTCACACAAGCACTTTTCGAAATTTAAAACACACTACGAATAACCTAGTCAAACAATATTTTCTGCAAAACACATCATACTGCATCAATTCATTAAACTACTGCATCAGATATTCAAATACACTCACACACACTTTTTGAAATCTAAAACACACTAGTCAAGATCTAACCAAACAGCATTTACTTCGAAATACATCTCACTACATCAATTCATTAAAACAACTGCATCATCATTACAAATAATCGCACAAGCACTTTTCAAAATCTAAAACATACTATGCATAAACTAGTCAAACATTACGGACACAACGAAACCTACGCTTAACCTAATACATCCTTATACACGAAAACTGAACACATACTGCATCACAGTTCAAAATTAAATGCATCGCTTAAATAACTAAACATATAAACACAAATAACATGTATTATCTATATTTTTCTACATTTTGTTCCAAATTTAGAAGAAAACATGATGTAATTTTATATCAAACCTTGAATAAAACATACTAAAATCAATAAAAACACATAAACCAAGCGGTAGGTGTTTGAATCAGAAGATTACATTCATTAACTTTAGAAGAGCTACACTTAGAAGAGTTTGATGAATCAATCAGCATCTCAAAAATAGATGTTGAATATGTTGACTTTGAATCACGTTGATGAATTACTCTTTGAAAGAAGAAATCAAATCTTATGAGATAATGAAGGTGAAGGATAATGGTGGTTACCAGTGGAGAACGGTGGGGAAGGTGGAGGAGAGTGGCGGTGGCGGTGGCGGTGGGGAAGGTGGAGGAAAGTGGCGGTGGTAATGGGAGGATCGAAGGAACAGATGAGAGGAACTGTGTGAATTGAATTGAGAAAATGAAGATAAATGAAGGATAAAATGTATATATAAGGCTGGATGAGAATGACTAAAATATCCCTGCAAGTATTAATCTTAATGAAAGTCTAATTAGGGACACATGACGGGCTGTGGTGGCTTCCTAGCCTTCTCATTATAAGGACTCTTCTCAAAAGATCACACACACACACACACACACACACACACACACACACACACACACACATATATATATATATATATATATATATATATATATATATATATATATATATATATATGTAAGAGAAAAAAATTAGATTTAGTCATAAATATTATTTTGAATTGATAGTGCATGCATTTAATAAGCGAGATAGACACAAATGAAAAATCGGACCCACAAATTTTCTAAACCCACATATTTGATCTCTTTAGCACAACCCTAAATTTTCATATTTGAGACCAAATCCAAAACATGTGTATTTCAAACAAACATTAGATTTCTTCTTGAATTCCGTGAACCCAATCCAACCCCTTCAAACAAACGCCTCTCTAATTTCTTTTTTTATGGCTTAGGTCCTAAAACTAATGGGGGATTGATTCGCACATCATTTTTTTAATAAATACATCATTTTGTATAACACTGTAATGCAAAGAAAGTATACAGTACAACACTGTAATACATAAAATGTGATGCAAGAATAAATAAAATTGATGTGCAAATCACTGATATAATATGCTCCCATTTTTAACTTATTATCATGTCTTGCTGAGTTGTGTACTGCAACTATATAAATTTAGAGTTAATGTACAAACAGTGTTAATTTGTCGAACCTAAATAAAGTAACCACGCTGAGATTTATCATTCAGCTATAAATATTTGTTACTGAAAATAATAATTACTAATTTAGCAGTTGGTTGATTCAAATAATGATCACAATTATTGTCTAACTTTTGCAATAACTTTTCTGAGATTTGTTAATGCATCATTACGATGTATTCATCCAAACACGTGTGTTTTTAATGAGAGTTATGAATATCCAAGTGATGGTAGATGTGGAACCAATATTTTTGGTGAATGAACTGTTGGCATATATTGCTGTCTTAATTGACTTTACCCAAATTCTTTCCCTTATATAGAGTCCTTCACTTTGAAAGCATAATCAAACAATCCATTCTATGCTAATTATCTTTCCTTTTCAAGTCACTCTCATCTATTTTGTTGTGTTGTACGTCTACTTAACATATTACCTAGAGATCCTTACGTATAATATATATATATATAGTATAGGAATTAGAATAAAGTAGCTAGGGTTTTCTTTTTATAAACTTAGGAGGGATCCATTAATTAAGATGACAAAATCATTGGGTAGGAATGAAAAAAATAAGAAACAAAACAACAACGGTAACATTTTAGGTTTAGGAATCGGAGTGAAGAAAGGGCCATGGACTCCTGAAGAAGACCGGAAGCTGCTATCCTACATTCAACAATATGGACATGGAAGTTGGCGCTCTTTGCCCGCGAAAGCTGGTAATTAATCATGTCACCTTCCCATACATGCATGATGCATTGTAATATATTTTCCATAAGTTTTTATGTGGTGCTTTGTGATTTCTAGTTTTTCACTAGTTTTTCCAATGAATTTGGCGTTACAAAAAGTATATTTCTCGTAAACTAATCAGTAAAGCGTTATGCAGGGCTTAAGAGATGTGGAAAGAGCTGCCGCTTGAGATGGACGAATTATCTAAGGCCTGATATCAAGAGAGGAAAATTTAGTCTGGAAGAAGAAAGAAAAATTATTCAGCTTCATGCTCTTCTTGGTAACAGGTACGATATATTTGAATGACTCGTATCATGGGTACCATGCATTATAGTAACCAACTAGATTAAACATTTCGTTTCTAATACTAGCTAGTTGATCTATTCTTAGATGGGCAACTATTGCTGCTCACTTGCCAAGGAGGACAGATAACGAGATAAAGAACCATTGGAACTCGCACATCAAGAAGAGGATGACAAAAATGGGCATTGACCCAATGACCCACAAGCCAAAGAGTGGCACCCAACTCTTGGGTACCAACCTGAACCACATGGCTCAATGGGAAGCTGCTCGGCTCGAGGCAGAAGCTAGACTTGTTCAGAAGCCCAAGAACCATCTAAACCAACTATCCTATAATCATGTGTCACCTCAATCTATCCACGACCTTCACAAAACTCTCACAACACTTCCCCCACAAAATCTACCATGCGTTGATGTGCTAAAGGTATGGCAAGGAAACTTATGGTCAAATTACTCTATTAATAATGAGAGTCTCCAATCACTCATCTCGAGACCAAAAGTTTCCGTTGCAACACCTGTCATGCCAGTATCGAACAACGTCGAAAGTAATGGTACATGTGGTCAAGGTCCAACCATGAAACATAATGATCAAATCGAACCACAAATGGGGCCATTTGATGAATTCGAGTACGCTAATGATGCAAATTTCATCAATGACGACCCTTTGAATTCCCCAGAATTATGGGAAGAATTTGTTGATGTTTTGGATGGTGGGTGGAATAGTCTGACCAATAACTTTGCTTTGATGGCTTCACCACCAGCTTCCTCAGTGTTTTAATAATTTACCTAGATAGACAAGCTAGAATTGTACGATTAACCATAGAAAATAAGTTCTGATTGTGTCTTCATTTATGTCTTAGGAAGAAAATATAAAACTAGCATGGGTATGGTCTTGAGTCTAGACAATTATAATGTTCTATGAAATCTAACATTTTTACTAAACCTATCAAGTTTGTTAGAATTATTCTTTACATATATTTGTACATATATAGGACAGACAGACAGATAATCCCCCATGTTTAGCTAGTTCGTAGGGGTATTTGGAATTTATTTTTCTTTAATATTCAAAACTTGTTATTGAAATTCAAATAAGCAAATAATCAGTTTTGATAAGGAATTACACACACCCTTAGGGCCTTGGCAACACATGCGGGGAGGCACGGCACGGTAGCCCCACCGCACGGGAACACCGCCGCCGGTGCCTCCTTACCGCATGGGGTGGGTGAAACGCGGTAAAGCTTACCGAAGGAAAATAGCCGTTTGTGCATTTACTTTTGTGAATGTTGGGGGCATTTAATGGGTTAAACGGATACTTTTTTTTTTTTTTTAGTATGTATTTTAATGGAGATCGGCTGAAGAAGATGGAACTTTTTGCAACAAGGCTGCTGAAGACTGAAAGTGATATAGTAGTAGTATGTTTCAAAACTTGGACTTGGGCTTTATTTAATGGGCTATTATTTACTAGTATATTTTATTGGCCTACAGAAAATATAGTATTGGAAATATGTGTGTGCAAAGAATATTTAATTTTAATAAATTTTAGTTTTTTAATAAATTTTAATAGAATTTTTTTAAAAAAAAAAAGAAAAAAAAAAGTGAGTGAAGGGTGAGTGATGTGATGCCAACAAAAAGTGAGTGAGTGAAGGGAAAAGTGGGAGGGTGATGTGGCATAAGAGGATTGGATGTTTGTGAGTGAAGGGTGATAGTGTGAGTGATGCATTACCAACCCCCTTAAAAGTTCTTATCAGTCTATCAAGCTAGATGAATAATAGCAAATAAATAAATAAATATAAAAAAAAAAATCTTATTGTAAGTAATTTAACACACCTTCACAGTCACCAATCTTTAAGGTTCTAAACTTCTAATCAAAAATTTTTAATGTGTATATTTTATGAAACCCAAACTAATTAGGACACCTTGTTTTTTTTTTCTTTTTTTTTTTTTTTTTTTTTTTTGAACGGCTGGAATATATAAAAGTAAAGCAAGACGCTAAGCAAACCAATTACAAGA
Organism: Artemisia argyi; assembly: GCA_030686995.1. Taxonomy (NCBI): domain Eukaryota; kingdom Viridiplantae; phylum Streptophyta; class Magnoliopsida; order Asterales; family Asteraceae; genus Artemisia; species Artemisia argyi. Next base: position 129,290,665 of record CM060699.1, read on the forward strand.
TGTCAGAAATGGCTTTACATGAGGTAGATAGCCAATCCAACTAGTTGATGGGGGTTTATGAGATCTATTCGAGATCCAAACATAAGAGAGGTGTACGTTTTACATCATTAAGAATAAGACTTCTATTCGGCTTTGAAGCTGCAAAACAAGAGTCATTCCTGAACTTCCAGATGATCCAAAGCGTTGAGTGAACAACGGCATCAATGACTTTAGAGTGCATGAGCGACATATTTGAACGTTTCGCAATAGTGAAGACATCATCAAGGTTTTGGATTCTGATGTTAACGAGGCTCCACCATTTAAAGACTTCTTTCCAAGTTTCTGCTGCTACCCTGCACTTCAAAAGAATATGCTCTTCAGTCTCTATATCTTCGTCACAAACCGGGCATCTAACAGAATGGAGGTCGATCCCTCTTGAATCTAAATTAGTCCTAGTTGGAATTCTTTTGTTCATAATCCTCCAAGAACAAATGTTGACTTTAATTGGCACAAGCTTGTTCCATAAGGTTGCACATGGGATATTAGGGGATGGGTGGCTTGTGATGAGGGATCTCATACCATTAACAGTAAATTTCCTTGTCATGTCAGTAACGCACTCCCATTGGTCCCCATCTTGGGAAGTTAACTGAAAATTTGATAAAAGGCTCTGGAGGTCAGCAAGTTCAATTAAGTCATGATTTCTGAGATCTCTAGACCATGCCCAATGATAACTTAGCCCGGGGGGTTAAAGGGATGTTGGCCCACAAAGGTCCGATCCACGTCCACAGTAGACGGGTTAACACTTGGGAAAGAAGCATGAGCAGGGACAACAAGGGTGGGAATTCTATCTTTTACATGACACAATTTGTTTGTTTCGAGCCGATATAGTCTTGGAAATGTAACACATAGGGGTTCATTACCCACCCATTTGTCGGTCCAAAAACTAGATGATTTTCCATTGCCAATCTTGAGTTTGAATAAAGAATGAATATCTATCCCATACTCACTAAAATCTCCATTAATCTTTGCAATTTGATACCAAGGCCCTGATTTGCTTTTGATGGATGAAGAGTTGTGGACACCTTCACTACTACACAAAATTTATTTTCTATAACATTTTAAAACGTTTTATTTTGAAAGTGTTCCAAAAGAAACACAAGCAACCCATCATTGCCCAAAAGCGTTCCAAACTATTATTTTTAGGAACGTTCATTTGAAAAGAGTTCCAAAATACTCTCTTGGAACGGTTTTTCCATAGGTGTTTTAAAAGATATCACGTTTTAGGAACGATTTATAACAAAAGTTCCAAAAAGAGTCTTTGAGGTTCAAATTTTCGCCCAATTTTAGCCAGCGCCAAAAATTTTGATTGTTAGGAACGGTTTAGTCAAAATGTGTTTCGGATATCTCAATTTTTTTGATTATTTGGAACAATTACAAAAAAAACCATCCCAAAGCCTTGTTTTCCATCATTCAATTCGATCCTATCTACTCACAATTCCCATTTACATTTTCCCTTCTACCCAAAAACCCTTAATCGAAATGAGATAGCAGCCACCAAACCTTCAATTATCAAACCCTCTCTAATCCTTCCTCAATCCTTCTAAAAAGTAACAACTACTAAATCTTCCACATAACACCACCATTTTGACCTCAAACATACAAGAATAAAGATGCTTCTTTCATGATTTTAACTTAATAATTTGAGGTAGTTTTTCCACACTTATTATTTGTCATATGAATTGTGTGTTTTAGTGATTCTTTGTGAAATTGTTAAAGTTCTATGTAGCCATTTCATATGTAATTATTGTATTGACTTGAAATGCATCATATAGTCATACTATATAATATATATCTATAAGCTTTTAGTTCAAGTGGCTGGGTACAAAAAACATAGAAAGAAAATGAGAAGGTAAACACAAAAATATAACAAGTAGATTAAGACTAGAAAGTTTAATTAAACCATGTTCAAGGGGGTAATCTTTGTTTTTTTCAGGTTAATACTACACATATATACATTGTCTCAAAGAGGTAAGCAAGGCTGATCATGGTGCAAGAAAATGATCAAATGTGTTTCTCATCTCAAAGGTTGCAAACAAGTTACCAAGCAAGAGAAGGATCAAATGTGGCTTGCGGCCAAGGTATTAGTTATATTTAAACTTAATACATGTGCTTTCATCTATTCAATATGTGTAATATGTTATTTACTTAGTAATTTGCTTTTAAGAACATTAAGAAACTTGGAATATTAGCGATGATATATGTAGCCAGTGATAAGAAAGTGGTGCTTAGAAGAATGAACTAATATCAAGGGAAATTCAAAATGAGACTTATAGATATTGCCCATGCAATAAGAGACCACTTCTCAAGTTCAAGGATTTGAATATGTCATATTGACATGCATTTGTTTCAGTGAGAAACCTTGGCTTTAGGATCTATGTTTTTATACTTTATGTATGATTGTATTATAGTTGCAAATGTTTAAAATTCTTTTGTATACGCTTATGTGAAGGAAAAAAGTGCCAAAGCGAGGGGAAAAGACGGTCACAGTGGAAGACTTGGATAGCTTGAAAGATGAAATAACGAAACCATTGAGGGAACAAATAGAACGTATACAGGAAGACTTGGAGATACTTCATGCGACCTCGAGCACAGGTGAATTGTTCTTGTATTTGCTTCGGGGGACGTTGATCTTGGCATTTTAACACACGTCCAAACACCCGTATTTCCGTTGTTCATATACTATTATTTGTGTTGTTTCGTATGTGTATATGTTTGTTATTTGATTTAGTGTAACCAACAAAGAGAGACTTGTGAATGCGGTTACTATATGATGAAGTGGATTCTTGACTTTTTACTGTCCTACAACACGCGTACCCTAATAATGTAAGTAGTGAGCTTGGCCCATCGAAATAAATCATCCCTTTGATGAAATAATTAACTCTTTTTTCTATGCTTACTTGCAGATTCTTAGATACTTCACAACGAGAAAGCCCATACCCATGTCATTATTGGACAAAATGGGTGGTATGTGATGCCAGTTAATCCTTTTACGGACTTTGTTGCAGACCATGTAAAGAAAGCATTTAACAATATAGTGGGTGTATGGATGTAGTTTTCGGCTTTTGAACAATGATGTATGTCTCGGCTTTTGAACTAAATTTGGTTGTAATGTATGAATTTGGTCAAACAGCTTTTTCGACAAAGTATGCTTATAATAGATGAATTTGGTATTGTTGATTGTTGGATGAATTTTGTGTTGTGAATAAGTTATTTGTTTTGGTTCAAAATGTTCTGGAAACTAGGGTTACTGCACGAACAAAATGGGTAGTCCAGGATGATCATAGTGGGTTGCTGCAAAAACTGTTTTTGCGGGAAAGCTGAATGATTTTTGGAACGTTTCTAAAAATAGCGCTGCACAAAGCTGAATGGTTTTGGAACGTTTTGGTAAAAAGCGTGCTAATAAATGGGATTTTGTTACCAAATTTTTGGTCATTTTATGGAACGATTTATGGAAAAAGCGTTCCAAAAAGATTCACTTTTGGAACGGTTATTTTGACTGCTTCTAAAAGTTTTGCTTTTTGGAACTGTCACATAGAGAACGGTCGTAAAAACGTTCCTAAAACCCTTTATAAACGTTCCCAAAAGCAAATTTGTGTACTAGTGCTTGCTAAGAAATTACCAACTATAACCACAACTCACGTGAACAAGGCACAAAAAACCACTCAATTGATGATTCAGCTACACTTTCTAAAAAATAGCGTAACGAGGAGACTCCAATAAGTAATGACCACTTCTACAAAACGGAGGTATTCCCGCTGTTAAATCCGTGGGAAAATTGTCGCTAATTAATTTATAGTAATTTTTTAAAAGAATTCCCATGAAAATTTAGTTAACTGATTGATGTGTAGAATGTTGCTATTCCGTTGGAACTTTCTCACAGATTTTTTCCTTTGAAAAAAGACAAAATTTCTCCGTTGGTCCCTAAACTTGTCAAGATTCGTGCGAATCGTCCTTAAACTTTTTTTTTTTCATTTTCGTCCCTGAACTTGTCGACATTGGCGCGGTTGGTCCTTTTGAGAAACGGACGTTGCAATGCAGTGTTAGCTGACTTGTATACCATGGCTACTTTCGTCATTTCACACCAAAACACCTCCAACAGTAACTCTCACCTTTGGTCACTAAAAGATAGCTGCAAGATGTTTTGGTACAGTGATTTGCGCGAATCGTCCCTAAAAGTTGGCTATAAAGAAGGTTCTATTCACTTTTTCCTGAAGCTTTCGTTTTCCAAGATACGTCTGCAAAAAACTTTCCCGCCCAATCACATCAACATCAAAATCACAAAAGTATTGAAAAGCGTCCCGAACAATGTCCGCACCAATGTGGAAGATGCGCACAAGAGGAGTGTCAGTCCCTGCAGATGAGTTGGAGGCGCAATGTGAGAATGACTACGGTAATGAGTTTAAGTCCAGTTGATTGGAGCTTATTTTGCTGTTAGCTTGTGTTTATATATGTTTAGGTACTAAGTAATTGACTTTATATTGCAGAATTTCATCGCAATTTATTCACCATTCGATTACATCATGGTGGGGCATTTATGCGTTTCCCTAACAGGGAATACGTTGGTGGTACTGAAGACATATTTGACATGGTGGATATTGATGTATTCTCATTCTTTGATCTGGACGAGATGGTGCTTAAGTTGGGCTACACAGGTCAGAAAGAGCCTCTGTTTTACCATTATCTTAGTCCTATGAGTACTTTAGACCACAGACTGTTTCCCCTTTCATCTGATGATGATGTCAGATGTTTGGGTTATATGGTAGGTCGTTTCAAGTTGATTGAAGTCTATATAGAGCACGATTGTTCCAGGGTCACTGGTAAAACGAGGGTAGTAATAGAGGAACTTGTGTCTAGTCCACCTAGAGCCTCTAAGGAAACTAAACACCCTCAACTGTTGGCCCTGACATGGCCTGATAATACTAGTAGTGTTCCACTTCCAGGCAACTCAAGTCAAGGTACTCCTTTTACACAACTGACTTTAAGTGAATGTGGTGAAAGTGAAAACAATGAACTTCCCTAGATTGATTTACAATTTGGAAGTTTCAATTTTAGTTTCACCCTAGTTGTACCTGCTAGTAAGGAGATTGTGGCAAAAAAACTTGCTGATATAGTCAGGATGATGGAGTTTGAAGAGAATGAGTTAGATATGCCTCTGTCATTTAGTTATTTGGATGTCATGAATGTTGACAGCACTAGTGGATTAAGTCCTGATGAACATTTTGGTGTTGCTGACCTGGACTTAAATGTAGGGTTGCTTGTTTTTGGCCTAGATGATCCCCAAACACATACAGGTGAGGGTCAACAAGATACCAGGCAAGAGGCACTAGAGGGTGAGGTTCAGCATGGTAATGGTGTCGGGCCACTAGAGGATGAGAAGGATGACATTCATAATGTCAATGATAGTGATTACGAAGGAGGGTCAAGTGACAATGCAGGTTCAGGTGATGAAGCACACACTGGAGTTGAGCCTCCTGTGCAAGTAAACGGTTTTCATCTAGCAAGGGATAATCCTTCTGTGAGTATTGGTAATAGCAGTGGTAATCAAGTAAATAAGTTTAGACTAACAGGGAATAAAGCTTATGACAGCATTCGCAACAGCAGTTTAGTTGGAGAGGTTGTGGGTGGAGTAGAACCTGTTTGTGTTGAAGGTTTCGAGAGTCAATCAGGTAGTGATGGTGAACCAGACTCTGGTGTTAGGAAACAGTTAAGGGAAATAAGAAGAGCAATTGGAGTTGACATGTCAGAGAATCCTATTATGAAGTATTATTTTTTCACTGGACAAGAGTTTGCAACCCCAGAAGAGGTGAAGGAAAGAGTATACATGCATGCAGTTGAGACCAGGAGAAATTTGAAGTTGGTCAAGAATGATGGTATTAGGATAAGAGTTGTATGTGATAACCAAATTCCTGTCTTTACAGAGTCAGTCTTAAGTGGATCAACAGGCCCAACTGTAGATACAGGTGTTGGGCCTAGTGGATCAAGTGGCCCATTAGGTAGAGGGATTAAAAGAAAGAGAAACGATGTAGGAACTTCTGATGATGTGTGTGATGAATGCCCCTGGGTCTTGTATGTAGGCAAAGACAGAGTTAATCAAAACTGGATAGTAAAGACACACAGAGACAAACACACTTGCCTTTAATCAAGGGAAATCAAACACTGCACTTATAAATATTTGGCAAACAAGATCTATGACCTAGTTAAGGTTAATCCAGAGATCCCAGGAAAGGCAGTTCAAGACCAGCTCCAGCGTGTATTACATCTGCAGGTTTCTATGACAAAAGCATTCAGGGCCAAAGCTAAAGCAGAAAAAGATGTTTCAGGTGATCACAACCTGCAGTATATGATGCTTAGGGACTATATTGGTGAATTGTTGTCTACAAACCCTAATACGACTGTGAAGCTTGGAATTGATAGAGATTCTGCTAATCCTAGTGAGTCTAGAGGGGTGTTTAAAAGAATATATGTTTGTTTGGGACCGTTGAAGGAAGGCTTCAAGGCTTGCAAAAGAGAATTGTTGGGGCTAGATAGTTGTTTCATGAAAGGTCCTTATCTAGGGCAAGTGTTGGTGGCTGTTGGACTTGATCCTAACAATGGGATTTACCCATTGGCTTATGCCTTGGTGGAAGCTGAAACTAAGAGTTCATGGTCTTGGTTCTTAATGTGCTTGGGTGATGACATAGATCTAGGCCCTAGTTGAATTCTTTAATAACCAACAAAATATAAATTATAATTTTGCTAACTTTGTTGGTTTATGCAGGGACTCATTCCAGCCTTAAAATCTGTCTTCCCTAATGCAGAACACATATTTTGCTTGAGGCACATTCATGAAAATATGAGGCAGCAGTTTAGTGGCTTGGAATATAAGGAAGCTTTGTGGAGATGTGCATCTGTTACAACCCTGTCTGGTTTTGAAAAGTGTATGGAACATTTGAAGGCTATGAAGAAGGAAGCACACGAATGGTTGAGCAAGATACCAGCTGAACATTGGACAAGATCTCATTTTTCTGGTAATTGTTTGTTTGTTTTCAACATAAGTGGTTCAATAGTAGACATGTATATCATTTAATTGTTTCATATTTTTGTGCTATAGGTAGACCAGTTACAGATTTATTGATCAACAACATTTGTGAGGTGTTTAATGGTAAAATAGCTCCAGCAAGGGACAAACCAGTCATTACACTTTTAGAGTACATCAGAGAATACTGCATGAAGAGAATAGTAGCTGTACAAGGTATAATTGACAAAACTGATGGGCCTCTAACTCGAACCGCAGCTAAAATATTGGGAAAGATTAAGAGCGAGGTTGAATCGTTGCGGGTGATATGGAATGGAGGAGTTAAGTATCAGGTAACAGGGGCATGGGGTGATCAGTGTGTTGTGAATGTACAGGATAAGGTATGTACATGCAGGAAATGGGAATTGACAGGGATACCTTGTAAGCATGTTGTTGCAGCCTGTTGGAATATGGGACTCAATGGCATTCAAGTTGGACCTCCTGAATCTTGGGTACATAGCTGTTATTGGTTGTCCACATGGAAGGAAGTATACTCTCACTTAGCGGAACCAATTAGAGGCAGCAACTACTGGGAGAAGACCACCCATGCTACAGAGCTCTTGCCACCAAAGCATCATGTCCAGGTTGGAAGACCAAAGAAGAAGAGAATAAGGTCTAAGTATGAGGATGCACCCTGTGTAGATTCTGGAAAACTGACCAAAAGAGGGAGAGTTATTACTTGCAGACTCTGCGGTAACGCTGGACACAACAAGACTACATGCAAAGGACAAGGTCAACCTCCTAGAAAAGGTAATTATTAGACTTTCATAGTTATGTTTTTTGATTGTTTTATATTTGATACTTTTTTATAACCTGTTTTCTTATGTAGGTTTCAACAAAGCTGGAGCTCGGCAAGCTAAGGGTAATGGGTCTGCTCAAGCTGGTCCTAGTTCAGCTGTCCAATATGGAGATGTAGCTATTGAAGGTGGTCAGAGGTCAACTATGCAAGGAGTATCTGGTGCGTCTCAAGCTGGTCCTAGTTCAAGTTTCCAAGGAGTATATGCTCCTATTCCAACTCAATCCAGCCAAGTCAATGATAGTGAATGGGCTATCCTTTAGCCATGTTTTAAATTCAGGACAAATTTGAGTTTTACTACTATGGTTGTTATGAAACGTCTGTAATTGAAAGTCCACATAAGTGGCAAACATCAAAGTCCACATCTGTGGCACTCATCTAAGTCCTTCTATAGGCAGACATTGAAAGTCCACATATGTGGCAATTTTGTAAGTCCTTTTAAAGGCAAACTTATATAAGTCAACTTTTGTGGCTACTTTAGATGGTTTGTGACCTGTTTGACTTATACATTTTGTCAACCAAAACTACTTTTGTGCTTGATGGGTAACAAAACGGGTAAGATTCACCATTGTTTATAAAAACGGGGTTTCACTAAGTAAAGTCAAGTGCAGCAAACAAGTCAACATGTGGTTGTACTTGTTTGTTACCGTTTGAAAGTAAGAAATGTTTTTTTTATATATAATGGCTTGCAAACTTACCAATTTGACATCCTATAAATACCACCATCAAACACCATTTGGCATCCACAAATTCACACACACTGCAAACAACAATTCAAAACATAAATGGCTTGCAAACTTCCTCACACAGTCGAAGAATTGCAAACATACATCAAGAAACAGACCGAGAAAGGCGACACGGTTCGGCAGAATGCTATCATTGAAGTGATTAAACAGTTTGACCTTGCCAAAAAAGTTAAAAACCAACTTAGAGAACAATACACAGCGTGCCAAGATATCTCAGCAGAGAGGAAAGCCGTCATCGACCAGTTTCTGTACGATGAATATTGCAAGGACAGTGCCATTGTTGAGTCACTGTGGGGTTGTGTTTCTCAAATACAGGCGCAAATCTCTAACAAGATCCGTTGGAGTTATGTGGATAATGTGGCAGCATGTGATGCTGGTGCCTCTACTTCATTTGTTGCACCGAGAGTTGTTGAGCAACAACCTCATCTGGAGCACTTTAAGCGAAGCTTTGAAGAAAATGTGGTGGCAGCTGATGATGGGGTTGGAACGAAGAAAAGGACCGGGAGCTTATCAGGTTGGAAGCTCAGTTAGAAGCCGATAAGTTTGCGATCTTTGCTACTTACGACGACGGTTAGCTGTACAACAACTCTCAGACATGGGATCACCCGGATTACAACTGAAGTTTTATGTAATTTTTATGTTACACTTATGCAATGTTTTAAATTTATTATGTACTTTTTAAAAATCCTAATTATATATGCAATTTTTTTTTAATTCTAACATTTTTATATGTGTCACAATGCTATGACCACTGGTAGTAGCCTATTAGACAAAATGGGTTGCTTTATTTGTGTGTCATTTATTACTCATATTTAATAGTTACCTACCGTCCTACCTCATTTGTTGCAACTCAAAACTTGCAAAACACAGCTCACTATTTCCTTAAGCATGAACAACTCTGAAATTAATATTAATCTAAAGGTTGTTTGTAACTCGTATGTGCTAACTGAACTAATGCTTGGCCCTTACCATACAGAGATTCTTGAAAACTTGCAGCAAGCACATGATTTGGAGTACAAGTCCAAAAAAATTTCTGAAAGGGTCGGACGTAGGGGGGAGCTGATTGTTGAACTTCGAAACTATTCACGTGCAAGAATTGCAAGGAGCAATACCAAGAAGATTAGGAGATTACAGACAATTGATAAGCGTCGGGCGAAGGCACTGTTGATGATGGCCAACCAAGTCAAGGACAAGATGTTTAAGAAGATTGAACTTGTTGTGAGAAAGAAATATCCATGAGGTTGTTGTTTGTTGGACATTGGTCATGGGTTTCTTTTGTTCACATCACCATGTTATGCTTAATGAATGTAATGGGTCTTATGATTCAGTTTTTCAATGAATAATGTGTTCATATATGTTTTAAGTTTTTTAGTGTGTTTGATATGTATCAGAAACATAAACATGAGCAATACATTAATCAATCCGTAATACAGACACGAAACATGAAAATGCAAACGTACATATCACATACAAGTATGGCTTGGACATGCCCAAAACCATGACAGTGGTCTACCACAATATAGCTATTCAAATTTGTTGTTGTTTTGTAATCAATTTTCTTGGGTTTCTTTTTTTCTTCTTTTTTTCCCCAGTTCTAATTCCCAGACCTATAACACCACCACTTACTTTGTTTGCCTCAGCATCAGCAGCTTTTGTGACTACAACAACACTTCCACCTGTGTTTGCATGCCTCCAACACTTAACATCCATACAACAGATAAAGCATCTTTCATCCAACACCTGTACCTGTGGATCATTACCAGTTCGAACACCCAGACCTATAAAACCACCACTTGTCTCTCTCTTTAAATTTGGACTTGCAGGTTGTGCCATATTTTTGGTTTCGATAAATTTGGAATAAGATGAGACTTTACTTGACTATCCAAGTTGGTAGGATCATTTACTTAACATGGCTGGTTGTGCCATATTTTTCTATTTTGAAATACACCCGTTTGACTTTCATTGTGTGAGATAGGTTAAGGAGTATTAAATGCTCACATCAATTGAATGTGGTGGCATTTTGTGCTTGAAAATGACTATTTTGGCCTTGGTTATGCAAACACTATTATCTTCTCATGTCTGCACACATGATAAAAGTAAGACATGGCATGACTTGTCATATGGCGCCAAAGACTACTTTTTTCTTTTCAGTCACGTGAATACTTTTGCATTTTGTAAACACTAAACAAGCATAAGTTTTCCTCTATAAAACCAAAGACACCAACCAATCTTCCACCACCTAATTCTAGCTGCTGAAATAATGAGTTCCAAGAACAAAGGTTGTTTGAAACACACCCTCAATTGCAACACACTGCTCCTTTTCATTTCTAACATACTTTTTTTTAATGGTTTTCTTAACTTTTTTGCAGAAATCATTTACGTTAACAGCAGTTATTCAAGCTCCATCAACAACTAGAGTGATTCAACTGCAACCAACAGCTGGGAAGGCTATTTTCCAAAGACTTATTCAGGTTCTATGACCAGAAAGATTGATGCTAGGCAGTTTAAGAATCCTAAAAAGACAGAGAAACAGCTTTTTGATGAAAGGGAAAAGGTGTTAGGCCTTCCAAGTGATTAGTTCTGTGAATACAATGGTATCAAACCATTTGCTCCAGCAATTGCCAAACCTTTTCCAAAAGGTAAGGGTAAAAAGAAAATATAATAGTTGATTTAGGACGTGGTATGATTGAATAATATTGTTGTAACCTGAATAAACATGTTGTTACCCTTTTGTACTACTATTTTGGGTATTTGTAATTCAAGCAGTTGAATGGTACACTAACCATGTACTGCTGATAAAATAACAACAGTACCAGGACTAACTAGTTAATACGGTTAGAAAAATTTTTGTACTACCAGTATTAACATTTTAATACTGTTAGATATAAGGAAGTTAGTACTGCTGAGCCTTCCAAACGTGTGAAGTCCACCCAAACCAAACCATTAAGTACTACCACTTATCTTTCGCATGAAAGACTATTAATTTGGTTCCCTGTTAGTCTTTTGTCATTTTAGAAAGTGAAGACGCAACTTGTTTTAAAGGATTGTGCTTTAAAATAAAAACAAACCATAAGGCTCTAGTTTAACTTAGGGAAGTCAATAAACCATAAGGCTCTACTTTGACTTAATAAAGTCAACTAAGTGAACCATTATTGAATATTCACTTGTAAACCTGTTTTGTTACTTTCAAAACTCAACACGGGTAAAATTAACTTATTACAATTTATATTTGACCAATTGCATATGCAGTATAGTATCGTGTTTGGAATGATAAACGGATTTGACTATTAAAGTCAACATATTTTTTTGGTCAACAATGTGAATAATACCACTATTAGATATACACCTGAAAATAACCATAAAATGAAGGTCATATTGATGCATAAATTGAAAGTCAAACGTACATCATGAAAATAAGCATAAACTTTATTTGCAAAATAAATAAATAAATAAGACATGCAATTGAAAAAACAAAACTCACAAAATCAACAATAAAATTATTATTAAACAAACTTTTTCCATTACACGATTAAATTAATCGGACTCATATGACTTATACAGTTCATCATACGAGAATGTTTCTAAACATTCTTCTTCCTCTTCTTCATTGCATTTAACATATTTGTTTTTCTTTTTATCCCTTTCTTCTAATCTCCTAAGAGCATTGATCTCCTTTCAGTGCTCATCGGCCCTCTTTTTTGCAGCAAGCCTGCGTCTTTCAACTTCAGCAGGCCTTGGAGGAGCAGCCTTGTCCTTTTCTTCATCCACCTCCTTCTTATCCTTATCCTTCGAGCCTTTTTCCAACGAAGGCACCTCTGGCTCTTTTGGATCTTCCCTTGATCGTTTCCTCAGTACGTTGTTTTCTTCTTCTGTGTTGTCGTTTGCAACAGCATCTTTGGCTCTCTTGGTTCCTGACATTTTACTTACACTTTAACTTGTTTGATGTTTGCTAGTATTACATTGGTATGCTGCATAATTTGGCATTAACCAATATATAGACACATAATGGGGAAAACGAAGAGTCTGTATTAAATTTTACAGCCTTTTTTTGGACTATTCGGTTCCTAATTATTTGTTGGAAATATGAACACATTTATATTTCCATTTTATTTGGGAGTGTACCTATGTATTGTATGTAATCGGGTTGGGTTGTGTTGGGTGGTCTTCACACGGCTTTATTGGCTCACCAGTATTAAGTTTTTTTTTCCCAACAGTAGTAAAATTTTAATACTGTTAATGCAAAATTGGACTTTATTAACTCAAACTACAGCCTTTTGGTTTGTTGACTTCCCTAAGTCAAACTACAGCCTTATGAGTTGATTTTTTTTTTTTTTTTTTTTTTTTTTTTTTTTTTTTGAAAAAAAAACAAAAAAAAGCATAATCCTTTAATAACAAGTATCATCTTAGCCTTCTGAAATGACAAAATACTAGGGGTAAACCTTTAAAAGTAGTAGCATAATCCTTTAAAACCATAATCCTTTAAAACAAGTAGCATCCTCATTTCAATGGGAAGAACCTTGAAGAGTGGGTAGCTCTAATACCGGGTCTACCGTGCTTAACAGGCTTGTATGAGATACAAAACTCAAACAAGGTAGTGTCCAATCATCTCAGGGTTGATTTAAATATGGTTGAAGGTCTTACCACTCTACACACCAACAACGCTACCAATCATCGGTAGACATGTCAAGCAAAGCATTGAGATCAACTCCACGGAAATTGAACTTCTTGAACGTCCTCTTCTTCGCGACTGCAACATCTGGTTCTTGGCCCCCTCAGGCTTGCTGTTATGGTTTCTTAACTTCCCTAACTCACTCATATTATGTTACAAGGAATTTTGTACTACCAGTACTAACATTTTACTACTGTTATATATAAGGAACTTAGTACTAGTGAGCCGAAAAGTCAAAATGGTTCAGTTAGTTGACTTTATTAAGTCAATGATGAGGCGAAAAATGGTCCATTTTTAGGGGGTCATTTAAGCCCGAATTCGAATTTATTTGATCAAATATTGCCCTAAATCGTTCCTTTTGTGATTTTAGGTACTTTGGGAGTGAAATCTGGAAAAGGAAGCAATTCGGACGTTTTTGGAGCATAAAAGTGAAGAAAACGCCAAAGTCTTAATTTTTCATGCTGGGAACAGTAAGTGACGGCGTCAAGAGCAACTCCTTGACGGCGTCAAGAGCAATTTTCCATGACGGTCCAGTAGAGATTTGACGGCGTCATGAAGGTAGGGCGTCAAGAGTAAAAAGTCATGACGGCCTGGAAATGATTAATATTTGACGGCGTCAAATGTAGATCAAGGCAGTCCGAGGAGAGTTTTGGCGGCGAGGTGACGGCGTCACCTAATTGGTCTTGACGCCGTCAGACCCATTTTTCTATATATAGTTTTCTAATTTTTCACATTTAAAGAGAGAAGTTTTGGGAGAAACCCTAAGTACGATTTTGGTGTAACTTTACAGGTTTTTCAAGGGTTCCAACCCCTTGATACCTTGCATGTTTAATCAAGATAAGTGTTCTTTTAATTCAATCAATATGTCTATGTGTTGGTTGTCTATATCTTGTTCTTATCTTAATTCCATCATGCTAGGCTAGATCTATCTTGTGTTTGCTTAGATCTAATAAAACCTAGATGTTGATTATGTGTTGATTACTTGTTTATTCTTGTCTTGGATGAATGATTTATATGTTAGGCTTAAGAAAACTGGCAGATCTCCAATTGGTAACACGCTTGAACGTCTTAAGAAACATGAACCGACGCGCACTAGGTCTTTATTGGTTGTATTTAATGCATGAGCCACTGTTTACAATCCCTATAGTTGTGCTGGGCATGGTGTAGGAGGAGATAAGAGCTCATAGAATTGGGGAGTTAAGTGTGCCACCCCATGAATGGTATTAAGGAATACGATCCGTCATCCATGCAATTATAACAAGTAATTAACGTGTAAAAGATGTCTACGGAGTAGTGAAATCTAAGTAAACACATTTTCTCCAATTACTGCTCACAACCTTGGTATAATTTAGTTTATTTTCATTTTTAGTATTTTATTTTGATTGCATCTTAGTATTGGGTTAGTTGATTAGCAACTAATTCCGCCCCTTCTTCCAAAAACCCGAGATTTTAAATTGCTTTCTAAAAATATAAAAATACAAAAATAATCTTCCCTCATCTTTAGAACTAGTATTTAGGTTTTCTAATCCTAGCTGAACGATCAATCCCCCGGTACTTGTCACTATACTATACTACAACGATCAGGTACACTGCCTGGTGGGGGTTGTAAGCTTCTCAGGATCCCTTGAGAGGTAAAGCCTGTTGCGATTCCCACGCATCAGTCAAACTACAGCCTTATGGTTTGTTGACTTCCCTAAGTCAAACTACAGCCTTATGGTTTGTTAACTTCCCTAAGTCAATCATATTATGCATTGAACAAGCAAACAAAATACTTCACAATAACAAGCCACATTCACTTGATCACAAACCATTACGATTTACCCATTATTCAAACAAGAAATTTCATTGACCATTGACAACCATTACAAACGACAGCTTCACCATCCAACTACCATCATCTACTCGAAAATACTAAAAGCATTCACCGACCACCATCAGAAACTAACAACTACTACTACACAACACATGTCAAGTAGGTAAATAAACATACAATGCAAACAAAACCCAACTAATGATGATATACTTCTTGTACTTGGACCGCTGTTCTTCAAGCTCTTCAACAACACCTCGTAGAGCATTAATCCTCCTCAACAAACCAGGGATAATGTCTACTGACCGTGGGCACATCGGAGGATCCAACCATCCCAGAAAAGGACAGTTTGAGCCCTGAAACAACAAAGTGTGTAAATGAGCAGCACATTTTTTTTTAAATAAACAACAAAATGACAAACTTACAATTGTCGGACAGCCAAAGAAATGGCGACTTGGATTCCTGTTTGTCCAAGAAGTCTTGACAACAGTGGCTTTACCACATGTGCAGACCACCATCGTTGCTCTGTTTTTCTTTTGAGAAGATGTGTGTTTTACATACTTATTATGTGCACAATGGACGGGTATTTACATGGTTCACTTCTGGCCAACGGTCGAATTTTTACACAACACGCATCAAATATTAGGGACGAAACATGCAAAGCGTTTGCTACAATATACAAACGGCATTGGGGACGAATGGTGAGAATATGAAATAGGTGAAAAGACGAAAAAACCCAAGCTTGCCACATCAGATAACGGACGGACATAACGTCCGTATGCCAAAACGCGCTCCCAGGGACCAAACGAGCCGTCGTTTGACAAGTTCGGGGACGAAAGTGAAAAAAAAAATAGTTTAAGGACGATACACGAGAATCTTGACAAGTTTAAGGACGAACGGTGAAATTTTGTCTTGAAAAAAATTAGTGAGAAAAACCACTTTGTGTAGTAGAGAACCTCTAGCTCAAAATGGAAAGCAGATTTCTTTATTCAGGTTCTGCATAGTGATGAAGTACACCATAGCTTCCCAAGCGACTAAAATAAAAGAACACAATGTCCTCAAATTTTGCTTAGGTCTTAAAACTAAGATAAAAGATGCTCCCATTTTTAACTTATCATATGTCTTGCTGAGTTGTGTACAGCAACTGGTATAAATTTAGAGTTAATGTACAAACACTGTTTTGTCGAACCTAAATAAAGTAACCACGCATGCTAGAAAGGTCATATACGTACAAACTGACATTTATCAATCAGCAATAAATATTTTTACTGAAAATAATAAATTACAATTTAGCAGTTAGTTGATTCAAATAATTATCACAATTATTGTCTCGCTTTATGCAATAACTTTTCAGAGATTTGCTAATGCATCATGACGATGCATTCATCCAAACACGTGTGTTTTTAATGAGAGTTAGTGAATGTCCAAGTGATGGTAGATGTGGAACCAATATTGTTGGTGAATGAACTGTTGGCATATATTGCTGTCTTAATTGACTTTACCCAAATTATTTCCCTTATATAGAGTCCTTCACTTTGAAAGCATAATCAAACAATCCATTCTATGCTAATTATCTTTCCTTTTCAAGTCACTCTCATCTGTTTTGTTGTGTTGTACGTTAACTTAACATACTACCTAGAGATCCTTACGTATAATATATACATATATATATATAGAGTATAGGAATTAGAATAAAGTAGCTAGGGTTTTCTTTTTATAAACTTAGGAGGGATCCATTAATTAAGATGACAAAATCATTGGGCAGGAATGAAAAAAATAAGAAACAAAACAACGGTAACATTTTAGGTTTAGGAATCGGAGTGAAGAAAGGGCCATGGACTCCTGAAGAAGACCGGAAGCTGCTATCCTACATTCAACAATATGGACATGGAAGTTGGCGCTCTTTGCCGGCGAAAGCTGGTAATTAATCATGTCACCTTCCCATACATGCATGATGCATTGTAATATATTTTCCATAAGTTTTTATGTGGTGCTTTGTGATTTCTAGTTTTCCACTAGTTTTTCCAATGAATTTGGCGTTACAAAAAGTATATTTCTCGTAAACTAATCAGTAAAGCGTTATGCAGGGCTTAAGAGATGTGGAAAGAGCTGCCGCTTGAGATGGACGAATTATCTAAGGCCTGATATCAAGAGAGGAAAATTTAATCTGGAAGAAGAAAGAAAAATTATTCAGCTTCATGCTCTTCTCGGTAACAGGTACGATATATTTGTATGACTCGTATCATAGATTCATAGGTACCATGCATTATATTACAACTAGATTAAACATTTCGTTTCTAATACTAGCTAGTTGTTCAATGCTTAGATGGTCAACTATTGCTGCTCACTTGCCAAGGAGGACAGATAACGAGATCAAGAACCATTGGAACTCACACATCAAGAAGAGGATGACTAAAATGGGCATTGACCCAATGACCCACAAGCCAAAGAGTGGCACCCAACTCTTGGGTACCAACCTGAACCACATGGCTCAATGGGAGGCTGCTCGGCTCGAGGCAGAAGCTAGACTTGTTCAGAAGCCCAAGAACCATCTAAACCAACTATCTTATAATCATGAGTCACCTATATCTATCCACGACCTTCACAAAACTCCCACACCACTTCCCCCACAAAATCTACCATGCCTTGATGTGCTAAAGGTATGGCAAGGGAGCTTATGGTCAAATTACTCTATTAACAATGAGAGTCTCCAATCGCTCATCTCGAGAC
This sequence comes from Artemisia argyi, assembly GCA_030686995.1. Lineage (NCBI taxonomy): Eukaryota > Viridiplantae > Streptophyta > Magnoliopsida > Asterales > Asteraceae > Artemisia > Artemisia argyi. The sequence goes on from CM060699.1 coordinate 129,308,509, forward strand.
CAAAATTAGTTTCCGTAGCAACACCTGTCATGCCAGTATTGAACAACGTCGAAAGTAATGGTACATGTGGTCAAGGTCCTACCATGAAACATAATGATCAAATCGAATCACAAATTGGGCCATTTGATGGATTCGAGTACGCTAATGATGCAAATTTCATCAATGACGATCCTTTGATATCCCCAGAATTATGGGAAGAATTTGTTGATATTTTGGATGGTGGGTGGAATAGTCTGACCAATAACTTTGCTTTGATGGCTTCACCACCAGCTTCCTCAGTGTTTTAATAATTTACCTAGATAGACAAGCTAGAATTGTACGAATAACCATAGAAAATAAGTTCAAATTGTGTCTTCATTTATGTCTTAGGAAGAAAATATAAAACTAGCATAGCTTGAGTCTAGAAAATAATAATGTTCATGTACTTGGTTTATGAAATCTAACAGTTCTTAATAAACCTCTCAAGTTTGTTAGAATGATTCTTTGCATATTTGTATATAGGACAGACCAACAGATAATCCCCCATGTTTCCTAGGGGTGTTTAGAATTATGTTTTCTTTAATATTCAAATAACAATCTGAATAAGAAAATTTTCCCAATTTTTTATTCAAGTACTTGTTATTCGAATTCATATAAGCAAATAATCAGTTTTGATAAGGAATTACACACACCCTCAAAAGTTCTTATCCGTCTATCAAGATGCATATAGCAAATAAACACTTTTCGTAAGTAAATTAACACACCTTCATTGTCACCAATCTTTAAAGTTCTAAACTTCTAATCAACAATTTTCAATGTGTATTTATTAGATCAAACAGTTTTTAGTAAAAAATACTCCGTATATAGCAACTTTTTATCTCCTCCCATTTTATGAAACCAAACTAATTAGGACACCTAGCTAGGAATTTTTTTTTTTTTTTGAACGGCAATTTGATTAAAACAAAGCTAGCAAGGCGCTAGGAAAAGTTACAAGATAAGGAAATAGCGTTACAAGGATAAATAAGCCATTCTAACCAATTTAGACATGCTTGTCTATATCTAGAAGAAATCCAAGTGAAAGACATAAGTTTAATGTCGTTGAGGAGAAGGTTTTTGCTTGGGCGTTTTTTGGAGAAGACCATGTTGTTTCTAAACTTCCAGATTGTCCAAATAGTTGTTTGAACAACCACATCAAGAAACTTGACCAGCTTTCGAGCGATGATAGAGTTGTCAGTCATATGGATCACATCGTGAAGATCAAAAGATGAATCGTAGGTAGTTTTCCACCATTTAGCAACTTCCTTCCAAGTACCTAGCTAGGAAATTACCAACTATAACCACAACTCACGTGAACAAGAGGCAAACCACTCGATTGATGAGTCAGCTACACTTTTTAAAGAATAGCGTAATGAGGAGGCGCTAATAACCACTACTACAAAACCGAGGTATTCCCACTATAAAATCCGTGGGGAAATTAGTATGTAATTTGTCGCTAATCTATGGTAAATTTGTATTGTTGTGTAAAATGTTGCTAGTCCGAGGGAAATTTCCCAAATTTTTTTTCCCATGAGAAAAATTAGTGAGACAAACCAGTTCTTGTAGTGGTGAACCTCTGAGCTCAAAATGGAAAGCATAAATTTTTCCCAAGCGACTAAAATAAAAGAACGCAGTGTGCTCATTGCATCAAGTGACATACACTCAGGGGGTGCTTGGTAGGAGGGTTAAAAGGGGTGGGGAATGGGTAAAATATTTAAAATGACCCACATCACTCAATATATGGTGCTTGGTTAGGGAGTGCAAAGGTATTAATTACCCCGTAGTGGGTAATCAACCATTATAGAGTAAATTGGGGGTAAGGTATTGATTACTCACCTCACTCATTCCTTTGCATTCTTTTTCCCTTTACCTTTCCCCACTTTGAATCAAGCGGACCCTTAGTTTTGGAGAGTCTCTTCTTTGTTGCATGACTAGGGAAAAAAGCTTCCCAGCGTTTTTTTATTTGGTTCCCAAAGGCTAGAGTAACTTCAACATCGAGTAGGGTATATGGGATAGGGTTCGAGTTCTTTTTATTTTTAGAATGTTTAAGTAAATGTACGTCCGTGGACCGAAATTGTTATGTTTCAGCGCATGTCTTTTTCGTTCTTTGTTTGGTGGCTCTTAAACACTAGTATATGTTTTCGCATTATCTTGTCTGTTGAATGGTTTTGTACAAACAAATACATAAATTTGCGATGGACAATAATAAAAGGAATCAGCTGCATTTATGAACCACCTGACAGATTTACGAATAAGGCAGTATGAAATAATATACTATCACGTGATGATAACTGATAAATGCGTTTAATACCGAATCTAACATATCATAAGACATAGTGTTTACAAATACATGAAAACTATACTAAATAAATAGTACTCCCTCCGTCCTATAATTATTGTCCACATTTAACTTTTGTAGTCTTTTGTTTTCAACTTTGACTGTAAATAATTTTTTTTGTGTTACATATTACTTGATGCAAAATATATAAATGGATTGAGTTTTAAATGTATTTTCATTTGTATAATTTTCATCAAATATTATATAACACAAATAAAAATATTTAAGGTTAAAGTTGCAAAATAAAGACTTAAAAAGTCAACACTGGACAATAATTATGGGACGGAGTTAGTAGTAGTTTCTATTTCATTGTTGATTCTATATTGTAATCGAAAACAAACAAAAATATGCTCTTCGTCTCAAATTAATAGTTCATGTTTATTTTTTATTATTCTAAATTAATTGTCCACTTCTAAAATGAAACGCTCTTTACCAAATTTGATCAAAAATTTTGCGCAAACAGAACATTAAAACTGATCTTCTGTTACACTTTAATAAACTGATAAAATTCTATTATAAAGCAGCCCCTGAAAGTATTTTTTTAATGAAGCTATACTCCATTACTTTCAAAACGATATGTGGCACGACTCCTAACAACGTACGGTTTAATAGATAGATTTTTCAAATTTCAGAAAAAAACTGAAAATGTGCCACCAGCCGCCCGGCTTGGTCCTCCAGCCGTCGACTATCGTCAAACTGTCCAAACAGACTGTTCCCAGCTGAACGACCGGCTTCCCCAGCCGCCGGCTGGTGTACCACTGTTTCAGTTTTCATATTTTTGCTCCGGAAACCAACTTTTCAAGCCCGGCACTTCATCAAACTTTCCAGAAATAATTTAAAAGTTATATCACTTCATTTTCTTAAATAATCGTTGTCTAATGACCCACGGAAACATTCTTTACAAGGTGATAACAAACACCTTGTTTGACCCATCATCCAAAGTATTTAAGTACAAAACACTTCCTCCATAATACAACCTGGACTTTTGACATTATAAGATAACTTAAACAAATCATTTGAACAACATTTAATATGATTTATACGCAATCAGATACCAAAACACTTTGACTACACTTGGGGGCTTTCAAACTTAACTGAGCATGGTACCAAGTGATTGCTTGCCATCAAAGAGAAAATAGGCAAGCATACATCCTACTCCATTCTTTGTCCTTACCCTTTAATAATCCACTAGCACCTACAAAAAGAAACATAATTAATATGTAAGCAAAAGCGCTTAGTAAGTGTAACACTCCTATTTTCACAGATCGCAGTGGATTTAGATCTGGGGTATTACTTTATGGAATCACATATACACTAATAGAAAACGACTCAAAAGAGACGTTTTTATAAAATGATTTATCATTCATTAAAATATCAGAGTTTTTATTAAGAAGAGGTCCCGTAAATCTAAGTGTGAAAGTAGTATTTTGAATGATAACATGGTTGAAAGTCCTCCGAGTTCAGTGCCGCTTCGTGCCATGGATTCTGTAACAGCTAAATACCTAGGATACATGCTTAAAAGTCAACACTAGGTGTTGAGTGAGAGTCATAGGTTTAAGTGATAGTGTGAATACAAGTTCCACAGGGTTCAGATGTTACACCCTTCAATGAAAATGTAGTGTTTATGATAATTGCAATGCATATACAATTATCATGAGAAAAGAGTTATTGCACTAAGCTCATGAGACCGCACGTTAACATGTCCAGGTCATGGGGCACTGCAGACCCTTACATGACGGGACGAAGATAAGGTTAACTTGCCAAAGTTAAACCTAAAGGGATGTGTTCAAATATAGTAATTATTGGTACCCGGACGGGGTAAACTAACGGGAGTTGTCAAACTCCAATAGATCTATCAAATATATTCGCGTTCACTCGCAAGTGATTTTGGTTCATGAATTTTAGTTATGTAATGGTGGCAGAAAGTAACACTCATGCAATAACTAAAGAAAAATACTTGTATTCGGTTTAAAGAGAAAAAGTAAGCATGTATCCCCCTCACAGGGTTTATAAAGTATTTAGAAAGAGTGAAGCTATGAACTCACCTGGGCCTAAGGATGATCTGATTGATGTAAAAAGTAACTCGGATACTAGATTGCCTTACTCACGCGTCCTGGAGTTTTGTAAGTGTGTTTGTGTGGGTTAAGTTCTTTTAGTTGTTTTAAGTTTCTTAAGTAATTACTCCTAGGGTTTCTATGTTTAATTATAACATAGCACTGTTCGGGCCATCGTAATTAAGAAGTATAACTCCTCACATGAAGCTTTCTACTATTGTATTATGCTGCCAACATAATACCGTTTGGGCCATCATAATTCAGAAGTATATAACTCCTCACACAAAGCTCCCTACTATTGTGTTACGTTGTTAAGTATTTTAGATTTAGTTATAACATAACACCGTTCGGGCCATCATAATTTAGATGTCATGTAGTATACGTTTGAGGAGCCAGGGCACTTTAATTCGTAAACCCAAAAAACTCATCAAAACCGGTGTTGTAAAAATCGGCCATGGCGGCTGATATTGCGGCGCCATGGTGGATTTTGGTGGTCTACCGCCACGAAATTTTACATTTCGGTCTAACTTATCGTTTTTGGTCAAACGCGGTCAAAATCGGTCAATATCGGACCTTAGCGGTCAAACTTTTTGTTTGACTTTTAAAAAAAAGGGTTAAACGTATTTATTTTCTTTTAGGGTTTGGATAAGGTTTATACTTTATTGTTGACAGCTACAGCAGCCACAACAGCCACTCTGACTCCACACCACCTCCGGCGACTCCATTCACCTCCTGCCACTCCACCTCTGGCGACTCCACCATTGTCCACTGGTATGTTTTCAGATTTAATTAATTAATTTTTTTCTCTAATTTGATTAATTAAATTTCTGATTCATTAATTTAATAATTAATTTATAGGAATAGAATAAATTATTAATTATTTAATATTAATTAATTGTTGTATACATAATTTAGTAAGGAATAAAATTACTATAAGAAAGCTTTGTGAATTGATAAACTGATAAACAATTTTAGTAAGGAATAAAATTACTATATAAGCTTTTGTGAATGGATATGTTTTGACAATGATTTGGATAGGATCATCCTCAGGTGTCAAAACACTATATTTTAGCACTATATTCTAGTATGATAACCTGCATAATTGATAAACTGATATAGTATTAGTTATATGTTCACATTTCAGTTCATTGACGGTTTGACACCTAAGGATGGCATCTGGATCAGCTAGTTCACCATCCGTTCAGTCATCGCTTGCCGGTGTTAAAAGAAAATCAAAGGATATTGGTTGGGACTATGCTATTTGCTCAGATCCAATAAACAAAGATAGAGTCAAATGCACGTTGTGTGAAAAAGTGATGAGTAGGGGGTTACAAGAATAAAACAACATATTGCACAAATTCAAGGACAAGTAATGCCATCTACAAGGGCTATCAAAGATGATCAGTTGAGATGTCGTGATGCTATTAACGAATGGAAGTTAAAAAAAGTAGGGTAAACGACTACATGACGAAGCCATAAGATCAGAGGTGAGAATTGACATTGAAAGTGAGGATGAAGGAACCAAATCTAGCATGAAGGAGCCAAATCATTTTGGCCCCATGGATAACTTTGCAAATAAAGTAGACCCTGAGGAGTCTTTAAAGAAGGGGAAGGGAACGAAGGGTAAAAATATTGACCTTAGCAATGCTATTCAGAAAGAGAGAATATTGATGGCAAAGAAATACGTTGGTAGGTGGGCATATGAGGCGGTGATTCCTTTTCACGCCTTTGAAAGGGATAGCTTCAAATTGTTGTTGGAAGTGGTTGGCCAATTTGGACCCGGGCTTCCACCTCATACTAGATATGAGCTAAGCACCCAATTCTAAAGGAAGAGGTTGAAAGAACAAAAAAGTCGGTGAAAAAAAATGAAGAACAATGGAAACAGGATGGATGCTCGATTAGGACGGATGATTGGACTGATAGAAAGAGGAGGAGCATTATGAATTTATGTGTAAATTCAAGGATGGGTATCATTTTTTTAACTTCCAAAGAATGTTCGAGTGAAGCACATACAAGCGAATACATATATGACTATGTTGACGCTAGCATTCAAGAAGTTGGTCCCGAACATTTTGTTCAAATTGTGACCGATAATGTCTCAAATAACATGGGAGCGGCAGCGTTGCTTAAAGTGAGGAGACCAAGGAATTTTTGGACATCATGTGCGACGCATACCATTAACCTTATGCTTGAAGGTAAAGGTATTGTTAATACTTAATGTTGACATAAATAATGCCTAAAAACATTGTTAACATTCATCGACATCTCTATGTTTTGATAATTACAAAACGTAAATTCATTGAACTAAAAACTGTGACATAAACAAGTATTTAGCGATTAATATCTCACTTCACATCCAAATCACTTAAGGTATGAATAAACAAAGTGTTTATTGCATTCTATGATCAAAGGAAATTTTTCTCAATCACTAGACCTTTTATAAAATGTCATAAACATTTTATATCTTTTACAAAATTATTTTTGGAATTAAAAGAATATGTTTAAATCATTATAAATATATGACTTCAAATTTTTAACCAAAAATAGCAAATATAATCCAGAAAAACATTTCCCACAAAAGGACAAACAAATCAAACGTTCTGGAGAGGGCGGCCCCCTTAATTATTAAGGGGACCGGCCCCTAATTAAGGGGACCGGCACGCTCCAGAATAGTGTTTTTCTGGCCTATAAATACTGGTTCATTTCACAGATATTTCTCACCTTTTGCACCCCAAAATTTCTGATCTAAATCCCCATTTCCATTTCCTATAATCCTTTGATCATATATACATTAATCTTTGTTTCAAAGTGATCCAAGTCTCATCCTTTCAAGTGCAAACGAAGAATACTTCTATTCACCAAGACAAGAAGTATTACAACTTATTGTGACCTCCACATCTAAGTTGTTAGAGCATCAATCACTACATATATTTCTTTGTGTAATTAGTTGTGAATATTTGGTAGAATATAGATTAGCAAGGTGTGTAGATAGAAAGATTTTGGAGTAGATAGTTGTAGAGTAGATAGTTGGGAAGTAGATTATTGTGAGGAAGATAGTTGTGAAGTAGATAGTTGTGAAGATAGATAGGTGTGAAGAAGTAGTGGTGTAATCAAGTTGTGACTAGGTGTAAAGAAGTAGTGTAGAAGGTGTGACAAAGTTGTGGTGTGAATATTGGTGTGTAAGGTTTTCTCCGCCATAAGGGAGCTTGTTGACATAGTGAAAAAAACTCTCGAGTTAGGTGCTCGGGGAGTGGAGTAGGGTAAGAAAGGTGTCCTTGTAGCCGAACCACTATAAATCCTTGTTTCGCGGTTCGATCTTTCCATCTCTCATTTATCTCTTTACTTACATTATAATTGCTATAGTATACATATATATTGTTAATCATATTGTGCAAGACTAGAGTTCACATAATATCGAATCTACCTTTTTGAAAGTAAACAAAACGCGTAAACAGATTATTTCATAACAAATTTAAAAGACGTAAAACTATTCAACCCCCTCCCCCCCTTCTAGTTTTCCACAATTGGTATCAAGAGCCACGTCTAGCGAGATTTTTAAAATATATTGTATTTTAAAACTTGCAACGATCTATGGAATCTGAAAAATATTTAGAAGGGCAATCTATGCAAAGACCACCACTATTTTAAAGTGACGGATTTTTATATTGGAAAAATAGATTCGAAACTTATGTGAAATCTAAAGATCTTGATCTTTGGCATGTTATTACCTTTGGTGATTTTCCTCGTACTCAACAAAATCCGGAAACTAAAATGGATGAAATTGTACCTTTTGAAAAACAAAATGATGATTTGAAAAAAAAAAACTAGCAAAAAATAATGAAGTTAAAATGGTAATTTGTAATGTGTTAGAGCGCAAAGAATATGAAAGAATTTTTATGTGTAAAACCGCCAAAGAAATTTGGGAGTCACTACTTATTACTCACCAAGGTAATAGTCAGGTCAAAGACAATAAAATAGATCTTCTTGTACAACAATATGAACAATTTACGATTCCGGAAGACGAATCAATAGATAATGCGTTTGCTAAATTTAACACTATTATCACAAGTTTAAAATCACTTGATTAGACATTTTCTAGTAAGAATTGTGTTAGGAAATTTCTCAGGGCATTGCATCCAAAATGGCGAGCTAAGGTCACGGCAATTGAAGAATCGAAGAATTTGATGACGTTGTCACTTGACAAACTTATTGGCAATTTAAAGGTCCATGAAGAAATTATAAGAAGTGATTCGGAAACGGTCAAAGTCAAGAAAGAACAAACTAAATCCATTGTTCTAAAAGCTAAAAAGGAACTTAGTGATGATGATGATTCAAGTGACGAGAGTGAAGACGAAGAATATTCAATGGCCGTAAGAGAATTCAAGAAATTCTTCAAAAGACGAGGAAGATTCACTAGATTACCACGAGACGAAAGAAAGTCGTTCAAAAGAAATAGAAGTGATAACTACGGGAAAAGAAAGTGTTTTAGATGTGGAAGTCCAAATCATCTCATTGGTGAATGTCTAAAGCCACCGGGTTATGAAAATCAAGGTGCCTTCGTTAGTGGAACATGGAGTGATAGTGACAAAGAAGAAGTGGAAAAACCAAGAGACGAAAAATATGTTGTAGCCAAAGCGACCGATGGATCAAGGATAATGGATGTTCGAGGCACATGACGGGGAACCGCAAGCTATTTTCTACATATAAGGCATACAATGGAGGTAATGTTATTTTCCGTAGTGACTTGCGTGGAAAAATCATTGGCAAAGGTACGATCTCTCAAGACACACTTACTATTGAAAATGTTGAGCATGTAGATAATTTAACTTATAACTTGCTTAGTATAGGCCAAATATGCGATAATAAATGTAGGGTTACCTTTACCGATAGGGATAGCGAAATAGTTAAAAATGGAAAGGTCATAGGTAGAGGAATTAGGAAAGGAGGCATATATGTTATGAAACTAGGAAACAAACCGGAAGATACGATATGCCTAGCAACCCTAGACGAAAACTCCACGTTGTGGCATAGGAGATTATGACATGCAAACATGCAACAAATACAATCTTTGGCCTCTAAAGAACTAGTTAGAAACTTTCCTAACCTAAGATATGACAAACACTTTTGTGATGCTTGTAAAAGTGGAAAACAAGCTCATGCTAGTCACAAAGCTAAGAATATAGTATCCACTACTAGGTGCCTAGAATTATTACATATGGATCTATTTGGTACATCCGCGATGGAGGAAACCATTATACCTTAGTAATAGTAGGCGACTATTCACGACACACGTAGACTAGTTTTTTAAGTGACAAAACCCAAGCCTTTGAAAATTTGAAATATTTAGTAAAATGATTCAAAATAAATTAGGATGCACAATAGTATCTATTAGGACGGACCATGGTAGGGAGTTTGATAACGAAGTACAATTTGAAAAATATTGTGATTTAAATGGAATATCTCACAATTTCTCCGCTCCTCGTACTCCTCAATCAAATGGCGTAGTAGAAAGAAAGAATAGATCACTACAAGAAATGAGTAGAACAATGTTAAATGAACAATCCATCCCACAAAAATTTTGGTGTCATGCTGTAGATACATCAATATATATAATTAATAAAGTGTCAATTAGGAGAATTTTAGGAAAAACTCCTTATGAGTTGCTAAGAGGTAGAAAACCTAACTTAAGCTACTTTAGGGTATTCGGAAGTAAATGTTATATTTTAAACACTATGGATTACCTTACTAAGTTTGACCCAAAATCATACGAAGGAATATTTTTAGGTTACTCACAAAATAGTAAAGTATATATAATACTTAATAAACACACTATGAAAGTAGAAGAATCATTAAATGTAACATTTGATGAAAAACCACCACCTCCTAAAACATTACCTTTAGAAGATGATGATTTAGTCGAAGATAAAGCTATTGAGGTTAGTAAAACAAAACCCCTGGGAAATGATAATGAAATCATAGACTTAGAAAATAACGAAGTCGTAAATATTAAGGAATCTAAATCACATCCATTAGATAACATAATAGGAAGTCTTAATCAAAGAACCCTTAGGTCACAAGCCCAAGATAAAAATAAGTTCTTTTGTTTCCTCTCAGCAATAGAACCTAAGAATATTAATGAAGCATTAAAGGATGAAAGTTGGGTTATAGCTATGCAAGAAGAATTAAATCAATTTAAGGCTAATGATGTTTGGGAATTAGTCCCAAATCCAATGAACATGACCATCATAGGAACTAAGTGGGTATATAGGAATAAGTTAGATGAAAATGGAATAGTGACTAGGAACAAAGCTAGGTTAATTGCCCAAGGTTATAATCAACAAGAAGGAATTGATTATGACGAAACTTATGACCCCGTAGCTATACTAGAATCTATTTAAATATTACTTGCCTATGCATGCGCCTTAGACTTTAAGTTATTCCAAATGGACGTGAAAAGTACATTCCTCAACGGTTTTATCAATGAGGAGGTTTATGTGGCACAACCTCCAGGGTTCATTGACTTCACAAAACCTGATTATGTTTATAAACTAAAGAAAGCTTTATATGGACTCAAACAAGCTCCTAAGGCTTGGTATGATCGATTAAAAGCTTTTCTTATTAAACATAATTATTCCATGTCCATGGGAATGGTAGATAACACTCTTTTCACTAAAAAGAAAGACCCAAATCTCATCATTGTTCAAATATATGTAGACGACATTATATTTGGATCGACTTGTCAAGAAATGTGTGATGAATTTGCCAAAATCATGCATGATGAGTTCGAAATGAGTATGATGGGTGAACTAAACTTTTTTCTATGATTACAAATAAAACAATTAGAAGATGGAATATTCTTTAACCAATCTAAGTACATTATGGAAATGCTTAAGAAATATGGCATAGAAAACTCAAAACCCATGAAAACTCCCATGTCTACGGAAGTAAAGCTCACAAAAGATGATGAAGGTGAGTCCGTGGATAATACTAAGTATAGAGGAATAATAGGAAGTTTACTATACTTAACGGCAAGTAGACCCGATATCATGTTTAGTGTTTGCCTTTGTGCCCGCTTTCAAGAGGATCCCAAAACCTCTCACCTAGAAGTGGTTAAGCGTATCTTCCGATACATTAAAGGCACTATACACTTAGGATTATGGTATCCTAATGGATCCGGCATAGAAACCATCGTCTATGAGGATTCGGATCATGCGAGAGACTACGCAGATAGAAAGAGCACTAGCGGTATTTGCACGTTTATGGGATGTTTTCTAACATCTTGGTTTTCGAAGAAGCAAACCGCTCTTGCTATCTCTACCACCGAAGCCGAATATGTAAGCGCTGGAAAGGCATGTCAACAAGCACTATGGATGAAACAAGCTCTCATAGACTATGGCATTAGGTTAGAAAATGTTCCTATTATGTGCGATAACAAAGGTGCGATAGATTTAAGTAAAAATCCGGTTCAACACTCTAGGACTAAACATATAGAAATACGCCACCACTTCCTTAGGGATAATGTACAAAAAGGAAACATGTCTATAGAAAAGGTTGTATCGGAAGATAACATTGCGGATATATTCACTAAACCCCTTAAGCGTGAATTATTTAACCACTTGCGTTTAGGATTAGGAATGATGGAACAAATTGACTAAATTTTACTGCATTTACACCACTTATTCATTGCATAAAATTTATTTTTATTTTTCTTCTACTTCTTCATATCTGAGTCTAGAAATCTATTTCGCATAAAATTAAAGATTGGAAAACCTTATTTTATTGCATATACATTTTTATAAAACCCAATCGAACTTTCTCTAAAACTATTCTCACATCTAGGAAACACATGAAAACCATCTTTCTTGCATTGTTGACAAATGCTAAAAACATTTCCTTAAATCATGCATAAAATCTCACATGAATCATCAAAATATATAATCTAATATATACCATTGACATTCATGAATTGAGCAAAAATCGAATCAAGGAGATCTTGGATTGTTTCTTAGGAAGTTTTCTTATTTGCATTTAGAAATCGAAACAATCACAACTCCACATTTGTTGCATGTAGGCACACACTAGGACAAAATCACATAAAATGTTGTCTTTTTGTTCCATCACTAGTTACTCACTCACTAGTTGTCTTTGCCTTTGATCTAAGATAGTTCCTCTAGGTAGAATTGATTGCTCTTGCCTTTTCTTGTTTGCTCTTGGTAATTATTGATTGCTTGATTGTTCTATTATTTAAGTAATTTTGCATGTATGCTATATTATGAATAGATTAGATGCTAAATTGCCTCAACGAGTTGAACTTGCTTGAATCCAAACCCAAAAACACAACCTTTCTGCAAATTTTCTGCCAAAAAACCAAATCTGGCAATCTGGAAATCACCAGATAGGCGGCCCCCTTAATTATGTAAGGCATCCCCCTTAATGATTAAAGGGACCGGCCCCTAATTAAGGGGACCAACCATCTGATGGTCGGGTTTACATAATCTTTTCTGCTTTTTAGCCCATTTCATCCTACACTTTCCAAAATTCACAAACATATTTTGTTCTAATCTCCCAAACAAACTTTATCCATCCATAAACACACAAATCTCACACTATAAATACCCCAATCTTCAAACTCTCCATTCATCTCATCATGACCTCCCCAAATAAACCAAAACCAAAAGCCTCAAGGCTAGCAAGGATGACGGAAAAACCCGTTTGGCGAAGAAAAAGCCCTAGAAACAAATCCATCATAACCAATGAAGTTGGAAATCACTCAACACCTCCAACTACTTACTTTCCAAACCTTACACCAAACCCACAAGGACATTCCTTTGATCCTCTTTACAAACCATACAACATTGGCCAAACATCCACCTTCATGCCAAACTACACATCTCAACCTCCAACCACTTATAATGATCCCTACAAGTTTGATCAACCATCAAACTACACTTCCAACAATTTCAATTCCAACTACACAACCCTAATTCTTCCATATCAACAAAATGATTCTCTCCACATTGCCACAGAAAAGCAAAAGTTCCGTGAAGAAATAAACCAAATGCATGATCTAAATGATCTCTTTGCTATGCATCTTGCACAACGCAACAAAGGGAAACCTCCATCATCACCCTATGCAAATTGCTTACCTCACTCTCTCAACTTGGATCAAGTTACAAACCACACTCACTTTTGTCCTTGTTGCATCTTCCTTCTAAAATAAATCCTCTACTTGAGTGAAGATATTTCTTGGATCGAATATCTTCTCACTCGTCCCCATCCAATACCATCCTTGACCCGATACAACATCGTGAGATCCACCTCTTCCGCTCCATACCCTACTCCATATCCTTCTCCATCAAACAACTAAGCTTTCTGCTTATGTTTCCCTCAAGCTAATAAAACACTCAATCATGGGTTGCAAGCAAGTCCAAGTTCTCTCTTTGGCAATTTAGGACTATATTATTTCTTATGTTTTATTGTAATCAATATGCTTCAAACATATTGAATGTTGTAATGATGTTCATTTATATGATCATCATATATGCTTGAATGAATCTATTTTTGTTTACTTTATTTTTGCTTTGCATATATGTGTCTTGTTCTCTTCACATATTTTTTGTAGCCAAGCATTCCATAGCTCGTTTCCTTGGTGCTCTCAAATGAGGGGGACCACACATCAAGGGGGAGCTTTCTACCTGTTTAACTTTTTTTATGAAGCTTAATCGGCATAACCTTTTTGATTTTACAAAAAGGGGGAGAAGAAAATATTAAACTCTAAATACTTGTCTAAAAATTAATTTTTAGACTTAATGAGTTTAAGGTTTTGTAATCATCAAAAAAGGGGAGATTGTTGACATAAATAATGCCTAAAAATATTGTTAACATTCATCGACATCTCTATGTTTTGATAATTACAAAACGTAAATTCATTGAACTAAAAACTATGACGTAAACAAGTATTTAGCGATTAATATCTCACTTCACATCCAAATCACTTAAGGTATGAATAAACAAAGTGTTTATTGCATTCTATGATCAAAGGAAATTTTTCTCAATCACTAGACCTTTTATAAAATGTCATAAACATTTTATATCTTTTACAAAATCATTTTTGGAATTAAAAGAATATGTTTAAATCATTATAAATATATGAATTCAAATTTTTAACCAAAAATGGCAAATATAATCCAGAAAAACCTTCCCCACAAAAGGACAAACAAATCCAACATTCTGGAGGGGCGGCCCCCTTAATTCCTAGGCGGCCCCCTTAATTATTAAGGGGACCGGCACGCTCTAGAATAGTGTTTTTCTGGCCTATAAATACTGGTTCATTTCACAGATTTTTCTCACCTTTTGCACCCCAGAACTTTCTGATCTAAATCCCCATTTCCATTTCCTCTAATCCTTTGATCATATATACATTAATCTTTGTTTCAAAGTGATCCAAGTCTCATCCTTTCAAGTGCAAAAGAAGAATACTTCTATTCACCAAGACAAGAAGTATTACAACTTGTTGTGACCTCCACATCTAAGTTGTTAGAGCATCAATCACTACATATATTTTTTTGTGTAATTAGTTGTGAATATTTGGCAGAATATAGATTAGCAAGGTGTGTAAATAGAAAGATTTTGGAGTAGATAGTTTTGGAGTAGATAGTTGGGAAGTAGATAGTTGTGAAGTAGATAGTTGTGAAGATAGATAGGTGTGAAGAAGTAGTGGTGTAATCAAGTTGTGACTAGGTGTGAAGAAGTAGTGTAGAAGGTGTGACGAAGTTGTGGTGTGAATATTGGTGTGTAAGGTTTTCTCCGCCATAAGGGAGCTTGTTGACATAGTGAAGAAAACTCTCGAGTTAGGTGCTCGGGGAATGGAGTAGGGCAAGGAAGGTGTCCTTGTAGCCGAACCACTATAAATCCTTGTTTTGCGGTTCGATCTTTCCATCTATCATTTATCTCTTTACTTACATTATAATTGCTACAGTATACATATATATTGTTATTCATATTGTGCAAGACTAGAGTTCACATAATATCGAATCTACCTTTTTGAAAGTAAACAAAACGCGTAAACAAATTATTTCATAACAAATTTAAAAGACGTAAAATTATTCAACCCCCCTTCTAGTTTTCCACACTTAATAGTTAACATATTACTCATTTACTGATATATATTACTAACAACATACTTATATATTACTGATAATCTGATTAAAGATAATAATCTGCTAATATATGTTATATACTTTTATGTTTTTCAAGGTATTGGTGCACTTTCAAGATTTAAGAAAATCCTATATCAGAAACTAACTATCTTCATTTATTCTCACCACAAAACGTTGGCCATGATGAGAAGTTTCACCAAGAAAAGGGACATTGTCTGACCGGGTGTCATGAGGTTTGCTTCCGCATTTCTAACTTTACAAAGTTTGAACGAAAAAAAGGAGCAATTAAGATATATGTTCTCTAGCACCGAATGGGAAGAGTGTAGATTTTTCAATACCGTTAAAGGGAGAACCGCATATGTAACGGTGCTAAGTACCACATTTTGGACCGGTGTGACACTATGTTTGAAAGTGTTTAACGCTTTGGTCAAAGTCCTTCGAATGGTTGATGCAGATTGGAAGCCGTCAATGGGTTTTGTTTATGGGTAGTTGATAAAAGCAAAGGAAGAAATCAAAGGGGTTATGGTGGTAACAAAAAAACCTATGATCAAATCATAAAAATCATAGAGACGAAGATGAAAGGTAGACTAGATTATGCGTTGCATGTGACGGCTTATCTTTTAAATCCTTATTATTTCTATAAGGATACTGAAATCCAACATGTTCCTGATGTATCTGAGAAAGTTCTTCAGTTTTTTGAAACAATATTAGACGGAGATTTAGAGAAGCAAAAACAAGTGACACTTGTTGAGATGCCAAAGTACAAGACAAAAATGGATAGATTTGGTAAAGAGTTTGTGGTTTCGTCATGTCAAGTGAATAATGACGACTATGATCCAGGTAATGTAATTTATTATAAGTTATTTATTTCTTGCAGTTTCGTCATGTCAAGTGAATAATGATGACTATGATCCGGGTAATGTAATTTATTATATGTTATTTATTTATGTTAATATGTTAGTGATAATGAATATTGAATAATCTGTCAATATGTAACTTACTATGTTATATGCTATAATTTAATGACAATGAATAATCTGTTAATGACGACTATAATGAATAATTTGTCAATAACTTAATATGTTATATGCTACTATTTCATTGTTATTTATTTCTTTTATGGACTTCAAAATTGTAGCACATTGGTGGGGATCTTTTGGTGGTGCAACTCCTAATTTGAAAAAGATTCCAATGAGGATTCTTTCCTTAACTAGTAGTTCATCAGGATGTGAAAGGAATTGGAGCACGTTTGAAGGGGTTCGTATACTTCATATAAATTATAATTATGTATCATTATATTGTATATTTTTATTTTATTACACTTTGTTGCTTTAAACTTTGTAGATACATACAAAGAAAAGAAATAATTAGAGGCAAGTAAATTGAGCAATCTTGTTTATGTTTAATTCAACTCTGATATCGCGGAAAAGGTCAAAAGGAGAAAAGATAGGAATGTTGAAGGCTATTAGCAAATGATAGTCACATGGCTCAAGAATGGTTTGTTGAATGTGATGGAGACAGAAATGGAAATGAAGAAGTTGAGGTTGAAGTTGAACCCGATTCAGAAGCACATTGGGAAGCGGTTGGTGAAACTATGGAAGCCGATGAATACCTACAACCCCGAAAAAGTTCTAGAACTGCAGCACAAACAGCTCCAAGAGAACTTTTTGACGATGATTTTGAGTCCGGGATTGAAGAGGAAGTATATGAAGAAGATGAATATGAGTCGGATGGAATTAACATCATACAAGATTGAATTTATGAACTTATGCCTTATGGTTTTAACATTTAAGCATGTTAAACTTGTTATGGTGTTTGTCTGTTATGGTATTTTGTTTGAATGTTTGTCAAGATTCTGCATTTCTGCTATGGTTTCAACTTTGCATATGAACTCATTTATTTCGGATTATGTTAGGATGTTTATCCAGGTTCTGTAGGGTGTGTATGTCCAGGTTTTTTATTGTGTTTGTCCAGGTTCTGTGCAATACCAGGTGTCTAGGTTCTGCAATCAATGAATGGTCTGTTGAATACTTGAATTGGAGCTTTTTAATTGTACCATGTTTCCAGGTCTACTGAATTAGAGTACCAGCCTACCAGGTTAGGCAAAATTATGTTTTAAACTTATAAATATAGCTTATATTTTGTTTTGTGTTATAATTTAAGTTGCCTTTCAAAAAAAATACATAATTTCCTTTATAATTTATACTTCCCGCCGAGAAACCGATATATCGCCGCCGAGGCCGATATGGCGCTTGAAGGGGGTCGACCGCCACGGTTCCGCCGAGCGATATTTACAACCTTGGTCAAAACGAATACCCAAATGAAACCCCTCACATGAAGCTTCCTACTATTGTGTCATGCTTTTGTTTTATTTAGAATGCTTTACTTAATACCCTTTAAGTTTTATATATTTACAATATCTACCCTAAACTTATATATTTTATATAATTTAGACTTTTAATTTTCTAAATTTTTCATTTCTAGTCCATATACTTATATATTTTGAGAAAATGACACAAATGACCCTTAGACTTATTAGTTTTAAAAATTTACCATATATACCCTTAACTTATAACATTTTCAAAACTAGTCCTTATAAGTTTATAACTATATTACTTTTTATCCTAAGGTTATATAACTTTGCAAAAAGGGTCCTTATACCTAATACTTCTAAGAAATGTCAAAAAAAGGCCCTATACTTAATATTTTTAGAAATTTACCATATATACCCCTATGCATGGAAAATTTTGCAAAACAAGTCCTAATTCCATGCAAACTATATTTTTATGAAACAAAAGAGTTTCCTAGCTTATGACTTACTAATATTAGCTTATCTAAGTTGCCTAAACTAGATTACAGCTTATGATAAGACCTTATAGCATATAAACAGCAATTCGACCCAGGGACGGAGCCACGCTTATTGTAGGGTTGGCCAAGGCCCACCCAATTCTACTTATGAGTATTACATAGTATTATATATAAATTGGTCCAATAAAACTTAATATGGCCCATCTAAAAGAAGTAGCTTATAGTCTTCTATTTTAATTGCGATATGGCTAACTATACGGAGAAATTTAACATTGTGATTGTATAATAGTCTTATAACTTCTCATTTATTTATGTTTGAAAGTATTGGTTAGTATAAAAGATTATTTTATGCTCACATCTTATACATTTTTCTCGTAATGCCGTTGTTAAATTTATTTTGTTACGTCTTTAGTTCAATTTTGAGAATAGAATTATGTTGTATCATTCACAAAAGTAATGATACTTCAACAGTAAATCGCTATGTTACTATTTGGCCCACCCATATATCAAATCCTGGCTTCGTCACTGATTCGACCTAAATTAGGGTTTTGAAATGAAAACTAGCAAATGAAAGTGATCAAGGCTCAAGCAAGGTTCCTAGGTAATCTAAGGCATATCCTAACTATCCTAGATCAGTACTAAAGCTAATAGAATCAAAAATAAAGCTTACGTGATTAGAAATGGGTCGTGACTAGGGTTTAGGCTTTTCTTGGCTAAAATGGAACTCGACAAGGGTTCTAGGCTATACCATTCGACTTCTAACGTTTATAAGGCTTGTGTACTACTACTAGGACCAGAACATGTGAGGTAAAGAAGTGTGATGGTGTGATTTGGAATGGATAGGGGTAACGAGCTATTTATAGAGCTCGTTAGGTTTGTTGTGCAAGAAAGGGAGGTCGAGGTGGCATGAGGGGGGGGGGGGGGGGAGGTGATTCATGGCAGCTATATGTGACTAAGGGGTGCTATAAGGGTGACTAATGGTGGCTAGGAGTAGGTAGGGGCGTGTAGGGTTGTTTATGGTGGTGGTTATGGCATGACCTCAAGGTGGTGACAAGGAGGTGACCCACCTCCTTGTGTGCTACCTTGAGAGGTGCTAAGGTATAAGCTTAAGGTGACTAAGATGCTAGGCTAGGTGCTTGAGGTGCTAAAGGTTCTTAGGTTTACGTTTGAACTAGTTTAGGTTTAGTTTAGACCTAATCTTGTTTAGTGAGAGATTAGGGTTTAGCTTAAGGTTTAGTGCCTAGATTAGGCTTCTATGGGTGCTTCGTGACTAGGATTAGGACTTAGGAAACTTATACTAAGTGGTGGTAACTTATGGTAAAGATTTGGGAATGTTTAACCTAGTTTTGGGACTTATAAAACCTAGTTAAGGTTTTGTGCTTAAGGGACTTGTACCTAAGCTCTAGAGGGTTGTACTAAGGTTTAAGGAGTCTAATATATCCTAATGTTTCTAATGTAACTCCTACATAAGTCTTGTAATGATAGATTACTTATTATGGTATTGTAGTGATCTTAGATTAAGAGTTCATGTGGTATAGTTGTAAGGATATTTGGTTTAATAGGATATGTGAGCAGGTCTAGTGAGTCATGCATACTAAGTAAAGAGAAGAAAGCAAAAATTTACCTGTGAAAATACCTACTATAGGTATTGTAGAGGAAATGAGATTTTATGGGTGGTTACAGTCTTACCCCCTTAGAGAAAATCTCGTCCCGAGATTTAGTTAAGTATAAGATTAGAGGCGGAGAGGAAAGAATGAGTTTACGATTCGAGGGAAAGAAATGGGTGAGACTGGCGGAAGAAAGGAATTGTTTTGTACAAACTGATTGAGAAATGTTTGTATGGATGCCAAATACTTAGACTCATTTGTTTATATCTCATTGCTTACAAGTAGAGGTGTCCCAGTTCTTGTAGGCAAGGATTTATAAACTCATGGTCTAGTGATTTCTAATTTTCTTTTCAAATGAAAAAGTGTCATGATTGATTTTAATAAGATGATTATAAATCATCCTTATATAGTATTGGCAGAAAAGCAGATAGTTGACCCCACTAAGGAAGTGTGGTACAGAAGTGTTTTGGGGAAGAGTGAACAAGTATTTTGACTCAGAATTTAAAGTGAGAGACTCCATTTGATTGACTCACGAAGTTTAGGAAAACATTGTGGAACTTACAATGTTTGGTTTAGAACCCGTAAGCTATATGCTTACTGGTTGGACAGGGAGTTTTACCAATATTTTAGCCATGTTTAGAGTTCAAGTTTTCTAGTTCTACAGTCATTCTATCATCAACTAGTTACGTGGTTGTACCCCGAATCATGGCTGGAGTAACGAACGTCGACGATCTCAATTTTGCAACTTTTGCAATATGAGATGATTTAATATCATAGTCGAACATAATGAGGATTAAAGTTCGACATAGATATTCTTACAAGTTCTAACTAATAGAAACTTGTGAAATGACGAGAAATTTGGAAATACAAGTTCTAACACTTAGAACATTTTAGGAAGACGGAGGAAAAGAGTAATAGAGTAGGGTAGGATAGGGTAGAGAATGGAATGGAATGAAGAGATAGGAAAGAATAGAAGAGACTGGAGGAGTGAGAAAGAATGAAAGGATAGGGATAAATGGAAGAGGAGGTGTAGGAAAGAACGAATGAGTGAGATTAAACGGAAGAGTGGGAAAAGACGGAAGAGTAGGATTAAACGGTAGAATGAGGAAAGACGAAAGAATAGGATTAAGCGGTAGAGTGAGGAAAGACAGGAGAATAGGATTAAGCGGTAGAGTGAGAGAAGATGGGAGAATAGGATACCTGGGAGGATGGTATCCTAATGAGGATAAGATTTACTAGATTTTCTTGAAGTTTGTTTCCTTCCTAAAAGTCTTAGTATAATTCATAATTAATTATCTAGTTTCCTTCCTAAATCTAGGGGTGGGGTATTCAACCTAACCGGTTAAGAAGATCCTATAGATAAAGAAAGGCTAGAGAGCGGAAAGGTTTATATAGCTAAGGGTTTAATAGAAATTGTTTCTAGGTGAAATTTCTTGCTTAGTTCTTTGGTTAGATTTTTCTAGCTTATGCCCTAGGTACTAAAATTATATAAAAATATACATGAGTTATAAGCCGGTACACATTAAAAATGTTATTTGTAAAATACAAGGAAAAAAACATGTTTAAAAGAAAACAACAATAATTTGTGGCTCACATCTATGGATACGTAGGAGATGTCGGTAATTCTTGTATCTTTCATCCAAAACCTACCGATCCATAGTGGAATGAGTTTTCGATTAGATTACATAGTATTATTTCAATATAATTGTACCAAATACTACTTTTAAAATATTAGTCCATTCCATCAACCTAATACCCTTCTACCAAACAACAACTAAATGTTTGGTATACATCTTTTGATTCAAATGTGAGCCACAAGTAAAAAATTGAATACCGACATGCAAGGTTGGTTTTGCAAATCCAACCCAAAGTTTGACCCACTTCACTATTGTCACTCACAATCTATACTAAAACTAACCTTAAAAAACTGTGAAAACCCCACTTTACAAATGATAATACTACAAGATAATTTTTTTAATTAAATATTTTTTTCTCTCATCTCATTTTATTTTATATCAAAACTCAGTCCTAATCTGCTTCTAAACTTTTCTACAAACTAAACGGCACTTAAGTGTTGTAATGGATTTGATTAGGGATGGCAAAAGGTGAGTTTGGGGTGTGGTTGCCATCCCCATCCTCAAACTCGATTACCAAAGTTCTCCCCAAACCTACTCCAATCCCCATCGGGGATCTAATTGGGGGCGCCCTAACCCGATTAGCATGCTCCGCCCCGCCTCAATTAGTTCAGGTTTCGGATTTCTTTGTCGGGTTCGGGTATTTTTGCCATCCCTAGATTTGATTAAGAAATATTTTTTCAATAGTTAATTCATATTCATACAACAGTTTTGTTAATTCAAGATTTTACTTTTATAAAGGAAAGTTGTGTTTATTAATTAATTATATTGATAGGAGTTACTAGAGAACAAGTTGATGTTCTTTTGCTAATAAAAATCATTAGCATGAGAATTATTAATAGAGAAAAACTAGCTGGAAAGAGATAGGTAAGAGTGTTAAAAGTGTTAAAGAGTAAATAATATCGAGAGTTTGTGCGTCATATCGCATATCTTTACGAAATTTTCATTAATGAACTAGGTTTGAGTCAAACCACAGTAAACAATTGTGTTTGTGTTTTATTTTAGTTTCAATCATTATTGTTGACTAGTCAATGTTTAATTAATTTTAAATGGCAAACAACTATTTACAGTATACATTACAAATTTACCTTACATGTTTTAAGTAGAAATTAAATTTGTGTTTATTTAATTGAGTAGTTTTTCACACAACATAATATACAACTAAAACCCAAGCCCTCTTGTTTACTCTTGATTGGCTCTATTCATTATGTAATATTTTGTTCCTGTGTTAGATCTCCAATAATACTAATAATACTTTGATAACTATTGAAGAAACGCTTATAGTTTCTCTTTCTTTTCGTCTCTAGCACCTTGGTAGAGGGCTAGCGGCATTGAGTTGCTTGGTTCTGAATCCCTCTACACTCTTCACGTCCTCATTTGTAGTGATCAAGTTAATTAACTTAACGTTACAATGTACTCCTAATCACTTACGCGGCACATGTCATCGGAAACAATAACATGAACCCACATGGCTCAAGAGTATAAATGTGGAACTTACTACTAAGAAAAAAGGTGTGTAGTAGGATTTCTGCAATGATTCAATGGATTAAACGCGACAAACGCTTTCACTACTAAACACGAATATACAAATGCCAGAAAGGAAAAACAAGTCTAGGATTAACTGCAATTGCTATGAATCATTCATGCCGATTTTTACTCACCAAGATTTTGATAAGAAATGAAATAATTGCATGGCCATATATATATAAAGAGTACTATGCGTGCTCCTTAATTATTTGGTCTTTTTATATTTGTTAGATCTGATGATAAGTGCTACACTTTATACTTGTTAGTCATCATTGTTATCATTTGTTTGGTCAAATATAGCTAAAAAGTAAAATGTGCGATATTGCTCATGCATGATCATATAAGATCTTTGAACCGCAAAGTTCCCACAAATATGTACTCGCAGTACGTAGAACAATTAAAACTTATACAATAAGAACGGGACAAACTCTTCTTCGGCTCACCATTGTCATTGCTATTAGATTAACATTTTCTTGTGAATGCTTTTTTATTTTATTTTTTCACAATATTCAGTGGGCTCCTAAAACCAATGAATTGATGTATGTTTAATATCTAACATCCTTTACTATCATTCAGAAATTAGGTCTAGGCATTACGTACAATTCACAATGACTTCTTCAATGTTGTGGGTCTCATTTTCATTCTTCTTCTCAGAAAATCGTCATATAATGCCCAATATTGAAAAGGACATTTAATTTTTGAAAAATACTAGATCCACCAAAAGTTTACACAATTTCATCCACTCGCTGACGTGGCGGAGTGTTTATTGGTTGGTTTTCTGTGGGCCACAGAAAACCAACCAATCAACACTCCGCCACGTCAGCGAGTGGATAAAATTGTGTAAACTTTTGGTGGGTGTAGCACACCTCTTAATTTTTATGTTAATTATTGAAATAATGAAAATGACACGACAACAAGATATTTCGTACAATTTTGATGTACTAGTTAGCAGTGCCGTAGCTAGGCCAACGGAGGCCCTGTTCAAAATCGTATATATGATAACTAAACATGACAATTAAAAATATATTGTAACAATTATCTTTGTATTTTATGATTTTTTTCATCACTGTCCCCCGCTTGAAGTTAAGTTTAATAAATTAAATATTTATAACAAAATTTCATATATTGTCAACAGTTTGAGGTTGAAATTGAATTTTGAGGCCACAACTATATAAAAGGGAGATGATTTGTACACCATTTCTTTTTGGCTATACACCACTAAATCATACCAGTAATGCACACAGTACAACACCGCTATTCACAATTTAGTGTTGGATGGCAAATAAAAATGGTGTACAAATCACCTGTCTATAAAAATTTGAGGCTTGTGCAATAGCACACCTCGCACACCCTCAAATATGGCACTGGTAGTTAGCAATAGCAGTTAGCAGTAGTAGCTAGTAGTGGCTGTTGTGTTTTACTAAAATGCGTTCGGTAATGTAGTTGTAATTATTAAAGTAGCATTTAACAAAACCAAAATGATAAATACTACTGAAAAATGCTAAATGCTTATTGCCAAACAAGCTTTAATAAAAAAAAAATGCTAAATGCTTGTTGCCAAACAATCTGTGAAATGCTTTGAAATGAGCATTTAAAAAAGTAGCATTTAAACAAAACAAAAAATGCAAAATGCTTGTTGCCAAACAAGCTTTAATATTCAAATGCTAAATACGAAATGTTAAATGCTGAAAAATGCTCTAAAACCTTGTCGCCAAAGACACCCTAGTTATACAAAGTGAATTTAATTTCCATGAGTTGCATCCATGAAAGGTAAGTTGGAAATTCTTATGAGAGATCAAGTGTGGGAAAGAATAGTGATATTAAACAAGGTGTCTTTGCTTGGCAATTTATGTCAAACACACCTTGTTTTGAAGATTTCAAATGATCGAAGCTATCGTTCAAAACAATGCATGCTTTAAAACAGGATTTTCAATTTGACTGCTTCAAAACCAACACGGATCACATCAAGTGCCAATGTCACTTTTTTATCAATCACTTTTAATCAAGATGGTGAGAGTTGAACTCTTAACTAAAAAACGAAATTTGATATAAACACGAGTTTGCCTTTAAAAAAATTGCTAGTATTGGTAGAAAATGATACGGATGTAGTAATTAAAATTCACATATGCAGAGGGTACTGTTACCACGAACAGTAAATAACAGGAAGCATTCAAGTTTTGCATGCTAAATTATTTGTTTCAGTACGTCATAAATGTGTCGCTAGCTAACAAAAGTATTTATTATAAACGACAAGAATTTGATAGACAAAAACATTTCTAATCATGAGGGGGGTAATATATTTTTAAAGTTAAACGATACAGTATTTGTCTTCTGCATGCAAATCCTGGCCAATGACGGAGCTACGTGAAGACAAGAAAATGTTTATTACGTAGTAGTATTTGTGCCTCCTACAACACGGAAATTATGTTTTTGGCAATTGTCAAGCTTTGCCGTTGTGATACGGCTAATGATAGAGAGAATTTATTCGCAACAAATTATATATATATTCTAAAAGGCATTGGGGGTATGTGAGTGTTCGCGCACTGTTCATGCTACAGTGCATAACAGTGCAGAACAGTGCACAGTTTTTTTTTTTTTTCGTTTGCTACAGTGCAAAACAGTGTGTTCGCGCACTGTTCGTGCTACAGTGCAGAACAGTGCACAGTTTTTTTTTTTTTTTTTTTTTTTTTGCGTTTGCTACGGTGCAAAACAGTGCCCAATTTTTTTTTTTTTTTTTTTTTTTTTTTTTAATATAAAAGAGATGCACCGCCCTCTAATTAAACAAAAGTCCAACCACAAAGCCCACATACTGCAAAAAAAAAAAAAAAAAATTAACACAGGCCCAAAAAAAACGAAAAAAAAAGAGACCCAAAACAAACTTTTTTTAAAAAACAGATTATGTCAAATAAATAAATTAAACAAAAAAAAAATGTCAAGATATGCATATTTATCTACTAATGTACATTAGGAAAAAAAAACATATATAAATATATGAATTTACAACAAAAAAAAAACCATTTAAAAAAATTTATAGATGTACATTTACATAATCGACATAAAACAAAACTCAAAAACGACAACACAAACAAAAAAATCTCAAAATAAATCATTCCCCGCAGCATCGCGCGGGCTATCCTGCTTGTTTTAATACTATAACTATAAAGTATCATCTGGTTGTAGTATATCTTTTTTAATATTACTAGCAGGGTATCCGTTCGTTGTAGCGGTAAATCTTATAATCAAAATTTTTAGCGAGCAATATTCGATTACATGCTTCCGTGAGAATAACGGATGGCGAAATTTTTTGAGAATAAATTTATCGCACGCTATTGCATATTAAAATTGTCAGAGTACTTATGCATCAAGATGTTATAATGATACAAAAACGGTATTCAGTAGTATTATGAGGTTGTGATCTTGGTTTAAAATTGCGCGCATCGTTGCGCTCGCATCACGCATCAGAGTGATGCGTTTGAAAAAACGCAATGCGCAACCTGATGCGAGGTTGTTCCATGATACGGCCTAATGCGAACGCATCACATTGCAACAGTGTATTGCTCGCATCGGACGCAATGGGCGCATCACTTCGCAACAGTTTTTATTTTTACTTTTACAGTTTAAGTTGATTTTTTGTTTCTGGTCAAACCATTAAGTTGACATATTTGGTGTTATAACATTCAGTAATATCATTATGCATGTCACTTATCCATATTTAATCATTTACTTGTAGAGTAATTTAAGTAGAAATATTATATATTTTTTATTTATTATCTATCGCCGCACGTCCGTGATGCATCGCGCATCATGCATCGGTCTTTTGGACCTCGAGCGCAACGGATCGCCGCACGCAATTTAAAACCAAGGTTGTGATGATTGGCGGTAAAAGATACTTGCTAGTCACTAGATGTTGTGTGATATTCGTCGCAATATTATATAACGTATATAGATATAGAAGTATAAATTAGTCCGCCCAATATATGGTTAAGAAATTTGTATATGACATTATATTACTTAACAAAATATGAATTATATTATTTAAAACTTATACATTTTCATACTTATAATCATCTGAAAATCTTCGTACTTTAACATGTACGATTCTTTTATATCAAATTTATAAGCAAAATGATCACAACTTCACTAAACTTTAACTAAAATACATATGATAAATGTTGTGTCTATATGCAGTTCTCAGTTTTTTTAGATGTTCATAACCAAATATACAAGTAGTTATTATAAATTAGATTGTATTGAACATAATACATATTGATTCATTGGTTTAATTGAAAGACTTCTTTAAAACAACTTTGTATAACAGATCTTACAAAATATTAGTGTTTGAATAATAAAAGTCGATTTAATTTATTTTTGTTTTAGTAAACACTTTGTTTTTTTTAAAGTTGTTAATTATTCCAGATTTAGTTTTAGACTAATAATACACTATCGTATTAACAGAATGTTTGGAATGTCACGAGTGACATCTAAAAGATTTGCTCCCGAACATGATGAAACGGAGACCAATACTCTAGTTATGTGTACGGTAGATGCTTTGAAGCATTTAGATTTTATGTGTCATAATTATGCGTTAAATAACCTGAGTGACATGAAAATTGTAGCAATGGTGGGATCTGGGCCTTAGATAATGGTGAATTAACACTTGGGCATCATGTCATGCGTATGGGATAAGAGTTTGATTAACTCTTTCAATGCAGTAGATAATGGATAGACATAATTTATAGGCAACTCTGTAACTGCTAATATCCAAGGAAACGGGGGTGTGATGACAAAATTCACATATGAAAGAGAGTTTAAGTTAACCAACGGGTTGTAAGTGCCGGAGAATCTTGTGTCCGAATGGTTGCTTAATAAATTTGGCTTTCATCTTGTATTTGAATAAAATAAGTATTAATGATTTCCAACATAAGGAATACGCATCTCTTAAGGTGAAATTTCATGTAATTTTGTTAAGTCCGACAATACAACTTATTGTGGTGTTTTCTCAAGATTTCCTGTGGCCCTTTATGAGTAAACATTTTTCCTTCGTCCCTCTCGTCAGGATATACACTCTTACAATGATTAAAAATGTCAACCTCGTTTTCCCCATTTCTACTCAAAAGTTTTAAATGTTTGTAGATAGAGTTGAACTTTTGGCAATTTTCGTTCACGGTTGCCCACTTCCTCGTCATCATATCCTTGGTGCATGGGTTTAGAGCACTTTTGTTGAACTCATTAAGAACCCATCCTCAAAATGATTGCTCATCTTGGTCATTTCTGATTTGGTTATCCTCGGAAACGGAAACATGACACTTGGCTAATAATATTTCATCTTCTTGCGTCCAACGAGTGGACGTCTTTGAGGATCCCTCAGTTGTTGTCGTTGTTTTTTAGTGGGTTTGGCGGGTCTTTTGTCTTTTCTTCGCCTTTCGGTTCTTGGGTTTCTTGTGGTGGTGTTTGTTGTTCTGAAAACAATTGTAGGTGGATGTTATTGAAGGTTTTGAAATTGTTGTTGTTGAAGAATATTGTTTATGTATGTTGGCAACCCAACGGAGCAAATTAGGGGTGCGAGGAAGATAAGTTTGTGGATGAAGGTGTAGCGGGATTTGACGAAGACTATGAGTTTGGAGCTTGTGACATTCCGAGAAGGTTATTGTAAAAAACATCATTTGGGTGACTCATTTTGGAGGTATGGTAAAATAGAGTGAAAATGAAAGTGAAAGACGAGTCTGTATGCCAAAATGGTTGTGCAAAAGGGGTTTATATATATATGGTGAAAACTGTTTGTGTAAAATAGAGTTAAATGTTTAAGTTTTTTTTTACGAAAAAAGAAAAAAAAAATCAAAATAGCCGCTGGACACCCTAACTATAGGTGCACAAAGCCCGAGCCAGACCGCGCTTGGACTGGGTCGAAAAAGCCCAGGCTTTTATAGTTAAAAAAAGTTCGGGCCAAAAAAGCCCGAAAATATTAGGCCTATTTCGGCCCAAATGGTCTGGACCGGAGCGAACCGAGCTTAGCTCGGCCCAAGCCTGAGCTTTTTCGAGCTTTATTTATTTAGCTATATATTTTGTAATAATAATATAGTTATTATATTTGAAAATATTTGATCAACATTTGTAAATATATTACTAAAATATAACAAAACAAAGTTATAGATTATAAAAAACACATTAATTACATAATTAAAGCTTTAGCAACAAACTGCAAACATTCAAGTCATACTTATTTAAGAGTGATTATATTTGTTGTAATTTCATCATTCATTTCTAAGTAATTATTTTTTTATGTTATTATATAAAAGTAATTTAGTATTTCTTTTGAAAAATACTAGATATATATTTTTTTCCTCAAAAAGCCAGGGTTTTTGGGTTTTTTAGCGGCCTAGACCAGGCTTGGGCAAACTGGGCTTTGGTGGAAAGTATAAGGACCATTCAAGCCTATTGGGCCAAACCGGGCTTTTTCGGGACAGGCTATTAAAGGCTTTTCCGGGCTCGGGCTTTAGCCCGTCTATGCATCTCTAACCCTAATGGTAAAAAAAATTGTCTCTTGGCTAAGCTAAGGAATTGGCGAGGGGGAGGGAGGAAGGGGTGGCGTTGTCATGGCTTGAGTTTGGCTTGGTGACACATTGAATGATGCTTGCACTCATGGTAAAAAAAAATAAAAAATAGAGTAAACTGCAAAATACATCCCTGTGGTTTACACATTTTGGCATCTTACATCCTTGTCAAAAACTTTTGGCAAAATACATCACCCGTTAGGCAAACGTTTGCCACCCTACATCCCTCGTTAACCATGAGGACTAACGATGCAATTTTTTTCTCCGTTATCTCTTAACAAGATTGATAATGTTACACCGTTAGCCTCCAGGACTAACGGTATTTGCACCGTTAGTCCTTTTTTGCGTTATCTCCATTTTTTTGTATGTTTCTCCGTTTTTTGTACGTTTTTATCCATTTGTTGTATGTTTTATCCGTTTTCTTTACGTTTTATCTATTTTTCTATGTTATTTGTACGTTTGATCCGGTTTTATCCATTTTTTGTATGTTTTATCCATTTTTTTCAGTTTTTTTTCTCTGTTTTTATACGTTTTATCAATTTTTTACGTTCTTATCCGTTTTTGTACGTTTTATCCGTTTTTTGTATGTATTTATCCGTTTTTTG
Source organism: Artemisia argyi (assembly GCA_030686995.1). Classification (NCBI taxonomy): domain Eukaryota; kingdom Viridiplantae; phylum Streptophyta; class Magnoliopsida; order Asterales; family Asteraceae; genus Artemisia; species Artemisia argyi. Next base: position 129,338,807 of record CM060699.1, read on the forward strand.
TACGTTTTATCCGTTTTTGTCATTTCCCCCTTTTTTTTATACGTTTTATCAGTTTTTATTTTTTATTTATTTTTATATTTTTTTATCCATTTTTTGTACGTTTTATCCTTTTTCTCAGTTTTTGTACGTTTTATTTGTTTTTTTACGTTTTATCCGTTTCAATTCCTTTTTTGTATGTTTTACCCGTTATTTTATGTTTTTATCCATTTTTTACGTTTTATCCGTTTTGTATGTTTTTATCCATTTTTCAACATTTTTAATATGTTTTTTTACGTTTTTATTCATTTTATGCTTTTATATCAATTGTTTTTACGTTTTATCCGTTTTGTATGGTTTTATCCACTTTTTTTTACGTTGTATCTGTTTTATCCGTTTTTTACGTACAAAAAATTGATAAAAACGTACAAAAAATAGAGAAAATTTATAAAAAATGGATAAAATGTACAAAAGACGGATTAAAACGTGAAAAAAATGATAAAACGTATAAAAAAAGAGAAAAGAAAACTGACAAAAAACGGATAAAACGTACAAAAAATAGATAAAGTGTACAAAAAACATAAAAAAATTATAAGACGTACAAAAAAAGGAAAAAACTGACAAAAACGGAGAAAACGTACAAAAAACGGATAAAACATACAAAAAAAAGGAAAACTGATAAAAGAACAAATAAAACGTACAAAAAAACGGATAAAACATACACAAAACAGATAAATACGTATAAAAAATGGATACAACGTACAAAAAAGGGGAAAACTGACAAAAAACAGATAAAACGTATAAAGAACGGATAAAACGCACACAAAACGGATAAATACGTACACAAAACGGATAAATACGTACAAAAAGTGGATAAAATGTACAAAAACTGACAAAAAAAAGATAAAACGTACAAAAAACAGATAAAGACATAAAAAAACCTAATAAAACGTACAAAAAGGGGGAAAATGACAAAACACGGATAAAACGTACAAAAAATGGATAAATACATACAAAAAACGGATAAAACGTAAAAAAATAAAATAAATAAACTTACAAAAATGGTTAAAACGCAAAAAAAACGGATAAGAAAGCAAAAAATGATAAAACATAAAAAAAGGGAAAAAAAAAGAAAAAGAAAAAGAAACTGGCAAAAAACTGATAAATCGTAAAGAAAACAAATAAAACATACAAAAAATGGATAAAAACGTACACAAAACGGAGAAACGTACAAAAAATGGAGATAACCTAAAAAAAAGGACTGACGGTGCAAATACCGTTAGTCCTGAAGGCTAACGGTGTAACATTATCAATCTCGTTAAGAGATAACGGAGAAAAAATTTGCATCGTTAGTCCTCATGGTTAACGAGGGATGTAGGGTGGCAAACGTTTGCCTAACGGGTGATGTATTTTGCCAAAAGTTTCTGACAGGGATGTAAGATGCCAAAATGTGTAAACTACAGGGATGTATTTTGCAGTTTCTTAGGCTGAACACAGTGGTGACCCAAGTCACCAGTTGCTACATCAACTTTTTCTCTCCGGTGACCAGACATGACCCAAGTGCCCTAGTGGTGACCAACCTTTTTTTATTTTTATTTTTTTTATATTTTTTAACATTTTAAACAACAAATTTATAAATATAAAAACGTTCAAATTTAAACATTGCATATATTTCTTGGAATTAAAAACATTACATAAACATTCAATTGTAATCCGGGTGATCCTGGGTTTGAGAGTTGTCTGAGCGATAACCGTCGTCGTAGGCAGAGTAATTCGCATACTTCTATGCTTCTAACTCTGCTTCCAACCTACTAAGCTCCCGCTCCTTATTCTTGTTCCAGCCCGCATATTCTTCATAACCTAGCTGAAATTGATCCAGATGAGGTTGATGTTGTTGTTGCTCAACAAATCTTGGTGCATTGGCAAAAGTTGATGCACCTTGCACAAATTGTTGGTTCTGTTGTGATACAGGACCAGTTGTCACATTTTCTTCAAAACTCCAACGAATCTTGTTGGAGATTTAGGCCTGTATCTGCGTCTTTGCGATATTTATCGTTCAAAAATTGGTCGATCACAGCTTTTCTTTCTTCCGATATGTCTTTGCACTCAACGTATCGTTGTCTCAAACGTTGTTTGAGTGCCTTTGCGAGCTCAAACTTCTTAATAACTTCGACAATAGCTTCTTGTCGATTTGTGCCGTCTTTATCGGCTTGTTTTTTAACATACTTTTGAAGTTGTTCAACGATATGAGGGAGACGACAAGCATTTGTATTTGAATTGTGTGTTTAGAATTGTGTTTATAGACATGTATTATTATTTATTTTATATTTTTTCAAACGGTAACATTTGACTTGTTTAATATCAGTTAGTTTTTCAACTGATTGTGCACTTCCACTCTCCTCGACCGATATTCAACCCAACCATCACAATGGTCTCAACCGATTCACGATTGACCAAGGCACACGACCAATTATTTCAGGTCCATTGCGTCCCGCCTTACTTCTAACCTTCTATTCAAACGGGCATAATAAAAAAGTAAGTACATGAAAAACACAAAAGTTGAGTTGGGTCCGGTTGGGTGTGCAAAGTAGTACTTTAACATCAACTCAAGAACCAAAGACCAAAACTAGTAGATGACACAACTTGACTGAACTAATAAACTGATTGAATAATTGAGACGGTGAGTTTGAGTTGAAATGATAACTTGTGTCACACCAATCTTTTTTTTAATGTCAAGAAACCACTTTTTCGCTTGCAAATAAACAGTACTAAAGTGTCCAGCATCCCAAAAGATAAAAAAAGCTAAAACCCTCTTTTTATATCAAAAAGTAGAACCCTTTTGATAGAAAAAAGTGTAAATTTTGTACAAATAAATAGAACCCAGAAATCAGATCAAGAAACTGTTCATTCTTGATCATTTGAGGTGAGAAATGTTTCTGTCTTGTTTTTATGCTTTTTTATGTGATATGTTTTTATTATGGTAGATTAGTTATGGTGTGAATTTGAGGTGGATCTGACTGATACTGAATTATGCTGATTTTCTTGTTTATGCTGTATTTTATTATGTCTTTTACTAGTTTTTAGCAATTTCACACTAAAATGAGATTGCTGTTTTTGATATCTTGTGGAAAGTAGACTCATATAGTCATATTGTAGGATGTGTCAGTTGTTAATTGAATTAGCTTATTTGTCGTGCTCATGAACTTATTCAAAATATGAAAAATTCTGAGGCTTGATGTCACGAACTTTATAATGGTATTTAAGCAATTTTTATAATTCTGTTTGTGATTTTATGTGAAAGATGATATTCAGGGAGTGTTTGGATTAGCTTATTTGTCGGGCTCACGAGCTTATTGAAAATTTGAAAATCCAGATGGCTCAACTTTGATGGCTCATGAGTTAACCTAATGACTTAAGTCATAAGCTCATAAGCCATTTAGCTTACTGGATTTTCAAATCTTCCATAAGCTCGTAAGCCCGACAAATAAGCTAATCCAAACACCCCGTTAGATGTTATGTAATGGTTATGATTTTTAATGTATGGTTTTTCATGTTTATCATATATATACAGGTTTGCAGTTGGAAAGTTTTTGTAAGTGTATGTGGACTGTCGTGAGTGTTGGCATTTGTGGTTCTGGTTCTTTCTAAAGATGGCTTCTGCCAGCTTAGGACATGGCGGTGTTGGCAGTTCAAGAACTGCAGGTGGATTTGATGAATCGTCTAGTTCGGTTGATTGGTTGGGGCGGGAAATGCTTGGGATGAGACTTAGGGATAAAGCGGACCATGATGACGAAAGAGTGAGCGTAAGTTCCTTATCTTAGTATTAGTTCGTGTTTTTATGTTGTTAATAGTTGTCTATCCATGTTGGATTGGGGTTTTCCGTTCTATGTTTGTGACTAGATTTGACTATTATGTTTAATATTAAGTTATGGAAGTTAAACCTCATTAGGAAAAGTATATTACTACAAAACAGATTTACGCCGTGGCTAATACAACATAATGATTTACGCATTTAGCGATGAATGACTCAAGAGATCTGTCCAGATTTGCAACTAAAATAAATCTAATGTGTGTTAAATGATCTGAATTGACTATCTGACTGAAACTTCCAATATTTCAGGATAGCGAGCCAGAAATTGTACACGGTGTTGGAGCAGAAGCAGGACATGTAATAAGAACAACAACTGGTGGTCGTAATGGTCAGTCTAAACAGGTTGGCAATACCTAATGTCTAATATCTTTTTCATTGTAATTATAAGTGGCAAAATGGGCGGGTTGGGTAACGGGTAAAGATGGGGCGGGTCGGATTGTGTTGAGCGTTGACACAAAAACACTTTTCATTTTTCCTTTCAATTTTTAGTTCTGTTATAGATATTCAGTATTACATCTTTACACAAACAGTATTACGAGTATTACAATATACGTGATTGACCCATTTTAGCCGTTTCCATTTAGTCTAAATTTTTTGACTTAACCCGTTGGAGAGTCAAACCAAAGCCAAATTACCCCATTCATGTGTAAACGGGTCGGGATTTATGCCTTTAATGCCAATAGATCAATTCCATAAGCGTTCTTCCTTTTATCTTACGTCATCTTTTAATGTTTTTCTTCAATTTGATTTATGACAGAATGTCAGTTACATAGCTGAGCATGTCATTGGAACTGGTTCATTTGGTGTTGTTGTCCAAGTAAGTCGATTAGTTATTTAGTTTCTAATTTCTTATTGTCTTTTAGATTCTTCATGTGATATTTGTTGTTGCCTTGTTGGTGCAGGCTAAATGTAGAGAGACGGGAGAGATTGTTGCTATTAAGAAAGTTCTGCAGGACAAACGTTATAAGAACAGGGAGCTACAAATAATGCAAATGCTCGATCACCCTAACGTTGTTGCATTGAAACATTATTTCTTTTCAACAACTGATAAAGAAGAGCTATATCTTAATCTTGTTCTTGATTTTGTTCCTGAAACGGTTAGCCGTACAGCTCGTCATTATACTAGGATGAACCAACGAATGCCCTTGCTATATGTCAAGTTGTATACCTATCAGGCATGTGCAACTAATTTTTTTAAGTGAATTTCCATTTTTATGAGTTTACAGTTATGATAAAAGTGATTACTTATTTGTTGATATTTGGTTTCTAAAATACGACTTTGTTTTGACCGTTTGTCTTATTATGATGTATGGTTGGTTGCAGATATGCAGAGCACTTGCTTATATTCATAATTCGATTGGTATTTGTCACCGTGACATCAAGCCTCAGAATTTGCTAGTAAGTTTCTTTCCTAAAATAAAGATTTGGTTGGTTACTTACTAAACCACTTGATCTTGCACTTGTAAAATATCTAGGCCCTTTCTCTCTTATTTGACTAGTTTTTGGCATCAGATACGACCTAGAAAAACTAATATGGACTTTAACCCTATAGTGTTAATGATGTATTTGACAAAATAACCCTGGGATAAAACTTCAATCATCGGATACATTTACACACTTGTGTTCGTCTTCATCGAGAGTTTGAATATCTTTCTTTATTTGTTTTAATTTCTGCAATCATTACTTTTCTTCTTTCTTCCAATAATAAAAGTAGAAAAAAGAGGAAGAGTCGAAATAAGAAAACAAATAGTAGAACCAGAGGAAGAATATGTATCCCCCCGATGAGCATGGAAGCATAATTATTTTTGTATTTGATGGTTGAATTTAATTCTATCATAAGATATTTTAGTCAAGCTCAAAATTAATACGTGAGGATCAAAGCCCACATTGTTTTTCTTAAATCAATATGGCCTGAAACTAATCAAATAAGAAAAACAGGATCTAATCCCACATATTGCAACACCTTGGTGCGTCTTAGTGATGTGCCTCTCATTACACTATCAAACCCCAATTCTTTGCCCATCATGAGCCTCCCCGCCTCATGCACATTGTTGATTACTTTGGTGTAAGTACTGCTGTACATGTTATCGCATTGAACCTCTAGGAAGGTATCCTGGTATAGGCTATAGCTCCTGACTAAGTTTGTATTCCAGTTCCCGTCTGACATGATTAAAATCCTTTGACCTTGGCTACAAGTTTGAGGGTAATTAGGTGACGTGTAACTTTCCGGAAACAGGGTATTCACATCATTTATTTATTCGCCTAATAAGCTTTTGAATTGAAATGTCGGGGTGTACTTGAAAGAAAATTGGTATATTATTTCAATGAAAAGCAAGCTGGATATATTGATGTGATTAGAGCATCAAACTGCATATGGATCTTTAGTGCTTGTTGAGTTATTTATGATGGTAATACTTTTGCTCACTTGTTATTCCCCCTTTTAACATTTTGAGAGACGATCAAAAGTTCAAAAGCTTTTAATGCTGGTCTTTTACCCTTGGTTCTACTTCAGTTAACAACTTGAATAAGTTAAGACATTTAAGTTAGAAAAGTTGTAACATGTTGGTAGGAGTGTCATACTTTTTTCCTGATGCCGTGGTGACCAACATTTAGAGAGCACTTTCCGTCTTTCCATTTCTTCAAGTTATTCATGTAACCGATACAAAAATTGATATTAGAAACCTGTATCTCTTGTACGTAGGAATACATCTATAAAAAATCTTTCACTATTTATGATCCCTAACATGGGCATTTAGGAGAACTTCCATAATTTAGCATTGCTATTACGGCTGTAAACGAACTGAACGTTCAGTGAACATTTCATGAACCGTTCGGTAAAAAGTTCGTTTATGTTCGTTCGTTTATTAAATGAACGAACATGAACAATATTTTACGTTCGTTTAGTTAAATGAACGAACATGAACAAAAGTCTCGTTCGTTCATTTATGTTCGTGAACGTCCGATTAGGCATTCGTTAAAGTTCGTTTATGTTTATTTATCTATTTATGTTCATATATCATATTTTTTAATTTTATAATTTTAAAAATTGATTTGTTTAAACAAAGCAACACTTATAAAACAATATATTGTGAAGAATTCAAAAAAGTTTATGTTTGTTTGTCTATTTTCATTTATGTTCGATCGTTTATGTTCGTTTAGCGTACGTTTAGTGTCTTAATGAACGAACATAAACGAACATGAACAATTCATTTTCTTAATAAACGAACATGAACAAGAAAATTCGTCCATTTAAGCGTCCGTGTCCGTTTATTTGTCCGGTTAAAATTAAATGAACGAACATGAACAGGGCTCCGTTCGTGTTCGTCCGGTTCGTTTACAGCCCTAATTGCTATACAACAGTAGGGGAATTATTCTCCAAATCAATTAAAAGTAAATTTCTATTATTTCTATAAGTGTGTATGATGTGTTACACTTCTCATCAAAAAGCTGAGCCGCTTAGTTGCTACGTTCAGGTTAATCCACACACACATCAGCTGAAAATTTGCGACTTTGGAAGTGCTAAAGTTCTGGTAAGTCATATGAGCATGTTCGTGTCTCTTTTTTTTTTTTTTTTTTTTTTTTTTTTTTTCTAATTATGTCTTATTTACATTATGCGATTCCTTCTACAGATAAAAGGGGAACCTAATATTTCTTACATTTGTTCAAGATATTATCGTGCTCCAGAGCTCATATTTGGTGCCACAGAATACACAACAGCTATAGATATATGGTCAACAGGTTGTGTCATGGCTGAACTACTACTTGGACAGGTACTTTAGCTCCACAGTTTTACAAGGGCTTTAATGCATAAAAAGTACCTAACCCTCAAAATTTCTGATGTAACGTAACATGCAACCTTGTTAGCAAACGAAAGGTGTTACCAGGAAAATTTGACATGATCAAACTTAGCTAGACGTTGATGTTGTATTCGCTTAAATGGAAAATATTGAAAGTGTGAAATTTCTTTTTAGTTTTTGTTATTAAAATATTTGAAAGTTACATGTCTAAAAAATTAGTTTGAAAGCTGGTTACTTTTTTATGGATGAAAACAGTTATAGTCCAAAACACAAATCAAAGAAAAACTGGTTACGTTAATATGCAAAAGAAAATCCCTAAAAGTGCCAATTGAAGCAGCTGCTACTCAGTTTTATCATTCTTATACTCTATTTTATATGCAGCCACTGTTTCCAGGAGAGAGTGGTGTTGATCAGCTAGTTGAGGTCATCAAAGTAAGTTATTTAAGTTGCTGCAGACTTTTCATTTATCTACAAAATAATCTAGTTTTTATTGACGTTGTGTAGTCTGATTATTAAACAGGTCCTGGGAACACCTACACGAGAAGAGATAAAATGCATGAATCCAAACTATACTGAATTTAAGTTCCCACAGATAAAGCCTCATCCGTGGCACAAGGTATAGCTTCTTTTAGAGGTTTAAGTACGGGCAGGGCGGCTCTGATTGGTTGGGCAATGGGTCAAATGAGGTGATTTTCAGGTGAAACGGGTCCGGTCCCGTTGACCCTTTAATTAATGTAATTATTACTTATTGTGGCATATGTGGTTATAAGATTTATATAATTTAAAATAACATAGTGTAAGGGGTTTAAAATAAACTTTCGCCAACTATCGACCATTTGACCCGTTGTATATCTTATTATTCCCGTTGACCTTTAGAGATAAACTTGACCACATCAGCCCATTCATTAGTGATTGAGTTGACATTGCCAATACTACTTTCTATATCATCATCAATAAATATATTATATTGCTGTTTGGGAAACAAAGGAAACAAATCATGAGTTTGTTTCTTCGTCTTTTAGGTCTTCCAGAAGCGTTTGCCTCCAGAAGCAGTGGATTTAGTTTGTAGGTTTTTCCAATATTCACCCAACTTGCGGTGCACAGCTGTAAGTCACATGTTATATTCTGTCACCAAAAGTTTTAGCAACACTAGTGAGGTAGTAATTGTTTTTCTTCATTTCTCTGAATTGCAGTTGGAAGCTTGTGTTCATCCCTTCTTTGATGAATTGAGAGATCCAGCTACCCGTCTTCCTAATGGTCGCCCACTTCCTCCACTTTTCAATTTCAAGGCCCAAGGTAAGGTGTCAAGAAGGGCAGGTTGGGATTGAAATGAGTATTTCTTTAGCTTGGGTCAGAACGAACCAGCGAGTTTCTTTGCCCCATAACCACATTTTTGTTCAGTTTTAAACTTTTAAAAAGTATAAAAAATAGTTAATGTGTTAGTTATGACTTATGATTAGAAAAACAATGTTACCATAATAGTAACTGAAATAGACTATAAGTGGCTTACAATCTGTTTGACGTATCCCCCTTTAGGTAGTTTTTTTACTTGACCCATTTGGGATATATACAAACAAAAATCAACCCATTCATATGCAAATGGGTCATATTGACATAAATATCAAAATTTACTGAACATTTTGTGAACTAAGAGAATTTTATATAAAAGTGATAGAATCAAAAGAATTTTGGAGCTAAAGAAAAGCACATTCCAATTTTGAATAACTTGTAAAACAGCTATAAGTTTGCTTCTTTATGTAGTTAAAGAACATGAGATTGGATATGCATAAATAAATGCTTTTTCGTGTCTGTACAATGAGTGATTTGAATTCTGTTTTTGTGTTGCAGAGCTTGCAGGAATCCCACCCGAGACTATCAAAAGGCTGATCCCAGAGCACGCTCGAAAGCAGAACTTATTCATGGCTTTGAACACCCAATAATTGGATTCTTTGATATAGCCATATGCACCATCAGGTTAATAGTTCTTATTGTCCTAGCTAATTCCCAGTGGGCACCCATTAGCAAATCCCTTTATATAATAGCTTACATATAGACTATATGATTTTCGTGATGAAATCTTGAGTCCTTTGTGGAATGTCATGAAACACGATGCCAGCATGGAGAATGACGGTATATCTTGTAATTTTGTTTTATTAATCATGTCAAGAAATGTGAAATCTTTATCCCTCCCCTCCCCTTCACCCGGAGAAAGTTTTAGAACCCAGCTTTGGAACATTAGAAGTTGTTGAGATTCTTATATATATTTCTATATTACCTAAGTTTGTAAACAATTTTGTTAATGGTTGAAGATGTAATAGCATATTCCGAATTCGTTTGGCAAATTGCTAATTTTATTTTTGTTTGACGAAAGAAGATATTATTTTGGATTGGATTATTCGACATGATGGACAATGCGTGAAAATGTAAAGAGCTGGAAAGTTACAAGTACTGGTAGAATTCTTGCTGGGATGTTGTTGATGGATAAACACATTGCTGAACTTGTAATAATTAGATTACAAGTTTTCATTCTTAGTGCTGCTTACAGAAGTGGTGCTTACAGAAGTGGGTGTATAGTTCATTGTGATGTTTTCATTCTTAGCGGTGCTTACAGAAGTGGTCTATAGAAGTTATTTATAATTGCCAATCCGTGTTATATATTATTGGACGTACTGTGTCTACCCAAAAATGTGAAATGAAGTCTGGCTTGGTCTCGTTAAAAAAGAGTCTGTCTTGGTAATGCTCTAAAATTACAGCTTACAGATGAGGCAGATTTGCATAATTGCATGTAAAACAACTTTAAAGTTCCAAACAAAACGCAAATAGCACATAATGAAAATTTAGGGCATCAACCTTGCAAGTGACTTACTTCTTTTGGCCGTTCTTGCTGTCTTAAGTCGTCCTCTTTTCTTGGTAAAATGTTATCAGTGTGCCAAAGATTAGTTGCAGCAATTCATATTGTTTACACCAAGTGTTTGATTCAAATTGTCCTTAGTTTCTTGCAGGTCCTTAGTTTCTTGCAGCAATTCATATTGTTTACACCAAGTGTTTGATTCAAATTTTCCTTGGTTTCAACATCAAGTTCTAAGTTCATCAATACGAAAATGTTCATCAGTACTATGCCCATAAGTTCATCAAGAGTGAATGTTCATTATTCATGATCCGAATGTCCATCAATTATGGTCATGGTTTGAATGTTCATGAATCATGTTTTGAATGTTCATCAATAAAAGTTCTATCATATCTTGATGTTCATCATACCTGGATGTCCATTTTACATGGGTGATCATAACCTTGATGTTCATTTTACTGGGTAGATCGTGGGTTGGAGGTAAAAAGGAATGGAGAATGAAGGGACACATGTGAAGAGGGAAAACCTTTTCTAGACTTTTTAGAAGGGAGCAAACTTTCTATTTGATCATCTACCGTATACCATATGCATAAGGGCGTGATCAAGTCAAACAAGTCAAAGCCCAAAACTTGCCTTGATTGTTGTCATGAATTAAAACTAGACAAAAATACACCGTTGGTCCCTAAACTTTCCCAAAAGTATCGCAAGGGCCCCAAACTGGGAAAAATCGTCGCCCCGCGTCCCTTTTTCAAGTTTTAGTGGCCGATTGCATCCTTTGACCGTTATCAGTTGGTCAACGCCATTCCTTTCCGTTAAGGGTTGTTTTTAGCACTAGGGCATAATCGTCATTTCGCATGTGAGCTATATCAAAACATGGAAAGTAAGAAGAGATCCAGGTTATCCAGTTGATGATACCTTTAGGTCAATATCACAATTAGATTTACAGAGTTAACTGTTTGATTGATTTAAATATCAAGGATTGTGGTAGTGTGGCTGTTGAAGTTGTTCCTACTTCAAGTGTCCAAGGTGGAAATGTAGCCTCTCAAGTTGGTGGTAGTTCAAGTGTCCAAGATGGAATACCTGCTGATATACCAACTCAATCCAGCCAAGCAAAATAGCAAATGACAGTCAATGGGCTTTCCTATAAGCATGTTTTAAATTCAGGACAAGTATGTGGTTAAGTACAATGCTTGTTATCAAAGTCTGACTTGTTGGATTATATGTGTGTGAATTATTTCACTTATTTTACTTGTTTCTGACTTGTTTGACTACATTTTGACAAACACTCCTACTGTGGTATGTATATAGCATTGTTAGAATACTTTGTCTGTCTGCAAGTATGTACATAGCATTGTTACAATGTGATGCGTGGGAATCGCAACAGGCTTTACCTCTCGAGGGATCTCGAGAAGCTTACAACCCTCACCAGGCAGTGTACCTGATCGTTGTAGTATAGTATAGTGACAAGTACCGGGGGATTGATCATTCAGCTTAGGAATAGTGTCGCTAGGATTAGAAAGCCTAAATACTAGTTCTAAAGGTGAGGGATGATTATTTTTGTGTTTTTATATTTTATAGAAAGCAAGTAAAAATCTCGGGTTTTGGAAGAGTGGGCGGAATTAGTTGCTATTCAACTAACCCAATACTAAGATGCAATCAAAATAAAATACTAGAAATTAAAATAAGCTAAATTATACTAAAGTTGTGAGCAGTAATTGGAGAAAATGTGTTTACTTAGATTTCACTACTCCCTAGATATCTTTTACACGTTAATTACTTGTTATAATTGCATGGATGACGGATCGTATTCCTTAATACCATTCATGGGGTGGCATACATAACTCCCCAATTCTATGAGCTCTTATCTCCTCCTACACCATGCCCAGCACAACTATAGGGATTGTAAACAGTGGCTCATGCATTAAATACAACCAATAAAGACCTAGTACGCATCGGTTCATGTTTCTTAAGACGTTCAAGCATGTTACCATTTGGAGATCTGCCAGTTTTCTTAAGCCTAACATATAAATCATTCATCCAAAACAAGAATAAACAAGTAATCAACACATAATCAATATCTAGGTTTCATTAGATCTAAGCAAACACAGAAGAGATCTAGCCTAGCATGATAGAATTAAGACAAGAACAAGATATAGACAACCAACACATAGACATATTGATTGAATTAGAAGAACACTTATCTTAATTAATCATGCAAGGTATCAAGGGGTTGGAACCCTTGAAAAACCTGTAAAGTTACACCAAAATCGTCTTTAGGGTTTCTCCCAAAACTTCTCTCTATTAAATGTGAACAACTAGAAAACTATATATAGGAAAATAGGGATGACGGCGTCAAGAACAAAGGTGTGACGCCGTCATCTCGCCGCCAAATACTTCCTCGGACGGCCTTGATCTACTTCTGACGCCGTCAAGGCCTAGGCCGTCACACAAATTACTCTTGACGCCCTGTGTGTGACGCCGTCATCAACTACGGATTTTAATTCTTGGGGTTTTGACGTCGTCAGGAAAACTCTTGACGCCTTCATGAACTCTCGGATTTTATTATTGAGGTTTGACGCCTTTAGGAAATTACTCTTGACGCCGTCACCTACTGTTCCCAGCATGGAAAATTGAGACTTTGCCGTTTTCTTCACTTTTATGCTCCAAAAACGTCCAAAATGGCTTCTTTTCCAGAATTCACTCTCCAAGTACCTAAAATCACAAAAGGAACGATTTAGGGCAATATTTGATCAAATAAATTCGGATTCGGGCTTAAATGACCCCCTAAAAACGGATCATTTTTCGCCTCATCATATACCCTTACACTTGAGATTTGCTTGTCCTCAAGCAAATGCGCTTTTATTCTACTCAAAAGACAAGTTAGGGGTCATTTAACACTAATATAAAAGTAATTACAACAAATAATCGTTCCACTAAAGACCAAAGACAAGCACGGAGGTCATACACAAGCACCTCACAAATAGTGTTTAGATACTCACATCTCTCGGGTGTAATAAAGTGTAAATTACAATATGGAAACGGAAGATATCTCTCACTACCTGTCATAGCAAAATAGATTACCATAGGCTTGGGAAAGGATCAAACCTCCACCACATGGCGTAAGCACCTAGGATAAACTATCAAAGAGGTCTTTTAAAGGGTTGTAACGTTAGGTATACGGATATGAATTACACGGTTTTGTTGGATAAAGGAAGTTTTACTGGTGGCGAGTTAACAATCTTGGTTAATTACATGTACAATATGGCGTTGCTAAGCCAAGACTAGACTCGACTTAAGCTAATAAATGAAAAATAACAAAAACATAAAATGAACATAGAATGAAACGGGATGGTAGTCCGTATGTTTTTTTCTCTTTTTCTTTTTCTATTTTTTTTTTCTTTTTCTTGTTTTTTTTCGATTTTTTTTTTTTTTTTTTTTTTTTTTTTTTTTTTTTTGCATACACTCTTACCCTACCATCCAAAATAATACATCATAGGGGATGAGAGTTCCCCTTACACTTGAATCTTTACATACTTTACATTAAACTAATCTAGTGACTCGAATTAAGAAAATTAAAACACTTGAAGCACTTTTAAGATTAACGCACATATGGGGGTAAAAATATTATGTTCTTCCCCATTACTCCATAAAATAAGTACTTACCCATGAGTCCCAATCGTCCCAAAACAATATGTACAAGGATATGACTCGACTTAGCAACCATGTAATCAATTAGAAAGTTAACTTAGGATTTAACAAATAACAATAATGCACTAAAAATGAGCGCATACACGGAAGGCTAAGGCGATTTGGGTGTACATTTAAATGGGGTGTAACAAATTCTTCCTTTAAGTAAAATGCTTAAAGTTAGAAACGAAAAGATAGGCTCGGAGGGGTGTACTAGGGGTTTCGTGTACTAAAAATGAGTACAACGCTAAGGGTGTGGGAAAAATTAGTTGACTTAACTAGCCAAGTAATATGACTTAAATGGTCAAGTAATTATGATACGGGTTTAACACAAGGGTGATCCTAATGCCTCTTATCATGTAGTAAATCCTACTACACGAATGTAGTCTCACTAGCGGTCTCGGAATGCATCACTAACGCAAGTTCTAGAATCTAAATGCTACCGGTACACTCATAAGCACTAATAATGAATGTTTTTCCTATTAAATCTAAAGGCGAACCTCACATATTTGGGTGGAAAATTTTTCTGAATATACGGTTATGTGCTAGTCATACAATCTCCTATCCATGAGACGCTTGCTATGGCTAAAGTTTCACTCCTAAATGTTGTAAAAAAATTTAAATTTGGCGCTAAAATTGCACTAACAAGTATTTCTCATAGTTTTATTACACATCTACTATCAAACAAAACAAACTCAAGCGAAAGTGCATATGTAAGGTATCATCTTTTTACCCTCCCCTTACACTTAAGATGAACATTGTCCCCAATGTTCAAGTAAAGAATGTAAAAGTGAAAAAGTAAAAAGAATGAAATCAAATACTCCCCTGATTCGCTCGGTATGGATAATAGGTGGCCAGGTTAAATCTTCCTCCAAGAAAATGAACAATCAAAGCTTCCCTTCCAGAATATAAATCATCTTCTTGTCGAACATAACCTGTAAATCCTGACAAAAATAGACAAGACAACCTCGCGTAAAATCGGCGGCATCCTATATAAGTTACTAAATCCTAGAAAACAAAGTAAGATATAATGCTTGTGGAATGAAGTTTGCAGATCTCCTGGAGATTATAAAACTTAATAATTCACAAAAACCATAAGACTCCGTTAGAAAAACAAAACCGGTAAAATTTCCAGATTTTAACTCCTGACGCCGTCAAGAGTAACCTCATGACGCCGTCAGAATGGACCTGCAGAAATTCTTATGTTAAGTTTCCGGAAAATTTCTGGAAAAACTTGGTCCTACTTCCTGGAAAATCCTGCAAAACTTCATTATGACTCAATACAAGCATTTGACTCTAACAAATACGAATATACATGTTCATTTAATATTGTGGAGAATCATGATCGGTTTGTTTCTTAAAAAAAACATATTTGGGGTTTCCCCTTACACTTATCTTTTGCAAAAATACTTCTAGGTGGAGTTAAGACTAGGCCAAACAACAAAGTAAAGTATTTCCACATTTTAATTGAGAAACATGATCTACCAACAATAAAAATAAAGCATGCATACGGAAGCAAATAACAATCAAATAAATAAAATCACACAAAACATGGGTTGCCTCCCAAGAAGCGCTTTTCTTTATTTACGAGTCTTGTAGCTAGACTCAAAGTCATGGGTTACTACGTGATCTCATCATTGGTTCCACTCTCTAGGTCTTCTTCTAAACTAGTATCGCTTTCATAGTGCAGGTACTTCGGATCTTCGAACTCGAAAATATCTTGTTGATACTTAGAACCAAGCTTACTAACATTCTTAAAGAATCCACATGATAAATCAGAAATATTTCTACACCCTCTCCTAACATCTTCATCACACAAAATAAGTTGGGAACTTATCTTATCAAGACCGTCACGATCGATTTCCTTAAGGTCTTTTCTCTTGTATGGCGTTTGGTATGAAATCCTCCTAATCCCATCAGTGAAGGTCATGATTCCGTTCAAGTCATCCACTATCAAATTAGCGATTTCACAAAAGGGTGCTCCAAAGACGACTTGTGATAACCTAGGGTCGACATAGTCCTCTATGTTGTCCACAATCGTGAATTCCATAGAGAATGCCATATTTCCTACGAACACCTGGATTTCATGATCTTTACCAACCACTTTCTCTCCTTTGTAAATCATTCCCCATCTGCAGATATTGTTGTAATGGAATAGGGACATAACATTCTTAGGCATGAATATGTTGATGTAGACGTTATCAAAATGCTTGTGACCGATCATGCATGGAATTTTGAGATTATTCGGATCACGCCTCCTTATCTTTCCCGACTCTCCGTTCCTGAATCCGAATAGATTCCTCTCAAGGGAAGGACGATACTCGTATACCTCTTCATTACCCCCACTAAAAATCACCTTCTTAACACCATTGGTGAGTACTACACTACCATCTTTCTCATCAAGGATTGCTCCCGATTCATTGATAAATGGTATCCCAAGGACAAGGTGGGTTAACGTTTGATTGGTGAGAGGGTCCACATCATCAACCACGGTGAGGTCAGTATTGTAAACAAGCTCTCCAATCCTAATTGATAAATTTTCTATTACTCTCTCGCACGTAATGTGCTCTGGGAAGGTTTTGTGGTATAGGGAAAGGGGGATTATGTTGACTGGGAAGCTAGGATCTATATGACTATCGGTTAAGAGCTTTTCCTTAATGGTACAGGGGATCTTGAAAACTTTAGGGTTACTTTCCTTAGTCTGATTGCTACCCACACTAATAACATCCTCCGTTTTTCTCTCGGGTTCTTCTATAATAGATTTACCCAAAATGGTTGGATCTTTCTCATGCTCTTCCGATTTCTCTTTCCTTTCATCCAGTTTGTCGGATTCTTGCGCGGTGTATTGCTCGGGTGAGTCGGTAGGTCTCCTTGCCGAAGCATGGTCAACCCTTGAGGTCTCATCTTTCGCTGTCTGACTGAATTTGTTAGTTTGTTGTTGGGTTGGGTTGGATGTTGAAGCAGATATTGTGGTGATGGTGTTTACGAAGTGGATTGGTCCAGGGGGGTTGACAGGTTCTTTTCCGTTAGGAGATAGATGTTTGAATAACTTGCTAGGACTTTTTATTTTTACAGGGGAGGCTGGTGGACTCATGACGGTAGCAGATTTAACCTCATCAACGTGAATGGGCTTATTATCAATATGCTCTTTGATAGCAGTCAACAGATTACAAATCTTGTTGTTCACGTCAGCCTGCTGTTGTTTAAATTTTGCCTCGAGCGTAGTGAGCTGTAGTTCTTGAGATAGAATGAATTTTTTTAAAGTATCTTCACAGCTTTGCCTAGGAATACCTTGTGACGGAAAATGCTCGGACCAAGTGAGTGGTGAGGAGTCATTGAAGGATACGCTTCGCGTTTGGTACCCTCTAAAATCAGGTTTATCCTTCCATGCCTCATAGGCTTCGGCAGAAGTTCGAGGACCCTGACCTACGTGTGATGATGTGAATTCGTTATAAGCACGTTTTGGAAGTTCCATGCAGTTATAGGTCTCATGAGGGCCATTGCATAGTTTGCATGTAGAAGCGATTCTGCTTACTTGGCTTGAAGGTTTATGAGCTTCGTAAGATTTCATGAGAGACTTGACTCGACCTTCAAGTTCTATGATCCTACGGTCGGGAGTGCTAGAATTGTTCGAAGGCAAAGATATTGCCTTGACCGTTTTGTTCAAATCGCGGGGATCATTCCAACTTTCGTTGTCATAGAGAGCAAGATCTTCTATGAGTTCCCATGATTGTTCCGCACTAAGATCACGTAGCTTCCCACCGGCCGATTGGTCAATGGCTCGCCTCGTGGAGATGTCGATATGGTCATAAAAGATTTGGACTTGGAGCCAAAGATCTATGCCATGATGAGGGACTTTTTGGAGTAAGTCCTTGAAACGAGTCCATGCTTCATAAAGAGATTCATTTTGACGTTGTCGGAACATCAAGATGTCATTCCTAAGCTTAGTAGTTCTCCCCGGTGGGAAAAATTGAGCAAGGAAACGAGTGGTGAGATCATCCCATGTGGTGATGGATCCCGCGGGTAAACGCTCAAGCCATTGACTAGCTTGATCCCGTAGAGAGAATTGGAATAGGCGTAAACGGGTAGTCTCTCTAGTTTCAACACCTAGGTCTATGGAATCTACGATTTTGAGAAAGTCCTTAAGATGTTGGTTTGGATCTTCGGAACGAAGTCCATGGAATGCACATCCGCTTTGCACCAACCGGATGGTGTCGGATCGCAAAGGGGTCACATTGGCTCCGGTGAGCTCAATGGTGTTTCGGTAGCCTTGGTGGCTAGGTCGGGAATACTCTCCTAAGGTTCGGGGCCTAAGGGGTTCTAATGGTGGGTTTTGTTGTGGTGGGATGACGGGTTCAAAGATGTTACCACCTTCCATGATGTCGGATGGTAAAGAGTTATGAACAAAGGCACGAAGAAATAAGATAGACTAAAGAAAACCTAAAAATAAAAATAAAATCTTACTAGAAAGGAATCTAGTAAGTAGACCTAATAAAAAGAAATTCTAACCTAGACAATAACTATTCCCCGGGCTGCGGCGCCAAAAACTTGATGCGTGGGAATCGCAACAGGCTTTATCTCTCGAGGGATCTCGAGAAGCTTACAACCCCCACCAGGCAGTGTACCTGATCGTTGTAGTATAGTATAGTGACAAGTACCGGGGGATTGATCATTCAGCTTAGGAATAGTGTCGCTAGGATTAGAAAGCCTAAATACTAGTTCTAAAGGTGAGGGATGATTATTTTTGTGTTTTTATATTTTATAGAAAGCAAGTAAAAATCTCGGGTTTTGGAAGAGTGGGCGGAATTAGTTGCTATTCAACTAACCCAATACTAAGATGCAATCAAAATAAAATACTAGAAATTAAAATAAGCTAAATTATACTAAAGTTGTGAGCAGTAATTGGAGAAAATGTGTTTACTTAGATTTCACTACTCCCTAGATATCTTTTACACGTTAATTACTTGTTATAATTGCATGGATGACGGATCGCATTCCTTAATACCATTCATGGGGTGGCATACATAACTCCCCAATTCTATGAGCTCTTATCTCCTCCTACACCATGCCCAGCACAACTATAGGGATTGTAAACAGTGGCTCATGCATTAAATACAACCAATAAAGACCTAGTACGCCTCGGTTCATGTTTCTTAAGACGTTCAAGCATGTTACCATTTGGAGATCTGCCAGTTTTCTTAAGCCTAACATATAAATCATTCATCCAAAACAAGAATAAACAAGTAATCAACACATAATCAATATCTAGGTTTCATTAGATCTAAGCAAACCCAAAAGAGATCTAGCCTAGCATGATAGAATTAAGACAAGAACAAGATATAGACAACCAACACATAGACATATTGATTGAATTAGAAGAACACTTATCTTAATTAATCATGCAAGGTATCAAGGGGTTGGAACCTTTGAAAAACCTGTAAAGTTACACCAAAATCGTCTTTAGGGTTTCTCCCAAAACTTCTCTCTATTAAATGTGAAAAACTAGAAAACTATATATAGGAAAATAGGGATGACGGCGTCAAGAACAAAGGTGTGACGCCGTCATCTCGCCGCCAAATACTTCCTCGGACGGCCTTGATCTACTTCTGACGCCGTCAAGGCCTAGGCCGTCACACAAATTACTCTTGACGCCCTGTGTGTGACGCCGTCATCAACTACGGATTTTAATTCTTGGGGTTTTGACGCCGTCAGGAAAACTCTTGACGCCTTCATGAACTCTCGGATTTTATTATTGAGGTTTGACGCCGTCAGGAAATTACTCTTGACTCCGTCACCTACTGTTCCCAGCATGGAAAATTGAGACTTTGCCGTTTTCTTCACTTTTATGCTCAAAAAACGTCCAAAATGGCTTCTTTTCCAGAATTCACTCTCCAAGTACCTAAAATCACAAAAGGAATGATTTAGGGCAATATTTGATCAAATAAATTCGGATTCGGGCTTAAATGACCCCCTAAAAACGGATCATTTTTCGCCTCATCACAATGTTCATGAACCTGGATATCTATAAAGGTGTGTCACACCTCGCCAAGGCGGAAACGCGAGTGTAACTTCATGGATATCATCACAACACATGGTGTCTAAATAGAGAATTACTACATGCAAACAAATAGAGCAATGTACAGACACAAAGTGTCGTAACAATACCCCAATAAAAATAACCAAAAAAAAAAAAAAAAAAAACAATATCCCAAAAAGGTATCTTCAATAAAACATATAGTACTAATTGAAAGACATTAAAGTATCCCAATCAAAATCAAACATATTCAAATCCAAACATAAAGATAAATTGTTCTCAAATGCAACTAAGTCTCGTCTAGTCGCTTCTCTCAACCTTAGCCTTAGAATGCTCACCTGAAAATGATGCTTAAAAACGTCAACATAATGTTGGTGAGATTTATAGGTTTAAGACACACAATATCACACAAGGCAACCAGTTCGCTGTGATTATAAAACATAGCATGACAGTAAGACTAGTTATTATACAATCTAGAATGCAATCTCCATCAATCAATCAACAACACATCATAAGGCAAAAATAGGGACTGAACGTGCCCACGATCCACAATAACAATAATGGGTAATCGAACCCTCTAATCAGACCACACAGAATAATAATGGGTAGGGCTACTATCCTCCAATTAGATTGCTCAAATGAACAATGGAAGCATAGCTACCCTCCAATTGAACCACACAGAATAACCACATAATAATATCATAACATGCATACACATATAATAACACTTACAAGTCCAAGCATTTATAAGACCACATAATCACAGTAACTTAAAAAGTATTTCAACACAAGCATCATTCTCATCCCAAGTTTAAAACAAAGAAAAATGGGACTATGAAACTCACCTCAGTCTTTGCAGCTTCCAAATAAACAATCACAAATCTATACAACAAAATAAACCCACATTACACGCGACCAAGCTAAAAGCTATAGTCCATGTAACACACATATGATGTATTTCTAAAGGTCATATAAACCACTATGGTTCACCTAGACTCCATACCAAACACTACCAATCACTTACATTCACTAAATCCCTTGCACAAATTTTATCAGAAAACATAAAATTTTGGGGTACATTTACCCACATAAAATCACAGTAAGATAAACTCCACAACTCACACCAAAAATCCACCATGGTCTATTATGAACATAAAAGATATTCCCAGAAGGCCATGTTCTAAAAATATATACAAGTACTCTTAATAAAATCAAACTTGAAAACTATCCAGATTCGGATCTGAGTGCACACCAAAATGTTTTGACCTAAGAATCATATTTGTACAACTTTTTAACATCCCTCCTTTGCGTGGAAGTCAAAGGGAATATAGAAATCAACTCTATCAGAAGGGATAACCCTAATTCCACTTTCTAATCCACTTTTAACCTCAATACTTTTACCCTAAATCTGTCCTGGTTTAACAGCTTTGACACATTTTCTCGCAAAAATCATTAGACTGCCTTCCGGACCTCGAAATCGATCGTGGTCGGACTTTTTGGAAAGCTCTTTCACTGAACTACAATTTAGACTCAAAATTCATGATCTAACTCATCTCCATCTATTAAATATCTTCGTAACTTTACAGCCTTACAAATCTGTCAAAACCCTAACTCAATAACTAGCATGTTTTACACTCAAATCTCTTCACCAATCATCGTAATATACTCCCTCCGTCCCACTTTTATAGTCCCTCTTTCCTTATTTGTTTGTCCCAAAATTATGTCCCATTCCAAAAATAGATAGGTAAATTGTATTGTATTTCCTGTATTACCCTCACTAAAAGTCTATACCACCAAAACCAATGCAAACATAAAAAACAATAAAATAAGAAATGATATAGGAATTCACTGTCATTAACCATCATATTGTTACACTTCATGAAACTCAGTTACCAAAAGATTACAACATCACAATTTTTTCACTACATCCATTTCTTTTTTGTTTCGTACGAGTACCAAAAGATTACAACACCACAATTTTTATCACTACATTCATTTCTTTTTTGTTTCTTACCAAAAGATTACAACACCACAAATATCAGTACATTCATTTCTTTTCTTTCTTTTTTTTCTAACATATGCTTAAGACATGGTTACACTTTTGATCACTGTTGTAAATATAAACCAACATCATCTATGATTTTTGATCACACTCAATTTGTAGGGGCAATTCACCTTGTCGTTCCAACCTACCCTTACCTATATGTGGTGTTTGATAGTTGTTGCCTCCTCGAACCTTCATGATTTCCTTCATACACGTTTGTAGAGTTAAAAAAACATTGTTAAGCTCACGTGATTGCATTCTTTCAAAAGAAGTTTGAACCGCGGAAATGAGTTCATCAATGTTACCCAATTTCTCTTGCTCTTGAAGCGATTGTATTGCTCGAAAAAATCCAAGGTCTAAAACATTTAAATCCGGACTATTCGGGGGTTGAAAACAAAGTCGGATATCAAACCCATCTCGAGAAGATGCTTCAAGAAACTCTTTATCATTCACATCAATGTGAGGTCTTGTGTTGTCTTGTTGAATAAATATAGGACCCATATGACATCGAGGCCATTTAGCTCTAATAGCGGGTAGAACTTTTTCAATCAACCAAGACCTCGTTACATCTTTAGTCACCGATAAAATAGGTTTTGTTTCTAGCGTGCCCACTACACGATTCTTGCTTGAACGTTTAGCGGGCTCTAGTGTTGTTAGGGGAAATATACCAATTTTTCCCGAAAAGACTTCGTTACCCAACCCGTCAAATCTTGGTCGTGCAACTGCCGCTAAAAACATTACCTTAGTGATAAATGTTTTGCTTTTACAAGTTCTTACGGGTTCATCCTCGCCGGGAACAAGGTAATAACGTTTTGTTGGTTTCGACATGTAAAACCATTTTTCATCGATGTGGACAATGTTAAACATATCATAAAATTTTGGACTAGGACTAAACAACGATCTATCAACCATAGATAAACAAAATCTTAATCTCGCTTTTTTATTCTCGTGAGTGAGCTCCGGCTTGATGGCATTTGTGTGCGGTCTAAGTACACCTTCTTTGATTCGCCTATGCATAGTTGATTTCGAAACACTTACCGATTTAGCAAGAGCTCGAATATTGGAGCGTTGACGTAATGGAACCTCGGTGACTAAACTCAAATTGATTTGTACT
This sequence comes from Artemisia argyi, assembly GCA_030686995.1. Taxonomy (NCBI): domain Eukaryota; kingdom Viridiplantae; phylum Streptophyta; class Magnoliopsida; order Asterales; family Asteraceae; genus Artemisia; species Artemisia argyi. The sequence continues at coordinate 129,362,178 of CM060699.1, forward strand.
TTCTTTCGACCAACAACTCTTGGCATGTTTGAAGATAAATCGACATTTGACCCGTTATCAATTTGAAGCTTTGCTTTGTACCAAATACGACTAACTGTCTTTCTACATAAACCAAATTTTCTTGCTACAAGAGTAAATGATCCTCTTTCTAACTCACCATTTAAACTTAGTTGCAATAGTTCTTGGTATATGGCATGACGTTCGGCCTTAGTGGTGTTCTTTCTTGCATGTAATTCTATGATATTTTCCATCCTTTAGTAAGAATTTATTTATGCATGAAAGTGGGGTAGTTTGAGTTCTTGTATTGTTATGTTGAGACTTGAGCAGTTAATGAGTAAGATATGAAAGAGTATTGGTAAAATATGAAAGAGTATGGATAAGATATGTGTAGACAGTAAAATTTGTGGTGGAAAATTTGGAGGCAACTTGGATAAATATTTGGAGCCAATATAAATTAAAAATTGATCTTTCACTTAAATTTCTAGCGCCAAAGTTGCCGCTAAAATCTCTACCAACAATGTCAAAGTTTATGCACTAGTACGGAGTAATAAAATATGTTTGTTATTGTTGACTGAATTATACGGAGTAGACTATTTTTAAACAATGAGGGTATAAATGTCTTTTTAAAGAGAAAAAAGAATGATAGTGACTTTTTTCTAAAAGTGCGTGTTTTTTGTCGGGGGACAATAATTTTGGGACGGAGGGAGTAATTAATAATTGATCCAACATGTTTTAATTAATTAATTTACAGAAACTTACAAACCCTAAAGCCATCATACCTTGTATTACATGAATATATGTGTTAAGAATTATACCTTGATCTTGATTATTGCTTCAAAAATAAAAACCCTACATTTTCTTCCTTGTTTCTCTCCTTGGTCGACCGTACAAAGCAAAAGAATGGGTAGTAGGGTTTTGATTTTGTATTTATAAGAATTATGGATAACCTCCTTAGTTAAGAATTGTATTTGGAATAAAACTTTGTTTCCTTTTCCCCTCTTTCACACCAATCGCCCCCCCCCCCCCTCTAATATATTATTTTTTTAATTAAATTTAATTATTACACTCAAAACCTTATACTTTTGATATTTTATAACAACCCATAACGATACCTAACGTCTTACGCGTTAACCCTTCATTTTTATGACGACTCGAAAAATAATCATTTTCAAAATAAAGTTTTCAAAAATAGAATCTCACACAAAAAATAAATATAACTTACAAATCCGAACTCTACGTAACTTACTAATGCTCAAATACTTAAACGAATACTTGTTACGCAAAATCTCAAAACACCAAAACCACACAAGTCATTTCCACGCCACTAAGGCGACCAAAATGAACTTATCCCAATATCAACATTACTCACTCACAATAATAACACCATGCAAAGGGATTTAGTGCTAAAACTCAGCTATATCACACATATACCACACAAAACACATAAGTCGCACCAAGTAAGAGTTAAATAGGTCGAGACTATTAGTCAAACTAACCTGCTAAAATCACGGTTGTTACATGGTGCTTGACTTGGTATAGTCAAATGCATCAAAATTTAATACGCGTCACAGTGGAAATATAAATGTATTCATATTTCCAACAAATAATTAGGAATCGAAGAGTCCAAAAATGCTTCTAAAATTTAATAGAGACTCTTCATTTTCCCCATTAATTGTGTATAAATTGGTTCCATAAACATGTTGCTGCATACCAATCTTATATCATCAACCTCAAACACACCAATCACATTCACTTGTAATCATGTTGTCCGGAAACAAAAGAGCAAGAGATGCAGATGCTATTGAAGACAAGGAAATGAGCAAAAGACCAAGTACTGAAGCAAATGTGACAGCAGAAAACCCTATATCTAACCAACAAAAATCGCCCAAAATTGAAGGTGATGAAAGCTGCTACTATCAACTAGAAGCTGCGTTGGAACAAGAATGGAAGGAGGAAGATGAAAAGGAGAAGGAATAAGCAAAGGAGCACGAAGAAGGAAATGAGGAGGTAGAAGAAAGCCATGCTGAAGTGGAACAAGGAAGGCATGCTGCAGCGGCAGATGAGCATTGGAAAGAGGTGGCTGCAGTTAGGAAATTAGAAAAAAAAATGGATAAAAAATGATGAATGTTTAGAAACATTCAGTTATGATGATGTACATTTGGCACATGCTTCAGATTAATATCATTATGTAATGAAACAAATTTTAAATGATAATTTTAATCTTGATTTTCTGAGTTTTTGGTTTCAATTGCATGTTTGCAGCTGCATATGCAGTTTAGCGGTTGTTTGGATTTAACCAGTTTGACTTTCACAAGCCAACATACACCCAAAAATTGAATGACTGTGTAACCAAAATATTTCAACGCATGTTTAGTATTCACTTTAATGTGTAATACATTCAAGATGTTTTAGCTTGTGCCATGCGACTGTTAAACAGAACTAGCATTATGCATATGTAGCATCAACTTTGAGTTTCCTAGGTCAAACAGAACTAGCATCCAACAAACACACAATACAGAGTTTTGATATAGCTCACATGCGAAATGACAATTATGCCCTAGTGCTAAAAAAACCCTTAACGGAAAGGAATGGCGTTGACCAGCTGATAACGGTCAAAGGACGCAATCGGCCACTAAAACTTGAAAAAGGGATGCAAGGCTACGATTTTTTCCAGTTTGGGGCCCCTGCGACACTTTTGGGAAAGTTTAGGGAACAACGGTGTATTTTTGTCTTAAAACTAACAAATTAACAATACAAACCATGATCATTATCACTTGTAGTTTATCTTTAAGGTTTTGTTCGACTCATTTTAGTTATTATTATGACAACTAGGTAAATATACATGTGCACAAAGGCTAAAAATGTTAAAGAAAACAAACTTATAAGAGATGAACTTCACTTGTCAAACATTTTGATACTCAATTCAACAAAATGCACTAGTAACTCGAGCTCGAGCTCGAACTCAATTCAACTTAAATTCTTCAAGTTTTTTTTAGTAATAAACACTAATTAGGTCACAAAATTTACATCTAGAAGTTGTTAACTTATGTATAACTGTTAGAGCTTTGAATTATTAATGAAGACTGAAATTTAAACATGTGCAACAACCTTGAGATCAATTTTTGATTATGTAGCTCGGTTTATATAAAGTACCTTAACCAGCTAAATCATTTAAAATGTTACATTCATGTATAACTAAAACATGTAAACGAATCAACATCTTCATCTTAATTTTATTATCTTCTTTAACAAAAACATCACCAATTTCTCTTTTATTTCTTGAACAAACATCACTAATTCTAAACACTAAAATTTGTTTTATTAAGACAGAAAGGTTTAAGATTTTGTCATGTTCATAATGAATATAATGAGTTATGTTATTAGAGCCAAAGAAAAAGTAAGCCATCATTGTGGAACACTTTAATTTATTCTAAATCAAATCTTTAATAAAAAAAAAAACTACACGATCCAACATATTTATTTTCAACATTAGAGGATACTAAGATCTCCGGATGTCATAGCTTAAGTCATGACCCCTTTTGAATGCCACATCATAACAACTCATCAAAACAACCATTTTTACTCACATACCCAAAAACCTCATATATCATAACTGTCTCTTGCATCAAGCCAAGGAAGTGGCGAATGATTTGGCGCGAGGGTATCTGATGTCATGGCTTGAGTACATTTCGGATGGTGAATGTACTCAAGCCACCGTACCCAACTATGGTTGAGCATAATAGACTACAGATTGGATCAGATCGTACCGAGAAACCAAACCGTATTTGACTGATCTGGCCAGACCAAATATATTTCGGTCCGGTCCTCGATCCACTATTTTCTTCATATTTAGTCCTCGATCTCAATCTTACAAAAATCGACCACGATGCTTTATTGAATCGGACCGGACCAATCCAGACCAAAGATTTTGTTCCGGTCCTCAGGTCCGATGTTCCGATCGAAATCAGTTTTCGGTCTGATCCGGTTTTCTTGCTCAGCCTCTAATCTCATAATTCTCATAGAAATAGCTAGAACATATAGAAAGACAAAACAACCCCTTATCCCACCACACAAATTGCAAAATAGCAAGAAGATTCTAGACCCGTTCACGTGTACCCACCTAACCCTCTCCTCCCTATCTCCGTCCCCCTTTTATCCCCTCCCCTCCCACCAAACCCTCACCATTTCACATTCCCATTTCTCCCAGAAATTAGGGTTTATTCAACCAATCACTCACTTCATCAAAACCCCAATTCCAACATGGCTTCATCAACAGCAGCTCAAATCATCACCCCCTTGACCACCTCAACCCAACCCTCAAAAACCGTCTTCTTCGGCAAGGGCCTAACCAACTCCATCTCCTTCTCCCACAAGAAAACCTTCGTAAAGCTCTCCAAAACCCGTCCGCTACGTGTCGTAGCGGAAAAAGTGGTCGGAATCGACTTAGGTACAACAAACTCAGCAGTGGGAGCAATGGAAGGAGGGAAGCCGGTTATTGTGACGAACGCGGAAGGGCAACGGACGACGCCGTCAGTTGTGGCGTACACGAAGAGTGGTGATAGGCTGGTGGGGCAGATAGCGAAGAGACAGGCGGTGGTGAATCCGGAGAATACGTTTTTCTCGGTGAAGAGGTTTATTGGGAGGAAGATGAGTGAAGTTGATGAGGAGAGTAAGCAGGTTTCGTATAATGTTGTCAGAGATGAGAATGGGAATGTCAAGCTTGATTGTCCTGCTATTGGGAAGCAGTTTGCTGCTGAGGAGATTTCCGCGCAGGTTGTTTTGGTTTTTTTATTAGCGTTTTAGTTGTCGTGTTTTGTTTGATGGATATTTGTTCGTTTTTTAGGTACGAAATGAAGTGATATAGCCGGCTTGGGCTTATGTTTTATAACCTCACTTTTTGTGGCTTGTTTTGAAACTTTTCGGTTTATATAAGTTTGTTATGACATAGTAAACTTATATAAGCTGAAAAGTTTCGAAATAAGCCACAAAAAATGAGCTTATGAAACATAAGCTCAAAACCAAATAAGCCATAAGCTGGCTATATAAGCCGAAACAAATTAGTTTGTTTTCTGGGGCTTTTGGGCTTATTGAAATTAGCTATACATGAGTTGATAAACTAGTAATTTAGTAAGCTTATTGAAATTTAGTAAGCTAATATTTGAGTTCATAAACTTAAGTTGATAAACTAGTAATTAGCTATACATGAGTTTCTTAACTTGTCCAAGTGAAACTAAACCAAATGGAGATACGCCTTTAGTGTAAATAAGATAAATAATTTCAATAAGCAATATGTTGCTTTTGGGGATGTTTTGTTTACCTTGTTTTCTGGGGCTATTGGGCTTATTAAATTTGGAAAAGCTAGTAAGCTCATTTATATACAATTACTAGGTTGTCAACTTGAGATTACATCTTATAATTAGTTGATAAGCTAAAGTACATATTTGGGCGTTTCAGGTTTCAGTAGGCAGATCAGCTTAGAAAATAAATTAAACCAAACCAAATAACCGAGTGTAATAATATCAATGTGCGTGAAATGTGATAGTTAGCTACCAAAAACGGTAGTTGGCTGAAAATATGATAGACATAATAAGATAAATGGCTATTCTTTGCAATGTTCTTGCTATAATATTTTTTGGCCACTTGTACAAGTGAAGTTCACTACTAAATGTGTGATATTTATCGAAACTTGTTAGTAAAGTTTTGGTGTGTTTTGGAGTTTACATAAGTTTAGTTGTGTATATTGATTAGTTGGGATTTTTCTTTAACGCTGGTGTGCCATATCTATTGTTATTAATCAGGTTTTGAGAAAGCTTACGGACGATGCTTCGAAATTTTTGAACGACAAGGTGACCAAAGCTGTTGTGACAGTTCCCGCTTATTTCAATGATTCTCAAAGAACAGCAACCAAGGATGCCGGTAGAATTGCTGGTTTGGATGTTCTGCGTATTATCAATGAACCCACAGCCGCGTCACTTGCCTATGGTTTCGAAAGGAAGAACAATGAGACCATATTGGTATTTGACCTTGGAGGTGGTACTTTTGATGTTTCAGGTAGGGGATTACGTGTGATTTATCTTCATAGCCGTCTATTGCAGTATATGTCTAGTGTTAAAAATTAAATTAATGTTTTATACCATTTGCAGTTCTTGAGGTTGGTGATGGAGTCTTTGAGGTGTTGTCTACTTCTGGAGATACACATCTTGGTGGTGATGATTTTGACAAGGTAGGTATTGGTAATGGCGCAATATTGTTAATTTAGTATTCGTTTTATCGTATTACTTGTGCAACGGACGATTGATGGAATCTTCTTTCTTGCTCGCTATTTATGTAGAGAATTGTTGACTGGCTAGCTGCGAGCTTCAAGAAAGATGAAGGTATTGATCTATTGAAAGACAAGCAGGCTCTGCAGCGATTGACTGAGACTGCCGAGAAGGCTAAGATGGAGCTTTCTACTTTGACACAAGCAAATATTAGGTATATAAATTATTTGAGAAGTCATGATTGTGGTACAGCATATCAGTCAACATTGGTTTGCTGATTTGTTATTTTTCTTTCTTGCTCAGCTTGCCATTCATTACAGCCACCGCTGATGGTCCCAAGCACATTGATACTACCCTTACAAGGGCAAAGTTTGAGGAGCTATGCTCAGACCTGTTGGATAGGTACTTACTTTATTTAACGCCAGCTATGAGTAGTTATTTTTAGGTTGTTGGGATTTATCCGCATTTTGTGCTCTATTCTTGTTTAAACAGGAAAAGATATTGAAGTTGATAGTCATATTGTGTTTTGGTCTTCTTTTCAGGCTTAAAAGACCAGTTGAAAGTTCTTTGAGGGATGCCAAGTTATCCTTCTCAGATTTAGATGAGGTGATTCTTGTTGGTGGTTCAACACGTATTCCAGCTGTACAGGAAGTTGTTAAGAGCCTTACTGGAAAGGAGCCAAATGTTACCGTCAACCCAGATGAAGTTGTTGCTTTGGGTGCAGCAGTTCAGGTAGATCATTCATGATATTTTTAGCTGATTAGATAGCGACTTTGGAAAGTTTCAGCACTTGGATAAACTGAAAAACAGGTTGAACGTGGCTGGAGTTACCTTAATTTTATACTAATGGCATAAAACCTCTCAGATAGTTAATTTAAGAAATTAGGTTGTCAGTGTTTTAGTATAGGCCCCATTAATTGTTTAAACTCAAAAAAAGAAAAGTAAAAGGTGTCGGCCTGACTTGAAGCATTTTGCAAGTACTGAATATCCTTTTACCTAAACTATTCTACTTCTAGTTTTTTGGTCTTACTTTTCTAAAAGCATTTGGAAACTTCCGACTCAAACAAATTTTAGTGTAAACATTTGGAATTTGTTTGCATTTAATGTGGTCATAATTTTATCATCAGAGTATAATAACAATGGCATTCAATTCTTTGTTCATTTCTAGGCTGGTGTGTTGGCTGGAGATGTGAGTGACATTGTTCTTCTAGACGTGACACCATTATCCATCGGGCTAGAGACTCTTGGTGGTGTGATGACAAAGATCATCCCAAGAAACACTACTCTGCCAACTTCAAAGTCAGAGGTTTTCTCTACCGCTGCTGATGGGCAAACCAGTGTCGAGATCAACGTTCTTCAGGGTGAGCGTGAGTTTGTTAGAGACAACAAGTCTCTCGGTAGCTTCCGTCTTGATGGAATTCCACCTGCTCCTCGCGGAGTCCCACAAATTGAGGTCAAGTTTGACATCGATGCAAACGGTATCTTGTCTGTTACCGCCAGTGACAAGGGTACAGGAAAGAAGCAAGATATCACCATCACCGGTGCTAGCACATTACCTAGTGATGAGGTACTCTTCTTGGCTATTCTCTTTATTATGATCTTGTGGAGGTTAATTGCTTTGCGCAAAGAAGCAGAATTATTAGTTTTGGATTGGTGTTTTGAAGTGCGACTATCAGTAAATGTTACCGTTGGCTATTATGTGTGTTAGTTTTCTAAATAATTGAATTTTGTCATACGCTTCAACGGATTATAAGATAATCACTACCTGAAACAGCAAAAGCACAACCCAACAAAATTTACAACCTGTTCTGCTACATTTGGTTCTTGTAGTTTAGTACTCTAATGAAAAATCTGGAAGCCGATTATATATGTTCTTTACAGGTTGCCAATGAAAGTAAACTGATACCTTGTTGCGTTGTTAATTTACAGGTACAAAGAATGGTTAGCGAAGCCGAAAAGTTTGCAAAGGAAGACAAGGAAAAACGTGATGCCATTGACACAAAGAACCAAGCTGATTCAGTTGTGTACCAGACAGAGAAGCAGCTCAAGGAGTTAGGAGACAAGGTTCCCACAGAAGTCAAAGAGAAGGTCGAGGCCAAACTCGGTGAGCTCAAGGAGGCCATTTCTGGTGGCGCAACACAAACCATAAAGGATGCCATGGCTGCTCTTAACCAAGAGGTCATGCAGCTCGGTCAGTCACTGTACAACCAGCCTGGTGCTCCTGGTGCTGGCCCAACACCCGGCGGTGCACCTGGTGCTGACTCATCAGAATCATCATCAGGCAAGGGACCTGAAGGTGATGTCATTGATGCAGATTTTACCGACAGCAAGTGAGCCATGCAATTCAAATAGCTGATTTTTGGGTATGTTGTCTCGTCTAAATGATTTATGGAAAAGGGGGATTCATACGGGGTCGCTTTGTTCATTTTGTTTTAATGGCGAGTTTGAAAGAAGTATAGGATGATTGGTAATTGTAGGTAGAATTTAAGAAGTGATTTAAACCCCTTGGAACAAAGTGGATGGTGAGAGTGACCATGCCATGGATTTTGTTTATTATTGCTTTACATATACTTCTAAATGAATTCTTTGTTGAGAACATGTTTTACGTGTTGGTACAATCTTTTCTTTCGTCGGCTACTACACTAATAAACACGTTTGACATATACTAGTAAAGGCATGTTGCGAAGTAAACTATTCTGCAACTTTTAACTTGAACATGTACATCTGTCTTTGAAAGTGTCTTAAGGTTGTGATCATATATATGTGTCCGCCCATGGGCGGAGATACAAGGGGGGCACAAGGGGCAGTTGCCCCCTAGCGAAAAAAATGTAGTATAAATTTTCGAAAATATTTGGCTTTTTCCGTAATTTGCCCCCCTTCTTATGTACCAATTTATAGTGTAGTTTCTAAAATTTATCAAAATGTGCCCCCTCGACAAAAAATTTCTGGCTCTGCCTTGTGTCCACGCTATTGTACTAGTAATTCAACCACAAGGTTGCTAGCTATAAGGATGATCGATCAACATGGTTTGCGTCCTTGTATTTGAGATGGTCTAGATCTTACTACTTTTCACTAAGACTTTGAAGCTTGGTGTAGGCTGTTCTACATTAGTGGACAGAGAGAAGCTTCACATAGGGAAGATTTCCAACTTGTGTCTACTACTATCCTTGCCTGGTATTGAAATAATAGGCGTTTGCCAGAAATCTGAGTTGACGACTTACCTATAAGCTGATATTAACATAGCTCGTCTTTCAATTGCGTCTGCCCTAAAGTTATTCGCGAATCGTGATAATCCCATACAAAAATAAGACTTTTTCAAAACAATCATGTGAATAATTGAGTCCAAGATATATTAGAAATGGATACATTACATCTGACATGTTTCTGTACATATACAATCAGTACAAATATTAGGAAGCATAAGTGCATAACTACCCCAAGGCCACAGTGACCCTAACCAATATATAAATGATCGAGTGAAAAATATCTTGAGTGATTTATAACATCAAAGTGAGTAAAAGCAGTAAAGCTAAGAAGTGTAATGTTGAATGTCTGAAAACCGAGCCACCATTTGGAAGTGTCGGGTACTCATATGGGAGAGGCATCACACATTCATCACCGTTGAAAATAACCTTCCTTGGAAATGCCCATCCTTCTTTAAAGGTAAAAGTCCCCGGGTCTTTGTGAAACAACATCTCAGTTTGTACATTTCCTCCATCACCTGCTTGAATCAACATGTCGTTGTAATGCTCGATTCCATAAAACACCCCTGAATCATCTGAAAGTGAAAGTCAGAGTCATTTGGAATGTTTCGTACAAAAAAGTATTGACAGTATAAAGAATAACATACTTATACTCCCGTATTGATTCAGAGGTTTGTAGTAGAAGCTGAACACTTGCGTCACACTTTCTAAATTTGGATGTAATACGACTAAACTCCATTGACTATAATTCTTGACGACGTTAAGGTTATTTATTGTGATTTTAACTCGCCAGTACTCTTTGTAACTTATCTTCACATGCCAATGAACCCGTATTGGACACATATGATGTGAACATTGCACCATCGGAGGTGATTGTTCATCGTGAGGTAGTTGCAAAACTGGATGCGGTTGACCATGCCTGCAGTTTAGAAAATAGTAAATCAACTAACTACACACAATCCCGGAAGAAGCAAACATTCAACAAGAAGACTAGAGAAACTATTATCGTGGGTGCTTTTCATAACACGTGCAAGTAGAAGTGCAGTAGAACTAAATAACATTGGAGAAGCTTCTAGAAACATTAGATGTACCTCACACAATTCGATCCTGAATCTCCTTGACACCCACAACTACACATTGGACATGGCACAATCGTCTTACTATAGAATGAAGATAAAGAAACACAACATTTTGGAGCAGGCGATACAAGAAAGGGCGAATAACTACATGTTATGTTCCACGTCCCTACAAAATAATCACAAACGTTGTTCAAAAACTAAGGTCACCCAATGTGTTTGATCCATGTTTGAAAAATTGAACTCACCAAGAGCTTGTGTTTGTCTACGCCCGTTGTCAAAACTAAACTTTGTTGGTGGAACCTTAGTAGCATTCCCACAAATGTACCCAGGGAGCCCGATCTTAAAGTCATAAGGCATCGTTTCAACTGTATCAACGTTCATTTGTAAAGAGGCCATGGACTTATCGGGATTCTGGATAAATGACGACAATACCCCTGACTTGCAACAATTTTGGACTTGCATATTGTAAGGAGTTCCGGGCAAAAGATCAATAATCACTGGCTCCCTATCGCAACAATGTGGGAGCTGTGGTCTTCCTAAGTACTCGGAACAGTCCCCTTGCTCGGTTGCCTCCGCTCCCCTCATGTCCCAAATCACTTCTTTGCCGCTCCATTTCCAGCTTAGCTTCCATCCAGGGGGTTCAATGTGACGATACAGTTGATAATTGTAGATGGAAACTACTACCTTCAAATAAAGAACAAACTTAATATTGAAAGAATAAACTAAAGAAAAATTCAAATTCAAGAACTTATGTTTATGATTACAAGAATATACTAGTTCATTTGTGTATATCGTTGGTTATTATCTACTTACCGGCTATTACAATTTGGACCATCAAATGATGGATAACAAACCTATTTTTTCTAGTCACTTGCTTACCATTTTCTTTTTCTTGTCTTTATCATTGTTATTGTAATATTATTATTGTTTAATAAGAAATTTTCTTTTATATGTCATATATATATATATATATATATATATATATATATATATATATATATATATATATATATATATATATATATATATATATATATATATATATATAATGTCATATTAAAAGGAAAATGACAAAAATAACTAGTTTTACAAAAAGAATTAGTTTTGCAATAAAAAAAAAAACTAGCGGCGTAGCTTGTTGCCCGTTTGCCTTTCACCTCTATGTAAATCCAAAAGTTACTTCAATATAAATAGCAATTTTTACAAACATATTTCACCATATACCCAATTCTTATCCAAAAAGCCAGACCACCCATGAAACTAGCAAAGTCTTAACTTATGATTTTTTCAAAATAATCAAAAGATTGAAAACTAGCAAAATAGCAAGGTCAATCTTGCGATTTAAAGAAAAATAGCAAGGTCAATCTTGGTCAGTATATCTATAGGACCATGTGCATTAGTGTAAAACATTATGGGTATGTTTGACAAAATTAACTGTTGCTAAAACTGGAGATGGTGCTGGTGCTGGAGAGTGAAGATTATAAAAAGAGATTATTTTTATAAGCTATAATGAAGTAACTTTTGGTTTTAAAAGATTACCGGAGTTATGTCTGCCAAACAAATATTATTTTTTAAGTAGCTTATTTAGCACAATCTCTCAACAATCTTGTATGCCAAAAATAGTCTGTCTTTTGCTTCTTTCTCATAATAAGTAATCATTATTTATTTTGTTAGTTTTTGTTCGTTTTCACTTATTTGATTATATATACATATACATAAAAAGGTAAGCAAATATTAAAATATACTTTTTTTTTTCTTTTTTTTTTGAAAGGCAACATATATAAACAACCCAAAACAGGTACAAGATGCAAGACGTGGCACCCACCTTCTTAACGAGAGAATTAAAAATATACTCATAATTGATAAATAAACTGAAATTACGATAAATAGAACGTTACATAATTACTTCGAAACTCTTCCTGACGACTAACATATGGGTCTTCCAAAGTGGATGAATCATCTGCAAAGGGCAACCTTCATTGTATGCCGCTTTAATATAATGATACCATTTAAATGTGCAAAGATGATTGTCCCATGTGGCTCTGATTGTGGTGAACTGGACCAAAGTGGGAAGGTCGTAGTCTCTAACGTTTCCTCCATTAGTTAAACTTATCACAACTCTATTTGTATGCAAAAGCAATAATCAATCCCGTGTTGGCATTTTAATCTATTTTCCAGCTAATTCTACGGTTGTATATACTTTTTTTATAAGCTGAAGTTCCAAATATACACTTGTAGTTTTGTTGGTTAGCATCTAATTCCCGCACCAAGTCTGATTGAATTCGAGGCCATTGATATATAGACAAAGAACGATAAGACTGATCGAAATCCTCAATTTCCGTCACGTCTTACATATTGTAAACTTGTAAGATAAGGAAGGAAAATTTATGGAAGTTGTTATAAAAATATTTCTGAAGTGCTTGTTGCCGTAAATAAACCATGTCTGGTAAACGACAGGCTCACATATGAACTATGTCTCGCGGGTTCTTCCTTTAAATCCCCGAACAAGCCGTGTGTGTATGTCTCATGGTTCAAGTATGAATTTTCCTTCATACTTGTCGGTTCCAAATTCAAGTCTATATAATAAAATCTAGTTGAATAACCACTTTTACCAAGATCTTATTTTCAGATCAACACACTTCTACTTTTTTGGTTTCTTCAAGCTTGGCCGCCCACGAGTATTTTTTTTAACTGCGGGTTCTCTAATAAGATTTGTGCTTGGATTTATTTCCTATTTTTCTTAAGAAACTCTTCTTTCCAGCGTTGGACTACTTGTTGAATTTTTCTTTGAAAATGTGCAGTTCATCGTCAAATTGAATATCTTCATGTTTCAAAGGTGTTGATCATGAAACATCTAGTGTCCTTCAAAAGATATCAATTGAATCCAAATGAATATCCTCACCTGCAAAAAAAATGTTTAAAGTTTTTGAAAAACCAAGACCTCTAAAAAATAATCATACGATTTTAGTTAAATAAACTGACCCGAATTTAAGTACGCTGAAAGTACGCAAGCAAATGGTAGCCCACAACTCTTCCGAAGTTGACGACCACATGTTGAGTAGTTTAACTCAAGATCACTCAATTGATGTAGTTCTCCTAAAATCATATCAAGGGCCTCATTTGAAAATAAAAAAAAAAAAAAAAAAAAAAAAAAAAAAAAAAAAAAAAAAAAAAAAAAAAACACCCTAATAAGTTGAAACATGAAATGTTATGTTGATGGTGACAATAGTTTCTACTTTTTTTCAAAGCTTTCATTTATTGTTGTAACCTGAGATTGCACGATTTAATTAATATAGCCTACAAATTGATCTAATGAATATTTTTTGGGTTTCAAGAACTTTTTTAACTTATCGTGTTGGCTTTCAACTCTGTTGGTTGTGCAATTGCCAAAGTTGAGAGAATGGTGAGTCGAAGTAGTCACAAACATTTCTTTTATATTTATTTAGCCATTGTTCATCCGCATAACTTAAAATACATGAAAAGTTAAATAACATTAAAATATAATTATTTGATGTAAAAAACAGTGTTATTTTCTCAATACTAATTGAAGTTGCTTGTAGTTCTCCATGTACGATATCCACGTCGAAAAATCTTCTAGTAACTTTCACCTCCAAAGAAAAGAGTCCCAATCACATTGCGTCTTGATTGTTGGCCTGTAATTTTTCAAAATATTTTGGCTAATGTGCAATCTACAAAGTAATCGAGTAGCATTCGAAAAAAAAATCGAATGCTTTCATAAGAGCCAACTCTTTGTCAGTAATTATAATACGTGGAAGCATGCACACATCTAGCATTAACTTCAAACACTCTAATACCCACTTATAGTTTTCCATCTTTTCTTCATTTATAAAGGCAAAGCTACGCAAAATATCTTTCTTGTAAAAGTTACACTATCAATTTCAACGAAAGGGCATATTATACTTGTTTGTCTTGTACGTAGCATCTATCATCAACACGTATTGGCATATTATGTTCACGAATTTTCTACTAATGATGTTACGAACGAGCTGTAAGCTTTATTATTTTTTTTCATCCGACATTTTTTAAGATATGTCGTGCATTCCCACATGTGTTGATGAAAGATGCTACGTACAAGTCAAACAAATATAATATGTCTTTGTTGAGTTTGTTGGTGTAACTTGTACAAAAAAGACATTTTGCATAGCTTTTACCTTTATAAGTTAACAAAAGATGGACAACTATAAGTGGGTATTAGAGTGTTTAAAGTTGATATTAGATGAGTGCATGCTTCCACTTCTTATAATTACTGATAGAGAGTTGACTTTCATGAAGCATGCGAAAAAGTTTTTTCGAATGCTACTCGATTACTTTGTAGATGGCGGATTAGCCAAAGTATTTTGAAGAATTGCAAGCTAACAATCAAGACGCAACGTGATTGGGACTCTTTCCTTTCAACGTGAAAGTTACTAGAAGATTCTCTGACGTGAATATCTTACATGGAGAACAACAAGCAACTTCAATTAATATTGAGAAAATGTCCACGTAATGTTTTATTTTGACATCTAATATTGCTTTTTTTATACTTAACATACTTTTGTTTTAATTAATATTATTTTTTAAAATATCATATTTAATACTCTTTTTTACCTCAAATAATTATATTTTAATGTTATTTAACTTTTCAAGTGTTTTAAGTTATGTGGATGAATAATGGCTGAATAATTATAAAGAAATGTTTGTGTCTATTTAAACTGACTAGTCTCTCAACTTTGGCAATCGCATAACCAACAAAATTGAAAGCCAACATGCTAAGTTAAAAAAGTACATGAGATCCAAAAAAAATATTCATTAGATCAAATTGTGAGCTATATCAATCAAATCATGCAGTCTCAGGTTACAACAATAGATGAAAGCTTTGAAAGAAGTAGAATTTATCATTATCTTCAACATAACATTTCATGTTTCAACTTTTAGGGGGTTTTGTTTCAAATGAGGCCCTTGATATGATTTTAGGAGAACTACATCGATTGAGTGATCTTAAGTTAAACTACTCAACATGTTGTTGTCAATTTCGTAAGAGTTGTGGGCTACCATGTGTTTACGTACTTTCAAGTTTCAACGTACTTAAATGCAGGTCAGATAATTTAACAAAAATTGTTTGATTAATTTTTTGAGGTCTTGGTTTCAAGAAACTTTAAAACATTTTTATTTTATTTTTTTTGCAGGTGAGGATATTCTTTTGGATTCAATTGATATCTTTTGAAGGACGCTAGATGTTTCATGGTCAACACTTTTAGAACATGAAGCTATTCAATGTGACGATGAACTGCATATTTTCAAAGAAAAACTCGACAAGCATTCCAATGCTGGAAAGAAGAGTTTCTTAAGAAAGCTAGGCGATATAATCAATCCAAGCACAAATCTTATTAAAGAATCCGCAGTTAAAAAAATACTCGCGAGCGGCCAAGTTTGAAGAAAACAAAACAAAGAAAAGTGTGTTAATCCGAAAAATAAGATATTGGTAATAGTAGTTATTCAACCAGATTTTTTGATATAGACTTGAATTTGGAACCGACAAATATTGAAATGGTGAGACACAATTCATACTCAAACTATGAAACACGTGTACGCAAATTGTTCCCGGATTTAAACAATGAACCCGCAAGACACAGTTCATATGTGAGCCAGTCGTTTGCCAGACATGGTTCATCTACGGTAATAAGCGCTTCAGAAAGATTTTTGAAACAACTTCCACAAATTTTCAGTCCTTATCTTACAGGTTTACAAGATGTAAGAGGTGACAAAAATTGCGGATTTTGATCAGTCGTTGTCGCTCTTGGTCTATCTGAGGATCAGTGACTTCGAACTTGATCAGACTTGGTGCAAGAGTTAAATGCTAACTAGCAAAACTACAAGTATATATTTGGAACGGCATGTTAGAAAAATATAAAAAATTGTAAAATTAGCTGGAAAATGGATGAAAATCTCAAAAACGGGATTGATTATTGTTGTTGCATACAATAGAGTTGTTACAAGTCTAACTAATGGAGGAAACGTCGGAGGCTGTACTACGACTTTCCCGCTTTAGTCCGGTCCACCTCAAACAGAGCCACATGGGACAATCGTCAGTGCACATGTGAATGATAACAATTATATTAAAGTGTCATTACGCGAAGGTTGACCTTTGCCAATGGCTTGTCCACTTTGGAGGACATACAAAATGTTTGTCGCCTTGAAGAGTTTCGTGAATATTATGATCTTATTCTTGAAATTTTTGACCAATCGAAATATTTATATAACGTTCTATTTATTGTAATGCTAGTTTATTGATCAATGAATATTTTAGTATTTGCTTACTTTTTATAAATGTATATACTCCTTCTGTCCTATATTAAATGTTCATTTTGACATTTTAAAATTATTTTTTATCAACTTCGAACTTAAATATATTTGTCTGTGTTATATAATACTTGATGAAAAATATATAAATAGATTGAGTGTTAAATGTATTTTCACTGCGTATAAATTGTATTAAATACTATATAACACAAGCAAAAATATTTAAAGTCAAATTTGAAAAAAGAAAGAGTTAAAAAGTCACAACTTGACATTTAATATAAGACGGAAGGAGTATAATTTTATAAGTAAAAAAGATAACAAAAATTAAAAAATTAAATAATGATAACTTGATTATTAAAAAAAAACAAAAACAAAAACAAAAACAAAAAACACAAAACCGTAATCATTACAAACCTATCTTGATGAGTTTAGCGTATTGCTTGGTATATTAATTAAACTTGCCCTTTCAATATCGTCTCCGATCAGTAGTATCTATATCTATACTACTTATAAAGCGTATTGACGCTTCTCTCCTATTACTTTTTAAGATTTTCTAAAATAGATTTTTAAGTAAATACAAATAAATAAGCATCATTTACAATTATTTGAAGCACAAATAAAACTAAAAAAAATATACTATTCAACACATACAATTAATACACAATTTAATTCACCCCTTCACCAAAATATACAACTATTTAACCACAATGTACTATCTAATTAAGCTTCCAAAACATAAACCAAACACTTGAAAATAAAGCCATCATTCCAATTCCAAAACATAAATCTAAGAAAACTTTTGCTTGCACCAACTTCAAACAATTTTCGAAACATAAAAAAGAGCACATATAAATTAGAGTTTAAGTAGTATATTCGATTAAACCATTAGTACAAACATCAAATACACAAAGTCTAAAGAAGTTGCATGAATTTTCTTTTGCCAAGCTATAGCAGTTGCATGTTACTGTCGAACAACTGGTTAGCATAATAGCATTCATTCAATTACCATAAACAGCTCATAACAGTTGTATGTTACTGTCTCATATCCACAACAAAAAATAGCCAACAGAAAACAACTACAACAATATCACGGTCAATCTCCTCGGATACAACAATCCAAAACCAAAAAAAAAAAAAAAAAAAAACATCCTTCTCAAGATCTTAAACGAGAAAAAAATAAATAAATAAATAAAGTTTCAAATAAAAAAATCTCGGGTTTGTTTTTCGAATTAATAAAACTTCTTTAAAAATCCAACACAACCAATCATCGATATATTGAAAACAATAACCAACAAATCCAAGGTTCAAGGCTTGTGTCATTGATTTGTGTGGTTCGGGATCTTGAAGCCAACACATAGACGAAACAACGGGATCTTGAAAAGGGTTTGTGTTTTGAAATCAAAACAACCAAAAAGTGATTCGTGATTCTGTGCTAATCGGTTGTAAGATGATGTTTTTGTGGTTGAGTATTTTTTTGAAGAGAGAAATAAGATTGAGTGGTGGCTTGTAAATGTGTGTAGGGTTAAGTGGTTGATATATCTTTTAGGTTATAGTGGTATTGTGAGCTTGGTCTAAATAATTTGGATTCAAGTGGGTCGTAATTTGTGATAAAGTGTGTTTTGTTATAAAATTTGTTTGGATCGAGTAGCTATAAAAAGAAACGAAAAGGCCGGATATTATTTTGACTTTTGAGATTATGGTCAGGCTTGGTTGATTTTGCACTACATTATATGTTTACCCAGAAATACAAAATTAAAGATCTCGGGTTTGGTCATCATCAACTTTTTTGTATCAAACCAAAACGAAAACTAACTCAAACTCACATGATTCGTGACTTATATCGCGTGACTGCATTAATATTTTTGTATGAAATAGTATCCTATTGCTTAAAGATATTACAACAAAAAAATATTTTTTTCTATAAAGTTAACATCACGGTAATCATATAATAGCAAACTATTGTTCGCCAGAATTTTCAATCACAGGGTACTCGCCGCCGCAACGAGCGGGTACCCTGCTAGTGTTATTTTATTTATTTTAACTACATAGATTCTCCATTCATATCAATATTTATGTGACTTCTTTAGTTCCTTTGTAACATTCTAGCCAACCTTTATTAACATGTGTGTAAAATATATCACATTGCAGCTATATCTCTTTTATATTAATCTTTTCTTGCACAACATTTACATACATATTTGACTTGTAGAAAATTTTCGGGATATTAGTTGAAAAATCAGCATTTACACATTCCAAACAAGAAGTACTACTCAACAATGAATCAAATTTATCATGCACTAGTAGATTTAATTAACTTAAAACATACACACAATGATTTCACCCACAAACACACTCATCTAAGAAATCCGTAAGAAAAAAGAAACTTACATCTTGTGTTCCTTCATTATTCTGCTGCCTAAGATCCCATTTAATGGTGATATTTCCATTTGGATCTAACGGATCATACCCATCTGCATTAGTTAAACATGAACAAAGCCCATAAAAACACAAACAGAAGTCACAAAACAAAAAGTTTACATAGTACAAAAATATATTATTTTTTTTTGTAAAGGGTTACCCCGGTGAATTTTCTTAAAAAAAAAAAAAAAAAAAAAAAAAAAAAAAAAAAAAAAAAAATTGTTTAGTCAACAAATTGTTATAAGTATCCAAAAACATCATGAAGCGAAAAACGATTACCTTGTAAAAGAAAAGTGATTTGTATGTCATTTGAATTTTATTTATACAACAATAATGCATAACACATGTAATGGTGCATGCCAAAAATACATGGTATGTATACATATCAGTATCACTGCTGAGACCGCATTCGCTAACATAAATAGCAAGAAATAAACAACGAAAGGATTCTTACATGTTGGAGATATAAGATGATAGATGAATAAAGATAGAATCAAAATCCATAGCCAAATCAAACTGAAATGGAAAGCCATTAGTTAGTTGTTAATGATGAATTGAATATAACAATAATGTGGAATGTATCAAGTATTAATATTAGCAATGAATATGTGAATTGAAGTGTGAATTTGTTGGGAGTTTTAGTGTGGGTTTAATCTTCCATTAATTAATTTTGGTAAATGCATTGAATGCGTATTTTGGGAAAATAAGAAAACTCATTCGAATTTCACGCGTTTAATTCTTGTCCATAGTTGTTATCTTTGTCAAACTATAAATTAACAAGTTCCAAAAAAGGTAATTAAGTTGTAAATATATGGATGTTGGAACTTTATTTTGAGACAAGATGCAAAAAAGGAAATTAGGCAAATCCAGAGAGGGTGCAACTTATATTTTATCAAGATTGAAATGAAGTATGTTGGATATGTTCTAATACGTTTTTGATAACAAATTAATATGGATATTAAGGTGTTCTATCATGATTCTTGAATACTCATTAAGTTAATGAGTTTTGAAGAAGAGGTCACGGGTTCAATCTCAAAATCTTGACTAACAATCACTAAAATAAGTGCTTATTTGCTTGATAGGTCTTTTGAAAAAGATCAATGCACATCCAAAAAAGATGTACGAGTAAAAGTTTCTTAGCCGATCTAAATCTTTTTATGAATAGTCGAACCATAGTTACCAACCTTGTACGTGTGTAGAAAGTATTAACGATGTGGTTAATACGGAGAGAGAGAAAAAAAAAACTTTTCGATGTGTGTTTATTACGGAGTAACAAAAGTAAATGTAGTAGGGTTTTACTTGACGGCATAATATATATACTTGGTTAATGGTTTTCTTTTTCTAAACGAAAATTTTATTAATTTCAATACGCTAGAAAAGAGGAAGATTTACAAGTATTTGTTATAAGCAGCTAAAGGGTTGCAAACCATTCAAGCCATTCAGGTCGAATGATTTTAGACCTATGAACAATCCAATTAAAAGATACCCGCATTTTTATATCTTTTATGAGGGTGTTTTTCCTAGGTGGCTTTAACTCAAATCGCAACACCCCGAGCCAAATGGTTTTTTTTTTTTTTTTTTTAACTGGTCCTATACGACGTATAAAGATAACACTATACGCCGTATAGTTTTTCTTTAACTCCCAAAACACATTTTTTGAAAAAAAGGTACTTGCACAACTTGATAATTCACAACTCATAAAACATGCTTCAACCATCATATAGTTTATGTTTATACAAAGTTTTGACATTAAGAACGCGCGGAAGTCTAACATACCAAAAATGCGGGCGTTGTTCCGAACATCCCTTTTTACCCATTTTCAAAATGTACACTTAACATCATCATATACATAACCAAATCTGAAACCCTGAACTTGAAAACGTATAAGTACCAAAATACAACATTTACAAACACTTGGGGGAGTTTAACTTGTTCTACCATGGTACTAAGTTTCACTACTTGTCTGCTAATACATAATGACAAGTAACCTCTAACGTGCTTCATTCCTTAAGCTTTCTTTATCCATGACCTTACCTTGTCCACATAAACCTACAAAACATGAAAACTGATAAGTTATATTTAAATCCTTATTATTTATTTAAAATTTAACAACTAAAGTTTAATTATTTGTCCCATCATTTTTCTAGTTTCTTTAATATTAAATTGACACATATGTTTTTATATATTTTTTTAATGAAATTTAGATAGTTTTGACAAAACTAAAATCAATTTTGACTTTTATTAGCAAATTAAAATGTTTGATTTTAATAATCTTATTAAAATTGTACGTAAAAAGAAAAAAAAAAAAAAAAAAAAAAAAAAAAAAAAAAAAAAAAGTTGCCATCATAAAAGAAGTAAATTAATGCAATAAAAGCCCCATTTAGGGGATCATCAACCCCATTAGCAGATCAAAAATGATTGGTACACCTAAAAGTTACGTCTAATTTTGTGCCTAAACATATGTGACAACAATTCATTGGTTGTATCAACCGGATCCACTTTTTCACAATCCAAAATGACATATAAATTAGACACAAAATTAGTTATGTATTTTAGGTCCCAATCTTTTTCCTTAGCAGATACCAATCATAAGTTATGATTCCCATACCGATACCCTTCTGCCCAAACCTCCATCCAAACACGCCCTTATAAGCTTTTAAATATCTAATATCCAAAAAAATATATATTATAAATTACCTCTTTATTTTCTTCTATAAAAATAAAAATGCATGAATACGTGATTCTTTACACCCCCAAATTAAATCTTGAAAACATATATACGTTATCATCATAAACCAATACTCCCTTTATAATTTCCCTTCATATATATTAATTCCCTAACGTATCAAATACACATACCTACATACATTCCTGATTCCTGCATTTATATACAACACGTTATACGTTACGTTGACACCATACATACATACATCCAACAACAAGAACAACAACTTAACAACATGTCGACGACGTCAGGTGATCCCGTTGAATCGACGTCGTCGCGTTCTGCACCCAATTCGGCTACTGGATCACCAAGAACCTCCAAGATCAAGTTTCTTTGCAGCCATGGTGGCAAGATTCTTCCTCGTCCTGCTGACGGGTCTCTTAAGTACGTGGGTGGCGAGACTCGTGTCATTTCGGTTCATCGTGATATTACGTTTAATGGTATTGTTATTATTTTACGCTGATATTATCATGCATGCATGCATGTTATTTTTTGTTATGGTGTTAGGGTTTTTGGTGACGTGTTAGTTGTTTGAATTGGTTGTTTTTACGTGATTTATAAGATATAATGATCTGTTAATGGATGTGAAGGATTATGATGGAATTTGTGATATTACGGGTCGATTTCGTTATATGATTATTGTGTGTAAATCATTTTGTGAAGGATGTGATGGCCAGTTTTTTGTGAAAGTTAGGGGATGTTTGGTTAATTAATGGGACTTGAATAAGATCGAATGAATTACAAGAAAATATGTTTGGCTGTTAGGCATGGGTTTAGGATATGCATGGAAGAAACTCGATCAGAAACTTGGGTTTTAATTCGTCTAAATGACACTATCACACTATTATACCCTGCATATTGGCTATGGAATTTTTCTTTCAAATACATCACCTAGAGATCAGTTTGATGTTTGTTTTTTCGATAGTTCATTTTTATAACCCATTAAACCATATAGAAGACGGAAACATTTTGGGTAATAAACCTCTAAAGATTGTGTGATGTCATCTGCTAATTTCGACCCATGGAAAATGAAAATCTAGTAAATTTGAACCATTTTAAAGATTCAGGTTCAGGTTATTATCCTGCATTTCCTATTGCGTACTTGAATCTGGAAAACCATATGATACAGACACTCGATTGGTCTTGTGAAAATATGGGCTTGATTTATATTAAGACTCTTGTTTATACGAATGAAGAAACAAAAAAATATTCTCAAAAATTATGTTTTTGTTCACTAATTGATCCAGGGGTTAGTTCTACTAGCGGTTTACCTTGTGGTGACTTGTGAGGCTTCTTTTAGAGGTAGCACTTATAACAAGATAGATTGCGTGTTTATATAGTTTTTTTTTGGAGCCACAGTATTTGAAAGTATCTATGTACTTTATATAATGTATTCCAAATCGAGTGAATGATTTCATAGGATCATTTTAATTTCAAAATAAACCAAACAACAACTTTAAGTCATTCCGTTGCTGCATTGAAGGGAAATTCAGGCAAATGTTGCTAAATATGAAAATAGCTTACTTATGTCCTGTTATGTAATACTGACGAGACAGTCTCAGTTAGCTATTTTACCGTGTCATCAGTTTTATGCAGTTGGGAGGACATGTAATATGTTACATAATGAGCATATCACTTACTGAGATTTGCTGGTGTTCGTCTTAGTTACAAAGACATTTCAGCTGATAGAGTAATATTCAGATATTCTTATAGTTCTATTTGGATGTTCTTAACAGTTCTTTCTAAAAATTCTTGTAGATCTTATGAAGAAGCTTAGCAGCAGCCTAACCGATGGTGATGTGACCCTTAAGTACAAGTTGATGCCTGAGGACCTTGATGTATTAATTAGTGTAAAATCAGACGAAGATCTTACCAACATGTTTGAGGAATGTGATCGCCACGAGCTCATGGGAACACAAAGGCTCCGAACATTCCTTTTCCCGAATAAACCAATCATTATCAAAAGCCATAAGCGGTCAACTGATGGCGACTATCTTGAGCAGCGGTACATCAATACCCTCAATGGCATTATCATGCAACCAACACCAACATATAAAAGCAACTTCAAACCACCCACATTGAACACTAGCCAAACAAGTTTCAGTATTTCCTCTGCTTGTTCTTCCCCTGGAACACCACCCGAAACAACCATTCCAACTGTTGGTCCCGATGTTATAAACCCTGAAATCAGTAGCTTTCTCAATTTTAATACAATGACAAGAGCCCGTAGTTCACCTAATTTGGGCAATCTTGGTGCCACATCACAGACGAATCTTAGAAACCCAATGCCAATCTTAGCCAACCAGCAATACTCTTATCACCACCAACCACAACCCCAGTACATCTACTTTCCATACCCGCAGCAGCATTCACTGTCATCTCCCAGGCCACTACCATTACCTCACCCTCACAAGAGTTCTGGTACTACTGACCATCTTATGCGAGTAAGGTCTGCTGGACTAGTTGATTACCATAGGCACCCAATGGAACATAGCCAACACGCGCAAACTCGACAAAGTAGGGGTGGGCATATGGTTTACCAAAGAGGTTCAGCTTATGATGAGTTCTATGGGAATAACAGGTATGATCGAGAAAGCCCTCCAGGAAGTCCGTTGGCTCCAAGTCCACATCAAAGCAGCTATGTTTCCAAGTGGGATTCAAATGGTGAACGTTGAATCAAGAACAAAAAGGTTTTATAAAGAATCCAGACATTTTCCTCTCCTCGCTTGTTATTTGTAACGAAATGGTGTTATGCAAAAATGATTGGACTTTTCTGCAAGTGTAAATAGAAATGAAGTACAATGTAGTATGTAAATGATCTCTGCGTGAACATATACTTGTTTCGAATGTGGATGCAATGGCTGTCGGTTTGCTTGCTTTTTGTGTGTTTTGGTTATACATGAAACTAGCCCTTTTAGTTGATCGATTGGAGGCGCTAAATACATATTATGTCTTGCTGAACCAAGCTAAACAAGGTAAATGGGAGAGTAATGAAATCAGTTCTGAGTTTTTTTTGTTTTTGGCAAAAACAAGTAAATATATTGATTTTTGAAAAATAAAGTGGTCACTGAATATCCTAAGCAAGAAACAAAGTTGCCAGGGACACATGATCTGCAATATACGGAAGGCCCGACACTCCATTATTTAAGTCAATGTCTACTCTCAGCCAGGACGATATACCAGCCCAACATGTCAAGCAATCGGACCTTAAACGTGCATACATTCAAATACTATTCTAACACCTTTAGTTTTATGTGTGTGTAAATGAATGATCGAATAAGATGAGTCAGGTTTCGGTACTTTTTTATGAACGGCAATATAGATCCTAATTTTTTTCCCCGAGAGTATCTTTATCTTTGCGCAGTGGCTTGAGATCGAAGCAAAATCTCTGCCGGAACCTCCAAATGTTGTTTGAACAACCACATCAAAAAAATATATTTGCCTTTAGACTAATATTGACTGAGTTACCCGAGTGATTAACCCGACGATATCCTCCATATAGTCACCGAGACCTCGCGATGATGAAATAAAGTTCTAAAGTTGGTTAGCAACCGAAAAGCTCGACAATAACTCGAGTCAAGCCTATATAAGCTCGAAAAAACTCGAAAATGCCATGTTCTTTTGAAACCCAGCCGGGTCAACCGGTTTTTTAGCAACGACCTGGGTCGACCCAGACAAAGAATTCCAGCCAGCCGGGTTTGTCACTTTTTCACTTGTTTCTTTTCATACCAGAATGTTTCCACTCGAAAAAGCTCGGCAATAACTCGAATCGAGCCTATATAAGCTCAAAAATGCCATGTTCTTTTGAAACCCGGCCGGGTCAACTGGATTGACCCGGAGAAACAATTCCAGCCAGCCGGGTTTGGCACTTTTTCACTTGTTTCTTTTCGTACCAGAATGTTCCCGCCAAAATATAACGACTATGAAGGCAATTTTGAGTTGAAATGATGTGCATAACTTGCGTTTCCTCTCAAGTTACTACACTAACTTGAGTTATAACGCCATGTATCAGGGTATGGTAACTTGGGCATAACGCGGGACACGTGGGCATAACACCGGATCAAATGTTATCATACCTAGGGCTCTAATACAAAATACAATGGCATAATGTTCAGTTCTGTCGACACGGATATTGAGCTATCCCATCTTGTGTTTCTTGTTTCATTCATACATAGACTATTAATCCTACGATGTGTATTTATGTCTTCTTTTATAAGTGTTTGTATGCGCCTTGTTATCGAAAGTATTGTATGATTCTTGATCTGTCTGGCTAAATGCTTCATCAAAATGGCGTTCTTTCTAATGTAATAGTGGTTTGCCATATATGCTATCACAATATACACTTGTGTCTCATAGGTGTAGTTGACATGCGTATTTTTTAGTGTGGCATATCTAGTCTAGGGGTGGCAATTCGGGTCGGGTTCGGGTTGGCGGGTTCGGGTTGACAGGTTGGCGGGTCAGAAAACCCCAACCCGAACCTAACCCATTTAAATTATCGGGTCAACTATGTCAACCGTAATCTGTATACACATAACCCAAACCTGACCTATTTAATCCGTACTATACTTAGGTTGGCGGGTTAAATAGGTTATACGGGTTGAATAGGTTAAACAGGTTTCGGGTTAACATATTTAACCTGTTTTATATACAAAATATTGGCATAAACAAGTTTAACGGGTTTGCTGGTCGACCCATTTAACCCATTTAAGCCTCATGATATAAATAAATAATTTCCATTTAAGAAAACAAAATCTTAAGCGGGTTGGCGGGTTGACCCACTTAATTTATTCACAACCCGAACCTAACCTGTTTAATAAACGGGTTGGATTGGTCGACCCAAACCTGAACCAAAATCTATTTAGACTCAACCCGAGCCTGTTAATTTTTGTGTCGATTTCAGGTTGGGTTAGAAATTGTCACCCCTAATATCTACCATTCAAAACTTAAAAGTTCATTCAACGACATTCCCTAATGATGAGTAAGAATAGTTACATGTCTCTTTTCATTTTTAAGCGAAAAAAAATGACAACATTTTTTCGCATAAAAACTTGGGTATGTGATAATGAATGTCGCTCTTTTTTAGACTAAATCTTTATAAAAAATTTATTACAACCTAATATTATAATAAAATATTATTTTTTATTTTCTTTCACATACACAACCAATGCGTACAACTAATTTATATCTTTTACCATTTATTAACAACCCAACCTCTTAATAATATAAAATACTAAATGTTAAAGATTAAAAAAGAAAAAGGAAAAAAAAAAAAGTAACCACTAGATTGCATATAGTGGGTTGGGGACCAAAGATAACCCTTCCTACTAGTGTGACATGTGTCAGGTTGGCTCAAGAATTTGCATATCACCAACCAACCCAGGTCGTGTGATTCATTTTGTTTGCTTTGTATTTTTTTTGGGTAAATTGCAAAAATGGTCCTTGACGTTTCACAAAATAGCAAAAATGGGACCGAGACAAAAAGTAGCGCAAAAAAGACACCAACGTTCCACATTTTTGCAAAATCGCCACCGAGAGGCCTTTTTGGCTAACTTCCGTTAGTTTTCCTCGTTAAGTGCAGTGAAATGACTAATATACTCTCGTCTTCTTCCCCATTTGAATTTCTTTTTAATTTATATTTTACTTTAATATATAATGAAGAACATCAAGAACAAAAACCCAGAAAATCAAATCAAAAACCCAGATCCAACAATATAAGAGTGCAATAAAAATTGAGACATTCAAATCATCAAGTGAGAACTTTTCGATATTAAAAACACTGTTGTACACCCGATCAAATATCATCAAAATCTTTGCATCAGGGGGTATCACAAGCAGTTTTCATTTGCATCAGGGGATATCATAACAAGAAAACCTTCACATAATTCCTAAATCGGTTCACCATTCATTAAAGCCCTTAAAGGCGAATAAAAATTTGAACTCCAGGGACTAGTAAAAAACAACACATTGATCAAAACCAAACTATCACAATTAACCCGACCCGGATTTTACTCCTTCTTGCTTCACAGCAAACAACCATGGCGATTCGTTCACTTCTGAAGCATCTTCAACAACTAAGGTAAATCACCATTCTCTTCATTTCAATCTCATTATTTCAACAAACCCACAGAAACCCACTAACAATTTCCTGCAGTTTTCACAATTCACCCACCAACAGATTAAATTTTCTCAGAGGCATTTCGTCGAACACGTTATCTACATGTCAAGATACTGAAGTTGATTTTAAAAGCAAGTTGCTGTTTTTGGTTAATCCTAAGAGAAGTGTGATGCCTGTGTTGATAAATTGTGCAGGTTTCGTTATTCCACCACTCAACTTATTACCAGCAAGTCACTCCGTTAATAGGTGTAAGCTTCATGAGAAGCAGTTTCGATTGGAGATGAATCGGTTGGGTCAGCTTAGACATCCTAATTTGACTCCTCTTTTGGGGTATTGTGTAGTGGAGGATGAGAAGCTTTTGGTTTATAAGTATATGTCGAATGGAACTTTTTCGTCGGCGTTGCATAAAGATGGGGGGTTGTTGGATTGGCCTACTAGGTTTAGGATTGCTGTAAGTGCAGCGAAAGGGCTTGCTTGGCTTCACCATGGCTGTCGTCCTGCAATACTGCTTCAAAATGTTAGTTCTCGGGACTAGTTACAGTCTCCTTGACCATGCTAGTTTGTTGTGGATCCTCACGAGCTCTCGAGTCAATGGTCTCTCTCATACCAAGTGAACCAGCATTTGCTTCTGCACCATCATTTGTGTTGATGGAACAAACTTTAGTTACTTCTTGAGAAACTGCAACATTTGGAGGAATTTCTTGAGAAGATTTACTTTGATTAGCTCCTAACGCAGAGAGAATGCTTTCATCATCGTTCTTACTATCAACAGGTTTAAGACCTGATGGATGAAGAAAGTTTATTAGAGCGCAAAAAACTTGGATTCAAAAATTGCACTCTTACATTGTTGGATCTGGGTTTTTGATTTGATTTTCTGGGTTTTTGTTCTTGATGTTCTTCATTATATATTAAAATAAAATATAAATTAAAAAGAAATTCAAATGAGGAAGAAGATGAAGGTATATTAGTCATTTCACTGCACTTAACGAGTAAAACTAACGGAAGTTAGCCAAAAAGGCCTCTCGGTGGCGATTTTGCAAAAATGTGGAACGTTGGTATCTTTTTTGCGCTACTTTTTGTCTCAGTCCCATTTTTGCTATTTCGTGGAACGTCAAAAACCATTTTTGCAATTTACCCTATTTTTTTAATATAATATTAATTGTTTAGTACTTTTATATCTTTCAATCGGTTGGCAACCTACAAATAAACATAGTCTTATATGAAGCCAAATACCTCTAGTATTTGGATATCCTACATTAGAGGTGTTGAGTGTCTAGTTTAATTGGTGTATAATTTGGATTGAAACAAGTTCGAAGTATTTAATCATTGTTTGGTTTAGTTCATGATTTGACAAAAATAAAAAATTTAACAAATCGAACTAAAAAACTCGAACACCTATATCTACTTAAATAAGATTAAATTATATCTATATTTATAATGAGTTGAGTTATTCTACAAACCAAACATTCCTCAAATATCATCTCCACCATCCATCTAAAAACGAAATCAATGGTTGAGATTAAAAGTGTTTTAATATTTCACCAATTTTTTATAATTTAAATATCTCTTAAACCGTTAATCGTTAAGCGAAAATAATTACACCATCGCGACGGGCATTTAATTATCTTTCTATAGACTGGCACTTTGATATATTTTCGAAAAATAAAAAAAAAAAATCATTTTTTTCACGTTTTTTTTCGTGGCCGAAAAAATATCATATATGATATTACTTCGGCCACGAAAAAAAAACGTGAAAAAAACAAAAAAAAAATTGTCGAAAATATGTCAAAGTGCCTATCTATAGAAAGATAATTAAATGTCCGGCGTAACGGTATATTTTTTTTCGCTTAACGATTAACGGTTTGAAAGATATTAATGTTTGAAAAAAAAAAAAAGATGAAAGTGGGTTTTTTAAATTGTTGGAATTAATCTCACTCATTAGATCAAATAAAGATGAAGGGTAGATGGAAGGTGGAGATTAGTCCCTTGGTATGTAAAAAAAGTTTGGTCCTCAAATGATCTTATATCTATAATTTATATCTTATCTTTAACTAAGAGTTCTAAAATCCTAAAATATCTTTAAACTAAACAATCATAGAAAGCTTTTCTATTGTATTTTCAAATGCTTGAGTTAACTTACTTATAGTTATAAGTCAAAGTGTTTATTAACTATTTAGTAGATTTGGTTATATGGTCTACTTAAATTTGATTTTCTTGGTTCTAATCGAAACAAAACCGATATCTAATTTGGAGTTTGGTTTAGTTTTATCCGTCTTAACATTGGGTTGGTTTGGTTTTGGTTTTGCCATTTTGAATTTCAAACCGATAAATTTGAACGGTACGATATCAAAACCCGAGAACCGAACCGATGAACACCCTTACGCAACATCAACAATGTAATAATTAGTTGTAGAAAACAAGTGATGGTGAAGTTTATAAATATTAACAACAGGTTATGAAAATTAAAGAATTTAATATTTATAATTAAAAAAATAATATCAGGCAAAGATGCCGGCAAAGTAAAAGTTGAAATTTTACGTTATTATCAATCATTATACATCTAATTATTGCTACATTAAATTAAAAAAAAAAAAAAAAAAAAAAAAAAAAAAAAAAAAAAAAACATAGAAATGATTTTTTTTCCCTAATTTATGTTCTTACATATCCTCTAATTATTTGTTGTGAATTGATTTGAAAATGATAAAGTAGACTATTGTCTTCCTTTTAGAGCCCTGGGTGTCTTAACATATAGATCAGCGTTATGCCGACGTGGTTGCAAGTAGGGGTGTCAAATGGGTCGACCCGACCCGACCCCTATAAAGTCTTATATGGTCGGGTTCATTCGGGTTCAACTCGGCTTATCGGGTCTATCGGGTCAACCCGATAGCCTTATAGGGTCGGGTTAGGGTTATATTTTTCATACTTTATCGGGTTCGGGTTCAACCTGATAACCCAATAAATGTAGAAGCCTTCCTCGTTCTTTTTTCATTTTAAGCCTAAAAAAAAAAGAAAAAGAATTGCAACTACTTTTATTGAATTTATCATTTGACGATATGTATTCTACTAAAACCTATCTCTTACCATAACCACACTAAGCAATTAAAATCCCAAACTCCCACACTTTTTTGTTCGTCTGATCACAGAGGTCTGGAAACCTTTAAATGCAAAATAAAATTGTTGGTGTCTCTTAAAACTCCAAAGTAATCTGTAAGGGAAGTATTGTTTCTTTTATACGGAGTATATAAATTTCAAAACTATATGTATGACATGGGGTAAGGATCCAGCGAGAAAAAAACTTATAATGAGAAGGATGAGAAATAACTATAACCACATATTTGATATGTGTTGACTTGAATTAGATGAATCTCTAATCATTTAGATGCATCCCAATTAGTTTCGAAAGTAATTTTTAAGTGAAAACGACGTAAAGTAGTACTTGCAACAAATTTGACACGTATAGGACGAAAAATAGTACTATATATAGGGAATGAAGATTTATAAAACGGGAGGAGGCTAAGGAGAGGAATATGGCTATCGGGTGAGTTTTATTAGTTCTTTTTTGTCCTATCTGTTTTCCAATTTTGTTTTTCAAATTGTTGTTCTTTTCCAAGCTATCATGGCTATTGTTCTTTGCAGGCACCATCGCGAACACAAATATTAAATTATCTTCGTGTGGTAGAGGATGATGGGTTGATTTAAATCATTGGAAGAAACAATCATATGTTGGCCGGAGTTTAGTGCTATTTTTTTTTATAGTAATCGATCTATGTGTCGTTCAAAAAAAAATGATCTATGGGGATGACAGTTTACCGGAAGGGATTGAGAGCAATGAGGCAGGTGTCAAATTTTAAAGCAAAGGTATAGCAAATATTATTTTGATGTTCTCCATTTTCCTATGTGGGTGGGCCAAACATCAATATAGCTAGTGTGTAGTGTGTAACATAAATCTACTTTTGCTTTAAACGTATATATATCCATTTTCCTACATTGGTCCACATGAATAAGTCACATACGAGTATATTAACTTGACGAGGATTGTTTTGTTTTAAATGATCATCAGTTCATGTAGAAAAAAGGATGCTTTTATTTTTCTAATTTATTTTCGGATTTGAACTTTTATGACTAGTGCATATCTGTTATTTTTTTAGAGATGGTAACGATGTAGATTTATATCGTGATTGTAATTTGTTGTTGTTGTGTATTACTAATGATTTAATATTTCAGGAAACTGGAAATACGTCACTCCTTTGAAGGCGTGCAAAAACGTTCTTTGAACGCGTGCATGTATGTTTTTGAAAGTGGTGCACACATGTTCGAATGGATTTATTGAGAAACTCGAAGTACACGTATGTTCTTTGAACGCGTGCATGTATGTTTTTGGAAGGGTTGCATGTATGTTTGAAGTACACGTATGTTCTTTAAACGCGTGCATTTATGTTCAAAATCGTTCTTTGAACGTGTGCATGTATGTTTTTGGAAGGGTTGCCTATATGTTCTTAGAAGTGGTGCACACATGTTCGAATGGATTTAATGAGAAACTCGAAGTACAAGTATGTTCTTTGAACGCATGCATGTATGTTTTTGGAAGGCGTACACACATGTCCGAAAGAATCTCAAATACATATGTTTTGTGCGTATATGTTTTCGTACTTGTAATTAAGTGAAATGTAACATTTAAGTATATGAATCTTGTTTTTTCTTTTATAATGGTTTATGTTTTTTATTTGTATTTCAGACTTTAAAAAAAAATAATGGTTAGACAAATAATAGATATAAAAAATGTAAATGATTAGATACTAGAATCACATTCAAATTTACATTCTTTAATAAACATACGTGCATATCGTCTTTAAAATAAAATTAAAAAAAAAATGCACCTGTATTATTATGGAACCATTCTAGCTTAAAAAAAATAATAATAAATAAAATAAAATTAAAAATCCGAATATTTTGGAGTATTTAAAATCCAGGATTTATTAAAAAAAATTCAAAAATAATATAAAAATTATATTTTACTATAATACCCTTTTGGATTAATAATAATTTTTAATATTAAAAAAAAAATCTCATTGGTTTAAAAGAGTTCTCGCAGTTCTCGCACTTTAGAGGGTTATGAAAATAAAGCCCCTTAAGTGTAACTTTATTTTCAGAATCCTGTTAAATGCGGGAACTGCGAGAAACCATCTATAACCGTTAGATGAGTTTGATCAATGGCTATAACTAATTGTGCCAATTATGTAATTAATTGAAAGTGCAAGTATTATCTTTTTTGGCTGAAAGGGCAATATAGTAATCTTATATTATACAATTTTGAAAACTGTCCTACTAATTAGGGGCATGATTAGTTGGTATTAAATAAATAAAAAAAACTCCTCTACGATCTTCTCTCAATCCCTGTAGCCACAAACAAAACCCTAGCATCTTTTTTCTCTGTATCAAAATTAAACCACCCGAACCTCCATGATCATGTAAGAAAACCCAAGGTTTTTCGAATATCAGTTTCAATAAGATGATTATTTGGTTGTTACTATATATAGGGAATGAAGATTTATAAAACGGGAGGAGGCTAAGGAGAGGAATATGGCTATCGGGTGAGTTTTATTAGTTCTTTTTTGTCCTATCTGTTTTCCAATTTTGTTTTTCAAATTGTTGTTCTTTTCCAAACTATCATGGCTATTGTTCTTTGCAGGCACCATCGCGAACACAAATATTAAATTATCTTCGTGTGGTAGAGGATGATGGGTTGATTTAAATCATTGGAAGAAACAATCATCTGTTGGCCGGAGTTTAGTGCTATTTTTTTTTATAGTAATCGATCTATATGTCATTCAAAGAAAATGATCTATGGGGATGACAGTTTACCGGAAGGGATTGAGAGCAATGAGACAGGTGTCAAATTTTAAAGCAAAGGTATAGCAAATATTATTTTGATGTTCTCCATTTTCCTATGTGGGTGGGCCAAACATCAATATAGCTAGTGCGTAGTGTGTAACATAAATCTACCTTTGCTTTAAACGTATATATATCCATTTTCCTACATTGGTCGACATCAATAAGTCACATACGGGTATACTAACTTGACGAGGATTGTTTTGTTTTAAATGATCATCAGTTCATGTAGAAAAAAGGATGCTTTTATTTTTCTAATTTATTTTCGGATTTGAACTTTTATGACTAGTGCATATCTGTTATTTTTGTTAGAGATGGTAACGATGTTGTTTTATATTGTGATTGTAATTTGTTGTTGTTGTGTATTACTAATGATTTAATATTTCAGGAAACTAGAAATACGTCTCTCCTTTGAAGGCGTGCAAAAACGTTCTTTGAACGCGTGCATGTATGTTTTTGAAAGTGGTTTACACATGTTCGAATGGATTTATTGAGAAACTCGAAGTACATGTATGTTCTTTGAACGCGTGCATGTATGTTTTTGGAAGGGTTGCATGTATGTTCGAAGTACACGTATGTTCTTTAAACGCGTGCATTTATGTTCAAAATCGTTCTTTGAACATGTGCATGTATGTTTTTGGAAGGGTTGCCTATATGTCTTCTTGAAAGTGGTGCACACATGTTCAAATGGATTTAATGAGAGACTCGAAGTACACGTATGTTCTTTGAACGCCTGCATGTATGTTTTTGGAAGGCGTACACACATGTCCGAAAGAATCTCAATTACATATGTTTTGTGCGTATATGTTTTTGTACTTGTAATTAAGTGAAATGTAACATTTAAGTATATGAATCTTGTTTTTTTTTATAATGATTTATGTTTTTTATTTGTATTTCAAACTTTAAAAAAAAAATAATGGTTAGACAAATAATAGATAAAAAAAATGTAAATTATTAGATACTAGAATCACATTCAAATTTACATTATTTAATAAACATACGTGCATATCGTCTTTAAAATAATAATAAAAAAAAAACACATATGCACCTGTATTATTATAGAACCATGCTAGCTTAAAAAATAATAATAATAAAAAAAAATAATAAAAAAAAATCCGAAAATTTTGGAGTATTTAAAATCCAGGATTTATTAAAAAAAATTCAAAAATAATATAAAAATTATATTTTACTATAATACCCTTTTGGATTAATATAATTTTTAATATTTAAAAAAATCTCATTGGTTTAGAAGAGTTCTCGCTGTTCTCGCACTTTAGAGGGTTATGAAAATAAAGCCCCCTATAGTGTAACTTTATTTTCAGAACCCTGTTAAATACAGGAACTGCGAGAACCCATCTATAACAGTTAGATGAGTTTGATGAATGGCTATAACTAATTGTGCCAATTATGTAATTAATTGAAAGTGCAAGTATTATCTTTTTTGGCTGAAAGGGCAATATAGGAATCTTATATCATACAATTTTGAAAATTGTCCTACTAATTAGGGGCATGATAAGTTGGTATTAAATAAATAAAAAAAACTCCTCTACGATCTTCTCTCAATCCCTGTCGCCACAAACAAAACCCTAGCATTTTTTTTCTCTGTATCAAAATTAAACCACCCGAACCTCCATGATCATGTAAGAAAACCCAAGGTTTTTCGAATATCAGTTTCAATAAGATGATTATTTGGTTGTTACTATATATAGGGAATGAAGATTTATAAAACGGGAGGAGGCTAAGGAGAGGAATATGGCTATCGGGTGAGTTTTATTAGTTCTTTTTTGTCTTATCTGTTTTCCAATTTTGTTTTTCAAATTGTTGTTCTTTTCCAAACTATCATGGCTATTGTTCTTTGCAGGCACCATCGCGAACACAAATATTAAATTATCTTCGTGTGGTAGAGGATGATGGGTTGATTTAAATCATTGGAAGAAACAATCATCTGTTGGCCGGAGTTTAGTGCTATTTTTTTTTTATAGTAATCGATCTATATGTCGTTCAAAGAAAATGATCTATGGGGATGACAGTTTACCGGAAGGGATTGAGAGCAATGAGACAGGTGTCAAATTTTAAAGCAAAGGTATAGCAAATATTATTTTGATGTTCTCCATTTTCCTATGTGGGTGGGCCAAACATCAATATAGCTAGTGTGTAACATAAACCTACCTTGGCTTTAAACGTATATATATCCATTTTCCTACATTGGTCCACATCAATAAGTCACATACGGGTATACTAACTTGACGAGGATTGTTTTGTTTTAAATGATCATCAGTTCATGTAGAAAAAAGGATGCTTTTATTTTTCTAATTTATTTTCGGATTTGAACTTTTATGACTAGTGCATACCTGTTATTTTTTTTAGAGATGGTAACGATGTTGTTTTATATTGTGATTGTAATTTGTTGTTGTTGTGTATTACTAATGATTTAATATTTCAGGAAACTGGAAATACGTCTCTCCTTTGAAGGCGTGCAAAAACGTTCTTTGAACGCGTGCATGTATGTTTTTGAAAGTGGTGCACACATGTTCGAATGGATTTATTGAGAAACTCGAAGTACACGTATGTTCTTTGAACGCGTGCATGTATGTTTTTGGAAGGGTTGCATGTATGTTTGAAGTACACGTATGTTCTTTAAACGCGTGCATTTATGTTCAAAATCGTTCTTTGAACGTGTGCATGTGTGTTTTTGGGAGGGTTGCCTATATGTTCTTGAAAGTGGTGCACACATGTTCGAATGGATTTAATGAGAAACTCGAAGTACACGTATGTTCTTTGAACGCGTGCATGTATGTTTTTGGAAGGCGTACACACATGTCCGAAAGAATCTCAAATACATATGTTTTGTGCGTATATGTTTTTGTACTTGTAATTAAGTGAAATGTAACATTTAAGTATATGAATCTTGTTTTTTCTTTTATAATGGTTTATGTTTTTTATTTGTATTTCAAATTTTAAAAAAAATAATGGTTAGACAAATAATAGATAGAAAAAATGTAAATGATTAGATACTAGAATCACATTCAAATTTACATTATTTAATAAACATACGTGCATATCGTCTTTAAAATAATAATAATAAAAAAAACAAATAAAGAAAAACACATATGCACCTGTAGTATTATGGAACCACACTAGCTTAAAAAAAATTAAAAAAATATCCAAAAATTTTGGAGTATTTAAAATCCAGGATTTATTTAAAAAAAATTAAAAAATAATATAAAAATTATATTTTACTATAATACCCTTTTGGATTAATATAATTTTTAATATTTAAAAAATCTCATTGGTTTAGAAGAGTTTCGCAGTTCTCGCACTTTAGAGGGTTCTGAAAATAAAGCCCCCTATATATATATATATATATATATATATATATATATATATATATATATATATATATATATATATATATATATATATAGTGTAACTTTCTTACGAGAACCACTTTTATCTGCAAGAACTGCGAGAACCACCTTTTTTACTCCTAATAATACATAATGTACATCTTGTCAATGCATCATGGCATTTTTGAAAATAAATGTAACTTAATTTGATAGAAAAAATTAAATTAGGGGCAAATTGGGGATTTAGTTATTCCATAAAAATATGATACATACACAAAAACCGTTCCTCTAAAACCTGTGTTTTATTCTTTTCACAACTTTCTCTCTCAAATTTAGTCCATCTTTCTCCCAAGAACCCTAGCCGCCTAAACAACAAATTTTACGAGTTCAAAAAATACTTATGTTTATTCAAATCCCAACCGTCCAAGATCCACACATCTTTATAGCTTAGATAAATAATGGTGCTATGGTGCGATCTGTACGTTTTACGAGCATATTGGTATTTTTTTTCGGATCTGAACATATCCGAATGAAGGACAAGGTAAATAAATCTTTTCTTTAATTAATTTCATTGTAGCATTATTATAAATGCTATTGGTTTCGATCTGTACGTTTTGGAAATAGTATGGTTAGATCTGTATGTTTTGGAAATGGGAATAACATCCCTAATGTTTCTTAAATTGAAAATTGTTTAT
The DNA here is from genome assembly GCA_030686995.1 of Artemisia argyi. Classification (NCBI taxonomy): domain Eukaryota; kingdom Viridiplantae; phylum Streptophyta; class Magnoliopsida; order Asterales; family Asteraceae; genus Artemisia; species Artemisia argyi. The sequence continues at coordinate 129,400,209 of CM060699.1, forward strand.
GGTTGATGATTTGAATGTTTGTGCAGAAGATTAGTTTATATGTTTGTGATTTTAGTTTTTATGTTGTTAGTGTGTGAAAATTTTCAGTTTTGTTCAGTTTAATAGAATTTAAGATCTGATGTGAAAGGATTAGTTGTAGATCAAACTTGTTTTTACTGTTAGTTGCTCATTAATTAGTATTGTAAATCTGATGTGCATTTTTTTTCTTGTTTTTGATGATTATGGTGCCTATGTATTTAGGTAATGATGATACATTTTGAACTTTTTTTTCCGTAATAAAGGTTTCTCGTTTGATGCTATCTGATGTGCATTTTTTTTTATTGCTTTTTCTTTAAAAGTATAATTATTTCTTTTAAGGCAAATGATTGTTAATGAATAAAACATATATGTTTTGAGTTTGGATTATATATGTTCAAAATAAATGGATGCATACATGTTCAAAACATGTATGTTTTAAAAAATAATTGTTTATAAACGGAATGCTTAAAATTTAAAACATGTTTTTTTTTTTTTTTTTTTTTTTTTTTTTTTTTTTTTTTTTTTTAGCAAGTGTATTTATTGTTTTTCCAAAGACTTCGTGTTTGCCAAACAAGTATGTTTCCTAAAACATACATGTACTCATGAACATGTATAATTTTTAATAATATTATTGTTACTAATTTTTGTACTTTTCTTTGTATCAGGTGTAATTACCAGAATGTTCACGGTTACAAGTGGCATATATGTCCGACTTTTGAAATATTGTTGACGGCTACTCGTGCGCATATGTCTATTTGTGTTAAATATTATTAGTGCTCACGTGTATAGATCGATTAGATTCATGTTTTTATGCTTTTAGAAATTTGTATTAAATTGTATTTCAATAGATATCGAAGTTTGTATATAACATTTATGTTATTGGGTTATTATAAATTTTATTATATTAAAAAAAACCCTATATGCACCTTGAAGGGAAAAGAACATGTATCCACTTTTAATAATTGAAAACACATATGCACCTTGACTATTTGAGGGAAAAAAACATGCATGCAACTTGAGATTTCAAAAAAAATAATGATTAGGTATAAAAAAACATGTATGCACCATAACTATTTGAAAACATGTTAAAAAAAAAAAAAAAAAAAAAAAAAAAAAAACGAATTTTAAGATTTATGATAAACGGAAATTATAAAAAAACAAAAATAATATGAAAATGTCTTTTACTATTATACCCTTTTGAATTAAATAAAAAAACAAAATGCTATGGAGCATTAAATGACGTACATTATGTATTATTAGTTGTAAAATGATAGTTTTCGCAGTTCCCGCAGATAAGGTGGTTTTCGCAAGAAATGGACCCTATATATATATATATATATATATATATATATATATATATATATATATATATATATATATATATATATAGGGAGACTTTCTTGTGAGAACTTAGAGAACCACAAAAAACATACATGCACGCCTTTTAAAATAAAATAAAAATACATGCAAATCATCAATAATCGTAAGTATCCACATATGTTCTTCAATATCATCATGAACTCATCATCTTTTTTCACAAAAACCTTACACACGGCCGCAATATTGTCGTTGCATGCCTTATACGAACATACATGCACACCATCAAAGAAAAATTTTGTATTTCCAATTTCTTATCAAATTCTTTAGAACAACTATGTTTTTTTTAAACATATATGTTGTTTTAGAACATATGTGCAAAAATACAATTATTGAAGACATGCATGTATGCTTTTGATGGTTCTCTCAGTTCTCGCAGATAAGATGGTTCTCGTAAGAAAGTTTCACTATATATATATATATATATATATTTGGGTTAAAATAAAAAGGGTTTTAAAATAAAAAGAATAAAAAGTCTCTGATGCACTAAATTTATAACTATGATGCAGTGAATTTAAATGTGATGCAGTAACTTAATAACTGCAATGCACTAACTGTAATGTCGTAACTTTTTATAGCTGTGATGCACTAAAATTTATGACTGTGATGCAATTACTCAAAAATGTGATGCAGTAACTTTGTAACTGTGATGCACCAAAATCCGCCTTCCTAGACCTTTTATTATAACCCTACCCTATATATATATATATATATATATATATATATATATATATATATAGTTTTTAGCTAGAAAATATATTGCGGTGCATCTAAAAGATTAGGGATGCATCTAATCCAAGTCGAAGCGTCTTTAATATGTAGTTATATTTATTTCTTATCCTTCTCATTTGAAGAGTTCTTCTCATTTGATCCTAAGTCATTCTCATTTGAAGAGTTCTACTCATTTGATCCTAAGTCGTATGACATGTTCATACATAGGACAATATTGTTTCTAATTTCAACGTGGGCTTATTTTAAGGAAAAAGAAAGATCGATTAGTATTAAGGATGATATATTAAAGTAATCTTGTGATATTAGTTTCACCAATCCGAGATTGTGTTTTGCGAATCAGTACGACAGTGAACTCACCACAACCCGATAACAACCCGACCCGTTTTGACCCGAAACCTGATAACCCGACTTCTTATAAGGTCGGGTTAGGGTCAATATCTAGAACACCAAAACCCGACCTGACCAACCCGATAACTCGGCAACCCGACCCAATAACACCCCTAGTTTCAACGTTGGCTACATTACCACACCGCCCCACCACACAAATCAACACCGTTGGCCAGCACGTTAAATTATTATTTTTTTAGATAGGTTTGTGTTTATTTTATGATTTTTGAGTTAGGTTCGTGCGTGTGTGTATGCAGGGACGGAAGCAAGACATAAAACGACTAGGTGCACTTAACATAAACTAAACAATACTGCAAACACAAGTTTTAGGGACCGGGTGCATTTAAGAAAAATTAAGGTTTTTTTTAACAAAATTAACACTACGTAACAAAAATCAATGGGTGTCGCAAGACCCCCGGGACACCCCTTGGTTCCGTCATTGTGTGTATGTCTCGGTGTGTGTGAGAATATGTATTTTTATTATATTTTTTTGTTAAAAATAAAATTTAATAAATGGGTTTAGGAGTGGGGTGTTGGTGTGGGTGTTGGTGTTGGTGTTAGTGTTGGAGTGTGCTTAAAAAAGTTTATAATTTTTTTATAATTTTAGTTTTGTAAATTTTTTTTATAAAATGTTTTTTATTTTATTTTTGTTTAATGATTGAAAAATTAGTTAAAAGGCAAAATAAAAATAATGGATCCGAAAAAGTAAATGTTAATGGAGTTATGAGCATGAGATTATTTTGCTATGTTGCAAAATTAAAATTGTTTTTAGAAAGTCATGCTATTACTCATTTACTCACACCTCAGGTAATTTTGCTCACTACTTAATTACTATATGACCCACACTAATCAATAATCAAATCATCCCTGATCACTCATGTCTCTATTCTTCATTACCACCTTTTAATGCTCCAAACCCAAAAGTTGCTGGTCAAACTCACTTTCAACTTTAGTCAACCAACCTCACCCCTCCACTTTTCCTTTTCCTTTTCCTCACCACCCAAAATCCCCCAATCACACACACAGATCTCACAAAATCACCATCAAATCACCAATCCCTCACAAACCCACTTCCCAAACCACCTCAATTTCACAATGCAACTCGCAATTTGAAAAAAGACCCCAAAAAAAAATGGCTTTGAAGCTGCCTGCAAATGAAGCAGCAAAAGTGGCAATAGAGTCTATAGGATGTGGGTATGACATATCTTTAGATCTAAGATTAAAGTATAGGAAAAGCTTGTTGATTGAGAATGGTAACAGTAATGATGATGGAGATGAAGGTGGCAGAGATATTGTTCTGCCAGGTGGATTGTTGATTAGTAATGTTAGTAAGAGTATTAAGTGTGATAAAGGTGAAAGGACTAGGTTTAGGTCTGATGTTCTTTCTTTTCAGCAGGTATGATTTTAGAAATTTCATTTTTTTTTTGGTAGTTATGTTGTTTGTGTTATTTAGGAAAAAGGGTAACTTTTTTGTTTTTTGATTTGATGATGAAGTGCTAATTTGATTATGTATTTGTGATGTTTGGATTATGTTTGTACTTATTATTGTGTTATTTAGGAAAAAGGGTCAAGTTTTGTTTTTTGATATGATGGTGAAATTTTATGTAATTATGATGTTTGGGTTATTTTTATTCACTGTTTGTTGTGTTATTTAGGAAAGAGGGTAACTTTTTGTTTTTTGAGTTTATGCATGTGCTAATTTGATTGTTTTTCCGTTTTTAATTTTATGTAATTATGATGTTTAAGTTGTCGTTATTTAGGAAAATTTACATACTACAGTAGTATTTGTTTATTGGATTGATGGTGAAATGCTATGCATGTGCTAATTTGATTTGTTTTAGCTGTTTTCGGTGCTTTAATGATCAGTGAAGTGATTACGATGTGTGATGTTTGTTGTTTGATGTTTGTGTTATTTAGGATTAATTTGATGATGAAATGTTATGCATGTGCTAATTTGATTTGTTTACTGTTTTTTAGTTTTATGTAATTATGATGTTTTGTGCTATTTGGGAAAAGGGTAAACTTTTTTATGTTAAATCGATGGTTAAATGTTATGCATGTGCTAATTAGGTTTTGTTTGTTTTAAATATTTTACGCGGTGTTTGGGACGTGCTTTATATTCCTGCTTAGCTGCTTATTTTTAAGCAGTTAAGGAGTTTGCGTCATCCAAATGTTTCTGTGTATTTTTGGGCAAAATAGGTCGTTTTCAATAATGAGTTGGGACATGCTTATCGCTAAGTGGTTCAAAACCAGCCATCATATCTAACCACATGAGAAATGTATTAGATTGGAATTTCTTAGAAGTAAACATTATTTGCTCTTATTGCATTTTATTACAGAATAAGCAATATCTATTGAAGTGCTTATTAGTATAAATCTTATAGGTGCTTATTTATAAGCAGAAGCGTAGGCAATAAGTAGCAATTCCAAACACCCTCGTATTTATTAAAAGCATCAAATTTATTGTTGAAATGATGGTGATATATTGTGCATGTGGTAATGTAGTTTGTTTTAATGATTGTGGGGTTTCCTTGTTTTGTTTTGGTTGTTATATACTTGTATATTTGTTTTATTTGCTGTTTTTGGTTTGCATGATTAGGTGGGGAGCTAAAGGGGATATAAATGTCGACCATTTTTTTTTTTTTTTTTTTTTTTTTTTTGGTTTCTTTAGATGTTGTACACAATTATTGTGTACAGTATGTAGTTTCTGTGTTTTGATTGGTTAGACATGATGAATATTTAATTTAACCTGTGTTTGGCATTTGTGTTTGAAAGTGATTGTTTGATGTAACATTATCAATATCGGTAGTCTGATGTTTAAATAATTAGCTTTTTATGTGTTTGAATAAAACAGATTATTTAAGTAACTACGTTAGAATGACCTTAAGTAATCAGTTAATTGGAATCAGTTTTGTGGCAGCTACTCGTAAACTGAATATCAGACACTGATTATAATCAGAATCAGTTTCGGTATAAATGCTAAAAACTGACTATCTGAACTTGAAAATGCTATAATTAGATAACCATTTTCAACAGAGCAATGCTAAACACCTCCTTATTTATAGTAAAATGTGGAACGTGAAGAAGATGAAGTCTTTTGCCATGTGTATATGTTTTAATCTGAAGTTGACAACAAAATAACGTATAATGTTGACCTAGAATATAATAAATGGTTGGTATATCACTCTGGTGTTTGATCTGGTTGTCCTTTTTGTTTATATATTTTTAAGTTAAACAATTAAAACTTTATGACATATGGCCTTTAGTAAATTGAGTCCGTAATCCCTTTAACTTATAAAATACCTCAGTGTCACATTGTATTTTACCTTGACTATTTGAGGGAAAAAAACATGCATGCAACTTGAGATTTCAAAAAAAATAATGATTAGGTATAAAAAAACATGTATGCACTATAACTATTTGAAAACATGTTAAAAAAAAAAAAAAAAAAAAAAAAACGAATTTTAAGATTTATGGTAAACGGAAATTATAAAAAAACAAAAATAATATGAAAATGTCTTTTACTATTATACCCATTTGAATTAAATAAAAAAAACAAAATGCTATGGAGCATTAAATGATGTACATTATGTATTATTAGTTGTAAAAGGATAGTTTTCGCAGTTCCCGCAGATAAAGTGGTTTTCGCAAGAAATGGACCATATATATATATATATATATATATATAGGGATACTTTCTTGCGAGAACTGAGAGAATCACAAAAAACATACATGCACGCCTTTTAAAATAAAATAAAAATACATGCAAATCATCAATAATCGTAAGTATCCACATATGTTCTTCAATATCATCATGAACTCATCATCTTTTTTCACAAAAACCTTACACACGGCCGCAATATTGTCGTTGCATGCCTTATACGAACATACATGCACACCTTCAAAGAAAAATTTTGTATTTCCAATTTCTTATCAAATTCTTTAGAACAACTATGTTTTTTTTAAACATATATGTTGTTTTTAGAACATATGTGCAAAAATACAATTATTGAAGACGTGCATGTATGATTTTGATGGTTCTCTCAGTTCTCGCAGATAAGATGGTTCTCGTAAGAAAGTTTCACTATATATATATATATATATATATATATATATATATATATATGGTGGGGTTATTCTAAAAAGGGCCTTATAATAAAAAGTGTAGGAAGGATTGTGAGAGTGACATGTGTCACCCCCTTGCCACATCATATGACACGTGTCACCCCCACCCCCCCCCCCCCCCCCCCCCCCCCCCCGCCCAAAAAAAAAAAATTTTTCCCGCCAAATTTTTTTTTTTTTTTTTTTTTTTTTTTTTTTTTTTTTTTTTTTGGCAAAAATTTTTTTTTCCCACCAAAAAATTTTACTGCATCACTGTTATAAATTTACTGCATCACGGTTATAAAGTTACTGCATCACGTTTACTGCATCACAATTATGATTTTACTGCATCACGGTTACTGCATTCATGGTTTTAATGTTACTGCATCATGGTTATAAAGTTATTGCATCATGGTTATAAAGAAACTGAATTATCATAAGTTTTCTGCATCATATATGTATGTAACTGCATCACAATTAAAATACAATTCTTTTTTAAGTTTTGGTGCATGTTTATTATAAGTTACTACATCATAGTTAATAGTTTAGTGCATCAACTATGTTGCAGTAACTTATAACCTCAATGCACCAAAAATTAAAACAGTGATGCATTAACTTTATAACTATGATGCACTAAAAAATTTTGGCGGGAAAAAAAAATTTTTTTGCCCCAAAAAAAATTTTTTTTTTGGCGGGAATTTTTTTTTTTTTTTTTTTTTTTTTTTTTTTTTTTTTTTTTTTTCGGGGTGGGTGGGTGGGTGGGTACGGGGGTGGGGGTGACATGTATCATATGATGTGACATAGGGGTGACACATGTCGCCCTCACAATCCTTCCTACACTTTGTATTATAAAGTCCTTTTTATTTTAACCCATACCTCTCCCCCTCTCTCTCTCTCTCTATATATATATATATATATATATATGATTTGAGTTAAAATAAAAAGGGTTTTAAAATGAAAAGAATAAAAAGTCTCTGATGCACTAAATTTATAACTATGATGCAGTGAATTTAAATGTGATGCAGTAACTTAATAACTGCAATGCACTAACTATAATGTCGTAACTTTTTATAGCTGTGATGCAGTAACTGTGATGCACTAAAATTTATGACTGTGATGCAATTACTTAAAAATGTGATGCAGTAACTTTGTAACTGTGATGCACCAAAATCCGCCTTCCTAGACTTTTTATTATAACCATACCCCCTATATATATATATATATATATATATATATATATATATATATATATATATATATATATATATATATATATATATATATATATATATATAATTTTTAGCTAGAAAATATATTGCGGTGCATCTAAAAGATTAGGGATGCATCTAATTCAAGTCGAAGCGTCTTTAATATGTGGTTATATTTATTTCTCATCCTTCTCATTTGAAGAGTTCTTCTCATTTGATCCTAAGTCATTCTCATTTGAAGAGTTCTACTCATTTGATCCTAAGTCGTATGACATGTTCATACATAGGACAATATTGTTTCTAATTTCAACGTGGGCTTATTTTAAGGAAAAAGAAAGATCGATTAGTATTAAGGATGATATATTAAAGTAATCTTGTGATATTAGTTTCACCAATCCGAGATTGTGTTTTGCGAATCAGTACGACAGTGAACTCACCACAACCCGATAACAACCCGACCCGTTTTGACCCGAAACCTGATAACCCGACTTCTTATAAGGTCGGGTTAGGGTCAATATCTAGAACACCAAAACCCGACCTGACCAACCCGATAACCCGGCAACCTGACCCAATAACACCCCTAGTTTCAACGTTGGCTACATTACCACACCGCCCCACCACACAAATCAACACCGTTGGCCAGCACGTTAAATTATTATTTTTTAAGATAGGTTTGTGTTTATTTTGTGATTTTTGAGTTAGGTTCGTGCGTGTGTGTATGCAGGGACGGAACCGGGACATAAAACGACTAGGTGCACTTAACATAAACTAAACAATACTGCAAACACAAGTTTTAGGGATCGGGTGCATTTAAGAAAAAATAAGGTTTTTTTTAACAAAATTAACACTACGTAACAAAAATCAATGGGTGTCGCAAGACCCCCGGGACACCCCTTGGTTCCGTCATTGTGTGTATGTCTCGGTGTGTGTGAGAATATGTATTTTTATTATATTTTTTTGTTAAAAATAAAATTTAATAAATTGGTTTAGGAGTGGGGTGTTGGTGTGGGTGTGGGTGTTGGTGTTGGTGTTAGTGTTGGAGTGTGCTTAAAAAAGTTTATAATTTTTTTTATAATTTTAGTTTTGTAAATTTTTTTTATAAAATGTTATTTTTATTTTTGTTTAATGATTGAAAAATTTGTTTGTTTGAAAAATAAAAATAATGGATCCGAAAAAGTTAATGTTAATGGTGTTTTTAGAAAGTTATGACATTACTCATTTACTCACACCCCAGGTAATTGCTCACTACTTAATTACTACATGACCCACACTAATCAATATCCAAATCATCCCTGATCACTCATGTCTCTATTCTTCATTACCACCTTTTAATACTCCAAACCCAAAAGTTGCTGGTCAAACTCACTTTCAACTTTAGTCAACCAACCTCACCCCTCCACTTTTCCTTTTCCTTTTCCTCACCACCCAAAATCCCCAATCACACACACAGATCTCACAAAATCACCATCAATTCCACAATCCCTCACAAACCCACTTCCCAAACCACCTCAATTTCACAATGCAACTCGCAATTTGAAAAAAGACCCCCCAAAAAAAAAAAAAAATGGCTTTGAAGCTGCCTGCAAATGAAGCAGCAAAAGTGGCAATAGAGTCTATAGGATGTGGGTATGACATATCATTAGATCTAAGATTAAAGTATAGGAAAAGCTTGTTGATTGATAATAGTAATGATGATGGAGATGAAGGTGGTAGAGATATTGTTCTGCCAGGTGGATTGTTGATGAGTAATGTTAGTAAGAGTATTAAGTGTGATAAAGGTGAAAGGACTAGGTTTAGGTCTGATGTTCTTTCTTTTCAACAGGTATGGTTTTATAAATTTTAATGTTTTTAATATGATGTTTGTGTTATTTAAGAAAAAGGGTAACTCTTTGATTTTTGATTTGTGATGTTTGGATTATGTTTGTACTTATTATTGTGTTATTTTGGAAAAAGGGTAAAGTTTTGTTTTTTGATTTGATGGTGAATTTTTTTAGTTTTTGTGTAATTATGATGTTTGGATTATTTTTATTCAGTGTTTGTGTTATTTAGGAAAGAGGGTAACTTTTTGTTTTATGAGTTTTTGCATGTGCTAATGTGAATGTTTTTCTGTTTTTAATTTTATGTAATTATGATGTTCGAGTTGTTATTTAGGAAAATTTTGCATATTTGTTTATCAGATTGATGGTGAAATGCTATGCATGTGCTAATTTGATTTGTTTTAGATGTTTTCGGTGCTTTAATGATCAGTGAAGTAATAACGATGTGTGATGTTTGTTGTTTGATGTTTGTGTTATTTAGGATTAATTTGATGATGAAATGTTATGCATGTGCTAATTTGATTTGTTTACTGTTTTTTAGTTTTATGTAATTATGATGTTTTGTGTTATTTGGGAAAAGGGTAAACTTTTTTATGTTAAATCAATGGTTAAATGTGATGCATGTGCTAATTTGTTTTGTTTGCTTTAAATATTTACGGGGTGTTTGGGACACGCTTTATATTTCTGCTTAGCTGCTTATTTTTAAGCAGGTAAGGAGTTTGCATCATCCAAATGTTTCTTTTTATTTTTGGGCAAAATAGGTCGTTTTCAATAACGAGTTGGGAGTTGGGACATGCTTATTGCTAAGTGGTTCGAAACCAGAATTACTTTTTTGCCATCATATCTAACCACATGATAAATGTATTAGATTGGAATTTCTTAAATGTAAACATTTTTTGCTCTTATTGCATTTTATTACAGAATAAGCAATATTTATTGAAGTGCTTATTAGTATAAAGCTTATAGGTGCTTATTTATAAGCAGAAGCGTAAGCAGTAAGAAGCAATTCCAAACACCCTCGTATTTATTAAATGCATCAAATTTATTGTTGAAATGATGGTGATATGTTATGCATGTGGTAATGTAGTTTGTTTTAATGATTGTGGGGTTTCCTTGTTTTGTTTTGGTTGTTATATACGAGTATTTGTTTTATTTGCTGTTTTTGGTTTGCATGATTAGGTGGGGAGCTAAAGGGGATATAAATTTCGATCATTTTTTTTAATGGTTTCTTTAGATGTTGTACACAATTATTGTGTACAGTATGTAGTTTCTGTGTTTTGATTGGTTAGACATGATGAATATTTAATTTAACCTGTGTTTGGCATTTGTGTTTGAAAGTGATTGTTTGATGTAACATTATCAATATCGGTAGTCTGATGTTTAAATAATTAGCTTTTTATGTGTTTGAATAAAACAGATTATTTAAGTAACTACGTTAGAATGACCTTAAGTAATCAGTTAATTGGAATCAGTTTTGTGGCAGCTACTCGTAAACTGAATATCAGACACTGATTATAATCAGAATCAGTTTCGGTATAAATGCTAAAAACTGACTATCTGAACTTGAAAATGCTATAATTAGATAACCATTTTCAACAGAGCAATGCTAAACACCTCCTTCTTTATAGTAAAATGTGGAACGTGAAGAAGATGAAGTCTTTTGCCATGTGTATATATTTTAATCTGATGTTGACAACAAAATAACGTATAATGTTGACCTAGAATATAATAAATAGTTGGTGTATCACTCTGGTGTTTGATCTGGTTGTCATTTTTGTTTATATATTAAACAATTAAAACTTTATGACATATGGCCTTTAGTAAATTGAGTCGGTAATCCCTTTAACTTATAAAATACCTCAGTGTCACATTGTATTTTCCCCTCCATACACTGTTAGGCTTAGATTTGCTGTCGTTGTGAGAGAACATACCTCTTAAAAGTAAGTCATTCTGGAGCAACGACTGCCTGTTACCTTATCCAGACCTATTTTTAATTTTCATTCGTATTTCATTCCCAAAATTATTATTTGTGTCTGATACTCTGATCATCAACAATGTTGTTGCTTCTTAAGTCCATGGTTTATCTAGCAAGTATAATGGTTGTATATAATCAATGAAAATAAGTTTGAGACTTTTTGTGTGTGCAGATGTCAGAGCAGTTCAACCAGGAAATATCATTAACTGGAAAAATTCCTTCAGGCCTCTTTAATGCCATGTTTGAATTTTCAGGAAGTTGGCAAAAAGATGCATCAAGTACTAAAACACTTGCATTTGATGGTGTTTTCATCTCGTTGTATACTGTAGCATTAGAAAAATCTCAGATGGTACTCTGTGATCATGTCAAGAAAGCTGTTCCGTCCTCATGGGAGCCTGCTTTATTAGCAAGGTGAGGCCTAACACTATTCAACCCATTTGACATGTTTAATTATTAGCTACTTTTCTACATTCGACCAGTTTGACCTGTTATCAGTTACAGTACCTAATACACACTTTAATTGACCATATTTCAAATTGGTTTAAATTGCCACCTTTAAAAACTAATATACGCAGCCTGGGCCGTTGTACCTTTTGATTATGGTATGGTATTGTCAGATCCGAACATAGGGCTACTTTATTTGTTTGCCATATCTTCGCTAAAACTTGTTCTGCATTCGACAATGTATTATTCTGGGACAAATATACGCGTAAAACTTACTGTTCTGTTTATTCTGTTTAGGTTTATTGAAAAATATGGTACTCATGTAATCGTGGGTGTAAAGATGGGCGGAAAAGACGTAATATATATGAAACAGCAGCATTCATCATCCCTGCAGCCCGCTGATGTACAGAATAAGTTGAAGGCAATGGCAGACAAAAGATTTTTAGACACTGATGGACAATATGTAGTCGGCTCTGAACACATTTCTCAAAATGACAAGGTATTTTCGTAGGTTATATTGAGATAGTAAATTTTCTGTAGAAACATATGTACAAGACATTCATGTGACGTTTTTAGCTTTAGGAGATTATATGCAGACTCATCTTAGCTCTTAGATCTTGACAAGTTGTCATTTTTGTTTTCTTCTTTTATATCATGCTCAAATAAAATAGTATGCAAATCAAATCTTTGCTTTTATTTTATTTAAGAGATTTCACCTTGTTTACATAACTACATTATGTTTAGTCGTGGCCTAGTGGGACATGTTTCCAGTGTCACCAGTCTTCGATTACATGAGAGAGGAGGAAAAACGTACTCATATGTGTTATTTTTATCCTAGCTGTCGCGGTTTGGTTGTGTTCTCTTAATTGCTTTAATTGATAAAAATATACAACTAGTGGCTGGCTTGTGTTAGTGATTATGTTATATCAGATAATCGGAATCAGACAATAAGTTATAGTAAAAATTGTTGTAAAACATGGCGTTTGGATGCCTTTAGATGCTTGAGGTTGTAATAATAAGATATTAGATGTTCGAGTTTTTGGCATATTCTTATTACTTGTGAAATTAGTTCATAAACAAGCTAAGGACATTTTTGTGAAAAAGTAAGAGCCGTTTTGTGAAATGGATGTATAATATTATCAAACTAGTTTAAACCCAAGGTAAACTGTTAATAACTTCCCTTTCTTGTTATTTTTGTTTCAGTATGACGTTAGAGAGCATCGGCTAAGGTTTGCAGACGCCGACCCCTCTAGTTCTTATTCTTATAAAGAGGTATCTTTTTTTTTTTTGGTTAAATGACATGATCTATGTTGTTTGTTTTGTATATAACTATTAATTGGTTTCTTCACTTGACTGCAGGATCTTACATGCATTTTCAAAAGAAGAGGTGGGAGTGATAACAGAAGCCTAAATCATAACGAGTGGTTGCATAGTGTGCAATCAGAGCCTGATGTCATTACAATGTCCTTCATTCCAATAACCTCGTTACTGAATGGTGTTTCGGGAAGTGGATACTTGAGTCATGCCATAAATCTATATTTACGCTGTGAGTAACATTACTCATTTTATTGCACTTTGTTCTTTAATGGGTCAATTTTGGTCAAGTTTAACGTGACATGTAAACTAGGTATACTAAAGGATTTAAATAAAAGAGAGTCAAGTCAAACGGGCTGACAGTACCTAAACCCTTTCATTTTATATCATTTTTGTAATCATATAGTATTGAAAAGATATAGACATATTTTGTGGGTTGACCTGATCCAAACAGGCCCACCCATTGTAACATGCTTAATTAGAAATAAAATTTAGTACGCTAATTACTTTATTTATTAAAATAAGGATTTTTTTTTTTTTTTTTTTTTTTTTTTTTTTTTTGTGGTTTGACATGTCAGATTGTGTGTCTTAACATGTCAAATTGTCAACTTAAGCTAAAACTTTAAATTTTGAGGTTTGTTACAGATAAACCACCAGTGGAAGAGCTCCATCAGTTTTTGGAATTCCAGCTACCTAGACAATGGGCCCCAGTGTTTAGCGATTTGCCTCTTGGTCCACAACGCAAGCAGCAAAGTACACCCTCATTACAGTTCAGCTTTTTCGGGCCCAGGCTCTATGTCAACACCAGTCCGGTAATTTTCCCTTGTAATTTAGAGGGTGTTTGGACAGATTTTGTATGCATTTGGGGGTCAATAATCTTTCATACCAGCTGCAATAAAAATGATCATCTATTGACTAACTACAAGTAATTTTTTACCCCGTAGTTTAGCCTAATTTGAAAGATTAAATATCATTTCACAAAAGGTTTTTATTTACAAAATATCGTTTTTAGTCAGTTTATGTATTCATAACATTAAAATCAAACCTTGACAAACTTTAATCATATAATATGTGAATACTGTACAACTTTGAAGTCTAAACATTTTATTATTAAACACGTTTTATTACACATTGATTAATTATCTGATTCTAATAATTCAATATCGTATAAACGTAAATGTGATAACAGCGACACAATTGACATTTGTTTTAAATTTTAAATAGGTTGATGTGGGTAAGAGACCTGTAACGGGTCTGCGGCTTTATCTAGAAGGTAAAAGAAGCAACCGCTTAGCAATCCACCTTCAACACCTTTCCTCTCTCCCAAAAGTCTTCGAATTACAAGACCCTATAATTTTAAACACCAATGAGGAACCTCACGACCGCAGATACTACGAGAAAGTCCAGTGGAAACACTTCTCTCATGTCTGCACCGCTCCGGTTGAATCCGAAGACGAATTATCGATCGTAACCGGTGCCTCTTTACATGTCGGTGATTATGGGTTTAAAAAAGTCCTCTTTTTAAGACTCAAGTTCTCAACAGTACTTGGTGCAGCAGCTATAAAAAATCCTGAGTGGGATGGGTCTCCAGGATTAGCCCGGAAATCAGGACTCATATCGACCCTAATAAGTCATCATTTCACAGCAGCTCTAAAACCGCAACCACAGCCAGCTGAGGTCAACATAAACTCCGCTGTATACCCAGGTGGCCCACCTGCTCCGACTCAAGCACCCAAGCTGCTGAAGTTTGTGGACACCACAGAGATGACAAGGGGGCCACAAGAGACACCCGGGTATTGGGTTGTCTCAGGTGCTAGACTTGTAGTCGACAAGGGTAAAATATCTCTTAGAGTTAAGTATTCTCTACTAACTGTAATATTACCCGATGAAGACGAAGATGAAGTGGAGGAACCATTTTAGAATGTCGTGATTGGATATATATTTATTAGATCGTTTTGAACTCACATTTAGAGATAGGCCCGGAAATATAATGTTTCGCTTGTGTAATGTCCATCATCTGGCTCTATATCGATTTCGGGTTTTGCCCTCTTTGATGTGTAAAGAAAAGAATGCACATTCATGATGGGGTTGGTTTATTTAGCTAGTTGCAATATTTATATAGTTTCTTACAACTTCTATATTTGTGCAAGAAACGAGTGATGAACATTAAACATACATAAAACATGAACTAATTTTGATTAGAAACTCTTCTTTTGAATTGCATGTCGAACGAGCTGTTGAACAGGAGATGATACATATTTTTATTTTTGGCAGAAAAAATGTAAATAACTGGTAATGCTCGTAAAGACAAACAAAAAAATAAAAATGGTGTACAAATTACCTTCCTTTCATAATGTATTTTTTTTGGCTATACATCACTAAATCACATTAACGATGCATACAGTACAATACCACTATACAAAATTTAGTAGTGAATGACAAAAAAAAAAAAATTGTGTACAAATCACATCCCTTTGCTAATATATGCCCACTAGACGCACCATAAAATGTAATTAATGAACACAAAATTTATTTTTAAATCAAAAAACACATTCAGTAAACATTAGTCTAAAATTACCATGTTTAAATTGATATTTAATGTTAATTAACTTAAACCTTTTATATATAAGGAGCTAAACATACACCCAGTGGACACATATTAGCAAAACCAAAAAATATATCTATATTATCTATAATGGAAAAATGGTCAAAAGTGAAATGTTGAGTTTTCAACAATAGTCAAATGAGAGAGAAAGTGAAATGTAATTAATACTCTTATTAAAACACCCCAATACTTAGAAGTACAATTATTTATTCACATTGTACAACCAAATTAAAGCATATTTACCAAATTAAATACAACAAATCAAACACAAATCGGGTTGACCCGGGACGCTTCAAACCCGGCGGGTTGACCCAATTTAATTTGACCCATTTTCGACTCAACCTAGCAAGTTGACCCGGTTTAACTCGATCCATTTTTCGACCGGAACGGTTCAACCGGTTGAACCAACCGGGTCGAACCGGGTTTCAAAACATTATCCATTACTTAAAAAAGTACAATGATTTATTCACATTGTACAACCAAATAAAAACATATCTACCAAATTAAATACAACCAATTAAAACACAAACCGGGTTGACCCGGGACGCTTCAAACCCGGCGGGTTGACCCAGTTTAATTTGACCAATTTTTGACCCAACCTAGCAAGTTGACCCGGTTTAAATCGACCCATATTTCGACCGGAACGGTTCAACCGGTTGAACCACCCGGGTCGAACCACCCGGGTCGAACCGGGTTTCAAAACATTATCCATTACTTAAAAGTACAATGATTTATTCACATTGTACAACCAATTAAAACGTATCTACTAAATTAAATACAACCAATTAAAACACAAACCGGGTTGATCCGGGACGCTTCAAACCCAGCGGGTTGACCCAGTTTAATTTGACCCATTTTCGATCCAACCTAGCAAGTTGACCCGGTTTAAATCGACCCATTTTTCGACCGGAATGGTTCAACCGGTTGAACCACCCTGGTCGAACCGGGTTTCAAAGCATTATGTTTAATTCCCAAATCTTCAAACTTTTATTATTTTTCGTTTATAACCTATAAATTTTTTTTCTATCAATAAACCATTTGTCGCTATAAAATCCCGTTGCTATGCACGGGTACTCGTCTAGTATATGTAAGATATAGACAACATGTGAGACGCAATGATCTAATGAATCTTTAATAAAATCTATGTATATTAAAAGATTGAATCTCATGTATTTAGTATATTAAAAGATTGAGTCTCAAGTATTTAATACTATCTTATAGACTCGTGTATTCACGAGATTTTTTTAAAAATTATTCATTTAAAGGTCGAGTGTGCGAATAAAATACAGAGTAATAAATAATAACGAACGATATAACTTTTGTTATTTCTTTAACAAAATAATAAAAAATAAGTCAATGATCCAATGAACAATTGTGTAAGTAACAATTAATATAATAAACGTTCATGCATAGTCGTCTCCAAATTTGATGATCTTCACAAGCAAATATATTTAGCGAGTATTAATGAAGTGATAAGTCAATGTTCATTCCGTCAACACCTAATAAGTTTTAAAATATTAAAAGTGTAAAATGAAAGGATTTGCTTTATAATACATGTAAATTTAAGAAATGTTATAAATGATATAATGTGTATATTGTAGATACCTCTTGAATCTTGATAAAAGACTTTTAAGCACTTCTTTATAAATATGTGGCTAGAAATGTGTCGCCAGAAATTCTTCTTATATATATTCATTAAGGAGTTATGTGCATGAATACAGTCTAAAACAACAATGATCGCAAATAAGTTCTATTAATTTATAAAGGGAATAATAAGTATAATATATGAACAATTTGGGTTATAACTATTAAACTAATGGACTTGCATGCATCGTGGTTTCCAAATGGTAGATAGTATTAAAAAGCCAAAGTATGTCGTCGACATCAAACACTCGAGTACACCATGTTCATTCGTGAACACTTAAAAGTTTTTAAGAAACAAAAGTCAATTAAAAGGAAATTGACGATAAGATAATTTACAAAATGATATAAAACATGTCATTTATATAGTTGTGCATATCTATTGAACATTGATCGAAGACCATAAAGTACTTTTTTGTAGACAACATTTATAGTACTTTTAAATATATTACCATCTTTATCATAAATGACAACGTTCAAACCTCGTTTGCTTTTAATCCTTAAAACATCAACGTATAATTGGCCATGTGTGAAACTTAAAGTGGTAGATACAAACCAACCTTTGAAAGAGATTGACCTTACCTCTTGTTTATTGTCATAACAAATGAAACAGCCACCATGTATTTTTTTTCCTTACAGTCTTTAAGGGGTAAACGTTTATCCGAAAGAGTAATTTTCAACCTCGAAATGATCACTGTTTTCTAAGTGTGTTATGTTTATTATTTTTGCCTCAATCGAAGTTATCACTAATCTAACAACTTGAAGTTTTGTTCCATTACGTAATCCGTTGGACTGATAAGTTGAATGTTAATATGCAATACACTTTATTTTCCATCTTTATAACATATCAAACTTTATATTAAGAAAAAAATTTACATTTAGGAATCAAAAGTCAGCATTGGAGATGTCATTTTCACTAAAAGTTTAGGATTGCGGGTAGGGGTGTTATCGGGTCAGGTTATCGGGTCATGTCGGGTCGGGTTGAGTCGGGTTTTGATTTTTAAAAACGCACCCGAAACCCGACCCGATAAGAAATCGGGTTATCGGGTTCGGGTGGTAGTCGAGTCGGGTCTTATCAGGTCGGGTGATTCGGGTTATCGGGTGATATCACAAATGAGCAAATAAAAAATTACCAAATGTTACTTTCATCAAATATACAAGTTAATGGCTACTTAATAGTTGATACAAGCCTTTGTGTTACTATTAGTAACTTACTGTTTTAGGAAACAAACAAGTAAATATAAGCAAATTACATCATATCAGCTCGTAAAGCAAAGTTAGCTAGAAACAATGATGCAGCCACTAAAATACTACATAGTAGGCAAGAAATACCAAAAAAAAAAAAAAAAAAACCAATGCCAAGCCATTGAAAGTAAAAGTACCTGACTAAATGAAGTAATGAACCATTGCAAGATCAGTGTAATCTATAATTAAATAGGTAAACCAAAAGTTTCATGCACTTTCTTGTTACAGACTCTGGTATTGAGCCTCTATAAAGTATTACTAGTACTTAAAAATAGAAAATTGATATTCGGGTCTTATCGGGTTGACCCGATAACATTATTTATTTAACCCGAACCCGACCCGATAATAATATCGGGTTAACGGGTTCGGGTCAAAACAACCCGACAAGATATTTTGACCCGATTAAACCCGACACGATAAGCCTTATCAGGTTCGTGTTCGGGTCGGGTCAACCCGACCCTACTGACACCCCTAATTGCGGGTTCCGCAGTACATATTTAGTATCACAAGTTATTTTAGAAGAGAGGTCGCATCAAGGTTGCATAAGGACAACGAATATACAATAGGAAATTCATTTACAATTAGTTTATTTCAAAACCTGCGATTTTGTAATTTTCATATAGCCATGAACCATTAAAAAAAATAGAAGTACCATTTATACACAAACTTTCTTAGTTATAAACTTATAATGGTATTTTCCTAATCACATACATGAAAAATCGCTTGTAAAACAAAGATTGCCAAATTGTAGCCCATTTTCTTGAATTGATTTCCAATAGCCTCTCGACCGGCTTTCTGCATTTTCGGTTCATCTCTTTTACATTGACATTCTATAAGAATTTGTGCCTACATTTAATGTAAACAAACTACTTCAGTAAGACATATTTCTTAAAATCATAAGTGTTGCAAATGCATCTCACACTAATTATATGGTAAAGAATTCAAGGAGACTTGATTTCGTAACTTAAAGAAAGTATCCAATTTGGTGTGCCAAGAACGCATATGCATTAATCGAGCAACGTTCCTTGCTTCGAAAAAAGTATCCAATCTGGTGTGCCAAGAAGGCAATGTACATAAAATCAATTTCACTGTCCAACCACAAAAGCAATATTTTAGATGCCGCCAATATGTACTCACTCACAGTACTTAACACATGGTATTAGATGGGAAAAAAAGATACCTACTGCCTCCAGAATACAGCGGTAAAGCTTCAGATGTTGAAGATTCTCTTCGACCAAGCCAGTGGTTATACTTATCAGTGGCTATGAAATCAGCCTGTCCAGAACCATAAAGTCAATTTCTTTCTCAGTTAGTTCCACAACTTAGCAAAATTGCGCTTTCTAAACTGAACAAACAACTAATGTGTTGCTTCAACTGATGTGACTTGTTTACACAACTTATATAACCAATAGACACCAACTAGTGAACCATCCAAACTGAACAAACATTATGAGTTCGTAACATAGTTACGATACTAAGAGACTATATCAAAAGAGGACAAATTTAGTAACTATTTTACGAGAATAACTTTAAAAAAAAAATAAGAATATCAAATTATATATATATATATATATATATATATATATATATATATATATATATATATATATATATATATATATATATATATATATATATATATTGTTGATACAAAAGTTGGGCGTTCCTGATTATGGGCTCTTGCTCTCGTACCAATTCGCTTCTTAGCACTTGTAACCTGCGCACTAAGAAAATAAACAACACCGTTAGGCTTATCGTGGGATGGTCTCCCACGATTAGACTCCGGCGTGAGAGTAAGTAATCGATTTAGGGTTCTCGTAAAAGAGTTTAGGGTTTTGAATCGTACCTTGAATGAGAGTTATATCATTCTTTATATATGCGCACAATCCTTGTAGGGTTCGTGCTCCTTACGTTTCGTACGCGTGGTACTTATCAGGGTTAAGGATATCTATTCCATATATAGATGATCCTTATCTATACCGTGTATAGTTTTAATTGGGTTTGGGCTTACGTGAGCCTATTCCCATTATTGATGCGGCCCAAGTTATAATAGCCCACGCATGATGGCTTTGGGCCTTAGTAATGTTTATCATTTGAGCTCGTGGCCCATATATAGACTATACGTCATCATGTCCCCCCAGCCTAGTGTGCGCGGCTCGTAGCCGCAGATGCTAGACTAATCACAACAGCGGTAAGCGTGGCGGGAGATCATTGAAATATTTCCGCCCATTTTTTGAGTGCAATGTACCGTTTCATAGATATTTCAAAGAAATACCTCGAAAGTCGGGGGTTGTGTCCACGTGTCCCTCGTAAATCGGGAAAAAGTGCATGTACCGTTTCGGTTCTAGCCACACGTTTTTATGAGTGGAATCCACGTGGACATCATCTAGGGTTTTTTACCCCCTATATAATAGTCACCGCCCCCATTTTTACAAAAACACACAGTAAAACACACACTCACCCTTGCTCACTTACTTGAAAGCGTGTTTTTGCAAAGAAAGTAATCGTTTCATTAGGTAATTTTGTGTGCATTTCCCAGTAAGGTTATGAAAATGGTTGCCCAATTAGAAGATTTTCGCTCTGCGATTTCTGAGAATGATGTTACTCAGTTTACATCTGACTACTTCATTTCTCTGGATGTGCATCCAGAGGCTCCAGATGTTGACGCGTGTATAGCCGATTTCCCCGAAGGGAAAATAGGATTATACACGCGCTTCTTCGAGTACGCGAATTACCGCGTACCGATATCTATTTTTCTGGGCGATTTGCTCAACCACTATCGCCTCCACATCTCACAGCTGCACTGTATAGGTGCGGCTAAGGTGTCGAACTTTGAAGTAAACTGCCATTTACTTGCGATAGAGCCGACCGTAGCCTTGTTCCGTGTCTTCTACCACACAACGTGGTCAAATGGATGGGTGTCCTTTGCGAAGCGCCCGGGGGTGCTTTAGTGTTACACTTAGAAGGTAGACTCCCTGAGACATTGGAGGGAGCATTTTTTCTGGGTTGATGACGTGGTTTTTCCATCGCCCTTTGAGTTTTATACTCAGGATACTTTGCCAAGGGATGGGCGCCCCGCACCCGGTTCCTATAGGCTGACCGATGCTTCTTCATGCCAACCGCATACCCATTAACCCTTACCCGGAGGAGTTTTTGGTGTACATGGGGTTGAGTCGCAATTACTTTGGCGGTGTTGACGAGGTGCCAACCTTCATAGATGAGGAAGGCCGGGGTGGGTGTTCGTCCCTTCTACTTCAAATATGTAAGTCTTTTTATATGCGCACATTTAGTAACTAATCCTTTCTGTTTTGCCGTTTGTTTATGTGCGCAGAGATGGATCTATTCGCTGTGGTGAAGCTGGAAAAGCCAAAGCAGGTGACGGTGGGAGTGCGCCCGCTGAGGGAGGGTGAGCAGCCACTTTTGGAAGCGACCCAAGGTCGATTGACTGTGCTGCCGGATGTTGGCCCTGAAAATACGCCGCCGCTCCAAGTAACGCCTGTTCAGAGTGTGGCGCCAGATGTGGAGATGGCGCAGGAGGAGGAGGCGCACGCTGAATCATCTGATAACGTGGAGATATTGAAGCCTGAGGAGGTGTTGAAACCTGAGGAGGTAGCGCGGGAGCTGAAGCGCAAGGGAGAGGCTGGCAGCAGTGGCACCTCCAAGAGGAGACGCTACCTTATTGGGGATGAGGAGTCGTCTGCTGAGGAGGAGACATCCGCAACTGGCGCGGATAAGAAGGCTGCAGAGGCCTCTCCATTTCTGTAAGTATCTGCGTTTCTGTTTTGTTTCTTTTATATTACTTGTCGTAATATGTACTAACTATTTTCTTCATGTATTGTAGGGATGATGCTACGAAGGGTGATGGGGTCTTCGTAGATGTAGTTTCCTCTCCGCATAATGAAAACAAGGAGGGGAAAGATAAGGTTGATGAGAGCGTACCTGCGCAGCAGCTGATGGATGAGCTGGCTGCGACTGCTGCGCGTCAGACTGAGCTGGTGGCTCAGTTGAGGACTAGGTACGTCGGGGAGAGCAGTACTCTCGCCCAAAAGGATGAGGAGATAGCTATGCTCTGTGCGCGACTGGCGGAAGCGCAAGCGGAAGTGGAATCCTCCAGGGTGCACACTGAGAAGGTCACCCATGAGAAGTTGACCGCAATGGCTGAGCTAGACCAGGTGTGCGGACAACTTCATCAGTACAAGGCCAACACGACTTGGGCGGTAAGATACTTGGAGGAGAAGAGGGAGGAGCACTTCGCGAGTATCGCCAAGTTCAAGGAACGCATGGAGGAAATTGTTCAGGTGCAGGAGAACAAGCTGCGCAGCCTGAGCATCGAGTACGATGAGGATTTATACCCTCATTTGATGTCGACCATTGCTGAGCGCAGGTACTTCCTTTTTAGTCCTTCTTCTTTATTATATTTTGTTGCTATGCCTTTCCTTAACACAAGTTGTCCTTGTTTGATGTAGGTGGTTGATCAGTTACGGGCTGCGCCTGGCAGCTATGGGCACTCTGGAGTCCTAAGAGGTGTTGGACGCCTTTGGGAAGGTGGTTCACTGTGCGGTGGCGCGCGGAAAGTCGCATGCTATGGAGGATCTCCATGAAGCCAAGCTTTTGAGCAAGGACCTGGCAGAGGTACCTGGTTACAACGCGGCTGCATATGATGAGTTGATGCAGGCGATGGAGGGGTTGAAAGTCCTTGAGTTGCCTCATATTGCGTGGTTGGAACGTGATCAAGACAACCCCATAAAGGTAATTATAGCGGGGTTGACCTTGGAGCGCCACCTTTTGGAGGATTCAGAGGCGCAATCGGATTACTTCCTGAAGCCGGATGAATCGCAGCTGCAGGTTCCCGTGTTTGCGCAGCCTCGCCACATGCTCAACCCGTTTGCCCTTGAGAGGGAAATTCCCTTGAAAGAAGTTCTAGAGCGTCATGCGCAGAGGGCTGCCCAGAAGAGAGGCATTCAGGGCAAGGCAGTGTTGTGCGGTGTGGGCGCTGCACACATCCCCAGGTCTGATGGGGTTCCTGTGAGTGTTCCCACCGTATCTCCCAAGGAC
Organism: Artemisia argyi; assembly: GCA_030686995.1. Classification (NCBI taxonomy): domain Eukaryota; kingdom Viridiplantae; phylum Streptophyta; class Magnoliopsida; order Asterales; family Asteraceae; genus Artemisia; species Artemisia argyi. Next base: position 129,424,128 of record CM060699.1, read on the forward strand.
GCTTTGATTTTGAGAAAGCTTCAGGAGGCGGGGAGTTCTGCTGCCCCGGATGATAGCCCTGAGCATCGCCATAGCGTGTAGGCTATTTTTGTATATGTATTATGTAAATAATGGAGTGTATCTTTTCCTTGTAATTTTTGTGTAAAAAATGTTGAATAAGATACCCTTTTGCTAATTAAGTGTGTGACTTAAAAATATACTTGCATTGTTTGCTAAGTTTTATTATTTGACCAAGTGTCTTGGCTCGTTAAGTGCGTGACTTTAGGAAATATATTTGCATTGTTTGCTAAGTTTGATTATTTGACCACGTGTCTTGGCTCGTTATTTGCTAAGCTTGTACGGTGTACTTAATATTTGCGTATCCGTCGTGGGGTGCGCACGTGAAACTTACCTCGACGTCTCAAAAGTAAGGCGCTTAGCAAGGATGCGTGATCCAATGTTGATGGGTTTGCAACCCTCTTACTCAACGAGTGAATTAGTAGGTTTACTCATCCTTTATGCCTTCGTGGGTCTTAATTAGTGCATGCACGCCATGTAGGCAAAAATATAAGATAACAATATTGACATATATAAGTATGTACGCAATAAAGTGAAATACGCTATGGAGTTAGCTAGAAACCATAACATTTTATTGATACTTGCAAGTTTTTTGAAAAAATATAATTCCGAGGAAAGAAAAGAAAAATAAACATTTATTCGGCACCTCTTAGGGTGCAAAGGTGTCTGTGTAATGGCCGTAGCCTAAAAGTAACATCTTTTAAGATTGCAGATATTTCAAGTGCGTGCTAGGTCGTGACCTTCCATATCGCGCAGTCTGTATGCACCGTTGCCGAGCGCATCAGTGACCTCGTAAGGTCCTTCCCATTTTGGTCCGAGCTTGCTTGTGTCTTCTGCGTGGCTCGCATCGTTGGCGCGGTATACAAAGTCTCCTGGCCTGAATGAAGTGTGTTTGACCTTTGCATCATAATACTTCTTCATTTTTGCCTTAGCCTTTGCTTCGCGTATAGCTGCGCGTTCACGCCTTTCTTCCAGTAAGTCCAAGTCTATGCGCCGCTCCTCGTCATATGTTGTGACGTTGACCTCTGCTGTTCGTATAGTTGGCATTCCTATCTCAGCTGGTATGACGGCTTCTGTTCCGTAGACAAGGGAGAATGGCATGTCGCCAGTACTGGTTTTGATTGTGGTGCGATGCGCCCATAAGACATGCGAGAGCTCGTCCACCCACCTTCCTTTGTGTCTGTCAAGGCGCGCTTTTATTCCTTCCCTTAGACTGCGGTTTGCGCGCTCAACTAAGCCATTGGTTTGTGGGTGTTTTACTGAAGCGAAGTGTTGCGTGCGCGCACCAATCTTTGAATGGGTTATCACATAATTGTTTTCCGTTGTCTGATATAATCTCTCCTGGTAGTCCAAAGCGACAGACAATGTTGTTCCAGACAAAGCGTTTGACTTGGTTTCCTGTGATGCTCACCACCGCCTTTGCTTCAATCCACTTCGTAAAGTAGTTTATGGCTACGATGAGGAACTTTACTCCTCCTGCTGCAACTGGAAAGGGTCCCGCGATGTCAATGCCCCATTTGTAAAATGGCCATGGTGAGGTAATGGGTGTTAGCTCTTGTTGTGGTCGGCGGGGGATTGGCCTATGTACTTGACAATTGCTGCATTTCTTTATCAGATCGCGTGCGTCGCGGTGCATGGTTGGCCAATAATACCCCGACCGTAGAGCGCTTGCCACCACAGATCGCGGCCCTGAGTGCATGCTACATGATCCAGCGTGGATTTCTCGGAGTACGTAGTCTGCTTGAAGAGGTCCAACACATCTGATCCAGGGTTGTAAGAAAGAGCGTCGATAGAGTATGTTGTCCCGTAGTTCAAATCGTTGCGCTGTGCACCGCACTCTTCGAGCGTCCTTATGATCTTGCGGTAAGATTCCCTTGCTAATGAATTCAATGATGGGTGTCATCCATGTAGGATCTTGTTCATCTATCACTGTGGATATCTCCATTTCCAAGATTAACTTGTTTTGTAGGGTTTCTACCAATACCTGTTTTGAGAGGTGCGCGAAGCTTGTGGATGCGATCTTACTGAGCGCATCAGCCTTCCTGTTATCTCCTCTGGGCACCTGTTTTATTGTGAATCTGTCAAAGTTTTTAATTAAGGACTTGGTCTTTTCCAGGTATTGGATCATGTGTTCATCCTTGGCTTCATATTCACCTAGCACCTGGTTAGCGACCAGCCGAGAATCTACATTTGCTTCCAAGTTGCGTACACCCATTTGGATTGCGATGCGTAGTCCGGCTAGTAGGGCTTCGTATTCTGCCTCATTGTTTGTGGCTGTGAATTCGAAGCGCAGCGCATAGGTGAATTCCATACCTTCTGTATTTGTGAGAATAAGGCTTGCGCCTGATCCATCTACACATGAAGACCCATCTGTGAACGGAATCCAGGGTTCTTGTAGATCTGTTTTGGTTGCAGATGTTGGACTGTCGCTATCTGGCTTCTCAACGATGAAATCGGCTAATATTTGTCCTTTGATTGCAGTGCGCGGTCTATATGAGAGGTTATATTCATTTAATAGTACACTTCATTTTTGTAATCGTCCTGATGCGTCAGGTTTAGAGATAACTTGTTTGGTTGGTTGATCGGTGATTACAGCTATTGGGTGCGCTTGAAAGTATCTGCGCAGCCTTTTAGCTGCGAATACTAGAGCTAAGATCAGCTTTTCCATAGCGCTGTAGTTAGTCTCTGTCTTCTTCAAGGCTTTGCTTACAAAGTATATGGGTGTCTGGACGGAGTTCCTATCTGTCAATAGTACTGCGCTAACTGCTCCATGAGTTGCCGATAAGTACATGATTAGCTCTTCCCCTGGTCGCGGTGCAACAAGTTTGGGAAGAGATGCCAGATGGTGTTTAAGTTGTTGGAAAGCTTCTTCTGCTTCTTCTGTCCATCGAAAGTCTCCCTTTTTAGTACACTTCGTGAGTGTTTTAAAGAGAGGAAGTGATTTGTCTGCTGACTTAGATAAGAAGCGGTTTAGCCCTGCTAACTTTCCATTCAATGACTGGACTTCTTTGAGTGCGCGCGGTGAGGGGAGATCAATAATAGCCTTTGTTTTTTCTGGACAAGGCTTGATTCCATCAGGTTCTATTAAGTATCCAAGGAACATGCCTTCGGTTGCGCCAAAGGTGCACTTCTTGGGATTTAACTTCATGTTTATTCGTCCCAATGTTCTGAACGTTTCCTTGATGTCGCGCACCAATTCATCCTCTGTGTAGCTTTTGATGACAAGGTCGTCAACATAGACCTCCAAGTTGCGGCCTACTTGTTTCTCGAAAGCTATGTCCACCAGTCGTTGGTATGTTGAGCCTGCGTTTTTTAAGCCAAAAGGCATTTTTGTGTAGCAGTAGACTCCTTGACTGGTGTGGAAAGCTGTCTTTTCTTCATCTTCGACTGCCATCTGAATTTGATGATACCCTTTGTATGCGTCTAGGAAGCATTTGAAAGGGTATCCGCACAGGGATTCTACCTTCCAGTCTATTTCTGGCAGCGGATAGCAGTCCTGTGGACATGCTTTGTTAAGGTCTGTGAAGTCCACGCACATTCTCCAACTGCCATTGCTCTTTTTTACCATAACTGGGTTAGAGAGCCAGTCGTGGTAGTACACTTCGCGCATGATGCCTGCGTCTACGAGTTTATGTACTTCTTCCAGAATAGCCTTTGCACGATCTGGGGCCTGGCCGCGCTTCTTCTGTCGTATTGGGGGATATCCTTTTCGGATTTGTAGCTTATGCTCTGTGATGGAGCGTGACACTCCTGTCATGTGTTTTGGTTCCCATGCGAAGATGTCCAGGTTCTTTTGCAAGAGTGCGCACATGGCTGCTTTACCTTTGTCAGATAAAGATCCACCAATCGAAACTTGTTGGTCCGGGTAATCGGGATGAATATCGACCTTTAGGTTTGGTGTTTTTTCTGTGTGCTGTTCTGGAATATTCTCTACTTCAGTTGTTACTGCGTTGCATTCCTTTGGTGGTACTGTTGTGTTATAGAGGGTGACAACTCCTCCTTCCACTGGAAATTTAAGCATTCCGTGCGCTGTGGATGGTACAGCGCGCATGGATGATATTCCAGGTCTCCCAATGATGCCGTTGTATGATGAGGGAGACTTTATTACCATGAAATTTATCCATGTTGCGGTTGAGTGTTGTTCATCTCCTACGACCACCAGCAAGCGTAACTGCCCCATAGGCCAAATCTTTTCTCCTGTAAATCCAGTCAGTGACGTTGTTGCTGGTATCAGTTGACTTTGGATTTCAGGTCGCAGCCTTTTGAAACAATGATCATACATGATGTCTGCGGACGCTCCTCCGTCAATGTACATGTGGTGGATATCATGTCCCCCCGTGTGTATTTCAATAGTTAGAGGTTTTACAACTGCGTTGTCCGCAGCTAGAGTAGGGAAAGATATTTCTTTTTCTGGAGAGAATTTTTGGCTGACTTTTTGCTTTATCTTACGCTGCCATGACTGTATCATGTATATGGTATCAGCTTTTTCTTTGGGGGGTTCTTTCTTACCCCCGTTCCTTTGTTTGTCTTTTCCCTCTTTGATGTTTTTTACAAGGTGGTCCATTCTGCCTTCCCTTACTAATTTTTCAATTAGTTGTCTTAGCTGGACGCACTCGTTAGTTGTATGGCCTTTTTGACCATGGTACTCTCAGTATCCATTCCCTACACGCTTTTCCTCTGCGGTGCGCATTGGTGGAGGTTTTGGAAAGTTTGCACCTTCTGTCATAAATATTTCCCTCGGAGTTTTTGTGAGAGGGGTATACTTGTCATTGTCTCTTCCGCTGCGGTAATTCCTGTTGCGGTTGTTATTCTGATCGTTGGATTGTCTCCTAGGCTGTTCTTGCTGCCTATAGTTCGAATAACCCTTTTTGATGTTCTTAGCAGCTGCTTCTCCTTGTATGAAGGATCTGGTGCGCTTTGTTAGCTCATCGAAAGTCTGGGGAACTTTGTCATTTAGCTTTCGGATAAGTTCTGGGTTATTAATCCCATTCATGAACCCTTAAATTTTTAGAATTTCAGGACATGCTTTGACTTGTATGCACTCATCCTTGAAGCGTTCCATAAAAGCACTGGTTGATTCCCCTTGGCGCTGTTTTACTCTTGCTAGTTCAACAGGATTTTTAGCGCACTTCTTTCTCTGGGTAAAGTTAAGACGGAGTGCTTTCCGTAATTCCTCGAACCCATCGATGCTCCTACGTGGGAGTTTGCTAAACCATGTGCGCGCGTTCCCTACCAACGTAGAATTAAACATATGGCACCACACAGGCTGTGGCCAGTTTTCGATAGTGGCGGCTGATTCGAAAACTTTTAGATGATCATCTGGATCACCTGTTCCATCATATGTTTTCACATTAGTGGGCATGCACCTGCGTTTACGGTCGGAGTAATCGCTGATGCGTCGTGTAAACGCATCAACTTTCTGGCGACGCCATGGAAGAGACATATCTTCATTCTCTTCTTCGCGACGTCTTCCTCTTGACTTCCAGTGTCCTGTTTCTTTTTCCTCGTTGTCCGAGGAGTCACTGGAGGAAGAGTAGTTTCTTTTTCGGCGCTTGCGCCGGCTTCTTTCAGAAGAAGAGCTTGAGGGGCTTTCACTTGGGGACATTCTTTTTCCCAACCTGTCATGAATTCTCCTGCTACCAGATTTGGAGGACCCTTGGCTTGGTGAATGCTGAGGTCCTAATCGGTCTTGTATCCCTCGACTGCCAAGTCTGGAGTGAATATTAGTGCGCCTCTCGCTGTCTTCTGAGTAATGTGAATCAGATGTCGTACCCAGCCTATCGTGGATAGTAGTACGTTCAGTGCGTCTTCCTCGTGGGTGGCGCAGTGGTGATGGTTCGCGTTCAGGACCAAAATTGAGTCGAGCTTGTAGGCTCGTGCTTGCCCTTCCCCTTGCTTCTTCTTGCATGAGGGCAGTTAGGGTTTCATAATTTTGGGATACAAAATTTCCCAACGTTAGATTGGGTGTGTCCTCAGTTGCTGCAAGAATGTCTGCCTCAGTGTTAGGCACCCTATCTCGGTTAGGCGCGCCTGGTGGCACAGTGTTGTTCACTGTGGGTACAGTTTGATGAGGAGTAGTGAAGAGGGTGCGCTGGAGTTCCTCAACGCTTGGGACCACTATGGTGGTTTGGGTAGTGCTCACAGGCAGTTCTACCGCTGGAAGAGGTTGGGTTGTCCCTGCCTCTTGGTGACCAGGTGCGCTGGTTGTCCCAGCAACCTGCCTAGGGGTCGAATCTTGTTGATTCTTCCTCTGGGGGTCACGTTTTTCTGGCTGCGGAGTCCGCTAGCTTGAATTTTTATTCTTCGTCATTCTAGTTCTTAGTTCTTAGTAGGGTCCCACGGATGGCGCCACTTGTTGATACAAAAGTTGGGCGTTCCTGATTATGGGCTCTTGCTTTCGTACCAATTCGCTTCTTAGCACTTGTAACATGCGCACTAAGAAAATAAACAACACCGTTAGGCTTATCGTGGGATTGTCTCCCACGATTAGACTCCGGCGTAAAAGTAAGTAATCGATTTAGGGTTCTCGTAAAGAGTTTAGGGTTTTGAATCGTACCTTGAATGAGAGTTATATCATTCTTTATATAGGCGCAGAATCCTTGTAGGGTTCGTGCTCCTTACGTTTCGTACGCGTAGTACTTATCCGGGTTAAGGATATCTATTCCATAGATAGATGATCCTTATCTATACCGTGTATAGTTTTAATTGGGTTTGGGCTTACGTGAGCCTATTCCCATTATTGATGCGGCCCAAGTTATAATAGCCCACGCATGGTGGCTTTGGGCCTTAGTAATATTTATCATTTGGGCTCGTGGCCCATATATAGACTATACGTCATCATATATATATATATATATATATATATATATATATATATATATATATATATATATATATATATATAAAAGACTTTTTTAGAAGAAAGATTATATATATGTCCAATCCCCAGTGGTGGTGGGACCAACCAAGATGTATGTCGTCCAACCCAACCCCAGACTCTTTCTTCCTGACCTATTTGACTCTCTGGCCGCAGTTATAGTTATTTAGGTGGTATCCCGAGATTGAAGAGATCAAATTCCTCCAGGGAACACACGAAACAAAGATATGAACTGGGTAAATAGAAATGGAAAAGAGATGTTTCCAATTCATCAAAATGAGAAAGCTTTTTCTACATCCATATGATCTACTAAAGTAGATTGGTATTGCCCATATAATAAAAGCAGATCTTGGTCCATGGAATCCCAAGAAGGTAAACACGAAACAAAGATATGAACTGGGTAAATAGAAATGGAAAAGAGATGTTTCCAATTCATCAAAATGAGAAAGCTTTTTCTACATCCATATGATCTACTAAAGTAGATTGAGAGATGTTTCCAATTCATCAAAATGAGAAAGCTTTTTCTACATTCATATGATCTACTAAAGTAGATGGGTATTGCCATATAATAAAAGTAGATCTCGGTCCGTGGAATCCCAAGAAGGTAAGAACCTTAAAGACTTATATTGGTTGTTGAAACATGGAATCCCAAGAAGACTTATATTGAGAAAGCTTTTTCTACATCCATATGATCTACTAAAGTAGATTGAGAGATGTTTCCAATTCATCAAAATGAGAAAGCTTTTTTTACATTCATATGATCTACTAAAGTAGATGGGTATTGCCATATAATAAAAGTAGATCTCGGTCCGTGGAATCCCAAGAAGGTAAGAACCTTAAAGACTTATATTGGTTGTTGAAACATGGAATCCCAAGAAGACTTATATTGGTTGTTGAAACAGAACATTAAATACTTGCATTGGTTGTTGAAACAATCAGAGAAGCACTAAATCTTTGTATCCAGTGACCCTCAAGGTTTGCAACAACACCAAATGTATTGCCTTCAACTATTTCTTTTTGTATACACAACTGTATATAAACAAGGAAATTTTTGTTTCTCTAACGATGTGGGACTAGAGTTGTTACAAACTTAGTTTTTGAGAAAAAGTAACAAAGCAAAGAGTTATTTAGAGATCTTAATCTATATCGTTTGAGATCATTTTTTCAACTTTTATGCTAGTTTAAAACATGGTTAGTTAGTGGCAGAACAATCTATTCTATTTATTTATTTTGAAGCTACGAGAAAATTTATACCAAGCTGAAAATATAGTTGGCCATACGTTAACGCTATTTATCATGAAGCAGAACATGTACTATATTGTTGTTTGATACCAAGTATTGCATATATTGCTGCATTGATAGTAGCTTTTAAAGGAGTGATACAAGCATATAGCTGCTAAAGAAAACACGTCAGAAATTGAGAAAATGTTGAATGAGAGATTGTAAAATGTTGTGAAAAGAGGTTGAAAACTAATATCTGTTGTTAAAGAAGAAAGTGGAGTATGGTGTAATGCCTTTGGTATTAGGAAAATAAGATTATAAGCTGCTTGCAGTCGAGTTGAAGAAAATGGCTTCTTTGAAGGGTCAAACTATTTTTGTGTCTCGTGCGCCACGTGGATGTCCGGTTGGGAGATTGGAGGTATGGGGAGCTAAGATTACGATCAACATGCTGATTTTTAAGAAGAGTATTTAAGCTTCTGGTACCCATAACATGATAAACTAGATATGAAGACTCATGAAACAATGACCATCCTGACGATTGACGAAATACAATCTTAAGCTATGACAAAATTGATGCCAAACTTGGATAACAATAAACAGGATCAATAAAAAGTATTCAGATTCAATAAATCCATTTTGTGAACATATTTTGTTGGTATGTTCAAAAGACACATAGAATTTTTGCCAAACCAGCAAACACAATGGTACTTTATACTAGAGTAAAAAAAGTTCCAAAACTTACGACCAATAGACACCAACTAGTGAACCATCTAAACTGAACAAACCTTACGAGTTCGTTACTATGTTAAGAGACTAATTCAAAAAGAAGGAAAAAAATGAGTTACGATTTTAGGAGATACTAACAAAATAAAAAAATAAAAAAATGAAGACTTATATTGGTTGTTAGCACAAATGAAAGTGACAAGATCTTTGTATCTAGTCACCCTCAAGATTTGCACCAACAACTAATGTGTTGCTTCAACTGATGTGAATCTTTAATAAAATCCATGTATATTAAAAGATTGAATCTCATGTATTTAGTATATTAAAAGATTGAGTCACAAATATTTAATATTGAGTATCAATACTGTCCAATACAAAGAGGACTTAAATATAATTGAATCCATTACATTAGTAAATCACAAGTACTCCAATGGTTGAAACATCTTTTGTATGTAAAAAGACCCGGTCCGAGTCCCATTGTGAGCTGGTTTTTAAAAAAACTGTTACAAAAATCGTTACAAATTTTTTTGGCTTCGTTTAAGCATTAATGTGTAACATAGTGTTGCTTCATCGGTAAGCTACCAAAAGATTACATTTGGTTTTGCAAAACTATGATGAGCAACCTGACAAAGATTAGTAGTGAACTATGTAAGATTATGCTGCATAACTTGCATGAAGAATGTATTTTTGATAATCAAATAACAGCTTTGATACGCTATACGTGATGTAAGAACAATGTCACTGATAAAGGTAAAATAACGCTAATTTGTAGCGGTGAGTGTTAGTACATCCGATTTGAATAGATAAATTAAATGAGTTTGCTAAAATAACAAAATACAGCATACTAAAAGTATCACATTACCGAATAGAAAGGAAAAAGTACATAACTTTGGCTCGAAGTCATTTGTATATTATAATAACAAATAAAAAAATTGAATTTTAGATATAAGCAAAATCTCAATAGTTTATCGTAAAACAAAATGATGCATCGCTCGGCTCGGAATGCATAGTATTGTTATATGTTCCAAATTATTCACTGATCTACCAATTAATATCGCTGATCATTTCATCAAATGCAAAGGCAACTTATTTAGTTATTTTTGTCACACGACTTGGCATGCTTAGTTACCATCTTGTATTACATTGCTCTTTAAATATCTTTGTATCATGAATATATCAACAAGGGATCTGTGGCGCAATGGTAGCGCGTCCGACTCCAGATCGGAAGGTTGCGTGTTCGATTCACGTCAGGTTCAAATCCTCAAAGATATCGCATTCTTTTTTTATTTTTTTTTGGACACCCCTACACAATTGTATATGGACACTTTCTTCATAAAATATTATTCTTCATATATACCCCTCACACTATTACGTATATGTTTTGTTCATAACATTATACTTATTTTGACAAAATATGTTTGCAACTTTTCTTTTCTTAGGGGTTATTTGTTTTAGCTTATTTTTTTTTGGTTGTTTTGAAACTTGTGAGCTTGTATATATTTGTTGTCATAATAAGTTTACATAAGCCCATAAGATTTAAAGTAAGCCGAAAATTTTGGGCTTTTGTAAGCCGAAAAAACAAAAGTTATAAGCCTAAAAATAAGCTCAAACAAACAACCCTTTAGAATAAACATTGCTACAAATGAAATGAAATGTAACGGATAAGTTATGATACTTAAAAATATCTCATCTTCATAAGGCGAAAAGCACACCTCAAGATACTTGTCACAAACTAAGATCCTCAATGATTAAAGTAGTCAAATTGCACTAATTGCGATCGCCTTTGCCAAACCGTATCTTGTAGTTATTAATTATATCAGAATGTTAACAACGTCTAGCTCAAGGTGCACTTGATCACAATTTGTAAGACAGAAAAGGTCATAAGTATTTGCAGTTATTCCATCTGAGCTCATAAAGAAGAGAAACTATACATGTTTAAATTCAATGCCTTACACACTAAGCCCATTAATCTTAGTATGATCTACATCGGTCAACTTGATGTGCATTAAAATCAATTCCGCAGTAGCACCCATTTGAAATTCCCTTATTTGTACTTCCATCCAACCATCGTTCCTTTGTTGTGGAAGGCCTTTTTCGTTGGTCTAGCCAACATGTTGTGGATGGTTTGATCAACGTTCCATGTAATGAATGGTGTCTGAGTACAAAGTAAAGAGATACACACATAATCAGACTCTTTATAATTATCTAAATGCAAATTTTTATCCTTCACGTACTTTCAGCTCGAATTTCATTGGAGTCTCAAATGTGGATAGGTTTTTTGGTAGTTTGTAGTCAGGGTAACTTTTTCTGGTAGTTTGTAGACCGAGTAACTTGCCTATGTTGTATGAGGTGATAGCACATAGGATTTGATTTCGCTCGAAATTTGTAAATTTGTGATCTTTGACTATAAGTGCTTCTTTGGATCTGTAGAAAGTTGAAAATCATTCATGAATCAATTAAGATATGAATGAAGTAATTGTTGGTGTTTTGGGTTTTAGAAAACAATTTTACATGGTAAATACATATAAAAGATAGTCAAATCTATAAAATCAAAGTATAGTGAAAACATTATAAAAACACTAATTGGGATCCTTATGTTTTGTATAATATATATATATATATATATATATATATATATATATATATATATCAATTAAATAAGAAACATGTACCTTGTTTATATGAAATGATCAATAAACTAATATAATCAGGGAGTGGTGTACTCTTAGGTTGATCCATATTACACCTTATACAATCACCTTTGGAATGTTAGTCCAACACCCGAATCAACGATTATCTTCACGTCCTTGAATAAAACCCTGTGTGTGCATTAGGTTCATCTGAACCAACAGAAAAGAGGGAGAGAAAAAGAGATTATATATTGTATTGAATAAGGGTGATTTAATTATATGATAAATCTACTCTCCGCAAATACATAACTTGCCAAACAAGTTGCTCTTTATCTTTAATTTTTTTTTAGTTGAACCATATGTATCAATATATGGACATTCCATATTTTGATTTAGCTAGTTTATTTATTTATTCATTATTAATAAATATATAACTTAATTATATTTAACTAATCTGGACTACTTATAAAGAGGCAATAAAAACTTTTAATCTCTTAATTTTCTTAATTTTGCTCTATACCAATTATACCCTTGTAAACTTTATGAAAAGTCAAATATGTATACAAAAACTTTATGGAAAGTCAAATATTAATGAAAACTTAAAATTAATTAAGGAAACTTAACTAATTAAAATTATGTAGTAAATGATGAATAATTGTACTCCATATGTGTTTATTATATAGTTAACTAAGAAATATAGACCAACGAACTTATAGACTCATGGCATCCACGAGATTTTAGAGGGTTTTGATTAAGAAAACGTAAGTACGTGAATAAAGTAAGGAAGAAAAAAGAACGTAAATGATGTGAAATTTTCTTTTAACGGAACAATAAAGTTATAAGTGACTGAAAGCATCCAATAGTTATAAATATCTGTGTAATAAACGTTGATTGCCTCTTGATATACAATATGTATGACTTGAGAAGCAAAATGGATGTAGTGACCATTCTAAAACTTGAAGAAAAGCTCCTTTCCGTAAACACCTAATAAGTATACAAAAAAATGTAAGTGATAGAATTTTTGGATTTATAATAACTATAAATAAGAAAAATAAGACAAAACATTTAATATGTATAATGTACATACCTATTGATCGTTTCATCATATACCTTGAAGAACTTCTTTATATACAACATTTATAGTAGTATTTGATAGGTTACCATCCGCATCTAAAACAACAACCTTAAAACCTTTTTTGCTTTTGACACGTAAAAGAGCCACATATAGTTGTCCATGTGTGAATACAAGACATGGAAGATACAATCCAAATTTTGAAAGCGATTGCCCTTGGCTCTTGTTTATTATCATGGAGAATGACACAGAAATGGGATATTGTTTCCTCCTGATCTTTAGAGGTAAAAGTTTATCAGTTGGAGTAATTCTCAATCGTGGTATGATAACCTTATTTCCAAAATGTGTACTGTTAATGATTTGAGCTTGAATAGAATTCCTTGATAATTGTAAAACCTGAAGTCGTGTTCCGTTACACAATCCATTACATTGATCAATATTCCTCAATAACATTATCGGGACACCAACTTTTAACACCAGCCTATGGTTTGGAACACCTGAGAACTTTAGTCCATTGATAAAATCTGTTGAGAAAACAAATTCGTCGATTGATGTACCACGATCAGTTTTATCAATACCATCACAACTAAGGTAAACCATTTCCTCACCTGGAAATGTTTGAAGCAAATGATCATTTATACTGTCAACCACTTCATTGGTAGGAGCAAGAATGGCCTTTTCTTGAAAATAGGATGGATCATTTATGTGTTACTTACTTGTAAGCCTTAATCCTACAATTACCATTGTTGAATCGTAGAGGCATTGTAGTGTATAATGTGGTGAATATGTGATGTTGAACATATTTATAGCATATACAGACTATTATAATTTTAGAAAGGTTTTAAAAACATTAAAGGGTCTTAATTTTAGAAAATTATATGATTGTTTAGGTATTTAGAAGTGATTGACTATTTGCTATATTATAATTTTAGAAAGTATATAAAAACATTAAAGGGTCTCTATTTTAGACAATTGTATGATTGTTTATAATTTTATAAATGATGGAGGATAATAGATATTTGCGATTTCACATATATGATTCAAGTTGGCAAATTTTTAAAAGGAAAAATAAAACTTCAAAAGTAAGTAGAGTTGCAAGTGGTGTACGATTGATTGAATGTAATTAGAAAAAATAAATTAACTATAGTTGCAAGTCGTGTACGATTGGTTGAAAGACAAACGACATAATAAATAAATCCTTCAATATATTTACAAATTTGTAAAAGTAAACATTGTTGTTAACAACGTTTATAAAAAATCAATATGTCTAAAAGTATATTCTATATTGTCACAGTTGATGATCCCTTTCATCATTCTAAAAGTACATTCTATGTAAGCACAATTGATCATACAATTGCACATGGAATCTGCAAAATGAAAAACACACATGCAAACATGCATTGTATAGATAAAAAGTCAAGTATAAGTTGCAGACAATAAGTTTACATACCACCTGAAAAGAAAACCTAAATGGTAAAAGATGGCATAAACATTCCCTAAAACACAGAAATAATAAACATCCAATTAACTGGATGAACATTCAAAATGAAGGGCATCCCCATTCAAGCAGATTGTCCGAGAGTATTTGTTCGTACCAAATAACAACGAAAAAGTGGTTGGGACTCCCCAACCATAAAGAGATAAAAAAAAACTTGTCCAAATAGATTTATCTAAAACCAAAATTGTCCAAAAGACGTCAATAATGCAACAAACTCATTCATTGCTCTTTCTCCAACTTGATCTGCACAACTGCCTTTTTACCATTAGAAGACATGCTTCCATCGGCTTCATCGTCTGCTGGACCCTTGTTCTTAACACCAGTTTTGTCTGCATTTGTAGGAGTGGTGTTGTCATTCGTCTGCGATTCCAGTTCCTTGGCAGAACGAAACACATAGTTAGTTCAGATGGTTTACATAAAAACATTTTGAGATAGGAGGTATGTTTTATAAGTAATTAAACTTACAAATGGTGTGACAACTGGTACACTGCCACTTGTGGCTTCATTGTCTGGCTGGTAAAACACAGGAATTAATGTGTAAGCTACCATCCATAATAATTGAGAACACAATAAACAATCTATTGGTACACAATAAGTGAGTTAGTACCTTGACTGGTGTAGCAGACGCTTGTAGCGATTCAATAATTTGTGGATCAGTAGACATACGTAAGACATTAAACACAGGCAACAACTTTGTTGCATTAAACTTATCCATGAATAACTTTGTGTCTTATGATTGATTGACTTTTTTTTTAATATTTATTTCGTTTTGAATTAGTGAAGAAATTCGGTTACAAAGGTTTGAATGATTAATTATTTACTAAAAATATGATCCGTGACTTGATTTCATTGAATGGCGATTTGAGTGAAGAAGCGGTTTTGAATGACTTAATTAGTTACCAAAAATTATGTTGATACAATTTTGATAAAAATTGTTGCAGCTTTGGGCTTGTACGTAATAAATGTACAACCAATGGAAAGAGAGACACGTCAGGAAATTAATTGAGTGGGATGCTTCAAAGGGTAATACAATATTCACATTTATTAGATAGTATAGATACAGATTTATATGACGTGTGAAAGTAAATAAAGCTCAACTGAAACTCGGCTCATTAATTATACCAGGCTCGAGCTCATTTGTTTTTTTAAGCTCGTTTATACATAGTTATATACTTATATGTATAGACCATATATAGAAGTCTATTTTTATAGGACTCGTTTAAGCTCGCAAGCCTAATCGACATTTATATATAAAGCTTGGCTCGTTTCCACCCCTGGTACTAAAAAAAAAGGACAAAAAAGGTTAGACACGTAAGCATATATTATCCAAGACCAAGAACATCCGTCCATAATCCAACGGTCGAAAAAAGTTCCCTCTCAAGACAAAAAACCAAACACCAACCATCAGATCATAAAAAGTTCCCTCTTGGTGGGACCCACCACCCCCTCTTACTCACACACACTATTTTCATGTACTCTCTCTGTTTCATGTACTCACACATACTATTTAAAACCACAATTGTCCAAAAGACATCAATAATGCAACGAACTCATTCATTGCTCTTTCTCCAACTTGATATGCACAACTGCCTTTTTACCATTGGAAGACATGCTTCCATCGGCTTCATCGTTTACTGGACGCTTGTTCTTAACACCATTTTTGTCTGCATTTGTAGGAGTGGTGTTGTCATCCGTCTACGATTCCAATTCCTTGGTAGAACAAAACACATGGTTAGTTCAGATGGTTTATATAAAAACATTTTGAGATAGGAGGTATGTTTATAAGTAATTAAACTTACAATTGGTGTGACAACTGGTACACTACCACTTGTGGCTCATTGTCTGGCTGCTAAAACATAGGAATTAATGTGTAAGCTACCATCCATAATAATTGAGAACACAATAAACAATCTATTGGTACACAGTAAGTGAGTTAGTACCTTGACTGGTGTAGCAGACGCTTGTAGCGATTCAATAATTTATGGATCAACAGACATACGCAAGACATTAAACACAGGCAACAACTTTGTTGCATTGAACTTATCCATGAACACCTTGAAGGAGTATTTGGTACCGATGATATTTGTAACCTTAGGCGACACAAAGTTATTATCACTTTGTTACGGTAAAAAAATTAGAATGTGTTACGTTTTGTCTACCATTATTCAAAAGTATTTTTTTAGTTGTTAATGTACCTTCCCGTATTTATCACACAGCTGGTATGCCGATCTATAGACATATGCTTGCACTTCATCATTAAATAGGGACAAAGAGCATGTCCCCGTTGAATCCTGTACACGTATTTGTACACAGAACCCAAAAAACAAACAAAATGGTTATGTGTTGCGAGTGTTTAACTTATAAGACTGTTTAGGATTGTGACCCCATGTAATTTATATATACGGTTTAGTAAGGAAAACTTACTGAGTTTTGAGGCTCGAACAAACAACGGAGCATTTAGTGCAATACCATTCCGTCGGCCCACCGGCTGATTTTTGTGGGGTTTCATCTTCCAGATCTACGATATCGTTGGCCTTAACAACCTTCTTTTTGCACTTGCCACAACCCAGATACCACCACCCATCTTCTTCGTTTATTGCACATATAATGCCAACGATGACAGACGGCTCACCCTAAAAAAAAGTAATAAAACCATGTAAGGTTCATGACTAAAAACAGTTACACATATACATACTTCATTAGATTCAATTCTTTAAATGGGAAACAATCTAAATGATAGTATTCTAATGAATTATGTACGTTGTACCTGTTTAACATCCAATAGTTCGACAATTGGTCTCATTGGATATTTGGTTACGAAATCATCTTTCGTAGAGTATCTTGAGGCAGTCGAGACACGTGAAGTAGTGTGTTCTGACTTTTCCTCTGTTTGGCTACCAAGCAACCTGTCTATAAAATGTTATGTAATACTTATTTGTAATTTGGACAGTTGGTGATTGTAAACCATATGACTTATAACACACATTTGACGAATCCATAGTATATTATAGGTTAAGAATTTTGTACACACCTTTGTCTAAAGTTGTCAACATCCTTGAACTCTGATGCTGTGATAAGAAATAACTTTGTGGCATTATAGCCATTCTGTACTCTAGTTTTCCCTATGCAAATCAAATATTTATATGGTTGGATGTGATATGATAATTGAAATAGATTCAAGATTCACTTCTATTAGAGTCGGAAAAACTTACCACCCCAAATTGTCATCATTCCAAGATAAAGAACTGCAATTATCTTGGTATGATCAGAACATTCATTCAAAAAGTCAGACAACTGATGAGCAAACGATCCCCAGAGAGTGCACCTCAGTTCGTTGCCTCTGAAATGACAAATGAAAACCGGTTATAATTTATATTTAAAGTGCAGTTTTATATCAAACTGGGTAATTTAGAATTTTCACTTACTCTACATCATTAAGGGTGAGAGGTCTCTTCTTGCCAGATTTGCCATTCTTATAATAACAGTCCATATCATCGCAAGCGATAACCTGCCCTATCACATCTGTACACGTGAAAACAAACATACCAAATGTTATAAATCAAACGTAAATGTGTGGACTTTTTGAATGAAAGTTTAGTATAACACGCATCAACACTTACCAAACTGTCCGTCCTCTTCAACTGTAACATTAGTGAGGGTATTAAAATGACGGAAGTCGAAACCATACATAGAGCCAGAAAAGTCAACACACTTTTCAACAATTGTGTTCGATAAGAATGATATGTGTAGGCCTTTTTTAGCAATCCTATACTTTGGCTGTATCTCGCCAAGAGAGTAACGCTGAAGCATGGCAGCGTTTCCATCTTCAAGTTGCTGTTTGTATTGGTCAACCAATTTCTGACGGATTTGAACTTGAACTCTGGTACCCTGTTTAAAACACATACATCATTGCATATTCTATATGGCAGCATAGATTATAAACATTTAAATGTTACAAACAAAACAGAATGACTTGCCTGTTCATCCATGACTATAAGCTCCATATTACTGACATTTGGTTTGGCAAACATAGGCTGCATCCAAGTTCGTAGAACTCGAATGCGGAGTTTGATGTTATCTCTAACAGCAGAAAGATCGTTAATGTACCCATTAACGATTTGAGACTCTTTTTTTTTTTTTTTTTTTTTTTTTTTTTTATGTGATTTTTGATTAGGAAGAAGGATGTGTGTATCAAAGGCAAACTTCTTAGCCATTATATAGGTAAAATCCTAAAATTAGGGCAAAAAATTTTAGAAGGTTTTCAATACTATGATTATATTGCTGACAAATCTCTAAAAATCATCCATAATACAACACAAATAGACTTAAACAAAACGCTGATTTCCTTAAATAACTTTCCCCCAAAATCAAAATCATCGTACAAAAATAAATTTAGGCAATACACATATCCCATTGAAGAGTCATACATAAATATCATTAGCCCTAAATATATAATTATAATTAGTCAAACAATTTACTCAAACAATGGAGCGACAATTCAATCAAACAATTAACTCAAACAAAATATAAAACAATTTGCTCATAAATAAATAGTATAATAATTCTATTAATAAGCATAATCATTCAAACATAATATATAAAAACAATTGAAAAAAAAAAAAACTTACAATCGAAACCAAAAATAGGTTTGCCGTGTGTCTTATAATTTTATGATTGATTGATTTTTTTTGATTTCGTTTTGAATTAGTGAAGAGATTCGGTTACGAAGGTTTGAATGATTAATTATTTACCCAAAATATCATCTGTGACTTGATTTCATTGAATTGCGATTTGAGTGAAGAAGCGGTTTTGAATGACTTAATTAGTTACCAAAAATTACGTTGATATAATTTTGATAAAAATTGTTGCAGCTTTGGGCTTATACGTAATAAATATACAACCAATGGAAAGAGAGACACGTCGAGAAATTAATTGAGTGGGATGCTTCAATAAGGGTAGTACAATATTCACCTTTATTAGATAATACTATAGATATAGATTTACATGACACGTGTAAAAGTAAATAAAGCTCAACTGAAACTCGGCTCATTAATTATACCAGGCTCGAGCTCATTTGTTCTTTTAAGCTCATTTTTACATAGTTATATACTTATATGCATAAACCATTTATAAAAGTCTATTTTTCTAGGACTCGTTTAGGCTAGCGAGCTTAATCGATGTTCATATTTAAAGCCAGTAAAAACAAAAAGACAAAAAAGCTCAAACACGTAGGCATATTATCCAAGACCAAACAACATTCGTCCATAATCCAACGGTCGAAAAAAGTCCCTCTCAAGACAAAAAACCAAACATCAACCATCGGATCATAAAAAGTTCCCTCCTAGTGGGACCCACCTCCCCCTCTTAGTCACTCACACACTATTTTCATGTAGTACTCTCTGTTTCGTCACACTTCCCTTCACCGCCTCAACACCAAAAAAAAAAAAAAACCGCTTTTCTTTTTACTTCTCTCTAAAAACCACTAGCGGTTTTCCGTCACCGTTACCAGGTTAAAAAAGAACATTTCACTTTGTTTCATGTTCTTGTTTTTCTTATGTCGTACATACTACAAACAAACAAACCCTAGTGTTATTTTTTTAATAAAAAATTTGGTTTATTTATTTTTTTTAAGGTGAATACTAAGGAAAAAAAAAAGTAACCTTTTTTTTCGGTTTTGTATATATATATTTTTTAAGAAATGTGTTTTTGTTTATATGGGTAATTTTTTTTTAGAGATGTGGTGACAAGTAGAAGTAGGAATTGTAAAGTTTTGTATTTTTTTTATTTAGTGGAATAATTTTTAGGGTTATTATATTGTTGTAAATGTATCTTGTTGGGGTTTATGATTAGGGATTTTGTCTTTTAGTGAATGGGTTATTACTTAATTTATTTGACTAATTACCTGCGTTTAGCGGCGACAGTGTATAGTAGCGTTAATTTGTGTATGCAAATATTTGATAAAGAGGGGTTTTCAGTCTAACGACATTACTCATTTTTATAATTTTTAAGTTTTAAGCAAATGCGTTTTTTAGTATAAATAGACGGGTTGAAAGAATCTTGTATTTTAATCCATACAAAAAGAATAGAATTTGTTTCTTGGGTGTTGTTGCTTTTTAATGTTATTTAAAAGCTATTTTGTGTGTTTGGATGGAGTGAAAGTGAGGTTGATTGTTTGATTATTTTAATGGTAGCCTTATTAGTTTAGGAAGTAAGGGAATATGATATATGATTATTTTAAGGTTATTATTAATCACATTGTCATTTTCAAAATGTAATGCCAAACACTTCTTATCATAGATAATGTTGAATGAAAACGACTTTGGTATAAATTTGTCTGGTTGTCAAAAGAAAATAGTGCGTAGTAATTGACAACGACTTATGGTATAGTTTATTTGTTTTCTTGAAACATGAATAACATTTATTGTTGCAGGTCGTAATCATAATATCTTGAAGATAGATAATGCCGGGTGACAAGAAGATTGCTAATTGTATCCTTATTTTTGTAGTTTTATGGGTGTATGCAATTCTGGGTTGGTATACGTTTTGGAGTTCGAAAAAATGCCGATATTTTTGTCTATCAGGGTTCACTTGATTGATAAACTACTTGAGATATCTCTGTTACAAGTAAATTTATTTATAATCATAATTTGACAAGCAAGTACAAGTATCTGGTCTGCATTATTACATCTCACATGATCACTTCTAAAATTTCGTTCCAAACTCCCCTTAGTATTGTTTTTGTTCATCATCATTTTAGCATAGACGATGTAAATACTTTGATAACTTGACATTTGATGATTATCAGCTAAATGTTTATCCCATACTATGCGTTTTGGTTCACGCTTGTTTTTATTGTTTGTCTTTTGGCCAACTAAATGTTTGTTTGGTTCTAGTTTATGTTACTACTTAACCCGGTTGTCAGCCCAACCATTAGCTGCAGGACTGAACTCTGCTAACTTGGCCGATCAGAGTGCTCATTATCGTCCTACTCTGTCTTATGATCATCATTATCCAGGTTAACATTGTTATTTATATGTTTGTACCATCTTAGAACATTGTGTACCATGTATTTCGGCCCACAGTACTTACATTTTTCGAAATGAGACCAACATTCATATCTTCATTTTCTCGTACCTGTAGAATTATGATGAAAGTAACAATGTTATGGAATAAATGCCATGTTAACATGGATTTTTAGGGGGTGTTTGAATATAGTGTTTTTTATTGTGTTATTTTGTAGCTGTAGTAATAAGATAATCACATTTGGTTGTTTGAATCTTTCCGTTTATCTAAATAATAAATACATATAAATTGAACGCGAATGAATTGTTGTGAAAAAGGAGTCGTATCTTGTGAGATTGGAGTAAAAGTTTCTGAAAATTAGGTTTCTGCCTGCTGATGATCTTTTCTGTTGCAGTTGGTACGTTACTGCTAATATGGCCCGTAAGTAGTCAGGTGATCCGTAGTAGCTTAGTAAAAATTGATTTTTGCAAAGTTAATTGACCCCAAGGGACTGTCATTTCCCCATAATATTTAGGTTTCATTCTCACTCTTAAGTGTCATTTACTACTTCAGATAGCTTTAGCATGCATTTTTGTTACACATTATGAATGAACCATTTTAACTTGTATTTGTAATTTAATATTTGTGCGACAGGACTTGATGGAACCTACTGTCAGCCAGATGGTTCTTGCCATCAAAATCGTGCTGGGGCATCGTACATGGATAATGGTTCGCTTATGTATTTAATGCCTGGCTACAACCCGTATGGTCTACAGCAGTCTTACTTGGGTGAAGGTATGTCTGGCTACTCGTGGAATTCTGCATACACCAGTGAGCCGAAATACCAAAGTCATGCATCTCGGGCCACTAAATCGACTATGGGTATTAACAGTTCAACAAAGTCCAATGGTTCTTACTACAAAAGACATTACCCTCTTGATGTGCAGTCACGACAATCAACTTCTGATCTTTCTCAGTTGCTTCAGTCTCCGCATCTCTGCTCATTGAACCAGGTGTGTATATCCAAAACTGCAATGTTGACTTGACACATGGCTTAACAGGAGATTTTGACTAGTAGTTAAAAACCTAAAATGACACTTGATGATGATACAAGGTAAAAAAAATATGTCGCCAAATAGCCTATATTTGAGTTGCTGTCTTGCTAAGAAAGAAAAATTGCTCTAATTGGGAGACCCAATTAGTTTGAGGGGATATTTTGATATACGTTTTGAAAGTGGTATTGGATAATGAGAATTAACAGTTCAAGTGTAATATACATGTGCTAGACAACATGGTTTTAATGTCCTAACAATCAGGTGTTTGGATGTTCTACCAGTTTATTCAGGAAATTAGTAGATATGATGGAGACAAAAGGATGTTTTTTAGAGGCGGTTTCTGAATTTGAATAGAAGTTCCAGTTTAGTTTAAAAAGACAGGTACATAAGTGCCGTTGAAAAGCTAGTTTTGCTGCAGATGATAAGAAACTGATTATTTGGTTAAATAGTCAGAAGCTGAATCTATTTATCTAAAAATTTAGAACTAATTATTGAGAGCTGAGGACTTGAATAACCGTAACACTAATGATATAACCAGTTCAAAATCACAAATCCAGCTATCCCTGGACACCGCACATCAATTTTTAGAATTTCCATGTTTGTATGCTAGGTTACTATTTGGTGTACCCATGTTTATTTACGTTTTTTTTTTTTTTTTTTTCTGAGTTGCAGTCGTGTGCTGCTTGCTATCCAGGGGGTGTTGCAAAAGGCTATCAACCTAACCTAAACTTTGCATCACTTGCCTACCAAAACAAACCACTCTTTGCAAACTATTCAACGCTCCACGCTCCCAAAGTGAGAGAATCTGAAGAACTGACTTGTGGTCCTAGGTCTCAGAGCAGCATTAGTGAGCATCAAGAATCCAAGCATTCCTTGAAAGACAATCAGTATAATCTTGATGGGTTTCAGACAAACTATGAACACGCTAAGTTCTACATCATCAAATCATACAGCGAAGATGATGTTCATAAATGCGTCAAGTATGATGTTTGGTCCAGCACTCTTAATGGCAATAAGAAATTGGACGCTGCTTTTCTTGAGTCGGAAGGAATAAAAAAACTAACAGGGTCAAAATGTCCCATTTTCCTCTTCTTCTCGGTAAGTGACTGAACATTTTCTTGTTTCAAATCGACTTTTGTTTTCCTTTCATGTTAGATGTGACAGTTTTTACCCATTGGGGTTGTGATTTATTTCAAATGGGTAAAATGGGGTGAAAGTTGGCAAAAATTTATTCTTAATGCACCTCTCAACTCGTTTATTATTCAATGATTTTGATTGTTGTTGTAGAATTTATTATTATCAACACAATATTTAGCGTATATGTTCTAATAAAAAGCTGATGAAAGTGTTGGCTGTTCAACTTAACTTAGCCTGACCTATCTTGACGTGAACTAGATAGTGACACGTCTCAATCTGAACTTGTTTTGACCTGTTATAATATTCTTATTTTTCCACTTCTAACTAAATTCAACGGTTTATGACTATGCAGGTAAATGGAAGTGGACAGTTTGTGGGTGTTGCTGAAATGATGGGCCCAGTTGTTTTCGACAAAGACATGGATTTTTGGCAGCTTGACAAGTGGAGTGGTTTTTTCCCAGTGAAGTGGCATATCATAAAAGACATCCCCAACACAGTGCTGAGACACATACTCCTTGAAAACAATGATAACCGCCCTGTTACATACACCAGGGACACCCAGGAGGTATCTTTTCATTGTCTGGTTCTCGATGTGCATATGCCTAAGTTATGGATATTATTTAAAACTTTCAATTTGAACAATCAAGTCCGAAAGACATCAACGTTCATTGAACATGATGGGCAAATGCTCAAATCACCCTCTATATCTTCTCCATATTTCTTTTCTAAAATGTTATGGAGTATTTATTTTGTTGATATGTTTGAACATCAAGACTACAGACTGGAGCTGAATCGGCCGAAGGGCTAAACTACAGACTGGAGCACTGGAGAGAAGCATTGGAAGACAATGGCCTTCGGGTTAACAGAGAGAAGACTGAATACATGAGATGTGATTTCGGTAGCAACGAGATCGGCCTCAACGAGGAGGAAGTTCGTATCGACAACCAGATCCTCCATCCTAAGGAGTTTTTTAGATACCTTGGTTCGGTGATACACAAATCAGGAAGGATTGACGATGACGTTACCCACCGTATTAGAGCGGGATGGGCAAAATGGAGGGCGGCGTCAGGTGTGCTCTGTGATAAGAAAGTTCCCTTTAAGCTTAAGGGAAAATTTTATAGGGTGGCGATTAGACCCGCTATCTTGTACGGGTCAGAGTGTTGGCCTATCACGAAAGCCCAAGCCAACAGAGTGGAAGTTGCAGAACTGAGGATGCTAAGGTGGACTTGTGGTAAGACCTTGCTTGACTTGATACCGAACGGAGTTTTCAGAGCAGAACTTGAAGTTGAGACTATTATCTCGAAGATGCGAGAAGGAAGGTTGAGGTGGTTCGGTCATGTCAGGAGAAGGCCACAGACGGCACCTGTAAGGAGAGTCGAAGAGCTTAGGGTCGACGGTTTGAGAAGGAGGGGAAGACCTAAGCTCAGGTGGGAGGATAGACTTAGGCTAGACATGAAGGAGCTTCTCTTGTCCGAGGACATGATCTCAGATAGGTACGAGTGGAGAGCTAGGATTAGAACTTGCGGGTAGTTTAGGTCGTGTGGTAGGTTGTCTTTGTCTTGCCCCTTTGCGTTTTAGGTTTGGTAGGCCCTTTTGCACTTTAGGCGTTTTTGGTCTCCTTGCTTGTCCCCCTTTTAGTTTTGTAGGCTTGTGGTTTCTTTTCCCTTTGCCTTTGCTTTTTCCCTTTTGGCCTTTGCTTTAGCCCCCTTGCCTTAGCTTTTGTCCTTTGCTTTGCCTGTTCTTTTGCCCCCTTGCGTTGCTTTGCTTGTTTTGTGTTGTCTTCTTGCCTGGTGCCTGCTTGCCTTTGCGTTCTTGCTTGTGTTTGTTTTGCCTTTTTGTTCCTTGTTTCTCTTGCGTGCCGCTTTGCTTTGTTTGCTTGCTTTACTTGCTTTGCTCCTTGTTCTTTGTTTGGTACTTTGTGCTTTGTTTGTCTGTTTGCTCCTTGCACCTTGGGTTACTTTTTCACTCACACTTGTGCACGTGCCGGAGGTCTCCCTGGAAGCAGTCTCTCTACTCCTAGGCCTTGCCTGGGGTAGGGGTAGGATCTGTCTACACTTCTACCTCCCCCATACCCCGCTCTTGCGGGATTGGGTATGTTGTTGTTGTTGTTGTTGTTGTTTGAACATCAAGACTACTATAATGAATTTCTTCATCAGAATCAAAATGAGAACCCATCTCAGAGTCTGTAAACGTCACCAACACCAAAATCTTTGAACTTTTCACATTAGATAATTATTTAATGTTTAGAAAGTTTGGTGTCATCATTTGGTCGATTGTTATGTGTTCAGGTTGGATTGGAGCAGGGTCTAGAGATGCTTGAAATTTTCAAGAGCTTCCCTGCAAAGACAACCTTACTAGATGACTTGAGCTTTTATGAAAATCGTGAGAAGTTGCTTAAAGCTCGAAGGACTGGCAAAGCTGCTTTTCAGTCTGAGGTGAGCGTTCTGAAATTGCTTGATGTTAGAATTGGCAAAATATGTTGGCCGTATCATGTCAAAATGAGTAACTTGTATGGGTAACAGGTCAAAATGGGTTCTCACAAGAAGCACTTGTCCCAAAATTTTAAGTCTTCCATAAGCATTCAGTGTGCCATAAGCGTTTAAAGTAGATAATAGTTGGTTCAATAATAATATACTATTTTTTTTAAAATTATAATTAATATGAGGTTTATGCTTTAAAATGTGGCTTTGGCCAACCATCAAACCTTGTTTTTTAAGTTTTTAACATTTTTTTTTTTTTTTTTTTTTTTTTTTTTTTTTTTTTTTTTTTTTTGTTGTGACCTCTTTGATTAGTCAGCGATATATTATAACCTGAATAGGACCCAATTTGCATTGGTCAATATTGCCACCCATAGTTCTTGACTTGTCTTGTTTTTCAGAGAAACTCTCATTTCCTTTTTGATACGCTAACAGTTCATGTTGGTGATTTATTTGCAGAAGAATGCAAAATCAGGAG
The DNA here is from genome assembly GCA_030686995.1 of Artemisia argyi. Classification (NCBI taxonomy): domain Eukaryota; kingdom Viridiplantae; phylum Streptophyta; class Magnoliopsida; order Asterales; family Asteraceae; genus Artemisia; species Artemisia argyi. The sequence continues at coordinate 129,450,355 of CM060699.1, forward strand.
AAGGATCGGTGAGCAAAAATGGATCATTGGATCCAGAGGCTTCTCTCATCAACCTTACAAGAAATCTGTCTCTTAATGGAAAATAGCCAAAAGATAAGCCTTAGACTTAGATATCTACTATTGGCTTTGTGTAGATGGTAGGATATTAACGAAATTGTTATGGTTTATAATGCTTTACTCGAAACCTGATTCACCTTTTGAACGAACTTTGTTTAACGAGTAAAAATGAAGGTTTAATACTCATTTTTATTTTAGTTTGTATATGTTGATTTCTTGTTATGATATGGGTAAAGAAGTGCACTTGCTATTATGGCAAGATGTATATGCAGACTAAACCTCACAAATTAATGCCAATGGCTTGTTTAACGTTACATTGACTTGAAGTAGGTTACGAGTTCAAATAAAGAGGACATGGAACTGTCTTCAGCCCTTGCTGCGTTTTCTTAAGTAGTGGTGTTTGTTTGGCAACAATGTTTTGGTATATGCATCTTAGGACTGAATGCCGCTCTATTACATGAGAGATGTTAAATTATGTCATCTCACTTGGTCGACTGCGATACAAACAGGTTATTTGTAATCTGTTAGGTTTCACTCTTGCAGCAAAGGACACCCCATTGAAATTTTCATTACAGCATCTTCATAAACAAAGTTGCACGACGGAAGGTCGCCCGGTGAAGGCACCCATGGCATGTTATAGGGCAATTTTTGCACCTATGGCATGCCAAACTGCACTTGCACTTGGTGTTATACGTGCAAATAGCATCCGGTTGGCATGCAAACGTTTTTTTTTTTTTTTTTTTTTTTGAGTGGAGTATCTTTGGTGGTGTGTTATAATAGTTTTATTAGGGATGGTGTTTATTTTATAAAGTGGTAGTATAGGGTATGTACTAAAGTGGCGGTGAATAACATGTTATAGGGTATTTGCTGCACCCACCTCTATAAGGATTTTAGGATTTAACAAAAATCCCAAACTAATAGGTACCGGTTTCTCACGAAAAAACAACTAAAATTCAGATACTCGAGACTACCTCCACTTAATTCTCCACAAACAACCCATTGAATCAAAATCACATAAAGTGGCTTCTAAACAAACCAAGGTTGTGGAACACACTTTAGATGGTACACCTGCAATATTTTTACAGCCAGATATGTTAAGTGATCTAAGGTGACAACAAACCAAATTGATTTTCTTATTAATTTTTGGGTGTTACTAATCCAGATCATGTGCATGGATTATGGAATTACATGAAATTCATATCCTACTATTTTTTAATTTTTTTCCCTACTATTTAGCTTCAATTATATTGTCGGTTATAATAAAGTGCAAAGATTTAAATATCACACGTTCAAAGAGTAATTTCTTAAAAGCTGCTTATAAATAAGTATTAATTACATTGCTTGTTTTATAAAAAGATGCGATTGTAGTTTGAAAAAAAAAATAATTTGATAAAAGTATTCAATCATATGTATTTGATTGAGGAGCTTTTCACACAACAAAGGGTATCAAAAAGACACAAGCCCTTTGGTTAACTTATAGAAACTTTGGAGTCAATACACGGTTTAAACTTTGGAGACTTAAAATCTCTTAAATGTAAAATTACAAATGGAAAACCATGGAGACAATAATAGAGACCTATTACAATACACGATTCTTTTTAATATTCAATAGTTTTCAAATCATTTGGCCTAAACACAACTATTTATCGTCATAAGTTTGTGTTGCATGTAAATGAATAATAATAAAAACGAATACAAATTATACTCGTAAGTGTTGCATCAAGAGTCACACCAGAACCACAAGTTCACAAGTATAATTTTTTGCCGCTATACATCGTTGCTTTGCACGAGTATTTGTATATTATATGTTACACTAATTAAATACAAATTGTGTGATATTGAAAAAATTTAAGGGTAAAATATGTAAAGTGGTAAATTGTAGCTTTTATTTGTTGTAAATAGACGGGGGTTCTTTAAAGAAAAACTAAAATAGCAAGTGGAACACTTAAAATGAGACGATTGGAGTATATTCTTTGTTATATTTTTAGAAGTACAAATCTAATATGAAACTATATGGCATAATTTACTCATGCTTATGTTATACATTATAGTCCGTACAAATCTAATACGTAGTATGTTTGAATGAGTGCATGTTTATAGGATGTACTGTGGTTATGTTGGGCAGTGGATTCCGTACAGCACCATGCATCCTGTAACTTACTATTTTTAGTAATGACTAATAATAACTAGAAAACTAGATTAATTAATTTTATAAAAAGACAAAGGAGCTAATTAGCAGCTAAAATGGTGGTTGTCCACTCCTTAACTAATTGCTTCTCATATGAGATAATCAGATCTCATACTCTCACATTGATCTACTTACCAACAAGCACTGATCATCACTCATGAACTACTTCTGATCAATAATCATCATCTCTGAATAAAGGTTGTATAATCATTAATCAAGAATCAGCTATGACGAAAAGCGGAGCTAACGATCCCGGTTCTCCCTCGTCCGGCACGCATTCTCCTCCTCCTCTTATCGACATTGAAAGTGGTCCTCCTATTGATGTTGATGAAGATGATTTTGATGATCCTTTCGCTATCAGCACTACCAAAAACGCATCCACAGAGACACTCAGTCGTTGGAGGGTAATTCCATGCTTTTCTTTTTAGAAATTTGCTACATCCACATAAAATCTCCACAAAAAACTCCCACTCGCTGACGTGTCAGCGGGTGATTGGTTTTTTGTGGGTTCCACATCCCACTAAAAACCAACCACCCGCTGACACGTCAGTGAGTGGGAGTTTCTTCTTTTTATCTAATATATTCATGCTGCTCATGCATATGCAATGCTATTCGATCTGATCAATAAGAATTCATACTTATAAAGTTACTATCTCTGATGATCATATACTTGCTATATATATTTATATCAAACTAGTTTACCCCATCAATTCCACACCATTATGAATTTATGATACATGGTTATTAATCCAAGTGGACTTGAGATGCTGTCATATTGTGATTTTTCACTTAACGTACGTAGATTTAGTACTACTTGAGTTAAGGCAAACGTTACATGAGATAGAAACATGATCATGTTTGGAAAAAAATGATTTTCTTTAGCTAGCCTACTTGGTTTGCGTGTTTAGAACTGTATGCTGCTGAACGTCCTGTATGCTAGTCAGCTTATATAACATCTGTTTTTGCTTCGGCTTGTACATTGTCTGCATTCGGCATCTATATTTTGAAGTTTAAGGAATTAATTAAGTCCAGTTCTGGGGGTTGACATCAAGTCTTAATTAATGAGCAAGGGTGTCTTTTAATTACAGCAAGCTGCTCTTGTGCTTAATGCTTCAAGGCGCTTCCGGTACACGTTGGACTTGAGAAAGAATGAAGATCAAGAAAAAAGGAAAAGGATGATCAGGTCACATTCACAAGTCGTAAGGGTAAATGCACGTACATTCATATACATCTTTTTGTGTATATTTAAGTTTGTGAGTCTGGTTTTTTACATCTTATCACCTTACTGTGTTAGGCTGCATTGCTATTCAAATTGGCTGGGCAACGTGCCATCGGTAAATGCTCCCTCTCTTATGATATAATAATAATAATAGGAATGATCCCGTTAATTTTATGCAGTACATACATGTATGTAACATCTTTCTTGTGTTCATTAGTGCTAGAAACAGCGTCTCCTCCACGTCCAACTGGTGGTTATGGCATTGCACTCGACCAACTTGTTTCAATGACCAGGGATAATAACATATCTGCCCTTCATCAGTATGGCGGGGCAAGTTATTATCTTTTATGGAACACATGTTTTTTGTTTAATATCATTTTCTCCGTTAAATAGCTCGATCGTCTTACATGTATGATAGCTATATCTATTTTCAGGTCACTGCGTTGTCCGAGATGTTGAAAACTGATCTGGACAGGGGAGTACCAGGAGATGATATTGACTTATCAAACCGGATGGATGTGTTTGGATCCAATACATATCCTGTGAAAGAAGGACGAAGCTATTTTGTAAATGATTTTTCACTGCAAACTATTAGTATTTTGTTTTCATGGGTATTATTATCATTTGATCACGGGTGTATTTTAACCACAGACATTCGTTTGGGAAGCTTTGCAAGATCTAACCCTCATTATATTAATAATAGCTGCTGCGGTATCACTTGTGCTAGGAATAAAGACAGAGGCAAGTTTAAAACTGATAACTTCATTCTCATAATGTGTACATTTAATTTTACGAGGGCTAATTTTTTTCAAGTGTTTATTGCTCTTTACAATGAGCAATTCAGTTGTTTTTATTGTTACCTCGTGTAGGGTCTCGAAGAAGGATGGATAGATGGAGGAAGCATTACATTTGCTGTTCTTCTTGTTATTTTTGTGACCGGTGAGGCAATTGATGTTTTTCATCGTTATGATATGTAAAATGTACTTGCTAGTTCTAATAAGATATACTAATTGTCTCTGGAAATGATCTTTTGTGCACTATAATAGCAACCAGTGATTATAGACAGTCTCTACAGTTTCAGAATCTAAATGCAGAGAAGCGGAATATACAGATTGAGGTTTGTGTGCTAATAGTTGAACATTTAATGTTCTTGTAAACTTCTAGTCATCGTCACTCGACTAATAAGCTAAGTGGACTTGCATAATGATTCAATCAGATAACTAGAGGTGGTAGAAGAGAGAAGGTTTCCATATATGACGTGGTTGTCGGTGATGTAATACCTCTTAATATAGGTGATCAGGTAGGTTACGATCTTTTGTATTACTTATAATTTGGTCACGATTTATGGCGACTTACCATCTTGATCTCTTGTTGTATGCAATGAACAGGTCCCAGCTGATGGTCTCCTAATAAAAGGCCACTCTTTATCGATTGATGAATCTAGCATGACCGGAGAAAGCAAGATTGTAAGCCGGATAATACTTCTTTCTATATTAAAATAAAATAGCTGAACTTCTTTCTTAAAGATCAAATTACCTTTAAAGGTACACAAGGATCCAAAAGCACCTTTTCTGATGTCCGGCTGCAAGGTAGCAGATGGTGCTGGAACAATGCTGGTAACTAAGCTTTTGTAACTCTTTAACTGAGGCATTCATTTTAATATCTGATACCATATATATATGCCGCTTTAAAAAATGGTGAGATTAGATTGATGTACTTCCTGTAACATTTCTACGCGTGGTGTAATAACCTTTTCTTAGGTCACTAGTGTGGGAATAAATACGGAATGGGGACTGTTGATGGCAAGCATATGTGAAGACACTGGTGAAGAAACCCCCTTGCAGGTTTACATATCACTTTATCCATCACACTATTCTATCTTTTCATGTCACATCAATTATATCACTCAAGTCAAATACATATGGATGATGGCTATTAGGTACGCTTGAACGGTATCGCAACATTTATAGGTATAGTTGGTGTCTCAGTAGCATCACTCGTGCTGACTGTCCTTTTGGCTAGGTATATCTCTTCTGTTACACCCACTATTTATAGTAATGCTGTTAGCCATCGACTTATTATTGCAATTTGATTGTGGAGAACTTCAGGTTCTTCACTGGTAACTCAAAGGATCCTGATGGAACCGTCCAATTTGTCGGTGGAAAGACAAGTTTTAGTGAAGCAACTAATGATGTCATAAAATATTTTACTGCTGCGGTAAGTTTGTGTGATCATGTATCTATCTTTGATTCCTTTATCCTTTTTTCTCCTTAATTAACCTAATGGATGAACAATTCAGGTCACGATCATAGTTGTCGCAGTTCCTGAAGGGCTTCCGTTGGCTGTAACATTAACGTGAGTATAATGCTATATTTTACCTATGTTCATTTTGGCTTGTGATACCAAATTTATCTTTAATGTACAGGTTAGCATACTCAATGAAGAAAATGATGGTAGACAAGGCCCTGGTACATACATATTGTTGGAGCTCAAACGCATCACATATTATAGCTAAATAAGGATTATATTGCTAACATCGTTTTAAATTCAGGTCCGTAGACTCTCGGCTTGTGAAACTATGGGCTCTGCAACTACTATCTGCAGTGATAAAACCGGAACATTAACTCTGAATCAGGTCGGTCTTATATTATTTAGGTGTATGTATATCTTATCCAGCTGCGTGATTCTCAAACCATGAAATTCTTCCCCACCATGTTTTTGACTTGTGACAGATGACCGTTGTTGAGGCTTGTGTTGGGCAAACAAAAATTGATCCTCCAGAAGATGGCTTGCAATATCATACAAGCGTTTCCTCATTGTTACATGAGGGAATTGCACAGAACACATCAGGAAGTGTTTTCTTCTCCAAGGTACTCTCTCGTAACCTTTTCCCATCTGATTTTTTTTTTTTTTTTTTTTTTTTTTTTTTTTTTTTTTTTTCTTATTCTATATATAAATTTTTTGCAAATCTAGATAAATACCGTACTTTATGTATATTGGCATTGTTCTTCTCGTACTTGGTCTCTGTAAATATAATATTCTGATGGACCTATTGTCACGTCTTTGATGATAGGATGGTGCATGTATTGAGGTTTCTGGATCTCCAACAGAAAAGGCAGTTCTCCAGTGGGGTATCAAGGTTCCCGGCCTCCCTCTTTATTATACTATATTTGCAAATTTCTCATTCAGTTGCATGTGTATTTTGAGTCTGTAATGATCAAATCACTGGCATTGCAGATTGGAATGAACTTCGATGTTGTCAGATCGCAGTCCACCCTCCTGTATGTCTCTCCTTTTAACTCGTTAAAGAAGAGAGGTGGCGTTGCATTGCGAGGGGTAATTACCACCTAATTAGTTACTTGTGTTTCTGTTAACAACATGATTTGCACGACTTGAATGGTCGGTTTTACGAAAATACCTTAAACAGGCTTAATTTCTTCAACCCTGACGCTTCTTAAATCCGTGATCCTAAGCAATCATGATGGTTACTCTAATATTCATGTTCGTACTCGATTAGCTTTTACGAGGCTTTCAAAAGTCATTTAGGTTCACATGAATGGCAGGATGATTCTCAAGTTCGCATACACTGGAAGGGAGCAGCTGAACTGGTGTTAGCTTCATGTAAAGAATACCTTGACACAGATGGTTCCTTGAAGCCCATTGATAATGATATGGTAAGTGGTCCCCTAAACTGTTTGGAACTAAAAGAATTAATATTGACTCCAAAAATGTGAATGAAATTAAATGTCGACAAGCCATTTTACTATATACATCCCGTAAACATGCATGTATGTATGTTAAACAGGAATATTTTTTGAAAGCTATTGAAGAGATGGGTACTAGGAGCTTGCGGTGTGTTGCAATTGCGTACAGAAACTATGGTAAAGATGATATTCCTGTGGACGAAGGACAACTCACAGAATGGAATTTACCTGAAGATGACCTTGTTTTGCTTGCCATTGTGGGTATTAAGGTACCCATCTCCACTTCTTAAGAAATGCAATCTTAAAGTGTAAAAAACATACACCAATATATTTTTAAATTAAGAAGAGAACTTCCCGTGCAGGATCCTTGTCGTCCAGGTGTTAAAAATGCAGTAAAAGTATGTACAGATGCTGGTGTGAAGGTTCTTAATTTGTCCCTTCTCTTGTAGTAGCTCATGTAAGTTCTAATATTGGCAGCTGTATAGATTTGAAGAAATAACAACTTAAATGTTAATAAATAGGTCCGGATGGTGACTGGCGATAATATTCAAACGGCAAAAGCAATTGCCATTGAGTGTGGAATCCTGGCTTCAGGTGAAGATGCAAGAGAGCCAATTATTATTGAAGGAAAGACTTTTCGTGAGTATTCTGAGAAAGAAAGAGAACATACATGCAAACAGATATCGGTGCGTTTGAATATGTCATATACTTTTTCTTAGCGTGTACTGAATAATTCGTAGAAGAATAAAGATGTATATATGTTGATGAATAGGTTATGGGAAGGTCTTCCCCTAGTGATAAGCTATTGCTTGTGCAAACGCTTCGTAAGCTTGGAGAAGTTGTTGCTGTTACCGGAGATGGAACAAATGATGCTCCTGCACTTCACGAGGTTTTAACTCATCTTCTATGTTAAAAGTCCTTATGTATACTATTCATACCTAGTTGTGGACTATCACTTATGTCCATATCTGATTTAGTGCTTCTTCTCATATCTTGCCAAAGATTGCCATGTCCATATATGCATTGTTTAACTCTGTCACTTCTATATATTAGGCTGATATAGGTCTTGCCATGGGAATTCAAGGAACTGAAGTTGCAAAAGAAAGCTCTGACATCATCATATTGGATGATAACTTTGCTTCAGTTGTTAAGGTATGACATGATCGAGTAAATTTATTAGATGTCTTGTTGCTTGAGTAATCATCGGCTTATTTTGTGTTACATTTTATAGGTTGTCCGGTGGGGTCGGTCTGTTTATGCAAACATTCAGAAGTTTATCCAGTTCCAGCTTACAGTTAATGTTGCAGCACTCGTTATAAATGTTGTAGCAGCAATTTCCTCAGGAGATGTACCTTTGAACACTGTGCAGGTTTCTTTCACTCTCTCTGCTCATGTATTGAGATTACTAAGGTGTGCATGTGAGTTGAGGGAATCTAAACAAATGCATGATGGAACGAGAATAATCTGTAGGGTGGATTTCTAAGGTCATTATAATGAATCCATCGTGGCATTGGAACAGCATTCCTTTCAAGTTTCAACCCAATCAAGTGGAGCATTATTTCAGCTCTACTGATCTGCAAATTGCATGATTGATGCTTCTAAAATGACCATTATGTTGGCTTAACAATTTAATTGTTCTTCTCAAAATTTGCAATTTCTGGTGCAGCTTCTTTGGGTTAATCTCATCATGGACACCCTTGGAGCATTGGCATTGGCGACTGAACCTCCAACGGATCATCTTATGCACAGAACTCCTGTTGGACGAAGGTTAGGACCACGTTGCATAACACATATTACAGAATCATTGGTCATTAGACCGTTGGCCCAATGACATTCAGTCTTGTACTGACTTAATGAGTACTTGACTTGGTGTTTATTTTTCTTAACTTACAGGGAACCCCTTGTGACGAATATCATGTGGAGGAACTTGATCATACAGGTAGGTATCCTTACTGTCATGTTTTTTGGTTTTTGGCATGCACTTTGATGGTCTACGTTGCGACAATCAATATGTCATGGATTTGGCAGGCTCTATATCAAGTTGCAGTTCTCCTTGTCCTTAACTTCCGTGGTTTAACTATTCTTAACTTAAAGGACGATGAATGGGGAAATGCCGTGAAAAATACTTTGATATTTAATGGATTTGTCTTGTGTCAAGTAAGTTGCTGATTCAACTTCAAGCTAAACATTCACCTTGTTTGTTATGATGAAACAAGATTTTCAAATGACTACATTGGACAGTTTTGATGCTCAATTCGCTTATTAATTATTTATGAAGGGTCTAAATCGGGTTTGTTAATTACAGATATTCAATGAGTTCAATGCTCGAAAACCAGAAGAAATGAATGTATTTTCTGGAGTGACGAAAAACTATATTTTTATGGGGATAGTAGGAACAACTTTTTTGCTTCAGGTAAGCTAGCCGCCATATCTTTACTTACGTTTCCCTTGTTTTTTGAATTGCTTCCTTTTAACTATTAGAAGTTATTCTTGTTGCAAAACAGATCATGATTATTCAATTTCTTGGGAAGTTCACATCAACAGTTAGACTTAGTCTGAATCTATGGGTTGTCTCTATTATTATTGGCATTTTCAGGTTAGTTGTGCTTTGCTGTTATTGTTATTAGTACGCGCTGTCCTTCAATGTGCTTTGCTGTTATATTATGTGGAATTAGCCTTGATGTTTTTTTAATTTTATTTTTGTTACAGTTGGCCTCTTGCCATTGTTGGAAAGCTAGTCCCCGTTCCACGGACTCCATTGGCCAGGGTCTTCAGCAAACCATATCAACGTTGCATCGCTGCTCGTAATCATTGAACTGACCCATATATATTGCACAAACCACAAAGTAACCTTGTTCGTTTAACTGTGAAATCTGAAGCTTGATCATGTGTTTGCTATATATAATGGGGCAATTTCATATCATACTCAGCCACCAACACTAGATTTCAGATTTAACTTCGTGCTAGAATTTTGTAAGTGTTGTCCCAATGTTTCTGGATCGATTGTGAATTGCAAAGTAATATGAATAAGTAAATCTAAAATTTCATTAACCATTGTAAAGTTACATGTAATTACATATATATAAGGTTTCAACCATTGTGTTGAACCATTGTGACTTTTCATAGAATGGTTGTGACCATTCGATCTAGCCCTAACCATTGTGACCATTCGGTTTGGCCTTAGTCCAACCGAATTAACTATAAGTTAGTTATTAAGTTTCTACTTAACATAATTGGTCCTTCTAACTTCTAACTAACTAAACATTAATACTAATATGCAATGAAGAAGATTATATCGGGTCACATTCTCCTCCTTAATCTTCATCGTTGCTTCTTGTTAAATCTTGAATTCCGAGCATCTGTCGCATTGTCATGAACTTCAATCTTGGTAGAGTCTTTGTTAGTATATCTGCTCTTTGTAGTTCTCCTCTGACATGTTCTATGTTGATGTGTCCATTCTCTACGCATTCTCGAATGAAATGGTATCGAATGTCGATGTGTTTACTTCTTCCATGAAATACTGGGTTCTTCACTAATGCTATTGCTGAAACGTTATCGATCTTCAACGTTATCTTTTGTTCTTCATTTCCAGTTAATTCACTGAGTAATCTTTTCAACCATAGTGCTTGACATGCTGCTGCTGTAGCCGCCATAAATTCTGATTCACATGATGATAGTGCCACTGTCGGTTGTTTCTGAGTGCTCCATGTAATGGGTGACTCTCCAAAATAAAATACTACGCCTGTAGTTCATTTTCCTTGATCAGTGTTGATTCCATAGCTACTATCACTATATCCTGTAATCTTGCAGCCGCCTTCTTTCTTGTAAATTATGCCATGCTCTCTTGTTCCTTTGATGTATCGGATTACTTGCTTTACTGCTTTCAGGTGATGGTCTTTTGGTTCTTGCATCCATCTGCTGAGTAGTCCGATTGAATAACTAAGATCTGGTCTTGTATGTAGTAAGTACCTGAGACTTCCAATTAAGCTTCTGTAATAAGTTGCGTCAACTGATTCTCCATCTTCCGCCTTGACCAACTTAGTACCGGGATCCATTGGTATCTTCGTATCATTACTATCTTCCATGTTTGTTTCCTTCAAGATTTTGTTAATATAACCTGTTTGCTTGATTGTAATTTCTCCTCCTGTCTGTGTAACTTCTATCCCAAGGTAATAAGCTAGCAATCCTAAGTCGCTCATTTCAAATTTTTCTTCCATCTGGGATTTAAATAATTCTACTTCTTTCTTTGGAGTGCCCGTAATTATTAAATCATCTACATAAACTCCAACGATAATTGTTGAGTTCTTGGTCCTCCTTGTATAAACTGCTTGTTCGAGGTTACACTTCTTGAAATCTAATGACTTTAAGGTTTGATCAAGCTTCACATTCCAAGCTCTCGGTGCTTGTCTTAATCCATATAAAGCTTTAATAAGCTTGTACACTTTTCCTGATTCTCCTGGTTGTACGAATCCTTCTGGTTGTGTAACGTAGACTTCTTCCTTTAAATCACCATGTAGAAATGCTGATTTTACGTCTAAGTGATGAACTTGCCAACTGTGATATGCTGCCAACGCTAATATTAAACGAACTGTTTCTATCCTAGCAACTGGGGCAAATACTTCATCGAAGTCTATTCCTTGTTCTTGTACGTATCCTTTTGCTACTAACCGTGCTTTGTATTTGATAATATTTCCATGTGCATCTCTTTTGGTTTTAAATACCCATTTGAGTCCAATTGCCTTTTGATTTTCTGGCAATGTAGTAAGAATCCATGTGTTGTTCTTGTTTATTGAATCCAATTCAATCTTCATGGCCTCAATCCATTTATGATCTTTTGATGCTTCCTTGTAGTTACGAGGTTCTTCTTCTATGAAGAGTAAACTAGGTGCTTCAACGACACTAGCTTTTTCGTAGATTGCTTTCAAATCCTTTAATCCTCTAACTGGTGTATGATCAATTCTTCCAGAGCTTCCTAACGAGCTTCTAAGTGAACTAATAGTAGTTTCTATTTCACTTTCTGAATTAGGTTCGTAATTATATGTTGGTGGTGTGAATGGTGAGTTTGGTTCTGTGGGGGAGTTTGGTTCTGATGTTGGATCTGGTAACGGATCCGGTATTGGAACTACATCGTCATCGCTTCCTATGTTGACAGGTATTTGGTTTGCATTGTCAACTTCCTCTACTACAAAACTAGTCCAAGATGTGTCTTGTGTACTTGTATCCTCTCCATTCTTTTCCCAATTCCACGGTTTAGTTTCCATAAATTTAACGTCTCTACTAACATATTTCTTCTTGGCTATTGGATCATATAACCTACATGCTTTTGATCCTTCCTCTACTCCTAAATAGATCATTGGTATGCTTCTATCATCCAGCTTCTTTAAATGAGGTGTTGTTATCTTAGCATAAGCTGTGCATCCGAATATCCTTAGGTTTTCTAGGTTTGGTTTCCTACTGTAGAGTGCCTCATATGGAGTTTTATCTACTAGGGCTCTTGTAGGTACCCTATTTAGTATGTAAATAGCGTGTTTCACTGCTTCCGCCCAAAAAGTTAAAGGTAACTTCATGGCTTTCATCATACTTCTAGTGGTTGATAACACTGTCCTATTTCTTCTCTCCACTACTCCATTCTGTTGTGGTGAGTATGGTGCTGTCAATTGTCTAGCTATCCCATTATCCTTACAGTATTGTGTGAATTCATTTGATGTAAATTCACCACCTCTATCTGTTCTAAACATCCTTATTTTCAATCTCAATTCCATTTCTACCTTATGCTTAAATTCCTTGAATGTACTAAAGGCTTGGTCTTTTGAAGTAAGAAAGTAAGCCCACATAAAACGTGTACAATCGTCTACTAACAAGAATATAAGTTTCTTGCCTGAGTGTGTTGCTGGATTTATAGGACCGCAAAGGTCTCCATATATTAAATCCAACGGGTTCTCTGATCTGAATTTAGCTTGGTTTGGAAATGGTGTTCTACTATGCTTTCCCAATAAACATGCATCGCAAATCTGTCCTACATGATTTATTCTAGGTAATCCATCTACTAGACCCTTTCTAGTCATCTTGTTGATATCGTCAAAGTTTAGATGACCTAATCTAGCATGCCATAACCATGCTTGGTTATCTATATTTGCTAATAGACATATAGGTGAGTCTATTCGTAGTTTAATACTGTAAAGTCTGTTCTTAGATCTTTCTACTTTCATCAACAACCTTCTGCTCTTGTCATACAAAGTCAATTTATTCCCATCCATTATAACTCTACAACCTATTTCTGTAAGTTGTCCTAGACTTAGTATGTTGCTCTTAAGGTTCGGTATATAATATACATCCGTTACTACCTTTTGTTCTTGGTTTATACAACCTAATAATATAAAGCCTTTTCCCTTTATTTCTACATACGACCCATCTCCAAAACGTACTCGTCCTGTTATCTTTTCATCTATATCCTTAAAATGAGTTTTGGTTCCTGTCATATGGTTACTCGCACCGTTATCTAAATACCATACGCTTTCATCCTTTGAAGCATATTTTCCTGGTTGAATTTGGCCTTCATTCAACAGTACTTCTTCATATTTGGTTTCATGTACGGTCATTAATAGTGATGGTTCTTCATCTTCTAAGATAAGGTTTGAATGTTCCTGAGCTGTTGTGTTTGATCTACATTTGTTCATGAAATGTCCAAGTTTATTGCACTTGTAACATCTTACGGTACTCAAATCCTTCTTATTTGTATTCTTATTTGGGTTTCCCTTATAGTTTGAGTTTCCTTCATGTGAGTTATTTCTATGTCTATTTTTTCGCCAGTTTTTCTTTGAATAATTTTGTCTACCTCCGCGTTTAATAAATTTCTTTCCTCTATCTGAGTGTTCACCCTGTGTGAATAGTAAATTATCCTGGCTTTCAACTTGATTTCCCTTACGGAGTTTTATTCTTTCCTCAAATGCCTTGAGTTTTCCAGTGATCTCATCTAGGGTAATATCATCTAGATCACTAGTCTGTTCTATGGATGCTACTATCTGAATGAATCTATCTGGTGTGGAGTCTAATAGTTTTCTAACTATGAGTGATTCATCCAATGTTTTGCCTAGTTCTTTTGCCTTAGTAACATAACCGTTTAACTTATCTGAAAATGCATCCACGGTTTCATCATCCTTCATCTGAAGGGCATTAAATCCTATCATTAATGATTGCAACTTTGCTTGTTGCACTTTCTCTTCTCCTACGTGTCTCTTTTTTAGTGAATCCCATAATTCTTTTGCCTTTTTACAACTTGCTACTTGTAAAATTACATCTTCTGATAACGCTTGATATAGAAGGGCAATAGTTGACTTATCCTTCTTATCATCTATTTCTACGCCTGCCTTAGGTTCTATTGTATCCCATAAACCATGTGCTTCTAATATAACTTTAATTTGTATAGCCCATACCGTATAATTTGTGTTTTTCAACTTAGGGCATTGGTATTGTGCAATAGGTGTTATGGGTTTTAATGTAGTTGTTGCGTTTGTGTCATCGCCCATATTGAAAGTGTTAATGATCTTCACTTTCTAATCCAATGAGAATTTCTAACCTTTTGTGGTATACTTAATACTACGGGAACAATAATAGTTTTCAGAAATCCTAGTAATAATACGAGTATCTATAATATGAAATGTAACGAAATTCAAAAGGTTTGAATTTTGTTTTGTGACCTCGTTGTGATAATTCACGGATTTGAATTTCCTTGTGTGTTCCCTTGTTTTTTTTTGCTTCGTTGTCTTTGGTTCAATTCGACTTTGATCTCCAATCCAAAATAATTCGGACTGAATTTTTTTCTTTTCCTTCTTGTCTTCTGCTTCGGACCAGAAATAACAACCAAGTTTCTGTCTTTTTCTTTGTGTCGAATTGGTGCTGTCGAACCAAAAAGTTTCCAGAAGTTCGATTAGATCAACGAAAACAAACACCACTTTACACGTTCTATGTTACCACGCCTTGGTAACTCTTGAAACAAATCAATCTCTTTGCTTGTTCCTTTTTCTTCTTTGCAGCGAAAAAACAAAACAAAGTTTCTGGTTTTTCTGTTTTGTTGCTGCGTACGTTGTTGTTGTTGTTGTGTTAAACTCGACACAACAAAAGTCTCCACACACTTATCTCCAATATCTTCAATTCCTACGTATACGTTTTCTTTCACAACAACGTTTTTGCTTTGTGTTAATCTCCAACTAGTTGTCTCTTGTTCTACACAAAGTCTCCTCTTTTCTTCCTCGACACCAATACGCTTGATGTTGGCGTTTGCAATTCCTTACATAAACTAGATCGTGCACTATCTTTTCTACGCGTTTCTTATTCAATTTTCTTATGTTTTCTTTGGAAGAATAGAAAGAAAACAGATTTGTCTCTCTCGCTCAAGAAGAAAGTCGAGTTGTCCTTCTCCTTTTCCTGCGTTTTTGCTTGGCTTCGGTTTCTGAATATATTGATGATGTTTGCTGAATTTTTGTTTTTGTTTCGGTGTATTGAATCGTTGCTCTTGATGCCAATTGTTGTCCCAAAGTTTCTGGATCGATTGTGAATTGCAAAGTAATATGAATAAGTAAATCTAAAATTTCATTAACCATTGTAAAGTTACATGTAATTACATATATATAAGGTTTCAACCATTGTGTTGAACCATTGTGACTTTTCATAGAATGGTTGTGACCATTCGATCTAGCCCTAACCATTGTGACCATTCGGTTTGGCCTTAGTCCAACCGAATTAACTATAAGTTAGTTATTAAGTTTCTACTTAACATAATTGGTCCTTCTAACTTCTAACTAACTAAACATTAATACTAATATGCAATGAAGAAGATTATATCGGGTCACAGTAAGTCGTCATGTTGATCATCAATTATTTTGAATTCTTCTATTAGACCTTTTATATTCTGGGAAGACACTAAAATTTTAATATCAACGAACAAAATGACAAAAGTTGTGAAAAACATTTGCACGCTAAAAGATTTACGGTGTAAAAAGAGGTAGTTATTGAGTTACATAAATAGAAATTACCAGTCACATTTGAAAAACCTCACAAGTCCCACAACACAGGTATTTGAAACAACTAAACAAATAAAAAATCATAGTGAAACCCCAAAATAATAAAAGATAATTATTAAATTACATTATATATAATATGAATATTCGTATATATATGGTATGTTTCTTGTCTTCATGCATGTTGCGTATAACTTAAAACAAAACATTAATGTGGAAAGTAAATACGATATGCATGCGCGCATGCATAACATACAATAGAGTACGTAAGATTAATCGTCATCTTCTTCAATGACACTAACAGTTTTAATTTCGGTGTGACCAACCTTCTTTCTCAAGCTCTTGGTCAAACCCGTAACGTCGACACCAGTACCGATCACAACCACTTGATTTTTCAATGAATCCTCCCCTTCCAATGCAACTGACTCAACCCCTGTATGCATATATAATTGTGCAACGATCCATTATCACACACATAGTTATATATTGATGGATTATATAAGGGGTGATGGATTAGTTTATTTTCATTCCTTATGATCTTATTCCAATTTTGGAAAATCAATAAAAGCACTCTTTAGGGCTTATTAGCTGACCAATTTGAAGTTATAGCTTATTTAGATTTGTTTATAAGCTCAAAAATCCCAAAACGTGAGAGTGAATGGATTTTCGAAATTTACATAAGTCCGTAAGCCATAAAAATAAGCTAATACAAACACCCACAAAGAAACGTACACACTTACCACGGGTCTCGGCAACAATTTGGAGAGCCTTTGTCTGGCATGTCTTGCACCTCATTGCAACTTCTAGCACCATCTTTTTCTAACAAAGCAACACTCGATTAGTAAAAAACTAGACAAAAATTAAACCATTGTGTGATTGATTAATTATATTATTACCTTATCCATAATGTTTTTGTGAACGTTGCTAAAACAAACGTGCACTTGTGTGTGTGTGTTTTGATCCCCAGCCATTGCATGTCATATATATATAGGCAATTAGGCATTCATATATCTTTAGTGTAGAGAAGGATATGGATAGAAATGGAGCGATTGAAGTCGTTAATTTCTAAGACTAATGCTAATGACAACCCCATTTTCACAAAAGCAACCCCGTCACGTCACCGTCACCTCAGCTTTCTCTCTCCACAACTCCACCCCAACCACAATTAGCTAGTGATGACCACAAAAGCAACCCAATTTTTTTTTTTTTTTTTTTTTTTTTTTTTTTTTTTTTAATTAAGAAATAAAACAAACTTTATTTTGTAAGAATATGTAAAAATTAAACAACAATATTTCTATAACATATTCCATATCAAAATCTAGTAGCCCAATTTTTTTAAAAGCCCAAATATCACCAGCCCAAATTTTAAAACAAACCCTATCTATATAAGTTAACGTGTACATAGGATGAGTATGATATTTACTTATTTGTTGTTTTCTTCTTCCATTCCAGCCGGCAGCCAAACCTGCAAAACACAAAAAGCGGTACTACCTTTTTCTGCATTTTTTCTTAAAACCAAGCCAAATGGTCAAAAAAATGGGGTTGCATGTTTAATTCTTTCGGTTGCCCAAGCAACCAAAACATTTGTTTCGTTGCCAAGCGACGCGTTGCTTTTGTTCCAGCTAGTGGGGGCGGTGCGTCGGTTTGCTCGGTTATGGTTGGGGTGCAACGCCCATTAGCATTAGTCTAAGAAAATGTCATAACATTTCCTCGATAAATCAAAACTTACCAGTTTAAGCAATTAAAGTTGACTCGTTATTAGTTTAATTTAACTTCATTGCCAAGATAGGACGTAGTCTATATATATGCTTGCTATTTCAAATTGTGTATTAAATACATACACGTACTTGCCTACCAACTAAATATAGCTAGATTTCATTCATTATGTAGAAAATATATTTGACATGAGAAAGCATAATGTTACGATTAGTTATGTATGAAAGGTACGTAATATACGGTGCCTTCATTTTCAACAACTGCTCCATATATAATTTTCTTAGAACTTTCTATCTCTCTACAAAAAAATTTCGGTGAATGAGTTTGTCAAATTACGTATAATAATACATAAATTTTAATTTCAAACATGATATAATAAATAAATATTAAAAATCCAAGACATTTCCATTGTTTAACAAAAAGACAGTAATTATTATAAGCGAATATGCATTTGTTAAATTGCGATGAACGTTAGACAAACTATATTTTTTATCAACTCAAAGTGGGAGCTCTGACAAAAGAGGGCTATACAATCTCACAAATTTTCATATTAGAGTGAAAGGTATGGTGAAGAAGAGAAATTACTCATTTGGGACCAACGAGTGTCACATTACCTTAACACCTCTTCATAACTAATCTTCTCCTCACTCATAACTAACATCAACTTACTCATTTGAGGCCAACCACTTACAACTATATTTTATTTTACACTAACAAAAAAAAAAAAAAAAAAACACATTTGTCAGTAATTTTCTTTGTCATGCAGATGAGCAAATGGTTAGTGAAGAGCAGTGGCGAGCTCAAATGGTTGTCCACGTAGGAGTGGCGAGGTAACTTGGCGATCCATACCTCCTGCTCTTATAGTGTATTAAAGTAACATTTATGTTACCACTTATAATTTAAAAATAAAATTAAGGTTCAGCCATCCTTAAATATATAAATTACACTTCGCCTTCCTAACAAAAATGTTCTAGTTCAGCATAATTCGGTTTGGGTCAGTTTTTGGCAAAAACCAAAACCGAACCAAAATATTCGGTTTCTATAAAACCCAAAACCAAAATGTTCGGTTTTTGACGATTCGGTTTTTTCGATTTATTATCAGTTTCGGTTCTGTTTTCGGTTTAGTTTTTAACCGTTTATATTTGGGGTGTGGCCAATTTAAACTAACAAACTTATTTTACGTAGAAAATTTGTTATTCTTCTTAACTTTTTTGCAAATCTAAGCCTAATGATGTTTATCACATATTTTTACAATTACACACATATACATGAAACACACACATGTAGGTGAATATACACATAATATCATAATTGTCTCATATGTATGAAATATTATCAAGTAAACATACGTAAACGAAAAACATGTATATAAACTTTATAATTAATATATTATAAATCCACTCACAAAATAAATACGAATTTATAAATATGATTTATTTATATTATATTAATTATATCTCCCCATATATATAATAGAGGATCATGACAAGTTACATATGCCACTTGACATGAAAAAAAAGTCATGCTGGCAGGTTTAATTAGCTGGAAACCCCACTTGACAATGAGACACGCTCCATTCACACTCCCTCCTATAACCCCCAATTCCAACCCTGAATTTCTACACATCCCATCTACATTCAAAATTAAACCAAAAATACACCGAAACAATCGGTGACGATTACTTATGAATCCTTTAAAAAAAAGAAGAAAAAAAGTCTAAATTCATAACCTTAAACTCACCAAATCATATATTATTTTAAACCATGATCAAAATAACCTAAAAATTATCCCCAAACCAATTTATTTTGATTCATGATTCAAAATCAATATTGATAACCTTATTACTTCATGCGAAAATTATCCTCCAAATATGCAATCAAGATCAGCTCCATAATCGAATGAATTGATGGTATAACCCATTTTTAACAATCGATTTTAATGGCAGATGATTGACAGACACATTCAGTTTAACGGGTAAGTTTGTTATACAAGTAATCATGATTTTTTGATCACGAGATTTTTATTCAGTTCATGTTTGATATGATTAATCATGCTTTTTATGATAGGTGAAACAAGAATGGGGTCACCAAATGTTTGATAAACTGCCTAAGAGAAAAGGATATTAAGAGGCAGATGTTCAATAAATATAATTACTTTTTTGCAGGTTCGTGATTATTGGTCAAAATACTCGTCTTTTGATCTCGTTTTCTTATGCAAACCGTCATCAAATAAGCTCCTTGATGTCACTGTTATAACTTCGAAAGTAAAGATCTTTATAATAGGATAAGTGATACCAAAAGCTGAAAAAATGGGGTTTTTTTTTAAATTTTGTACACGAGATGATATTTTTCAAGTTTCTGGGTTGATTTAAATAACTTCGAGTTTCTGGATAGAAGCGTTGAGTTTCTCGGGTTAAACCCTTAAGCTTCGAGTTTCTTTGGGCTTCGAGTTTCTCAAGCTTCGAATTTCTTGGGTTAAACCCTCACGCTTTGACTTTGTGGTTTCGTAGTTGTCTTCGAGTCTCTACTTAGTCCAACTTTGACCAAGATCTACGAAGTTTGACCTCATATCTATGCAATCTTCATTGGTTTATAAAGAAAATCAAAAAGAAAGAACAGAAAAGGAATAACAAACAGGTGCAATATCCAACAACAACATCAACCACTATATCAAATCCCATCATACAAATCTTGATCTCATATTTTAGTAGTAGGTTTTGGGGGAGTGGATTGATAAGGTAGTTGTTGGGGCGTATGTATAATGAGGGAAATTAGGGCAAAAGTAAGTATGTTACTCATGAATACTGAAAGTTAGGGTTTATGAGTTGGTTTTTGGATTGGCCTTTATTTGTTGTTAAACCTATTTGGACCACGCCTGGTAATCTCAAAAGGAACGATTTTTTTTAATTTTCTGTGTGGAGTCTGAATTTTTAGTTATTAAAAATAATTTTGGGATCCAAAATGTTAACCGTATATTTCAATAGTGGGCTCGAAGTTGTTATATGATTTTTGGTATATTATTTGATATATAGTTACATTTGAGGTTCGTAACGAAAAAGGGTTTGATTAATTTTTGGGGTTATAAATTAATGACGAGATCGAGATAAATCATAATCAAGATTCACATCAAATGACAACAGTTAATACCTGTATTTTTGTAACTACGGAGTTTTGTACGGTATTGCTTATTTGGAATTGAAGTGACGTTTCACAAATGTACTTATTTATCGTTGAGTCAAACTGGTTGGTTAGTTGTATGTCTCAAGATAAACTTGTCTGGGGGTTTATTCACTCTACACCTGATACTTTAAGGAGTTATGTTGTAGTGCTCAGTATAGGTTCTAAGTCACATTTATCTTTTGTACAAGCATAAGTCACAAAGTTGGGATGTTTACTTCTTTTTCAAGTTGGTCATATCAGGTTGTCTCCATATGTAGTCATTACTATTAATCAGTTGAACTAAAATGAGGTTTGATTAAAGGTTGGTTTGAGAGAATTGTATTGAGAGCTTCTCGACATATTCTCACGGAAATTATGCTTAAATGGGCTGTTATGGCTCTAATATTGCTTCCAGTACAAGTTGATTTTACGGCATGTACACTACATTATGATGGTTCCGATAACTCGCAACCATTATGAGGGAGAAGTAGTGTACTTGGGAATTTATCAAGGATTTTTCCGGTAGCTTTTTTCGGGTATTCACTAATGTGTACATCAGAGCTTTTATTAGACAACTTGGAAGCATTCTATGTGAGTTATGTTGATATGTTGCTCCCCGACCATACAACCATTATGCTACATTCAAGTGTCTTGTCTACTTTATCTGGTGCATGATTAGAATATTAAAGATATTTTATAAGCGTTCTTAGTTTGGGAATGAGCAGATAAAAGAAAATGCTCACTAGTTAGGAGGGAGTAATAACCTAACTAGACCATTACAATTGAAGTTCAGAGCTACAAGGATAAGTGTCGTCAGCAACAAATATCAAATGCTGAAGTTTTTGGAAGAAGGAACTTCAAGGATGATGCATAAGGAGTTCAACATTGAAAAGGATTAGAGTCGTTAGTGCCAAAGATCAAAGCCAAGATCTTCGAAAGAGAGAACTTCAAGTCATCCTTTGTATCTTGACTACAGAGACTCTGCACTTCAACAACATTGTCATTATTGTTATTTAACTTTGGTTATTGTTATTTAACTTTGATTATGTATTTATAGGTCTCATTGTAACTATTTTGTGAAGCTGTCATCTTACACGTGAAATGGACTAGATATGTAATGTAGTTGCACCCGTAAGGACTAATAATGTACATAGGGCAAACTTGTAATGTGATGTGTCTATAAATATCTCTTATGACTCTCCATGAGGGGTGTGAGTGTGTAAGCATTTTGTTCTTAATGATATTATCTTTTTCACCTCACCCTTTTTTTACTCTCTCTCTCTAGAACCATGTATTGTTTCATCTACTTTGATCAACCTCGACTTCCCAAACCACATAAATCAACATACTTTCCGGTCCTACACTTTTCTTTTCTTCCATTTCACTTACTTCTCTTTAATCAAAAACTTGAGAACACAATGTAGTTTCACTTTATTTTCTAATCAAAAACTCGATGACATAATAAAGTTTCATTTTTTTTTCTTTAATAAAAAAACTCAAGAACAGTGTGTAATTGATACTTGAGAATAGAGGTGACAATTCCTGACGGACACGAAACCCTACCTGAAATCGACACGAAAATTAACAAGTTATGGTTGAGTCTAAATAAATTTCGGGTCAGGTTTGGTTCGACTCATCTAACCCGTTTCTCAAATAAGTCAAGTTACGGTTGGGAATAAATTAAGCGGGTCGACCCGCCAACCCGTTTAAGATTTTTTTTATATTAAAAATATCTATATGTTATTATACGGTTAAATTGATTAAACGGGTTGACTCACAAACCCGTTTAACATGTTTAACTCGAGTAATGTGCCAACTTTTTTTTATATAAAACAGGTTAAATGGGTCAACCCGAAACCCGTTTAACCTATTTAACCCGTGTAACGTATTTAACCCGCCAACCCAAGTATATATACTGGTTAAATGAGTCCGGTTCGGATTATGTGTAAATAGGTTAGGATTAAGATAGTTGACCCGATAATTTAAATGGGTCAGATTCGGGTCGGGTTTTTCTGACCCGCCAACCTGTCAACCCGAACCCGACCCGAATTACCGAGAATTGGAAACTTATATCCAAACACTCCCCCAAGAAAAGTCTTAAACCCCTTTTCTTTCACATAGAAAACCCTTTTGTAGAAACCAAACAATGACAGAAGAAAACAATAATCAGTCGCCGGAATCTTTGGACCGCCCGACAAAGATCCTTAAACTCTCCTCCTCCGACGAGCAAGATTCAGAAACAACAACAACAAGAATGGCACAAAACCCAAAAGGCATACAAAGATATTTAATTGCAATTGAATACATTGGAACAAAGTTTTCTGGTGCTCAACAACAAGCACCTAATTGTAGAACTGTTGTTGGTGTTCTTCAGGTTCTCTTTTTATTTATACCCTTTTCATTTTTTTTTTTGTTATAAAAATATGTTTTTTTTATTGATTTGTGATATGAATAAGTTTGACATTTTTGTTTGTTTTTATGTAGAGTGCTTTTCATAAGTTTATTGGGCAGCCCGTTTCGATATTCTGCTCGAGTCGAACGGTAAGTTAATGCTTGTGATTTACCTTCTCCAGGGGGTGTTTGCTTAAGCTTACATAGCGGGCTTATGGCTTATGTGCTTTTCGGCTTATGTTTCATAAGCTCATTTTTTTGTGGCTTATTTTGTTTATCATGTCATAATAAACTTGTATAAGCCCAAAAAAAAGCCACAAAAAGCGAGCTTCTGAAACATAATTAGAAAACCACACAAGCCATAAGCCGGCTATATAAGCTTAAACTAACACCCCCCTAATGTAATAGAATAGTGACTTTGGATGTTTATTGTACGATTAATGGGACATTTTTCTAATGACTATTTGTTGCCTTGTAATGACGATGTGTATAATGACCAATGTGGAAGTCCTTGATTAATGTTGTTATAAATCGATAGCTGTATTGATTTTTTATGTGACGGGGTTATAACATCCTGATTAATGATGAAGATGTATAGCTTTTTGTGATATGCGTATAAGTACCCCGCTTGACATTTGTTCAGTGCCTGTTTGGTGGTAAAAACAGTGGTATGATCGTAATGTTTTGCATTGCTTACTTATAAATGTATCAGTAATGTGGTAAGACTTTAGTAAGAAATGTGAAAAACACATACATAAGCATATGATATGCGAATATGTTTTTATCTGGAGTTCTGGACTGCGATGTGAGATGAAATACTGAGCAAAGTATCATCACTAGTTTAATTACCGTAAATTGGAAAGATAATAAGGTTAATTTTGCATTAGGCTGAAAAAATTATGATGTTAATTAAAACTGTTCAAGATTATTTAGCCAAAGGATTTAGTCACCACTGGTGGTCGTTTATAACGTTACATGCTTATAATCTTATGCTTAATCGAAGTACTTGGAGGTTAGGATGGTACATTATTACTTTTTTGGATATATATCCCTCCACAGTATCTATATTTATAGATCTTGCTTGGTAGAACTGCGTCTCGATTGGGCATATGTATTGAGTATGCATCCATTCCAGAAAATTTGGGACCAAATTGTAATTGATTTTTTTCTGTCGAAAAACTAAGCTGTATTTCTTTTTCAATCATGTCTCCATGCCTATTTCGGTAAATTGCTTTAGACATTCATAACTAAATGCAGTTACATTCAGTAAACTTGTTGGGTGTCGGATGTTTCTATATATTTCTTTTTCATGATTCTATTTCATGCTTTCACATCTGCTTCTGATATTTAAGTATATAGTTTTGTTCCTAAAGGTATCCTTTACACGTGCAGGATGCGGGAGTTCATGCTTTATCAAATGTTTGCCATGTAGATGTAGAACGAATAAGCAAAAGAAAACCTGGTGAAGTGGTAACTCCCCCATAATGTGTGATTGTTTCTTTTATTGTGTGTGCATGTGACCGTTAATGAAGCTTGGCCTTTTTAAAAGTTTACATAATTACAATAGTATATCTTAAAAGTGTAGGACATATATCTATGGTGTAAAAGTAGTGAATTTATCAGGATACTATGTCCACTTTCTCTATGTTAAAGCATGCCATACGTTAACAACGTTGTCATTTGTTTAAAAAACCTATACAAATATGTTAATCTGCAGAAATTAGCTTCTGTTAAAAGAACATGATGATCAACAAATCAACTGTTTGATCCATTTCCATTGGTGTAGATCTAGTGATTAGGTTGTAGATATCTATGCTAGTGGAATAATCATATGTACATAAAACCAGTAGTTTTTTCTCAGTTTATGTCTAATATAATTATTTGTCTTTGGCTTGACAATCACCAATCTATTTAAGCTGAATCTCATCTATATATGTGCTTGTTAAAATAACCTTTTGAGGTTTAGTCAAGCATGTAGAGATATATATTGAAAAGTTATTTACTGCACAAACCTTTATTATCTTCTTTATCGTATTCGAACTGGTCAGTAATTAATAGTTATCTTATTGCACGATATCATTCTGCCATGAATTAAACATACATCTTAAGTAGTTATTTTCTGTCATTTCATTGATGTGCAGTTACCACCTCATGAACCTTCTGTGGTCAAGAAAGCTGTCAACCATTTCTTGCAGGTATGTTTTAATTGATATTCGGTATTTCCATTGTGTTTCCAGTTGCGTTAAGTGTTATCAAAGACATTACCCCCTTCAGTTGTATATAACATGCTGACATGTCTCATTTTTTCATTAACACAGAGGAATGAAGGTGATATAATGATTACTGATGTGCGATGTGTTGCTGCTGATTTTCATGCCAGATATAAAGCTCAAGAGCGAACGTAGGTATCAATTTGATCTTTTGAATAATGACTCAACTGTTTATCTGTTCATAGTATCCGTATATTGTTACATCATAATTTAATGAATTTTCTTCAGGCTCATTTCACATTGTTGTATGCCCCCTAGGACAAAACAACACCATGCATTGCATCTCATTTAATGCCCATATAAACCTGCTATTAGGCTTGCTTTTGTGTTTAGTAATAGGTTGTTATGTCACTGTTACAACTACCTTAAGTCCTAGTGCTTTTAAATGTATTAGGTGTTAAGGTGTCAAATTTTGACCTATTTACTTGTTGAATTGGTCGATTCTGGTTATGTTTAATCTCTATAGGGTCAAGCGTTTCACATAGAAGAACTAAAAAAAAAGGAACATAGTCCAGAGAGTATCTTTATTGCAGACAACCTCTTAATTGTTTTATTCAATATATATAGATTATTGAGAAAATAACATAACTTTCGTACTCATATTTACACACTTATTGTCCAGAAGAAACATTTGAACACCCGACAGCAAGTGTACTATCCAAACTCACGCTGACCGGTCTTGACCTGAAACAAATAATTACCCATTTTGACCCAAACACATGCTGACATGTTACCTATCTTGCCACCTCTAATTTCATTACAAATTTCTGCAGTTACTTTTACAGACTGCTATCAGGTCCAGAATCTTTATCGATCTTTGAGAAAGATCGAGCATGGCATGTACCCGAGGAACTTGATCTTTCAGCAATGCAGGTTGGATAGTACTATTTCAGTGAAGAATCTGTTTTTGGTTCACATTATATTTTGGCAATTGCCTAAACTATTGTCTTTTTAATCTAGAAAGCTTGCAAGGTTCTTGAGGGACTTCATGATTTCAGTTCTTTTCGGGCTTCTGGTTGTCAGGTTCTTATTTCCTCGGAATTTATATAACAGTAATTTTGCTAGTGTAGTGCTTTATAACTTTTCCCTTTGCTTTAAGATCATGCCATTATTATAGCTCAGGCACAAACATATATTTGTATAAGATCAATTATTTGATTTAGAAAATATAATAGATTGGAATATTGGATAGTTTTTGAGAAAAAAAGCTCAAAAAGTATTCCAGAAAGTGGTTCCATCTAGTCATTTTTAGGGAAAACTTTGCTATATTAATCAGCAAAGGTGTGTTTTCATATTTGATGTAATCTATTTGAAACACTATATTATGATGTAGGCTCATTTTCTTTCTAATGGTTCACAGGCGAAATCACCAATCAGAAACTTAGACGAACTTAATGTTATTGAGGTTTGCCCATCTCCATATTTCCCATCAGCAAAGGAGAGAGAAACACAGAATTTAATGGGTGAAAGTTGTGGTAATTCTAATCAAAATAAAACTGAATGGTCTATTGGCGAATCGAGTCTAGGGTTTGGCATGAGGAGAAGGCATCGATGCTTTGTAGTTACTGCACGTGCACGATCTTTTCTTTACCATCAGGTTCGTATTATGCTTTTATTTACACTCTATGGGAGCTTTTCTATTCGAATGTGCATACTTTTTTTTAACTGTATAAGTTGTTTAATGCAGGTGAGATTTCTTGTCGGTGCTATAAAATCCGTGGGCACTGGAGATCTGACAGTTTCAGATGGTATGATCTAGTTTTTTCCTTTTTCATCTAATTTGTATGGTATATCAAGAATTGTTTTTAACTTTTACTAATTTTTTAGCTCATTTGTACGATATATTCAGTTGAACGCATTCTGGAAGCCAAATCAGTAACTGCTAATGGTCCGATGGCTCCTGCTTGCGGTCTGTATCTAGCACATGTCAAATATGATCTTCCGTGATCACTTCACCACAGGTTGCCAACTACTACGAAGGACGCCATTCTTCTTAGAGGATGATAAAATGGTTTCTTGTGAAGAATTTTGAAGAATTATAGAGTAAGCTGTAGATTCCTTGTCATTAATTTGACTTGTTTACATTATTTTATCGAATTCAGGATAGAGAATAATGGTGTATCTTTAGTTATCTGGAATTTTGTTTACCGGTTTAATGCAAGAGTTTTCTATGGATGAAGTTAAAAGAGCTTTGATTTGTACTGCTACTTTTGCTAAAATGGTGGTGTAGCATGCAAAACGATGTTTTTTAGAAGGGCGCAAGATGAATATGCTAGATACAAGAGTTTGTGCCCGATCATTAATTTAGAAGATCAAATTAGTATTAGTGTATTTAGCCTTTATATTTTTAGATATCGACATAAACCACATTTTTGAAACCTTCCATGGATGTCCATCTTATTACTTACCTTATTCTGCTCTCTCCTTTAAGCCAAGTTAATCAAATGACACATTAAAGTTCTTGATGGGATACAGATGACTTCCTACGAATGCTTCAGAGAGCGAAAAAACACCACACTTTTTTCAGAGTATTCTTCAAAAAATAATACAAATTATGTTCTTGCAAATATCCTTAAAAACACTCAACTATCTAACCCTTGAAATCCCATGTGTTTGTAATGCATTTACTAATACATTAGGAAAACACAGGTGTTAGACGAATCTTTGCCTTACATCCACTATCTGGCTTAGTGTTTATCATTGTAGTAAAATTGGCCTAGGCGCTAGACGCCCCGTAACCCCCTCGATTTTAAGCTAGTCTATGAAATAAATCGGATCGGTCAAAGATCGGGATTCATCGGACCAAAATCAGTCAATCGGACAACTTGGGTCAAATCAGGCAACATTGGTCAACACGGGTCAAATAAATTTAGGCAAAAGTCTTTGTTTTATGAAAAGATGCAAAATACCTAAATGGGTGAATTGCATAAAAAGGGCCCTTCTAGCAGAAGAAAATGGTGAATTCCGTCACTAATCATTTTATATTGAATAAAGTTACATTTTGCAACGGATTTGCGATGGTTTAGTAGCAACACAGTCGCGAAGGTCCATTTCTGTAAATTCACATATATAAAGTGAGTAAAGTACATACATTTCATCTAGCAAAATTTGTCAAAGTATGTGAAATGTATATATGTGTGTATTGAAAAGATTAGGACGAATCTAGAATCTGTCGCTAAACTCGTTTGACACATCACAAATAGGCTAGTATTTGAATTTCATTTGTCGTTAACTTGTTTTTGCTAAACGAAATTAGCGACAGTCTCAATCCATCCCAACCATCTATCATTTTCAATCTGTCATAAAACTAAGAATAGCAAAAGAATAAATTTTTTCAACTTAAACTTCTTGGAGAGTCGGGTTGATTGTGGCTTTGTGGCACGTTTTAGCGCACCATATATACTACAAGCCTAAAGCAATATGAAGAGCAAAAGTCACTTTTAGTTATTTTGAATAGTTACAGAGCAAAAGTCAGAGAAAATGCTTATTTAAGATTCAGCAAAAATACACCGACCAACTAACAAACTAAGTTAAACAAATATTGGGTTGTACTAATATACGTCCAGAATTTAGCAATCTGTCACCATATATTATGGACTTATTTGTCTACTTTCTTGAAGTGATACAGTTTTATTTGGTTTAGGTACTACTAACTACTGTACTAGTGGTCAGTATCTTATGTCCGTCCGCTACAGAATAAGGAGCTTTTTCAGATAGCATAAAAACTGAGAACACTTGATAATACAATATATATCCAAACTTTTCTTAAATATGATGGCTAATAGTTTGACAGCAACAAGTCTACTAGCTACCTAGCTGCACCATGGTTACACGAATCCATTTTCCTTAACAAGTTTACATAAGAAACCTTGTGACAAGATATCAAATTTTACCCTAAGATCAACATCACAACACTCTGGAATACAACCTTTACGGAAACCTTGAAACGATCTGCCCATGAGAATAACAAAAAAGTGAGCACAATGATAGAAAATTACACAAAAGCAAACTAAACAGATCAAGATGTAACCCCAACTCTTAAACATTGACATCAAAGGCTAGTCACTAAAAAATTTACAGATATCATCTATGTGGGTCATTCATGAGCATTGCATAAGAAATTGTGATGCTAGGAAAAGAGTCTTGTAGAATACTACGTTAATAGATGTTTTATGATTTTCAAAACATCACCCGAAAGATTCTCTTTATCTGGTTAGCAAACTTGGGGTGAATTATTTCAATCACTGCTTTTGACAGCACTTGTATCTTTGGCTATTAATGGGGAAAATTTAACAAGCAGGGTGGCCAATTTTATAAGCCTGTTTGTTTTGTATAAGCCAAAAAGGCTCGAATAAGCAGTGAAATACTAACCTAACCATAGAAATTGAATTGGGAACCAGGAAGCAACAGAAATGAGGATAATTAATGGAGTTTGTCACATACTTGCAAAGATATGGTCTACATAAAAAATAGTATAATGGCAATTTAGATTCATGTTAGGAAATACCTTGCTGGTTTGTCTACCTCCTTTTTTTTCTTCCACGAGTCTGCAACATAAACCCATGCTCATTAGTCAGGCAATTATGTGAATAGTATTTAAGCTTTTGAAACATATAATTACAAAGAGACCCACCACTTTTTCTGGAACTTCATGATTAGATGTACATGCAGGTTCTGATTGGTTTGGTATTCCAACCGGAACCGAAGTGCCCACAATCTAAACCAGACACAGAAAACTGTATTAGAAACCTTGCATACTGCGAATAAAATTTTATTCCTGTATGTAATATGATATTGGGTATAACTAACAAATGGGCATATTCTTCTTTTTTCATAAGGATCAGAAACTTACAGCATTAGGAATATTTCCACCAAGGAAAGCCTTTTGCATAGTAGCCATCATCGACACCATTTCAGACATCTGGGAAGCCATCTGTGAGCATGTTTCCTCAACTGATTTAAGCCTCTCCTTCATTTCAACAATCTCTGAATTCTTCTGCCTAACCATCTTAATGGCCTGAGCACGAGTAGATATTTCAGTCCCATATATGGACATACCACCTTTTTTTTCTCGTCCCAGTATCCGATCGTAATCATCATCTGATCCGTCATTGTTGGTCGATGTTTCTTCCTTTTGAGCTTTGCGTTCACGAAGTTGAGCCTGAAAGTAATATCCGAGTGAAAAAAACATATACCACCATGTCTATAAAAATACTGTAAATTACATGAAAGGCACATCTAGTTTGGTCATATTACAGAATTAGTCCCTTTCTGATACTAACTACAAATATGGCCCCTATAAACACAGTTTGCTTTCATCTCTGAAGGCTCCCATTTACCCTTTATGGACACAAAGTGAAATTTATTGCATACTCAAGGAACCAAATGTGAAAGCTGAGTGTTTCTAGGAACCAATTATGAGATTTACTCTTAAAACCTTTGGAATTAATTAAAATAACATGACAAGTTGACAACAAGTACTTACAATTACAGCAGCTGTCTCTTCATTCACAGGCTGACCATTTTTGTTCGTGCGAGTCAATACAAAGAGTTCTGCTCGTGAGGGTTCCTGTCCATCAGGCCTTTTTGCCCTCTGTCATTGTCAAACAAAACATATTATTAATCATTGTGCTGGTACCAAATAAAAAAATTACTGAAACAACAGAGTTAGAAATATATAATGTACCTCCTCCTCACGTAATCTGGCAAAGCTTTTTGTGCCTGAGGTGTGGATGAACTTTACCTTTGCACGATTGGCCTTATTTGTGGCACTGATATGCTGAAACATTACACATAAATATATCATTGGCATTACCCACTTATATAAATCCAACTTGAAATCAATCTTCAACTCTATGAAAAGTAAAACAAACCTGCCATTTGTCAGAGCTCCACTGAGAAACAAGGAAAGACCACTGATCAGGTAGGACCCTGTGATCACGGTTAGCAAGCCGCTCTTCATCAGTTGCAAATTTATCATAATAATTGGATTTAAGATGAGACTTGAAGTTTCTCCATTTACTTCTTATGGACATCAACACCCAACTTCTGCAACTGGGGTCAATATCAAATGTGGTCTACAAAATATAAAATAATTTTGTTATTCAACAAGACCAGGAGAGGGGGGGGGGGGGGGGGATTAAAAAAAAAAAAAAAAAAAAAAAACTATATTTAGGTTTTTATACCAGAACTTTCTGCCACATGTTTTCCTTGTACTCTTCTGGCATTTTAACCCAGCTAGGGTAAATAAGGGGAGCCAAGTTACCATCACGAGCTGTTATTCCCAAAAAGGTTGTTAATTTGGATGCCTCGGGACCCACAGGCTGCCCCAGCTCATTAGTCATAATTTCTATTCGTCTTGCTGTCTTTATTATTTTGCGGCAATGTGTTCGTCTTTCACCTTGACTTTTCTTTTTCACAACTGTAGAATCTGTTTTTAGGCAATCATTGTTAAGCAATCTATCTTTAAAGGTGATGAAATTAGTAGATAGGTAAATAAGGCATTACCAATGTAAGGCTCGTCCTCGTCTGATGAAGTTTCTGGTTGACTAGAGCTCTGCATATTGATCGGCGTGAACTGCTTTTCTGCAAGTTGACCGGGGTGACCAGAGTGCTTGCTGGTTGGTGTGAACTCCTTTTCAATTACTTGGTTTAAACCAGCCCCGTTTTCACGTTTGTTGTGCCTCGATATAGGGGACTCTGTAAAAGGTAGTGAATTCCAATGTATTTCATTTAGAAAGTAAACAGATGAACCTCATACATAGTACCGACAAAAAAATATAAACAATAAGCAAAAACTCTTAGGTTCAAGTTTTAATAAAGTTATAAACTGTGCCATCATGCCTAGAGTAATTTCTGCTTTCAGGAAATATACAACAACAGCAACAATACCCGATCCCACTAGGTGTGCGGGGTACGGGGATTCAAAAATATACCAAGCAATACACACAATAAGAATTAGGATGCTTTCGCACTAAAACATTAAAAGGTCATCCAAAGGTTTAAGTAGTACAGATCCTATTCCTATTAAAAACAAAATAATGTATTGAGAAACAAATATTAGAGGATCTGATTTCTTATATTCAAAGGTTGCTTTGCACTTTTTTTGTGAGTTGTATTGTTTGGAGTTTCAGTTTGAAAGTTGTATGTTAGCAAAACATCAGATGTATTTATTCATAAAGACCACATCATCCATTTCACTTGCTTGATAGTGAACTAGTGATGTTTATAATTACTGGTGTTCAGAGGTCTCATGCAACCAAATTCTTAATTACTGTAAATTAATTATATTGGCAAGAGCATGCTATTTACATCCCCACAAAACGGTATGGCTGAATATACGATTTTATTGAAGGTGTCTCGTACCATCATGAATATCCCAAAACTTCTTTGGGGGCAAAACAGTTTTTACAACATTCAGTTTTACTAGTTGGATGCCAACTCATATTCCAAACTATATTCATACTCCTCCTGACACTATAAAAGATTTAGGATTTGATACTCGGTACTTTTGTCACATATGCCTCTAGTGTTCTTCTGTACTGATCATGTCTACTAAACTAACAAGAAACAGTAAATTAAAGGGATAAAAATAAACCACTGAACCTGCTCATAATCCAGTTATAACTGATAGAACTAAGCACATAGAAGTTTACAAACACTACATCAAGAAGAAACTCGTGCAAAGTCTAGTTTGAGTTCCTTAAGTAGCAATTCTCAATAGACTAGTAGACAACAAACACTGTGATAAAATGTCTACTGAACTAACAATTTGACCCTTTAGTAGGCAAGAGTGACAATTTTAGAAACCAGAAAAGATAGATCTGAATCATGGGATTTAGCCAGAGTGACTATTTTTTTAGCTAGCTTTCTAATTACAGTATCCTTATATATCACATTTCTAATCATGGGCACCTAAACAGTAAACACATATGCAAGCCACATCAATCTCTTGTGGGTGCTGGGGTGGATGTTATTGGATTAAAGTTCAAATATAATTTATATATATAAAGATTACTCAACATTAGAATTCAATAATTAGTAAATGAAAACTTGTATCATAGACGATTGAGACGTTATATGATGGTGTAAAACGTATGATCACTGTTGCTTTACAAGGTATACATTTACATAAACGAGTTGGTTGGTAGGGCTCTATCTAGCACGAGTCACATTCACATTCTAATCTCTCATGTACCTATGAATAATAGATATTTATGGCAGTAGCATCTGCATCAGTGAACGATACTTTCAGTAGCAAAACAAAAAACAAAAAACAAAATAATAAAGATAACAATGATAAATGTGTCAATTAGTGAAGATCTATAGTGACACTGCTGAAATGAGGAGGGGGCATTAAATTGGAGAATAATAGTGTGAGAATGACAATGATGGGGCCTTACCAGGAATAGCCAGTGATGGTCCTGGATGCAATCCGGCCGCTTTCCAGTTCTTCATGAAGTATGCCTTGACCCGCTTCATGAGCTCCAAAATTTGCTCACCCTTATTATTATATTTGAGACAGTTGTACCATATATATTCTACATCCTTAAACACGTCTGATGAATTCATGTACTCGAGACCATTCTCAAGGTTGTTGCATATTGTACCGAAATCCATAGGATTGTCGATAATTTCAAAGTAATCCTGGTTGAAGATCCACCCAAATCATTATGATAATATAATACAATAAACTACAATATAGGTTGTGGTTGTCTATCATATGCGATAATTCTTATGCATAAATAAATCACTGAATGAGTTACTTACGAATGGTACACTTCTTATAAATAAATCAATAATTTTACACATATGAACAAATATACATAAAAGTAATTTGAGTTACTTCATTTGTTTCATAGGATAAGAACAAGAATATCAATGGAAAATATAAGTTGTTATCAAGAAATTATAAGCTTGTATTTAGACATATGATTAACTTTTAACTAGTAAGTGCAGAACATGTTATCAAAAATATTTACTCTTGTATTCTGAAATGATTTATGTTTTAATTAGTAAGTGTGGAATAACAAGAACTAGTTTATAAGGTTGTGTCAGGATTGGTTTAGTGGGTAGCGCTGGGACTTGGGTAGAGCCATATATATGGGGCACTTTGGACCAGCCTAAGGGAGTGATTGCGCCAAAAGTGTTGCTATCAATAAGAAACGTTTGGTTAATTATAAATGATTAAATGTATTCAAACATAATTACTTGCTCTATCTCATAGCCATCAATACGTTATTTAGTTTCATTCCTATTTCAAGTTAAACATTACACATATAAGATGCCTCCAGTGATTAAGAAACAAATAGTGAGTATTACTTGCAAAAGAGATTTTCCTTGACCAGAGTTTAAGGATTAGAAGGTTTTCTGTTTAGCTACATTCTATACACCAGTATACTCCTTCCGTAGATCTTTCTCTATTATTAAACATTACTGGATCACCTGTGACTTAGAATATCTCTTATTAATAATATAGTGGCGTGAAAATATACCTTAAAAATTCAATCAGTAATCTCCTCTTAAAATCTTTTGGGAACTTTTATCATTAAAGCCAGTTCCTAATATAGATACAATTTAAAATAAATAAAAAAGACTTAGGCAATAAAACAATTTGCCGAACAATTGAATCTAGGAGCCAAAAAAAAAAAAAAAAAAAAAAAAAAAAAAAGAAAGAAAAAAAGAGAAAGAAAAAAGAAAACTTCACTAGACAATGTCAGCATAAACATAAACACATTCTTCAAAAGATAAACGAAATGCTAATGTTACACTCTTAACAATAAACTTACAGGAATTTCAAGAGCAACAGGATCTACGGGCGTGTTGAACGGAGCAGCTGCATCCAATTTCATGGTCTTTCTAATCGCCTAATATAAAAAAAATGACACTAATAACTGTAAAACCAGCATGCATAATTTGTAAAAAATATACCAAAACAACTTTTTGATATAACAAACCATACCATTAGTGCAGCATTTAGTTCATGTTGCTTATATTCTGGATTTTGCTGTAACGGGCTTTCATTTTCCTCGAGGTCCATATCAACACGAGACTCATTCATCTGTCCATGACTAACCCCATGACTAACCGGGTTGCCCACCAAGCTCCTCGACATGTTTCCTAAGCCACCAGCTTGGTGAGATATCTCTTTAATAATAGTAGCAATCATTTCACCCAATGCATTTGGCGTAGTATCCACTCCCCCATACGCTGTTTTCCCCGTCTCTAAATTTGCTGGTCTGCTGTCGCCCCTCAAAAAAGCACCACTTCTTACAGATTCAGTTCTCGTTTGCAGTGAGTTAATATTTTCCTGTGTTCTCATATTAGATACTGATCTTGGTGGTGGTCGGAAACTTGTACTAGTTCCAGTTTCTTCTACTAAAGCGGCATAAGATTGAGATGTGTTCTTTGACATGGGGGGTTTAGGTGGCGGTTCCTTATATGCACGTGTCCGCTTCATTGTAACGTGCCTAACAATAAGATAGACAGTATCGGATGTATGTTAATCGATTTATCAGCATCATATAATAACTTATGACACGAAAGATTTGAGCTATTATAACTACATACCAGTAGAGATATCTGTGTGTCGTTAATAATATTCACGTTAGTGTAGAAACAAATCTAGTTTTACTTTCAAACAAAAAAATAACGTTCAATAGGTCTTAACATTACAGTTAAAAGCGAACCTAATATTGAATTATTTCTTACTTTTACAGCATTTATAAACGGGTGTTTTTTCATAAATCAGTAACTCCTACAAAACATTAGTTTTGGCAGTGCGTTACTAGAATTAGGAATTAGGATATAGTCAGTTACTCTGCTATTTTATGCGAAAAAACTTAAAGAAATCATATAAATGTATATATTCTAAGCGGTGCAAATAAGACGAGAGAGCTCGTAAGCTATTCGAAATCAACTCAGAAAATGCTCGCAATTGTCTCGAATTTAATTGAGTCGAGTTCGAGCTAGAGCTACTCTAGTGGGAACCTGTTTCAGAATACTCGGCTTGTGAAGCTTGCAAGCCTTATTGAGCTTTGGTTAAATTACACTATTACCCTTTTATATCATATCATATAATTACTAAATTTTCATTACTCTAAAAAGTAATATGTCTACAAAGCGAGTCAAATCGAGCTAAATATGTCGATTTTTTTATCGAGCTCAAGCTTGAAAGGTAGGCTTAAGCTCGAGTGTTAGTAATCGAGCTCGAGCTTCACGGTTCGACCCGGCTTAGTTACTCCCCTAGTCATACTCTAACAGCACATTAATATCTTAATTACTTATATATACATAATTACATATAATTAACAAACAAATATACAGTAACATTAATAAAAATAACATAATCGATCAGCAACACATAACTATTAGAAATTAAAATTAGCGACAGATCGTAATCAAGTGTTGCTAACTTAGCAACGATTATTTAACAAACTGATCTAAGCTAAAAATAAGCAAGTGACGAACTGATTATACAATAATGATTGATAAAATTAAAATTAAAAAATGGAAAAAAAAATAGCAACAGATCGTTACCTAGTGTTGGTAACTTAGCAACGAAAATTTAACAGATTGATAAAATTAAAACAAAAGCAAGTGACGAATTGAGTATATAATAATGATCCATGAACACTTAATTAGTAATTACAAGTAGAATATGTTGTTTACCGGTGAGTGGTCGCTAATTTTTTTAGGGTTTTGTCGACGAATTTGGGGGAAAATGAAATGATTGGGATTAGTGGGTATGGGGATGAAATTGGGTCCTTTTGCTGACACCTGGCTGTAACACACTACTACAGTACTTGCATTGTGGAGTGTGTGTGGGTGCCACATTGGCATAACTTTACTTACCTAAGACGAAAATAAATATTATCTGAACTTTTCACGAAACATCGCCATGGACTCTAAGTTTGCAAAATCATCGCAATGCGTCTAAAATTATGGATTTTAAGGCCGAATGCATCCCTTGACCTATATTGGCTTAGTCAACGCTCAGTTTTGGTTATTTTTCGAAGGGCAATATAGTTCAACCACATTTATAACTCGCATATGGTTAAAAATAACCCGACATTCAACTTCACGGACCAACTGTGTTCTAATATAGTTTTTAACTATGCAACTTGACCACAACTTCTCTGATACACTTATTAATTTTTTTCGCTGGAACCAATAAGCCCCAACTAACCGTTGATTTTTTAGTAAGTCTCGATGATGTATCATACACATTGTAACTTACAACATATACTGAAAACAACTCTCAACAAACTACCCATAGTTATTCCATTAAAAAAAATAAAAACAAAAATCCAAAGTTGGTTAGAAAGTGACGGATAAGATGATAGAGTATGTGAAGGCAAAATATGATGAAAGTTGGTTAGAAAGTGATGAAATGTCTGATGAGATGTTTGAAGATTTATGCAGATTTGCCAAAAATGCCGAAGCGATCAAAGGTTAGTTTAGTTTTGTCTATTTGTGTCATTGACATAGTGATTAAAAAGTAGGATATTAGTAATGGTTAAAATTTGATGTCCTTGTGTTTTTGTTGTATTTCTAGATACCAATTCTAAAATAAAAGATATTGATGCATCAAATGCACAACCTGTTAGCACCCTTGTTCATAAAAGTCCAAAACCAAGTAAAATGGTTACAAATGTTGTACTCGGTCTTGTTGCGGCAAAAGGAAGCAACAACAATAAGAGGAAACATTGGTATGTGCCTCCCCCTAAGGACCTCAAGTGTCCTACTATGAATATCAAGTCTCCCATCAAAAAGTTCACTTGTTATTTTTAGTGGTTTA
The DNA here is from genome assembly GCA_030686995.1 of Artemisia argyi. Classification (NCBI taxonomy): domain Eukaryota; kingdom Viridiplantae; phylum Streptophyta; class Magnoliopsida; order Asterales; family Asteraceae; genus Artemisia; species Artemisia argyi. The sequence continues at coordinate 129,488,874 of CM060699.1, forward strand.
TGTAATGAAGATGAAAATTTTTTGGGATGATGATGGCTAATAAAATAGTTGGATTTTACATTTTTGCTTTACTTGTATACGGTTTTTAGTTTGCAATCACATATGTAGTATATTGTAGTGTTTGGAATAACTTAATTTGACTATTAAAGTCAACATATACCAAAAAAACAAAATAGTAACCAAACTGCATTGTTATAACAAATGAATTACAACATATCAGTTAAATTACATTTAAACTGAAAGACAACATAGAATTTCTTGCTGGTTATTTACTTGGGTAAATGACTAGCAGGTTCATCAGTTGGTTTATGAGTTGTTGGTTCTTTTAGTAGGTGTTTCACTTGCAGATTCTTCACTTGCTTTTTCAGTAGCAGGTTCTTCACTAGCTGCTTCACTTGGGCATTCCACTTGCTGTTTTAGTTGTAGTTGCTTCACTTTGTTCACCACTGCCCATGTTAGCACGATCTCTACTAGAATAATTAACACCTAAGCCAATCACATACCCACCACGATCGGTTGTATTTGTCTTTTCCCGTGTAACATCAGCTCTTGTGGTGTAAGATGGGGTTCTCATTTTTTCAAGGCACGATGGACAAGTATACCACATGAAATCTTTGTAAGGGGGACACCTTGCAACAAACATCAATCCAGCCCTGTTTTCCCTTTCAACCCAACAATCAAGGCAGATTAATTGACATCCATTTTGTGGATCCATTGTGAAAAGCAATTAAATACATAAAGAGTTGATGATAAGGTATTGTATAATAGATGAAAAAAGGATAAAGGTTCAATGAGGTTGTTGAACAAGTAGGTAGAATTAAAGACATGAGTAAATGCATACAATACAACCAAAAAACTACAAGTTTTTGAAATTGTTGACTATTGCAAAGTACCAGCGTCACATAAAAAAAAAACTTAAACTTCAATTGTAATCCGGGTGATCCTAGGTTTGAGAGTTGTTTGAGTCGTAACCGTCGTCGTAAGGATCAAAGCTCGCAAAACCTCTCTGCATTTAACTGAGCTTCCAACTGCTCAGCTCACGCTCCTTGTCAGAGTTCCAGCCATCATCATCAGCTGCCACATTTTCCTCAAAACTTAGCTGAAAGTGTTTGTTGTTGTTCAAGTTGTTTGTACATTCTCTCTTCTTCCAAAAACTGTTGGAATGCTTCTTCTGCTAGGCTTAACTGCTCCTCATCTTCATCCAACCTTTTATGTTCTTCTTCTTGAAAAAAAAGAGAGATTCAAGAAACTCTTGTTCCATAGCCTACCTTATCTCCTCTTCATCCATCCATTGAAAAAAATAATAATATATGCATACATCATATCCAATGTAAACACAATAGATCGTCAGTCAATCATACGATAAATGTTTGCATACCTGCTATCAACATGCTTTTTTCTTCCTCGTATGTTACTTTCCTTTGGGGCTTGTAGATCTTGTTCCTTGTGACACCTTCTCTTATTATGTCCAACGGTCTAATAATTAGAGCATTTCATCTATTTACGAGATCCAGATTTACCCATTGATAAGCAATTTCAGGGGAAAAATACAAGACTAATTTTGAATTTGAATTTGGGGATACTAATGGTCAAAATACAACCGTACTTATAAATGCATCCATAAAGCTTTATGGTAACCATAACACTTGGTATGGGACGAAACATACGAACTATGTATGCTTACATTGTTTCATAAATGACCAAACATATAACATCAATGTGAATATGTGATTAAGCTATACAAGCAAAAAACAAAAACCAAAAACAAAAGCGGATTAAGCTAAACAGATCTTCATTTCATTCGATAACATAGATCAAAAGTACATGATAGTGTGATACTAGATGATCAAGCAAAATACATAATTCATAAGGCCCAAAAGACAACAAACATTACACACTAAATGTTTCACCATTAGTGATTAACAACAAAATCAAGTTTTCCTAAGAAAATCAATGAAGTTGTTCCTGTCCCACACCTGAGCATGGGTTTCACAAATTAACCTGTTAATATCTATAGCCTTGATGACATTTTTCTTTTGGATCTTTTTAAGATCTTCTAGAAGCCTCCACGACATAAGGGAAGTACGTCACCCTTCAACTTCAGCTACAAATTCTTGGGTTTGGTGGGTGTCATGAACCAAATCCACATAACACTTAAGGAGTCCATTTGCAAGCTTAATATCCTTATCGTTCTCGCATTGATAGTATAGAGCAATGCTAGTAAACAGTTTGTGGGAACCGGTGGCGATTGCAAGTTCCTATAGGCGTGGGAATTCTGCCATTTTTTTTCTTGTGTTTTAGGTTTGGGAAGTAACTTAATTGTGTGTTGGGTATGCAAAACCTTTGGGGTATGGTCCCTTAAATAGTAATTGAACTGATGACGTTATAAATTCAGGGACCAAATGTGATATTAGTATATCATAAAGAGTAATGTTATTAAATGGCAGGAAATTTAAGTATACAAACGGCAAGCTTGGCAAGGTTGGGGACCAACGGCAAAATTAGACAAAACTTCTCCAATACGCTTAAGTTTTTCGTTTGGGTTACGCCCCAATAAACCCAACCCAATGACCCGACCAACATAACCCTAAAAAGTTTCATAATACCCAATACATAGAAAAATCAGTCATTCCACATTGTGAGAAACACCATTGATGCAAGTTATAGGAAAATGGAAAGGAATGTATTTGTGACAACATTCAAATGTACAGAACCAGAAGAAGAAGAAGGAGAAGTGTTGTGCCAGATTCACACAAATGAGAGATTTGAATATACCCCACTCAGGTATGAAGGAGGATCTATTATTAATGTTAGTGCTTTTAGGTATGATAAGGGTATCTTTAGTTCAACCCTTGATAATCTATATCATATATTAAGGAAAAAAATGGGCAGTGTTTTCTGTTATCCACATAAATTGCTAGAAAATGGTTTGCAATTGATTTATAGGGACCAGGATGTCCTTAAGCTATATGAGTTTGCGAAAACACATGAGTCAGTTGATATCTTTGTTATACATAGGCCCCAGATGTTAGCAGTATTTTACTTGGAAAACATTGGTTTTGAGGTTATGGGTTTGGTAGAGGAAGATGCTAACTTCAGAATGTCAAGTGGGAGACCTTTTAGGACTCGCCGTAAATGGAAGGGTATAGATAATAACAAATTGCAGGTTGGTGTTGTTATCCAAGAGGAAAAAGGAGTTATCCATGACAAAAGCATCAAAAATAAGGGAAAGGGTAAGCTGATTCTGGAAGAGGACGTTTTGCAAGAGGAAAAGGGCGAGGAAGTTGTAAAAACTTATAAGCGAGGTTTTGATGGGAACGGGAAGGCTATAATGGTTGAATTTCCTGGTTTTGATGGTGAAACCATTGCTGATGGTGCTAGTGATTATGATGTTGTGCCTAGTGGTCCTAAAAAAACGTTTTAAAAGCAGTGAAAAGATTACCAATTGCGTACTGGCTGTTTTTGCCAACAAGCCATCCTAAGTAAGGTTTCAATTTTGAATTGCATGGCTTGTGTTTTTTATTATGTTACAGCAATTATACCTTATATAACTTGAATATTTAGTGTTTGGATACTTGCTTTTCCACGCACATTTGCAGTTTGACCATCAGTGACAGGATGAATGTTTTTGTATGTTGATCATTGAGTTCAAGTATGTACATCATTAGAAGGTTCATCAGGTGAAGGTTGTGCATTAGAGGCCGCATCGTCTTTTCTATTTTTTGTTAATTATCAGTTGAACCTTGTATCAGACAATGTTTTAACTCATTTTCTTGTTGTATCATACATTGTTTATCCAGTTGACTACTATAAGTCAAACTAACTAAATGCTAAATGCTAAAAATTCAATGTGTTAAGTCATATTCATGTTGTCTTATACATTATATTTTATGGCTGTACATATTAGATGGTCGTTGACCTTTAAAAAGTCAACCTTACCAAATGCTAAATGTGATGGTATACTCACCACAATCGATCACACCTTTGTATCAGCAAAACCAAACACAGTGGCCACTTAACATTTGGTGAACCTATGTTCAAACCATACCCAGTAATTGTAAAAGGTTACATGTGTTAAAAATGCAAATGCTTTACATATTTTAACATGTAACTCCAATATGCAAATGCTAATCCAAACACCCAATATAATTAAAAAGGCAAATTGTTTAATTACTTAGACATCTAATAATCAAACTGCCAAATTGATTTGTAACAGTCAAACTAAAGAATTAACAACAGCAAGCAAAATATTGATTGCCAAACACTATCATTTATTCAAAACCCAAATTTTTATTGATTTATCTCATGTTGACAACCATTACAAACTTCACTACCATCTAAACATACACTTAGCTAGACCCAGAACTTTCCCTATCACCATTTTCCTTCATTTACTTCATTTCTTTTAGATATTTAAACAGAGCTTCAAGTTTTGTAATCCTTGTTTCCAAATCATCAAACTTTGATAACACATTGTCGGTAGCCTATTCCTTCTCCTTCTTAGCGCCCAAACAGACTTCCTTGGAGCAATCCTTTTTCCTCAACCTATTATACAAAGCCTTTCCCTTATCGTTTTGTGCCATTCTTACTTATTTTGATTGAATGTATGTGTGCTGCGTTGTTGATAGTTTAGGATTTTATAGAATTTACTAGAATATTGTGTTAGACATTAACCATACGCTAGTTATAAATGTGGTTGGACTACATTACCCTTGGAAAAATAACCAAAACTGAGCGTTAACCAAGCCAATATGGGTCAAGGGACGCATTCGGCCTCAAAATCCATAGTTTTGGACGCATGGCGACGATTTTGCAAACTTAGGGTCCATGGCGATGTTTCGTGGAAAGTTTAGGGACCAATGGTGTATTTTTGTCCTTACCTAATTTAAGGCTAGAAGGCAAGGTTAATTCATACTCACCTTACACATCAGCGCCACTTCAACTTTCTCTTCTCTCACTTCCCCTCACACCCACTCACCTAGTTGTGGTCAAGGTCACCTCTATAGTCACCTTAACTTCCATTTTATTTTTATTACTTACGAAATTTAAAAAGTACCATTTTTAACTATAAATAGATAGTTCTTACAAATGGGGCCAATAAAAATAGTGATAAAAGGTGTTAAGGTACCATCTTTAATTTTAAATGGATAGTTCTTACAAATGGGGCCCATAAAAATAGTGATATTTCAAACTCACAAAAGGTGAGAAGCTCACCTAGTACCTTCTTGGAAATTGGTTCTCGCGCGTGAGTTAAGAATGGAGGCAAGGAAGGGGCGTGTCAGAGGGGAACTCACTTTACACCAGGGCCGATCCTGAGTATTTTGCTGCCCTGGGCGAGGCAGCCTTTTGATGCCCTAAGTGAGACGATAAAAAGTTGAATACAACGTATTATAAATTAACACAATCTATCTTTAGAGGATACTGCCTTCAAATAAATCCCGCATATTGATGATACGTAAATTCACAGGCTTTTACGAAGGGATGTTGCTTCCACAATGTTTGCCCTGTTTTATCTGTATCACTCAATGAAAGAAAGATAGCGTTAGGAGTAAGACGGGACTTTCTCCCCGTATTAAGCTCCGACGCTCAAGTCAGATGGCATAATAAATATCATAATATAATTGATTTATATTTCGTATAATATAGAGAGAGATAGAGGAAGAAATTGTGTCTTACTGAGGTTACCGTTGTTCTATTTATAGTGCCAAGAGATCGAATAATAATCGAATAATATCTGATCAAATTAGCATATATTCCCTTTGAATATATATTCTTGTGGGCCCCTCTTGCAAGTTGCAATATTCCTGATATTTCCTTTGTATCTGTATCTAGAAACTTAGCTACTTGGTTTCTCCATATGGTCCCACTCATATTGTAGTATTCATTTCTTTTATTTGATTACTTAATTAAATGTGTTTACACGTGTATAAACGTATACTCATCAGGTACCCTGTGTAGACATATTTTAAGCCTATCAATATGATGTGCATACCTTGTTTATGGGAGTAGTGTCCCTATACATATGCCTTTTTCCTTTATAAAAACCTTTTGGACACATTTCCTTTTTTTGAAGATATGGCCGAAGGAACTGGTACTTTATTCTTTCTTAAAACATATACTACTTTTGTGTTCATACATTGGTTCATGTCATATACATTGGTCCTGACATGCTTCTTTTCTTTAGAGTGGTCCATATATATATATATATATATATATATATATATATATATATATATATATATATATATATATATATATATATATATATATATATATATATAGCCCTTATAATAAAAAGTGTATGAAGGATTGTGGGAGTGACATGTGTCACCCTCATGCCACATCATATGACACATGTCACCCCCACCCACCCACCCCCCCCTCCCCGAAATTTTTTTTCCCGCCAAAAAAAATTGTTTTATGGGCAAAAAAAGAATTTTTTTTCCCCGCCAAAAATTTTTACTGCATCACGTTTACTGAATCACAATTATGATTTTACTGCATCACTGTTACTGCATTCATGGTTTTTATGTTACTGCATCATGGTTATAAAGTTACTGCATTATAGTTATAATAAATTGCATTATCATAAGTTTTCTGTATCATATATGTATGTAACTGCATCACAATTAAAATACGATTCTTTTTTAAGTGTTGGTGCATCTTTATTATAAGTTACTGCATCATAGTTAATAGTTTAGTGCATCAACTATGTTGCAGTAACTTATAACATTAATGCACTAAAATTTAAAACTGTGATGCAGTAACTTTTATAATTGTGATGCAGTAACTTTATAACTGTGATGCACTAAGAATTTGGCGGTAAAAAATTTTTTTTTGCCCCCAAATTTATTTTTGGCGGGATTTTTTTGTTTGTTTGTTTTTTTTTTTTTTTTTTTTTTTTTGCGGGGGGGGGGGGGGGGGGGGGTTGGAGTGACATGTGTCATATGATGTGGCATGTGATTGACACATATCGCCCTCACAGTCCTTCCTACACTTTTTATTATAAGGGACTTTTTATTTTAACCCATATATATATATATATATATATATATATATATATATATATATATATATATATATATATATATATATATATATATATATAGGCCTTTGTAGAAAAAGTATGCTATAGTCAATTTAATATATATAGACATGTTCTTGTTTGCATGGTATTTTAATCAAATGTGCCATTTGCATATTTTTATCATATATGCATTCTATCTTTGCTTTGCTTTCCTCTCCATGCGAGCTGCTGTACTTACCATGTAGTTTAAAATTTTGTAGATTCTGAGTCGCATGGCGCCATTGTTCTGTACAGGAATACAACACCTATCTTCATAACGAACTATGTATGGAGCGAGGAGTACTATGAAACGTTGTTTTATGGAGGTTTGGCGTTTACACATATTTTTATTTTTTCAGTTTTTTGAAACCTTCTGATGATGCATGTTTAACGCTCATTTGTATGTTTATAGATGTGGTTTCGACGGGATACTCGATGCAAAGTAGTGGTGGGCAGGCTGTCTCGGTCATGCCTGATAATGCCCCGGCGACGGGAGACCAAACTGGACCCTTGCCTGACATAAGGGGTCTATATGACAATGTAGTGTTTGAGGAGTCGGTCGAGACTCAAGATGTTACTAGCGCTAGTGTCGGTGTCGTGAGTCATGTGCATAAGAAGCGGAGGACGGTTCACACGGAGATGGCTGGACATAGTAATTAGTTTTCTAGCTGGGGAGGGTCTAACTTTGGTGTTGTGAACGATGTGGGTCAGTATATGAATTTTGAGGCTTACCCAAGTGGTGGAGGTGATGGCTGGTTTTCGTCATATGGTGGTTCGGCACAGATGGGGAATACCAGTTCTTACAGTGAGTGAAACCGTGATCAGGTTGAGATAGGGGAGTTGCGAGCTATGGTAGAGGAGCTAAAGAATGAAAGAAACGGGTTGGTCCGGGAGTGCACTGAGCTAAGGGGCAAGGTTGAGGATCATGAGAGGGAATTTTTATCTTTCACCAATGAGTTTGACCGTGTCTTGGATGATCGACATGAACTTAGGGCGGAAGTGGCTGCGTTGGAGCGCGAGGTTAACCGTCTCCGTAGGCGTCCTGACCGTCGCTATTAGAGTGCTCATCTATGGATTACTCTCGGAATGTTAGAATAAGTGTAGTCTGTTTTGCACCATATGACTACTAATTACCGGATGTAATAGTTCTAGTTATGTAAGCATGTTTCCCTTTCTTGTATTATATGTTGCTTTTGTGTAATATAAGCTTTTGGTTTTAAAGTTTCTGTTGGTTTGAGTATTGTTATATCTATATGATATTTGATGGAGACTAGTAGCATATATTTGTAACTGGGGTATAGTCATCAAATAATAACACTTTAATTTTGTATGACAAATGATGCATCAATTATGCAAGTACACTCGTATATGACTTGAAATTATTTAAATTTTATAGATATTTGCGATTTTTTTTTTATATTTATTTTGTGGCAAATTTGATGACAACATTTGTGTAGCTTTTGTCAAGATTTATTCAATATTTAGAGATGGTGTCCCGCTCATTACGACGGACGGGGTATGATTTAATCCCATGATCACTTATTTTCTTTATAGAGATTTTTCTTGTATTTAGCGATTTATCGATGTGAATCATTTTGGAATTCTCTTTTAGTACGTACAGTTAGGCCCACATATATATATTTTTTTAATCCCTTTTTATGGCGGGATGATATCCGGATTTCTTTTTGGTGCTCTTTTTGAGCCCGGCTCATGTAGCTTTTTGCTTCATAATTATCCTTTTATATTGCAGGATATTGAGATCTCTTGTGGAACAAAAGACATAAGTTTATTATCTCCGATAACCTTAAGTATCGTAGTGAAATGTTGCATCTGTTGACACAAACTTTATTTAGAAAGAAAATCGCTCACATTATTTTTTATACATGGTACTTTCAAAGTACGTCATCTATACAGAGAGTTGCGATTCATTGGCTTGAATATTTTAGAAATGGAACTTGCGCAAGTTGCTAGCGTGCCATGTTCTAGGAACTATTTTTCCGTTGAGGTCTTTGAGTACGTAAGTTCCTGGACGTTTGGTTTCAATAACTTGATATGGTCCTTCCCAATTAGGGTCAAGCTTTTTTTGTCCTTCTTGTCGACTTGCTTCTTTTTTGCGGAGCACATGATCTCCGACTTTGAGGTGAGTATGGCGTACCTTGTGGTTGTAGTATTGTTCCACTTGATGTTTATACTTGGCCTCACACAGTGCTGCGAGTTCTCTTCGCTCTTCCAATAAATCTAAATTGAGACGGAGCTCTTCATCATTCTTGTTCTCTTCAAATGAAGATACACGGTAGGTAGGAACTCCGATTTCTAGGGGAAGAACGGCTTCAGATCCATAAACCAAGCTAAAAGGGGTGCAGTTATTTCCTGTTTTCGCTGTCGTACGGTATGCCCAAAGTACATTGGGTAACTCCTCAACCCACTGTCCCTTTGCTTTTCCCAAACGTGTCTTTAGTCCTTGGAGGATGATTCTGTTTGTTACCTCTGTCTGTCCATTGGCTTGGGGATGTGCTACTGAGGTGAACTGCTGTTTAATTTTGAGTTCGTCACGCCATTCACGAAATGGATTATCTGAGAATTGTTTTCCATTGTCACTTATTATGACAGCCGGAATTCCAAAGCGACATACGATGTTGCTCCATACAAATTTAAGAATGTTTTCTCCAGTGATATTTGCCAATGGTGCTGCTTCTACCCATTTTGTGAAATAATCGACGACCACGACAAGGAATTTCACTCTCCCTGGTGCCTCAGGGAATGGGCCGACGAGATCAATTCCCTACTGATAAAAGGACCATGGACTATTGATGCTTGTCATGTCGTAGTGCGGTTTTTGTATTATAGGGGCGTGCTCTTGACAGTTGCGACATGTGTTGACGACTTTGGCTGCATCGGTGTACATCGTGGGCCAATAGTAACCTAGCCGTGCTGCTTTTTGGGCTATGGTTCTTGCACCTGCGTGTGCCCCACAGGATCCAAAATGGGCTTCTTGGAGGACGTACTGTGTTTCGTTGGGACCGATGCATCGTAACCATGGTGCTAAATAACCTTTCTTGTATAAGATGCCTTGCCTGAGGGAGTATTGCGGTGCTTTGATCCTGATCTTTCTTGCCGCCATCGGATCCTCTGGGAGCTTTCCGTCTCTTAAATAGTTAACAATGGGATCCATCCATGTGGTGTCTGGTTCATCGACTACATTTATTGTTGTAGCCTCGTTGCTCCGATTCGGGATGACTTCTACCAAAACTTTTTTATAGAGATGTGCAAATGAGGAGGAAGCCAATTTGCTTAAAGCATCGGCGCGCTTATTCTTCGAACAAGGGATATGTGTGAACGAGAAACTTTCAAAATTCTTTTGCAAAACTTGAACCTTTGCTAGATAGCGCTTCATTGATCCTTCTCGTGCCTCGTATGCTCCTTTTACATGGTTTGTGATGAGCAATGAATCACTGAAAACCTGAAGATGATTAACTTCTAGTCTGACAGCAAGTTCTAATCCTGCTATCAAGGCTTCGTATTCAGCTTCGTTATTAGATGCTGGAAATTCGAATCGTAGGGCATATGTGACTTCTTTCCCATCTGGATTGGTCAGGATGAGGCCTGCTCCCGAACCCTCATTGCTTGATGCTCCGTCGATGTATAGTGTCCATATCGGCGTTTTTTCTTGATGTTCAAGCTTTGAAGTCGTTGTTCCTCCGTGTTTACTGGGGGAGTCACTTCTTGGGGTTTCAGCTATGAAATTAGCTATCACTTGTCCCTTGATTGCGGATCGTGGCTTATATGTGATATCGTGTTCTCCTAGTTCGATTGCCCATTTGGCCAACCGGCCAGAGTTTTCTAGTTTGAGCTGCCTGATTGGTTGATCCGTTAGTACACATATAGCATGAGCTTGAAAGTACCTGCGAAGGCGGCGCACAGTGTGCACAAGAGCCAAAGCCAATTTCTCAAGAAGGGGGTAGTTTAACTCAGGTCCTTGTAAAGCTTTGCTAACGAAGTAGATTGGCCTTTGGACATTTTTCCTTTCCGCCATGAGTACAGAGCTAATCATTTCCCGAGATGCGGCTAAGTAGAGTACCAAAGTTTCTCTAGCTATCGACACGGTCAAGGCAGACAGGGATTGTAGGTGTAATTTTAGTTCTTGGAATGCTTCCTCGGCTTCTTGATTCCATTGAAAATCTTCTTTATTCATGTGTCCCTTGAGTGTTTTGAAAAATGGAAGTGCCCTCTCTGCTGATTTAGATAGAAAACGACCAAGAGCGGCTAACTTCCCGTTGAGGCTTTGGACTTCTTGTATTGTCCGTGGTGAGGCCATATTGATGATGGCTTTGACCTTTTCTGGGTTGGCCTCAATTCCATCTTTTGTTATCATATGTCCCAGGAACTGACCTGTTTCAACACTGAACACACACTTCTTTGGATTTAGCTTCATGTTGATATATCGTAAGGTGTTGAAGGTTTCTTCAACATCCGTTAACAAACTTCCTTCACTTTTGCTTTTAACCACCATGTCATCCACATAGATTTCTATGTTTCGACCAATTTGGCTAAAAAATGCTTTATCCACCAGCCGTTGATAGGCGTCATTCTTGAGTCCGAAAGGCATTTTCTCGTAGCAGAAGGTCCCATGTTCTGTGTAGAATGACGTCTTCTCCTCATCCTCCTGTGCCATTTGTATTTGATGGTACCTTTGTATGCATCTAGGAAACATTTGAACTTAAATCCATCCAAAGACTCAATTTTTTAGTCTATCTTGGGGAGTAGGTAACTATCCTTTGGACAAGCTTTGTTTAGACTTGTGAAATCAATGCACATGCGCCAAGTTCCATCACTTTTTTGTACCATCACCGGGTTTGCAACCCATTGAGGGAAGTACACCTCTCTAAAGATGCGCACTTCCACGAGTTTGTTAACTTCTTGAGTAACTGCTTCACTGCGCTCCTTAGCTAACACTCGCTTCTTTTGTCGGATTGGGAAGGTACGGGGGTGTATGTTCAGCTCTTGGTTTAAAAATACGCGCATCATTGCGCAAATTGCACGCATCGTTGCATTGCATTTGAAATTTCTCATTATGGGGCCTAATGCAAGGGCATCCTAAATTGCATTCGCATTAGACCGCAATTTACCGCATTTGTCTAATGCTAGCAATGGCCGCAATTGTCGCAATCTAGAATTTAGGTCATTTTTGTAAAAAAGAAACTATATAAAAGAGATCCAAGTATTTAAATAAGATTTTAAAGATAGAACTTGTTAAAAGATGTACAAATAAAACATAATAACGAAAATATAGTATCTTGCGTTTTCAAATTATTTATTTTACAAATGAATTATTGGTCTAATTTCAATATCCTAGTAACTTATTTCATAAGTTTATTGCATTTACTTGGTACTTGAAAGAACATACTACGTATAAATAATTTCGTGCTTTTTTAAATACTAAACGCAATGCGTCTAAATTGCGTTCGCATTCGCATCACGCATCACGCATTGGTTTTTGGGACCTTTAGCGCATCGGATCGCAAAACGCAATTTAAAACCAAGGTCCATCTTATGTTCCGAAAGGTCTCTTGGTATTCCTGTCATATCTGAAGGTGACCATGCAAATATATCTTGATTGATACACAACAATTTTTTCAATTCTCCTTTTAGTGTTGCTGGTAATTTCGTACCGATCATCACTTGTTGATCTGGGTGGAGGGGATTTACAATTACCCCTTCTTTTCCGCCTTCAGTTTCTTGTTGGGTAGAGATTGGTAGTATTTCATCTGTCCGCCCCCTTTTTCGGGACACTTGGAGGCATCCTTCTTGACAAGGTGCGTCACCTCTGACAATGGCTATACCCGATGGAATGGGAAATTTGACGAGTGAGTGTATTGTGGAAGCGATAGCACCTAATTGCCTCATTCCTGGTCTTCCTAATATGACGTTGTAGGGTAACGGAGCTCGTACGACCATGAAATCTACCACAACCTTCTTGTTGCCTCTTCCTTCGTAATCAAACAAGGTCAGGGGGAGACTTATGACTTCAATGGGCCATAGCATTTGTCCGGAAAATCCTACCAGCGGTGCTTCCGGTGACCGGATTCTTTCTTTCTCTTCTTTACTTAGCTGCTGAAAACAATGCTCGTACATTATTTCCGTTGAGCTTCCACTGTCCACATAGATGCGGTGTATGGTGCTTCCTCCTATGTCGGCCTTGATGACTAATGGGTCTTCTCCAGTGGAGTGTCTTGGCACGGGGTCGTCATCTGAGAATGTGATTTCGATCTCTTGCTGTAATGCTTTTGGTTGGCGACGTATCGGCTTCTGTTGCACACTAGTCATCAGTATTTCGTTCGCTTCCTTGTGCTCCCCGTCTTGCTGTTTCCATTCAATTTGATTTTTTGCTTTGTCTGAAGGTAGAAATGAAATAGGGGTTTGGTTGCTGTTATGGGTTTTTGCTCCTTTTGCGAGATGGCTTAGGCGACCACTTCTAACACATGCCTTAATTTCCTTTCGTAATTCGACACAATCATTTGTGTCATGTCCATGATCGTTATGAAAATCACAATATTTTGTGCGGTCTCTACGATGGCCAGGTGTGAACATTCGCGAAGGAGGCCTGAGAAATGCTTTTCCTTCCGATGTAGCAAATATTTCTGCTGGTGACTTGATTAGGGGTGTAAAAGAGGGTTTATGGTTATTGGAACGGTCGCTAGGTCTGGTGTTGGGGCGAGAGACAAACCTTTCCTTCTGTCTCCTCGAAGGATCTTTGAGGTTTACACCGTGTCTATTGTCACTATTAATCCATTTGGAATCTCGAAGCCGATTTTCTGTGTTCGCTTCATCGGCTCGTATGAGATTATGTGCCTGAGTGAATAAGTCTTCCATCGATGCGGGTGGCCGTGCAATGAGGTCTTTAAAGAACCTACCCGGGCGTAATCCGCTAATGAATGCCCCTGTCATCATTCCATCAGACCGATCTGTCATATGCAGTGTCTCTTTTCCGAACCTTCCTAAGTAATCCCTCAACGACTCATCTGAGCGTTGTCGGATCCCGAGTATCTCAGCTTGGTTTTTTTTGGAATCTCCTTTGTTGTAGGAAGTTGGCTCGAAATTTGTCTCTTAGCTCATGGAAACTATTTATACTTCCTGGCGATAAGTTATCATACCAAAACCTAGCTGCGCCGCATAGGGTTATGTGAAAGAAACGACACCACGCTGGCTCCGGGAGTTTATGGACGTCCATGGTGATCATGAATATCGTGAGATGATCGTCTGGGTCTGACATACCATCGTATGTCTTTAAGTTTGGGGGACCTTGAGTCCATCTGGCATGTCATAATCTCTGATCCTTGCCGTGAAAGGAGAAGCCACCAAATCGCGTACGTTCTTCTCGGTTTCTTTAAATGTGAATGACTCATTGTAGAAAGCAGAGTTGTTCACGAGAGTTTGCTTAGGTAAACCGTTTAAGTTATCGGCTTCGGTTCTATTCTTCTTAGGTGGTTTGCCTTAGAGGGCAATTTCTTCCGGCGCTGGTTGAGCAACCCCTTCGTGTAAGCCCTCCGGGTGCGTTTACCATGGCTCGATAACAGGGAGGTCATCATTGCCAAAGTGTGACATTGAGTTAGCTTCTTTCCTTTTTGAGGAAAATGCCGAGTACATAGCATTGATCTTCTCAAAATTTTGAACCACAAACTGCATCACTGGGTCCCCGGGAGTATCTTCGGATGTGTTCTCGGGAGTATGGTCGGGTGTATGATTTTTGGTAGTAGGGTGAGAAATGTTCATGCCTGTTGGTGGTACCTCAGGGTCAGACCCACTAGGCTCTTCCCCGAGAGTATCAACCGGCACGGTGAAAGGGTTTTCTTCTGTCATAATACACTAGCCTAGAGTGTTCGTGGTAATTATGTTTCAGTCCCACGGATGGCAACAAATGATAATACGTAAATTCACAGGCTTTTACGAAGGGATGTTGCTTCCACAATGCTTGCCCTGTTTTATCTGTATCACTCAGCGTTAGGAGTAAGACGTGACTTTCTCCCCGTATTAAGCTCCAACGCTCAAGTCAGATGGCATAATAAATATCATAATATAATTGATTTATATTTCGTATAATATAGAGAGAGATAGAGGAAGAAATTGTGTCTTACTGAGGTTACCGTTGTTCTATTTATAGTGCCAAGAGATCGAATACTAATCGAATAAAGATCGAATAATAATCGAATAATATCTGATCAAATTAGCATATATTCCCTTCGAATATATTCTTGTGGGCCCCTCTTGCAAGTTGCAATATTCCTGATATTTCCTTTTTATCTGTATCTAGAAACTTAGCTACTTGGTTTCTCCATATGGTCCCACTCATATTGTAGTATTCATTTCTTTTATTTGATTACTTAATTAAATGTGTTTACACGTGTATAAACGTATACTCATCACATATCAAGTTAATAAAACCTAGTGATGAGGCAAAAAATGATCCGTTTTTAGGGGGTCATTTAAGCCTGAATTCGAATTTATTTGATCAAATATTGCCCTAAATCGTTCCTTTTGTGATTTTAGGTACTTTGGGAGTGAAATCTGGAAAAGGAAGCAATTCAGACGTTTTTAGAGCATAAAAGTGAAGAAAACACCAAAGTCTTAATTTTCCATGCTGGGAACAGTAGGTGACGGCGTCAAGAGTAATTTCCTGACGGCGTCAAGAGTAAATTGCATGACGGACCAGTACAGAAATGAAGGCGTCACAAGGAAGAGCGTCAAAAGTTAAGTACGTGACCGCCTGGAAACATTTAATATATGACGGCGTCAGATGTGGATCAAGGCAGTCCGAGGATTCTTTTGGCGGCGAGATGACGGTAGGGCGTCAAGAGTAAAAGTCATGACGGCCTGGAAATGATTAAGTCTTGACGGCGTCAAATGTAGATCAAGGCAGTCCGAGAATAGTTTTGGCGGCGAGGTGACGGCGTCACAAGATTTGTCTTGACGCCGTCAGACCCCTTTTCCTATATATAGTTTTCTAATTTTTCACATTTAAGGAGAGAAGTTTTGGGGAGAAAACCCTAGTACGATTTTGGTGTAAACTTTACAGGTTTTCAAGGGTTCCAAGCCCTTGATACCTTGCATGTGTAATCAAGATAAGTGTTCTTTTAATTCAATCAATATGTCTATGTGTTGGTTGTCTATATCTTGTTCTTGTCTTAATTCCATCATGCTAGGCTAGATCTATCTTGTGTTTGCTTAGATCTAATGAAACCTAGATGTTAATTATGTATTGATTACTTGTTTATACTTGTTTTGGATGAATGATTTATATGTTAGGCTTAAGAAAAATGGCAGATCTCCAATTGGTAACATGCTTGAACGTCTTAAGAAACATGAACCGACGCGCACTAGGTCTTTATTGGTTGTATTTAATGCATGAGCCACTGTTTACAATCCCTATAGTTGTGCTGGGCATGGTGTAGGAGGAGATAAGAGCTCATAGAATTGGGGAGTTATGTGTGCCACCCCATGAATGGTATTAAGGAATACGATCCGTCATCCATGCATTTATAACAAGTAATTAACGTGTAAAAGATGTCTAGGGAGTAGTGAAATATAAGTAAACACATTTTCTCCAATTACTGCTCACAACTTTAGTATAAATTAGTTTATTCTCATTTTTTAGTATTTTATTTTGATTGCATCTTAGTATTGGGTTAGTTGAATAGCAACTAATTCCGCCCAAATCCTTCAAACCCGAGATTTTTAATTGCTTTCCATAAAATATAAAAACACAAAAAGAATCATCCCTCACCTTTAGAACTAGTATTTTGGCTTTCTAATTCTAGCGACACTATTCCTAAGCTGAACGATCAATCCCCCGATATTTGTCACTATACTATACTACAACGATCAGGTACACTGCCTGGTGGGGGTTGTAAGCTTCTCGAGATCTCTCGAGAGATAAAGCCTGTTGCGATTCCCACACATCACCTAGACAATTTTTTAACTCTCTCTCTCTCTCTCTCTCTCTATATATATATATATATATATATATATATATATATATATATATATATATATATCAATTCTTATAATATTTTGATTAAAATTATATGTGAACATGTTTATAACTTAAATAAGAAATTCTAGTTTTTCACATATACGCATTAAAGTTGAAAAAAGTAAGAGAAATGTAGCTGAAAAGGGAAAAAAGGTAAATTGAAAAACGTCAAATGTTTTGTAGAAACTATCGTGTAAATTCATCTTATAGTCGCAATTTATGACTTTTTTTTATTATTATTTCTCATGCATTGTGCTATTACTTTATCCGTCTTATAACAAGTATTCGTGAAATCATTTTCATTTCACATACACTTTACAAAAAAGTGAGATCATCACATTTTACATGAATAAAAATACATCTTGACATTTGAGAATCATTTTCATTCATTTGATTTAAAAATAACACTTATTTTAAAACAAACTAAAATAATGATCATTCAATTTTAAACAAAATATATATTAGTTACAGAAGTTATATTTAGAAAATATTAGCATAAGGTGAAAAACAAATAATAAAACTACATTTTAAACATTAAAGCCGACCCAAATAAAAAATTACTAAAAGAAATTTTGAGGTGGCCTACAATTTATCTCGGAAATAAGGATGCCCATTCATTACGTATATTTTTTCTTGCAGCAAAAGGTTACTACATTTTGCAAAGACTACTTTTTGAGTTTTCACTCTCTCTCTCTCTCTCTCTCTCTCTCTCTCTCTCTCTCTCTCTCTCTCTCTCTCTCTCTAATTGTCTTCTTCTCCATTTCAAGTTCTTCCATGAATAAATCACAAGAACATCAAATAAACCTCTTCACAATATCATAAAAATGATGCCCCCTTTTTGTTGGATGCCCTGGGCCGTCGCCCGCAACGCCCATAGCTAGGTCCGGCTATGCTTTACGCTACTCACACCGTTGCCTTTTAGTCTAAGGGTGTGTTTGGTATGGGGTGTCGGAATCAAGTTATGACTATCATAGTCATTGTTATTGTTTGGTAGATAGACGTGTGATAAATATTAGGGTGCCTTTGGTTTGTAAGTGGGATTGAAATTGGATTCGGGTTTGGGAAAAGCTTGAAAGAAAAAAAGAAGAGAGCAAATTAATTAATATTTAATTTATATATTTATTTTAAACTAATAATAGTCAAATAGTGACAAAAAAAATCAAATAATTAAAAAAAGACGTGTGGCTGAGAATTTTATGAGAGTAGGATTTGATCAAAAGACACCAACATGCCATGGAATGACTTTATTTCTTGATTTTTAATTGTGGGCCCACCTTGACTAACCAAACAAAAGATTTGGAGTTTCTTTCATTCAAATCCGGGCAAAACTGGCAACCAAACTGCACCTTAGATGATTAAACTCATAGAACCATAAGGGGATGGGATGGGAAGGGAAAAATAAGGGATGACATAGTGAAGAAAGTGGTTATTTATTTTTGTGTTCTTGAGTTCATTTTTTAAGTAGCAAGGAAAGGATATGAAGCTACCCAAATTACCAATATACCCTCAAAAATATATAGATTAATTGATTATTTTTTGCACAATAAGATCATACAAATGGATGAGAAAATAACATAATAAGTGACTTAACAAATAGCACCTTGAACCATTTGTACTGCTATGCTTCCACATGAGCACATATATTCACTCAAATTTTTTTGTTATCAATGAAGATGATTATTTGTGACCAGAAACTTTTCAAGAAGTTGCCTCTTGAGTAAGACATATGATTCTCGTTTGGGCTTTCTAAGATCTAAAAAATATGGATGTAGACCGTAGACTATGTAACTAGTATGATCAACTCTGATTATTTTGACGGTAATAAGGTCTTTTAACATTAGTAAAGATTTTTATAAAATGTATAATTCTCTGTTTTTCGATTGAAAATATATTTTATTATGCCAAGTTTATCTTTTCATAACTTCTCATATTTACGTTGAAATTAACGAATAAATTTTCAACCTTTTCATATAAATTAATATCATCTTTCTGTTTACCATTTGGACATTACTAATGGATCGTGAATGATAAATTAATATAATCTTTTTGTTAAATTACTATTATATTTTCTTATGCCAAGTTTATCTTTTCATAACTTCTTGTTATCCGTCACTGAAATCTAGTACGCATGACAAACAAAGATAGCACTGGACAAAACATATACAGATCGTGAATGATAAACATAAATGAGGACATAATAGTAATTTAACAAAAGCCCGTGTTGTTAGTTAACCACTTTGTTGAGGCAACATAATCAAGATCTCTTCTTGTTTTAATAATGACAAATAAACCATCGAAACACATAAAATAACAAACGTTAGCTCAATTGAGAACACTCGAAACGAGTTTTGAGACTTGAGAGATTCTACTTTTAAAACACCCATTTACGGGAAAACGCCAACTCATGTTTTCTAACTATCGCCTCTAGCCAAGGCTTTTCTAAACTTAGGGAGCTTGTATATTTCACGTGACATCGTATTGAAGCATCCATATGATCATATCCCGTGCTTACGTCTTCTCTAATTACGTAACGGGTTTACTCCCTTATTGGCCAAACTAAGTCAAAGGTCACTTTGCGTAAACGCATCCTTTCCCACTTGGGTTATGCTTTACATCAAGGCAAAGCACTTATCTTGTTTGAACCAAGGTATTAGTTGAGAACGTCGAGTCGTGAAAAGTCACGAGATATGAACCTATGGATTCTCGACGTTGTGTTACTTGAACTTATAAGTAACCTATGATTTTCTCAACTTATAATCTTAATTGTCTAAACCTTTTCTTCTTAATGATAATTAGATTACTTCCTAATCTTCTCTTAATCCCATTTATACAAAAGACAAATCCAATCATATCCAAATCAAATATTCTCTTACACAATCTCTTACACTCTTACATATTCCCTTACACACTACATCTCAACCATCCATTCCCTTACAACACATCTCATCCCTTCATTTTCAACACATGGGAATTGTTTGAATTCGAAAGAGGCTCCATCTAATCCAAGCCATCCAATTCAAACTAAACACATCTCAGCCATCCATCCAATCTCTTCTCTATACCATCACATGTGTTTAATCTAAGCCATCCATTTCAAACCAAAACTATCTCAACCATTGATTTCCCCTTTCACCCCAAGCAAAGCATATTCCTTTGGAATATCCTTTCTCAATCCAAACCTAGGTTTCCTTTGATCCTAGCCTTCTATTTCAAATAAACACATCTCAACCCTCCATTTTCCCCACATGCTAAATTATTTGAAATCCAAGGGAGGCTCCCTTTGATCACCACCATCTAATTCAAACCATTTCATCTCAACCCTCCATCTCATTCTTCCCCCCCAAGAAATGGAATATACCTTGGCATATTCTTTCTCTCTTTTCTATGCCATGTGAGGAATAACACTTCTACCCTTTCAAATTACCCTATCTACACTTTATACCCTTGGTAATTTGGTTTTCTTATATACACTTCACAAAACATTTTCCAAATTGGCTATTGAGTTGGTAAACCTTAGAATGATTAATGTTAAGGTTTAGTGTGAAGTACAATTCGGGGTTTAGCAAGGATAGGTATTTATAAGATCCAAACACCCAACACTTGGGAAATATTTACAGAAGCCTGGCGCGCTGACGCGCGGGTGACGCGCCGGCCTCGGTAAAATTTTCCCAAGTTGGGTTCTTGGCCTATAAATACCACCCTTGCCTCTTGTATTCCTCACCCCTTGCCATTATTCTTTCTCTCTAGATTCTTTCTTTCTAAACACTCTCAAATCTCTCTATCTCTAATCTTGTGTTATTGATTTTCATACTAACATCTTTGAAAGAACACATCTACTTGCAAGGGAAGAATCACAAGAACCTAATCCACTCTTGTGATTGTGTCGAGGGTCTTCTTATCTATACCCTTTCTACTAGAATCGAGTCTCTAGGTTAGGTTAGGGCTTGATTGAACAAACATTCATTCATTCATTCAATTATTTGTAAGGGAAGTCTTGTGTCTTGGTGACCAAGCCTAGATCATTGGGGATCTAGTTGGGGTTTGATACTTCCGGTGGGAAGTCTTGGTAGTGGTCTTAGTGACCCTAAGGTGAAGTCGAATCACGAGATTCTTTTGGGTTGTTTCCGAGGGCGGAATACCGTTGGGGAGTAACTCCTTCTTTGTGAGCATCGATATTGGTGAATATCGGTGGAGTGAATTGTAACGGTTTGTAGTCCACCAAAAGGATTATACTAGTGAATAGTATCAGAGTCGCGGATTCGCAACTGGACGTACGGATAGTATAAACCCCCCCATCCTGAACCAGTATATATCGTTGTGTTCTTACTTGCTTTATATACTTTGGTTGTGTTAGTGGTTGTTTGGATTGATTATACAACCACTTGGTGTTCTCTTTGGCTTAAAGTTTTTAAACATCTAAAAGGCCGAAGAAACCGTATTCACCCCCCCCTCCTCTACGGTTCTACACACTTCCCCTCTTAATCCCCCCAATTTTGGGCGGAAAAATATAGACAAAAAAGCCTATACATTCCCTCTCTCTCACATTCCCGTACCTTACCTTTCCTCTTAAAAAAAACTTAAGAACACCATTTTTTTCAATTTCCCTTCCCATCCCTTACCTTTTCATAAATAAATAAATAAATAAAACTCGAGAACAAAGTGTAAGAGGAAATGAGGAATGGTTTCATTAAAGTGGTGGGCCATATATTGTCTTTGTTCCTAGTCCCACTTTCTCTACCTCAACTTCTTTTAATTTTTTACTTTAAACTTTAAATTCAATGACTTTTTTATTTTTCTATACATATTCTAAAATATACACCAAACAAAAAGAAATGGCTTTGATATACACACTATGATATCACCCTCCAATCAAAATAATACCTATACCGATTCCAATTAGCAAACCAAACGCACCTTGAGGGCATAGGTATTAAGGAATGACTTTCATTCCTATTGTATTTGTTTGGTTGGTAAGTCTGGTATTCAAATATGGGTATCAAATCCTCAAAAGTATGCATTTTCTAAACCCACCAAAGGTGATGGGTTTGTAAACACATTCCAATTAGCATTCCTATAGTAATCTCATTGTTGAACCAAACGCCCTTAACTGGTGTTTGCTTCAAATTATACTATGCAAAAATCGCGCGTTGCAGCAGGGGCTACCCTGTAATCAAAACTTTTGACAAATAATGTTATTCGATATATAATTTTTTGTGATAAAAAGTTTTACGCATGGCAAAAACTTTAGGAATAAATTTATTGTACACTATCTCATTAAAATATGATAGAGTGCCTGTGCTTCGTGATACAATGGCTATACGAAAATGGTAATTAGTAGTATTACGAAGTTGTGATGATTGATGGTGAAAGGTACTTGCTAGTCAATAAATGTTGTGTAATATTCTCACAATATTATATACTACCTCCGTCCCAATTTATTTGTCCACTTTTAATTTTCAAAGTCTTTGTTTGTCAAATTTGACGTTAAATATGTTTGTTTGTGTTATTTAATATTTGATGCAAAATATATGAATGGATTGAGTTTTAAGTGTATTTTTAATTTATATAATTTTCATCAAGTATTATATAACACAAATAAAAATATTTACAGTCAAAGTTGACAAAGAAAGACTCAAAAAGTCAAAACTGGACAAATAAATTGGGACGGAGGGAGTAACATGTAAACATAGAGTAATATACATTAGTTCGTGTAAATATATGATTAGTAAATCTAAATATTACATTATTTAACAAAATATGAATTATGGTAATTAAAAGCTACACATTTTTCATAGCTTTTAAACCACATGAAAATTTTCATACTTTTACATGGATAATTTTTTTCAATCGAATGTAAATGTATGGGTTATGATGACCACATTAGTAGCTTGTTTGGTTTGTACCTTATGGTATATTAGTTGTATTAACATTAATTATATATGTTTTACCTTTAGCTTTATTATTTGTATTTTAAATTGTTGTTTTTGTTTTTGAATTGTTTGTACAATATGCTTTATCATTTGTATTGCTTAATTTTAGAGGAAAATTTTTAAGTGGTGCTAGATTACAAAAATGGACCACGCACATGTATTTTACTAAAATGGACTTTTGATCAATCCGCCGTTAGATGTATTATATTATATTTTTTCTCTCTCTCAATTTTATTATATTTTTTCGGGTTAAAATCTTATATTACCAACTTACTTTTCAAAAATTTTAAATATGGGTAATATACTCTTTAAAATACCATTATCAGCATTCAAATTTTATGGTACCGGTAAATATCACCTAGATGCGCATATGATTTTCCACGTCATTTTTTTATATATGTAGAATTTCATTTTTTTCCAGCTTATTTTTTGTTACCTGGTTTAGACCCGTTAGGTCGGGTTTCCAAAGGTACAAAAAACACATTATTAAAACCCGATTCTTGTCATTATCCCTAACCCTAATGTTCGAAAAAAGCCCACAATCATGTATGCATATCGTCACCATAATTCCAATTTATATACTTGCAATCTTCCTCTTAGGGTTTTAACATCATGGACGCCAACCAATCCGGGTAGACATTTCCTTGTTTGTCCCAATCGTGGAGTAAATTCTTGATGACCTTTTTAAATGTTTTCTTGATACAAAAGTCAATACCCTATCTTCCCTAACCTTTTGAAGTTACTTGATTTCAGAAACGGATGAAAAAGAAATATGAGATATGGTTGTGGTTTGATCCAAAAATTGAGCATGATTGGTACAGGCATCAAATGAATGAGATGTATGAGTTGCTTACTCCAAATGAAAGACATGAACTTGCCAATGAGATGATCCGTGAAGAAAGGTTAATGGAGTTTCATGATGAAGTTATTCCCTAACTTATGACCCGTTTGACTTTATGGAAGTCGATAAGTTTGATTTTGTTTTTGCTTCTTGTTGTTGTAATAGCAATCAACTAAGTACATTTATGTTTGTAACATCTTTTTCAAGTTTATGTTGTATGTTGGGAATACTAGCTAGTAATGAAATATGTTTTGGTTCTTGTTGTTTTGTAAGATTATTTACTATGCTTTTTCTAAAATGGGTTGATACGGTATATAACACAGAAATGACCGAGAACCAATACACAAGGTAAAACACTTTTTTTGCATTTATCAGACACTAAGTCATGTGGGGGACAACGCCCTTGAGTTTGGGACCACTACAGACAATAATTCAACCATTACAAAACACTAACATCCATTCAGTTTGGGGCCACAAAATATACCACATGTTAATGTCTCCTAACTACTTAGATAAATGCAATAAAGAAACGACATGTTCCAATGCTACTCCCCTAAGAATGCTTTGTCAGCTGTTGACCCTCCACCCTTTGATCCAAAACTAGTTTTCTTCATTTTCATGCTAAAAATCCTCTCAGATCTACCCCTGTTCTTGTGATAAATCCTGTTGTCTTCAGATGTTGCAGCTTTCCTTTTCCTTCCTTGCTTCTTTTTTAGTTCTTCTTATTCACTTGTATCAACTCCTTTACCCTTGTTAGCAATTGCTTCTGCATCTCCAACTGCTTCATCCACACCTCTACCACTACTTAGACCAACTCTGCTTCGTCTAGATCCTCTACTACCACCTCTGTTTGAAGCAAAACACCCATAATCTGGAATTCTTCTTCTACCAGGAGGTTTCTTGACATTTGATGGTTATGGCCTATAAACTGACAATTGTTGAAAGTCATTTGTCTCCCTACCCTCCTAACATGTGAATTGTTTCCAGACTGTGCCTTCGCTCATTTTTTCCTTAGTCTGCCTGGAATCCCCATTATACGTGGAAAAAGTGGTGGTAAGTCTGTTCTTTTGCACTTGGTACTACTATACACAGGCTTTATACTAAACTGGTAAGACTTCTCTTGGATATATGATGAGGCGAAAAATGAACCACTTTTAGTGGTCATTTAAGCCCGGAATTGAATTTATTTGATCAAATATTGCCCTAAATCGTTCCTTTTGTGATTTTAGGTACTTTGGGAGTGAAATCTGGAAAAGGAAGCAATTCGGACGTTTCTGGAGCATAAAAGTGAAGAAAACGCCAAAGACTTAATTTTCCAAGCTGGGAACAGTATGTGACGGCGTCAAGAGTACCATCCTGACGGCGTCAAGAGTAAATTGCATGACTGCCCAGTACAGAAATGAAGGCGTCACAAGGAAGAGCGTCAAAAGTTAAGTACGTGACCGCCTGGAAACATTTAATACATGACGGCGTCAGATGTGGATCAAGGCAGTCCGAGGATTCTTTTGGCGGCGAGATGACGACGTCACCCCTTTGTTCTTGACGCCGTCAGCCTCAGTTTTCTATATATAGTTTTCTAATTTTCATTCATAAAAAAAAAGAGAAGTTTTGGAGAAACCCTAAGGCCGAACCTATTACGAATTTTACAGGTTTTTCAAGGGTTTCAGCCCTTGAACCCTTACATGTGTAATTGAGATAAGTGTTCTTTTAATTCAATCAAATGTCTATGTGTTGGTTGTCTATATCTTGTGCTTGTCTTGATTCCACCATGCTAGGCTAGATTTATCTTGTGTTTGCTTAGATCTAATGAAACCTAGATGTTGATTATGTGTTGATTACTTGTTTATGGTTGTATTGGATGAATGATTTCAATGTTAGGCTTAAGAAAACTGGCAGATCTCCAAATGGTAACATGCTTAAACGTCTTAGGAAACATGAACCGATGTGTACTAGGTTTTATTGGTTGTATTTAATGCATGAGTAAATTCTAATGATCCCATGTTAGGAGCTTCTTAGCCGGCTCGACATAGGAGTGAAGTAGGCACTCATAGGATTGGGGAGTTAAGTACGCCACCCCATGAATGGTATTAAGGAATACAATCCGTCATCCACGCAACTATAACAAGTAATTAACGTGTAAAAGATATCTAGGGAGTAGTGAAATCTAAGTAAACACATTTCTCCACTTATTGCTCACAACCTTAGTTTAATTTAGTTTTATTTTCATTTTTAGTATTTTATTTTGATTGCATCTTTAGTATTGGGTTAGTTGACTAGCAACTAATTCCGCCCAAATCCTTCAAACCCGAGATTTTTACTTACTTTCTAAAAAATATAAAAATACAAAAATAATCGTCCTTCATCTCTAGAACTAGTATTTAGGTTTTCTAATCATAGCGACACTATTCCTAGCTGAACGATCAATCCCCCGGTACTTGTCACTATACTATACTACAACGATCAGGTACACTGCCTGGTGGGGGTTGTAAGCTTCTCGAGATCCCTCGAGAGGTAAAGCCTGGTGCAATCCCCACGCATCAATATACCAGTGATTAACACCTTCATCTGGCTCTCTATTTAAATGCTTATAACCTGCCACAAAGTGGACACAAAGAACACCAAACAATTACCACATCCTACACATACATAGTTTCAAATGGATATTCACACCATAACTTTCATCACCTCTCCTAACTTCTAGTTCTTGAAAACCACTAGGATACACCATCCATTGCCTGTGTAGATGAAACATATGTTACTACACATAAACTTAACATATTTGGAAAAGAAATTAAGTGTTAACATAAAATAGTAGTACTTTTTTTCATCTTTTAGAAATTATAATCTCTTTCTGATTGAGGGTGTTATTGTGTCTTCCAATATCCTTGATTGTATGTTCATTGCTATCGGTCTTTGCATCAAGTAAAGTCTTATGTCTGCCAACATAGTGATGATTGGCATTTGTTCTTTGAATAAGTATTGCTCTATTGAAGATTTATGCTACCATTATCAAAAGATGGACACTTTGATTCAAACTTAAAAAATACTTTGCACTAAGTGTTTAGATTCCTTTGCCCAAGATAGTCATGTGCCTCTGGATTAATGGTATTTAGCTCTTCCATCTTAGTGGAAAAGTATTGTTCCACTGTGGTTGAAGATGCTCTCCAAAATAACCTTTGTAAGTCTGAATTTCCTCTTAAGATTAGCATATACAAGCCTTGAAAATTTCCTATGTTTAGCGTTTGGGAACCAATCAGACACAGCTTCTAATAATCCCTGTAAGTTTGATAAGTATGTAAAAAATTTTAAAACAAAATAACAATAAAGTCAATGAAAGATATCAAATTTTTGTTTAAACCATATGTGCATCTGATATAATAGTTAATCTAGTTCCTTGCTACAAGTCCAAGTCATCATGTAACAAAGACAAAAACGAACACCAATTCATGCTGTTCTCTACCTTCACAACTGCCCAAGCAATATGGTACATCTGACTACTTGCATCCATTCTAATTGTTGTGAGCAACTCACCCCTACAAATGTGTTTGAGAAAACAACCATCTAGTCTAATCACTTTTCTACATCCTGCTATCCACCCATATTTGACCCCCTTAAAACAGACATACATTATTCTAAAATAGTAGTTACCACTTTTTGTTTCATCATCTTCTACTACGCAAGTGGATCATGGATTTGAGGCTAATATAGCATCCCTATACTCCCGCAACCTACCATAATGCTCAATCAAACCTCATTCAAAATAAAAAAGAGCCCTCTGTTTAGCTCTCTTGCGTTGCCCAAGGCTGACATGTATACGGAATTTTTCTCTAATGTCAGATTTCATTTTCAACAAAGGAATGAAAGGGTATGAAATTATCTCTTTTGCATATTGGTGTGCCATCCACCTGTATGTGACTAAAGAGCCTAGGTTGTAGTTTATAGAGCACCTATGTTCAGGTTTAAGTGACTTAATTTGGAATGAGTTTTCAGGTTTCATCCAGGATGCCCACAATCTAAAACCACAAGCTGTTTTTTTCCTTTCACTAGATATCTTGGATTTAGTCCACTTAGGTGACCGTGAATTCCCAACACCTTTGATACTTTCCTGTGGTGTTTCAAATGTACCTTCTCAATTTTTGCTAGTTCCTTCACCCTTTTTTTGTTGGTTACTTCTAGTTACAACCTTATTCATCTTAACATTGACATTCTTTTTAACCGATTTCTTCTTAAATGTTTTCTTATTAACTTTCTTAGGTTGTTTTGCATCAACACTTGTACCATATCCATCTTTTCTAGTTTCTTCACCCTTTTTAGTTTGTGTAATGAATAATTGTTTTTTTTCCTTACTTTTCATGCTAATATAACCTGCACATCTGCCTGCATCAACATCCCTTCCACATAACACTAACAACTGCCTCCAATCATTCTTCTGAAACCATAATTGATAACCATTTGCCACCCCATAATTGGCTAAACAAATATTCAATTGTTCTGAATGCTCAAATCTCATGCCTAATTCAGGTTGCTGTTGATTCCAAGGAACTGAGGGGTCAAATTTTGGATAAACAAGACCCCTCTGAACTTTGTGACAAGGTGCTAAATTACTAGCATTAGGGTCTTCCAAATGTTGGTCCTCATTAGTATTGACATGAACACGTTCATTTATGGAACCACTAAAATGGCTACCATTACTGCAAAGCTTATTCAAAAATGGTCATTTGTAGTTGAGTTTTTAATCACCACATTATCTTCTCCTTCACTAAAAAGTCTACATTATCTATTTCCTCTTCATCACTTGAACAATATGCATCAGTAGACCCATCCGATTCATGACTAAGTTCGCTAATGGCTTCCTTTGCAAAATCTATTGCATCACACCCAAAATGCTCTATATACAAGTCAATAACCCATTTGTTTTCATAGCCAACCCTTAAAAGGTCCTGAAGATCCCCATCATTTTTTAGTTCAGTTAAACCTTTTATTAATGGGTTGCCTACTTTGCAATAACACAAGTTAAACATTGGGGCTTGGAAATGGTTAACTATTTAACTTAAATCTTTATAAGACAACCTTCGAAGTTCATATGTTAATTGCTTTTCATCACCTTGAACATTTCTAAAAGGATTAGATATAAAACCTTGTTGTGTTTATTCGGTTTACCTAAAATTAGGGATTTTAACATCATGATACAATTAGACAAGAAAACACAACAAAAAAACAAGAACCAAGTGATAAGTACACTAACCTTTAGCCATGATAAACGTTAATCAAACCAATTGCATTGATTTTAAATTAGGGTTCTAAAAAGCGTGCCATGGCCTCAAAGTTACGAAATACACCAATGCATCGGCTCTAGGCGTGGTGTGAGTTGAGCCGTGAAAAGGCGCGCAAAGGCGTGAAGCGTGCCCTTTTTTTTTTTTTTTTTTTTTTTTTTTTTTTTTTTTTTTTTTTTAAAGAGGATTTACTAATATTTAGGATTTAGGATTACACTTACTAATATTTGAGATTTGGGCTTGCATTTACTAATGTTTACCATTTTTTTTTAACGGCAATTTTTTACAAACCTATACCATCTATTTCACAAATGCCTCCAGCAAGGCTTGAACCCACATCCTCTAAGTTGGTAGGCAACTCACATACCACTAGACCCTAATGTCTTACCATCTTATAACTATGAAATATGATATAAATTTATAAATCTATAAATACTTTTTGCCGCCTTTAAAATGCAATGCTGCCACGCCTTACGCTAAGGCTTGGGCTTGGCCATGCCGCCACGCCACGCCTCACGTTATTTTAACCTTGATCGTGACTTAAATTGAAATCATTGACGAAGAAGCTTTTATCACTCTTGGTGACAACAATATACTTGTTACTATTCTCTAAGCATTTACGGGCCCGCTTAGTTTATTGGTTTTGAGAAAAATAAAGGGGGTTGATAGGGAAAATTGTTGATTGGTAGAGAGGGTTTGATTTGAAAATAGGTTTATCCCCGCTAACATAAAACCAAAGTTATAAATAACGCGTGGCGTGACTAAGCCTCATACCTTTGCGAGGTCTTTTCACGCCTTTTAAAACCATGCATAAAACTCAACACACATGCCCACTATATATATATATATATATATATATATATATATATATATATATATATATATATAGTAGGGTTATAATAAAAAAGTCTCTTAAAATAAAAAGTCTAGTAAGGCGAATTTTGGTGCATCACAGTTATAAATTTTAGTGCATCACAGTTACTGCATCACATGTATAAAAAGTTACTACATCACAGTTAGTGCATTGCAGTTATTAAGTTACTGCATCACATTTTAAGTCACTGCATCATAGTTATAAATTTAGTGCATCAGAGATTTTTTATTCTTTTTATTTTAAGAATCTTCTTATTTTAACTCAAATATATATATATATATATATATATATATATATATATATATATATATATATAAGGAAGGGATCGGGTGCGTTTTTCCTTTTTAGTGCGGATGGTACGGATGAATGTGGACCACACGATCATCCGTCCATCTCAGATTCTGATAAAAAATACGCGGTGGCATTATCGTAAATATCCCATCTTTTTTTAAGATCGTTACTATCGTATTAGCTTTTTTTCTGAAAAAAATCTGAAAAAATTAAAAAAATAAAGAGGACAACAAATAATTAAGAATCGCTGAAAAAAATTTCAAAAAAAAAATCGTTTTCATTGTTAAAGGTATTGTGATATCAGAATCTGATTTTGACTTTTTTACAAAAGTCAAGATCTGATCTTGACAAAGATCTGATCTTGACAAAGTCAAGATCAGATCTTGACAAAGTCAAGATCAGATCTTGACTTTTGTAAAAAAGTCAAAATCAGATTCTGAAAACTTTTTTTTAATAAAAAATTTAATATCACAATAACTTTTTTAATATCGTAAAAACTTTTTCTTAATAAAAATTGTTAATATCGCTGTAACTATCATGTTTTCTTAATATCAAAGTTAATTTTTTTTAATATCACTTTAACTTTCAAGATCAGATCTTGACTTTTGTAAAAAAGTCAAAATCAGATTCTGAAAACTTTTTTTTTACTAAAAAATTTAATATCATAAGAACTTTTTTAATTTCGTAAAAACTTTTTCTTAATAAAAATTGTTAATATCGCCGTAACTATCATGCTTTCTTAATATCAAAGTTAATTTTTTTTAATATCACTTTAACTTTTTCTTAATATCGTAATATCACAGTTCATTTTTACATGTAAAAAACCTTAATATCACGGTACCACTCATAATATCGTTAATATCACATTAGCACTCATAATCGAAAAAGAAAAAATTGCTCAGAAAAATCTGAAAAAAAAAATAAATAAATAAAAGAACACGACTAGAGTAAGGATCGCTGAGAAGGAAAAAAAAATCAAAAAAATCGTTTTCATGATCAATTGTTACCGTGATATTAGCGTCAGATCTTGACTTTTTTACAAAAAGTCAAGATCAGATCTGGAATGGGCGGTCCAGATCCATCCGTACGTCCGCACTAAAAAATAGTATCCGCACGTGATCCTCACTCTATATATATATATATATATATATATATATATATATATATATATATATATATAATTTATAAATCCCATTTGTTATTTATGTCTTTCATCTTTCTTTTTATTTTATAATTTAAAATTATAAAATAACTAAATATTTTTGATTAAATATATATCTCTTACAACCCTTTCAAACCACACCAAATCATAATCCTAATTCAAAACCATTTACAAACAAAACACTCACAATAATTCGGTCACTTAAGTCTCTCAGCAATGACATAAAATGTGTGTCACAAGATTAATGTTTACTTCCCCACACAATTTGTCACTATAGACGTCCACCATGAGTATATATATATAGTGACTTCATTATAAGTGCAAATATTTTGGCTCATATTCGTTTATGCTTTCTTGTCTAGTGACACGGCTATTGACATGTTCAGACCTTGAAATTTAAGTATGTGAGATATAAGATATGAAAGGCAACTCATTCATGTTGTATAATCTCAAAGGGGGGCAATTGTAATACTGTATATCCAAACTATTTAGAATAAGGTTTTGCTAATATGGCCTTTTGCCTTCTACAATCTACATTTAACTGAACTGCATCACAATTACACGAATACATTTTCTTCAACAAAGTTCATCTAGACTACTATAACCCCCCTTTAACAAGATATAAATCTTGCGATAAGCTAAACATGACGATACAAGAAGATTGCCTTTCCCGAAACCTTGAAACAGTCTGCCAATGAAAAAATAACCAGAAAGTGACTACAGTGATACAAACTTATACAAAACAAAGTCAGAGAATTCATAACTGAAAATGTTAGTGCATCAACACCCCCATATTTGAACCGCTACGGATACCTCAAACACTAGCCACTATTGGTTAGTATGCCCTATAAGAATGTAAAGCTAGCATAAAGGCCAGGTAAAAATTACAAGGGATTTGGCATTTACAATAAGATTGAAGTCTTGAAATGTTATATGTGAATAATGACTTTCAGAGAAGGAATTGAGTAGACTAAAGGTGCTATTAGCCCGATAATTTAAATTCAAGGATCTCAGGCATATCAAGTACTTTCTTGGTATGGAAGTAGCTTGCTTTAAAAAGGGCATACTTGTCCTCGACACAGTGTCTTCTAGATTTAGTGAAAAAGACAGGCATAAATTGGTAGAAACCCACAGACACTCTAATAATGCGCCTGACTAAGAAAATCAGAACTGCCCCTGTTGAAAGGGTAGATATTACAGACTAGACGGTCGCCTCAATCTGTCACACACCCAATTTACATATGTCCTAACACTGAAACCTATTAAGGGTTGTAACTAAGTTTAACAAAACAAAGAAAACATATGGAGCCAGAGGATCACGTGGAGGCATTGAGCAAAACCTTATATTATCTAAATATGATTGAAGAAAAAAGGATACTATACAGTAAGAGTCGGTTTAGAAACATAAAATAGTATAAGTAAGAAGTACCTTGCTGTTTTTCTACTTTTTCTTTTTCCTTCCACGAGTCTGCAGCATTAATCAATTCTCATTATTAATGTCATTCAGTGAAAGCATTTAAACCTTTTGAAATCTAAATAACAAAGTTAGAAAGATATCCACCTGTTTTGTGGAAGCTTTATGATTAGATCTAGAAGTAGGTTCCGCCTGATTTGACGTGCCCACTTGAACCATAATGGCAGCAGCCTAATGAACACACATAAACTATATTAAAAACAGTGCATACTGCCAATAAAACTTATGTGTCAGAAACTTATATTATAAACTAACTAATAATAATAAGCATCCTAATTTTTTTCATCACTCTATGGGATGGATCACAAACTTACAGCATTAGGAAAAGATTCGCTAGGTGGAGCCTTTTGCAAGCTAGCCATCATTGAGACCATTGCAGACATCTGAGACGCCATCTGTGAGCAAGTTTGTTCCACTGATTTAAGTCTCTCTTTCATTTCAGCAACCTCTGCATTCTTCTGACTAACCATCCTCAAAGCATCAGCACGACTAGGAGCATTACTCCCATATAGGGAAACACTACCTTTTCCTTCAATTCCCATTACTCTATTGTAATCATCTTCAGTTCCAGATTCACGAAGTTGGGACTGTAATGAAGATACAAGTGATAAGCATATTTATTATAGAAAAACAAATAACACGGTGTTTAAGCTGCATACAATGACAGCAGCTGTCTCTTCATTCACAGGCTGACCATCTTTGCGTGTCCGGGTCAATATAAATAGTTCTGCCTGCGTCGGTTCCTGGCCATCTGGCCTTTTTGCTTTCTGCAGTGATTGAACATAACAAAGTATATGTCATTGTGTCGGTATCTCTAGGAAAGCTCCTTAACAACAGATTCACAAATTTACCTCTTCCTCACGTATTCTAGCAAAGCTTTTAGTGCCTGAGGTGTGATTGAACTTTTTCTTTGCACGTTTGGCCTTATTCTTGGCACTAATACTCTGAAACAATGCAGACAAATATATCACTAACATTCCCCCATCCAATTTAACAAATACAGAAATAGTCCATCTGTCTCAAGATTTTTGCCCAACTTCCTATTTAAATATTTCTCAGATAATATAACAGTATAATTGATTAAGTTGTGATATTACATTTTCGTAAGCTATGTGGTTTTGTCTAGTGGACAAATATTTTCGGTGGAGAGCGTTAAAATCAAATTCGAAACAATCTTTTAGATTAAATTTAATTTCAAGGGATGTGAATCATCAAACCTGCCATTCCTTAGAGCTCCACTGAGAAACAAGGAAAGACCACTGGTCAGGTAGGACTCGCTCATCACAATCAGCAAGCCGTTCTTCATCAGTCGGATGAGTATCATAATGATTAGCCTTAAGATAAAACTTGAAGTTTCTCCATTTACTTCTTATTGACTTCATGACCCATTTATAACAAAAGGGGTGAATATCAAACTTGGTCTGTAGCATACAAAGAAATATATATTATATTATTTTGGCATGACAAATGGAACAAAAACAAACTCAAAATGTTTCTTGATATACCAGAACTTGCTGCCACATGTTATCCTTGTTTTCTTTTGGCACTTTGGTCCAAGTAGGATAAGTAAGGGGAGCTAAGTTCCCATCCCGTGCTATGAGTCCTAAAAAGCTGGTAAGTTGGATCGCCTCAGGACCTATAGGTTCACCAAGCTCATTGGTCACGACTTTTATCACCCCTACTGTCTCCAATGTCTTCAATAGCTTGATTCCACGTGTAGGCCCTCGACATTGACGCTTCTTTGGATTATTTGTAGAAGCTGAGTTTAGAAAATCGTAAACCAATGTCACATACATGTTTTGTCTCCTATGTGGTGGTAAAAGGAAAGAGAACCTCACGAAACTAGCCATGTTACAGATGATTGTTAACAATATGTCAAAAAAATGTGCTTACACAAAGTACCCCTTCAATTCCGCAAAGTTTTTTGGGGACTAACTTGTTTCATACTATATAGACAAAATTTAATTCCAAGAAAAAGTCAAACTTTGCAAAATAAAATTTAAAAAGCTTATTCCACATCTTAGAAAAAGCTTGTGAAATTGATGGCTATTTTGGTATACACATAATTTATGAGAGTTTGTTATGAACCTACATGCAACAAGGTTATTTTAATGAATTTCCTAAAAGAGAAAGAAATTATGTAGATAGGTGGCAAAGGTGTACCAATGTCTGGTTCATCTTCCTCATCGTCCTCATCCTCTTCTGAGGAAGATAGTGGTTGACTAAAGTTCTGCTGGGGTTGACTTGCTTGCATGTTGATCATCCCAAGCACAGGCCGGGGCCCAGGCCGAATTTGTGCCACTTGATTAGAACCGGCTTTGTGTTGATGCAAGTGGGTAAAATTATTGGCAAGTGGAGATGATGTGTAGTCATTTTGCCGATTGTTGTACCTCGAGCTAGAAGGCTCTGCAAATAAGTAAGTTAACAGATTAAAACCACATATATTGACAGAAATAAAATGACAGTCAAAGCCAGTGGCTACACATCTTTCATTTTTAAAAAGTGTTAATATTACTAACCGGCCTCGTTTTGATGTAATTGAGTAAAATTATTGGCAAGAGGAGAGAATGTGTAGTCTTTTTGTCGATTGTTGTGCCTTGAGCTAGAAGGTTCTGCAAATAAAAAAATCAGCATACTGATAGCACATATAGTGACTGAAATAACATGATAGGCAAGCCAGTGGCTACACATCTTTCATTTTTAAAGAATTTCGTGTTAATATTACTCACCGGGCTCGTCTGTTAAGTGAGAAAAATTATTGGCAACTGGAGACAATGGGAAGCCTCTTTGTCCATTGTTGTGCCTCGAGCTAGAAGGCTCTGCAGATCAGAAAATTGAACCGACTAAAGCACATATACTGACTGAAATAACTCGATAGTATAGCCAGTAGCTACATATATTTCAATTTATAAAGAAGTTCATGTTAATATTACTAACCGGCCACGTTTTGATGTAAGTGAGTAAATTTATTGGCAGTTGGAGACAGTGGGTAGTCGCTTTGTCGATTGTTGTGCCTCGAGCTAGAAGGCTCTGCAAATCAGAAAATGAGCTGACTAAAAGCACATATACCGAATGGAATAATGCAACAGTCAAGCCAGTGGCTACGTATATTCATAATTATAAAGAAGTTCATGTTAATATCACTACACCCACTAATATAAAATGTAAAATAATTGTATGGCATAAGATAAACAATGATGGAGGACCTTACCAGCAATAACTGGTGTTTGTTCCATGCGTAACCCTGCTGCTATCCAGTACTTGATGAAGTATGTCTTGACCCGCTTCATGAGCTCCAATATGTGATCACCCTTCTTATTATATTTTTCACAATTGGACCAAATATATTGTACATCCTTGAGCACCTCTGCTGCATTCATGTACTTGAGACCGTTCTCGAGGTTGTTGCATATTGTACCAAAATCCATAGGTGTCTTGATAACATGGAAGTAATCCTGGTTCAAGCACCACCCAAATCATTATAGAAAATAACTGTGTGGACTTATTGTACAGAAAAATAAATATGCATTTGTGGCTATCACTTGCTTGATGGATGACTTACCTTTTAGTTGACACTTAACAAGTTACAAATATATAAGAATTTTCAAATCCCAAAAACCATGCATTAAAAGTTATTTGAGTTACTTCATTTGTCTAACAGTAAAGTGTGCGTGTTAAAAGAAAAAATTAAACTTTCCTAACATCAAATGAACGAGATAAGGACTTTAAAGATGAAACACATTAACAGAGATAGAAAGGACTTCCATTGAGATTTCAATAATATCAACAGATGGCCAATCCAACTTTTTACAGATGTAAAAATACACCTACGAAGTTTCAAGCAGCAAATTCATGTTGACTTCGGTCAAAAACTAACTTGCCAATAGACATAACATGCCCACATAACATTATGACAAACAGGTTGCAAAATCACATCTTTGAATGCAGAAGTAAAACGAAATGCTAAACTTACAGGTATCTCAAGTGCAACGGGGTCTACAGGTCTGTTAAATGGATCAGCTGCATCCAATGCCATGGTCTTTTTAATCACCTATGTTACAAAAAATAGCACCCGTAAGTATGAATCCAAGATGCAGAACCAATACATGATTTGTTACTACAAACTATAATTATAAGATATAATAAACCATACCGCTAAAGCGGCATTCAGTTCTGGCTGCTTGTACTCCAGATTCTGATGTAGCGGGCTTTCGTTGTCCTCAAAATCCATGTCAACATGAGGTTGCGCCATCTGTACATTGTTAATCGAGTTATCTACTAAACTCCTAGTCAGATTAACTATACCACCAGCGTCCTTCGATATCTCTTTAATGACAGATGCAATGATTGTACTAAGGGCGTTTGTATAATCTTCGGCCCTCCCATGACTACTTTTCTGTGTCACTAAATCCGCTTGCTGTCCCCTCATCATGGTACTGGTTCTCGGGTCTTCATCTTGTGTGTGAAATGTGGAAAAAATTTCCTCTGTTCTCTCATTGATTACAGGTTTGCGTAGTGGTGGTCGAATATGACTGGTTTCAGGTTCAGTCACCAAAGCAGTATTGTTTTGGGGTGTCGTTTTCTTCCCCTTATATGTACGTTTCCGCTTCATTGTTACGTGCCTAAAAACATAAAACACACCAAGTTTATCACTACACAGACAAGATCAAACTAGTATAAGCAATTAAAGGGAATGCCATCAATGATCAAGCTAGTCATATTACAGCCGATTGTCAACAAATTGTCCTAAACGGTTGTGTTTATACAAAAATTAGTATTAGACGCGCGCCTATGGCTTTGACATTAGTGGTACTACTGGAGCTTGGACATACGTCCAATTTAGTAAATATTTGTGTATATATATGTTGTGCGTACATGGGTTTTTGTATTTAAAATTTTGTGCATATACATTGACTTAATATATACTGAAAATAATATTTATCATTAACAACATATATGTTTTTATTTATTTATTTATTTTTAAATATAAAGTTTAGGGGGTTCAGACTCTAGGGGTATTTACTGAATTGAATTTACAGAGTTATTTAAAATACAGAAACTAATAAGTTTACTTAAGTCAATATAATTTACTTAAAATTTAACAACTAAAGTTATATTAATTACCACCTCCTTTAAAAAAAAAAAAAAAAAAAAAAAATTTATAGTTTTGACACATCAATTTTTTGGACATTTTTTGTTAAACGAATTAATGAAGTTTGACCAAAAAATTTAAGTTTGACTTTTCAATTGGTTAATAGAAGGGCTTGATTTTGCAGTTGAGCTCTCCTATTGGTTGATGCAAAAGGTCCATTTCAATTAATGATTTTCCCTTAAGAGATAACTATCAATTCTAAAGTTTCTTTGCTGACTTTTTTTTTTTTTGGAACTTGTTTGCTCTTCAAAATAGCCGAAAAACGTGAAAAACAAAAGTAATCATCCCACAAAAAGTCAAAATATGAAGAACACAATATTCTAAAAACCATATTCTGCCAATAAGGGGGTGTTTGTTTAAAGCTTAGTTGGCCGACTTATGGGCTTATTAAGGAGGTGTTTGTTTTAGCTTATATGTGGCTTATGAGCTTATTTGTTTTTCGGCTTAAATTTCATAAGCCCCAATATTCCAGGCTTATTTTGACACTTATGGACTTATATAAGTTTATCATATCATAATAAACTTACATAAGCCCACAAGTCTCAAAATAAGCCCGAAAATTAGAGCTATGAAATATAAGTTCAAATCAAATAAACTCATAAGCCCACAAATAAGCTTAAACAAACACCCCCTAAACTTTTAAAAAGCCTAAAATGAGCTTCAACAGGCCATAAGGCGGTCAAATAAGCTTACACAAACACTCCCTAAAAGTCGGTCAGCAAATAAAACTTTGTAAAATCGATATAAACACAAAACTTCACGACATTGTGAACAAAAAATGATCTGACTAGTTTAATTAAATCCTCATTTAAAGTAACAAAATAGATCATTAAAAAAGAAAAAAAAAAATTACATCTATTTTAGTATAATAAACTTTTGCGACGTTCTTATAAAAAAAAAATAAAAAATAATAAAAAAAAAAATTAGTGACTATTTAATACAAACAAGTCATAAAATAAAAAATAAAAAAATTGTGGATGAGTCGGCAAAAGGTCAGAAAGCATGGTTACCTATAATAAAAATAAAATAAAATAAAGATGAAACAATAGTGATACTGAATCTAAAAATACGGAAGAAAAAAATAACAAATTGACTAAATAGGATAAAAAGAAGAGTGTTTACCGGTTGTAGCAATTGACGATTTGGGGAAAATGTAAAGAAATGAGATCAGCAACGGAAAATTGATTTTCACAGTAGAAGAAGAAATAGTAAAGTGTGTTTGGTGACTGGCGATTTTGGGGATTTTTGGACACAGCCGCTACTAAAAAATTAGTCCATTATTTCCTTCCTTTCTTTTTCTGACTGACTCACTTTTTGTTTGTTTTTAGCAACTTTTGTTTTGTGACACACTATACATATAGTCAAAGTTTTTACATTTCTCAAAACGTCTCTTATATTTTCTTTTATCTCAAATTAATTGTTCACCACTAAAAATTATTAAAAAAAAAAATAGTTTAGTTTTCATAATAGATTTAGGATGCGTTTTAGTTTGTAGATGGTTTTGAGTTAGATTTGAATTTGGTGTTTGTAAAGTTGATTATTGTATTTTGCTTAATAGTTTGTATACAAGAAATTGAAATTTAAAATATTATTTAAACTAAAAAAATGTGTATAAGTGTGAGAGAGAAAGAGAGAAATATGTCAAAGAGTTATTCCTTTGGCATTCTTAATTTGATAAGGACGAACCATCCGTCTATGTATAATAGAGGTTCATTGGTTTTGTCCTGTCTTAAACTCATCAGAAGAGCGACCTCAACTCTTTATCATTGTAGTGCCATATCGAATGCTTTACTCGTGACACATACTTACACCCTTACCGTTGGTGTATTCCAACAAGACCAACATGATATACAAGGAACTCACGCATTCAACACACTTCCAAGTAGAACCCGACATTTCAAATTGGCTCGTGACAAATAAGTAAAAGTAGTGTGTGAAAGAGAAAGCCCACTAAGTTTCTCAACTTTTAATTGTGTGGGTCCCTTTACTATTTTAAACCATATACCCTCTTACCAAACAATACATTTTATGACTTAATCTAAACCGTTTGATTAAAAACAACAAAACAAACACCTGCTTACTTAAAGAGAAATGATATTTCTTCTTACTTTGTATTCCTACTTAGAGGGTCCTGACAGCAGAACTGAAGATTTAGATAAAAAGAAATAATAAGTGGAAAACACGTGTTTTGTTTTTATGTAAGTAGGAGGATGAGTAAGACAGTAAAGTAAGAGGGTATAACAATACTCGTACTTGAAATGATTATTACTATTTTTTATGAAAGAAAAACATAAATAATTAATTAAGTGTAAAAATGTAGTTATGCAAAAACTAAGAATGAATAATGATTTGCTTTCTCCTAAACTATTTGTTTTTTTTTATCATAAGACAACTGTTTTGGAATGGAGATCTACAACATTAAGAGAGCACGGTGCACTGGTTATAGTACCCTCGTTATACATTTTGCACCTATAACATTACCTATAAAACTTATATTGCACCCGTGCTTTGGTGTTGTAGGGTTTTCGCCATCTCCTTTACCATCCGTTATGCTTTTATTTCTTTTGTGAGTGATCGAGTATTTTTTGTGATTTGTTATAGAAATTTTATTAGGATGATGTTTATGTTATATAAGCGTTATAGGGTACATGCTAAGGTGATGACACCTATAAAGTTTATAAATGCCCACTGCTCTTACCACTATAAGAGCATTTGGTGTCGTAACGCACAACCTGCGTTAAACCTTCACATGGCTGCGTTAAAGCTGAGTTAACCACACCGAGCTTCAGAGTTAAGGGCGCACTAAAGTGGGGCGTTAACCACTTAACACTACGTTAAAAGTGCAAAACCAATAAAAAAATCATTTCGCCCCTCATGATCGAAAGGTGTGTGTTCTTGTGTGTGTGTGTTTAGTGTGTGTACTACATAACTGTGATGGAGAAGATGATATATTACTTAAATTTGCAGTGTAGTCCCTATGGTAGTGTGGTGCTTACAGTTAGCCCCTGTGGTTATAGCAGTAATTTTTTTTTAAGTTAATAGCATTTTTATTTAGTTTTTTATGTGGTAGGTTTTTTTTTTTTTTTTTTTTTTTTTTTTTTTTTTTTTTTTTTTTAAGTTTATTAATGAAATATTATGTTGTTAAATGAATGAAATAGTTAAGGGGTTAATTTGTAAATTATAAATTTTTAAAAGGTGGGGTCCAAAATGTTGAGTTAAAGTTGAGTTATGATAACGAGTTTTTTTATTTATTTTTAAGGTGACAATGTTAAAGTTTTTGTGGTGCTGACGTGTCACTGAGTTAAAGTTTAACCCATGTTATGAAACCGAATGCTCTAATAGTTATTACGTTAAGGTTTCTTGTACGCATAAAACTTTGAACTAGCAAGGTACCCGCGCGTTGCGGCGGCGAGTACCTTAAAACTAAAATTATTGGCGTGCAATGTTTACAATTATACATATTTTGTGACAATAACTTTACGGATGATGATAATTTTAATTTGGAATAACTTTGAATAATAACAAGCTATTTCATATAAAAATAGAAGGGTATGAGAGTATTGCTGTTACAAATCTACAATATAAATGTGATAGTGCGAAATCTTATAAAGGTATGTGGTTAATGTTGTTCACTTTACCTTATAAAAGTCTACACAAACTAATCATTAAATATACCAAGTATTTACACTATATTTTATATGTTATAGCAAAAGAAAATCAGGAACATAAAAAGTTGTTATTCATAGGTAAGGCAAGAAAAAAAAAATAGATAAATAATTAAAAAACAAAAAAAAAGCCAAAAACACTTTATAAATTTACAGTATTTTTTCTGGTAACGACAAACACTCTTTTTAGCAATTGGCAGAATTTGTAATTTGTGCATTTTATTTAAATGTGGTGTAGTTAATAAGGAACATTTTGCAGTCAAATTGTTGACTATTATAATTATAATTATAATAGAATAATGGTTGTTTACTTTTAAACAATATTGACATAATAATTTCGTGGCAAATCTATGTTTTAGCTGATGGGTTGTGATGGGCTGAAAGCCCAGAATGTGAACAAAGGTCAAGGTAGTTCTACAACATTTTAGGGTTAGGGTAGTTTTTACTTTCATAGTTTTTTTTTTTTTTTTTTTTTTTTTTTTTTTCCCTCTAAGTTCATTGTCACACCAACTCAGCCACCACAAGAAGGAAAATTCGTCCTTTGTGTTCTTGATCCAAACGAACATCAAACATTAAGACCCTTTTATTCTTTATACAAATCGTACATAGACAAACTAAGATCTTTCGTTCATTTTCTCCTTGTTCCATCCGAACCACATCACACTTCTTCTTTATTGTTCACGAATATGTTGCAAGGAGCTCGACTTCAAGATCTTGTATAACAAGGTCTCGGGTAGGTTGTATTTGATTTTTTTTAACCGAAAGAAAAGAGGAATGAAACACGAGTTGTTTTGTTCTTTCTTTAATATTTTCGGATTAAAAAAAAAAGGTTGTGCTTCTAAAGGATCTATGATGTGATTTCTCTTATACTTTTGTTCTAATAACAATTTGTGGGTATAAAAAGAGAAGGTTGAGATCTATGTTTGTTTCAAGTTAGAATAGATTAGGATGAGAGTTGAAGAGTGATAGGTGAGGGTCTTGGTTGTGTCTATGCATTCTAATGAAAATCAACTTGTTTCTCAGATTTATTTTTTTAGTATTTGATTGGCTTAGTAGCTTGAGCAGATTGTACATTGTGATTAAATGGTTGTATTTTTTAATGAAGAGGTGAATTAATATTGTATTAATTGTATGTTTTAAATATTGGTTTTTTAGTTGTATTTGTGCGTCAAATATTTGTAAATTATGTTTTTTAACTTGTATTTACTTAAAAATCTATTTTAAGAAATCTTACAAAATTAATATGAGGGAAGTGTCAATATGCATTATAAGTAGTATAAATAAAGGCAGGTAAAGCTAACTTCACATTTCATTTTTACAGTGAAAATGAATGTTTTTTACCTTACTTTTGAAGCTTTACGCTAAAACCCGTACGATCTAATAACAATGTCTCTATCTTGTCGAAGTTGAAAAAAGATCATATACTCAATAAACAATACTAGAACGGTACCCGCGCAATGCGGAGGCGAGTATCATGTGATTATATTTTTCCTTTATTTGGTTACACGTTTAGTTGTCTTAATATTTTATAAGTAGAGATATTAGAGATGGTTAAACCAAATTGGTTTTTTAGTTGTATTTGTGCTTCAAATAATTGTAAATTATGTTTTTTAATTTGTATTTACTTAAAAATCTATTTTAAGAAATTTTAAAAAATTAATATGAGGGAAGTGTCAATATGTATTATAAGTAGTATAAATAAAAGCAGGTAAAGCTAACTTCACATTTCATTTTTACAGTGAAAATGAATATTTTTTACCTTAATTTTAAAGCTTTACGCTAAAACCCGTACGATCTAATAACAATGTCTCTATCTTGTCGAAGTTGAAAAAAGATCGTATACTTATTAAACAATACTAGAACGGTATTCGCGCAATCCGTCGGCGAGTATCATGTGATTATATTTTTCCTTTATTTGGTTACACGTTTAGTTGTCTTAATGCTTTATAAGTAGAGATATTAGAGATGGTTAAACCAAATAATTTTAGTTTGAACAATCAACCGCTTCCTAACAAACTTTATAACCAACTTGATTTCTAACAAATTAATTTTGAAATTTTTCCATAATAAGCAAGAAAAAAGTTTGAATTTTAAGATTTTCTAATTATAAAATAGTCTCAAATATAGTAGTATACATTATATGGTAAGTTATATATAGCAATGTCATTTGTTAAAATCTCATATTGACTTTTAACTGTGTTCCAAGATCGACTTAATTTTGTAAAAATAATTTTATTAAGTTAATTTGAACAACTTTGGGCGGTGCTACGACACAACCATAAAGATTTGCCATAAAAATATATAATAAAACAACCATAAATATTTGCCTAGTCTTTTAAATAACTTAAGCTTTTTATGCTACACAAGTCTAGCTAGCTCATTGTATGGTTTTGAAAAGAAAAAAAAGAAATAATAATAATAATAATAATAATAATAATAATAATAATAATAATAATAATAATAATAATAATAATAATAATAATAATAATAATAATAAATAAATAAATAAATAAATAAAAAAAGCTCATCCTATGGTTCTGTTTAAATAAGTTAATACTTTTTTTTGTGGAACCTATTTGGCCATTTGGTTAAAACTTAAAAGAGAGAAATAAATATGCGGGAACTCTCGTTCCAAAAAAAAGTTGCTCTCGGTAACATGAACTGTCGC
Organism: Artemisia argyi; assembly: GCA_030686995.1. Lineage (NCBI taxonomy): Eukaryota > Viridiplantae > Streptophyta > Magnoliopsida > Asterales > Asteraceae > Artemisia > Artemisia argyi. The sequence continues at coordinate 129,533,297 of CM060699.1, forward strand.
CAATTCTCGATGGTATATTCGCCTGTTGGGTTTCCTTCAAGTCCCAGTAAATAGCTAACAACATTCACTATATATATTTAGCAATCCAAATAAACTTCAGGATAATCAAACCGCTCTTGAACACGCAAATTAAAGGTTCCGTCTAGCTAAGGCTCAATAATATTATCTATGGGGTCGTTGTAGTTTTAGGCTCGTTAGTTTGTTTTTGTACGTTGGAGGGTCGTTGTAGTAGGTCTTACGGTCGTGTTTGTTGGAACTATCATTTGGTGTCACTAGCTTATACTAGTTTTATTTATCTCTATATATCTCTTTCAAAAAAACGAAACATGCATGTTCTCAAGTCGTCCTAACTACATGTATGCTGTTTTGTAGGCTGATCATAATGTACCCGTTCACTTCTGATGAATCCCAGTTAAAAGAGTATCATATTTTAGGGCCGTCACCTGAAGAGGAGCAAGCAGATATATTAAGGTTGGCTGCACCTATCATTGCCTTGGGTGTCCCTGAATCTGTCTTTGACCGCATAAACCTTCACAAACACGGGTATATTTATAAGAATATTATGAAGTTGCTCAAGTATGTTTTCTCCCTAAATCAGCGTGGGATCCTGGAAGAGGCCATAAATCTCGGGGTTACTAAGAACTTCTTCACGCAGCCGATTCATTGTGACATAAGTGGTTTTGGGAAGCTAGCTCATTTTCTGAGGTCGAAAGAGGGACAAGAAATATTGCTTGGTATTCAGAGAAAAAAGAAGCTTGAGAAGAAGTTAATGAAACGGGCTGCATGTTTAAACAGTCTAGTTAAGCTGAAAGATCGGCTTGTTGTCCCAAAGTCAGATGATATAGAGACGGCTCTTCCTTGTGCAGAAATCGATTGTTTCGATCAATGCAAGAAAAGGAGGATTGACGACGTCTGTGAGGTCTCGAAACCTGCCTCCGGCTCTGAGGAGTGAGCCGTGATTTAATAGGGAGGTTGTTGCAATAGTATTTTGTTATGATCTTGTTAAATTATCAAAACTGAATGCGTGCATATTGTTTCATTTTTGAAGTGTTTTTAACATTTGTCTATGTAATCGGCCTTCATTTCCCTTAAAGTTCCTCAAAATCCATGTCGACATGAGGTTGTGCCACCGCTGCCCATCTGTTTAACAATCCCAAACTTATAGTCAGGTTAACAATCCCACCAATGATTGTACTAAGCGCATTTGATAATCTTCAGCCCCGGTCCCCGGCCTCCCATGGCAACTAAGTTTAATGGTCACGAAAAGCGTACAACTAGAAATTAAAACATTATTCGTTAGGAAAAGGTATTTACAATGATGAAAAAGCATTGTGTATGTCATCATTCTGAATCAACAGTGACATAAACAAATAGGTGTGACTGAGAAGTTGTGCTCCAAATGTAAATGTTTTCTTCCCGATCGAAGATGATCTGTTCACATTGTTCAGGTGATTTTTTTGTGTGCAAAATGTCACTCAGGGAACCATATGAAGAAAACAACCGTGACATTTTTAAGGATTATCATACAAAAAAAACCTGATTCTGGTCAATGCTTATCATCTACCTTCAGCATGTACCGAAAGTAAAAATCAAACTTTATCGCCAAAAAAAATAAAGACAACAACATCGTATCTATCGTTAGAGAACAAAAAAACACACATATATCCACACTGAGCCAATCACTCCTTTGCAGAATTAAACTATTAAGCTACAGCATTTACAATATCAAACATATGAGTGATAGTTAACAATTGTCCAGGTATGAAAAATTGTAACAAGATATAGTTTAAGGATGGTTTTTGTAAATATAAACAGAAAGACAAAAAGTCTATAAAGTACGCGGGAACAACCTGTTAAATAGTGATTGGTTCCTCAGTAAAAAATTGCAACAGAAATTATCTGCTATTATTGTTTCTTGACTTTCTTCCATCTACCTGTTCATCGTTCATAGTTAGGTACGTTTTTCCGATTAACATCGCTTTAGTCACTTTATATTAATCAACTACCAGAAATTTTGATTTGATCTTGGTATAATTCTGATATGATTCAACAGATGATGATTGAAAATTGTGATTTAGGGGGTGTTTTGGATTCTTATTATACTTATTGTGTTTTGTTACAGTAGATAAGCAGTTTAAAGGGTGTTTTTGGATAATTGTTTGTTCCAAAAAGCTTATAAAGTTTTAGATGGTGATAGGCACATAAGCAGTTTAGTAATTAATTTTAGTATCCTTCTACATAAATTTTATAAGAGCTCAACAATTGCAAAAACATCATGCCGTATAAATTTTAAGTAATTTTTGATCATGTATTGTAGGAGCAAACTGAAGTGAAAAGGCTTGTTTATTTTTAGGGCAGTCGCGCGGACATTTTCATCATTTAGTATATCTGTTCAGAATGAATTTAACCACAAATATCAATGACAAGAAGAATCCATCTCCATCTGTAATGCTTTCCGTGGAGCAACCATGCCGCCACTTTTCACTTACTGAGATCAAATCAGCAACAAGTAACTTTGACGAAAAATTGTGTATTGGCCGTGGGGGATTCGGGAGGGTGTATAAAGGAATGATCACGGATGGACCAACTAACCGTGTCTATGCTATCAAGCGTTTACATTCCTCGTCCACTCAAGGAGCACCTGAGTTTTGGGTAGAAGTCGAGATGCTTTCAAGGCTTCGTCATTGTAATTTAGTGTCTTTGATTGGTTATTGCAATGATGGGAAAGAGATGGCTCTTGTTTATGAATACATGCCTAATGGAACCCTTTCGGATCATCTTCATAAAAAAGGTACACCGTTGAGTTGGTCACAACGGCTCAAGATATGCTTAGGAGCTGCTCGTGGACTCGACTACCTTCACACAGGAACCGGAACACAACATGGAGTCATACACCGCGATGTGAAAACTACCAATATCTTGCTGGATCAAAGATACGCTGCTAAGATAGCTGACTTTGGTTTGGCTAAAATAGGACCAACAAACCAGGCACTTACATATGTTAGCACGGGAGTCAAAGGAACCTTTGGTTATATGGATCCGAGTTATTTCCGCACAGGTAGACTAACAAGAAAATCTGATGTCTATGCCTTTGGGATGGTAATGCTTGAGGTGTTGTGTGGTAGGCCCGCTTTGGACGAGAGTCTGGATGAGGGTTTAGCAGTATGGGCTCAAGACCGTATCAAGCAAGGGAAAATTTCTCAAATTACTGATCCAAAATTGAAGGACCATATGTCAAAGAGTTCTTTGAAGGAATTCTCAAGCATTGCAGCTCGATGTGTGCTTAGTAATCCAAATCAGCGGCCAACAATGAGTGAGGTTGTTGGCAGTCTTGACCTTGCTTTGTCACTTCAAGAAACAAAAGATTCTTCTACTCGAAGAGGGATCCTCACAAGGAAAGTATGGTCAATTATTTCACTTAAAGGCTTTTTTGAGTTTAATAGCTGGGGGAAAACTCATACATCTAAAAGTAATGAAACAAATAGTAAGCTTGTTAGTAAAGCAGTTCCCATTCTTGAAACTGAAGTTGAAGTAGACCATAGAGACCCTCCAGAAGCACTTCCGATTAATTGGGATGCTAACATAAATATTGATACACTTCCTGTAATGGAAGAACTTCATATTAGTGCGGAGGCTAACACTAATAGTGATCCACTTCCTGCATTAGAAGGTCATCAGATTAGCAGGGATGCTTTTCCCGGAAGAGAAATACAAGCGAGTGACTTCGCCATTAATGGTAGCATCCCCAGAAATATGTTGAAATATGCTCACCAATCTGCAAAGGGATATTTTGAAATTTGAATTCATAGAAGGTGCAAGTACCCCTACATACACTGTTACATTTGGTGACGTACGTACCTACCTTGGTGTAGAAGTTATACCTATTGATGAAAATGGCCGAGAAGGTGATGCCTTGGAATGTTTTGCCAACAAAGGACTACCTATCACCCATGCTTCACAATGATGGAAAAGATTACAGCAAAGACTTCAGCTTGTCATAAGGGTAGTCCTCAAACTTCCTTAAGCAGAAATGTTATATCCACTATTGATTTGATACTGAGTAATGAATATTGTACTAATTTATATAGATTCCAATCACGACGCATTTATTATTTGAGATCAAAGTTACACGAATGTATTGTTTTGAGTTCTAAACTAATATTCCATGTCAGCTTGAAATGAGAATCTTAAATCTATGTAAGCAGGGAAGCTAACTTTTGCCATTGGGTCACAGAGGTAGCTCTTGTTTGTAGCTTGTATTCAAATATTAATTATGTTTAGTTTTTTTTTTTTTTTTTTTTTTTTTTTTTTTTTTTTTTTAAATCCGTTTAGCAGCTATGTTCCAGAAATTTCAAAGGTCATTTAGTTCATAACACAGATAAGGGCATTGCCAGGATTCAATAATATTCGATACCAAGGAGCCAACCTTCTCCTCTTGAGCTTCAAGTATGAAGGTAGGCATCTGTACAATATCTTATACGAGACTTGCTAAAACTGTCTAAGTATCTTCTTATTCATCTTCCTACTGAGCACTAGCAAAAAATTAAAGTATATATCCAATGTTGACTGTTTGTGGATACATTTAAGTGTCCATTAGGAGAATGATTAGAAAGATAATTAGGAAAACTTAGCATTTCAGCTCTTATAAAGTAAGTGTTTTATGGTTGAACAAGCCTGTGCTCTTGTTAATCTGGATAATTCCATTAATATTGAAACTATCAAGCTTAGCATTGAATTTTTATGCTCGTTAGTGTTATTTCTTAATTTAACAATACCCAGGGAGTGTGTTGATGTGTCAGTTGAAAGGGAGTATCTAGTTATCACATGTTATTGTTTGGATGAACTGTTTCTACACAAGCTTATTTAAGGCTGCTTTATAAGAACTCTGAGCCCTTGTAAGCCTGAGTTTGGCTCGTCATCTATGTATTTCGAGCTCGTTTCCTATTTTCGAGCTCCAACTTAACTTTAGCTTGACTAGAACTAGCTCGAGTAGTTTGATAAGAGCTTGACTTGCTATGATCAGGATTCAGGAGGAAAAACTATCAATTCTGGTGCAATTTGTTTTTTGGGTAGTAATCTGATCATCATGTTTCCTGCTTCCTATTATATATAGGAAGTTTGAGTATCGTTTTGTGCTTGTTATGTCTCTAATTATCTTCTCTAAGGTATTTTGTGTCCAAAATGAATTTGGGTCCAAAGTGGGTAATTTGAAGTCAGGGTCAAAACAGGTCAGTTGACCTGATAACATATTGTTTGACTTCTTTTAATAATATGTACATTTGATTTGTGCATAAGTACATGATTAAGAATCCTATGAGCATTTAGTTGAAAATGCGTTTCCTAATGTTGGGGCTTTAGAGCTGGAAGCCTAGCTCATTGTATGGTTTTGGAAAGAAAAAAGTGTTAGTTCCGGGGTTTAGAATGATGGTTTGTAAAATGAAGTTTAATGCTACTACTTGTTACTTCAAGGCGAGTTCTCTCTGTCCTTAAAGCAATTTCGCCCCCACCGTTCTTTCGAACAATCGTGTTTTGGGTTACTGACGAATTGCCTCCCAAGATACAATGAAGCAACGTATGTAGCAATTATCAACACTACACGATGGTGGTGATAATCCAAATGAACTACCGAGTTATCGAGGATTTCAAGATACTACAAATAATAATTCTATAGCATTATTACTTATAGCAATCGCGTACACTAAAAGAGAGGGTTTCTATGTGTTTTTTGTTGGTGTTTATTAATCGTAACAATTATAAAATTAAACAAGTAACCATCAAAGCATGCAGTGGAAGTAAAGATCATAATACTTGTATTAATTAACAGAATTTAAATGATATACATACCTTAGCGATTTCTAGCCAAACAAGAAATCAATAAACAAGAACGAGAAAAACCCTAATTAGGGTTTATGGAGATCGACTTGTGAGTGAGTCGAATAGGGAAAATAAGCTAACAAAAGTATGTTAGATCTTCGTTCTTGTACACACGTATTAGTAGCGTTTCAATGTGAAAAGCTAGGTTCTTGATCACAAACAATCCAAACACAATGTTTGAACTTGGAAGATCACGTAGGAACCCTAGAAGGGTGTAGTTGATCGACTAGGCTCAAGAGAAAGAAGAAGAAAGAAAGTTAGGATTGCTAATGAATCAAGAGATGAGAAGAATGAATACAAGAGGCCTTGTATTTATATTTTTCAAATCTTGGAGCACAAGACAACAAACCCTAACCTCCCTAGGGGTTGGGTCGGCCGAACATAGCCCAAGGAATCCCTTCTGGATCCTTCTTGGCTACTATTTTCAATCTAGTCCTTCTTCTTTTCGTCTAACGATCGTTAGTGTTTTATTTGTGAAATTAATAATTATTCATAACTTAATATAATAATTATTAATCATTGAAACTCATACGTAATGTGTGCAATCCCGAAGTCTTGTGTTCGAATCCGGACATACCACATTAATTTTTATCCGTAAAACCAACAGCTCCCACTCGGATATATATTAATGTAATAATGTCATTGGTTAGTCTAGCATAACACCCTAATGTCCCCAGAATGACCATGAGTGTGGTTTCTTGGAAAAAACCTTTTGATGAATCATCATCATACTTATCCTTTTGATTCTAATACTACGTTAATATGGATATAGATCTAAGTCATTCCATAATTAACTATTCTGTTTCTCGTTATTTATGATCGAGCAAGATTACCAATTCATCTGAACATATTCCAGATAGACCTTGGGCATGACCATGCAAACATCTTGTCAACCCTACGAGGGGCCCAACAGTATTATACTTCAAAACAAATTTGAAGGAAACAAGTTCTGTATTGAATACAAGCATAACCCATGAACTTTGCATCACCTCTGAAAATAGCCCTTATAACCACCAGTTACGGATAACGTTAGACTACCTTACAGAAAATGAGCTACATCCATAGTAGTTATCTGGTATCTTAAGTATGAGGATAAATATTCATGATTTACTTTAATGAAAACATCCATAAGTATAATCATGTAATTGGGATCTGTCCTATATTCAATTTATTCCATCTATTGAATATCATGTGAATTTGGCATGTCCTACGCATCAATATACTTTAAGTATATTATACCAAAACTCAGATTTGTCTTAATTCAATGATACTCCTATATCATTATTTGACAACGGACTATTTAGAATAACTCAAGTTATTCATGGATTAAACATGCAAATATAGGATACAATATTATGAATGAAAATAAACATAACAAAATATTTTATTTCATTAAGATAATTATTGTTTATAATATCCTTTATCCAAATACTAACCACAAATTTACATGAAACTACTAGCTAAATGAAGTCCAATACCATTGGCATGTTGAGTAAGATTTTCCTTAGATAAAGCCTTCGTAAATGGATCAGCTAGATTTTTATCTGTGTGAATTTTGAGTAAATTGATTTCACCTATATCGACTTGTTCTCGAACATAGTGATATCGTCTAGGAAAGTGTCTGGCACCTTTCATGACTCCAGGTTCATTGGCGAATGTAACTGCGCCAGAATTGTCACAATATATATTAATAGGTAAATCAATTGACGGCATAACTCCTAGCCCCGAAATGAATTTCCTAATCCAAACAGCTTCCATTGCAGCTTTCGATGCAGCAATATACTCAGCTTCTATAACAGACATCGCAATTTTACTCTGCTTCTTGCTCTTCCAATCTACTGCTCCTCCGATAATAACAAAGTCATAACCCGTCTAAGACTTTATATCATCTTTATCAGTTTCAAAGGACGCATCGCAGTAACCTGTAACATCAAGTTCTGCATCTGGATTTCCCCCATACATTAGAAACATATCTTTAGTATTCCTTAAATACTTAAGAATGCTCTTAACAACATGCCAGTGTTTACCAGCTAGATTCTGTTGATATCGACTGATCATATTCTGTGAAAACGCCACATCTGGCCTTGTGCATCTTACTGCATACATGATAGATCCTATTGCTGAAGCATATGGAACTTTCTTCATATGTGCCAGCTCTTCAGGTGTTGAAGCACATAGTTTGCTACTTAAGCCATGATCTACGTGCATTGGCAAATATCCTTTCTTGGAATTTTGCATATTGTATTTCTTCAATACTTTATCAATGTAAGCACTTTGGCTTAATCCAATCAACCGCTTTGATCTATCTCTGTAGATTTTGATTCCAAGGATGTATGCTGCTTCTTCTAAATCCTTCATAGAAAAACATTTACCAAGATAGGATTTAACTTCCTTTAAACTTGGTATATGATTTCCTAAGATTAATATGTCATCGACATACAGGATAAGGAAAGTAACATTACTCCCACTAGCTTTATGATATACACATGCATCAAATCTTTTGTTCCATTGACGTGATGCTTGCTTCAATCCATAAATGGATCTTTGAAGTTTACATACATGTTTTGGAAATTCTGGATTCACAAACCCCTCAGGCTGCGCCATATAGATGTCTTCATCTAGGCGACCATTTAAGAAGCCGGTTTTGACATCCATTTGCCATATCTCATAGTCATAGTATGCTGCTATAGCTAAGAGAATCCTAATAGCTCTAATGTCAGCTACAGGAGAAAAGGTCTCCTCATAGTCAACACCATATGTTTGTGTAAAGCCTTTAGCTACCAAACGAGCTTTATAGGTGTGTACATTGCCATCTATATCTATTTTCTTTTTGAAGAGCCACTTACTTCCAACTACCTTGGCATTGGGATGAAGGTCTACTTCAATCCAGACTTCGTTGTCTCTCATGGATTGCATTTCCCCATTCATAGCAACCTGCCATTTATCCTTTTTAGGACTATTAATGGTAGTCCTATAACTAGTAGGTTCATTAAGATCCCCTAGTATAGTTTCCTCACATTCTACGTTAAGACATAGACGTTCAGGAGCTCTCATAGTTCTTGAAGATCTACGAATGGGAACCACTTCAACTTTAGGTGGAGGACCTAGACTTTCAAGTTTCACAGGAAGTGTGCTAGTGCTTTCAGAAGGTGATGTATCTTCATGATCATATTCTAGATCAAAAACTCTCCTACTAAATTCTTGAGATATAAGATTCTTTTCAAAGAAATCTCCATACCTAGCCACAATGACTTTATTCTATGGTGGAAAGTAAAAGTAGCAACCCATCGTTTCCTTTGTGTATCCTACGAAGATACACTTAACAGATCTTTGTTGGAGTTTATCTGGTGAATCACGTTTAACAAACGCTTCACAACCCCAGACCTTTAAGTAAGAAAAGTTGGGAGCTTTTTTGGTCCATAATTCATATGGAGTCTTATCAACCTTCTTAGTTGGAACCATATTCAATATGTGAACCGCAGTTTCAAGGGCATAATCCCAAACGGATAAGGGTAGAGTTGTCAGATTAAACATTGATCGTACCATGTCTAACAACGTACGATTTCTCCTGATACACTATTTTGTTGTTGAGTATAAGGAGATGTGAGTTGATGGACAATACCACACTCAGCTGAATGATCTTTAAACTATTGGCTTAAATATTCACCACCTCTATCGGATCGAAGAGCTTTAATCTTCTTACCGAGTTGTAATTCTACTTCACTTTTGAAAACCTTGAATGTCTCAAAGACTTCATGTTTATGCTAAAGTAAATAAACATAACCATAACGACAATAATCATCCGTAAAGGTTAAGAAGTAGCTAGCACCGCATTTTGACACATGTCTAAGTGGACCACACACATCGGTGTGTATTAATCCAAGTAGATCTGTAGCCCTTTCCACTTGATGTGAAAAAAGTTTCCTTGTCATCTTTCCAGATATGCAAGATTCACATTTATCAAATGATTCATCATTTATATTTTGCAAAAGCCCATCATGTTGCAGCTTTTCCATGCGTTTCTTGCCAATATGTGCAAGACGACAATGCCAAAGATAAGACGAAGCCAAGTTAGACTTGATTCTCTTATTGCTAATGCTATACATAGAATTGTTTCTATTGGACACATGATTTTCCATATCAATTTCAAACACACCATTTATTGGAATTGCATTAAAGTAAAAAACATTATTTAAAGAAACAGAAATTCAATTATTAATGAATGTGTGAACTAAACCCATATCCAATAACAAAGAAACTGAAATGACACCCCTAACAATAGAGGGTGCATAATGACAATTATTCAATATATACTAGTATCAAACCCGAAGGTAAACTAAATCGAAAGTCCCTATTGCTTCAACTGATGTACGTATGCCGTTCCCTACGTACAAGTATCTTTCTCCATAGGCTAGCTTCCTTACTCCTCTAAGTACCTGAGATGTATTACAGATGTGAGCACCACATCCCGTATCATATACCCAGGAATTATGCTTACGAGGAAAAGAAACTAATTCAATCTTAAACATACCTGAAGTGCTTGCGACGTTACTAAGAATTTTACTCTTGTTGAGGTGTAACTCCTCTATAAACAATGGACAATTCCGCTTCCAATGTCCAGGTGTGTTGCAGTAGTGACAAACAGCCAAATCCTTGTTAGGAGTCTCCTTCTTCTTAGGAGGAGGATTTTGTTCTTAGGCTTTTGTTGGTAGGTCGCAACTTGTTTACCCTTTCCAACGCCTTTACCCTTCTTGTTCGCATATTGCGGTTTGTTGGGCTTATTTGGCTTAGTAATCCTACCACCTTGTATTGCCATTAAAGCAGGTGTAGGTGCCTTCTTTGACAAACCTTTTTCAATGTCAATGAGCATTGCATGTAACTCACTGATTGTCTTCCCCTTGCAATGCATATTATAGTTGCGCACAAACTCACTATACAAATCCTGATTAAGGGATCGCAAAATGAGGCCAACACATACACTTTGCACATATCCGCAGGCGAGTTGCTCCAATTGGTCCAAATAACGTTTCATCTCCAATACATGGGCACTCACAGATTTGCCTGCTTCTGTTTACAATTATGCAGAGATTCTATCAAATCATATAATTCTGCAGTTTGTGGTTTCTCAAACATTCGTTTGAGTTCATTGATCATGTCCATGGGACCAAAGTTCTCAAATTGTTTTTGCAATTGAGTGTCCATCCCAGCCAACATGAGACAAGCCACATCATTGTGCTTCTCATATTCAATGTTGTATTCCTCATGGGCTGCAGTAGTTGCACTCCCTTCAGGAGCAGTAGGAAGTGGCTTACTAATATAATCAAATCTTTTGGCCATCCTTAAAACAATTCTTAAGGATCGATACCAATCATTGAAATTTGCACCAGTCAACTTGTCTCGATCAATCATTTGTTTGAAAGTAGAACTCATGTTGTTCATATTATTGTTTTCGGGTGTAGCCATTTCTACAGAAAAATTCGGAAGTTAGTACTTTCGATAATAAAATTTTAAGAAAATTAAATACCCATGGTAAATAAACATATAACCATTTAATTTTCACTGAAAACTAGGAACCAAATCGACATAGTTTCATCACATCAGTTGATCTGCTAGTGATGAACGTATTCAATAAGGTACGAGTCGAGCCTCAATTGCCAATATTCAATTGCAATTCCTAGAAGTGATGGGATTTACATATTTGCCAACCGCAGTTGCAATGCAAGCATGTTTTATCCCCATCTTATGCCTTGAGTGATCAGTTCTCACTATCAACTCAATTAAGTTAACCAACTTAATAAACAGTAAACTCACATAATCTCATCGCATCAGTTGATTTGCTAGTAATGAAATCATGTATTTTACCCTTCCATTGCAATCTAGCCAGGTTACACCCTGACGTAAATAACAACTTCAGGTGTTTCTGTTTCACTGGATGACATATAACTTAAATTAAAGGGTATAAATTTTGATGTGTGTAATCAAAATATGTATAAAGATGTCAGGCATTCATCTTTGTAACATAAGGTTTCATATAAAAAAAACTTTTACTCAATAGTTTCTTTATAAAGCTTAAATCTACAAAGTTTTAATTGAGGCATTGAGAAACTTACAACTTTGTCTTAAGTTCTTCGTACATAGATAATGGTTGTACTACGGCAAGTTCTCCTTGACTCACAAGCGGGCACAGAAACAAGGTAGGCGCGAAGCTCTTAAAGAACTCGTTTCCACTGAAACCCACCACACAGTTTGTCAATTCAATTCTGTCGTTTCGACCATTATTAGTACAGTCGCGATCAATCAATTAAACGTTCAAGATTTTTTAGCTCAAAATAAATTTCACCATTATTTAGTCCAATTTATAGTTTCTATTCGAAAATTACCCTTTTGCTTACTATCATGTCATTAACATATATATAAAAAAATACGCAATTAATAAAATAAATGACATAAATAATGAACATGCTAAATAAATCAATAAACATGTATATATCGATCTAAGACTCCCATTGGTTTTCGAGCTAGGTACCAATGGACCACATACACCAATAATTGGTTGCGTAAGTCCTACGATGAATATATATAATAACACACATAATTGATTTATAAATAACTATTTATGGGGTCTTCCCCAATATTAGGTCTTCTCTAATTTCATAATTAATTAAATTTTAGTAATTAAACAAGTTCTAACAATTTTATTACTAAAACCCTAATTAATTAAATCAAATCGCATAATAAGCATGTAATTCACGTAACAATCAAAATTATCATGATCCATGACAAAACATGCATTGATTTGTCATGGATTCCCACATTGCACTTATTATAACAATAATCAAGTCTAGGATCGCATATCAATTAATAGCATATAACAAATATCCATTAATTATCACATAAAAAATTACATGCATCCTAGGGTTTCTATAAGTTTTATAAAATCAAAATCTAATAACTAAAAAATTTGGGTAATCGACCCACAATTAAATAAAATTAGGGTTTACAATTTCTAAAACCCTAGAAATCCATAACATGTAATAATCAATTGAGATCTAATTTTATGTGTTTCGGTAATTAATTACAGTATTAACGGCTCGTGATGCCACTATTGGTGTTTATTAATCATAACAATTATAAAATTAAACAAGTAAACATCAAAGCATGCAGCGGAAGTAAAGATCATAATACTTGTATTAATTAACCGAATTTAAATGATATGCGTACCTTAGCGATTTCTAGCCAAACAAGAAATCAATAAACAAGAACGAGAAAAACCCTAATTAGGGTTTATGGTGATCGACTTGTGAGTGAGTCGGATATGGAAAATAAGCTAACAAAAGTATGTTAGATCTTCGTTCTTGTATACATGTATTAGTAGCGTTTCTGATAAGGATTTATTTGATACGCTTTTAGGGGGCCATTTAAGCCATAAATCGTGTTTTTATGGTCAAATATTACCATAAATCGTTTCTTTTGTCATTTTAGGTACTTGGGACGTGAATTCTGGAAAATGAAGCATTTTAGAGCTTTTCGAACGTTTTTATGCTCAAGAATGAAGACAACAAGAAAAGTAATGAAAGTCAGGATTTTACACCTGACGGCGTCAGGCTTTGGAGCTGACACCGTCACCTTATGAGAAGAATGGTGGATTTTTAACACAAGACGCCCCAGAAGAAAATGTCAAGTTTACACCTGACGGCGTCAGGTACAAATGTTGAAGGACGTCAGGTGTTAAGTTAAAGAGAGACGGCCCAGAACAAGTAACAAGTGACGACGTCAGAAGGTGTCTTTGGGCGATACGAAACCCTAGAACACGGCGATCTGACGACATCAGGAGCTATAACCTGACGCCGTCAGCTTTGTATCTCTATATATAGCTTATGTTTTTTTCATTTACAAAAAGGGGTGGAACTTTGTAGGTCCAACTTTTACAGCAAATTTAGGGTTTCTAACCCTATTTTCTTCCATGTTTAATTGAAAGATAAGTTATCCTTTAATCATTCAATATGTCTATGTGTTGTTTGATTAATTGTTTATCTTTCTTTTTATTAACATGCTAGCTTAGATCTCTTAGTGTTTGCTTAGATCTAATGAATCCTAGTTATTAATTATTGATTGTTGGTTTGTTATTGATTTTTTGATTGATTGACTAACATTAGGCTTAAGAAAACTGGCTAATCTCCTATACGGTAACATGCTTGAATGTTTTAAGAAACATAATTGGATGTGTACTACGGTTTTATTGATTGTATGGTAGGATACTTAACGTGTCATCATAAGAAGAAATAAATACTCATAGAGTTGGGGAAGGACGTACACGCCCTCACGACTGGTATTAAGGAATGCAATCCTTCAATCAAACAATTGTAACAAACCAATAAATCAGTAAAAGATAACTAGGGAGTAGTGAAATCTAAGTAAACACAATTGTCTCCTATAAGTAATCAACCGCATTTATTTTATTGTTATTTTGTTTATTAGTAGTTTTTTGGGTAGTTGACTAGCAACTAATTCCTCCTAATCTTCCAAATACCCGAGATTTTTACTACTTTTATAAAATATAAAAATACAAAAAGAATCATCCTTCACCTTTAGACCTAGTTGATTTAGCCTTCAATCCTAACGACACTATTCCCCTAGAGAACGATCAATCCCCCGGTACTTGCCACTCACTATACTACACTGGTCAGGTACACTGCCTGGAGGATTGCAAGCTTCTCAAGATCCCTTGAGAAGTAAAACTTTTGCGATTCCGCAATCTCGCAATCCCGCATCAGTTTCAATGTGAAAAGCTAGGTTCTTGATCACAAACAATCCTAACACAATGTTTGAACTTAGAAGATCGCGTAGGAACCCTAGAAGGGTGTAGTTGATCGACTAGGCTCAAGAGAAAGAAGAAGAAAGAAAGTTGGGATTGCTAATGAATCAAGAGATGAGAAGAATGAATACAAGAGGCCTTGTATTTATACTTATCAAATCTTGGAGCACAAGACAACAAACCCTAACCTCCCTAGGGGTTGGGTCAGCCAAACATAGCCCAAGGAATCCCTTCCGAATCCTTCTTGGCTACTATTTTCAATTCTAGTCCTTCTTCTTTTCGTGTAACAACCGTTAGTGTTTTATTTGTGAAATTAATAATTATTCATAACTTAATATAATAATTATTAATCATTGAAACTCATACGTAATGTGTGCAATCCCGAAGTCTCGTGTTCGAATCCGGACAAACCACATTAATTTTTATCCGTAAAACCAACATTTTTCATGTGTTTTTTTTGGATGTTTGGATGACGAAAAACGCTGGAATTATGGCCCTATATATAGGCATGCACATGACCATTCAAATAGTCACAATGGTTCATCAAAAGGTGCAATTAGTGACGTTTTAGCGAACTTAGCGACAAAAAAACCCGTCGCTAACTGAAACCTTTTCTAACAGTTGCGACGGTTCCCTCAGTGACACCTTTTTAATAGATATAACTGTCACCAATTTGAAAAGATGTGTCTTTACAATGGTGATGGTTCATTAGCAACGATTTTGTGACAGAAAAACTGTCGCTAATGTCCATTTCGTGACAAACACCAAAACACAATAAAACATCTTTTTCTTCCTAAGATTCAACCTAAATGACCAATGTATCTTTTGAAAATAATTACCCTACAATCCCCCACCATTTTCAAAATAGACATAGGTTTTGAAAAACAACACATAAGACCTGACCCGATTCAGAAATCCCCAGGGGTGTTAGGCATAAGTAAAGATGGAATATTACACCTTGAATCATTACGTAGTGAAAGCGCTCAAGCTTAACTAGGGTAAGAATGGCTGGACCAAAGCCATTGAACCATCTTCCTTTATATGTTAATGATGAGTGCGCAAACACTCATCATTTTTATCATGTTTAAACTGCCAAAACATACAAAAACAATCGAAAAGTAATCAAAATACTTAAATTATCCCAGGGATTGTGTTTTAAATGCAAAACGAGCAAAACAATTGAAAAATGATCAAAGTTTGCAATATTGGCAGTTTCATTCCCCCAAGTTTCAAAATTTGTTAGAAATAGTCCCTATGCATTTATTTTGAAATAAAAGTAAACCCAAGTCCCTAAAAAATCAAAAGTTATCAAAAACGGACTTTGGGTGATAAATTTGGAAAATTTACATATTTGGTCCCTGGAGTTTGGAATTTTGCAAGTTTAGTCCCTGGGAATTTTTGAAAATTAAAAAATTGCAAAACTTGATTTTGGAATATCAAACTTGGCAATATTGATCCCTTGTGATACTTTGGGAGAATGACAATTTCAGTCCTTGTGTTTTGTGGAATTTCAAAATAGGTCCTTGTGATTAACATAAAAACCAAACGGACCTTTTTAGTTTTTATTACCCAACAACAAAACACAACCCAAACCAAACTAATCCTAAACCCAAACCCACCTCACCACCGGCCCACACCTAATAATAAAAACCTTACAAACCATTTTAAATAATCCCAACCGGTCAAACCATGTTTGACCTCTCATTCTCCCCCAACTTGCCTGCAACCTCACCAAACACACAACCCCCCTCCCCACCTTTAATTAATGCTCACCATTCCTTGTTCCCTCCCCTCCTTAGTTAACGTCCAATAATCATTTATTGATCTCAAATTCCTCCAAGAAACCCAAGGAGCAGTTAAAGAAAAATGGCGCCAAAAATATCTTTGAACGGTTAAGATTATTCCCACCCAATCCAATGGGTGGGATTTGCTCAAGAAAGTGCCACAAGTCAAGGAGGTCAATAATTAAGAAAAAAAAGTCAAGGGAGAGGCAGTTTTAGGTCATGGAGTATATATAAGCTTTTTGTAAGCCAATGTGGCTAAGTAGACTAGTATGTAATTGTAATTCAGTGTATTTTCCTTTATATGTACTCATTTTTCAAGTAATGAAGGTTTAAGTTTAGATTATTTCTTTTTTTTTCAGTTTTCAAAATTTACCTAAGTTGTTCAAATTGTGATTTCAAGTTATAAAGTAGTATAAGCTCACTTTAAGTTCATTAATATTCCACAGTTGAGTTCAAAAGCTTCATAAGCTCTTGAATCTGTCTCAAACTCAGTGTCAGAATAATTCCTCAAAAATACAAAATAAATCAAGAAAAATAAAAAAATAAATAAGAAAGGAAAGCAGAGATGGTTTGGAGCTGAGCTTGGATGTGAATTGGGTAATAGAGGTCTATGGAGACCACTTAGGATTGGGTTCTGGGTCACTAGTTCATGCTTGTAGCTTGGAAGCTTTTGTAAGGACTTTTCTTAATATTAGCTTTTTATTGAATTAGTAATCATACCCTGCTTATTCTTGCACTTTTATGCTCATTTGGTTTAAGTTAGTCAAGTTAATGCTTAATTTCACATAGTTGTTCAATAGGATTCATGGTTTCTTAAATTTCAAAGTTCACTGATTCAAATAGCATGTTGATGATTTGTGAGTAAATGGTGTTAGAATCTGAATATTTGAGCTTAAATAGGTCCATTTGATCATGATAAATCAGTATGTGTGTGAAACATGGTCTGAATCAATGTCTTGAACTAAAGAAACTCAAAATCTGATGAGGCGAAAAATGATCCGTTTTTAGGGGGTCATTTAAGCCCGAATCCGAATTTATTTGATCAAATATTGCCCTAAATCGTTCCTTTTGTGATTTTAGGTGTTTGGAGAGTGAATTCTGGAAAAGAGGCTATTTTGGACGTTTTTGGAGCATAAAGTGAAGAAAACAACAAAGTACCAAATCCAAGCTGGAATTACAAGGTGACGGCGTCAAGGATTTACTCTTGACGGCGTCAGAAAGGATGAATATTTTACCGAAGGTTGTGAAGGCGTCAGATGAAGAGATGACGGCGTCAAAGTGACCAAGATTAATTTACCGAGGGTGGTGACGGCGTCACATAGGCCGTCACGATTGGATCTAGGGCGTCCGAGGAAGTATATGGCGGCGAGTTGACGGCGTCAGATTTTACTCTTGACGCCGTCAGGACGATTTTCCTATATATAGTTTTCTAGTTTTTTCATTAAAAAGGAGAGAGAAGTTTTGGTGAAACCCTAAAGACGATTTTGGTGCCTCTTTTACAGGTTTTTCAAGGGTTCCAAACCCTTGAGACCTTGCATTGTAATTGAGATAAGTATACTCTTAATTCAATCAATATGTCTATGTGTTGGTTGTCTATCTTTTGTTCTTATCTTAATTCTACTATGCTAGGCTAAATTTCCTTTGTGTTTGCTTAGATCTAATGAAACCTAGATGTTGATTATGTGTTGATTACTTGTCTATTCTTGTTTTGAATGAATGATATTATATGTTAGGCTTAAGAAAACTGGCAGATCTCCAAATGGTAACATGCTTGAACGTCTTAAGAAACATGAACCGAGGCGTACTAGGTCTTTATTGGTTGTATTTAATGCATGAGCCACTGTTTACAATCCCTATAGTTGTGCTGGGTCATGGTGTAGGAGGAGATAAGAGCTCATAGAGTTGGGGAGTCATGTATGCCACTCCACGAATGGTATTAAGGAATACAACCCGTCATTCATACAAGTGTAACAAGTAATTAACATGTAAAAGATATCTAGGGAGTAATGAAGTCTAAGTAAACACAATTTCTCCAACCACTGCTCACAACCTTAGTTTAATATTAGTTTAATTTCATTTTCATTAGTTAATTAGTTATAAAGTAGTTTTTGGGTTAGTTGATTAGCAACTAATTCCGCCCACTCCTTCAAAACCCGAGATTTTACTTGCTTTCATAAAATATAAAAACACAAAAATAATCATCTTCCATCTCTAGAACTATTAATTAGGCTTTCTAATCCTAGCGACACTATTCCTAAGCTGAACGATCAATCCCCCGGTACTTGTCACTATACTATACTACAACGATCAGGTACACTGCCTGGTGGGGGTTGTAAGCCTCGCGAGATCCCTCGAGAGGTAAAGCAAGGTGCGATTCCCACGCATCAAGTTTTTGGCGCCGCAGCCCGGGGAATAGTTATTGTCTAGGTTAGGATTTCTTTTTATTAGGTCTACTTGCTAGATTCCTTTCTAGTAAGATTTTATTTTTATTTTTAGGTCTTCTTTAGTCTATCTTATTTCTTCGTGCTTTTGTTCGTAACTCTTTACCATCCGACATCATGGAAGGTGGTAACATCTTTGAACCCATCATCCCACCACAACAAAACCCACCATTAGAACCCCTTAGGCCCCGAACCTTAGGAGAGTATTCCCGACCTAGCCACCAAGGCTATCGAAACACCATTGAGCTCACCGGAGCCAATGTGACCCCCTTGCGATCCGACACCATCCGGTTGGTGCAAAGCGGATGTGCATTCCATGGACTTCGTTCCGAAGATCCAAACCAACACCTTAAGGACTTCCTCAAAATCGTAGATTCCATAGACCTAGGTGTTGAAACTAGAGAGACTACCCGTTTACGCCTATTCCAATTCTCTCTACGGGATCAAGCTAGTCAATGGCTTGAGCGTTTACCCGCGGGATCCATCACCACATGGGATGATCTCACCACTCGTTTCCTTGCTCAATTTTTCCCACCGGGGAGAACTACTAAACTTAGGAATGACATCTTGATGTTCCAACAACGTCAAAATGAATCTCTTTATGAAGCATGGACTCGTTTCAAGGACTTACTCCAAAAAGTCCCTCATCATGGCATAGATTTGTGGCTCCAAGTCCAAATTTTTTATGACCATATCGATATCCCCACGAGGCGAACCATTGACCAATCGGCCGGTGGTAAGCTACGTGATCTTAGTGCGGAACAATCATGGGAACTCATAGAAGATCTTGCTCTCTATGACAACGAAAGTTGGAATGATCCCCGTGATTTGAACAAAACGGTCAAGGCAATATCTTTGCCTTCGAATAATTCAAGCACTCCCGACCGTAGGATCATGGAACTTGAGGACCAAGTCAAGTTTCTCATGAAATCTTACGAAGCTCCGAAGCATTCAAGCCAAGTGAACAAAATCACTTCTTCATGCGAATTATGTAGTGGTCCCCATGACACTCGTGATTGTGTGGAACTCCCCGGAACAGCTTTTGCGGACTACGCATCCACGCGTACCGACGAAGCGGGAGATAAGTGGTACACTTTCAAGCCCGAGCCAAACACATACGGTGATTCATATAACCCCTCATGGAAAAATCACCCAAACCTTAGGTGGAAACAAAATCAACCAAATTCATCCAACCCACCTAATCGTTACCAATCAAACGGTCCACCATCCAACCGTATCTTCAACAACAATCCTTCTAACAACTATGGTAGTACCAACAATCTTGAAGGATTGATGTCGAAATTTATGGCATCTCAAGAAGCTCGCATAGCTAGGTTTGAAACCGAATTCAACCAACAACAAACGGAGATGACCAACAAAATCGACAACTTGTTGAAAGCCCTCAACAACCAAACATTAGCCACACCTAGGAAGGACACTAGGGACACCAATAGTGGAATCCAAGCTAAGGACCCCTTATCATCCAAACATGTCCACTTTGTCAATGTTGTCACTATCAAGCCGATAGATAGGGAAATAGAGGAGAGTGACAAAGATGAAGTTAGAGTAGAAGCCAATAGTGAGGATGAGAGTAGGGAAGTTGAGGTTAATAAGGATGAGGAATTAGAGGAGGTAGAACCTATAGAGGAATATTTTGATAAGTTGCCAACCAAGGAAGAACGGGAATACCATAAGTATTTATTCGATAGTCCCGAAACAACATATATCTTTGGCGATCCCCTGATCAAAATGGGAGACCCCTCTAACATTAACATCCCATGCAATATCGGGCACATGCATGTATGGAAAGCTTACATAGATCTTAGATCCCCCGTGAACATCATGTCTAGGACTTATTACAATTGGGTGATGAAGAAGCAACTCAATTTTAGGATAATGCCCGGTAAAAGTTGGATAAGTAATTTTGCGGGAAGAGTGAAGGGATTGCATGTCATTATAGGGAATCTCACCTATGAGATTGATTTTATGATAGTTGAAGACATTCGTCCGGTGATAGATGCTTGCCTAAGTCAAGTAGTATTCGGGAAGCCATTTGTTGAGGCCACTAGGATGAGTTATGATCCGACGTTAGGGATAGTTAGATTCAAGGAAGAGAATGATGAGGTTGCTTATCAAATGCCCTACAAGATTGAGCAATACCGCCTTCTCTCTAATTTCGAAAAGGAACGTAAGCAAGCGGCTTATTATAGGAATGAGGAGGATAGACGTAGAGGAGTAGAGTATGTTAGAAATAGGATGCTTGGTTTCTACAAAGAGTGCTTACAACTAGGTCCAGAATACAAAACTGGTTTAGAAGATGACCTAGAGAATGGAACCAATGATGAAATCACGTAGTAACCCACAACTTTGAGTCTAGCTACAAGACTCGTAAATAAAGAAAAGCGCTTCTTGGGAGGCAACCCATGTTTTGTGTGATTTTAATTGTTTGATTGTTATTTGCTTCCGTATGCATGCTTTATTTTTATTGTTGGTTGATCATGTTTCTCAATTAAAATGTGGAAATACTTTATTATGTTGTTTAGCCTAGTCTTAACTTCAACCTAAAGGTATTTTTGCAAAAGATAAGTGTAAGGGGAAACCCCAAATATGTTTTTTAAGAAACAAACCGATCATGATTCTCCACAATATTTAATGAACATGTGTATTCGTATTTGTTAGAGTCAAATGCTTGTATTGAGTCATAATGTAGTTTTGCAGGATTTTCCAGGAAGTAGGACAAAGTTTTTCCAGAAATTTTCCGGAAACTTAACATAAAGATTTCTACAGGTTCATTCTGACGGCGTCAGGCAATTGCTCTTGACGGCGTCAGGAGTCAAAAATCTGGAAATTTTACCAGTTTTGTTTTTCTAACGGAGTCTTATAAGTTTTTGTGAATTATTAAGTTTTATAATCTCCAGGATATCTGCAAACTTCATTCCACAAGCATTATATCTTATTTTGTTTTCTAGGATTTAGTAACTTATATAGGATGCCGCCGATTTTACGCGAGGTTGCCTTGTCTACTTTTGTCAGGATTTACAGGTTATTTGAGACAAGAAGATGATTTATATTCTGGAAGGGAAGCTTTGATTGTTCGTTTTCTTGGAGGAAGATTTAACCTGGCCAACCTAAAATCCATACCGAGCGAATCAGGGGAGTATTTGAATTCATTCTCTTTACTTTTAACTTTTACATTCTTTACTTGAACATTGGGGACAATGTTCATCTTAAGTGTAAGGGGAGGGTAAAAAGATGATACCTTACATATGCACTTTCGCTTGAGTTTGTTTTGTTTGATAGTAGATGAGTAATAAAACTATGAGAAATACTTGTTAGTGCAATTTTAGCGCCAAATTTAAAATTTTTTACAACATTTAGGAGTGAAACTTTAGCCATAGCAAGCGTCTCATGGATAGGAGGTTGTATGACTAGCACATAACCGTATATTCAGAAAAAAATTTTCCACGCAAAAATGTGAGGTTCGCCTTTAGTTTTGATAGGAAAAGCATTTATTATTGGTGCTTATGAGTGTACCGGTAGCATTTAGATTCTAGAACTTGCGTTAGTGATGCATCCCGAGACCGCTAGTGAGACTACATTCGTGTAGTAGGATTTACTACATGATAAGAGGCATTAGGATCACCCTTGTGTTAAACCCGTATTACGATTACTTGACCATTTAAGTCATATTACTTGGCTAGTTAAGTCAACTAATTTTTCCCACACCCTTAGCGTTGTACTCATTTTTAGTACACGATACCCCTAGTACACCCCTCCGAGCCTATCTTTTCGTTTCTAACTTTAAGCAGTTTACTTAAAGGAAGAATTTGTTACACCCCACTTAAATGTACACCCAAATCGCCTTAGCCTTCCGTGTATGCGCTCATTTTTAGTGCATTATTGTTATTTGTTAAACCCTAAGTTAACTTTCTAATTGATTACATGGTTGCTAAGTCGAGTCATATCCTTGTACATATTGTTTTGGGACGATTGGGACTCATGGGTAAGTACTTATTTTATGGAGTAATGGGGAAGAACAACACTTATTACCCCCATATGTACGTTAATCTTAAAAGTGCTCCAAGTGTTTTGATTTTCTTAATTCGAGTCATTAGAATAGTTTAATGTAAAGTATGTAAAGATTCAAGTGTAAGGGGAATGCTCAAACCCCTATGATGTATTATTTTGGATGGTAGGGTAAGAGTGTATGAAAAAAAAAAAAAAAAAAAAAAAAAAAAAAAATCGAAAAAATCAAGAAAAAGAAAAAAAAAATAGAAAAGAAAGAGAGAAAAAACATACGGACTACCATCCCGTTTTCATTCTATGTTCATTTTATGTTTTTAGTTATTTTTCATTTATTAGCTTAAGTCGAGTCTAGTCTTGGCTTAGCAACGCCATCTTGTACATGTAATTAACTAAGATTGTTAACTCGCCACCAGTGAAATCCCCTTTATCCAACAAAACCGTGTAATTCATATCCCTACACCTAACGTTATAACCCTTTAAAAAGACCTCTTTGATAGTTTATCCTAGGTGCTTACGCCATGTGGTGGAGGTTTGATCCTTTCCCAAGCCTATGGTAATCTATTTTGCTATGACAGGTAGTGAGAGATATCTTCCATTTCCATAATGTTATATTACTTTATTACACCCGAGAGATGTGAGTATCTAAACACTATTTGTGAGGTGCTTGTGTATGACCTCCGTGCTTGTCTATTGGTCTTTAGTGGAACGATTATTTCTTGTAATTACTTTTATATTAGTGTTAAATGACCCCTAACTTGTCTTTTGAGTAGAATAAAAGCTCATTTGCTTGAGGACAAGCAAATCTCAAGTGTAAGGGTATATGATGAGGCGAAAAATGATCCGTTTTTAGGGGGTCATTTAAGCCCGAATCCGAATTTATTTGATCAAATATTGCCCTAAATCGTTCCTTTTGTGATTTTAGGTGTTTGGAGAGTGAATTCTGGAAAAGAGGCTATTTTGGACGTTTTTGGAGCATAAAGTGAAGAAAACAACAAAGTACCAAATCCAAGCTGGAATTACAAGGTGACGGCGTCAAGGATTTACTCTTGACGGCGTCAGAAAGGATGAATATTTTACCGAAGGTTGTGAAGGCGTCAGATGAAGAGATGACGGCGTCAAAGTGACCAAGATTAATTTACCGAGGGTGGTGACGGCGTCACATAGGCCGTCACGATTGGATCTAGGGCGTCCGAGGAAGTATATGGCGGCGAGTTGACGGCGTCAGATTTTACTCTTGACGCCGTCAGGACGATTTTCCTATATATAGTTTTCTAGTTTTTTCATTAAAAAGGAGAGAGAAGTTTTGGTGAAACCCTAAAGACGATTTTGGTGCCTCTTTTACAGGTTTTTCAAGGGTTCCAAACCCTTGAGACCTTGCATTGTAATTGAGATAAGTATACTCTTAATTCAATCAATATGTCTATGTGTTGGTTGTCTATCTTTTGTTCTTATCTTAATTCTACTATGCTAGGCTAAATTTCCTTTGTGTTTGCTTAGATCTAATGAAACCTAGATGTTGATTATGTGTTGATTACTTGTCTATTCTTGTTTTGAATGAATGATATTATATGTTAGGCTTAAGAAAACTGGCAGATCTCCAAATGGTAACATGCTTGAACGTCTTAAGAAACATGAACCGAGGCGTACTAGGTCTTTATTGGTTGTATTTAATGCATGAGCCACTGTTTACAATCCCTATAGTTGTGCTGGGTCATGGTGTAGGAGGAGATAAGAGCTCATAGAGTTGGGGAGTTATGTATGCCACTCCACGAATGGTATTAAGGAATACAACCCGTCATTCATACAAGTGTAACAAGTAATTAACATGTAAAAGATATCTAGGGAGTAATGAAGTCTAAGTAAACACAATTTCTCCAACCACTGCTCACAACCTTAGTTTAATATTAGTTTAATTTCATTTTCATTAGTTAATTAGTTATAAAGTAGTTTTTGGGTTAGTTGATTAGCAACTAATTCCGCCCACTCCTTCAAAACCCGAGATTTTACTTGCTTTCATAAAATATAAAAACACAAAAATAATCATCTTCCATCTCTAGAACTATTAATTAGGCTTTCTAATCCTAGCGACACTATTCCTAAGCTGAACGATCAATCCCCCGGTACTTGTCACTATACTATACTACAACGATCAGGTACACTGCCTGGTGGGGGTTGTAAGCCTCGCGAGATCCCTCGAGAGGTAAAGCAAGGTGCGATTCCCACGCATCAAAATCAGTGTGTTTAGAGGGTGTTTGGATTATGCTGTTTGGCTGAGCTTTTGTTGTTTGTTATTGAATTTCTTAGCTTAACTTAAATGCTTAGGGTCATAACAAGTCAAGTTGGTCTTCAAATCAGTCTCAATTAGACCCAAAGTCAAAATCATTTGATTGGCCTCACATCTGTTAACTGGGTTGAATCTGTGGTTCAACAAGTCATCATATTAGTTTATAACTAGTAACTCTACGTTAATATAGCTTCATCATACCTTATTACAACATATTAAGTCCATAAATCAAGATAGAATCTCACCAAAGTCAGCTAAGCAGGTGTGAACAAAAACTCAAAACTTGAAATGTAAGATTTTTACCAAAATGGCATGAATTAATTTGATTTGTGTGTTTGGATTGGAGGTCTGAAAATTGTTGTGTGATTAATATACCAGCTGAACTTGATATTTCTGCAAAGTTTATATTTTTGAGATTTTTTTCAAGTGACCAAAATACCCCTTGAGTGATTGTTTGTGGTTTACCCAGTGGGTCCCACACTTGACCTTTGGGTTCTCTCAACCCCCTCCTACCAGGGAGTGTAAATTGACCAAGAATTTGACCTCTAGACTTGTGGACCCCACTTAATTTTGTGCCAAAAGATTGTCCCCAAATCTGTCTCAGAATGAAATAAGCAAACAACTTATTTGAGTTTTGTGGCTTATTTAAGCTACTCATTTGTGCTAATCTAGCTTATTCTAGTTCATGTAACTCAGAGGAACCTAAATTTATAATTGCGGACCCCACATCACTCTATTTGAGCTAAAATCCTTCCACAGTCAACAAAAGTCAACTGTGGGGATCAATAAGCACTCAAAGTGCTTATTTCTTGGTTACATTAAAAGTGTTTTCATAAAAAGTTTTTGTTTTTAGTGTATAATCAGTTTGGAAAAAGAAAAAAATGAAAAAAATCAACTCTAATTATAGTGATAGCTTCTATTTAATAGGATTTATCATTTTAATTTTCTTTTTAGCTTATTTATAAGCAATATATCATTTTTATATTTTTAGAAGGTTAAAGTAATTTTAGAAATTTTTCCAGATTTTTATTTTGTCTTTTAGTGGTTTTTATAATTAATTTTAGTTTAATTAAGTTTTATTTAATATTAAGTAATTAAATAGCATAATTATAATTTATAAAGTATAACCTAGTTTTTATAATTTTTATAGCTTTTATATAAGTTAAAACATTTTTACAAATTTTTCTAGAATTTATATTACTCATTTTCTATTTTTTTATAATATAATTAGTTTAATTAGAAATTAATAAGTAATTAGATTAATAATTAGTAAATTAGTTTAAAAATACATAAAATAAACTTTTTATAATTTTTTAGGATTCCTGTAATGGTTAATTAGATTTGTAAAATTTTTCTTAATTTTCTAAGCCTTTTTAGTATTTTTAGTAAATCTAATTAATTTAATTAGTAATAAATAGATAATTAATAATAAATAATTAAATAGTGTAAAAATAATTTTTCTTTTTCTTAAAATTTTCTTTATTTATTAGGATTATAAAAATATTAATTTTACACTCGTAACCCTTCCCGTCCATCAGTTGTACTTTTCGTTTCGTTCGTTTGTGTACGTTTTTAATTAAAACGTACGTTTTTAGGTTTTAGCTCAAATCTTTGTAATCTTAATTCCCGTAATCAATCACGTAGCTTTCCTAAGCTATATTTGTTAATAATTTCCAAATAATTCTGATCACAACCCTTTTCTGTGAATAATCACCCGATCACGAGTACGCTAAAGTTACAATTCACACTTCAACGGGACATAACGACCTGGTGATACCATATATTACCCGGAGCATTGATCTAGGCTATTTGACTTTGTTGACCATTCTTTGGTCAATATAAGTTGGTGGTTTAACATCAATCAATTTTTGGCGCCGCTGCCGGGGAAGTGTGCGCGTTTCTATAGCGTTATTTGAGATTAGTGTTATCTCACCTCATTCACTGTACAAATACCACCACTTTTGTAAATTTTAAATCAAAATACAAAAAAGTCACTAACACTTTTCCTAAAGTGTTAAAACACCAAAAAAAAATTAAAAACAACAAAACAGATCGTAACGTTTTCTGAATCGGTTTTCTATTAAGGTGATTCTTAAAGAGAAACGATTTTGGTAAACGAAATGATACCAAAAATATTTTCCAAAAGTTTTTAAACCCATACACAAAACACAAAAACATCCGTCTTTTCTTGTGAATAATAATAATTACATAAAAACCAACCGTCGCAAACCAAGACAGAACACCTACCAACTGGGGGTGTGAACATAATAAGTTCCCAAACGAAAGATAAAAACTTACCTTTTTATCCCTGTAAGTGGTGTACCTTTCTTAAAGAAGCCACTTGCTTGCGATTATTGGTTTAAGTTCACTGTTGATTTGCCTCGATTTTTGTTTTGATTGGTTTTTATCTCTAGTGCATGCGCACTCGTTCTTCAAGGTCCACGAGCCCATTACGTGAGCTTGTTCGGAAACCTAGAAGACCTCGTCGACGATCAGCACCAACAGTCGGATCTGAGATCCGTACTGTTGCCACACCCACTGTCACCATGGCGGAAGACCGTCCCATGTGTGAGCTTCTCCAAGCACCCATCGAGGGTTACGGAGATGCCATTGTTGTTCCAACCATCGTGGCTGATAATTTTGAGCTCAAAACCGGGTTACTCAATCTTGTAACCTCAAGTCAATTTTACGGTTTTGAGAGGGACGATCCTCATGCTCATATTCGATGGTTCAATAAAATCACTTTGATCATTAAGTACAAAAATGTCCCGTGTGAAGCAATAAAACTTCTTCTCTTCCCATTCTCCTTGGAGGGACAAGCCCGGATTTGGCTTGAAAAACAACCTCCACGATCTATTGAGACTTGGGAAGATCTTGTCAAAAATTTTGTGAATGAATTCTTCCCACCTTCCAAGACCACGAGTCTTAAGAATGAAATCACCAAGTTCACTCAAAAATACGATGAATCTTTTGGTGAAGCGTGGGATCGTTTCAAAGAATTACTTCGCAAGTGTCCACATCATGGTTTCTCTGAGTTGATGCAACTCGATACTTTTTACAATGGCGTGAGCCAAGCTGATCAGGATTCTCTCAATGCCTCCGCGGGAGGTAACTTCTTGAGTAGAACCACAAAAGAAGCTTTGCAAATCATAGAAAACAAGTCTAAGGTCCGCTCTACACGAAGCAAACCGATTGTTTCTCAAATCAATGCGGGACCTTCTTCTTCATCTTCTGTGGGTCAATCTAGCACGGATGCTAAGATTGACAAGCTCACTGAAGCGATCCAAGCTTTGGTTCTCGCCCAAACAAAGAAAGTTTCATTTCCACAACATCCTCCCCCTGGTGAAGTTAAAAAAGTGGAAGTATGTGTAACTTGTGGTGGGCCGCATGCCTACTACAATTGCACAGCTATTGATGGTACTCCATATGAAGCTCATGCTGTAGCCGGGTCCCAAAATCAAGGAGGCAATCAATATCGCCCTCCTATGGACCCCAGCTATCGTCCTCATCATCATTATCCTGGACCTCCTGGTTTTAATCAAAACCAAAATGTCCAAAACCGTGGCCAAAATCAAAATAGAGTGAACCAAGGTTATCAAAACCAAGGTAACTTCAATCAGGGTCACGGTTTTCACAATCAAAACCAAGGGTTCCAAAATTAAGGTTTCCAACATCAAAATCAAGGAAACTTTAATCAGAACCAAGGTCAGGGTAATTTCAATCCGGGATATTTTCATGGGAACAACAACCCTAATCAGGGTAATTTTCAAAATCAAGGTCCCAATCCGAACAATCGAGCTCCAAATATTCCTCATCCGAATCAAGCCATTGTTCCAACCGGGCCTTCATCTGACGAGTTGTTTAAACAATTCATGAAGTCCCAAGAAGAGTTGAACAAGTTGCTGGTCAGCCAGATTTCTGACATCAAGAAGTCTTTAAATGATCGACCCTCGGGCTCAGGTACTACTTTACCGAGCAACACGATCGCTAACCCGAGGGGCGATGCTAAGGTGATCACAACACGAAGTGGTGCTTCATATGATGAACCCGCGATTCCTACTACCTCTTCTTCCTCTCTTCCAAAGGTAGTGAATCGTGAACCTGAGGTGACAAAGGACAAGGTGCAAATTCCTAGCCCACGAAGTACAATACACGTCCAACCTCAGGTTATTCCTGAAACCAGATGCAAGCCTGGAGCTATCTTTGAACCACCAGAAACTCCAGTGGACAACCCTCAATCCAAAACTTCTATTCCCTATCCATCACGTCTCAGTGAACAAAAGCTCCGCGAAAAAGCTAATCACCAAATGGATAAGTTTTTCGAAATCTTCCAAGATTTGCATTTTGATATCAGCTTTGCGGATGCTATTCTCTTGATGCCCAAGTTTGCATCGACAATCAAAAATCTGTTGAGTAATAAAGAGAAATTATTTGAGATGGCAAGAACTCCTCTGAATGAGAACTGCTCAGCAGTTCTTTTGAAAAAGCTTCCTGAAAAGCTTGGAGACCCCGGGAAATTCCTCATTCCTTGTACTTTCCCGGGTATGGTTGAATGCTTCGCCTTGGCCGATCTAGGTGCTAGCATTAACCTAATGCCATATTCTGTGTGGAAGAAACTCTCTCTTCCCGAACTTACCCCCACGTGCATGACTTTAGATCTTGCCGATCGTTCAATTTCTCGTCCCATTGGTATTGTCGCGGACGTATTCGTTAAAGTGGGAAAGTTCCATTTTCCGGTAGATTTTGTGATTGTTGACTTTGATGCCGATTCTAGGGTCCCTCTCATTCTTGGGAGGGGGTTCCTTAGAACTGGGCGCGCTCTTATCGATGTATTCGAGCATGAGATCACATTACGTGTTGGGACGGAAGCTATTACCTTCAACCTAAATCAAACATCGAGATACTCCTCCAATTATGATTGTGAGTCGGTGAATTAAATTGATGTCATCGATGTTGCTGCTGAGGAGTATGCTCAAGAGATTTTAGGTTTCATTGATGATTCTTCGAGTGAAAACCTCACTCAGTCTTCTCACCCCATCATTGCCAATTCTTCTCCTTCCCTCACTCCGTTTGAGGGAAGTGACTTCATCTTAGAAGAAATGGAGGCGTTTCTCAAAAGTGACTCGATTCCCGATGGAGTCGATAACTAAGAGATCGACCTCGAGAGGGATATTCTCCTGCTTGAAAAACTATTAAACGAAGATCCCTCTCATCTTCCTGTTCTACCACAACAACTTCATAAAGAGGAGGTCAAAAATGTTGAGAAAACTGATGAATTCCCCGAGGTTGAACTTAAGGACCTGCCGCCTCATCTTGAATATGCATTTCTGGAGGGTGATGATAAATTACCCGTCATAATTGCCAAAGACTTAAGTGATGAGGAAAAGGCTGCTCTTATAAAGGTTTTGAAGTCTCATAAACAATCAATTGCTTGGCGACTCTCCGACATCAAGGGCATTGACCCTGAATTTTGTACTCACAAGATTCTAATGGAGGACGACTTCAAACCTGCAGTCCAACAACAAAGAAGGGTGAATCCAAAAATTCACGAGGTTATCAAACAAGAGGTTTTAAAACTTCTTGATGCCGGATTGATTTACCCTATTGATGAGGCGAAAAATGATCCGTTTTTAGGGGGTCATTTAAGCCCGAATCCGAATTTATTTGATCAAATATTACCCTAAATCGTTCCTTTTGTGATTTTAGGTACTTGGAGAGTGAATTCTAGAAAAGAAGCCATTTTGGACGTTTTTGGAGCATAAAAGTGAAGAAAACGGCAAAGTCTCAATTTTCCATGCTGGGAACAGTAGGTGACGGCGTCAAGAGTAATTCCCTGACGGCGTCAAACCTCAAGAATTAAAATCCGTAGTTCATGAAGGCGTCAAGAGTTTTCCTGACGGCGTCAAAACCCCAAGAATAAAAATCCGTAGTTGATGACGGCGTCACATACAGGGCGTCAAGAGTAATTTGTGTGACGGCCTAGGCCTTGACGGCGTCAGAAGTAGATCAAGGCCGTCCGAGGAAGTATTTGGCGGCGAGATGACGGCGTCACACCTTTGTTCTTGACGCCGTCATCCCTATTTTCCTATATATAGTTTTCTAGTTTTTCACATTAGAGGAGAGAAGTTTTGGGAGAGAAACCCTAAAGACGATTTTGGTGTAATTTTACAGGTTTTTCAAGGGTTCCAACCCCTTGATACCTTGCATGATTAATCAAGATAAGTGTTCTTCTAATTCAATCAATATGTCTATGTGTTGGTTGTCTATATCATGTTCTTGTCTTAATTCTATCATGCTAGGCTAGATCTCTTTTGTGTTTGCTTAGATCTAATGAAACCTAGATATTGATTATGTGTTGATTACTTGTTTATTCTTGTTTTGGATGAATGATTTATATGTTAGGCTTAAGAAAACTGGCAGATCTCCAAATGGTAACATGCTTGAACGTCTTAAGAAACATGAACCGAGGCGTACTAGGTCTTTATTGGTTGTATTTAATGCATGAGCCACTGTTTACAATCCCTATAGTTGTGCTGGGCATGGTGTAGGAGGAGATAAGAGCTCATAGAATTGGGGAGTTATGTATGCCACCCCATTAATGGTATTAAGGAATACAATCCGTCATCCATGCAATTATAACAAGTAATTAACGTGTAAAAGATATCTAGGGAGTAGTGAAATCTAAGTAAACACATTTTCTCCAATTACTGCTCACAACATTAGTATAATTAGTTTAATTTCATTTTTAGTATTTTATTTTGATTGCATCTTAGTTTTGGGTTAGTTGAATAGCAACTAATTCCGCCCACTCTTCTAAAACCTGAGATTTTAATTGCTTTCTAAAAAATATAAAAACACAAAAATAATCATCCCTCATCTTTAGAACTAGTAATTATGTTTTCTAATCCTAGCGACACTATTCCTAAGCTGAACGATCAATCCCCCGGTACTTGTCACTATACTATACTACAACGATCAGGTACACTGCCTGGTGGGGGTTGTAAGCTTCTCGAGATCCCTCGAGAGGTAAAGCCTGTTGCGATTCCCACGCATCAAGTTTTTGGCGCCGCAGCCCGGGGAAATAGTTATTGTCTAGGTTAGGATTTCTTTTTATTAGGTCTACTTGCTAGATTCCTTTCTAGTAAGATTTTATTTTTTATTTATTTATTTATTTATTTATTTATTTTTTTAATTTTTAGGTTCTCTTTAGTCTATCTTATTTCTTTGTGCCTTTGTTCGTAACTCTTTACCATCCGACATCATGGAAGGTGGTAACATCTTTGAACCCATCATCCCACCACAACAAAACCCACCATTAGAACCCCTTAGGCCCCGAACCTTAGGAGAATATTCCCGACCTAGCCACCAAGGCTACCGAAACACCATTGAGCTCACCGGAGCCAATGTGACCCCCTTGCGATCCGACACCATCCGGTTGGTGCAAAGCGGATGTGCATTCCATGGACTTTGTTCCGAAGATCCAAACCAACATCTTAAGGACTTTCTCAAAATCGTAGATTCCATAGACCTAGGTGTTGAAACTAGAGAGACTACCCGTTTACGCCTATTCCAATTCTCTCTACGGGATCAAGCTAGTCAATGGCTTGAGCGTTTACCCGCGGGATCCATCACCTCATGGGATGATCTCACCACTCGTTTCCTTGCTCAATTTTTCCCACCGGGGAGAACTACTAAGCTTAGGAATGACATCTTGATGTTCCAACAACGTCAAAATGAATCTCTTTAGGAAGCATGGACTCGTTTCAAGGACTTACTCCAAAAAGTCCCTCATCATGGCATAGATCTTTGGCTCCAAGTCCAAATTTTTTATGACCATATCGACATCTCCACGAGGCGAGCCATTGACCAATAGGCCGGTGGTAAGCTACGTGATCTTAGTGCGGAACAATCATGGGAACTCATAGAAGATCTTGCTCTCTATGACAACGAAAGTTGGAACGATCCCCGTGACTTGAACAAAACGGTCAAGGCAATATCTTTGCCTTCGAACAACTCTAGCACTCCCGACCGTAGGATCATGGAACTTGAGGACCAAGTCAAGTTTCTCATGAAATCTTACGATGCTCCTAAGCCTTCACGCCAAGTGAACAAAATCACTTCTTCATGCGAATTATGTAGTGGTCCCTATGACACTCGTGATTGTGTGGAACTCCCCGGAACAGCTTTTGCGGACTACGCATCCACGCGTACCGACGAAGCGGGAGATAGGTGGTACACTTTCAAGCCCGAGCCAAACCCTTACGGTGATTCATACAACCCCTCTTGGAAAAATCACCTAAACCTTAGGTGGAAACAAAATCAACCCAATTCTTCCAATCCGCCTAATCGTTACCAACCAAACGGTCCACCATCCAACCGTACTTTCAACAACAATCCTTCTAACAACTATGGTAGTACCAACAATCTTGAAGGATTGATGTCAAAGTTCATGGCATCTCAAGAAGCTCGCATATCTAAGTTTGAAGCCGATTTCAAACAAAAGCAAAGCGAGATGACCACTAGAATTGATGCATTATTGAAGGTTCTCAATGACCGAGAAATGGGAGCACTCCCAAGCGACACGGTCAAGAATCCGAAACTAACCGTTAATTCCATATCCTCAGTTTCGTCACCTACTTCATGTCCACAATACTACTCGGTTAAATCAACGAGCACGTGTTTCAAACAAAACCAAGTTCCCCAAAAGGACCAATCAAATAAAACACCCACTATAGAGCCGGTCAAAAGCATAGTTGAAACACCTCTTACGCAAGACCTTGACGATGAATTCAAAGAGCTTCACCTTGAACGCCCCGTCATTGATGTCTTAGCGCGTGCTCCTTACTATAGTGCCCTCCTAGAAAAATATGAGAAGTGTAAGCTAGGTAAAAATGGGACCGCCTTCGTTCAAAACAAGTTGCCTAAAAAGCTTGATGATCCGAGTATATTTGTTTTGCCTTGTAAGATAGGAAGATCCGAAGCTTTCGACACACTAGCCGATTTAGGGTCAAGCCTCAACTTGATTCCCCTATCCTTATTCACCGCTCTTAAGCTAGGAAAGTTAGAGGAAACGGAGGTACTGATAGGGCTAGCGGATGGGAGCATTGCCCACCCGGTTGGAATGATTAAGGATGTAGTTGTTCACGTAGGAAAGTTAACTATATTAGCGGATTTTCACGTCCTAGACATGGTTAGTGACACTACATGCCCATTATTGGTAGGAAGAGGATTTTTAGCAACCGCTAGCGCCATGATAGATTGTAAGGAGTCTAAGATAGCGGTAGGTGAAGGTGATACTTGGTCGGTGTACGATGTAAAGAAGCATAGTTATGATTGTGATGATGAACCGACACCGCATTGGGTAGAGATAAATAGGAGACCGTCTAGATATGGACCTTGGATAGAAAGGAACTTTATAGGACCTCAATGCCCATTCTATCTAGAAAAAGACTTTGTTGAAAAGACACATTTGGTAGAACAACTCATAGCTAGAGATGAAGAGCTAGACCCCTTTGAGGACCCCTTAGTCTTTAGGAAGATGATTGAGTTATTAAGCGTAATGCCCATTAACATAGAAAGGAATAAATGGAAAAGAGAGGGAGATAAGTGTAAATGGAGGTGGGACAAGCCACCTAAAGAAGGTGACGGGTCATGGCATATTAGAATGACTTTGTATGATCCGGATGGAGAAAAGTTTGAAAGGTCATACCATACTAAGGAAACCGATAGGAAGTTGAAACCTAAGTTTGATCCCAAGGATATCCTCAATGAGGAACTCACCCGTATCACGTAGTAACCCATGACCTTGAGTCTAGCTATAAGACTCGTAAATAAAGAAAAGCGCTTCTTGGGAAGTAACCCATGTTTTGTGTGATTTTATTTGTTTGTTTGTTATTTGCTTCCTGATGAGTGTCTAAATACTCATCATTTTATACTAATCTGAACTGCCAAAACATACAAAAACACTCAAATACATATCAAAATACTTAAAATATCTTAAAGGTGTGTTTTATATGTTTCAAATGCAAAATATGCAAAAACAGATGAAAAACGTACAAAGTTTGCATAATTGGCAGTTTCAGTCCCTCAAGTTTCATAAATTGTCAAAACTAGTCCCTGGGTATTCTAAAAACATGAAAATGTCATCAAAGGTCCTTTTTTATTCATAAAGTTACATATTTAGTCCTTTGGTGCAAAGTTTCATAAAATTACAAGTTTAGTCCCTGTACTTTGAAAATTGACAGAAATGGTCCCTGGGATGTTAAAAACTTTGAGAAAAGCAATTTTGGTCCTTATACTAATAATCTTTTGCAGGAATGATCCTTGGGTGATAAGTTTGGTGAATTTACATGATTGGTCCCTCAAGTTTGGTAGTTTGGCAAAACAGGTCCCTCAAACTTTCAAACTTTACAGTTTTAGTCCCTGGGTGTTCAAAATGAGAAATTATCATTTAAGGTCCCTATACTATTCAACTTTTACAAAACTGGACCTTTTGATAATATTTTGGAAAATTACATGTTTAGTCCCTCAAAAATCCAAAAATTACATAAATAGTCCTTTAAATATTTAAAAATGGAAAATTATGTAATTTTAGTCCTTTGGTTATTCATTATTGGCAATTATGACCCTTGTGATTAATTTGGAAATATGCCACAAACAGCCCCTAAACTTTTCCCAAATTACAATTTTGGTCCTTGTGATTTAAACACTAAATAAACCAAACGGATCCTAGTAATTTACCAAAACCAAAAATTAAACCCAAACAAACCAATGATCCAATTCCTAGGCCCAGTCCAACCCTCGGCCCACACCCTAAACTAATAAAACCCACGGTCAAACCTTTGACCCCGCCCAAAATACCACCCTACTGTTCACCTTCCCCCTCCCTCACTCACACAGCCAAAACCACTCCACACCTCACTGGTTTCACTTCCACCTCACACCCACCTGTCTCTCCACCTCACACAATCATCCAACACCCATTAATTCCCTTAAATTCCTCACAAGCAACCCCCAACTGGCAAAGACCTTTTTGGCGCGTAAAATTATTTAAATGGCTAGGATCAGTTGCAGTGATCCAACGGTTCTTATGAGTGGTGGGAATTGGTCCAGTGGGTCCCACATACCTCTAAAGTCTTATAAAGATGAAAGGGAAGCAGAGATGAGAGGATATTAGTTTAGGTTTAGTTAATTTAGGTCGTATGTAGTGTAGTTTATGAATTAAGTTGTAATTTCCATTAAAATAGTTTGTTCTCAGTTCAAATCATGTATTTCAATCTTTATGCATAATCAATTTCAAGTTTCAGCTCAGTTCTCAACTTTTGCCATTTTTAGGAATTCTCAAAATCTCAAAGTTGTTGTTTGTTGTTATCTGTGATTGTTATTGAGTTCATAAGCTCATATAAGCCTTTACAAAGCTTATTTAAGCTTTTATACACCTCATTTTTCTGTTTAGTTCATAAAACAAAAATACTATAAAAATCAAATTAAATATTAAGAAAATAAAAAAATCATGTTACAAACAGATTGGGTAATGGAGTATGATGAATGATGGTGTAATTCTGGTTTAGTATCTTTTGGGAGATATTAGGATTGGTTACTAGTCCTTGTTCATTGTTGCTCAGGTCAATCCCATTTGTAAGCTCTTTACTATTTTTGGCACTTTATTGTTCTTGTATTTTATTTGTGTTGATCTTTGTATTTTCCTGTTCAATTGTTATTGTTAAGTTAGAATAATCAGTAATATAAGTTTGTTACTTATTAAGTTTCATTATTATTGAAAATCAATATTTCACTGTGTTTAAAAACAACTTGACAAATCTGTTTTTATTACATGTGGAATTGAAGTTTTATGTTTAATTAAGTTTGTTATAGACTAATTAATAATTAGAAACCAATAGATTGGATTAAAATTGTGTTCTATAGTGTAAAACTCAAAACAGTCATAGTTTAGGGGGTGTTTGGCTCATGGTTGCTCAGTGAGCTCCACTGAGTTTGAGTGTGTATTTGTGTTTCACAATAGTAACTTAAGTTCATATAAGCTCAGTCAATCCATCTCTTTGGGTAATATATTACAGAAAAGTCAAAATCACTCATTAAGTTTGGTTATCACCAACTGTTAGACAGTTGGTGTCCAAGAACCCACATATCTTCTCATATTTAAGTATTCTAGCTAGATTTGGTGTTATTTCATCTTAATATAACATTATTAGTTTGTTAGATCCATCACAAAATCAAATAAGTCAAAGTTTCATAGTTTTATAGAAAGTCAAAAGTGCATACTTGCAGATTTTCACCAAAATTCCAAGATTTCTTGTGAATTTTGTGTTGTGATCTAGGTTTTGAGACTTTGAGGACTTATAGCCTACCACTTCATCTTCATTTTACCATTGTTAGTTTATTTTTAAGATTTTTCTTGTGGGCCCTAGTCACCTCCAAACACAACTGCAGGGAGGATAACCTCCCCTGCACACCAGTTATCAGGTCACACCACCACTTTTGGTGGTGTTTTGTGACCAACCCAGTGGGCCCCACACCATCTAAATAGTTTTTCTCAACCCCCCTCCTAGTAGGCTATTAGGTTTGACCTTTAGTTTGACCTAACACCCAGTGGACCCCACCTAGATTAAGCACAAAACCTTGTCCCCATTCTGTGTTCTATTCAGATTTTGGAATAGCTTATTTGGTCTTATTAGCTTATCTACTAAGCTTATTTGACCAACTTAAGTTTTGACTAGTCCAACTAACCTATTAGAACCAGAAAACACCCAGGTGGGCCCCACATAAGCTCATTTGAGCTTATTTACCATTTTAGTCAACCAAAGTCAACTGTGGAGCTTATTGCTTTCCACAGAGCTTATTAATAAGTTGTATATAAGTTGTTTTCACAAAAGTTGTTTATATTTATATATAATTTAGTTTTGTAAAATAAAAATCCAGAAAAAACAATATAAAATTAAGTGATAGTTTCTATTTAATTTAATTTAATTTTAATTTTCATTTTTATATTTTTATTAAGTAATCTGTATTTTTATATTTTTATTAATTTCCTTATATATTAAAGTAATTTAAATAGTTTTATTAGATTTTTATATTGTCATTTGGTATTAATTAGAATTAATAATAGTTTTATTAGTAATTAATCAATAAATAAGTTTTAAATAGCATAATTAATTTTTATATAGTAATACATAGTTTTTATATTTTTTATAGCTTTTATAAGTTATAAAATAGTTTTATAAAATTTTTCATAATTTTCTAAAGTTAGTGTAGTATTATTTATAATTTAAAATAGTTTAATTAGTATAATTAATATAAATAGTTTTTAATTAATAGAAAATACATAAAAAGACAAAAATATTTATTTTTATTTTTTATACTTTCTTCAAGTTCTATTTTAGGTTTAGAAAATATTTTTATAAGTTTTTAGTTTAAATTGTAGTGTTTATCATTTTTAGTTTTAATTAAATTAGTTTTAATTAAATAGTTAAATAGTTATTAATTAAATAATTAATAATAAATAATATAATATTCTAAAAAAATAGTTTTCTTTTTAATTTAATTTTATTTTAAGGTTAAGTTTATAGAATTTTCATTTTTAACCCTTGTAGTTTATTTTTCTTAAAACTCACCTTTTTCTCAGTACGCAATCGCGTTTGATTTTAAATTGGTGTACGTTTATACGTTTTAGATACCTAGGTTTTACGTAATCGTTTTACTAGTTTATTTAAGTTATAAAACCCTAGTTAAACACACACACACTTTTATAACCTTACCTGTTCACATTCACTAATCACAGATTCGTTTATAATATCAC
This sequence comes from Artemisia argyi, assembly GCA_030686995.1. Classification (NCBI taxonomy): domain Eukaryota; kingdom Viridiplantae; phylum Streptophyta; class Magnoliopsida; order Asterales; family Asteraceae; genus Artemisia; species Artemisia argyi. The sequence continues at coordinate 129,572,337 of CM060699.1, forward strand.
ATCGCACACCTCGTTGGGACTTACGACCCGGGAAAACACTGTATTCCTCGGAAGCATTTGTTTTAGACGTTTGACTTGGTTGACCATCACCTGGTAAACTTAGTTGACTGTTTGAGGCGAATCAAAATTTGGCGCCGCTGCCGGGGAGGTTGTGCGCTTATTCTAAACGATTTTGCGTATTTGTGAACCTGAATACACGTTCATTGTACATTTATCCACCTTTGTTCATATTATTATCATATAAAACCAAAAACAGTTCCCGAAAACTTTTTAAAATCAGTTTTCAACGAACACAAAAAACCAAAAATATTTTCCTTCTTATTAATATTACAAAATTTTTTCAAAAACACCAAAAATATTCACCTTTACATTCCTACCTATTTGATTCTTCATTTCTCACCCCTAAACCCTTTGATTCTTTCTATGTCTTATTCTCACCTTCTTGTCTGTCAAGGGTGTGGTAGTCCTTATAATGGTGGTAATTGCCCCAATTGTGGCATGGTAGAGTCAGGAAACGGGTCTGTCTATAACCAGAATCCCTATTCCTACCCTGACATGACTGATTCATTCCACCAGCTTCCACACCATGAGACTCAGCAGTTTTACTATTGTGAGTACTGTGGTGGTTCACACTACAGTTCTGATTGTCAAATTAGGAATCAGTTTGTCTATGAGCAGGTTCCTGATAACAATTATGACTCAAACACATACGACTCACAGACACATCAGTTCAACTGTTGTGAGTACTGTGGAGGTCCTCACTTTAGCTCTGATTGTCAAACAAGGAATTCATTTCCTTGTAACAATTACGACTATTCGTTTCAAGACCCACCTCCACAGTACCAAATGAACCAAGCAACTCCTCAAAACCAGCAAGACCTTTGTCTAGAGGTTCTTGAGAAACTTAAAGACCTTAAGGAGGAGTTGGCTAATATGTCGTTTCACAATGCACCAAGTTCTTCTTGTGTATATTGTGGGGGTCCTCATGATGATTTCAAATGTCAACCGTATTATAAACCTGAACATTGTTCTAGTTCTGATATATCCGGTTTTGACACATTCACACCCCCACAGTCTCCACTCACTCAATATTCTCGTGAAAAATCTATCGCGGAATTACTTGCTGAAGAACATGCTGCTAGAGACGAAAGAAGCATGGAAGAATTACTAGTCTTAGAACAAGCAGCTATAACACGTACCAAATTTCAAAATGCTGCTTTTCTCGATGAGGATGATGAAAGTGATGATACCTCATCAAGTTCATCAGTTGAGACTCCTTCCATGGATATTCAGGGAGAAAAGAGTATGGGAGAATTACTAGCAGCTGAACAAACGGAAATTATAAAATCCATGTATGCTAGTCCTTCTCAACTCCCTGAGTCTACTGTTATCATACCCGAGGTTCCCACTCACTCTCTGAGCATGGGGGACGAGCATCTTGACACTATTCCTGCAAAGGAATCGGACGAATTCATAAAGTCTAGTGTTGAGAACCTTGTCTCAATCCCAAGTGAGTCACAGGGAATTCTTGATCATATGTGTGATATCCCTACCCCTCCCGATAATCCAAATTATCAAATTGAGAATGTCTCTAATTCCAGTGATGATTGTATATCTTATGGAGACATTGAGTATGTTGAGGCATCACTGCCTCATTCTGATGTTGATCATCCTCTTGAGGATGTCACAGAGGAACTCACTCACATCATTCCACTTCTATCTGTAAGTAATGATGATCTCTTTGACTTTGAAGCCGATCAGGAAGAGATAGAAAGTCTCTTACATAATGATCCTTCACTCAGTGCTTATCCCAACAGTCCAGTAGAGAATGTTAATCACATTGTTCCTGAAGCATTCAAAACTACTATCACCAATCCTCTATTTTCCGAATTCACTTTGATTTCTGATAATCCACTCTTTGATATTCAGAATGAGGATTGTGTTGAGTTCACAACGGAACATGAGTTCACAGATTTACATCTTGTGAATGATTCTCTTTACGAGGAATTCTCCTTTGAACTCACTCATATCATATCTCCACCGGAGTATGATACTTTCTATTTTGATCTAGACATACCCATAATATGTCTTGATCAAACGAGCTTAAAAGAGGAGATTCATGAAACAATGAATTCTCCTATTGAAGATGAGGAGTTAATCATGATTTTCATCATGACTTTCTTTCTTTTCTTCATATATTCTGTTCCCTATCCTGTTCTTCACTCTTTCGGGAGTGAAGACATTATCTTTGATCCCGGCATTCTCATTTATAAATTATGAGCCGGGTACTTGTCTCATCGGTGTGGAACTTTCACGTGCTTCAAATGTTTATCCAAACGTCTTGAATGAAAGTCCGATGAGATTGTCTCTTCCACTTACTTCCCCATGGACAAATGAATTCGGGGTCGAGTCAAGCTAGTGACTCGGGAATCAAAAACATTAGCAAAAACATGGGTTTTCACCCGTGTGTAACACCCTAGTGTGGGGGAGATGCCCCACATGTTGTATATATAAAATAAATAAATAAATAAATAAATAAATAAATAAAAAAATAAAAAAAATGTACATATAGTGATAGCTTCTATTTAAGAAGTTTTATCTAAAAAAATAATTGTATGTATATACATTTTAAATAAAGGCTATAGAATATTTTCTTCTTACGTTCTAAGTGTCGGTTTAACACCCGGTATTTTGAATATTGAGGACAATATTCAGTTCTAAGTGTGGGGGGAGATTCGTCTAACGAATTTAAACACATGTTCCATCAAGAACCCCCATTTTAGCCAAAATTTTAAAATTTTTTCTCACTTAGAACGCAATAAATGGTATCAATCCTCCATGTCTAACCCACAACAGGATTGGCTAATCCAGGAGCAAACGGTTCTTGGTAAAGATAACTCAAACCCGTTTATGGCTTGCAATTTGCCAAAAATTGTATGGTTCCTCAACTCCCCATTATCCTCAAAAGCTAATGAGTTGGCTAACCCGCAAGGTTATGGCTTGTGGTAAAGGCCGTGGAAAAACCATAATTGGTAATCAGCTCACCAAGATGTTGACTATTCCATCAAGAGTTGGCTAGTCCAGAAGCAAACGGCTTTTGGTAAAGACTAATCAAATCCGTTGACAGCTGGTGATTTGCTCAAAATCACACGGTTATCAGGTGTGCCACAGTTCTTACACCTGGCTACTCCAGAAGTGATGGCTTTTGGTAAAGAGTTTTTCAAATCCATTAAGTTTTTCTCAATAGATTGCTAGGGACTAGCAATAGTTTAGTGTGGGGGATTGATGAGTGTCTAAATACTCATCATTTTATACTAATCTGAACTGCCAAAACATACAAAAACACTCAAATACATATCAAAATACTTAAAATATCTTAAAGGTGTGTTTTATATGTTTCAAATGCAAAATATGCAAAAACAGATGAAAAACGTACAAAGTTTGCATAATTGGCAGTTTCAGTCCCTCAAGTTTCATAAATTGTCAAAACTAGTCCCTGGGTATTCTAAAAACATGAAAATGTCATCAAAGGTCCTTTTTTATTCATAAAGTTACATATTTAGTCCTTTGGTGCAAAGTTTCATAAAATTACAAGTTTAGTCCCTGTACTTTGAAAATTGACAGAAATGGTCCCTGGGATGTTAAAAACTTTGAGAAAAGCAATTTTGGTCCTTATACTAATAATCTTTTGCAGGAATGATCCTTGGGTGATAAGTTTGGTGAATTTACATGATTGGTCCCTCAAGTTTGGCAGTTTGGCAAAACAGGTCCCTCAAACTTTCAAACTTTACAGTTTTAGTCCCTGGGTGTTCAAAATGAGAAATTATCATTTAAGGTCCCTATACTATTCAACTTTTACAAAACTGGACCTTTTGATAATATTTTGGAAAATTACATGTTTAGTCCCTCAAAAATCCGAAAATTACATAAATAGTCCTTTAAATATTTAAAAATGGAAAATTATGTAATTTTAGTCCTTTGGTTATTCATTATTGGCAATTATGACCCTTGTGATTAATTTGGAAATATGCCACAAACAGCCCCTAAACTTTTCCCAAATTACAATTTTGGTCCTTGTGATTTAAACACTAAATAAACCAAACGGATCCTAGTAATTTACCAAAACCAAAAATTAAACCCAAACAAACCAATGATCCAATTCCTAGGCCCAGTCCAACCCTCGGCCCACACCCTAAACTAATAAAACCCACGGTCAAACCTTTGACCCCGCCCAAAATACCACCCTACTGTTCACCTTCCCCCTCCCTCACTCACACAGCCAAAACCACTCCACACCTCACTGGTTTCACTTCCACCTCACACCCACCTGTCTCTCCACCTCACACAATCATCCAACACCCATTAATTCCCTTAAATTCCTCACAAGCAACCCCCAACTGGCAAAGACCTTTTTGGCGCGTAAAATTATTTAAATGGCTAGGATCAGTTGCAGTGATCCAACGGTTCTTATGAGTGGTGGGAATTGGTCCAGTGGGTCCCACATACCTCTAAAGTCTTATAAAGATGAAAGGGAAGCAGAGATGAGAGGATATTAGTTTAGGTTTAGTTAATTTAGGTCGTATGTAGTGTAGTTTATGAATTAAGTTGTAATTTCCATTAAAATAGTTTGTTCTCAGTTCAAATCATGTATTTCAATCTTTATGCATAATCAATTTCAAGTTTCAGCTCAGTTCTCAACTTTTGCCATTTTTAGGAATTCTCAAAATCTCAAAGTTGTTGTTTGTTGTTATCTGTGATTGTTATTGAGTTCATAAGCTCATATAAGCCTTTACAAAGCTTATTTAAGCTTTTATACACCTCATTTTTCTGTTTAGTTCATAAAACAAAAATACTATAAAAATCAAATTAAATATTAAGAAAATAAAAAAATCATGTTACAAACAGATTGGGTAATGGAGTATGATGAATGATGGTGTAATTCTGGTTTAGTATCTTTTGGGAGATATTAGGATTGGTTACTAGTCCTTGTTCATTGTTGCTCAGGTCAATCCCATTTGTAAGCTCTTTACTATTTTTGGCACTTTATTGTTCTTGTATTTTATTTGTGTTGATCTTTGTATTTTCCTGTTCAATTGTTATTGTTAAGTTAGAATAATCAGTAATATAAGTTTGTTACTTATTAAGTTTCATTATTATTGAAAATCAATATTTCACTGTGTTTAAAAACAACTTGACAAATCTGTTTTTATTACATGTGGAATTGAAGTTTTATGTTTAATTAAGTTTGTTATAGACTAATTAATAATTAGAAACCAATAGATTGGATTAAAATTGTGTTCTATAGTGTAAAACTCAAAACAGTCATAGTTTAGGGGGTGTTTGGCTCATGGTTGCTCAGTGAGCTCCACTGAGTTTGAGTGTGTATTTGTGTTTCACAATAGTAACTTAAGTTCATATAAGCTCAGTCAATCCATCTCTTTGGGTAATATATTACAGAAAAGTCAAAATCACTCATTAAGTTTGGTTATCACCAACTGTTAGACAGTTGGTGTCCAAGAACCCACATATCTTCTCATATTTAAGTATTCTAGCTAGATTTGGTGTTATTTCATCTTAATATAACATTATTAGTTTGTTAGATCCATCACAAAATCAAATAAGTCAAAGTTTCATAGTTTTATAGAAAGTCAAAAGTGCATACTTGCAGATTTTCACCAAAATTCCAAGATTTCTTGTGAATTTTGTGTTGTGATCTAGGTTTTGAGACTTTGAGGACTTATAGCCTACCACTTCATCTTCATTTTACCATTGTTAGTTTATTTTTAAGATTTTTCTTGTGGGCCCTAGTCACCTCCAAACACAACTGCAGGGAGGATAACCTCCCCTGCACACCAGTTATCAGGTCACACCACCACTTTTGGTGGTGTTTTGTGACCAACCCAGTGGGCCCCACACCATCTAAATAGTTTTTCTCAACCCCCTCCTAGTAGGCTATTAGGTTTGACCTTTAGTTTGACCTAACACCCAGTGGACCCCACCTAGATTAAGCACAAAACCTTGTCCCCATTCTGTGTTCTATTCAGATTTTGGAATAGCTTATTTGGTCTTATTAGCTTATCTACTGAGCTTATTTGACCAACTTAAGTTTTGACTAGTCCAACTAACCTATTAGAACCAGAAAACACCCAGGTGGGCCCCACATAAGCTCATTTGAGCTTATTTACCATTTTAGTCAACCAAAGTCAACTGTGGAGCTTATTGCTTTCCACAGAGCTTATTAATAAGTTGTATATAAGTTGTTTTCACAAAAGTTGTTTATATTTATATATAATTTAGTTTTGTAAAATAAAAATCCAGAAAAAACAATATAAAATTAAGTGATAGTTTCTATTTAATTTAATTTAATTTTAATTTTCATTTTTATATTTTTATTAAGTAATCTGTATTTTTATATTTTTATTAATTTCCTTATATATTAAAGTAATTTAAATAGTTTTATTAGATTTTTATATTGTCATTTGGTATTAATTAGAATTAATAATAGTTTTATTAGTAATTAATCAATAAATAAGTTTTAAATATCATAATTAATTTTTATATAGTAATACATAGTTTTTATATTTTTTATAGCTTTTATAAGTTATAAAATAGTTTTATAAAATTTTTCATAATTTTCTAAAGTTAGTTTAGTATTATTTATAATTTAAAATAGTTTAATTAGTATAATTAATATAAATAGTTTTTAATTAATAGAAAATACATAAAAAGACAAAAATATTTATTTTTATTTTTTATACTTTCTTCAAGTTCTATTTTAGGTTTAGAAAATATTTTTATAAGTTTTTAGTTTAAATTGTAGTGTTTATCATTTTTAGTTTTAATTAAATTAGTTTTAATTAAATAGTTAAATAGTTATTAATTAAATAATTAATAATAAATAATATAATATTCTAAAAAAATAGTTTTCTTTTTAATTTAATTTTATTTTAAGGTTAAGTTTATAGAATTTTCATTTTTAACCCTTGTAGTTTATTTTTCTTAAAACTCACCTTTTTCTCAGTACGCAATCGCGTTTGATTTTAAATTGGTGTACGTTTATACGTTTTAGATACCTAGGTTTTACGTAATCGTTTTACTAGTTTATTTAAGTTATAAAACCCTAGTTAAACACACACACACTTTTATAACCTTACCTGTTCACATTCACTAATCACAGATTCGTTTATAATATCACATCGCACACCTCGTTGGGACTTACGACCCGGGAAAACACTGTATTCCTCGGAAGCATTTGTTTTAGACGTTTGACTTGGTTGACCATCACCTGGTAAACTTAGTTGACTGTTTGAGGCGAATCACTTCCGTATGCATGCTTTATTTTTATTGTTGGTTGATCATGTTTCTCAATTAAAAAGTGGAAATACTTTACTATGTTGTTTGGCCTAGTCTTAACTCCAATCTAAAAGTATTTTTGCAAAAGATAAGTGTAAGGGGAAACCCCAAATATGTTTTTAAGAAACAAACCGATCATGATTCTCCACGATATTAAATGAGCATGTATATTCGTATTTGTTAGAGTCAAATGCTTGTATTGAGTCATAATGAAGTTTTGCAGGATTTTCCAGGAAGTAGGACCAAGTTTTTCCAGAAATTTTCCGGAAACTTAACATAAGAATTTCTGCAGGTCCATTCTGACGGCGTCAGAGGATTACTCTTGACGGCGTCAGGAGTTAAAATCTGGAAATTTTACCGGTTTTGTTTTTCTAACGGAGTCTTATGGTTTTTGTGAATTATTAAGTTTTATAATCTCCAGGAGATCTGCAAACTTCATTCCACAAGCATTATATCTTATCTTGTTTTCTAGGATTTAGTAACTTATATAGGATGCCGCCGATTTTACGCGAGGTTGTCTTGTCTATTTTGTCAGGTTTTACAGGTTATGTTCGACAAGGAGATGATTTATATTTCTGGAAGGGAAGCTTTGATTGTTCATTTTCTTGGAGGAAGATTTAACCTGACAACCTATTATCCATACCGAGCGAATCAGGGGAGTATTTGATTTCATTCTCTTTACTTTTTTCACTTTTACATTCTTTACTTGAACATTGGGGACAATGTTTATCTTAAGTGTAAGGGGAGGGTAAAAAGATGATACCTTACATATGCACTTTCGCTTGAGTTTGTTTTGTTTAATGGTAGATGTGTAATAAAACTATGAGAAATACTTGTTAGTGTAATTTTAGCGCCAAATTTAAATTTTTTTACAACATTTAGGAGTGAAACTTTAGCCATAGCAAGCGTCTCATGGATAGGAGATTGTATGACTAGCACATAACCGTATATTCAGAAAAATTTTCCACCCAAATATGTGAGGTTCGCCTTTAGATTTGATAGGAAAAGCATTCACTATTAGTGCTTATGAGTGTACCGGTAGCATTTAGATTCTAGAACTTGCGTTAGTGATGCATTCCGAGACCGCTAGTGAGACTACATTCGTGTGGTAGGATTTACTACATGATAAGAGGCATTAGGATCACCCTTGTGTTAAACCCGTATCATAATTACTTGACCATTTAAGTCATATTACTTGACTAGTTAAGTCAACTAATTTTTCCCACACCCTTAGCGTTGTACTCATTTTTAGTACACGAAACCCCTAGTACACCCCTCCGAGCCTATCTTTTCGTTTCTAACTTTAAGCATTTTACTTAAAGGAAGAATTTGTTACACCCCACTTAAATGTACACCCAAATCGCCTTAGCCTTCCGTGTATGCGCTCATTTTTAGTGCATTATTGTTATTTGTTAAACCCAAAGTTAACTTTCTAATTGATTACATGGTTGCTAAGTCGAGTCATATCCTTGTACATATTGTTTTGGGACGATTGGGACTCATGGGTAAGTACTTATTTTATGGAGTAATGGGGAAGAACATCATTTATTACCCCCATATGTACGTTAATCTTAAAAGTGCTTCAAGTGTTTTGATTCTCTTAATTCGAGTCATTAGATTAGTTAAATGTAAAGTATGTAAAGATTCAAGTGTAAGGGGAATGCTCAAACCCCTATGATGTATTATTTTGGATGGTAGGGTAAGAGTGTATGAAAAAAAAAAAAAAAAAAAAAAAAAAAAAAAAAAAAAATCGAAAAAACAAGGAAAAGAAAAAAAAATAGAAAAAAGGAAAAAAGAGAAAAAACATACGGACTACCATCCCGTTTCATTCTATGTTTATTTTATGTTTTTGTTATTTTTCATTTTTTAGCTTAAGTCGAGTCTAGTCTTGGCTTAGCAACGCCATATTGTACATGTAATTAACTAAGATTGTTAACTCGCCACCAGTAAAACTTCCTTTATCCAACAAAACCGTGTAATTCATATCCCTATACCTAACATTACAACCCTTTAAAAGACCTCTTTGATAGTTTATCCTAGGTGCTTACGCCATGTGGTGGAGGTTTGATCCTTTCCCAAGCCTATGGTAATCTATTTTGCTATGACAGGTAGTGAGAGATATCTTCCATTTCCATAATGTTATATTACTTTATTACACCCGAGAGATGTGAGTATCTAAACACTATTTGTGAGGTGCTTGTGTATGACCTCCGTGCTTGTCTATTGGTCTTTAGTGGAACGATTATTTCTTGTAATTACTTTTATATTAGTGTTAAATGACCCCTAACTTGTATTTTGACTAGAATAAAAGCGCATTTGCTTGAGGACAAGCAAATCTCAAGTGTAAGGGTATATGATGAGGCGAAAAATGATCCGTTTTTAGGGGATCATTTAAGCCCGAATCCGAATTTATTTGATCAAATATTGCCCTAAATCGTTCCTTTTGTGATTTTAGGTACTTGGAGAGTGAATTCTGGAAAAGAAGCCATTTTGGACGTTTTTGGAGCATAAAAGTGAAGAAAACGGCAAAGTCTCAATTTTCCATGCTGGGAACAGTAGGTGACGGCGTCAAGAGTAATTCCCTGACGGCGTCAAACCTCAAGAATTAAAATCCGTAGTTCATGAAGGCGTCAAGAGTTTTCCTGACGGCGTCAAAACCCCAAGAATAAAAATCCGTAGTTGATGACGGCGTCACATACAGGGCGTCAAGAGTAATTTGTGTGACGGCCTAGGCCTTGACGGTGTCAGAAGTAGATCAAGGCCGTCCGAGGAAGTATTTGGGGGTGAGATGACGGTGTCACACCTTTGTTCTTGACGCCGTCATCCCTATTTTCCTATATATAGTTTTCTAGTTTTTCACATTAGAGGAGAAAAGTTTTGGGAGAAACCCTAAAGACGATTTTGGTGTAATTTTACAGGTTTTTCAAGGGTTCCAACCCCTTGATACCTTGCATGATTAATCAAGATAAGTGTTCTTCTAATTCAATCAATATGTCTATGTGTTGGTTGTCTATATCATGTTCTTGTCTTAATTCTATCATGCTAGGCTAGATCTCTTTTGTGTTTGCTTAGATCTAATGAAACCTAGATATTGATTATGTGTTGATTACTTGTTTATTCTTGTTTTGGATGAATGATTTATATGTTAGGCTGAAGAAAACTGGCAGATCTCCAAATGGTAACATGCTTGAACGTCTTAAGAAACATGAACCGAGGCGTACTAGGTCTTTATTGGTTGTATTTAATGCATGAGCCACTGTTTACAATCTCTATAGTTGTGCTGGGCATGGTGTAGGAGGAGATAAGAGCTCATAGAATTGGGGTGTTATGTATGCCACCCCATTAATGGTATTAAGGAATACAATCCGTCATCCATGCAATTATAACAAGTAATTAACGTGTAAAAGATATCTAGGGAGTAGTGAAATCTAAGTAAACACATTTTCTCCAATTACTGCTCACAACATTAGTATAATTAGTTTAATTTCATTTTTAGTATTTTATTTTGATTGCATCTTAGTTTTGGGTTAGTTGAATAGCAACTAATTCCGCCCACTCTTCTAAAACCTGAGATTTTAACTGCTTTCTAAAAAATATAAAAACACAAAAATAATCATCCCTCATCTTTAGAACTAGTAATTATGCTTTCTAATCCTAGCGACACTATTCCTAAGCTGAACGATCAATCCCCCGGTACTTGTCACTATACTATACTACAACGATCAGGTACACTGCCTGGTGGGGGTTGTAAGCTTCTCGAGATCCCTCGAGAGGTAAAGCCTGTTGCGATTCCCACGCATCACCTATCTCGGACAGTCCTTGGGTCAGCCCAATCCATTGTGTTCCAAAAAAGGGTGGCATTACTGTTGTCACAAATGAGGAGAATGAGTTGATTCCAACTCGTTTGGTTACGGGTTGGCGCGTCTGCATTGATTATCGTAAATTGAATGACGCCACCCGTAAGGATCATTTTCCTCTGACCGTTATGGATCAGATGCTCGAGAGATTAGCGGGGAATGAGTATTATTGCTTCCTCGATGGTTTCTCGGGTTACTTTCAGATTCCCATTGACCCGCAAGACCAAGAAAAGACCACTTTTACGTGCCCCTATGGAACTTTCGCATATAAATGTATGCCATTTGGCTTATGTAATGCTCCGGGCACGTTTCAAAGATGTATGATGGCCATTTTTTTCGACATGATCGGAAAAACTATGGAGGTCTTTATGGACGATTTTTCGGTCATTGGGGATTCGTTCCAATCATGTCTCTCCCATTTAGACAGCATGCTAAAACGTTGTGAAGACACAAAGTTATGTCTAAATTGGGAGAAGAGTCACTTTATGGTCAAAGAGGGCATTGTCCTCGGCCATAAAATTTCAAAAAAGGGGATTGAGGTTGACAGAGCCAAAGTGGACGTCATTACAAAATTGCCTCATCCCACGACTGTGAAAGGTGTTAGGAGCTTTTTGGTTCACGCCGGTTTCTATCGTAGGTTTATTCAAGATTTTTCTAAAATCGCCCGGCCTATGACCCATCTCCTCGAAAAGGATGCTCCTTTTATCTTCTCCCCTGAGTGCATCGAAGCCTTTGAAACATTAAAGAAAAGGCTTACCGAGGCACCAATTCTTGTTGCCCCCGATTGAGACTTGCCCTTCGAGCTCATGTGTGATGCTAGTGATTATGATATAGAGGCAGTCTTGGGGCAACGAAAAACAAAACATTTTCAGCCTATACACTATGCCAGCAAAACTATGACCGAGGCTCAAAGCCATTACACCACCACCGAAAAAGAATTATTAGCTGTGGTGTATGCTTTTGAAAAATTCCGGCCATACTTGATACTGACTAAAAGCATAGTGTATACGGATCACTCGGCTATGAAGTACCTTTTTGCAAAACAAGATGCAAAGCCGAGACTTCTTCGTTGGGTTCTCCTCCTTCCGAAATTTGATATCACTATTCGTGATAAAAAAGGAGCTGAGAACCTAGCTGTTGATCATCTCTCCCGTCTTGAAAACCCCCACCAAGATGCATTCGAGAAAAAGGAAATAAATGAAACATTTCCTCTCGAAACCCTCAATGCGGTTTCATTTCGTGGAGACTCGATTACCCCATGGTTTGCCGACTTTGCAAACTATCTTGCGGGTAACTTCATTGTGAAAGGGATGTCATCCCAACAAAAAAATAAATTTTTTAAAGACGTAAAACATTACTTTTGGGACGACCCCTACTTGTTCAAAATATGCGCGGATCAAGTCATCCGGCGGTGTGTGTATGGTCAGGAAGCCGCTAAAATATTAAAGGCTTGCCATGCTGGTCCCACGGGGGGCCACCACAATCCCAACTACACCGCCAAAAAGGTGTTTGATTCCGGCTTTTATTGGCCCTCGATTTACAAGGATGCCCAAGAATTGGTCAAGTCCTGTGACGCTTGTCAGCGTCACGGGAATATTTCACAAAAGAATGAAATGCCTCAGAATGCAATTCAAGTTTGCGAAATTTTTGATATATGGGGCATCGACTTTATGGGGCCATTTCCATCCTCTCACGGCAAAAAAATACATACTCGTGGCAGTTGACTACTTGTCAAAATGGGTTGAAGCGAAAGCTTTACCCACAAATGATGCCCGAGTAGTTGTGAAATTCCTAAAAGCTCTTTTTGCCCGATTCGGAACTCCACGTGCTATTATTAGTGATCGTGGTACGCACTTCTGTAATGGAAAATTTGACAAAGTCATGCAAAAGTATGGTGTGACTCACCGACTTTCTACTGCGTACCACCCTCAAACAAGTGGACAAGTCGAGGTTTCCAATCGGGGCATTAAAAGGATTTTAGAAAGAACCGTAGGTGAAAATCGTGCATCGTGGTCGGATAAACTAGATGATGCACTTTGGGCTTTCCGTATGGCTTACAGAACACCCATTGGGTGTACGCCTTATAAACTTGTGTACGGGAAAGCCTGCCATCTTCCGATCGAGCTTGAGCAAAAAGCCTATTGGGCTCTCAAGCATGCCAATTTTGATCTCAAAACGGCGGGTGATCATAGAAAAGTTCAACTAAATGAATTAAACGAACTTCGTGATCAAGCTTACGAGAACTCTTTGATCTACAAAGAAAAGACAAAGAAGATTCATGACTCAAAAATCAAAAACCGCGTTTTCAACGTTGGTGATCGAGTCCTTCTTTTCAACTCTAGACTCAAGATCTTCTCGGGAAAGCTCAAAACCCGATGGACTGGTCCATTCACTATCGCAAAAGTTTATCCTTATGGCACCGTCGAATTATCTCAAAATGACAGTCCAAATTTCAAAGTGAATGGACATCATTTAAAGCACTACTTTGGAGAGGACATACCATCCATGGTTGTCCCGGATCTCCAAACTTTCCCCAAGGACAATTGAATTCGGGGATCGAGTCAAGCTAGCGGGTTTTCACCCGTATCTCTGATTTCCTTCTACTTTCTACCACCCAGTTTGGGGGAATGGCCAACCCCCCGCTAATTTGAAAATGTATATATGTATATAAATTGAAAAATAAAATAAAATAAAATAAATTGTGTGTGTATATATAGAAATAAAGTGAATTTGGTATTTCCACAGTTAGATTCGAATATTATCTTTTTACGTTCATAGATTCGGCATAATAGCCGGGACTTTGAATATTGAGGACAATATTCATTTCTAAGTGTGGGGGGGAAATTCTAGCGAATTTTGTCGCAAAATACTTTCAAATACCCCCATTTTTGGCCAAAATTTTCAAAAATTTTTCACTTAATTTCAAAATTTTTGTGGTAATCAGTCCGCCGTGTCTAAACAACAAAAGGGATTGGCTAATTCAGGAGCAAACGGCTCTTGGTAAAGATAACTCAAATCCGTTTACGGCTTGCAATTTGCCCAAAATTGTATGGTTCCTCAACTCCCCATCATCCTCAAAAGCTAATGAGTTGGCTAACCCGCAAGATTATGGCTTGTGGTAAAGGCCGTGGAAAAACCATAATTGGTAATCAGCTCACCAAGATGTTGACTATTCCATCAAGAGCTGGCTAGTCCAGGAGCAAACGGCTCCTGGTAAAGACAAATCAAATCCGTTGACAGCTGGTTGTTTGCTCAAAATCACATGGTTATCAGGCGTGCCACAGTTCTTACACCTGGCTACTCCAGAAGTGATGGCTTTTGGTAAAGAGTTTAAAATCCACCGAGTTTTCCAAAACGATCAAAGTTTGCAATATTGGCAGTTTCATTCCCCCAAGTTTCAAAATTTGTCAGAAATAATCCCTATGCATTTATTTTGAAATAAAAGTCAACCCAAGTCCCTAAAAAATCAAAAGTTATCAAAAACGGACTTTGGGTGATAAATTTGGAAAATTTACATATTTGGTCCCTGGAGTTTGGAACTTTGCAAGTTTAGTCCCTGGGAATTTTTGAAAATTAAAAAATTGCAAAACTTGATTTTGGAATATCAAACTTGGCAATATTGATCCCTTGTGATACTTTAGGAGAATGACAATTTCAGTCCTTGTGTTTTGTGGAATTTCAAAATAGGTCCTTGTGATTAACATAAAAACCAAACGGACCTTTTTAGTTTTTATTACCCAACGACAAAACACAACCCAAACCAAACGAATCCTAAACCCAAGCCCACCTCACCACCGGCCCACACCTAATAATAAAAACCTTACAAACCGTTTTAAATAATCCCAACCGGTCAAACCATGTTTGACCTCTCCTTCTCCCCCAACTTGCTTGCAACCTCACCAAACACACAACCCCCCTCCTCACCTCTAATTAATGCTCACCATTCCTTGTTCCCTCCCCTCCTTAGCTAACATCCAATAATCATTTATTGATCTCAAATTCCTCCAAGAAACCCAAGGAGCAGTTAAAGAAAAATGGCGCCAAAAATATCTTTGAACGGTTAAGATTATTCCCACCCAATCCAATGGGTGGGATTTACTCAAGAAAGTGCCACAAGTCAAGGAGGTCAATAATTCAGAAAAAAAAGTCAAGGGAGAGGCAGTTTTAGGTCATGGAGTATATATAAGCTTTTTGTAAGCCAATGTGGCTAAGTAGACTAGTATGTAATTGTAATTCAGTGTATTTTCCTTTATATGTACTCATTTTTCAAGTAATGAAGGTTTAAGTTTAGATTATTTCTTGTTTTTTTCAGTTTTCAAAATTTACCTAAGTTGTTCAAATTGTGATTTCAAGTTATAAAGTAGTATAAGCTCACTTTAAGTTCATTAATATTCCACAGTTGAGTTCAAAAGCTTCATAAGCTCTTGAATCTGTCTCAAACTCAGTGTCAGAATAATTCCTCAAAAATACAAAATAAATCAAGAAAATAAAAAAAAATAAAGAAAAAAGGAAAGCAGAGATGGTTTGGAGCTGAGCTTGGATGTGAATTGGGTAATAGAGGTCTGTGGAGACCACTTAGGATTGGGTTCTGGGTCACTAGTTCATGCTTGTAGCTTGGAAGCTTTTGTAAGGACTTTTCTTAATATTGGCTTTTTATTGAATTAGTAATCATACCCTGCTTATTCTTGCACTTTTATGCTCATTTGGTTTAAGTTAGTCAAGTTAATGCTTAATTTCACATAGTTGTTCAATAGGATTCATGGTTTCTTAAATTTCAAAGTTCACTGATTCAAATAGCATGTTGATGATTTGTGAGTAAGTGGTGTTAGAATCTGAATATTTGAGCTTAAATAGGTCCATTTGATCATGATAAATCAGTATGTGTGTGAAACATGGTCTGAATCAATGTCTTGAACTAAAAAAACTCAAAATCAGTGTGTTTAGAGGGTGTTTGGATTATGCTGTTTGGCTGAGCTTTTGTTGTTTGTTATTGAATTTCTTAGCTTAACTTAAATGTTTAGGGTCATAACAAGTCAAGCTGGTCTTCAAATCAGTCTCAATTAGATCCAAAGTCAAAATCATTTGATTGGCCTCACATCTGTTAACTGGGTTGAATCTGTGGTTCAACAAGTCATCATATTAGTTTATAACTAGTAACTCTAGGTTAATATAGCTTCATCATACCTTATTACAACATATTAAGTCCATAAATCAAGATAGAATCTCACCAAAGTCAGCTGAGCAGGTGTGAACAAAAAGTCAAAACTTGAAATGTCAGATTTTTGCCAAAATGGCATGAATTAATTTGATTTGTGTGTTTGGATTGGAGGTCTGAAAATTGTTGTGTGATTAATATACCTGCTGAACTTGATATTTCTGCAAAGTTTATATTTTTGAGATTTTTTTCAAGTGACCAAAATACCCCTTGAAGTGGGCTGCAGGGCAAAGTAGCTGCTCTGTCTCAGCAGACCCTTCCCACTCACCCAACTTTGGTGATTGTTTGTGGTTTACCCAGTGGGTCCCACACTTCACCTTTGGGTTCTCTCAACCCCCTCCTACCAGGGAGTGTAAATTGACCAAGAATTGACCTCTAGACTTGTGGACCCCACTTAATTTTGTGCCAAAAGATTGTCCCCAAATCTGTCTCAGAATGAAATAAGCAAACAGCTTATTTGAGTTTTGTGGCTTATTTAAGCTACTCATTTGTGCTACTCTAGCTTATTCTAGTTCATGTAACTCAGAGGAACCTAAATTTATAATTGTGGACCCCACATCACTCTATTTGAGCTAAAATCTTTCCACAGTCAATAAAAGTCAACTGTGGGGATCAATAAGCACTCAAAGTGCTTATTTCTTGGTTACATTAAAAGTGTTTTCATAAAAAGTTTTTGTTTTTAGTGTATAATCAGTTTGGAAAAAGAAAAAAATCAACTTTAATTATAGTGATAGCTTCTATTTAATATGATTTATCATTTTAATTTTCTTTTTAGCTTATTTATAAGCAATATATCATTTTTATATTTTTATAAATTCTATTTTAGGTTAAAGTAATTTTAAAAATTTTTCCAGATTTTTATTTTGTCTTTTAGTGGTTTTTATAATTAATTTTAGTTTAATTAAGTTTTATTTAATATTAAGTAATTAAATAGCATAATTATAATTTATAAAGTATAACCTAGTTTTTATAATTTTTATAGCTTTTATATAAGTTAAAACATTTTTACAAATTTTTCTAGAATTTATATTACTCATTTTCTATTTTTTTATAATATAATTAGTTTAATTAGAAATTAATAAATAATTAGATTAATAATTAGTAAATTAGTTTAAAAATACATAAAATAAACTTTTTATAATTTTTTAGGATTCCTGTAATGGTTAATTAGATTTGTAAAATTTTTCTTAATTTTCTAAGCCTTTTTAGTATTTTTAGTAAATCTAATTAATTTAATTAGTAATAAATAGATAATTAGTAATTAATTAATAATAAATAATTAAATAGTGTAAAAATAATTTTTCTTTTTCTTAAAATTTTCTTTATTTATTAGGATTATAAAAATATTAATTTTACACTTGTAACCCTTCCCGTCCATCAGTTGTACTTTTCGTTTCGTTCGTCTGTGTACGTTTTTAATTAAAACGTACGTTTTTAGGTTTTAGCTCAAATCTTTGTAATCTTAATTCCCGTAATCAATCACGTAGCTTTCCTAAGCTATATTTGTTAATAATTTCCAAATAATTCTGATCACAACCCTTTTCTGTGAATAAGCACCCGATCACGAGTACGCTAAAGTTACCATTCACACTTCAACGGGACATAACGACCTGGTGATACCATATATTACCCGGAGCATTGATCTAGGCTATTTGACTTTGTTGACCATTCCTTGGTCAATATAAGTTGGTGGTTTAACATCAATCAGTTAAACGAAAACGCTTCAAGCATATCCTTCCTCTCGTTCATTCAATCCACTTTATGCTGACCCTTTAACTGGCCATGGATCTTATCTTGGTTTCTCAGAATGCTTTAGACCCATGCCCTTGAACTCATAGAAAGCGGCCTCACTTCCACATTCAGATAGGTAGTATCAAGATTGTTCCCGTAACTTAAAACAATCCAACACAATTTGTGTTATAAGTCCATTAAGAATTAAAATTCAGCATGCAACTTCATTACGGTTCCAAGTTCCACTAAGCCTGGGATGGTGTGTTGTAAATGTCGCGGAACTTCAATCATGTTCGTATGATGTACTTTTACTTGATCTCGAGACTTGGTGAAATACCAAGCGTCAAGGCAAGGTTCCATCAGGGGTGACTATTTTATGTGGGCTTTCTCCATCCCTCACACTTTTCAATCAATTTTGGCATGACAAGATCTTACTTAACAGTAAGACACTAATGGTGATCACCTTTTCCAATTATCAACTGATTGACTTGTGCGCAAGTCCGATATGCCTGGACTTATCATTGTAAACTTGATTGTAAGCTCTTGATAGTGTAGATTGACTATCACAATGCACAGAGATTGGTGACACAGGTTTTGGCTATAAGGGTATATTTATTAACAAGTCTTGTAGCCATTCTGTTTCTTTGTAACATGAAGCCAATGCCATAAATTCCGATGCCATAGTAGAGTCTATTAAACAGTTCTGTTTCTTTTATCCCCAAGACACTACACCCCCACCAAGAGTGAATATCCATCCGCTCGTGGATGCATAGTCTTCTTGATCAGTAATGCAAATGGCATCTACATATCCTTATGACACTACGCAAACGTCTTTGCTTTATAAACCAAATTTCATGGATTTCTTCAAGTAATTAAATAGTTGGTTTACCATACCCAAATGTGCTTTTATAATGTGTAATTATAATGTGCTCAACAAATCATTATTGAACGTGCTCATTCCAGAGTTGTTTTAAAATATGACCAACGAAACCTTTTGGTAACGTATGTTACCAACAACGCCATTTGTCTGCAAAACAGTTTTACCGTACAGTTGCACTTTGCAACCATATTTTTCTGATAATTGTTTTGCGGGTCAACAAACTGTCAAATTATGACTTACCATAAAATTATCATCGAACTTGCAGTTTCGCCATGCAAGAACAACATCCAGAATGTACCAAATTTCATGGAAAATAACCGCCAAGTATCCCGACCACAAATTTAATATCATTGGTAATCCCATTAGAATTGCAATTTTCTTCATGCAAAATAAACACATAAATTTGTCTTTATATAGCCCTTCTTTGCATGATTTTAATTAAATGATCATCAAAATTTCATGAAAGTATATCAATACAACTTTGAGTTTTTCATGAAAATTCAATCGCAAGACATTTTCATTTATGCATTTATTTGTTTTGTTATGTTTGTTATAACTTTTATATATATATATATATATATATATATATATATATATATATATATATATATATATATATATGCCACAAATTTAATATCATTGGTAATCCCATTAAAATTGCAATTTTCTTCATGCAAAATAAACACATAAATTTGTCTTTATATAGCCCTTCTTTGCATGATTTTAATTAAATGATCATCAAAATTTCATGAAAGTATATCAATACAACTTTGAGTTTTTCATGAAAATTCAATCGCAAGACATTTTCATTTATGCATTTATTTGTTTTGTTATGTTTGTTATAACTTATATATATATATATATATATATATATATATATATATATATATATATATATATATATATATATATATATATATATATATATTTGTGTGTGTGTGTATGTTTTAGTAAATCAAGGATTACACTAAAAGGGGGGGGGGGGGGGGGGAGGGATTTGTTGGTGATTTTAGTGTCATCGACGGCCATTTAGATAATGACGATTTACTAGAGGCTAATGAGACTTCATGTTCGGTTCGGATACGAGTTAAGGTAGTGTGGAGTACACACTCGTTGAGCTAATATGTTTTCGACTATGACAAAATGCAGGGGTCAAGGGGGTTGCGCCCACTTACGGGGTCAAGGGGCAGAGTTACCCGTTTTCCCCACTCCTTTTTCCCAACCAATATGACTGTTAGGAAAACGGTTATGAAAGTTGGTTGAAACCAACTATAACTGCATAACCGACATCAATAATCTGTTTTGATAAAACAGATCCATTAGTCTCATTTAGACATACGAAAAACATACAATTCCTCTCTTGTTCCTGCTTTGTGATCTGGTGCCTAGACACAAAGTGTTTCTCTTCTAAAATTATCCTGATAGAGATTTCGTGCAACCCAAGCATATATAGGGTCGAAATACTTTATACGGAAAGTAAACTCAACACGATTCTAGTAAGATATCCAGGATCATCACATACGCTACACTAATTTTTTTTTTAACATTTACAATGATGAGAAAACAATTGTGTCATCATCCTCAATCATCCGTGACATAAACAAATAGGTGGTGACTGAGAAGTTGTGTTGTCATCCTCTAACCATCTAATGACACTGTTTGTGTCACCAAATCTTTTGTAGAAGACAAGTTGAGTCTCACTAATCTTTTGAACCTATAACGAAAATGTTTAACTGGCACAAAGCTCAATGTTTATACAAACGATCTGCGTCGCTTTATGTATAGTGACTTGTTTTTATGTGTAGATCTGTTCGTGAATTAGTTTTGCACGATATGTTTGTCGCTAAAGGCATCTCGTTTAGTAGCAATTAACATGTTTCAGGACACATATACTCAAAGTAATGACGAATACTCGTAAGTGCTTATTACAAAATTTATTTTTGTATATTATGTGACTGAGTTAATGCGTCGTCAATTGTGCAACAAGTTTTCACCATTATATCAACAAGTGGGAAGGCGTCGGCTGCAACTTTCGAGAAATTTTTGCAATAATTATTTACGAATGTTATTTGGGTGGGGCTTCTCGTTGTGAAATCGTGATATGTTTTTTTTTGACACGTGTTGTATTTGTTTGGAACAAATGTTGTGTCAAGCTATATTTATTGTTGTCGTACGACGTCCTTTTTGGAATGAATGTTGTGTTGGACACCAATGTGTTGCGGCAGTGCTAATTTTGACTCTTATAGTTTTTAAAAAAATTATTATAATTTTAAAGATTTAATAGGTTAAAGGTGCATTTTAAAAGTCCTTTTATTTAGAATATATATATATATATATATATATATATATATATATATATATATATATATATATATATATATATATATATATATATTAAACTTCAAACATTTTTTTATAAAACCGTACGTACGTCAAAAGTATATCAATATTGAGCTTGTTTTGTTCGTTATCGAGAGACCTTTTTGCAGGTTTTTTTATATTTATTTATTTTTATTTTTTTCTCAAGAAACCCGGTAGATATCTGTTAAATATTTGGCAAATAAAGTTTGTTATATAAAAAAGTCATAAATATTAAGAAGTTCAGGGTGTGTTTTGTAAGTTTCCCTTTTTTATCAAGCTATATTTGTAGTTGTCTGGCGACGTCCTTTTTAGAATGAATGTTGTGTTGGGCACCAGTGGTAGGGCTAATTTTAACCCTTATAGTTTTTTAAAAAATTTAGAATATTTTTAAAGTTATTTGATATATATATAGGGTGTCATTCATGTGAGAAATCTAATTTTTGTGAGAACGCGAGAACTAATTCTATCCACTCATTTTATCTTCCTTTAATATTGATCTAATGGCTAATATTAGTTAACTAATTTTTTTGAATTTTTTAAAAAAAAAAATTCAAAAAATTTTCAAAAATTTTTCGAAATTTTTTTTGAAAAATTGTCAAAAAAAATTTCAAAATTTTTTTTGTGAAATTTATTTTTTACGAGTGACGAAAAATTTTTTTTCACGTGTGACGAATTTTTTTTCACATGTGACGAAATTTTTTTTTTGCATATGTGACGGAATTTTTTTTTTCACATGTGACGAATTTTTTTTTTCACACGTGACAAAAAAATTTCGTGAAAATTTTCAAAATTTTTTCACATGTGACGAAAAAAATTTTGGAAAAAATATTTTCGGGAAAAAAATTCGGAAAAAAAAAATTCGGAAAAAAAATTTTCGAAAAAATATTTTGGAAAAAAATTTCGGAAAAAATATTTTCGTAAAAAAAATTTTGGACAATTTTTTTTCGGGAAAAAATTTTTTGGAAAAAAAAATCGTAAAAATTTTTCGGAAAAAAGTTTTTCGGAAAAATAATTTTCAGAAAAAAAAATTTATTTTTTTTTCAAAAAATTTTTTATAAAAATTTCGAAAACTTTTTAAAAAAAATTCAATATTTTTTTAGATCAAAGTTATATTAGCCATTAGATGAAAGTTAAATGAAAATAAAATGAGTGGATAGGATTGATTCTCGCGTTCTCACTATTTAGGTTTTTTATTTGAACGCTTCACTATATAAATATATATATATATATATATATATATATATATATATATATATATATATATATATATATATATATACATATATATATATATATGTATGGTAGGGTTATAATAAAAATGGTAGGAAGGAATCCTAGCTATTGGATGAAATTTGACCAGATCAAAAGTTGAGGTGGCGTACATGTAAATAAGCAAAATTTCAGTGGCAAATTTTTTATAGTGTATTTACAAACAAAACCCAACCTGTCATCTATCTCGATACATTTCTGGATCTCACATTCTCTCTCTAAACACACTTTCTCACACTAGAAATTCACACACATCTGTCTCTAATCAAATCATTACTACATCTTCTCATCATAATCACGATCTAATAATGATCATAATCATGATCTAATAACGATCATAATCACGATCTAATCGAGTCATAATCGTTAAAAATTCTAATCAAGATCTAAGACAAATCTACCACATCTTAAACGACATCGTAAGTTGATTTATGAATCCTAATTTAGTTACTCCATCTTTTATTGGTTTTGGTTTGCTAAAATATTGTTTTTTTTATCAATTTAAGTTCATTTTTTAATATGTAGATGTAGACTTTCAAATCTGTTGAATAGTGTGTGTATGTGTATGCTAATTTATGTTTTCTTCAAGATCTGGAACAAAATGTAGAAAAAATTAAATAAAAAACGTGTTTAAGAAAGTTGCATAGAAAGTTGCATAGAAGGTGTTTGCTAAACCATGAAGAGCGATACAGAGACAGGCTTTCAGTTGGTGGTAATGTATATTGTCGAAAAGGACAACTCAATATGGCGCGTGCCAAGTACTTAGCAAAGATGAATCTGATCAGCATTGATGAGAAAAAGGCAAAGTTATTGAAAGAAGCATATGCATACGTTAAACAACAACCAAAGAGTTCCAAACATCTAACATATGATAAATTCAGACACAATGATGAGTTGTTTAAAAAGATTACTGAACGCATATTGAAGGTCACCGAACGATTAATGTGGAGATTATTGAACAACTTTAGTTATAATAGTTTGGATGTTTAAAATATTTTGTAATACTTTTGATTAGTGATTATTTAATATTAAGTTTACTTTACTATTTATTGATGAGTGTTTGTTTAGTACTAAGTACTTTTAAGTACTTTTGATTATTGTAGATTATTGAATGATTATAGATATTATATTATAAATTGTGATGCATTAAATCATAAACCGCGATGCACTAATTTTGCATAATACCTAGTGCATCACAATTTATATACCTAGTTCATCAAAGTGTATAGACACGGTGCATCACAGTGTGTAAAATCATTTAAATATAAGAAAGTTTTAAATTATAAACTAATCAAACTATTAACAGTATGCAGTAACACAAACAATGTGATGCATTATAAATGACATTGTGCTATACTAATAACCAATACTTGTATTGCAGTAACACGAACACTGTGATGCATTGGAAATAACAATGTGTTGCACTAATATATATAATAGTGATGCAGTAAACAAACATTGTGATGCACTGAGAATAACTCTTTGATTCAGTAACATATAACAATAACGATATCTCATAAAACAAAGATAATGTTGCATTGATGATCAGTGTGCAATACTATTATTTACAACTGAATTAATGCTATGTAAGGAATGCTGGTAATTGATATTTTGCACAGAATGTATCAACACCATACTTATCGGTAAAAAAACATAAAAAATTTAGAAAAAAAATATCCATAGAAAGCTCATTTGCTGGTAGATTCTCTCAGCCTAGTTCTTTTCGGCGGATCTTGTTGCTTGGGTTTTTCGGATGCTGGAATTGTCTTGTCAGTCCACACAATATTGCATATGTGTCTTTTAAAGTTGTCCTATTACAGATTGCAAGCCCAACCTGTAAAAATAGAGCATTGTGAGTGTAAAAATCAACTTGTAAAATTTACACACATAAAACAACATATGTTTAACCTATTTCATCCTTATACGCGATAGTTGAAAACCTACTGCATCTCAGTTGAAATTCCAGTGCATCACACATGCAACCAAGCATACAATCACATTTACGTGCATAAGAAACATAACGCCTAGCCTATTTCATCCTTACACGCACAAACTGAACATTTACTGCATCTCAATTCCTTATCCAGCGCATCGCATATACACCCAAGTAAACAAGCACATTTACACACTTAATGCAACCTACGCTTAGCTGATTTCAACCTTACATGCGACAACTCAATACCTACTGCATCAGCATTTTATAAAAGCGTGTCACAGTATAAAATTAACAATTGATGCATCATAATGTAAAATTAGTGCATCAGAATATAAAATTGGTGCATCATAGTTATAAAAATGACCAAAACAGTTACAGATATCATATGTATAAAATCTCATTGACATAGATTTTCATACATCTTATGTGCACCTTTACTAAATTCGTTTCCATTAATTTTTTTTTATCTAAACACATTATATATATAATAATTAGATCAATAACAACACAAATATATATTATCCATATTAGTGTATCACACTTTTAGGAACAAAGTTCATCAGAAGGTGTATGAACTGGTGCATCACAGTACATACCTGGTGCATCACAGTTATAAAATATCATGTAGACATTTTATCAAACACATGGTGTGCGGGTTCCATATACACGTTTTTCATCTTGTTTTTTTCTCAAATTTGTTCCAAATCTAGTAAAAAACTTGATATACGCTACATCTAACTCCTAAAGTTTGTGAAAGTGATTCAGCAAATAACAATTAACTCTAACTTTCATCAAGAATGAATTTATTAAAAGTAATACTTCAAAAAACAATCAGGAACACCAGAAAAATGGACAAATTATTTAAACAACTAAATACTATAACAATCAACAAAAACATATTAACTAAAAATATATAATTACGATTCAAAAAAAGTTAAAAAAAAATAACGAATCTTACTATCATTGTTCAGTTGTTAATGATTGACAGTGTAAAGGTACGGTGGTTAATGGTTGTAGATAACTTGGTAGGAACGACGGTGGAAGAATGGGGTGATAAGGTACGGAGGTTATCGATCAAACAAGATAAAAGTGATGGGAAGCGAGGTTGGGAGAAAAAGGGTAACTGGTGAAGAAAAAATAAGATGAAAGCTAAAAAACAAGATTATTTATAGTGATGATGGTAGAATGACGAATTCACCCTTGCAAGTATAAAAAAAAGGGGAGGACTATTTGGGACACATGACAGGTTGTAGTGGCTTTCAACACTTTTTATTATAACACATTTTTTTATTTTAACTCAAACATATATATATATATATATATATATATATATATATATATATATATATATATATATATATATATATATATTAAACTTCAACATTTTTTATAAAACTGTACGTAAAAAAAATTATATCAATATTGGATTTGTTTTGTAGGTTATCGAGAGAACTTTTTGCCAGTATTTTTTTTATTCAAGAAACCGGTAGGTATTTATTAGATATTTCGCAAATAAAATTTGTTATATAAAAAATCGTAAATATTAAGAACTTCAGGCTGTGTCTTGTAAGGTTTTTTGTTTTTTTTTTTTTTTTTAATATTCGAAAAAACAAATATTTTTGGTTCTCTTCGCTCGAGAGCATTTAATACACCATCGGCCTATTATGGCTATGTTTGGCGTAAAACTTTTTAGGGCAATGAGTGGTGAGCAATAAGATTTTTGATTTTTAGTGTTCGTTTGGCAAAAGAGCGGTGAACTTTGCTATTTTTTAAGAATGCTTATTTTTTCAATGTTTTTTTAAGAAGCGGTGAGTAATGAGCTGCAGCTATTACTCACAACTATTTTTGCCAAACATAGCCTATCTATATAGAGAATTTTGAGGCTCCACCCACCCTTTTAACAATAATAACACCTTGTCAAGAAAACCAAGATTCATTATAAGAAAAATGATGACATCGTTTTACTTGGTGTTTTGTCGCCTTGTCCATGAAATCATCCAAATGTACAATAACAATGACATGGATTCTTATTAAAATATTCATTAAGTTTTAAATTCATTATGATTGATAAGTTGGTTAAAACTTTGATGTATTTCTAAGTAGGTTCATAATATACATCGGCTATGTTTGGCACGGGCTTAAATGAGGTTTATCAGGGCTTGAACTTTTAGAATAAACTAGTGTTAGCATTAAAAATATGTATTTAGAAGTGATGGTCATTCTCATACATGTAACTTTGTAATAGGTCGTAGATTACAATAGAATAATCAATGGGCTTATGGTTTGGACTAATCTAATAGGTTATAAGTTATGTATTACAACTAGTCTATACTTAATGTAAAAGTCCAATCCATGACCAAGCCCATCCAAGCCCATTAGGGTGTCATATGTCTAACTATTTAAACACCTCAAAGGCTCATTTGAGGTGTGTGCTTGTGTGTGTAAGTGTGTGTGTTTTCTTTGAATAAAAAGCTCTCATTTTCCATCTCTCTAGTTACACATACACGATCCATATACTCTCACCAAGTCACCATCTTATATTGTGTGTGATAAAGTTGTGATATTTAAGGTCCTACAAGTGGTATCAATCGCCTAACAATG
The DNA here is from genome assembly GCA_030686995.1 of Artemisia argyi. Lineage (NCBI taxonomy): Eukaryota > Viridiplantae > Streptophyta > Magnoliopsida > Asterales > Asteraceae > Artemisia > Artemisia argyi. The sequence continues at coordinate 129,599,540 of CM060699.1, forward strand.
ATTTAGGATGGTTTAGAAGTTGTTTGTTTCGTGTTCTTAAGCTATTTATCACGTTATTTTTATAAAAGTTTATCATTTTTCTTGTTTTTCTTGGTTTTTAACACTTTTTTTATTACAAACTAGTGTTATAAACCTTTTCTAACAAGAAAGTTTCAACCTTTTTGAAAATTTCTAGCTTAAAAAATCGATTTTGGTTTTTGTACTTTTTTCTAGAACACGAAAAAGTTTCATAAAAATCATCAAGTTTTGAACTTTCTTCAAGTTTTGGTGTTTTTTAGCCTAGAAGTACAAGAATCTTGGATTGAAAACTTTATTTGGGTGTGCTTTTCGACTACTCGAAAATCTGTCTCAGTTTCGCAAAGACTGCCAGAGTTTCGCAATCTCCACTTTGACCATCTTTCGAGATCACAAATCGCGACTCCTCTCGTGCTCACACTTGAATACTCGGTCTTTTCTCTCTTGTATAAGAAAGAAAAGTACTTCGACCTTTGGAAAACTTTTGAAATTGTATAATTTCGAAAAGTGGTTTGGTGACTTTGTGTTTTCTAAAACACCTTAAGTTTCGCAATCACAATTTATCGCAAACTTGAGTTTTGCAATCTCTCAACTGAGTTTCGCAAACCCTGAGTTTCGAGAACTTCAAGTTTCGCAATCAAGTTTCGCAATCTCTCAACTGAGTTTCGCAAACCCTAAGTTTCGAGAACTTCAAGTTTCGCAATCAAGTTTTCGCAATCTTTGAAAGAGCAAAGTTTCGAGATCACTGCATGCTCTACAGTTTCACAAACACAAGTTTCGAAATCCAGAAGTTTCGCAAATCCAAAGTTTCGAGAACACAGCAAAGTTTCGAGAATTTTGACAAAAGTGAGGTTTTTGACGACCAAACTTCAAACGGCCATAACTTTTGAACCGTAACTCCGTTTTCGATGAATCAGCTGTCAAAACGACCGTGAGACAGAGGAGAACGACACGCTAAATGATTTATCGATTTAGGCGAAGTTTCGAGGCCTAAAAACTTGCATCAACTCACTCTAAACTCTACTCCTATTTCGTTGGAACGATCCAAGAATCAACTTTATCCATCTACACTTCATCAATGGCAACTCAGCAAGACATTCATGCAGCTGGTGCGGAAAACCGACCTCCAATGCTTGAAAAAGGTGGATATCTGCCATGTACAAGCCGTATGCTTCGTTACATCAAAACAAAGGATACCGGGCACCTAATGATCAAATCCATAGAAAACGGTCCATTTCAGCCACGACAAGTTCAAATTCAAGGTAATCCAAATACAACACCTCCTACTGAACCAGTAGTGCGTATGCAAACAGAAGCAGATTACACTGATGAAGACAAGGCGCAGATCAAAGCTAATGATATGGCAATGCATTTAATCCAACTTGGATTACCTCGGGAGATCTTTGTTGCGGTCGACAGTTGTGAAAGTGCTCATGCTATGTGGGAACGTGTTAGAAGAATATGTCATGGAACAGAAATTGGACAACAAGATGTTGAGAACAAACTTCTTACTGAATGGGAGAACTTTACATCCACTAAAGGTGAACAGATTGAATCTTACTACACAAGGTTTTGCACTTTGATGAATGAGTTAATCAGAAACAAGTTGACACCACGAGCAATTGCAACAAACATCAAATTCCTCAATAACCTTCCAGAGGAATGGGGTCGTTATGTTACAATTGTTAATCAGACAAAGGATTTACATCAGGTGAATTATGATCAACTCTATGACTTTCTGAAGCAAAACCAAGCTGAGGCTAATGAAGTTAGGAAAGAAAGATTGGCAAAGAAACATGATCCTCTCGCACTAATTGCTAATACACCAACACCATTACAAGTGAACACTCAACAACCATCATCATCCATTCACAACTACATGCAACCATCATGCATTCAACAACCAACACCGGTCTACCAACAACAGTTCTACCCACAACACCAAGAAGTTATTCCACAACAGCAATACCCACACTTCCAAGAACCAAAATTCACTGACAATGATGAAGCTGCTGCAGCATTGACTCAAGCATTTGCTTTTCTGTCAAAGGCATTCCAAGGACGCTATTCTACACCAACAAACAACAACCAAAGGATTTCATCGAATACTCGTAACAGGCAGATCGCTCAGCCGAGTTTCAATATGGGCAACGGAGGCCAAATGGTTGGAGTTTATGGGAATCAGCAAGGATATGCTACGAGATTTAATATGGGCAATCAGAATATGCAGAATGCAGGTCAGTATGCATGGAATCAGTATGGTTAGAATGCAGGGAATCAGTTGGGTCAGATTGTTGGAAATCAGAGGGGTCAGAATGTTGGTAATCAGGCAATGGGTAATCAGAATAGAAATGTTGCAGCTCCAGTAGTTGGGAATTTGGGAAATATGAATCAGGGTAATCCGGTAAAGTGTTTCAACTGCCAGGGTGTAGGTCATATGGCAAGGAACTGTCCTACTAAGCCAAACAAGAAAGATCTAGCGTACTTGCAGAAAGCAGTGATGTTGGCACAAAAGGCAGAGGCAAGATTTCAGTTGAATGCAGAGGAGAATGACTTTATGGCTCTTATGGATGACATGGAAGATAGAGAAGATATCGATGCGAACTGCATATTCATGGCGAATCTTCAAGAAGCTAAGTATGACACGGATTCTGACACACTTCCTGTTTATGACACCAATGCCACATCTGAGGTATCTAATTTCAACACATGTCACAATAATGATATATTTGATATGTCTCCTCATGAGGAACAACATTTTGAGAAGCAAGCACCCACTTATGATACATTCCTGGACACACCAAGTAGTAGCAATACTCCTTCAGCAACTCCAGATATGAATCATAATGGAGGCTTCGTTTCACAGCATGCTGAGAATGATGAGGAAACACGTGCTTTGTTTGAATCATTATTGAATAATTGTCGTATTGAAATTGAGAATGTGCAAAAGGTCAATCGCGATGTTAAGGCCGCGAATGTTAAATTGACCGCTGAGCTTGAGAGTTACAAATCAACCGTTAAAGCTTTTGACTTTCATAACAAAAGATTGTCTGAATTAGAAACTGGTTATCAAAATTCCGTTTCAGAGAAACAACAATTGCAACTCAAGTTTGATACACTTGATGTTAATTCTTTCAAAAAGATAAAATCTTTAAATGCGGAAATTTCTGATTTACAAAACAAACTTTCTAAACAAAAAACAGCTTATTCCAATCTTGAAAAAGAAATGGATGAGTTGAAAAAGGATTTTGCAAAGAAAGAAGACAAACTTTTGGAAGAAATCGTAGAGTCAGAACACATGATTGCTCATTTAGAAGAATTAGTGGTTAAGTCGGGTCAGTCGAGTCAAACAATGAAAATGATTTCAAATCAAATTAATCCGATTTACCATACGAAACATAAAAATGGCTCTTGGTAACAACACCCCTTGTAATCTCAAGAAAGCTCAGCAAGAACAGAATGTTTTGTACAATGGTAATGTGATTTATACCAACATGTTCCTCCCGTCGTTCGGGATTCTGTGCTAACGATAGAACATGTCGAAGAGAGCATTAATAAAATGAAACAAAAGGATTTGAAACCCATTGATTACAACAAATTGAACAAACTTTCGGGAATCACTTTTGTTCCACAAACAGAACCATCTGTGTTTTCCATAAAACGACCATTTGCGAAATTCTTGTCTAAAAAGAAAGTTGTTTCCAAATCTCTTTCAAAACTGGAACAAATTTCCTCTAACAACACCTTTAATACAAGTGAGGCTAGAGAAATTCTTGATGACGTTAAAAAGAGAATTCAAGAACTTCAAAATATTGTTGCATCGAAAACTACCATCAATATTAACAACTGGCATTCTAGTTTTCATATCGAACAGAAAAAGGTGTTTCAAAACGAAATTACTATCCCTCTGAATAACATCAGTGCAAGGGTAATCCATTTTGAACAAGCTTTCTTAAAAGAAACGGCCGAATTCGTCAAGGACCACAAATCCCTGGTAAACGAAGCTAATGATACTCGTGAAAACATGAATGTTTTGGAAAACCTAAATGACTCTCTCTTCGAAGCTGTTATGACCACTGACATTATGTCCATCATTTTACAAACATATTCTGTTCAAGACGATGAACGACTAAGAGCTGAGACCTCCGAAATTGTTTTAAAATATGAAAATGCTCTTATAAAGCTTGAAAAAGAAAATGTGTCATATTTTAAACAACTTGATCGAAAGAAGGAAGAATGCAAGTATGACAAATTGTCGTATGAGCGTGACTTAAAGAAAATTAAAGAGCAAAATGATCTTTTGAGGGCTCAGCTTGAAACTCAAAAAGGAAAGGGTGAGGAAACTAAGTTTGCAAAACCATTGACTTCGGAGAAACCAAATGTTTCAAACACGGTTCAAAAACCAAAGATGTCAATTTCAAGGTTTGCTCCAAAAGTCGATGAGAAAAAGAATTTGACAAAACCAGTCACTCCAACACCCTTGCCCAAGAAAAGTGAAAATGATAAGATTGTTGATAAAGGAAAAGCGGTTGTCGAAACACCTAAAGTGTTAGCACCTGGCCTTTTTAGGATTAGTCCCACTAGTGCGTTTGCCTCAACATCTAAGACAAATGATAAGTGCATAAAGGCTAATTCTAAAGAATCTAGGGATGCTAAAAAGGACAACAATATAAATCCTAATGTGTGTGCCTTACCTTCTACAGGATTAGAAAGCACCTCTAGGAGCAGCAGACTAAAGCCTAAGAGCAATACAAGGAACAATAGAGTCTCGCCTGTCTCTAAGAGTAGTAGCAAGAATAAAGTTGAAGAAGTAGAAGAACACCCTAGGAATTTATCGCTTTGTAATAAGAAACATGATTCATCTGAATGTAATGTCGAAAATACCGGTTCTAATGCATGTAATAACTCTGTTTGCTTAATATGCAAGAAATGTTTAATTAATGATGTTCATGATGAATGTGAATGTTAAGCCTAAACAAAAGAATGTTCCAGCAAGACCTAGTGCCAGATCTAGATCTTTAGAAAGATTAGTTGCACGATTTAGGACTACCACTATTAGTCGAATGCCTAGGAACTATCTTAAGTTTTGTATGTAGATTCCGACGGGTAGAGAGTTCACTCTTAAGGACGGCAAATTAGAAATAACTCAAGCTAAACAAGTAGCAACTGTCTATGAGTGTGATTCTGCTTTTACTCCTAACCCCATGGAACCAAATTCTACACGGTTTCCAAATACAAACTCTTCTGTTCTTGGCAGGTTATCGAAATATGTCTTTGGATCGTCGACTCGGGTTGCTCCAAGCATATGACCGGGAATTTAAAGCTGCTGATAAATTTCGTCTGGAAATTCATGGGAACTGTACGCTTTGGAAATGATCATGTAGCAGCTATTCAGGGTTATGGAGATCTTCGGTTTGAGAATTTTTTAATCACTCGAGTTTACTACGTCGAAGGGTTGGGACACAACTTGTTTTCAGTTAGGCAGTTTTGTGATGCAGATTTGGAAGTTGCATTCAGGAGAAACACGGTCTTTATTAGAAATTTGGTTGGTGATGATCTCTTAACTGGAAATCGTGGTACAAACCTGTATGCTATCGACATCAACCAAATGGCTTCTACATCACCAATTTGTCTTATGACAAGGGCATCAGATACTAAGTCCTGGCTGTGGCATAGACGTTTATCCCATCTCAATTTTGACACCATCAACAAGTTAGCCAAAGACAACATCGTCACCGGACTTCCTAAGTTCAAATACACCAAGGAACACCTATGTCCATCATGCGAACAAGGAAAAAGTAAAAGAGCATCATATAAACCCAAAACCGTACCTAGTTCGGAAGCAAGGTTACATATGTTGCACATGGACTTATGTGGCCCAATGAGAGTTGAAAGCATTAATGGGAAGAAGTATATTCTTGTTATTGTTGATGATTACTCAAGATATACTTGGGTAAAGTTTTTGAGATCAAAAGACGAAGCACCAGGCATCATCATCACCTTTCTGAAGCGTATTCAAGTTCTACTTCAACCTCCAGTAAGGATTATAAGAACAGACAATGGCACAGAATTTACAAACCAGGAGTTAAGAACTTACCTTGAAGATGTTGGAATCACACATCAAACATCAGTTGTTAGATCTCCACAGCAGAATGGGGTAGTTGAAAGAAGAAATAGAACTCTTGTGGAAGCTGCTCGCACAATGCTGATTTTTTCTAGTGCACCACTATTCTTATGGGCCGATGCTGTTGCCACTGCTTGTTTCACTTAAAACCGATCCCTAGTCCATCCGAGATTCAATAAAACCCCATATGAGCTAGTGAACAACCGTAAACCTGACATCTCTTACCTTCACGTATTTGGCGCTTTGTGCTATCCGACGAATGACAGAGAAGATCTAGGGAAGTTAAAAGCTAAGGGAAGTTCAGAAAACTCGAGGGCATTCAGGGTGTATAATAGACGAACAAAAAAGATTATGGAGACGATGAATGTGAAGTTTGACGAGATCTCACAGATGGCTTCTGAGAGATACGCTCTAGAACCCGCGCTTAATCCGATGGCTTCTAATCAAAACGGATTAGGACCCGCACCAAACATGCAGACTTCTGGACACATCAGTTCAGGACTCGTGCCTCAAGGAGCTCAGTCAACAAACACCGAAAAACCTTCAGAACAAGAACTGGAAAATTTCTTTGAGTTAATGTTTGATGAATATTATGGTGGAACTTCGACAAATGCATCTCAACTACATTCCGCTGCACCCGCTCACAACCATCAACCACCACCACAGGATGCATCTACCACAATCGAAGCTGAAGCACCAACTACACCAGCATCATCTACATCTACTCCAGCAACTCCAGTACTTGAAACTGAACTACCAAGAGTTGATGAGCAAAATCAAACTACAAATTTTCAAGAAGAACCTCCATCTAATTCAAACGATGTTGCGTTAGAAGAAGAAGAAGAAGAAGTATTTGAAAACCCGTTTGCATCAGACTCTGTTGAATCTTCTTCAAGGTTACAAGAACCATCTAACACACATTCGTTCAACCAAAGGTACCCTTCTACGTTTCAATGGACAAAAGACCATCCGTTAGTACATGTTATTGGTAATCCTTCAATGCCAGTTCAGACGAGGAGACAACTTGCCACCGATCTCGAATTATGCATTTACATTTGCTCAATAAGCAACAAAGTACCTAAGAACATTCGGGAAGCAATGGCAGAAAACCCATGGATTGAAGCGATGCAGGAGGAATTTCTTCAATACCTGTTACATGACAGCTGGGAACTTGTTGAACGACCACTTGATAAACGAGTTCTTGATCTCAAGTGGTTGTGGAAGAACAAACTGGATGAGGAAATGACTGTAATTCGCAACAAAGCTCGTCTCGTGGCTAAAGGATATCCACAAGAAGAAGGGATAGATTTCGAAGAATCATTCGCGCCTGTAGCTAGACTTGAAGCAGTCCGGATTTTCTTAGCCTATGCAGCTCACAAAAACATCACAGTCTATCAGATGGACATTAAGACAGCTTTCTTGAATGGAACTCTGAAAGAAGAAGTGTATGTGAGTCAGCCATAAGGATTTGTTGATAAGGAACATCCAGACTACGTCTACAAGCTTAAAAAGGCCATTTATGGTTTAAAACAAGCTCCAAGAGCGTGGTATGACGAACTATCATCTTTCTTGCTCAAAAACAATTTCACAAAAGGAACGGTTGGCGACACCTTGTTTATCAAAAAGTTCAAAGATGACATTTTGATCGTTCAAATTTACGTGGACGACATTATTTTTGGATCAACCAATCCTAACCATTCAAAACATTTTGAAAATCTCATGAAAAGCAAATTTGAAATGTCCATGATGGGGGAACTAAAATTCTTTCTTGGTTTACAAATACATCAATCCCCTCGTGGTATTTTTATCAATCAAGCTAAATATACAATAGAGATTTTGAAAAAACATGGAATGGAAAACTGTGATTCTGTTGGTACACCAATGGTCACTTCACCAAAAATAGGTGCTGATTTGTTTGGGAAACCCATCGATCCGAAGAAATATCGGAGCATGATTGGTTCTCTCATGTACCTAACTGCTAGTCGACCAGATATTCAATTTGCTGTATGTTTATTAGCACGGTTTCAGGCAAAGCCTACCGAACTTCACCTCAAAGAGGTTAAACGGATCTTTCGGTACCTACGAAGCACCATTAACATGGGACTTTGGTATCCGAAGGATTCGGAGTTTAATCTAACAGCATTTTCAGATGCAGATCATGCTGGTGATCAAGTTACAGCAAAGAGTACATCAGGTGGAGCACAATTTTTGGGTGAAAAGCTAGTAAGCTGGTCGTCAAAGAAACAGGATTGTACTGCGCTATCAACCGCCGAAGCCGAGTATGTGTCTCTATCTGCGTGTTGTGCCCAAGTTCTTTGGATGCGGACACAGCTCACAGATTATGGCTTTACTTTTGACAGAATACCTATGTATTGTGACTCAAAAAGTGCCATAGCCATCTCGTGCAATCCCGTACATCACTCTAAGACGAAGCATATCAAAGTCCGCTACCATTTCATCAAAGAACACGTGGAAGAGGGTACTGTTGAATTATTTTTCGTTAAGACAGATTACCAACTCGCCGATCTTTTTACTAAAGCCCTTCCAAAAGAAAGGTTTGACTATTTAGTTCGACGAATTGGCATGCGAAGCCTAACTCCTGAGGAGCTAGAACGTCTTCTCGAATCTTCTTGAAAAAGTTTTCAAAATCGCTTCGCTGTAAATATTTTTTGAAAAAAAACAAAATACAAAATTTGAAAAACCAACAAAAACAAAATACAAAAATATAAAATTTTCAAAAAAAATACAAAAACAATATAAAATCAAAAAAGCCAAAAATATTCTTCTCACGACATGTCTCTCGTATAAATCAATATTCTGTACGTTTCTAGAAATGTCATTCAACAATGATACGGACATGTACAGATGCTTGAGCGGGAGTTCTTTTTAATGTTTTTCTAAAACATGTCGTTTCTCAAAATTTTCTTCACTATGGCTTTCGTATACATCAGTACGAAACCCGGACTCTAATGACGACTTCTGATTATTTTCAAATCAAGGACTCGTACGTTCAATGACGAACTCTTTTTCAAAAAAGTTCGAGTCTAAACAAACGAAAAAGATTTCAAGCATAAACTCGTTTTCAAACAAAATTCTTGAGCACTTTTTCAAGATTGTTCAAAAGATTTCTCAAAATCTCTCAAAATGAGTGCTCAAGATAACTCCCTCAAAACCCTTAAAATTGAGTTTAAATATGCTATCATTAAGGGGGAGTATAAACAAAATGTTCCGATTTCATGCAAAATCAAATCTGTCTTTCTCTCCAAAAAGCTTTTCATTAATCAGTTAATATCAAAAATATCACACTATGCTATTTTTGAGGGGGAGAAGACATGATTAAAATGTGATCAAAGATGTTTAAAGATTGTGGCTGAATCTCAGAAGAGCTCGACTCAGTAAGTACCAATGAATTGACGAAGCTTTAAATGTCAGTAATCGAAAAGACTTGTCCTGGACGGGTAATAATTTCAAGCTAGTTAACTAGTGATGTAAGCGTGTCTCGAATAGGACTTGTCTGAGTAGAATGTACCGTATCGAGAGACTTTCTTTGGACTTGACCAGGACGGGTAATAACTTCAAGCTAGTCTAACTAGTGATGTAAGCGTGTCTCGAATCGGTCATGTTCACTGAAAGTGGATCAATTCAAAAAGTGCAAACTCCTCCCGCATGTGCAAATTTCTTAAAAATTACATGAGCACATGTGAAGGGGGAGTCCTTCAAAAATGCAAAACTCTCGAAGTGTCAACAATGTGTCTTATTATCATAAACACTTTGAGAGATTTTCAATAAAAGGTTTTATGGCATGTGATCAACAATAGGATAGTCATGGAGTTATAAGGTGACTAAGGTTAGGAAAAACCATCCTATGATCCGCCACAGCCGGAGGGATCTACCCAAGGACAATTCCAATAGATTAGAATTAGAAGTCCTTAGGTATGATTGAAAAAAGGAGAAAATGAGAAAGGAGAAAGAAGGGGTTGAAGAATTAAAAAGAAAAGTTATGAAAAAGGGTGAAAAGAAATAGCCCTCCAAATGTTCAACCTTAGGGCAGACACCGGGTTCAACTCATATGCTACTGGTTGTTACTAAGGTGACACCGGTATTGAAGACAAGACGTCATGGACCCAGTGACGCACTGCACTAAACCTTCTTAACCATTCAAGTTCTCTTAAAAGAGCTTGTTTCATTCTCACGGGGAACCGGTGTAATCTATCGACCTGTCTCTTAGAGATGGTTGATATTGAAGCAGGAGACCTCTCCCTAATCTCCGCATAGGAAACCAAATATGCACTTATCGAGTCTAGAGCCCCGAGATTCAACAAAAAATCTCATAGGAACACATGATATTTCTACACTGGTTGTTCATCATTAAGGACGCCAGATGTAAACTTAAGAGTCCTACGCAGATCTTAGCTATCTGCCAGAACATTTATGAGAGGATTCACTTTTGTGATTCTCAGTGATTGAATGGAAATTCCTGCCAGGGTCAACATCAAGCAGCCCTGACAGCAGGTCACTTCGGTAATTCTTTATGGGTTACGCTTAGTGTTCATGGTGGTTCCATTACGGTCTACAGTCGTGGAGTGATCCCCAGCGACTCACCCAGTCATTGAGCTACTTAGTAGGTCTTGTAAGCTCTCTCGAGAGTATCTGACATGGGAACGGCCTTGGTAAGGATTAGAAGGAGTCTTCACACTATGCTGTTGACAATTTCTAATTCCTTATCTGTAAGTACCGGATGTTTTATTGCTAACTATTTATATGCAGGGACACTTCATCTCCATGGCGGCAGATTCCACGTGCTCATACATACATCTGGAAGTTAAAGAAAGCTCCCTCAAAGATCTCTACAACACAAAGTTCAAAGAAAGATTCTACGCCAAAAAGAAGAATCTACAAAGTATAAAGACTAAAGATCAAAGTGAAAGAAAGGGAACTACGTGCATACGAATATCAAAGTCCAAAGATGTATGAGCATGTTGGAATGGCAAACAACCACCACAGACGCAGAAGTGACGAATGACAGATAACTCCACATCACAAAGGAGCAAAGAACGATGAAAAATCAGTTATCGAAGATCGCAAAGCATGAAGGAACAAAGACTAAAGACTATTCTACAATGACACACAAAGTTAAAGACAAAGAACACGGAAGATCCACTCACGTGGAGCATCATTCGAATGACCACCCCTTAGGGGGAGATTGTTAGCATTAAAAATATGTATTTAGAAGTGATGGTCATTCTCATACATGTAACTTTGTAATGTGTCGTAGATTACAATAGAATAGTCAATGGGCTTATGGTTTGGACTAATCTAATAGGTTATAAGTTATGTATTACAACTAGTCTATACTTAATGTAAAAGTCCAATCCATGACCAAGCCCATCCAAGCCCATTAGGGTGTCATATGTCTAACTATTTAAACACCTCAAAGGCTCATTTGAGGTGTGTGCTTGTGTGTGTAAGTGTGTGTGTTTTCTTTGAATAAAAAGCTCTCATTTTCCATCTCTCTAGTTACACATACACGATCCATATACTCTCACCAAGTCACCATCTTATATTGTGTGTGATAAAGTTGTGATATTTAAGGTCCTACAACTAGTTAATAAAATAAGTCTCGTTTGTCATGGGCTTATGAAAATGCTTATAACATAAGTCGGCTAAAAACTTTAGCCCCATAAAAGGGCTAAAAACTTTAGCCCGGGGCTTTTGAATAATAAATTACTTATTTACCCACAAAAATATCCAACATATATAAAAACTAATTTAATTATGTCATTTTTAGTAATTTTGCAATAATAAGCCCCAACCTTAGCCCATTTGCTAAACAAATTTATAAAAATACAAAATTTAATTTCGGCTTATAATATAAGTCCTATCCCCAGCTCCAGCTCCAGCCCCAGTCTATTCCGCCAAACATATCCAATTGTCTTACAAAAAGTCTGCATGACTTGCCTCAAGCCGGAAGACAATCAAACTACATCACTCTTTTTCTATGTGATGTTAGGTTCAAACCCCGTATATTAATCGCCCAAAAGATTAGAAACATGCATGATTAAATAAATAAAATAAAACTACATCACTCTTCAACAATCGCCTCATATTCTAGGCAAGAAGATTACAACGGATGTCAAGATAGCCTAACTGATGAGTGGCCTTTTACTCATCATTTTAGGCCCGGAAAACCCACCAAAACAATCAAAATCACCCAAAAATGACCATATAATGTAACAAATATCCTTGGAGTGTGTTTTTGTGTATTTCAGGTACAAATAGATTGAAAACAAGGCAAAAGTGAGCAAAACGAAGCATGGATGGGATTACGGAGCTAATTGGAGCATTACCGGTTCGACTCGACACGCATTTGAAGCATTTATTGAAGAAAAAGACAAAAAGTCAACGTCAATCTCGGGATGTGATGAGGGGGTGAGCATGGAGAACCAAACCCTAAACCCATAATTACCTTTTTACCTTTAACCTTAACCCAAAATGACCAAAATACCCTTACCGAAACACAAATTTCCCAAAATACCTTTTACCCCGAAGCCTAAACGAAAAATCATTTTCAAAAACCAAACTCAAAACCTTTTTCCAAAATCGTTTCAAAATAAAATCATTAAAACATTTTGTAAAAGTTTTTAAAGCTAAAAATATTTTGATAAAACTTTTATTATTATTATTATTATTATTATTATTAAAAAAAAATAAATAAAAAAATAAAAAAAAAACAAACCTACAAACATTTTTTACCTAAACTATTTGAGTTGAGTTATTCTACAAACCAAACATTCCTCACATACCAAGGGACTCATCCCCACCATCCATCTAAAAAGGAAATCAATGGTTGAGATTAAAAGCATTTTATTATTTCACCAATTTTTTATAATTTAAATATCTCTTAAACCGTTAATCGTTAAGCGAAAATAATTACACCATCGCGACGGGCATTTAATTATCTTTCTATAGACGGGCACTTTGATATACTTTCGAAAGAAAAAAAAACCGTGTTTTTCACGTTTTTTTTTTCGTGACCGAAAAAAAATCATATATGATATTACACATCATATATGATATTACATGATATGTAATATTACATATAATATCATATATGATATTACATATCATATATGATATGATATGTAATATCATATATGATTTTTACGCCTACGAAAAAAAACGTGAAAAAAATGAAAAAAAAATGTCGAAAATATATCAATTAGCCTATCTATAGAAAGATAATTAAATGCTCGTTGTAACGGTATATTTTTTTCCGCTTAACGATTAACGGTTTCAAAGATATTAATATTTGAAAAAAAATGATGAAAGTGGTTTTTTTAAATTGTTTGGATTAATCTCATCCATTAGATCAAATAAAGATGGAGGGAAGATGGAGGGTAGAAATTAGTCCCTTGATATGTAAAAAAAGTTTGGTCCTCAAATGAGAGGCACTTTATTTTGCATACTCTAATTTTGGTGCATACCAATGGACAAATCCCCACCATCCATCTAGTTTGATCTAATTAAGGGGATTAACCTAAGATTAAATGGGAAACATAAGTCCATGTTTTTTTTTCTTTGTCTTTTTGTCTTTTTTATTACTAGACGAGTACCCGTGCATAGCAACAGGATTTTATAGCGACAAATAGTTTATTGATAAAAAAAGTTTATAGGTTATAAACGAAAAATAATAAAAGTTTGAATATTTGAGAATTTAACATAATGTTTTGAAACCCGGTTCGACCCGGGTGGTTCAACCGGTTGAACCGTTCCGGTCGAAAAATGGGTCGATTTAAACCGGGTCAACTTGCTAGGTTGGGTCGAAAACGGGGCAAATTAAACTGGGTCAACCCGTCCGGGTTTGAAGCGTCCCGGGTCAACCCGGTTTTTGTTTTAATTGATTGTATTTAATTTGATAGATATGTTTTTAATTAGTTGTACAATGTGAATAAATTATTGTACTTTTAAGTAATGGATAATGTTTTGAAACCCGGTTCGACCGGGGTGGTTCAACCAGTTGAACCGTTCCGGTCAAAAAATGGATCGATTTAAACTGGGTCAACTTGCTAGGTTGGGTCAAAAATGGGTCAAATTAAACCGGGTCAACCCGCCGTGTTTGAAGCATCCCGGGTCAACCCGGTTTGTGTTTTAATTGGTTGTATTTAATTTGCTAGATATGTTTTTAATTGGTGGTACAATATGAATAAATCATTGTACTTTTAAGTAATGAGGTATTTTAATAAGAGTATTAAATGCATTTCAATATTTTCTTACATACATTTTTCAACATTCCACAATATTGACTATTCCACTTTTTCACTTTTCACCTTTGATTATTTTTACATTATAGATAGTAAAGATTCGTTTTTTTCCTTTCTTTCTTTCTTTTTATTGCGTCTTTTTTTTTCACGCTTTTATAGTTTTTTGTTTCTGTTTTTTTTGTTTCTTTTTTTTTTTTTGTTTTTTTTTTCTTTTTTCTTGGTGTCTTTTTTTTACACGCTTCTTTTTTTGTTTTTTCATTTCTTTTTTCTTTTTTTTTTGTTATAATTCACGTTTTCTTTTTCCAAATAAACGTTTTTTTCGCTTTCATACATTTTCGTCTGTTTTAATATGTTTTTGTCCGTTTTCATACGTTTTTGTCTGTTCTCGCCCGTTTTCATATATTTTCGCCCGTTTTCTTACGTTTTCGTCCGTTTTCATACGTTTTTGTCTGTTTTCATACGTTTTCATCCGCTTTCTTACGTTTTCGCCCGTTAACGTCTGTTTTCATACGTTTTCATATGTTTTCATACATTTTCATACGTTTTCGTTCGTTTTAATACATTTTCGAACATTTTCTTTCGTTTCCGTCCATTTCTAATCCGTTTTCGGTCGTGTTTTTACGCTTTCATACGTTTTCGTCCGTTTTCATACATATTCGCCCATTTTCTTATGTTTTTGTTCGTTTTCATACGTTTTCGTCCGTTTTCATCCATTTTCGTTTCGTCCATTTTTCAAACGTTTTTGTCCTTTTCATACATGTTTTACTTCGTTTTTAAATGTTTTAGGCAATTTTCATACGTTTTTATATGTTTCTAAATATCACAAGTGATATTCTGAATATTACAAATTATATTCTGAATATCACAAATTATATTCTGAATATCACAAGTGATATTCTGTGATATTCAGAATATCACAATTGATATTCTGTGATATTGAGAATATCACAAGTGATATTCTGAATATCACAAACAATTTTCTGTGATATGCAGAATATCAAAAGTGATACTATGAGTACCACAATGATATTCTAGATATCATAAGTAATATTTTGTGATATTCAGAGTATCACAAGTAATATTCTGAATATCATAAGTGATTTTTTGAATTTGACAAGTGATATTAAACAAATGTTTTGTAACATGAAAATCACATGTGATATTCAGAAAATCACAAATGATATATATTCAGAAAATCATAATTGATATTTAGAATATCACCATTGATATTCAGAAAAACACAAGTGAAATTCTGAATATCAATTGTGATATTCAAAAATGTTTTCATCCGTAATCTTTCGTTTTCGTCCATTTTTCATACGTTTTTGTCCGTTTTCATACGTGTTTTTACGCTTTTATACGTTTTTGTCTGTTTTCATAGTTATTCGTCCATTTTCTTACGTTTCTGAATATCACAAGTGATATTCAGTGGTTCTAGAATATCACTTGTGATTTTCTGAATATCACTTGTGATATTATGAATAGCACTTATGATTTTCTTATGTTTTCGTCTGCTTTCATACTTCGGCCATTTTCATACGTATTAGTCTATTTTTTTTACGTTTTCGTCCGTTTTTATACGTTTCCGAATATCACAAATGATATTCAGAATATCACTTGTGTTTTTATGAATATCAATGGTGATATTCTAAATATCACTTGTGATTTTCTAAATATCTATCACTTGTGATTTTCTGAATATCACTTGTGATTTTTATTTTACAAAACATTTGTTGAAAATCACTTGTCAAATTCAGAAGATCACTTATGATATTCAGAATATCACTTGTGATACTTTGAATATCACAGAATATTACTTATAATATCTAGAATATTATTTGTGGTACAAATAGTATCACTTGTGATATTCTTCATATCACAGAAAATCACTTGTGATATTCCGAATATCACTTATGATATTCCGAATATCACTTGTGATATTCCGAATATCACGGAAATGTCACTTGTGATTTTCAGAATATAACTTGTGATATTTAGAATATCAATTGTGATATTCAGAAAATCACAATGATTTTTAGTGATTTTCTTATGTTTTCATCCATTTTCGCTCGTGATATTCTGAATCTCACAGAATATCACTTGTGATATTCAGAATATAACTTTTGATATTCAGAATATCACTTGTGATATTATGAATATCATGGAAATATCACTTGTGATATTAAGAATATAACTTGTGATATTTAGAATATCACTTGTGATATTTAGAATATCGCTTGTGATATTCAGAAAATCACAAGTGATTTTTTGTGTTTTTCTTATGTTTTCGTCCGTTTTCATACTTCGTCCATTTCCATACGTATTAGTCCATTGTTTTACGTTTTTTTCCATTTTTATACGTTTCCGAATATCACAAATGATATTCAGAATATCACTTGTGTTTTTCTGAATATCAATGGTGATATTCAAAATATCACTTGTGATTTTCTAAACATCACTTGTGATTTTCATGTTACAAAACATTTGTTGAAAATCACTTGCCAAATTCAGAAAATTACTTATGATATTCAGAATATCACTTGTGATACTATGTATATCACAGAATATTACTTATAATATCCAGAATATCATTTGTGGTACTCATAGTATCAGTTGTGATATTCTCCATATCACAGAAAATCACTTGTAATATTTAGAATATCACTTGTGATATTCAGAATATAACTTGTGATATTTAGAATATCACAGAATATCACTTGTGATATTCACAAGTGATTTTATGTGTTTTCTTATGTTTTTGTCCGTTTTCATACATATTAGTCCATTTTTTTATGTTTTCGTCCGTTTTTATATGTTTCCGAATATCATAAATGATATTCAAAATATCACTTGTGTTTTTCTGAATATCAATGGTGATATTCTAAATATCACTTGTGATTTTCTGAATATCACTTGTGATTTTCATGTTAAAAAACATTTGTTTAATCACTTGTTAAATTCAGAAAATCACTTATAATATTCAGAATATCACTTGTGATACTTTGAATATCACAGAATATTACTTATAATATCCAGAATATCATTTGTGGTACTTATAGTATCACTTGTGACATTCTCCATATCACATAAAATCACTTGTGATATTGTGAATATCACAGAATATCACTTGTGATATTCAGAATATAACTTGTGATATTTAGAATATCACTTGTGATATTCAGAATATAATTTGTGATATTCAGAATATCACTTGTGATATTTAAAAACATAAAAACGTCTGAAAATTGCCAAAAACATTTAAAAACGAACGAAAACGAATGAAAAAACGGAAAAAAATGTAAGAAACGAACGAAAATGTATAAAAATAGAAGAAAACTTATGAAAGAGTAAAAACATGTATGAAAAGGACAAAAAACGTTTGAAAAATGAACGAAAACGAAAGAAAACGGATGAAAACGAACGAAAACGTATGAAAACGAACGAAAACGGACTAATCTGTATGAAAACGAACAAAAACGTATGAAAGCGTAAAAACACGTCCGAAAACGGACGAAGACGTATGAAAAATGGACGAAAACGAAAGAAAACGGACGAAAATGTATTAAGACGAACGAAAACGTATGAAAACTGACGAAAACGTATGAAAACGAACGAAAATGTAAGAAAACATATGAAAACGTATGAAAATAGACGTTAACGGGCGAAAACGTAAGAAAGCGGACGAAAACATATGAAAACGGACAATAACGTATGAAAACGGGCGAAAATATATGAAATCGGACGAAAACAAACAAAAACGTATGAAAACAGACGAAAATGTATGAAAGCGAAAAAAAACGTTTAATAGGAAAATAAAAACGTGAATTAGGAAAATAATAATAATAATAAAAAAAAAAAAAAAAAAAAAAAAAAAAAAAAAAAAGCTTGTTAAAAAAAGACACGAAAAGAAACAAAAAAAAAAGAGAAACAACAAAACTATATAGCGTGAAAAAAAATGGCACAAAAAAAAAGAAAAAAAAAAAAGAAATAAAGAAAGAAGAAAAAGAATAATAAAAAAGACAAGAAGACAAAGCAAAAAAGAAAAAAAAAACATAACTTATGTTTCCCCATTTAAATCTTAGGTTAATCCACACCATTAGATCAAAGTAGATAAAAAAAAAAAAACATGGTGGAGATTTGTCCATTGGTATGCACCAAAATAAGAGTATGCATTTGAATTTTCCTCCCTCAAATGATCTTATATCAAACTATTTTTACATATCATAATAATAATTACCTATAACTAATTACTAATTCAAAACTTAATAATACTAATCCTAAAGCTTAAACACAAACCTGCTACACCCGGATCCAATTTCCCACAGCCCACCACCTAGCCCATCAATAACTTAGCCTACTCACACATACAACTCTTAAACCTGAACCCAGTTACAACCCAAACACAATTGCAAAAACCCTTTTACAGTTTTACCCCCGTTTTTCACCAATTGACTCCACCAGTCAAACAACACCCTGCTACAACCAAGTTCCCCGCCAAAACTAAAGTAACCAAACCTGTCACTTTCTACATTGTAATCACCACACACTAAACTCCAAGCCTTGTTCACATGGTTAGGTTTCATGCTCTTTTCCCCCCTCCATAGCCACGTTGGCAATCCCCAATGTGCACAAAAGGATCAAACGGCTAAAAACTACTCCTTTGGCTCCAAGTATATGATCAGTGGCTGAGATGATGTCTAAGAAAGCACAACAGTAAAAGACAAAGGATGAGAAGACCTTTTATTTTTCAGTAGTATATATAAGATCGTGTAGCCATTATTAAAAAAGTAGTAGGAATTAGTTAGTAGGAGTAGGGTAGAAATTAATGTAGCGTTAGATTTAAATTAGCTTAATTCTAGGTTTAACTTGTATTCAGTTTATGTTTATGTCCACTCTTTAAAACTTTCAACATTTGTACCTCAATTCTTAGTGATAATATAATCTTAGTTTTATTCTTCAGTATTGTTTCAGGCTTCTGTTAAGATTGGTTCATTTATTGATTTACAAGCTTTCATAAGCTCCCTTTTAGCTTATTAACAGTTTAAATCTGTTTTTTTTTAAAGTAAAAAAAGTATTCCTTAACTAGTGTTTGGTACATGGCATTTTCTCTAGCGAAAATCTGTTTTATCCTAAATTTAAGCTTTGATCAGTTCTAAATTAATGTAATATGCAGTTTTACACCATTACAAACTAGTTTCAAGTAGTTGTTAAGTAGTTTGCCAAATATTCTTGTTTGAATCTGCTATTCTCATTAGCTTAGGCATAAATTAGGATTAGCCATTTTTAGTTGTAGTTTTCAGTTGATAATAGTCCACTATAGGTTGTTAAACTTGTTGCATTTGGTATCTAGGCCTTGTCAAGTCAAGAAAACCATTTTTGACCCATTTTGTCACCCATTTTTCACTGTTTTGCTGTCAAAAAATACCCGAACAGCCACTTTGTTTTTTAATTTTAATTTCTTCAATATTAGGTCTTTTGCTCTGAAATTTGGTTTATAGCTTATTTTGTTGCTTATCTACTTGCTAGTATTTTTAGTTTATTTTTATGAATTTTTCTTATCAGCTTTTCAGGACCTCCTAGTAGCCCCTTTAGCTTGTTTTTTCCATTTTGCAGCCTAGTTTAGGTGATAGTTTTGCTTGTTTAGTGCTTTTAGGGGCTTTTTAACTGCTTATTCTTGTTCCCTTAGTGCTTATTAAGGCTCCCCTTAGAAGCCTCGGCTTGATTCTCCCTTTAGATTAGCTTTTCTCGTCAGCTTTTAGTTTTCATTTCCTTTCCTAAATTTGCTTTTTATCTATAACTGTTTTTGTTTTTGCTTATTTCTATGCTTATTCTCAGATTTCTAAAGTTTGGTTTTGAGTAATAATGCTTAATTCGAAAAAGGTGTCACCAACCTGGGTCACCCTTTCTCAACCAAACACACAATCTCCCCTCTATACCAACTGTCCTAATGCATGTTTCTTGTTATTGCTTACCTTATTTAATATTTCACTGCTATTTAGTTAGCTTTTTAGACTTTTCTAATTTTTCCTTTCTTTCCTATAACATTAGTTAGTTTCCTGAAAATTTTCATAATTTTTACTGTTCATTTAGTATTTTTAAATATTTAATTTAGTTTAAATAGTAGTTTATTCATAATAAATAATTAAAAAGTAAAAAAAAATGTTTTTCTTTTTCCCAAAATTTTCTTTTATCATTTTAGACCTAGAAAAATTATTTTCATACCCGTAGGCTTTTTAGAACTCAAAATTCACTTTAAAAGCCGTTACCGAACCCGGTAACGACCCATTTTCATTTTCTTTTACGTTTTTCAAAATTTCAAGTTATGTTTAGCAAATTTTTAACTTTTTAAATAGTTTTAAATTTTCAAATTTAAATTTTTAGTTAAACTTAGTAATTTCCCTTTTTAGTTACGTTTTTAGGATTTACGTGTTACGTTTTATTTAGGCTACGTTTCAATTTGCTTTACGTGCTTTCGTTAGTTTCTTTAGTTAAGTTATTTTTAGCGTTTATTTGTGTAGTTTAGTTTAAAATTCCAAAATATATCTATTCAAATCTCATTCAATTCACTCGATCGCAGAACGAATTCGACTTCGCATCTCACACCTCACACGGACATGATCCGGGAATATCCAATACTCTCGGTATACGTAGTTTGACCTCGTTAGCTATTTTCGGGCTAAAGGTCCTATCTAATGCTCTAACTAATACAGGATCATAGACTCGTGAGTCAAATTAAGTATCTTAAATTTGTAGACTTGTTACAGCTGTTCAATAAATACCTAATAAATGATTTTTCTTGCCTCTGGAAGTAGACTGAGAATCGCCAAGGGTAGAGAGAATGATGCCCTAAGTCGTGGTTAGGGCTTCTATTTATAGTTTTCTGAAAACTGGACTGATACAGCGTATTCAAGTTGAATACGGCGTATTGAAGATATCAAATGTGCGTATGAAAAGTAGTCGTAGTCACCATGCTTGAAGCAAGTTAAACACCCAAGAGTCGTAAAGGTGTATGCTTTGAAAAGTAGAGTCATGTCTAGTGTTTTTATGTGTTTTAAGGTCAAACTTGCAAAATTTATTGTATGTTTAAGAGTTATGTACAAGTGATACAAATAGGTAAAAATGGGTGTTTGGGTTTACAACCCCGTTTTCGGTAAATGATTGCTTTCGCACATGTTAAGTATGAAACACACACATATATATATAAAATATATTTTGTATGAAAGATATCTACAAGGTTTCGTGACTTGTCAAGTCGTGTAATTAGGTTTTTCGGAAAATGAACTTTTGACATGATAAGGTGTATCGACATTTTTTTCGATATGCTGTATCAAGCTAGTAATGTTGATATTGCAGTATTGAACAAAAATTGAATACAGTGTATCGGGTCAGTTTTGTCTGATATGACGTATCGATATAAATGTCGATACGGCGTATCGGGGGCCTAAGTAAAAAATGAAAGTTTTGTCGAGTTTGGTTTGGAGTGTCTCAGTATGAGTACCTATAAATAAAGTATATGGTAAACTTGATAAAGAAAAGGAAAGAAAACATGCATAAATAATGGAACACTAGCAGGGTACGTGCGGGTTCCCTGTAATATAACTTATGGTGAAGATAACTGTTCAATTTTATATTTTCTATTACAACCTTTATAGATAACAAGAATTTTATGTTTGAGTAACTTTAAGCAATATCGAACTAATTCGTATAAAAAGTGTAAAGTACTCGCACGATGTTGCAGCAATGTAAAAGGTTACTTGATAATATTATTGAGATATGAAGTCAAAGTCTGTCAAGATTAGGTAGAATACAATGTGATTTCGTTACATTTATATGGTATAAAAATCTACATATCTTAATCATTAAATGTGATATTTTATTTTAAAAAATAATTGCACCATAACGAGTTTTATAAAGTATTTCATGTTAAGAAAAATTTATTCGACAAATAATCGACTTGTAAAGTTTATTTTTTGTAGAACTTGTTAGCATCGTTAACAATCTTGTTAACTATATTAAAAAAAAATATGAGAAGAGTTATATTAAATACCAAACTTTTCTTACATATCAAGAGACTCATCCCCACCATCCATCTAAAAAGAAATCAATGGTTGAGGTTAAAAGCATTTTAATATTTCGCCAATTTTCTATAATTTAAATATCTCTTAAACCGTTAATCGTTAAGCGAAAATAATTACACTATCGTGACGAGCATTTAATTATCTTTCTATAGACGGGCACTTTGATATACTTTCAAAAAAAAAAAAAAAAAAAATCGTATTTTTCACGTTTTTTTCGTGGCCGAAAAAATCATATATGATATATCACATGTGACTTTTTCGGCCACGAAAAAAAAATGTGAAAATAACGGAAAAAAATTTTGTCGAAAATATATCAAAGTGCTTATCTATATAAATAAAATTAAATGCTCGTCGTAACGGTATATTTTTTTTTCGCTTAACGATTAACGGTTTGAAAGATATTAATATTTGAAATAAAAATGATGAAAGTGGGTTTTTTAAATTGTTGGGATCAATTTCATCAATTAGATCAAATAAAGATGAAGGAAAGATAGAGGGTGTAGATTAGTCCTTTGATATGTAAAAAAAGTTTGGTTCTCAAATGATCTTATATATATATATATATATATATATATATATATATATATATATATATATATATATATATATATATATATATGGTGGCTTTATTTTCAGAACCCTGTTAAGTGCAGGAACTACGAAAACTCCAATTTTGCATTAGAAAACATGCATGTTCATATAAAACATGTATGTTTTCTTACATACACCTTAATAAACATGCCTACGTATTAAGGTGTATGTGAGAAAACATACATGTTTTATATGAACATGTATGTTTTCTAATGCATAATTGGAGTTCTCGCAGTTCCCGCACTTAACAGGGTTCTAAAAATAAAAACATTTTGCATTGATCTGTTGCACTTAACATATTTTTATATGAATATGTATGTTATGCATGTATGTGTATTAAGGTGTATGTAAGAAAAGATACATGTTTTATATGAACATGCATGTTTTCTAATGCAAAATTGGAGTTCTCGCAGTTCCCGCACTTAACAGGGTTCTGAAAATAAAGATACACTATATATATATATATATATATATATATATATATATATATATATATATATATATAAGTAAAATAGTATTTATAAATACAAAGAAATGTCAAGATAACTTTGAAAGAGAATAATCTATACTACTTATAATACATATTAGACCCTCTCTCTTATTAAAATTTTAAGATTTTCTAATATAGATTTAAGTAAATACACATATTAAAGCTTTATGTACAATTAACTTATGCACAACCATGTATATTAAACACCTGCAACTAATACTCTTTTTAAATCACCCATTTACTGAAAAATGCAACCATTTTACCACATACTACAATCTAATCAAGGTATTAATTATCTATTGTTAAAATCAAATAACCAAGCACTTAAAACACCAGCAAAATAACATAACGTACACAACTTAAAGGACCGGCATGTACAATTTAAAGGAACAACATGGTTAAAGTTACTCAAATATAAAATTATCACAATTTATAAAGTTATTGTAACTAAAAACACAAAATTAAAAGACATTAATCGCCACAAATTTTGTTACAGGGTACCCGCCGCCGCATCGCACGGGTACCATGCTAGTTAATATTATATAAATATAAGAAATTAGAGTTATATATTAAATCATAAACTTAACACTTAAAGTATGAACCATGGAGGAAATGGTCTCCACCGATGAGATGGTTATTTAAAACTACAAATACACCATACTTGGCTCCACCGGAACTTAGGGTCCGTCTGGTTTATAAATGAGTTTGGATTAAGATTTGAATTTAGTGTAGAATTTGGATTTGGTGTAGATTTAGGAGAGAAAAATTATATTTAATTAAATAAATTTTAAATAAAATAATATTATTTGATAGTAGAAAACCAAAAAAAATAATATTATATAATGTGAAGGGTCTTATATTGTCCCACTTATATAGAGAGAAAGAAAAGAACAAGAGCCCACAAAAATTGGTAATCAAGTGAAACCAAGGAACATACATAGCGAGGAATCAATTTTGATTCCAACAATCATTCCTTGAATCAAAAATAGGAACCAAACATGTAATTAGTGTCTTGTCAACTCGAAACCCAATCCAAGGTGTCATACCAAACACCTGCTTAAAACCACAACCACTTTATTGACGGCATCACACCTCATAGATATTGCTAGGCTAAAAAACCCTTAGATAAACTTATATAAAAGTATACTTCTAAAACAAACAATGACACAGGGATCCATTTACAGCCAATTTGCCCTTCAAAATACGATATGGGAAAGTCTCATTCTATTTTACGGGTTTCTTTTCAGGAGTATGTTTATTTGACCATCTGACCCATTGAAGACCAACAATTAATCAAAAAAGTAAACCAACTTATTCATTACAGAAACAGTAATGAGTAAAGTTGTTGCTTCACTAAATGCAATGAAATGATGAGTGAACAAAAGACTTCACCACAGTTTTACTCACCTTCATCAAGGTTTCCATGGTGTAAACCAGATGTTAGTTGCTCAAAAACCATCACCCTCACTGATGACGTATAGTATATATTTGGGCCATAAGCCCAAATGATAACATTACTAAGGCCCTAACCCACAACGAGTGGGCTAGTATAACAATGACTTGGGCCGCATTATCAAAGGGATTGGGCTCACGTAGACCCAAGCCCAACAAAACTATTTATGGTCTAGATAAGGATCTTCTATTTACGGATAAAGATCCTTGGACCGGATAAGCACCATGCGTGCGAAACGTAAGGAGCACGAAACCTACAAGGATTATGCGCCTATATATAGAATGATATAATTCTCATTAAATGTACGATTCACAAACCCTAACTCTTTACAATAACCCTAAAACCGATTACTAACTCTCACGCCGAAGGAAAATCGTGGGAGACAATCCCACGATAAGCCTAACGGTGTTCGTTTATTTTCTTAGTGCGCAGGTTTCAAGCATTAAGAGCTAATTGGTACGAGAGCAAGAACCCAAACTAGGAACGCCCAACTTTTGTATCAACAAGTGGCGCCATCCGTGGGACTAACACTAAGAACTAAGAACTAGAATGACGAAGAACAAAAACTCAAGCCAGCGGACTCCGCAGTTGGAGAAAACACGTGACCTCCAGAGGAAGAACCAACAAGATTTAACCTCTAGGCAGGCTTCTGGAACAACCAGTGCGCCTGGTCACCAAGAAACGGGACCAACCCTACCTCTCCTAGCGGTAGAATTGCCTATAAAGACTACCCAAGCCACCACGGTAGTCCCAAGCGTTGAAGAACTCCAGCGTACCCTCTTCAATACCCCCCACCAAACGGCACCTATAGTGGACAACACTATGCCACCTGGCGCACAGAACCGAGATAGGGCGCCCAAAACTGAGGCGGATATTCTTGCAGCGAATGAGGACGCACCTGACCTAACATTGAGTAATTTTGTATCACAAAATTACGAAACCCTAATCGCCCTCATGCAAGAAGAAGCGAGGAGAAGGTCAAGTATGAGCCTACAAGCTCGGCTCAACTTTGGTCCTGAATGCGAAATATCACCACCGCGTCACCAACGAGGAAGACGCGAAAATAACGAAAGACGTACCACTATCCATGACAGACTTGGTACGGTATCTGACTCACAATATTCAGAGGAATATGAAGATGGCGAGAGGCGCACCAATGTTCATTCCAGACTTGGTAGTCGAAGGATACAAGACAGATTAGGACCTCAACATTCACTAAGCGAAGGCTCCTCCAAGTCTGGGAGCAAAAGAATTCACGACAGATTAGGGAGGAGAATATCCCCAAGTGAAAGCCCCTCAAGCTCTTCCTCTGAAGGAAGTCGGCGCAAGCGCCGCAAAAGAGATTACTCTTCCTCCAGTGACTCCTCGGACAACGAGGATAAGGAAATAGGACACTGGAAATCCAGAGGAAGACGTCACGAGGAAGAAGACGAGGACATATCTCTTTCGTGGCGTCGCCAGAAAGTTGATGCCTTTACAAGACGCATCAGCGACTACTCTGATCATAAGAAAAGGCGCATGCCCACTAATGTTAAAACATATGACGGGACGGGTGATCCTGATGATCACCTAAAAATTTTCGAATCCGCCGCTACTATTGAAAATTGGCCACAACCTGTGTGGTGCCATATGTTTAACTCCATGTTAGTAGGGAATGCGCGCACGTGGTTTAGCAAGCTTCCACGAAGGAGCATTGATGGGTTTGAAGAGTTGCGGAAAGCATTCCATTTAAACTTCACCCAAAGAAAGAAGTGTGCTAAAAACCCTGTTGAGCTAACTAGAGTAAAACAGCGTCAAGGGGAATCAACCAGCGCTTATATGGAACGTTTTAAGGATGAGTGTATACACGTAAAGGCGTGTCCCAAAGTCCTAAAAATCTCAGGGTTCATGAATGGGATCAATAACCCATAACTCATTAGGAAGTTAAATGACAAGGTTCTCCAAACCTTTGATGAACTAATGAAGCGCACAAGATCCTTCATCCAAGGAGAAGCAGCTGCGGCGAACAGTAAAAAAAGCTACTCAAATTATAGGCAACAAGAACAACCTAGGAGACAATCCAATGATCAGAGCAACAACCGCAGCAAGAATTACCGCAGTGGACGAGATAATGACAAGTATACCCCTCTCACAAAGACTCCGAGGGAAATATTTGTAACAGAAGGCGCAAACTTCCCGAAACCTCCACCAATGCGTACCGCAAAGAACAAGCGCATAGGGAATGGATACTGCGAATACCATGGCCAAAAGGGCCATACAACCAACGAGTATGTCCAGCTATGGCAACTAATTGAAAAATTAGTAAAGGAGGGTAGAATGGATCACCTTGTAAAAAACATTAAAGAAGGGAAGGACAAGCAAAGGAATGGAGGCAAGAAAGAGCCTCCAAAAGATTGGAGGATCTTTATCTGACAAAGGTAAAGCAGCTGTGTGCACACTCTTGCAAAAGAACCTGAGTATCTTTGCGTGGGAACCAAAGCACATGATCGGAGTGCCACGCTCTATTATGGAGCACAAGCTACAAATCCGACAATGATATCCCCCAATACGACAGAAGAAGCGCGGCCAGGCCCCAGATCGCGCAAAAGCTATCCTGGAAGAAGTACATAAACTTGTAGACGCAGGCATTATGCGCGAAGTATACT
This sequence comes from Artemisia argyi, assembly GCA_030686995.1. Classification (NCBI taxonomy): domain Eukaryota; kingdom Viridiplantae; phylum Streptophyta; class Magnoliopsida; order Asterales; family Asteraceae; genus Artemisia; species Artemisia argyi. Next base: position 129,627,197 of record CM060699.1, read on the forward strand.
ATCACGACTGGCTTTCTAATCCAGTGATGGTAAAGAAGAGTGATGGCAGTTGGAGGATGTGCGTGAACTTCACAGACCTCAATAAAGCATGCCCACAGGACTGCTATCCACTGCCAGAGATAGACTGGAAAGTAGAATCCCTGTGTGGATATCCTTTTAAGTGCTTCCTAGATGCATACAAAGGGTAACATCAAATTCAGATGGCAGTAGAGGATGAAGAAAAAACAGCCTTCCACACAAGTCAAGGGGTCTATTGCTACACAAAAATGCCTTTTGGCCTAAAAAACGCAGGTGCAACATACCAGCGCTTAGTGGACATGGCTTTCGAAAAACAAGTAGGTTGAAACTTGGAAGTCTACGTTGACGACCTTGTCATCAAGAGCCACACAGAGGAAGAATTGGTGCGCGACATCGAGGAGACGTTCAAAACATTGGGAAAAATAAACATGAAGTTAAATCCCAAGAAGTGCACCTTTGGTGCGACAAAAGGCATGTTCCTCGGGTACTTAATAGAACCTGATGGTATCAAACCTTGCCCAGGAAAAACAAAAGCTGTTATCGATCTCCCCTCACCGCGCACACTGAAAGAAGTCCAGTCATTAAACGGGAAGCTAGCTGGGCTAAACCGTTTCTTATCTAAGTCAGCAGACAAATCACTCCCTCTTTTTAAAACACTCACGAAGTGCACAAAAAAGGGAGACTTTCGTTGGACTGAGGAAGCAGAGGAAGCCTTCCAACAACTAAAACAGCATCTGGCATCACTCCCCAAACTTGTCGCACTGCGACCAGGGGAAGAGTTAATCATGTACTTATCTGCAACCCACGGAGCAGTCAGCGCAGTACTATTGACAGATAGGAACTCCGTCCAAACACCTATATACTTTGTAAGCAAGGCATTGAAGAAGACAGAGACTAACTACAGCGCCATGGAAAAGATGGTCTTAGCTCTAGTATTCGCAGCTAAAAGACTGCGCAGATACTTTCAAGCGCACCCTATAGCTGTGATCACGGACCAGCCAATCAAACAAGTTATCTCTAAACCTGACGCATCAGGACGGCTACAAAAGTGGAGTGTCTTGTTGAGCGAGTATAATATCTCGTATAGACCACGCACTGCAATCAAGGGGCAGATATTAGCTAACTTTATTGTTGAGAAGCCAGATACCGATACTCCAACTTCAACAAGCAAGACAGATATACAGGAACCTTGGATTCTATTCACAGATGGATCCTCATGCGTGGATGGATCAGGCGCAGGCCTTATCCTTACCAATCCAGAAGGAATGGAGTTCACCTACGCACTACGCTTCGAATTCACAGCCACAAACAATGAGGCAGAATACAAAGCTCTACTCGCTGGACTGCGTATTGCAATTCAAATGGGTGTATGCAACCTAGAGGCAAATGTGGATTCCAGGCTAGTAGCCAACCATGTGTTAGGCGAATATGAAGCCAAGGATGAACATATGATCCAATACCTTGAAAAAACAAAGTCTTTAATTCAGAACTTTGATAGGTTTCACAATCAAACAAGTACCTAGAGGAGACAACAGGAAAGTTGACGCGCTTAGCAAGATCGTATCTACAAGCTTTGCGCACCTATCAAAACAGGTATTGGTAGAAACTCTAAAAAATAAGTCAATCTTGGAAATGGAAGTATCCACAATGATAGAAGAACAGGATCCCACGTGGATGACACCTATCATCGAATTTATTAGCAAAGGAATCTTACCACAAGATCAAAAGGATGCCCGAAGGGTGCGGCGCACAGCGCAGAGATTTGAACTACGAGATGGCATCCTGTATCGACGTTCTTTCCTACAACCTTGGCTCCGATGTGTTGGACCTCTTCAAGCAGATTATGTGCTCCGAGAAATTCACGCTGGATCATGTAGCATGCACTCAGGACCACGGTCCGTAGTGGCGTGCGCCCTACGATCAGGATATTACTTGCCTACTATGCACCGCGACGCGCGAGATATAATAAAAAAATGCAGTAATTGCCAAGTACACAGGCCAATTCCGCGCCAACCACAACAAGAGTTAACCCCCATCACCTCACCATGGTCATTCTATAAATGGGGCATCGACATCGCAGGCCCCTTCCCAGTTGCAGCGGGAGGGCTGAAATTCCTCATAGTAGCCATAGACTACTTTACGAAGTGGATTGCGGCAAAAGCAGTGGTAAGCATCACTGGTAACCAGGTAAAACGCTTCGTGTGGGACAATATTGTGTGTCGCTTTGGGCTACCGGGGGAAATCATATCAGATAATGGGAAACAATTCTGCGATAACCCATTTAAAGATTGGTGCGCACAATTGAACATCACACAACACTTTGCTTGAGTGAAACACCCACAAACCAATGGCTTAGTTGAACGCGCGAATCGCAGTTTAGGTGAATGGATAAAAGCGCGCCTTGACAGACACAAAGGAAAATGGGTGGACGAGTTGTCACATGTTTTATGGGCACACCGCACCACAATCAAAACCAGTACCGGAGACACATCATTTTTTTATGTCTATGGAACAGAAGCCGTCATACCAGCTGAAATTGGAATGCCAACTATACGCACAGCAGAGATAAACGTCACAACAAATGACGAGGAGCGGCGCATAGACTTGGACTTGCTAGAAGAAAGGCACGAACGCGCAGCTATATGCGAAGCAAAGGCTAAAGCAAAAATGAAGCAGTAGTCAAACACACTTCTTTCAGGCCAGGAGACTTTGTATACCGCGCTAATGATGCAAGCCACGCAGAAGACACAGGCAAGCTTGGACCCAAGTGGGAAGGACCCTATGAGGTCACAGATGCACTAGGTAATGGTGCATACAGGTTGCGCAATATGGAAGGCCACGAGCTGGCGCGCACCTGGAATATCTGCAATCTTAAAAGATGCTATCTTTAGGAAAGGCTACGGCCCACAAACAGACAACTTTGCACTTTAGTATGTGCCCAAATAATTGTTTGTCATTGAACTTTCTTTTTCTTTATTAGGAATTGTTTTTATTTTCCAAAAAACTTGCAAGTATTAATAAAATGTTGTGGTTTCTAGCTAACTCCATAACACACTTTACTTTATTGCGTACATTCTTATATGTTTCAATATTGTTATCTTATATTTTGCCTACATGGCGTGCATGCACTAATTAAGACCCACGATGGCAGAAAGGATGAGTAAACCTACTAATTAACTCGTTGAGTAAGAGGGTTGCAAACCCATCAACATTTGATCACGCATCCTTGCTAAGCGCCTTACCTTCAAGACGTTGAGGTAAGATTTCCTTGCGCATTCCACGAAGGATGCACAATATCGCGTGTACTGTACAAGCTTAGCAAATTATGAGCCAAGACTCTTGATCATTTAATAAGACTTTGCAAAAATAATGCAAGTTTATTTTCATACTTATGATCTACTTTAAGTCACGCACTTAATTTAAATATAGGTTCCAACCGAGAATCTTAATTGATCTTTTTACACAAAGGATAACAATTCAAGAACGGACATCAACACGGAAACAAAAGATATAATTTGTTATTTATACAAGCGCTATACAAGTTACAAAAGCCTATATCTACACACTATGACGATGCTCAGGACTATGTTCTGGGGTAGTGGAGCTTCCAGCCTCTTGGAGCTTTCTCAAAAGCAGCGCATCCTTAGGCGATACGGTCGCCACGCTGACCGCAACTCCATCTGATCTGGGGATATGCGCAGCGCCTACACCACATAGGATGGCCTTTCCCTTAACACCTTTTTTCTTGGCCGCCCTCTGTGCATGAAGTTCCAAGACTTCCTTCAGGGGAACCTCCTTCTCAAGAACGAAGGGGTTCAATATATCACGCGGCTGCACAAAAACTGGAACCTGCAGCTGCGACTCGTCAGGCTTTAGGAAAAAGTCTGGCTGAGCCTCCGCATCCTCCAAGATGTGCCTCCCCAGGGTTAACCCTTCCATAATCAACCTTATAGGGTAATCCTGGTCGCGCTCCAGCCACGCAATATGTGGAAGCTCAAGTAGCTTCATCCCCTCCATAGCCTTCACTAGCTCGTCATAAGCATCCGCCTTATACCCGGGCACCTCAGCAAGTGCCACGGTCAGCATCTTCGCCTCATGGAGCTCCTCCATAGCTTGCGCCCCACCACGCTCCACGACGCACTGAACAACCTTCCCAAAGGTCTCCAATACTTCCGGGGACTCCAAAGTGCCCATCGCAGCCAGGCGTAAACCGTGACTGATCAACCACCTACACACGCAGACAAAGGATGCATTAGAAGCAAAGATGAAAATTAATAAACATAGTAAGGCAACATTGCGGAGAATACAAAACATACCTGCGCTCAGCGATTGTAGACATAAGATGAGGATATAATCCCTCATCGTATTCTATACTTAGGCTGCGCAGCTTATCCTCCTGCTCCTTCAGCAACTTTTCCATGCGAGCGCGAAACTCATCAATATGGCCAAAGTGCTCAGCCTTTTTCTCCTCCAGATACCTTACCCCCCAAGTAAGGTTCGCCTTAAACTGATGCAGCTCCCCGCGCGCATGTTGTAACTCAGCCATCATGGTCAACTTCTCATCAGTGACCTTCTCAGCATGTGCCTTGACGGACCCGATCTCCGCTCGCGCATCAGCTAACTGCGCACGGAGCAGGGAAATCTCCTCGTCCTTCTGTGCGAAGCTGCTACTCTCCCCAATATACCGCGTCTTCAACTGAGCGACCAGCTCAGTCTGACGCTCAGCAGCAGCAGCTAGCTCCACCAACAGCTGCTGTGCAGATACCTCCTCAGCCACCTTCACTCCCTCCTCCACGTTTGCATTCTGAGGAAGGACCACGCTTTCCACAAATGCCGCATCATCCTTTGTAGCATGATCACTACAACGAATAAGAAGAAAGTCAGCGCATATTACGAAAAGTAATAATAAATATATAAGAATAAAGAGAAAACAGGGATATCACTTACAAAAGGGGAGAAGCCTTGGCAGTCTCCTTATCCGCGCCAGTGGCAGATGTGTCATCCTCTGCGGATGACTCTTCATCCATGATAATATGGCGCCTCCTCTTGGAAGTGCCAGCGCCATCAGCCTCTCCCTTGCGCTTTACACCCTGCGCTACAATCTCAGGCTCCAGCACCTCCACGCTGTCAGAAGACTCAGCATGTAACTCCTCCACATGAGCAGGCTCCCCAGCAGGAGGCACGCTCTGCACAGGCGCCACAAGCAGGGGAGGCGAGTCTTTAGGACCAGCTTGCGCCAACACAGTCAGGTGCCCAGCAGTCGCATCCAGAAGTGGCTCCTCATTTTCCCTCAGAGGACGCACACCAACCGTCACCTGCTTCGGCTTCTCAAGTTTCACCACGGCGAACAAATCCATCTCTGCGCAACACATGAGCAAATAACAAAAAACAGATTAGTTATTGAAAGTACATATCCAGGAACACTTACATTATTTGAAGCGAACAAATAAAAGGGACAAGCACCCACCCCGGCCGCTCTCATCAATGAAGGTTGGCACCTCGTCAGAACCATGGAAATAGTTGCGACTCAGCCCCATGTGAACCAAAAACTCCTCAGGGTAGGGGTTAATGGGGATGCGGTTGGCATCAATCGTATCTGCATCCTCTGCGCTATACGAACCGGGTGCGGGGCGCCTATCCCTTGGCAGTGTCTCTTGAGTATAAAACTCAAAAGGCGAGGGAAATACTCTATCATCTACCCAGAAAAATTTTTCCCTCCAATCTCTAAGAGAATCCACCTTCTCCGTATAACACTGAAGGCGTCCACCGCGCTTCGTGAAAGATACCCATCCATGCGACCACGTTGTGCGGTAAAACGCACGGAATAGGTCAACAGTCGGGTTGACAGCAAGCAACCGACAGTTTATTTCAAAATTGGATACTTTAGCCGCACCTATACAGTGCAGCTAGGAAATGTGAAGGTGGTAGTGGTTGAGCACATTGCTCAAGAATATGGATATGGGTACGCGCTGGTTCGCATACTCGAAGAAGCGCGTATATAACCCTATTTTTCCCTCAGGGAAATCCGCGATGCACGCGTTTGCCTCCGATACAACTGGATGCACGTCAAGAGGAATGAAATAATCCGAGGAGAATTGACGCAATTCATCCTCGTCCATTTCAGATGGAAACTCGTGTAATTGGCGAACCATTTCTAAAAGAATAATAGACGCACGTTTTCGCGGTTACCTAATAAAATAGTTGCTTTCTTTGAAAAACGCTTTGAAGAAATGTGAAAATGGCGAAAGTGTGTTTTTTACTGTGTGTTCTTCAGTAAATGGGAGGCGATGTTTATATAGGGTTACAAAAACCCTAGCATGTTAGCCACGTGGAATCCACTATCCTAATCGTGTGGCTAAAAGACGATCGGGTACATGCACTTTTTCCCATTTCCCGAAATACACGTGGACATACTCCCCGTTTCCCTAGGCTTTTTTGGAAATATTTTGGACTAGATACATACTCCTCAATATTGGGCGGTTACTTTTCCCGCCACACTTGCCGGTGTTCTCAATAGTCTAGTATCCGCAGCTACGAGCTGCGCACACTAGACTGGGGGGACATGATGACGTATAGCATATATTTGAGCCATAAGCCCAAATGATAAACATTACTAAGGCCCTAACCCACCACGAGTGGGCTAGTATAACAATGACTTGGGCCGCATTATCAAAGGGATTGGGCTCACGTAGACCCAAGCCCAACTAAACTATTTATGGTCTAGATAAGGATCTTATATTTACGGATAAAGATCCTTGGACCGGATAAGCACCATGCGTGCGAAACGTAAGGAGCACGAAACCTACAAGGATTCTGCGCCTATATAAAGAATGATATAATTCTCATTAAAGGTATGATTCACAAACCCTAACTCTTTACAATAACCCTAAAACCGATTACTTACTCTCACGCCGGAGGATAATCGTGGGAGACAATCCCACGATAAGCCTAACGGTGTTCGTTTATTTTCTTAGTGCGCAGGTTTCAAGCATTAAGAGCTAATTGGTACGAGAGCAAGAACCCAAACTAGGAACGCCCAACTTTTGTATCAACACTCACTTTCCAACATCATAAGTCACAAAGCAATAAGAAGATTTTGCAACATGTTATGTAGTTCTGAGTTGTAGTTACATACACAAAAAAAACTATGCACACTCTAATGGTATACAATGTATTATTTCACCCTGTTTGTCCTACTACATACCCATTCATAAACATCAGAAACATGGGGCTGGAGGGGTGGAGTGGGGCTGGGTAAGGTAACTCACTCATATGTCGGTTGGATAATCAATTTGTGAAGAAGCAGCCAGCCGCTGCAATGGCTTTAGGGCTACCATAAGTTGTGCAAATGAAGGCCTTAGATTTGGATCCCTTGATTAACAAAAAAGAAGAAAAAACAATAAGTTGAGGTAGCAATTTTAAACCTTTTACTACATATTGATCGAATAGCAAAAATCGAAAATATTGGCATAAAAGAAAAAGGGTTGAACAACTCTAAAGATATCCAATGCGTTTAAGCACATCATTGTTTGAATATAATTATCTTTTAATCATATTTGCCACTCGTTACTTAAAAAAAAAAAAAAAAAAAAAAAGTTGGCTCAACCCAACTTGACCTGTTAGATAAATAACCCATTTTCAGTCGTTACACAACTAGCCAATTTTCCATACTATAATAGCAAGCCAGGGCATTAACTTCACAGAAAGGTAATAAAAAAAGGAAAAATGATGTGGAGACCTAAATGTATACATAATTTCATGCCTAAACTTATGTGGCATGATCCTGTTGGTTTGTGAAAAAGTGGATCCCTTTACTGCAGCCAACAAGATAATGCCACATAGGTTTAGGTATAAATTTAGGCGCATCTTTTAGGTCTCCCAATCACCTCTCATAAAAAAATGGGACCTACGTTTGCCAGCACTCCCAGATTATTCTTCCCACCAATGGATCAAGATCCTTGGGGATGTCTAGGCGACGATTTTGGAAGCCAGCAGCACCCACAACCTGCATTGGGTTCATTCCACTCCAAGGCAGTCTTAGAGTTGCAAGTTCCCACAGTATAACACCAAAGCTATACACATCACACCTGTGCACACAAGAAACAAAATTAATGTGATTTATGCATCATGTAATAAATGCAACACCTTCCCTTTCCATAGCTCTTCAAACTTTTACATGTTTACCCACTGACAGAAGTTTTTTTTTAGATAACCATGGTTTACGACCTTATGGCCGACTATCCATGGGGCTTGAATCCACAACCACACAGACTCAAACCAAGTAAAGGCACCCGGCAGGAATTGAACTCAAGACCTCGCTCCCATATTTTAGTGTGATAGTCTCAAGCCCTTTTGCCGCTAGGCCAACCAAGCTAATAACTAAGAATAGTATCGATCTTGATACAGATGATTTCCCAGTTTGTCCACTATTGAATACTCCATTTTAGTACAAAAATAGTAAACAGATTTCCATTTTTTTTTAATCATAAATATCAGTTTATTTATTACTTTCTATTTTGATTGGGGTGCAAAAAGTGCCTACAAAGAACATCTTGTGCTACAAACCAAATACGTAATATTTATGGTGATGATGATCATGAAAGAATGATGAATGATTGTAGCAGCATAGAAAATTTCGCAACTTACTTTTCATTCGAGTTTTCATTCCGTAGAACTTCAGGTGCCATCCACTCAGGCTACAACATGTCAAGATCAAAGATAAGTTGTGTTCACAAAGATATTAAAGAAAGTAAGTCAACATCAAGTAACAAGAAACACAATGAACACAATAAAGTTTCTCACCGTTCCCACTGTTGATTTGGATGATAAGAATGTGTTGTGCTTCAAACGTGACAACCCAAAATCGCATACCTGCATTGATTAAACTCTCATTTTATTATTTAAAAGAAACAATTCAAACAAATACAAGGATAAATTAGTGCTTAAATTCTATCAGAACTTGGTAATAGTGTCAAGAGATACGGAATGGAGTTACAAAGGATAAATGTTTAGTTTTTGTAAAAAGAGACGCTGGGCACTGGATAAGCAGCTTTAACTGGTGCCTTCATTGCTTGCTAGAACGCATCTAGTCATATTTCTACTCCGTATTTTCAATTTGATTTAGCAACTTATTTCCTAAAAATCCCTATAATTTTCTGTGTGAGCAAAAAGAGTCTTTCTCTTAACATCAGGTTTCTTTTAACGTCACTTCAATTTGTTATTCCCTAAACAAAGGGATTTCTCTATTGACTGGCTTTAGTTTGTGGAATATTGAGGGTGATTTGGTATAAAAAGTAGAAGGGTGCATTACCTTGACATTCCAATATTCATCAACTAACAAATTAGGTGACTTCAAGTCCCAGTGAACTATTGTTGGAATACTTGTATGCAAACAATTCATCCCTGTCGCCTACCCGTTTAAACCATGATAAGTCACATGAAAAAAGATTAGTACTGTAATCACATTATATTTTTAATTTTCTTACCACATCAAGAGCCATTTTGATTCTCTGCTTTTCATCAATCTGGCAATGTGGACAATGAATAATCCGGTACAAGCTTCCTCTGAAAAGAAAAGTTGTCCAATGTAAAGCTGTGATATCAATGTTTAATGCGTTCAAATGTTAGTGTGGGTGTCCAAACCGTATATGCATGGTGAGTGTAAGTATACATGACAACTAGAGGCCATTCTTGCACACTACAACAAATCGTAGGACGGGCGAGGAGACTTTCGGCGGCGACGGGCATGTCCCCGCTGAAAGTCGCTAAACGACAAAAACCGTGCTGAGCTGGCACACGATCTCGCTGACCGTTTACTAGATTTTCAACGCTCACTTTCGGCGGGGACATGTCCCCGCCGAAAGTATTTGTAGTATTTTGCAACTTTGACCAAAATAGTTACCCTTAATTGTACCCGCGTATTTTTCCCGCCTACACTTTTAGCAGGGACATGTCCCCGCTAAAAACCTTTTCCAGAGGTTACATGCCACCTTTTGGCGGGGACAGCAGTGAATGTTATAGTGCAGTGGCAGCTAGAATATCCGAAACCAATACTCAAGGGATTTTTTTAAGACTATACTAGTATTGGAGCTACGGTATGTGATTGTCAAGCCAAAATTAGCAAAACAGTGAAGGACCTTAGCAATAGCCTTGTAAGCAAGATAAAAGGTCTTTGGATTGGTAGTGATAGATGGTGCATTGTACATGTATATATTTACAGGTTCAAGAAAGCAATGCACATGTTTTAGTAATACACTTACCATTGTTTATTCTTATTTACACTTATGTGTGAGGGTCTGCTTGTGCAAGACGGTAAGAGTACGGCAGCTGTGTTTTGTCATTATTGGTCATCAAACCTATGTAGAACTGCTTATTTTCTCAGGTATATTAGAGTCTATTCCCAGAAAAAAAAATGGCATGCATTATACACCTCCAGAACCCATCTGCTATCCAAGACAACACCCACCCCTTTCCATAATTTAACTTAACTTTTATTTCATATGTGGATTCAAAATTTTGGTGGTAAGGTTGTGTATAATGGCTTTCTGTAGCTGGGGGCTATTACCATGCTTCCTAGCAAACAAGATTGTGATTTCACGTACAACTAAAAGACGTTAATCTTCGGTAAGTTTGCTATGAAGCCATGGTTTTATCTTGGGGAAGATTCTTTAGACTACTGGGTTTTCAAGGTGTGACGCTTAGAGACCTTGATTTGTTTGTTTTCCTATCCTAGTAAAGAACTGGCCTGCATAGCCCGGTCAAATATTCTAACATACTTTTTTTGTAGTTCCACACAGAATGGATGGATATTTCAGCTCATTCCTATCTGTGATCATCAAGGATATACAAAAGGGCCCATTTTACTTTGTTTATAGCTCCCCCAATCCATGTTGATATGTTAATATGTTCCTATTATTTCCAAATCGGAAGTAAAATCGGAAGTAAAATAGGTATTCAGATATTATATCTGAAGTTTTACTTATATAAGTCACACTCCACAATATTTTCCCAAGAACGAGTATCAAAGACCAAAATCAAACCTACCTGGGGAGAAATTCCGTGATAATTGAAAGGTTTGGAGGCCGAGTAACAACACCCATAAAAAGCGCAACATTCGGATGGCGCAATCTCTGCATAATGCGGACCTGTGAAGACCGTAAACATGCTTAAAACAGGTTTTTGATCAATAATAAAACAAAGTTATATACCAATTCCTTGTTTATACCAATTCCTTTGTTTGGTATAAAACAAAGTTATATACCAATTCCTTGTTTACCTTATAGATGCAGTTTACAGAGAATGAGTTATGAAAGGAAAAAAAATAAAAAATGGAGAAGGCTTGGCGTGTACACACTGAGAAGAGCATGCAAATAGAAACAAGTTATTCATATGAAATTCTCATGATAACTTATAAGAGACTGTTTGATTAATTATTGGTATCAAGGATTGTCTCACCTGCTCCATCCCACTTCTAGTTAAATTCTAGAGTTATTATTCAAATTTTTCATGTTTCATTTCTCTACACATCCTTAAACAAACATTTCCCAGGGTGTAAAATATTGGGCAAATGATTAGAAAAAGTATCATACTTGTCACCATTTCCTCTTGTAGGTAGCGAACAAAATTTTTTGCTTTTGTGGGTACTTTTCTTTCAAATTCATCATTTTTAGGGTACTATGTGACATTCTTGCCCTTCGGGAATTTTTTTTCCTATTAGCTAAGAGGGGCAAAAATGTCCAAAAATTTCGCAAAATACCCTAAAAAAATGAATTTTAAAGAAAAGTACCCACAAGAGCAAAAAAAACTCGTTCGCTACCCATAAGAGGAAATTGTGGGAAGTATGATACTTTTTTTAATCATTTGCCCTAAAATATTCACATGTCTGGAAAAAAAATATGGAACTACTAAGTAAAATAAAAGAGCGCTATAGAGTAAACTTTACTCGATTTCCATGTCTGAAGTAAAAGGCAGCCATGCCTTAAAACTCGTGAATGATAAGCAATTATAAATACACAATAACTTAATAAACACTAATCTCATAAACTGTTTTCATGGCACTTTACTTACTTCTCTCTTAAACTCTGCTAAAGCATCACCTGAAAAATCCTGAACAAGGAACTTCTTCACTGTCACCTCCTGTTAAAAGAGATAGCAAATACTTAGGCTATATGGTGGCTATGCACTCAGTGAAAATATCTAACTAAATTTTCGCCTAACTACCAAAAAATTCTTTTCAGTAATAAGATAACTAAGACTTACAGTGCCATTCCAATCAGCATGATAAACCTCACCGTATGAACCTGCATATAAAAGTAATACAAGTATAAGAGAATGGAACTAAAGTGCGAAAATAAATCCTAACTCGCAGAGGTAAACAGTGTAACACATGATCACAGAACTAACTATATCAGGGTTGTAATATAATATAGTCATAGTCCTTTATATTTACCTAGTCCAATTCTTTCACCAATTACCAGATCTTCCCATGGAATTTCACAATCTCCAACATCATCAATAACGGGATCAATCTGAGCTGGAGAAGAACCAGCGGATGAGGTTGAGCTTTCTGGTCGGGTCAACCTTGGGTTGTTAGGATTGACACGATATTCTGAGGTTTTTCTTACATCACTGATATCACTATTTTCATGAGCTTTTTCCTGGTCCAACCTGAACGCATTGCTATTATTACCTACCACTTCCAGAGACAATCTATAGTTTTTCCATTCGGCCCATGCAGTTTCTGACTCAGCTGCATTTGATGGAGTGCCTTCTTTATTTTCTTTTGTAGTTGAACTGTAACCATCACTTGCTTTCAAATCATCAGAATATAGTCTCCCTGGTGCAGCAGAGCTAGTGGAAGCAGGCATGTTAAAGCCATTATTATCACGATAGGAACCTTCATGCTCCTTTTTCCCGGGAACCTCGTTAATAGCATGACGATTTTTCCACATCAGTGGCACAGGAGGTAGACCCGACAATTGGTTATTTTTTGCCCTCCGAAGCTCCTCTTGTTTATTTTCTGAAGAATTGTTCTGCACAAAAGTCTTGCCCGATCCTTTAATTTGTAATGAATTGAGCTTTGTAAAAAGATTGTTATTGTCCTCTGCGTTGTTCTGAGTATATGGGACTACATTCACATTCATCCTTATATTTGAGCCACCACCAACTGCATTTGGCCCATGGCCACCTTTATATAAAGAACTACCAATTGCTGTTGAGGGGATATGATCCAATTGACTAGAGGGCAACACTCTTTTACCTTTGTCACTGGCACTTGTCATTGATATCAAAGGTTCAATGTTTTGACTACTGGTGCCGTTAATATTGTCTGAAACAGGTTTTGAAGAGAGGACAAAGTCTTCATTTGATTCGACACCTGGAAATTTACGGGTTTTTGGCATGTATGACTTCATAGAAGAATCCTTAGAGCCAAAAATATCCACAGGTATAAGTGTTCCAGGGGCTGCCATCAGATCCACCAGAAACTCGCTGAAGGTAAGAAAAGACATTTAATTAGAAGCATGACAAAGGTGTGTCCCAACATTTAAGTATAATTATATGAACACAGAGTAGTGGCTAACATCTTTCAGCAAAAGGAAACAAGTAGCATGGAAATACACAAGCTGCTCTAGAATAATAGCAGAAGCATAACATATGGTATATGACCCATTAATACTAGACACAATTTAAGTGAGTTGTTTTCATACACGTCAGATTAGTTGTAAACATTTTCGTCTATCAAAACACTGGGTAGACACATAATTTTTGTTTCAAACTGGTTAGATCCATTAAAGTTAAAACTTTTAGAAATATAAACACCACCCCGTCACCCACAAATCCAGATAATAAATACAAGATCCAAAAACTAGAACCATCACATTGCAACAACGACGTAGATTAATTAAGATTAAAAATATTAAATAGGTTACATATATAATAATTTATGTGATATGTGCATCATCCAGTGAAATACGGGAACATGGCAGCAAAAACTTCAAGTTAAGAGAATGAAAACTGCAACAAGGATGTAGATGATCAATCAAAGATTATAAAAACATGACAATAATGTGGATGTTAGACAATCCAACTTATGAAAAATTGCTTCACATTGGTCTGGCTCTGTGAGTTTTAGTGCTAGAAGCAGAAGCTCTACCATGAACCACTAACTAAGAAGGACCACAATACTACCTCTCATTATTTAACTTAATAATGTTGACTGCATCATCCTCAAAACCAGTATAGTGCCTACCATTGACAAGCCTACAGGTTATTCCAACACTTTCAGCCAGTACCTGCACTTCGATCACCATGGAAAAAGGTTAAGAATTATCTCATAACTAACCTCTTCTGATAGACTATGCTTGTTGCTAATTTAGCTATATCTAGAGAAAGAAATGTACCATACTTGCCACCATTTGTTTTATGGGTAGCGAACTAATTTTTTGCTTATACATGTACTTTTCTTTCAAATTTGGCTTTTTGAGGTATTTTGCGACATTTTTGTCCCTCTAAGCTAATAGGACTTTTTTTTTTTTTTTTTTTTTTTTTTTTTTTTTTTTCAAAGGGAAAAAATGACACAAAGTACCCTTTTTATAAGCAAAGCATTTTGTTCTCTACCTAGAAAAACAAATAGTGTCAAATATGATACTTTTTAAATATTTGCCCATTGTAACTTACAGTACGCATGCACTACTTAGTGGCTATGGTTTCACCAACTAAACATATATGATACTAAAAAAAAAAAAAAAAAAAAAAAAAAGGTCCAGATCAAAGACTAAATACAAAATAATGAAAATGACAGTTCACCTTAAAAAGCAGAGCACGGTGACGTGACAGCCCAACTCTTAAGGATCCGATAGGATATATACTAGTGTGGATAGACGCCCTCAATTCTGTGCTCATATCTATCCATCTTGTCAAAATAATATTAGCATCCCGCACAGCTCCACCCATATGTTCTGTCACAAGTTCTGCAATCCTCTGCACTAAAAGATTAACCTCAGCAAAAGGGCAGTCTAATGCAATACAGTGCGCTATCTGCAACAGCTCTTCTAGGGGAGGATCAATTGCTCTCTTAACTATAATCACTTCAAAACCTGAAATCCCAGGTTCCGTTTCAAGGACAGACAGAGAAGGCATTTCCATTTGGGATGCCATTTCTGTAGAAATCCCATATACATCGTAAAAACCATCCACCACTTTCTCCTCATAGTCAAGGAGACCATAATCCTAATAAACCAAGAAATAAATGTTATCTCACAAATGTGCAGGAGAGATATGCATCTGTATTTTATATACCATCTCGTGATTAATTTTTTATTTTATTATTATTATTATTATTATTATTATTATTATTATTATTATTATTATTATTATTATTATTTTTTTTTTTTTTTTTTTTATAGTGTGTGTGTGGCCAAAGAGAGAGATACATGATTATTTCTCTATTATTACTTGTTATGCTGCATTTCGATCATAATGAAGAGAAAATATAGAGGCCATATACAAGTGTGCAAATTGAGTTACTAGCAACTATATCAAAGGATGTGCCCCTTTGGAGTTCAGTCATCCATGTTAATATACCACCATAGGAAGTTTAACATGCTATGCCAATCATATATCAAGGCGTGCAAACTGAAAAAAAGTAGTTTGGACGTGTTTTTCAAAAGTTTCAAGAAACAACCTTAAGAGTTTCCATGTATATCCTGATTTAGTAATCTACGTCACCCTCTATTATCAAGGTTTGCGAAATAGACGTACTAGATAGAGGGAGAGTTCTTTTTCCTTAAAAATAGTAGACAGTATACCATGAGAACCCAGGCAAAGTGAAATGACTGAGATTGGGTGGAGAATAACGCAACTGCTTTACAAGGAAACGCTAATGATAAAACCTTTGTCTTTCACAGTTTGAATTTGGTGACTTTTGTACATATATTATTTGTGTTACTGTGCTTTCATCTTGTTACATATGTGATATGTGCAATAACATTGAATAGTACAGATGACAGCATTAGAGGGCATGGTAGTAACATAAAGATAAAAATGATCCTACCGGGAAACCAAATCAACATGCTACATCATAAAGATAATTACTTTTAAGTTACCATATAATGGAAAAAATTGATCTAGGAGAGTGAAAATCAAAGCAACTACAATTGACTCCTATCGTCTGGAAATAAGAGTGAAATTTAAAATTACAAATGAACATTAGTATCTGCTTATCCCCTTATATGAAAGTGCTTTTCTACAAACATAATTAACTTAAAGATTTTACAATTTAAGAGTCCATGCAGACATTTTATTACAAAATCCAAACACAGTCACTATTAAGCAGCTTGTATCCTAAAAGATAAAGAGAGGGTGAAGAGCATTTGTATTAAAAAAAAAAAAAAAAAAAAAAAAAAAAAAAAAAAAAAAAAAAAAAAAAAAAAAGTTGTTAGGGAGAATATAATAATAAACTGACCCAATACTGACGAGACAATCTATCAGCAACAGCAGCAACATCATCATGAGTTGTATTATCAACAGCATCACCAGTATTAGTATTAGTATTAGAAGAAGGTAAGTGATTATGTTGACCTAAACTTAACAGCTTAACAGCACGGATCTGATCAGTCTCACTATCATCACCATTAACCGAGACCGAATTCGATACACTTAAAGCTAGGGCTAACTGCACCTGATACTCCTCTTCCGATGAGTAATAATCTTGCTGCCCCTGATTAACCGGTACGGCTGCCGGAGTGGTTGACTGTGATGACGATGACGTGTCGTTTGATGGACGGTTGAGATCATGATTGCTATTATCATTATCATTATTAGTGTTAGCATCCCCACTAATATGAAGTTCTTCTTCTATTGCAGGAAGTGGATCAATATTTATGTTAGCATCCCCATTAGTCGGAAGTGCTTCTGGAGGATCTCTATGGTCTACTTCAACTTCAGTTACAAGAGTGGGAACTGCTACACTAACAGGCTTACTATTTGTTTCATCACTCTTCCGGCTATTAAACTCAAAATAGCCTTTAAGTGAAATAATGGACCATATCCCTCTTGGAGTAGAAGAATCTTTTGTTTCTTGAATTGACAAAGCAAGGTCAAGACTCCAAACAACCTCACTCATCCTTGGCCGCTGATTTGGATTACTAAGCACACATCGAGCTGCAATGCGTGAGAATTCCTTCAAAGAACTCTTTGAAATATGGTCCTTCAATTTTGGATCAGTAACCTGAGAAATTTTTCCTTGCTTGATAAGGTCTTGAGCCCATACTGCTAAACCCTCATCCAGACTCTTGTCCAAAGCAGGCCTACCACACAACACCTCAAGCAATACTACCCCAAAGGCATACACATCAGATTTTCTTGTTAGTCTGCCTGTGTAGAAATAACTCGGATCCATATAACCAAAGGTGCCTTTGACTCCCGTGCTAACATATGTAAGTGCCTGATTTGTTGGTCCTATTTTAGCCAAACCAAAGTCAGCTATCTTAGCAGCATATTTTTGATCCAGCAAGATATTGGTAGTTTTAACATCACGGTGTATGACTCCATGTTGTGTTCCGGTTCCTGTGTGCAGGTAGTCAAGTCCACGAGCAGCTCCCAAGCATATCTTGAGCCGTTGTGACCAACTCAATGGTGTACCTTTTTTATGAAGATGATCCGAAAGGGTTCCATTAGGCATGTATTCATAAACAAGAGCCATCTCTTTCCCATCATTGCAATAACCAATCAAAGACACTAAGTTACAATGACGAAGCCTTGAAAGCATCTCG
Organism: Artemisia argyi; assembly: GCA_030686995.1. Classification (NCBI taxonomy): domain Eukaryota; kingdom Viridiplantae; phylum Streptophyta; class Magnoliopsida; order Asterales; family Asteraceae; genus Artemisia; species Artemisia argyi. The sequence goes on from CM060699.1 coordinate 129,644,986, forward strand.
ACTTCTATACAAAACTCAGGTTCTCCTTGATCGGACAAGGAATCTAAACGCTTGATGGCATAGACATGATTAGTTGGTCCATCCGTGATCATTCCTTTATACACCCTCCCAGATCCCCCATGGCCAATGCACAAATTTTCGTCAAAGTTACTTGTTGCTGATTTGATCTCAGTAAGTGAAAAGTAGCGGCATGGTTGGTCCACGGCAAGCCTTGCAGATGAAGATGGATTATTCTTGTCATTGGTATTTGTGGTTAAATTCATTCTGAAATGTCCGCCCGACTGTCCCAAAACAAATAAGCCTTTTCACTTTCAGTTTGCTCCTACAATACATAATCAAAAATTACTTAAAATTTATACGGCATGATGTTTTTGCAATTGTTGAGCTCTTATAGATTTATGTAGAAGGAACAAACAATTATCCAAAAACACCCTCAAAACTGCTTTATAACAAATCGCAATAAGTATAATCAGAATCCCAAACACCCCCTAAGTCACAGTTTTCAATCATATCAGAATAAAATGAAAAAATAAGGGGCCGTTTAGTTGGTGAAATTTTTTTTAGTTTTCCCGTTTCTAAATTCTTAGAGAATGTAAAAAGTGAGAAGAGTAAAATAGGCTTTTCAAATCTTTAGTTAAAATTTAGAGAATTAGAATTTCACATCTTTTAAAAATTGTTAGGAAAAAAATGTAACTAAATGGATTTTCAATTTTTCTCTTTTCATATGAAAATTTTCCTTGAAAAATAGGAAAATTTTCACCAACTAAACAGCCCCTAACCATTTCCAAGGTGTCTTAAAGGTCTCAAAAGAGAGCAGATAATCTCGTTGGGTAAACATCTTGAGATGACCCGGGAAATGGCCACAAGAATACCAGTTAGGTTGAATATATCAAAGCCAAAAAAAGCCTCGAATTAATTTCCTTGAGTAGCCTAAACAAAATATTCCAAAGTCAAGTCAAGTATTGTTCCTGATAAAATTAAGAAATTAACTTTGGCTAAAGTTGACTTGACTTGACTTTGGCTTAATTTTATGAATAATGCATCAGCAAAACTGATAGTTGATTGTGACTAAAGCGATGTTTATCGGAAAACGTACCCAACTATGAACGATGAACAGGTAGATTGAAGAAACAATAGTAGTTGTTAATTTCTGTTACAATTTTCTGAGGAACCATTCGCTACTTAACAGTCAACAGGTTGTTCCCGCGTACTTTATGACTTTTTATCTTTATGTTTATATTTACAAAAAACAGTCCTTAAACTATTGTATTGTTACAATTTTCATACCTGGACTACATTGTTAACTATCCCTCATATGTTTGATATTGTAAATGCTTTTGCTCAATACATAGTTTAATGAGTAAATTACACCGTTCGTCCTTGTGGTTTGCATTGACCGCAGCTGTTCGTTCTTTGACCCAAAAAAATGCACCGTTCGTCCTTAATGGGCAAATGTTATCCGCCGTTTGTCCCTCGCTCTAACGACGTTAACTAACTTTCGTTAAGTGGTAATAGGATCTTAAATACTAAAAACCCACAACTGAAACCAAACATAAACTCAAAAACCCACATCTGAAATCAAACACTCGAATCTGAACAAAAACATAACCTCAAAAACCCATAAACACTCAATCTAAAATCTACATCTCAAATGAAACCATCGGCTGTCGATTCACTTCAGGAACACATACAAGATCTAACCTCGTTTCGTGGGTTTGAAGATATAAAGAAAAAAAGAAGTGAAAAATAAAAATATATATATATATTTAAAAAAAAAATGAAGATACAGATGATGAAAGATTTTTAGTTTTGGTAGAAGTGAAAGATTTTTAGTTTTGGATTTGATGATTGATGATGATCGATGAATATGAAGATAAAAGACAAAAGAAGAAGAAATAAGAAAGCAGGAGGTGCAAATGAAGTCAAAAGGAGGAGGTGCAAATGACCAAAACACCCTCACGAGGGTATCACGTGCTACCACTTAATGAAAGTTAGTTAACGTCGTTAGAGCGAGGGACAAACGGCGGATAACGTTTGCCCGTTAAGGACAAACGGTGCATTTTTTTTGGTCAAAGGACGAACGGCTGCGGTCAACGCAAACCACAAGGACGAACAGTGTAATTTACTCTAGTTTAATTCTACAAAGGAGTGATTGGCTCCTGAATGTGTGTTTTGTTGTTCTCTAACAATTGTTGTCTTTATTTATTTTTGGCGATAAAGTTTGATTTTTTACTTTCGGTACATGCTGAAGGTAGATGCTAGCATTGACCAGAATTAGGTTTTTTTTTTGTACGTATGATAAACCTTAAAAATGTCACCGTTGTCTTCTTCATATGGTTCCAGTTTTGCGAAGGAAAAAAAAAAAAGAAAAAAAAATGTGGACAGATCTTCAATTGGGAAGAAAACATTTACATTTCTGGTCATACGCTTTTGGTGACCATTAAACTTAGTTGCCATGGGAGGCCGGGGAATTGTAATAAAAATCCCAAGTCTGATTACGTAGGAAGCATGGGGCTATGAACCTTTTTATTGAAGAGAAACATTTTTGTTCCCTACATTATCAAATAGAATCTATGGTTACATTCTTGACATTTTCATACTAAAAAGTTAGATTTCAGTATGTAAATAGGGAAAAGATGTATAAGATATCCAGCCCTCATACACACCGTGTTACCATCTCACTTAAAATGGTCTTGTTATTGTAGCGCATTGATTCCAAAACGTTGGTACAAGTAACGAAACATGGATTTTAGGTTAACAATGGCGTTACATACAAACATGTTAATACGAACTTCCTTGAAATATATGGTTGAAACAACCTTTTTTGACTCGTAACTAAAAATCCTACAACGTCGCTGCATCACCATTAGTTTAGCTCATTACTTAAACAATTTTACCTACAACAATCTTTTACAAGACATCAAATCTTACCAGAAGATGACAAATATAATACACAGGAAGTTGTTTTCCAGAATCCTTGAAATAATCTGCGCATGAAAATATAACCAAAAGATTAGTATAATGACCGGAACATATTCAAAAGCACTTTAACAGAATTCAATAAGATATGCGTATTTTTTTTTTTTTTTTTTACGGATCATTGTTGGTGGGTGAACTATATGGTAAGTTTGTATAATTCCCTTGGATTACATGTAGTAGTTGGACAGACCCCTACCACATATGAGAACGGTTTATGGAAAAAGGTTGGCTTAATTAGAAAAAATTGCATAGAAACTTGATTACAGTAGTATATACGTCATTTGAATGCATGTGAGGGAAGTACCTTGCTGGAAATTCTACCTTCTCTTTTTCCTTCCACGAGTCTGCAACACAAACCCTTCCCATTAATATTGCAAATGTGCGAAAAGCATCCAACAATTTGAAATTTAAATAAGAAAATTAGAAAGGTATCCACCTGTTTTGAAGGAACTTGATGATTAGATGTAGATGTGGGTTCTGACTGAGGCGGTATACCCACTGGAACCAAGCTGCCATTAACCTAATAGACACACATGTAACTGTATTAGAAACAACACATACTTCCATCAAACATTAATTCCTGTTCCGCAACTAATAAAATTAGCTCAGAGCCTTGTTTTCTCTTCTGAAGTTCCATATGTTTGTCAAAAAAGAAACATGAGCTTGACTACCAATGAAAGCTTAACCCTTCTTTTAAGAGAGCATGTTAACTGAAACTGGGTAGAACTAACAAATGGACCATTGTTTACTTTTTCAGATTCTAGAGGATGGATCAGAAACTTACAGCATTAGGAAAAATTACACCAGGTGAAGCCTTCTGCATTGTTGCCATCATTGACACCATTGTAGACATCTGAGCAGCCATCTGTGCGCATGTTTGCTCCATTGATGAAAGTTTCTCTTTCATTTCAAGAACCTCCGCATCCTTCTCTGTTACCATCCTCAAAGCCTCAGCCCGAGTAGGCATTTCTGTCCCATGACGGGAAGGCATAGCACTTAACCCACATAGGGACACGCCACCTTTTCTTTCTAAACCCATTATCCGATTGTAGGCTTCATCTTGAGGTTCATTTGTGTTGACCAATGCTTCTTCGTTTTTAGTTGTGGACTCACGAAGTTGGGACTGCAATGAAGATCCAAGTGATGAGCCAAATATAATGCATACCAAACAAATAGCGCCATGTGTGTAAACAACACTTTTTAAAGCTAATTTGAATAAAATGATAAATACGCCTCTTACGATTACGGCAGCCGTCTCTTCATTCACAGGCTGACCATTTTTGCGTGTACGGGTCAATATAAATAGTTCCGCCTGTGTGGGTTCCTGCCCATCGGGCCTTTTTGCTTTCTGCAATGGTTGAGCACAACTTTTATCAGTCATTGTGCTGGTATAGTGGTATCTATAAAGGAAGAACCTTAAGTACAGAGCAGCAAATATAATGTACCTCCTCCTCACGTATTCTAGCAAAGCTTTTCTTGCCTGAGGTGTGACTGAACTTCTGCTGTGCACGGTTTAACTTATTTTTGGCACTGATACTCTGATATTGCAGAAAACTACATTATTGACAATACTCTTTTAATATGACAAAATAAAATTAAACCCGTCCTGGAATATGAAACAAACCTGCCATTTCTCAGAGCTCCACTGAGAAACAAGAACTGACCATTGATCAGGAAGCACCCTCTCATCACGGTCAGCAAGCCGCTCCTCATCAGTTGCATGATTATCATAATGATTAGCCTTAAGAAGGGACTTGAAGTTCCTCCATTTAGTTCCAAGAGACTTCAACACCCAACTTCGACTACACGGGTCAATATCAAATTTCGTCTGCAGCAAATAGAAGAAATATATTTATTATTTGATATAAAACAATCGAAAGAAAAAAACACAAGAAAAATTCAAAAGGTTTCTCCAGATACCAGAACTTTCTGCCACATGTTTTCCTTGTTCTCTGCTGGCACTTTGCTCCAACTAGGGTAAATAAGGGGAGCCAAGTTCCCATCCCGTGCTGTGAGACCCAGGAAGCTAGTTAACAAGGATGCCTCGCGACCTATAGGCTGCCCCAGGTCATTGATGACAATTTTTATCCGTCCTACCGTAGTTAATAATTTGAGGCAACGTGTGGGTCCTCGAACTTGGCGTTTCTTTTGTATAATTGCTGGATCTGTTTAAAGCCAATTACGGTTAACCAAGTCACATAGATGCTTTATCTCTCAAATAAAGCTAGTTGATAGGCTAACAATGAGTACCATTATTAGGCTCAGGTTCTGATGAAGATTCTGGTAGGCTAGAGCTATGCTGAGTTTGAATAGGCTGCACGTTAATTGGCCTGGGAATTTCTGCTACTTGATTAGATAAAGAACTTTTATGTTGTTGAAGGTGGGCAATATTGGCGAGTGGAGCCAATGAGTAGCCGTTTTGTCGTTTGTTGTTCCTTAAGCTAGAAGACACTGCAGGGGGCAGGACAGTTAAATGTTTTTCATCATAAAATTAATAAATGTATATACCAACAAAACCAGCATGCAAGTTTATATGTAAATTAGAACCAACAGCTAAATATTACAACATACAGCCAACTGCTAGTTCCGTTAATAGATTTTCGTTCTTACAATTATCTAAAGTACTGTGGAATGTGGACAGAAGATCAGTTATATTTTGGGTTCATCTGAAATAAAAGGAGACAAAACAGTTCCACTATATTTTTCTATTCTGGATATAACTTCTTGCACACTGGAGCTTCATGTAATAAGTTATGTATGCAAGTCACTCACCGCAACAAGTTCCATTTTAAATGCCGCATGGTAGTTGCAGCTTTTCCTTTTTAGAACACTTTTAGATATAAAATAACCATTTTACCCTCAACACCATCGTTACTACAAGGACTCTATTTAAACTTGGGCCAACAACTTCATGTGCAAGTTTTGTCAAATTTGAGATGTAAAACTGACAGATAGTGAGCATAGCCTTACCTGCAGCACCCATGTTTGTATCGGTATATTCCGGTACATGATTTTGCTCATTAGAGCTGAAACGAGGCAGGATGTTACCAGCAACAGGAGCAAAGGGGTCTACTGATGGTTCCTCATTATGCAAGCTATGTTGCAGGCCCGGTTCTGTTGGAAATTGCACGTGTTAGTATCCATCATAGATGCATACTAATATTATACAAAAACTATGAACAAATTACAGTACATAGTCAGTATAACAGAAAAGTATATGCCACACATGTTTATCATAAAGGCTTATGCAGTGATGCAATTTATTTTATTACATTCGAACCACAAGTCAAATTAAGTGATCCTGTAGCGCTATAGCTAAAAGTTTATATGCATCTTCCAAAAAGTATCATATGAACACATGCAGAAATTAAGTCAAATAAGATAAGCTTGCACTTTCCTAAGGGTGATCTACAAACTTACCTACAAAGCATTAATGACAAGAATCAATTTTCTATTTTTCTAGCCATATTACTACATCACTTGGATCACAAGAAGCAAACATATAATTTATAATTCTTACCAAATTTAGTTGCAAAGGAGAACATTAAAATTCAAACAGATTAACAATGAATACTTTGTAAAGAAATGCTCTGTACATCTATTCACATACCTGCATGCACATATGCATGCGTCTGCATATATACACCCTGCTACTATTCCCCACAATTCAACAACTGAGGACTATAATCACGAAAGATTTAGAGTTTATATTATGATGGAAAATGTGTGGTTATTGGAAAAATAGCAGCATGGTAAGTTTGCAGTCAACAGGTTGGGTAGAATTCCACTAAGAGAAGTAAGCAGATCAGGGGTCTAAGGACTCTAAGCCACCATGAGCGACATTCACATTTTAGTCTGTCTTCGACCAACACATAGAACAAAATTATGGTAACCTCGTGAAAGATACGCCGGGTCACATAAATAACCAAAACTATGTAATACTATGCTAACAGAAAGTGAACTTCTATTTGAATACAAGAATATGGCAAAAGCTATTCTTTGATAGACAGTAAAAGCATTTATGACAATTCTAATGCAAAAATATCAAAGAAATAAAAACAGCTATATAATTTACAGTTAGTAAATAATGCAGTGATCAATGAAAATAACAGGTATTCGTGATAAATATTAAACACAACTAGTAGCATCAAAGAATATTAAACACATTAGCACTAAACTACTTCAATATGTGAACGCACTTATAGCTACACCCAAGATATTAATATAAGTGAATGTAACGAGAAGAACAAGGATGTGATTCTTACCAACAAGAGTTGTTGATTCTTTGCAGTGTAATCCAGCTGCTTTCCAGTGCCTCATAAAGAATACTTTGACCCGATTCATGAGCTCCAAAATGTGATCACCCTTCTTATTATACTTGAGACAATTATACCAAATATACTGTACATCCTTAAAAACATCTGCAGAATTCATGTACTTGAGACCATTCTCGAGGTTGTTGCATATTGTACCAAAATCCATAGGTGTGTCAATAACGTCAAAGTAATCCTGGTTCAATTCAAAACATTGCGGAAAATCATTGTATGATACAAGAAACTAAAAAAGTTTGTGGGTTTCTGTCATATGCGATAAGCCCGATGCACAACTAGGAATGAGTTACTTTTCCGTACAAAAATATCATAAATAAATCAAGATTTGCTGGAAGTCGATAAGCATGTAGAATAAGTAAGAACTACTTCTTGTCCTTTAGTAAACTACACATTCAAAGAAAAGCATTAGGACAGGTAACAAGAACATCCATGGGTTAAAGGAGCCATTACTGGGAAATTTTTATATTTATTTTTCCTATCATCAAGACTATCGTTGAAGTAGGTATACTAACTTTTAGAAAATAATAGTAGGGGAACTTAGCATTATCTTTGTTCTAGGGATTAAGTATCTATAAGAACCACTGATCAACCCAGGCCAGGTGCCATTGCACTCAACCTGTTCAGTGTTCACATATTGTGAATTTGTGATGTGAACAAATCCTATGATAATCCAAGTTGTTATAGAAAGAACTTGCATAATCTTGTGAATACAATGATATTTGATTATCAAGTGTCGAATAATTGTAACTAGTATCTACAAGATAGCTGTGTGGATTGGCTCAGTGGGAAGGCTTGGCACTTGTGATGCATAGGTCTCAAAGTTCGATTCTAAAAGGTGCCATCAACTCCCTACGACCCATACCTCATTCCAAGAAGGCCTAAAATTTTTCCGCGCCAGGACTTGGCACTGTTCAACACTATGTGGGATAATTGGGACAAAGGCTCCAATGTCATCAAGTGATTTGATGCTACAAAATGTTTGGTTATTCATATAAGTAGTCAAATAGGACAAGATCCATTGCTTACATTCAAAGAAAATCAATGTGTAAATTTTGTTTCCTTCCTAAAAAACTAGGTCACGTCTCACATCTTAGCTTTTAGGCATGTATGATGCGCCCAATTATCTAGCATCATTCTTTGTGCATTTTGCATAACATACAACAAGTTAACATAGTTTTCTAATAGGAAACCAGAAAGAAGGGGATAGGAATCTTCCATACATCAAATTAAGATGATAAGGAGTAAGGACTTCCATGCTGACACATGAGAAGGAAGACTTTTTATTCGTAGATTATGGTTTGATATGATATAAAATACGAAACGAACCATATAAAAAACTTGTAACTAAATGGCAACAGGCGACCAATCCAACTCCCTATTAACATACTAGTGTGATTTATAATCAGTAAATTTCCTTTTAATACTAGAAGTATGATTCAGGTGGAAAACAAACTTCCGTAGAAACATGACATGACCATAGTGCAATATGATAAAAAATTGAACACGCACCACAAACAAATCATATATTTTCGAAAGAACAATAGAGATGCTTAATTAAACTCAAACCGTCAAACGATAGACTTACAGGTATTTCAAGTTCAACAGGATCTACGGGTCTGTTAAATGGATCAGCTGCATCCAACTTCATGGTCTTTTTAATCACCTAAGGTAAAAAAACAGCATTTTAATTACTATAAAGCCAGAATGCATAATCTGTACACGGAACTAAATTATAATAAACCATACTGTTAAAGCATCATTTAATTCCTGCTCCTTGTATTCTGGATTTTGATTTAGCCCATTTTCATTTTCCTCCAAGTCCATATCAACATGAGGTTGCGCCATTTGTGCATTGTCAATTGGATTATCAACCAAGTTTCTCGACAGATTAGCTATGCCACCAGCTTCCTTAGACATCTCTTTAATAATGGAAACAATCATTTCACGCAATCCGCTTGGATAATTTGCCATGTTCCCATTAGCAGCTTTTTCTAACTCTAAGTCTTGTTGTCTGCCTCTCGGGATGGTACTAGTTCCTGGAGCTTCAGTATCTCCTCTTCCATCATTCATCACATCATTCTCGGCCACTAGAGCAGCATCAATTTTGAGTTTCTTCTTCGCCAATGCACGTTTCCGCTTCATTTTTGTAAGCCTGGTCAAGAAGAATGTGCCAATATTTTCAAAGAAATACTATAATAAGCAACACAAACAAGTCATATACGACAATATTATAACAGAATCAATCAAACAGTTTGCAACATATGAAATCACACTATAACAGCCCAAACAACTACTAATAAGCTAATAAATTACTATTACAAAATCTTAATTTTGATTAGTTCAAAATTTTAGAATCCACTAAAAAAACCATGTCTAGTAACTGATATGCTTGATTGTCTAGGTTTTGTAACTTCGTAAACCGAATTATGATCTCACGAACTAAAATAATGTAGCTAACTAACTAAATCACGGGCATAAAAAATGCTAATTTGTTCCAAATTTCATATGGCGCTGATGTTCTCGAGCTCAAAAAGGACATTATTTCTTAACAATCAAGTAATCAACCATCCGTTATCAACACTAACTAGCACACGCCCCAAATAACAAGAAGCTTAAACCTTAAACACACCTTACGCGTTAAAAAACACTTCAGCACAACCAACTTTTAAAACAGTTCCAAAACTTACACGCCAGATTTCACACCCCTTGATCTAGTTAACTTCCCAAAATTACAACTCTAAGGGTTTAGGCCATAAAATATCAACAAACTTGTTCCAAAGTCCTATTTTGGCACATGAACAACAAATTGACCCACTAAATATCACAAACTTTCAAAAATTGTTCCAATAATACCACAAAATCTAACACGTGTATCAGGTGTATGTGATGACATTTCTTATGTGACAATTGAAAAACATTTGATGGGGCAATTTTCAGTTCACGTACCAAAACGGGACTTTGGAACAGTTTGTTGATATTTTATGGCCTAAACCCAAAAAAACCCCAATTTGACAAATTTTGGTCATAAAATGTGGCCAAATGCATAATTCACTACACCACAAAACCAATAATAAAATGTCATAAATACAGTAAGTTAGATAATAGACATGCAAATTGTTTATAAGATACGCTAAAAAATGAGACATAAACAGGTGATGAATTGAATTGATTAAAAGTAGAAGAGAATTAAAGTAGAGAGTGTTGTTTGGTTACCGGTGGGTGGTAGCTGATTAGGGTTTTCTCGGCGAATTGGGGGAAAAATAATGTCAAGAAATGATAAAAATTACAAAAAGGTATCGTCTAAAATAATTGTCAACAAACTTCTCTCTCTTTGCTGACGCCTCCACTTATAAAACTACACGCGCCAATTGAGATGAAAAATAATACAGTACATTCTTAAGTTTTTTTTTTTTTTTTTTTTTTTTTTTTTAACCAATTGTGTTGGTTTGATCGCTTGTAGGGTATATTTTGTATATTATTTTTATAAGACACATGAAGTAATCTTTGACTTTTTATGAAATATTATTTTTTTTATAATCTCTAATAAATTTTAATTATTTTTTAAGTAGCTTGTTTTTTAGAAAAATAAGTATAATCTTTTCATAATCTTTCATACTCTGTGCGTCAAACATAATTATAATCAGTTTAGGTGGAATTAATCAGATTAACATTTTTAGAGAGTCTTTAGTATTTCATGCGAGTTTTGTGTATTTTAGACGAGTTTTAAGTATTTACGAAAATATTTTCCTTATACTAGCAACTTGTAAAAAATATAAACGACTATATGTGATAGAAACAAGTTTCTGGCGTGTTTATGGTATTTCAAGTAAAATTTACAGGTTTTCAATAAGTTTTACGACCATTGACTAACGTTAACCACCGTTGACCGATTTATTTGACTCATTTGCACAAATCAAAGAGGTTGATGACAGATTAGCGTCTAGGAGGTGATTAATCGGCTTTTTAGACTTTTGTTTTGCAAGATTGATTGTTTTTAAGTTGAAAGAAAAGAAAAGAAAAATAACTTACATGTGTGTCTTTTAATTGTTCCTGGCTTCCTGCAAAATCTTGTAAAAAGTTATATTATTTTTTACACAAAACTAGTTGGGTAGCCGCGCGTTGCGGCGGGTGTGTTTTGTGTTTTGTATTTTGTGGGTTGTACGGTGTAATTAATAATTTTGTTATTTGAAGTATGCATATGTTTACTTAGAAGCATAATTTGTTTATGTTTACGGATTTTTTTTTTTTTTTTTTTTTTTTTTTTTTTTTGCGTTGCGGTAGAAATTTTTTTGGGTTGTTTCTTTTTTCGGTATGCTTTTTTTTTTTTTTTTTTTTTTTTTTTTTTTTTAAAGAAACAAATTTGTATAAGAAATTTTTTGTAAGTGTATTATTTTTTGTGTTTTTTTATTTTTATTTTTATTTTTTTGAAAAAACAAATTTTCATAAGGAAATTTATGTATAAAAAAAATAGCGAGTACTGTAACGACACGTGACCAAAAAAAATTACTGTAGCGTACTGTAGCAAGCACTGTAGCAGCTAAAGTGCTGCTACAGTAACCCTTTCTGCCTTTTAGTATATATAGTAATGTATTAGTTGTTCTCTTTCTTTTTCTTACTAAAGGTGGGAAGATTTTTTTTTTTTTTTTTTTTTTTTTTAATCTTCTCGTTTTTCTCTTAAATTTTCTTTATTTCCTTAAAAACTCAAGAACATAATAATAATAATAATAATAATCCTTTTCTTTCTCTTCCCATCAAATTTTAACTTAAGAACACAGTGTTATCGTTGTCCAATTCTTTTATAAACTAGCAAGATACTAAATTTACATTGCTACTTAGATCACAATACTAAATTCTAAAATTATGTTATGGTCACTCTTAAACTTGTTGCTACAGGGCAGAATGTGAGAAGTCCGTGGATCAAAGTAGCATAGCAACCCCGGGGTCCACCAAACGCCATATTCCTAAAAACGATGGTAAAAAGTGTGAAACGATTTGAACACTGACCACGATTACATCCTTACATCTAACACCTAACCCGTCAAAACTTCAAAAACAAAAAGTTTTGACCACAATATTCAATCGAGTAGTGACACGACGCCTTATGAAAATACCTTAGTGTATGAACAAAACTTGCTAAAAGACTCGTTCTGAAACAAACTAGTCCCGATCCTCACCCTTATTCGTGTACGTTGACCTTTGGTGAACAAAGCACGTCTTGACGATTACTAGTATGACCTTGCCAAATCATGAACATAATCACAAGAACCATGTACACCAAAACATGACGACAACAACCAAGACCCAAAATACTTGTCGTAAACTACTTGACGCAAAGATATGAACAACACCCCTTGACTATTGTTGAAATGACAATTGCCAAACAACAAAAACCACAAACGACACTATCATTATAAAGCTTGAACGACCAAAAAAACTTGCCACAACAACTTGACCCACATATCTAACCAATCGTGCAAACCTTTGCAAACATGACCTTATAACGCTTTTCCAAAAAATGGCTTCAATATGAGACCATCACTTGAAAGTTTCTAAAACTGAAATTTTCATTGAAAAACAGCTTGAACATGACACCTTCCCTAGAGAAAACGACATGAACATGCTTCTTTCTCGGACACAACGTTCACATGAAATTCTTGCCGAAAAATTTGATAAGATGAACTAGATGATTGAGACCATTTTAGTTAATAGTGAGTCATTTATTAAAAAAAAATGATGAAAGTATGTTGCTAATAAAGGGACTTACCGTATTTTCAACCAAACACGTACCACCATTTTAAATCCCATAATTAAGAATTTATCAGAATTCATAATTTAAAATACCATGATTTGAAATCTGCGAACCAAGTGCCCCATAAGAGTTTTTAAGTTTGAAGAATAGCAAATTTGCTTTATAGATAGTAAAATTAGAGTTTCTACTGTTATTTTTAAAAAACACTAGTCGGGTACCTGCGCGTTGCGATGGCGAGTACTTGTTTAACAAAATAACCCACAATAGTATACAATTGAAGCATCACACTCATTTTTATACATTATAGTAGTACAACCTTAAAGTGGTCACACCAACCTCCTGAAAATGGAGGCTTTACATGCTTTGAATCTATGTGATTGTGAGTTCAAACCCCGTGGATTAATCGGTAAAAAAGTCGGAAACCATGGTTAAAAAAATTGTGGTGTTTTGGCACACGGTAATAGTGATGATACGTCATACTTGTTGATAATGTGAGCCAAAAAAACAATGTCAATTATTAGTATTGCAAAAACGTCATGGTTAACTTCATCATGTCAGACCAACATCTCTTCTTTCAACATGTTAATAAATTGTACACAATCACTTTCTAAAATAAATCTATCATCTCTTCATGATCCTTTTTATACTAAAATAAATAAAGTATAATTTAATGTGAATTTAAAATTACGTAACTAAAAATTAATAATGGTTATTAACTTAATTGTATTTTAAATGTTTTCAGTTAATTACAGAAACTAATTTCAATTCAAAGAACATTTCAATTACTAATATTAGTATTTGATCAAATATTTCCGTTATAAGCATAAAGCATGTGTCTTGGCTGAATTTTTAAAGAGAAAATTACTTAAAAGGTAGAAAAATCCAAGCTTGATCCACTATTTAGACACTTTAAGTATCTTTTTCTTATTTTGGTCATACTCGACTGTTCAACTGCTCGACTCTACCTAGATTTTGACACGTGTCATTCTTTTGTACTTTTTTTCAGAAAAAGTACAAAAGAATGTTACGTGTCAAGAATTGGGTGGAGTCGAGCAGTCAAAGTCGAGCACTTGAGCAACCAAAGGAATGACATGTGTCAAAATTTGAATGAAGTCGAGCATTTGAGCAGTCGACCATGACGATTTTGAAAAAAAATGTTAAAAATGACTATATTATAGATTGTGGAAAACTAGAAGGGGGGGGGGAGTTGAATAGTTTTGCGTCTTTTTCGTTTAATAAAAGTTTGCTTTCAAAGAATTTATGGTAATTATAAAAACCTTTGAAGCTAAAGTGTAGATACAAATTAATTCATATATATCACATAGATACTACTTATTTAAAGTGTTGAATAGAAATTATAATTTCATATATCTCACTTAATTATAAGTTTGTATTTATATATGTATATGTGTTTTAATAATTGCATATGCTTATATTTTACTAATGTATGATTAATGTATTAAATGGATCCTAGTTTGATCTTTATGTGAAATCAATATATGCACAACACACAACTATAATAATGTACGAGAAGCTAGTGAGTAAGCAAGCAAAGAATGAGAGATGGAAAGATCAAACCGAGAGACAAAGGATTTATAGTGGTTCGGCTACAAGGACACCTTCCTTGCCCTACTCCACTCCCCGAGCACCGAACTCGAGAGTTTTCTTCACTAAGTCAATAACCTCCCTTATGGCGGAGAAAACCGTACAGACCAAAAGCTTACACCAATTAACGACACAAAGCAAGATGTCGAGTTCTAATCGTAGCTAGAACCAATATCACACCACACCTTCTTCACACCTTTTTACTTCTTCTATACTTCTTCACACCACAAGTATCTTCACGCATTCACAAAATACTTCACGACTTCAATGTCTTGCAACTTCACAACTTCAAGGCACTAACGTCTTCACAACTTCAAACCAATAATGTCTTCACTCCTTCAAGCCACTAGTGTCTTCACAACTTCAATCTACTAATTGTCTTCTAGTCTTCTCCACTTGGAAGCTTCAATTACTTCACTACTAGTCACTATTGCTACTATCTCCTATCTTCACTACTATCCAACACTACTTCTTCATTTCAAGTTCCACTTCACACTTACAACAATTCTAGATTCTACAACTAAATCTAGCTAACTAATACATACACCTTATTCACCAAAATATGAAAGATCAACAATATGAAATAAACACACAACTTAGATAGCAAGATGATACTAAGTTGTAATACTTCTAATAGAAGTATTCTTCTCTTTGCACTTGAGTGTTGAGGCTTGAATCACTTTGAAACAAAGATCAAAGTATATAAGATCAAGGGATTTTTAGAGAAAGGAAATGAATGTTTAGATCAAAAAGTTTCTAGTGCAAAAATGTGAGAAAAATATGTGGAATGATCCAATATTTATAGGGCCAGAAAATACTGTTCTGGAGCGTGCTGGTCCCCTTAATGATTAAGGGGGCCGCCTAGTAAAATTAAGGGGGCCGCCCTCCTGAACGTTGGATTTTCTTGTCCTTTTGTGAGGGAAATTTTTCTGGATTGGATTTGCCATTTTTTGTTGAAAATTTGAATTCACAAATTTGTAATGAATTAAACATATTCTTTTAATGCCAAAAATGTTTTACAAAAGATATAAAATGTTTTGTGACATTTTATAAATATCTAGTGATTAACAAAAGTGTTCCTTTGATCTTATAATACATTAGACACTTTGTTTATTCATACCTTAAGTGATTGAATGGTAAAGATGAGTATTTACTACTAAATACTTGTTTATGTCATAATCTTTGGTTTGATGAGTTTTCATTTTATGATTATCAAAACATAGAGATATCGAAAGATATGCATAACGTTTTTAGTCATTTATTTATATCAACAATCTCCCCCTTTTTGATGATTACAAAACCTAAACTCATTAAATCCAAAAATTAATTTTTAGACAAGTATTTAGTGAGTTTATATTCACTTCTCCCCCTTTTTGTAAAATCAAAAAGGTTTAAGCCAATAGAAAGGAAGCTCCCCCTCGTTTGAGGGCACCAAGGGTTCGAGTATTGGAATTCTTGCAAGAAAAATATTAGAAGCACAAGCATGGCACAAGCAAACACATATATCATAGTACCAACAAATAATAAGCATGGCAAAAGATAATTAGAAACACATATTAAGTCATTAATAGAAAATGATTATGTCAACCCATAATCATTGTTACAAAGGCCATAAATATAGAATACTAAACTAAGTAGAGCATCTTAATGTGCCAACAAAGAGTGTCACCAAACTTTCTTGAATCCCAAAATGGTTGAAGAGTTTTATTTGAAAATGAGAAACATAAGCATATAAAATGCTTGGTGGTTTAGTGAAGATAAACTTTAGGTTGCATGGATGTTGGTGAGTTTGGAGATGTGGAGCTTGTAGGTGGTGGATTTGAAGTAGGGTTTGTTGATTGAGGGTTTTGATGTTGTTCAAGTGATGGTGTTTGTTGAGATCTTGTAAGAAAATAATCAATCCAAGTGAAGTGCTCATTCAAAGCAATAGTTTGTTGTTGAAGGAAGATGCAACAAGGGCAATTGTTGACATGCTTCTCAATTTGGTTGATGTTGTGTGGTGATGATGGTGAGCTTGATTGGGGTGGATCCAAATTGCGTTGAGCAAGATGTAATGCTAAAAGAGCACTAAGCTCATGAGCCTCTTTTAGCTCCTCAACGAACTTCAAGTGTTCGGAGGAAGGTGTTGGTGGTGGAACATGATAGTTGTCTTGGGTGAAGGTTTGAACATGCAACATAGGAATGGCATGTGAAGTTGTAGGATGTGGTGGTGGTACTCTTGGTGGTAGAGACATGGTTGAGCTTGGGTAGTCATGAAAACATGAAAAGGGTGGAAGAGTTTCTTCATGAGTGAGTGGTGTTTTTGTTGAATGAGCAACATGTGAAGTATTGATTGAGATGTTGGGATTGTTGTTTTGGGATTGAGCATGCTCATCATAAGAAGAAGCATTAATGAGGGTATGAGTGGAAGATAGGTTGTGAGATGACTCATTAGAGTGGGTTTGAGGTTTAGTTGTTGGTTGACTTGGAACAACATCACTTGAGTTATGACAAGAGTCAAGTTTCCTCCTCCAAACGGGTTTGACGGAAATCCTTGCGGATCTTGAAATCTTTGGTTTTTGGTTGTTGGGAGATGACATATTTGGGTGTGATGGCATTAATGATGGGAAAAGGGTATTTATAGTGTATGAGAAGTGTGGTTTAGGAAGAAAAATTTTGAGGGATAGTATGGGACAAAATATGTTTGTGAATTTTGGGAAGCATAGGTTGAAATGGGTCAAAAAGTGATAAAGAAAACAGTATCCCCGACCATCAGATGGCCGGTCCCCTTAATCATTAAGGGGGCCGCCTTATATAATTAAGGGGCCCGCCCATCTGGTGATTCCCAGAATGCTAGAAATGGGTTTTTGACAGAAAATTTTCAAAAAGGTTGTGTGTTTTGAATTTGGATTCAAGTAAGTTCAACTCTTTGAGGCAATATAGAGCATACTATTCATGAATGTAGAGAGTGATATAGAAATAATTAAATTAGGCAATTAATTTCTAATAATCATGCAATCTATTAATTTATCAATTAAGATATGCAACTAAGGAGGCAATAAGGCAAATTAGTTAAATGTGTAACTATATGAAGATGGTAATATGTAATCTAGTGCAAACATATTGATGATTGTTAACAAGTAACAAGTAGGAGGATATGATTATATGGACTTCAAGACTTGTTACAAACAAGATCCATATGGGCAAGCCATGATTCTCATGAAATGATTTGATTAAATTGTGAATGTCATTTCCAATTGAAGTGTATGACATATGTGAGATAATCAAATATGTTTTGAGCAAAACGTTTTTAGTTTTATTCAACAATGTTTTGAAATAAATTCAAGTGTGCATTTCAATAAAATAAATTGAGTTTTGTTTCATATCATGTAATAAAAGAATTTCAATCTTGTTTTTGATTAAAATAAAGTTATGAAAAATTATAATTAAGCATATTGCTTGAATAAACCAATATAGATATTTGAAAGATTTTTATTCAAAGAGATAGAAGTTTTGGACATGATGTTTTGATTATGATAACAAGAAATTGCAAGTGAATGATTTGAAATGGAAACTTATCATGTTCAAGAGAATCAATTAAGCCCATTGTCATATATAATCATCTTTAATGACAACTAAAGATATGGAAGAGAGATGGTAGATATTTATGATCTAAATGCAATGAGATAGAGATGAACAAAGTAAATCATTTATGGATACAAGATAGACATGTATATATATATAGAGAGAATTTAGATCAAATAAGATCAATCTTAAAGTTGTAAAAATAAGATCCAACTAAAATTTGACAAGTGACACTCTCGTTAAAGTAAAATTAAATTTTTTATTGAGTACAACTAAAATTGTTAAAGTTTCGATGTTTTTCTTTTTTAAATTGACGAAACTATGGTGATACACTTTGATTCGACATGTAATGTATCAGGTTAAGGTGATACACTTTGATTCGACATGTAAATTTATAGTTGTGTATCACTAATTCAAACTCATGTATCAGTTGGTTATTAATTGTTAAAATGTTAATTTGTATTAATACTTTATTTTTTGTGTATTATTGCTAATATGGTTATTTATAAAATGGTTTTAGTGGTTGTTTAGACTAAATCTTATTTTTACAACTTTAAGTTTGATCTTACATTAACCCTCCCATATATATATATATATATATATATATATATATATATATATATATATATATATATATATATATATATATATATACACACACAAAAAGAACATTATAATATCAAATTACCAACAAGTCTCAATTATAATACATTTATTAATGCAACTAGTAAGATCATATAGCTTAAATGGAAAGTATTCTACTATAGATCATAGAGGATCTTCAATATAAATGAAGACTAAGAAAAATGATAATAGACTAAACAACAAGAAGGGTAATAATTCTAATATCATATATGCATATATTAGTATTAATGATCTAAAAGCATGACAACTTATAAGTTAAATCATATTCACATACTCATTAAAGCATTATTTAATATAATGTAATATTGGCAAGTTTTTGAAAAGAAAACTTACCTCAGGTCCAGCTTTTCTTAAAGAGTGGGCACGAGGGAAATGGAAGATATCTTAAAAGTTTGTCCAAAACATGTCGAAGTAGCAAAGTGATATTCCAACGCAATAGAAATCAAGGGAGCTTTATCCGAAATGCTTAATCGATCATACCAATCATCACAAGTCGTGAATACTAAGAATAATTGTGCTTTGGAGCCTTCAACTTGAAATAGTAACGGACACACCATGAAACCAATACTCCAAGAGTGAAGAACAAAATACCGAGACAATAAATGACCGCAACAACGACATAGGCAACACATTTGCAGAATGTGAAACATAGTGATAGGAACCAATAGCCGTCAAATGTAATAGAGCGAGATGAGCAAATCAACACGTAATAGACTCTTCGTTTGTTAATTACCTAAACATGATAACAAGCTTGGTACCCAGATTCTCATGGGTCCGAGTTGGTTAGTTGAGGACATCCATTGCATTTGAATGCACATGATGAAGATGTCGTCGATAAGTACAAGAATTCATCAATAGTTTGTTTTAATTGACAAACAATGACTTTCTTGACTAGAATGATAAATAATGAGTGTAAATAATATTAGTCCTAAATTTCTCCACCAGGTTTAACAAATTTTATTTGTTTTGATATATTTGTTAAAGAATCATTTGCAGTAAATCCTAAACCGGTTTTATCATAAAATGACTTTTGAATGTTAAGAAGATATTCTAATGATTTAGAACTATTTTCGAATTTTGCCAATGTTTTTGCTTTTTCATTTTCCATTTTAATTTCATGTTTGTAGTCTTGACATTTTTTACATTCAAGATCAATTTCAATATTACTTTCAAGTCTAGACATTTTATCTTCTAAAATTATTTCTTTTTCAAAGTTGTTTTCAGCGGATGTTGAAGATTCGTTTTTAAAAATAATTTTTGAGTCAATGTTGCAAAAATGTTTGAAGTTGTTTTCCATTTTTGAAAATTCTAATATAAATTGATCATAGCAAAAATGTTTGGTTTTGGATTGTACCTTATTTGTAGTTGTACATTCTTCACATGCTATACGGTGATCAATTCCATTGTCTATGTCGCTCCATGTTTTGTTTGTAGTTTCGCTTGCATCTAGAAGCGTGTAGTCCTTGCCATCAATACTTGTGTTCACATTTGTTTTAATATTCTCACAAGCCGTATTATCATCGTGTTCTTCGTACTTGTTGCACCATGATTTATTAACGCTCTTTCTTCGGATTTGGGTCATGTATTATTCGTTATAGATACCTTCAATGATCACATTTGAACTAATAGTACATGTGTTTATTTCAACTAAATATTTATTTATTAAATTTTCTAGATTAACTATTTCTTGTGCAATATCAAGTTTATCATCTTTGGTTTTACATTTCTCTTGGTGAAACTTTAAAAGACATTTCCAAATATCATTTGCCGTTTTACAACGAAATAATCTTTCATATTCAACTCTTGGTAGAGTTTTGAAAATAAGTAATTTGGCTTTAGTGTTTTTATCAATTTTGGTTTGTTTAAGATCACCAATTGAAATGATATGCCAAATATCAAGATCTATTGATTTCACATAATTTTCAAATTTGTTTTTCCATTCAAGAAAATGATCATTTTCAAATAATGGTGGTTTTTGCGTAAATTCCCCTTCTAGATATTTTTCGAATTCCATAGATCGTTACAAGTTTTAAAATACAATATATTTTAAAAATCTTGCTAGACGTGGCTCTGATACCAATTGTGGAAAACTAGAAGGGGGGGGGGGGGGTTTGAATAGTTTTGCGTCTTTTTCGTTTAATAAAAGTTCGCTTTCAAAGAATTGATGGTAATTGTAAAAACCTTTTAAGCTAAAGTGTAGATACAAATTAATTCACATATATCACATAGATACTACTTATTTAAAGTGTTGAATAAAAATTATAATTTCATATATCTCACTTAATTATAAGTTTGTATTTATATATGTATATGTGTTTTAATAATTGTATATGCTTATATTTTACTAATGTATGATTAATGTATTAAATGGAACCTAGTTTGATCTTTATGTGAAATCAATATATGCACAACACACAACTATAATAATGTACGAGAAGCTAGTGAGTAAGCAAGCAAAGAATGAGAGATGGAAAGATCAAACCGAGAGACAAAGGATTTATAGTGGTTCGGCTACAAGGACACCTTCCTTGCCCTACTCCACTCCCCGAGCACCGAACTCGAGAGTTTTCTTCACTAAGTCAATAACCTCCCTTATGGCGGAGAAAACCGTACACACCAAAAGCTTACACCAATTAACGACACAAAGCAAGATGTCGAGTTCTAATCGTAGCTAGAACCAATCTCACACCAAATATCACACCACACCTTCTTCATACCTTTTTACTTCTTCTATACTTCTTCACACCACAAGTATCTTCACGCCTTCACAAAATACTTCACGACTTCAATATCTTGCAACTTCACAACTTCAAGGCACTAACGTCTTCACAACTTCAAACCAATAATGTCTTCACTCCTTCAAGCCACTAGTGTCTTCACAACTTCAATCTACTAATTGTCTTCTAGTCTTCTCCACTTGGAAGCTTCAATTACTTCACTACTAGTCACTATTGCTACTATCTCCTATCTTCACTACTATCCAACACTACTTCTTCATTTCAAGTTCCACTTCACACTTACAACAATTCTAGATTCTACAACTAAATCTAGCTAACTAATACATACACCTTATTCACCAAAATATGAAAGATCAACAAGATGAAATAAACACACAACTTAGATGGCAAGATGATACTAAGTTGTAATACTTCTAATAGAAGCATTCTTCTCTTTGCACTTGAATGTTGAGGCTTGAATCACTTTGAAACAAAGATCAAAGTATATAAGATCAAGGGATTTTTAGAGAAAGGAAATGAATGTTTAGATCAGAAAGTTTCTAGTGCAAAAAGGTGAGAAAAATATGTGGAATGATCCAATATTTATAGGGCCAGAAAATACTGTTCTGGAGCGTGCCGGTCCCCTTAATGATTAAGGGGGCCGCCTAGTAAAATTAAGGGGGCCGCCCTCCTGAACGTTGGATTTTCTTGTCCTTTTGTGAGGAAAATTTTTCTGGATTGGATTTGCCATTTTTTGTTAAAAATTTGAATTCACAAATTTGTAATGAATTAAACATATTCTTTTAATGCCAAAAATGTTTTACAAAAGATATAAAATGTTTTGTGACATTTTATAAATATCTAGTGATTAACAAAAGTGTTCCTTTGATCTTATAATACATTAGACACTTTGTTTATTCATACCTTAAGTGATTGAATGGTAAAGATGAGTATTTACTACTAAATACTTGTTTATGTCATAATCTTTGGTTTGATGGGTTTTCGTTTTGTGATTATCAAAATATAGAGATATCGAAAGATGTGAATAACGTTTTTAGTCATTTATTTATATCAACATAGATTAAGCTTGGAGTTTTCTACGTTTTTAGTAATTTAAAAGCTTAAATGCTTTATAGAGCATAAATATAAATATAAATATTAATCAGTAAGGTATATTCTCTTATACTACTAAAAGCCTTGATGACTTATGGAAACGTGAACAATATTAAAAAATTATTTATAATAATATTTTCACTGGCCCAAGACTGTTAGCCCATCACGGAGCCTGTTCTTTAGCCTAAATCTGTGGCCCAAAAGCAATGACATGATCGACACAATAGGTGGTTTGCAGTTGGGCCCACTTAATTTATTATGGGTATGTAGTGGCAGTAGCATGCAGACCTCATTTATTTTATTATATTTTTTATTTTTTTGAAATTCATACCTCATTTAATTGACTAAGTATATTTTCTAAAATATGAATAAAAAACCAATTTATAAAAAGTTTAGGAATACAAATAAAATCTGAATTCAACCCGTTTTATTTTTATTTTTTTAGTGTAATACTGTAATAGAAAAAAAAAAAGTCCTTCCTCACTTCACTCCCCATCTCAAGAAAGGAAAAAAAAAAAGATCTCAGTAAGGCGGTGTATTTCGTATCTCATCTTTATAGACCTACACCAATTACACATCATATATCTTATATTCGACAAGCAAAACACAACATAAAAACTACCCGAGACCTCATCTTCAGATCTTGAAGGCGAAAAGAACACATACGATTGATATGTTTGTACCAACGGTGTTTTTGTTGATTCGAATAGATACACAGCGTGTGTTTGCTACTCAATATTAGTTTGTTGTCGTGGGCTCACAAAGAAAATGAGAGTGTTTGTGTTTCGTTGGGAGAGGAGTGACAAGATTAGAGATGTAGTAAGCTGTCGATGTGTTACTGCGTTTCATTGTTGGAGAGATAAGGAGGTTGTGTGTTAGATGTGGGGGCGGATAATTAGGATGAAATGGGATTAGGGTTATGATATGTCGTGTTTTATAATCCCTTTGATTTAGGGTTTGACACTTATATCTAAAAACTAATTAATGGGCTGTTAACATTTACTTACCGAAAATGTGGACTTTAAATGGGCTTAAAAGTCACACGAAATTTGTTTGTGCTAAAAATTTATGCAAACCACAGTGTACATAAACAAAGCAAGAGCAAGATGTTGAAGCAAGACCAATATTAACTATTAAAATATCTCGATAACGAACAAAAAAGACCAATATTGATAGATTTTTGACGTGCGTACGCTTTTATAAAAAATGTTGAAGTTTAATATACACATAGTTTCTAAATAAATGAACTTTAAAAATGCACTCTTAACCTATCAAATAACTTTAAAATTATCCCAACTTTTTTTTAAAACTATAACTTGCCCGAAACAACATTCATTTCAAAAAGGCCGTCATATGACAATTACAAATATATCTTCACGCAATATTTGTTCGAGACAAATACGATACATGTCGGCCAAAAACATACCACGATCTTACAATAAAAAGCCTTACCTAAACATTATTCGTAAAAAAATTTGCAAAAAAAAGCCCCGCCGCAACGCGACGGACATTAGATTCCTTGTTTCTACTGTAGTGCTTTTGAAAAAAAAAAAAAAACAATAGGGAAACATGAAACATAAACACCCTCGTTCATAACACAAAAAGTAACATGTTTGACTTTGACTAGGAAACATAAAACCCAAAACAAAACTGTTATTCTCCGATCGCTCTCCGGTAAGCAACAGTTTGACTTAATAATTTTCGTACATAATCTTTACATTTTGACTTCTTTTAACTCATACGTAGTACTTTTTTTAAAAAGATTATAATTTGTTTCTGATATTAATAGTAAAGCTATCCGGGTCTTCGCCGGATAAAGCCGGGTCTTGGCCGGATATAACCGGGTCTTGACCGGAATAACCGGGTCTTGACCGGAATAACCGGGTCTTGACCGGATATAGCCGGGTAAGACTGCTTACGTATACACTAATAATATGTGAGTATGATTACGCAATGTTTGATATAAGTGTGTCTTTAAATGACATTTGAACTGGTTCGCTTTATGACGATTAAGTGTTGTTTTCAGCTTAGCAGTGCTTATTTGAGCTATATTAGATTATTAGGTAGTTAAGTACTCCGTAGTTTTTAAACAACTATAATGATCCGTGTTAATAGTTTATGTGCGCTAATTGTGTTGATCAGTATCTTTTTTATGTAAAATAAAAGCAGGTGTTGGCGTTATGCGGTTACTGACACTTGTGATTAATTTTGATTTACAGCTTGTTAAGGAACAAAGCATCGAAGGAGGTGAAGCTTTAGGCCCGAATTTTAATCCCTACTTGTTGAACATCTCCAAACCCTTAAGCCAAAAATAAAAACAAAAATAAAATGTCTGATCTCATACCTTTCCATATACAATCAGAAATTTTGAAAAGGCTTCCTGTCAAATCACTGATCCAATTCCGATCCGTTTCAAAAGAATGGAAGTCTTTTATCGACAGCCCGGAATTCATAAAAAACTACCACATCAATCACACAAACCCCCACCATCATCTACTTGTACAATACGAGTTAGATACTGTCCAAACCTATACTTCCATTATTGATAACAATACTTTCCCCCGACAAAATTTTCCCTTAACCGCCCCAGAGTCACTTAGCTTATTAAGAAATGCATTAACACTCAGTTCCGTTTACGGATTGTTATGTTTTTGTGGTTTTTACGGAGACGTAGATTCAAAAACTATGATGGTTGTTATATGGAATCCTACTGTTAGGAAATCTGTTGGTATTGCTGTTATCCCTAAAGCGGGGTATAAGCGTACTGTTCTTGGTTTTGGGGTTTGTCCTGATACTAGTGACCCTAAGCTTGTTAAGATAGGTGTTGCTAAAATACCTAGTATGTGGGAGGTTGAGGTTTTTACGTTAAGTACACGCGTTTGGAAAACTGTGTATATGGGTGCGCCTTTTAAATCGTGTAATTCTTTTATGTGGTTTCAGGTTTTTGTAAATGGGGTTATCTATTTCCGTGCTAGTGATTTTAATTTCGTTAATGGAGTTAGGTCTAATTTTATTATTTCGTTTGATTTGAAGAGTGAGAAGTTTGGTGAAGTGTGTCTTCCGGAGAGATTGGTACATACACCTCCTCTAGATCTAGATGTGGCGAAGGTGAGTGAGTCACTAGGTTTACTTGAGTATTATAAAGAGGGTGACATGAGGTTTTGTGGTGTGTGGACGAGGAAAGATGGTGCTGATAAACCGTTTACCAAGATATATACTGTTAAGGTTGTGGGCAAGTTTTTGAGTAGGGTATTAGCGTTTAGAAACAACGGTGAAGTTGTAATGCAACTGGTTGATGAAAATAATCCCGAGTATAGAATTAAAGTTTTTGAACCCTTGTCTGGGCTTACTAGTGGTGTTGGGATTAATGGAAACCAATGTACATTCTCCGCGAGGTCGTACATGGAAACACTACTTTTGCTTGATCAGTCAAATTCTATCATTCATTAACAACGATGATGGTGCTATATTGCAAGGTGTCGAGATCAAGCTGTAGGTATTACATCAGTTTTTTTTATTCAGTTTAATTTATGTTACTAGAAAGATAAGTGTGAACATATTTGTTTTGAAGGTGGTTCAGTGATTGGTATCACTAGTAATTGGTTTACTGATTAATTAGTATCTTGCTGTTCTTGTATATGTTGGCGTATTCCTGTCTGCAGTTGTTTACTTTTCTACCTGATGCATGTTTTTTTTGCTTCATTTGTTTGTTTATTCAAATATTCGAAACATTTATATGTTTTTAAAGTGAGCCAAACTTGTAACCATCGAGCTATAAGACGAATAGCTAGAAGCCTAAAACCAGTTGAGCCAAAGTCCTCATAGCCATACACATGCTTCTTTACTAGATGTGCTTTGATTGTAACCAATGTTATGTTGGAAGACTGGCTAGGAATTATGGGGTTCCTGTAATTGCACACGCATCAGCAATTCAGCATGTGGCCAGCAAAGTCAAAGAACATGAATAAGTTATATGATTAGGATACACTGTTCACAATCTCTGCTAGCTTTTGAACAATTGTTGCTCTCCTACGTCATGGCAGCCACACCGGGTTTATTAGTAGTGAGTCAAAGCTTGAACCACTTGTTATATAAGTTCTTGGTGTTTCACTTGTTTGTTTGCCTTTTAAAAAAGTTGAAACATGCATATCTTATTAGCAGTGAGCCAAAGCTTGAAACAATGGATTTAACACACTTTGTTGATAGCAGTAGTGTAAAAGTACCAAATAACTCTTGATCATTTTACTTTCCTATGGCTTGATTTCGTGTGCCTGTCTTCCTGACCACAAGACAGTGGTACATTCTGTTGTATCCTTTTCAGCTTACTACCAACCAGCTTATACCCTAATCCCTGTTCCCTTCCAAAGCAGCCATGACATTCGTTGAGGCTCATCACATTTCTTTGCTGTGTTGCAACTTAGCCAGCATGCTGAAACAAGGTCTTTGATGGTCTTAGATGTTTGATGTGGTTTTAAGATGATACAGGAATACTAATTCGTTGGTTATTTTATCTCTTAAAAGTGTTATCTTTTCGTTATGTAGACATGTAGTGCTAATGTGTAGTTTTTCCTTCGAGTAATGCTATGTATTGATGCAAAACAATTTACTAAGGTTATCTAAATGATGGAAAACATGGGTGTTTATTGAATTATTTGAAAGGTCATTTTGATAACAGGGTCGAAATGGTAATTTTTAAAACCGAATCAAACCGGTCTTCTATGGTCATGCCAATCCTACCTTTTCCCCATTTTGATTCCCTTCCTTTCTTCATTTCCCCTCCCATTCCATTATGATGTCTTAGTTTCAACCATTCCTTTCATAAAGAGACTAGTTAGTATAATTTTACTAGTGTACATATAGAAGAAATAATGGAGAAAGTGTTGATAAGTTTGGATCATCTTGGTGCTTTATCCAAGCTGCTTCAAACTACTGGCAAATGGTTCTATGTAGATCTTAGTCTTTCACCTTTAAAATGCTTGTGATTCGTAGTCAAAAGTTGTACTAAAATTACCGGCTTTCTTTATAGGAATCGGACAATAAATACATCTTTAAGTGCCTCTACACCAAGTGACATTCACGGGCCAAGTAACAAACATAGTTACTACCACTTGACTTTGCATCCACAACGCTTTCAGTTATGCAACAATCCCATCATTCAGCAGCAACACTGAGTGGTGGTAACTATGTCCGTGATTTGGTGCTCGCAGGCATCAATCCTGTACTACTAGGTGTTATTACACAACTATTAAAAAGTACCATATATAAGTGAAGTTTGGAGTACCAAAACTACAAAGCTTAAAAGTGGTTGCTAAAATGGGCCTTAAAAGGCTAAACTAAATTGGCAAGTCCATTCAAACATTGTAGAGACTAAAAAAAAGTCCCTTCAAGGAAATCAAAGTTTATGCTTCATAAGAAGTTCCCAACGATAGTTACTAATGTAATTGTATAACCTACAAGGTTTCTTTGGGTTTCTTTCCCTAGAGAATGTAACTGTCAAGTTAAAGACATATTGTAACTCACAAGTATGAGATCGAGTAAGATACAAACTAATTCGTCAAGGACACCGATGAAATTTGTTTTTTAGTGTTAACTTTCGTAAACAAATTATTGTTTTCTACCGGATGCAAAAAGTCCAAAAAGATTATGTCTATAGTCATTGATTAGTTAGTCAATGAATTAGTAACAACCAAAACGTAACCTGAGTTCTTAATGATACTCGTTTTAATAAACTGGACTTTCAATTAAAATTCTCTTGTACTATACTTCCTCCGTCCCAAATTAATAGTTTACGTTTCCTTTTTTTGGATGTTCCAATATAATTGTCTACTACTAAAGATAAATAAGGAAGTTTGATCGAGTTTACTGTATTACATTTGTTTGAAATTATTATTATAAACTTTAAAGAAGATATTAATTAATTAATTAATTAGTTAAAAGTAAAACAGTCATTGTAGCAAAAAATAAGAGGAAAAAAACAGTAATAATTATATATTTTTTAAACTATGTGTTTTTTTATCAGGTGACAATAATTTTGGAACACAAATAGTAATAGTTTAAGAAAAACTATGTACATTGTTTGTCTCGCTTTTGTTACATGCATGTATTCTCGATCAGTTTGAAAAATAAGGCTATTTCTAAGTTAGCCATTTTCATGCATGTATCAATATATTTTCAGTCCATAACACAAGATCTTTGGTCTAGTGGTATGTGAATTGTTCATCAACCAAAAATTAATCAACAGATATATCATGACACATAATTGTCATAAAGGTTGAAATGTGAAACATATTCTCGTAATGATCTCCTATTTCTAAATACTCGTTTTTTGTACAAGCTAAACCATGTAACTCGGCATGGTGTAACTATTTCATCATTCACAACAATCTTATACAGCTTAACAACTCTCAACAAGTAAAACAGAAATCCACTTCATCTTAAAACAGGAAAATAATGTAGGTTATACGTTGTTGGAAAAAAAACTGGGTCTTTCATACGATATGTCAGTTATTGTCCAGCCCCAGAAACGTTTGGATTACGTTCAACCCTCTTCGTCATGAATGTATCTTTTGGGTCGGATCAAGCTTTAGACCACACTTTTTCCTCGGCCGAGCCTAATACCGATTTCTGGCCTAGGTCCTTTTCTAACTTTTTTTTTACCAGGAAGGCAGGTTTAATAAAGCTGAAATTTAAGATTGAAATTGTTACTTTGGGTTAATCTCTTATACTTGCAATTCGGAACATAAGGAAATGCACTAGTATTAATTCATGGTTCCTTACCAGAAAGAAAAAATTAAAAAAAAAAAAAAAAAATCAGAAAGCAAGATAACTGATGCTCCATATATAAGACCTTTGTCTACATATAGGTCGAATGTGATTATACTTTTTCTAAATTAGCTAACTAATAAGCTATAAATGAGAGCATTCAGCCCACAAGGCCGTAAGTATTATATAGGAGTAAACTTTGGATCCACAATTAGATAATTTGGTATGATAAAACCTTATAAGTGTTGGGATTTAATGAACATATAACTAGGGGTGTTGTCGGGTTGAATCGGATTTTTGATTATGAAAAGGTGACCCCCAACCCGATCCAATAAGTAACCAGGTTATCGGGTTCGGGTCCTTATCAGGACGCGTTATGTCGGGTCGGGTGATTCGGTTTAATCGGGTTCCTTAGTTTTTCACTCTCTTTATCTAATATGATGTTTTCCTTTAATTATCCTTAAATCAAACATTGCTGAAACTTTAAATTATTAAGGTTTAATGTCATTTAATACGAATCTACTTTTACTAATGAGTCCCCTAAAAAAACTGTTAATCAAACACAAATTAAGGAACAACAAATTATGTGGAAACAAATAGTGTATGGGCACCTACAAATAAAGTATCTGATAAACTTAACAAAAAAAAGGAAAGAAAACATGCATAAATAATGGTACATTGAAGAGAAATCTTGGGCATTTTGATTAGATTTTTCAAAATATTTTTCTTTGTATTTGATATAAAACCAAAATAGGATAAGGTAAATTATGACACTTATAAACAAATAAAGTAGGTAAATTGATAAAAAAACAAGATGGAAGAATCCTAATCTCCTTCAAAGTCGCTCCAAACTAACATATAAAAGCGATCGAATCGCTTCTTTTTGCATGTCCTTCCTTTAGACTATGTTTATTGGTGACCTAAAGTCACAACCGGTCACAAGAGATTGCCAATTTGTGGTCACTTGGTGACCTAAAGTCACAACCGATTGTCACATGTCAATTTGTGATTGGTTGAAAGGGGAGAATCGGTCGTGACCCCAACCCACAACCCACACCAAAGGTCACCAATAAACATAGTCTTATACGTACGTTCTTTTGTTCTTAGCCTTATACGGAGTATTAAATATCTGATACTGTTGCATGCCCTTAGATTATCGCTCTTCTCTTATTCAACCTTTCTCTTTATTCATTAAGTTTATCATGTATGTACATATAGTACACTGTTTGACAGAATTGCTATATATGCTATGCCTCATCATTGACATTTGACAAGATATATTTGTGTGCTAAAGTCTAATCTTGTGGTCGTTTTATGCTGTGCAGATCGAGGCAAATAAGATAAAACTTGTCTTCGTACAAAGAGATTGATATTCTGTCATACTGTAGTTAACAGACCATGGAAGATCGCTCAGGACGAAGTTTTGATCTCAAGATTTTGGTGGCAACAGAAGAAAACAAAGTAATTATGGCGGAGTCAGATAAAGAGTTTATAGAAGTGCTTTTCAATTTTATGATCACGCCAATTGGAAGCGTCGTTAGGAGTACTTCTGATTGGTTTTCAAGAGATATCGGTTGTTTCAATAACGTATATGCTAGTATTGAGGGTGAAAATATGAAGAAGTTTTTTCAAGACAGAAGATCCCGGGATGTTTTACTTAATCAGCCAAGTGCAGCTGAACTCTACTTTGAAAATATTGAACAGATTCTAACTGAAAATGGTTCAAAGGAATTTTATGTATGTGATGACAAGAATTGCAAGATGATAACTTACTACAAGATTGGTTCATGTCAACGGGGACAGGAGTCGAACAATAAGATAGCAATTAGACCGAGCTCAAAGTTTTTTCCAAAAGAGAAAGCTGGATTTTTGAAATCAACTGCACGATTCATGATTACGGATGACTTTAAAGTGATGCCTGTGGCCTCCATCAGTGATGTAACAGCACTTAATGCCCTTGGAATATATGGGAAATTAGAAGAGAGGTTTATCAAAATTGGAAGGGATGAGGTATGCAATAGTCCTTTTTGCTTATAAAAAGTTAGCATATGATTAATTTATAACTACAAAAGATTATGAGATCAGATTTATAACAAAAAAAAAAAGGAATATTTTTGTCAAAATAGAAAATTTTAGAAAATGTTTTGGGTCCTTATATCTATCAAAAGAGAACTTTTACTCTTATATTCGTAAAAAATCGAGCATTCGCTCATCTTTTGGTCAATAACTAAATTTATGTTGATACCCCGCATCAGTAATGTTGGTAACTTATTTACATTTCTTGGTAATTTTACCATATTAAATTTGTTATTTAAGTAGGGACTAGCATTAAGAACTTCAGTTGATTAAGGTACGGTTATGATTGTCTTCCTCGCCCATATGCAGGTATTAAAGTTGCTCAAGCGTTCCCTAATATCAAGAACGCCGTTGTCTGATACATTCCTAGAATCATCTATCTACAAGTCTAGCAATCAACTTCATGACATGGAATATAGCCTCGGACGCATGAATCCTTCAATAAACGTTAAGGACTATTGGAAGAAAAAGACCAAGAACATTCAGCTTAAACTCATCTTCAACAAACTCAACAATATGGCCTTATATGCAGTGGTTACGGAAGATTTTGTTGATCTATTATGCACCTTCCTTAGAATTCCACTTGGTTACATTTTCAATCAGTTTCCGTGTTTATCATTCGAAGGGTGCTTAGGAAACTTACATAAGAGCATCAAGGAGACCAACATCAGTTTGTTTCGCTCAAAGGAGAAAAAGGAAATATTGGTTAACCCTAAGTTGGCTCCCGGCCTTCATTACAACACTAATGTAATTGGCATTGAAGAATCTGCTATTTTATCACATTGCTCATTATCATCCCTTTTCTATACCAACTAGTGGTTTATGAATAACCCTATGAAGAAACAAGAAAACCAATCGGTTTTTGATTCGCTAATAAAAGGACCAGCTACATTTTTGGTGACTGACAGCTTGGAAGTAAAACCTCTATCTCCTATCTCTGTCAAAGGACTTTTAGATGGCATGAGGATTCCTCTCAGTGACATTGGTGAGCAAGAAGTGTTCTTGGATGAAGAAAAGGTAAACCAATATGATATAATATACATGATTTGTATTCTACACAGCGTTTGTTATTTTCTATCTGATTCTCATTTTTTATGAATATGTTGTGCAGGCTATGCATCTGCTGGCGGCTTGTGTGGCATCTGATCATGCTCTGACTAGTACATTCTTGAGCAAGGAGAAAAATTCTAATTGGTATGACGTTACTGAATTTTCATTTAAATTGCTATTGGATTAGAATTTGTTGTTTTACTCTTGATTCAAAATTTACGTTTTAGAAATATAGCTGTTGTGTATTCAATCGCTTCTTCTATCATGACGTAATTATGATTTAAGCTTAAACGTACACTCTCGGCCACTTTCAACCCATTTAAGCTTAAAAAATTTGACATGTACATTCTGCTTGCTTGACCCTCTTGAAATATAACGTAATTCATATCAACCCATTTATAACTAAATCTTGCATGTTATCAGATAGTCTTATTATCATGAAAGTTACCCCTCAATATTGTTTTAACTTTTCGCTATATTCTCTTCTGAAGAGACATACATGATTCATGCAATGTTCTTTACTTGATTTTTCTAGATAAATGGACGTGTATAATGTTAAAGGAACTTACTTTATTTCACGCAGAATTAACAAGCATTTCATTTCCCTATTTCAGCTTGGATTTCCTCCGCCTATTGTGGGAACGAATGGAGATGCTTCAAGCGCTACAAAATGCCGCTCGAATGGACGACAATATGTACTTTTAGAAGTAGTCTACTAGTATCATCGTAGGTGCTGGGAGGCAATATCAGAAGTTGAGAGAGACACAGAAGCTGTTGGAATTATGATATCATGACATTCATATATTATAAATCAAACACATCAAGTGAGCATAGCGGAAGCAATTATAACAAGATCATATAACATGTAATTAATTAATCAAATATAAATAGTAAGCATACCTTTGTGATTATAGCCCGAACAAGAATCAATTTCAATCATCAAATCAAGAACCCTAATTAGGGTTTATATGGATTATAAGAATTACCCCTTACCTCTTTTGTAATTCAATCCAAGAATCAAACAATAGTGTGTTTGAATCACGTTCTTGTACACACGTACTAATTCAAGAAAAAGTTTATGCAAGTAAATTAAACACAAAACTTTGTTTGATCTATAAAAATCGAATCCCTTATGGGATTGTTTGTATGGATCGATTTTAGACAAAGAGAAGGAGAGAAAACACCAAGATGTGTGTGTACAAGTTATGAGAAAACAATACATCTTGGGTTTGCTTATATACTATTCAAAACTTGGAGCTCAAGGCACAAAGGAGGTGGGAAACCCTCCTTGGCCGATTGGTTTAGGTGTCCCCAAAGGGATTCCGGAACCTTCTCTTGTTTCCAAATATTCATTAGTATTACTTTCCTAATCTTCGTTAATAGGCCATTAGTCATTTATCATTAAATACTAATTACTATTATTAATTTTGTGTTTATTAATAATTACTTATAACATTTATAAATAATTATTTCTTTTTCTCTTCATACGTATTGTGTGCAATCTCGTGATCTCGAGTTCAATCCTAACATACGACTACTAAAATAATGTCCATAATCTAACAGCTCCCACTTGGACATATTTTAATAGTGTAATCACATCGGTTAGCGTCTTGCAACACGCCGATGCCTCTAGTACGATCTCGAGTAAGGCTCCTGGAAAAACCTTTTAATGATTTCTCATTATTATTATCCTTTTGTTTCTAATACCATGTTAATAAGGATATGGATTAAAGTCATTCCTTAATTAACCATTCTGTTTCTCGTTGTTAGTGATTTATCAAGATTACCAAATCATCTGAACATATGCAGGGAAGATCTTGGACATGGCCATGCAAACATCTTGACAACCCTACGAGGGGCCCAGGAGTATTAAACTTCAAAAATAAATTTGAAGGAACAAATTCTATCTTGACTACAAGCAAAACCCACAAACTTTGTAACATTTTCGAAAACAACCCTTATGACTATCAGTTACGTATAACGTTAAGTTGTTCCATAAAAATGTACTACATTCATGACACTTATCTTGCATCTCAAGTCTGAGGATAACTTCTCATGATTTACTTAATAACAAAATCCATAAAGTAGCATCATGTAGTTGGGATAAGTCCTATATTCGGTATCATTGAATATCATCTGAAATGGCATAACTACGCATCAATATATACTTTAAGTATATTATACCAACCTTCAAATTTGTCTTGATTTAATAATATTCCCATATTATTAACTGACAACGGACAATTTAGAATAACATTTATTAATGGATTAAACATACAAATATAGGATACAATATATTATAAATTAAACATACCATGTATTTCAATTTATTATAATAATTGTTTAACATCCCTTATCCAAATATTAAATAGATCAATGCATGATAACCCTTGTTGATGAATTATGTCTCAAGCAATGACATTCATACTTGTTGACAAGACATAAATCATCCAACTTTGATCTATCGGAATTTTAAGAATACTTATTTTAAGAATTCAACTATTGAAATTCTTATATGTACATAGTCAACTATTTTGATAATGCCATATTTCATAAAAATGTGAAACATTCTTAACCACCAATTTATGATAATTAAACTTTCAAACATTTTAAAGTTTAAAGTATTCTTATTCTATTAATGTATAATGCAACTTATGCTTTTAGTAAGCACAACCAGTACATATAGCAAAGAACGAAATCCTTACCATAACTAGTATTGAGTGTCATCTCAATTTCAATAACATCATTGTATGCAACAACAATATGTTACTAAAACTTCCCGTAAACCTTAACATCTATTATGTAATGTTTAATGCCCTTCAAACTTTCAAGTTTGTTGGCTATGACAATTTTCACAACAATTGAAAATTGTTCATCTATAGAATTTGGAAGCTATTCCAGATTTAGGATGTGATTCTATAATCAAACATATTCTTTTAGAATATTACACAAGTTATCTAATAACCTTTTATTTAGATATTAATATTGCCAGATCATCTTGTAATCAAGTCTGATACAACAAAACATGATGTTCATGAAAAATCTTTGAGTCATACTAAGATTTTATTCACGTCATACATAACTATTTAGACTTTCTAAATAATATATCATGTTATATTAGATTCATTTACCACACATGTTTCAACAATAAACTTCATTCCAAGGTTATATGTCTTATTTCCTAAATCTTACAAGTAAAGTTTCATTCCATTCTAAGACTTAACATTTACTTATATAGAATGTTACTTTTCATACGTTCTACAACATATATGATTAAAGAAATTAAACATAATACTCCCACTAGCTTTTAGGAATACTTAGAAATTATCTTATTTCAATTATAAATCAAAACATGAATTTAATAATTAAACATAAGAGTAATCTTCTAGATGCATGCATTTATCCATCCATGGATTATTGCACTTTGTACACTTCCAAAGATTTATTTGAATTCATAAACTCCTTTTGATTACTTATCGTCCTTGCTCAAGTAATCACTCAACAAAGAGTTTTGATATTCTATTGTCAATTTCATAAATCTGACAATCATAATCTTTATATATTTAATGTGTTTAGAAAAGAATATCCAATCACAGTTAATTGCTTAAGTGTGATTAATAATCTTGTCATAAGACATGCATTAAATATGTGCACAATATTGCTCATGTGATTTCTATACAAAGATTTAAACCACAAGAGTTACCTAATCTTTGAAGAAACTTATCTTC
The DNA here is from genome assembly GCA_030686995.1 of Artemisia argyi. Lineage (NCBI taxonomy): Eukaryota > Viridiplantae > Streptophyta > Magnoliopsida > Asterales > Asteraceae > Artemisia > Artemisia argyi. The sequence goes on from CM060699.1 coordinate 129,681,305, forward strand.
ATTATCTAGTCTAACTATTAAGATAAACCAAGTTTTTAAAATTGATTATCTTTATGGACAGCATCTTAATCATTCATATTATGTATACTTTACCCAATTTCATATTTGGTAATGTATCATAATGATTATCAGGTTTACAATAATCCTGTAAATCATAGCCCTCAGCATATTAATCAAATATCTGAGATATATTGCTATTCTATGAATGATAATTCCATCATCTTGAGATTTAACATTTAAATGTCAACCTTTATTATCATGTTGAGATTTAACATTCAAATGTCAAACTTAATCATGATATTTACTAGTGTATTTTAGAAGATTATGTATCTTATAATTTTATCTTTTAAAGATCAAAATTCCCACTTGCTTTTAGTAATTTAAAGACTATCTTTAAATACTTAGCAAATAAAGAACCAATGCAATGTTCTCTTTTGGGATATTACAAATACTTATTGATAGTTCCTGACTTAACTTTGTTAATAACCTCTTCATAAGCAGTTAAACAAATTTAGAACTTCAATTTAAGACTTAATGTGAATCATCACATTCATCATATGATAATGTCTTATTAATCTTCTATGTTGGAGTTTTATTAAATATGTCCAAGTCATACTCAACATTCTAACCTTGATAACTTTTGGAAGAAAAGAAGTCATAGTTATATTTAATCAAACAATATAAGAGTTTGATTTTCCTAACTGAACATACCATAAACATTTGATATTTCATTAGTATTAATATTGTAAGACAATCTAACAATATTAAATATAACCATATTACTTTTGACTTGTCTATTTACCAACTAATTCATTTTAATGGTATAATAATATTCAAGCCAATTACATGCTTTATAACACAAGTACTTTTTACAAAGTCACTTCATGTCCATGTCTTTACATAAACTGTTATAATCCCACTATACGTTATAAGTCATTTAACAATTTAATAACTTCATGTATATGTCTTAATTAAAAAACACAACAAGATAACGTCTTACTTTATTATAAGTCTTGTAACAATTAAAAGACTTTATGTTTATATCTTTACAATGAAACATAAACATGTTTAACTAAAGTAATTATGAACACCATCTTTTGGTTTCAATAGTAAATTTAAGTTAATATATTACTTCACAATAATGTAAATAACATTATTTCTTCATTTATTTATGTCATTCCAAGAACACATAAATACTCAGATTGAAGTAGCATTAGATTACTTAATTAATTTATGTCATTCCATGAATTCATAAATCTATAAATTAAAGTAGTCTTGATATCATATTGACACATATTCTAATAGGTATCTAATTTAGAAACTGCAAATTCTCATAGTTCAATTACATCAGTTGATCTGCTAGTAATGAAAATATGAAATTCACCTTGTTGTTGCAATTTAGTTAAGCTCTCACATAACATAAATTGTAACACCAAGTGTTTCTTGAATTAGCCTAGTATAATTCATATCAGAACATTATTCTAATTTAGAAACTGCAAATTCTCATAGTTCAATTACATCAGTTGATCTGCTAGTAATGAAATATGAAATTCACCTTGTTGTTGCAATCTAGCTAAGCTCTCACATAACATAAATTGTAACACCAAGTGTTTCTAGAATTAATATTAGAACATTATTCTCTTACCTTGTATTCAAGAGAATCCATTAAATCATATCTTTATGAGTTGTTTCTTGCACACATTAAAGATAACATTTCTCCCACTTGTGCATGGAACAACCTTATATAGTTGATAAATAACATGCCATGCATTTGTTTATGTGTTCAATATGATTGTGTCATAGATTTTAGCATAACAAGTATATGTAAAACAATAATGTCTAGTAAGGAAACGTACAAGACTAACCTTAAAAGTATGAGTGTCTACACTTGAAAAGTAATTATCTTTAGCTACCAAGATGTCAAAGCTTGTAACTCCCACTGAATTAAGGATCATTACAATAATTCCTTATTTAGTGATAAGTACACAATACTCCCACTGAATTTGACAACATTGTAAATGTTTCCTATCCAGTGAAAGAAAATAGTGTGCTTTTAACTTTCCTACACCTTTGAATGTTCATACGTAACAATTACTTATGTACTAAAAGTGTATTCTACTACGTAAATGATGGACTATCCATCAAATGCTATTAACTTGAAAATTGGGCATGCAATTTCTTCCTTAATAGGTCTACCATCTTACAATGTATGTAGCACCTTTAAAATAGTTAAAACAACTAGTTTGTCTCTAAACATTTTGCGGTAATTAGTCTAGATTCTAATTATAATAACTAATAAAATGTCTTACATAATTTTCTGTTAACCAAATATCATATTTGTTACTAAGAATTTAATCACCGAATAAGGATGATGAAATCCCTATGAAAAATGTACGCAATTTTCTTAACTATTAAAAATTTGCTATGAGTTATATTAGAATTTAGACATATCTAATATTCCTATTATCCTTTCTCATTCATTAAAAAGAATAGGATTGTGTCTCACTCTTCTTTCATAGAAAGGAGACTTCTTTTGTCTTTTAAGTAAATTATTCTTAGTCAAATATTTGTTTGAAAACAGAACGAGATCAATTTACCAAAGCCTAAAGTGCATTTACGGTTTAAACGTTGCATTAATACATTAAAACGAATTACAAAATTCAATTTCAGTATTTTCGATAATTAGATATTTAAGAAAATAAAATACCCATTGGTAAATATTCATATAAACCATAGTATTTTCTTAAAGCTAGGATCCTAATTGATATAGTACCATTACATCAGTTGATCTGCTAGTAATGATAGTATTCAACAAGGTAATTGTCGAACAATAATTGCAATATCATTTTGCAATTCCTAGATTAGTATAGGATTTACTTTCACAAAACTTTTGCAAAGTAAGCATGTTTCATCCCCATCTAATGCCTTGAGTCCAAGATCTCACTTCCTACTCAATTTAAGTCGTCTAACTTAAAAACTGCAAACTCACAAATCCATCACATCAGTTGATCTGCTAGCAATGAATTTATGAAATTTACCTCTCTATTGCAATCTCGCCAAGTTCTCACATGACGTAAATTACAACTTCAAGTGTTCTTAATTAGATGGCATTTGACTTAATTTTATAAGGGTATTAATATTTTGATGTGATCAAAATAATGTATGAAGAAGCATGCATACAACTTCATAACATTGGTTTTACAAAACATTTTTATTACCAATTTGCTAAGAATAAAATAACAATGTTTTGATTGAGGTATCGGGTTCACCAATTAAAGAATTACCATCAATTATCATCCACTATATCGTACTTTTGCATAAGCCCGAAAGCTTAGTGTTTCGGATAATCATTGTGGAATTGTGGTTAATTCACCCTTAAGATGACAGTGTACATGTAATGGTTGTTCGATAAGTCTAATTTACACACAAACGAGCGTTAAGACAGAATGTTGTCTCTCTAAGGCCACAATTTAATGCGAAGCCATCCTTATACCCATCTTATAGTGTGTAAACTTCGGTCGAGCCTAGTTAACCATTACGTACAAAAACATCAATCAACCAATTCTTTGAAATTTAAACTCTTAAAAACCAAAACAAATTCGCCATTATTTAGTCCGCATTATTTTTCTATTCAAAATTACCTTTTTAGTTTATAAACATGTCTAACACAATTAATAAACAAAACAAGTAATGTACAATAAAAAATAAAACAACTAAATAAACAAATATACATAATCATAACAATTAAATATGTATAAAACATGTAGCCACATGCAAATCTTATTCAATAGTCCTATTAATAATCAAATCTAGGTGTATTACGTATTAATTCAATTAGGGCTTTCTTCTTCTTGGAAAAAGAGCCACATACATCGATAAATCGATTGCGTAAGCCAAAATTAAATAAATACCACATAGCACATAATTGATTACTTAATATTGGAGTTTTCCCCAATTCGACATCTATTAATAATTTTACATGTATCGATATAACTTAACCATTAATTCATATAAACAATTTAAACCATTTAAATTATAACATAATATAAAAATCCATGCAAATATGCACTTTTTCATGGATTTAGCTTAACAATTAACATATTGCAGCAAGATCGTTTACTAAAACGCATAACAATTACATGACATCCTAGGGTATCTAATCATATTAAAAAAATAAAAAACCATAAACCCTAATAAGGTCAATCGACCCATAAAATATTTTAGGGTTAGGAATCTAACAAATAAACCCTAAAAACATGTAACTAAACGAATCAAGATCCAATTTTTATGCGTTTCGATAATTAATTACACATTATAACGGCTCTAGATGCCACTGTTGGAATTATGATATCATGACATTCATATATTATAAACCAAGCACATCAAGTGAGCATAGCGGAAGCAATTATAACAAGATCATATAACATGTAATTAATTAATCAAATATAAATAGTAAGCATACCTTTGTGATTCTAGCCCGAACAAGAATCAATTGCAATCATCAAATCAAGAACCCTAATTAGGGTTTATATGGATTATAAGAATTATCCCTTACCTCTTTTGTAATTCAATCCAAGAATCAAACAATAGTGTGTTTGAATCACGTTCTTGTACATACGTACTAATTCAAGAAAAAGTTTATGCAAGTAAATTAAACACAAAACTTTGTTTGATCTATAAAAATCGAATCCCTTATGGGATTGTTTGTATGGATCGATTTTAGACAAAGAGAAGGAGAGAAAACACCAAGATGTGTGTGTACAAGTTATGAGAAAACAATACATCTTGGGTTTGCTTATATACTATTCAAAACTTGGAGCTCAAGGCACAAAGGAGGTGGGAAACCCTCCTTGGCCGATTGGTTTAGGTGTCCCCAAAGGGATTCTGGAACCTTCTCTTGTTTCCAAATATTCATTAGTATTACTTTCCTAATCTTCGTTAATAGGCCATTAGTCATTTATCATTAAATACTAATTACTATTATTTGTTTTGTGTTTATTAATAATTACTTATAACATTTATAAATAATTATTTCTTTTTCTCTTCATACGTATTGTGTGCAATCCCGTGATCTCGAGTTCGATCCTAACATACGACTACTAAAATAATGTCCATAATCTAACAGAAGCTACATTCCACATAACTTGTAGTTCTAGTTTTTAGTCTTTGTAGATCGCACAGTTACTTTGTCCTGTATAGTTTCTGGCAAACGATATAAATGAATATATGTAGAGAACACATTGTCATCGCTTTAACACCCTGATCAATCATTGTTACTTATGTAAATATTATAGACAATATTTTCCTTTAACTGGTAATTACAATTATTCAGTACCAATTACCAAAGGGTCGGCCTTTAGCATAGCAAAATGTTGATTTAATGTGTTCCATCCCAATGGGTCGATGGTTGATAAATCCACTTGAGACATATGTCAAGAGTCCCTAACTTATATAAACGATCAAAGCCATTTCATAATCTCATACCTTCACGTCCACTTAAGGACTTAGAGGCAGGGACGAAACTATGTAGGGGCAGGGGAGGGTCCCGGCCCCCCTCAAAACTTGCAGCACCTAGTGTAAATATTATAGGTTTTAGGGTTAATTTAATTGAGGTTACAAACAAATCTCCGATTCGGCCCTCACAAAATAAATTCGGCCCCTCCAAAAAAAATGTTCAAGTTCCGTCTATGCTTAGGGGAGGGAGTAATAACGCAGAAGTCGCGTTATGGTCTAGTTGGAAGCAAAATCGTCCGATGTGGAAGCAAAGCAACGCTGTTAGGCGTTATCACCATTCCCTTCGTTCTTGTGTTGCAATGGCGTTTTCATTTACGTTGCTAGAGTAACGCATGTTATAACATAACATGGATCCAAGTTATGATACCCCATTTGGCGTTATCACATAACATAAACATAGAATCGTAATGCCGAACCGGCTTTATTTGTTTTTTATTTTTAAAGTGGGTCCCAAAAGGTGGTGTTATTTGGTGTTATGATTACCTGGTGTTTCTTGGTGTTATGTTATTTGGTGTTGGAAATGATGTGACGTTGACGTGGCGGTAAAATGGCGTTAAGGGGTGTTACCACTCCTTGTGCTCTTAAAGTGCTAGGTGTAGCGAGTAGGATAAATTACTCATTTGGGCCACATCATCTTTAACACCTCTTTACAAGTAACCATTCCTCACTAACAACTAACCTCGACTTACTCATTTGAGGCTCACCACTTACAACTTTATTTTTTTTATTCAACTTACCAAATAACATAAAATTCATTCATTAAATAATACAAATAACATTTTTATTTAAAAAAAAACATATATTCTAACTGAAACACACAAACACAAATAGAAACCAAAGTAGCCCCAAATTTATATGTCCTAAAACTTAATAACTAGCCCACTTCAACCCAAAAAAAACTATATATATATATATATATATATATATATATATATATATATATATATATATATATATATATATATATATATATATATATATATATATAGAGGTGGGTTCATGAAAAAAGTCCACTTTGGTAGAAAAGTGTACAAATCAACCCCTCCTTTTTTTCACACCAAACTACAGGGACCTAATTGTATTTTCCTTCATTCTTTAAGGAGTTTTTTGCAAATTTGCACCCTACCCCCCCACCCCCCCCCCCCCCCCCCCCCCCGCCGAAAAAAAAAAAAAAAAAAATTTCCCGCCAAAAAAAATTTTTTTTTTGGGCAAAAAAAAAATTTTTTTTTTTTTGGGCCAAAAATTTTCCCGCCAAAAATTTATAACCCAGATGCACCTTTTTTTTTTAGTGCATCTCAGTTATAAAAATTGGTGCATCTCAGTTATAACTGAGATGCACCAATTTTTATAACCCAGATGCACATTTTTTTTTTAGTGCATCTCAGTTATAACTATGATGCACCAATTTTTATAACCCAGATGCACTAAAAAAAAAAGGTGCATCTGGGTTATAAATTTTTAGCGGGAAAATTTTTGGCCCAAAAAAAAAAAAATTTTGTTTTTGGCCCCAAAAAAAAATTTTTTTTGGCGGGAAAAAAATTTTTTTTTTCGGGGGGGTGGGGTGGGGGGTGGGGGCATGTTTGCAGACATACCCCTGAAGTTTGAGATGTTTCAAATTAAACCCAATAACCTTTTTTTCTCACTTTTCTACCAAAGTGGACTTTTCTCTAGAACCTTACCATATATATATATATATATATATATATATATATATATATATATATATATATATATATATATATATATATATATATATATATGGGGATAACTTGGCTTGGCTACAATCCTTTATAAAAAATACTCTAGCATTGAATCAGGGATCCACAGAAAAAAATCAGGACCCACAAAATGAATCAAGGACCCACATTTATAGCACAAAATTATAGCCAATTGGCTACAATTAATTGTAGCTAATATTTTCCATATATATATATATATATATATATATATATATATATATATATATATATATATATATATATATATATATATATATATAAACTGTACATCGTCTTCTTCACACACACACAAAAACAATTACACAAAATACTTTATAGATCTGAAAAAAATGAAAATGAAAGAAACCTGACATGAAGTACAGCACCAAGCCTCGTCGTGCAGACGAGTAGCAAACGACTGCGAAGGATGGCAAGGGGGCGATGCAGCGGCCAAGCTCGGCGAAGGGTGGTGACCTGCCACGTAGGAGTGGCGAGGTTGTGTGAGTAACTGCACCTTCCACTCTTATGGCACATATTTCTGATATCATAAACATAACTTACAAAACTTCTAAAAGTACATATTGAGACATATGTCAAATAGCTTAAATCATCCCACTCCTAGCTTCGAAATTCTGACCCTGGAACTTCAATACAACGCACATTAATAATATGTTCACAAAGCATCACGGCTTCATCCGTATTTGGTTTCAAGACATTTGTGTTTCCGCTTTCGATTATTTTGATGATTTGTTTTCTCAGATTCTTTTTTAGTTTGATGATGAGAGGAACATTATTCCACATATTTTCGGAATCTGAGGGATCTGAGGTTTGATTATTGAAAGACTACGACAATAATATAAAGTATAAATAACCTGAATAATTGCCTCGAGTTTGAACAAACGCGCATTCAACTCTGTAATAACACCATCCTGAATTATGCCGATCTTTATTATACTGCTCTCACTCTTGCGTACAAGAGGTAAATGTTTTCGTTCTATCTTCCCACGTTTGCAAGTTGCGGCCAGATTCTTCAAATACACATCGTAAAGATGTGTGGTTTTGACTGGGGGAGTTATAGGTATGTAATGATGAAAAAAAATCCATAAACTGTATATACCAATCAGATCTCCTCTCAACGAATGTCGGTCTAAGATCTTGAACAACATTTGATTCCTTACAAAAAAAAAATTTAGAAGTTTAATTTATAATAACATAATTAATAAGACAAATTTGATGAAGAGTTTTACCTTTCCAAAAAGAAACTTATAATCTGATCTTTTAGATGTTGCATTCTTTGACCACGCTACTCCTCTTGGTATCATTTCTGGCATTTTATTCCACCAAAGAATGCTTCTATCAAATGACTCCAGTATCCATATCTATAAAATGTTAACGAATGCTTCAAGTTCAGTGAAAAAAACATAATATAAGTAACTTACACTGTCTATATTGATACAAAAAATACTAACCTTGAAAGCCCAAACAAAGCCCGAAAGCGTATATGTTGGAACAAACTTGAGGTCTTTGTTAATACCTTGAAGGAAATCCCACTTGTGTTTTGACGCCACATCCAAAAGTTGATCATACAAATGTCTCCAAATATGCTCCCCTATGAAAATGCATCCCAGTCATGAAGGTTTTCAATCAATCGGAAGAGTGTATCATCAACTTCTTGAACCAATAATCTGCCCATAAAGATAACCTCCAATGCTAACATTAGACAAAGATGTACTACATCTTTGTCGCATATAATACCAAATGCCTCTTCATCCTCAATTAGACCAAGAATATCTAAGTTGGTAACTTTTAAACCTACACGGCGTGGGAAAACCCTTGGCCTAAAATTGAGGTGACCTGACTTATCTGAACTAAAACTTACATTTCCAAAGCGAAAACCAGTGATAAGTGAAAATTATGGATGACCAAAACGTAGAGGACGTTCTTCCACATAATATACAATGGGCATATCATAATGAGCATCTTTCAGAGAACATTGTTTTTGTAAGATATAATCTATCATATATGTGGTTCGTGGTCAAAATAAGAAAGGTCCAACTGTTAACCAAAACAAGCACTCCGAAACAACTTCTTTCGTTTTTTATCCAATTTGGATTTTATTAAAAAAAATGTATTTCGATTTACTTCTAATGATAACTTTCGCTTCATATTCCTACAAGAACAAAAACAAAGCTAGTCTAAAAGCTATTATAATGAATTAATTATAAAGTGAATAACAAAGATCCATGAAACAGGTTGTGCCAAACATTACTTCACAATCAATGTCTTGTACAGTGTAGTGCTATATAAGTTTGTTTGTTTTAGCTTTGTTTGACAATTTAACATTACATTGATAGGCTGGTAACATTAAACAGTGCTATATTGCAAAATACTCCAATAGACATAAATACTCATATTTTTGGGGCAGCCAAAGAGACATCATATTTGCAAAAATAACCAAATCTAGTTGTTGTAAAATATAGTAATAAAGAACAAGAAAAATACATACATCAAGTAACTTGATTGCAAAATGCATGATTATTACGTAATAAAAGTATAAGAGTTAAAAATAACAATATACATACCTTAATATAAAACATTATTAAAGTTAGGAGCTCGAGCCTCAAGTATTCAACAATCAGAGAAGAGAGGTGTAGTGTTGGTGTGTGTCGCTCGGGAAACACGTTTAAATGTCACTCGATAATAACACACCCAATCTTGATCTTCAAACACAAAAAATAGATCTTAAAGATGATGAACTATTATAGGTGAAAGTGTTTTGTGTGTGTTTTCAAAAAAGAAAATTCTAAGTTATTTGTTTAAAATATGCGTTAAAAATAAATTAAAAAACTAATACTTTTTTCAAAATGAAGTAAAAAAAAAAAAGCGCTTAAAATATTTAGCCGTAAGTCGCTTAGGTTGCTTGATTGTTGTTAGGTACAAAAGAAATAAAAAATTAATATATGATGTTGACTTTTGTACTCGAAAATGACAAAAAAGAAGGTCGGTTAAAGTACAAAAAAGTCGCATAACTTAGGTCGTTCGAAAAGTACATGTCTTTATAGCTTACATATGCAGAATAAAAAAGGGAAATGACGCGAATTTTTTTTTGCCACTTGGCGACTTCTTATCAAAAAAAAAAAAAAAAAAAAAAAAAAAAAAAAAAAAAAAAATCGCAAGTCGCTCTCTCTAATTTGGGAAGAGCATTTTTTTTGTCTAAAAAAAATAAAAAACTTGAGCGACTGGCTTAGATAGAGAATTTGCTCTTTTTACGTCAGATAGAGGCATTATTATTATATATACTAAAAGAGGGAACATTTCACTATTTGACACTGTAGCTACAGTGGACGAAACAGTGTCCACTTGCAAAATAGTCCCTAATGTGAAACTGTCGTTGCAAGATAGGTCCTTCAGGGACTAACGATGCAAAATGCCAGGGACTAACGATGCAACACATTGAGAATTTTAGGGGCTTTTTACATAAAAAACATATTATTTTTAGAATTATTTTGTACCTAACGAATTTACAAAAATGGTCCTTCCAGTTAGTTGTAAATAGCACCGTTAGTCCCCCGTTAGCGATCTTTTGCAAATTTAGTCCTTAATAATTTTTTTTCCCAATCGTTTTATTTCGATTTTAGATTAGACACAACATTCTCGCACCAACGCGCGGGTGCTCTCACTCGTTATATACTACGAGTACTATATTATTATGAATCTTGTACCTTCATTGTTGTTGCTTCTTTCCACTATCTGATCTAGGTGCATATATACATGTACAATTATAGTGTACTTCTAGCTAACATGGCTCAATCGGTTTTGTGAAATTTCAAAAGTGTACACTTTTTCTTGCGTGGTGCTTCAAAAACTCCCGTATAACGTTTAATGCTATTCTATCTCATGAATTAATACTCGTTTCATTTTCAAATTTCAGCATGGATTTCCTCCAGCTAATGTGGGAAAGAAAGAATATCTTCAAGGCATACTAATTGGGCTTACAACAAAATCGGACACTTAAGGTGTTGGCAGTGGTCGAATGATGGCACGGAACGGGAGGCTTCATTTGCGGGAACATCGCCGCCATTAGCGCGGTACCGAAAATGATCCATCATTTGCATGAAACTTTCATTCACGGGACGGGTTCTCTTTTTCGAACGTTGGAGCTATCTTTTGACCGTTGGAAAGTGAACAACGGTTACTTTTTCTTGTTTGACTATATTTGTTGCCAACAATAGAAGTGAGAAAAAAAAAAAAAAAAAAAAAAAAATCTTGCTGTAATCAAAAAAATAAAATAAAATACCAAGCTTAAAAAAAATGGAGCCTAAAAAACCGAGAGATCCAAGAAAAACTAACCGAGTAGCGAGGGGCGCAATTCGACCTCGAGTTCAAACACAACCCGATTACCGCCCCAACCATCTTTTCAATCACAACCCGGTTACCGCCCTTATTTTAAAGAACCTCAATCTCCACCATTTTTCTACCCCCAACAACAACTCCCGCAATTGCCTACTCATTCGACCCGTTTAAGCCGCGCTATACCTAACAAAAAAGGCGTGAACCGGAGAGCGTTCCATTACCCATTCGTGAGGATACCGATGATGATGAATATTTCGACCATGTTGACATGGTACCCGAGACACAATAAGTTGAAGAAGTCGAACAACATGAACAAGTCGAACAAGATGAAGAAGTCCAAGAAGTTGAAGAGGTTGAGGTTGAGGTAACGTGGCCTCAAAAGAAAAGTCAATAAGATTTGGACGCCCGATGAGGAGGAGGCGTTAGCTAAGGCTTGGATTAAAATTTCGGTGGACAAAGAAGTTAGCGACCGTCAAACAAAGCAAGGATTTTGGAAGCGAGTTCTAAGGCGGTTTTTAAGGAATTCGTCATTAAAAGGAAACGCGAGATATGCGCACAACACGGTTGGCCGTGTAGTTTGTAGGATTTAAGTTTTTAATTTTAATGGAACTTTAGTTATTTTATGTTTTTTAATAATATTATGTAATGCTTATTTAATTTTAATGAAATTTTAGGCTTTTAATAATTTTAATGGATTAAAAAAAAAAGGTGAGTGAAGGAACAAAAATAAAGATGAATGATAGAAAAAATGGGTGAATGATGTAACATAAAAAAATTGGTTGGGATTGGATGGGAGAAAGGGTGAATGACCCATTGCCAACACCCTTACTTTTGAACTTTGTCAGATTGTCACCAGAACATAGCCATGTCAGATCAATAAAACTGAAACTGTTTTGAAGCATCAAACTAGCAACGAAAGTTGACTAAGTAGGACTTTTGGTTTGATTCCGGCACCCATTAATGTCTCCAAAACAACTAGTTGCAGGCTACTAAATTATCTTTCTAAAACTTCATGGCTAGAGGAATAGGTTAGATACACAAGTCATAAGAGCACAAGGTGCAACAACAAGCATTTGCTTCCCCATTCGGGCCCCACCATGCCACATCACCAAAACACCTCAACTTCAACTAACCACAACAAACCCCCCCTCACCAAACAACAAACCTCAACTTCCCCATTAGGGTCTCACCTCTTACACATTTATTTTTTTATTCATTTCATTAAAACATTTTCAAAAATAAAATCACAAAATCATTTTTTTGTCAAAACCTTTTTATTATTATTATTATTATTATCTTTACTTAAAAAAAAAAAAAAAAAAAAAAAAAAAAAAAAAAAAAAAAACGATTTTACAAAAAATATATATCAGTTTTACTATCTCCTAATATTATCTAATCCTAAATACATAAACCCAACCCAATCCACTAATCCTAGCCCATCATCATCCTAGCCCACCTATTTTAACCCAGGCCCAAACCCAAACACAAATAATAAAAACCCACATTGTCTTCTTCTTCTTCAAATATACAACCAACCACCACAAAACCTGCAAACACTAAAATTAAAATTTTATACATGTTGCGTAAACCACCACAAAACCTGCAAACCATACAAACCTGCAAAGTGCAAACACAAAACCTTCAAACCTGCAAAGTGCAAACACATCTCCAAATAAACCCCCCCCCCCCCCCCCCCCCCCCCCAAAAAAAAAAAAAAAAAAAAAAAAAAAAAAAAAAAAAAAAAAGATCTGACATGGTGTCAGAGGTTTTGCTTCGCCGTGGCCACGGGGAGGTGACCATCGGCGAGCAACGGCGAGCCTATGTTGGTGTGGCGGCGAGCAACGGCTCGCCGTTGCCCATGCCACATCGGACGACGAGGTGCTCGTTTTCATCTGCACCCTGTGCTCTAACTAACATACGTATCCAATTAAGACTTGGATATAGACAACAAATTTTTAGACAATTAGCAAAGCTAATACATATACACTAGGTGAATAGTCATGCATAGCGACGAGATTTTATAACACCAAATATTTATTATTGCGAAATTGTAGTTAAGTGTTTCGTATAACGCTTACGTATACAACGTAAAATAAGCAAAATTTAATTGAAAAATGTTGTAACATACGATAATTCAATTCAAATAACAAATTTTAAAATGTATCAAAGGCTGAACGGGTATATTTAGCTTGGTCTTTTGGTGATGACTTGTCTTCGCCAAAAGTTTAATTAATTAAACTTTTGGCGAGGACAAATCCTCACCAAAAGTGTGGCTGCCACGCTTGGCCTTTTGGTGATGACTTGTCCTCGCCCAAAGTTTAATTAATTATCTTTGACCAAGGCCTTGCCAAAAGCTTAAAAGCGTCCTTGCCAAAAGTATGCCCGACTAGGTATTAGCGGAGAGCTTTTGCCTTTTGGCGAGTACGGCTGAAATGGTCCCCGATAATTTTGTCGAATGTTGTAGTGTGATCAGAGTGTACATGAAACCGTTGAAATCATCTAAATCGTAACAATTTGGCCCTGTTTCTAAGGTCGTAGAGCATATTTCCAGCCAGCCGATTTGTAAAATTGCGAGAACATGAAACCCAATTGAGTATGTAGTCGCTTTACCAGTGTTGAAGTCGAACTTTACTTTAAAATACATTTATATGTCTATTTGTTGATAATAAAACACTCTTCTATAAGCTTCCTCTAATTTATCACAGTAAATTCAGTAAGTTTTATTAAAATGTGCATTTAGCAATTCACAACGATTAGATAATAATAATAATCGTATCCTTATGACATGTTAATTATCGTATCTTTATGACACTTCGACATAACATAACTTGCTGCCAAGAAATGAAAATATTATAAGTATTTAACGGAGCCTATAATGCATAGGTTTGGATATCAGGATCTTGTTCTAGTTGACGCATACGTTTTTCATCTAAATAAACCCATGCTTCTACGCCATCACCTTCTTGATCATCCATCATGAGCACCACATTTTGGGCTTCAAATTTTCCCGTACTTTTCCAAACTGGTTTTCCCCAACCAAAATCAGCGTAGTTGAATGCGAATCTGCACCAAGAACTGATGAAGTAAGCGTTAACTTCATCATTGGTGTTATATTTTTGGTACTCCAAAAATGGATTAACTAGGACCTCATATTCATTCTCCCCAGGAATTTTTTTGGCATAATTGCTACCCACTTTTTCGATTGAGTCACGCAAGAGGTTATAGAAACCTTGAAGATTAATTTCGTGTCCTTCATGAGGCTCAACTCGCGAATTTGCTACACTAAAAAAATTCCCACATAAGTAATGAGGTAACTTAGGGACTACTTTATTTCTCAAGTTAACCGCTTGGGAAAGAGTACTCAATTTTTCATTATTGTGTAGTTTATCCATTCTCACAAAGGCTTTCCAAAATAGTGACTCAATAAGCACCACCTTTGAAGGCCTATGACTCATACTATCCTTAAATGTGAGTAGTTCTCTCAATTTTGATACTGCGTCGCCTTTAAATAAGAAAGTTCGCTTCGGAATATTCACGCCCATGCTTGACTTCGGAGCTACTGTGCAACGATGTAGACCTCTTTTTGGGTAGCGTTGGGGCACACCAAAATCAGGAAAATGCTTTTGTAAATCGAATGCATTATCTAATTTTAGCCTGTTAGTAGCTGCCCATTCATCAATGAATGTGGACATAGTGGACATGTCTCCAACTTTATGTGATACACATATACCAATTGCAACACTGCCACATTCAAAAGCTGTGACTTTAACTGATAACGTACAGTGGATCGTGAATTTCACAAGCATCACCAATCCCCCAGGGTTGAAAATCATCCAGCATTTTAAATTTCAACTCCCACGCTAGGCCTAGAAAATCCGTGAGTTTAAAATTTGCTTTGGCTTGGACATATAGAGCACCTTGATCGCTACAATCGATGGAGGAATCATGGCGTATATATCTCCCAGCCAATGGGTAAAAACCAGATAGTGTTTTGGATAGCGATGTCTCAAGATGATCAAAGATGCTAGCATCATTGTTATTTTGTGATGTAGAGTGGTAGAGAACAAGAGGTACATTGAAATCTGGTTGTTGCTCATCAAAGAAAGATATGTTATAGTTACGAAGGGTGGATGGAGTTGGTGTTGAGGGTTTTACAAGCTTAGAGGCATTGATTGTTATCTCCATTTTGTGTGCAAATGTTTGGTCCTCTGTGGCTCTATTTATATATTAGCTCCAAGACTACATAACAGTAAATTCAAATTGCATCATCCACTCTTGGCAATGCAAACGTCTTCTCGAACGTTAATCGACCAGTTTAATTATTTTTTAATAGACAACTCAAATTTATTAGAGTTATTTACAAATTTCGTAACTTTTAATAAACGGATAAATATGTAATAATGTAACACTTCAAAACATGATAAAAGTTAAGTTATAGAATATTATTTTTCAGACAAATCTCAGGCTTTCATTTAGGGGAAAAAAAAAAAAAAAAAAAGATTATATGACATTTTAAATTAAAACCCAATTCAACACTCATTAAAAAAAAAAAAAAAAAAAAAAAAAAAAAAAAAAAAAAAAAAAAAACTAACTTCATCCACTCATTTTGTAAAAGAAAAAAAAATGAATGACATTTTAAATTAAAATCTACTTCAACGCGCATTTAAAAAAAATACAAGAATCATAAATCATTAACCTACAAAAATTACACCATTGTCACGAGTATTTAATTATCTTTTAATAGAGAGACCATTTTCATATACTTTCGATCAAATTTTTTTATTTGGTTTTGTTTCGGTTTTTTTGGGTACAATATTTTACTTGATATATCGCATGTAATATTACACTAATATTTAAGTTTGAACACTAAACATGCTGTCGTAAAATATGCATAAATATTTGTGTGAAACTCCAAATGATTCATCGTTTTTTGCATTGAAAAATACACATCCTTTGTTTGTAAACCGTATATCACACATAATTTTTGAATATCCAAATCAATGTTGTTTATTCGTAGAAGTTGGAGAAAAAAGATTTTTTTTAATCAAACTCGCTTGATGTTCCCCTTTTCAAAAAAATAATAATAAAATAAAAAAAAATAAAAAAAAAACGTTTGATGTATCATATGAGATATAACATTAATTTGTAAGTTCAAACACTCAACATATTTTCGTAAAATGAGCATAAGTGTTTACGTAGAGCTCCAAATGATTCATCGTTTTTGGCATTGAAAAAGACACATCCTTAGTTTTTCAACTGTATATCACATGTATTTTTTGAACCTCCAAATGAATACCGTTTATTTGTAGAAGTTGGGAAAAATGAAGATTTTTAACAGTCAAATTCGTTTGATGTTTGATATGTGATATACCACTAATCTGAAAGTTTGAATACTCAACACGCTGTTGTAAAAATGGGCATAAGTATTTGGATAGAACTCTAAAATATTCACCATTTTTTGCATTGAAAAATATGCATCCTTAGCTTTCTAACCATATAACACATAGTATTTAAACCTCTAAACCAAATTGATATTCATACTCGCTTGATATATCAAATGTGATATAACACTAATAATATTTATGTCAATTTTACGACAGCTTCTTCAACTTTCAAATCTACAAAATTTGTGATATACCAAATGGGTTTGAATATATAAAAAATTTATATATTTTCTCCAAATTGTATGAATAAAGTGTATTAATTTGTAAGTTAAAAAATTATGTGTGATATATGGTGGCGAAAGCTAATGATTTGTATTTTCAAATGCAAAAAACGGTGAATCATTTGGAGTTCTAGACAAATACTTATACCCATTGTACGACAACATGTTGAGTGTTCGACCTTACAGATTAGTGTTATATCACATGTGATATATCATGCAAACTCATGTACGAGATAACCTGAAAAAGAAAATGAAAAAAATAAGTTTGACGAAAAAGTATTTATACAGGAAATTAACGATCAGATGCAAATATACATACATGTTCTATAAAATGAAATAGATAGGAAAATCATAATAAACTAATAAAAAAAATAAAAATAAATTTATAACACATTTCATTTGCAATAACTTCGTAATACAGTCAAAACAAGTTCGTAATACATTCACAATACACTCAATTTACAATCACAATATCTTATCACACGATTGTTAGTGGGTCATTAGTCTTCATTGAGACCTCGCGATGCATCACAAAGATGCCATGTGGTGTTGAAACATGATTGACTTGAATGTTAAACCAAGAGGAACGCCTCCAACGAAGTAGATCATAATTATTGTAAATGATTCGAGGGCAATAGGGATCCTTGAATATTTATATTACCCAGATTCAAAACTAGAATAACATGATCTTATTTAAAAAATCATTACGAAATGAACAAAACATTCATATGACCGTCTAACTTAGTGACCTAGAATTACCATCCCGGTAACCATCAAGAAACTCAAGGACAAAGATGAGTTTTGTCATTGAGATTTGTTGTTCCTTTGACTTTGTCGTTTACCTTTGAAACTTTTGGGTTTGTGTTTTTAGATACTATTGTGTAGCGTTTACAAATGCCTTTAAAAAACATGATGAAGTAATGTGGAAAATCTTAAGTGAAATAAACTGGTATGTAATGAAGACGATTATATGGTTAAACAAGTATTTATAGAAACAAAAACATGAATTCAAATTTTCATTTAATGTTTTTATGGGAAAGGTGAGTTCAGCCTTGTCAAATGTCGTGGGGACCACGTCATTCTGTTTAGACAATCGTAATCGCTTTGCAAGAGATGTCGTAGAGTAGACACTGTTTGTTTGTCATGTGACCCTCATTTCGAATCTAGATTGCAACATCTTCGATTTCATAAAGGTTGGAATCCGGTGTGCCTGAAAATGGACGAGATTGGTGTCATCAGGATCGGAATGAGACGACGATGACAACGGTACAAATTTTCTTTTAGACGAAAAATACATACATATTACTTAAACATTTTTTGACCACACTAAGACTTAATCTCACAACCTAGTAATCACCTTGGTACTATTGGAATTTAATAATCATGACTAAGCATATAAATCATCAAGCACGCAACGGAAGACTTAAACGTAATATGCATAATTAATTAACCAAAACTAAAAATAAGCGTACCTTTTAGCAATCCAAGCAAACACCAAAGATCAAGATTCAAGAACCCTAAAAGTTAGGGTTTTGATAAAATCGTAGGGTTTTTGTAAAAATCCAATTGGGATTTTATTTATGGTCTTGTACACGCGTATTGATAGCGATTCGATGCGAATGCTGGTTTCTTGATCACAATAGCATAACCAAACACTTTTGTTATGCTCAAGGTCAATTTCAAATCCCTTCGTTGGGCTTTGCTCATCGACCAAGGTGTAAGAGGAACATAGAAGAGAAGTTTGGTCTACTATGGTGATCAAGTGTACCAAATAATGATTACATGGGAATGTATTTATATTATAATGGTAGAGTCCAAGTTTACAAAGTGTTCCCATGTGGGATTCCCTTTGATCGACCGCTTTCAAGCCTAAGAGGAGGGTTTTAGAACCTTCTCTTGGCTTGTTTCCTTTTCTTCGTATCCCTTTTATATTTAATGACCATTAGACCTTTTACCGTTAAGTACTAACGACCATTAGACGCTTATTGTGAAATAATTAAATCATAACATTTATACTAATTATTGAAACATTGAATCTCATACGCTAATGCGTGCAATCCCATAGTCTCGTGCTCGAATCTGGTCATACGTATATTAGATATATCCACAAACTAAAAGGCACAACTAGGCTACAAACCGGCTCGTGATGAGTTTTTTTTTTTTTTTTTTTTTTTTTTTTTTTAATTAAAAAAAATACTAAATTTTCTACTTATTTTGAAATAAAAATCTGGTTTGGATTATCACCACAACATAGGCATGTCACATCAATAAAATTGAAACCGTTTTGAAGCATGAAACTAGCAATATAATTAAGGGCCCGTTTGGTTTGTAGACGGGATTAAGATTATGATTTACATTAGGATTAGGATTTAAATTTGGATTTGATGTGATTAAATATATAATATAATATTATAATAAGATTTGAAATTGATATATTATTGTAAAAGTAAATAAAGAAAAAAAATGAGAGGTTGAGAAGAAATTTGAGTCCACAAATCTATACTATCTATAATAGAAAAATGGTCAAACTTGAAAAGTTGAGTCTTGAAAGTTGAGTATTGAAAGTCAAATGTGAGAGAAAATTAATGTAATTAATACTCTAATTAAAACACCACATTACTTAAAAGTACAATAATTTATTCACATTGTACAACCAATTAAAAACATATATCTATCAAATTAAATACAACGAATTAAAACACAAACCGGGTTGACCCGGTAATTTGACTCGTTTTCTACCCAACCTAGCAAGTTGACCTGGTTTAAGTCGACCCATTTTTCGACCGGAGCGGTTCAACCGGTTGAACTACCCGGGTGGAACCGGGTTTCAAAACATTATCCATTACTTAAAAGTACAATGATTTATTCACATTGTACAACCAATTAAAAACATATCTACCAAATTAAATACAACCACTTAAAACACAAACCGGGTTGACCCGGGATGCTTCAAACCCGGAGGATTGACTCGTTTTCGACCCAACCTAGCAAGTTGGCCCGGTTTAAATTGACCCATTTTTTGACCGGAACGGTTCAACCGGTTGAACCACCCGGGTCGAACAGGGTTTCAAAACATTATCCTTTACTTAAAAGTACAATGATTTATTCACATTATACAACCAATTAAAAAACATATCTACCAAATTAAATACAACCAATTAAAACACAAACCGGGTTGACCCGGGACGCTTCAAACCCGGGGATTGACCCGGTTTAATTTGACCCGTTTTCGACCCAACCTAGTAAGTTGACCCGGTTTAAATCGACCTATTTTTCGACCAGAACGGTTCAACCGGTTGAACCACCCGGGTCAACCAGGTTTCAAAACATTATTTTTCGTGAAAAATATAACCTATAAACTTTTTTTTATCAATAAACTATTTGTCGCTACAAAATCTCGTTGCTATGCACGGGAACTTGTCTAGTTTTAGAAAAAGACAAAAAATTTAATCAAAAAGTTGTGGGTTTTCATTGAAACCACGCTATTTAGCCGGGATTGTATATAGCAAATTTTGAGACTAACTCCCAATATTGGGGCCCATTAATACACACCAAACAACCATTTTTTACTTTGATGCCTAATGCCTATGTCTACACTCACCAACCAAACGCACCCTAAAGTGGACTAAGTATGACTTTTGGTTTGATTCCGGCACCCATTAATGTCCATAAACTCTGAAGCCTAAATACAAACCATTAATGTAGGCAACTAAATTATCTTTCTAAAGCTTCATGGCTACAGGAATAGATTAGATAGAGTCTTACAAGTCATAACTATCATACGTATCCGATTAAGACTTGGATATATATAACAACATGATCTAGCTAAACGATTTTTTTTATCAAAATAATTTTTAGACAATAAATATACATTGTTTATCAAATAATTTTTTAGACAACTAGCAAAGCTAATACATATACACTAGGCGAGTACTCATGCATAGCGACGAGATTTTATAACAGCAAATATTTATTATTGCGATATTGTAGTTAAGTGTTTCGTATAACGCTTATGGACAATGTTCTGAAAGGCTCAAGGCGCACTAAGGCGCAAACGAGGTCAAAGATCCTCGAGTCGAGTCGTAAACCAAGGCGCGAGATTCATAAATATGAGGCGCACTATACATTTAGGTTTTTTTTTATAACATATGTGACAACTTATGTTGCTTAAATAACACAAAAATATCAATATTCAATGCATAATGCCACTTAAGAGTTATTACATCTAACAAAGGTTGCATTTAAACCCAAAATATTAAGCAAGCAGCATATCAAAATCCATGAACTACCCTAAATTCCTGAATATACATTATAATATATGAGTTTATGACTTATAAAATTTAACAAATTACCATGTATTAAACTATCAACTATCAACAACAAAAAATCTATAGTTGTTTGGTAACACTTAACACTAAAAAAATAACATTTGCATCTGTTAATAAGCTACTATTCTTAGACATTAGATTACAAAAAAAATATATATATATATAATTCTTTGTTGATTGTGTGTTTTAGTTATTTTTTAAAATATTTTAGATACTTTATAACTTAAAGGGCCAAATGTATATAACATGTAAGCTCAAAATGTATCTTACTATTAAGAAAAAAGGCCAAAACCCCGTTACATCTTCTAGGCGCACAAATCCCCAAGGCGCTAAAGCGCAAAAATCCCCAAGGCGCTGCGATTTTTACGGGATTCATGCATGTTGTGAGCCTCGATCTAAAAAAATCCCAAAGGCTAGAGCCTCGTGGGATTTAGGGAGTAGGCGCGCCTTAGGCGCGATTTTTTAAAACATTGCTTATTGATACAATGCAAATAAGCATAATTTAATTGAAAAATGTTGTAACATATGATAATTCAATTCAAAGAACAACTTTTAAAATGTATCAAAAAGCGTATTAAAGCACTTAGGCCCTATTTGGTTCGCGAAATCCTCAAGATTATGAAACAACTAGAATCTGCTTCCATTCCGTAACATGGTTGGTTGGCATAATGAAGGAAGTTAGAATTTGAATTTCATTCCTTCAAGTGTTTGATTGGCAAACCAAATAAAATGAAGATACATTAAAATCCCATATATGTAGAATTCAATATTTTATAGCAAAATGAGAAGAATGATAAAATTCCATAAAATTCATTGTTTTCTCATAAAAAAGCAATTATTAATAGAGCAAAATACAACTTTCATCCCTGAAGTTGTACCCAATATACACGTTTGGTCCCAGTTTCAAAGTAAGTCTACCATCCATTCCTCACATCTCCAGTTTACATCCCCGTTACTCCCGTTGACCAAGTCCCATTAGTTGTCTCTTGTTACACGCCGTTAGTCCCGTTGACTAAGGGCAATTTAGTCATTTTCTCTCTTTGTCAAACCCAATCATCATCAACAACACACACCAACCATCTTCAACCATACACAACAATCATCGTTGTCATCCTGAGTTATTTCCTCTCTTATATACACACCACTCATTATTTTCTCCAAAATCCCAACCATCTCTCTTTTAATCTATTTTCACTTATAGTCTTTTTATAATTTTCTCTCATTCCTTCTTCCCAAATCTCAACCATTTCTCTTTTACTTTATTTTCACTTCATGTCTTTTCTTAATTTTCACACCCACCTCTGTCTTACCACAACCATAACACTTTGGTTCTATAACTTCCTCCCTTTATCATTCATTTCCAATCTCGTTCCACCATGCCTTATAACTTCGTCTCTAGGTTGAGGATCTTGTCTTTTGTTTACTACGATGGGTATGGATGTAGTACGGAGAATATTGTTGGAAGATTGTTTGTAAAAGGATTTCTGGATTTGTTTACCAAGCAAGGCCATGTTCTATAGAATAACATTCAATTCAGTAGTTTCCGAATTGGGTTCTGCAGCTTCAACTTCTTGTGTTTCGTACTGGATTTAGGGTTTTTGTTGCTGTAAGTGAGAGAGTTATGTGTTGGTTTTGGTTGATATGATGAGACAAGTGCAAGTGGATCAAGAAGTACTTGTTGAACTGGAGTCTCTTTCTTCTTTATCTCTTCTTTGATGTCACTGACTTCCACCAAGTTGGGCTTTAAGATATTAAACAGATTATTGGCATCTTTCTTGGTGAGACCTTAATTTTGTCTTATTGCAATTGTAAAACGTCTCCATTCTGGTTGTTGATTAGTGATAAACATGGTGGTTTGTTCAATGTTGATTCTTTTCAGATTGTAACGAACCATTTCATTGATTAGTTTGTTGAAACGAATGTATGATTCTTCTAGGGTTTCATCGGGTAGTTGATGCGGATAATTGTAAACACATGATTGTAACTGATGAGTGTGTAAATACTCATCATTTTTACCTATTCTGAGCTGCCAAAACATCCAAAAACACTCATATATGTATCAAAATACTGAAATTATCCCAGAAATGTGTTTTATATGTTTCAGATGCAAAATAATCAAAAACAAAGGAAAAATGAACAAAGTTTGCATAATTGGTAGTTTCAGTCCCTCAACTTTCAAAAGTTGTCAAAACTAGTCCCTGGTTATTCTAAAACATGAAAAAGTCACCAAAGGTCCTTTTTGAATCACAAATTACATATTTAGTCATTTGGTGTAAAGTTTCACAAAATTACAAGTTTAGTCCCTCAACTTTGCAAAATTGACAAAAATGGTCCCTGGGATGTAAGAACTTTGAAAAATTTAATTTTTGTCCTTGTGCTACTCATCTTTGGCAGGAATAGTCCTTGGTTGGCAAGTTTGGTGTAATTACATGTTTGGTCCCTAAAGTTTCAAAAATGGCAGATTTGGTCCACGGGGAATTCAAAAATAGAAAAATCAACAAGGGTCCTTGTACTCTTGAGGATTGGAAAGTTTCATCCTTGTGAGAACTTTGGGAGATTGGCAAATTAGGTCCCTTAATTTTCAGCAAATTACAAAATTGGTCCTTGTTATTAAAACCAAACCATACGGACCCTTTTTATTATTATAAACCCAATACCAAATCCAATCCAACACAAAAACATCACCAAGCCCAAACCCCTTCCCCAGCCCATCCCCTGAGCCCAACTACCCCAAACTGTTTTAAATAATCAAACGGTCAAACCATTTGACCATCTCCTTCCCTCCCCCACACCACTTGCAACCTGCAACCATCACTTCACCACCCCATCATATCCACCGCCCAAACCACTCACCTCACCACTTTCACCTAACAAAACAAACGCATTTAATGCCACCACCTTTTGCCATATAAACAGAGCAATTTGATCCTTTTTATTTTCCAGCCAAAACACGTGGCAAGCTTAGATTGTGTCTCACTCATCCAACGGTCAAGATTTTTGATGGGAAAGATTCAGAAGCACTTGGGGGTCTCAAAACGGCTATAAAAGAGAAGAGAATGGCAGCAAGGAAGATGTATTAGTCAAATGACTTCATATGTATGTCGTTTAATTGAATTTTCAAATTCTAGTGTAATATTTAGCTTTTAAGCATTGTATCAAGCTTTTTCAGTGTACTCTCAACCTTTTTATTCAATAAAAATCGAAGTGTTAGTTTGAAATTCAGTTTGTGCAAATTTACTCTTATTTAAAAATTATCAGGTTTGCTTTTATGTTGTTGTAGTGGATGATAAGGACTTATAAGCTCATATAAGCTCCCAGAAAGCTTTGAAAAGCTTTTAGAAACATTTAAAAGTAGTTTAGTATCAACAAATAAAAAACACAAAAAATAAGAAAAAAATAAAGAAAAATCAAAAATAATGAAGAAGATGGTGGAGAAAGCTGGAGCATAGTGAATCTTGGATGGCTGTCGGTTAGGGGCTTTGTGGAAAGCCATTAGGTTTGGTTTATGGTCTCTTGGTTCATGATCTTTGGCTGGAATGCACATTGTAAGCAAAAATCTCAAATTCCATCTTAGTGTGCTATTGCTTATCTTTGTGTTTTTATTGCTTATTTAGTATCTCTTAGTTATAATATAGCTTAAACTTGCATGCTTATTCATTAATTTCCATTGTTGCTTTGTTTCTCTTTTTCACTGTCAAATAGTACATTAGAGGTTCTTGTGTATTTGTGGTTAAACCTGTTGTTTCTATGCTTGTTTTAGCTTATTGCACCTTCATAAGCTGTTAGGAATCAGTCTCATGGTCTAAATATATCATTTGCCTTGAAAATCTTTCAAAACAGTTAGATTAGAGGGTGTTTGGTTCAAGCTATTAGGCAGTGTTCTTGTTGTTTATCGTAGTAGTATTTGGTTCAAACATGTCACCTAGGTCCTAATACACTTAGTTCTAAAGTCATTTTGGTAGTTTCAAAAGAAAAAAGTCAAAATATCTTTTGATCTCACCTCATTTGTATTCTGTTAAGCATTTTGAGTCCAAATCTCATCAAAACATTCCACAAGTAGTTGTTTTTGCTTAATTCAGTCTCATGATAGCTTATTATAACACAATCATTCAGAAAAGCAAGTTCAAAACTCATCAAAGTCATCCTTTTGTAAAATCTCAAAAAGTCAAAATACACCTTGTATCAGAAATCCAAAAAAATGAGAGATTTGTTTTGATTTCTGTATATTGATTTGGAACCTGAGCTTTTCAAAAATATAAGTCCATCAGCTTATCTCCAAAGATCTGTGTTTAGCTTATTTTGTGAATTTCTCTGTGGACCCCACACTTGCTCAAAGTGAGCTGCAGGGCAAGTGCATGCCCTGTGCATCAGGTTTTGACTAACTTTCCAAGGTCTCTCTTGTGTTCATCAATGGACCCCACACCTTGTACCTTAGCTTTTTAGAAAGCCATTCACCTCAGCTTATTAGGGGACTTCTTATTTTGGGCCTCAGCTCTTTTGCCCTTAGCTATTTGACCCATACTTGTGACCTGTCTCAGATGCATAGCTTGAGCACTCAGGTTTTTCACCCAAGTTCCATACCTCACCCAGTGCTCAATAAAAAGCCATAAGCTTAGCTTATTGGCTTATTCTAGAGTTGACCAGGTCAACTTCAAGGTTCAAAGCCTATTTTGGACCCCCTTAACTTCTGTGGACCCCACAGAGGTCTAAAAGTCCCTTTTTGAGGCTTGTTTTGGCCTAGTGTTTTGGTTAAGTGCTTATTGGTTCATAACAACTTATCCACAGTGCTTATTTGTGCCTTTTCTCCTATTTCAAGTTAATATTCATCTGTTGTGGCTTATTTGTTCATTTCCTAGCTTTTTCAAAAATCACAAGTCCTAATAAGCTATTAAGTCAACTATTAAGAACCAGGGGGTGCACACAGCTTATTTATAAGCTAAATCAAAAGTGTCTTCATAAAAGCTTTCTATTTTTAGCTTATAATCATCTGTCAATAAGAAAAACCAACAAAAACAAACTTTAAAAATAGTGATGGCTTCTATTTAATAGGATTTATCTTTTTAATTTTTCTTTTCAGCTTATTATTAAGCATTTCATCATTTTTATATTTTTCTTAAATTTCTTTCATCTTAAAGTATTTTCAGTCATTTTTCTAGATTTTTCTATTTTAATTTAGTAATTATTAGAATTAAAATTAGTTTAATTAATAATTAAGTAATATTAGTAATTAAATAGTTTTAAAAATTTTTAGTTAACAACAGTACCTTTTTATATTTTTCCTAGTTTTTATAAATCATTAAATATTTAGAAAACTGTTTCTTAATTTCTACTGTTAATTTTCTAATTTTCTTAATTAATTTAGTTAAATTAGATATTAATTAATATATAAGTAAATAATTAGTAAAATAGTCTACAAATAATTTTTATAAGTTTTTTATAATTTTTTAGGATTCCTGTGATGGTTAATTAGATTTATAAATTTTTCTATAATTTTCTAGTCATTTGTAGTTGTAAATTATTTAAAACTGACTTTTTTCTCTGTCTGTAAACAATTCTGATTTTTGATTTGTGTTTGCGTAATCATATCTGTGTATCTGTAATTGTTAATATTGTCTCAATTGTTCAAATATCAAGTAATCAGTAGCATAATCACTTCCGAATCATCTTTGGTTACTGTCCTCAGTGCCATTTATTCCCATAAACGTTTTCAAACACCATTGCAATCTCGTCGGGACATAACGACCCGGGGAGACACTATTCTATCCACGGAGCATTGACTCTAGGCAGTTTGACTTTGTTGACCAAATGACTTGGTCAATAATACCTGACTGTTTGGGATCAATCAAAAATTTGGCGCCGCTGCCGGGGAGGTTGTTGCGTGTTTTAAAAACGTTTTAAGTTTAGTGGTTTTCAAAACCCTCCTTGTACAAATTTCACCACTTTTGTAAAAAGTTTTTGTAAAAATATCAATCATACCAAAAAGTTCATTAACACTTTTCCTAAAGTGTTAACAACACCAAAAAAAATCAAAAACAACAAAACAATCGTGAAGTTAAATTACTTCGATTTCTTTAAAATTACAACCTACACATGCGGAATACGGAAGTTCTGACATTAAATTGCGAACTGAAGAGAGTCCATTTATCTCTCCCACCACCTGCGAGTAATTTTAAAGAGATCGATTTCGGTTAACAAATTGATACCAAAAATGTTTCCAAAAGTTTTCTGTACACACACCCGAAAAGCCCAAAAACAATTTTTCTGTTAATAATAAATACATAAAATCTTACCACCGCAAACCAAGGCAGAACACCTACCAACTGGGAGTGTGAACATAATAAGTTCCCAAACATAAGATTAAAACTTGCCATTGTATCCCTGTGAGTGGTGTACCTTTTCAAAGAAGTCATTCACTTGTGATTATTGGTTTAAGTTTCCTGTTGTTTTGCCTCGAATTTGTTTTGAAAAATAGTTTTTAGTGCATGCACACTCGTTCACAAACAAAGCGTAAAAATCAGAAAAATGTACCCGAGCTACGTACTGTTATTGAAGAACCAAAAACAGAAATGGATAATGGGCCACCACCACCCCTGACCCTCCCAAGGATGAGCCAGCTCCCGATCTCCGAACGATGGAGGAGTTGTGTCAGCCTACCATGCAAGGGAGGGGCAGACCTATTGCACCACTCACCATTGAGGCTACAGACTTTGGCCTCAAGCACCACATGATCCAACAAGTCCAGAATTTGTGTCAATTTCACGGATTACTGGGTGACGATGCTAACAAGAATCTTGACAAATACCTTACCGTCACCCAAAGCATGAAACAACACGGTGTCACCGATGATGCCCTCCGTCTGTATCTCTTCTCCTATTCTCTCACCGATCATGCCACTGCTTGGTTTGACTGACTCCCCAAGAATTCGATTCGTACCACTGATGAAATGGTAACCAAGTTTTTAGCCAAATATTTTCCACCTTCCATGGTTACCAAGTTACGAAATGATATCAGCAACTTCCGGCAGCGTCCCGATGAGTCTCTATTCGAGGCTTGGGAACGTTATAAGCTCGCAATTGATCGGTGCCCTAACCACAATATGTTACAAGTTACCATCATAGATACCTTCTATAATGGTCTAACATTGAGGCACCGAGACATTCTCAATGCTGCTGCTAGTGGGACCTTCATGAAAAGGCGTCCCGAAGAGTGCTATGATCTAATTGAGAACATGACTGCCCACCATAACTTTTGGGATTCCTCTGCAGAGAGGGATGAGTCATGTAAATCAGTCATTCCTTCATCATCATCTCCTGATATCGCAGTTCTCACTAAAAAGATGGACGACTTTGCTACGGCTATGTTGAGGATGAACTAAACCCTCCAAAATCAACAAGTGAAAGCCGTATCCCGAAGTTGTGAAACTTGTGGAGGCCCACATCTGCATTCCGAGTGTCCAGCTACTGGTGGTTATCCTCAAGAGAACGTTTATGCTGCTCAAGGTTCCTACAATACGGGGGGTAACCCTTACCAATCACAAGGGGACCGTAATCTCTTAAGCTATCGTTCCAACAATTTTCTCGGGCCTCCCGGCTTTAATCAAAATCAAAACCGTAACTCGAATCAAAATCAGAATCGAGGAGATTTTAACCAAGGTCAAAACCTGAATTTCCAAAACCAGAACCAAAATCAAGGTCATTTTAATCAAAACAATTTTCAAAATGGCAATCAAAATCAAGGTATTCAAGGAAATTTTCAAAGAAACCAAGGTCAAGGGAATTACAATCCGGGTAATTTCAATCAAAGAAACAATTTTCAGGGTAACAACAACCAAAACCAAGGAAATTTTCAAAACAACCGTGTTCAAAATTTTCCTAACCAAAATCAAAGCGTTACTCAACCCCCGTATTCCTTCGATGAAGTGTTAAAATAATTTATGAAAGCACAAGAGGAAACAAATCGGTTACTGGTCAGCAAGATCTCTGAACTTCAGAAGTCTTTAAATGATCAACCCTCGGGCTCAGGTACACTACCGAGCAACACGATCGCTAACCCGAGGGGCGATGTTAAGGCGATTACTACCCGAAGTGGAGTATTATACAATGGACCCACGACTCCCTCTACCTCTTCTTCTCCTCCTACCAAGGTAGCGGAACATGAACCTGAGGTTACCACGGGCACGGTACTTCCTACTAATAATGGAGGTACCAACAATGTCCACCCTCAAGTTGTCCCGGTCCCAACTCCCAAGTCAAAAGTTGTATTTGATCCTCCAGAAATTCCTGATGAAATTCCAAAGAAAAATCCCAAGCCTTCGATTCCATATCCTTCCCATTTGAATGATTAAAAGACTCGCGAAAAATCTAACCATCAGATGGAAAAATTCTACCAAAATTTCCAAGAATTAAATTTCGATACCAGCTTCGCGGATGCTCTTCTTCTGATGCCTAAATTTGCATCAACAATCAAAAGTTTGTTAAGTAACAAGGAAAAACTCTGTGAGATGGCTAAAACTCCACTGAACGAGCAGTGCTCTTGAAAAAGTTTCCCGAAAAGCTTGGAGATCCCAGGAAATTTCTCATTCCTTGTATTTTCTTGGGGATGGTTGAATACTTTGCCTTGGCCGATCTTGGTGCAAGCATCAACCTAATGCCTCACTCAGTCTGGAAGAAACTCTTTCTTCCTGAGCTCACTCCTACCTGCATGACTCTCGAGCTTGCAGACCGTACTATATCTCGTCCCCTCGGCATTGCCGAAGATATCTTCGTGAAAGTAGGAAAGTTCCATTTTCCGGCAGATTTCGTGATTGTTGATTTTGATGCTGACCCAAGAGTTCCTCTCATTCTCGGTAGGGGATTCTTAAGAATGGGTCATGCCGTAATCGATGTTTTCGAAGAAGAAATCACTTTGCATGTTGGTAATGAAGCCGTCATATTCAATCTTGATCAGACTTCAAGATACTCCTCCAACTATGACTCTGAAACGGTAAACCGAATTGACATCATCGATGTTGCTTCAGAGGAGTATTCTCAAGAGGTTCTCGGTTTCTCTCCAAGTGGCAGTACCACTCTTTCTTCTGAGCCTATCATATCCGACTCTTCCCCTTCTCTCACTCCGTTTAAGGGGAGTGACTTCCTTTTGGAAGAGGTTGAGGCGTTTCTTGCTCAAGATAGCTCAATTTCAAATGAGATTGATGAAAACTATCTTGATCCGGTGGGGGATATTCTTCTTCTTGAAAGATTATTAAATGACGATCCTTCACCCTCTCCATCTCCAAAAGAACTTCATAAAGCGGAAATTAAGTCTATTGAAAAATCTGAAGAATTTCCCGAGGTCGAGCTCAAGGACTTGCCTCCTCATCTATAGTATGCATTTTTGGAGGGTGATGATAAATTACCCGTCATTATTGCTAAAGACTTGAAAGATGAGGAGAAAACTGAACTCATAAAGGTTCTTAAGTCACACAAGCAAGCAATTGCTTGGAAACTCTCCGACATTAAGGGTATTAACCCGGACTTTTGTACACACAAAATCTTGATAGAGGATGACTTTAAGCCAGCAGTGCAATATCAGAGGAGGGTAAATCCTAAAATTCACGAAGTTATCAAACAAGAAGTTCTAAAACTTCTTGATGCGGGATTAATTTACCCCATATCTGACAATCCTTGGGTTAGCCCAATTCATTGCGTTCCTGAAAAGGGTGGCATAACCGTTGTCACAAACGAGGAAAACGAGTTGATTCCAACTCGTTTGGTCATGGGTTGGCGAATATGCATTGACTATCCTAAGTTGAATGAAGCCACCTATAGGACCGAAAGTATTGTGATTTATGTGATTCGGGAGGTCTAGGTTGATGATTAAAGATGAAAGTATTCATCTTTTCTAGAGAGAGAAAGTAGAGAGAGGGTTAAGAAAATTGATGCATGGGGATTGCACCAGGCTTTACCTCTCGAGGGATCTCGAGAAGCTTACAACCCCCACCAGGCAGTGTACCTGATCGATGTAGTATAGTATAATGACAAGTACCGGGGGATTGATCGTTCAGCTAGGAATAGTGTCGCTAGGATTAGAGAACCTAAAGACTAGGTCTAGAGATAAGGGATGATTCTTTTTGTATTTTTATATTTTTTTATGAAAGCAAATTAAAATCTCGGGTTTGACGGATTTGGGCGGAATTAGTTGCTAGTCAACTAACCCAATACTAAGATGCAATTAAAATAAAATACTAAAATGAAAATAAAACTAAATTATACTAGAGTTGCAAGCAATATGTGGGAGAATTGTGTTTACTTAGATTTCACTACTCCCTAGATATCTTTTACACGTTAATTACTTGTTATAGTTGCGTGAATGACGGATTGTATTCTTTAATACCATTCATGGGGTGGCGTACTTACTTCCCCAATCCTATGAGCGCCTACTTCACTCCTATGTCGAGCCGGCTAAGAAGCTCCTAACATGGGATCACTAGAATTTGCTCATGCATTAAATACAACCAATAAAACCTTGTACACATCGGTTCATGTTTCCTAAGACGTTCAAGCATGTTACACAATGGAGATCTGCCAGTTTTCTTAAGCCTAACATTGAAATCATTCATCCAATACAACCATAAACAAGTAATCAACACATAATTAACATCTAGGTTTCATTAGATCTAAGCAAACACAAGATAGATCTAGCCTAGCATGTTGAAATCAAGACAAGTAAAAGATATAATCAACCAACACATAGACATATTGATTGAATTAAAGAGAAGACTTATCTTAATAGCACATGAAAGGATTCAAGGGGTGAAAACCCTTGAAAGTACTATAAAATATGACCAAGGGTTTACAAAGTTCGGCCCTAGTTTTATCCACACAAGTTCCTCTCTAATGAATGAAAAATAGAAAATTATATATATATATATATATATATATATATATATATATATATATATATATATATATATATATATATATATATATATATATATATATATATATATATATATAGTTTAGTAGGTGACGGCGTTAAGAACAAATGTCTGACGCCGTCATCTCGCCGCCAAATAGTTCCTCGGACTGCCTAGATCTGGGTCACACGCCGTCATGTATTCACCTTATGCAGGCCGTCACAAATTTAACTCTTGACGCCCTTGTTGTGACGCCATCAGGTTTGCACTGGGTTGTCACCACTTTTACTCCTGACACCGTCAGGGTCTTCCTCTTGACGCCGTCAGGTACTGTTCTCAGCATGGAAAATTAAGTCTTTGGCGTTTTCTTCACTTTTATGCTCTAAAAACATCTGAATTGCTTCCTTTTCCAGATTTCACTCCCAAAGTACCTAAAATCACAAAAGGAACAATTTAGGGTAATATTTGATCAAATAAATTCAATTCCGGGCTTAAATGACCCCTTAAAAGTGGTTCATTTTTCGCCTCATCATATACCCTTACACTTGAGATTTGCTTGTCCTCAAGCAAATGCGCTTTTATTCTAGTCAAAATACAAGTTAGGGGTCATTTAACAATAATATAAAAGTAATTACAACAAATAATCGTTCTGCTAAAGACCAGTAGACAAGCACGGAGGTCATACACTAGCACCTCACAAATAGTGTTTAGATACTCATATCTCTCGGGTGTAATAAAGTAATATCACAATATGGAAACGGAAAACATCTCTTACTACCTGTCATAGCAAAATAGATTACCTTAGGCTTGGGAAATGATCAAACCTCTTCCACATGGCGTAAGCACCTAGGATAAACTATCAAAGAGGTCTTTTAAAGGGTTGTAACGTTAGGTGTAGGGATATGGAATACACGGTTTTGTTGGATATAGGCAGTCTTTACTGGTGGCGAGTTAACAATCTTGGTTAATTACATGTACACTATGGCGTTGCTAAGCCAAGACTAGACTCGACTTAAGCTAATAAATGAAAAATAACAAAAACATAAAACAAACATAAAATGAAACGGGATGGTAGTCCGTATGTTTTTCTTTTCTCTTTTTCTATTTTTTTTTCTTTTTCTTGATTTTTTCGATTTTTTCATTTTTTTTTTATTTTTTTTATTTTTTTATTTTTTATTTTTTGCATACACTCTTACCCTACCATCCAAAATAATACATCATAGGGAATGAAAATTCCCCTTACACTTGAATTTTTACATACTTTACAATAAACTAATCTAATGACTCGAATCAAGAAAATCAAAACACTTGGAGTACTTTTAAGATTAACGCACATATGGGGGTAATAATTTGATGTTCTTCCCCATTACTCCATAAAATAAGTACTTTACCCATGAGTCCCAATCGTCCCAAAACAATATGTACAAGGATATGACTCGACTTAGCAACCATGTAATCAATTAGATAGTTAACTTAGGGTTTAACATATAACAATAATGCACTAAAAATGAGTGCATACACGGAAGGCTAAGGCGATTTGTGTGTACATTTAAGTGGGGTGTAACAAATTCTTCCTTTAAGTAAAATGCTTAAAGTTAGAAACGAAAAGATAGGCTCGGAGGGGTGTACTAGGGGTTTCGTTTACTAAAAATGAGTACAACGCTAAGGTGTGGGAAAAATTAGTTGACTTAACTAGCCAAGTAATATGACTTAAATGGTCAAGTAATTATGATACGGGTGTAACACAAGGGTGATCCTAATGCCTCTTATCATGTAGTAAATCCTACTACACGAATGTAGTCTCACTAGCGGTCTCGGGATGCATCACTAACGCAAGTTCTAGAATCTAAATGCTACCGGTACACTCATACGCACTAATAATAAATGCTTTTCCTATCAAATCTAAAGGCGAACCTCACATATTTGGGTGGAAAATTTTTCTGAATAGTACGGTTCTGTGCTAGTCATACAATCTCTTATCCATGAGACGCTTGCTATGGCTAAAGTTGCACTCCTAAATGTTGTAAAAAATTTTAAATTTGGCGCTAAAATTACACTAACAAGTATTTCTCATAGTTTTATTACACATCTACCATCAAACAAACAAACTCAAGCGAAAGTGTATCTGTAAGGTATCATCATTTTACCCTCCCCTTACACTTAGGATGAACACTGTCCCCAATGTTCAAGTAAAGAATGTAAAAGTGAAATAAGTAAAAAGAATGAAATGAAATACTCCGCTGATTCGCTCGGTATGGATAATAAGGTGACCATGTTAAATCTTTCTCCAAGAAAATGAACAATCAAATCTTCCCTTCCAGAATAATAATCATCTTCTTGTCATACATAACCTGTAAAACCTGAGAAAACAGACAAGGCAACCTCGCATAAAATCGGCGGCAATCTACATATGCTAATAAAACCTAGAAAACAAAATAAGATATAATGTTTGTGGAATGATGTTTGCAGATTTCCTGGAGATTATAAAACTAATAATTCAACAAAAACTTTAAAGACTCCGTTAGAAAAACAAAACTGGTAAAATTTCCAGATTTTTACACGTGACGCTGTCAAGAGTAAACTCGTGACGCCGTCAGAAGTGACCTGCAGAAATTCTTATGTTAAGTTTCCGGAAAATTTCTGGAAAAACTTCGTCCTACTTCCTGGAAAATCCTGCAAAACATCATTATGACTCGATACAAGCATTTGACTCTAACAAATACGAATATACATGTTCACTTAATATTGTGGAGAATCATGATCGGTTTTGTTTCTTAAAAACATATTTGGGGTTTCCCTTTACACTTGTCTTTTGCAAAAATACCTTTGGATGAAGTTAAGACTAGACCAAACAACAAAATAAAGTATTTCCACTATATAGTTTAGAAACATGATCTACCAACAATAAAAATAAAGCATGCATACGGAAGCAAATAACAAACAAATAAAATAAAAATCACACAAAATCATGGGTTGCCTCCGAAGAAGCACTTTTCTTTATTTACGAGTCTTGTAGCTAGACTCAAGGTTATGGGTTACTACGTGACACGGGTGAGTTCCTCATTGAGGACATCTTTGGGATCAAACTTAGGTTTTAACTTCCTATCGGTTTTCTTAGTACGGTATGACCTTTCAAATTTTTCTCCATCCGGATCATATAAAGTCATCTTCATATGCCATGATCCGTCACCTTCTTTAGGTGGCTTGTCCCACCGCCATTTACACTTATCTCCCTCTTTTTTCCACTTATTCATCTCTATATTAATAGGCATTACGCTTAAGAATTCAATCATCTTCCTAAAGACTAAGGGATCCTCAAAAGGATCTAGCTCTTCATCTCTAGCTATGAGTTGTTCCACCGAATGTGTCTTTTCGATGAAATCTTTTTCTAGATAGAATGGGCGTTGAGGTCCTATAAAGTTCCTTTCTACCCAAGGTCCATATCTAGATGGTCTCCTATTCATCTCTACCCAATGTGGTGTCGGTTCATCCTCACAATCATAGCTATGTTTCTTAACATCGTATACCGACCAAGTGTCGCCCTCACCTACCACTATCTTAGACTCCTTACAATCTATCATGGCGCTAGCGGTTGCTAAAAATCATCTTCCTACCAACAATGGGCATGTAGTGTCACTAACCATGTCTAGGACGTGAAAATCTGCTAAGATAGTTAACTTTCCTACGTGAACAACTACATCCTTAATCATTCCAACCGGGTGGGCAATACTTCCATCCGCTAGACCTATCAATACCTCCGTCTCCTCTAACTTTCCTAGCTTGAGAGTTGTGAAAAGGGATAAGGGAATCAAATTGAGGCTTGACCCTAAATCGGCTAGTGTGTCGAAAGCTTTGGATCTTCCTATCTTACAAGGCAAAACAAATATACCCGGATCATCAAGCTTTTTAGGCAACTTGTTTTGAACGAAGGTGGTCCCATTTTTACCTAGTTTAAACTTCTCATACTTTTCTAGGAGGGCACTATAGTAGGGAGCACGGGCTAAGACATCAATGACGGGGCGTTCAAGGTGAAGTTCCTTGAATTCATCGTCAAGGTCTTGCGTGGGAGGTGTTTCAACTATGCGTTTGACCGGTTTTATATTGGGTGTTTTATTCGATTAGTCCTTTTGAAGAATTTGGTTTTGTTTGAAACACGTGCTCGTTGATTTAATCGAGTAGTATTGCGGACAAGAAGTGGGTGACGAAACTGATGATATGGAATTAACGTTTAGTTTTGGATTCTTGACCATGTCGCTTGGGAGTGCTCCCATTTCTCGGTCATTGAGAACTTTCAACAATGTGTCAATTTTGGTAGTCATCTCGCTTTGCTTTTGTTTGAAATCGGTTTCAAACTTGGATATGCGAGCTTCTTGAGATGCCATGAACTTAGACAACAATCCTTCAAGATTATTGGTACTACCATAGTTGTTAGAAGGATTGTTGTTGAAAGTACGGTTGGAGGGTGGACCGTTTGGTTGATAACGATTAGGCGGATTGGAAGAATTGGCTTGATTTTGTTTCCACCTAAGGTTTGGGTGATTTTTCCAAGAAGGGTTGTAGGAATCACCGTAAGGGTTTGGCTCGGGTTTGAAAGTGTACCACTTATCTCCCGCTTCGTCGGTACGTGAGGATGCGTAGTCCGCAAAAGCTGTTCCGGGGAGTTCCACACAATCACGAGTGTCATGGGGACCACTACACAATTCGCATGAAGAAGTGATTTTGTTCACTTGGCTTGAAGGCTTAGGAGCTTCGTACGATTTCATGAGAAACTTGACTTGGTCCTCAAGTTCCATGATCCTACGGTCGGGAGTGCTAGAGTTGTTCGAAGGCAAAGATATTGCCTTGACCGTTTTGTTCAAGTCACGGGGATCATTCCAACTTTCGTTGTCATAGAGAGCAAGATCTTCTATGAGTTCCCATGATTGTTCCGCACTTAGATCACGTAGCTTACCACCGGCCGATTGGTCAATGGCTCGCCTTGTGGAGAGATCGATATGGTCATAGAAGATTTGGACTTGGAGCCAAAGATCTATGCCACGATGAGGGAATTTTTGGAGTAAGTCCTTGAAACGAGTCCATGCTTCATAAAGAGTTTCATTTTGACGTTGTTGGAACATCTAGATGTCATTTCTAAGCTTAGTAGTTCTCCCCGGTGGGAAAAATTGAGCAAGGAAACGAGTGGTGAGATCATCCCATGTGGTGATGGATCCCGCGGGTAATCGCTCAAGCCATTGGCTAGCTTGATCACGTAGAGAGAATTGGAATTGGTGTAATCGGGTTGACTCTCTAGTTGTAACATCAAGGTCTATGGAATCTACGATTTTAAGGAAGTCCTTGAGATGTTGGTTTGGATCTTCGGAACGAAGTCCATGGAATGCAAATCCGCTTTGCACCAACTAGATGGTGTCGGATCGCAAGGGGGTCACATTGGCTCCGGTGAGCTCAATGGTGTTTCGGTAGCCTTGGTGGCTAGGTCTGGAATACTCTCCTAAGGATCGGGGCCTAAGAGGTTCTAGTGGTGGGTTTTGTTGTGGTGGGATGACGGGTTCAAAGATGTTCCCATCGTCCATGATGTCGGGTGGTAAAGAGTTACGAACAAAAACACAAAGAAATAAGATAGACTAAAGAAATCCTAAAAATAAAAATAAAATCTTACTAGAAAGGAATCTAGCAAGTAAACCTAATAAAAAGAAATTCTAACCTAGACAATAACTATTCCCCGGGCTGCGGCGCTAAAAACTTGATGCGTAGGGATTGCACCAGGCTTTACCTCTCGAGGGATCTCGAGAAGCTTACAACCACCACCAGGCAGTGTACCTGATCGATGTAGTATAGTATAATTACAGTACCGGGGGATTGATCGTTCAGCTAGAAATAGTGTCGCTAGGATTAGAGAACCTAAAGACTAGGTCTATAGATGAGGGATGATTCTTTTTGTATTTTTATATTTTTTTATGAAAGCAAATTAAAATCTCGGGTTTGAAGGATTTGGGCTGAATTAGTTGCTAGTCAACTAACCCAATACTAAGATGCAATCAAAATAAAATACTAAAATGAACATAAAACTAAATTATACTAGAGTTGTGAGCAATATGTGGGAGAATTGTGTTTACTTAGATTTCACTACTCCCTAGATATCTTTTACACGTTAATTACTTGTTATAGTTGCGTGGATGACGGATTGTATTCCTTAATACCATTCATGGGGTGGCGTACTTACTTCCCCAATCCTTTGAGCACCTACTTCACTCCTATGTCGATTCGGCTAAGAAGCTCATAACATGGGATCACTAGAATTTGCTCATGCATTAAATACAACCAATAAAACCTAGTACACATCGGTTCATGTTTCCTAAGACATTCAAGCATGTTACACAATGGAGATCTGCCTGTTTTCTTAAGCCTAACATTGAAATCATTCATCCAATACAACCATAAACAAGTAATCAACACATAATTAACATCTAGGTTTCATTAGATCTAAGCAAACACAAGATAGATCTAGCCTAGCATGTTGAAATCAAGACAAGTAAAAGATATAATCAACCAACACATAGACATATTGATTGAATTAAAGAGAAGACTTATCTTAATAGCACATGAAAGGATTCAAGGGGTGAAAACCCTTGAAAGTACTGTAAAATATGACCTAGGGTTTACAAAGTTCGGCCCTAGTTTTCTCCGCACAAGTTCCTCTCTAATGAATGAAAAATAGAAAACTATATATAGAGTTTAGTAGGTGACGGCGTCAAGAACAAATGTCTGACGCCGTCATCTTGCCGCCAAATAGTTCCTCGGACTGCCTAGATCTGGGTCTGACGCCGTCATGTATTCACCTTATGCAGGCCGTCACAAATTTAACTCTTGACGCCCTTGTTGTGACGCCGTCAGGTTTGCACTGGGTCGTCACCACTTTTACTCCTGACGCCGTCAGGGTCTTCCTCTTGACGCCGTCAGGTACTGTTCTCAACATGGAAAATTAAGTCTTTGGCATTTTCTTCACTTTTATGCTGCAAAAACATTTGAATTGCTTCCTTTTCCAGATTTCACTCCCAAAGTACCTAAAATCACAAAAGGAACGATTTAGGGTAATATTTGATCAAATAAATTCAATTCTGGGCTTAAATGACCCCTTAAAAGTGGTTCATTTTTCGCCTCATCAAAAATGAAATATATTAATATTGAAAGAACAATTACACAATTTCCCACATCCCTCATGGAGAGTCATGAGGGGTATTTATAGGCTCATTACATAATAAGTTTGCCTAATGACCATGATTGAGTCCGAACCACCTAACTTATATTGACCAAGGAATGGTCAACAAAGTCAGACAGCCTAGAACCAATGCTCCGCGGAAGTATAAGGTTTCCCCGGGTCGTATGTCCCGACGAGGTGTGAATTGTAAACAAACAGTTTCGTGATCGGGTGAATTTGGATGAGAAAAAGGTTTGTGTGTGATTGAACTAAGGAATATACAATGAAATAGCTTAAACAAGCTATTTAAACAAGACGGGAAAGTTTTGAAAACCCAGAAACGTTTAAAACTTAAAAACGCGTACGTTCAGTTTTAAGTAATGCGAACGTACAAAATAAAACGCGAGTTTTAACAAAATAAAATACTTACAAAAGTGAAAATCACATTTTTACAATCCTAATAATAAAAGAAACTTTTTAGAAAATTAAAATTACTTTTTATACTATTTAATTATTTAATATTAATTAAAAACTATTTAATACTTATTATTAATACTTAAATAACTAAAATACAATACACTATTATTTAAATACTAAAAAGGTGAAAATAAAATTTCTAAAACTATAAAATAACTAAAAACTAGTTTTAAAAATAAAAATAATTATTTTTGTCTTTTTGTGGTTTTTCTATTAATTAATTACTAATTAAATACTAATTATCTAATTAACTATTTTAAATTAAGAAAATTACTAAATGAATAGTGAAAATTCTAAGAAAATTTCTAAAATTATTTTACAACATATAAAAGCTATAAAAAATATAAAAACTAAGTTTTACTTAATAAAAACTAGATATGCTATTTTAAACTAATTATTATTTAATAATTAATAAACTAAGGTTAATTCTAATTAATACTAAATGATACAATAAAAATCTGAGAAAATTAATATAAATACTTTAATATAATAGAAATTTAAGAAAAATATAAAAATGACAAGTACTTAATAAAAATATAAAAATGAAAATTAAAATTAAATTACATTAAATAGAAACTATCACTTAATTTTAAATTTGTTTTTCTTGGTTTTTCTTTTACAAAATTATTTAAATACTAAAAATAGAAAACTTTTACAAACACAACTTTTTTTAGATGTCAGAAAT
The DNA here is from genome assembly GCA_030686995.1 of Artemisia argyi. Taxonomy (NCBI): domain Eukaryota; kingdom Viridiplantae; phylum Streptophyta; class Magnoliopsida; order Asterales; family Asteraceae; genus Artemisia; species Artemisia argyi. The sequence goes on from CM060699.1 coordinate 129,722,134, forward strand.
AAGCACTAAGAGTGCTTATTAGCTTAACAGTTGACTTTGGTCAACTGTTGGAGCTTTAAGCTAAAAAAATAAGCCACAAGGGGCCCACAAGGGTAAAATAAGCTACAAATAAGTTAAAAGGACCAAAATGAGTTGGAAGGAACAAGTTAAGCCCTCAGGATAAGCCAAATAAGCTGATTTAGCACATTGAGAACCTTGCTCAATCACAGAAAAGGGACACACTTAGTGGCTGTCTAGGGGGCACACCAGGGGGATTGGGGGCACAAGCCTGGGTGCATTGGAAAGCCCCCCACCTAGGGAGTTTAAAGAACCAAAACTTAAAACCTGGGGCCCACTGATGAGGGCATGAAGGACCTAGGAAGTTGGGGGTCTGACCTTGGGTGACTGTGTGCAGGGGTGAACCTTGGCCTGCAAGTGATTTTGAGGCAAGGTGGGGCCCAACAGAAAATTTGCAAAAATGAAACAAGGGGGGGACTCAAGAGTTGAGCTATGACACAACAAACCCTAGAAATCCAAGAGCCTGATTCCAAATACACAATTCTCTAAAAATCCTAGCATTTTTGGAAAAATCTGAAATGGTGCAATTGACTTTTTAAAAACTTGTAAAGGTTTGACTTTTTTGAACTTAGATCTCTTCTAATCTACTGTAAACATATTAATAAGCTACAATGAGACTTTAATAAGCTAAAACAATAACTTTTTCATTGAAATATGTGGATTTGGAACCAACTGTCTTGATAGTTAACCAATACAAGGGATTAAGAGTTGATTTTTGACTTTCTACCAACTGACTTAGTGTTTTTATTGTTATTCTAACCTACTATGACCTAATGAGACATGTCTAAGAAACAACCATACACAGAATCACTATAAATCCCAGGGAAACCACTTGAGCCAAACACTCCCTATGGTGACTGTCTAAGAGAATTTTCAAAGCCAGAGGGAGTATTTAAGCTATTCAAACATACACACATGATCAATAAGCTAAAACTAACTGAAATAAGCAAATGACAACCAGATATAAGCACTAAATCAGGTCTAGAATAAGCAATGAACACAAGTCAATATTTAAGCTGAAATTGTAAGTAAAATGAAACAAATGGAATTCTGACCTCAGGACAATAGCACAACACTCATATGAGCTTAATATCAACCAACTGAAACTTATTTAACCCACAATTACCATTCCTGAGTCAGTCACACCATCTTTGATCCTTGCTGACTTTTATTGACCAAGTAGGAAATTTTGAGTACAAGAGATTTGAACCAATAGAACTTATAATAAGCTATTATTTAGCTTATATGAGTTCATAATACATCCTAAAACTAATGATGAAACTGAGAGAATAATTGCAACACCTTATTTTTTATACTCGGAAATGGTTGAGATTTTTAAGCAAAATACATAATCTGAATAAACATAGGATTGATTTGTTAACTGAAATTAATTCAAATACACTTGGGAATGAAAGAAATACAACTTAGAATCTTAATTTTACACTAGAAATAAAAAACGACATTAATTTAAATAAAATAAAAACTATACTACAACTACACACTTTCTTCTCTCTCCAATCTTCACTTTTATAGAACCTGGGGTGTTGTATTGACTTTCCCACACCTGTGTGAGCTGTTGGATTAGCTTTAGTTGATCTCAGCCTTTGAATAGGTTTTGGCGGGAAATCTGAATTGGGCAGATAATGGGGTTTGGTGAGCATTTATTGAGGAGGGGGGAAGGTTGGGTAACATTTATGATGGTTGGTGCAGTTGGTGAGACTTTAGGAGGAGGGGAGACCAGATTACAGGTAATTAAGGGGGGGGGGTTGATAGAGGTTAGGGATGAACAGTGGGAGGTTTGACCCTGGGGTTTGACTGGGTGGACGGGTAGTATTAAAATGGTGGATGGGCTGGGTTTTATTTCTTGGGCTTGGGGGTTGGTTAATGGATCAAGCTTGTTGGTTTGGAATTTAGGTTTAGTTTGTTTATTTTAAGCCTAGGAAACCACAAGGACCTATTGTGTAATTAGGTGAAAGTGAGGGACTGAAAATGTAATATTTCCCAATGTTATACAAAAAATCATATTTGTCAAGTTCCAAAAACCAAAGGACCATAATTTGTAATTTTCCAAAACTTGAAATCCCGGGGTCCTTTTATGTAATTTTCCAAACATGAGGGACCAAACTTGCCATTTTGTAAAATCTTTTATCCAAGGACCAAATTTGAATATTTTTGAACTTCCAAGGACTAAAATTGATTTTTTATCCAAAAATATCCCACCAGGGACCAAATCTGCCAAAATCTGAAACTCCAGGGACTAATTTCGTAAATTTCCAGAACTTTCCAATTTTTCACCAAAGGACTAAATATGACAACTTATGATTTCAAAAGGACTTTTGGTGATTATTTTCCATATTTTGAATATCCAGGGACTAGATTTGTAATTTTATGAAAGTTGAGGGACTGAAACTGCCAATTTTGCAAACTTTGTGCGTTTTTCATTTGTTTTTGCTCGTTTTGCATCTAAAACATATAAAACACAATTTCGAAATATTTTTAGTATTTTGATGCATTACTGAGTGTTTTTGTATGTTTTGCAGTTCAGAATAGACAAAAAATGATGAGTTTTTGAGCACTCATTAGACCACTAATAGTCCCTGAAGTTACTACTAGCTACATATCTAGTCCATTTCACTTGTGTGACGTTATCTTAATAAAATAGCAAGACTAACAATCTCCCTCCAAGATATCGTCACACGTGAATGGTTACAATGAGACCTATAAATACATTAACAATGTAAAATTACAACAATAGTAAACTATGTTGATGATGTTGAAGCGCAGAGTCTCTGTAGTCTAGATATTGAGGCAGACTTGAAATTCTCTCATCCGACGATCTCGGCATTTGATCTTTGGCACTACGGCACAGATTTACAAACCTCTGAACTTCAAATTTAATGATCTAGTTAGGTTATTACTCCCTCCTAACTAGTGAGCCTTTTTTTTCTTTCGTCTGCTCATCCTGAACTGACAACCTGTTTCATCTCGCAGCGGATAAAGTAGATACTAATGAGTTTGCACCATGGTTGTCGTTCTGGGAGCATCATTACAACATAACTCACATAGTATTGCACAGAAGGTTGGTAATACGCTCCGATGTACACATCATTAGTACTTCTTCGGTTCTAGTGTAAGCACAATTCCCTTGAACAACCAACATACTAGAGATGAAACACTACTTCTTTTGGCATGTTCTTCTCCCTCCTGATGGTTGCGATTTATCGAAATCATCATACTATTTTGTGTACATGCCATAATTACCCGTACTTTACACTTCTGATGCAATATAGATAGACCATGAAAGCATAATTTTGTGAGTATATGTTGAAAGAATATACTCTCAATACTTCTCTCAAATCAACCTTTAAACGAACCTCCTTGTAATTCACCGGCTACTAGTAATGACCACATATGGAGACAGCCCGATATGACTGATCGCGGTAGAAAGTCAACTTTAACGAAGAAATAGTCAAAGTAGTCAAACCACGCGTATTCACCGAGAGTATAGGGTTTTCCCGGGTCGTTAAGTGTCACACCCCCAAAATCGGGTCCAGCGGAAGCATACGTGTAGCTGGGGTGTAACTCAATTCGTATCACAACACTAGTTCAAAAATGGTTTTCACTATAATCATTTAGAATAAAATCGTTTAATCAAAATGTTAAATTTACATCGTTAAAAGTAGTGCGGAAGTAGGCCCTTAAAAGTAGTTTAAAACGGTCCCCATATAAATTATCAGAGTCTTCTATGACCATGCCATGCCCTGCCAAAACCTCCAGTAGCGTGCCATTAGTTAAAACCTGAAAATACATGCTAAAGTGTCAACACGAGGTTGGTGAGTTCATAGAGTTTGTTTAACAAATAAAGTTTATAGGAAAAATGATTACACAGCAAAGGCATCGTAAATCCACTCAGTTACAAGTCCCGCCATAAGAGACTTGTAACCTGTGTGTTTACAACCCACTGCTAAATAGTTTATGTCTAGTTATCAAGCACAAGTGGTCAATATAGTTCACAATATGGGCACATAGTATATAATAAAGAATGTGGCAAGGCTCCTAAAATAAATAATATGCGTTCCGTAGACAAGGGAACGAGAGGTTGGCCGACCTCTAACAGCGCTATCCATACTACCTACTGCCCCACACAAGGAGGCCGCACGAACGGTACGTATAAACTGGAGTGCGAACGGCAAACCAGTAGGAGACTAACAATTGCTGATGCACGTACGGTACATCTTTCACAAACTATTATATAGTAATCAGTTACTCCGTTGACAGGGGAGATTTTATGTTGCTCCGTACATGGGAGACTTTATAATGCTGCTCCGTCGACAGGGGAGACTTTGCACTGCTCCGTACATGGGAGACTTTAGGTTGCTCCGAACAAGGGAGGCTTTATAATGCTGCTCCATAGACAGGGGAGATTTTGCATTGCTCCGTACATGGGAGACTTTAGGTTATAGCACGTACGGTGCATTAAGTTCAAAAGTTTAAGTCAAGTTCAAAAGTCAAGTCAAGTTCAAAAGTTCATAATAAAGTTCAAGTCAAAACCATGTTTAAAGAGTCAAGTAATAGTTCAAGTAAAAACGAGCATGTATTCTCCCCCAAAAGTTGACAAAACAATTTAAAAGAGTAGGGGCTATGACTCACCTGGTACGATAGTTACGAAGACAAAAGTGGTTACACAGAAATGAGGTTCGATCTCTAACCGCGACCTAATATGAACGAATGATACGATCTACTTAGATTATGAAAGGATGTAATGAATGTACATGCACATGAAGCCTATACCACTCGTAGTTTGAAAATAAGTGTTGGCGTTGAATTATAGTGTTTCCATAACTTAAGAGAATATGTGTTATTAGAAGTTGTCAAATATATATATATAGTTCGCCTAGTTTCAAAAGTGTATATCTTGGTCGTTTTAAGCTCATTTTCTACGTTCTTTATATCCACGGATTCGTGGGACAACATACTAATATATTTTCAATAGCTCGGCTCCTCTAGGTTACGTTTAACGCCTCTATTTGTCCGTCTAAAAATGCCAAACAGCATGCAGTTTTCAGAAAATATAGTTTTCGTCGTTAAACCCGTTTTTGGCGTATCTCCTTCGTTATTAACTCGTTTTCATCCCCGTTTTCGGCCATAGTTCCGTCTCGGAAAGTATTTTCTAAATATTTGGTCAAAAGTTACCCCAAACCCACTGAGTTGGCCACGTTTTCATTTTAAGGACAGTAGGTTTATATATCTTTTCAAAAATCATTTTTCTAGTTTCAAACTTGTTTCAACTTCAACCAAATCACTTTCAATCACCACAAATCTAGTCTAATCTTACCATACACCTTCTTAGGGTGTCATGGGTTCCTAAACATCATAAATCAAGTGGATCTAACAAGGATCTAACAATAATCCATTTCTAGGAATCAAAAGTTATATATATATATATATATATATATATATATATATATATATATATATATATATATATATATATATATATATATATAAATGAGTGGTATATACTAACATATGCATGTAAACCTTGTATGAAATCATATGAACATAATAAGAACATGAAGAAATTATGAACAAAAGTTTGACAACTTACATAGAAAGATTAATGAGCTTATGGAGATGAAAACTTATAAAACCTTGGGTTTTTATCACAAAACCCAAACAAGAACAACAAAAGGGACAAGATTAACACTTGATCTTGGAAAAATTATGGTTCTTCTTTGTTGTTGATGGTGGATCGATCCAAGAAGGAGAGAAAAAGAGGAGAAGAGTTTCTAGTTGTTTTAAATGAAAATGAGATGAAATGAGAAAAAATGTACAAGTTGTATGTATTTAGACTTAGTAGACAAGATCCACAAAATGGGGAAAATGGTTAAAGGGGGGGGGGGGGGGGCATTAGTTGAAAAAAAAGAAGAAAAAAATGAGTTGTGTAAGAATTTGTGGTATTAGGTGATGATTTGTGTATTTATTTGTAGTTTTAAGGTGTACCGGGTACCGAATTAACTAAAAATAAACCGTGACGAGTTGAAGTAAAATATGATGAAGTTAATTGGGACATAATAAAGTTATAAAAATTGTGAAAATATGTTGGGTATAAATATTGGGTGTTCGGGTGATTATTGTTTAGTTTTTACGAAAACCGTCGTAATTATATTAAACGTACGACATTAATTAAATAAATTCCCAAATTACCGGGTAAATTAATATTATAATTTTTATATCATTATTATGAGTATAAAAATATGTTAGGACCATAGTTGAGATTGTCGGATCGATTATTCAAAATATTAGTTCATAAGATAACGTTTCTTAGTTTAATAATCGTACGTTTACAAAAATGACGCAACCTACGTATAAATGACAAATTTTCTCCGGAGGTGAATAGTGTTTTATGAATAGTAAAATTTTAAAACGCTTCTCAGAATATCAAACTGACCTCAAAAATGATGAATAGTAAAATGATGAATAGTGATCGATGAATAGTAACCGATGAATAGTAAATGTTGAAAGTTCGGGAAAAGACCAGAATTTACGAGTTGTGACATTAAGTCCCGACGAGATGTGAAATGGTAAATCGGTTCAAGTTCGTGATCAGGTGATATGAATAGTGATTTGAATAATAAAGAGATATGATGATATTTATAACTACGAAAAGTAAATTTACACTAGAAAGCAATAATAAAGCATATAAAACAATAACGGAAATCACAAATAACATAAAACACAATCTAAACTTAAAACGGGCCTAAAACTAAATGAATAAAGTAAAGATAATAATAACACTAGTAGCAAGTAAATAATATAAAGTTAACGATGAAAGATAACAACTAAAAATAATAAACTAAATTATATTAAGCAAGCAAATAAGAAATATATGATAAAAAGATATACTTGTTAAGCAAAGTATTAAGATCCTTAAGTATGGTTTATTATTTGAATTAAGTCATTTATTGATGAATTAATATCTCTTACAAATAATTATTTTCTCACAACGTTGATTTCTTTTGAAAATGATTTTTCACAAAGAGATATCGATATCTAAATTAAAACCCGATTATTTTTACGGCTTTTGCCCGCTCAAACAACCAAAATTTCAGTATAAGTAACTTAAAATTACTAACCAATATATTTTCTAACTTTTATAAAACCACATTTAATTCACGGAATAATCTACTCAACAAATATATAAAAAATATACTCACTACTCATGACTACTAAGCTAACAATAACAATTAATCCAACAATAATAAGCATATTTTTAAACTAACATATATAAATTATTCGCAAATAATAAAACTACACTAATAACATAAATAAACATAATAAATCTAAACATTGCAATAAATAACAGATAATAAAAAGAGATAATATAAAAAGGATTAGAAGTCACCAAATATGAGACTACGGATCAAATGAACTCCAAAACATATTATAATCAATTCCCAATCTACAAGCTTATATACCCAAATCTTCTTTGTTGGCTTCATAAACAAAAATTAATACCAAGTTTAAACTTATGATAACTAAACAAAACTAGTCCTAATAAAAACTAAAAAGTTGATAAGAACAAAATGAGGCAATAATGTTAACGTTGAAATTGTATATCTTGGCATTCAAACACTGACACGAAAAGAAACAAAGGAAAAAAAAAATTATCTCGAGGCCACTAAACTATAATTTATTCACTAAAATTGAAACATAATTGATAAGAAAAATATTTAAAGATGATTAAAACTAAACTAAACATAGATACTATATAAAAACTGTTGACGATGGAAGTTACAAAAAGAAATCACTGACCCATCAATGGATTGAACTTAAAACATTAAAATTTCTACTAGTCCTAAAATGTATATAAAAAAAATGACTTTAAGTAAAAAAAATATGTTGTAGTTGTTGCTCTGTTTTGGTAACTCAAAACCAAAGAAAAGAAATCTAGTAACATGAAAACTAATTATTACACTTAGTATGAAAAATAAGAGGTTTGCATTAAATGATGACTACATTCTCAAAGCTAAAAGGAAATTGGTAAGTGTCTAATTGAAAAAACAATAGAAAGCTGCGTTAAAAAATATACATGCCATCTACTTTTGTCCAAATGATTCTTTAAATAGATCCATGCCCGATGACCTAGAAATACAGACCGTCCATTTTAGCTTCATGACCAAGAAATGACAGGTGTCCAAAATCCGAAGGATATTGATTTTTTTGAGGCTGCGTACAAGTGAAGCTTGATATATTTTCTCTCGGAATGGGCCGGATCTTCTATCGAAACTCTTAGCTGCAGTTTAATTTATGTCATGGGCTCAATTTGTATTTTTTTTCTTTTGGCTCTTTCTTATCTTCGATAGTCTTAAGTTTTCTTTTAGTCTTTTAATTTTTCGTCTTTTTGCCTCGATGCTCCAAATAAAATTAACGTTGATCCCGTAATTTCGTGCTTTTTCTAATCTCATGCTCATTCCAACGGCATATCCCGGGATTGACTTTGACTTCGTCTTTACTTTGAAACACGTGAAAACATCATCGAAACTCATCCGAAAATCACCTTTTTTACTTCGTTTTCAATCCTTTTGTACCTATAAGACATAAAAACACAATCCAAGGGTATTTTCAATAATATTTGATATATTTGGGTGTTTTCAGTAGTTTTTACAGTCTAAATGGGTATAAAATGATGAGTATTTAGACACTCATCAATGACCAACTTGAAAATGAAGTAAATATCCCATCTTGTGACTTAATCTTGTACGATGGTGTGACTAAGAACCTATACTGAGCACTACAACGTAACTCCTTTAAGCATAGATAGAGACATATACTCAAGACAACAAATAGTATATGAACTCTCCGCCTCTTGAACTATCCACAAATGCGTGTGACACTGAGTACTACAATGTAACTCCTTAAAGTGATAGCTATAACCCGTGAGCACTACAATGTAACTCCTTATAGCGGGTATATCTAGATAATCCAAGTCTTAATCACTATCATTTCCCGTGAATGCACAAACAAGTATCATCGAAAGTCATGCATCCAACCACCCCTAGACTTTGAGATAAATAAGTACACTTTTTGACATGCCACTTCAAGATCAAATCAATAATACCGTACAAAAACCCCGTAGTCATTTTTTCTTAAACACAACAATTCTAGCCGTGAATAATGTATCCCCGTGAAATTTCAATAACCAAAATACCACATAAAAATTAAAAATTGTATCCAATATTTTTTGTAAATTAGAAATATTGGGATAACAATTTTTTCATTATCAAACGAATGGCCCAGATCAGTGTTCTTTTCATTTCAGCCCAATAGTTCCGGATCTATTTCAAAAATGATAAGGCCCGATCCACTCCATCTTTAGCCCAAAACGAAAGTATAGCAGATCCAATCATCCAACCGGTTATAATACATGACATATATAAAATGCCCTTACCCTAAAACACATTCATCTTATAAAATCCGTCCCCATCTATCTTCTCTCACCAACCTTTATCTCTTTGAATCTCAATATCATCAATCCAATCATCATCTTTGTTGAACGAATCTCACTCAATGATCATCACAAACAACAAATTTAATCTGTGTATATTGTGAACCCATCACAAGAAGACTAGGCTACCCTTTTCACTTTCATATCAAGAATGGCTTCAAAGTCTCTAATAGAGGTCTCGGGTAGGTTTATGTTCTTGTGATTTTCGTTTTGTGTTTAAACCGATTGAAAAAAAATGATAACAATATTGTTATTGTTTTGTCTTTATTATCGGATAGTGAACGAAACGGTTGGTTTCTTACATGGATCGATGAAGATAATGGTTTAACACAAAAAAATCTTTAAAAGATTAGAATAAAAATTAAACCATCTGAGATCAATCTATCTTTTACATGTTTTCGATGGTGAGGTGGTGTCAAAGTGTTATAATATATGGATGGTGTCCATTGATGTTTTGTTGTTGCTGTGGGATTAGTATAGGATGAGATTGGTCTTTTATTATCTTCTTTTTTTTATCTTTGACCATGGAATGATGATGGTATAAGCTGAGGTCTATTTGAGTCTTGGTATTTGGTTTGTGGTTTTGGTCAACGTGGTCAACTGCTTCATCTTTTTTCTGTTTTTTGAAACTTTTCATATTGTATTTTTGAAACTTTGATATTTATCGAGAACAGGATGTCGAGAACATGTTTTATCGAGAACGTAATTTCGAGAACATGTTTTATCGAGAACCTGAGTTATCGAGAATGTGATTTCGATAATTTAGGTTATTGTGTTCTCAAAAATTACTTGTGTTCTCGAAAACAAGTACATATCGAGAACTTCTTATACAAGAAATTCCGACCAGATTTCGGCGACCCATTTTCTAGTTTCCGATGAGTTTTCCGACCTTGTTGACCACAGATTCACGATAAATGGTACAAAAGAAATCACCAAGGAAACAGTAATGAAACTGTCAAAACAAAGTCATAAAGCTGATAAAGTGGATGACTTTTGACCATGAGCAAACATAAAATATTGTATAGAAACTGTTAATCAATAAAGACAAGGAAAAAAAATTTCCAGGTCCGAAAAAATGTGTAAACAACGAGCTTCAAACACAATATTCGAACCACAAAAATCAATAAAGTAACAACCTGGCTCTGATACCAATTGTAGGACCGAAAGTATTGTGATTTATGTGATTCGGGAGGTCTAGGTTAATGATTAAAGATGAAAGTATTCATCTTTTCTAGAGAGAGAAAGTAGAGAGAGGGTGAAGAAAATGGAATATATTAATAATGAAAGAACAATTACACAATTTCTCACACCCCTCATGGAGAGTCATGAGGGGTATCTATAGGCTCATTACATAATAAGTTTGCCTAATGACCACTAATAGTCCCTGAAGTTACTACTAGCTACATATCTAGTCCATTTCACTTGTGTGACGTTATCTTAATAAAATAGCGAGGCTAACACCACCCGTAAAGACCATTTTCCTCTGCCTTTTATGGACCAAATGCTCGAAAGACTAGCGGGGAATGAATACTACTGCTTCCTCGATGGTTTCTCGGGTTACTTCCAAATCCCCATTGATCCACAGTATCAAGAGAAAACTACCTTCACATGCCCTTACGGAACTTTTGCCTACAGACGTATGCCTTTCGGCTTATTTAATGCACCTGGCACGTTCCAAAGGTGCATGATGTCAATATTTTCCGACATGATCGGGAAAACCATGGAGGTATTTATGGATGACTTTTCAGTCATCGGGGATTCATTCCAGTCTTGTCTCTCCCACTTGGAAAAGATGCTAAAACGTTGTAAAGAAATGAACTTGAGTCTCAACTGGGAGAAGAGCCATTTTATGGTTAAAGAGGGCATTGTCCTCGGCCATAAAATTTCAAAAAACGGGATTGAGGTTGATAAAGCCAAAATTGATGTCATCGCTAAATTACCTCATCCCACTACCGTCAAGGGTATTAGGAGCTTTTTGGGTCACGCCGGTTTCTATCATAGATTTATTCAAGATTTCTCCAAAATCGCCCGGCCTATGACCCATCTCCTCGAGAAGGATGCTCCTTTTATTTTTTCACCTGAGTGCATCGAAGCTTTTGAAACCTTGAAGAAAAAGCTTACTGAGGCACCGATTCTTGTTGCCCCCGATTGGGACCTACCTTTTGAGCTTATGTGCGATGCTAGTGATTTTGCCATAGGTGCGGTCTTGGGGCAACGAAAAGCAAAATACTTTCAGCCTATACACTATGCAAGCAAAACTATGACCGAGGCTCAGAGTCATTACACCACCACTGAAAAAGAATTATTAGCCGTGGTGTATGCCTTTGAAAAATTCCGGCCATATTTGATACTTACCAAATGCATAGTGTATACGGATCACTCGGCTTTGAAGTACCTCTTTGCAAAACAAGATGCAAAGCCGAGACTACTCCATTGGGTTCTCCTCCTGCAAGAATTTGATATCATTATCCGTGATAAGAAATGAGCTGAGAACCTGGCTGCTGATCATTTCTCACGATTAGAAAACCCTCACCAGGATGTGTCCGAGAAACAAGAAATAAATGAAACATTTCCTCTCGAGACACTCAATGTGGTTTCTTTTCGTGGTGACTCTACTACCCCATGGTTTGCCGACTTTGCAAACTACCATGCGGGTAATTTCATTGTGACGGGGATGTCGTCCCAACAGAAAAACAAATTCTTTATAGATGTTAAACATTTCTTCTGGGACGACCCCTATTTGTTCAAAATCTGTGCCGGTTAAGTCATCAGGCGATGTGTTTACGGACAGGAAGCCACTGATATTCTCAAGGCTTGCCATGCTGGACCCACCGGGGGCCACCATAGTCCTAATTACACCGCTAAAAAGGTGTTTGACTCCGGTTTATATTGGCCCACAATTTATAAGGATGCCCACGAATTAGTCAAGGCTTGTGACGCTTTTCAGCGTCATGGTAATATTTCACAAAAGAACGAAATGCCACAAAATGTCATTCAAGTTTGTGAAATCTTTGACGTCTGGGGCATTAATTTTATGGGGCCATTCCTATCTTCTCGCGGACACAAGTATATACTCGTGGCTGTTGACTATTTGTCAAAATGGGTTGAGGCAAAAGCCTTACCCACCAACGATGCCCGAGTTGTTGTGAAATTTTTGAAATCCCTCTTTGCTCGTTTTGGAACTCCCCGTGCCATCATTAGTGATCGCGGTACACACTTTTGCAATGATCAATTCGCAAAAGTCATGCTTAAGTACGGTGTCACTCACCGTCTTTCTACCGCGTATCACTCACAAACAAGTGGGCAAGTGGAAGTTTCCAACCGTGGTATTAAACGGATTCTGGAAAGGACCGTAGGTAAAAACCGTGCCTCCTGGTCGGACAAACTAGATGATGCATTATGGGCCTTCCGTACAGCCTACAAAACACCCATCGGGTGTACTCCTTACAAGCTTGTATACGGGAAGGCATGTCATTTACCGATCGAGCTCGAGCACAAAGCCTATTGGGCCTTGAAACATGCTAACTACGACCTTCATAAAGCGGGTGATCACCGTAAAGTTCAACTCAATGAATTAATGGAACTTCGTGATTAAGCCTACGAGAACTCTTTAATCTACAAAGAAAAGACAAAGAAGATCCATGACTCCAAGATTAAGAACCGCGTTTTCAACGTCGGTGACAGAGTCCTTCTTTTCAATTCAAGGTTAAAGATCTTCTCGGGGAAACTAAAAACCCGATGGACTGGACCATTCACTGTTGCAAAAGTATATCCATATGGGACTGTTGAGTTATCTTAACCCGACGGTCCTAACTTCAAAGTGAATGGTCATCGTCTTAAGCACTATTTTGGAGAGGACATACCATCCATGGTTGTCCCGGATCTCCAAACTTTCCCCATGGACAAATGAATTCGGGGATCGAGTCAAGCTAGTGACTCGGTGAACAAAATTTAGCAAAACATGGGTTTTCACTCATATCTCTGATTTCTTTCTCTTTTCTACCAAACTAGTATGGGGGAGTCCCCCATGCTGTTGTATATAAAGTAATCTCTAAAAAAAAATGCTATTCCCACACTTGCCCAAGTTTCAAATTTTCAAATCAAAGTTTTTCAAATATCGGCATAATGGCCGGTACTTTGAATATTGAGGGCAATATTCAGTTCTAGTGTGGGGGGGGGGGAATTCTGGCGAATTTGATCACATTTTTTCCTTATAGTGCCATAATACCCCCGTTTTAGCCCAAAATTTTTTTTAGTGAAAGTGCTTCGCACTAAACACAACAAATGGTAATCAGTCCACCATGTCTAAATCACACAAGGACTGGCTAATCCAGGAGCAAATGACTCTTGGTAAAGATTGCGCAAAACCGTTGATGGCTGACAATTTGCCAAAAATAGTATGGGATCCAGCTCACCATATCCTTAACCGTGAAGAGTTAGCTAGTCCAGAAGTAAACGACTTTTGGTAAAGACAAATCAAATCCGTTTACAGCTGATGGTTTGCTCAAAATCATATGGTTATCGGTGTACCATAGTTCTTACTTTAACTGAAACATTTGGCTACTCCAGAAGTAATGGCTTTTGGTAAAGAGACTTCAAATCCATTAAGTTTTCTCAAAAGATTGCTAGGGACTAGCAATGCTTTAGTGTGGGGGATTGATGAGTGTGTAAATACTCATCATTTTTACCTATTCTAAGCTGCCAAAACATCCAAAAACACTCATATATGCATCAAAATACTGAAATTACCCCAGAAATGTGTTTTATATGTTTCAGATGCAAAATAATCAAAAACAAAGGAAAAATGAACAAAGTTTGCATAATTGGTAGTTTCAGTCCCTCAACTTTCAAAAGTTATCAAAACTAGTCCCTGGTTATTCTAAAACATGAAAAAGTCACCAAAGGTCCTTTTTGAATCACAAATTACATATTTAGTCCTTTGGTGTAAAGTTTCACAAAATTAAAAAGTTTAGTCCCTCAACTTTGCAAAATTGACAAAAATGGTCCCTGGGAAGTAGAAACTTTGAAAAAAACAATTTTTGTCCTTGTGCTACTCATCTTTGGTAGGAATAGTCCTTGGTTGGCAAGTTTGGTGTAATTACATGTTTGGTCCCTAAAGTTTCAAAATTGGCAGATTTGGTCCCTAGGGAATTCAAAAATAGAAAAATCAACATGGGTCCTTGTACTATTTAGGATTGGCAAGTTTCATCCTTGTGAGAATTTTGGGAGATTGGCAAATTAGGTCCTGTAATTTTCAGTATATTACAAAATTGGTCCTTGTTATTAAAACCAAACCATACGGACCCTTTGTATTATTATAAACCCAATACCAAATCCAATCCAACACAAAAACATCACAAAGCCCAAACCCCTTCCCCAGCCCATCCCCTGAGCCCGACTACCCTAAACCGTTTTAAATAATCAAATGGTCAAACCATTTGACCGTCTCCTTCCCTCCCCCACACCACTTGCAACCTGCAACCATCACTTCACCACCCCATCATATCCACCGCCCAAACCACTCACCTCATTACTCTCACCTAACAAAAAAACGCATTTAATTCCACCACCCCTTGCCATATAAACAGAGCAATTTGCTCCTTTTTATTTTCCCGCCAAAACACATGGCAAGCTTAGATTGTGTCTCACTTATCCAACGGTCAAGATTTTTTATGGGAAAGATTCAGAAGCACTTGGGGGTCTCAAAACGGCTATAAAAGAGAAGAGAATGGCAGCAAGGAAGATGTATTAGTCTAATGAGTTCATATGTATGTCGTTTAATTAAATTTTCAAATTCTAGTGTAATATTTAGCTTCTAAGCATTGTATCAAGCTTTTTCAGTGTACTCTCAACCTTTTTATTCAATAAAAATCCAAGTGTTAGTTTGAAATTCAGTTTGTGCAAATTTACTCTTATTTAAAAATTATCAGGTTTACTTTTATGTTGTTGTAGTGGATGATAAGGACTTATAAGCTCATATAAGCTCCCATAAAGCTTTGAAAAGCTTTTAGAAACATTTAAAAGTAGTTTAGTATCAACAAATCAAAAACACAAAAATAAGAAAAAAATAAAGAAAAATAAAAAATACTGAAGAAGATGGTGGAGAAAGCTGGAGCACAGTGAATCTTGGATGGCTGTGGGTTAGGGGCTTTGTGGAAAGCCATTAGGTTTGGTTTATGGTCTCTTAGTTCATGATCTTTGGCTGGAATGCACATTGTAAGCAAAAATCTCAAATTCCATCTTACTGTGCTATTGCTTATTATTGCTTATCTTTGTGTTTTTATTGCTTATTTAGTATCTCTTAGTTATAATATAGCTTAAACTTGCATGCTTATTCATTAATTTCCATTGTTGCTTTGTTTCTCTTTTTCACTGTCAAATAGTACATTAGAGGTTCTTGTGTATTTGTGGTTAAACATGTTGTTTCTATGCTTGTTTTAGCTTATTACACCTTCATAAGCTGTTAGGAATCAGTCTCATGGTTTAAATATATCATTTGCCTTGAAAATCTTTCAAAACAGTTAGATTAGAGGGTGTTTGGTTCAAGCTATTAGGCAGTGTTCTTGTTGTTTATTGTAGTAGTATTTGGTTCAAACATCTCACCTAGGTCCTAATACACTTAGTTCTAAAGTCATTTTGGTAGTTTCAAAAGAAAAAAGTCAAAATACCTTTTGATCTCACCTCATTTGTATTCTGTTAAGCATTTTGAGTCCAAATCTCATCAAAACATTCCACAAGTAGTTGTTTTTGCTTAATTCAGTCACATCATAGCTTATTATAACACAATCATTCAGAAAAGCAAGTTCAAAACTCATCAAAGTCAACCTTTTGTAAAATCTCAAAAAGTCAAAATACACCTTGTATCAGAAATCCAAAAAAATGAGAGATTTGTTTTGATTTATGTATATTGATTTGGAACCTGAGCTTTTCAAAAATATAAGTCCATCAGCTTATCTCCAAAGATCTGTGTTTAGCTTATTTTTGTGAATTTCTCTGTGGACCCCACACTTGCTCAAAGTGAGCTGCAGGGCAAGTGCATGCCCTGTGCATCAGGTTTTGACCAACTTTCCAAGGTCTCTCTTGTGTTCATCAGTGGACCCCACACCCTATACCTTAGCTTTTTAGAAAGCCATTCACCTCAGCTTATTAGGGGACTGCTTATTTTGGGCCTCAGCTCTTTTGCCCTTAGCTTATTTGACCCATACTTGTGACCTGTCTAAGAAGCATAGCCTGAGCACTCAGGTATTTCACCCAAGTTCCATACCTCACCCATTGCTCAATAATAAGCCATAAGCTTATCTTATTGGCTTATTCCAGAGTTGACCATGTCAACTTCAAGGTTCAAAGCCTATTTTGGACCCCCTTGACTTCTGTGGACCCCACAGAGGTCCAAAAGTCCCTGTTTGAGGCCTGTTTTGGCCTAGTGTTTTGGTTAAGTGCTTAATGGTTCATAATAGCTTATCCACAATGCTTATTTGTGCCTTTTGTCCTATTTCAGGTTAATATTCATCTGTTATGGCTTATTTGTTCATTTCCTAGCCTTTTCAAAAATCACAAGTCCTAATAAGCCATTAAGTCAACTTTTAAGAACCAAGGGGGTGCACACAGCTTATTTATAAGCTAAATCAAAAGTGTCTTCATAAAAGTTTTCTATTTTTAGCTTATAATCATCTGTCAATAATAAAAACCAACAAAAACAAACTTTAAAAATAGTGATAGTTTCTATTTAATAGGATTTATCTTTTTAATTTTTCTTTTCAGCTTATTATTAAGCATTTCATCATTTTTATATTTTTCTTAAATTTCTTTCAACTTAAAGTATTTTCAGTAATTTTTCTATATTTTTCTCTTTTAATTTAGTAATTAATAGAATTACAATTAGTTTAATTAATAATTAAGTAATATTAGTAATTAAATAGTTTTATAAATTTTTAGTTAACAACAATACCTTTTTATATTTTTTCTAGGTTTTTTAAATCATTAAATATTTTTAGAAAATAGTTTTTTAATTTCTACTATTCAGTTTCTAATTTTCTTAATTAATTTAGTTAAATTAGATATTAATTAATATATAAGTAAATAATTAGTAAAATAGTCTAAAAGTAATTTTTATAAGTTTTTTATAATTTTTTAGGATTCCAGTGATGGTTAATTAGATTTCTAAATTTTTCTATAATTTTCTAGTCATTTTTAGTATTATTAGTAATTTAAAATAATTTAAATAGTTTAATTAATATAATTAGTATCTAATTAATAAAAAATTCACAAAAAGACAAAAATACATATTTTTAATTTTTAATTTTATTTTAAGTCATTTTAGAATTTTAGAAATTAATTTTGCAATTTTCTAGTTTAAATTTGTATTATTAAGTTTTTAAGTTAATTAGTTTTAATTAAATAGTTAATTAGTTTTAATTTAAATAATTAATATTAAATAATAAAATAATAAAAAATAATAATTTTCTTTTTAATTTAATTTTCTTTTATAATTATGTTTGTAAAATTTTCATTTGCACCCCTGTAGTTGTAAATTGTTTAAAACTCACCTTTTTCTCTGTCTGTAAACAATTCTGATTTCTGATTTGTGTTTGTGTAATCATATCTGTGTATCTGTAATTGTTAATATTGTCTCAATTGTTCAAATACCAAGTAATCAGTAGCATGATCACTTCCAAATCATCTTTGGTTACTGTCCTCAGTGCCACTTATTCCCATAAACGTTTTCAAACACCGTTGCAATCTTGTCGGGACATAACGACCAGGGGAAACACTATTCTATCCACGGAGCATTGACTCTAGGTAGTTTGACTTTGTTGACCAAATCACTTGGTCAATAATACCTGACTGTTTGGGCTCAATCAATAACACCCCCAAAATTTGGTACAGCGGAAGACTAAACAAGCTTTCGGGGTGCTACGTGGATTGGTATCTATCACAAGTCATAAAAGAATGAGATAAAGTAAACATAAGTAACACAACCAAATGGGGTTTTTTAAGTTTACATTCATCCCAAATTTATCCAAAGTAAGGCCCAAAAGAAATAAACGTAGGTCCACAAATACATATCAGAGTTTGAGAAAATAGATCCTTAAACCACATTGCCAAGCCAAGCCTTTCAAACCATGCATCCAAAGTCATCACTTAATTACCTGAGAAAACGTGCTAAAAGTCAGCCTTCGCTGGTGAGATCATAGGTTTAAATTCTTAATTCAATCAAGTGGACATATACGCAAAACTCTTGCTAGCTAGACTAGGCCTCGAATCACTAAACCAAACCTATAGGTGCACACTATAGTCCAAAACCAAATCAAATCAATATGCATTCGCAAGGATGCGACATGCCTAACATTCGTAAGGATGCGACATGTTCATGCATGCGTAAGGATACGACATGCGCTATAACCTACCTAGTTCTATAAGCATAGCAAGTTTGGCGTTTGGTATCCATGCGGGTGGAGGGTCGACACAACTCAAACCAAGATAACCACAACGAAAAAGAATAATAAAACACTCTACGGGTCTAATATTGGCCCAATATATTACTTTAATAAATCATCGAAGTTTATCAAATCCATCGACTTGGTAATCCTCCATAATTATTTACTTAATATATTATTCCAAGATCATACCCAAAACCTAAGTCATATAGCACGTAGATTACTATATGGTAAGTATTTAAGTTAATAAGGTCCCTAAATATATCGTTAAACTTACCAAATTCATCAATTTGGTAAACCTCACGAGATATTTAATAACTCATTATCTCGCACTCCTACCACAACCTATGGACGTCGTAGGATACAATACTCATTAATATACCCTTTTTATATAACCAAGTAGGTCCTATTTAATCCGTCGATCAAATAAGTTTACATAGTTATAGAAAATGAATATATTAACGTCACACATCCGTGACAAGCACAAAGTCATTAAATAAATAATATGGCCCACTTGGACTCAAGTGCCCTCGATCTCGTATAACTCATAAGTTCCCGTTTTATTTCCAAAAGGCTTTTCATTTCGTATAGTATTTTTAACGTTATAATCATATCGTCATTTATAATAGTTTGTTTATAAGAACGTTTCCGACATTTACTATACTATTTTCATAATATAATATTTATCGTTACATTATTATTATATTACTCGTGATCATTTTATTCTTAATATACGCACTTATATAAATATATATATATACGTTTTCACATTTATATATTTATATAAATGTTTATATTATTAATATAAGTATTACGAGTTGTTATTATTAAGTTTGATTATTATTAATATCGAGTTATAAAAGATGAGTCACATGTCCGAATCATCACTCTCGGCTCATTGTCCAAATCCAAGTGCTAAGGCGTTTTGTCGAAATCAATCGTTGACTAGAAAGTCAACGAGACTTCGACTCGCATAACCATGGGTCCAAGTAATAATAATCAATACCACATCTCCATCAATCGTCCCATAACACAAGCTACAACAATAGGGTCTGACTACGGTACCCGACTAACCTATCTCCGTCGTTCTAATTTGACCGTCTCACAATCGGTCCACAATATCACTTTTCGTTAACAACTCCACAAATACCAATAATATTCCATTGTCGAGACCACAAAGGGTCTCGACCCATCCAATGTATTCGGCCAAATAAGAATACCACAACAACATCAATATCAACAACATGGAACAAAACATGAAAACATCAAGTTACACATTTTTTCGGGTTGGTTTACCAAGCCAAACCCGTGCCGAGAGACCCAATTGGGTCTCGGCAAGACTACGAGTCAAGAAAGACTCAAACCAAAGACCACTTGGTCTCGGCTTAGGCTCACCCGTAGCACTCCCAAAACTGCCAAACGGACCCTTTGGGTCGCGGCAACACAAACAACAACAACAACAACAACAACAACAACAACAACAACAACAACAACAACAACAACAACAACAACAAGAGCCATAACAATCTAAACAAGCCAAAATCAAACTTCAATATATCAATACCCTCGTCGCAACAATTACGAGGTCAAAACCATCAAACTAAAACCACAAGGCTCGAAGATTAACGCCAAGTCGAGAACCTAGGCTGTCGGTTTCAAGTCGACACCCACAAGAAATGAAAACTCGGATACCAAACCATATCAAAACTCGTTTTTATATCAAAACCCACTAGTTTTTCATGTTTTAAATCAATAAAACCCAAAACTCATCAAGCTTTACACCGTATTACACAGGTTTAAGCAAACCGAGACAAGTTTATACTTGTTTCGGTGTTTTGCTCACCTTCTCGACCTCAAGACTCACGGATCTAGCAAAAATAACAAGGATTGATGGCGGTTTGATGTTGAAACGTGGTGATAGGGTACGTTCTAGGGCACGTGTTATATGTTGAAATGAAGAGGATGATGAGAGGGTTAAGGTGATGGTGGTCGTGTATGGTGGCAGGCGGCGGTGTGGTGGTGACGGCCGGCCAAAGGGGTGGCGGCTAGGGTTTGAATGAGAGAGAGATGGGAGAGATGATGTGAGTGGTGAGGTTGTGTTTGCTTTTTGTGTGAGCCGATCCAACCACAAGGACCATTTGTAGTTTTCTCTTTTTATTATTATTTTTTTTTGTAAACAATAATAATAATAATATTGTTAAGGGGGGAGGGGCAGCTAATGTGTAAAACGCAAGGACCATAACCGTAAACTTTTCAAAGTATCCCGACACTCTCAAATCGAGCTTGTTCCCAATATTTTAAAATTCCATGTTACGTTCAATAAATATATAAACCAAACCGTAAATTCAAAATATTTAAATTTGTTAGGTTATTCCTAGTGCCGGAGTCAACGTAGTGCCACAAAAAGTCTAAATCAATAATCTCAACGTAAATTCCATATCAAAATAATAATTTAAATTTAAATTCCACAGAAACCTCATAATTCAAAACCACGGTTCAAAGTTTACAAATTCATCGTGAATAAATTTCAAATATTTAAAAATCATCAAACTTTAACGTAATGCGGTTCAAAATGTCTCCCTAAATTGCCAATTGTCACAAAGACGTTTTACAATCCTCCTAGGCAGAGTACCTAATAGTTTATAGTGTAGTGTGTGTAAGACACGGGGAATTGATCGTTCTCTAGAGGAATAGTATTGGGAAGGCTCAAAGTGTACGACGAATTAAGTCTAAGGGTTGAATGATGATTATTCTTGTATTTTTATATTTTTTTCAAAATCAAGTAGAAATCTCGGGGTTTGAAGAGTTTTGTTTTATAACTACTAATTAACTAATTAAAACTAAAGATGTGGAAAATTAAATTATTCCAACCGTATGATTTTTTTGGTTTGTGTTGTATCATATATCACTTTAAGGTTTAGGGATTATATTATGTCTATCAATAATGAACCTTAAGCCTCATTATATATACATGGATTACTTGGCTTGCAAGCCAAGCAATCTCAATCCCATTGGGACTCTCCATCCAATCGGCCTAGACCCAAAGGAGTTGATCCCAACTTTCCTTTTTTTTTTCGGTTTTGCTTCTCCTTCTATTAACATTTAACGACCGTTATAGCTTACTGATAAGTCCTATATTGTTGAATACTTAGCACATGTTATTTGCTCATATTATGCATATTTATATCTGAATTGATACTTAATTGATTTAGTTTACCTCTTTCTATAATTATGGAGCAATATTATAAAAGGCACGGATTAAAGACATGATTTGGAGCAATTTTGTATGCAAGTTGTAAAAGAGCATAAGGCGTAAGAAACTCTGCCCTTACGCCGTATTGGTACTTGGAAGAATTCACCAAGTCTTGGTGGATATTGAAGAATACGGCTCATTTAACTCTGGCAATACGTTGTAATTGGAAGCTCTATAGTCAAAGCCCAAATCAACCATTGAAGGATTACAGCGTATGAAACTCTGGCCATACACCGTAAAGATAATCTTATCCCCCATCCAAGTATATCAAAGATTTAAAGGTTACGACATAACACATCTCTAGTTTACGCCGTATTTAGAATATACGCAGAATATGCTTTCTTCGTCAGCAATCAAGATATCTAGGTTACACCGTATTCACTTATGATTACGCCATAATCATGCCCTAACAGAAGACTATAAATACAAGCTCTAAACGTGAGTTTTTGATATCTTTCACTCACTACTTTCATCTACAACATAATTCCACCATTCCAAGGCCCCAAGATCAGTCCCAAGAGCTAGGATAACAAGGAGAAAAGGTCTCGTATAATCACATTAGGCTTAATCATTCGGTTTGCATATTGTTTTCACCATGATTTGTATGTCATTTGAATTATCCATTTGTGCTTTTGCATACATGAATGTTCTATGATAGTCAGTGTTGCAAAAATTGGTCAACTCGGCCGATTAATCGCCGTTAATCGCTACTCGGCCATGGAACTTGGTGAGTTTTACATAGTAATCGGCCTATTAATCGGCTATTACAAGGTAATCGGCCGATTAATCAGCTATTAAAAGGTAATCGGACGATTAATCAGTTAAAAATTGCTACTCGGCCATAGACCGCCTCAGTACTGATTCACGATTTTTGCAACATTGATGATAGTTATTGCCATTTGTTTAGATCTATTGTCTGGTATTGCTTAGTTTATGTGTTTATCGTTTAAATGCTCGTTTATTTGTTTGAGTATTTAAGTCTAGTATCACATGGACCAAATGGGTATTGGATGTATATTATGAGAACATTTAATTAGGCGCGTGCTCTTCTTACATGGACCAAGTAGAGAATGAGTACGGTATTACATGGAACAAGTGGATACCACTGATAAATCACACAGATTAGATGACACAACTTTATGCATGCTTGTAGTCTGATAGGTACATGGACCAAATGCCCTAGGAGATTACATGTATAGTGGCTAGATACATGGACCAAGTGGTCTAGTCTAGGTTAGATAAGAGTGTGGGGGTATTATCTGGACCAAGGAGATACTCTCCATATATCCTGACGTCACTAGTACTTTACAATTAGATCATTTCACTAATAAGCGGATGACTAAAATGGAATATGATTAACATGGCTTGCATTTCTTATTGATCACAACTTTAGTATAAATTAGTTTAGTTTACATTTTATGTTTTCTTAGTAGTTAATTACTCAAATCAATCAAACCCTACCCCCCACCCCCCATTTAAACTTGTAAAATACATTAGATAGGATCTAAGCATATTATTCCCGAGATCGACCTCGTACTTACCCCACTGGCTACATTTGATCAGGTACACTGCCCATGAAAGTGTGTCTTTAAAGTATAAGTCCAGCTAAATATAAATTTAAAACTTGAATATGAAAATACCCACAACTAAACACACATCACTTATCATTTATAATTAATATATTACTTTAATATATAAATTACATTAATTATTTTACGTATTAATGCGTGTGTCCCCATGGGCTCATGTGTTTTCTAGACATACGGTATTTGTACGTGTACATATCCTAACAGTTTAAGAATATGTGTAAAAACTTTTTAAGAGGCCAAATAATTTTTATACCATAATTTCATGCCTAGGTGGCATGAAAAGATCTAAGATTTTGAAGAGGACCAAGAAATACTTTATGAATTAATGTTGGAACAATTTATAATCATCAAAAACTTTATCTATAGTGAGAATATGTTCATAATATGAAAAGTTTTGTGTATTAATGACATTATAAGAGTTGACAATATTATAAACCTCTTAATGCCCTAAGAGGATCCACTCTGGTGGTTTAAAAATATGTTCAAGAAATTATGAAGAGGTTCAAAATTTTGTTTACCATAGTGGAAAACTATTTCATGTCTAGGTGGCATGAAAAGGTCTAGCATTTTAAAGAGGTTTATAAATTAATGCATTGCATGAGTTGGCAATTTTATAAACTTAGTATAAGCTTTATCTATAGTGGTAATGACAAAGGATCAAATGAGAAATATAACTAAGATGAGAAGAATGAGAAGAAACCACAACCACAAATATTAGATGCACTCACAAAAATATATGCATCTCCCCATTATTTCTCTTTCCCTATTTAAAATATGTGGCCATAATTTTTTCTAACTATTCTCATTTCAATAATTTTTCTCATTAGATTCATATTCGGTAATGACTAAGGATCAAATGAGATTGTAAATTAATAGGTTTATAGTCTAAAAATGTTTGTAAATTAATGACATTGTATAAGGTGTCAATTTTATAAACATTTTAATAGGTTTATCATAGTACATGCCCTAACAAAATATTTCTCGAAGAGTAAATACCATCTCTCTTTCGTTACGCGTGAATCTTATTAAAGAACATTTACTCTCATTTTAAACTCACTTGCTGAAATTCAGCAACTTGTTAGAGTTCATACTCAACCTTTAACTTGAGTTTTAGTTTGTGCGAAGGAAAAAAACACAATTTGTCTTTCAACTAATATTATAGTTTACTATTATCCGCAATAACCCTTATAAGTATCTAATTAACTTCCAAAAAGAATTAAACACTAAAGTTATCTTTGCTTGTCAATGACCTTATATTGCATTAACCGTTTACATTCAAAAGATAATGTACTTTGTTTAAACACAATTGACATAGTTTGTGCAGCCGAAAAAACTATTGATCAAACATAAGCTAAGGAACAACAAATTATGTTGAAATGAATAGTGTATGAGTACCTACAAATAAAGTATCTGATAAACATGTTAAATAATAATAATAATAATAATAATAATAATAATAATAATAATAATAATAAAGGTACATTGAAGAGAAATCATGGCCATTTTGATTAGATTTTTCAAAATAGTTTTCTTTGTATTGATATTAAACCAAAATAGGATAAGGTAAATTATGACACTTATAAATAACAAAAACCACTTAAGGGTGGTCTAGTGACAAAAGGGCTTGTGATTATCACTCTAAAGTGTGTGATGTCTTAAGTTTAATTCTTGCTAGGTGCAAACAACCTTAAGTAGTCAACGTCGTGAAAAGGGAGGGCTTTACATGGTTTGAGTCTGTGTGGCGGTGAGTTCAAACCCCGTAGATTAGTCGGCTAAAAAGTCGGAAATCACGGTTAAAATAATAATAAAAATAAATAAATAAATAAGTAAATAAATAACAAAAGTCGGTAAATTAATAAAAAACAATATGGAAGAATCCTAATCTCCTTCAAAGTCGCTCCAAACTAACATATAAAATAGATCGAGTCGCTTCTTTTTGCATATCCTTCCTTTATACGTACGTTTCTTTGTTCTTAGCCTTATATTAAATATCTGATACTGTTGCATGCCCTTAGATTATCGCTCTTCTCTTATTCAACCTTTCTCTTTATTCATGTTAGTTGTATATATGTCTTTTTGGAAAAGAAAATCGTAGAGACTCCTAGCTTGTTTTTCTCATAAAATCTTTCTTAGCTTGTATATAGCCCAACGATACTAGGTTGTCCTCTAAACAAAGAAATTTGAGTTGCTGTCTTTGCTCAACATGTTTATTGACAGTTGCATGGCATTGTCTTTACATTGATAACTTTACGACCTAGAATTTGGAATCAAGATTAGTGGCATTATGTACTTATAGTACACTATTTGATAGAATTGCTATGCTATGCCTCATCATTGACAAGATACATTTGTGTGCTAAAGTCTAATCTTGTGGTCGTTTATGTTGTGCAGATCGAGGTAAATAAGAGATAAAACTCGTGTTCATACAAAGAAATTAATATTCTGTCATATTGTAGTTAACAGCCATGGAAGATCGCTCAGGACCAAGTTTTGATCTCAAGATTTTGGTGGCAACAGAAGAAAACAAAGTAATTATGGCAGAGTCAAAAAAAGAGTTTATAGAAGTGCTTTTCAGTTTTATGATCACGCCAATTGGAAGCGTCGTTAGGAGTACTTCTGATTGGTTTTCAAGAGATATCGGTTGTTTCAATAACCTATATGCTAGTATTGAGGATGAAAATATGAAGAAGTTTTTTCAAGACAGAAGATCCCAGGATGTTTTACTTAATCAGCGAAGTGCAGCTGAAATCTACTTTGAAAATATTGAACAGATTCAAACTGAAAATGGTTCAAAGGAATTTTATGTATGTGATGACAAGAATTGCAAGATGATAACTTACTACAAGATTGGTTCATGTCAACGGGGACAGGAGTCGAACCATAAGATAGCAATTAGACCGAGCTCAAAGTTTTTTCCAAAAGAGGAAGCTGGATTTTTGAAATCAACTGGACGATTCATGATTACGGATGACTTTAAAGTGATGTCTGTGGCCTCCATCAGTGATGTAACAGCACTTAATACCCTTAGAATATATGGGAAATTAGAAGAGAGGGTTATCAAAATAGGAAGGGATGAGGTATGCAATAGTCCTTTTTGTATACTATAAAAAGTTAGCATATGATTAATTTATAACTACAAAAGATTATCAGATCAGATTTATAACAAAAAAAGGAATATTATTGTCAACATAGAAAATTTTAGAAAATGTTTTGGGTCCTTATATCTGTCAAAAGAGAACTTTTACTCTTATATTCGTAAAAAATCGAGCATTCACTCATCTTTTGGTCAAAAACTAAACTTATGTTGATACCCCGCATCAGTAATTTTGGTAACTTATTTACATTTCTTGGTAATTTGACCATATTAAATTTGTTATTTAAGTAGGGACTAGCATTAAGAACTTCAGTTGATAAGGTACGGTTATGATTGTCTTCCTCGCCCACAGGTATTAAAGTTGCTCAAGCGTTCCCTAATATCAAGAACGCCGTTGTCTGATACATTCCTAGAATCATCTATCTACAAGTCTAGCAATCAACTTCATGACATGGAATATAGCCTCGGACGCATGAATCCTTCACTAAACGTTAAGGACTATTGGAAGAAAAAGACCAAGAACATTCAGCTTAAACTCATCTTCAACAAACTCAACAATATGGCCTTATATGCAGTGGTTACGGAAGATTTTGTTGATCTATTATGCACCTTCCTTAGAATTCCACTTGGTTACATTTTCAATCAGTTTCCGTGTTTATCATTCGAAGGGTGCTTAGGAAACTTACATAAGAGCTATTAAGGTTTGTAGAATGTCTTCCTTGCTTGTTCATGTAACATAGTAATACATATATATACCCATTCTAAGAGTCCTATGTAGGGTAAATTACAATCACTTTTAATTACAAGATCAATCACAAACAACTACAGCTAATACAATTAAATGTGTGCTTATCTCTTGTTGACTAGTAGAGCTTATCTTTTGTTGATTAATACTCCCCTGCAGTTGGAGCGGGAGGAAGCCGGACGCTCAAACTGGATCTAAAATCTTCAAATAGGGCTGAAGGAAGACCTTTGGTGAAGATATCTGAGTACTGATAACGAGTGGATACATGAAGAACACGGACCTGACCAGCTGTAACCATGTCACGGATAAAGTGAATATCAATCCCAATATGTTTGGTCCGTTGATGTTGAACAGGATTGGTGGACAAGTAGATGGCACTGACATTATCACAGTAGACAAGAGTGGCTGTAGTAAGAGGAGAATGTAGCTCACGAAGAAGGTTGCGAAGCCATGCAGTCTCAGCTACAACATTAGCAACACCTCGGTACTCTGCTTCGGCACTAGAACGGGAGATGGTGTTTTGTCGTTTTGAAGACCACGAAAGTAAGATTATCGCCCCGAAAAACACAATATCCTGAAGTAGACCGGCGTGTGGACGGGCAACCCGCCCAATCTGCATCTGTATATCCAACAAGAGAAGTAGTAGATGATGAATATAGGTGTAGACCAAAATCCAAAGTCCCTCGAACGTATCTTAGAATACGTTTAAGAGCAGCTAAATGTGGCTCACGAGGATCATGCATGTAAAGACAAATCTGTTGAACAGCGTAAGAGAGGTCCGGTCTGGTAAATGTGAGATACTGAAGACCACCTGCAAGACTGCGATATAAAGTAGGATCCTGAACAGGAACACCTTCTGGACCCAATTTGGATTCTGTATCAACTGGTGTTCGAGAAGGGTTGCACTTGGTCATGTGAGCACGCTCAAGAAGTTCAGCAGCATACTTCCGTTGAGATAGAAAGAGACCTGTAGAGTGCCTAGTAGCAGAAATGCCCAGAAAATAATTTAGTGTCCCAAGGTCAGTCATGTCAAACTCACTGTGCAAGGAGGTAATAATCTGCTGTAGGAGGGCAGGAGAGGATGTTGTAAGAATGATGTCATCCACGTAGATAAGTAAATAAGCAACTTGGGAGCCCTGTCTAAGAATAAACAATGAAGAGTTGCACCGACTGTGATAAAACCCAACCCTAGTAGCATAACCTGCAAATCTCTTAAACCATGCACGAGATGCCTGTTTTAGTCCATATAGGGATTTCTGCAAAAGGCAGACATGATGAGGATACCGGGGGTCGACAAACCCCGATGGTTGGTGCATATATACGGTCTCTGATAGATCTCCGTTAAGAAACGCGTTCTTAACGTCAAGCTGATGAATAGGCCACTTGCGGGATACTGCAAGACTTAGAACAGTGCGAATGGTGGCCGGTTTGACAACCGTACTAAAGGTTTCATCACAATCAATACCCGGTTGCTGACTGCTGCCATTAGCAACTAAACGAGCCTTATAACGGCTCAATGTCCCGTCAGCATGAAACTTATGCTTAAATAACCACATAGATCTGATAATATTAACACTTGTGGGTTTTGGTACAAGAATCCAAGCACCATTTTTAACTAACGTATTATACTCATCATACATAGCATGTTTCCAATGAGGGTTTTGAAGAACTAGGAAGGGAGATTTAGGTAAGGGAGAGATAGAAGATGTATGAAGCGAGAGATGTTCAACGGGTTTGACAATACCTAATTGAGATCGAGTGACCATGCGGTGAGTACGGGGTGGTTCAGTGGGGGATTGTGTAGATTGAGTCGAGGTGTTATTATTTGTTGTATGGGGAGGAGGTTGTTGAGCTTGTGATGGTTGAGGTTGTGATGTGGTTTTATTGTGTGTTGTAGTTGGTGGGCTATTGGGTGATTGTTGAGGTGCGGGCAGCGGGCTGTTGGGTGAATCTATGTGAGTATTGGGTGTAGTGGGTTCATGGTGTGTATGAGGGACTTCTGGTGGTGGAGTTGGTGTTGGGGGGTTAGTGAGGATTTGAGTTAGTAGAGGGGATGGTGAGGAGTCTAAAAAATTGTAGGCAGGTGGAGATTC
Organism: Artemisia argyi; assembly: GCA_030686995.1. Lineage (NCBI taxonomy): Eukaryota > Viridiplantae > Streptophyta > Magnoliopsida > Asterales > Asteraceae > Artemisia > Artemisia argyi. Next base: position 129,751,910 of record CM060699.1, read on the forward strand.
GGGTGTCATTGATCGGTAAGGGAATTGAGTTTCATCAAAGGTGACATGACGGGAAAGTAATATTTTGTTTGTTTCAAGATCTAGGCATCGAAAGCCACGGTGGTAGGCGGGATAGCCCAAGAAAATGCATGGTGTTGCGCGTGGGGCAAGTTTGTGAGGGGAGTGCAGGTGGGGATAGCATAGACACCCGAATATGCGTAAGTTAGAGTAGTCGGGTGTTTTGTGAAAAAGTTTTGTGTAGGGTATTTCATTGTTGATTGCAGTAGAGGGTAAGAGGTTAAGGAGATAGGCGGCCATATGTAGGGCCTCGACCCAAAAGGTGGGGGGAAGGTGGGCTTGAAACAAGAGGGTACGGATTACATTGTTGATTGTTCGAATCATGCGTTCTGCTTTGTCATTCTGTTGTGAAGTTTTAGGGCAGGAGAATCGAAATTGTATACCGTGATTAGCAAAAAGTGTATGCAAGTGGTTATTGTCGAACTCACCACCATGATCACATTGGAAACTTTTTATTTCGCATTTAAATTGGTTTTTGACATAATTACGAAAGTGCAAAAATTTATCAAGCATATCAGATTTGTTACGAAGAGGGTAAATCCACAAATAATGGGAGAAGTGATCAAGAAACAAGACATAGTATTTAAAACCACTTTTACTACTAATTGGAGATGTTCATAAGTCTGAATGGATAATATCAAAGCAGTGTTCAACAATAGTGGTAGAACTATGAAAAGGAAGCTTCACATGTTTGCCAAGTTGGCATGCATGACATACATGTGGAGACTTTTCTTTATTACACGAAATAAACTGACGAGACACAAGAGACCGTAGCACTTCATCACCTGGATGACCGAGGCGTTGGTGCCACGTGGAGGAACTTGTTGAGAGAAGAGCGGTAGGGGTGATTGATGGATTGGTCACAGGATAGAGATCTCCCGAACTATCACATCGAAGGAGGATGTGACGAGTCAAGAAATCTTTCACAGAAAAACCAAAAGCGTCAAATTCAATAGTGCAATGATTATCCCTAGTAAATTGACGAACAGAAATAAGGTTTTTGATGATATTAGGGGTGACAAGAACATTATGAAGGTGAAGAGGGCGATGAAGAGTGGAAATAAAGCTATGTCCAGTATTGGTAACGGGAATAGAATTACCGTCACCAACATGTACAGATGGGAATAAACGTTTATTAAAAATAGTACTTAAATTACTTGCATTAGAATTTAAATGGGAGGAGGCACCTGTATCCATCTTCCATGTTGGGTCGTGCACGTTCATATTGCTAAACACACTAGGAAGTGATGTAGGCTGTGAGTGGTACACGATAGGAGCAGGACCAAGAATTCCTTTTGACTGGGCTGTTGGTGGCTGTTGGGCCTGGTACATTTGAAGTGGTGTTGGAGTCTGGTTATGTAGAACGAGGGGTGTAGGGTTGTATTGGGTTGTTAAGTAAGCTTGGTGAGTGGGTTGTGGTTGGGGCATTCAAGGTTTAGTAATGGGCTGGTGATATTGGTGAGCCTTTCGAGAATGATAAAAGCCAGGAGGCACATACGGAACAGTGTGTTGGTGAATCTGGGAGTTACCATGTACACGACTATACCTATTACCAGTGTTATTTGTTGATTGCAATCCTGCCCTATTTCGGTAATCATGGATGAACTTGCAACGATCACCAAAAGTACACGTCCCTTTATTAAAGAGATTACACAATTGAGGGAGACTTTTATTATCGCGAGATTTGTGGTTACCTTTGGAGTCGGACAAGTGAGAGGCCACAAGAACGGTGGGCGAGGAGGATGGAGTAGGGATGTTATTACCAGCCATTGTTGCCGATGTGGATGTCGATTTATGAGATTATGGTTAGTGGGGGATCGGCAGAATATTGAGGGGAGGGGAGGGAAGAATTCCAGAATTAGTTGGAGAGAAAAGAGGGAAAGAATAGGTTAATTCTTTTGGCCTGATACCATATTAAGGTTTGTAGAATGTCTTCCTTGCTTGTTCATGTAACATAGTAATACATATATATACCCATTCTAAGAGTCCTATGTAGGGTAAATTACAATCACTTTTAATTACAAGATCAATCACAAACAACTACAGCTAATACAATTACATGTGTGCTTATCTCTTGTTGACAAGTAGAGCTTATCTTTTGTTGATTAATAAAGAGCATCAAGGAGACCGACATCAGTTTGTTTCGCTGAAAGGAGAAAAAGGAAATATTGGTTAACCGTAAGTTGGCTCACGGCCGTCGTTACAACACTACTGTAATTGGCATTGAAGAAGCTGCTATTTTATCACATTGCTCATTATCATCCCTTTTCTATACCAGCAAGTGGTTTATGAACCCCATGAAGAAACAAGAAAATCAATCGGTTTTAGATTCGCTAATTAAAGGACCAGCTACATTTTTGGTCACTGACAGCTTGGAAGTAAAACCTCTATCTCCTATCTCTGTCAAAGGACTTTTAGATGGCATGAGGATTCCTCTCAGTGACATTGGTGAGCAAGAAGTGTTCTTGGATGAAGAAAAGGTAAACCAATAGGATAATATACATGATTTGTTTTTTACACAGGGTTTTTTATTTTCTATCCGATTCTCATTTTTTTATGAATACATTGTACGTGCAGACTATGCATCTGCTGGTGGCTTGTGTGGCATCTGATCATGCTCTGACTAGTACATTCTTGAGAAAGGAGAAAAATTCTAATTGGTATGACGTTACTGAATTTTCCTTTAAATTGCTATTGGATTAGAATTTGTTGTTTTACTCTTGATTCAAAACTTATGTTTTAGAAATATAGCTGTTATGTATTCAATCGCTTCTATAATGACGTAATTATGATTTAAGCTTAAACGTACACTCTCAGCCACTTTCAACCCATTTAAGCTTAAAATTTGACGTGTATATTCTGCTTGCTTGACCCTCTTGAAATATAACATAATTCATATCAACCCATTTATAACTAAATGGGTCTAAGTTTCCTCTTCTAACACCTCTTTTTCCAAGCAAAGTCTTGTTATGAGGTATTATTATCATGAAAATTACCCTCAATGTTGTTTCAACTTTTCGCTATATTCTCTTCTGAAGAGACGTACATGATTCATGCAAACGTTCTTTACTTGATTTTTCTAGATAAATGGACGTGTATAATGTTAAAGGAACTTACTTTCTATCATGAAGAATTAACAAGCATTTCATTTCCATATTTCAGCTTGGATTTCCTCCGCCTATTGTGGGAACGAATGGAGAAGCTTCAAGGGCTACAAAATGCCGCTCGAATGGATGGCAACATGTACTTTTAAAAGTAGTCTACTAATATTATCGTAGGCGTAGGCGCTGGTAGGCAATATCAGAAGTTGAGAGAGACACAGAAGCTACGTTCCACATAACTTGTAGTTCTAGTTTTTAGTCTTTGTTATATGCTCGTATAGTTACTTTGTCCTGTATAGTTTGTCGACTAACGATATATTAATGATATTGTTTTTAACTTTGTAACCGAATAGGATATGTAGAGAACACATCAAGTGTCATCGCTTTAACACCCTGATCAATCATTGTTACTTAAGTTTGTAAATATTATAGAAAATTTCCTTTAACTATGGTAATTACAGTTATTGATCAGTACCAATTACCAAAGGGCCTTTAGCATAGCAAAATGTTGAGTTAAGGTGTTCCACCCCAATGGGTCGATGGTTAAAATCCTACTCCGGACATATATCAAGAGTCCCTAACTTATAAACAATCAAAACCATTTCATACTCTCATACGTTCACAATTAAGGTCTTACGGCACATATTTATGATATTGAGATCATAACATAACTTACAAAACTTCTAAAAGTACATATTGAGACATATGTCAAATAGCTTATATCATTCCACTCCTAGCTTCGAAAGTCTGACCCTGGAACTTCAATACAACGAACATTAATAATATGTTCATAAACCATCACAGCTTCATCCGTATTTGGGTTCAAGACATTTGTGTTTCCGCTTTCGATTATTTTGATGATCTCTCTTCTCAGATTCTTCGGAATCTGAGGATTCCATTTGGTCATAAATGAGGTCGAGGATTTTGCCATATACGGAGCTCATCTTGACAATGATATTAGGGTTGGTTTGACTGGTTGTATGCATGCATGCGTCAATTTCACTCTTTGTTTTGTTTTGAAATAGACGATGATCAAAAAAGCATGTGAAATGTTATAATATGGTCCCTGTAACATTCTTCCATTTACGCTTATTTTTACCTCCCACGATTGTCCATTGTATAAGTTCATAAAATTCGTGCAAATAAACAAGATAGCATTGGTCAACATTTAGTCAGTACATATGTAGCCTATTTTCTTCTTTTCCAAATCCTTTAACAGTTAGCTGCTATTCTATGCTTAGTTGGCAATTTATGAAGACTAAACTTGTGTACACGTGGCCTTTTTTTATTAGGCATCAGCAGTAAAAAAGGCACTCTCGTTTATATTATAGGTAGATATTATAGTCATTGATAATATTAATTAATTGATAACTTAGAACGTAAATAAAAGTTTTATAAAGGGAATTCTACCTCTGTGTAGAGTTTTGTGTAAAAGTGGTTGTAAATAGGGAGTAGTTAAAGTCAAAATATTCAATGCATGTCTACTGTAAGTAGCACTTTCCATAAAAGAAAAAGATAAAGATAAAGAAAAAGATAAAGAAAAAGAGACTGAAGAGTTGGAAAAGATTTTAAAAGGACGGCTCTGTTCGTTTCCAGTGGAATTGTGTAGCCACATCCGATCACTTACTTGTCCTTGCATGCACCAGGTACTATTACACTTTGTGTTAAGTTTCACTATTATTCATTGATTTTAATACAACAGTTTTGGTTTCTGATCTTCATATTCTGAGGTAGTCTTCTCTTGAAGAATATACTGAATCCCCATCTTCTCTATATATATATATCCCTTTCTTTATTGTATCATACTTTTGAGATTTATGCAAATTCTTTGAATTCTACTAGTTTTTTATTTAGGAGTTCAAATTGTTTTTAATTAGAGGAGTTTGTTATATATCAAATTGGGTAACTGAAATCTTACTAAATTACATCATAATCTCACACGTTGAACTTCACGAGCATCCTAGCTATCATGTGTATATAGATATCAACTTATACATCTAGTTATTTCAACTAGTATGCATCATCAAGAATCACTAGTAGTTCCTTGAGGTGGAAATTTGAGACCCGAAACCTAGGTCAAGTTGGGTAAATATCTACTAAGGGATGGGTCTAGTTGGGTTTCTTATTATAGATGATCTTAATTAGGTATGGGTATACGTAGGTCTGCCTGGTCAAAATTTACTTTTATTTTTTTCACTTTTTCCATCTTTCACTAAAAAAAATAATTTCTTGTCTACCGGACCAAAAGCCATCTAGACCTAGACCCATGTTTCTAGAAGACCCATCTAGACCTGGACCTGTATATACCAAAATCCATCTAGACCCGTGACTCAAACCCGACCCGACCCACCTATTTTGCCACCTTACCAGTTCCATAGTGTATGTAATTATTTGCTCGTCTTTGCTAGTTGCTAGGATTCTATTATTCGTGTTTTTGGTAATAGAATTAAAGGATATATCAGAGCGCGATGGAGAAAGTTGCATAGTCTCGGAAGGCAAGCTTGGTTTAGTCATGCATACGGATAGTACTTTTGACTGGAGGTTCAATCAAAATTCTGTGTAATACTTGCATAACATTTACTATGTAATCTTTTTTTGGGTAAAAGGTCAATGACCCGGTAAATATATTACTCAAAAAAATATTTAAGTACAACGGATATGAGTGAATCTCATATCTCAGCCCGTTACATAGGCGAAAAGCTTACATAACAAGATACTACCTATTTTCTAGACAAGAAAACAAAACCACTACCACACAATATTGAAAGACTCGGTCAAAAATATAAACTACTTCCTACGACCTTGGAGATTAAAGCCATAAACGGCATTAAGAGCATCCAATTCCCCTGGAAGATCATAAATTTGCTTCGAGTAATCATCATAGTCATTAAACTCATCTTCACGCTCATGACCTCCACCAAAAAGATTTGCTGATTCGTCGAACGTGTTAAGAACCTCTTCCTCATCACTATCAGAAACCACAACATCACCCACCTTAGAAAATGGGTTAGCCCTCTTAGTGACAGAGGCAGACGGAATAGGATGACCTTCATCATCCACAAGAGTAGCTTTCCCATCGATAAGTAGCTTTTCAAGCTTACTAATTTTCTCAACTATAGGAGTAACCAACTTCCTTAGTTCCCATTGAATCACTCACAAGCGGTTCTTGTGATGTAGTACCAGTCTTAACCGACTCATCCCTCATTAACTTCCATTGTACGGCCAGCATCCACATCCATGTTGGTGTCATTAGTAGGAATCCCAAACGCATCTGTATCATCCATATTAAGAGCATCAAATTGGTTAGATGTAGACATCTTAATACCACTAGAACTAGCCACATCAGAAGACTTCTTCTTAGTGCCACCAACTTTCTTAGGTTCAGGAGGAGTCATTTTGGGTTGATACTGAAACTGCTTACCCACAACAGGTTTAGTAAACCCCCCTTGACCCGAAATTGTAGAACCACCTTGCTTTCCTTTCTTCCTGTGATTGACAGTCTTGAAACTATCATTAACAGGCTTAGTAGGCTGAACAGGAGGTATAACAACTTTAGGACAGTCAGTCAGAGTATGACCAAATATCTTACACTTGTCACACTGAGGTGGTTGCCACTCGTATTCAACCCGTATCTTCTCAATAGTCGAACCCGAACCATCAAGTAATGGTATCTCAACAGTGAGGCTGTCCTGAAGCACCTCATCCGACTTCACTTCTATCATGCATATAGCAAAACTACTACGGCCCCACGATTCCTTGCACATTTGGCATGTAAAAGCATCTAACCTTTTGGGCGTGCCAATCAGTGTGGCAAGAAGACTAAGGTCATCATCAGAAAACATAGCAAGGGGAACATCATGGAATTTAACCCACACTGGGATGTTAGTCAAATCTTCTTTAAGTAGGTTTGTGTTCAAAGTCCATGGTTTAAGAATAATAGGAACATTTCTGATCAACCAAGGACCGTTTCAAGCACATCATCAACACCTTTCTTCAAGTTGAATTTAAAGAAGAAGAACCCCATAGCATTCATCATTAACTTTTGCACACCAAACGTAGCCCATGCATTGCGGACATAGTAATCAACAACAGGAAAAGCAAGGCGTTGGCCAAGGAAGTAACCGTAGAGAGTATTCTCAAACCGCATGTTCACCTCTTCCACTACTTTCATTGGAACTGAAAGGTCAACATCATCCTTATTTTTGCTACATTCCAACCTCCGAAAATTAGACACATGTTTCTGAGGTTCATTAGAAGTAGCACCCGCGTAAGAAACCGACTTCACTCCATTAGTAGTGCCAACCATAGGACCAGAAGTTGCACACATATTCATATTCACATTACAACCAGAAATTGCACTCGACAGAGGGTTACTTGTAAGATTAGCTTCAGAAGCACCAATTTCACATTGAATTTTGTTCATGGCATCATCAAAATTCTTATTCGCATTAGCAATTAATTGTTCCACAATAGGCTGTTTAGAGCCTTGTGAAGACGAATTAGAATCATGTGTAATATGAGGTTGCTCCCCCATCATCCATTGTAACATTAGCATACGCATCAAGTGAAACCGGCTTCACTTGTTCAGGCACATGTTCACGTACATCACAATCAACAACATCAGCTGAACCACTACCCTTTTTCATCTTGTCTATGTCACCCCCTCCACCCGAATCCAAGGAACCTGACTTCAACATCACATCAGCACCCTTACTCAGATCAGTACTCTCACCCTCCCCACCCTTCCTAGCAGTCGTATAATTATTAGCACTCTTAGAACTCAGAAAACCCCTATTCATCTCTCACAACCAGTTGAACAAACCAAACAAACGAACAAGAATAGCCAGCACAAAGCAAAAACCAGAGCAGAAAAAATAAAACCCTAATCGCTTAGGGTTTTCACATGAAGCACACAAAAACTAACCAACATCCATATTCATCCAACCAATAATTAGTATTAGAATCGATTAAAAAGAGGATGAGATGGATAGTAACCGGCTTAAGGACAATAGAATAATTAAGAATCGAATAAACCCTTAGGTCGGTTTGAAAAGAAAAAACGACTAAAAACCCTAAACTTCGATAGATAAACCACAAAAACAGATGATATCTATGCACCCGACAATCAAGAATCAAATAACACGAATGCTAATGAGTATCAAGATCAGAATGATGCAAGAAACACAAGAGTTCAAGTGGTAGAGGAAGGATCGATCAAAGTGTTAGGGTTGTTAGGGTTTCGCCAAAGTATTACTATTTAGTCTTTGTTGTATAGACTTCTAGCTTAAAAGTTGATCCACGTCATTGGTGTTGTAAGTATATTCCTTGATACATCTTCTTAGAAAACGAAAGAAAAAAAAAGTAAAAATAAGAAATATATATGATACTTCAAATGAGAAAATAGTAGGATATTGTTGGAAATTTGGATGAAAGAATGTGTATCTACGCACTCTGGATGAATGACATATCGAGTCTCAAAGTGAGGTCTTTCGAAAGCAAGGAAAAAGGAATCAGTTTATAATAACATAATTATATTGGTGATAATCAAATACTTATTTAGGCGTATCATATGATTATATGTTTGTGATTATTCATATGTGACATATGATTATATGATTCTCACAAACAGGAAGCCGGAGTCCATGATTTCTCAATCCAGGTTCAGTAATAGGCTAGCTTGGTAATTACGCATGGCACATAACTAAATAAAGTTATTTTATTTTATTTTATTTATTTATTTATTTATTTTACTATTAACACTCTTTACGTTTGCTGTGGATTCAGCTTAAATGATCGTGTGTAATTAAAAAGATTTAGTTTTAAAACAATTTAGGAAATACTTCAGCGTAAAAAAAAAAAAAAAAAAAAAAAAAAAAAAAAAAAAAAAAAAACTGCTGTTTTTTTGTTCAATTATGTATAAGTTAACAACGTTTGACTAGAACAATTTGGGTTTGTAAATCAATCTGATCAGTCTCTCATTCCTAACCCAACTAATAGGTGGAGCAGGAAACTACAAAAAGTGGCCGCTTTTTTCCCAGTTGACATGTAACTAATAATCAAACTTGAAGATCATCTTTACAATCTGATTCAAAATTATTTGTTCAGAAATATGAAATTGTATCATACAACATCCACTACAACATGGACTACTTTTGGCGGGGACAAAACTGCCCCTTTCTGGGACATCTCCCGCCAAATAATTTTAGCGGGGACATGTCTTCGCCGAAAGTTCCCCGCCAAAACCCCCTCGCTGTTAACTTTCGGCGGGGACAGTTTGGTTTTTTGGCGGGGACATGTGGGACCCACACTGCCAGCTGGTCAAACATTGCCAACGTGGCACAACATTTGGCGGGGACATGTCCCCGCCATAAGTAGCTTACACTGATACAATTAGTGCCTTAAACACTAATATAATTAATATTAAACACACTTTTGGTAGGGACATGTCCTCGTAGAAAAGTGCATCCACAGTACTCTGACCATACTTTTTGACGGGGATTTTTTACCGAATTTATGATAGTTAATATGTGTTATGTGTGTGTTATAATATATATTAAAAGTTTGGCCAAAAAAGTTGCAGTTTGAGGGGGAAATTTGGTGCCTAAACTTTTAGCGGGGGTATGTCCCCGCTAAAAGATCGGCGGGAAAAATACCCGGGAACAATTAAGCGCAACTATTTTGGTCAAACTTGCAAAATATCATAAATACGTTCGGCGGGGACATGTCCCCGCCAAAAGTAAGTGTTGAAAAATTAGTGGACGATCAGCGAGATCGTGTGCCAGCTCAGCATGGTTTTTGTCGTTTAGCGACTTTCGGCGGAGACAAGGGCGTCCCTGCCAAAAGGTTCCTCGCCGGTCGTCCTGATTGTTGTAATGATCATATCAAAAGATAGTACTGACATAATTTATAAGCAATTATACTTTTATGAATTAAAATGGAATATGGATGCACATAATTTTGATTGCCTAGACGATCGAGGTTAATGCTTTTAAGGACACTCGTTGAGATAATGGAAAAGACCTAGATAATGTTTCAATCCCATATACTATGATTTTTTTCTATTTGCGATGGTGTTCCCGTGTTTTGAACTCTAGTACAAGTTCTATAAATACTTCTATGATGTGCTTGATCATCGACAATGATTGTGAACCGCAAGTCTCTTTTTGTTGGTCTTCTTTGTTGTGACAGAGGCAGTAATTTAAGCATACGGCGAGAGCTAATATTTCAGATTTTACTAAGACGATGGCAGAGTGCTCAGGGCCAAGATTTTTGCTTAATATGCTGGTGGCAAAAGAGGAAAACAAAATAATTATGGCAGAGACGAGTAAAGAGTTTATCGAAGTGCTTTTCAGTTTAATGACAATGCCCATTGCAAGAGTGGCGAGCCTTACTCGTAATTGCACACCAGGAAATATTGGTTGTGTGAGTAACCTATATGAAAGTGTAGAAGAGCTGGACACTAAGTATTTGCAAGATTACAAGTTTCTAGATATTCTGATTAATCCTCGAAGTGCAGCTGAAATCTACTGTGAGAACCTTAAACTGAATCTAATTGGTAATGGTTCGCATGAATATTATGTATGTGATGACACGGAATGCAATGCAATAAGCTATTACAATATTGGTACGTGTCGGTGTGGAGAAAAGTTGAAATACAAGGCATCCAATGGGCCGAACTCAAAGTTTTATCCTGACGAGAAAGATGGTATGTTGAAATCAACTGCACAATTCATCATTACCGACGACTTTAAAGTGATGCCTGTGGCCATGGCTAATAGGAACCTGCTTAACGAGTTTGAAAAATATGGGAAAATAGAAGAAAAAACCATTACAATAGGACGTGAAGAGGTAACTATTTATACCAACTTACCAAGGCATGAGCTTCAGTTGATATTTGTGCCCTTGTTTCTTTTTTCCATAGACCGAACATTTTGACCCATTTACTAATAAGTGGTTCGATTTGGGTAGCTATTTTATCTTTAACTGATCAAACTTGTCAAACCAAACCTCTTTTCTGTAATGCTCTTAATGCGCACAACCTTCTATTTTTTTATTTTTTTTTAAAACATATAGATGATTATTTTTTTAATTCTCTATATTAAGTGATGTATATATTGATAATATTAATTATTTATAACACATGTTTGCGGGTCACTCATACCGATATATAACAAACAAGGTGTTTTAATCCAAACCTGTTATTGAAATGTTACACACAGAGCCATACCAATTCATCTTAATTGCTAACTCTAGGCTTACAGTTAAACATTATTTTTTTTAAGTTTATTGGATGGTAACTTAAAAACTTTGAGTTCATCCTAGTCTTGTTCATATGTCTGATTTTTGTAAATCAAACTGGTTCCTTAGGAGTTGAAAAAAACTTTTTTTTTTTTTTTTTTTTTTTTTTTTTGGGTAAAGGGTTACCCTGGTAAAATATATTAATCACAAACAAAAGGTTAATTCATCCTGTTTCTGTTTGCCCTTGTTTCATTCTCAGGTTTTGAAGTTGCTCGAGTGTTCGTTAAGATCAAGAACACCTTTGTCTGAAACATTCTTAAACCAATCTAATGAAAAGTCTAGTAATGAACTTCTTGACATGAATGATGGTCTGGTACGCGTGAACTCTACACATAAGCTTTATGACATTTGGAGGAAAAGGAGTGACATCCGTCTCAAAATCGTCTTTGACAAAGTCAATAACATAGCCTTATATGCAGTGGTCAACGAAGATTTTGTTAATCAGTTATCCACCTTCCTTACTTTTCCACTTGGTTACGCTTTCAGTCAATTTACATGTTCTTCATTCAATGGTTGTTTAGGAAACTTATATAAGAGTATCCTAGAGACCGACATCAATTTGTTTACCTGCAATAAGAAGAAGGACGCATTGGTTAACCCGAAGTTGGCTCCAGGACTTACATACAATAGTTCTCTAGTTGGCATCCAAGAAGCCACCATCTTATCTGATTGCACACCATTGTTCCGAGATTTGAGTGCCAAAAAGAGGATTACTAGATGGAAATCTGATAAAGAAGCTAGGAATTGGCCAGCCAAGGTTTTTGAAGGATTTATAAAAGGACCTGCTACATTTTTGGTAATGGATGATTTGGAAGTAAAACCTTTTTCTCCGATCTCTGTCAAACTCCTTGTGGATAAATTGATGGTTCCCTTCAGAGACCTTGCTGAGCGGGAAGTGATATTGGATGAAGATAAGGTATACTTCTTCCCTATATTGAATTTGGGACCGGTTGGTGGCGTTTAATATACTTTAAATTAGATATTCATGTTAATGAATATGTTTTACAGGCTATGCATTTATTGGCGGCATCTTTGACATCCAAACATGCTCTCACTGCTACCTTTCTGCGCAAGGATACAAATGTTCATTGGTAAGAATGTTACTTGTATATATTATGCTTGCGTTTCTAGTTTATATTACTCTCTACCGAGAAGAAGACTCGTTGAGCGCATTAGGAATTGATGTCAAAAAATGCTTTCACATACCAATCATAATACCTCACATGTCTCAAGACTTCAACCTGCAACCTCTTGGTTGATGGGTTTGTCACATACCGCTAGGCCAATTTCCATTGGTGAATGTACGCGTTTAATGTTTGATGCTATTTTGGTCTCATGAAACTAACACTCATTTCCTTGTCATATTTCAGCTTTGATTTCCTCCGAAATTTGTTGGAAGGAAAGGGGAATGGATTCAAGGCCTGCTAATGGAGTAAAGCACTAAAACGATAAGGAGCACTTATTAATTCTGAATTTTTAAACTTGTTTTCATTGTATTTGGTTTCTTTAAAATGGTGTGCTTTTGTTTCTTCTGGTTGTTATTTGGTGTTAACTGTTAAACAAATTAAACTACATTTCTGCACCTGGTTGGTAATTACAAACAATGTGTTATATTTTCAGCATAGATCTAGCTAAGATCTACCATAAAAACCGGTTCTGGAGCCCTTTTATATTCGTTACTATGATTGTATCGCAGTAGTGATGAAATTTGCTTTGCCCTTTATCAAAAAGAAAAGAAAAAAGAGAATTGTTACTGATTAGCCATAACTTAAGTTATCTAAGTATCAAAGATATAAGTAATTAAGAGATCTAATTTCTATATGCATGCTTGAATTCTTGGCGAAAGCTTTGCAACATTCATCTATACACGTTTTATAAGAATATACTGCTTTAGCTTAATATATATATTTAACAAAATCTAAGATTAAGTTAAAAGAGATAATAAATCTATACACGTTTTATAAGAATCTACTGCTTTAGCTTAGGATATATATATAACAAAGAGTGGTAAACTTAACTAATCCGTTCTCATTAATCACGTATATTCCTCTTACTAAGGCAAAATATAGATTTATGCTCTCTCGCTCATTTCAAAACTGGGAAATTTGATAAAAGGTGCTCTACTAAACTTTACTTTAAAAGAAAATTTATTTGTCTCGTTTTTCAACCAAAGCCATGTAAAGCTTTTGGTATTCTATAATTCACCTCCGGATAATGAGTAGATAAGGAAGAGCTTTTTGTTTTGAAATAGATCTCAAATTATAGAGGAAAATATTCTGAATTGAACGATATGATATTAGAACATAAAACTTAACAGAATTAGAGATGTAGAAGCTTTAATCAACTGTGGGTTTGTGAAAAGTGCTTTTCGATTTTTTGTTTTTTAATTTTTTTTTCGTTTTTAATTTTTTAAATATGATGAAAATTAAAAGAGCGTACTTTATAAGCACTTGGGGTGAGAGAATGTGTATACATGAACACCTTTCATCAAATATCCTTACAAAATTAAAATTTCACAAAATACAAAATCTCTTATATAATAAGAGGTTTCCAAAAGATAGAAAAAGAGTGTTGTATAAATTGAAATTGGACTAATGAGATAGTACGAGTTTGCAACATAGGCGAAATAAAGCATTATTATTAGTCAAGAAAAGTCAAAATTAGCTTCAATTTTGTTACACTCATCTAAATTTCATCCAACAAAATAAATATGTATAATACATATGTGTCGATTAAAAAAAAAAAAAAAAAAAAAAAAAAAAGGTAGGAGGAAAATAATAGAACTTTAGTTGTTAAATTTAAAATAAATCATATGACTTAATTAAACTTATGAGTTTTTATGTTTTTTAATAACTTTATAAATTTAATAAGTATCTCATATTCTTTATATTTTATAAAAAAATACTATCATATGTATATGTTGTTATTGTTATTTATAAATATTATTATCATTATATATTATCTTGGTGTATATGTATGAAATTATAATTATCTAATAAATGAAAGTACGAGTTACTGTGATATGTAAATGAATATACATGTTATACATATACAACATAAAAACGACTCATGTTATTCTTTTTTATGATATTAAGTAAGGATATTACTATCCGCATTCAACAACGACTCATTTTATTACTCTTTATAAGTTTAACTCGTGCGTACAAAGGTTTATAAATTAAATACGGCTAAAATTATTATCAAAATGAAAGCACGGCCCCATGGGTTACGGTGAGATGAATATAAATACACAAGATTGTACACATAACATCGCATATCTTTTCAAGGGTCATTATACGAGTTAAACTTAATACTTAAATTTAAATAATTTCAACCTAAACACCATATCTAGTTAAACACAGTCAAATCTTTCGTGTAAAATAAATTTATACAAAATAGTAATAGATATAATTAACACATAATGAAAAACTTGTGTAAAGAGCCGCGCGAAGGTGTTGGTTTGTAAACGTGATGACCCGAGTTCGAGCACTACCAAAAGAATTTTAATTTTACCAGGGTAATCCTTTTTACAAAAAACAAAAACGAAAATATTTAAAGTAATTTTTTTTTTTTAAAAAAGAAAAAAACAATCTTCGGCTTTACAAAACTATCAATTTATAAATTATTACAATGTTTAACTTTGAAACAAAAATATTAAAATATTATTACCCATTTACTATATATGTATGAAATTCAGTAATTAAAATACAAAATATTAATACTCGTTATACAATCAACCCAAACTCCGTGCGTATGCGAGTAACCTAGTTGATGTGATAAACTTTAATCTAAGGAACGTATAACAATTTTAAATTATGCAATGAGGTGGGATTTTGTTCATTCATGCTACCTAATCCAATATAAAAGTTTAAGCCGCCATAGCTTACAGCTAAGCCATTATCCAACTTGATCATAGCATTGACCAATATTTATTTTCAAGAATCAAAGTCTAAATCTCGTTGTAAATAATTTTTCATTTATTTAAGCACTTAGGTTAACATTACTATTACATTATAAATGTGACCTCATTAACAAACGAAAATATGATCAACAAAATAAAGAATCAATTAGAAGAGCGACAGTAAATAGATACGCAACTAGAACTAAAATACAATCGTGTTTTTATTTCTTTAACCATGTGTATACAATGTGTACAATAACTTTTAAAAAAAAAAGGTTAAATAACTAAAACAAATGAGAATTTAACTAATGATCAATGCATAAATCTCAATTCCAATCAATGACTAACGGGGTAACCAATACCATGTCTCTTGGATGGAAAGATCACAAACACCAAACTACAAACAAGACCAAGTCCTAATGGAACAATGTCAAGTACTTCTTGAACCTCATGGCTCGGTTTCGGATAAAAGCAACTTACAACACTTCTATCTCGCATGGCTAGAGTTGCTAGCACGAATGCGGACACAAAAGCATGAATCCAATCAACTGCAGTTAGCTTATACTTTCTCAAGTCTGGTAAACCTGATGGTGTAGCTGCAGCCGCTTGCGAATCAAATAACCACATTCCTTTAAAAGTTGCGAACCCATAAAAGACTTGTCCATCTGATGACTTGAAACTATCCGTGAAACTTGCTAGGAAACACGCTACGGTTAAGAAGATTAGTAGGATGGCTGTTAGTGGACGCGTGACTGCGTCACATGAGCCATGGTTTGTGAAAATAGGTGTTACGGTTTGCAGGGCTAATAGGGTTCCTGTTGGCAAGAGGTTGGATAGTTGTGCAGTGCTAGCTAGTGCTTGTGATACAGCCCATTGAGACATAGTTGGCTGAGGTGGGGGTGGGGGTGGATTTGGGGCGTCCTGGACTTCAATCTCATCCTCGTCGTCTGATGAGGATGCGTTGTTTGCGACCGGTCTAGCTCTAAGAGACATTTGTATATGTTATGTGTGGATGTTTATACAGATATGTAGGATTGTAAGGATGTTATATACTAATTGTGACTTGTTTCTTGTGAATATAAAAGAGAAAATAGAAGACTTATAGATAGAAATTATGGAAGCGGGTTAGGTGTTAATTTGCGTAGCTCTTAGCACCACAGTTTTGATCAAAGACTTCAAGATCCAATTTTCTCTATTTATAATATGACAATGTCTCATTTTACACGGAGAAAAGTATTTGTTTGATGTCAACATGTTAATAAAATAATATAAAGTTTGTATAATATATGTTTGTTTCGGTCAATGTATCCATGGTGGTATTTTTCTCCATTAATTTTATTTTATTTCTTGCAAACTTACGTGACGTGATGTTTTTCACAAGTTTTAGGATAAAAATACACGTTAGTTATGTTTGTATTTGTATGTTACACAATAAACCACGGCAATACAATTATAAGTGCCCCTAAAATATAAAATACAGTTTGTATATAAAAAAGTGTAAATAAATAAATATTGACCAAACGTGTAAAAAAAAAGTCAATATACCAAGTCCTAAAGTTTCTTTTGACTGTCCCCTTCACAAGACCAAGACAACTCCACGCATGTGTTACGAAGCTACTACACATATTCCTTAATTTGGTTAATCACATTTTATTAATTGACCGGTACTTTTCTAAAATAAAACACTCGTAGTGAACACGTTTATGTGACTGGAAAAAAAATACCTCATGACTAAAAAGGTTCACTTACGAAATTACACCGCAACTAGTAAGAAAAGACAGACATGTCTCACTCGTTTACATCTTAATAGCAATAATTTTTGAGACTTTTATCCTGAAACAGATTAATAAGATAAGTGATTCAGAATCCAACAGTAAAGATACAAAATCCAAAACAAAAATGAACAAGCCCGACTTGGCAGAAAATATGTCATTCAAGAGACAGCTATGAGCAAAAACTACAGTTTAACCATCCTCCTGTAACAGATGCATTTTACTTTCATTGTTGTTGTGGCTCTGCTGCAGCCACTTCTGGTGCTTTCTGTTGAGTTGCTTGTTCAGCGTTTGCTCCAGGTGGATGCATTGCGGACTGATGAGATGGTGGAGGGTATTGTTGATATCCCTGAGGTGGTGGTGGACCATACCCATATGGAGGTGGTGGATAATATTGCTGATAGTATTGGCCACCACCGCGGAGATGAGGTGGCAGAGGTGGTGGTGGATGCGAAGCATACTGTACCCGCTGATCTGAACCGCCACTTCTATTCTCACCCGACCCACTAGCTCCATTGCCATCTTGAGAATGAATCACCGCCCCCATTCTCTGAGGATCCATTGAAGGATAAAACGCCCTTCCATGTTGAGGCGGTGGTGGTGGGATATTAAAATACTGCATATGTGGTGGTGGTGGTTGTTGGTCCTGACCAGCAGAAGTTCCTGGCGGCTGAAATTGGTTTTGCTGATGTGATACAACAGCCCGAGGTAACAATCCACCGTGTGCAACCCCGTGCCTAGCTTCATCTGAGACTCCCGCACCGTCGATCTTTGGTGCTTGTGGTCGGCCCCACATAAGTTTTAGGCGAAGACCTTTAATGACCAGCTTATTTGAGAGTTCATCAGCGGCTTTTTCTGCAGCTTCTCGAGTAGTGTAGGTAACAAAGGCACAAGCACGTTGCAAAACCATCTTGACAGATTCGATTTCACCATGAGAGTAAAAGTTGTCTCTGAGGTCTTGTTCTGAGACTCTTGCATCGAGACCTCCCACGTACAGGGTTCTTATGCTCTCATCCTCTGGACGTTCAAGAGACGGCATGTCACCTGCCTTGTTGAGTAGTTTCAGTGCAACAGGATCGTTAACTCTGTAATCATAATAAAGAAAGTTATATACATATAGACATGCATTATCAGTTGTTCAAGTAATCATTATAAGTTCAGTCACTCCAGATCGTTTAACTTATATAGGCTCCGTTAAATTTGGGGTGTGTGATTTGTCTTTTGCAAGTGAAAATGTGACATTTAATAATCAAAATTATTTGCCAACAGTGTTGCAAAAATCGGCCGAATCGGCCGATTAATCGGCGAGTAATCGCTAATCGGTCTGCGACCTTGGAGATAATTACACGGAAATCGGCCGATTAATCGGCCGAGTCACAAAAATCGGCCGATTAATCGGTAAAAAATCGCTAATCGCCCCCCGACCGCCTCAGTACCGATTCACGATTTTTGCAACATTGTTTGCCAATAAACAAACTGAATTGTCAAAGATAGTGTCTGGATGTGTTTTTGTTGTTATCAAAAAGAGGGGGTAAATAACTTGAATAGTAGTTACAGTCATCAATTTATCTTTAGATAAGCAACTTTGTTGCAGATAGTACAAAACTGATTAATAATATTTGCCGGGGCTTCGTTCCTTTTCCCCAAAAAAACTGATTAATAATCTAAGATAATCAAAAGCAGAATCTCTCATTACTCAAACACTAATAACAGATTATTTCATCTTAAAGTTGCACAATCAACCCTGATGTGGCCACACCAACAAGGTTACCCAAAAGAACAAAAAAATAAAGAAATTGCACAATCAGATTAGCATTTTCAAAACACACGTCCAAACAAAACCTAGGGTCTGCTGAATGAAGGCATTGTATCACGGGTCAATTTTTTCTTTAAGGAATAGATGTTTGTATGAAAATTATGTTATAGATATAAAAAGCAAACATGAATTAGTTATTAAAGCCTTTAACAGATAATACAGAAACAAGTCATTATGTCCCCAAAGAAATGAGTGGGCCTTGGCCCTTGGGCAAAGCAAGGTGTTCTTGTAGAAATGTTTTGATGTGTGTAATAGTGAATATTTACATACCCGTAGTAACGGTCTTTGATATTCTGCTGGGATAGCTCGCCAGTGACGGGCATCTCATGCCGGTAAGGGCATTCTGCGCCTCTTGTACATTCACCTCTGATGAAGAAACTGCAAATATGTGCTCTGTTTCTTTTGTAATATGGTGTCGTCCTTTGCAATTTCAGAATAGTATCATTTGGCTGTGCCTTCCCATACGAAGACTCATAATCAAGACCAGCCCTTGCCTGCAACAAAAATGAAACGATAATAAGATCCACTGGTTCCACAAATCATAGTTGATAATGGCTCGCATATTCAACAAGTGGTTATATACTTTTAATAAATCAGAAACCATGCCAATGACAGCTTCAAAGCAGAATAAATTGCGTATTTTAATTACTGATGTGATGAATACACTGAAATGTACCATTTCAAGAAAAATAGAAATAGATAGTAAACATGATGTCTTCGCACTATCTCTGTGTAAAAAAAATATGGAGGACCATCCAGATCCGATTTTCACAGCCTAAATCCGATTTTGACCTACTATTAAGATTGCAGCCAAAACAAAATGCGTGGCTACCTTTTATGTGATATAATAACAAGTTGGTATGTCGCATTGTTTTGGTAACAAGTATATAACAAAACATTTTAAAGTAATTGTGAGTAGATTGTAATGTTACATACCCTACGATCATGCTCCTCCGCGAAGTATTCCCTGTTCACGTCACTCTTTGGAATGGCATCATTCGAGTCAATACTGAGTGCCGTGTCACGAACCTGAACTGGCAAACCATATTCAAGATCCAGAAGACAGACTTGACAAACATTTTTCAACTTGCTGCAAGTTTGGCAAATCTCACTTTTCTTGTATCTTGCATCACGACCGGGTCTCCACCTGAAGACTGTAAATGGCCTGGTGCAAATCTTGCACTCCTTATCATAATTTGCTTTTGTCTGCACATACAATAAAAGTTATTTATTAGAATGTACTGATGCAGCACGAACCTCATCAAGCATACATGCATTCATTTTTCCCCATAGCCAATGGCATAATGGAAAACAAAAATAAAAAGAAGATGAAAACAAAAGCAAACTTTTTTTATATCTAAAAAAGTAAAATAACATACTCAATATGCACCAAAGCTAACCCTTAAACATCTTAAACTAGTTGAGATCAGCTTGAACTGAAACTCAACAAATAATAATAAAAGGTAAACACCTCTTTAGGGCTCAGAAAATACACTCAGCAAAAAACAAGAACGTGTATACCATTTTGGGGGGCGTTTGGATGTGCATCTTGTAAGTACTTATACTATACTGAACAATTAGAAATCAGATAACCAACTGTATTAAAACGCAAGGTAAAAACTGTTTGGACTGTGGATATGCGAGAACTTTTCTTTAATGGAATATATTCACACACAACAAGACACTCGTCGGGCTTGATTGCAGAACCTATGGTTTGTGGAATACTGGAATGATAGGGACAGTTTAGACTATAGATATCTGAAGGATTTGCTAATTCTATATATTTAAGACAAGAAAAGATTGTATCATGAAACCTGACATTTTTATGAGTAAGAAAAAGAACAGTTTGTGAAACGGAAATACTAGTCATAGTTTATGTTACAGCAAAAAAGTGCTTTAATTTTATCCTTAAATTATCGTTTTTGTTACAGCTGAATTTGAAGTGGAATACATTTATCCAAACATTACAAACGAATGCATCTTCAGGTAATCAATTCCGAATCGCAAATCCAGAAACCCCATTAAATATATAAGTAGTGACAGAAAAAGGGTATAAGCTTTCCACTGCCTGTCTTTACAAAAATGATTTTACTAATTCAAGTGTAAATACCCCATAAAGTTACTATATATATGGCAGGTTTCCAACTTGAATAGAATAATTTGGAGGAAGAAACGAGAAAAATACACCTAATTTACATGAAAATAGAAGTGTTAGAATATTACCATTCTTATATAAGGATTGTCACCAAGGCATGACTCGCAAATGATCGGGAAATCAGAACGCTCCCAGCCATCAGCTTCGACATCTCTTAATATTCTATGTGCCATAAGTCCTTCAATACAATAAAAAGACGGTCTTGTTAGCATAATAACAATTTACAATAGTTGAATATACACAATGATGTAACAATCAAAAAACTAAAAGCTTACAAGCCCAATAGAGTTGATTTTGCCATTAAATTTTTAATATTAAGACTAATTACCCCCAAATCAGGATCCCTTGAGTTATGAACATTAAAACACTATCAGAAGTTGTAAAAGTTGATATAGTTAGATCCTCTGGCTAAACTAATTGGCATCGAAAGAGTATATTATCAAAGGTTTGTTTAACATACTCGAGTTTTGGTATACATAAAAAGATGTATTGTTTAACATACTCGAGTCCTTGTCATAAACAACCAGACAAACTATGACTGCCATATCAAATAAAAGATGAGTCTCTAGAACCATCTCATATAAAATCTGATGAACTAATTCACTCAATAAGCGGCAAAGTCCCTCAAACTTCGTCTATAAGACCAAACATTGTAACGGCCCCAAAGCCGAAAACAATGGACAACTCGGGCACCCTTCCGGAATTCAAATAAACACCGTAGCGGAAGGATACTAGTAGGCCACTAGTTCAAGCTTCAAATGTTTCTTATCATATCGATGTGGGAGGGGTGGTTAGTCAAACATTTGTATAAACAATCGGAATGTTTTATCTCGTTAATAACTCTTAAATTAATCGCAACCTAACAATCAACAAACGACTCTAGCCATATCTTCTAGAGCTTAACCAGTGACAAAAACAAACACATGCAATTTCATAGAAGAACCCTAAAAACTAAGGGGGTATTTGTTTAAGCTTTATATAGGGGGCTTATATGGTTTCCGGCATAAGCTCATTTTTTTGTGTGAAACTTTTTGGCATAAGCTACAAAAATTGCGCTTATTACGAAAACCACAGAAGCCCCCTATCTGAAGCTTAAACAAACACCCCCTAAAAGAATCACCACATAACATAATCAAAAATTAGGATTTGGTAGTAGCTAAAATTATAAATTATAAATGTAACAAGCATAAATATATTATATATACGATATCCGTAACACTAATTCAATTTACGGTTAAAAATTAAAACAAAATAAAATTGGGGATTTGTATGTCATGTTACCTGGTGATTAATTGAATCGATGTGTCTTTGATAAAAATTGGTGATTTGTATCTGTTGCACGGATTGAGATATTATTAGGGTTCGATTGGAGAAGAATGACTGAATGAGGGTTTCCAAAATACAAACGGCTTGTGGCTTATGTATGGCTACTACTACAGTTTAAGTCGGTGTAATGAGTTTTTTTATTTAAATTTCTTCTTTATTTTTTTTTAAATCAAACTTACAAGAGCTATTCTAAAAATAAATAAATCCTAACCTATATAAAACACAATTTTGATTTTTAATTTTAGAGGCAAAAATTAAAACAAAAAATCCCTCAAAACTCTGTTAAAACTACGCGTGTCATTTACCACAAAAATAGCAAGTTTACAAAAAGAATTTAAACTAATTTCGGTTTGAATAGTCAACCGAATTTTTGATAAAATTTTAAAAGAGACCCCTTTTAATTTAATTATGAAACACACAACCAAATATCATTTGTTTTTTAATAGTCAACCGAATGGTTGAAGCTATTTTAAAAAGTCCATAAAACATGAAAGCTGTTATTTGGTTTTCAAAGATTTCACCAGCACATGTGATTTGATAGAAAACACGTTACCCACCAACACATAGATCATACACACGCACCACTAATATAATGTTCATCCATCACCAATTTGAAATTTTCATCAATCAATTGCTGTTCAAATCCACCAAGGCTTCATACATCAAAAACTTACACATTTATTATATTTTCAAATCTGAATCAAGGATCTAAAGTGATAACGTTATGTAAGCTATCTTGATATTCAAATTCATAATCGTATTTTAAACTTTTATGTATGACATGGAATTAGGATTTTGTTTTATATTGATTGATCTATAATTTTTATTATCAATTTTATTGAAATTGGTTTAATTAGGTTTCTAGGCTAGAAATTTGTTGAGATTAGAGAATCTCAAAACTTATATTTACTTACTTGATAACATGAGTAACCATGTTTTTTCAATAAAATAGGTGCTTGATGAAGGGATCACTAACTGTTTCATGAAATTTCTGAAAGAAAACAATATTAATTCAAAGGTTTAAGTGTTTTCCTTTCATGCCTTTGAATTATGTTAATCCCATTTAGGCGAGAAGTTTTTTCTTTAAAAAGCATAGATCTGTATTCAATGAATTTAGAAATTTTGTGCAGGGTAAGGATCCTGTGAGAAGAAATCTTAAAATGAGAAGAATGAGAAATGACTATAATTGCATATTTGAGATGCATCGACTTGAATTAGATGCATATCTATTCATTTAGATGCATCACAATTAGTTTCGAAAGTGATTTTGAAATGAAAACGATGCAAACTAGTACTAGCTACAAATTTGACCCGCACATGACGAAAAATATATAGGATTCGTCTAACTTGATGAAATGCATCTAATATATGTATATGCATCTAATTTTTAGCTAGAAAATATATTATGATGCATCTCAAGATTAGGGATGCATCTAATTCAAATTGATGCATCTCTAATGTGTACTTATAGTTATTTCTCATCCTTCTTATTTTAAGAATTTTTCTCATTTGATCCTTATTCATTTTGTGCATTCTAATCTTTTTACTAAATTGTTATTTCATATGTCTAGTCATTTTCTATTAAGTGAGTTTATGTGTGCATCTTCGTTGGGAACACCACCAGCCCATCACAAAGAAAGGAAAAATCCTTCAAGCTCGATTTGTTAAGATTTGACATTCTTGAGCCTATATCACATTTTTTTGGAGTCTGCTTGGGAGAATCTGTCTCCTAAAAATCTGCCAGTCTTGGGAGATCAAAAAGCTACCAATTTATATTGTACCCCACTATAGGTATTGATATATATTACTGTATAGTGTATGTGCTGGTCAAATTGTGACAACATGCCCTTTAATTGTTGATGTTGTTGTAAAGCAAGATTGTGCAAAATGCCTAAATCCATTGCCTTTTCATTATATATATATATATATATATATATATATATATATATATATATATATATGTGTGTGTGTGTGTGTGTGTGTGTGTGTGTGTGTGTGTGTGTGTGTGTGTGTGTGTGTGAGAGAATAAGCTTATAAAATGGTTGGTTTTTTAAAATGTCGTAGGAGTTCACTCGAAATGCAGGAAGGTATGATGTCATATGGATCCAATGATGCATTGGACAACTTGCTGATGATGACTTCGTGTCGTTCTTTAAGAGAGCAAAGGTAGAAATTACATACTTAAATATGTATAATTGAGCTGTTTACCTCTATATTCCATCTGTAATCTCTTTATGTGTTCTTTGTTTTCTGATGCATGCAATAAAGTCCATCTGCATCTTATTTTCTTAGTTATTCGAATGCAATTATGCATACAAGTTACATTTATCATGGAAACCATTCTTACACTTGAATAAGTAAACTTGTGCGCAATGCGTTAATTCTTTTTCCTTAATTCACTTGATGAAAGTATTCTTGAAAGCTACACTTATTGCACGATTTAAGTTGGTTAATAAAGACTAGAAGGGTACCCGCGCAATGCGGCGGCGGGTATCGGGTGACTATTTGTGGCGAGCAAATATTTTTTATTTTAAACCTTCCTTATTTAGTATTGTCTCAAATACTTTAAAACGTAGTAGATATATGCTTTTTAAAATTAGAACATTTAAATTATTAATAGTGTAATGTGTGTTTAGAAGCTGAGACGAAACTGTGTTAGTTTGTGGGTTAGTTTGTAGGCTTTATATATATAAAATATGCATTAAAAGATAATTAATTGGGCTATTATATCACATTGATTAAATGGACTATTGCAAGTTAATGAGGTTCATAAATATTAATGGCTCCTACAATTAAAGAGATTAAAATTCATAATGTACTTAACTCCTATTCATATATATATATATATATATATATATATATATATATATATATATATATATATATATATATATATATATATATATATATATACTAGACTTTAAAGCCCGCCCGATAGGCGGGCATGACTTATAATTATCGTTGACATATTTTAATATAGCGAAAGAAGATTGGTAAAAAATGATTGAAAATTGTACATGTTGAAAGAAAATGTTTTACCCATATTGCTATCAAATTAATCCCCTAATCACTATATAACTATGATCCAACTTAGGCCACTCTAATTCCTGAAGAAGCAAATGGGAAATTATTTTAAAGGATTCGAAGCCCGCCCAAGGCGGTCATGACTTATAATTATTCTTTAGATAGTATTAGTTAACGCAAAATTATAATAACATATAAACGTTTGAGGTTGTGTTGATATTTCTTTAACTTAATCAAACAACGCCAATGTCATGGAATCACCTACAACCTGCAACCTGCAATTTTTAATACATATGAATCATTAACTTTCGTTTCACACTTCGATTTTTCACATTTGTACTTGTAATGATAATTTGGATGGTTTTAGTTAACGTTATTTTTTTTAAGGTTTCATAATATGTTTTGACAAAATCTAACCACACGTAAATTAATAATGAATAAAGTCATATAAAGTTGTCCGTGTGAGAATACCGCCCTTTGTAGAAACAACCTAAATTGTGACAATGTTTGCCCATGACTTTTGTTAATGGTCATAGCGAAATTGTTCATTTCCCTTTTAAATAACAAAAAGGTGTCTAAAGATTGAGCAACAACAAATCATCAATACAGAGGGGGAAACTTTGAATTTACATGTAAATTATGCATGTTTATGCTTAGATAAATGATATACCTGATCAAAAATAGATGGCACCCAATATGTTTCGTGTACTGGTAGGCACAAAATTCATAACCATCACTTATTCGAGTAAATCGATGTAATGATTGTTTTAAGAAAATTTTACACAGTTTCGGTACATACTCATTGGTCGGAAAAGAGACTGGATTCAACATGCATAATCACCATGTTCGAGTGTGTATAAAGTAATTCTTTCTATCAAAGAGATTTTAGCATGGGAACATAAATATATACACTACATTAAAAGTGTCTTTAACACCATCTTCAGGTCAAGGTAAAGTGCAACATTTCCGTTTAAAGATATGATAGCCAGCCAACCCCAGTTCCTATCTAGCATCTGAAATGGAGATCTTATACAAACTAATACAGAAATACACTGAGTAAGAGAAATCAAGTTAAACATATGTGTACTTACTTGCAATCCAAAATTTGCATTTGATGACTTCTTGCTAAAAGTTGTTAGTACTTTATCACACATGCAACTGGTGGCATAAGTGCTAACAGCTTATCTGGAAACTTTTTTTATATTAAAGTCTGGTTGACCCAGTTTACTTATGTTTTTAAAGTGGAGCTGGAAAATGTGTTGTATGCCTTCCAATAATTTTAACAAAGGTGGGAGTTGGCACGGGTCTTTGTTTTATAACTGCTCAACCACTTTTTTGCAATTTGTTGTGATTGTCTCCGCTTCAGGACTGAAACATGTTACAAATGTACTCGCATTTTCGTCACCAATTATTTCCTTAAAGTAGTATCTCCAAATGATGAAAAGAAAGCTTTATTGTATATTTAGTGGAAGGCTAACAATTTTTAAAAGTTTTAAATATCATTTTTCTTTAGTATTTATATTCTGTTTATCCAAGCATGTAGTAAATACATGATGCGTGGGAATTGCAACAGGCTTTACCTCTCGAGGGATCTCGGGAAGCTTACAACCCCCACGAGGGATGATTATTTTTGTATTTTTATATTTTTTAGAAAGCAATTAAATATCTCGGGTTTGAAGGTTTTGGGCGGAATTAGTTGCTAGTCAACTAACCCAATACTAAGATGCAATCAAAATAAAATACTAGAAATGAAAATAAGCTAATTAAACTAAGGTTGTGAGCAGTAATTGGAGAAAATGTGTTTACTTAGATTTCACTACTCCCTAGACATCTTTTACACGTTAATTACTTGTTATAATTGCATGGATGATGGATCGTATTCCTTAATACCATTCATGGGGTGGCACACATAACTCCCCAATTCTATGAGCTCTTATCTCCTCCTACACCATGCCTAGCACAACTATAGGGATTGTAAACAGTGGCTCATGCATTAAATACAACCAATAAAGACCTAGTGCGCATCGGTTCATGTTTCTTAAGACGTTCAAGCATGTTACCAAGTGGAGATCTGCCAGTTTTCTTAAGCCTAACATATAAATCATTCATCCAAGACAAGAATAAACAAGTAATCAACACATAATTAACATCTAGGTTTCATTAGATCTAAGCAAACACAAGATAGATCTAGCCTAGCATAATGGAATTGAGACAAGAACAAGATATAGACAACCAACACATAGACATATTGATTGAATTAAAAGAACACTTATCTCAATTACAATGCAAGGTATCAAGAGTTTGGAACCCTTGAAAAACCTGTAAAAGTTGCACCAAAATCGTACTTAGGGTTTCTCCAAAACTTCTCTCCTTTATGTGTGAAAATTAGAAAACTATATATAGAAAAATAGGTCTGACGGCGTCAAGACAAACATTGTGACGCCATCACCTCGCCGCCAAAACTCTTCTCGGACTGCCTTGATCTACATTTGACGCCGTCAAGACTTAAACAATTCGAGGCCGTCATGACTCTTTTACTCTTGACGCCCTTCCTTCGTGACGCCGTCAAATCTGTACTGGGTCGTCATGGACTTCTGCTCTTGACGCCGTCAAAGAATTGCTCTTGACGCCGTCACCTACTGTTCCCATCATGGAAAATTAAGACTTTGGCGTTTTCTTCACTTTTATGCTCCAAAAACGTCCGAATTGCTTCCTTTTCCAGATTTCTCTCCCATAGTACCTAAAATCACAAAAGGAACGATTTAGGGCAATATTTGATCAAATAAATTCGAATTCGGGCTTAAATGACCCCCTAAAAACGGATCATTTTTCGCCTCATCATATACCCTTACACTTGAGATTTACTTGTCCTCAAGCAAATGCGCTTTTATTCTACTCAAAAGACAAGTTAGGGGTCATTTAACACTAATATAAAAGTAATTACAACAAATAATCGTTCCACTAAAGACCAATAGACAAGCACGGAGGTCATACACTAGCACCTCACAAATAGTGTTTAGATACTCACATCTCTCGGGTGTAATAAAGTATAAATTACAATATGGAAACGGAAGATATCTCTCACTACCTGTCATAGCAAAATAGATTACCATAGGCTTGGGAAAGGATCAAACCTCCACCACATGGCGTAAGCACCTAGGATAAACTATCAAAGAGGTCTTTTAAAGGGTTGTAACGTTAGGTGTAGGGATATGAAATACACGGTTTTGTTGGATAAAGGAAGTTTTACTGGTGGCGAGTTAACAATCTTGGTTAATTACATGTACAATATGGCGTTGCTAAGCCAAGACTAGACTCGACTTAAGCTAATAAATGAAAAATAACAAAAATATAAAATGAATATAGAATAAAAAGGGATGGTAGTCCGTATGTTTTTTCTCTTTTTCTTTTTCTATTTTTTTTTTCTTTTTCTTGTTTTTTTTTTCGATTTTTTTTTTTTTTTTTTTTTTTTTGCATACACTCTTACCCTACCATCCAAAATAATACATCATAGGGGATAAGCGTTCCCCTTACACTTGAATCTTTACATACTTTACAATTAACTAATCAATTTTGCAGAGTTATATCTATAATGCGAGTTACATATTCGATGTTTTAAAAAGCATGGAAATAGATGCATATGGGGATTATTGAATGGAAACAGCAGTAGTGGTAGTAAATGCTAAATGGTACCAAAGATTGAACCACCCATTTAAAAATCGGCCATTTCTACCCATTCTAAATCTGGCCATAACAATCTCAACCTAGTGTGACCCGTTAATCCGATAGACAATTTCTAAAGTCTAGATGCAACACTATGACATGGTCCAATGATTCCACCACATCATCACACGTTGGGCTTAGAAGATCTGGTCTTAAGGGGTGTTTGGATATGCTCTTAAGCACATGTCATGATTCAGGCCTATTGCCTTATAATTATATAGGTCAATGTCCAATGAACTAGCTTAGGGCTAAAGCAAGTAACTGTAGTCATATCACTTCCACAATTATTGCTTTAAGGCAATAGCTATTCATAAAATACATATATAGTTGAATTGTATGTATGGTATAGGTTGATATTTATTTTCTTATTTTTATTTATTAATGTGTTTGCATGTTTTTGGGTACATGTTATTTGGCGCCGGCTCTGTACCGTATTCTTGGCATTGCAAGTGCGGATACGCGGGCTCCATCTTTCTCCCACAGGTTCGGAATTTGTTGTAATACGATGGTTTTGTCTCATCTATCTTTATAATAACAGCCTCGGTAGTAAAACACACACCTCCTCAATTGGGATATTTGCAATATGAATATTTGTTTTGACCAAGAAGTGAAAAGGATGGGTACATGGTTGTTCCCATTCTGAGCCTACGACCCATTTTCTTGGCAATGGCTAGCTGATCACCAGTGTATCTACCAAAACTGCATACAATCAAAACTCATGAGTAAGGAGCGGGTGGTGGTGTTTTTTTGTATCTTTGTTTCCGAAGAAAAAGGATCAACCCAGTTCGAATCCTCCTTGACTTCCAACTATGACATAATAAAGTTATATAAGCTTTGAAAATGAGTCAAAAAACAAAGCTATTAAAAATGAGCTGAAAACAAATAAGCTCATAAGCCCATAAATACATTTAGGGGGTGTTTGGGTTAGCTTACTTTATGGGCTTATTAGCTTATTGAGATTTAAGAAAGCCAATAAGCTCACTGTTTTTGGGCTTATTAGCTTATCCACTTAACTTTATGGGTTATTTAAGCCATAAGCTCAAATGGTAGTTTGAGTCTTATCTATCGTTCGTGAATAATTAAATAGTTCACATTAGGATGTTTCAGTAGATCAATGGGTACCCAAATGGTCTAAGCTTACCATCGACTAACTTCAGTGCCAAGTAATTGTTTATCTCCTTTATACATAGTAAGTAAAAAAAATAATAATAATAAAATAATAAAATAATAAAAAAAAACTGTCAAACAAAGCCGAATCTATCATTTTTGCTTGGTCAAATATCGGATGCAAAATAGTTCAAAACAAATTCAACCTCCAAAAAGGATATCTTACCTCAAAACAGGTGTTTAACTATGATCTTTGATGAAACCAGGCGACCTCTATGCTTGAACTACTTACATGAACTATTTTGCTTACTGATCAGCTTACTAAGTGCTTCAGCTACTCAATTGTGTAACATTTAAAAGGTTTTCACAGCCTAATGGTAACAGCCGTAAAAATAAGAAGTCTGTAATTTTAAATAGGAAGGTTCTTGTAATGACACTGTGCACTAAATAAATACATCAAACATCCATTTGCATTATAGAAAGAATATTAGTAACCATACCATCGTTGCAACTGCCATCCATTCCTGATTATTCCACCAACTGATCTCGAGTAGCCTGCTATTCTTTGACACTATCATTTAAAGTGAAAAAATAGTTTAATCTTACTATGTACGTTTTCAGTAAAGTTAACGGTAAAAAAATATGTTTATTTCCAAGATTATATCAGCTAATGTATAGTTAAAATACCCTTTGTTTAGGCTCGGTGGCTGCCCACTTTAGCTCATTTTCAAACACGGTTGCATTAAATCATTCAACGAACCATCTCTAATAAAGAAAACAAAAAATTAATAAAGTTGCACTCAAATAACTGTGATGTTTTTAACATAATGTATTGATGAGTTACATAGTAAAAATATACCTGATAAGGTAAATTCTTAATAATGTTATTATTTATAGCAGATCCAATTGGGAAATCTTTAGAAATAAGTAATTATTAGCCAAAATCTAACGTATTAATGGAGATTCTGTTATGTGCATCATCGTTTGTGGCCCCATGCATGAATTTGTCCTTGCTAAAAGAGTAAGAATTGAAGATGAGGAGGATTGATGCATTTAAAATAAAAACTTTCAGTGACTTTTAACCTATTGAACCCATTAGAATCATTCCCTTTAGCTAAACTTAGATAAAATTGACACAATTTCTATTTTTCTTGTCTGCACAATCATTAGCGAATACTTTAGTGGTGCCGACTTTTGGTCACTCCAGCCAATACCTTATGATAGTCTTGTTCACACACCCTGGAACTAAAACACAGTCTTGGTGAATATTGGCAGTGGGACCACCTACCCCTGGAAGCTTGCTTAATAAAACAGTTACTGTTTGATTATATGGATCGTATTTCAAGAGCCTTCCAGATAAGTCGGGTGTAAATCTTGGTTGTGTGATATTTCTGCACAAAAGAAAGTTATTTATTGCTATTGTAACCTACGCGTCCCTGATTTGAACCTTGGACAAGGTTTGACAAGCTTTTTTCCAATATCGTCTGCATGTATTTCTCATGAGCCTCTATCCTTAACCGGAGATGCCTTTGTACGAAAGAACAATATAAAAGAGGCGTAACTAACCTGATTTTAGCCATTTCATTATAACCTCAGCATCTGGCATTGTTCCATTGAACCACTCCTCAAAATTATCAATTGAATTAAAAAATATTTGAAGAAGAAAATTTAGTAGGGTCCAAAGTTCTTGTAAACTATTCTGAATGGGAGTGCCAGTTAAAAGAAGTCTCCGTCGAACCTGATAGCTGCAAAATAACATTTAAAAATATGGTAAATAGAGTTATCAATTTTGGTAGGACTTTAAGATTCAGGTGGGATAATGGGTCAGAATGGGTAATTTTCACGGGTCAAGTTTCGTTGAGCGAAAATACTTTATGTCAACTAATGAACTGTTTATACAATATTAGTATGTCGAGTATGATTACACGTGCGACTATATCAACCCATGAAATCAGTATGAAGTTAAATAACAAAGGGCATATATTTTAGCTCGTAAGTGCATAAACAAACACTTCTTACCTGGGAGCCCATGTTGAAAATTCATTAATCCAGTTTTGTAGTACAGCTTTTGGGGCCACGATTAACTGCGGCCCAGTCACGCCCTTGTTTTCCATGAGATACGCTATCAAGGAGACGGTTTGAATTGTCTTGCAGTTGGTGGGACGTTGTTCAGCTGCTGCTCTTGTTATCAGAAATTACAATAAAGGGAAAGCCATTGTTCTTACGACCATCATCTCTAGTCTGCACGATCCCTCTTTATTCAAAGATCAAAGTGCGAGTTTCCTCCATTATTACCAAAAACATTTTCTACAAACACATAATAAATCAAAACAGGCGACTAAGAAATGTTATACAAAAGCTATAAGCAAAATGTAAAAGAATCAAGGTTATGGATAGTATTGGTTTTAGTCTCACTCCAAGTTCAAATCCAAATTACTCATAACTGCGAAAACTAAAACAACAGAAATAAAAGTTCAAATCCGAATTAATAATGGCTACATCATGAACTTCTCCTTTGAATAAGAAACTGTGACCATATTATGCTAATATGATTGATAGAATTTTAAAAGGCTACTGTTGGCTCTATATCACTCACACTTACATGCAACACCATGTAACCCCGAGTCCAATGGCCAGTTCCAATACCTCAACCAAATAGTCAAGTTGGCTTTGCTAAGCTACAATCCAGGAGGGTTATGTGGGTTACTTTTTCTAGCTACTTTGAGCATATCTCAAACCTTACCACCGCTCATTCTCTCCTCAAGATTTGCAAGTGAGAGTCAAAGAAGAGCTGAATATTTGCACTATTTTAAATCCACTCGTATGCCACTTTTGCTTACGTTAGGCGTCCCAAATTTTCCTCAAGTTGTTCGAGCTTGAACTTTAACTTGAAAAATGAAGGGAATCATACTAAACCTTCATTAAGTCTTCACCTTTTACATACTTAGCATGAAGCATTCTGGCCCGTTCAAAAGCTTGTTATTTTCAAACTGCAGCTTGTATGTAGCGAGCCAGAACTCTTTACACAAACATGCACTTGGGCACCAACATTCTTGTCGTCGGACTTGTATGTGGACTTCCAACTACTGCAACTGAAGGCTGAGGGATAGTCTACACCGCCTGCTACTATTATAGATGTCAAGCGACATTCCTGTAGATGTTCAATGAAATATGGGTGCCTTTCTGTCATCTTTTTATATGTGGTATGGCTCAAAACTGCCGGTGTTTCTTTCCCGTTTCCTAGTTCTTCTTCGCAAAAAATAATAACCCTTGTCATAGTACAATTATAAATTAAATGTTATATTCGCCCGTGAGTATTGAAAAGATATAGTGCCAAACCATTTTAGTTTGTAAGAATCAATAAAGAATAGAGAAAATAGTCTAGTCTGTATAGTCTGTAAAGAAAGGAATTAATAAATTCACTTGTCGTGAGGCACTGAACGTTTCTGATTGTTGTTTCTACACGAACTCTCTGCTCCATTTTCTGGTAGTTCATTTATACATGCAACAACATTAGCCTTGAAATCATTTTCATAATCTAAATTAACGTTTATGTCCTATACACAGCATCCTAACCATGGAAAAATTAGTGACCACACTTGCCTTGAGTAACTAAACGTGTCTGCCTGATGGTGGAATATACGAAACTGAAGCCTTTTTTTAGTTTTGTATTCGAATATGCAAGAAATCATTGTAAAAAAGGAACAACTAAAATGAAATATTAAAAGATTTTAAATAATAAAAATGATGCGTGGGAATCGCACCTTGCTTTACCTCTCGAGGGATCTCGAGAAGCTTACAACCCCCACGAGGCAGTGTACCTGATCATTGTAGTATAGTATAGTGACAAGTACCGGGGGATTGATCGTTCAGCTTAGGAATAGTGTCGCTAGGGTTAGAAAACCTAATTAATAGTTCTATAGGTGAGGGATGATTATTTTTGTATTTTTATATTTTTATGAAAGCAAGTAAAATCTCGGGTTTTGGAAGAGTGGGCGGAATTAGTTGCTATTCAACTAACCCAAAGCTATTATATAATTAAAATAAAATAATGAAAATGAAATTAAACTAAATTATACTAAAGTTGTGAGCAGTAATTGGAGAAATTGTGTTTACTTAGACTTCATTACTCCCTAGATATCTTTTACATGTTAATTACTTGTTACACTTGTATAAATGACGGATTGTATTCCTTAATATCATTCGTGGGGTGGCATACATAACTCCCCAACTCTATGAGCTCTTATCTCCTCCTACACCATGACCCAGCACAACTATAGGGATTGTAAACAGTGGCTCATGCATTAAATACAACCAATAAAGACCTAGTACGCCTCGGTTCATGTTTCTTAAGACGTTCAAGCATGTTACCATTTGGAGATCTGCCAGTTTTCTTAAACCTAACATATAAATCATTCATCCAAAACAAGAATAGACAAGTAATCAACACATAATCAACATCTAGGTTTTATTAGATCTAAGCAAACACAAAAGAGATCTAGCCTAGCATAATGGAATTGAGACAAGAACAAGATATAAACAACCAACACATAGACATATTGATTGAATTGAAAGTACACTTATCTCAATTACAATGCAAGATCTCAAGGGTTTGGAACCCTTGAAAAACCTGTAAAAGAGGCACCAAAATCGTCTTTAGGGTTTCACCAAAACTTCTCTCCTTTTTAATGAAAAAACTAGAAAACTATATATAGGAAAAGTAGTCTGACGGCGTCAAGAGTTACTTGTGACGCCGTCACCTCGCCGCCATATACTTCCTCGGACGGCCTTGATCTACTTATGACGGCCTATGTGACGCCGTCACCGACCACGGTATTTTATTCTTGCCACTTTGACGCCGTCATTAAGGCGTTTGACGCCGTCACCACCTTCGGTATTTTAATCTTCATGTCTGACGCCGTCAAGATATTACTCTTGACGCCGTCACCTTGTATCTTCAGCATGGAAATTTGGTACTTTGCCGTTTTCTTCACTTTTATGCTCCAAAAACGTCCAAAATGGCTTCTTTTCTAGAATTCACTCTCCAAACACCTAAAATCACAAAAGGAACGATTTAGGGCAATATTTGATCAAATAAAGTCGGATTCGGGCTTAAATGACCCCCTAAAAACGGATCATTTTTCGCCTCATCAAAAAAAGAAAGGAGTTAATGAATTCACCTGTTGTGCTCCGTTGAACGTTTCATACTATTGTTTCTAAATAAAACCTCAGGCATCATCTTCTGGTAGTTCATTTATGCCCGCAACAACATTAGCCTTTAAATCAGTTTTATACTCTATATTAGCGTTCATATCGTGTAGGCAGCAATTCAACCATGAAAAAATTACCGACCCCACTTGCCTTGCGTAGTTGAACCGGAAACTGAATCCTCTTTTAGCTTTTTATTAGTATCTGCAAGAACCCGAATCCTCTTTTAGCTTTTTATTGAAACAAATGCTGCTTAAATATAATTGCCTCCAATTTTGCCTCACCAGGTTTCTTTAAATCATTCACAACTAAATCAAAGCCAGAAAACTCATAACAAGTCAACTAAATCTGAAACATTACCTACATCAACAAAATAAAATCTATATAGGAAAACAATAAATAAAATTAAACAAAGGATTTATAATAGATATACCCAATTAAGACCCTAGCAGCAAATGGTATGTTGACAACATCCTAGTATCTTTTATTGACAAATTAAAATGTTAGAACAACAACAACTGGATCATAAGATATTAGGGTTTTTTAAATCGAAGAAGAATAATAGTATTAAGGGATATGGGATTAGAATTGATGCGATATATAAGTAGGAACTGGTAAAGTGATCATACCTGTGTTATGTTGTATTGTGTTGGATTAGCTGGAATGACAAACAGATTTGATAAGTAATAACTAATGGATCTACCAAAAAAACCATAATTAAAAAAAAAAAAAAAAAGAAAAAAAAAAGAAAAAAACACACACAAAACTTTGATTTTTCTTAAAACTGCTGATACCAGACTGCCTGCAAAATTAGAACATAGACAAAATAAACCTGCAAAATTATTATGAGTTCTAAAAAGACCTACATGTTGTCTTAAGATCCATTACAGCAACATGTGTTCAAAGAAGGCTACGCCTAACCTGCAAAAACCTGCAACGAAACCAACATATGCATGCACAGTAACAAAGTTTCATAATTAGGGTTTTGAAATTTGAGAGAAAAAAGGCTACCTTTTTTGTGTACGTGATCTAGTAAAACAAAAACCATAATAAACTAAATTGGTGAAACTATATTTAAGGAAAAGATATGTATATATCTTCTATACATTATGCATATCTTCTTGTATAAATCCAGTATTAATATTCTATTGAACATTATATTTATTGTTTTGGAAGATATATCTCAAAGATTAAGTTGGTCTAGTGGTAAAAGTAGTTATTAATGTATTAGCAAATCCTAGGTTCGAATCATGCACATTAAATTTTTAGACAAATGAAATACGAATTACAACTCCATTTGATGAAATCTGAATTTTAACATCTTAATTTCGAATTTTAATTAAAAAAAAATATGAAAAATTGCATAGGTGGACACAATGTGATGACATGGCTAATAATGAATTACTGGGCAATGACTGGGCAATGAGGTGGCATTAATGACGTCATACGCCTCCTATGATGTATGTATATATATATATATATATATATATATATATATATATATATATATATATATATATATATATATATATATATATTAGTTTGAAATCCTTCCAATTAAAGAAATGTTTTTAATCTTATTTTTTTAAGACTTCCTTTTTAGGAATGGCCTAAATGCATTATAATGTAGTTAAGATAAGACCATGACAAAGGTCACAGAGTACTTCAATGAACTCTTTTGTCAGTGTGGTCTCCACATCCAGAATAGTCATGAATATTTTTGTGCATACAAAATCAACTATGCTAGGAATATGTATCGAGATAAATAAATTTGTTTTACTTTTCTTCGCAGGGGTTTTTCATCATTCCAGCTTTCAGGGAGCCGTCTGGGCTCACTTTGATTGAGGTATCTTTTATACTTTTAGCATTTGAGTTATTAAGCTATTATACTATTAGCATATCTTTATAAAAAAAATCATTTAACATGTTGCAGCTCTTGATGGCTACTTGATATAGAGTATCATGAAGGGTTAGTAGTAAGTTCTCACATATCTCATTTTGGGTTTATTATTATTATTATTATTATTATTATTATTATTATTATTATTATTATTATTATTATTATTATTATTATTATTATTATTATTTCTGAAACTTCGAATGCATATCACTACTATACATGACTATTGATAGTTGCAGTTCAATTCCTATTAAATTATGTGTAATTTTTTTAAAAGTTTGAAT
Organism: Artemisia argyi; assembly: GCA_030686995.1. Lineage (NCBI taxonomy): Eukaryota > Viridiplantae > Streptophyta > Magnoliopsida > Asterales > Asteraceae > Artemisia > Artemisia argyi. Next base: position 129,789,582 of record CM060699.1, read on the forward strand.
CTTGTGTTATGGTTGATGATAAAGACGAAGCTTTACATTGAGTGATACTTTCTTCTCCTTCTTTTTGGTCTTATTATGTGTAAGGTTATTGAATGACATTATGATTCAATTGGTTTGTAGCTTATTGAATGTAGAGATGCACAAAAAAAACCGGTTCATGAACCGAACCGGAAATAAAAACCGAAACCGGTTTGCCCAAAACCCGGTTTATCTTGAACCGGTTTACCTTGAACCGAACCGGCGGCTTTATAACCGGTTGTAGTTTTTTTGGTTTGGCCGGTTTGAAAACCGGTTAAACCCGGTCCGGTTATGAAAACCGGTTTTTGAAACTGGTTTTAAATCGGTTTTTTCACGGTATTTTATTCTTGCCACTTTGACGCCGTCATTAAGGCGTTTGACGCCGTCACCACCTTCGGTATTTTAATCTTCATGTCTGACGCCGTCAACATATTACTCTTGACGCCGTCACCTTGTATCTTCAGCATAGAAATTTGGTACTTTGCCGTTTTCTTCACTTTTATGCTCCAAAAACGTCCAAAATGGCTTCTTTTCCAGAATTCACTCTCCAAACACCTAAAATCACAAAAGGAACGATTTAGGGCAATATTTGATCAAATAAAGTCGGATTCGGGCTTAAATGACCCCCTAAAAACGGATCATTTTTCGCCTCATCATATACCCTTACACTTGAGATTTGCTTGTCCTCAAGCAAATGCGCTTTTATTCTACTCGAAAGACAAGTTATGGGTCATTTAACACTAATATAAAAGTAATTACAACAAATAATCGTTCCACTAAAGACCAATAGACAAGCACGGAGGTCATACACAAGCACCTCACAAATAGTGTTTAGATACTCACATCTCTCGGGTGTAATAAAGTAATATAACATTATGGAAATGGAAGATATCTCTCACTACCTGTCATAGCAAAATAGATTACCATAGGCTTGGGAAAGGATCAAACCTCCACCACATGGCGTAAGCACCTAGGATAAACTATCAAAGAGGTCTTTTTAAAGGGTTGTAACGTTAGGTATAGGGATATGAATTACACGGTTTTGTTGGATAAAGGAAGTTTTACTGGTGGCGAGTTAACAATCTTGGTTAATTACATGTACAATATGGCGTTGCTAAGCCAAGACTAGACTCGACTTAAGCTAATAAATGAAAAATAACAAAAATATAAAATGAACATAGAATGAAACGGGATGGTAGTCCGTATGTTTTTTTCTCTTTTTCTTTTTCTATTTTTTTTTTCTTGATTTTTCTATTTTTTTTTTTATTATTATTTTTTTTTTTTTTGCATACACTCTTACCCTACCATCCAAAATAATACATCATAGAGGATGAGAATTCCCCTTACACTTGAATCTTTACATACTTTACATTTAACTAATCTAATGACTCGAATTAAGAAAATCAAAACACTTGGAGCACTTTTAAGATTAGCGTACATATGGGGGTAATATATTATGTTCTTCCCCATTACTCCATAAAATAAGTACTTACCCATGAGTCCCGATAGTCCCAAAACAATATGTAAAAGGATATGACTCGACTTAGCAACCATGTAATCAATTAGAAAGTTAACTTAGGGTTTAACAAATAACAATAATGCACTAAAAATGAGCGCATACACGGAAGGCTAAGGCAATTTGGTTGTACATTTAAGTGGAGTGTAACAAATTCTTCCTTTAAGTAAGATGCTTAAAGTTTGAAATGAAAAGATAGGCTCGGAGGGGTGTACTAGGGGTATCGTGTACTAAAAATGAGTACAACGCTAAGGGTGTGGGAAAAATTAGTTGACTTAACTAGCCAAGTAATATGACTTAAATGGTCAAGTAATTATAATACGGGTTTAACACAAGGGTGATCCTAATGCCTCTTATCATGTAGTAAATCCTACTACACGAATGTAGTCTCACTAGCGGTCTCGGGATGCATCACTAACGCAAGTTCTAGAATCTAAATGCTACCGGTACACTCATAAGCACTAATAGTAAATGCTTTTCCTATCAAAACTAAAGGCGAACCTCACATTTTTGGGTGGAAAATTTTTCTGAATATACGGTTATGTGCTAGTCATACAACCTCCTATCCATGAGACGCTTGCTATGGCTAAAGTTTCACTCCTAAATGTTGTAAAAAATTTTAAATTTGGCACTAAAATTACACTAACAAGTATTTCTCATAGTTTTATTACACATCTACTATCAAACAAAACAAACTCAAGCGAAAGTGCATATGTAAGGTATCATCTTTTTACCCTCCCCTTACACTTAAGATGAACATTGTCCCCAATGTTCAAGTAAAGAATGTAAAAGTTAAAAAGTAAAGAGAATGAAATCAAATACTCCCCTGATTCGCTCGGTATGGATTATAGGTTGGCCAGGTTAAATCTTCCTCCAAGAAAACGAACAATCAAAGCTTCCCTTCCAGAATATAAATCATCTTCTTGTCACAAATAACCTGTAAATCCTGACAACAATAGACAAGGCAACCTCGCGTAAAATCGGCGGAATCCTATATAAGTTACTAAATCCTAGAAAACAAAGTAAGATATAATGCTTGTGGAATGAAGTTTGCAGATTTCCTGGAGATTATAAAACTTAATAATTCACAAAAACCATAAGACTCCGTTAGAAAAACAAAACCGGTAAAATTTCCAGATTTTTGACTCCTGACGCCGTCAAGAGCAATATCCTGACGCCGTCAGAATGGACCTGCAGAAATTCTTATGTTAAGTTTCCGGAAAATTTCTGAAAAAACTTTGTCCTACTTCCTGGAAAATCCTGCAAAACTTCATTATGACTCAATACAAGTATTTGACTCTAACAAATACGAATATACATGTTCATTTAAAATTGTGGAGAATCATGATCGGTTTGTTTCTTGAAAACATATTTGGGGTTTCCCCTTACACTTATCTTTTGCAAAAATACCTTTAGGTTGGAGTTAAGACTAGGCCAAACAACATAATAAAGTATTTCCACATTTTAATTGAGAAACATGATCAACCAACAATAAAAATAAAACATGCATACGGAAGCAAATAACAATCAAACAAATAAAATCACACAAAACATTGGTTGCAAAGATGAACCATCAATAAAAATTAAAAGCTGATCATGCATAATACTAGTTAAAAGAACAGAAATAAAAATTGTTCAAAGCCAACAAAGGCTGAATCCTAAACTATTACAAACCAAATGTTTCAAATCGTACAGCCAAAAATAAATTGTTCAAGGATCACAGATATCAAAATGGATCACTGAGGGGGAGGACCAAAACGATAATCATAGCCTGGTGGGAGGTGTCCAGTGTACCCGTAGGGAGGGTAGTCAGTCTCTCGGCCTGGGAAGGGGTTAATCTGTAGGTGAGGCTCAAGCTGATCTCGGGTGGAGAGGTGCTGCATCTGGCGGACGGTATGATCATACATCCAGTCAAAGCGCTGGTCAGTAGTAGCTCGCCACGTATCCATCTGGCCCATCCAGGCACCCTGGTGTGCCTGCCAGTCTCCCCGACTCATGTGTCGGTAGTAATCAGCCGTCCCCTCCTCATACCCGGCAAACCGATGCTGCTGGGGCACTCCCTCATCATCACTGTCATCATCCTCATCATCAGCCCCTACGTACCATGTGTAGGCACCATCCCCCATCTGCATCACAATGTTCATCTGCCTAAGGGATTTCGCCCTCACTACCCTGCAGTTCCCACAGTCGCTCAAGTACCCTATGATCTGAGGAGTAAGAAGACCATAGGAACGAGCCAACCGTGTGACGAACATCCCCCCATAAACCTTATCGATATCCCTCTCACCCACACTGGTCCTCAAGTAACTGGCCATCCAAAACGGGATGTTGCAGTAGACATCCGCAGAAAGGATGGTGTACAAGTAGAACAGGTCCGAAGCAGTGATACGGTGAGTGGTGCCATGACGTGCAGACAGGCTGTATGTGATGCACCTGTGAGCTAGCCTAACAATGGGGTCCCTGATCGATACAGCCCCAGTAGTCGAGGTGTAAACCCCATCCCTTATGGTTGGCCAAAAGGTAACATACCTCATCTCACTCCGCTGAGTCTCTCCATGTAACAAATTCAGCAAAAAAGCCCCATCAACCTCCTCACTAGTATATAGCCCAAGCCTCCAACCAAACTCAGCTACAGAACAAGACCTCAATTCTCCCCTAGCCTAAAATATATCGTGGTGCCCCCCATATCTCCCCTAGCCTCAGCTTGATCAAAACGGAAGGTCGCAAAGAACTCCCGTACTAACTCACTATATACCGTCTCTCTCAACCTAAACAATCTCTCCCACTGCGGACCCGCAAATCCATCTGTGCGGATCCTCCCTACAACCGCAGCCTCCAACCCACTAGCTCTCAGAAAATCCCAGTCAACAACCGCCCCAGCATCGATGTGGTGGTTACACAACTCCTCATACTTAGTACTAGTACCAACATCACCAAACTCGCCCCAACTGTGCACTAATTCCCCATAATTGATCCCTTGAGATCTAGAAGAACTACCCTTTTGTTGGCGAGACCTTTTGCTCATTTTCCTGGAAAAAGGTGGAGTGAATGGAAACGATTAGAACGCGAAATTTATATGAACTTTATGCAGTCAGACACATCTGACGCCGTCAAGAGTAATTTTTGACGCCGTCAGATGGATCAGAATTACAGCCATGCAAATGCAAGGGAAAAATCAATTTTCAAACTCTTAACCCATTACCCAAACGCTCCTTAAATCAGGAAACAGGGGTGGGGGGTCAAAGAATCCGAGGCATGATGGGTTTTCCCTAAATTAATGCATGATTTGGGTGAGACAACATCATCAAATGGTAACCCCGCGATTACAAATCACCAATTGGATGGCATTACGATTTGCTAATGGTGGGTCAAGAATGGGGTTTCGGGCGAAAGGGGTTTTTCAAATTGACGGGTCCTAAGGATAATTAACCGAGAAAAGATGAAGAAAACTTACTTACAACGTAGAGATCGGAGGCGGAAGATGTCGAATTGGGGGTTTGAGAATCGGAGTAGCAGCAACACTTGGGTGAGATTTGTGGGGTATGGGCTGAAAGTGATTGGTTGTGGGTTAATATTGCTGATCCGTCGAGCTGACGGCGTCAAGGGTTAAATCTGACGCCGTCAGATGCCCGTGTGGGGTGAGGTTTGGAGTAGTTTCAAGTTTAGTCCCTGCTCTTTGCGTGAATAACTAAACACAAGTAAAACCCATGAGTAGCTATTCCGTTAACGAGGTCCACCAGGGTCGAACGTCTCATTACTGTCGCGGAAAGAGGTGAGGTAGCAGCGGGGGTCGGGTAATGTTTTGGTCGAGTTGATCCTTATGCACGGGTCATCGGCGCGAGAAGAAAGATGTTGTTCAATAGGAGGTTTCAAATCAATGGTATTTATGAGGTGTGACCTCTTTACACCGGGTTTAAAACCAAAAGAACGTTTTTTGGATGAGATCGGGAATGTAGTTCGCAAGCATCCAACGAAAATGCTATTTATTTGCGAGCTTTTCTCCGCATGGGGGTGTTTATGGGTAGTTAATGGTAAAGCTTTTGAGGAGAATCTCCCGCTGTCCTCTTGGTCAAATACCAAAGAGGTTGACACCTCGAAGACTTTTTCAAATTTTTTAGGTATAGAATTTTCTTTGATCTTTTCTTTGACCCTTGATATGAATTGGTCTGCGAAATTCATAAAGGCTTTATGAGTGCTTTCCATGCGTGCCTCAAGGTGCTGGATTTGCTTTTCCTGATTATCCATGAAGGTTACCATTATTCCTTCGAATTCCTCTTGCTGTGAGCGTTCAGGAAAATTTTGGCTGATAACCGTATTCCTATGTGGATTAGGGTTCCACACGGGTTCAGCGGCCAGTTTCTCAATACTCATCAGTTCTTTTACCTGTTTCTCGATGCTTCCTAACAATTGTTCTTGGGTGGCACATGCGTAATCAAGCTTTGTTTTGCTCGGGAGCATCGGGTCCTCCCATCCTTCCTCTTCGTATTGTGCCAACTCCTCAAGAACTTTCCAGCATTCGTCAACGCTAAGTCTATCTAGCCTACCCTTGGCTGCGTAATCAATGGCTTTTCTTGTTTGATAGTCAACCTTACCATAAAAGATTTGGATCTGCAGCCATCGTTCGATCCCATGATGAGGAACTTTTCGGAGTAGGTCTTTATATCGATTCCATGCTTCATAAAAGGTTTCATTTTGACGTTGTTGGAACATCAAGATGTCATTCCTAAGCTTAGTAGTTCTCCCCGGTGGGAAAAATTGAGCAAGGAAACGAGTGGTGAGATCATCCCATGTGGTGATGGATCCCGCGGGTAAACGCTCAAGCCATTGACTAGCTTGATCCCGTAGAGAGAATTGGAATAGGCGTAAACGGGTAGTCTCTCTAGTTTCAACACCTAGGTCTATGGAATCTACGATTTTGAGGAAGTCCTTAAGGTGTTGGTTTGGATCTTCGGAACGAAGTCCATGGAATGCACATCCGCTTTGCACCAACCGGATGGTGTCGGATCGCAAGGGAGTCACATTGGCTCCGGTGAGCTCAATGGTGTTTCGGTAGCCTTGGTGGCTAGGTCGGGAATACTCTCCTAAGGTTCGGGGCCTAAGGGGTTCTAATGGTGGGTTTTGTTGTGGTGGGATGAGGGGTTCAAAGATGTTACCACCTTCCATGATGTCGGATGGTAAAGAGTTACGAACAGAGGCACGAAGAAATTAGATAGACTAAAGAAGACCTAAAAATAAAAATAAAAATCTTACTAGAAAGGAATCTAGCAAGTAGACCTAATAAAAAGAAATCATAACCTAGACAATAACTATTCCCCGGGCTGCGGCGCCAAAAACTTGATGCGTGGGAATCGCACCTTGCTTTACCTCTCGAGGGATCTCGAGAAGCTTACAACTCCCACCAGGCAGTGTACCTGATCGTTGTAGTATAGTATAGTGACAAGTACCGGGGGATTGATCGTTCAGCTTAGGAATAGTGTCGCTAGGGTTAGAAAACCTAATTAATAGTTCTATAGGTGAGGGATGATTATTTTTGTATTTTTATATTTTTATATTTTTATGAAAGCAAGTAAAATCTCGGGTTTTGGAAGAGTGGGCGGAATTAGTTGCTATTCAACTAACCCAAAGCTATTATATAATTAAAATAAAATAATGAAAATGAAATTAAACTAAATTATACTAAAGTTGTGAGCAGTAATTGGAGAAATTGTGTTTACTTAGACTTCATTACTCCCTAGATATCTTTTACATGTTAATTACTTGTTACACTTGTATGAATGACGGATTGTATTCCTTAATACCATTCGTGGGGTGGCATACATAACTCCCCAACTCTATGAGCTCTTATCTCCTCCTACACCATGACCAAACACAACTATAGGGATTGTAAACAGTGGCTCATGCATTAAATACAACCAATAAAGACCTAGTACGCCTCGGTTCATGTTTCTTAAGACGTTCAAGCATGTTACCATTTGGAGATCTGCCAGTTTTCTTAAGCCTAACATATAAATCATTCATCCAAAACAAGAATAGACAAGTAATCAACACATAATCAACATCTAGGTTTCATTAGATCTAAGCAAACACAAAAGAGATCTAGCCAAGCATAATGGAATTGAGACAAGAACAAGATATAAACAACCAACACATAGACATATTGATTGAATTGAAAGTACACTTATCTCAATTACAATGCAAGGTCTCAAGGGTTTGGAACCCTTGAAAAACCTGTAAAAGAGGCACCAAAATCGTCTTTAGGGTTTCACTAAAACTTCTCTCCTTTTTAATGAAAAAACTAGAAAACTATATATAGGAAAAGTAGTCTGACGGCGTCAAGAGTTACTTGTGACGCCGTCACCTCGCCGCCATATACTTCCTCGGACGGCCTTGATCTACTTATGACAGCCTATGTGACGCCGTCACCGACCACGGTATTTTATTCTTGCCACTTTGACGCCGTCATTAAGGCGTTTGACGCCGTCACCACCTTCGGTATTTTAATCTTCATGTCTGACGCCGTCAAGATATTACTCTTGACGCCGTCACCTTGTATCTTCAGCATGGAAATTTGGTACTTTGCCGTTTTCTTCACTTTTATGCTCCAAAAACGTCCAAAATGGCTTCTTTTCTAGAATTCACTCTCCAAACACCTAAAATCACAAAAGGAACGATTTAGGGCAATATTTGATCAAATAAAGTCGGATTCGGGCTTAAATGACCCCCTAAAAACGGATCATTTTTCGCCTCATCAAAAAAAGAAAGGAGTTAATGAATTCACCTGTTGTGCTCCGTTGAACGTTTCATACTATTGTTTCTAAATAAAACCTCAGGCATCATCTTCTGGTAGTTCATTTATGCCCGCAACAACATTAGCCTTTAAATCAGTTTTATACTCTATATTAGCGTTCATATCGTGTAGGCAGCAATTCAACCATGAAAAAATTAGCGACCCCACTTGCCTTGCGTAGTTGAACCGGAAACTGAATCCTCTTTTAGCTTTTTATTAGTATCTGCAAGAACCCGAATCCTCTTTTAGCTTTTTATTGAAACAAATGCTGCTTAAATATAATTGCCTCCAATTTTGCCTCACCAGGTTTCTTTAAATCATTCACAACTAAATCAAAGCCAGAAAACTCATAACAAGACAACTAAATCTGAAACATTACCTACATCAACAAAATAAAATCTATATAGGAAAACAATAAATAAAATTAAACAAAGGATTTATAATAGATATACCCAATTAAGACCCTAGCAGCAAATGGTATGTTGACAACATCCTAGTATCTTTTATTGACAAATTAAAATGTTAGAACAACAACAACTGGATCATAAGATATTAGGGTTTTTTAAATCGAAGAAGAATAATAGTATTAAGGGATATGGGATTAGAATTGATGCGATATATAAGTAGGAACTGGTAAAGTGATCATACCTGTGTTATGTTGTATTGTGTTGGATTAGCTGGAATGACAAACAGATTTGATAAGTAATAACTAATGGATCTACCAAAAAAACCATAATTAAAAAAAAAAAAAAAGAAAAAAAAAAGAAAAAAACACACACAAAACTTTGATTTTTCTTAAAACTGCTGATACCAGACTGCCTGCAAAATTAGAACATAGACAAAATAAACCTGCAAAATTATTATGAGTTCTAAAAAGACCTACATGTTGTCTTAAGATCCATTACAGCAACATGTGTTCAAAGAAGGCTACGCCTAACCTGCAAAAACCTGCAACGAAACCAACATATGCATGCACAGTAACAAAGTTTCATAATTAGGGTTTTGAAATTTGAGAGAAAAAAGGCTACCTTTTTTGTGTACGTGATCTAGTAAAACAAAAACCATAATAAACTAAATTGGTGAAACTATATTTAAGGAAAAGATATGTATATATCTTCTATACATTATGCATATCTTCTTGTATAAATCCAGTATTAATATTCTATTGAACATTATATTTATTGTTTTGGAAGATATATCTCAAAGATTAAGTTGGTCTAGTGGTAAAAGTAGTTATTAATGTATTAGCAAATCCTAGGTTCGAATCATGCACATTAAATTTTTAGACAAATGAAATACGAATTACAACTCCATTTGATGAAATCTGAATTTTAACATCTTAATTTCGAATTTTAATTAAAAAAAATATGAAAAATTGCATAGGTGGACACAATGTGATGACATGGCTAATAATGAATTACTGGGCAATGACTGGGCAATGAGGTGGCATTAATGACGTCATACGCCTCCTATAATGTATGTATGTATGTATATATATATATATATATATATATATATATATATATATATATTAGTTTGAAATCCTTCCAATTAAAGAAATGTTTTTAATCTTATTTTTTTAAGACTTCCTTTTTAGGAATGGCCTAAATGCATTATAATGTAGTTAAGATAAGACCATGACAAAGGTCACAGAGTACTTCAATGAACTCTTTTGTCAGTGTGGTCTCCACATCCAGAATAGTCATGAATATTTTTGTGCATACAAAATCAACTATGCTAGGAATATGTATCGAGATAAATAAATTTTGTTTTACTTTTCTTCGCAGGGGTTTTTCATCATTCCAGCTTTCAGGGAGCCGTCTGGGCTCACTTTGATTGAGGTATCTTTTATACTTTTAGCATTTGAGTTATTAAGCTATTATACTATTAGCATATCTTTATAAAAAAAATCATTTAACATGTTGCAGCTCTTGATGGCTACTTGATATAGAGTATCATGAAGGGTTAGTAGTAAGTTCTCACATATCTCATTTTGGGTTTATTATTATTATTATTATTATTATTATTATTATTATTATTATTATTATTATTATTATTATTATTATTATTATTATTATTATTATTATTATTTCTGAAACTTCGAATGCATATCACTACTATACATGACTATTGATAGTTGCAGTTCAATTCCTATTAAATTATGTGTAATTTTTTTAAAAGTTTGAATCTTGTGTTATGGTTGATGATAAAGACGAAGCTTTACATTGAGTGATACTTTCATCTCCTTCTTTTTGGTCTTATTATGTGTAAGGTTATTGAATGACATTATGATTCAATTGGTTTGTAGCTTATTGAATGTAGAGATGCACAAAAAAACCGGTTCATGAACCGAACCGGAAATAAAAACCGAAACCGGTTTGCCCAAAACCCGGTTTATCTTGAACCGGTTTACCTTGAACCGAACCGGCGGCTTTATAACCGGTTGTAGTTTTTTTGGTTTGGCCGGTTTGAAAACCGGTTAAACCCGGTCCGGTTATGAAAACCGGTTTTTGAAACTGGTTTTAAATCGGTTTTTTGACAGCTTTTGGCAAGCTTACTTGCTTCAATTTTGACAGCTTATTGACTCATAACTCAGTAGGGTGGAGATGTATTTGTCCTGTGATGGTAAAGAAGATGGAAGGATAGGTGATAGTGTGAAACTTTTTAGATGAATTGAATAAAGGGGATAAGTGTGAATAAAGTTAGACGTGCATTAAATTTGTGTAATGAATTAAAGTCAAACAAAATCACGAAACCCAATATCAATATAAAATATTGTAAATAAAGGTAGCTGCGTATTACTCCGTAGTTGTTATCGATATACAAGTAAAATATTCACTCTATTAACTTTTGCAGACTCCTAAGCTCTTAGGCTAGCATGTGTGTGTATTATACAAATTTGTTTCACTCTTTGTGTATTACACGATGTATATATTGGTTCACTCTTTACTTGTATTTTATTCTCACTCAACAAAATTTTGAACTTGTTCTATTTCTCTCAATCAAACCATGAAAACATAAGAATAATTTGGTCTTAATTCTACATGCATAGATCTCAATCCAAAACTGGTGGCCTGTTCGTCCAGCACCAGCAGTCCAGCACTCTTCGAACCAACTGTGGCTTTTTATCTCGTCACTTCCACCTGTTCCTTTGCCAAGACGCCTGCTTGATTCTCTTCCATTGTTGGAACCGGTTTTTTACCCGGTTTACCCAAAACCGGTTTAAACCGGTCCCCAACCGGTCCTGTCCGGTTTGGGTTTTCGTTGACAAAAACCAGTTTCAAACCGGTTCAGTTTGAGTCAAAACCGGTTTTTGACCACTTTGACTCAAACCGAAACCGGTTTGAAAACCGGTTCGATTTGGATAAATAACCGATTTGTGCACCTCTAATTGAATGACATCAAATATGCTCGTGTCCACAAGCCAACAAGAAGTAGTCTACTATGACAAACAACATGCACCTCAACATCCAACCCATGAAGCCTTCTTTCATCCCCCCAACGATGAACCCAATTTACAAATGGGGTAAGCCCAACTAGGTTCTAAATCTATTAACACTTAGGCTCTACAAATGGGTTGAATTAGTATTTAAGACACTGTTAAAAGACGGGTCAAAGTCAAGAAAACTGTATTCTTATTGCTTAATATCTCATAGACGTTTCAATTCACAGAATTGGTAATCATTTAATAGATAAACTTTCTATATAAAAGTTAGTCAAACAATGTTGCGGTTCGACCCAACAACCCAGCCTGAGTATGTTTTGCTAATGCAAAATTTATTTGCTAATAGTCATCTCTTATTAGCATAGTGATTAGTCCACTTTATTTCAACCCTGTTGATAGTTTCTTAATAAGATCCAGCGTGTATGTCTCCGTTCTCTAATAACATTTTATTTTTAAATTTTAGGTATGCATGCATAATGGTTGCCAAGCTAGAAAAGTAAGACAATTATCAATTTGTTGGCAAGACATCTTACTCATAAAGATATCCAAGGTGTGTTTCATCTTTACTATAGTTAATTGTAACATGCTAATGTTATCAGATGATCTCTTCATATATTTCTAAAAATTGTTGTTGTACATTAATGATTAAAGAAATTATGTTCGTTGAATTGTAAGTTATAATTTCACACTTTCACTATCTGTTGTGAATATGTTTGTATATAAGTAATAGTTGAGACTCCAAATTGAAGGTGCAATTTTATGTATCTTACAGAGTACAAAATGCAATTAAATCTACAAAAAATCATTAGCATTAATGTAATCATATGTTGAAGCACACTTTTATATTCAATCTTCTAATAGTTGAGTAAATTAATTTCATGGGTTTAGCTAGCCCATCGGGTATGTCTTGAAACTATAAAAGGATAGAAATGGTGGTATGGCAACCAAGTGCTTGGTTTCGAAGTATGTGATTAGTCTACCTGAGCCAGGGTCTTCCATTCCTCATTGGTTAATATATTATTAGACAATCAAGTATTTATATAGGATAAGACTTACTGATTGTTTGCGTTCGTAACATATCAAAGCAACTTGAAGTCACAATAATCATTACTTATTATTTTTAAAAGTAAATTTTGTTTTAAATGATGTATTGGGTTAGTTAGTCATCATATAATCAACGAGCATTCCGAACCCGTGCTACGCACAGACTTTGTATCTAAGTGTTCATTGGTTAATGTTTGTGTAAATTGTCGAATATACAACAATCTATAACTAAGGTTGCCGCGGGGGATCTTTGTTGATTTGTTGATGAATACACAACAATCTGTAACTAAGGAGTCTTCATAGCCGAACCACTATTAATACTCTTATCTCGGTTTGATCTTTTCACACTCTTATTTATTACCTTGCATCTTATTTATTATTGTGTTTGTGTTGTTACTTGCATTGGGCCTCTAGAGTATGTTTTATTTATGTGTAGCCCGGTAGGAGCAATTGATATTTTTTATTTGCTTCGATATGACGTTTTTGCATGGGTGTAATGATAATAATGAGTTCATGTTCATAGCATGTGCGATGCACCGATTTTGTTTTTGAATAAACTATTTAACTGTTGCTTATGTCTAAAAAAATGCTATTATAATTTACAAATAGCTTCTAGCCAAAATTATGTATTTTGTCATTTCTATTCATTATTCAAGTTGATATTTTTAATATGATGTATTTTGTTGTTTTAGCAAATTGTTATAATTTTGTTGTTCAAATTGGATCTACTAAAACCTACCGCTACAAAAGAGCGTTATTTTACCTTTTATCGGTGACATTGTTCCTACATTACATCATGTAAGTGATGCAAGCATATTTTTACATAGTTCGCTACTAATCTTTGTCCGCTTGCTCATCATAATTACGCATTACCAATTACAATCTTTTAGTAGCTTACGGATGAAGCAACACTCAATATTATTCTTTGGTTCCTTATCAATACCGTGTATATGTAAAAGTTTGTGTAATTATGTATATATAATAATGCCACATAAACTGTATAAAAATCGTTACAAACGTTTTTGGCATCATCATATTACTATACAACTAATTTCATTGAAAATTAACATTGAAGTCTAACTAATATTAATAAATTTTATCAATAAACTCAATTCTAAATAGCTAACCAAACGAATATTAATTAACACACTATTAATAATTCCTAAAACCTTTGAACTCCATTATTATGTCTTAAACTTATTTTTTTTTAATTTATTAGTATTATAATTTACAAATGGGTTCGAACAAAAATTATGTACTTTTTACGGATTCAATTCATGTCGAATCTCATTCCATTTATATACTCCATAAGTTTCCCAGCGAAACATTTATCATTTAATATCAAATAAGTCATGTAAACTATAGATACTTTCATGGATTTTGATGTTAACACATTATTTTAGGAAAGTAATTAAATATATCAATATAACATCTATACCTAATTGTTCGAAGTAATAATCGGAAACACTTAGTTATGGTTCATAATAAAATGTTCAAATTATGATAACGGTATGGAAAATATTATTATCAAATAACCCCGATTCGAACTTTTGTGTTTGTGCATGTGATTTTGGCCGGTTTATATAGGAATGCATTAGGTTAAATCATCAATTATTCTTGCAACCTTTTCAACTTCATCTCAATCTATAACCGACTTTTAATTCTATACTAATTACTAAATATCATGTGATCATTTCCGGCAAGCCTTATACTTCCATCTCGATGTTGTATATACTTCACATTAAATGCACCGGTTTTGATTTTCAAGATAAAAGTTTGAACTTTTGCTTATGTTTAAAACTCAACTTTTTTATTTGATATTATAATTTACAAACGGCTTTAAGTCAAAATTATGTATTTTTTTTCCTTTCTACATGCTTGTGCACATTTTCTTAAATCAATTCACACATGTGAGCTACATCAATAGAAAACACACATAAATTACTTGTATATGAAAATGCATTAACATAATACACATATCTATATATATTCTTATCTATAGCAATCACCTAAATATGTAAGAAACAAATAAAATAGTTGGTATCCCAATCTTTGGTTCCATTTATCTGAGCATGTATGATCTTATGTGATTTTCATGGTATCTGCGTATGATAACTAAATTAAGAAAAAAAGAAGGTCAAGTTAATTACAAAGATCTCAAAGATGTGTGAATCATCTCCAAATATTTCTCATTAACACACTTCAACAAACATGTACGTACTAAATGTTGCAAAAGAGAATTTACAGACCGCTACCAACAATCAAAGATCTAAAAGATGTGTGAATCATCTTTAAATGTACATACTAAATGTGATTTTGGCTGATTTATATAGGCATGAATTAGGTTAAATCATTAATTATTCTTGCAACCTTTTCAACTCCATCTCAATCCATAACCGACTTTTAATTCTATACTAAATACGTGATTAGTTCCGGCAAACCTTGCATTTCCATCTAAATGTTGTTATACTTCACATTAAATTATGGGACTCATCTTGAGTATCTTGATTACTCCACATTAAATTAGATGGCATAATCTTATAATATTATAGATAGATATATACCAACCCACAATGAATGAATTATCTAAGCTTATAATGCAATCAATTATTAACCCATCTATTTAAAGCTTATTTGAGACATTATTCTATGCTGGAATCGTGTGGGTCAACAATATTCTAAGGGGTTCTATCTACGGGTATTACTATCCAATATGACATAGCATGATAATAATATGGGAAATGATACGTACACTGATTTTTTCACTTTGCACATGGAGATTGAATTGAAGGTTGAGGAATAGCAGAGGCGCCAGTGGTAATTAGGGAATTTAAGGAGGTATCAAGTCTTTCAAGCAATAGAAAAAGGAAGGGTAAGATACAGACTTAAGGGTATACGGTCATAACACATCAAATTTCTGTGTGCCAAGTATATTTGTCCGTGTACATATCACTACCCTAATAATATAGATAGTACAAATATTGGCTAATGTTAATATGTTATTCTTACATGGTCATATAATAATGCAGGTCTTGGCATGTAGCATGTCAGTTGGTGATATTGGATATATGTGTATTTCTTCTATCAGATACATGAAATTGGACACGCCCTTGATGTCACAAGGTTAGTACTTGACTCCTATCTAATTCTTTTTTCCTTTTTTTGGCTGGATATACCTCATGTATTCTTTGAATTACATGGTTAATGCATGTGTAAAGTTTTAATTAATTAAAATGCTATGGTATAGGGAAGTCAGGATCATTTTTCTTAGCTAGCGGTTTAGGATATAGAAATGCACCAAGTGATTATAAATAGAATTAAAATGTCGATTAATAATCCATTGATGCATATGCAGTTAAACACATACAAACCAAAAAGACAAAAGTGATACACAATGGGTTTACGGGAACTTTCCACCGACTAAATGAATATAGGAAAATTAAAAATTCCTAAACTCTCATATAGCTTATTATGGTATTATGATTTAAGTAGAAAGTGACCAAGATTACATAAGACTAAAATGATTTAAACATTGTGACAACACGTCTGACCTATTCTGGACTGTCGCTTCACCACTCTAATGCACATGAATCAATATGAAACGTATTCTTCTTATGACAGGTCACATAAGGGACTCCGACACAATAATTCAAATTAACAATATTATTTTTTGATACCTGGAAGGATGAAATAAAAACAGAAAGTAGCTAGGTTTGACAACAACATGTGAAGGAAGTCAAAATGATCCTATTTATCAAGTGGAATGCGTAAGAAATAAAAGAACAAAAATTCTATACAGGATTTAGAAAGTTAGATTAGGACTTGCCGAGTAAGATTGAAAGATTTAGCCCTTTTTAGCTAGCAATAGTTTTAATTAAGTAGGATTCGCTATTGAAGAGTGAGATGTGGGTACTTTTACTTTTCCTTTTCAATACTTAGGAAGTATTAGTTACACACACTCGGTCCCTCTCTATTACTGCAGCCTTAGATTGCAATACTAAATTTAGACGCACATTCAAATACTTATGAAACATACATTTAAATACCCTGGGCAAAAGACAAATACTATATTTTATTTAAAATCAGAGAAAATGATTTTCTCTTGTAAGTGGTAACTCATTATTTGCTATTTACTATGATTTTTTTTTCTGACATATGAACTCCATTGCATGAAAAAGTGTAGAAGTGGTAGTAAGAAGAGGTAGAAAAGAGGAAAACCATCATAAGATTGCAATGAAGAAATAGCTGAGAAAGCAACAGGAAACAGAGAAAGAGGATATAGAACAACAATGTCGTGAGAAGGAAGAAGCTGGACAAAAAAGCAACTTGCTTTGCGAAAACAAACATTAGTGTTGGAGCGATTCCTTAAAAAAGGGGAAAAAGTAGCTAGCTCACCGATGCTGGTAGACTAGTCAACAAATAAAGCATCTACTGTCGACATCTCACCTAAACATACGTATCTAACTCTATGCCCTAGGAACTCCTTTTATAGACTAAGGAGTCCTATTCGGCTTACAATAACTTTCTTTACAAGATAAATCTTTTCTATATTTATCTAAACATTCTATACTTATCAAACCGACTTAAACATATAAGTAGCACTAATAATAACTCTAACAACATTAACTTTTACTCTGGTAGCTTTAACTGTTTAGCAGTTGTAACTTAGTACTAGCAGCACAAAGTTTGTACTAGCAATACTAACTACTTAGTGTATTTTCCTTGAAGTTCAGCAGCAGTATTAACTTGTTCCAGCAGTCTTAACTCTTCACAAGCAACAGTAAAATACTTAAAGTATTTTCATTAATTCCCGAGAGCAGTCTTAACCAAATGAGCAGCAGTAACTCAAAAAGCTTTAATTCCCAACAAATTTTTACAACACTAACGTTTGACTTGGCACACATGAATACAAAAGTTTGAATTATGATAAAATGTCAAAAACGCCCCATAACAAAAAGAAAAGGAAACAAATGTACCAACAAAATAACTATTACTAATGGAAAATCTGTAGATTAAGATTGTAGGCCAAACAAAAAATCGTTGTTACAATTCATGTGATATAACAGAATGGAATGTTGCATTGTTTTGGTAACAAGTACATAACAATGCATTTTAAAGTAATTATGAGTAAAGATTGTAAAGTTAGATACCCTACGATCATGCTCCTCTGCGAAGTATTCTCTGTTCACATCACTCTTTGGAATGGCATCATTTGAATTGGTACTGAGTGTCGTGTCACGAACCTGAACTGGCAAACCATATTCAAGATCCAGAAGACAGACTTGACAAACGTTTTTCAACTTGCTGCAAGTTTGGCAAATCTCACTTTTCTTGTATCTTGCATCACGACCAGGTCTCCACCTGAAGACTGTAAATTGCTTGGTGCAGATCTTGCACTCCTTATCATAATTTGCTTTTGTCTACACATACAATAAACGTTATTATTAGAATCAACAGTTTGTGAAACAGATATACTAGTCATAATTTACGTTTGACAAAAAAGTGCTTTAATTTACCCTTTAATTATCCTTTTTTTTTTTTTTTTTTTTTTTTTTCAGTTGAATTTCCAAACATAATAGAAGTGGAATAATCATCCTAACATTACTAATTCAAGTGTAAATACCCCATAAAGTTACTATTTATCATATCAATGTGGGATGGGTGGATAGTCAAACATTTGTATAAACAATGGGGCTGTTTTATCTCGTTAATAACTCTTAAATTAATCGCAACCTAACAATCAACAAACGACTCTATCCATATCTTCTAGAACTTAACCAATGATAAAAACAAACACACGCCACAAAAACCAAGGGGTGTTTGTTTAAGCTTTACATAGGGGGTTATGTGGTTTACGGCATAAGCTCACTTTTTATGGCTTATTCTAAAACTTTTTGGCTTATATAAGCTTATCATGTCGCAATAAAAGAGGGTGTTTGTTTCGGCTTACATAGCCTGCTTAAGGCTTATTTGGTTTCAAGCTTATATGTTCCATACGCTCACTTTTTATGGCTTATTTTAAAACTTTTCGGCTTATATATATTTATTATGTCATATTAAGCTTATATGAGACAAAAAAATTGCAAATTAAGGCACAAAATTAAGTGAGCTTATGAAACATATGCCCAAAACCAAATAAGCCATAAGCCGAAACAAACAAACCCTAAGAATCACTAAACAAATTATTCTATAAGCGCACGAAATCCTAATTCCAGCATTTAATTTTATTTAACTTGAGCTAAAAGAATCACCACATAACATAATGAATAATTGCAAAAATTAAGGTTTGGTAGTAGCTATTAAATTATAAATTATAAATATAACAAGCATAAATATATACGACATCATATTAGAACCCGTAAATAAAAAAAATGGGGATTTGTTGTATGGATTAAAGTATGATAATGAAATGTATAGATTAAGATATGGTGATGTTACCTCATGATTAATTGAATTGAATAAAAGTGACCGTACGTATTGAGATACTCCTGATATTAGGGTTCGATTGAATGAATGAATGAGTTTTTTTTTTTTTTTTTTTTTTTTTTTTTTTTTTTTTTTTTTTTTTTACCCAAAACCCGTTTTCTAAAATACAAACAACTTTAAGTTTGTGCCTTTAGGACTTTTTCTTTTATATTTGTTTTTTCTTCTTTTCTAAATAAAACTTACGAGTCACTGCACGACTCAACTTGACAACTTGACGATGTTATGTTTGGCTCGACTCGATAGTTTGACGCATATATGAGGCACACTAATATTAGTTTGTTTTCTCATTTTGTGGTAGTTTAATGAGCGTGATTCGTACATGCTACACTATTCATAATGGCTTTTTGGCTGTAATTTAATAAGAGTGATTATGTTTTTGCACTCACATAATTATTATTATTACTGTTAAAATCATTATCAGTGTTTCACCTCACTTTAGTAACTTGATTTTTTTTATGATTTAACTTTTGATACTTTTTAAAAACTCCAATACAATGCAACCGCTAATTTTTATAAAAATTAAATATTAAAAGGAAATCTTATTTCAAGTAACTATACATCATACATATAACATGATGAACTAAGGGACCGTTTGGTTTGAGGGGATCAACCTTAGAATTGGGAGTTGGGTTGAAGTTAAGGGCCCGTTTGGTATGTGGGATATGGTTGAGTTTTGGATTTAATAAATGCAAATCAAATGTTTGGTTGTGTTTATAGGGTTTAAAATTGGGACTCAACCTCAATGATCTCACACTTTTTTAAAGTGGGGGAAATGGTGAGTTTTGATAAATATTTATGTTTTTTGTGAGCCGACTTACAACTCTACTCTCATTTATCTTTATATTTATTTTTAATAATAATATTTTTTATAACAAAAATATTATATAAAATAATTAATACTATTAAATATTATTTTCTCTCTCTTACATCAAATCTAAATTCAAATTCTAATCTACAACTTTACATTCAAATTTAAATCATAATCTAAACCCATCTACAAACCAAACGGGCCCTAAATGTTTGGATGGAGGGGATTAATTTTACAGGCCCCACCAAATCGGCAAATCCTACATATTAAGGCATACTCAAAAGTTGTATAAAGACTTGGGGTTAGAATAATAAACTCTGACATTGCATCGTGGGCTCATATTCTCCACTTTTTATTTATTTATTTTATATAAATTTTGTTTTTTATTTTCTATTAATAATTTAAATTATTTTATAATATATATTCTTTCTCAGACTTCAAATCCAAATTCAAATCTTAATCTAAATTCAAATCCAAATCTAAATCTTAATCGTAAAACCATCGACAAACCAAACGCACCCTAACATTTCTTTTCTTGCAATCTTATAAGCAACATTTGAGCATGGCCAGCTGGTGAAATTTGATGGCCCTGTGCTAGTTTTTAAAACGGAACCTTTAACATCGGAATTGAAGTATGTGTGAAAATAGTAAACTATAATTAGATTAAGCTTTTGTTTTTATATCAATCAAATGACACATCCAATTTTCTACAAGTTTAAATAAATCTCTATTCTTCAAAGCATAACTAATGAGTTTCTAAAATATTTTATGATGATCTATGAAGTTCTGAATACTTTTTAGATAAGATGTTATGTGGGACTTACTTAAAAAATACATTAGATGATAAGGTTTGTTTTTCTAAAACAATCTACAACGTTTACTTTTTATAAAACAATTATTTTTTATTTTTTATTTTAAAACGAAAACTAACTATCTCACAATCTACAATCACAAACTATTTCACATATTCTAATCATGATTTGAACCCACAACAATTTGGTTGTGGAGCTTCTCACACACGGGATACCAATGGGACACAAGCCTTTTTGTTACTTTTTGTAAAACAAATTTCTGAGCTAAAAATATAGTTTTTTCTGATATATGTGTTTTGTTTAATATTTTAGACAGTAAATCTATGTTTCACGTAATGATAGAGTTAAAAATCATAAATATTAAAGTCAAAATGATTAAAGTGGAGCTTTTATAACATATGTGGTTTGAGAAAATAACACAATGTGTGGGTCCCACACACTTTCGTACATCAATTTCCAAAATTAAAGCATAAACTTAAACTCTTTTTTCTTTTGAAAACTTAAAGATTTTGATTCTTGTTTTACCAAAGTTACATTCTTTTTTTCAAAATCCTTAAAAATGAGTTTATTAGCTATAAAAAGTTTCAAAAATTGAAGGCCTTAAAAAAGGGAGGCCCTATGCGGTTGATCACCCCACACATGTTTAAATCCGGCCCTGCATTTTGAGCCATAATTCATTTTGTTATACTTAACCAAGGTGGTTTTCAAGTGTGAAAAACGCGACTTTCATAAGCTTTTATTTGTTATTTTATATTTTAAATGTTTTATTGTCTTCTTGATAATATGGATTGTTATATTCTCATATGAGATGTGGTCATGAAACCTAAACCTAGACATGTACCAAACAATGGGTTTTAGGCAATTACACCCATACCTATTCCATATGAAAATGAAACCCATACCCATAGTAAATCCTCACAACAAACCAAACTGAAAGTACTCTTAAAAATCTTGATTTTTCGTAAACGAATATGGTCCTAGAATTTTGTGTCATATAAAATACATGTCTTATTTTCTCATACTTGTAAAAAAAATTGTACACTAGTTTGCTCGAAAAAGGAGGTCATACAAATATATATATATATATATATATATATATATATATATATATATATATATATATATATATATATATATATATATATATATATATATATAAATAGGATTTTTACCTAATGATTAATTGAATCGATGAAAAGTGACCGTACGTATGAATTAAGTATGAATTGCATTAGTGGCGGAGCCAGAAAAAGTGAGGCGACATCGAGCAACAAGAGAATTAAATAGCATGTTAAAAAGTGTGATTTTTGTAGTGAAAATTGAAGTCGGGCCGGGTTTAATTAAAAGTGAAAAAACAACAAGTGGGATAGCAGCATGTTAAGAATGTGTTACTTTTTTGTGTATATTGAATTTGGGTCGGATTTACTTAAAAAAAAAAAAAAAAAAAAAAAAAAAAAAAAAAAAAACTCCGCTGCATTGCAATTATATTATTCAATATATATAAAAGGCAGGCGCTTCAAGACAAAAATGAAGTGAACAGTACCCGTTTACGGATATTAGATGGGCCAAATTGTGGTCCTCATTGCGTTTTGGTACTTGATAGTACTACATGGTTTGAGATAGTGGAGCATGTGTGCACTTCTTATTGGCTTAAAGAAACTATACCCGTCCCGTTTAACCCCTGTTTTCCCTTAAGACAACTGTAGTTGTCACTGTTAGGGTCCGTAATACGGGTGTAATCACCCCGTTATTTTCCTGCAATTACTTTGTGTGGCTGTAATTGCACTAGAACCATCTAAAACTACCCACAGGTTTGGTGTGGTTGCTCAAATACCACCAATAACCCCAAAAAAATAATGTGAATTGTTTCTTGAAGCTTCTGTGACACACACACACACACATTAATCAGATCCTCATATACAAATAAAATAGGTATTTCAAATTAGGGTTTTCTTAATTTGGGGGTTCATATCGATTATCATGTTTTTTTCTTTTCCGTGGTTTTGGGGTTTATGCTTCTTATGATTGTAGATTGTTATTGATGATTTAAATTTTTTATGGCAGTATCAAGGATCAGATGGTGAAGATTTATGAGGTGTGAATGTTGCCTTATTTCATTGTTTTTTTAGGGGATACCAGGTTTGTTGCTGTGCAAAGGTATAACAAAAAATTAAATCTTTTTTTGGTTTTGTCAATATAGATGCATTCGTTTGTCAGAAAGTGTGTAAGTAGAAAGATTGGGGACTGATTCATTCAAGGCATACCCAATGGTTTGGATTATATAATATAACAATGCCTGGGTTTTAGATAGTTAGATAATTGTAAAATGGGGGGAAATACTGTAGAAAACATCCCGCTAAATGTATAGCATAATATATTTTGCAACTACAATATGTTGCTTCATTGTCAAGGGTGACATCGTCCCATAACTTGGCAGGGCGGCACGACACCGTGGTTGCAGCCATGGTGTGAGATTTATGAAGTTTCTAAGTTTCTACCTATGCTGGGTTAATCCCTTATTTTGATTTGGCCTTTGGCAAAAAATGATAGTGATTGGCCGAAACCCCTATCTTAGCGGGGTGGCCATATGGTTGCAGCCATGACTGTAGGCTTTGGCTAAAAATGATAAAGATTGGCCAAAACCCCTATTTCGGCGGGGTGGCCATATGCTTGCCGCCATCTTGGCGAGGTAGCCATATGGTTGCAGCCATGTCGGGTTCTAGGTACCGCTTCTTTTGTTGCTGACTTGAGCTTGCTTATATAGACTTTAACTGATCTGGATGTTTCAATACACAGCCGGGATGAGATTTGTCAGCTTTGTTTGTCTTGGTAAGTGTAGCTTGCCGAAGCCCGTATCTTGGCGGGGTAGCCATATGACTGCAGCCATGACGGGTTTCGGGTACCACTTCCATTAATGCTGACCTGAGCATGCTTATACGGACTTCCACCGATGTGGATGTGGCCATATGGTTCTGCAAGCAATGATGGCCTTTGTCAACTTTCTTTGTCTTGGTAAGTGAAACTTGCCGGAGCCCGTATGTTGGTGAAATCAATAGGTTGTGATGATTGGTCAAATCCGACCACGATGAAATGCGTCACTCAAAATCCAACCGCAGCTTGGCAGGGCAATGACCGGATGGCATAGCACGTATGGCTATTACACGTCTATGCTACCGAGTTCCTTTGCAGCCGTAGCGGAATTTGGATATTACTGTGACCCGAATTGCATCTACAAATCTGAGTCTAATCGTTTATTTCACCCCAATTAGGTGGTCCGGGATTATATTTGCAAAACTGAACATGCATTTTTGAATATGGACTTATACCAAAGAACTTAAAGGTCTGTTTTTGTAATCAAATCATGTCTTAATCTGATATTTGTACGTATGAAGCTTCGTATGGTGTTACGGACCAATAACAAAAACAGACCTTTAAGTATGGCTGATTTTATTAAATGACCACATACGAACCTTAATCGTACCAGGTATCATTTGTTTATGTTTTGTTGAATATTGACTGCAAAATTATGAGAAATTTAAGTATTTAGCTTTTACTGGAATCGTTGTAGTGTACATTTGAATTATTTATAGTGCTTTAGTTGTATGTTCCATTAATAAGAAGTCGAGATTTGTGAATATCAAACAATGATGAATTTGAATGTGTGCCTAATTTTATTAAATGACAGCAAAAGTAGGCTTTTAGTGCTGCTAGACTTTATGTATTTGTGAAATGTTGTAGTTTAGTTATGCAATGAGGTTTTCTGACTGTGAAATAAAGATCAGTTTGACCGAATAGATATAACCTTTCACTTTACTGTCATTGTATAAAGGCGAACTAAATATGCTTTTGGACCTTTTACTGGGCGTACCTCTGAGGTAACCGGGTTGAATCTGAAAAACCAACAAGTTTATATTTCTCTTTACAACTTCCAATAACCATTTTAAAACTTATTTTAAGCAGATGACCACTCTTAATAAGCAGCCCCAAACGCTCCTTTAGTTGCCACAATGTAACAGTAAGAAGCTGATAAAGATGTTTTGAGTGTTTAGATTAGCTTTCTTATGTAAGTGGTTTTTCTTTTCTGATTTTGTATTGTTATTGTTATTATTATTCTTATTTTCTTTCGTACAGATATCAGTTGTATGTTTCGGGTAATGGTGGGTCAAAGCGGTCACTTTTATTGTTTTTAATCCAATGAACGCAAGAATGGGATGGCTATGTAAGTGACACACCTTTTTCCTGTTTAACTATTTGTTCTTTGCACAAGTTGGTTTCGTGATGAAGTCTGCAATTATTGTATTGTGTTTTGTTTTGGGATTCTTCTGCAGTTTCACCTTATTTATCTCTATGTGGTACTTGCGTCGGGAGTGGAACCAAGATGAATCTAACTACAAAGGGGTAAGTGAATTTGCCTAATGGTTTCTTTTTGCTCTCAATAGGTCTGGATTAGAAAATAAACTGATGCCTGTGATATATAATTTAACTGATGCACTCTTAGGATTAGCCGGTTAGGTATCCTTATTTACTCACATGATTGCATTTGGATATCCAAATATAATCTGACTATATAGAAGTAACTGAAAATGAATGATTCATAGAATGCATAGCATGTTAACCTGCACTGTTAAGGTGGGTTGAAATGTGTTTTCGAAGTGACTATGGCAACTTCAAGAATCAGTTAATTAGTTGATCAAATATAAGATACTTTTTTTGCCTTTTTATTTTAATCTCACGAATAAGTCAACAAGGAAGAAGTCTAACTAGCAAGTTTGGGTCGTTTTAGTTATCGTTTGGACCTTCTGCAAAAGTAATGTTTTTGGTCAGTTGATTAGTTGTTTCTGTATGATGCAAAAGTGCAATTTTTATGAGTATTTGGGCCAATTTAAGGGGTGTTTTCAGGATGTACATAATTGTAATTTCAATGTATACTAATAAATATATTTAATGAGTTTTATCATGCAGGAACCATTTGTAGTTGCTGTTGTTTGAGCCAATGAATGCAACAACACCTAAACACAGTTGTTTCTGAAGCATGCTATTCAGCAACACCTTAAGTAGTGAAATTTTTTGAAAGGCTCAAGAAACCTTGCACATAGCGCCTTCACTAGACTTTGGTACAACCAGCCCTTTGCTCTGTATAACTCTTAGTCAGTTAGTTTTGTAACTTAATGATCTCTTACAAAACAGCTTAAAAATCATAATCTAAAGCTGCTCTTATAAGTGAATTTTGGTTTTTTGGTGTTTAGAAATATGCAAAAAAATAATATGTGATACAGTTGAATATATTCTTCAATTTTCAATAAATGTTTGTAATTTACTTACTAACATATTGGATACAATTGAATATGTTCTCTCATCCAAATGTACATCAACAAAATTTCCCCGCGGCAACGCGCGGGTTACCCAGCTCGTTATATTATATTATATTATATTATACACTATTACATTCATTAGGCTTTCCAGGTATTTTTTTTCTTTTTGACACACTCCGCCCAGCCCCATATAACAAATTGCCCGACCCACACTATTCGTAATAACTCACACCTCCTCTCTTTGTTTGAGATCCGACTGGTCCACCTCCAAGAGCTAAACCCGCCGCCGATTGAAATTTGCCCGATCCGACCAAATGGTTACTACAGTTGTCTGTGAGGGGAGCTACAGGAAAACTAATTTTTTAATACTTAAGTGGTTCTGCTTGCACCATATGTTATCACTACAGTCTCTCCCAATTTTTCATCCACATATTTTTGGTTAGTTGCTTTATAGATGATATTCTTGAAGCTTCTTCCTATGTCATAACCTGATTTTCCCTTTTTATTGTTACACACACACCACTCGAAGGTGTTTTTGGTTAGAGTGGATGATGGATAATGATTAGGTTTTATGATATTGGGTTTTCTGATTGAATGTTTCTGTGCCTTGCTTGAAACTCAGGTATGTTTTATGCTTTTACAAATGTTTTTCATATCAGTTTTACAAAAATGTTGTTTGGCTGTTTCATATTTGTTGAATGTTTATGTCCTTTTTACAAGTCGTTACTGTTTGTTTGACCTTTTTACTGTATTTGTTGTTTCATAGCATGATTGTAGAATTAATGAGGTCCGTTGGTTCTAGGTTATGTTAGTGAAATTGGTTAAAGTGTATTTGTTGGTATGTTATTTTTTTCTTTATTTCTTTTGAGTGATATAATCATATAAGTGATTTTTGCAAACGGGTCTAGGTTAAAGTTAGGATTTTGAATAGTTTTTATGAAATAATACTCTAGGGGTGTTTGGATTGGTAATAAAAAAACTTAACTTATTGGTATGTGAATTATTTGCATTGGATGACATTTGACTTAAAAAAATTCCAAGTATGGGTTTGGCGGTGTCTTGGTTGGAAAAATCATGGTTTGCGTGCGATTTGCTGCCAATGTGGTTTTGATTTCTGGTGTTTGTCTGCTAGATATGAGTGAAGCTAATGTTGGATTAGCCTTATCCGCCCCTATCTTGGCGAGGCATCACGGTAACGTGTTTGCAGGCTTGCAGTCTCTCCCAATTTTTCATCCACATATTTTTGGTTAGTTGCTTTATAGATGATATTCTTGAAGCTTCTTCCTATATCATAACTAGATTTTCCCTTTTTATTGTTACACACCACCACTCAAAGGTGTTTTTGGTTAGAGTGGATGATGGATTATGATTAGGTTTTATGATATTGGGTTTTCTGATTGAATGTTTCTGTGCCTTGCTTGAAACTCAGGTATGTTTTATGCTTTTACAAATGTTTTTCCTATCAGTTTTACAAAAATGTTGTTTGGTTGTTTCATATTTGTTGAATGTTTATGTCCCTTTTACTTTGTTTGATATTTTTAATGTATTTGTTGTTTCATAGCATGATTGTAGAATTAATGAGGTCCGTTGGTTCTAGGTTATGTTAGTGAAATTGGTTAAAGTGTATTTGTTGGCATGTTATTTTTTTCTTTATTTCTTTTGAGTGATATAATCATATAAGTGATTTTCGCAAATGGGTCTAGGTTAAAGTTAGGATTTTGAATAGTTTTTATGAAATAATACTCTAGGGGTGTTTGGATTGGTAATAAAAAAAATGCTAACTAACTTATTGGTATGTGAATTATTTGCATTGGATGACATTTGACTTAAAAAAATTCCAGGTGTGGGTTTGGCGGTGTCTTGGTTGGAAAAATAATGGTTTGCGTGCGATTTGCTGCCAATGTGGTTTTGATTTCTGGTGTTTGTCTGCTAGATATGAGTGAAGCTAATACTGGATTAGCCTTATCCGTCCCTATCTTGGCGGGGCATCACGGTAACGTGTTTGCATGCTTGCAGTCATGGGGGTGGACTCATATCTTGGCAGGGCAGCTCACTTGGTTTGCAGCTATGTCATACGTGCTGTGGGTGGCGCGGCAAACAGCTATGTTTGCAGCCATGGGAAACAATATAGACTGCTTATTGTTTCTATCGATTTGTTGGTTACGTTGGGCTGCATTAGGCTTGCAAATGTGACTACCTTGGATGGAATGCAATGTATACTTCTTTGCAATTTAATTTAGAATGCTACCTGGAGGCTATGATGAGTTTTAACTGGTCATGTTAAAAATGAGATCCCATGTGTCTTGGCACGGCAGCCTATTAGAGTTGCAGCCATGACGGGTGCGTCCATTCTTTCCTAATTGTTGGCCTATCTGAGCCTATATTTGAAAGCCTGATATCATGATCGTGTGGGCAATGATGAACTTTCTGCGTATTAACTATTTCATGAGTGTGGCTAGCGCATTCCCGCAACTTGGCTTGATAACCAGGGCTGTTATGTGGTTGCAGCCATAGCGGGTGCGCCATGTTGCCCAAAGAAAATGCAGATCTGAGCCTCATCTTCGCGTTCATTAAACCTTCTTTACTAGCTTGAAAGAAAAACTACAAATGGTATATTTCTTTTCTAATTTATCGCTTTCAATATCCACATTCTGTGGTTATGGATTTAACTTTCCTTTTTTTTACTGAATGCAGATAATAGGTGGGACAAAACCAGTGTTGTCAATAATAATGAACCGGTCCACAACCGGCCAACTACGAATGGGGGATCAGTTTGTCCTGATTCTGAAGTTGAGTAAAATAGTTATTTTATTCGCTTTTTGACTACTGTCTGTTCTTCGTACAATGCTGGGTAACGACAGTTTGCGAAAAACTATGTGGTAGTAAACTGAGTATATGTTCACAGTTTCGACTCTGATGTGTGTATTTAGTGTTTCAATTGTTGGTATATTACATTTCCTTACAGGGATGACTTGCTTCTTCATTGTGTTTTAGGTATATCACAACCATCACTAGCAGCTATTGACACTTCTGTTGTTGATGAGGTTTCGAAAATGATTGAGGCTAATTGATTGCAGTATCACTTCAGTTTGGCTGATAGTCGAGGTATATCAATACGATTCATGTTATCAGTTATATTTCTTTATCAGAGTAGAAAGATGTGATGATTTCGCTATTTAATATCATATTTGATTATATGAAAACTCATTTTGAATCAAATTAAGTATCAAGTTTTATTAATGGTTTGGCATTAGATAGTGTAAAGACGCTTATGGGATTAAATAAGTCTATAAGATTAACCTGATAAGTGGTTTTAAATGAGCTTATCAGCTATTCCGATTTCAAATGTGCTTAGAAGTCCAAAAAATAAGCTAATCCAAACACTACTGAAGTTGGTATTCTTTGAATTATTATTGTTAATAGGTTTATTTGAATGGTTACTGTATATTTTAATGATATACAATATATTTTAATGATATACAGATGTTGCAGTCAATGAGAATCCGGAAAAGATTGTCACCTCTTATTATTATAAGATTGAGCCGGAGATGAATCTCCTGATGTGGTTGCAGAAGCTGTTGCTGAGAGCTGCACCATGGTTTCTGATCTAAAGAATGTAACACGATTTCTTTTCGAATAATTAACACACCAGAGGTTTCTTCTTTGTTTTCGTTACCACCCCAATAAAATGTTTTCTGTTTGTTAGTACTTTTAATTGATTATAGCAAATCACATGTTGATTGCTGGCAATCTAAACTAAAATACTTTACTATTTACTAAATTGATGACAATTTCTTGCTAAAAAGTGAGTTCAAGTATCACATAACATGTTATGTAAGAAAATAAAATCTTAGCACAAACATTTTTGAATACATATCAAATGGAAATCTATATACTGAAAATGCTTATTTTGTGTGAAAATGGAATGTAACACTTTTCTGCTTATGTTAAGACAAAAAATACATCATTTTCAAATAGTATTTAATTCATCCATACTACAGCTAATTGCAAAACAATCGTTATTAATTTGTTTTGACGAACTTATTTTCCTATAACAAATGGGATGGATAATGAATGAAGTCTTAAAGATTATATCCAAAAATACAAAGACAAGCCTGCGGTGACATTCAAGTAGAACTAGATATTATAGTCCCTGATGACCCTGGGCCCTGGTCTATATGAAAGGTAAATAAGTAATATTCTTATATTTTTTTTGCAAGTGTAAACATCTCTTTTCCACAAATAAAGAGTGTCCGGGTCTTACGAGTCCTTATTACACTCACAGAAGGGATTATAGAATTGTAATTTGCTGCAATTTAGTTAGATATAGTTGGGCATTATTTGTTAGCAAAATATGGTATCGAGATTCAAGTGATAAATGTTGTTTGATTGTAGGGATGTTTGTTTATGACGTAATGACATGCACTTCAATTCGAGTAAAAAGTTGTGCCAAACCGAATTGACCGAGTTCTTGATTAGTCTTCTTTTCCTTATTTGTTGTCGAAAGTCTTAGTATGTAAAAAATGCTCTTCTCAGCTAAATTTATTTTGATAACTTCTATCATGGGGTATGAGGAGTTATTGTTGACTTGCTAAGAGTGTATTTGCGATTCAGATGCTTATTTGCAATGTTTGGATCAAACTCCTTATTAGCATATATAGTAGGTTGGTAACTCCCCTATCCACATTTGGCTGTGAACCTAATTTTTTGTATAACATTTTCTTTATCAAAACGCCCCACCGCAACACGCGGGTTATCCACCCAGTTAATACTAAATATTAGGTTTAAGTGTACATACGCTAACAACATTGCGCAACTCGGTTATTCGTAGTGTATTACCGAAACATAAGTTTGATATTACTCCTAACAAATTACAATAAAAGCTTTTGACACTTACCAAAATCTCATATACTAAAAGCTTAAGTAGCCTTATAAATGTAAAGGATACTAAATGTCCCAAGAATTAATTCTATCATATGAAGCCTTCAACATTGATTACAGGCAAATCAAGCATCTCCATTAATATGCGCACATTGATTCCAGGCAACTCAAACATCACAAAATATGAACCATATCCATTAATTACAACCTAATCTTTTCAGTTGCTTTCAGTTAAATTTTTTAAGATTATAAATAACGGGCTATCAACACCTAATCCATCTCACGGTTACGACCAATAACGACCCACCACCCACCTCTAAACATAACCACCTCTCTAAATAACAATAACCAACCAAACAACAGCCGACTCACAACCACTCCGCATCTCACTATACACAACAAGATTTGAAGTAAAAAGAAAAAAAATAAATAAATAGTGATCTCAGTTTTGTTATTTAGATATTTTAAATCTTTAAAAATTTTCGTGCTACTCTCACAAGAACCAACAACTACAATCTATCCTAAACTCTTCACCATCTCCGAATCACAACATGACACAAAATGAAAAACTATACACGATCTCATATTGCTTCAAACTTTGTTGCCAATCTTTTAAAAGATTTTTTTTAGTTTGCAGACTAATCATCATTGATCACTAACTTTGATATTATCCGAAGAGAAAGAAAGAAAAATAATAATTGTGTTACTTTCTTTCTTTGGATCATTCATTGGCCAAAAAGAAAACGAAAATAAATACATCAAACATAAACCTACCCGAGACCCTTAAGGATCTTGAATCCTTCTAAATGATTTCTTGATTCAGATTGAGAAGAAACTGAACACATCTAGGTACGGTTGTGTTTCCATTATGATAGATGATGAAAGATTTTAGAATAGAATCGGTTTAGGAGATGTGTTTTGGTGAGAGGAAATGATAAATGGGAGGCGGATATCACTATGTGTGTGTAGGGTTTGATGATATGAGAATATTAAGGGTTATACCGGTTATAACTTGAATGTGTGGATCGGGTCTCCTCATTTACAATTCAAACGGGTTATCTCATTGGGCAGGATCCGAAACATATGTCAATATTTTATTAGCATAAGGTCTTCAGTCGTTATTTCTTATTCCTTGGTCCAAGTATGTGTCAATAATTTTGTTCGTATATATCACATGGATAGTAAAGAGACATAGCTTTTGACGTTATTTTGTGCAAATATTTGATAATTGTATTTTAATTATAGGCTTTGTATAAAGGTTGTCTATACATTGTTATTGTGGCATATTTTGGTAACATAAAAAGAGAGTAAAAATAAGTTCGAAAACTGAGAAGAAGAAAAAATAGATTGGTAAATGGTTACAAAGATGAGGTATCTTCATCTCATTAATACATTACCTCATGTTGTATAATTTGAATAAGAGAATCGATTCACACATATGCTATTATTAAAACATTGTGCAAACTTTAAGTATTTTAGTTAATGAGTAATTTGGTGTATCATTATGTTTGAAGCAATTTGTAATGATACTTCTTTGTAAAAGATGGTTTAATATGATTAAGGATAAGTCCTAAAATTATCTCTTCTCACCTCTTTGTCAAGTAAATTTGATTACATTTGGTTTTTCATATATTTTGGTTAACACATAACCCTTGCAAAATTGATGATTCTTTATGGTGAAAAAAACCTGTAAATTGCACGGGCCATGCTATTTTCCTCCATAACTTATCGTATGATCTGCAAATTGAAATTCTTTGAAAACCAACACTATCAAGTTTCACTTGCCTATAACTAAAACCTTAACATGTATCTTCATAGTTTAACAAAGAGTTTTCATTCAAAAAAGTCACACTGATAAGATATTTATCAACTTTGGACCTTTATATTCTATGTTCATGTTTGCAAGTGTATTCAAATAATGAAATGACATGATCCCGCAATGAATACATAACAAAAATTAGTGCTGAACATTACACTATGAACACTTAGATACAGCCCGTGTGCAACGCACGGGTCTGAATGACTCGTCATATGTATTAGTATATATTTCAAACTAACATTCATTAGGCTGTTGGAGCCCGTTTTGTGTTTTTGACCCGGTTGGTTCTAGCCCATTAGATATTTTGGGTTTTCCTACCCGCCCCGCCCTGTTCAGATCCAACCGGGTAATAGTCAGGCGACAACTCCACGACCGATTAACCTGTGCCCGATCCGATCCGAACCGATGGGTTTTGTATGTGAACAGAGAAAGCAACACTAAACCGATTATTTTAATCCATGCCATTTGGTAGGATCTACAGAATGTGCGTTTGTTAGATCCACATGTTTTCCACTTTCTTTATTTTGATGATATTCTTGAACCATAAATCATCTGATTACTCTCTCTCTTTTCGTTGTAATTTTATGGGTTTTGTGTACCTTAGATGATTATATATATATTTTTTAGGTTAGGTAGATCGTTTTGTTTTTTTATATATGGGTTTTGATAAATTAGATATGGGTTTTGAAAATATGATAGATTAGGCAAATTAGGATAACTTAACATGCCTCTTTCAGTTTTTTTTTTTTTTTTTTTTTTTTTTTTTTTTTTTTTTTTTTTTATATGGGCTTTGATGATATGATAAGGTTAATGAATTTGATCATTTGAATGCACGAAAGATGTGCTTCAGGATGAAAATAAACACGGAATAGTGCTTATAGCTGTTTTGAAATATGATTCATGCGCTGGGGTTTGTTTTTATGATTAAAAGGACATTCTTCGCATCTTGGCGGGGCAGCTATAGAGCTTGCAGCCATGGCGGATGAATATTGTTTTGTGTCTTCAGCTGCAAAAGCTGACAGGCATATGTTGTGTGTGAGCAAATGTGCACACCTGATATGGAACCTAAAAGTTGCGCGCACCCGTGTCTTGCCTAGGTAAACTGCTATGTTTGCAGCCATGGCGGGTGACCACTTTTTTTGATTCATATGCTGGGGTCATGGGTTGTGGACAACCTTTCGTCGCGCTGTGGAGCCTTTATTATATATACATAACATTCAGCGGGATCTTTGAAGCCCAAACTTTGGGCCGAGTCTGGGTTTATCAAGGCCAAACCGATTGTTTTGGTTCCCGGTTATGTTACTGAAATTGCTTAAAGTGGGAGAATGGACGTATCTTGGGGGGCTTATATATTAACGCAGTCATGTTGGTTGTTCCGTCTTTGTGAAATTGTTGGTTGTTCCGGCTTCCCAGGTTCTGTTAACCCAACTTCTTGGCTTCAAAGATCCCGCTTATTGTTAGTTTTATATAATTGCATAAATTGTGAGAATGGCTGTGTCTTGGCAAGGCGTATACATTAACGCAGCCACGGCGATTTCATTATGTCCAAAGCATGAAGCTTTGGTCGTCTCATTAACCTTATGGTTTCCGGGGCGATGATGAATTTTTCTGGAAATTAACTCTTCCATGAGTGTGGCTGACAGATTCCTGTATCTTGGCGGGGTAACCACGAACGCTACAAGGAAAGGCAGATCTGAGCCTCACTTTTACGAATCATTTGAGTCTTTTTATATTTATGTGGGCAGGATATTCGAGATTCCTATTTTCCACGACCTTTTTATATAAATATTTGTTATTTAGTATATTAACTGCATTTCTTCATATGGAATAAGAAGTTAGAAGCTTACTTAAAATTTGCTAGCCTCGGTTTTGTGGGCTTATGAGCTTATCCGCTTGGGCTTATAAAGTTTTTAGGATCAATTGAATAAGCTCATAAACCTGAAAAAGTGAACTTATGAGCTTATGAAACTCTCAATAAGCTTATAAGCCCAATAAATAAGGTTAGAAAAACAACCCATTCAACATGAACACAAATTCAGAAAGTGGAAAATAAGATGAAAATCGAGTTACTGCTTTAAACAGCCAGTTATGTGAGACTGATAGACTTGGGGTTTGAAGGTGCGAAAAAGAATAATCTTTTGATAATGAAACAGTTACTTACTGATTTATACTCATAAAGAATTTGGTTATGCACTTTTCAGGGACGGAAGAAACGCTTGACTGTCTAATACTTCAATGAAGTTTCATTAAGATGTAACAGGCAGAAGCTTTCACAATGGATTTGGGTCGTATTGACAGGTAAAACTGTTTTTACTGTTTCATTATAAATGACTAATGTGTTACCCATGATTACCTGCAATTGATTAACTAAAGAGGTAGTTAGAAATTAATAAATGTTTGGAACTAATCCTTTCACACTACACAACTTATCCTTTGAACAATGCTTCTTGCAATACACAAAGAAATAAAGGTAGTTTTCCTATTTACAGATTTTCCTAAAATGATTTAGAAACACTCAAGGCTACCATAGAAAAGATCACTTGACTAGCCACCTCATCTAACACTAGCGTAATACTATAAAATATAAATCCATTGTTTGGTTGTTAATTTCTATTTACTGAAGCTACCTTTAAAGGGAAAGTAACTTTTAGATGATTGTTTGGTTGCCGAAAATTTGTCCGAATACGTGTTTTTAAAAGGCTATTTGGAATGCATTTAAATTGATTATTAAAACTGTTTTAGGGGGTCTTCGGATTGATTATTAAACTGTTGATCAGCTTATTGTAGTTTGCTTATCCGTGAGTGAAATAAACTATTGTTTTGAAAACCAATAGACAACACCAAACACCAACTGACATTTATGGTCTATGATCTTTAGAAACTAATAAATGTATGGGCTGTGATTATAAGTTGTATATAAGTTGTGGTGTGTACAAAACAGTTGTCTGTTAATTTCTTGCTTAAATCTAGACGGGATGCAGTCGTAGGCTACGTTTGTTAATGACTCACGTTTAAGCGACAGTCATAACTGCATGGTTAATCGAGAGGAGCCACCTTTTTATATATCCAGTTTCTTATGTGTTGTGTTCCTGCGCTACTTTTATCAAATATATGTCATGTGTCTTATATTTTCATACATTTTTGCAGGCCGTCCACCAGAATATAATTTTTTGCGTACCTTTGATTGCATTTGCCCGCATCATCATGCCCTTTTTTGGTTTAGAGAGATGATCATGTCTTATTCCAGCTATTCTAGGCCGTAATATCACACATGCTGTTTAGCAGGCAGAGTTGTGCACCATTATTTATGAACAGGTCAGTTTGGATTTGGTATTATATGTTATCAGTTAAATAAGAGGATATCGACAGGAAAATAATGTTTCTAAATGGGTCGTTTTTTTATTTGGATTTTCATTTGATTTGTCAGCATGTATTAAAACCTAAAAACAAAATTCTGAATTTCATTATAGCATTGACAATTGTTAATGTTGTCAGGCGTGATATGAATATAGAAACCTAATACATGATACATCAGATTGTACAGGTCCGTGTTTACAGGGACACATGATGGGAGAATTAGATTTGCAACCACTTGGACAATGACTGAGGTGCAGGCACAACTTATTCTCTGCTATAAATTTAATTGCTTATTAATAGAGGAAAACTTTGGTCTAATTTCTATTTTAGGTAATAACCTTTTATAAGCCTGATCAGACCATAGAAGGCTGAAATGTGTGTGTGTGGGAGGGGGGGGTATCATCGATCAGTTTGGGGACTGAAATGGGTGTGGGATTGAAGGCTGAAACGGGGGCCGAAATGGGTGCGTTTGGGGTGCAGATAATGGTTATTGAGATAGATTTGAATCAAATTGAACGACGATTTTCTTTCGCTAATAGTTTTCGGCCCAGTTGCATGAACATCCTCTAAACCAGGTTTTTTTAATGATGATCTGCACCTTTTTTTCTGTCCTAATCGGCCATAAAAAATGTTCTTCCAAACAGACCCTTTTAGTCATACGGTGTCCAAGTAGCCCTTGCAACTTTTCATTAAAAATTTGTCAAAACACACCCCTTTCGTTTAAGATATTGTGAAGATCTTAGTGTTTGCCAATACAAAGAGTTTTGCACAATTCGTATGATAGCAATACGAGTCCTCATTATTTTTGTTGCAGGCACACAATTCACTAAAAATATATGTAAATAATCAAAAGCTAAGAAAACAGAGGGGTCGAAAGAGTGCGGAATTATTGAGGGAAATGCGGATGATCTTCCGTTTGAGGCGGATTATGCGGATAGATATGTTTTGTCCGGAAGGTATATAGCATTTTTCTATAAGTTTTAAATGTGTTGGTCGAGGTGTATGGGTTGGGGACTTGGGAGAATCTGTGATTGCTTATTTTAAGTGCTTACTGTTTGCTAAAAGTATTAGATAATCAGTTTCAAATAAGCAACTATTTCACAGTGAAACCATTA
Source organism: Artemisia argyi (assembly GCA_030686995.1). Taxonomy (NCBI): domain Eukaryota; kingdom Viridiplantae; phylum Streptophyta; class Magnoliopsida; order Asterales; family Asteraceae; genus Artemisia; species Artemisia argyi. The sequence continues at coordinate 129,826,982 of CM060699.1, forward strand.
ATTAATTGTTATCAGATAAGGAGTTTGCGTAGCCACTTTGAGACACCCTCATTAATTGTTGAGTCAAAATAATGAAATATAGTGAGCAGATAAGTTGTTTTGATGAGCAATCCCAGACACCTCATTGTTTGAGATATTAAGGAGGTATACCAAAACAGATTTAAGTCTAACCCGTAATCTAAATATTTGAAACTTTCATTATTTGATATTTCTTTTTGTTCAGAGTTGACCCTATATTATAAAGTCCATGCATTTAGATTACGGGTTAATGAAAGGTTCAAATATTTATGTTGGGCTTCCATTTAAATGTCTACGAGAATAAGTTATAGTAATAATGAACAATATTCTTTAGTAATAATGAACAATTTTGTTTAGTAATAAACAATAGTTAGGTGGCCTGCACGCTTAGTTGCCTTATACTCAACTTCTGTACAGGCACATACACTATGCATATAAATACATGTCTAAACTTGAGTAGGATTAGTAATTAGTTCCACACAAATAAGTAAGAACATTGGAATGTACAATACTACTAAACAATAGTTAGGTAGCCTGCACGCTTAGTTGCCTTATATTCAACTTCTGTACAGGCACATACACTATGCATATAAATACATGCCTATACTATAATACGAGGATAAGTTTTGACTTTAATGATGCAGAGTGTCTTAACATATGAACCTCACAGGGGATTTAAAGTTAATCTTATCCGAGGTATAACAGTTTTGACTCATTCCAATGTTTTCAAGTTGTGTATCGTGTATGACTTAAGAGATTTTTTTATAGGACTTGACCCGTTTTCTGATGAATGTCTAATTTGGGAACTTTTTGTACTAGGCACTAGCTGGACTAAAACTTAAAGGTGTCGAAAGTGGAGTTTGTCTACGACCGAGGAGAGTTACTCGCGGGTATAATCAAGGGTTAAGTTGAGTCCATCAGCCAAAATTTCATCACGAGTGAGGTGTCTTCAAGTTGTACATTTTCATAATGAATGCAATCGTGAATGCTGCAGCTGGACTGAGTGCAGCCACGGCTGCTCAGTCGGCTTGGACACTGTCGGAAGCCCTTTAATTTTATTAACCTTGCACATTCAATAATTAGACAGGTATTTGGATGCGGTTTTTAATGGTGATTTTTTGACACAAAATTCTAACCATGTATAAGATTATGTATGTTCATGAGCTTTGAAATAGTTTGTATACTACCTTCGTAGACAAAATTCCCGCCGTGGAGCGCGGGTTTACCACCTCGTTACAATAAAATAAACAGATACTCACATTCCCAATCCACGGTAGAAGGGTATAAATGATGGTATATTAAATAATAAATATAGTACAAGCACTGTCATTTTGTTACCCACCCTCCCAAATGTCGAGTGCCACCTTCCCCTTCCTATTCCATCTTCCTTTTTGAAAGGCAATATATTTTATAAAATTAAAACTAGCAAGATACTAGAAATACAACGATCTTGATGAACAATGACCTTCGCAAACTACAACCGTTGACAATGTTGAAGATCTAACAATCAAAAGAGCGAACATCTCGCCTTCAAACTCTAGCACAACACCTAACCACTTAAGGGCAACACCCGATTTAGAAACATGAATATGGGTTAAAAACCCAGCCACGAACATGACACACGACCTTAATACTCCCCACCTTGAAACCTCACACAAGATACTTTCAACCATGCAAATAAATCGAGTGGTGGTAGAATGATGTGTAAAATCCGTTGATAAAGATGACAACTCCAAAATTGTAAAATCACCACATACCAAAAACTACCCGACCTTTGCTCACCTGAACCTGACACTTGGACCCTCCCGAAACTACTTCAAACTAACTCGACCACCGAGCATACCAAATCGACGACAACCTGGCCCAGAAAACAAATCGCCTCGACCCTCCTCACATTAAACTAACAATCACGACCACACAATCTGACTATCTCACGACCTCACTATCATAATCATCTCACGACCTCACTATTTGAACCATCTCCACTACGACAATCATAGACCAAAACAGTCTCACGACCTCACACTTTAAACCATCTTACGAGCTCATGAACTGAAAGTATCTCACAACCTCACACTCTAAACCATCCACAACCATCTTACGACCTCATGAACTAAAACAATCTCAAGAGACACTTTGATTGTTGGCTCTCAGTGAACGAGGAGGGCACTCGAGATATCAAGCAGAGGGCACATAACCTTTTTTTTCTACAGATTTGATATTTTTACTACATGATTTCTTGCGTCCACGAGAGCTTTGTTGGGGGCAACTCCCCCCCCCCCCCCAGTACTTTTTCAAGTAGGACCGCCCCTGAATCGCATTATTTGGCTCATATCTATAGTAGTGATAATTGAACATAAAACACTCATATATTTGATTACCTCAAACCTAGGTCGGGAGGTGGTTTAGAGTGATTCCCTTTTTGCACTCGCATAATAATAATAATTATTGTTAAAAACATTATCAGTGTTTCACCTCATTTAGTAACTCCATTACAATGCAACTGCTAACATGATGAACTAATATTTCTTTTCTTTCAATTTTATAAGCAACATTTGAGCCATAATTCATTTTGTTCTACTTAACCAAGGTGGTTTCAAGTGTGAAAAACGCGACTTTCATAAGCTTTTATTTGTTATTTTATATTTTAAATGTTTTTTTTGTCTTCTTAATAATATGGATTGTTATATTGCTGATAAACTTTATACAATTATCATGTCTAAAAATTGTGCACTTGATGATTTATGGATTCACTCGGAAAAGGAGGCCGAACAAATAAATATGGTAGGTCGCACTACTAAAAAATGGAAATCAAACTTTTATTATATTTTCGTTCGAGTAACCTGTTTTTATTTAGCATAAAGATACGAATAACTTTGCTTGGCAGCACCTAAAAAGGTTAAACAAAACACACCAAAAAATTAGAAAATACTCTAATGCGCCACATCAGTAAAGATATTCATATTGATACACTTAATAAAGTAATATGAGAACAGAAAACGTATCAAGTGATATTACTTATAATGTAGATATATATACTTCTTCTACACTTTCTCGAGTAGTGTAGGTAAAAAAAGGCACAAGCACTTTGAAGAACTGTCCTAACAGACTTGATTTCTGCATGAGAGTAAAACTTATCAGTAAGGTCTTGTTCTGAGACAGTTGCATCGAGATCTCCTACATGGCTACATATATGGTTCTAACGCTCTCATCCTCTAGACTGCATGTCACCCGCTTTGTTCAGTAGTTTCAGTGCAACTGGATCATTAACTCTGTGATCATAACGGAAAAAGGTTAGATACATATAATGGCACACAGACACGGTCATAATAAGGATCATAAAGTTCCAAGTGATGTGATTTTGCTGTTTTTAGTTGTAATAATCTATTGATCATCAACTATCCAGTGTTAAGTGATTATTTAAGAAACTAATAGATAACATTTACCATAATAATATTTCTTGTGAGATGGGAGTTTCAGACTCAATTAAGGTTAAAAGAATGGCTAAAAAGGTGTAGTTTTTTACATCAGCAGGTAATAAGTTTTGTTGCAGCCCATATGGAAATGATTCTCCAAGAAATGAGACACCTAGATAATTATTTAAAATAAAAAATAAAAAAAATAAAAAATAAAAAAAAGCTATGTACCCAACATTACAGTAATTATTTAGTTAAAAAAAGCAGATCCAAACACATTATACTTCTATTATATTCAGTAAAATAAGTTAGATTATAGGTTGCCTTTTTTTTAATGAATAATTTTGTATGGAATTATGTAATTTTGCCTTTTTAATGACTGAATAGTTATAGAAAAATCGAAAAGCAACTAGGAGGAAGAGCAAGTGGTGCATGATGCGTACTCCCTTCAAAAGATAAAACCACATAACCTCTATACATCAGGTGTACTTGTTTTATGACTATCTTAGCATCAACTGCTCTCTGTTTGTGTATAAGATGAGAGGGAGGAGAGCATACATACCCGTAATAACGATCCTTAATATTCTGCTGGGACAACTCGCCAGTGATGGGCATCTCATGCCTGTAAGCGCATTCAACACCTCTTTTACATTCGCCTCTGATGAAAAAACTGCAAATGCGTGCTTGGTTTCTCTTGTAATACGGTGTTGTCCTTTTCAATTTCATTATGGTATCATTTGGTTGCGCCTTCCCATATGAGGATTCGTAATCTAGACCAGCTCTTGCCTGCAACAAAAATTAATGAATAGTAAGAAAGGTTCATTAGTTTAGTATTCATAGTTGCATTTGTATACCTCATGTATTAAAGAAAAGGGGCACATATTTGCAAAACTGCATGCGTAGTTGATATTGTATTAAAAACACATGGGGTGCATAATGCAAAGGCATACAACATGGGAGTTATGACCTCACATCGGTAAACGTAGCATGATTTTAAACCATTTATCATTAGACAAAAACAAATAGGAAAACAAGCATGATATTTCATGCTGCATATTAGTTACATACCCGACGATCATGTTCCTCTGCGAAGTATTCCCTGTTCACATTACTCTTTGGGATGGCATCATCTGAGTTGATACCGAGTGCAGTATCACGAACCTGAACTGGTAAGCCAAAGTCAAGGTCTAGAATACAGACTTGACAAGCGTTTTTCAACTTGCTGCAAGTTTGGCAAATCTCACTTTTCTTGTATCTTGCATCTCGGCCAGGTCTCCACCTGAAGACTGTGAAGGGCCTAGTGCAGATCTTGCACTGATCAGAATTTGCTTTTGTCTGCACATATGTTAAAAGTTGTTTAGAAGATTGCACTGAAACCCAAATACCCTCATCACAAATATAAGTACTCGATCAGTTTTTCCCAATAGCTATATATAAGAAGAAGAAAAAAAATGAAAGAGGAATGAATGCAAAAAGCTAATAGACCTAATTTGCAAGAGAGATAACATTTACACACATCAAACTAACTGAGATAGGATTAAACTAAAGTTAAACAACTAAGAAAGAGATAGCTCTTTTAAGTTTTAAAGACTTATAGACTCCTTTATCAGAGGAATTGAAATGCGCATATCATTTAGGGGGTGCTTGCGCAGGCATTTGGCAAAGAATACTAATGTGATACTGAACAATCAAAATTAGATATTAAACTGTACTACAACGTGCGACAGAAAGTAGTGTTTAGCATATGCATGTGCTACTTTTTTCAATGGAAAATATAAAATACTCAAACAGCATGCTCATGCGGTGGGACTGGATTTCACAGCCTATGTTGGGTGGAATGATAGGGGCAGTACGAATGATTGGTGAGTTCTGAATATTCAATAGATGAAAAATTCAAATTACCAAAACTGACATTTTTGTGCGGAAAACAAACACAGTTTTGTATAATAGAAATACAAGGTCTTTCATATTACGTTAACAGATCAGTAAATAAGTCATCTATTTAACACACATGTAATCAGTTTCCTAGCAGAAAATAATCAGAAGCAAAAAACGTTTATCCAAACATTATAAAAGGATTATCACAGAAACTTCACATAACCAGTTCTAAATCAAAATCTGAACACCACCTTCATACCTAAGTAATGATTGAAAAAGTGTAAAATTTTTCCACTCCCTGGCTTGTCCCTAATGATGTTGCAAATTTAAATATTGATAACCCGTAACACTACCATTTATAAGGTAGGTGAAAGGCCAACCAAAAATAAGAAAAAGGAAAAGAAGAAAATATGAAAGTACACCCTGATCTACAAGATAGGACAAGTCTAGGAGATTACCATTCGAATGTAAGGATTGTCACCTAGGCATGACTCGCAAACGATTGGGAAATCAGAACGTTCCCTTCCATCGGCTTCAACATCTCTTGATATTCTATGTGCCATGAGTTCTGCAATGCAAGAAAAAAGTCTTGTTAAAAACATAACAATAGCCGGATATGCCTAATGAAGTAAAATATCCATTGACACAATGCTTAGATAGTTGGACGTATAAGCACCAAAAAATGTAAACTTCCACAATGACAGCCATGTCAAATAGATTTTTTGATTTTCTGACGAGTAACAAAACAAATAATCGCCCAAATCAGGACCCCTCGAGTTGTGAACATCTAAATACTATCAAGAGTTGTATCATTCATTATGTTTGAATTCGCATAATTAAACAGATTGTCATAGTATGACTGCATCATTGAAGGATGATTAAGTTTTGTAACCATATGTATGATTTGATATATGATACATCTTTGAAGACCCCTCGACCTTTCTGTGATTAAGTAAGCTCTCAAAGTTTGTTCATTGGGTCATACATTTATAATAAAGAGCGGACTTAATGACTTTATCAAAAAATCAAACAAAGTTTGAAAACTTAACCACTCACGTGATCATATCATGCATGATATACGTTTTACAAAACGAACATCTCTTCAAGAACTTAAATCAATCCCAAAAAAAGTCAAGGAATTAAATTTAACTGCTTTCATAGTGTTTCTTTTCATTAATAATAGTGAATTATTCACAAGCTAATTAACAATCACCAACGTACGTCCAAGGACTCCAAACATCTCTTCACGAACTTAATCAATCACAAAAACAAAGTTAACTGTAGCCACCTAGCTTCACTCGGAAATTTTTCACAGATAACCCTATATAAGCAAACTAACGATCACTAAACTACATCAAACACGTCCACTCATCTCACGATATATTACTTTCCTCACTAGCTACCGCACGTAATCAACCATAAACCCTAAATATTCCATCCTTAGCATTTGTAATCACTCACTCTGCATACTCTACTCACTCTTTGACGGGCCTTTAATTTCTTAGGTTCTGTTTAGCGTATCTATCGTGTTAGTCTACATGTCGTGCTAGTTTTTGGTGTTTGTCAAAGGTGTCGAGCTAGTATTTGGTGTTTTCTACATGGTGTCGGTTGGTTTCGTTAGTAGAAGTTCTTGTTTCGAGAATAGGTTTTTAGTTTCGGTGTTTTTTATATGGTGATTTATAATCGTAGCTTTCCGCGCGCTAGTGTTTTCAATGAAATTATCTTTGCCGTTCAAAAAAAGCTCTTGCATATTTTCTGATTGCAACTACAACGTTAAAAACATCGTCTATATATATAAACATGGAATAGAATCACTAATCATAAAAAAATATATATCTTCAATCACAAAAATTAGCTTTTCGTACTAACAATTCAATTTAACTAACCAATACATATCCCTAATTTGCATTGATTAAAAAATGTTGAGAATGTTACCTGATCGATGTTGGATGAACGGTTTAATGTTTTGTGCTAAAGAGGTTAGGTTGTCGTCACTTATATAGGTGGTTTAGGCGGTGTTTGGATTTTTTTTTTTTTTTTTTTTTTTTTTTTAAGTACTATTAAACTTTATATTACTTGAGGCAAACGTTTATATTTTTATTTAAGGGGACTAAATATTCATTTTATTCACAAGTTCATCATCTAAGAAAATTAGGAGAAATTTTTAGGAGAGCAAAAAATTAGACGATAAATATAGCCCAAGCTTGATTATAGATTTGGGTCCATTAGAGTTTTGGCCATAATTTTCAAATTGTTTGGAGTTAACTGTCTAACTGACGTGGTTGCTTTTGTTTCTTTTCTTTTGGTTGTGTCGTTGGTGTTGCTGCATGATGGAGATTAATCTCTGCTTGTTGTTAGATGTCTAGCTTTGCTTGCTTTTTATGTTGCTTGAAGTATCGGATCGGACCGGAACCAAGAAGAACCGAACTGTAACAAGAACCGAAGGTTCTAGTTTTAGTTCTTGAGTTGAGATTTTTCGGTTCTTGGGTCGGTTTCACCGGTTCTCGGTTCCGAAACCGAATTGTAGCAACCCATAAATTTTCATAAGTCAAAATGACTATTTTGCCCTTTGACTTTAACTTTTGACTATTTGACTTTTACCATAACGTAAAAGCAATTATTGTAACCGGTAGTTAACCGGAAAATTCTTCCAATTTAAATAATTCAATCTACTTTGAATTATTACTCTCTGAGCATTTTCGTTCATCTCTGTCTATTTAACGAGAAGATATCTCGCAAAACATAAAAATCGCACACAACGCGTACCGGCACAAGAATAAACTCAACAAGCAAATTGATTTTATTATTATTTTTTTTATGTCATATAATATTACTTTTAATATTTAAATTACTTTTATAACTAATCACGAAAGTTTAATCGTGTAATTTTTTCCACAACCAACACAAGACCAAGATGATTCTATATGTTGAAAATACTCAAATCTCACCAATAGTCATATTTTATATGAACTACTAGTTATAATTCCTGCGCACGTGCGAGTTTTTTAAATTTTTTTGAATCATATATTTTTATTTATTAAAAAACAAATAATTTAATCTTTGTTTTGTTTGATTTATGATGTTTAATTATAGTTTTTTATTATTAAAGATAATTATTTAAAAATTTTAATCTTATTGTTAATTGTATCTTATCTATATTCTTTGTATTTATCTTCTACTTGTGTTATGGATAAGTATAAAATATTACCTAATAAAAAAAATAATCTTTTTTAAATAAAATTATTACTAAATAAGGTATGAATGCATTTATTTGAAATGAAAAATTCCCAATAGAGGTTTTGTTTTATTATATAAAATATTGTCACTTTATTATTTTTATGTGAACATTTTACTCTTTACGTAATGCGAGTACTCAAATCTATGTTATTAGGGTTTAACAATGTTTACGCACTCCGTTAAACTTATCACACCTCTAATATATTTAGTTAGAATATATTGATAAGTTTTTATATTTTTGTAAGTATCACATTTTTATGTTGCCCAGTTTTAAGTTTTGAGATTTAAAGGCCTAACATTAGTAATTATTGGGACCAAACTATATACCCCGTAGATTCAAAGTTATTCAAGATAACCATGAAACACAAGCACCTCACCACCTCATACCTTGAGGTGGCGTGAACTTAGAATACATCATAGCCATATGGCTTTGTTTTGTGACTTCTATTCACGCTACTAGACACATGGACATAAGGTTACTTCATTACAAAGTTACTAGTGCAAAAATAAGAGAAATATCTCTTAATCTCTTTGGTGTCCCTATCTTTGCCGTACAATAATAAGCACCACTATCACACCATCTTTTGATTCTAGCTTCAAGATTTAAGGGGACTAAATATTCATTTTATTCATAAGTTCATCATCTAAGAAAATTAGGAGAAATTTTTAGGAGAGCACAAAATTAGTCGATAAATGTGGCCCAAGCTCGATTATAGGTTTGGGTCCATTAGGGCTTTGGCCATAATTTTTAAATTGTTTGGAGTTCACTGTCTAATTGACATGATTAGCGTCATTTTATTCGTTTTCAATTATGCACAAAACCCAACTGAATCACCTTCGTCAACTGCTAGAAGCTTTGCTAGGGGTGTTATAAAAGCCGACCCGACCAAACCCGAATATGGCTTTTCGGGTCGGGTTAATCGGGTCAACCCGAATTGATCCGAGTTTTAAACAAGGTTGGGTTCAGGTATGTTTTTATCTGCCTCAACCCTAATTGACCCGAACCCGACTAACCCGGCTCAACTAACACTTTTACAATGTAAAAATACTCAGGTTGACAAGAACCGAATTGACCCGACCCGATTGACCCAGACCCGATTGACCCAAACCCGAGTTCTAAACAAGGTCGGGTTCGGGTATGTTTTTCTTGAGTCTTGACCCGAATTGACCAGACCCGATTGACCCACACCCGACTGGGTCGACCCAAATAACACCCATAGTTGTTGTTGCATGATGAAAATTAATCTTTGCTTGTTGTCGGATTTCTTCATCAACAAATCATTGCTTTTTATTGCCATTATGTTTCTTCTTCTTCTTTGTTTAGCTTTGTTTAATATTTATTAGTTTTCTAATCAAATCTGAGCTTTCGTGATTTCGTCGTTTGATTGCGTGAAAATATTAGCCGATAAATATTGCCCAAGCCCGATTGTGGGTTTGGATCCATTAAGGTTTATGGATGTAATTGCATTATAAATATCATATCAATAATACAATATCACCTACGGGGTTTACGATATTCAACACAAAAAAGTTTAAGTTACACATTTCATAACGATAATTTATTTAAGAAGATAACATAAGTCAAGTCGCCATTTCATTCATAGTTTAAATCCATATCAACATCATTCTTCTTACTCACTCAAACCTCTCATAATTTATTTTATATTCTTTATTTACCTATAACTCAATTTTATATAATATAAAACCTCTTAAATATAACACATGTGTGCACGCTCACAAACACGTTTAATTCATTTGATTGATGTCACTCACTCAAGTGATCATAAATTGATGTGAGAGGGTGAAACCAGACCCAAAGTGATCAAGTTTTATTTTTATTTTTATTTTTATTTATTTATTATTTTTTTTTGAGGTGTAAATAGAAGAAATAAAAAGTGAATTAAAATGAAGATTTCATTAAAATAATAAATAAATGAAGGTGAATTTTGTTAGACCATGTGCATTTAGGAAAAATCTATGTTTTTTCTTCAAAAATTAACACTACATCAGCAAAATCAATAGTTGTTCCGTCACAAAAAGGAAGGTGCATCACCAATCACGTGTAATTGGCTATGTACACGTAGAAGTCATGCGTGAAAATTTAACACAAACAGTCTAAGGTTGGACGTCGTAATGCATATTTCGACAAGTCCTTGCCCATGTGGCACAAGGAAAACGCTTCCCACCCTTGCTACACTTCTTCCCCTAGGCACGTCTCATGCAGATGAAATGTTGAATCAGTCGCTGCAACGACTGACTTGTGTGCATGTATGTGTGTGTGAGTTTTTATTTAAAATGTATTTTTGTGAGACATATTTTTTGTGTTGTCGATCTCTTTATTACATTAAGTTGGTCTCGAATAAGTCTTAAAAAGAAAAAAGAAAAAGCTTAGATGACAGGGAGAAGATGGTCAGTAGAGTGTCCTTATTACACTTGCTCTAACAGGGCTGAGCATACCCGACCGACACCCGAAAACCGTCCCGTTTCCGACCAGTCCCGCCGTCCCGATTCTGATTCCGACCAGTCTCGGTTCGGGACTCGGTTTACATTTTTCGGCCAATCGGTTTCGGGATGGGTCGGTTTCTGGCCGTTTCAGGATGAAAACCGAAAAACAACAAGGAAAACCGACAAATCCGACCGATCCCGACCTGTCGGGACTGTCCCGATACCGAACCGACTGTTTTCGGGTCGGGAGTCAGTTTGGTTTTCCGGCGAACTCGGGAGTCAGGCTTTGTCGGTATCGGGACGGGACAGGACCGGTCCGATGCTCACCCCTATGGTCTAATGACTATTCCTCCATTTTTTAGAGCTGATATGAGATCCTTGCAAAACATGTATCCTTTTAAAAATCAATAAGCCAATCTCAACCATCCATCCGCCTTTCATCTAATGGCTAAGATCTAATAATAATAATAATAACAAAGGGAGGGCAAAATTGATATTTTAGCTCATTTAATATAAAAATCCATTTTTCAACTTTAAAAAAAAAAACAACATATCTTGCAAACGGTAAATCTTCAAGCTACAAAAAATACACCATCGCGATGAGAATTAAATCATCTTTCTATAGATATGCATTGTTATATACTTTAGTAGGAAGTTGGGTTATGGATGAAAGATCTTATTTTGGGCTTAGAAGACTTCACCCTGATTAGCTACTGGCTGGACTTAGATCTAATTAGAAGTATTCGATGTTGGGCCTAGTAAATAGTACTTGGGCTTAGTTCATTATTGTTACTCTTTGTATTTTGTTTAGTTTTTCCTTGTAACCGTTGTACACTCTGTATTAGAAATGTATTTTCGTTTCGCTTGTGTTCTGATTTGACTCAATAATGTTACACCTTAGCCCTTCTCAGGTTAGGGTGTTACATGACAAATTGTCCAAAAAAATATACACAACATATATATATATATATATATATATATATATATATATATATATATATATATATATATATATATATATATATATATATATATATATATATATATATATATATATATATATACACACACACACACTAAACAATTATTTTCACTACTCACACTCCTTTTTATAACCCCCTTTTCCCCATCTCACCACCACTCATTTCCCATCAACACCTTTCCCATCTCCGATAACTCTTCGATGACTCTCCGATAAATCTCCGATCACAACAAAAAAAAAAAAACCCAAAAAATGTCAAAACCCACAAATCTTTTACTCCTATTATCACTCCTACTCTTCACCCACATGATCTCAACAACCACAGTCAGAAAGCTGGATCTCCAACACCACCAACTGGATCCCATAAACCATCGGAGATCTCGAATCCCATGTGTTCCATAAAGATACTTGACAAGTATCTTTTATGTGATTCATACAGAATCCCACATGGGATTCTGTATGAATCACATGGGTAATCTTTATAAATTACAAGTGATTCATCAAAGAATCTCATGAGATTCTGTATGGATCACATGGGATTTTATATGAATCACAAGGGATCAGAGAGAATCACATGGGATTCTCTATAAATCCCATGGGATTTTCATTTTGTTTTATATAAACTAAAAGTAAAAAATCACTTGAGATTCTATTTTTTTTGTGTAATGTTATGAGAAAAATTCATGTTCACTATATATCTTGTTTACTTTGAATATATAATGCTTGTTACTTATATTCTGTTTGATCACATGAGTAATATGTATAAATCCTATGGGATTTTCCATAAGTCTCATGGGATTCTGTATAAATCCCATAAGATTTTGTATAAATCAAATGGGTCATGGGTCAAACAGTTTGGGTCGGGCCAACCCATTATTTTCACATTCTTTTTAACATGAATTTTAAATTTTGTCATTTTTTGAATGTTAAATATTTAAAGTGTGAAAAGGAACTATAAATAAGTTAAATTGAATACAAGTTATTATTTAGTTTAATTTATAATCTTATTAATGTTACTGTGAAACAAAGAACTGTTTATGCAAATTAGAAATGATTTATGAATATTTAATTTTCCTCCTCGCAATTTATATGTCCCACATATTTTAGTCAACTAATAAGCTAAGAAATATAGTTGACCAGTAAAAAAAAATCACTTTTTTGTTCTTCATCGGAACCCTTGAACGGTAGTCAGAAATTTTTTATTTTATTTTATTTTATTTATTTATTTTTAACTATTTGGACCTATCTCTGACCCATTTGACCCGTCCTCTATGCAGCAACATTTTACACCATGACCTGTTCGACCCATTCCTGTCATTTCTGCTAAGCCAGAGCAACCTTAAAACTCTAATATTTTACCCATACAAACCCACAATTGGAAAAATGGGTTGGGACTACCACCTATGAATTTCAACCCTTTGGACTTTCATTCTCCATCTTTCATTTTCATAGTCCAAAAATCCTCTTCCAATCTCACAAATGAATTCGAACTTTGACTGTACCACCACAGATCCCGTCACCCCTGCCCAGATATGGCGGATCGACGAACTCGCCGCCACATATCCCGTCACCCCACCCCGCACCTCCCATTTTAACGAGTTCAATAACTTACCCAACACCCCATTCGTGTCAATGGATATGTTGAAGAGAAAAGAGAACAGAAAAGCTACACTATAACTTTTAGGGTTATTTCCAATGAACTTTGAACATTTTTAAATATTAGGTAATTAACTTTCGAAAATACTAATTTTTTTTTTTTTTTTTTTTTTTTTTTTTTTTTTTTTTTAAGGGATAATACCTCGAAAATACTAAGTTAGGTAATCAAAGTTTTATCTTTGTCCAATGTTAGGTAATTTTACCAGATGTCGCAACTGGTAACCGGTGCAACCAATTATCATTGTACCAAACTTTCTAAAATTTTCATTGTTATGTAACGAACTTTTTAAAATTTCCATTTCATCATCATCACCATCTGTTCCACCACAACCACCATCTCAGCCACTCCCCACCACCACAGCAAACAATCACGATGTTCATATTCATTCTCATCAAATATAGTTTTATTAAGCCCCATTATTTTCTTTAACTCATCATGACCCAATCCATCAAGCACCTCCCTTTTCTAATTTAGATATTGAATTCATTACAGTTTTTGAAAGGAAATAAATTCGACTAAAATCATGTTTTATTTTCTAATTTCCAGAATAGATCTATAATTTCTAATTTTTACAATGCCAAAACAATACATAAATAAATTAGCTAACCTTTCAAGAACCTCCATTTCGAATTCTCCTTTCCAAGCTGCTTGTTGCAACGTCTTTCCCGTAACTTCTTCCATAGGCATTAAACGAATCACTTGAAAAAGCATCATATCAGGTCCCACCTTCGCCCATTTTACCAAAATATCCACACCATTATATCTCATTTCCGGAGGTAGCACAACTGCTCTAGATACTTGCAAAATCAATATCTCACCATTTTTAGCCTTTTTGAACAGTAGCGGATTCATAGACCTTAAAAACCCACCAATTTCAGTCGGGTCGCCTTTCGGGAGAAAGATATTTATGTATTGTATCTTTGAACGTTGCACAAAGTTTGGTTACCTAACATAGTATTTTCGAAAGTAAATTACCTAACATAAGAAATTTTTCAAAGTTCATTACCTATATGTAGAAATAACCCCCGTTTATATGACATCACTTATGGGCCCCATAAACGTAGCCGGTAATATTACCTAACTTTGCCGGTTTCACAAAGTTTTGTTACATAACTTAGTATTTTCGAGAGTTAATTACCTAACATAAGAAATTTTTCAAAGTTCATTACCTATATGTGAAAATAACCCTAACTTTTATATGAAAGTGATGATCTTGATTAGAATTTGGGGGGTTCGGGTTTTGAAATTGGGGAAGGTGAGAGAGTGAATAAAACGATAGTATGTGTCAGTGAATGAGAAAAAAAGTTGGGTGAAAGTGTGTAAGTATAAATGGATCAACCTCCCTCTCTATATAATTAAATGGGGCCGATGAAGATCAATGACCAGGATGAAGCGGTTTGTTCTTTGAGTTTTTCTTGTTCGAACTTTCCTCAAGACCAAATATAAATCTAGCTATTATGTTATCAATGTAGAACTTTCCTCAAGACCAAATATAGATCTAGCTATACTGTTACCAATGTAATTTAACTCTTTTGTAAACCGACAACTTGTCATCAGTCAACAGTCACCACTTCCACTTGTCACAAAGTACAAACTACAGTCAATCACCAAACACAATCCAACACTCACCATGTCACTAGCTTTCTCCCTGAACCCCATCACTCTCCAAACCAAACACCACCACAATCCAAGAAGGCCTTTAAGAGTTCCGCCCCTGCCAAGAATCCAAACACATTTTCTCAAACCCAAAATCCCCCGCATACCCATCTTCAAAACCAAACACTTCCTTCCAAGACCAAGAATCTTGAGAACCCATTCAACCCATGAAGAAAACGTACATGTAACTGTGACGGAAGCAAATCCCAGATGGGAAAATGTATGTGTGTGTGAGTTTTTATTTAAAATGTATTTTTGTGAGACATATTTTTTGTGTTGTCGATCTCTTTATTACATTAAGTTGGTCTCGAATAAGTTTTAAAAAGAAAAAAGAAAAAGCTTAGATGACAGGGAGAAGATGGTATGGATATCCTCACACGTGCCAAAGAATATTATCGTGTGGAGAACAATTCCGCCCCATTTAATAATGAGGCGGCTTGGAATGTTTTTCGTTCTCATAAAAAAATGGGACGCGCCAGATCCGATTGATTTAACCAGTGATGTCCTAAGCAACACAAACGAGACGTTGTTTGGAACTGATGCACATCCACGTCCGATCGGAAAAAAGCAAGCTTCAAAGAAACAAAAATCCGAGACAACGACAAGCACCGGGGGCGCGAGTACCGGAGGATCTGTTTTGTCGGCCCAATTCGGGGAGGCTTTGCGCGAGGAATATCAGGCTAAACGTGAAGATGCGGCCTTGGCTTACAAAGCAACCGCTGAAAATCAATACGCAACAATACGGACGAGGGACTTTGAATTTTTGTTGGTCGAAACTACCGGCAAAGATCCTTACTACGTGACGCTGGTGAATATGGAAAAGGACCGTATCATTGAAAAATACGGGTTGCCAAAGCGTACGGAATGAATAAATGTGTTGTGGTGTAATGTTTTTTTTTTATGTCTTTTTATTTCGTAATGCTTTTTATTTTTATTTCGTAATGTATTTTTTTTTATTTCGTATTGTATTTTTAATTTCGTAATGTATTTTTTTTTTTTTTTTTTTTTTTCGTAATGTAATATATTTTAAGAATTAGTGTTATGATTTTTAAAAAAATGAAGTATCAGTTTTAGTTTAGTGTTGAAATTGAAAATCCCTTGTGGCCACGGAGGTTCACCTGCGCCGACTCCGGGCTATCCAAAAAGGATAGTCGCCATGGGATTAGTCGGCTCGCAATGTCGAGTCGGAAACCCATGTTTACCAAAAAAAAAAGAAAAAAAAATTTGAAAATATATGAAAAGTTGAGTTAAGGTTAAGTTATTGTTGTGGGTGTTTTTTTATGAGTTAAAATTAAAATGTTAAAGCTAATGTGGCGCTGACGTGACGCTGAGTAAGTTATAACCTGAGTTACGATTGTAAGTGCTCTTATGAGTTGATTTTATTTATTTATTTATTAATTTTTTTAATTTTTTTAGCAAAAGATGATGAGTGTGAAATAACAAACCGACAACTTGTCATCAGCCAACACTCAACAGTCAGTCGGTCACCACTTCCAAACTACAAACTACAGTCAATCGCCAAACCCAATCCAACACTCATCATGTCACTAGCTTTCTCCCTAAACCCCATCACTCTCCAAACCAAACACCACCACCGCAATCCAAGAGTTCCGCCCCTGCCAAGAATCCAAACACATTTTCTCAAACCCAACATCCCCTGCATACCCATCTTCAAAACCAAACACTCCCTTCCAAGACCAAGAATCTTGAGAACCCATGAAGAAAACTCACATGTAACTGTGACTGAAGCAAATCCCAGATGGGAAAATGTGTTGTCAAGTTTAGCAAGTTTGTATCCTGTTTATGTCACAGTTGGTGGTGTTGTTGCTTGTTTAAAGCCTAGTACTTTTTCATGGTTTGTGAACAAAGGTCCTGCTTCTTATAGCTATGCTCTTGGCTTTATTATGTTGTCTATGGGTTTGACTTTGGAGTTTAAGGATTTGGTCGACTTGTTCATGCAAAGGCCTCTTTCTGTAAGTTTCCTTTTTTGGAATCTTTGTGTTTTTGGTTTGGTTTTTTAGATTAGATCATGTGTAAAATAGTACTAAAAATAGATGAAATGTTGATGGTAGTAGTTTTTGCAAGAAGTTTGTATCAAGTTTGACTTTGACTTTATAAGTCAAAGTTCATTTCTTTTGTAGTTTTGTGGAATGGATGGATTATAATGGAATTTGTGTACTTGGGTGTGTTTGATGTTACGGTTTCTTGAATAATGTTACGGTTTCTTGAATAATGTTACGGTTTCTTGAATAATGTTACGGTTTCTTGAATAATGATTAATATTTTAGGTTGTTTAAAACATATATGATCACATGCTTATCAGTTTAATTTGAGGTTAAAATGGAACTTATGGAGTTGGATATGCTTTTTAAGACATTATGATTGTATCTTCAAATCAAAAGGTGTTTAGAATATTAATTAGTTGGTTACTTCAAAGGACATCTTCTGTTCGGTTCCTCAAGCTTATCAAGTTCAAAGACTTGTTGCAAAATCTAACCCGCAGGGGATGATTACATTATGAAATTGGGATTGATCTGTATGATATTTCATAATTACGGTGTCTTCCTACTATTTTAGAAGCCCTTTTATTCACTAATTCAGTAAAATTTCTTTTTCAACTTGTCACATTCTTCATGTGTTTTGCGTGTAACTTATGTTATATAAAGGGTTGGATCGTATCCAAATCTCTTACAATTTGCTCTAAAGAATAGTTTGTACGCTCATATTTTCAGGAATGACCACATTTATAGTTCTTTGATATTGCGTCTTTCGAGATGAAGTGAGAATAATACTTTGTTGGCGTAAAAATGTGCTCTTAGAGAGAAAGAGTTGATGTTATGCATTAACCTTTTTATGCAGATAATCTTTGGATGTGCTGCTCAATACACAATTATGCCGGCTTTTGGATTTTTGATAAGCAGATTGTTGGGGCTCTCACCCTCTTTTTCAGTTGGTCTGATACTACTTTCTTGTTGTCCCGGTGGTACCGCCTCTAATGTGGTAAGTGTCGTTTCTTTGTCTTTTCACTCTTTTCAAATTGGATCTAATGTCTTTCTTTCTTCTTCTTTTTTTACATTTATAGACACATTTAATTTATCGTCTCGTGTAATAGTGTTCAGGTGACTTTGATTGCTCAAGGTGATGTACCATTGTCGATTGTGATGACTGTATGCAGTACTCTTGGAGCAGTGATTCTTACACCTCTTTTGACTATGGTTTTGGCTGGAACTTATGTTCATGTTGATGCCCTTAAACTTTCTATCAGCACCTTGCAGGTACCTTTATATAATTATAAAGTTATATTAAATAAATTGACACTAAACATTCACTATTTTTTCACTTCTATATTCGAACCATAAAGTTGTCTTTAACATAGTTTATTTGCAATAACAAAAGGAAAACCATTACATGCAATGTCACCTATTCAATATGATAATCATGCATCTATTTGCCCTTCAAAGGGGGGGGGGGGGGGGGGGGGGGGGGGGGGGGGAATGATTATCATGCATCTAAGTGCTTGACAATTGATGCATATGTTTTCATTCACCTTTCAGTTTATTTTCACTCAATCTTGATTTCAATATTTTGGTTTGGATGACAAGGAGCATAGATGATGTACCTGTGTGAATGATGATTTTCATTTGGTATAGCATGCAAACGAAAGAACCATACATATTCCATGATCAAATTTAATATATATTCTCAATTTCAACTCTACAAGATTGGTACTTTTTAAATATCAATACAATTATGGTAGCAACAAAGCCCTTGCCAAATTTTATTGTGGGAAAGGATATGTTTGACCTTAAAAACTGTATATCTATATTCATATTCTTTCAAATACATTTTGGTTTAAAATATGTCCAATGTTTACTCTTTAGGTAGTTGTTGCGCCGGTTCTGTTGGGGTCTTATTTGCAGAGCACCTTTCCTCGAGCTGTGAAAACTGCAATCCCTTTTGCACCATTACTTGCTGTTTTGACAGCGTCACTATTGGCTTCCAGGTAATTATGTTTTTTCATATACTATTAGTATATATATTGAAATGCAATACCTTTTCTCAATGTTTTCTTCTGCTTTTTGGTTTTTTAGTGTATTATCTGAAAACATTGGTCTTTTGAAGTCATCAATGGCTCTCACATCATTAGCGACTGATGTCTCTCCCCTTGTTTACGCTCGAACCTTTTTGTCAAGTGAAATGGGAATGGTTGTGCTTTCAGTACTGTTACTTCATTTTGCAGGTTTCTTTGTGGGGTAAGGCTTGACTCTTTGTATATATTTATCGAACAATGAATTCCGTTAGAATTTAAGTTAAAGGATATGGATATCGCATAGTTAACATATGTTGGATTACACTGAACCAAACACACCCTTAGGTTCCATGATCAAGCAAGTGTAATATTTGTTGCGAATAATTAGGAAAGAGCCAGACACATTGTATGGTTTAACAAATTGCCTTCATCTATATAAGGCGTTCGGATAAGAAGCTTTTCTGATATTTGCATATGTGATGTGTTTGACGAGTCAAGTGTCTGCCTACAGGTATATAGTAGCGGCTTTAGCTGGATTTAAAGAGCCAGGACGCAGAGCCGTATCCATTGAGGTAATACTTTAATGTTCAATTGTGACCTTTTTTAACTCGTTATCCTATCTGACCTATAAAACATGTGACCGAACACCCATTTTGATATGCAACAAAATATTTACCCTTTGTTACTTGTTTTGACCAGTAATCAGAATATCAGTCTGACCCGTCCTCTTGTTTGTCACAGTAATCAGTTTTTAGTGTTTGATATTCGGAACTTCTATAGTCAATATGTAGAAACCATAAGAAACTATTGTATTGGTTATTGAGATAATGTAAAATAACATAATGATTTTGCAAACACACATCCAAACACCCCTATAGTCTTTCCAGGATAGTGTTCTTCCTTGTGGTGATTCTGTAACCTTCTCTAGTTCCTTGAACCACCCTTGAGGGTTACCCTCGTCCTGTCTAGAAAAGTGAAAAGTATATGTGTCCTAAGTTGCTAAACAGTTTTTCTATCTCTTCTGTTGCAGGTTGGTATGCAGAATTCATCCTTGGGTGTGGTTTTAGCAGCATCACATTTCAGTTCGGCTATGGTTGCATTACCACCAGCAGTTTCTGCTGTGATAATGAACATAATGGGCAGCAGCTTGGGCTTCTTTTGGAGATGTGTTGATCCTTCTGAACCAGAAGCTAGCTCAAAAGATTGATTATGGTCTTATGGAGATCTTGTGTGCATTTTCAACCATCAAGGTTTCTTTGTTTTCGTTTTCCAAAGCTTAGGTAAATAAAAGTTCCATCTCGAGGTTCGTAGGATTTTTTTAATGTTATTCTTTTGTGATCAAAGGTCACAAGTTCGAGTATCATTTTCTTAAATGTATGTGAAATGTTATGTGTATGCAGACGTTAGATGCATTTCAAGTTATTCGGTACTAAGTTTAGTTTTTTGTCTTTTATCAATGTCGATCCTTGAGGTAAACGATAAAGGGTGGGTATTTTAGGCATCTACGGATATGAAAAGAGTTCTGAATAACTTAAATGTAACTTATCTCCATGTCTTTTCACCAAGATCAATCTTTAAGACGTAAATTTGCTATAACATTAAAAATGAACTAAAGATGTATGCGGGCAAACACGAGCCAACGTGTACTTGAGTCACCTATTTGACCAGTTACTTGCTCGACCTACTTGATTTTCGCCTATACCTCAAATAAGTATGTGCAAGTCGATGTTGGATGAAACGTGACTGTTGAATGTTTTGTGCTAAAGGCTATGTTTGGCAAAATTAGCTGTGAGCAGTAGCTGTGAGCAGTAGCCACAGCACACTGCTCGCAGCTTAATAAAGAAGCATTGAAAAAATGAGCTTTCCTAAAAAATAGCAAAGCTCACAGCTCTCACGCCAAATGAACATTAAAAATCAAAAAGCTCATTACTTACCGCTCATCGCCCTAAAAAGCTCCAAAAACCTTTACGCCAAACATAGCCAAATAAGTTGCATATATATAGGCCGGTTCTCGTCACTTATATTGGTTACGTTTTAAGGTGGTGTTTGGAACTTTATTTATTTTTTATTTTTTTATTTTTTATTATTATTTTTTGTTATCTTTTATATAATAAAACAAAATTCTAAGTGAGGACTTTCGTATTTCGAAAAAAAGAATGTTTTCTTATTAGGTAATAATTGAATTATTATTTTTTAATTTATATATTTATAAATTTATTTTGTTGATATACTACACAAGTAGAAAATAAATACAAAAAATATAGATAAGAGGCAACTAACAATATGATTAAACTTTTTAAATTATTATTTTTAATAAAAAAACTATAATTAAAAATCAAACAAAACAAAACAAAGATTAAATTATTTGTTTTTAATAAACAAAAATATATCGTTAAAAAAAAAAAAAAAAAAAAAAAACGCGCGTGTGCGGGCATTATAACTAGTAAATATTAGAGCACAAGGTGTAGTCAAAGAGCTTCATCTCCTCATTCGAGTCCCATGTGTGCCACATCACCCAACACCTCTTCACAACAAACACCCTGCTCACCAAACAACAAACCTCAACTTCTTCGTTAGGGCCCATCACTTACACATTTATTTTTTTATTTATTCATTAAATAAAATAAAATAAAAAATAAAACATCCCACCATCACAAACCACCATCCCTGCCAACTTGTCCGACCACCCTCCACCACCATCCCACCATCACAAACCACCATCCCTGCCAACTTGTACGACCACATCCACCATCCCTGCCAACTTGTCCGACCACCCTCCACCACCATTACAAACCACCATCTCTGCCAACTTGTCCGACCACATCCACCATCCCTGCCAACTTGTCTGACCACCCTCCACCACCATCCCACCATCACAAAACCCCAACGAACAAATAAAAAATGAATGAAATAAAAAAACCTGCCAACTTGTCAGATTTTTTGCTCGCCGTGGCCACAAAGAAGTACCCAACAACGAGCAACGGCGAGGCACTTGTGGTGTAGCGGCGAGCCGTTGGGCCTTCTACGTCGGACGGCGAGGCAGAACAACGAGGCTGCACCGGATGCTCTTAAACTTTAGTTTACTTTGAGGCAAACATTTACTTTTGTTTTTCTTATTTAAGGGGACTATATATTCGTTTTATACATCTCCGGTTAATCATCTAAGAAAACAATTTAAAAGACATTTTTTGGAGAATTGTATCCGTCTACAAATAGCTTTGCAGTAACGGATACCCTGCAATATATTCTTCTCCTCTATTTACCTATAAATCAAATTTTATATAAAGCTCTGAAACATGACACACGGCATGCACACACAAACTCAACTCATTTGCATGATGCCGCTCACTCAACTGAACACAAAATAATTCGAGAGGCGCAAAACTAAACCAAAAATGATCAGATGCATAATTGTTTATGAGTTGTAATATAGAAGAAATAAAAAGTGAACTAAAACTACGATTTTATTAAAACAACAAATAAATGAAGGTGCATTTTGCTACACCCATTGCATTTAAGAACAAATCTTTTTTTTTTTTTTTTTTTTTTTTTTTTTTCTTCTTCTTCAAAAATTAACACTACGTCAGCAAAATTGAAATTGATTGTTGTTCTTGGACCTTCGAAACCCACCCTGCTTATCACCAATCACGTGTAATTGGCTATGTACATGTAGATGACGCGTGAGAGTTTAACAAAGACAGTCGAGTAAGGACTATTCCGGCATTTTGTGAGCTGAAGACCAAATATAGAGATCTAGCCACAACATCAGGGCTCACCTCTATTAGGCTATTGACAGTTTGGAACACGACCGACTCGGTCGTGTAGGTCACATTCAGTCGTCCTTGTTGTGGACACTCGGTCGAGGGAGGAAAAAAAACCATTTGGGTTGTGTGGCCGAACGAATGGGATTTCCCATTTTATTTGCTTTTTGATTCAAAGTTACCATTGCATTCATGTTATAACTTGGTCGCTCTTACTGGAGTATCCAATTGTCTGCAAGTCGTTGGAGAGAAAAAACTGACGGGTAAAAAATAAAAGGGAGATTGGGTCGCGTTAGTGTTGTGAGTTATTTTTTTGAACAAAAGATGACAAGTGGTCCTTAGTCAACAGTGACACCACTTCTTCTAGTGACAAAGTACAAACCACATGCAATCAATCACCAAAAAGTCATCACAAACTCACCATGGCACTTGCTTTTTACCTGAACCCCATCACTCTCCACACCAAACACCACCACAACCACAATCCAAGAATCCAAACACATTTTCTCAAACCCAAAATCCCATGCATACCCATCTTCCAAACCAAACACTCCCTTCCACGACCAAGAATCTTGAGAGCCCATGAAGAAAACTCACATGTAACTGTGACTGAAGCAAATTCCAGATGGGAAAATGTGCTGTCAAGTTTAGCAAGTTTGTATCCTGTTTATGTCACAGTTGGTGGTGTTGTTGCTTGTTTGAAACCTAGTACTTTTTCATGGTTTGTGAACAAAGGTCCTGCTTCTTATAGCTATGCACTTGGCTTTATTATGTTGTCTATGGGTTTGACTTTGGAGTTTAAGGATTTGGTTGACTTGTTCATGCAAAGGCCTCTTTCTGTAAGTTTTTTTTTTTTTTTTTTTTTTTTTTTTTTTTTATATATATATATATATATATATATATATATATATATATATATATATATATATATATATATATATATATATGTTTTTACATTGGCTTTTTTAGATTATATCATGTGTAAAATAGTAGTATTAAGAATAGAAGAATGTTGATAATAATGATTTTGCAAGAAGTTTGTATCAAGTTTGACTTTGACTTTATAAGTCAAAGTTCATTTCTTTTGTGGGATGGATGGAAAATGATGGAGTTTATGTAGTTTGAAAACACTTGAGCACATAAATTTTTATGGAATGGAATGATTATATGGCAATTGTTGGTGTTAGGTATGCTTGTTTGTTTATATTTAAGTTTAGGTTGAAGAATATAAAAAGGTGTTTAGCATACATGCAGTAGCTAATTGGTTAATGCACAATGTGATGAAAATACTAGTTTAGAAACTGGTATAAAGGTGGGCTACCTATTTTTATGGTTGATTCTTGTCTAGTTCCTCAAGTTTATAGAATTAACACACTTGTTTTTATAATCAACCTGTGTGGATGAGTACACAACAAAATTGGGGTTGATATGTATGATTTTTTATGCTATTAATGTCCCTTGTTCTACCCCAATTTTGCGTTACTCCGTATGACCGTATCATGAATAATTGCATTTTCATCTTGCCATATTCCCACATATATTACTATGTAAAGATGAAAAAGCTAATCTGTAAGGGATGGTTATAAAAGGATTTTTTTTTGGGTGATCGTGTGTTTGAATCATATGAAAGACTGTGTTATCACTCTTCGATGATGCATGTTTCAAAACGAAGTCTGAAAGTGACTTTATCACATCAAGTTACTGAAAGTACTTTACAGGACTTTGATTTTACTCAAATTTATGTAGATAATATTTGGATGTGCTGCTCAGTACACAATTATGCCGGCTTTTGGATTTGTGATAAGCAGATTGTTGGGACTCTCAACGTCTTTTTCAGTTGGTCTGATATTACTTTCTTGTTGTCCTGGTGGTACCGCCTCTAATGTGGTAAGTGTCGTCTCAACTTCAAGTCTCAACTAAATCTATATTCGTTTATGGACACATTCATTTATCTTGTGGTGTAATAGTGTTACAGGTGACCTTGATTGCACAAGGAGACGTACCATTGTCTATAGTAATGACTGTATGTAGCACGCTTGCAGCAGTTCTTCTTACTCCTCTTTTGACTATGGTTTTGGCCGGAACTTATATTCATGTTGATGCCCTCAAACTTTCTATCAGCACCTTGCAGGTAACTGAACAATAGCATTCTGACTTTCTGTTGACTTAAGGTCAAATGACTATTTATAAAATAAATTGATCATCAGTGACTGAACATTCGTTATTTTCTCACTTGTAAAGACCAAACAGTAATCTTTACATGGTTAGATTTGCTAAACCA
The DNA here is from genome assembly GCA_030686995.1 of Artemisia argyi. Lineage (NCBI taxonomy): Eukaryota > Viridiplantae > Streptophyta > Magnoliopsida > Asterales > Asteraceae > Artemisia > Artemisia argyi. Next base: position 129,852,343 of record CM060699.1, read on the forward strand.
TATCAATTGCATTGAACGTGTCCCATTAAAACTTGACTATCGTGCTTCTAGTGCTTGACAATTGATGCTTATGCTTTTTTTAACGTTTCAGTTTATTGACTAATCAAACTCCCTGAATCTGGAATTAAATGATGACAACGAGACATAGCTGATGTACATGTATGAATGATGATTTTCATTTGGTATAGTCCGCAAGTGAAAGAACCATAAAGATTCTATAATCTTTTTTAATCTATGTATCCAATTTTCAACTACATTATTGGTACTCCTTTGAGTCCTTTCTGATGTATCAAAACAATTGGAGTAACAACAATAAATCTGTGACAATTCCGTTACCAAATTGTATTGTGGGGAGCAATGTGCTTGAGTTCTTGACCTCAAAATTCAAAGTGTACATCTTTATTCATAACCGTATATTATATATATTTTTTAAATAACTTCACTGTTTATACTTTAGGTCGTTGTTGCGCCTGTTCTGCTGGGGTCTTATTTGCAGAGCACCTTTCCACGGGCTGTGAAAACTGCACTCCCTTTTGCACCACTACTAGCCGTTTTGACGTCATCACTATTGGCTTGCAGGTAATCATGTGTTTTTTTTATATACCATGTATATATACTGAAATTTAGTACTATTTTTTAGATATTTCTTCTACTCTTCGTTTTTTCAGTGTATTCTCTGAAAACGTTGGCCGTTTGAAGTCATCAATGGCTCTATCATTATCGACTGATGCCTCCCCCCTTCTTTACGCTCGAACCTTTTTGTCAAGTGAAATGGGAGTAGTTGTGCTTTCGGTACTGTTACTTCATTTTGCAGGTTTCTTTGTGGGGTAATATTCGACTCTTTGTATATATTTATCCAACAATGAATTCAATTGGAATGTAGGTTGAAGAATATGGATATCGGATAGTTAACATCAATTTGTGCTAAATTCTGTTGCATTAAATTCTGTTGGATTTCAATGAACCAAACGCACCCCTTAGGTTCCATGATCACACACGCAGGGGCGGATGTACATGTAGTTCAGGGGTAGCGGTCGCTACCCCTGAACTTTTACCCGGTAGTGGAATTTTTGGCGATTTTTGGCTATTTTTGGCGATTTTTGGTCATTTTTTGGCGATTTCGCGACCCCTGAAACAAATTTTCGCTACCCCTAAACAAATTTTCGTATTTCGCTACCCCTAAACTTGGCTCCTAGTTCCGCCCCTGCACACACGTGTAATATTTGTTGTGAATAATTAGGAAAGAGCCCAGACACAATGTATATGGTTTAGCAAATTGCCTTCATCTGTAAAACGTGTTCTGATATGTAGGTTTTTTGGTATTTGTTTATGTGATGTGTTTGATGAGTCAAGTGTCTACCTGCAGGTATATAGTAGCAGCTTTAGCTGGATTTAAAGAGCCAGAACGCAGAGCCGTATCCATTGAGGTAATACTTATAAGGTTCCAATACTACTTATTTTGAATTCGTTATCCTATCCGACCTGAAAAACATGTGACCAACCACCCATTTTGAGCTTCAAATATATTTACCCTTTGTTACTTGTTTGACCCGTTATCCATCTGGCGCGTCCTCTTGTTTGTTACACGAATCAGTTTTGTGTTTGATATTCTGATCAATTATAGTCAACATATAGATACAGAGAAACCATAAGAATTGTAGTTTTAGTTATTGAGATAAATGTACTGATTTTGCAAACATCACATTGGTCTTTCTAGGATAGTGTTCTTCCTCACGGTGATTCAATTCTGTAACCTTCTCTAATCTCTTGAAACCACCCTTGAGAGTTACACTCATCGAGACTAGAGAAATGGAAGTCTAGTGTACCCCATTCCATAAGTTGCTAAATGGTGTGTTTTTCTCACTTCTATTGCAGGTCGGTATGCAGAATTCATCCTTGGGTGTGGTTTTAGCATCATCGCATTTCAGCTCACCTATGGTTGCATTACCACCGGCTGTTTCTGCTGTGATAATGAACATAATGGGCAGCAGCTTGGGCTTCTTTTGGAGATGTGTTGATCCTTCTGAACCAGAAGATAATAGCTCAAAAGATTGATTATGATTTTATGGAGGTCTTGTCACTTGTGTGCATTTTCAACCCTTAAGGTTTCTTTGTTTTATTTTTTCAAAGCTTTGGTAAATAAAAGTTCCATCTCGAGGTTCGTAGGATTTTTCAATGTTACTCTTTTGTGATCAAAGGTCACGAGTTTGAGTCTCAGTTTCCTAAATGTATGTGAAATATTATGTGTAGGCAGACGTCGGATGCATTTCAAGTTATTCGGTACCAAGTTTAGTTTTTTCTTTTACGATTGTCGATCCTTGATGTAAGAGGGGAGGGAGTCGTAACACGAAATAACACCAACACCAGCGCCACATCACTTTAACACTAAATAACATAACACCAAAAACACCAGGAAATAATAACACCAAATAACACCACTTTTTACATATTTATAAATTCTACCCTCAACAAATTCATTTATTAAACATTCAACCATTTTATTAATACTAGAAAGGTGCCCGCGCGATGCGGGGGCGGATTGTTGGGGTGAAGAGGAGGGAGGTGGGGTGGTGGAAAGTGGTTGTTGGGGTGGTTGTTGAGGTGGTTATAAATTGTCGGGGGTGGTTGGTTGTTGAGGTGGTTATAAATTGTTGGGGGTGGTTGTTGAGGTGGTTATAAATTGTTGGGGGTGATTGTTAGGGGTGGTTGTTTCTATAATTAGTAAGTAAAAGTCTGAATTTTTAAGCCTTTCTAATTATAGAATAGTCCCAAATACATTATATAGTAGTATAGATAAAACTAAACATTACATTAGGGAAAAAAAAAAAAAAAAAAAAAAAAATACATAAAAAAATAGTTGTTTGACGGACCGGTTGGCGGATGTTGCAAATTATACTTTTGTTTGATTCTTTGTTTTTCCATTTTGATAAAATACGCCTCATCCGGATCTACGTCACTCATTTTCATACTAAGAAATCTAAATTCCTCCAAACGCGTAGTCATCTCATCTTTCGTTCTAGCCGCCTCGTACGCCATTTGGTCCGCTTCCCGTCTAAGTCAAAGCTCGTTTGCCATAGAATCCAAGTTGCTTGACGCACTTCCCCCGGTACTAGTCGATGTATCGGACTTTTGTTTTTTCCCGGTGCGTGCTTTCCCGGGCGGACGTGGTCGTGCATCATGACCGAATAGCTCTTCGTTGCTTTGACCGGGGACATCTCCGGTTAAATCAATCGGTTCCGGCGCGTCCCATTTTGGACATCCCCTCAAAATCAACCACGCTTCCTCTTGAGCAAATGAAATACCTTTGTGTTCGTCATGATAGAATTCTCTAGCATGCCTCATGTAACACCCCGAAAATTCGATAAGCAGCGGAAGTCTAATCGGGGTCATTACAGTTTAGTACACAGTCATACTCATAGAAAACAATTCAAAAGATAGTCAATATCATTCCATGAAAACTCAAATATTCAGAGACACAAACATTTTTCCAAAATGTTAATTGTTTCGCAAAAGCAGTGATGATGTGACAACTGGCAAAATAGGGAGCCGTTTTTAAACCCGCATTACATTAAAAATTATGATTTTGGAATTTTTGAAAAGTTTATTGGACGAGATGTTTTATGAACGTCGGAATGTGTTTTTGATCGTACGTTTATTATGAGGATTTGATTATTTAATTATGGTTTGGTTTGGTTCATTCGTGATGATTTATTTTGAGATCGTTATTTTGGCACTACATTGACTCCGGCACTAGGATAACCTAAAAATTTTAATTATTTTAATATTGGTTCGGATATTATTATTTTGGAACGTATCGCGAGGTTTTGATTATTTTTTGGAACGAGTTCGGTTTGAGAAAGTTGTTTGGTTATTTAAGGTTTCGGGTTTGGCCCGTATATTTACACCGGGCTACTTAACCCCCCTACACCTCTTAATATTATTATTATTATTATCAAAAGCTTTTTTTTTAATAAGAGTAAATAAAAATCGTCCTTGTGGTTTTTGGCTTCACAAGCAACACACAACCCTCACCATCACCCACACATTCATCTCTCTCTCTCTCTCTCTATTTCAAACAACCACCACCGCCGCCCCTTAATCGGCCACCATAGCCACCACCGCCACTCTCACACCAAAAACAACACCACCATCTTAACCCTCTCGTCCCGATCTATCTATTGGTATACTATACGCGCTCTAACTCCCACATTAACACCTCGAAATCACCACAAATCAATCACCACCTTTCGTATTTTTGAAGTTCTTTTCGATTTGGTCTTGGAGTTTGAAGGTAGGACGAGTTTTGACTCGTATTGTGGTTAAAATGGTGACTAAGGGTCACAAATTTTATTTTCTTTCCGGGTTTCATGGATATTAACACAAGATTCAAGTGGGTTTTTGATAAAAATGGGTTAAATGACGGTTTGGTATCTCGGGTTTGGGTGTGACGCGAGTTTGGTACTCGTAACGTGACATTTGGGTCGCGTTTGGTTTTATTGTGGCTCGTTTGGAGCTTGACCGAGACAATAGGTCTCGATGTGACCCTCTCCTTGACTCGTTTGGGAGTCTAGGATGGTTGTTGGACCGATTATACATGATTCTTGGTGTTTGGTTATTGGTATTTGATGTTTTGGTTGAGTTGTGATTATTCTTGGCTTGTTGATTGTTGTCGTGGTTCATGGCCGACGACCCTTTGGGTCCGTTTGGTTCTCTTTGGCTCGTTGGAGCTAGCCGAGACCAAATGGTCTCGGGTGAGGCCATATTATGAGTTTTGTGGTCTCATTGTTGACCCGGGTTTGACTTGGTAAGTCGTCCCGTATATATGGTATATTGTTGATTGTTTATATTGTGTTATTACTATTCTTGTTGTGGCATACTTGGACCGAAGCTTTTGGACTTGGTATACATGTGTTTTGATATGGAGATGTGTTGTCGAATGTGGAACTTGGGGACCGATTGTGAGACGGTCGATTAGATGACGGAGATAGGTTAGTTGGGTGCCGTAGTCGGACCCTCATGTTGTAGCACGTGATTATGGGATTGATTTGGACGGAGTTGGTTTATTTATTTTGACTATTGTTGGACTTGGACTATGAGCCGAGAGTCATGACTCGGACATGTGACCAAATTCTATGACTCGATAAATATTTAAAAGTCAAATATTAAAAATAATACTCGTAATAATATTATTGATAATATAATCGTTTATATACGTATATAGACGTGATAAACATATATATATATATATATATATATATATATATATATATATATATATATATAAATGCATATATTAATAATAACACGATCACGAGTAAACGTATAATAATATAACGATAGTTATTATACTATGCAAATAGTGTAATAAATGTCGGAATATTGTTATAAATAATAACTATAAATAATAAGTCGGGTGAATGATAATTAAAAACGTGATTTTTATAAATTTAGAAATTTATCGAGTTATACGAGTTGTGGTTCTTTAAAGTTCAAGTGGGCTTTATATTGTGATTTTTGTGTTGTCACAGATATATGACGATTAATATAAACATTTTATATATCAAGCGACTTATTTACTCGACGGATTAGATCGAGTTATTTGACGATATAAAATGAGTATATTAATGGGCATCGTATCTCACGACGCCCATAGGTTGTGGTATATGTTTTAGGGTAATAAATTACTAGGTATCTCGTGGAATTTGGCCGATTCGACGATATATATAGGGAATTTATTAGACTACGATATATACCAAATAGAATTCTTCGTGCTAAGTGCTTTAGGTTGGGTATAATTTTGGAACGATATATTACGTAAATAAATATGGGAGATTACCAAATCGACGCATTTGATGAGCTTCGATAATTATTTAAATAATATGTTGGGCTAATATTAGACCTATAGTTGGTTTATTATTTTGCTTGTTGTGGCTTTTTGGTTTGAGTTGTGTCGACCCTCCACCCATATGGATACCAAACGTCGAATTTCAAATTTATATGAAGTTAATTCGAGAAATGGATATTTTTGGAAAGTAAAATGGAATACGGTCGGGAATGGGAATATTTGATTTTGAGGAAATGATTTCTGAACGAGCTTGATATTCTTAGGAAGTGCCGAGTCTGTAGTCGCCGTTACGTGAGTTGCTTAAGTTTGCTTACGTCTTTCTTCTATCGATTTCTTTTGAGGATTTCTGGACTTGAGGTGAGTCATAGCCCCACTTTTACTCTTGAATTTTGTTTTCAATACTTGGGGTGAGAAACGTGCAATTGTTTTATGTGGACTATTATCGCTTTTTGATTTCAAAACTTGCTATGCTTATAGAACTAGGTAGGATAGAGCGAGGCCTAGACATGAGCTAGGTAAGCTATTGAATTGGTTGTAGAGCGAGGTCTAGTCCCGAACTAGGTAAGCTATTGATTTGGTTATAGAGCGAGGCCTAGCCTAGAGCTAAGTAAGCTATACAACGAGGCCTAGACTAGATCTAGGTAAGTTGAACATGTCGTATCCTTACGAATGTTGGGTATGTCGTATCCTTACGCATACATATTGATTTGATTGATTTGAGCGAGGCCTAGACTAGATCTAGGTAAGCTATTGGATTGATTATAGAGCGAGGCCTAGACTTAAGCTAGGTAAGCTATTGATTGGATTGTTTTGAGCTATAGCGTGCACCTATAGGGATGATTTGATTTGGTTGGATTATATTGGATGGATTATTTTGGTTGGATGATTGAGGCCTAGTCTAGCTAGCAAGCGTTTTGCGTATATGTCCACTATATTGAATTATGAATTTAAACCTATGATCTCACCAGCGAAAGCTGACTTTTAGCACGTTTTCTCAGGTAATTAAGTGATGCTCTATGGATGCTTGGGATTGGAGGCTTGGCAATGGCACCGGTTATGGATCTATTTTTCTAAAACTCTGATAAACTATTGAGGACCTATGTTTATTTCTTTTGGGCCTTACTTTGGATAACGCTTGGGATAAATGTAAACTTTAAAACCCGTTTTGGTTGTGTTTTCCTTATGTTTACTTTATCTCGTTCTTTCATGACTTTGAATGGATACCAATCCCCGTAGCACCCCGAAAGCTTGTTGAGTCTTCCGCTGTATCAAATTTTGGGGGTGTTACAGATTGGTATCAGAGCCAAGGTTATAGAGAACTAGGTAAATAGACACCTAAACTATAACCGATTTTTATAGAAAACGATCCTCGATCATTGCCCGCCAGCCCGCCAAGCCGAAGCATCATTGTTTATTATTAAGGTATTATGAGATTATTGAGATGATTATAGATTTAGGATTTCTTGAGATGATTTGAGGTTTTGAGGTTTATTGATTTAGTGATATGATGGCATTTTGAGGAATTATATGCGTTTTGAGGAATTATATGGCTTAATTGTTTTACGAATGGTTTTAGTAATGCGGTATTTTAAATCTTTCTTGATTATATATGATTTGGAATTATATGATGATTTTTGGATATGGTATTTTGAGATCGCGGTTTAGTTATTTTGAAACACTTACACCTACCCTACGTCGTTGTCACAGACTATGGCCTCCCGTACGCCCGATGTTGTTGAGGATATTCTTACTACACCGGTATTGCCAGCACAGTTCACCATGGCTCCTCATGACCCTTACCAGGTTGCCATGCATGCAGCTACTGTGACACCGACAGGTTCTACTTCTGCACCACCTGCTGCATCTACGCAGGGACCCTCATCTTCTCTAGGGCTCCCTGGTACATCGAGGCAGCTTACACTTCATCAGGCTTTGGCTCGTGTGGCTCCACGTTTTGCCCACCGAGCTACGGCACGTATGTCGGTACGCCCTACTTCACCACCTTTACAAATAGATGCTCACTCTCTTCTGTCAGAGGCGCCACCTGCATCATTGCGTCGTCGTCCTAGGTCACCTACCCCTTCACCACATGGTTCACCTGTGAGGAGACGACGATTGATGATGTACTCTTCCGATGAGGAGGAGGAGGAGTACGAGGGTGAGGATGAGGCTGATGACCCTCAGGAGGCTGAGCAGGGTGATGATGATGACCTTAAGGAGGAGGATGACCCTCAGGAGGAGGAGATTTCTGATGATGATGATTTGTTAGTGCCGCCATCTCAGGCTGAGGAGCCTGATTCACCTATACATCCGATTGAGCCTGATTCACCTGATCATCCGTTTTTGGTTGAGTTGCCACCTGGTAGTCCCGTTGAGTCGGATGCACCTTCTGAGGTTTCTGCTGAGCATGCAGAGTTAGGTGAGATTGGTAGGATGTGGGCTCAGATTACTGATCTTGGTGAGAGAGTTACACGTATATCTGATCGACTTGAGAGAGTTATTGGAGAGTTTATTGCGGATCTGAGAGTTGATATGACTGTGGTTGTGGGCAGGACGACTGAGATGAGGAGAGGTTTGATGGAGATTCACGAGCATATCGAGAGTTTACAGCGAGGTTTTATTACAGCTCGAGAGGCGGACCGCAAGTTATGACAAAGGAATGCCGAGCTGGAGAAGGAGGTGGCTGACCTCAAGAGAGACAGAGACACCCATAATGTGGAGTTAGGATCATTATGGAGAGATCTTGATGGCTTGAGGCAGGAGTTGAGGAGCCTCCGCCAGCAGCGTGGCTAGATGTTTGAGCTATGTTATCTTGTTGCTTTCTTAACCGAGGAGTGTTCGGTTAGAAAAGCTAGTTATCCTATTTTTGATGTATTTTCCGTTGATTACTCGTCTTGTTGGAACGATTATTATCTTTGTGTTTTCGGTAGTTGGAACGATGTTGGATCTTTATTGTATGGTCGATGGTTATTATTATATGGTATTATGTGGTTTTTTGGATATTATGGAAATCGAGTTCCTATTCGCCTTATTGATGTTTTACGGTGTATTGTTGATATTCTTTCCATGACTTGGCTTCGTTGATTAAATTCTTGTTGAGCATATGATAAGTTCTATCGGAGACTCACGAACTTGTGTGATGTTTCAGATCAATGGCCCCACGACGAAACCCTGTTAGAGCTACCAGAACTGGACCTGCAACGACTACCCCTGGTCGTCGAGGACGCCGTCCTACTCGAAATGTTGAGACCCCTACTCCTGATAACCTGGACACTACTAACCGCAACAACAGGAATCAAAATGTTGATGTTCAGGGAGACAATGATCATGTTCCACTTAATGCACCTACTGTGGATCAAGCAATGATCAATCAATTTGTGGAGCAACGAGTTGCTGAGCTACTAGCTGAGTCAAATCATTCCAACAATTCTGCTGGAACTTTTCCGCCTGTTCGTACTGGTGGATGTCACTACAAGGAGTTTAAGATTTGTGGACCTATTGAGTTTGGTGGAACTGAAGGAGTGGTTTACTTGGTCAGGTGGATTGAGAAGACTGAGTCAGTGTTTAATGTCAGTGGTTGTGCGGAGAATGCGAAGGTAAAGTTTGCTTCTTTTACTTTCAAGGATGAAGCTTTAACTTGGTGGAACAATTACCGTAACTCGGTTGGGAGTGATGTGGCTTATGCTATGACTTGGGAGCAATTTAAGTCTTTGCTGATTCAGACTTACTGCCCAAGGAATGAGATTAAGAAGCTGGAGATTGAGTTATGGAACCATAAGGTGAAAGGCACCGATATGGCAACTTACAATCGCCGTTATCGAGAGTTAGCCCTACTTTGTCCCTATATGGTTAGGACTGAGACTCAAAGGATTGAGAGGTATACCGATGGGTTGCCGATAGCTACAAGGAACGATGTGATTTCTGCTAAGCCTGCAAACATCCATGAGGCTATCACTATTGCTCAATAATTGATGGACTCGTTGGCATTGGAAGAAGCTGAGAAAGACAAGAACGAAAAGAGGAAGAGGGATAATCATTCTAAGGGTAATGATCGTCGAAACAAGCGACAAACAACTACTAGAGCTTATGCTATGGGAGATGGAGACAAGAAGAACTACAATGGAGATGCACCCAAATGTAACCGATGTTATAGGAATCATTCTGGACGATGTACTGTGATGTGCAAGAATTGCTCTAGGATGGGACACATAGCTAAGGATTGTAGAGCTCGACCACTTGCTATGGTTCAAGCTACTCCTGAAACTATGAGTAAGGCAAATGTTACTTGCTATGGATGTGGAAAGAAGGGACATTATAGGAATGAGTGTAGGGAATCGTGGAACCGAGGAAATCAAGGATCGGGTGGTAATGGGTACAATAATGGAAACCGTGGAGCTGGAGGAAATCGTGGACGAGAAGATAATGGGGACCAACGTGTGGAAGCCGGAGCTGCTCATGGGAGAGTGTATGCACTTGGGAATGAGAGAGGAGAAGATCCGAACATCGTTACTGGTACGTTCCTTCTCAATAGTCGTTATGCTTCCATACTATTTGATACTGGTGCCGATAAGAGTTTTGTGTCCACTAAGTTTGCACCCTTACTAGAGAAACCTCCGATGGCCTTAGGAATTGGGTATGATGTAGAGTTAGCTAATGGGAATATAGAGAGGATTAGGACTATCATTCGCGGTTGCACGTTAAACTTTCTGAATCACCCTTTCAATATAGACCTTCTACCCGTCACGTTAGGAAGTTTTGATGTCATTATTGGTATGGATTGGTTGTCGAAGTATCGTGCTCATATACTTTGCGATGAGAAGATCGTGCGTGTGCCTTACGGCAAGGAGGTTCTGAACATACCAGGAGATCGAAAAGAATTGAGAGGCCCATCTAGATTAGCGGTCATATCTTGCACTAAATTGCCGAAGCTAATGGAAAAAGGATGTTGCCTTTTCTTAGCTCAAATTTCTGAGGAAGGAGGGAAGGAGAAGAAGGAAAGGTGCATTGGAGATGTACCTATAGTTCATGATTTTTCAGATGTGTTTCCCGATGATTTGCCGGGAATTCCGCCTACTAGACGAGTGGAATTTCAGATTGAGTTGATACCTGGTGCTGCACCTGTAGCACGAGCGCCTTATCGTCTTGCACCTACCGAATTGGAAGAGTTGTCGAAACAATTAGCGGAGTTAGCCGAAAAGGGATTCATAAGACCAAGTTCTTCGCCTTGGGGAGCCCCGGTTTTATTTGTGAAGAAGAAGGATGGATCGTTTTGTATGTGTATTGATTATCGAGAATTGAACAAGTTAACGGTGAAGAATAGATACCCGTTACCGAGGATCGACGATTTGTTCGATCAGCTTCAAGGATCGAGTGTGTATTCGAAAATCGATTTGAGATCGGGATATCATCAGCTACGAGTTCGCGAGGAGGATATTCCGAAAACGGCTTTCAGAACCCGTTACGGGCATTACGAGTTTCAGGTGATGCCGTTTGGGTTGACTAACGCACCGGCGGTATTCATGGATCTCATGAATCAGGTGTGTAAGCCTTACTTAGATAAGTTTGTGATTGTGTTCATCGATGACATTCTGATTTATTCGAAAAGTGAGAAGGAGCATGAGGAGCATCTAAGACTTATCTTAGAATTGCTCAGGAAGGAGAAACTGTATGCCAAGTTTTCGAAGTGCGAATTTTGGATTCCGACGGTACAATTTCTAGGGCATGTGATTGACAGAGAAGGAGTTCATGTAGATCCCGCTGAGATTGAAGCGATTAAAGATTGGGCTGCACCTACGACCCCAACAGAAGTTCGTCAATTTTTGGGATTAGCCAGTTATTACCGAAGATTCATTGAGGGATTTTCGAAGATAGCAAAACCGTTGACCAAATTGACTCAAAAGAGTGTTAAGTATGAATGGGGAGATAAGGAAGAGGAAGCATTTCAGGTACTTAAGGAAATGTTGTGTAGCGCTCCTATCTTGGCGTTACCCGAAGGTAACGAGGACTTTGTCGTCTATTGTGACGCTTCTCATAAAGGTTTAGGAGCTGTGTTAATGCAACGAGAGAAAGTGATAGCTTATGCTTCCCGACAGCTTAAGAAGCACGAGAAGAACTACACCACCCATGATTTGGAGTTAGGTGCTGTGGTTTTTGCTTTGAGGATATGGAGACATTACTTGTATGGAACCAAGTGTGTAGTGTTTACGGACCACAAAAGTCTACAACACATTTTGAACCAAAAAGAGCTTAACATGAGATAGCGACGTTGGATTGAGTTGCTAAGCGATTATGATTGTGAAATTCGCTACCATCCTGGTAAAGCAAACGTTGTTGCTGATGCTCTTAGTCGAAAGGAGAGAATTCCACCATTACGAGTTAGGTCATTAGGAATGACTATCGTATCGCCATTACCGTCTCAAATATTAGAAGCTCAAACGGAAGCGTTGAAAGCAGAGAATCGAGCTGCTGAGAACATATTTGGGATGGCAGAAAATGAGAAGGGATTTGTTAAGCGTTCTGATGGAGTATTATGTTTTGGAGAGCGAAGTTGGGTACCCTTGTATGGAGGAATTCGAGAGTTGATTATGCATGATTCGCATAAGTCAAGATACTCTATTCATCCTGGGTCTGACAAGATGTACCAGGATTTGAAAAAGTTATATTGGTGGCCAAATATGAAGGCAGATATAGCGTTGTATGTTAGTAAGTGTTTGACTTGCTCTAAGGTTAAAGCCGAACATCAAAGACCGTCAGGATTATTGACGCAGCCAGAACTCCCAGTTTGGAAGTGGGAGCGTATTACGATGGACTTTATTACCAAATTACCAAAGACAGCTAGCAGTTGCGATGCTATATGGGTAATTATGGATTGTTTGACTAAGTCTGCTCATTTCCTGGCGATTAGTGAAGATGATAGTGTTGATAAACTTGCGAGGTTGTATGTGAAGGAGATTGTTTCTCGTCATGGAGTTCCGATATCGATTATTTCTGATCGCGACAGCCGCTTCACGTCAGCATTGTGGCGATCACTTCAAACCGCTTTGGGGACGAGACTTGATATGAGTACTGCATATCACCCCCAAACCGATGGTCAAAGTGAGAGAACTATTCAGACTTTGGAGGATATGCTTCGTGCATGCATAATAGACTTTGGTAAAGGCTGGGAGAAATATCTACCCCTCGCGGAGTTCTCCTACAACAATAGCTACCATACAAGTCTTAAGGCTGCACCATTTGAAGCTTTGTATGGTCGTAAATGTCGTTCACCTATTGGTTGGGCAGAAGTTGGAGATAGCCAACTCACAGGCCCTGAGCTTATTTTGGAAACTACTGAGAAGGTAACGCAAATTCGAGATCGACTGCAAGCAGCTAGAGATAGGCAGAAAAGTTATGCCGATCAGAGGCGTAAACCCCTAGAATTCCAGGTTGGAGACAAAGTGATGCTGAAAGTCTCGCCTTGGAAGGGTGTGATACGTTTTGGAAAACGTGGGAAACTAAATCCCCGCTACATTGGACCATTTCTTATTTTGGAAAGAATTGGGCCCGTAGCTTATCGATTGGAATTGCCAATGGAATTGAATAAAGTTCATGATGTGTTTCATGTTAGCAATCTGAAGAAATGTCTTTCGGAGGAAACGCCAGTTATACCAATCAAGGATATTCGTGTGGATGAGAGTTTGAATTTTGTGGAAGAGCCGATTGAGATATTGGATAGAGAGATCAAACGATTTAAGAGAAGTCGCATCCCGCTCATCAAAGTTCGTTGGAATTCGCGGCATGGACTGGAATTCACGTGGGAGCGTGAGGATGAGTTTCGAAAGAGATATCCGAAGCTTTTTACTTCGTAGATGGGTTGTTCCGAGAGAAACCCGGGACGGGTTTCTTCTGAGGCTGGGAGGATGTGACAACTGGCAAAATAGGGAGCCGTTTTTAAACCCGCATTACATTAAAAATTATGATTTTGGAATTTTTGAAAAGTTTATTGGACGAGATGTTTTATGAACGTCGGAATGTGTTTTTGATCGTACGTTTATTATGAGGATTTGATTATTTAATTATGGTTTGGTTTGGTTCATTCGTGATGATTTATTTTGAGATCGTTATTTTGGCACTACATTGACTCCGGCACTAGGATAACCTAACAATTTTAATTATTTTAATATTGGTTCGAATATTATTATTTTGGAACGTATCGCGAGGTTTTGATTATTTTTTGGAACGAGTTCGATTTGAGAAAGTTGTTTGGTTATTTAAGGTTTCGGGTTTGGCCCGTGTATTTACACCGGGCTACTTAACCCCCCTACACCTCTTAATATTATTATTATTATTATTATCAAAAGCTTTTTTTTTAATAAGAGTAAATAAAAATCGTCCTTGTGGTTTTTGGCTTCACAAGCAACACACAACCCTCACCCTCACCATCACCCACACATTCATCTCTCTCTCTCTATTTCAAACAACCACCACCGCCGCCCCTTAATCGGCCACCATAGCCACCACCGCCACTCTCACACCAAAAACAACACCACCATCTTAACCCTCTCGTCCCGATCTATCTATTGGTATACTATACTGATGCGTGGGAATCGCACCTTGCTTTACCTCTCGAGGGATCTCGAGAAGCTTACAACCCCCACCAGGCAGTGTACCTGATCGTTGTAGTATAGTATAGTGACAAGTACCGGGGGATTGATCGTTCAGCTTAGGAATAGTGTCGCTAGGATTAGAAACCCTAATTACTAGTTCTAAAGACGAGGGATGATTATTTTTGTGTTTTTATATTTTTATGAAAGCTAGTAAAATCTCGGGTTTTGGAATAGTGGGCGGAATTAGTTGCTATTCAACTAACCTAAAACTAATATGCAAACAAAATAAAATAATAAAAATGAAAATAAACTAATTATTACAAAGTTGTGAGCAGTAATGGAGAAAATTGTGTTTACTTAGACTTCACTACTCCCTAGATATCTTTTACACGTTAATTACTTGTTATAATTGCATGGATGACGGATTGTATTCCTTAATACCATTCGTGGGGTGGCATACATAACTCCCCAACTCTATGAGCTCTTATCTCCTCCTACACCATGACCCAGCACAACTATAGGGATTGTAAACAGTGGCTCATGCATTAAATACAACCAATAAAGACCTAGTACGCCTCGGTTCATGTTTCTTAAGACGTTCAAGCATGTTACCATTTGGAGATCTGCCAGTTTTCTTAAGCCTAACATATAAAATCATTCATCCAAGACAAGAATAAACAATTAATCAACACATAATCAACATCTAGGTTTCATTAGATCTAAGCAAACACAAAGGAGATCTAGCCTAGCATAATTGAATTGAGACAAGAACAAGATATAGACAACCAACACATAGACATATTGATTGAATTAGAAGAACACTTATCTCAATTACAATGCAAGGTATCAAGGGTTTGGAACCCTTGAAAAACCTGTAAAAGTTCCACCAAATTTGTCTTTAGGGTTTCACCAAAACTTCTCTCCTCTAATGAAAAAACTAGAAAACTATATATAGGAAAACTGGGCTGACGGCGTCAAGACAAGCATGTGACGCCGTCACCTCGCCGCCAAATACTTCCTCGGACGGCCTTGATCTACTTATGACGGCCTATGTGACGCCGTCACCAACCACGGTATTTTATTCTTGGTACTTTGACGCCGTCAGGATGACTTTTGACGTCGTCATCAACTACGGTATTTTATTCTTGATGTCTGACGCCGTCAGGGTGTAACTCTTGACGCCGTCACCTAGTGTCTTCAGCATGGAAAATTGATACTTTGCCGTTTTCTTCACTTTTATGCTCCAAAAACGTCCAAAATGGCTTCTTTTCAAGAATTCACTCTCCAAACACCTAAAATCACAAAAGAAACGATTTAGGGCAATATTTGATCAAATAAAGTCGGATTCGGGCTTAAATGACCCCCTAAAAACGGATCATTTTTCGCCTCATCATATACCCTTACACTTGAGATTTGCTTGTCCTCAAGCAAATGAGCTTTTATTCTACTCAAAAGACAAGTTAGGGGTCATTTAACACTAATATAAAAGTAATTACAACAAATAATCGTTCCACTAAAGACCAATAGACAAGCACGGAGGTCATACACAAGCACCTCACAAATAGTGTTTAGATACTCACATCTCTCGGGTGTAATAAAGTAATATAACATTATGGAAATGGAAGATATCTCTCACTACCTGTCATTGCAAAATAGATTACCATAGGCTTGGGAAAGGATCAAACCTCCACCACATGGCGTAAGCACCTAGGATAAACTATCAAAGAGGTCTTTTAAAGGGTTGTAACGTTAGGTATAGGGATATGAATTACACGGTATTGTTGGATAAAGGAAGTTTTACTGGTGGCGAGTTAACAATCTTGGTTAATTACATGTATAAGATGGCGTTGCTAAGCCAAGACTAGACTCGACTTAAGCTAATAAATAAAAAATACAAAAACATAAAATAAACATAGAATGAAACGGGATGGTAGTCCGTATGTTTTTTCTCTTTTTCCTTTTTTTTTTTTTTTTTTTATTTTTTATTTTTTACATACACTCTTACCCTACCATCCAAAATAATACATCATAGGGAATGGGAATTCCCCTTACACTTGAATCTTTACATACTTTACAATCAACTATTCTAATGACTCGAATTAAGAAAATCAAAACACTTGGAGCACTTTTAAGATTAACGTACATATGGGGGTAATAAGTGATGTACTTCCCCATTACTCCATAAAATAAGTACTTACCCATGAGTCCCAATCGTCCCAAAATAATATGTACAAGGATATGACTCGACTTAGCAACCATGTAATCAATTAGAAAGTTAACTTAGGGTTTAACAAATAACAATAATGCACTAAAAATGAGCGCATACACGGAAGGCTAAGGCGATTTGGTTGTACATTTAAGTGGGGTGTAACAAATTCTTCCTTTAAGTAAGATGCTTAAAGTTAGAAACGAAAAGATAGGCTCGGAGGGGTGTACTAGGGGTTTCGTGTACTAAAAATGAGTACAATGCTAAGGGTGTGGGAAAAATTAGTTGACTTAACTAGCCAAGTAATATGACTTAAATGGTCAAGTAATTATAATACGGGTTTAACACAAGGGTGATCCTAATGCCTCTTATCATGTAGTAAATCCTACCACACGAATGTAGTCTCACTAGCGGTCTCGAGATGCATCACTAACGCAAGTTCTAGAATCTAAATGCTACCGGTACACTCATAAGCACTAATAATGAATGCTTTTCCTATCAAATCTAAAGGCGAACCTCACAATTTTGGGTGGAAAATTTTTCTGAATATACGGTTATGTGCTAGTCATACAATCTCCTATCCATGAGACGCTTGCTATGGCTAAAGTTTCACTCCTAAATGTTGTAAAAAATTTTAAATTTGGCGCTAAAATTGCACTAACAAGTATTTCTCGTAGTTTTATTACACATCTACCATCAAACAAAACAAACTCAAGCGAAAGTGCATATGTAAGGTATCATCTTTTTACCCTCCCCTTACACTTAAGATGAACATTGTCCCCAATGTTCAAGTAAAGAATATAAAAGTGAAAAAGTAAAGAGAATGAAATCAAATACTCCCCTGATTCGCTCGGTATGGATTTTAGGTTGGCCAGGTTAAATCTTCTTCCAAGAAAACGAACAATCAAAGCTTCCCTTCCAAAATATAAATCATCTCCTTGTCAAACATAACCTGTAAATCCTGACAAAATAGACAAGACAACCTCGCATAAAATCGGCGGCTTCCTATATAAGTTCCTAAATCCTAGAAAACAAAGTAAGATATAATGCTTGTGGAATGAAGTTTGCAGATTTCCTGGAGATTATAAAACTTAAT
The DNA here is from genome assembly GCA_030686995.1 of Artemisia argyi. Classification (NCBI taxonomy): domain Eukaryota; kingdom Viridiplantae; phylum Streptophyta; class Magnoliopsida; order Asterales; family Asteraceae; genus Artemisia; species Artemisia argyi. The sequence continues at coordinate 129,870,075 of CM060699.1, forward strand.
AATTCACAAAAACCATAAGACTCCGTTAGAAAAACAAAACCGGTAAAATTTTCAGATTTTTAACTCCTGACGCCGTCAAGAGTAATACTCTGACGCCGTCAGAATGGACCTGCAGAAATTCTTATGTTAAGTTTCCAGAAAATTTCTGGAAAAACTTCGTCCTACTTCCTGGAAAATCCTGCAAAACTTCATTATGACTCAATACAAGCATTTGACTCTAACAAATACGAATATACATGTTCATTTAATATTGTGGAGAATCACGATCGGTTTGTTTCTTGAAAACATATTTGGGGTTTCCCCTTACACTTATCTTTTGCAAAAATACTTTTAGGTTGGAGTTAAGACTAGGCCAAACAACATAGTAAAGTATTTCCACATTTTAATTGAGAAACATGATCAACCAACAATAAAAATAAAACATGCATACGGAAACAAAGAACAATCAAACAAATAAAATCACACAAAACATGGGTTGCCTCCCAAGAAGCGCTTTTCTTTATTTACGAGTCTTGTAGCTAGACTCAAAGTCATGGGTTACTACGTGATCCTATCATTGGTTCCACTCTCCGATTGTAAATATTCCTTGTAGAAACCAATCACCTTTTTCTCAATCGCCCCCATAATCATTTGGGCAAATTCTTCATCGACTTTATACCTTGGTCCAAGGGCCAAGCAATCTTTGTAATAAAGACTCATTTTTTCCCATACATAGTCCATGCCCTTTTTCTTATCCTTCTCATCAATATCCTCAAAAGCACCAACGTTGTCCGTATCAAAACGAGATATAAAGCGAAATTCTTTCATCCTATTGGGCATCCTATATGTGATACTATCGGTGTTACTTACAAATCGGATCGTGCCTTCTACCTCATCATATTCTAACTTAGACTCCTCAACAAATGGTTTGCCAAACACAACATCGGCTAATCGATAATCAATAACATTAGCAAGATCCTCCACAATCATAAAGTCGGTGACAAAAGTGAAATTACCAACAAAGACACGTAAACCTTTAACTCTCCCGACAAAGTTACAAACTCCACCAGGGTACTTGATCGTACATTTATTATGAGGATTTGATTATTTAATTATGGTTTGGTTTGGTTCATTCGTGATGATTTATTTTGAGATCATTATTTTGGCACTACATTGACTCCGGCACTAGGATAACCTAACAATTTTAATTATTTTAATATTGGTTCGAATATTATTATTTTGGAACGTATCGCGAGGTTTTGATTATTTTTTGGAACGAGTTCGGTTTGAGAAAGTTGTTTGGTTATTTAAGGTTTCGGGTTTGGCCCGTGTATTTACACCGGGCTACTTAACCCCCCTACACCTCTTAATATTATTATTATTATTATCAAAAGCTTTTTTTTTTAATAAGAGTAAATAAAAATCGTCCTTGTGGTTTTTGGCTTCACAAGCAACATACAACCCTCACCATCACCCACACATTCATCTCTCTCTCTCTCTCTCTCTCTCTCTCTCTCTCTCTCTATTTCAAACAACCACCACCGCCGCCCCTTAATCGGCCACCATAGCCACCACCGCCACTCTCACACCAAAAACAACACCACCATCTTAACCCTCTCGTCCCGATCTATCTATTGGTATACTATACTGATGCGTGGGAATCGCACCTTGCTTTACCTCTCGAGGGATCTCGAGAAGCTTACAACCCCCACCAGGCAGTGTACCTGATCGTTGTAGTATAGTATAGTGACAAGTACCGGGGGATTGATCGTTCAGCTTAGGAATAGTGTCGCTAGGATTAGAAACCCTAATTACTAGTTCTAAAGACGAGGGATGATTATTTTTGTGTTTTTATATTTTTATGAAAGCTAGTAAAATCTCGGGTTTTGGAAGAGTGGGCGGAATTAGTTGCTATTCAACTAACCTAAAACTAATATGCAAACAAAATAAAATAATAAAAATGAAAATAAACTAATTATTACAAAGTTGTGAGCAGTAATGGAGAAAATTGTGTTTACTTAGACTTCACTACTCCCTAGATATCTTTTACACGTTAATTACTTGTTATAATTGCATGGATGACGGATTGTATTCCTTAATACCATTCGTGGGGTGGCATACATAACTCCCCAACTCTATGAGCTCTTATCTCCTCCTACACCATGACCCAGCACAACTATAGGGATTGTAAACAGTGGCTCATGCATTAAATACAACCAATAAAGACCTAGTACGCCTCGGTTCATGTTTCTTAAGACGTTCAAGCATGTTACCATTTGGAGATCTGCCAGTTTTCTTAAGCCTAACATATAAAATCATTCATCCAAGACAAGAATAAACAAGTAATCAACACATAATCAACATCTAGGTTTCATTAGATCTAAGCAAACACAAAGGAGATCTAGCCTAGCATAATTGAATTGAGACAAGAACAAGATATAGACAACCAACACATAGACATATTGATTGAATTAGAAGAACACTTATCTCAATTACAATGCAAGGTATCAAGGGTTTGGAACCCTTGAAAAACCTGTAAAAGTTCCACCAAATTCGTCTTTAGGGTTTCACCAAAACTTCTCTCCTCTAATGAAAAAACTAGAAAACTATATATAGGAAAACTGGGCTGACGGCGTCAAGACAAGCATGTGACGCCGTCACCTCGCCGCCAAATACTTCCTCGGACGGCCTTGATCTACTTATGACGGCCTATGTGACGCCGTCACCAACCACGGTATTTTATTCTTGGTACTTTGACGCCGTCAGGATGACTTTTGACGCCGTCATCAACTACGGTATTTTATTCTTGATGTCTGACGCCGTCAGGGTGTAACTCTTGACGCCGTTACCTAGTGTCTTCAGCATGGAAAATTGATACTTTGCCGTTTTCTTCACTTTTATGCTCCAAAAACGTCCAAAATGGCTTCTTTTCCAGAATTCACTCTCCAAACACCTAAAATCACAAAAGGAACGATTTAGGGCAATATTTGATCAAATAAAGTCGGATTCGGGCTTAAATGACCCCCTAAAAACGGATCATTTTTCGCCTCATCATATACTATTGGATTGATTATAGACTAGATCTAGGTAAGCTATTGGATTGATTATAGAGCGAGGCCTAGACTTGAGCTAGGTAAGCTATTGATTGGATTGTTTTGAGCTATAGCGTGCACCTATAGGGATGATTTGATTTGGTTGGATTATATTGGATGGATTATTTTGGTTGGATGATTGAGGCCTAGTCTAGCTAGCAAGCGTTTTGCGTATATGTCCACTATATTGAATTATGAATTTAAACCTATGATCTCACCAGCGAAAGCTGACTTTTAGCACGTTTTCTCAGGTAATTAAGTGATGCTCTATGGATGCTTGGGATTGGAGGCTTGGCAATGGCACCGGTTATGGATCTATTTTTCTAAAACTCTGATAAACTATTGAGGACCTATGTTTATTTCTTTTGGGCCTTACTTTGGATAACACTTGGGATAAATGTAAACTTTAAAACCCGTTTTGGTTGTGTTTTCCTTATGTTTACTTTATCTCGTTCTTTCATGACTTTGAATGGATACCAATCCCCGTAGCACCCCGAAAGCTTGTTGAGTCTTCCGCTGTATCAAATTTTGGGGGTGTTACAGATGAGTTTGTAAAGAATGATATAATTATTGAAATGAAAAGGGAGGTCCTGTGCCCTTTGCCACCTCCGTGCCGCCATGCTTGCTAATTTCCTGAGATAAACATGCTCAAAAAGTCAACACAAAGGTTGAGTGAATCCATAGTAGTTTAAATAGTAATAGTGTGAACACAAGTCAAACATTTGAAATAAACAAGCCAAGATAGACAGGTCTTGACTAAACTGGTGTAATATTGCTCCTAAGCCTCACGAAACGCAAGCCTTAACATTGATTTGACATATCATAAAGATAATAACAATCACTTACACCACAGCGGATGTAAATGAAAAGGGGCCCTCGGTGACAGGAAATGTGCCAAATTTCCATAATACCTCGAATATAGCACACCTCCTGCCAAGTGATCACCTTGACAGAGGTGGGCTGCCATTCCAATAGATCTATCAACTATATTCGCGCTCACTCGCAAGTGATTAAGGCTCGTGATATGAGGGACTTGTAGCACAGGTGTCAACTTAGGCAATATCAGGTGATAACAGCATACAGAAAAATACTTGTGTTCGATTTATAGCATGTATCTCCCCACGGGGTTTAAAAACAATTAAAAATGTGGGACCATGAACTCACCTGACAGGTGTGAATCACAACGGTGCTCAAAAGTGACGGTGTACTGCTATGTCTAGTAATGAAATTCCTCCGATTTGCGACCTAAATAATACATTGTAACCGGTGTTTTAGATTCGTTTCGTAATTGACATGTGATATGTCTCGTGTACGGTGATATCCGTTCGGGTGTCTTAATATATTCCAAAATAACTTTACGTAGTTATTTGTATCGTTGTTACGAACCGGTGTTCGATAAATATTAACTCATTTGTGAAAATATTATTGTTTAAAAATATTTATAATTAAATATTTTTAGTAAAGTTATATATATATATTTTAAAGTTACCAAAATTTATAAATATTTATATATAAAATCAAATTATACAAAATAATTAATTAATAAAGTACCTTGTCATATTTAACCCTTAACTTTATTAAAGTTATATCTTTTACCCTTTGGTCAAAAATTATTACATTTTAGTCCTTGGTCATAGCTTTTACACTTTATTACTTATACTTTGGCCAAATTACAGTTTCTATCCCTCGTCCTCTTTCAAAATCGGCAGTTTTACAAAGTGGTCTGAAAGTTTGTGATTTTAACACTTTTAGTCCCTTAACGTGGGACTTTTGCAAAAATAGTCCAAAATCATAGTTTTTGACAAGTTAACTTTTATTTTTATAAAAGTCACTATTTTTATCTTCTAAAATTTATAAAAATCAATTTTTATAAATTTATTATCATTTCGAAAATCCTATATTTTCTAGTCGAAAATTCATAAGGGAAAATTGATTGGGCTCGTTAGCCCGGTTAAGGCCCAAAATGGGTGTAGTTTGATTTAAGGTAGTGTTCGACTAGGATTTGGTTTTGGTCTTGTTTACGTAGTAATAAATCGTGTAAGGTTTGCATGTTTCGTGGGTTTGATTTAGTGTGAGCCAAAGAATTAGTGTGTCGCAAAATATGCATGTATTGTACGCAAAAAAATAAGAAATGGTGAGGCCTTTCCTAAAGGGTGTCGAGGTGTGGACATATATATTCACAAGTGCAACGAGTGAAAAATGGTGTGTGTCGTATGCTAAGGGAGTGTGGTATGCATGATACGAGTAAAAGTAGAAAATGAAAAAGGTGATGATTAACTTACAACACCAAGTATGGTGGTGAGGATGTTCGTGTAGTGTGAGCAAACGAGATCAAGCAAATGTGATACCCTCTCCTCGTCTAGCGATCCCTTATCCACAAGAGTTACCCAACTCGTTCAACCCAAAACCTTGCTTGTGTGATCCTTGATTCCTCGACAGCAACAAGAAAGAAAGCACTAGAGTGTTTGTGATTGAGAATTTTGGTGGAACTTGAGAGTGTGTGAGATCTTGCATTAAATGTGGCTTATATAGGGTAGTAAAAGTAGTTGTGTGTTTGATCTTGTGAAACATGCTACTTAGTTGTCATTCGAGTGGAGACAACCTTGTCCCTTAACCTTGCGTTCTTGTCATGTTGAGTAGAGGTGGTGAGGAGCAATAAGAGTTGACCTTGGATTAGTTTAAGTTTAGCTAGGTTTAGTAGGGTATTAAACAATAGAGTTTTAGAGCACATGTGGTAATCTTGTTGGGGGACATGAAACATACGATCCATGGGGTATTAGTCGAAGGTGGTTATTGTGTTTGTCCAAAGGTTTGACGGCTCCAAATGGTGGCTCTTTGTCGTGCGATACAAAGTCAAAGGGAATGTTGTAAGGTTGTGTCGTGTGAGTAGGGAACTAAGCAAACAAACATGTGTAATATTCAAAATGCAAAGGAGTTGGTTTCTGCTTCGTGTGACATACTACGCAAAAGAAAGAAATACATAACTAGCCATGTGGGCTTGTGGGTGTTTCGGCCCAAATGAATCAAAGAAAAGAAACCATGGGGCTTGTGAGTGTTTCGGCCCAAAGAGTACAAAATAAGATTAGTGTCGGTGGGCTTGTGGTTTGTGCTCGGCCCAAAAATATGACGGGGTATCGGTGATTAGTATAATTGTGACTTTAGCTTCGGTGTCGGTGTCGGTTCGTGAAAACCATAAATATATAAACGGTGTCGTCATACGTATATATATACTTATATATACATAGTGATAGTAACTTGTAATAATTAATATATACATATCGTTAGTAATAATATCTCGGTGTCCAAATAGGGTGTCGGGTCGCAAGTGGGAGTTACCGGTGTTAACCTCATTGGGTGACATCCAAGAATGACAATCGGGTGATATCGGGTGACAAAACATAATCGGGTGTCAAACAAATGGTGATAAAAATAATCGGGTGTTAAATAAACGGTGATCAAAACAATCGGGTGTTGAAACAAACAGTGTCTCATATAAAAATTTCAAATTAGCCCGCAAAAATGGCTTAGTTTAGAATAGTGTCAATATTTAGCATTAATAAATGACCTGTGATTTTACGGAGTATTACACCTCATATCATCGTTATCACCTTCATCACTTTTTGTCAAACGTTTAGCACGTTTGTAACACGCTTCGAACTTTTGGCAATTTGCGTTCAACGTATGCCACTTGCTTGATAGCATATCTTTGTTACGATTTTGAAAATTTTTCCGGTTGAACTCATTCATCACTCGATACCAAAACGTAATTGACTTTTGAGAAACCCCAACATTCTTATCCTCGAAAACGGCCACCCAACACACGGCAAGTAAACATTCTTCTTCCGATGTCCAACGTAACGTAGTTTTACTCACGTTGGGATTTTTTTCATCATATACTTGTGCGGTTTCTTTGGCTCTTTTTGACATCCGTTTACCTCCACGTTTTTGCTTTGGTGGAGTTATATCTTCGGGCTCCACGGATGCCGCTTGTGAGGATTGGGTTTGTGGTGTTGGCGGTGTATGTTGCTCGGTTTGGGTTTGTGCGAAACTTTGTTGCCACATTAACATAAATTGTTGTTGTTGTTGTTCGGGAGTGAAATTAAGTGGGTTAGACATTGACGAAGATCCGGCATTGTTCGAGTTAGGATTTCCAAAACCCATCATCAAGTTCATGAAACTTTGATCGTCACGTCCTGACATTTTTTTGGATCGAATTGTTTATTTTTAGATCGGATGCTTTGTTTTTTTTTTTGATCGGATGTTTTTTTTTGAGTATATGGACATCAGTAGCATATGTATATATATATAAAGAAGTGTAGCTGTTTTTTTTTCGGTTTTGCAAATGTATCCGTTGCAAAGCAACGGTCTAAAATTCAAACGGTAATAATTGGGGGCCTTTATTGAACCACTTGCAAACTTCCATAACGCGCGTTACTATGGCAACGCCAAATGAAACGCAGGGCAAAAAAAACGAGGCTGGAAATGGGGATAACGGCAAAACGCCGTTATTAGCGTGCCACATAGGCTATAACGCCATCCTGCGTTATTACTCCCTCCTCTCTAAAAGATAATGGGTGGGTATGTTAGGCATCTATGGATATGAAAAAAAGTTCTAAAAACCTATCTTATACAGTTAATATGTTCGGGTTGTGTAAGTTAAATGATTCGAAATATCAACCCATTTAAGTTTTGTGTTATTAATTAAATCACTTAAACGAAAAATGTTGAGAAATTAACTCTCAAAAAATGGCTATTTTAAAAACTAGCCACAGTTTTCGCCAATCAATTGCGAAACTCACTTTTGACCCCTATTTGAACCTTTTGGGTCCTCTTTTCCATTTGCGAACCCTTTTTGAAAATTACGAACCCTCAAATGAACATTTCCTACCAATTTTGAACCCTTACATTTCTTCGTCTTATTTCTACTTTACCCATCATAAATAACCATTAAAAAAACCTTTAAACACAAAACTAAAGCATAAATATTCAAATCCGAAGTTTTAAAAGCCCAAAATACCAAAAATCGACTATTCCTGGAGGTTCGCAAATCGAGTTTGCAAATTTTGAGAAAACTGCGAAATCTATGGCAGTTTTAGGTTATTTTACCAAGTATGAATACGAAAATGATTATATAAATTAATGACATTTAGGCTGTGTATGGCAACAAGCGTTTTGGAGCATTTAGGAGCGATAAGCAACAAGCGGTAAACATTGCTTGTTTGACAACATCTCAACAAGCGTTTGAAACATGGCCAACTGCTCCAATCTTAAATGCTTCTTGAAAAAGCAGCAAGCGACAAGTGGTAAGTATTTATTTGTTTTTACACTTTATAATTTAGTTACAGCTACATTACCAAACACTATTTTAAAAAAACAGCTACTGCTAACTGCTACTACTTACTGCTACTGCCACTGCTTATTAGAAATGGATAATATATTGGGAGGCCATCCAACTTTTAAGTTTTTCTCATATATGTCACCTATTTAATGAAAGTAACGTATATGCCACCAAACTATGTATTTATTTTCGTTTACACTAATTCCAGTCAAATTTAATTCGGATAATTATTGAACGCAAAAATGAACATAATACTAACATATTAAACTAATACGAATAAAAAACCATCCGCGAAATTTCAGTTTTATTCTTCTAAGGTACTTTTAATGATATAAATTTACACTTAAATTAAAGGTATAATCGTTATTTGATATCAAACTTTTCATTCGTATTGTTTGGATAAGTTAGAGGTTAGTTCTCTACTTATATTTTATAGTTTTCGAGCATAAATTTGGTCGGAATTAAACGAAAACAAACTAATAGCTGGACGGCCTATAAGTTAAATTCAATAAATGGGTGGCCTATATGTTAAAAGTTGAAAATTTAGGTAGCCTTCATGTAAATTATCCAAGAAAAAACTACTACGTAAATTCTAAATATGTTAACTATTTAAATGGTTCACTTGAACATTTTGTAAAAAATGTGTTACATGGATTCACAAGTCTAAACATGATTATTTAAATAATTTGGGTAAGTTTTACCTATTTTTAAGGAGCATCTAGAGTGTTGAGCATCGCGATTTTTAATACTTATTTGGCAAGTAGCAAGTAGTTATTTATTTATTTATTTTTATTTTTTATTTTTTATTTTTTTTAGCGGTTCATGAAGTAGCATCTAGGAATGTTGAGCATTTAAAAACTGTTTTACACATTATAATTATAATTACAATTATTGTTACGTTACCTAATATTTTTATAAAAAGTTACAGCAGCTGCTAGTGCTATTTTTGTCCAAACACCCTTCTTCTATCTTAACATTTAACATTGGTTTTGTCACATGTTATTATCACTTTATGATGTCATTATCATGTAGCAATAAGATAAAGTATGGCGGCAATTTTTCTTATAGAAATACAAACACAACTTACATAAATCTATTTGTATCACAACAAGATCATCCTCTTGTACTCAGGGACGGAACTTGAACACTTTTGGTGGAGGCCAACTTGAAAAGTATTTATTTTAGAGGGCTGATATACACTACGCTGAAATTTTTGTATTAAAAATTACTAAAATCATATATAAAAAAGTATAAAATGTACATAGGGTCAAAAATTTTAGGGAGACCGTAGCCCCCCTCGGTCCCTTCTAAGTTCCGTCCATGCTTGTACTATACACACTCTAGGTACAACTCCAATTATTAACTTAACTAACATTAAAAATATTAAATCAATAATTGCAAACAAACACATGAAAAACAAGTAGTACCACCACATAAAAACAAAACAAAAGTTGTTGAAGGTCAAAAAAGACAACCAAACTATATAAAACTAACTAGTCCACATTCCTTGACTTAACTCCCACTTTCCCTCCTTTTTATTTCTTCACACAAACCAAAATCCCATCAAACCAACTGTTTTACGAGAAAAAAAAAAAAAAAAAAATGGATTCAGACTCAGTCTCACCATACAAACTAATTCTTAAAGCCTTAACTCTCATACCCATTTCTCATTACCTCTTGATATCAGTTTTCGTGTCGATTGTTTTCGTATACAATCTGCTGGAATTTCATATTTTGCAAGATGTTTTTGGTGGTTTTGGAGGTGGTTCTGTTTCTTTGACATTTGGTTCGGGTTCGGAGCTGTACGCGGAAGTTGTGTCCAAGTGTAGCTTGCTTCATGGAAGGTTGATTCTTTTTCTATATTTTGTATTTGATGTAGATTTTCGTATCACGTAAATTGCAATATAAGTATACAAAATTTGCCATTGTGGTATCTAGTAGTACTTTATAGCAGGTAACATAAGTTTTCGACAAAAATAACGGAGTACAATTTCAGTTTTAGATTCATTTCTTTATCAAATTTGACTTAAATTTCCTGTTCATAGTAATGTTTTTTGTTGTTAAGAATCGGATTTCATAGTATTTTTGTTGTTTTTTGTTTTGTACAAATTGAACTTATGCTAACTTTTAGAGAGAGCTTAAGTATCGGATACCCCACAGTGGGAAATTTGGTATTTTGTGTTACCTTTGTTAACAATCTACCCTTTGGTATACACTACCTGTTGTTCTTCTTGTCTTTTGGAAAAGAGATTATATATACTTTTTTCGTAGTGAGAATCAGTGAACTCAATACATTATGAATTTGACTGATAAGTAAAAGTAGTGTTGGAACATGAATTGATGACTAATCTGTAACAAGTTTTCCATTCTTGATTGTTGACTACTGCAGATACTTGGCTACTCCATGGCTTTCTAGTCCGCATCTCCAGACTATTTTGTTGAATGCTGTGGTGAAGACTCCTAAGTTCATATACAAAAGGTAAAATTTCTTGCATTTGTTTTCTCACGGTACATAAATTTCGTATAGTAAAGTAGACGTTTTGTCTCAACACGAGATAATGTTAGATCATATGTCGGGGCAATCAAATTTGAGTTTAAAAACAAAGAGAAAGACGAAGCAAACAATGTCATTTAGGATACTACAGCTAACTCACCATCTCATTGGTAAATCACCTTTGTGGACACAGATTCTTGTTGGTTTAGAGGGTTAATATGTCGAGTTTACTGTCCCATAGCTATTAGTAGCCCATGTGAAACTAATGTATCTTTGTGTTGGCATGGGTAAGTCATTCCGCCATGCTCTAGTGATCAGTTTAAGGATATTTTGTTTTCCACTTTTCCACATAACTAGAACTTTTTGTGTTGGTTATATATAAAAATGTTATTATGAAGTCATTTAGTATAACAACTGGATTCATGATTCGTTATATTAGTGTTAAGGATCTCAATCAAATGCATGACCTGACACGGTCAGTCAAATTTCCATATACTTAACCTGACCATTGTTTCTCTATTTCCAGAGAACTGTTTCGCACTTCCGATGGTGGAACGGTAGCATTGGACTGGCTGATGAACTCTGATGGTAATGAACTTTCTTCTGTATCGTCCTGTAAAGAATTAAACTTATTCTATTTTTTTCTAAAATAATTTTGTTCGAATTTTTAGTCGCAGAGACGGGCTTTCAAGTCAATGGAAGCAGTACAGCTGCTGATATTCCTCTTTTGATAGTGGTTCCTGGCTTAACAAGTGATCAAAATTCTCCTGTAAGTTCCTTAATCTTGAAAAATAATAACATAAATTCAAGTCAACCTGATTTTTATTCCTATTAGTTGTTCACTCCCATCATATGGATTTCGATGCCTTTCGTTTCCATCTTATGTAAATTGCATGAAATGTATGGCAGTATATTAAGGAGATTGCATACAAGATGGCAAAGCATGGATGGAATGTTGTTGTAAGCAATCATCGTGGGCTAGGAGGCGTTCCACTCACTGTAAGTTTTTACTGTGTCAAATAATCTTTTAAAGCCGATCTCCTAATTAGTATCGGATGAATGATCGATTCCTCGGGCTTGGCAAAGCTATATACGGAAAAATCAGAAATAACGTCATATTATTAAAGTGCTTTTACACTTTGTTATTTGCTTGTGCAGTCTGAGTGCTTTTACACTGCTGGAAAGTCAGATGATTTAGGTGAAGTAGTAAATTATCTTCATCGGAAACAACCCGAAACTCCCCTTTACGCTCTTGGAACTAGCCTTGGCGCCAATATTCTGGTACATCTTTTTAGTGACAATTGTTGTTATGCACGTGTAGATGTCAGTTCTTTTTGCTTTGCTGTGTTTGTTTGTAATAATGATTTATTGTTAGTAACCCAATTATAGTAGCTCAGTACTCAGTAGGTGTCATAAATGAAAAGTAGGACCGAATTATCTTTGACACATAGACATGATTTATGACAAACGGAATAAAGTTAATGTGTATGCGTGATTCTACCTGATAAGTTATACGGAGGTTTGGCTAGTCCTAAATGATCATATAAGCTTCTGAAATTAAACCGTATTAGCATCAAGGTTGTTCATTGATCTTAGAAAAAGAAAGATAATGCAAATTTGGTTAAAATGAATAAATCATGGCAACTTCCCATGGGTATCAAATGTTTAAGCATTTGCTTCACATGTTAATCGTAAACTTTTAATAAGAAAGTTGTTACAAAAACTTCATTACGACTTGTTTATCGTTGTGAGTTTATGAATAATACTGAATTACTGATTGATCTTGCAGGTAAAATATCTTGGTGAAGATGGAGTTAAAGTACCCCTTGTTGGGGCTGTATCTATCAGTAATCCTTGGGATCTTTTGGTTAGTGTTCCATTGAATTTCTTTGCTCTAATTAATGAAATTTCTTACCTTCAGTCAAATTTATTAGAAGAAAAAAAAAAATGATACTTCTAAGATTAATGCACATGTTAATATACAAGTTTCCCTTTGTATTTGTTCTTACTTCCTGAAATGTGCCGTAGAGGTAGCAAAATGAACGGGTCAGGTGGGTAGGGTAATGGGCTCGGGTCAAAATGGGTAGTTCTTTGGTATGGGTTTGTATATAGATGGGTCAAACTTGCCACCCCTACTGCTCAGTCATCTTTTCATATCATAAGTCTGCTATATTCTTGCCATATAGAGCCTGACTGCATTTGTTCTTACCATACCTCTTTCTATGACAGATTGGTGACAGATTTTACACTCGTGGGCTTATGCAGAAGTTTTATAATCGAGTTTTAGGGAATTCCTTGAAAGGCGCTGCCAAATTGTATGTATTTTCTCTATATCACCTTTCCTTAGGGACTCTAAATTTTGAACTTGATGTAAAATAATTTACTGATATATCCTTTGTACAGATATAGTAAGTTACTTATGTTATCCGTTTGAATTTCTGTAGGCACCAGGAAGCCTATGCTCGCCTTTCAGATTGGGAAGGAATTGAAAAGGTAATCCATGTCTCAGTTTTGTGGACTTTATGTTTCAGATAGATGGGTATTGATAGATATATTTATCACAAAGATACTGTTTGTTAATGACCTGAAATCTCCTTGCAGTCACGTTCAATTCGAGACTTCAATAATTACTCTGCTCGAATTGCTGGAAATTTTGAGGTAACGTGCCTACTTTTCTTTATCTCTATATATTTTCTCAGCACCATCCCTTCTATATCAATCTTTTACACTCGTTTACCAATGACGGCGTCTCATTCTTCCAGACAATTGATGCATTTCATAGATGGGCTAGCTGTGCCCGTCTGGTCACCAATGTATCTGTCCCACTTTTCTGTCTCAATGCCATAGATGATCCAGTCTGCACTGATGAAGCCATTCCTTGGGACGAAATACGGTACAAAGAATACATGTTTTTTTTAAAAAAAAAAAAATTTTGAATACTAGTAATTTACAATCTCAGTATTGTTTAGATTTAAAAAAGTCAATACCAATAAAATGAAAGCAAAATAGCAAAAGAGTTGGATTATGAGCACATCATGTCAAATTGAAAGGTAGATGTGGGATGATCGGCGGGTCATGTTATTGGCTAAAACGGGTCATTTTTAGTATGGGTAACAACAGACAGAATGGTTGTATTTATCTGAAAACCAACTTTTTCCAAATCCTATATTTTTTTGAATAAAAAGTTAAAAAAACAATGTTGCAAATTGCACTCTACTTAACATTTTGGACTTACTAGCATGGTTACCGAAGATGCCGAGTATAGATTTGTCAAATTTTCAATCATGTATTCTCTTAATGCTGAAATTTTTTAGGACGACATAACCAACTAAAAAGAAAGATATCTATAATTTCTCTAGGACAATCGACTATAATATGACTAAAATCTGGAACCAATAAGATGTTTGGGCTGATTTGGTGTAATTTATTAACAGGAAAAATAAAAATGTGGTTCTTGCTACCACGGAACATGGCGGACACATTGCATTTTTTGAAGGAATATCGGGAAAAAGCTTGTGGTAATAATTCTCTTCTCATTTTCCTGAATTCTGTTAGTACATGGATTTACGATGAATATCTCTTATGACTCTACTGTGTAATAGTGATACGTAAATACAGAAACACTGATCCTCAACTCTTTTACAGGTGGATTAGGGTTGTTGAAGAATACCTGTCTAAACTGAATGCAAGCCCATCATTGAGCAAACAGCAGGTGCAGAAGCTTTGAATAACCTTAATTTTTGCCAAGCAATCAATATAGAGGATGACTAATCAATAAAAATAGTTAAGCGTAGAATGATCAGATATCCCACTTCGCCTACATACCTTTTTTTGGGGGGTAACCATGGTTTCCGACCTTTTTCGCCTACATGCTTAATTTTGGTCTGCTATATCAGTTATTCCTAATGAATTCAACATTTTATGTTCTGTATAGTTTTTCATGTATACTTTTTTGTCGGTTAGTAATTGTTGAAACTTTGGTTCTGGTTAGACATTGAACTAATAGTGAATAGCTTTCCAAATTTTGTTGTACGCACACTTTTATCTTTACTTTCAAATAGAAACGCAAGAAACAACTGTGATAACTGATCATTTTATCCTGTTGTAACAGATGCACAAGTTCAAAGAATCGGCTTATGAGACCTTGCAATTTGAGGATTCACTTTCTAGAGACAACAAGAAATCAGTCTAGCTTACAGTTTGTGCAATTCAGTCATTTCCGGGGGCTTAATTCATTCTGTATAGCAAGCACAAAATCTGCCTAATGCCTAGAGACATCTTCCCAGTCTTCTAGCATGACAACTTTTCTTACTTCATGCGATTGGTGTTTATAAGGAGTAGACGTGTGTGAATATCCTCAGTTCTTAGCTGAAACGCCCCCGAGAAACCAGAGCTAGAATCGGAAAATTTGACTTCTGAACACTCTGAGTGTTTAATGTAACATGTTGTCAACTTTAGACTCATTTTCAGAACATGTGTTCAATACATGCTATATACGAACCATTGAATAATGCTTGTAGACGTCTCTCACATGTGTAGAATGTATTCTGAGTTGCACGAACCATGTTCAGTACATGTTATATGCTTTTAAGTTACTTCATAAACAGCGAGTCATTGACGATTTCACTTGACAAGTGATATGACCAAACGATTTCATAAAATTTATATATATATATATATATATATATATATATATATATATATATATATATATATATATATATATATATATATATATAGTGTATCTTTATTTTCAGAACCCTGTTAAGTGCGGGAACTGCGAGAACTCCAATTTTGCATTAGAAAACATGCATGTTCATATAAAACATGTATGTTTTCTTACATACACCTTAATACACATACCTGCGTAACATACATGTTCATATAAAACCCTATTAAGTGCAACAACATAAAATAAAACTTTGTTAAATTCAAAAGTAAATTTTGTAGTACAATACATAATATCTAAAATTGGATACATGTCCAAATTAATAATATCTTGAAGGGACTGATTAGAGATCTTGGCTTAGGCTTGTCGAGACCTTAAGTCTCCCTGGAATAGAATATAAATGCTTAAAAGAGAGAAAATAGAAATTAGAAAGGAGAAGAGTAGTTTTGGATTAAAGACCACGAATAGCACAAAAGGTCTGAATAGCGGTAAAAGTGAAGATGATTAATCCAGAAACTGAAGCTATGTAACTCCATTTCCCACTGAAGTAGGTATGCCTGATCCACCCTAATCCGTGGTTACAGTATTGATCCATTTTCGCCCAAGCTTCCCTGTATGGGAAATCAGTAATGACAGTATTATCGCTCAATCTGCGTAATATATCAACAGCATACTGGTCATCATACCCACTGTCTATGACTTTTGATTGTACCAAAACCTGAAGGTCCTCTTTGCTGTCGACAAGAATACTCATAGCAAGAGCATAGGATGAAACGTAACCACCAACATTAGGAAAACATTGCTCGTAAGCAATGAGGTTACGGAAAACTATCTCAGTTTCTACTTCTATTCGCAGTTTTGGCATTGCTAGAGTAGGTTTACTCCAAGATGATTTGAATTTCATACCCATTGGAAAATCTGCATCTTGATTAGGCTTAAAACTCAACCCGGCCTTCGACAATTTCACAGCTGAGAATGATGATAATGAAGGTGCATATCTAGTAAGTATTGGCTCTTTAGGGCTGAGAAGTTTGTGCAGAAGGTCAAGAACATGAGAATAGTTTTTGTCATCATCAATATGAAGATGAGAATAGTCGAAAGGATATATGATTTTTATTAAATCAAGGACAATACGAGTAAGAGAGGCTCCTGGACTGAGTTTTAAATAAGTACACTCAAACATGTCTTTAAGAACAAAGAAAGGGATCTGGTTTTCTAGTAGCACCAAGTCTCGAACAAGATGGATGAGCGAAAAGGTTTCCTCACCCAAACCTCGTCGTTCAGAAAGTTTGCAATGGCATTCGAGTATAAAACATGCATCCATTACCATCATTGTTTCAAGTTCAACATCGCTGTAAGGCTTGATCATCTCTGCATAACATGCCCTTATTTGGGTTATTGAACCATTGACCTTGTGCACACATGCTTTCAGTGTTTCATCTAGCGGGAAATTTATACGCCTTAGGTAATCATGCAAATAAGTAGCTTTCCGCCTTTCATATTCTTGTACATTTTCATCTTCTTTATGAAGAGGTCCAATAGAGACCGTCTGAGGCTTGAAAAATCTTGGGTTTGCATCTCGCATTATGCGGGGAACCGTGAAGATTGATGGCAATCTTTTGTTGGTAGGCGGCTGTGCCTGTCGGTTTTCTACACATTCAAGAATATTTTTAACGACGGTGTCTTCAATGACATCGACTTCTACATGTTCAGCATTGTCGTTTGCCATTCGAAATGTTTGCTTAATTTCCTATGTCAAAAAGAATTAAAAGGGTACGTAAGAGTGTATTTTTCCATTCAGAAAAAATAAATAAATAAATAAAATAAATAAAATTTGGTAAGATGTTATTTGAATAGTAAGATTACCTTGCAATGAACTTTCTTCTCGGTTGGTCAGGGTTCTTCAACAGTATGGGGTTTCTAGATCATTAAATAAACGTAAATACTACTGTAAAATGTTGGTGACACTTTAATTTATTCTGAACATGCATGTGTTTCACATATTGTACGTCCTGCTAGTAGCAGTATGAAAATTTTGCGGAGAATCATGATTTATCAACGTATCAAGAAATCGACTAACATACTTTATTGCAAACTAATTTTAAAAATTATGATTAAACTGTTAGAGCATGCGGAGTGTATTAGTGGTGGGGACAGGGATGGAGCCAGGGGTTCCCGGGTGCCCGGGCACCCAATGAATTTTTTCACTGTAATATAAATTTTTGAAAAAACCATCGATTTTTCTAAAGTTATCTTAAATGCACCCGGTCTATCGAAACATATTTCTAGTATTAGTGGCCAGTTTTTTTTATGCACCCGATCATATTTAGTCCTGGCTCCGTCCCTGAATGGGGATGATGGCATCATCAGTCGTCGTCATTTATTAACAAGCCGGTTCATCATTTAACCCATAGCGTTGAGCCGCCGACCACAAGCAAGTTTTCAGACTCTTTTTCAAAGAGCATGTACGTGTGAATGCTATTTATTTTCTTAGCGGGAAAAGTTGTTAATGGTCAGGATGAAAAAACATAACAAAGAAGGTACTTGGGCATGGTGAATAAGAAAAGTAAGGGTGCGTTTGTTCTGGGTTTGAGGGCAGGGTTAAGAATCCAATGTTTTTTTGAACTTTTACTATTTACTTTAGGATATGAGTCAAGAATAAATGGGCATTCATAAATTCCGAGGGTATACCTAACTCTAGCCGCCTTTTAGAAATATGTTGACCCAGTTAATTCATTCTCATTACAACAACAATGCCCAATCTCGCCAGGGCGAGCTATGGGAGATGTGAGATGTAGACAGTCACACCCTTACCCGAAGGTAAAGGGAATGCTTCCAGAAAGATCTCCAACAAGTGCACGTGTGCATGCGACCATAAAAGAAGATGCGAGGAAAGAGGTATAAAGAAAAAAACAGCAACATAAAAGACAATACCATACATGCGAGCAGAGACATAAACGAAAACATATAAACAAAAAAAGAGCAAGCAAGCCAAATAAATAAATAAATAAATAAAAGGTAGGTGTGTGGGGGGGGGGGGGGGAGCACTAAGGGCACATAAGGGCAAAAAACACAGAGGCGACATAAAAAACTAAAACGCAAAACAAGTAGCATACAAGGCAAATTTAAATTTAAAAAAAAAATGTAAAAGTTCAAAAAGCCATCAAAGCAGAAACAAAACAAGCAAGCAGGAAAGGGGAAAAGGTAAAATAAAAACACAAGAGCCGAAAATGCCTAGAAGCAGAAGCCTACCAACAAGAACTCTAAAAGGCAAAAAAGACCTATGCTGAAACAACAATCAGATCTACACCTAAGCGCCCTACTCATCTACCCTAATCCTAATTCTCCACGCGTTCCTATCAGAGGTCATGTCTTCGAACAAACATTCTCTCTCTTAAATTATATTATTAAATAATACTTTTACATATTTTATTAACTCTTAATTTAATATTTTATTAATTTTTTATATCATTTTTCTTTTTATCTTTTTTTTTTTTATTATTATTTTTTTTAATTTCAAACCCACATCAAATCCTAATCAAAATTCAAATCTTAGGGTCCGTTTGGTTGGAGGTTTTACATGAAGGATTTGGATATCAAATATATAATTTTCAAGATCTTTAGGTGGTATACAATGATATACATCCGTATTTGACAGTTTCCCTATTTGATAGTTTTGAAAGAGAAAATGTGTGTTTAAATATCTGTTAATACAAATAAATACATAAAAACGTTAATTTATTTAGCCATTTTTTAAGTTTTGTTAATGATAAATATAAAAACGTATTGAGTAAAAGTTCAAGTAAACAAGTGTTTTTAAATCCCTAAAACTTGCATATAATCTAAGAAGGTTTTATCATACACAGTGCATTAAACACCTGCATCATTTTATAAAACATTGCATTGTTTTATAAACTTTAACAAAGTTTCGTTTACTTTTATTTAAACAAAATTTTTAAAATTTCTTTTCCAACTAGCAAGAATCTTCCTCTTAAAGAAATGATTCAAACTTGATTTTGCTTAGAAAAAAAGATTAACGATTCTTGTAATAATCCAAACCAAAGAGGAAAGTATCAAATGTGTTTTTGCATAAAAACAATCATTAGCCATATTTAATGGGCTGTTTACTTATTTTATTTTTTTTGTTATTGAGTCTCATTGGCTCTAGTGGTGGGGCCATAAATAGATTTGTGCTTCTTTCTTTTTTTCCCCCTTTGGGTCCACTTGTATCTCCTTAAATCATCTATATTACAAAAGAGTGGAAAATGTCTCTCTACCTAATCACACGAAATAACATAAAAGGTCCCACAATCTTTAAAGCCACTTAATTCAAAAGTGAAAAAGAAACAAACCCTTAGAGCATGAAGTATAATAACCCTAAGTTAAAACTTAACACCTGTCATGTCAGCGTCACATCAGCTTTAACCTTTTCACCTTAAATCACAAAAAAACACCCGTTACAATAACACACCTTAACTCAACCATAACACCAATTTACAAATTAACCCCTTAACTATTTCATTTATTCAACAACCTAATATTTCATTAATAAACTTAAAAATTACAATACAAAATAAAAAATGTACGAATTAAAAAAAAAAAAAAAAAAAAAAAAAAAAAAAAAATACCACATAAAAAAAACTAAATAAAATGTTATTAACCAAAAATATGCCACTAAAACCACAAGGCCTAAAGTGTTAAAACCACACTACCACAGAGACAAAAATGTTATTAATAAAAATGTTATTTTATCTTCCCTACCACCCCCCCCCCCCCCACACACACACACACACAGAGTTGACACCATTACAACCATCGACAAGGACACCATCAAACTCTTAACAAAACAAGGGGACCTTTATGTAATCTTAACGGGGGTTAACGCAGGAGGGGGTATGGTAAAGTGGGGTTAACGCAAGGCAATGCTTGTCCACGTCACTGATGCGTGGTTTTACAACCTTGTAAAAGGTTTTACCTCTCAAGGGATCTTGAGAAATTTTGCAATCCCACCAGGCAGTGTACCTGACCGATGTAGTATAGTGTGTGGTAGGTACCGGGGGATTGATCGTTCTCTAGGGGAATAATGTCGTTAGGATTGAAAGCTAAGTCAACTAGGTCTAAAGGTAAGGGATGATTCTTTTTGAATTTTTATATTTAATGAAAGCAAATTAAATCTCGGGTTTTGGAAAAGTGGGCGGAATTAGTTGGTAGTCAACTAACCCAAAAGCTACTAATATGCAAGAAAACTAAATTAGGGTTCTACAAGGGAGGTGAAGCGTATCTACCTATGATGTAGTACTCCTTGCTAGCTATCAAATTCTACCTACTAAATGTTATACCTTGTTTTAATTGAAGGATTGTATTCCTTAATACCATTCGTGGGGCCGTGTACGTCCTTCCCCAACCCTATGAGTTTTTATCTCTTCTTATGACGACACGTTTAGTATCCTATCATAGCCTCCTTAATAGTCACTCATGCATTAAATACAATCAATAAAACCGTAGTACACATCCGATTACGTTTCTTAAGACGTTCAAGCTAGTTACCGTATAGGAGATTTAGCCAGTTTTCTCAAGGCTAACGCAAGTCAATCAATTAAACAAGAGACAATAGGAAGCAAGAATTATAAACTAAATCAACTAGACTTATTGAATTTGTCAAAAACAATAAGATCTAATTAATTATACACAATTTTCATACAATCATAGGTAAACACTAGGTGAATTAGCAAAGCATAATCATTGAAGAGCAAGCAACAATAATAATGGAAGACATAATTAAGATAGAATCAACAAACCAATACAAGATATTTATGGAGTGATTGAAACCCTCCAAGTTTCTGGAAAAACACCTACCCTAACCCTAGAATCGGACTTAGGGTTTGGGGCCTACAAAAAGTGAAGTTATAAGGTTGTATTTGTAGGCAATTTTCTGTCCGGCCCGATCTGATGGCGTCAGCTTTAACAATTGACGGCGTCAGAAAGCCTTTTTCACCAAATTGTAGATCTTTTCATCCTCTTCGCGTGGGCTTTTGAATCACCTAAATCCGAGTTCGTATGAAGATTTTATGTCCAAAATAGTAACAGCTACTCCACGCACAAGTTGTGATTGTCTTGATTAACTTGTGATGGCTCACTTGCAAGTTGTGACGCCGTCACCCCGCCGTCATTAGGGTTTCTTCTTTTGCAAACAAACTTCTGATGTCGTCACGTTGTAAAGTCTCTGGGCCGCTCGTATAATCACAAAGCCTGATGGCCTCACTTCAATTGCACCTGACGCCGTCAGGTACAAACTTCCAACTTCTTTTTTGGGGCGTCACGTGTAAAATTCCACCGCTTTCATCGTTAAGTGACGACATCAGCATCCAAAACCTGACACCGTCAGGAGTAAAATCCTGACTTTCCTTGGTTTTCTTGTTTTCTTCATTCATGAGCATAAAAACGTCCAAAAAGCTCCAAAATGCTTCATATTCCATAAATCACGTCCCAAGTTGTAACACCCCCAAAATTTGGTACAGCGGAAGACTAATCAAGCTTTCGAGGTGCTACGGGGATTGGTATCCGTCACAAGTAATAAAGAAACGAGATAAAGTAAAAATAAGTAAAAACAAAACCATCCAGGGTTTTAAAGTTTACATTCATCCCAAATAATCCAAAGTAAGGCCCAAAATAAGTTAAACATAGGTCCACAATAAGATATCAGAGTTCAAAAATAGATCCTTTAACCAGATTGCCATGCCAAGCCTTCCAAACACAAGCATCCCAAGCCATCACTTAATTACCTGAGAAAATGCGCTAAAAGTCAGCTTTTGCTGGTAAGATCATAAGTTTAAATTCTTAATTCAATCAAGTGGACATATACGCAAAACTGTTGCTAGCTAGACTAGGCCTCGTTCCACTAAACCAAACCTATAGGTGCACACTATAGTCCAAACCAATCAAATCAATATGCATTCGCAAGGATGCGACATACCCAACATTCATAAGGATATGACATGTTCTTGCATTCGTAAGGATACGACATGCGCTACAACCTACCTAGTTCTATAAGCATAGCAAGTTTTAAATAAACAGCAATAATAGTCCACATAAAACAATTTACACGTTTCTCACCCCAAGTATTGAAAACAATATTCAAAAGTAAAAGTGGGGCTATGACTCACCTCAAGTCCAGATATTAGCTCAAAAACTGGTAGAATCAAGAAGTATAGCAAATCAAATGGCGGCAACTACGGACTCGGCACTTCCTAACAATATAAACTCTTCTCAGAATCATTTCCTCAAAATCAAATATTCCCAATCCCGAATGTATTTCTTTTTACTTTCCAAAATCCGTTTCTCATATTTGGTTTGGTGTTTGGTATCCATGTGGGTGGAAGGTCGACTCAACACAAGCCAGGAAACACATCAATAGAAATTATGGAAAACTAGAAGGGGGGTTGAATAGTTTACCGCTTTTTGATCTTAATTATCCTTTTAAATACTTTTCGTTTGATCAAAGATATAAACTCAAATCACTTGTTAATCTTTGAAAAGCTTTACTTTTGATTAAAGATATAAACTCAAAATACTTATTAATCTTTGAAAAGCTTTACGTGTAATTAACGATTCTAAATAAAGACAATATGTAATATGCAAAGACAAAGTAAGAAACGATCAAACCACAACACGATTGTTTATCGTGGTTCGGCTACAAGGACTTTTTTCCCTTGCCTTACATCCACGCCCCGAGTTTCCAACTCGAGAGTTTCAAGCACTAGTCAACAAGCTCCTTTCATGGGTGGAGAAACCTTTACAATCGTCAATTACACTTTATCCGGTACAAAGCTAGATACCGAGTCCTAGTTCAAGGTAGAACCAACCTAACGTCGCCTATCCACTATTTCCGACACTAAGCTAGATGTCGAGTTCTTTTACAAGGGTACAACAACTCCCGACACACTATGTATTTTGAGGCCTAAAATACTAACCGATCACTTCTACACAAGATACAAATGAAGTATAAACTACCAAAGTTCATACATAGCAAAGCTAACAAGTCTTGCAACTTTTGAGTTGAAACTTGTAACTTCTTGGAAGAACTTGTGAACTCCTTTGCTACATAAGAGAATCACACAAGTCAAATGTTACAGAGTTAGATGAGAGAATATGTGAAATATATGTCCTAAAGCGATGGGTAAAAACTTGCAAGTGGCTTGGTATTTATAGCAAATCCTTCAGCAGGTCTGGCGGATACGACGGAACCCTCAGATGGGTTCCGCCCGTGTACCTCCAGGGTTCCGCCAGGCATATAGTAGGTTTTGCAATAAATCTTTCCAAACCAACCAAGGTCACATCAACTTAATTTTAGTCAAACACACATTGAATCAAAGTAGAATGTTTCCAAAGATGTGTATGAGCTTATGGTAAGTCAAACACACAAACTTACCATAAATGCATGTTGTTGTGATGTGACACTTACTTATTTAAGAAATAAAAACAATGTTATGTTAAAAGAGAAATGTAAAATCTAGTTATACAAGACTTAAAACTAAAGTGATGTTTTTACTATAAACAAAAGTTCATACTTTGTCATTAACAAAACTTAGCAAATATCGTAAAATATAAATAACATTTTTAGGCGATATTTGTATTAACAAAACTTAGCAAAGATCGTAAAATATAAATAACGTTTTTGTTGATGACAAAACATAAACTTTATTTATAAGTAAGCCACTAGTTTTATTGTTAAGTCTTATAAAGTTTGTATTGAAACTTGTTTTTGCTAAGATGATGTGATATGCAAGAGTTAGAGAAGAGAACAAGTTTAATATAAATTCTCCCTCTTTTTGTCGAAACAAAAAGAAGAGAAGCGGAGCGAAATGATGCAAGTGCTCCCCCTCGGACAATACTCCCCCTAAAAGGAGTGCCAAGATAGAGAATATTGATTTTGAACCTACAAAAAAATGTTAGTTGTCGCAATAGACGAGCATAGAGCAAGTCATGAAGTAAAGAGTTGTGAAGCAGAATAATGCAATTCTCATGCTCCCCCTTCAATATTACTCCCCTAAATGGAGTATCAAGGAAGGGAAACATGGATAATGATCCTACAAAAAAAAAAAAAAAAAAGTTAGTTTCTAAAACACAAGATATATGTATGCTACCATAGCAAGGCAAAGTTTACTCACAATACCTAAATGGTCAACAAACAATGCATACCTTATAGTAGAATGAAATTCATTTCATGTAAAATTTGACTTTTTAGAAAGTAAAAGACAAGAAATTATGAAGATAACATCCTACTTCTAAAAATAAAAAGAAAAATAAAAAGAAACTAAGAATATAAAATCCTACATCTATAAAAGAAAACCATCATTTTTCTTAATGAGAAACATTTTCCAAAAACAAGGCTAAGGTTGTTTAAGGATGAAAATGTGTGTTGGAGGATGTAGCGGGTTTCATTTTGAATGTTGTGGACGTCAAACGCTTTTGGTTTGTTGGTTTGTGTTTTTGGTGTTATTATGAATGGGTCCCTATTGTTGGAGACTCTAGAATTGAGGTGGGTGAGACAAGGACTCTAGACGGTCCAAAATGTGGTTTAGGATAAACCTCATTTCTTCGGTTAACTCGCGGATTTACGTTCGACACCTTTCACTAATGTGAGCGGTTCTTTTGCAATGTCCGCAATTATGGCGGGGAAAGTTCGGTGGAATAGATGTTTGATTTGTTGGTGGTGGATCATTTGAACTTGAAGGAGCAAATTTGGATGGTTTAGAGGTATTTTTGGTTCCTTCACTAGTTGAGTGTAATGCCGTATGGAAATCCATAATATGGTTGATTTGAGAGTCAACCATACGTTTGAAAGCATGAAGGTGATTTAAATGAGTGTTTATTTCTTCATTATGGTTTAGAGATTTTTCCCATATAGATGCTTCTATTTTCTTATAAGAAGGAAATAGAGATTCAAAGTGTTGGGAAAGCTCTTGTGGTTGTTGTTGTTGTGGTGGTTGTTGTTGTTGTGGTTCTTGTTAATGGCGGAAGCTTGGTTCTCTGGAAGGATTACCATGAAGGTCTTTGTAAATGGGGTGAAACACAAATGATTGTGGGTGTGTATGACCTTGATCTTGTGGAAAAATAGAGGGTCTAGCATAACGGTAAGCCAAACGCTCTATTAATGACAGTTGATGAGGTGCATCATCCAATGACTCATTTGGTTGAAAACTTGGTTGTTGTTAGGTTTCCATTTCGGCAATGGTGTCAAAGAGTGACAATGATGGAGGGTTTGATGATTTAGGTGATAGGTCTTTTAAAGTTTCCAAATAGGGTAGTGGTGATGTTGGTGGTGTATGGAAAAGTTCCATTGGTATAAATGTTGGCGATTGAGGTGATGGAGTTTTTGATGGTTAAGTTTGTTGAAAAGGTAGTGTTGAATCACTTAAAGGTCTAGTTGGTGGTGGAATAGTGGCTATGTTGTTGTTGCAATGTATTGGAGAGGGTGTTGGAGTAGCAAGATTAAGCAAATCTTGTATAGTGATCACATTGGTATTGCAAGGTGTTGAGGATGGTGTTGAGGTAGTAAGGTTAAGGAAATCTTGGATAGGTGAGGAAATGTCAAGTGATGCATCACTTGATGATGATGAGCTTGATTTGATGGTTTTGTTGAAGCAACAAGGTTTTACATTAATTCTAGCGGTTTTTCTAAGAGATTTTGATGATTCTGATGAGGTGTTGGATTTAGTCATTTTAAAGGTGTGGTTTTGAAGTTTTAAGAGAAGGGATTTTAATGGTGATGATGTGAGTTGAAGTGTTGCAAGATTGTCAAATTTATAGAGTGGAAGAGATGTTGGAAGGGGTGTTCGGATTTGATGTTTTACCATACAAATGTTGATGTTTCTAATGATTTAGAAAATTTCCAAGAACATGTCGAATCATTGGATGTCAATCCAATGGAATTGGGTGGAGTGAAATACTAACTTATGCACTCAATGCTAAGTGATCATGGGAAGTGATTTGGTTCAAAATGTTCTAAAGGTTTTGAAGGATCCTTTGTAAGGGTTCCTTGGGTTAGTTATGTTTGAATTTCAATTTTTGGCGGGAAATGACTTCCTAATTGTTCTAGTGAGTGAGAGTGATCCTAATATGTTTATTGGAAGTAAGGAAAGATGTTTCTCACTAAAGATAATGATTTGACATTTTACAAATTTTGAAATTTAGAAAAATGACAAAAATTTTCTGCAGGTGACTAGCGAAACCCTGAGATAACACAGGCGGAACCCTTCTGAGGGTTCCGGCTGGTCCGTTGGGCCATTTCTGGAATTCCAGAAAATTGCACTGGCGGAACCCATTTTAGGGTGCCGCCAGATCCGCCAGGCCTGAAAAAGTTGGCAGTCCACCGTTTTGACCCGCGAGACGATTTTCAAATTTTTCGAAAACTCCTAAAAACAAAAATATAATTCATATCTGGTTAGGAAATTCAAAAATTGGACATGTAGACATTCATATCATAGGACTTTGACCGGGGGCTAGCGAATTTCACTATACTTAGTGAAATTTTCCATAAGCATGAAAAATTGACAAACACCTCAAATATTGTCAATATGCATAAAGGCTCATACAAAACATAGTCCGACGAAAATAATAAAGCATGGAAGTACAAATCACATAGTTTAACACATACAAAGTTCTAAAACCTACATAAGCCAAACACTCCTTAATCACACATCTCACAACCGGTCTATCTTCTTCTTGAGCTTTCCTAGGTACCTTCCAAAGCACTTGAACATTCCTTTGGTTTGCTTGAACTCTTCGGATGCATTGCAAATGACGGGAAGTTCTTGAAGATAGTCTAAAGGGGGTAGCTTAGAGTTAGGAAGTTTATCGTCATCGCTTATATCGGATGATGATGAAGGAGAGCGAGTACGCTTGCCCTTAACTTTGAAGACTCTTTTATCACTAAGAGGGACGAAAATGTGAGGAACGAGAGAGTAATCAAGGCACATTCCCTTATCATTAGGAGGAATGGGCGAGATTGCTCTAAAGAGGCGGGTGAGAAGCATTCCATAAGGAAGAGCGGTTGTTCCTTCCAAGGATATGTCGGCCATTCTTTTGGCTAGGTAATAGGCTAAGTTAAAAGGTTGACCGGTGGAAATGCTATAGAGCATGTAGCTAAGACATGTGTTGACATGATCTTTATTTCCTATGGAACTTATAACGTTGGCTCTAAGAATTTCTTCCCATTTCTTAAATTGTGGTTT
Source organism: Artemisia argyi (assembly GCA_030686995.1). Taxonomy (NCBI): domain Eukaryota; kingdom Viridiplantae; phylum Streptophyta; class Magnoliopsida; order Asterales; family Asteraceae; genus Artemisia; species Artemisia argyi. The sequence continues at coordinate 129,897,880 of CM060699.1, forward strand.
AAGCTCATTGAGTTCCATGCCAAAAGGGTCCTTATTTACCTCATTTCCCGAACGATTCTTCTTAGTTGTTGAGGTCCTAACAAAGAGATGCTCACGAATTTCTTCCTTATTAGCAAGAGGAGTGTCGTATGGATGAAAACGCTCAATGGAATCAAGACTAGAAAGGGGCCACTTATCCGTGTAGAGACATGTACCAATATTAGGGACACCAAGAATTTTTGCAAAATCTTTCAAGGGTATGATATTTGGTACTTGATTGGTTGTAAAGGTTAGTGAGAACTCACCATCGTCATCGAAGAAAAGGCTTATGGTTGCATAGAATTCTAAGATGAACCTAGGACAAATTTGCTCATCGATGTCTAGGAGGCAATCAAAGTTGATTGTGGCAAAGTTTTGGCGAATGGATGTTCCTTTTAGGAAGGATGGATCAATGGTTCTTCCTTCATGAACATAGCGTTTTTCTAGACTCTTAAAGGTTTCAACTTGATCTTTAGTAAGGCCTTTGGTCCTATGGTGTTTGGGTAAGTAATTAAGAGTTTCCTTGTGATCGGAGAATGTTGCGGGAGGCATGTTGATTCCTAGAAAACACAAAGTTTAAGTTTAAATTAATGACTTTTATAATGTGGATGTTCTAGTATAAGCCTATATGAAATCAATGTGGAGGTGCGGTTATCTTGACTCATTTTGATGCTTGAAACATTTTTGTAATGCAAGTTATGTTACAAAACAAAGGATAACCCAAACGCTCCTAATTCGATATAACTTCGTTTGAATGTACCCGAAAATAAATATTAGTTATGTATTCCCTTTAGCATTCAAGAGACATTATGCAAGTGATGTTTCAATGACGTTTTTCATTTGTTTTAACAATGTGGTGAAAGGTGGTGTTCTAGTGATTTTTAAAAGACAATGAACTTGGTGTGTTTGGTAAATCATGATAAAAATAACAAGGATACAATTCCTAACTAATGGAAATTATGATTAGTTTACAACCAAGGTTTTTCATGAATCAACAAGTTTATGCATCAACCCTAAGATTCTAGTTAATGTATGTAGATGAAAGAAATAGACTTTGATTGAAAATGCAATTATGATAAGAATACTTACAAAGTTGATTGGATTGGAAGAGATGTGAGTAAGAGCCCTAATTTTCGTGTGGTAAGGTGTTTGTGAGTGACTGATGGCTGTTTGTAAGTTGAAGTTGTGAGTTAAGAGGTGTTTGGTTTTGAATTTAAAATAAAAACATGTTGCAGATTCGGCGGACTAGGCGAAACCAAAGGGAGGGTTCTGTCCGTTTGGTCTCAGGGTTCCGCGGGTACAGCAGAGGAAAAAATGAAAAGGATTTGTCTTGATTTTTGTGGTTTTATCCTATTGTTCAAAACTAAGGTTTTAGGTCTCATGAGTCTTTTAACTAAGCCTAGGGAGGATGAATGATTCTTATTCAAGAAGTTTCGTGAAAACGTCGACAATATGGTTATCGAGTAAGACTTTCTTGGTTGGGATGTTCCTCAATGAACATTTTTACCAAGGCGATGATGATGGATCACAATATGGCAATTAAGAACATAATGGATTGGATTGTCGCTGAAGTTGATGCTTCCTTTGTTGAAGGGATAAAATTGTTGATAAGAGGAATTCCGTTTGTTGACGTGGGTTTGCTTGTTCTAGTGGAGCTTGTTGACGTGCTTCTCCATCCGATACTAATTTGGGAACCTTAAGCATTTTGGAGAATCATTGGATAAGTAAGTATAAAAGTGCAATTACCACTTGTGCTTTTCTTATCAACTTATTACCGACATAATTCCATTTAGCATACACTATGGTTTCTATTCCCGTTCTTTTGGGATACCATAATCCTAGTTGTGTAGTGCCTTATGATGTATCCAAACAAGCTCTTCCGAAAGAGTTGTTTTAGGATCTTCTCTAAGAACGAGCACATAGACAAGCACTAAACATAATGTTGGATCTATTTGTTGTGAGAACAAGTAAACTTCCAAACATTTCTCTATGTTTAGCTTTACCTACGGATTCACTAATCTCATTCTTGATAAGTCATAAAAGACTTAGTCATTGTGAACTTGCGAATAACTAGGAATGTCTTTGAGTGATTATTCCTTGCTTTTGGAGCTTGCTTAGGTTATTAAAAAGTCTTTCATAGATTTACATTATTTTCTATTTTGAAATATCTATTTTGTTTTAATGGTTGCTTTACTCTAATGTCCAAAAACTATTTTTATCAAATTTGTTTTAATCACAACTATGACCCATGATTCAAGTTTTTATGACCATGTCAATATTGCTTGACTCAATGTTTGACAAAAGACGAAAAGATGTTGTTTTTCATTTTTAATTGTTCATCTTCCTTGTTATTAATCTTGACTTACTTGTCTTATCAATGTTGGATTTTCGACTAAGTCATCATCTACCAAAGATGATATCTTAGAAGGAGGTGGTCTTTCATCGAATGTTAAATTCAATGACTCCTTGACTCTTTAGGTTTATTTACTTGAAACACTTTGAGTGTAAAGGTCCAAGAGATGCAACATCATAAGACTATGGGTCGAATTTGATGTGCAAATCCTAGATGTTTATAAATCATTTTCTCCCAATCATCCTAATGTATTCAAATGATTTATTTTTCTTTGTGTGTCTTATATGAAACTTTAACAAAAGAGTGGTTGAATTTAAGACACGATTGAAAATACAAGGTATAATGTCAAAAGATGTTGTACCACAAACATCTATGAAATGTTGTGGTTTTGCTAGATTTTCAAGCATCACAAAAGTGTTGGTTGTTAAATCATTTAGGAGATTCTTAGTTAGCTCACTTGTAGACAAGTATTAAGTGAGACTCACTCAAGAGTTCCTCGTGTCCTTTCCCGAAAGTTTAAATAGGTAAAACACCTTATATCTCCTACTAGATGTAGTGTCTAAATCCTTTAATCACGGAGGGTCTAATCCTTGTTGTTACTTACACCACATAAACACCTTAGAGTAAAAACTATTAATATTACCCTTGACACAACTTAATGTTAATCAACAAAAAGCAATGAAAATGTAAGTTGAAGAGACGTGTACCTTTTAAGCTCCATAGATGAGCCACCAAGAAGATAATCTTTAAGCAAATTATCTTGATTCGTAAGAGAGCTAAACTCAAATACTTATGAATCCAAGGAGATTAGATAAACATATAAAAGTATTGAACATGATATCTTTATCCTTTTATCATGAGCTCCTAATAGAGATAGAATTACTCCTACAATTCTCTCATAGGTTTGACAAACACAACTTGTTTTGTTTTACTTGTTGATGGTGCATTTGAGTCAAATCCTAATCCGGTTTTATCTCTAAATGACTTTTGACTTTTTAATAGGCTTTTGAGAGCTTTTGAACTTTCTTCAAATTTAGCAAGCATTTTTCCTTTTTCATTTTGTCTTTGAATTTCATATTTGTAATCTTGACATATTTTGCAATCTAGATCAATTTTAACATCGCTTTCAAGTCTAGACATTTTCTCTTTTTCAAGATTGTTCACAAGAGATTTTGAATGTTCATTGTTAAAGATAGTTTTTAGGTCCATGTTGCATAAAAGTTTAGACTCATTTTCTAGTTTAGAAAATTCTAGGATAAATGTGTCAAAGCAAAAGTGTTTGGTTTCAAATTGTACCTTGCTTGATGTTTTATCTAGTTGAGAATCACAAACCGGATAGTTGGCTTCGTCTTCATCCATGTCATTCCATGAATCGTAAGCAAGGCCACTTTGAGCTCGACATAAGTAATCATCTTCACTTACACCTTCATTTAAAACATTTAAACTGGTAGCACATGTATTTATTTCAACTAAATGTCTATCTATTAATTTTTCTAAGACTTCTAATTCATATGTGAGATCAAATTGATCGTCTTTGAATTGATATATTTCTTGATGAAAGTTTAACATATTTTTCCAAATATCATTAGCCGTTTGACAAAAACACACTCTTTCATATTCTGTCCTTGGTAAAGTTTTATAAATCATTATCTTAGCTTTAGTGTTTTTATCAAGTTTAGGATAATCATCTTGATTTTCAAAACTTGTTTTCGTTGGTTTGAAATCACCAATAGAAATAATATGCCAAAGATCATGATCAATTGATTTCACATAGTTTTCAAATTTAGTTTTCCATTCAAGGAAGTTTTCTTTTTCAAATAGCGGTGGCTTTTGAATAGGTTGCCCTTCTTTGAGATTTTCAAAATACATGGATCGATCCAAGTTTTAAAATACAATATATTTTAAAGATCTTGAGTAACGTAGCTCCTGATGCCAATTGTGGAAAACTAGAAGGGGGTTGAATAGTTTACCGCTTTTTGATCTTAATTATCCTTTTAAAAACTTTTCGTTTGATAAAAGATATAAACTCAAAATACTTATTATTCTTTGAAAAGCTTTATGTGTAATTAACGATTCTAAATAAAGACAATATGTAATATGCAAAGACAAAGTAAGAAACGATCAAACCACAACACGATTGTTTATTGTGGTTCGGCTACAACGACTCTTTTTCCTTGCCCTACATCCACGCCCCGAGTTTCCGACTCGAGAGTTTCAAGCACTAGTCAACAAGCTCCTTTCATGGGTGGAGAAACCTTTACAATCGTCGCTTACACTTTATTCTGTACAAAGCTAGATATCGAGTCCTAGTTCTAGGTAGAACCAACCTAACGTCGCCTATCCACTATTTCCGACACTAAGCTAGATGTCGAGTTCTTTTACAAGGGTACAACAACTCCCGACACACTATGTATTTTGAGGCCTAAAATACTAACCGATCACTTCTACACAAGATACAAATGAAGTATAAACTACTAAAGTTTATACATAGCAAAGCTAACAAGTCTTGCAACTTTTGAGTTGAAACTTGTAACTTCTTGGAAGAACTTGTGAACTCCTTTGCTACATAAGAGAATCACACAAGTCAAATGTTACAGAGTTAGATGAGGGAATATGTGAAATATATGTCCTAAAGTGATGGGTAAAAACTAGCAAGTGGCTTGGTATTTATAGCAAATCCTTCAACAGGTCTGGCGGATACGGCGGAACCCTCAGATGGGTTCCGCCCGTGTACCTCCAGGGTTCCGCCAGGCACACAGTAGGTTTTGCAATAAATCTTTCCAAACCAACCAAGGTCACATCAACTTAATTTTAGTCAAACACACATTGAATCAAAGTAGAATGCTTCTAAAGATGTGTAAGAGCTTATGGTAAGTCAAACACACAAACTTACCATAAATGCATGTTGATGTGATGTGACACTTACTTATTTAATAAATAAAAACAATGTTATGTTAAAAGAGAAATGTAAAATCTAGTTATACAAGACTTAAAACTAAAGTGATGTTTTTACTATAAACAAAAGTTCATACTTTGTCATTAACAAAACTTAGCAAAGATCGTAAAATATAAATAACGTTTTTAGGCGATATTTGTATTAACAGAAATAATAACGATCTATAGGTCTAGTGTTGGCCTAATATATTCTTTAAATAAATCGTCGAAGTTTATCAAGTTCGTCAACTTGCTAATCCTCCACAACTTATTTACCTAATATATTATTCTAAAACCATACCAAGTCCTAAATCACATAGCACGTATATTACTATATGATAAGTTTTAAAGTCTAATAAGTTTCTTAAATATATCGTCAAACTTACCGAATTCGTCAATTCGGTAAACCTCACAAAATATTTAGTAGCTTATTATCTCGCACTTCTACCACAACCTAAAGGCGTCGTAGGATACAATACCCGATAATAAACCCTTTTTATATAACTAAATAGGTCCTATTTAATCCGTCGATTAAATAAGTTAAATAGTTATATGAAACGAGCCTATTAACGTCACACATCCATGACAAGCACAAAAAGCCAACAATTAATAAAATGGCCAACTTGGATTTAAGTGCCCTCAAATCTCTTATAACTCGTAAGTTCTCGTGTTACTTCCCAAAAGTTTACTTTATTTCGTAAAACAATCCGCGTTATATTTATATTTCTAATTATACTAGTTTAGTTATAATAAAGTTTCCGATAATATTTTACTATTTTCATAGTCCAACATATATCGTCAACGTTATTATTTTTATTACTCGTGATCTCCCATTTATTATATACGCACTTATTTAAATATATATACGTTTACACATTTATATGTTTATATAAATGTTTATATAGATATATAAGTTATTACGAGTTTTTAGTTGTTTGTTTAATTATAAATTGTGATGAGTTATAAAAGATGAGTCACATGTCTGAGTCATCACTCTCAGCTCATTGTCCAAATCCAAAGTGTCAAGGCGTTTGCCGAAGTCAACCGTTGACTAGAAAGTCAACGTGACTCCAACTCGCACAACCACAAGTCCAAATTAACAAGTCAATATCACAACTCCGTCATTCGTCCCATTTCACAAGCTACAACAATAGGGTCTGACTACGGCACCCGACTAAAACATATCTAACCACTTCTAAGTGATTAGACCTTTTATAAGTAAGCATATAATCCTTTGTTCCTTGAAGATATCTCAATACTTTCTTTGCAGCTTTCCAGTGATGAATACCAGGATTACTTTGATATCTACTGAGCATCCTGATTGCAAAACTGATGTCGGGTCTAGTGCAAGTCTGTAGATACATTAAACTGCCCACAACTGAAGCATATGGAATGTTTTCCATTTCCCTTCATTCCACGTCATTCTTTGGACATTGTATAAGACTAAATTTATCTCCCTTCTGAATAGGGACTATATTATCCGAGCACTTGCTCATATTAAATCTCTCAAGAATCTTATCGATATAGGCTTTTTGAGATAGTCCTAATAGACCTTCAGATCTGTCACGGAATATTGAAATTCCAATCACATAGGATGCCTCACCCATATCTTTCATTTCAAAATTCTTAGAGAGATATTCTTTAGTCTTATGCAATAAACCAAAATCATTAGTCGCAAGCAAAATATCATCAACATATAGAACCAAAAATATAAACTTGCTCCCACTGATCTTGCGGTATATACATCGATCAACGATGATTTCTTCAAAACCAAAAGATTTAATGGTATCATTGAACTTAATATACCATTGCCTTGAAGCTTGTTTAAGTCCATATATTGATTTCTTCAATTTACACACCATATTTTCTTTACCCTCAATGAAAAACCCTTCAGGTTGTTTCATATAAACTTCCTCCTCAAGATTTCCATTTAGAAAGGCGGTTTTCACATCCATTTGATGTAGCTCTAAGTCAAAATAAGCTACTAATGCCAATATTATTCTCAATGAGTCTTTCTTTGAAACGGGTGAAAAAGTCTCGTTGTAATCACTGCCGTCTTTCTGAGTATAACCTTTGGCTACAAGTCTAGCTTTATATCTTTCAACATTACCTTTAAAGTTGCGTTTGGTCTTAAAGACCCATTTACAACCAACTAGTTTAAAACCTTCTGGCAAATTTACGAGATCCCAGATTTTATTTTGAGCCATTGATTTTAACTCTTCTTTCATAGCATTAATCCACATTTCAGACTTATCACTTTCTATGGCTTGTTGAAAAGTTACACGATCATTATCAATGCTAATATCAAAATCTGTCTCTTGTAAGTAAACTATATAATCATCAGGGATAGCTGACTTTCTAACCCTTGCAGGTTTGTTTAATGCTATTCCAATGGGTTCACTTGTTTGAGTTGGTAAGTTAGTTTCTTCATGGGGTGTTTGTTCATTATTCAAATGTTGCTCTTGATTTTGAACAGGAACAACATTCGGTGCAGTTGTGGATTTGTGAACATTCATGGGTGATGGACCATCATCCCTTATTTCTTTAATATCCACAACTTGATTTTCAACACTCCCACTAACTTCACCATTTTCCAGAAATTTAGCATTACCTGTTTCAACAATTCTAGAACTGTGGTTTGGACAATAAAACCTATACCCTTTGGACTTCTTCGGGTAACCAATAAAGTAATCGCTAATGGTTCGAGAATCCAATTTCTTTTCTTGTAGATTATAAACCCGTGCTTCTGCTGGACAACCCCAAACATGCAGGTGTCTCAAACTAGGTTTCCTTCCAGTCCATAACTCAAAAGGAGTTTTTGGAACTGACTTACTAGGAACCCTATTTAACTGATACACTGCGGTTCTAAGTGCATACATCCACAAACTTTTGGGTAAAGAGGATTTACTTATCATGCTCCTAACCATCTCCAATAATGTTCTGTTTCGCCTTTCTGCCACGCCATTTTGTTGTGGCATGCCCGGCATAGTATATTGAGCACATATGCCGCGACTTTCGAGAAATTTTGCAAAGGGACCAGGACATTGTCCAGATTCATCATACTTTCCATAATATTCACCACCTCGATCAGATCCTACGACTTTCACTTTTCTGTCAAGTTGCCTCTCAACCTCATTTACAAACACCTCAAGGGCATTTATAGATTGAGATTTTTCATGTAGCAAATAGACATATCCATAACGTGAAAAATCATCTATAAAGGTGATAAAATATTTTTCTCCAGTGAAGCATGGAGTATCAAATGGTCCACAAATATCGGTGTGTATAATTTCAAGGAGATTACTACTTCTTGTGGCACCTTTCTTGCTATGTTTGGTTTGCTTACCCTTAATGCATTCCACACATAAGCCAAAATCGGTGAAGTATAGATTCAGTTGAATCTCATTCTTCACCAATCTTTGCAATCTTTCTTTGGATATATGACCCAAACGTTTATGCCACAAGAAAGCAGAATTTTCATCGACGATACTACGTTTCATTCCAACATTATGATCAACAGTAAACAGAGATTCAGAAAAAACATCATCAAGTTTCAATTTATATAAATTATCAATAAGAAGACCATAACCAATAAATGATTTATTATTATATAAATTAAAACGACCATTTCCACCACCAAAACTATACCCACTAACATCAAGTCTCGGAACAGAAATTAAATTTCTAGAAATTGAAGGTACATAGAGAGTATTCATTAGATCCAAGTGAAACCCGGTATCTAACTTCAGTCTATAAGTCCCTATGCCTTCAATGGGAGCCTTCATTCGGTTCCCCATAAAGAGAAAGTTATTAGTTGGGCTTGTGGTTTGGATTGTAAGGAATCCCTGCATAATATTGGAAACATGAGTAGTAGCACCAGAATCAAACCACCAAGTATTAGAATTAACTTCAGACAAGTTTGATTCAAAGCATACAGAAACATAATGTATACCTTTCTTTTCGAACCAAGCCTTACGCTTAGGACAATCCTTTTGGAAATGTCCCTCTTTTCTGCAAAAATTGCATTTGTTTTCCTTTTGTTCCTTCTTTTCACCATTAGCAACCTTTGAGGTTGTAGCATGTTGTTTCTTCTTAAAGTTCTTGGGTTTTGGTTTGAGCTTCTTGTCAACTCCTTGATTCACCAGGTTAACGGAGTGAACTCTTTGTTTCTTTAGTCTTGCTTCCTCTTGAATAAGCTTACTGGACAGTTCATCAATATTCCACTTATCCTTTAATGTGTTATAATTGATGTGAAACGGTCCATATTCAGAAGGAAGTGAATTCATTATGAATTGTACCAAGAAAGAGTCATCCACATTCATACCCAGTGTCTTAAGCCTTGCTGCAGTATTGGTCATGTCAAGGACATGTTGCTGCATACTCTTTGTACCATCAAATTTAATGGTGGTGAGTTCAGCCATAAGTGTCCCTGCTAGTGCTTTATCAGCAGAACGAAACTTCTCTTCCACAAGCTTAAGAAAATCTTTAGCATTCTGATTTTCAATGCCGGGAAGAGAAGACTTAATGTTGTTGGCAATTGTCATCCGCATAAAGTTCAAGCAAAGTCTGTTGGACCTTGTTCATGCCTTATGGTGTGATTTTTGAGCCTCTGTACTATCATCGGTAAGGTCAGTAGGCTCATCCTCCAGTAGCGCCAAGTCAAGATCCAAAGCACCTAAATGGAAAGTGACTTGTTCGCTCCATTCGGAGAAATTCACACCGGTAAACAAGGTAACAGAAGAAGCTTGAGAGTGAAGGTTAATTGCTGCAAAATGTATATGGTTTACCGATTAAAATTTATATGAGATAAAATAAATGAAATATATATTATTGGTTTCCTTTGGGTAAACACAATAATATATCATCATTATTAGAATGCAATGAAACTTTACATGAAAATAAAATAAACTTCGTCGAATATATAAAGCATCTTTGGATAACTATACACATACGACAAAAGTATATTAATTTTCATCTTTAAATTTATTTGTTATAGAAGAATAATTTTTCCTTTGGGCAAAATTCATAATTTCTATCAACTAATAAAAGATCCATAATTGCATTCTTTAAGGCAACATAAATTATATGACTACAAATTTGAAATTTGAAATTAACTTGATCACTTTGGTGACTAACAAATTAATCTCGTTAAATGTCATATAATAAATATAGGTAAATGCCTTTAAAAGTAATCAATGAAAATTTAAAATATATGGATGTTACAAAAGGCAAAACTACAAATATCGTAACATCAAACTTTCTTAAATATTGATATAACTAATAATTAATTCTTTTAAATACATATAAGGTAATGTAACAAATTGATAATCATGACAGTTAAGTAGATCATCAATGTACATTCAAGTGCGAGAAAACTTTTAGACTTTAGACATTATTACCCATAAATGATATAGTAACTTCATGTTTCAAACATAACTAAACATTTATGTCTTTTATTTTGCTCATTAAATTTATTCCAAATTTACCGAATCGAAATGAAACATAAAGAACAACGATACAAACAATTTCATTATCATGCAACTGACAAATAAATAAGTTTGTTGCCATGTTTCAAGATTTACCACAAGAAATAAATAATAATATATATATAACCGAATATCATGCAACATTCAATTCTTATCATGACAAACAAAAATACATATATGTCATGCAACATTCAAATTCGTATTTTCTTACAGTACGCATAATCTCCAATTGATTAAGTATTGTGTAGCACCCAACCAAATTCACAAAATTTCATAGACTATAGATCAATAACTTTTTACGGGAGAAAAATCAGTTCATAAATTTCTACTCTTAAAAATTTTGATAGCAATACTGAGCAAATACTATACGAATTAATATCTATTTGCAACATCACAATAACATTTAGCGGAAGCGAAAACGGCAATCAAAGATTTCAGTTTATGTGTATAAAACATGCGCAAGGCACTGAAATATAATTAGAATCAGTGTATCCTTTCACCTTTCCTAATTTTGTCAACATACAATAACATATATTTTCTTTTACACTCACCATCCATATACGCATATTGTCTACTGAATATATTAAAAAATGTGAAAACATAAGCATAAACCAAAAGTGTTTTCATGATCGAGAAAAATAACAGTTCACGATTTTCAAAAACGGTTATAATCAATAAGCTATGGATTATCATCATATTCAAAACGTTGGCTCTGATACCACATGTAAGCAATTATATATGTGTAAACATAAGCATCAAATATACATGATGAACACATTAAACTATTATGCCACAATGATCTTAGAATATGATAATAACTACATAGATAAGATGAACAAGTACAACATACCGGAAGCCGTAGCGGATGTCGACATGATGCAAAGAACACCTTAAGCATAAACTAGTTTCTCTCCCTTGACCCACTTGAGTGTAGAAAGCTTGATGGATAGCTAAATGATTCTACTTGTGTGTGTTGTAGGGTAGAGAGAGGACTAGTTTATATAGGGCTTTTAGGTTGGCATGTCCATCAATGCCAATATATGTAACGGTCAAGATAGAATGTACCATTAGGAGCATTCATCATAATATTGATTAGTTTGATTACATCATTAGTACACATTGAAGTATAGGTAACCTACAAATCAATATGGGATTATGACATCAATGTAATCAATATGGGATAATGACATCAATATAATGTCACATTTTTACATTCTCCCACTTGACATGATATTCCCTAATGGTATAACATAAGGCTAGCAATTAAATCTTATCAACCGTTAACATCATAAGTATCTTGACACAACAAACTACATAATGAGGATTATGGCGGTTATACACAGTATACTCGTATACTCCCTTCCATATATCACAACATTACGAGCTCATCATGCTAGATTCATAAGTTATATAAACAACATACAGTCCACATACTTGTTATGATAATACGTAAGTTACTTATTCAAACACAAATGCATGCATAATAACATAATGAATAAGAAATAAAATCAGAAATTTTTGATTGAGCTCAAGAGTGTTTAGAACATCATAATTAGTTATCAATGCAACCAAGACCCAACCTAGGAACATGTTGCATAAATGTCTTTGGTGGTAAATGATTAGCTCCAAACGGTCAACCTAATTGACCAGGTGAATAGTCAACCAAGTCAAACTGCTCAGAATCAATCTCCGTGGAAGTACAGGGTTTTCCCGGGTCGTTATGTCCCGACGAGGTGTGATGGTAATCAAAACGGGATTGTGATCGGGTGAATTTGGATGGAAATGGGTATAAGTGAGTTGTGATTGATCACACTACTGAAATATAAAAGAAAATAGCTTAAGTAAGCTATATTAACAAGTACGTAAAACTAGAATACCTAGAAACGTTTAAAACCTAAAAACGCGTACGTTGGATTTAAATTTACGTTAGCATACGAAATAAAACGCGAGTTTTGTGAAATAAAATACCTACGGATATGAAAATTACATTTTTACAATCCTAATGATAAAAGAAAATTTTTAGAAAAAGAAAAATAATTTTTACACAATTTAATTAATTACTATTTAATAACTAATTAATAATATTTAAAATACACTAATTATGAATTTAAGCTAGAAAAATGAAAATTTAATTCTAAAAATTCTAAAAAAACATAAAAGTAATTTTGAAACTAAAAATATATTTTTCCTACTTTTTCTCTATTTATTATTAATTAATTACTATTTATTAATTACTTTAAACTAATTAAAATTAAGAAAAATAGAAAATGAATAGTGAAAATTATGAAAATTTCCTAAAATTATTTTATGATATATAAAACATAGGAAAAATATAAAAAAGTACTGTTGTTAAATAAAAATTAATAAAGCTATTTAATTAACTAGTATTACTTAATTATTATTAAACTAATATTAATTATAATAAATACTAAATGAAAGAAGAAAAATCTGAAAAAATTCCTGCAGATACTTTAATATACTAGGAATTTAAGAAAAATATAAAAACAGATAAGTACTTGACAAAAATTTAAAAAGAAAAATTAAAAAGCTAAATTATGTTAAATAGAAGCTATCACTAAAAATTAAATTTGGTTTTTTCTAATTTTTCTTTTGCAAATCTATTTATCTACTGAAAATGAATGACTTTTGTGAAGGAACTTTTATTAGAACTCAAAAATAAGCTCTTGGTGATGTTAAATGCTTAACAGCTTAAGCATTTGGCTAGGATTGAGGACTCAAGCTTAAATAAGCTTACAATAAGCTACTAAACTGGAACCAAGGGCTAATGATGGTTCAAACAAGTTAGGTGCACAGGGAATAAGCTAAAACAACAAGAAAAATAACTTGGATAAGCTGAATAATCAAGGTAAGTATATCCAAACTCACTGAGAACCTGGCAGGCCTATGGTGCTGCTAGCAGGCCATAATAACCTCATAGAATAAGCTTGTGAGCCCAAATGGAGGGTGGAATCAACAAGTCCACATAGTAGGCTCTCCAAAAAACCCACAAGCTCAGTATGAGCTTATCAAATGAGCCAGGAGGATGGCTAGGAAAATGGGCTTAACCAACTGAAATGGGGACCCCAAACAGTCAGTGATGAAATCCAAATTAGCAACTCACATGTAATTTCCACAGATGAATAAGCAATGAACAAACTCTAAGTAAGCCAAATAAACTTGAATGGTCAGATTAATAAGCCAGGACAAGCTTATGCAATCATAAGGTCTTACAGTGATGAGATTTAGAACAAATGGAAATTTTGGAGTATAAAAGCTAGCTGAATAAGCATTTAAAACAAAAGCTAATGTAAACATTCACCAACACAACCTTAAGCAAACTCAAATAAGCATAAAATAACAATCAAACAGGCTATGATCAAGTGGGAACAAGGATCAAACAACCCCTACTTTTTCTGATGCATACTCAGCAGAATGGGAGTTAAATGGGGCAACTAAAGGACTAAATAAGCTAATCTAATTAAGCTCTACAGGGAATATAAGCTACACATGCAACAATACAACCTAAATGGCTTTCTAAAACACTAAGAATCAAAACCTAAGCTCCCAAGATGAGCAAGATGTGGTCTCTTGAAAAACGGGTTAAAATGCAAAAAAAACTGCTGGGTGCAGGGCAGATAATTGCTCAAACAACTGACTTTGAGGCTCAATTTTTAAGATCAAATGAGTTTCAAACACCACTTTTCTTTTTGATTTAAGTTCACATGCTACCAAAGAATACAAAACAACAAATCTTATCTATTTCAAACCAAAATTAAACCCTACAGGGGCTGTTGAAATCTGTCCCACATCAGCAGCTATGAACATTTTGACTTTTTGATTTTTCTTCTTAGTTGACTTAATCCAATTTTAAGTTATCCTAATTGATAACTTATGTTATATTGAACTAATTTTAACCTAAATTAAGCTAACTTAACTACTTTTATAGCTAATTGATGCAAAAAATTACTCCAAAGACCTAACAGTTAACTGTGTAGGCAAAATCCTATGCTATTTTGACTTCTTCTATAGAAGGCACTTATCAAATGACTAAACTAACTATTATCACACTAAAGTACACTAACTATGCAAAGAAATCAGAAAAACAACATTAAGATCACACCAAACCACATTAAACCAAACACCCCTTCAAATTCAGAAACTGTTTTTCTTTCTCTCTCTTTTTTTTTTTTTTTTTAAGAAAGTGAGAATCTGAGCAATGATATTTGAACAAAAGGTATCAACTGAATTTGAAAACAACTTTGAAACAGTAAGAAGACTGGAAATCAAATCTGCAATGAATTTAGGAGAAACTTGAAATTTTATTAACAAAACTTAGGATACAATACTTGGAAAGAAATTACAATTTGAAACTAAGCTGCTGAATTTAAATTTGACAACAAACTTAAATAGTCAAAACTTCTCTAAGACATGAGAAATTGGACAAAAATAACTGTGGGGAGGACTTCTTATTTATACAAGGGTTTCTTTTCTTTTCTTGTCCACTTCTGAGCTTCTTCTCTTCAAATCCCATCCGTTGGTTCCCTTTAATTTGATCTCAACCATTATCGGTGTTTTGGCGGGAAATTAAGGTTTTGCAACTTGGGAGTTGCAGCTTGTGGCAGGGGGTGTGTTGGGGTTGACTTGTGAAAAGGTTGTGGTAGGGTGGTTAAGAGGAGGAGGAGGAGGGGACAATTATGTTGGGATTTGCAGGCTATGGCAGGTTTTGGGGGCTGGGGTGTTTGGTTATGGCGGCAAAAGGTGGGGGAAGGAGAGGGTTGACCCTCGTTGACCCTGATTGGTTTATTATTAAAATAGGTGTGGGTGGGCTTTGGTAAGTGATGGGCCAGAAATAAAAGGGAAGGGATAAATGGGTGGTGGGCTTGGTGGATTTGGATTGTGGTTTAGATTTAGGTTTTGGGTTATAAGTATTAAGGGTCCGGTTGGTTGTAGTAAATTAGCACAAGGACCATTTTTGTAATTTGAGCAAAGTTGAGGGGTTGAGTTGTAAAATTCCAAAAGTACAAGTAAGGACCAAACTTGCCATATTCCATAATCCGAGGGCCTTGAATGATATTTTCCAAAATTTGAATATCCCGGGGAATAACTTTGCCAATTTTGAAAGTACGAGGACCAAACTTATAAATTTTCAAAACTTTTCACCCAGGAACCTTTTTGATAAATTTTCATTTGTAAAGGACTTGGATTGACTTTTCTTTCAAAATTAATGCTCAGGGACTGATATTGTTAAATGTTGAAAGTTGGGGGACTGAAACTGCCAATTATGCAAACTTTGTACGTTTTTCAACTATTTTTACTCATTTTGCATCTAAAACATATAAAACACAATTCCTGGAATATTTTCAGTATTTTGATGCATTTCTGAGTGTTTTTGTATGTTTTTGCAGTTTAGATTGACCAAAAATGATGAGTGTTTAAGCACTCATCAGTAAACCCTTGGTTAAAGGATCAACAATCATAAGATCTGTACTAATGTGTTCTAGATACACTCTTTGTTTCTGAATTTCTTCTTTCACGATAAAGAACTTTATATCCATGTGTTTTGCACCTTTAGAGTACTTATCGTTCTTAGAGAAGAAAACTGCTGCGGTATTGTCACAATAAATTTTCAGCGGCTTACTTATAGTGTCGACAACCCCAAGCCCTGAAATACCGCAGCCATAATGCATGAATAGTAGCCTCATAACAAGCTACAAATTTTGCTTCCATGGTGGATGCAACAATGATAGATTGTTTGGCACTTTTCCAGGAAATAGCCCCTCCAACCAATTGAAACACATAGCCAAACGTTGACTTTCCATTATCTTTGCACCCAGCATAATCAGAATCAGCATATCTAACCACTTCTAAGTGATTAGACCTTTTATAAGTAAGCATATAATCCTTTGTTCCTTGAAGATATCTCAATACTTTCTTTGCAGCTTTCCAGTGATGAATACCAGGATTACTTTGATATCTACTGAGCATCCTGATTGCAAAACTGATGTCGGGTCTAGTGCAAGTCTGTAGATACATTAAACTGCCCACAACTGAAGCATATGGAATGTTTTCCATTTCCCTTCATTCCACGTCATTCTTTGGACATTGTATAAGACTAAATTTATCTCCCTTATGAATAGGGACTATATTATCCGAGCACTTGCTCATATTAAATCTCTCAAGAATCTTATCGATATAGGCTTTTTGAGATAGTCCTAATAGACCTTCAGATCTGTCACGGAATATTGAAATTCCAATCAAATAGGATGCCTCACCCATATCTTTCATTTCAAAATTCTTAGAGAGATATTCTTTAGTCTTATGCAATAAACCAAAATCATTAGTCGCAAGCAAAATATCATCAACATATAGAACCAAAAATATAAACTTGCTCCCACTGATCTTGCGGTATATACATCGATCAACGATGATTTCTTCAAAACCAAAAGATTTAATGGTATCATTGAACTTAATATACCATTGCCTTGAAGCTTGTTTAAGTCCATATATTGATTTCTTCAATTTACACACCATATTTTCTTTACCCTCAATGAAAAACCCTTCAGGTTGTTTCATATAAACTTCCTCCTCAAGATTTCCATTTAGAAAGGCGGTTTTCACATCCATTTGATGTAGCTCTAAGTCAAAATGAGCTACTAATGCCAATATTATTCTCAATGAGTCTTTCTTTGAAACGGGTGAAAAAGTCTCGTTGTAATCACTGCCGTCTTTCTGAGTATAACCTTTGGCTACAAGTCTAGCTTTATATCTTTCAACATTACCTTTAGAGTTGCGTTTGGTCTTAAAGACCCATTTACAACCAACTAGTTTAAAACCTTTTGGCAAATTTACGAGATCCCAGATTTTATTTTGAGCCATTGATTTTAACTCTTCTTTCATAGCATTAATCCACATTTCAGACTTATCACTTTCTATGGCTTGTTGAAAAGTTACACGATCATTATCAATGCTAATATCAAAATCTGTCTCTTGTAAGTAAACTATATAATCATCAGGGATAGCTGACTTTCTAACCCTTGCAGGTTTGTTTAATGCTATTCCAATGGGTTCACTTGTTTGAGTTGGTAAGTTAGTTTCTTCATGGGGTGTTTGTTCATTATTCAAATGTTGCTCTTGATTTTGAACAGGAACAACATTCGGTGCAGTTGTGGATTTGTGAACATTCATGGGTGATGGACCATCATCCCTTATTTCTTTAATATCCACAACTTGATTTTCAACACTCCCACTAACTTCACCATTTTCCAGAAATTTAGCATTACCTGTTTCAACAATTCTAGAACTGTGGTTTGGACAATAAAACCTATACCCTTTGGACTTCTTCGGGTAACCAATAAAGTAATCGCTAATGGTTCGAGAATCCAATTTCTTTTCTTTTAGATTATAAACCCGTGCTTCTGCTGGACAACCCCAAACATGCAGGTGTCTCAAACTAGGTTTCCTTCCAGTCCATAACTCAAAAGGAGTTTTTGGAACTGACTTACTAGGAACCCTATTTAACTGATACACTGCGGTTCTAAGTGCATACATCCACAAACTTTTGGGTAAAGAGGATTTACTTATCATGCTCCTAACCATCTCCAATAATGTTCTGTTTCGCCTTTCTGCCACGCCATTTTGTTGTGGCGTGCCCGGCATAGTATATTGAGCTCATATGCCGCGACTTTCGAGAAATTTTGCAAAGGGACCAGGACATTGTCCAGATTCATCATACTTTCCATAATATTCACCACCTCGATCAGATCCTACGACTTTCACTTTTCTGTCAAGTTGCCTCTCAACCTCATTTACAAACACCTCAAGGGCATTTATAGATTGAGATTTTTCATGTAGCAAATAGACATATCCATAACGTGAAAAATCATCTATAAAGGTGATAAAATATTTTTCTCCAGTGAAGCATGGAGTATCAAATGGTCCACAAATATCGGTGTGTATAATTTCAAGGAGATTACTACTTCTTGTGGCACCTTTCTTGCTATGTTTGGTTTGCTTACCCTTAATGCATTCCACACATAAGCCAAAATCGGTGAAGTATAGATTCAGTTGAATCTCATTCTTCACCAATCTTTGCAATCTTTCTTTGGATATATGACCCAAACGTTTATGCCACAAGAAAGCAGAATTTTCATCGACGATACTACGTTTCATTCCAACATTATGATCAACAGTAAACAGAGATTCAGAAAAAACATCATCAAGTTTCAATTTATATAAATTATCAATAAGAAGACCATAACCAATAAATGATTTATTCTTATATAAATTAAAACGACCATTTCCACCACCAAAACTATACCCACTAACATCAAGTCTCGGAACAGAAATTAAATTTCTAGAAATTGAAGGTACATAGAGAGTATTCATTAGATCCAAGTGAAACCCGGTATCTAACTTCAGTCTATAAGTCCCTATGCCTTCAATGGGAGCCTTCATTCGGTTCCCCATAAAGAGAAAGTTATTAGTTGGGCTTGTGGTTTGGATTGTAAGGAATCCCTGCATAATATTGGAAACATGAGTAGTAGCACCAGAATCAAACCACCAAGTATTAGAATTAACTTCAGACAAGTTTGATTCAAAGCATACAGAAACATAATGTATACCTTTCTTTTCGAACCAAGCCTTACGCTTAGGACAATCCTTTTGGAAATGTCCCTCTTTTCTGCAAAAATTGCATTTGTTTTCCTTTTGTTCCTTCTTTTCACCATTAGCAACCTTTGAGGTTGTAGCATGTTGTTTCTTCTTAAAGTTCTTGGGTTTTGGTTTGAGCTTCTTGTCAACTCCTTGATTCACCAGGTTAACGGAGTGAACTCTTTGTTTCTTTAGTCTTGCTTCCTCTTGAATAAGCTTACTGGACAGTTCATCAATATTCCACTTATCCTTTAATGTGTTATAATTGATGTGAAACGGTCCATATTCAGAAGGAAGTGAATTCATTATGAATTGTACCAAGAAAGAGTCATCCACATTCATACCCAGTGTCTTAAGTCTTGCTGCAGTATTGGTCATGTCAAGGACATGTTGCTGCATACTCTTTGTACCATCAAATTTAATGGTGGTGAGTTCAGCCATAAGTGTCCCTGCTAGTGCTTTATCAGCAGAACGAAACTTCTCTTCCACAAGCTTAAGAAAATCTTTAGCATTCTGATTTTCAATGCCGGGAAGAGAAGACTTAATGTTGTTGGCAATTGTCATCCGCATAAAGTTCAAGCAAAGTCTGTTGGACCTTGTTCATGCCTTATGGTGTGATTTTTGAGCCTCTGTACTATCATTAGTAAGGTCAGTAGGCTCATCCTCCAGTAGCGCCAAGTCAAGATCCAAAGCACCTAAATGGAAAGTGACTTGTTCGCTCCATTCGGAGAAATTCACACCGGTAAACAAGGTAACAGAAGAAGCTTGAGAGTGAAGGTTAATTGCTGCAAAATGTATATGGTTTACCGATTAAAATTTATATGAGATAAAATAAATTGGTTTCCTTTGGGTAAACACAATAATATATCATCATTATTAGAATGCAATGAAACTTTACATGAAAATAAAATAAACTTCGTCGAATATATAAAGCATCTTTGGATAACTATACACATACGACAAAAGTATATTAATTTTCATCTTTAAATTTATTTGTTATAGAAGAATAATTTTTCCTTTGGGCAAAATTCATAATTTCTATCAACTAATAAAAGATCCATAATTGCATTCTTTAAGGCAACATAAATTATATGACTACAAATTTGAAATTTGAAATTAACTTGATCACTTTAGTGACTAACAAATTAATCTCATTAAATGTCATATAATAAATATAGGTAAATGTCTTTAAAAGTAATCAATGAAAATTTAAAATATATGGATGTTACAAAAGGCAAAACTACAAATATCGTAACATCAAACTTTCTTAAATATTGATATAACTAATAATTAATTCTTTTAAATACATATAAGGTAATGTAACAAATTGATAATCATGACAGTTAAGTAGATCATCAATGTACATTCAAGTGCGAGAAAACTTTTAGACTTTAGACATTATTACCCATAAATGATATAGTAACTTCATGTTTCAAACATAACTAAACATTTATGTCTTTTATTTTGCTCATTAAATTTATTCCAAATTTACCGAATCGAAATGAAACGTAAAGAACAACGATACAAACAATTTCATTATCATGCAACTGACAAATAAATAAGTTTGTTGCCATGTTTCAAGATTTACCACAAGAAATAAATAATAATATATATATAACCGAATATCATGCAACATTCAATTCTTATCATGACAAACAAAAATACATATATGTCATGCAACATTCAAATTCGTATTTTCTTACAGTACGCATAATCTCCAATTGATTAAGTATTGTGTAGCACCCAACCAAATTCACAAAATTTCATAGACTATAGATCAATAACTTTTTACGGGAGAAAAATCAGTTCATAAATTTCTACTCTTAAAAATTTTGATAGCAATACTGAGCAAATACTATACGAATTAATATCTATTTGCAACATCACAATAACATTTAGCGGAAGCGAAAACGGCAATCAAAGATTTCAGTTTATGTGTATAAAACATGCGCAAGGCACTGAAATATAATTAGAATCAGTGTATCCTTTCACCTTTCCTAATTTTGTCAACATACAATAACATATATTTTCTTTTACACTCACCATCCATATACGCATATTGTCTACTGAATATATTAAAAAATGTGAAAACATAAGCATAAACCAAAAGTGTTTTCATGATCGAGAAAAATAACAGTTCACGATTTTCAAAAACGGTTATAATCAATAAGCTATGGATTATCATCATATTCAAAACGTTGGCTCTAATACCACATGTAAGCAATTATATATGTGTAAACATAAGCATCAAATATACATGATGAACACATTAAACTATTATGCCACAATGATCTTAGAATATGATAATAACTACATAGATAAGATGAACAAGTACAACATACCGGAAGCCGTAGCGGATGTCGACATGATGCAAAGAACACCTTAAGCATAAACTAGTTTCTCTCCCTTGACCCACTTGAGTGTAGAAAGCTTGATGGATAGCTAAATGATTCTACTTGTGTGTGTTGTAGGGTAGAGAGAGGACTAGTTTATATAGGGCTTTTAGGTTGGCATGTCCATCAATGCCAATATATGTAACGGTCAAGATAGAATGTACCATTAGGAGCATTCATCATAATATTGATTAGTTTGATTACATCATTAGTACACATTGAAGTATAGGTAACCTACAAATCAATATGGGATTATGACATCAATGTAATCAATATGGGATAATGACATCAATATAATGTCACATTTTTACCCACGAGTCAAAAGACTCAAACCCAAGACCATGAGGGTCTCGGCTAGAGCTCATTCGAGCACTCACAAGCTGCCAAACGGACCCTCTTGGGTTGCGACACACAAGAACCACAACCAACATCAAATGGTCAATCAAATCCAAGCCAAAACTAACTCCAATAATCCAACACCCTTGTTAACATGACCACGAGGTCAACACCCATCAAAGAAAAGCAACAAGGCTCGAACCAACATCAAGCTGTGAGCTACGGCCCATGGTTTCACTTGACCTCCACATGAAATCCACCAAACCCGGATACCAAACCTATTTTTATTAACAAAAACATCATTTCCCATCAATATTAATTCTAACCCATCAATATAATCCGTATACCCATGGATTTGAACCTATATCGTGGCACTCTTGGTGCTAAAACGTGGTTACCTACCTTTTGACAACTCCAAACTCAAGAATCTTTAAAAACCCAAGTAGTATTTGTGGTGGTGGTGGTGTATAGGCGGCGGTGATGATTCAAACGGGGGATTAGGGGTGTTTGTGTCGCGCGTGAGGTACACCAAAAGAAAGAGCATGAAATAGTGGTTCAGATGGTGGTGGCGGTGTGGTTTTAGGTGAGGCGGTGTGATGGTGGTGGCTGCCGGAGGGGGCGGCGGCTAGGTCAAATTAGAGAGAGAAATGAGATGAAGGAGATGGTGAGGGTGTATTGTGTTTTTGTGTGTGTGTCCGGTCCACAAGGACCAATTTTACTCTTATTATATATTTTTTTCTTTTTAAAACAATAATAATAATAGTATTAGTAAAAGGGGAGGGTGGTTAGTTTAGTAAACACAAGGACCATTTCCGTAACCTTTTCAAAGTATTCCGACATCCTCACTCGAACTCGTTCCCAATATTTTAAAATTCCACGATACGTTCATTAAATACATAAACCAAACCGTAAATCAAGATTTTTAAACGTGTTAGGTTATTCTTAGTGCCGGAGTCAACGTAGTGCCTAAAAGACGTCTCAATCAATAAATCACGACATAAATTCCATCTCAAAACAATAATTCAAATTTAATTCCACATAAACTTCATAATTTAAAACCACGGGTTTAAATTTTACAAATCCGTTGCGAATAAATTCCAAACATCTAATTATCATTAAACTTTAACGTAATGCGGGTTTTAAAATATCTTCCTAAATTGCCAGTTGTCACACAAGTACCTAAAATGAGAAAAGAAATGATTTGAGGCAATATTTTACCATAAATTCAAGAATTAGGGCTTAAATGACCCCCTAAAAATGTATCAGATAAATCCTTATCAAACACCCTTAACGCAACTATTACGTTATTGTAACGTTTGCTCTTAGGGTTGTAGTGTTTAAAACTTTTCTCTTTTTTTTGTTACCTGGGTTTCCGACTCGACATTGTAAGTCGACTAATCCCAGGGTAACTACCATTTTGGATAACCCAAATTCGGCACAGGTGAACTTTTGTGGCCACAAGGGGATTAGTTTTCTCCGTTTGGATTTGAACCTTTGACATTCACTTTAGAATGATGTATTCTTACCATTTGGTCACCCTTTGTGGTTTAGTGTTTAAAGCTTTAGAAAATCATTAAACACTCTTTACCTCAGCTCTTCATCGTATAAGTTGAGGTTGTTTCTTTTCCTTATTGGCTTACTTCAGTTGAACATTTACATCATTCAAACATATATGTCAACCGGATTTTTTTCTCTAAACAATTTTTGATGAGTTGAAATTAAATGTGTATTTATGAATAGGGGCTTTCAGGGTTGATGCATAAGAGCGTTTGTTTAGTTTTTTTTTTTATTAAGTCATATTAAATTAAGCATCTGTATAGATATATGTTGTCTGTTTATAGATGAATAAATGATTGTTTGTTTTGTCTACTGAATAAAGTGTTTGAATTAGAAAAAATTACTACTATACCATTTTATTTGAAGTAATGTTAAAAAATGGGAGGGTAAATGTGTAAAATTAGAATAAAAGTGATGGATTTAATTTGGAGACCCTCAACCCCATGGCTTTTTCTAGAAGGTCATATGTTAGTTTTAAGCACTAAACAAACATCCAATTGGCGACTTAATTAACTTACCTAATTTTTAATTAAGACATTTTAAGTTGTTATCAAACGCTACTTAAGTTTGGAAGAATGCCTTGAAATTAAAGTCGTCCTTGTTCCCTTTAGATTAGGGATGATGATGATGATGATGATGATGATGATGATTATAAAATAATTAGCATTCTCTCATATATATTTCAAACATGAAAAATAATGTTGTGATTGTCGTGAGTATTTAAATTAAAATAAAATAAATTCTTGCAATGACAGCACATTTTTCTTTTTACTCTCATAAAAAAAATCAACTTGACCCATTATGTTCAAAATGAACACGATGGATCATTATCCTTTACTCAAACATATAACATTCGATCCTTATCCTTTACTCAAACATATAACATTCATTTTTCTTCATTTTTTTTTTCAATTTAGGAGGTTTTGTTTAAAATTAAACAAACACCCCTCAATTCATCTAATAAATTTTGGAGTAAAACGAACGGGTAACCCGCGCGTTGCTGCGGGAGTGCTTTGTTGATTTATAGCCAAAACAATCAGATAATAACCCAAACATGAAAACATACCCCTTGTACACATCCAGAATTAGCAAAACAAACATCCAGAATTAGCGCCAAAAAAAAAATCCAGAATTGCCTGCAAGAAACTTACAAACTACCAATTAGAACAACATAATGACTATACCCTCCAGTCCAATAATAATTGCAAAATTTTGTCTTTCTACATTTGAAATTTTGAATATATTGTAAGTGACTTTAGACGGTTTCTTCAAACTGTTTCCAAACAATAGCCAAAAGAACATTGACTCATTCACTCATTCGTCATGGAATTAATAAATCAACATACATGGTATAGAAAGAAAGAGACAATAAACTATAGTCAAAATTATCTTCTACTCATCTAAACTACTTACCGATACTTGTTTAACCTTCTCAACAGATCAATAATTATCCGACGCATCCACCAGTGCACCTATCTCCTATAAAAAATACCCAAAAAAACACACGACATATCAATATTCAATTAGATTTGATAAAAGTAAAAACAATTCATCACCTTCTTTCAACAATTTCTTCTTCTAACCATAATTCCTGATCTCCTTCTCTTTACCTACGTTCATCCACAAAGGTGTTCGCCTAATCTTAAATACCTTCATTAGAAGCTCATAAAGCGACTATCTTTAACATAAAATGAAACATAAACACTAACTGAAAACCTGCTTCGAAGCTGTTGATGATCCCGCCGCTTATTCCGGCGTTCAAAATTTCACTTGATTCACGGGTGTTCGGATTTGTCTTGTCGTCGGTATGTTTTTGGATTTTGATGATGAAATTAGTACATGTGTTTTGGTGAGCATATTCTAATTTGTTAGCTTTGATGATATGGAGAAGAAAAATGAGTGGATCTGGAATTTTCTAGGTGCAACTTCTACTATAAGGGAAGGGGTAATAAAGGATTAATTTTGGGTGCACAGTTATAAATAGTCCCAGACAGTTGAATACAGTGTAAAACAATGCACAAAAATGGGGCACTATTCATCGTTATTGTAGGTAATATCAGTACTTAACTCTTCCAGCCAATAGTGTGGCGCCTTTTGTCATGAAGAACCAATAGGAGCCTGAATTAGGGTGTTAATAGATTCTTAATGACATAGGTGTGGACCCCGCGCTCAAATCATTTTTAGTATATATATTATAATTTCTATCTGGTTGTTTCCTTCACATTTGTTTTCATCAGTCTCTGTACATTCTTTTCCTATCTCTTTCATTCTCATATTCATTCTATACCAATTAAGATCACGAAAATCTTTGGTTATCTTTCTTCCTTTTTTTTCTTTGAAAAACTTACCATTTTGAAAATCTTGGATCCTAAAATCTCGTTTTTTGTTTTGTATAGTTTTCTGTTTTCATTGTTTAAAGAACCCAAGATTTATCTGATGGATTTCTAGAGAAGTTTAACGATCTATGATTTTTTTATTAAGGAAAACTTGAGATCTCTAGATTTTTATTTTATGTTTGGTTTTGATTCATGAATATGTTCTTGTTGTTGTTGGTTTGATGAGAAATCTGACCATGAAAGTGACAGTCCAGAGTTGTGTTTCACAATTAAAAAATAAAAGAATAAAATAAAAATAAATAAATTGAGTTTGTGAACTTTGATTTTGTGTGTCGGTAGCAAAATGGAGAATGAAGATCGGTATTGGATAGAGTGTATGTTTTGTTAAGGGGGGAGAATTTTATATATATTCGTCTTTTACTTCAAAATTACATATATATCTAACCTAACTTTAAAATTACATATACCTCTAATCTAAGGGCCCGTTTGGTTCAAAGAAGGGAAAAGTAAAAGAATGGTAAAAGGAATATAATGCAATATAGCGAGCATTCCTCTCAATTTGTTGAGGAATAGGGTATTACTTAATACTAGGTAATGGGATATTATATTCCCTTTAGCCAAGCTCCATCAATCATTATCTTACCCATTGCTTACCCTTTATATCCCTTAACCAAGCGGGCCCTAAAACTTAAAATTATCATATATGCTCAAATGCCTAATTTATATATAATTAAAATCTTAAAATACATATTAAATATTATTTGATTATAAAATAACTATAATACCCTTGTTTCTCTTTTCTTTATAATCACACATATACTTTATATCATACGAGCAGGTTAGCCCGCGCGTTGCTGCGGTGCGGCCGCGTTTATATTTATTAGAACTATGTTAATGCTTTGTGGAGCGATAGTTTTTTAAGAAGTATTGTTGTAATAAAAGACATCAATTTGGCAGCAATGGCCGATCATGAACCCAAAATAAAGAGTAGTGGTTTTTTCATGTACATTTCGTCATTTCCAGGTGTTTTTGAAACCACTCTTTTTTGCAAACTGAAGTGTGTTTGTGTAGTGTTTTACATGAAGAGAGGCTAGTTTTTTAAGTTCAAAATGCTAACTAATTAAATAAAATAAGCATACATCACAATTGTGGGGGAGGAAGGAACGATAGCTTCAAGCTTTTTTCCATTAAATATACCGATTGCAACAAACTAACATTTAGCATCACCATGCTTTCCGGTCTTGGAGGTTGAGACTTCAAGAACCTGCAACAAAACTTCAAGTAATTAACATATGAAAATGGATTTGTTGAGAAAACATCAATTGGCGTAAATATAAGTTGCACATGTGATTTTAACTTTATGAAAAGGTTATAAAACACTGAAGCATAAAGACTAAAAAACACCACTAAATATTGATCAGTTGAGACTCATAAAGCTATACACTTTGCACCTATACACACTCACATGTCAACGTTTCATTAACATACTTATTACTATCTTTTTGGTTTGTTATCGTATTTATATAGTTACAACAATGTACTAATTTAATACCTTATTGAAAAGTATAAAATAAACAATGAAATTCCTTTATATGAAAAGAAAACATGCACACACTTTACAAATGTTTCAAAATGTGTCAAAAGCGGTGTGACATTGTGGGATTTATTAATCAAATATCCAACAGTTGATTGTAACTAAAATTACAACTTAGTTTCTTGGATGTTTAGAAACCTTGTCGTTCTTAGCTTAAGCACAAACATTTGAATCACAGGTTTCTTCTTAAAAAATAAAAGTGGTTCAGGCAACCTAGACCAAGCTATTTTGAATTATCACCCTACGCATTCGAAGATTGGTTCTTAAAGTAAACGATTTAATACTGACTATCAGTAATTAAAAGGCTATTCATTATTTGGCATCAAATAAACATCATCCAATAGAGAGAGACTACAGAAGGAGTGAGTATAAACCTGTTCAATCTCGAAAAGATTCCCGAGGTTGAGACCCTTAAACATTGAAATCAGCTGAAAAGCATTCACTCCTATTGGATGTTTTTCTTTGTTTTCTGTAACGTGATACTCTTGTTGTAGAACAAACATATGAACTTTATATGCGGGCTTATGAGCTTATTTAATTTCGGATTATATTTCATAAGCCCCAATTTTCCAGCTTATTTTGAAACTTGTCGGCTTACATAAGTTTATAATTATATAATAAACTTATATAAGCCAAAAGTCTTAAAAAATTAGAGCTTATTAAAATCTAAGCCAAAAAAAAAATGCTCATAAGTCCACATATAGGCTTAAATAAACACCACCTAACTAATAGTTTTTTAGAGAATACAATAAGCAACAAATTCCAAAATAACCTAATCCTAAACACCCCTTGAGCACAAATAAAACACTACCCTCAAGGACCACAAAAACTATATTCATTTGATAAACACTTTAAACAATAAACCTTTATCAGCAACATGGTTAACAAAAAAATGAAAGAAGTAGCAACTAATAGAAAGAAAAAAAAAGTACCAAAGTATTTGTAGGGGTTAAGGTTGTAAAGATTGTTAGGCTAGTTGTTCCTCTTCACTATCTCCCATACCAATTGTCCTGGTACTGTTGTCATTGCTTCCTTCTTCATTCTCCTCCTGTAATCACAAACTTAGTTTTTTAAGATAATAATAAACACATCATATAAGGAAGATGTGTTGTGATTTATGGATCCAGTATTACTATTTAACCCATTTGACCTATTCCTTTATAGTAAGATTTTTAAATGGACAAAATCTGACATGTTTGTGAAAACTAATCCTTATTTAATGTGAAATGGTAGTTGAATCCAAGTTGGTTTACAGAAACCTCTGATGATAGGCTAACAATTGTAAATTGTACGGCAGAAACATGTACGTCATACTTAACATACAAACCTTCTTATATGGAGGTACACCCTCCATATAAGGAAAACGTTTGGCTTCCCAGTGGTTCCACTTGTATAGCATAATCGTAGGTACATCCTCTGGTTTTGGTGGACATAATGGCTTTGAATAATCGTGATCCTGAAACAAATAAGTTTAAGAATAAAATATGTGATCACTAAAAATAAGCTTCTTATACAAATTGAGCAATGCAAATATTCTCTAAAAATAATCTAAGATTACCTGAGGCTGCAGTCTCGTATATGTTACGTTTTTGACATTTGTTTGTGATGGAACGAATGTCAAAAATGGGTCGCGTTCTTGAACTACATTCTGGATGTGTTTCCTGTTACCATAATCACATAAAACTTTCAATCTTTTCAACAGTCATTCGGCGGTCGAAACATGTTACTAAGGGCTGTATGGACAGGTGTTATTTGGCAACCTAAAAATGTTATTATTAAGGGCTGTTTAGATAACTTATTTTTAGCAGCCCTTTCGGTGTATTCAAAGGGCTATTTGGATAGCGCATTTTCAACAGCTCTTTAGGTGCCTTGACATGTTAATAAGGGTTGTTTGGATAGTGTATTCCAGCCGTCATTTAGCTTCCTAAACATGTTACTAAGGGCTTTTTGGGTAGTTTATTTATAACCACCATTTTACTGGCTTGACATTTATGTCAATAGCCCTGCATAAAAAGTATGTGAAACACAATTTACCCCGTTACTGGTTTGCTTTTCTTGCCACATATCCAATCGATAAAGCAAATACACATAACACACCTTGGCAGTCCCAGAGCTGATGCATTCCTTTTCTTAGATAGCTCCGTAGCTTTGTCCATGAATTCTTTGGTGGGGAAAGAACATTGCAACCAAGTTCTCCTTGAAATCCTCCTCTAACTGAAATTTTTTAGTCATAATCAGTCAATCTTCATGTAGTAAAACTGAACCTAGATTTCAACAATTTTTTTTTATATTATCTAGCTTAAAAACATGTACGACACCATTATTGTTTCTTTTTTGTATTATGACTTGGTAATATCATCAAAATAATATTAGGTAAATCCTTTTTCACCCAGTCTAATTTTTTTTTATGATGAAAGAGTGATAGAGCACAATGAGCATACCAGTCACGACGATACCTTGCTTTTACGTCTATATTCTGTCTGCTGTAATCATAATCTCGGGACCGCTCTCTTTCCAACCCTGTAACAACCGTGATTTTAGCAGGTTAGTTAGACTTTTAGCCTTGACTTAATCTAATTTTGTTTGGTGTGGTTTGAGTAGTTATATGTGTGTTATTGTGTGTTATAGTGTGATTAGTATTTGGGTTAGCACTAAATCTCTTCGCGTTGTGGTTGTTATTGTGATTTTTGATGATGTTGATTTTGGGAAAGTTCATTTTGATCACCCATGTGGTGTAGAAATGGCTTGTGTATATTTGGCATTTTGAGGTTTTGCGTAACGAGTCTTCGTTCAAGTTATTGAGTGTTAGTAAGTTACGGGAATGTAGTTTTTGTGAAGAAATGCATATGGAGTGTGTGAAAGTCTATTTTTTGAAATTTTATTTTGAAAATGAATATTTTTCCGGTTTGTCGTAAAATTAAGGTTTATCGCGAAAGACGTTCGGTTTTGTTATGGGAATGTATAAAATATGAAAAGTATGAGGTTTTGAGTGTAATAAATAAATTAATAAAAATAAATAAAAAAATTATAAATATAAAGTATAGGGGCGGCCGATTATATGGTTTTGGGGGGAAAAGGAAACCAAATTTGATACCAAATACAACTCTAAGCCTTAAGGGTTATCCAATATAATTATAAATACAAAATCAAAACCTCCCTACCCCTTTTTCCTGCAATTAAAGTCGACACAAGGAGAATCAAGAAGAAAAAAATTAGGGTTTCATAGTTGTCTAGCAATAATCAAGAATCAAGGTAAAATCTTTAACCATTACGTGTAATTAATTAATTACTGTTATGATTCATGTAATATTTAATATGATGGAATCTAGGGTTTATATACTTCTGTAAATTATTGAAGTAAAACATGTTAAGATGATTAGATGTCAATAATATGGTTAATGGTTAAGGGAATTGAGTGCTAAAAGCGTTAGATTATGTGTTAGGGTTTGGACAGAAAACTATGGCTGTAAAGATGTGAGTGTAAATAACAGATGCTGAAGAGTTAAGTCACGAATTTTAGGTCTAAATTGAATTATAATGAAAGATCTTTCCAAAAAGTCCAGCCACGATCGATTTTAAGGTCGGGAAGTCGGTCTTTTGATTTTTCTTTATTAAGGTGTCAAAGCTGTTTAACCGGGACAGATTTTGGGTAAAAGTTTGAGGGTGTTATGTGGTTGTAAAAGTGGTATTTTGACTAGGCCTTCTGGAATAGTTAAGTATTAGGTTATATTAGACTACCACGAAGAGGATTCGCGATAAAAACTTGTGAAAGTATTTTATGAAAATGAAAACTTTTTGGTGTGCGTTCAGATCCGAATTTGAGTAGTTGATAAGTTTGAATTTCTTTTGAATATTTGTGTATGTTATTGGTCCATGGCCTTCTGGGATTAGCTTCTATGCTTATGAGAGATCTTGGTGTGAGTTTTTGAGCTTTATTTGTCGTGATTTTATGTGGGCGAATGTACCCAAAAATTCTGCGTTTTCTGATTTTAAGAGTGCAAGGGATTTAGTGAGTTTTAAGTTATGGTAGTGGTTAGTATGGTGTCTAGGAGATCCATGGTGGGTCATATGAGTCTTAGACATCCATCATATGTGTATTACATGGGTTGTAGCTTTTAGCTTGACCTTGTGTAATGTGGATTATTTTTGTGTGCTATAGGTTGTGAGTTGTTTTTGTGGAAGGTGCGGAGTTTAAGGTGAGTTCATAGTCCCATATTTTTACTTTGTTTTAAACTTGGGATGGGAATGATGCTTGTCTTAAATGATTTGAATTACTGTGATTATGTGTATGTGTGTTAAAGAGCTCGGACTTTTAATGTTATCGTATTTATGCTATATGTGAACGTTAATGATATGATGTGTGATTCTGTGTGGTCCAATTGGGAGGGTGCTTATCCTGTTGCTCGTGCATACGACTTAATTGGAGAGTAGCAGCCCTACTCACTTTTATTCTGTGTGGTCCGATCGGAGGGTATTAATTTACCCATTTTTTTTGGGAGCGGGGGTCACGTTCCGGCCCGGTATGTTTTGAATTTGGATCGGTGGGCACGTTCCGCCCGATGGTTGCCTTATGTGTGATGTTGCCTTGTGATACATGTAGCTTATATGATAACTATAATTATTTGTCCAACTATATTTATAATCACAGTAATTTTGGTTGCCTATTGTGTTTTAGTCTTAAACCTATGAATCTCACCAACGTTATGTTGACATATTAAGCATCATTTTCAGGTGAGCATTCTAAGGCCAAAGTTGAGGGCAGTAATTAGGCGAGACTTAGTTGCATATGGAGACCTTACTTATGTTTTGGGATTTGACTTTATTTGGATTTTGTTTTGATACATTTATGTTTTCTGTTTGGTACTTTCATATCTATTGAAGATACCTTTTGGATTTTGTTTTGGTTATTTATCTTTGGGTATTGTTACAACACTGTGTGTTGGTACATTGCTCTATTTATGTGCATGTAGTTGTTCTCTATGTTGACACCAGGTGTTGTGATGATATCCATGAAGTTACACCCGCGTGTTTCCGCCGTGGCGAGGTGTGACAGATTGGTATCAGAGCCTTGGTTATAGAGAATTAGGTGGTTTAACCTAGACTATAGCTTAGGAGTCCCTCATATAGTTGCATTTAGGACCTATGTGTAAGTGTAATTTCTTTACATGTCTATTTTCCTAAATTATGAGTTATTTTACCGAGTTTTTGAACGTCTATCGAACCCTGTACTTAGCATTGTGTGTGTGTCATTTATAGTATGGCACCTCCTGCGCGAAAGACGCTTCGTTGGACCACTGTAGTTGCCAAGGGACGTAAGAGAGTTGGGAAGATGAATTGAACCAACAGGAGGATATTGGTCCCCGCTAGCATGGTACCATGTGTGATTGAAGAGAAGCTGACACTCGAGAATGTGAATGGGGAAATGGTGGAGAGATATGAGACAAAGGTAGCTGATAAGGAAGGTTTCACCACCAAGTACCCGTGCAAGTGTCCTCAGTTTCTGGTTGGGCTAGACCCCGAGGGTTGTATGATTTATTGGATAGGATAGATGAAGAGTTAAGAAATCGTGAAGATGATTTTGCTAGACATCCTTTACCACAGAATCATGGAAATAAGAATGGATGGGTGAGCGAGGAGGAGGAAGTGGATTCGGACTTGGAGTCCATTGCGCGTACACCGTTTTAGGTCTTAGATAGGACTCGAGCTGCGTACGACTTGTTTACAATGTTATGTTTTTTTAATGTTTTATGGTTTTGTTGAGTTGTTTTGACACTGATTGTATGTTGGAATGTGAATTCCTTCGGATTTTTTTTGGGAATTATCCCGTGTTTTAATGAGAAGCCTTGGGCGAGTTTGGATATTTTGGTGTGTATATTATGTGTATTATGGGAGTATATTTTGGTTAGTATTGATTGCGTGCTATTTGTTATAAGATGTTACTATTGTTAGGTGTGGCTTTGGAAGTAAGTACACATGTGGAAGGATACATCTAAAATTGTGGGTGGCCAACACAATTATAAATGTATCACGACATATGTGGACCTACAGCCAATGTTACATTGAATCAATGGTGATATGCTTATGTGTGGTAGAGTTGAGTTTATTTGGTTATATGATTGAGAGTGTCTCATGTGATGGGAGGTAGATGATTAAGTAGGATTATGGAGATTGTGGAACCTTGTGAATGGTCTCTAATGGTTCTATTGTCCTACGTGTTTAGGAAATGGCGCCAAGGAAACCAAGACGACCTATCACTAAGTCACCTATGAGTGGAGCTTACCGGACACCGAAGAAATCCAAGAAGTCGACACTTATTATTGGGGATAACAACCCTATTTTTCAGCAAATGATCAATCAACAGCTAGAAGCTTTAATGCCTGAACTTGTGACTCAATTGAGAGAGCAGTTAGGCAGTGGAGCTCTTCATAATGGTGCCGGAAGTGGAGGAGGCGGAAATAATGGGTGTACTTACAAGGAGTTCATGGCCTGTAAGCCTAAGGAATTTGATGGAAAGGGTGGTGCAATTGCACTCACTCGATGGATAGAGAAAATGGAGTCTGTGATGGATATAAGTGGATGTAGTGAGGTCCAGAAAGTTAAGTATGCGGTTAGTTCTTTGGTTAACAAGGCATTGACCTGGTGGAACATGCAACTTCAGGCTAGGGGACGAGTTGCGGCTTTGGGTATGACTTGGGAGGACTTCAAAGCCTTAATGGTGGAGGAGTTTTGCCCAGTCAATGAGATGCAGAAATTGGAAGAAGAGTTGTGGAATCATACTATGGTTGGAGCTAATCATATGGGGTACACTGATAGGTTTCATGAGTTATCTAGGATGGTTCCTCATCTAGTAACTCCTGAATTGAAGCGTATTGAGAGGTATATCCATGGATTGGTTCCACAGATTCGCTCGATGGTTAGGGCGACTGAGCCAACAACGCTTCAAAGTGCTATTCAAAAGGTTGGGGCACTGACGGATGAAGCGGTTAGGAGTGGAACACTGGCAAAGTCGGGAGAGAAGAAGAGAGAGGATGTTGATGCTACTAAGACAGCTGGTTTTAGTGGTGACAATAAGAAAGCAAGAAAAGGGAAGGGGTTCGTAGCAACGGATCCTATGATGGCAACAGATTATGTGGGAACAGTTTCTATGGCTATGACTGGTAATAATAAGAAGATGGGGTACATGGGTAATGCCCCTAGATGTGTTAAGTGTGGTTACTAACATCTCATGAACACTCCATGTCGTGTGTGTTTCAGGTGTGGCAAACCTGGACACTTTGCTAGGGACTGCCGTGTGGTGATTACTCAAGCGACTTCAATCAACTCGGTTGGCGCAGGGGTTAATCGCAGGGCATGCTATGAGTGTGGTAGTACTGATCATCTGCGTAACGGGTGTCCCAAACTTGTTGGAATGTTTGGACGGCTTGGGAATCAGTTGGCTATTGAAGGAGGACAAGGACGAGGGTTTAATAGAAATGTAGCTAAGGGAAAGGCATTTACAATGAATGCAAGCGAGGCGCGCCAAGACCCGAACGTTGTTACTGGTACGTTATCTCTCAATGACCATTATGCTACTACGTTATTTGATACGGGTGCGGATTATTGTTTTGCTACTACTGAATTTGCTAGAATATTGGGTGTTGAGTTTAGTGAAGTTAGACCTAGTATTTTGATTGAAATAGCTAGTGGTATAGAAATAGAAGTTAATAAGGTTATTCGTGAGTGTGTTATCGTGATAAAGGGTGTTGCGTTTAAGATTGACTTAATACCCTTAGGACATGGTAGCTTTGATGTGGTAATAGGGATGGATTGGTTGGCTAGGCACAAAGCTGAAGTAATATGCCATGAAAAGGTGGTTCGAATTCCATTAGAGGGTGGTGGTGTGCTGCGAGTACAAGGAGAAAGCGTGGAGAAGAATTCGAAATCCCTTATGAGTGCGAAGTCTAGGGAACTCAAAGTGGGGGATATTCCAGTAGTGTGTGAGTTTTCGGGCGTTTTTCCTGAGGATTTGTCCGGATTACCGCCGATACGGCAGGTGGAGTTTCATATTGAGTTAATTCCTGGAGCGACACCGGTAGCGAAAGCTCCTTATCGATTGGCACCTACGGAGATGCAGGAGTTGGCTGCACAGTTAAAAGAACTTCAAGATAAGGGGTTTATTCGACCTAGTCATTCCCCGTGGGGAGCGCCTGTTTTGTTCGTTAAGAAGAAAGATGGTTCGTTTAGAATGTGTATTGATTACCGAGAGTTGAATAAGTTGACGGTGAAGAATCGGTATCCTTTACCTAGAATTGATGATCTTTTCGACCAGTTGCAGGGTGCTAGATTTTTCTCAAAGATAGATCTGCGATCTGGTTATCATCAGTTAAGAGTGCATGAGGAGGACATTCCCAAGACGGCTTTTAGAACTCGTTATGGACACTTTGAATTTATGGTTATGCCATTTGGGTTGACTAATGCACCAGCGGTATTCATGGATTTGATGAATCGTGTGTGTAGGCCCTATTTGGAAAAATTCGTAATTGTGTTCATTGACGACATTCTGATTTACTCCAAGTCGAAGGAAGAGCACGGGGAACACCTGAGGTTAATACTTAGCTTGTTGGATAATGAGAGATTGTACGCTAAGTTCTCTAAATGTGAATTTTGGCTGCAAGAGGTGCAATTTCTTGGTCATATAGTGAATAGTGAAGGCATACATGTAGATCCTAGCAAGATAGAAGCGGTCAAGAATTGGAAGGCTCCTACGACACCTTCTGAGATACGTTCTTTCTTAGGACTGGCAGGATACTACAGGAGATTTATAGCAAATTTTTCAAAGATTGCTAAGCCTCTCACTATGTTGACTCAGAAGAATAAAAGTATGAGTGGGGAGATGAGCAAGAAGTGGCTTTTCAGACACTAAAGGATAGTTTGTGTAATGCACCTATTCTGACGTTACCTGATGGGCCAAATGATTTTGTGGTATATTGTGATGCGTCGAATCAAGGTTTTGGATGTGTGTTAATGCAAAGGGGGAAGGTGATAGCTTATGCATCACGACAACTCAAGGTTCATGAGAAAAATTATACCACTCACGACCTAGAGCTTGGTGCGATGGTATTTGCTCTCAAGAATTGGAGACATTATTTATATGGTACGAAGAGTACGGTCTATACCGATCATAAGAGTCTTCAACATATTTTTAATCAGAAAGAGGTGAATATGCGTCAAAGAAGATGGATGGAGCTGTTAAGTGATTACGACTGCGACATTCGTTATCATCCTGGAAAAGCGAATGTGGTGGCCGATGCGTTGAGTAGAAAAGAAAGAATTAAGCCAAGGCGTGTGCGAGCTATGAGCATAATATTGCAGTCAGGAATTAAGAGTAAGATATTGGCAGCACAAGAGGAGGCTCTCAAGGATGAGAACCTTGTGGCTGAAATGTTGCGTGGTTTAGATCAGCAGATGGAAAGGAAGGAAGATGGTGGACTATATTTCTTAGATCGAATATGGGTTCCACTAGTGGGAGATGTGAGAAAGGTGATCATGGATGAGGCTCGTCAGACGAGATACTCGATTCATCCAGGGTCTGATAAGATGTATTATGATCTTAGAGATGCTTATTGGTGGCCGGGAATGAAGAAGGAGATAGCTGAGTATGTTAGTCGATGTTTAACTTGTTTGAAGGTTAAGGCTGAACATCAAAAACCCTCTGGATTGTTGCAGCAGCCGCCAATTCCTGAATGGAAGTGGGATAATATAACTATGGATTTCATTACTAAATTGCCTCGCACAAGTAATGGACATGACATGATATGGGTCATTGTGGACAGATTGACCAAGTCTGCACATTTTCTGGCCATTCGTGAGGATTACAAGATGGAGAAGTTGGCAAGGATCTATATAAATGAGATTGTGGCAAGGCATGGTGTGCATGTGTCTATCATTTCAGATCGGGATAGTAGGTTCACTTCGCGGTTCTGGCAGTCGTTGCAAAAGGCTTTGAATACACGGTTGGATATGAGTACTGCTTATCATCCACAGACCGATGGGCAAAGTGAGCGAACGATTCAGACATTGGAGGATTTGCTTCGTGCTTGTGCTATTGATTTTGGAGGAAGTTGGGATACTCATTTGCCTTTGGCTGAGTTTTCTTATAATAACA
The DNA here is from genome assembly GCA_030686995.1 of Artemisia argyi. Lineage (NCBI taxonomy): Eukaryota > Viridiplantae > Streptophyta > Magnoliopsida > Asterales > Asteraceae > Artemisia > Artemisia argyi. Next base: position 129,935,680 of record CM060699.1, read on the forward strand.
GATATCATTCAAGCATTAGATGTGCACCGTTTGAGATGTTGTACGGAAGGAAGTGTAGATCACCGGTGTTATGGGCAGAGGTTGGGATGAGTCAGTTAATTGGACCTGAATTGGTACAAGAGACCACGGATATGGCCTTTCGGATTAAAGAAAGACTTAAGGCTGCGAGAGATCGTCAAAAGAGTTATGCGGATAATCGCCGCAAACCTTTGGAGTTTAGTGTTGGAGATTTTGTGATGTTGAAGGTGTCACCATGGAAGGGTGTTGTGTGTTTCGGTAAGAAAGACAAGCTAGCACCTAGATATGTTGGGCCATTTGAGATTACGAAGAGGATTAGACTTGTGGCATATCGGTTGAGATTGCCTGAGGAATTAAGTGGTGTGCATGATACGTTTCACGTGTCTAATTTGAAGAAGTGTTTGGTGGATGCTAGTTTGCATGTGCCCCTTGATGAAATTAAGGTTGATAGAACACTTCACTTTGTGGAGGAACCTGTTGAGATTATGGACCGAGAAGTTAAGAGTATGAAGCGTAGTAAGATTACATTGGTAAAGGTACGATGGAACTCCAAACGTGGTCCTGAGTTTACATGGGAGCTTGAGGATCAAATGAGAGCTAAGTATCCTAAGTTGTTTGCTGAAAAGTCTGATGATACGAGCTGTTAAATCTCGGGACAAGCTTTCCCTAAGTGGGGGATGATGTAACAACCGTGATTTTAGCAGGTTAGTTAGACTTTTAGCCTTAAGTTAATCTAACTTTGTTTGGTGTGGTTTGAGTAGTTATATGTGTGTTATTGTGTGTTATAGTGTGATTAGTATTTGAGTTAGCACTAAATCTCTTCGCGTTGTGGTTGTTATTGTGATTTTTGATGATGTTGATTTTGGGAAAGTTCATTTTGATCACCCATGTGGTGTAGAAATGGCTTGTGTATATTTGGCGTTTTGAGGTTTTGCGTAACGAGTCTTCGTTCAAGTTATTTAGCGTTAGTAAGTTACGGGAATGTTGTTTTTGTGAAGAAATGCTTATGGAGTGTGTGAAAATCTATTTTTGGAAATTTTATTTTGAAAATGAATATTTTCCGGTTTGTCATAAAATTAAGGTTTATCGCGAAAGACGTTAGGTTTTATTATGGGAATGCATAAAATATGAAAAGTATGAGGTTTTGAGTGGAATAAATAAATTAATAAAAAAAATATAAAGTCTTGGGGCGGCCGATTATATGGTTTTGGGGGAAAAAGGAAACCAAATTTGATACCAAATACAACTCTAAGTCTTAAGAGTTATCCAATATAATTATAAATACAAAATCAAAACCTCCCTACTCCTTTTTCCTGCAATTAAAGTCGACACAAGGAGAATCAAGAATAAAAAAATTAGGGTTTCATAGTTGTCTAGCAATAATCAAGAATCAAGGTAAAATCTTTAACCCTTACGTGTAATTAATTAATTATTGTTATGATTCATGTAATATTTAATATGATGGAATCTAGGGTTTATATACTTTTGTAAATTATTGAAGTAAAACATGTTAGGATGAGTAGATGTCAATAAAATGGTTAATGGTTAAGGGAATTGAGTGTTAAACGCGTTAGATTATGTGTTAGGGTTTGGACAGAAAACTATGGCTGTAAAGATGTGAGTGTAAATAACAGATGGTGAAGACTTAAGTCACGAATTTTAGGTCTAAATTGAAGCATAATGAAAGAGCTTTCCAAAAAGTCCAGCCACGATCGATTTTAAGGTCGAGAAGTCAGTCTTTTGATTTTTCTTTGTTAAGGTGTCAAAGCTGTCAAACCGGGACAGATTTTGGGTAAAAGTTTGAGGGTGTTATGTGGTTGTAAAAGTGGTATTTTGACTAGGCATTCTGGAATAGTTAAGTATTAGGTTATATTAGACTACCACGAAGAGGATTCGCGATAAAAACTTGTGGAAGTATTTTATGAAAATCAAAACTTTTTGGTGTGCGTTCAGATCCGAATTTGAGTAGTTGACAAGTTTGAATTTCTTTTGAATATTTGTGTATGTTATTGGTCCATGGCCTTCTGGGATTAGCTTCTATGCTTATGAGAGATCATGGTGAATTTTTTGTGTGAGTTTTTGAGCTTTATTTGTCGTGATTTTATGTGGGTGAATGTACCCAAAAATTCTGCGTTTTCTGATTTTAAGAGTGCAAGGGATTTAGTGAGTTTTAAGTTATGGTAGTGGTTAGTATGGTGTCTAGGAGATCCATGGTGGGTCATATGAGTCTTAGACATCCATCATATGTGTATTACATGGGTTGTAGCTTTTAGCTTGACCTTGTGTAATGTGGATTATTTTTGTGTGCTATAGATTGTGAGTTGTTTTTGTAGAAGCTGCGGAGTTTAAGGTGAGTTCATAGTCCCATATTTTTACTTTGTTTTAAACTTGGGATGGGAATGATGCTTGTCTTAAATTATTTGAATTACTGTGATTATGTGTATGTGTGTTAAAGAGCTCAGACTTTTAATGTTATCGTATTTATGCTATATGTGAACGGTAATGATATGATGTGTGATTCTGTGTGGTCCAATTGGGAGGGTGCTTACCCTGTTGCCCGTGCATACGACCTAATTGGAGAGTAGCAGCCCTACTCACTTTTATTCTGTGTGGTCCGATCGGAGGGTATTAATTTACCCATTTTTTTTTGGGAGCGGGGGTCACGTTCCGGCCCGGTATGTTGTGAATTTGGATCGGTGGGCACGTTCCGCCCGATGGTTGCCTTATGTGTGATGTTGCCTTGTGATATATGTAGCTTATATGATAACTATAATTATTTGTCCTGCTATATTTATAATCATAGTGATTTTGGTTGTCTAGTGTGTTTGAGTCTTAAACCTATGAATCTCACCAACGTTATGTTGACATTTTAAGCATCATTTTTAGGTGAGCATTCTAAGGCCAAAGTTGAGGGCAGCAATTAGGCGAGACTTAGTTGCATATGGAGACCTTACTTACGTTTTGGGATTTGACTTTATTTGGATTTGGTTTTGATACATTTATGTTTTCTGTTTGGTACTTTCATATCTATTGAAGATACCTTTTGGATTTTGTTTTGGTTATTTATCCTTGGGTATTGTTACAACACTGTGTGTTGGTACATTGCTCTATTTATGTGCATGTAGTTGTTCTCTATGTTGATACCAGGTGTTGTGATGATATTCATGAAGTTATACCCGCGCGTTTCCGCCGTGGCGGGGTGTGACAAACCCCTATCCTTGTCACCGCCTCTGCTTCGCCTTCTATTCTTGACACTATCTTTGGACATGAAAAAAAAAAACAGCCAAAAAATACTACAATTTTTTAAAATAAAAATCCAATGTTTACTATAAAAAAAGTTAACACATGATTTTTTCAATTGAGTTTTCATCTTTATAAAAAAGCATTGCTGATTTTGAAATCCAAAGAATAAAAACCAAATCTTTATAAAGAAAAAGTTGAAAACAAATACCTTAAAAACCTTCGCTGCAAACATCATCACCAAAGCATCTCGCAAAAGAAATCAACAAAACCCCCAAATTTACGCAACCCTAATTTAAACTAAATAAATAAATATTGAAATAATTTAATTAAAACATACCTTATTCATTTAGGATAACCTTTGTGTTTCCCTTTTCTTGAAACCCTGAATACCAATTTGATTATTGATTAACTGAGGATGATGATGATTGATTATTTGGTGTGTGTTTGTGTTTGTGTTATGTGTTTTGTGGAAAGCTATGAATACCTAATTAAAGTAAACACCAAATAACCACAAATGAGTAATAAGGATAAATGGTTACATACCTTGATGATGGAGTTGTGAATCAGATGTAGGAGAAGATGAAGATGAACCGATCATCTGTATGTCTGTGTGTTTGTGGGTTGTGAAGGATTATGGAAAATTCCAGAAAGTAGGAGAGGCAACAAATTTTTTTGGCACAAATTTTGGATGATGCACTTTTCTTCCTCCTGAGGTTTTTTTTTAATGCTGCAAATGCAATGTGTGTATGTATATTAGTATAGTGGAGAATAGCAAATCTTGAAACTTCTCAATAGGTAATCTACTGCTACCCATACTTCTAAATACTGTAGAGGACACATATTTTGCCCACATATAGTTGTACATTGCATTAGGTAGATGACCCTCGTGGGTTTGGAAAAAATGGCGCGTTTGGTGCATTAGCAAAATTATTAGCATTCCTAATCCATGAACAGTATACATCAAGAAGTTTGGCAGCCAATGGGCTGCTGCCAAGCCCAAGCCCCTCCACTGTTGGGCCATTAAAATTTCCTAATCAACAAACTAATGACCATGGGGAACCAATAGAAAAAAAGTTTAAATGGTCAAATTATATTTAGGAAACACAATTTGGGTCACATCAAATTCACCTATTAGTATATATTATAATATCCCCATTAAATGCTCAAGTGACCCAAAACAGTGACCCATGACGTCCAAGTGACCCAAAACAATTAATAAGAAAACCACCAAATTTTGTATTACAATTACCCATAAAGGAAAAGTAGGTGTAATAAAAACAAAATCAATCACTTAAGTAGAATGAAAGAAGAAACATAGACAAATCAATCAATCACAAAATTAGGCAAAACAATGCAATCAACTAAAATACTTTAAGAATGAAAGATGAAAATATCACATTATAATTACCTTTACTTTGTGTTTAATGAGTCTAAGAAACAAAAATAAATAGAAGGTAATGAATAGACTTGTAGAGATATAAACAAGGGTATAATGGTTATTTAAAAATTAAAAGATGTTTAATAGGTATTTTAAAGTTTTAATAATATATAAATTGGGTATTTGGGCATATATGATAATTTTAAGTTTTAGATTTGATATATATGTAAGTTTTAAGTTATATTGGATATATATGTAAGTTTGAAGCAAAAGAGAGATATATAAGAAATTCTTCCTTTTAATAGAGTAGATAAATAAATGAGTTTTATGTTTAATTTGGAATTTTCTATCCTTTATTATTTATTTATTTTTAATTTTATGTTTATTTATTTTTAATTTTTGGTGGGGCCCACTTAGTCGTGTTAAATTTATTGATAATTGATTTGCAAGATGTCACGGTATAGATACTGTTGCGTGTAAACGGGGTTCTGTTTGTTTATCACGTAACTCTTACTTCGCAAATGGATCACAACATCTTCGTCATCGTTTCAATCGAAATCCGATGTGCAAAAAACGGACGAGACTAGTTTCATCTTCATTGGAATGAGATAACGGTGAGGATGGCGCAATTTTTCGGCAAGAATGGAGGTTTGAACAAGGAACTATGACCGATTATGTGAAGTTGGGGTGTAGTAAGTTATTAAATTAAATGGTAAATAAGTGAGAAATATGTGTGCAACGATTATAGAGAGTAAATTGGCAAAACTTGATTATGTCTTCTAAATTTAACAATAGGGCTAATTATTTAAAAACTCGTCTAACTCGACACTTTTTGTCTTTGTGTGTATTGAACATTTTTTTTTCTCATTATATGTACTGAACTTTCAAATTTCGATCATTTTGTGTATTTTGTAACTATTCAGTCATGTAAAATAACCATTTTATTCTTCAAAATTTGAAAAAAGTAGGGATAAATGATCATAAAATACACACACTTATCAAAATTTAAAGTTGAGTAGACACAATGAGAAATTTTTTTTTTAATAAAATAATTAAGTAACATAATAATAAAAAATGGCAAGTTAGATGACTTTTTAAGTAATTAGTCCTTAACATACCACAAAAATAAGTAATATATCTTAAGTGATGTAAATGCAAATTTCTCAAATAAAAATGTTGATAAATAGGGAAAGAAAATCACTATGCAATTCTTTCAATTAGCGTATGTTACGAGTGCATTTGGCATTTTAAGCAATATCTAATAGGTTGAGACCAATCATATTTTTACTCCACCTCACACACCCATTTCTCTTGTTTTTAATAGCTACAATGACCCGACTCATATAGAGACTTTAACTAATAACTAATAAGTAATAATGAAAGTAGCTAGCAAAGGTGCCTTTCAGGAGAATAAAAAAACAATTATGCATTTGTAAAGCGTAACACTTTTATGAGATATAGAATCACAATAATATTTGATCCTAGAATAGCAAAAATAAGATTGCTTAGTGTTTTCTATCAATCTGCCAAAATGTACATAAAAACAGATGTGACGTCCTTGATTCTTCCATATGTTATATTATCATTTCGTTGAGATTTGTTCACAAAAGTCTAAAGTACTAGTAACTGATGACTAATATGTGTTATACCATGTCATTAAACAAATAGTAAACTATGTTTTTATATAGAATTGCTAGAATTGTATACTTAGGTACAGAGGCGCAGCTATGTAAGGGCGGGGAGGGGCGCCTGATCTCCCGAATTTTTTTTTTGCGATGTAGGGGGTATATAGTTTTCGTGTAGAAAAATTTCGGTATATTCGGTTTCGACCCTCTATTTTAATTGTGAATTTTTTTGTATACATTAAATAATAAAATTTTGATCTATTACATTTTACATAAGCCCATCTACCCAAACTAAAATCCATTATTAAACCAAATCCCAAACTAAAATCCATTACTTATTTACTTAGCCCATTAAAAAAAAGAAGAAAAAAAAAAAGAAATCGGAACAAACTTACAAACCCTCCCCCAATCGACCCTCATCTCCTCCCACAGTTCCTCCTTCCTGCCTCCTGGCTCCTCACTCCTGCAGTCTCGCCGGCCACCACTGACCACCGCCGACGGCCGACCACCACCTCAGCGGCCCTTCTGGTTATGTTTGTTGTCTTTAAATCTATTTTCTACTTGTCTTTTATTTAAGGATTTAGTAGAAATTAGGGATTTAGTAGAAATTAGAGATTTAGTAGAATTGTAGAAATTAGGAGTGTATCAACCTAAGCTTGAAGAGTATAAGCCTAGAGGTTCAAAGAATAATCTTCGTCGATTTAAATTTGCTTGGTTTGGTATGTTCCCTAATTGGTTAGAGTATTCTTCAACAACACACAAGGCTTATTGTTTTCTATGTTAATGGTCGAAAGGCTGAACTCTAATTTCTTCAATGAATCGAACCAGGTACCAACCATTTGTCTCCTTTTTAATGTTTAGTTGTCTTGGACAAATGTTTAGTTTTTTCGTGATTGAAACTTTTTTTTTTTTTATAATAATAGTATTTAATTTTTGACCCGACCCGAATCGAATCACCGACCCGAACATATTACCCGAAAAATAGTGTTAGGACAAAAAAATTTAGATCCCGACCCCCCACTCAAAATTTTCTAGCTTCGCCACTGCTTAGGTACAACGACTGATGACTGACATATATAATTCATGGCACATTAGTAATCCTTGTCATTAAAATACATGCATACATGTGTGTTTGTTAAAAGTAGCAGTGAGCTGTGAACAATAAACACAACTCACTGCTTTTTTAAAATAGCATTAGAAAAATAATCATTCCTAAAAAATAGCAAAGCTCATCACTTCTTTGCTGAATAACTACTAAAAACCAAATTTCTCATTGTTCACCACTCACCGCTCCACACCGCTCCGTACCAAAACATACCCATCATATACTTTCATGGTGACTTGGCAAAAAAAAAACAAAAATTACATAATAATGAAATAAAGAGATCCGTTGAGAAAGAAAAAAAACTAAAATGAAAAGCTTAATAATGAGTTCTAGCCACATATTTTAAATAAGAGGGGGAATTTTAAAAGAAGATGCATATATTTTTATATGTGTATTTGAAATGTGTGGTTAAAGTTTATTTTCATCTTTCTCATTTTAATTTTTCTTTTCATTTAATCCAAACTCACAAATATAAAACTTGGGTATTTTTCATATATAAAAAAACTTTGAATTAGTTTAGTGAAACACTTGCCAAAGTTGGTTAGGTGTTTTTTTTTTTCCCAAAATATTAGTGTACCAAACAAAAACATGAAAAACATGTTTTAGATATTTTAATGCTGTGTACGTGGACTATAGTCATACCATTTGCATTCCAACCAACTTGAATGTTATATCATTAATTACTTTTCGGTCTGGTCTATATATATAACAACCAACTACCCGTGGTGATCAACCAGCACAATGGAGTGCAAGCTAAAAACCTTGTTGTTTTCTTTTATTTTCATTCTCACCATTCAATTCCACTTGTTATTTATATCGCATTCTAAATCAATCATCAAAACACTTCCTGGATATCCTGGTGATCATCTCCCGTTCAAACTTGAAACAGGGTACGGATCATTTAAATTTCCACAACAATTACGCACCAAGCAAGTAGTACTCTCTCCGTCTCAAAATTATTATTAGTGGACAAAAATCACAAAGTTTACTAAAAATAAGACCACTATAAATCTCAACTACTCAAATAGAATGTCCTTCTACTAAATTCTCTTTTTCTTACTTAAAATAAAAACTAGACAATTATTTTGAAACATCCTAAAAAAGAAATGTAAACTATAATTTTGAGACAGGGGGAGTAGTACATAAAACATGTATTCACCTATGTCACTATGGGAGCATTAGGGACCCTATGGTACCATGAGAAAATTGATGCCACAATTATTTTTTCCTATACACCAGAACCCATCACGTCCCAAAAACCCCCTCCCTTTATTTCTAGTGCCATGGACACTCTCTGGCTCACATATTACCCGCTAAAACACAAATTAAAAAAAAAATGTAAATACCTGATAGTTTGGCTGGTGGGTACGGTGCAAAGCAGCACCAGTCGAGGCACGATGTCATGTTAGCACTATCGTGTTGGCGGTGTGGTACCAGCAACATGTACATGGGTACCGAAGCCCTTTAAGAATTTTTGTGAACACCCACTGCATGCAGGGGCGGAGGTAGAAATTTTTATTCGAGAGGGCACATTTTCATAAAATTTAAAAACTACACTACAAATTGGTGCTTTAGGGGGGGGGGGGGGGGGGGGGGGGGAGGGGGGGAAATTACGAAAAAAACCTAATATTTTCAAAAATTTACATTATATTTTTTTTCGCTAGGGGGCCCATGCCCCTTGTGCCTCCTTTTATCTCCACCCATGAGTTTTGTAGGTAAAAGGTTTATTACGAATAATTAGAAGGCGTGGAGTGCACACCCATGTGAGTTGACCTGATACCATGATGGCAAATAGCGGGTTCAAGGAGCTGGCTTGGGTGTGTGCTCTCAACACGAGTGTGAGGGTTGAGGGGACACATCGGTTTTGGTGATTACCCTCCTTTGAATTGGGGTGATTTCTGAATTATCAACACAACCAAATCCAACAAATATAGTGAAAAAGAATATAGACATTTTCTCATGTTTAAATTTCATATTTAATGTTGATGTCTTTTGTATTGAAGTTACGTTGAAATAGGAGAGAAGGAAGACGTACAATTATTTTACTATTTTGTTGAGTCAACGAGAAATCCATTCGAAGACCCTCTCATATTTTTTATTCCTGGCGGTCCTGGAGCTTCTGCCTTAATGACCTTATTGTATGAAATAGGTATGTACTCTCTCTTGCAAAAAAGTATTTTAAGGGAATAATTATAAAACTTCACTGTCATAAAATTGTGCGTATCTACTTAGAAAGTTTGTCTGTGCGTATCTTTTTTCTCACGACCAATCATAAAACCATTACTACAAATTTGTCTCATATCGGATTTGAACACTTGATCAACATCATAACTGAGGGCATCTGAATAAGTAAAACCGCCTTGCCTTCGGCAATTGATACCACTAATTAGCTTATACCAGCCCGTATGTCTAGTCGTTTGAACACAAAATTGTAAATCTTAAAGAACTTTTATCTTTAAATTTTAAAGAACCACTATTTTAAATAGCATTTGATCCATCTAGGTGTTACTACAAGAAAATCTCGTTTTTAGTAACACCATAATTAAGTCTTAACATCATAAAAACAGTCGCTAAACTAGTAAAGTGGTTTTTCTTCTTGGACTTATTTGTATTCTTTTTTAATTTCATTTGATATGTTTAGGATTGAACTTCCGAACGGCTGCATATGTTTATTACGAAATATTTTTAACCCGTGCATTGCATTAGGTGCAAACACATTTGTTTTGTAACTACGAAATAAAAAATGAATTTTCAATTAAAAGGTGTTAACAATAATAAGAAAAATTATGTAAGTGGGTTTAATTATAAAGTTAATGATTGTCTGAGCTAATTAGTTTTAGAGCATTGATTAGGATGCCTAACTCATATGACTAATAATATGTCTAAACATATGTGTCATCATCTTATTGGGCACAGCATAGGGACCCACTTATTCACAAACCAATAATTTACTGACACATCTATTAGGCATACAATTAGGCACATTTTTTAGGTCTCCAAATCATTTTCCTTAGTTTTATTATTAAACTTAAGACGCCGATATTAAAATTTATAAACACATCACACAAACACAAACATTAACACGAAACCAATTAATTAGGAGACTATACATATATATATATATATATATATATATATATATATATATATATATATATATATATATATATATATATATATATATATATATATATATATATATATGGGTGAAGATCAGATACGTTTTTGTCTTTTAGTGCTGATGGTACGGACGAATCTCAGCCCTCCATCTAGTCAACCATCTGAAAAAGGCGGAGTGGCAATATCGTAAATATCCCGTCTTTTTTTGAAATCGTTACTATTGTATTAGCTTTTTTTCTGAAAAAAATTCAAAAAAATCTGAAAAAATTTAAAAAATAAAGAGGACAACAAATAATTAAGAATCGCTGAAAAAATTTTCAAAAAAAAAAATCGTTTTCATCGTTAAAGGTATTGTGATATTAGCATATGATTTTGACTTTTTTACAAAAGTCAAGATCTGATCTTGACAAAGTCAAGATCAGATCTTGACTTTTGTAAAAAAGTCAAAATCAGATTCTGATATCACATAAAACTTTTTTTTAATAAAAAATTTAATATCACAATAACTTTTTTAATATCATAAAAACTTTTTCTTAATAAAAATTGTTAATATAGCCGTAACTATCATGCTTTCTTAATATCACTCTAATACTCATACATTCTTTTTCAGTTTTTTTAATATCACCGTAAGTTTTTTTAATATCGTAATAAAAAAAAAACAATTATATTAAGCTTTTCACTAATATCACGGTTAATTTTTACATGTAAAAAAGTTTAATATCACGTTTGTTTTACAATATCACCGTAGCTATCATGGGTTTTTAATATCACGGCTCATAATATTGTTAATATCACGGTAGAACTCATAATATAGTTAATATCACGGTAGCACTCATAATCAAAAAAAATAAAAAGTTCTCAGAAAAATCTGAAAAAATAAAAAAATGAAAGAAGATAACAATATTAAGGATCGTTCAAAAGGAAAAAAATTAAAAAAATCATTTTCATGGTTAATTGGTACCGTGATGATAGCGCTAGATCTTGATTTTTTTTAAAAAGTCAAGATCAGATCTGGATTGGACGAACCAGACCAATCCGCACGTCTGCACTTAAAAATTGTATTCGCACGTGATCCTCACTCACTCTCTCTCTCTCTCTCTCTATATTTATATATATATATATATATATATATATATATATATATATATATATATATATATATATATATATATATATATATATATATATATATAACTTAGCTAGTGGGTACGGCGCGATACCGTATGATGTCACTTGGGGTGTTGACTCGCGTTATAAGACACTAGCCAGCCTTATAACATCCCACACTGTGTGCTCTTAGAAACAAAATGGATGTAAAACATTTTAGAAGACCAAAAAAGTGTGTACTACATTTTTAGAAGACCAAAAAAGTAAGGTACAATTATGAAATACATTTACCAAAAAAAAAATTACCTCTAAAAAAGTAATGTAATTATTCTTGTATACATTTACCAAAAAAGTTACCCCCACAACACACTATTCATTAGAAAATCAAAAATCATGTTATTATTTATATATGTCTTTTCTGTTCCGTTATTTATATTATGAACTATTCTTATATCATTTTTTAAGAATTACTGCATGACACATGTTGTATGATTATGTGGATAAAAAGATAAGTAGAAAAATTATATAAAACCGGTATAGGAATGCTCATGAAAATGTGATTGAAATAATCATGAGGCTTATTCAAGAGAACAATCGGTTAAATATACTATATTCCATGTGGGTAATAAAGGAGTAGCTTTTATGTAGGTCCACTTAGCTTCAACTTTGATGATGGACTAGATAATCTGACATTAAAACTGAATCCAAATGCATGGACACAGGTATGTAGATCTGACTCGACTACTATTTTTTCTATCAACTTAACCTAGCCTTTAGTTTGGTTTTTATAAAAATGTTGATATAGCTCGTTGTATCTTTGTAGATGGCTAGTGTCATATTTGTTGATATGCCTGCGGGCACCGGCTTCTCTTACGCTGAAACCAAAGAAGGGTGGACTAGCAGTGATAGTAACATGGCTACTCAAGCTATCCAGTTTATTAAAAAGGTTGAACTAAAAACATAAAGAAAGATTGGCATATTTTATTTATTAGGCGAGTACACGTGTATAGCACGAAATTTTATAATGGCAAACAAATAGTTATTGGGATTGGAATAGAGATCGTGATTGGGAGGTGAATTTGGAGCAAGAATGAGATAAATGTGTAAAATAAGAAAAATGAATATATATGATTAAAAAAACACAATAAATAAAAGATCATAATTATAATAACCTCATTTTGGTTTGAAACTTGCTTAACAATGGCATTAACATTTTTTTTAATCAATAATCTTCGATCAATTATGAACTAATACAATAATAAAAAGAATTGTTATATGTTGTCTTATATAGTAAAGCTTATGAATGACTTTTTAGAAGTTATAAGTGTTAGGATTAATACAAAAAAGTTTCCTATTTTTCTTTTATTGACTACATATAAAAGGTTGTCAAAAGCTGTGATGCATATTTTTTATATTTTTGGTGAGAACATCGTTAAAACAACTAATTTATTAATACGACATTTTTTGAATGTTTATGTGAGAAAGTAAACAAAAGATTCAAACTTATGTTTTAAAGTGTATTTTGAGAATTGGCCATTAATCATTTTTAATTTTTAAGCGTGTTTGTTTTATTTTATTTTATTTTTTTATATAGCGGAGACAGAGAAGAATGATTATGTTGAACCTACAATTGGTTAAATAAGAAAAAAAAAAAAAAAAAAAAAAAAAAAAAAAAAAAAAAAAACATTCAAAACTAAGGATTGTCTACTAAATTAAGTGGTTTAGCTTTGAGTCATTGAGTGTCTTAACTAACCTCTTAATTGGAATAGAAAAACATTTACAAGTCTCCCAATTAAGAGAATAAGTATTTTGGGCCCACATTTATCTCAATTAAGAGGGAATAAAGGAAAAATAAATACCCCCAAGAGGGTGGCCTAGTGGTAAAAGGGTTTGTGACTATCACTCTAAAATGTGTGAGGTTTTAAGTTCAATTCCTGTTAGGTGCAAACAACCATAAGTGGCCACGCCAACCTCCTGAAAAGGGAGGGATTTACCTGATTTGAGTCTGTGTGGCGGTGGGTTCAAACCCCGTGGATTAGTCGGCCAAAAGATCGAAAATCATGGTTACAAAAAAAAAAAGTATGTAGCGGAACAATTTTAAGGGCATTGAACATTAAAATTAATTTACTTTTGTTTAATAACGATATTGATCAGTATTCATTTTCAACTTTGTTTTGTAACGACATATTTACCCAATACATGTTTTAAACACATCGTACATCATGCATTCAAAACATGTATTTTAATGTTTATATGATATTTTAATGTTTAGATTAGGTATATATGAAATTATCCCCGCGTATTAATATAGCAGCGCTTTACAGTGGTATTTATAAAAGTATTATTTGGTATCAAAAAAACGAATATATAGAAGCAAACACCTTATGTAAATACTTAAGACTGTGTATTTGAGTGGCGCTACGTATATTTATGTGTAGTTCAAAACTTTAGGAAACAGTTATATATACTTCTAATATACACAAAACGTATTGTTGGTATATGATATAACATTTAAAACTATAAAGAATATTACATGTAGAACAATTTAGTTATATAAGGAATATTCAAATTCAAATACTTTAAATACTTGATTTCAATTCATTTTATGAGAAAAAAGTTATGAAATTTTAAGATTTGAAAATGACTTAAATTGGTTACAAAACAATATATACTCTACATATGTTGTATTTTTTTTAATGGTGCCTGGAATATTTTATGTAAAAATTACTCATGTATAATTGTGGACCTCCTATGGACAGTAACACAATTAATAAAATATTAGTAAAAAAGATTACACAAAACGCTGTCTTAATTATTGGTTAGTAAATAAAGTTTTGTAAGAAATAAAAAATGCTTAAACACTAGTTACATACAGTTGCTGACCTATTATTAACGGTAAAACAACTAATAAAATATCAAAAAAAAAAAAAAAAAAATTACACAAAACCTTCAAATTTATTGGTTAGTAAGTAAATTTTTGTAAGAAATAAAAAATGCTTAAACACTCCTTACATGAGCTAGATAAAAGATCAAAAAATAAAATAAAATACACAAAACCCTCTACATTATGAGTAACTTACTAAACTTTTCTTAAAAAGATTGATTTTTACTCCTCAACTATACATTGTGATAATAAATTTATATTTTCAACTTAACATCTGCGTAAATGAAATTTATATATATATATATATATATATATATATATATATATATATATATATATATATATATATATATATATATATATATCAACACACACAATAATAAGTTGATTGAGCACATAAACCATAAACCGAGCTAAACTATTAATGCTAAAAATATACTTTTATCTAATTATAGTTCTTTATTTTACATGACAGTTATAATAACAAACTTTTTATCAAATTATAGATCTTTATTTTACATGACAGTTTCTCAATGATCATCCCAAGTTTTTGAAGAATTCATTATATCTAGCTGGAATTTCTTACACTGGTCTTGTTCTTCCCAAAATTACTCTAGAAATATATGAAGGTAATTCTTTTGGTTTTCGAAGACAAAATTCCATTTAATTATGATTTAAGAAGTTGTGACCTTTGGAGCATTTTCACATTTACAGGCAATGAACGTGGAGATCAACCATCATTAAACATTCAAGTAAATCATCAATCTTGTATTAATTTATAACTTATTTCTTAAAGATTTATAAACTAAATGTGAAATTTTAATCTTTTAATGAAAAGTGGAGACTTACTCATTTAGACTAAATGGCATGAAAATGTAACTTATTTGTTAAAATTTAGTTATGTTCATTGAATGAGAAGTTTTTCAAGGACTGAGATTTTTTTATAATTACTACTTCCGTCTCAAAATAATTGTTCACAAACAAAAAACACAAAGTTTAAGAAAACATCATAATTATAGCTTTTTCTTTCTTACTTTTTACACAAAGACAATTTTACCCTTAAACAATTGATTTAGAACATCTTTAAAGTTTGTAATAATAACCTTAAGGGAGGTTAATATAGTAAACTTGATCTATCTTCACTATCTATTTTTAGAAGTGAACAATTAATGTGGGACAACCCAAAATGTGGACCATAAATATGGGACGGAGGGAGTACTCACAATAGGAAAGTTTCTAAACTATAATTGTGTGATATTTATAATATCGATCAAACATAAATTTGAATTTCAAAATATTTGAAACTTTACTTCAGATAATGAGAATGTGGAGTTATTGTTTGTTCTCTTAAACCGGAATGTAGGGTTACATTCTTTGCAGTCCTCTCACCCACAAATTCAATGATTTCAATTCAAGACTTGAATTTGCTCATCGTCTAGCACTCATATCAGATGATATTTACAAGGTATTTCGCATAAATTTATATTGCTAAGTTTAAGTTGTTATTCTTAAATAATTTTCCAATTTGTAGTCAGCGATAGAACATTGTAATGGTAATTATGTGAATGTTGATTCGGTCGACTCAGTCTGTGCGGCTAGTCTTCAGCATTATGAAGAGGTTAGTTTATGAACACTTGTATTTGTTGTAATTTCTTTGTATTAAGATTGTATTTTCTTCCTTTTTCTAATACTATAATATTTTTCTTCTAGAAAAAAGAGTATTAAAGCATAAAAACTTGCTTACCATGGTATAATGATATCTAAGTTTTAACTTGCAGTGCACAAGTGGTATAAATTTGAATAACATTTTGGACGCAGTTTGCAATGCAAATGATCCGATGCAAGATTGTGGTGTAATTTTTCTCCCTTTCTCCATGTCATTCTCTATATATATCTTTTCTTTATATCTGACTTTGGAATGTTATAACTAAGCGTTCTTAAGTTAATTGGAACTATAAAGATAACAACCATAAAGATACCAATGGAGCACTTGTGCATGAGTCAATAGACCCAAGTTCAAGTCCCATGATTGGCATTTGCTTCATATAGGTACCCACCTCCGCAAAACCTATGGGCACACTGGAGATACTTTGTGGAATAAGAGCTCAGGGGTCCGAGTCTTGGCTCGTGCTCACTCCAGTTGGTGCCCCACTAGGCCAGGAGAGTTGCTGGAGCTATTCCTTGTGAGGTGAACAATGACAGGTGCCAAAAGGCACCCGAGGTCAGGGTGTTCCCGCCAATCTACACCATTTGTGAAAGATAACAACCATGAAAAAACGAACATCCATGTTTACTTTTAGGTATATCTAGCTATTGTTAGAATGCTCAAACTAGCTTTTCTTTTAGCTAAATCCCACAATAATCAAGAATACTAGTAACCCATACATAAACTAAAAAACACTTCTATACATCATCATATTTAAGAATATAACCCTAACCTAAACCCAATTTTCAAACATTCGATTTCAAAATCATCATCCAATTTCAAACCAGAATTTCAAAATCACCATTATAAATTTAAAAACCCCAATATCAAATACCTAATTTCGAAATCATCACCATTAATTTCAAAAACCCCAATTTCAAAACCCTAATTTATTAATTTCAAAAACCCCAATTTCAAAACCCTAATTTTGAAATCACCTGATCAATTTTGAAATCCTCAATTATGATATTATCATCTTCAATTCGAATTAGGTTTCATGTCCAAATTGGTGTAGTTTATGTTGTTTCATAAAATGGGTTTGGTGGTAGCAATTAATAAGTGCGTTGTTTGTGTTGGTGGTGTTGAAGATGTAATGATAAATGAAGAAAATATTTAGTTTTAAAAAATGAGGGTTCTGTTCGAGCTTAAACTAAAAGGGTTAGTTGATTTTAGAAAGGGATAATTTCATATCTCCCCCTCTTTTCAACATTAATTTCAAATATACTCAAAATACGACCATTGAATGCATTGTGTACAATGCTTTTAAAGTATCATTTGGGTAAATATGAAATTTTCATGCCTTTGTTGGGTAGATATGAAAATGCCCCGTATAACATGAAAAATAATTTATGCTTCAATCACTCATTCAAATAAATATTTAAGAGGAAGAAGACGAGGACATATTAGGCATTTCAACTCAGCCAGAGATGAAAACGAACCCAAAGTTTCTTCATAGGAAGGCTGCTTGCAATTTCCAAACTATAAAGACTAAACATGCATTTTGGCCAAATCACAATGACGAACTTTTCAATTTCTCCTTCCTCTATTGTAAGGAAATTATGTGTGACAAATTGATTTACAAACTTTTAAGTATAGACAAAAAATTTTAAAAACTTTTATAAATACGGTCTTATACTAGTACTCATTTATTAATTTCTACCCAAAACTGAAGGCACTACGAATGTGTCCAGTTTGGTGCGCTACTTACCATAAGTGAACACCATATTTATTTTTCACCGTATACTAACCAATTAGCATCCTACACGTGTGCAAAAGAAAAAAAAATGTGGTAAATGTGGTGCGCAATGTTGGTGCGTGCGCACCAAATTGTGAGGCATATTTTCAATGATCGTAATGCATTGCAAATATTAGACCACTCACCACTGGCAAAAGGCTTCTAGGACCACATGCATAATTGCTAAACATTTATTACCCTCTCAAAAAATTTACAGTATTATTTTGACCAAACTCTCTTTTCCCCTTTGATATCAACACACGGTCAAACATCCAATTTCTCTTTTTTTTTTTTTTTTCTTCTTTCAATTCACACATCACCTTCAAAAGCCTAGCCTCATTCTTCATTAATAATTCCACCAAAGCTTTCATTCATAAGTAAAAATCATACTTGCAATTCGAAATCAATAACATGCCCCGAATTTTTTTGTACATTTCCTAGCTTAATTGTCAATTTTTGTATTTTTCCTAGCTTAGTTGTCCCGACTGAAATTAATTAATCCAAAAATTAACGTTTTATATTTTCATTTGCTGATAAATTAAATGTGGTGCTCAAATACTAATCATTCTAGCTTTTTTTTTTTTTTTTTTTTTTTTTTTTTTTTTTTTTTTTGGTTGTGCTAACTTTTGAGCACCAAAAATGATTTGTCATTTGGTCATTCGGTTATAAATTAAAGGTGGTGCTCAAATAATAAAGTTTCTAATTTTTTCCATTTGTGGTGCGCTAGGTATGGATTTTGCGCACCAAACACGACGTGTCATCTTTTCATTCACTTATAAATTAAACATGGTGCTCAAATAACAGAAAATCTACATTTTTAACTACTGGTGCGCAAAAATGGTGCTAGCTTGAAATACGGCTAAAATAGAGCCTTTTATGAAAGTATACCACAAAATACGTCCATATATGAAATTTTCACAATTTTAAATCCTTCTACACTTATAAGTGCGAATTTTTGTTAATACATTAAGTTTTGTGGAATTTATTCACGTTTATTATTGTAACGAAAATTTACGCATATAAAGTGTGAATAAACTAAACAAAATTTTCACACTTTTTAAAAGTGTGTAGAAATGACATTTTGGTTGCAGTGTTACATGGGGCAAACCATGCATGAATATACTAACAGGGGTCTCAGGTTCAAGCTTAAGGTCCCTTAATTGTTATCCTTGCTCTGAAGATGTGGAGGTGTATGGGCCTCGTTTAGTGGTTTCAAAAAAAAAAAAAAAAAGAGTCACATATAGTGTTAAATATAGTTTAGGTCTAACGAGCGGGAGTACCCGCGCGTTGCTGCGGAAACGTTGTGGTTAATCTAAACTTGAAATAAAACGATTGAAAAAAATTATTGCTGAAATGTTGTGGTTAATCTAATTGAAAAAAATTATTTGTTATTAACGACTAAATTTGCAAAAGATCGATAAACGCAAGTACTATTTTTTTAAAGTTAGTCTTTTGAGACTAACTTTGAAATTAAAAATTAACCTGAGTCGGTCTAAAAAAAAAAAAAAAAAAAAAAAAACCTGATAAACATTGTTTTAACGAATGAACAATAATTTTTAACGGGATCGATATGTTGCAATGTTATTTTTTTGAGACTATTCTTTAAAATAAAATTTAACCTGAGGTGTTGTTTTTGTTAAATATTTAACCTTAAAAGAAAAAAAAAAAGAAAAAAGAACAGTACTGCTACAGTACCGGATGAACAGTAATCACACTCACAAAACACTGTAGAGATCACTGTAGCTACAGTGATTGCTACAGTACCCCCGTACTGATTTTTAGTATATACGAGCGGGGGTACCCGCGCGTTGCTGCGGATATGTTGTGGTTAATATAAACTTGAAATAAAACGTTTGAAAAAAATTATTGCTGAAATGTTGTGGTTAATCTAAACTTGAAATAAAACGATTGAAAAAAATTATTTTTGTTAATAACGACTAAATTTGCAAAAGATCGATATCCGCAGAAGAAAAAAAAATTATTTTTGTTAAATATTTAGCTACAGTACCATTGGTACAGTGCCGCGACTCACGAAATCACTATTGTGATCACTGTAGCAATCACTGTAGCTACAGTGATTTCTAAAGTACACGTACTGAGTTTTAGTATATACGAGCATGAAAACCCGCGCGTTGCCGCGGGAATGTGTTGGTCGATATTAATTTTGTTACATGAGTGTTTGTCGTGAACGATGGTGCAAGTTTCGTAATTTTTCGAGTACATTTGCTATGTCAAATGAGCCCCGGAGTGATTTCGTGAAAAGTTTAACCCCATTTGGCAAGAATAGCCCCTCCTCCCGAAAGTTAGAAAACTCACCCTCACTTTTCAATCTACATTTCACTTCCCTCCCCATTATATATAAAAACCCACATTTTAATATTTTATTTCATTTTCACACAAAGCACACACACTATTTCTCTCTCTAAAAATATTCTCCCACTTCTATCTCTCTCTACCAATGCCGGCCACCACCATCTCCGGCCAACTTCCGGTCACCGGAAAATATTCCGGCCACTTTTACTTTTTTACACCAAAAGATAGATCGGGACGTGCTCGTTCCGGAAGTACGTGGCAATCGTTTCAAAACCGCCCGGAGACCACCACCACGCCATCACCGCCGCTGCCACGCCATGCCGCCATCACCTCCCCTTCGTTTTCTTGGTAACCGAGCACACCACCACTATTTTTCTCATCTTTTCTTTAATAAAAATCTTTTTTAACAAAACCCTAATTATTATTTTTGTTAGATCCGAATATATAAATGTTTTGTTGATGAAAACGGGTTTAAAACTTGTGTTAAAATCTCGTGTGGGCCTCTTTTCCCCCTCTTCTCGTCACGGCAGCCGAGCCACCACCACGACGAAGTCGACTCAGTGTTTGAATTGGTTTTAAAATTAAAGCCATGGTTTAAAAAAAAAAAAAAAAAAAAAAAAAAAATGAACAGCCATGGTTTAAAAAAAATAAAATAAACAGTGTTGCTACAGTAGCATTGCTACAGTACTGCACTCACATAAACACTGTTCAAATCACTGTAGCAACAGTGTTGCTACAGTAACACGTACAGCCTTTTAGTATATATATATAATATATAATATATAATCAATGTCAAGCGCAAGTTATTTTATGTATATGCCCTTTCTGAAACTTTGTCCCGCAACATAAAATTAGCCTATGTCGACTATGCCTTATAATATTAAATCATGACAATCATAAAACGGGTGAAACACATATGCGGAAGCGAATGATCATATATAACATATTAAAGATTAACATAAACGTAATAGGAACATACCGTGGGATACTGGGATTCTAGCTGAACAAGAATCAAGCTTTAATAACTAGATGAAGATGATGAACCCTAATTAGGGTTTATAAGAATCAATGATCAATCTCTTACCGTTTGATTGATCGATTCCTTGATAATAATTATAGTCTGTTATTACCTCGTTCTTGTACACACAAACTACTAACGAATTAAAGTGATTGCAAGATCAAAACACAAGATTTTTCTTATTGAAAAAATCGACCTAAACCCTTAGGGTTGTTAGGTTCGATCGGCAGGAAGAAAACAAGAGGAAAAGAAAATTTTAGGGTATTGTGTGTGCACAAAAGGTATGAATGAATGACCCCAAGCCTTGTATATATACTAGATGAAACTTGGAAGACAAGTTGTATTAGGTTTGGCCCTCTCCCTTGTTGACCGGTCTAAGGACCCAAGAAGGGTTTCCGGATCCTTCTTGGCTCCTATTTACATCCTAGTCCTTTTCCTTTTGCATTTAACGATAGTTAGTACTTACGGTTAATAACTAACGATCATTAGTCCTTATACTTGTGTTAAATAATAAATATACATAACATTTAATATTTATTAAACTTTAATTCTCATTTGCAATGTGTGCAATCCCGAGGTTTCGAGTTCGATATTAGACATACACGTATTAATATTTATACACAACCAACACTATGTTTATATATTTTTTCAAGAATATTGTTTTACTAATTTGAAATTTCCTTATGATCGATCATCTTAGGACGATTTTACCAAGGCAGTAGATAAGTGGGCGAACATGGATGTTGTGCAGCACGCTTTGAATGTTCGTCAAGTAAGCAATCATGCAACTTTAATTTTATACATTTGATCTATCACATTCCTTAAATTTCACATTTATAGGGAAAAATTGGAAAATGGGAGCTCATCAATAATACCATGCATTACGGTCAAGGAAAGAACGACATCTCTAGTTATTCTTATGATATCTTCAGTAGTTTTTCCTATCATAAGCAACTTACTAGTAAAAATTGCCGAGCTTTAATCTTAAGGTAATGTATTACCAATATGTCCTCCGTCCCAAACTCTAGTAGATTTATTAGTACTAATCAAATAACAAATGTGCATGATACATTGTTTATTGTTATAGCGGCGACCATGATATGACATTTCCATATGTTGGCGTTGAGCAATGGATAACTTCTCTCGAACTTGGACTTGAAGTCCCATGGAAACCGTTCTATGTTGATGGTCAAGTTGGAGGGTGAGAAGTCTGTTCAATACGATTTTTGTTTTGTGGTTCCCAATTAAACCAGCTTACCATTTATGGGGAAAAAAAAAAAAAAAAAAAAAAAAAGATAGGAAATTGAACCCAGATTTATGTTTTTGCAGATATGATATGAAATATGCACTGAACGATTATTCATTAACATTTGCTACATTGAAGGTAAGAAACAGCCATCTCTTTTTCTCGCTATCAAGATTTGTTCTTTTTGATCCTTTATTTGGATAGGAATATAGGCTAATACGATATGATACACAAACATTCGAAGTTATATATGCATGAGGACATAGTTATACTATCTTAATGTAATCACGATATTTATATAGGGCGCAGGACATTTAATTCCAGCTGACAAGCCCAAAGAAACTATTGTGTTGGTACAAAGGTGGTTCTCTTCTCAAACTTATTCAAGTGATTCTTAAATAAGACAAGAGGATTGGATCCAAGAAATATGATACATTGGTGATTGTGATATAGTTCAAATAAAGTTGTAATTTCTGTTAATGTCAATGTGTTATATAACTATATGAAGTTAATGTCAAAGTGTTATCAAAGAACACAAGATCTTCTCTATGATGGCGAAAATATACACCATCTTCAGACCATGAAATCGCATTTTTGTTGATCATTATAACTAAATTTTGGACATAGTAGCTAGTGGTGCATTCAATAGAGAGTAGAGAGGATATTTTTCTTAAGGTTATATGATTTGGCTAGCACCTGTGTGGCTAAAGAGAAAAAAGAGAGCGTTTTAATGATTTAATCTATACAAAGAACTGTGGTGGTCTTATTTTATTTTGGGTCATTTACCTTAGTTTTCAATAAATAGTAGCTATGCAGAGGAATAGAGGTCCGTGGGTTAAAGAGAATAAGTTGATTTTGTGCTCAGTTCTTTGAGTTTAGTTTCGCTTTCCAATCCCTTTCCTCTCAAAAGTATAGTAGAAGGAAGATTTCATTATCGTCTTCTTTACCACTTCACTTTCCTTTCCTCTCAAATTTTAACCGGAGAACCAGATAGAAATGGGCTAGTGGGTATATATGTACAAGTATATTATGACTGTAAAAAATACTTATAAAATTCACCCCAACTTTTCTTGATCTGCTTTGAACTAAGCATTTCTATTAATAAAACTCACTTCAATCAAATGTGTCTTTGAACTTTATTTATTTAATTATAATATAAATAGTTAAAAACTAAGTAAAAAAATGCTCATGTCTTCTACGGTACATTATGCTTTTCTTTTTCGTTTAAGAACAAAGTAAATCAGTCTTGAAATGATCCAATTAGTCGGGCCTTAAAGTCTTAAGATTTCTTTAGAGGAGGAAAGGAAAGAAAAGTATAGAAGGGGAAGTAGGGGGAGGTGAAAGTATGGAAAGCTAGTAATTCAGTCATTGTTCTCAAGTTTAATGTGGAAGGAAGATGTGGGTGATAAATTTGTGACATAGATAATGATAAGCGGATGGGATAAGGCCTACTTTTGTCAAATACATTTCTATAATTGCTTTCGTTCGTTTACACCCCATATATGGGCGGAAAGAATTGGACAAAAAAATCAAAGAAGGATCCTCCCTTTCCACCTCCAACCCTTCACTTTCCTTCCTCTAAAAAATCTAAACAACATGAATTATTTCTGTGGCCCCTCATTTCCTTTCACTTTCTTTCTAAAAAGAGATAATCTTAGGACCAAAAACCGTGGCATAGAAACGCTGGCCCATAATGGTTCTTCTAAATTGAATGTAAAACTTAGAGGAAGTAAGAAAAAAATAAAAAAAAAAGAAAGAAAAGGAAGAAGATCAATTTGCATCATGCACCTATAGTGTAGTGTATATTTCTCCATGATAATTATGCCATGTACATTAGAGTAGATACCTATAAATCAAATGAACTTCATATTTTTTTTATCCATATACATTCATTTTTTCTTTAGAACCGCCATTTTTTTCACACTTATGTCACGTATTTCACAATTTATCTCACAAATGTCTACAACGAGACTTAAACTCACAACATCTAAGTTGGTGGGGAACTCACATACCATTAGGCAAAGGCCTTGGGTCATCAAAGTTTTGTTTAATTATTTCGCAATTAACAAATAATATGAGAATGACACTTTAATTGAAACGAGTTAAACACAACAAAAATAATTAGTTGAAGAAAGTCGTTGGTAAATGACACAAATATTAGCAGCCATTTTAGGCATTTTATGAGTATTGTTATAACTGTCAACTTTAAATTGCTTGAAATATAAAATTCGCAAGTTGAAGTGAAGAAAACATGAAAAATACATTAAACATGTTCTAAATAAATACATTAAACATGTTCTAAATATCAATATATTAATGTTGTGTACGTGGATCCTAGTCATACCATATGCATTCCAACCAACTTAATATTATATCATTATTTACTTTTCCGTCTCGTCTATGTAACAACCAACAACCCGGGTGATCAACCAGCATAATGAGTGCAAACTAAAAACCTTGTTGTTTTCTGTTATTTTCATTCTCACCATTCAATTCCACTTGTTATTTATATCGCATTCTAAATCAATCATCGAAACACTTCCTGGATATCCTGGCGACCATCTCCCGTTCAAACTTGAAACAGGGTACGGATCATTTAAATTTCCGCAACACTTACGTACAATGCAAGATAACTATTACTGGTTACGTACGGGTACATATTAGTACTACGTACATAAAACATGCATTCACCTATGTCACTATAAGAGCATTAAAAGTATCCTATGGTGCGGTGAGAAAATTACTGCCCTCAGCACTTTTTTCTTATAATATCATAACCTATCGCGTCACAAAAACACCCTCCTTCTATTTCTTGTGTCATTCTCTAGCCCATACGTATCCCGCTAAAACATAAATACAAAAAAAAAAAAAAAAAAAAAAAAAAATGTAAATACCTGACAGCTAGGCTGGTGGGTGTTGCGTGAAGCACCACCAGTTGAGGCTCGGTGTCATGTTGGCGTTGTGGTACCTGCGATGCATGGGTACCGAGCCCTCTAAGAATTCTCGTGAACACCCACTGACAATTTTGTGGGTAAAAGGTTTCTTACGAGTATTTATGAGGCGTGGAGTGCACACGCATGTGAGTTAACATGATAGTGTGATCGATGGCAAATAGCGGGTTCTAGGAGCTGGCTTGGGTGTGTGCTCTCAACACGAGGGTGGGGGTAGAGGCTGCGGGGGACACATCCGTTGGTGATTACCCTCCTTAGAATTGGGTGATTTCTAAGTTATCAACACAACCAAATCCAACTAATATTGTGAAAAGAATATAGACATTTTCTCAGTTCTTCTATTCCATAATCAAATATATGAACAGAGGATATAGCATGAGTCGTATATGTATCACTTTCTAGATATATACGGAGTATAACTATATGAACAGTTTTCCATGTTTAAAATTTATATGTATTTATGTTTTCATATTTAATCTTAATGTCTTTTGTATTGAAGTTACATAAGAATAGGAGAGAAGGAAGACGTGCAATTATTTTACTATTTTGTTGAGTCGACGAGAAATCCGTTCGAAGACCCTCATATTTTATGTTCCTGGTGGTCCTGGAGCTTCTGCATTAATCACCTTCTTGTATGAAATAGGTATGTATTTTTATTCTAAATGATTCATTGTCATGTTACTAATTCTAGGGCACTAGCTGGTTTTAAAATTAAGATTTGGATTAAGATTTAAATTTTGATTTGGATTTGAAGCCGAAGAGAGAAAATAGATTATAAAATATATAAATAATTATTCATAATTTGATAAATTATTTAAAATTAAAAAATATTATTAAAAAATAATAAATAGATAACATGTGATTGAGGTATAAATGTGACCACAAATGGAAAAGTCATTGTCGTGGAAACCTATCTAATGGTATGCCAAATTTTAAGACTTTATCCCTAATCCTGACCAACTTTTTTAATTTCTTCAAAACAATATTTCTTTACTTTGAGTAAGGATGCAGAAACCCACTAACCAATCGCATCCTAAATCTCTAAGAAATTCAGGTCATGCATCTAGATACATAGACTTTTAGATGTTGGTTGACTAACGATGGATGATTAAGCCAATGAAATTTTAGGGCTTCATAACTCTCTTGCAGAAAAGTATTTATATAAAGTTTTTTAAGGGTATAATTATAAAACTTCATTGTCCTAAAATTGTGCGTGTCTGCTTAGAAATTTAATTTTGTCTATGCGTATCTTTTTCCTCGCGACTAGCCATATAAAACCATTATTACAAATTTGTCTCGTATCGGATTTGAACACTTGATCAACATCATAACACAAAACACATCACACAAACACAAACATTAACACAAAACCAGTTAATTAGAAAGAAAATATATATATATATATATATATATATATATATATATATATATATATATATATATATATATATATATATATATATATATATATATATATATAACTTGGCTGGTGGGTACGGCGCGAAGCCGTATGATGCCACTTTGGGGTGTCGACTCCGCTTATAGGGCACCAGCCAGCTGTATAACGCCTCACACCGTGTACCATTAGAAACAAATTGGATGTAAAAGCTTCCCGGAGTAGAAATATCCTTTTTATTCGAAGTAATTATTCAAGATAATTTCATTACTTTTTCACTTATTGATATATGTTTTTAGAGGAATGATACATCCACATAATATTTACAAAAAGAAATCCTCACACACACACACACACACACACACACACACACATATATATATATATATATATATATATATATATATATATATATTATATATATATATATATATATATATATATATATATATATATATATATATATATATATATATATATATATATATATGGCAAATTGGCAATGAATTATGGATAGTGAAAAAGAAGAAAGAAAAAATATTGTATAACATGATTGGTCCATCACATTTAACACATCATTGTGGAGAGTTAGTTTGTAAAAATTGTGTGGATGTAGCATTTCTCATGTTTATATTTGAAACAATGGTCTAGCCTTTTGTATTAGCGCAATTCCTCACATTTTATATACTTGCGTTCATGTAATAGTTACTGACTTACTATCCATGTTGAGCGAAGAAATGCAAAACATAACAAGAATTTATTTCCATAGAGTTTTTGTAATGCACGGTCCATAGTGGGGATCACAGAGTTTTTCCTTGTGGAAGTAGGACTTCACCGGGGATCAACCATTAGCCCTTAACTATTTCCCTTGATTCTTAAAGAGTTATTGTGAGTGATTCAAGAGGTGCAGAATCGGCGGAAGAGTTAAACAATTGAGCACTGAAGGAAAAAAAGGCCTTGGAAGATAATGGCCATCGAGTAAGCAGAGAAAAGACAGAATGCTTGAGATGTGATTTCGGTAGGATCGAGATCGACCACAACGAAGAAACGGAAGTTAGTATGGCTATCAGATCCTTCAACCAGATGAATCTTTTAGATATTTAGATTCGGTGATACAGAAATCAGGGAGGATAGATGTTGACGTAATCCACTGTATTAGAAGAGGTTGGGCGAAATGGAGGGCGGCTTCAGGAGTATTATGCGATAAGAAAACCCTCTTTAAACTAAAAGAAAAAATTTATAGGGTGGCAATTAGACCTACTATGTTGTACGGGTCAGTGTGCTAACCTTATCACGAAAGCTTAAACAAACAGGGTAGAAGTGGTGGAACTGAGATTGCTAAGGTAGACTTGTGGTAAAACCATGTTTGACATGATTTCGAACGGAGTTTTCAGAGCAGTACTTGAAGTCGAATTTGTTATCCCAAAGATGAGAGAATGAAGGTTGAGGTGGTTTAGTTATGTCAAGATGAGGCCACAATCAACGCTAGTAAAGAGAGTCGAAGTGCTAATCGTCAACGGTTTGAGAACGAGAGGTAGACCTAAACTTAAATGGCATGATAGACTTAAGCAAAACATGAGGGAGCTTCTCTTGTTTGAGGACATGGCCTTAGATAAGAATGCGTGGAGAGATAGGATTAGAGTCTATGGGTAGTTTGAGCTAGGTTGTTTGAGGGGTGAGGTAGTTTTTGCATTTAGGTCTTATAGGAGTCTCTTACTAGCCTTGGCCCTTACATTTTTAGATATAAAGCCCCTTAGCTAGTTCTCTTTAGGCTTTAGGCGTTTAGTGGTCTATCTTGTTTCTTTTGCTTCACCTTAGCTTTCGGCGAGCATTGCCCTACTTAGATCATTGCTGCTTTTTTAGGCCTTGGTCTTGTTTGCCTTTAGCCTCTTTTTCTTTGCTTGTGTTTTTCTTGATGCTTTTGCCCTTTTACTTTTTGTGTTTTTGCTTTTGTCTTTGTATGCTATGCTCGTGTCTCCATGCCTCTTTTGCACTTTATCTTTTCTTTTTTCTGGGTTTCTTGCGACGTTTGTTTATCTTTGTTTATGTCCTTTTCTCTTATGTTCTTTTAATGGTTTTTCTGCTTATCTACTATGCATGTTTGTATGCTTGTTTTATCCCTTTTATCTTATGTTTATTTATCTTTGTTATTGCTCACTTTCACACATGCATTTATTTTTGAGCACTGTCACTGCACACACTTGCCGGAGGTCTTCCTGAAAGCATTCTCCTTACTCTTCGGTCTAACCTGAGGTAAGGGTAGGATCTGTCTACATTATACCCCGCTTATACCTAGCCCTGACGAGATTGGATATTTTGTTGTTGTTGTTGTCATCATCGTCTTAAGATTGACAAGTTTATACTCTTAAATTGACAAATTTCTACTCTCAGATAGCGAACTTAAAAAGAGGAAAAAATCAATTTGAAGTCTTGCACTATCATAATAAATAACAATTTTGTCATTTGGGATGAAGTGTTACATTTTTTTCAAATATTACTTGTAAACATTATATTCTAGGAATGGTTATTCTCCTTTTATTATAGACAAATTTCTACTCTCAGATAGCGAACTTAAAATGAGGACAAAATCAATTTGAAGTCTTGCACTAACATACTAAATTACAATTTCGACAATTTTGTCATTTGGAATGAAGTCTTACATTTTGTCAAAGAATACTTCTAAACATTTCTATTCTAGGAGTGGTTATTCTCCTTTTATTATAGAGCAGACGATTACTTGTGTATATTGGTGACGGTATATAGTGGCGTTGATTTGTGTGTGCAACATTACTTATTTTTAAGTTTTAAATAAATATGTTTTCTTTTTATATACAGTATAAATATCAAAAACTAAATTTCTATAATTATTATTCTAATACACATTTACCAAAAATGTTACCCTTACAAACACTATTCATATAAAATCAAAAATCACGTTCTCTTCCGTTATTTATATTACGAGGCAAGATACAACCCGTGCGATGCACGGGCTGCTGGTTGAATAACTATGTATTTTTTTTCCGTAATGTTGAAGCAGACGCAACATATGAAGGTTGATTGTTATTGATTATTTATTTACGTGATAAATAAAAATGTATAAGTTTTAAGCATTTTTTTTTAAGTTTAGGATATTAATGGTAATGTATTGTGGATAGATGGGTTGTTTTATATACAATGTATAAACGAGGGGTTTACATTGCAAGTTTTTAGTATTTTTTTTAAGTTTAGGATATTATTATTAACCGAATGAAAGAAGAAATGATAACACTCTTTTTATTGTTTATTTCTTTTAAGAGTTTCGGATATTCAAAAGTAAGCTTTGCTTTGAATAGATCTATGGGGATTCTTGTTCAAATACTTATAATCTTTAAAGATTCGCGCATAAGTTTGAACATTTTTGATATCTTGATTTTTTTTTTTTTCTTTTTGTGATTCGAGTTGATGATAATAAACTGAGATCTTTTCTTTAATTTTGTTGTTCGAGTCTTGGAAAAAAATTTAATGCGTACTATTAACTTTTTACCAATACATCCAACACACTCTTGTGCAAGCTATTGCATCAATTTGTTTAGTACGCTTATTTACAACCCGCTGTGTATGTTTGCTTGTACAATAAGAACATGGATATGAATATATCTTATTTTATATTGACATACTTTATTTAGTTTACATGTCGAGTCACTGCCTACATACTTTGATCGTATTCGAATTAATATACGAAAATGTAGACCATTTTTATAGGATGCAAAATATTTCTCAATAAAAACTAAATGCTACTTTTTATTTATTGATTTAATTTTGAGCATGGTCCAGTTTTGTATATTATCTTTATTACGCAAGTTGTTTAGATTAGATATAGTCAATGGGATATTGGGATACATAACTTTTAAGATGAAGAAAATTGTATTTAACTAAAAAGTAGCATAATCGTTATCTAGTTTTTTTCTTTTCAAATAAATAAAACTGGTCTCGATCCAATATAATACAATCCACCATCTCATAAACCAAAACCATACATATTTCACGATTCACAAACACAATCAAATATTTCTTGTTAACCGATTAATATTCCTTCTAATCGAACCACACATAAACAGAAACCATTAAGCTTTCTTGCGAGGTCCGAATCTGAAACACAAACAACATAGATCTGTGAAAATAAAATGAATAATGTTTTTGTTAACCAAACATAAATCAAGAACCCTTTTTTTCTCTTGGTTCCGAGTAACCACGAATAACATATGTCTTTTGGCTTCAAGATCCTTTTTGGGTCTCGGGTAGGTATTGTTGTTCTTGTTTGTTGTTTCGAACGAAAGAAAGAAGGGATGAAACTTTGTTTGTTTTGTTCTTTCTTTTTAATTTTCGGACATTTAAAGAAAAGCTATGCTTTTGATAGATCTATGATGGTTTTCAACAACTTGTGAATCTTCAAAGATTTAAAAGCAAGTTTAAATCTCAGGTTTTTTTATGTTTTTTTTGTGCTCGGTCTTGTAAAACTGCGATCTTTGTGATGGTCGATGTGTTGTTGTGACTGTTGATAATCGTGAGGTCTCGTTTGTATTCGAGACATGTTTGTGTATGATATGGGTGTTTGTGATTAAATGCACATGGGCAATTTTTTTTCATGGTGGTGAAGATTAGTGCAAAAAAAATGATATGGTGAAAATTGTTTTTATTCTTGGAGTTTAATATGTAGATGAACTGCAGCCCTTTCACGTTCCATAACCGGGGATGTATTAAAGGAAGCGGATGTAAATTCGTGGGAATCATATAATTAAGATTTTGCTTAAACTACATTGTTCCGTACTACCCTGTTTTGCACAATACACTTCCACATTAAATTAAAGGGTATAAGATTTATATAGTGATAAACTATTAATAAAATTTATACTACATATAATGGAGAGAGCACACTCTCTCCATTAAAAACGCTCAAAAACTTAAAATTAAGATACACAACCACCTTTTGGCACAAACCAATAAATACACATTTCAAAATATGAAAATTAAATAATACTCCACATTAAATGAACTCAAAAATTTAAAATTAAGATATACAATCTTTAGAGTTTTTGGTACAAACCAATTAAACACAAATATATGGTACAAGTACAAATTAATTAAACACACTAATTAATGTTATTTTAAAACACCCCTAAAATAAAATTAAAAAAATGCATGTTATTGTACACATTACAAACTAATTAAA
This sequence comes from Artemisia argyi, assembly GCA_030686995.1. Classification (NCBI taxonomy): domain Eukaryota; kingdom Viridiplantae; phylum Streptophyta; class Magnoliopsida; order Asterales; family Asteraceae; genus Artemisia; species Artemisia argyi. The sequence continues at coordinate 129,967,733 of CM060699.1, forward strand.
TGAACTATATGCTAACAAGTTGATGGTACATATGATTTTGAAAAACCGGAACGGATCGGACAAACGGGTTCAACCAAAATTCGGAGTCACCCTTGGTTCGGCTAGCTGATAAAAAACGTTCAAAAACGAAACGGAGAAGACCAATCGGAACCGGTCAAAATAGGTAAACTGGATCGGACTGGGATTATTTTTTTTTCTCCGGTTAATCAATTTGTAATTGTTATTTTGTTGACGTATAAACTTTAATCACGAGGTACCCGCCGCTGCAACGCGCGGGCACCATGCTAATATAGATATGATGCACTAAACTTATAACAATGATACAATTGCTTATAACTGCGATGCACTAAACTTATAATGATGATGCACTAAACTTATAACGATGATGCATTAACTTATAATTATGATGCATTAAGTTATATTATCACACAAACACACACATGTGCACGCGCACGCACGCACGCGCATGTGTGGGTTAAAATAAAAATATGCTTAAACTAGAAAGTCTAGGAAGGAATGTGGGTGGGCATGTGTCACCTTGCAACATCACCATGCTACATCACCATTCTACATCACCTCCCACTCAACACCAACACCCACCCCGCCCCCGCAAAAAAATGAATTTTCTTTTGAGAAAAAAGGAATCTCCAGCCAAAATGTTGTTACTCATGACAGTTGTAAAAGTATTGCATCACAGTTATAAGTTTAGTGGATCCCCCAATCAGAGTTATAAATTTAGTGTATCAAGTTTATAAATTACTGCATCATAGTTGATGCACTAAACTTATAACTATGATGCAATAACTTATAATAATGATGCACCAAACTAATTAGTGTGATACACTAATGGTATTAAAAGGTGCATTGTTGGTATAAAAAAATCGTATTTAACTATGACGCAGTAACATATAGATATGATGCATGAAACTTACTACAATGATGCAAGTTGTTTATAAATGTGATGCACTAAACTTATAACTATGATGGACTAACTTATAATTATAATGCAATAACATATAACTATGATTCAGTAAGTTAAAACCTTGATACACTTAACTTATAATTATGATGCTTAAAATATTGATGCATCAAACGAATAACTGGGATGTAGTAATTTAAAACCTTGATGCACCATACTTATAAGTGTAATGCACTAACAAAGTTTCGCGTTTTTTTTCTTTCCTCAAAAATTTGTTTTTTAAATTTACTTTTCCAAAAAAATTTTGCAGCAAAGGGGGGGAGGGGGATGCACCATACTTATAAATCCGATGTAGTAAGTTAAAACTTTGATGCACCAAACATATAACTGTGATGCAATAACAAAATTTTGGCCATTTAATAGCATGATCATATGATTAAACCATGTAACTTTGCATGACCATTTAAAAAAACCTTGATAAGCTTTTATCAATGGTTTTATCTTTAGCTTAGAAACATGTGATATGGATCATTACAATCAAGGTTTTCACACGTCAAGTACATTAAAATAGTGAAACTATTAATAGCGGTTTGTCACGAGGTTAGGTATCATGTTTACTAACTGGACCTAATCCAAAGTGACTTGTACCTTAATAGAAAAATTACAATGCTTTTTACTCGAATCACATATCTATTTTGTAATTAAGGTACCCTCGTGAAGACAATTATTTACTTTTCTACAACTCAAACCAACCCAACTTGTGAGACTTCTTCTTGTACTTTTGTTTTTCGTAACACTTTGTTTATGATCGTTGTTATTTTGTTTGAACGGGTACCACATATGGCGACATTTAACTTTTTAACTGTGCTTTTCGAAGTAAGTAACAAAAAAGCCGTTAAATTAGTTAGGATTTTATTAATCCGTAGTTAAAGTTAAAGGTTGATATAATCGAGAGAGAGAGAGAGAGAGAGAGAGAGAGAGAGAGAGAGAGAGAGAGAGAGAGAGAGAGAGAGAGAGAGAGAGAGAGAGAGAGAGAGAGAGAGCATGACACATGTTAAATGATTATGTGGATAATAGAATAAGTAGGAAGATTATGAAGAAAGATATATCAATGCTTATGAAAATGTGGTTGAAATAATCATGATGTTTATTCAAGAGAACAATTGGTTATATGCACTACGTTCTATGTGGGTAATAAAGGAGTGCTTTTATGTAGGTCCATTTCTCTTCATCTTGGATGATAGACTAGATAATCTCACGTTAAAATTGAATCCAAATGCATGGACACAGGTTCGTAGATCTGACCCGAATACCATTTTTTCTATCAACCTAACCTAGCCTTTAGTTTGTTTTTATAAAAATGTTGATATAGCTCGTTGTATTTTTGTAGATGGCAAGTGTCATATTTGTTGATATGCCTGCTGGCACCGGCTTCTCTTATGCTGAAACAAAAGAAGGGTGGACTAGCAGTGATAGTAATATGGCAATTCAAGCTAACCAGTTTATTAAAAAGGTTGAACTAAAAACATAAAGAAATATTGGCGTATATAAATTAAAATAAAAAATACAATAAATAAAAGATCACAATTATATTAACCACAATTCGGTTTGAAACTTGCTTAACAATTACAACAACAACAACAACATACCCAATCCCGCCTAGGCGGGGTATGGGGGAGGTGGGATGTAGACAGATCCTACCCCTACCCCAGGGAACCCTGCAGGTAGAGAGACTGCTTCCAGAAAGACCTCCGGCAAGTGTGTGCAAAGTGTGCTCGAAATAAATAACACGAGAAAAAGAATGCAAAACAAGGAAAAAGCAAAAAAGCAAACAGAGCAGAACAAACAAATAGGCAATACGACACAACAAGCATATAAGCAAACAAAAAAGCAAACCGACACAAGAAGTAAAAGAGCAAACAAAGCAAAACGACAAGACAACCAAGACCAAGACAACAAGCATATAATGGTAATGTAACTTGCTTAACAATTACATTACCATTATTTTGATCAGTAATTTTCGATCAATTATAAACTAACACAATAATAAAAATATGTTGTAATATGGTTTCTAATATAGTAGAGCTTATGAAAGAATTTTTAGAATTTATAAGTGTTGGGATTAATTTAAAAATGTCTCATTTTTTTTCTTTTATTAACTACATTTATAAAAGGCTGGCAAAAGTTTTGATTCATATTTTTTATATTTTCGGTGAGAACATTATTATGACAACTAGTTCATGAATACGACATTGTTTGAATGTTTATATGAGAAATTAAACAAAATATTAAAATTTAAATTTTAAAGCGTATTTTGAGAATTGACCTCCTATGAACAATAACACAATTAATAAAATATTAGTAGAAAAAATTACACAAAACACTATCTTAATTATTGGTTAGTAAGTAAATTTTTGTAAGAAATAAAAATTGCGTAAACACTCCTTATATACAATTAGATCTATTAATTGATATGTGATTTAATTAATAGTAGATATATGACATTAAATCTTATATATATATATATATATATATATATATATATATATATATATATATATATATATATATATATATATATATATATATATATAGTGTGAGGTTCTTTTCAGAACCAAATAAATTGCGAGAACTGCGAGAACCACTTTTTCACTACTAATAATACATAATGTACACCATGTTAATGCACAATGGCAATTTAGAAAATATATGTAATTTAATTTGAAAGAATAACTTAAATTAAGGGCAAAACGGGAATTTAATTATTCCATAAAAATAGCAATTATACCCCAAAAACCGTTTACCCCTGTAACTTAATCTATGCATATCAAACCCTAGCCTCCATAGTTATCTCTGGTTTCCAAAACACCATCATCAATTTCTGGTCATAACCATGTACGAAACCCTTCTATTTCTATTTCTATTATATAGATTTACACATTATCACTAAGTATATTTCCCCCTTTCCCCATATTTCTATCCGAATTTCAACACTGAACCATAATTTAACCGTTCTTTTTGTAAGTAACTGTTATTTTTTTTTTTCATCGAATTCATGATTTTCTTTTATGTTAGTTATTGAATTTATCATCTTTAATCCACTTAAATGATGAACTGTTACCGCTTTTAATTTGTTAGTGATCGAATTCATCAAGAATGTGATGAATTGTTGCCATTTTTAATCTTGTTAAATCGCTGATACATGTTTCAATTTCTTTTATGTTAGTCACTTAATTTATCGTTTTTGATTCGCTAAAATGATTGAATGCCATAGAACTGTTCACTTGAAGTTTAGTCAATTAATTTTGTGTTTAGTTCCATTTTGATTTTTAATTAGGTTTATTATATGTTCATCTAGTTGATTTGATAAATGTTTAGTTAAAAAGTTGACGTTAACTGATTGTATATGTCATATAGTTATTTAAGTTAAAAAGTTGATCAATTTTTTGAAGTGATGTTTGTTAAAATAAGACCATCATGAAGATGTTTGTAAGTGCTTTAATAATATAATATGCGATTAAATATTATATTAAAAGATATGCCATTATGATTTTGTAGATGTGAGTTTCATGAACGAAAGTTGATGTTGAACATGTGCTCATATTATCACTCTTGTTTCAAAATTTGTCTATGATGTTGAATAGTTTTCTAATTTATTTAACCACTAAGTATATTTCTAAAAAAGATTGCACATATATATTATTGATAGTGCATTTGTGTTTTTACAATTTCTAGTGAATTTGATAGGCGTGTGCATATGTGTTTCAAGGCTAATATTATCTAAATGTTATGCCCATATGTGTTTTAAGGTTAGAGTGCATGTGTATTTTCTATGGCTGGTAAAAAAAATCAATGAAAAGGATTTGCATATGGATTTTGTAGCTTATAAAATGTTAATGAAAGGGTGTGCATATGTGTTTTTAGGGTTGTATAAAATTAAGATAAGAATTATGCATTCATGTTTTAATGTATGGATTTATTTTTTTAGGATTGTATTAAATCAAGATAAGAGTTACACATATATGTACAAACTAGTTTTATGGCTGATACAATATATGTTTTATTGAGAGTGCATATGTGTTTTCATAGTTTCTAGTGAAGTTGATGCCTTTTTTTCACATGTGTTTTTACAGTTTTCTCAGTTTAAATATATTGAAAGTGCATATATATATTTTTATTTATGATATAAGGATGTTTTTTTGTTTAGTTTTGATTTAAGGGTGCACGTGTGTTTTCTGTTATAAGAGTATACTAATTTCTCAAAATGGTCTTTTTGAACAAGTCATAAATACATTGTGCATATGTGTTTTGTTAGATGTTATGATTAAATAATTATTAATTGGTTGTGGTTACAGGTACGAGTATGATGGGCGACGTCAAAAGTGCACATGTGTTTTGCACATACTATTTAGCGAGAAAATAGTTATGATAAAGAAAGTAAAGAGTCAAGACAGAAGTGCATGAAGTTGCAAGAAGATTAGTAGACACGGCTATACATTAACGAAACTTTCATTTATTATTTACTCTAAGAATTTTGTATTTAGATTGTATATGACATGACTTTTAATTTTTTGTATAATGTTTTTGTTTGAAATGTATATGATACATGTAAAATGTTTATTTTTGTTATTTATGCACTTGTGTAAATTTGTTTTACCAAAACAAATTACAGGTTTAAGGAATTGAACAATAAAAATATATGTAAATTTATTATATAAAAAACACATATGCATTTTACCTTTTGAAATCAAGCATGTTGGAAAAATTATTATTACAAAAAAAAAAAAAAAAAAAAAAAAAAAAAAAAAAAAGTGTTACTAAAATTTAGGACCTAAAGAATCGTTTTTTATTAAAAAAATCAAAAAAATAAGAATAAAAAATGTATTTTACTATTATACCCTTTTGAATTAAATAATAAAAATAAATATTCAAAAAAATCTGATTGGTTGATGTTGGTTCTCGCAGTTCTCGCAATTTATTTGGTTCTGAAAAGAACCTCACCCTATATATATATATATATATATATATATATATATATATATATATATATATATATATATATATATATATATATATATATATATATATATATATATATTATTGTATTGTAGTTGCATAAAATTGTTAAAATAAGAAGTGATCTTAACCATTAGATCTATTAATTGATATGTGATTTAATTAATAGTAGATATATGACATTAAATCTTATACATAAAAATTGATCTATAACCACTAAAAAACGAATCATTTACATCCGATACATATGATACATAGTTTTGCTTCACAAAAGACTATTAATAGAAATAAACATTTTATTAGCAAATTCAATGATACACTATTACAAGTTACATCCGAGTTAACAAACAATTGTTAAACTATGATACACAACTGATGCACAAGAAATTGGTAATATTAAAAACCGCGAGCAACTGCTCGTACACGAACCAAAACCTCCAATAACTTGTACACGAACCACCAACTAATTAATGGGCTAAACTATTAATGCTAATAACAATATACTTTTATCTAATTATAGTTCTTTATTTTACATGACAGTTTCTCATTCATCATCCCAAGTTTTTGAAGAATTCATTATATCTAGCAGGAATTTTTTATATTGGTGTTGTTCTTCCCAGAATTACGCTAGAAATATATGAAGGTAATTCTATTGGTTTTTGAAGACAAAGTTCCATTTGATTTTGATTTAGAAATTTGTGACCTTTGGAGCATTTTCACGTTTACAGGAAATGAACGTGGAGATCAACCATCATTAAACATTCAAGTAAATCATCAAGCTTGTATTATCTTATAATTATAATTTATTTCTTAAATTCATATAAACTAAACTGAATGTGTGAAATTTTAATCTTTTAATGAAAAGTGCATAGACTTACTCATTTAGACTAAATGGCACGAAAATGTAACTTACTTCTTACAATTTAGTTATACACACTCAATGAGGAGTTTTTCAAGGACTAGGATGATAGTTTCTAAAATTGCTCACACTAAGAAAGGTTTTAAAAATGTTTCTGAAATATAACTATGTGAAATTTATATGTTCGATTAAACATAATTTGAATTTAAAAATATTTTAAAATTTACTTCAGATAATGAGAATGTAAATTTTGTTTGTTCTCTTAAACCGGAATGTAGGGTTACATTCTTTGCAGTCCTCTTACCCACAAATTCAATGATTTCAATTCAAGACTTGAATATGCTCATCGTCTAGCACTCATATCTGATGGCTCATAAATTTATATAGATAAGTTTAAATTATGATTCTTAAATAATTTTTCCAATTTGTAGTCAGCGATAGAACATTGTAATGGTAATTATGTGAGTGTTGATTCGGTCAACTCATATTGTGCTGCTAGTCTTCAGTGTTACGAAGAGGTTAGTTTGTGAACACTTGTATTTGTTTTAACTTCTTTAGATTAAGATTTTATTTTTATTTTTCCTTTTTCTAATACTAAAATATTTTGCTTCTACAAAAAAAGTATTAAAGCATAAAAACTTGCTTACCATGGTATAATGATATCTAAGTTTTAACTTGCAGTGCACAAGTCATATAAATATGGATAACATTTTGGAAGAATTTTGCGATGAAAATGATCCGATGCTAGATTGTGATGTAACTTTTCTACCTTTCTCTCAGTCATTCTCTTTATATATGTCCTCTCTTATATCCAACTTTGGATGTGATAACTAACCATTCTTGAGTTAGTTAATTGGAACCATAAGGATAACAACCATAAAGAAAATGGACATCCATGTGTACTTTAGGTATATCTAGCTATTGTTAGAATGATCAACCTATCTTTAGGTATATCTACCTGCGGGTAAACTTTGGGTTCGTTTTTTTATTTTTCGTCCCTGGGCGAATTAACCACGATGTGCAACTGGGCATTGATCCCAAGGCCATTAGTACAGTCGATGCTTCCTAACATTCCCGGAAACCATGTTGCATCTCGTGAAAATCATATAGCTTTTCAACATCGAATTGTGTTAAGCATTCACAAAAACTCCTCTATATATAACTGCATAACCTCGTCACAGAAATTGTACAGATAATCACTAGAATTTTTGTGACCAATTTGCATATATTCGTCTAGTTGATCAGGAACGGTGCCGTAAGCTAGTTAACGAATTGCAGAAGTACACTTAACCAATGGGGAAATGCCAAATTTCACGTACAATCAGTACAGTGTTGAAAATACGGCATAGTATCACTTAATTCGCGAACAATGATTGTAAAGAGTTTTCGGCTCATTCGGAATTGCATAAGGAATGTTGCTTCGTCGTACATTGGGTTGTCAATGAAGTAAGCCACCACTAAACGATCATTAGCACCGTAACGATCTCTTTCTAACAGCGCTCGTGGGTTTTTTGAGATTCTAGAAGTGGAAAGATGTTGAATAAGTAAGACAACGTCTTTTAAAATCTCGAAGGTTAAACTATTAAACTCATCATCTAGATCATCATCAAAGAAAAATCGATCGGAATTCATATTTTTTGAGTTGGTAAATATTTGATAGAATAGAAAAGAAAAGTATGAAAAAATGTAGAAGAGAAGTGGGGTTATATAAAGAAGATTTTTTTTTTTTTTTTTTTTTTTGGGTATTAAAAGTACCCAACGGTTAAAAAAAAGAAAAAGTGTGCAATTTTTTCGATTGGGTTGCTAAACATAACTTCAAATTTTGGGGATGGGAACACGGTCGGGATCGTTGTGCTGGGGGGATTCCCTTTTTTTCTTTATTTTTCTTCGCACCAGGAGTAGCTATAACTTAGCAATTCGATTGTACTCAGATCGAACATGGCAATGAATGTAAGTGTGCTCTCTGGGCCTTACTTATTGATGACTGATCTACATTCTTAGCTAATGACATTAAATGATTTGAGGATGCTTGGCAGCCAAGCTTGCTTGCACTTGGGCTATTTCGCCGTAGCTTGGGGTATAATGGTTCGGAGAGATCGAAGAGCACCTCACTCTGCCATGCCAACCGCAACTTTTGAATCAATTTTGGGGTGATCTTTGACCGACCGATGCAACGGAAATGTGATATCGAATGAAAGTCAATCTAAGAGACAAGTGACTTCCCATTTTTTTGGCTAAGGAAATCTGCTAACACTCTAAACAATTCTTGAGACGACTATTCTATTTGGCTAGAGAACACCCTACATCTGAACTCAAACCTACAAGCCTATGGATACTGACACCTATTATATTTCTATTGGACTTTTGAAGTCTGACTTATTTCGCGAGACCAGGGCAGAAAGATGAATTAGTATTTTCACGAGCTCATTTGGACTCATAAATCAAACTCTTATTGATTAGGAAATGCTCAAAGGTTTTTGTTCAAATGCCAAATCCCTTAGATAACTCAACCGTTTTGCGTGAGTATTAAGTTGTGGCTAGCATTGTAAGGAATGCTTCTGAACATCTTAGGCCATTCTTGATGATGGACCCTCTGGCAACTTTAGAAGCCTTGGTTCGTAAGGGCTTTTATCTTGAACTAACGCTTTGATCTCGACTTCTAGACCCACATCCTTTCGCATCAAAAGTACCCACGCTTCTCAAACCTACATTTATCCCAAGGAACCCCATAAGGGAAGTGGGAAAATGTTTAGACCTTGGCTGTCACAAAAAGCAACCAATCAGTTTCGGGAAGATGGGAACTCCTTCTCTGACTATAGTTTTGGAATATCTAAGTGGAATTTTCAGTCATCTATCCGTTATCTTTCCCTAGCGAGTAAAGAAAGAGTGGATGTTTTGAACTAGTGTTGAGCGAGTTAAATGCCCTATAAGCTATAAGGGCGGTCTATATGTATCAATTCCATGAGCAGCGATTGCACTGAATGTAAAAAGTGCATCCAACAGGAATCGAACCTACGAATTTTTCCGGTTGGGCGCTCTAACCATTTAGCCATGGATGCAAAGAGACTCAGCGAGTGAACTAGGTCTTGGTATTCCTTCTTGAGCTTCCATTTCTTCCGTTAAGGGTGATTCAAGAAAAGATGAAATAAGAAGACATGTTTCCATAACGAACAAGATACGGGTTGAGAAGGGGGAGTTAACATTAGACAAGATTGGAATGGGTATAGGAACATGTATTGATGTACCATATCGGCTAATACTCCCAGGTTGAGGCGATGCATTCCACCGGTTGACTGAAGACTTGATTATTGGTATATCGATCGGTCTAGCACGGATTGGAATAGGAGCCGGTTTGATAGGAAGCTTTTGAAAACACAATGCACCCATGTAAATAAGGAATGAGATTAATCCAGAGGTTAAACGAGCATCCCACACCCAAAAGGTGCCCCACATAGGTCTTCCCCGACAACCCCAGTATCTAAGGTAAAAAACATAGAAAAAACACCTATTTTTATCATCGATGTTTAACATGGGGTTGCGCTTGCCATGTTGAACCAACTTTTTCCTTTCTTGATTGGTGGTGAACTCTCCTCTCTTATTTTTGGGTCCACCCGTACCAGCTAACTCGCTTTCCTCCTAAGGGGTCAAAAAGTGCCTACCTATGCATTTAGCTGACTCTCTATGCCCCAATAAGAGAATTGTCCAGTTATGACGAGGAATAGGTCTCTATCCAGATGAAGATTGATGAAGAAACTGATGTGTGCCTTGCCTTTCCTTAAAAAGTGCGTGCAACTTAGTCTTTTTGGTTCTTGAGAATGGCCGTCGCCTCTCCCAGGATCAAAATGATTATCCCAGCCTGATGGGTCTACATCCATCCCTGAATGTCATTGGGTACTGTTAACTTGCCCACCATTCTTGCAACTGTCACCCGTAATCCGCACAGGTGTGTCCGAAAACTCCCCCCCCCCCCTTTAGTGGACGAGAAAGAAAGAATTTCTCCGAGCAACCCCCGAGGTTCCAGACCCGGGGCCTCCTGCCGTCGTTTCAGTGAGTCATATGGTCCATTCCTTGTAGAGGAAGGCTAACCACTTACTAGCTGGGAGCTATATGAGTGTTAACTAGAAAAAGCACCCATTCTTTCTAAATGATAAACCATTATTAGTTCAGCATGAGCGATAGCAAAACCAAGCTGGATAGGCTTTTTATGTCGAAAGCCGCAAAACTAGTTATCTTATAGCAAACAACTAATGTAAGCGTACTCAACTAATCACATAAGTTAAGTAAAGGTCTGTTTGCATCGCAACTAATAGAAAAAATGAATACTAGACTAGACTAGTAGTTGAGCGCTCCTTGTTGTTCGGATCTTGACTGAGTCCGAGCTTCCCTGGCTCTATGATGTTGGGGAACTCTAAAAGGGCCTTACCACCTTCTTTATTTACTATATTTGAGTCTTAGGAGTACTTTGGGATTATATTCCGCGTTGAGGATTTGTGCTTGTGGGTTGGGGTAAATATTGCAGACCAGTGGATCTAGTGGTTGACAATCGTTCGGACTTGGTAAAGGTTGTCGCGGCACCTATAGTAGGACATAGGATTTATCGCGATGCCGGCTGACCAATTTATAGTGTCTCCGTTGCTGAAATTCGTCAAGAAGGCCACGTGGATTGGCCAGGGTCTTCTTCAGCTAATGAGACCTCGTTCCCGAAGCCTTCGTAGTATCTTTTTGATAGGCGCCTCTATTTGTATGGGGAATTCCCTTCTGATAGAACTCCCCTAGTCTCCCTCTCCTTCCTCCGCCGCCTTCCGACCCACAGGAGTATACAATTGCAACTTCCAGACATTCGATGACACGTTTCTCCGACCTGAGCTATGCAACAATGAGATCGTCCTTGATCCTTGCCGGATGTGCTTGACGGTCCCCCATAATACGCTTAGTTGGGAACTTCTTACTCGAGCTATCCAAAGAGTGTCCGCTAGTTGAACTGCGTCCGGTAGACTCCATGTTCCGCCCATCCCCTATGTTATCTCTTTGATCGGGATACTATTACCTAGGTTCCTAAACTTCGAATGGATGGCGGAGCATAGGTGGCAAGCAGTTATATGTATACGGTGCTTTACTCGTAGACGCTTCTCTAGCTCTCGCAAGAATTTTATGGGAGTCGTCCTCGGAGGGACTTCCTCAATGATTGTAGCGAGGATTCTACCATACTCAGTGCAACTATTGTTGTTGATCCTGCAGAGCCTACCCAAAGGTACAGGCAAGATTGTAGGTAGTAGGCGAGAAGTTTTTTTTTTCTTCCTCCTCTATGAGAAGCTCTGTGGCACCCACAATTCTCAGTAGTAAGTCATCGGCGCGCGTAACAAATCCTTATTAAGTAATGGCTTTTTAAGAGGGCCACCTTGGACTGGTCTGACCTGATAACTAGTATCGCCTCCCCGCCCATCTCTATCAGCATGCCCTTTCTTTTGCAATACTTAAAAAAGTCTCTTATGGCCCAATTATTATTACAACGTTCTCTATCATAGAATTCGGCCTTTCGAGACAACCCAGCGGCTTTTATTAGGAAGATGACGCAAAAGAGGCTCCAGGGCTGGTTAAGGAAGGCGGCAAGGGCCGACGAAGGAGGAAACGAAAGACCTTTTCTGGTCCCCATGAGCCGAGGGTGCTTGTGGGAGGGGTGTGACACGACGAAACAAGGGAATGAAAGGCCGCTTTACATTGGATGCTCTTTACCCTCCCCAGAATGATGGTTCTGTTGTCTTAAGGTCCCTTAATTGTTATCCTTGCTATGAAGATGTGGAGGTGTATGGACTTCGTTTAGTGGTTTCAAAAAAAAAAAAAAAAAAAAAAAAAGGTCACATATAGTGTTAAATTTTATATGTACATGCCCTTTCTGAACCTTGTCCCTCAACATAAAATTGCTGGTTTCTAACAAGTACAACCTCTTTTATTTTGTCATTAAATATTAGCCTATGTCAACTCTGTTTATATATTTTTTCAACAATATTGTTTTACTAATTTGAAATTTCCTTATGATCATCTTAGGACGATTTTACCAAGGCAGTAAATAAGTGGGCGAACATGGATGTTGTGCAACAGGCTCTGAATGTTCGTCAAGTAAGTAGTCAACTTTAACTATATACATTTGGTCTATCACATTCCTTAAATTTCACATTTATAGGGAAAAATTGGGAAATGGGAGCTGATCAATAATACCATGCATTACCATCAAGGGAAGAACGACACCTTTTGTTATTCTTATGATATCTTCACTAGTTTTCCCGACCATAAGCAACTTACTAGTAAAAAATGCCGAGCTTTGATCTTAAGGTAATGTATTAACAATATGTCCGGCCTCCGTCCCAAACTCTAGTAGATTTATTAGTACTAATCGGATAACAAATGTTCATGAATCATGATACATAAATACATTGTTGATTGTTATAGCGGCGACCATGATATGACATTTCCATATGTTGGCGTTGAGCGATGGATAACTTCTCTCAATCTCAGAGTTGAAGTACCATGGAAACCGTTCTATGTTGATGGTCAAGTCGGAGGGTGAGAATTCTGTTCAACACGATTTTTGCTTTGTGGTTCCTAATTAAACCCGCTTACCATTTATGTGAAAAAAAAAAAAAAAAAAAAAAGGGGGGGGGGGGGGGCTGGACCCAGATTAAGTCACGATAACAGAACTGTAACATGGTAAAATTGAAAATCAAACCAAACCGAATTCGAATTAGTTGAAACCGAACAGAAAATCAAATTTCAATTCGAATTATAGAGTTTTTTAGGAAAAAAATATATTTCAAACTTAAAAAATGTTATATTTATATTTACATGAATTCGATTTTCGGTTCGATTATATTTCGCCAAAAATGATATACAAACCGAAACCGAATATTTAATTCGGTTCGGTTTATGTTTTCGATTCCCATGGTTATTACCCCATTTGTGAACACCCCTAAATATGTTTATTTCAACATTCTTCAAACAATCATAGTTGCTAAAATTCAATATTAATTTCTCTTTTAATTTTCATAATTTACGTTTTTGCAGATATGATATGAAATATGCACTAAACGATTATTCATTAACATTTGCTACATTGAAGTTAAGATATGATACACACACATTCGCCCTTATGTATGCTTGACATAGTTATACTATCTTAATGTAATCACGATATTTATACAGGGTGCAGGACATTTAGTTCCATCTTACAAGCCAAAAGAAACTTTTGTGTTGGCACAAAGGTGGTTCTCTTCTCAAACTTATTCAAGCGATTCTTAAATAAGACAAGAGGCATGGAATTTCATCTCCTGCAAGGATTGGATCCAAGATATACGATATACATTATTGGTGATTGTGATCTAGTTTAAATAAAGTTGTAATTGTTAAGTAGTTTCCCTATGGCATAGCAAAGAAAAGCTTTAATCCAAATTTCTGTTAATGTCAATGTGTTATATAACTATATGAAGTTAATGTCAAAGTGTTATCAACGAACACAAGATCGATCTGTCTTCTCTATGATGGCGAAAATATACACCATCTTCAGACCATGAAATGGCATTTTTGTTGATCATTATAACCAATTTTGGACATAGTAGCTAGTGCCTGGTGGTGCATTCAATAGAGACTCACAAGTTACAAAAATACAAAGTGAAGTTATAAATTAAAAAAAAAAAAAAAAAAAAAAAAAAAGAAGTCATTTTTGATCATTTTACATGTGAAGTTATAAATAATATGTTTTTGCCGAACACTTAAAAATATGATTATCTGATTGACAGCATAATCAATTCAAACACTATATTTCAAAACCACATTTTGATATAGCTGATTATCTGATTACGAATTTTCAAAACGAATAATCTATTTTCAATCAGCAATTCCAAACACCCTTAGTTGTTGTAGATGAGAAGGAGAAGATGAGCGGCATGAGATGATGGCTAGAAAGAGAAAAAGAAAAATGAGATTTAAAAAAAAAAAAAAAAAAAAAAAAAAAAAAAAAAAAAAACTTGATTTAGCTATGTGAAAGCCCTAATTTACATTTAAAGCCCAACATCCAATCTTTTTTAAACATACTTAGTTACTTACGCAAAAAACTATCAATATACATATAATTTTAAAATATATATATAGAAAGTCCAATCCGAATAGGCGGTGGTGGTCGACCTGATTAACTAGGCGGTGGTCGACCTGACTAGCGCCAGCATTTTTTGCAACCATGAGTATTAGTATCTTAAAACATCCGTTACCAGAACATAAACCAAAGCTAGACCAACAGCAACACCCAATTCATAACCAGTGAGAAAAGGTTCTGCGGAAGGTTGTCGGGTTTGGGTTGCAGCTGTACTACTTTGGGTATTCAATTCATGAGCAGTGAAGGATTTCTTGCAACTTTGACAGTTAATAACTTTGTTAAGAACATCATCTCTATAAAACTGGTACCTAACCGAACAAAATGGGCATACTGTCCGAAAAGTCGACCGGATCCTGGTCGGCGCCTGCTGCTGGAAAGATCTACGCTTGCTGTCATGGAGCATTCTTTTATCACGATCCAAAAGAACTCTTTGAGCTTCACCAATCAATTTAAAAGCATCAGTAGAGCCAGGAAACTTGTTTTTATCGGGATGAAGTATAAGGGCTAATTTTCGGTACTGCTTTTTAATTGATGCATCATCAGCAGAAGGCTCAACTTTGAGGATACCATACCAGTCTTTCTCTGTTCCGTATGTTTTCTTTTCACCAGAGATGTGTATTTCACATACTACAATCATTTGAGAAACGTTTTCAAGTTTAGGATAAAGTTGTTGGGCCTTGACTGCAATTTTTAGAGCCGCAGAGAAGTCTTTGTTCTCCATCTTCTTTTCTGCCATCTCTTTGGCCCTCAACGCTTCATCTCTGTTGCACACCATCACTGACCCTCAAATAAAGCTTCAATGACCTTCACCTGATAAGAAATAAGCGTTTTACGTGCTAACCATGCCCAAATGAGAACATCAGAGCTAGTGTAGAATCTCTAATAAGTAGCGGTGTTAATTGTGGGCAGTGTGGAATTGTATTATCAGTATAGAAACACACATTTATTATTCCAAATTCTCTGGATATGTATATTTCACATGACCAGCTCCAATAGCTCGGCACGTCTCAATCAATGAGTTAATTGGATACCATGGGAAGTGAACGCTTTGTATTTATATTACTTCATGGGTAGACATAAGTGAACCAACCAAAAACGAGGGCCGTAATCAGTACCTCATATGACACTGTTGAATATCTTAATTAAATGAGTTGGTTAAAGTAGAAGCAGCTACAAAGTTCCAGCTGCATGCAAAGTAATGCATACAACGTTTTGAACACTCTACAAAACATAACGAAAACGAACATGTAAACTTGTGGTTAAACATCACTATCAGCAGCTTATTTGTGTAGCAATTTACGTCCTACCAATCTAATAGTAGGAGCTAGGTCAATTAACAATCTAATAGTTACGAATGTTTGGGGCTATAATTTTTTAGAAAGAATCTACTACTAGTAGCTAATTTGAAAAAGCTCAGAAGAAGAAGATAAATAGAAGAAGCCAGGTCTAGCTTTTCATTATGAATTAAATAAGCAATCTAATGCGAATTAACGGAAGCTCGGTTTGCTTGTTTCATAATCAACCAAATGTTTGTTTAACTACTGTAACAGATAGCCAATTGTTTGCTTGCTTGTCAAATAAAATAAAGTTATATGAACAAGAAATGAAATGAATGAATCATGATTTATTTATGGGATAATTACTAAAATAGACCAGACAATGAAGTGGTTGGCGGTTTCTGCATTAGATCAGAACAACTTGTACTTTTTGGGCAACTAAAATCTGCAACTGACAAGTGTCTCTTTTCTGAACATTTTTTGGGCAACTTGTGTATTTTTTGGGCAACAGTCTGTCATTTTTTGGGCAACTGAGAACACTTGTCATCATATGAGTCGAGTTGCCCAGTTATCATTTTCCGATCTCGGAGCAGAAACCGCCAACTATTTGGTTGCCCGGTCTATTTTAGTAATTATCCCTTTATTTATATAGTAGGAGTAATAAAAAAAACCATATATAATAACAAAGACTGAAGTAGAAATTAATTATGTTCAAAAAAATAAAGAAAAAAGAAGTAGAAATTAATTAGAGGAAACCTAAAAATTAAGGATCGG
Source organism: Artemisia argyi (assembly GCA_030686995.1). Lineage (NCBI taxonomy): Eukaryota > Viridiplantae > Streptophyta > Magnoliopsida > Asterales > Asteraceae > Artemisia > Artemisia argyi. The sequence goes on from CM060699.1 coordinate 129,984,721, forward strand.
GGATGGATGGTAAACCTACCAATAATTAAACTCTTCTTATAGTTGTTGTTGTTGTTAATATTACCTATTCTTCTTCTGTTTCTGCTTCTTCAATTTTTTCTTTTTTTTTGTTGTTGTTTGAATTCGAGATTGAAGAATGAGATGAGAGAAAGAGAGACTAGTGAGAAAGCACAAAAAATAATATTATCAGGCCCGTTAGTTTGCAACTTTTACTTTTGAATTTGACTTTAAAGGACTCATGATCCCGCACTTTCTCAATACTTTTTACTCCCTCCGTCCCAAAATTATTGTCCAGTTTGAATTTTCAAAGTCAAACTGGTTAAACTTTGACCGTAAATATATTTTTTTATTATATAATACTTGATGAAAAAATTATACCATTGAAAAGTACACTTAAAACTCAATCTATTTATATAGTTTGCATCAAATATTATATAACACTCACAAAAATATTTAAGGTCAAAGTTAAAGAAGAAAGACTAAAAAAGTCAATAGTGGACAATAAAAATGGGACGGAGGGAGTAATATTTTTAGGTGGTGTGTACGGAGATATTATTAGATTAGCCGGTTTGTTTACTAAATTAAGTGGGCATTTTTGTTATTTTCCTTTGAAAATAATCAAATATTACCAAATACTTAATTCATAATGAAAGAGGTTTTTGTTAATAGTTTTACTACACACTTCTACCATTTCATCTTACAAATTCTTCTACGCATATAACAATATCATATAGTTTTTTTCCCACTCATTCTTTCTTTGCATTCAAACCGTCAATTCTGTCACATGACACGATCATGTCAGTAGGCGGATTTGTAGGATGTTTTAGTAGGAATATTTATCATTTCTCTTTTGTTAACCTCCTCATTAAGATGAAAAAGTGTTTGAGCTCACTCATTAAGTGAAAACAAACACCCTTATCTCTCTCTTGTAACATTATTATTTTATTATTAATAAAATTATAAATAATTATTTATTATTTAATAAAAAGTATATTTTTTCTTCACACTTTCATCAAATCCAAATTCAAATCCACTATCTAATCAAAAAATTAATTTAATTTTAAACATAAACTTATTTACGAACCAAACTAACCTTTATACTATCATCAATCAACTTTACTTACAACAGAATCAATGAGGTCCCAACCCATCTACTTAACCCACACAAGTACAAATCAACTATACTTTAACCACTTCTTCTGTGTTCAGTTAATTGTTTTACTTTCTTTTAGTAAAACTGAAAATTCAATACAATTGAATTCAAATTGGATTAAACCGAACTAATAACCAAATTTGAATTTTGTGCGGTTTTGATTGACCCGAATCACATAATTTATAACCTTTTATTCATTTAATTATATTTTTTTTTTGAGCAAATGCAATATATCAGCAATATACCAACAGCAAGACAAGGGGTTCTAAGATGAAACTATTGCCTCCCCTCCTCCACGAAAGCGAAAACTTGCCTATTCTCGAGCAACTTAACCGGTTTTGTATATTATAATAAGTGTATCAAACAATATTTATTGTTAGTTTAAAACTATGTACAAATTCCCGCGACATCTTTTCTTCCTATGATGTGTGTAACTTTTATATTTGAATCTCAATTAAAGGATCATGCAAACCAGGGTCACCATACCCCCATAACTGTTGCCCCGCTGCGAAGCGCGGGTTGCTTCCACCTCGTTTATTTAATAACCAAAATAGAATATTATCCATCAGATTTTATTTACAATTTACATTTTACAACACGGTACATAGGCCCCCAACCCATCTACTTACTTAACCCAAAGTGTAAATTACGCGTTTGAGGCCTTTTAGAAAAAAAGAAAAATAAAAAATAAAAAACATTACACTATTGGTCCTACTATTTCCAAAAGCACACGATCCAGTCCAAAAAAGTAATGATCGTCTGTTTTTGTCATTAAATTAGTTCACATGCCTTGCACATGAGAGGTTTATAATTTTTTCAATGTTTTGTCCATTTAATTGTAACAATTATGCATTTCTCTCATACTTTTGAACACACATACTAAGAGCATGTGCAACCCTAACGCAAGCCCGGCGTTAAAGGTGCTTTAACCTGCGTTAATGGGGCGTTAGCCATTGCATGCTACGACGTTAAAGGCGCGTTAAAACGAGAAGTTAATCCCTTAACTCAGCCTTAAGGGTGTGTTGTGTAAAAAAAATAATAAAAATAAAAATAAAAAATTTGACACTTTTGGCACCTCTAAAGTTTTTAATATTTTTATTAAAAGAAAATGCATATTACAAAACAACCCCCTAGTTCTTAAACGGTATAGTTGAGCGGGATAACCAGATTTAAATTCACAATTCAAAGTAGCCATTAACCATTTTATTGAGATTCAAACTAGCCGTTAAACTATACAACATAGGGAAAAAGATAAATACGATACGGAAAATAAATAAACACGATACAATTCAATTTGAAATTCAAATTTCAAACATTTATCTATATATATCCTTATACACTGGCTTGTTTATACACACACAACACACACAAACATTGAGTGAAACACACATAAATTATACACAATTCACAAACAATTCATACAATAATGTCACACAACAGTTCACCAGATATGAATCAGTTTACAACACCCCACCGGAAGAACTGTTTCCTGTATTCCCATATGACAATCCACCACAAAACACTCCACTAGCATATCTGTTTCATATATTCCCATATGACAATTCACCACAAGACACTCCACCGGAAGTTCTGTTTTCACCGGTAAACAGTCCACCGGTAAACAATCCACCACAAAACCAACCCAATACATTTGGGTTGACTGATGAAGAACTCTTCGAGCAAGATATGCAAGTCTTGTTACAGGTTCAAGAGGAGGAAGAACGTCAGGCAAAAGCTCGTCAGGATCGGTTAAACCGTGAAGCAGAATCCCGATGGGCTCTGGGGATAAACCATGTGCTATCAGAGTCTTCCTATTTGAGTGACGAGGGCTATGGCACAGACTGATTCATTTTCTTGATTCGTAGTTTATTTTAATCGTAGGTTAATGTTTTGGAATACCGTATTGTTGTGATGTAACTTTTCTACCTTTCTCTCAGTCATTCTCTTTATATATGTCCTCTCTTATATCCAACTTTGGATGTGATAACTAACCATTCTTGAGTTAGTTAATTGGAACCATAAGGATGTTAGAGTTTGACAATCAAAGTACACATATTGCGGAAGCTAGGATCAAGTAATAACACGTATAAAGATTAACTAAAACATAAATAGAAAACATACCCGATGCACTTCAAATAAACCTTGATTCTTGTACAATTAGATCAATGATAAACCCCTTACCGTTTTGTTTATCGATCTCTTGATAATTACTAAAGTAAGTAATTACCTCGTTCTTGTACACACAAACTACCAACGAATAAAGGTTTGATGCAAGTAAACAAAACACTTAATTTGCTTATGAAAATTTCGATCCTAAAACCCTTATGGGAGTGAGGATCGATCGACCAAGAGAAGAAACAAGGAGAAGAAAACTTTAGGGTTTTGTGTGTGTGCACAAGAGATGTGAAACCCTAATCCTTGGCCTTGTATATATACTAGGTGATTCCTTGGAGCACAAGCAAGGGTGGATCGACCCATGGTGTGGGCTTCGACCGGCCTAGGCACCCTTGGGGTGTTTCTAGATCCTTCTTGACTCCCAAGTTACACTCTAGTCCTCGTTCTCTTATCCCTTAATAATAATTAATACTTACGTTTAATATTAATGATTATTTAGTCCCTTAAGTGTTTATAAATATATATATACGATACATTTAACATATATATATTTATTTACATTATTCTTGTTTGTAAAGTGTGCAATCCCGAGGTCTCGGGTTCGATACTAGACATTTACTAATTAATATTTATACGTAACTTTTAACAGCTCCCACTCGTATATCTATTAATAGTAAAATGACAATGGTTAGCGTCTTGCAACACTCCAATGCCCCTAGTTCGACCTGAGCTAGGTTTCCTGGAAAACCTTTAATGATTCATCATTATTATTATCCTTTCGCCTCTAATACTACATTAATAAAGATGTGAGGTTCTTTATTAAATTCTGTTTCTCGTCTCTTTATGATTGAACAAAATTACCAAAACATCTGAACGTATTCCAGATAGACTTTGGGCGTGGCCACGCAAACATTTTGTCAACCCTACGAGGGGCCCAGCAGTATTAAACTTCTGAACAAATCAGAAGGAGCGAATTCTCTCTTGACTACAAGAATAACCCATGAACTTTGCAACATTCTGAAAACAACCCTTATGACTTCCAATTACGGTAAGCGGTAGATTGCTCCACAAAATGCACTACATCCATGACACTTATCTGGTATCTCAAGTCTGAGGATAACTATTAAATATGATTCTCACAATAAATTTAAATCATATTGTTGGGATAAGTCCAATACTCAATTCATTGAATATCATGTGAAATTGGTATGACTACGCATCAATATACTTTCAAGTATATCCTAAACCAATACTCAAAATTGTCTTAGTTTAATGATATTCCCATATCATTAATTGACAACGGACTATTTAGAATAATAAATTATTCACGGATCTTAAACATGCAAATATAGGATATATTATTAATAAGACAATGAATAAATAAACATAACCAATATTTTATTTCAGTAAATATTAATAATTGTACATTACATCCTTTATCCAAATACTAATCACAAATGGGCATGAAACTATCAGCTAATTTAAGTCCTATTCCTTCAGCATGCTTGTAAAGCTTGGTGCCAGGTAAAGGCTTTGTAAATTGATCAGCTAAGTTTTCATCTGTGTGAACTTTGAGCATTTCGATTTCACCTATCTCAACTTGTTCTCTGACATAGTGGTGCTTAATCGGGAAATGTCTGGTGCCTCTCATGATTCCAGGTTCATTGGCAAATGTAATTGCGGCTGAGTTGTCACAATACATTTTTATAGGTCGCTGAATCGAAGGCATAACCCCAAGCCCTGAAACAAACTTCCTAATCCAAACAGCTTCCATTGCAGCTTCTGAAGCAGCTATATACTCACTTTCTGTAGCAGACATCGCCAGTACACTCTGCTTTTTGCTCCTCCAATCAACAGCTCCTCCATTAATGACAAAGACATAACCCGTCTGAGACTTCGTATCATCTTTATCACCTTTCCAAGAAGCATCGCAGTAACCTGTTACATCAAGCTCTGCAGATGGAGTACCCCCATATACTAAGAACATCTCTTTAGTAGCCCTAAGGTACTTAAGAATATTCTTAACAGCAGTCCAGTGTTTTTCACCTGGGTTCTGCTGATATCGACTGGTTAAATTCTGAGCAAACGCAACATCAGGCCTTGTGCTTTTTACCGCATACATTATAGATCCCACAGCCGAAGCATAAGGGACTCTCTTCATGCGTTGCACCTCTTCGGGTGTTGAAGCACAAACTTTGTTGCTCAAGCCATGTTGCTCTTGCATCGGCAAATATCCTTTCTTGGAATTTTGCATACTGAATCTCTTCAATATTTTATCAATGTAAGCACTTTGGCTTAATCCAATTAATCGCTGAGATCTATCTCTATATATCTTGATTCCCAGAATAAATGCAGCTTCCCCTAGATCTTTCATAGAAAAACAACTTCCAAGATATTCCTTAACCTTTTGTAAACTTGGAATGTCATTCCCCATGATCAATATGTCATCGACATATAATATAAGGAAAATTACATTACTCCCACTAGCTTTGTGATATACACATGGCTCATCAAGATTTTGAGTGAATCCATACTTCTTAATTTCACTATCAAATCTTTTATTCCATTGTCGTGATGCTTGCTTTAATCCATAAATGAATCTCTTAAGCTTGCATACACGATCTGGGAATTCTGGATTTACAAACCCCTCAGGCTGCGCCATATAGATGTCTTCATCTAGGCGACCATTTAAGAAGGCGGTTTTGACATCCATTTGCCAAATCTCATAGTCATAGTAAGCGGCTATGGCTATAAGAATCCTAATTGCCCTTATGTCAGCTACAGGAGAAAAGGTCTCCTCATAGTCAACACCTAAAGTTTGAGTATAGCCTTTAGCTACCAAACGGGCCTTATAGGTGTGTACAATGCCATCCATATCAGTCTTCTTCTTGTAGAGCCATTTACTCCCAACTAGCTTGGCACCCGGAGGTAGGTCTACTTCTTCCCAGACTTCATTATCTTTCATGGATTGCATTTCCCCATTCATAGCTCCCTGCCATTTTTCCTTTTCTGGACTATTCATAGCAGCTTTATAACTTGTAGGTTCATCAAGATCCCCTATCAAGTTGTCATCACACTCCATGTTTAAACATAGACGTGTAGGAGCCTTCACAGATCTTGAAGATCTGCGAACGGGAATCACTTCAACTTCTGGTGGAGGACCTAAACTTTCAGGTTCTTCAGGAAGTTGGCTAGTGTTTTCAGAAGGTGTCACATCTTCATGATCGTCTTCCAGATCATATACTCTCCCACTGAATTCTTGAGATATGAGCTCCTTTTCTAAGAAGTCTCCATACCTTGCAACAAAAACCTTGTTTTCTGCTGGGTAATAAAAGTAGTAACCCATAGTTTCCTTAGGGTAACCTACGAAGATGCACTTTACAGATCTTTGTTGGAGTTTGTCTGCTGAGTCACGTTTAACATACGCCTCACAACCCCAGACCTTTAGATAAGACAAGTTAGGAACTTTCCCAGTCCATACTTCATATGGAGTCTTATCAACCTTCTTTGTTGGAACCATATTTATAATGCGAACTGCAGATTCCAAGGCATAATCCCAAAACGAGTAAGGAAGAGTTGTTAGATTAAACATAGATCGTATCATATCTTGCAATGTACGATTCCTTCTTTCAGATACACCATTTTGTTGTGGAGTATATGGAGAAGTAAGGTGCTGGACAATTCCCTCCTTTGCTAAGTAATCTATAAACTCTTGACTCAGGTATTCACCACCTCTATCGGATCGAAGAGCTTTAATCTTCTTTCCTAGTTGCAACTCTACTTCTGCTTTAAACACTTTGAATGTCTCAAACACCTCATGTTTATGTTTAAGTAAATAAACATAACCATAACGGCTGTAGTCATCCGTAAATGTTAAGAAGTAGCTAGCACCTCTCCTTGACACATGTCTAAGTGGTCCACACACATCTGTGTGAATAAGACCAAGTAGATCATTCGCCCTTTCAATCCTATTTTTAAAGGGTTTCTTAGTCATTTTCCCAGCAATGCAAGATTCGCATTTATCAAATGATTCATCATTGATCTTTTCTAAAAGCCCATCATGTTGCAGCTTTTTCATGCGATCTTTGCCAATGTGAGCAAGTCGACAATGCCAAAGATAAGATGAATCCAGACCTTTCTTGATTCTCTTATTGTTGATGCTATACATTGAATTATTTTTAACAAAAGCTTTATCATTATCATTCATATCAATTTCAAAGACACCATTCACAGCAATAGCATTAAAATAAAAAACACCATTTAAAGAAACCGAAATTCCATTGCTAGAAATAGTATGCTCAAAACCAAGGTTCAACAAACATGAAAATGAAATTACACCTCTAACAATTGACGGTGCATAATGACAATTATTTAAAGATAGTACTAAGCCCGAAGGCAACACTAAATCATAAACTCCTATAGCTTCAACTCCTGCATGCGCTCCGTTACCAACGTGCAAGAATTGTTGTCCATAGGCCAGCTTTCTCTCAACTCTAAACCCCTGCAAGGTATTGCAAATATGAATGCCACATCCCGTATCATATACCCATGAATTCAATTTAGGAGTAAGAGTGAATAATTCAATCATAAAGAACGCACCTGATGAACTGGGGTTACCAGCTTCATTCCCCTGCTTCTTGAGTCGCAAGTCATGAATATAGAGAGGACAATTGCGCTTCCAATGGCCCTTTTCATGACAATGGTGACATGCCTGATCCTTCTTGTTTGGTGGATTCACCTTTTTCTGCTTAGGCTGATGTTGCTTCATCTTGGGTTCAGGTTGATAGGCCATGACCTGCTTGCCTTTGTTAACCTTCCCTTTGCCTTTGTTCACATGCGATTTCTTCTGGATTCTCCCACCATGAATTGCCAACACTTGCGGGGTAGGATTCTTGACCTTGGCTGGTAGACTTTTCTCATACTCAATAAGCAATGCGAGTAATTCAGATACTGTCTTCCCCGAGCAGTGCATATTGAAGTTCTGCACAAAACCAGCAAAGTCCTTGTTAAGGGACCTGTTGATCAAGTGCACTTGCACATTGTCAGGGTAACCAAATCCAATTCTGTGAAGCTGATCAAAAGATTCCTTCATCTCAGTCACATAATCTTCAACTGGTTTACCATCACCATGCTTGCAGTTATGTAGCTTGTCCAATTCATCATACAATTCAACTGCTGGTGGTTTCTCATAAGATTGCCTAAGAACATCAAGCATATCTTTTGGGAAAAAGTACTCAAACTTCTTTTGCAATTGAGCACTCATGCTAGTGAGCATTAAACAAGCAACCTCATTAAACTTAGCATGTTCCACCCTCCATGCCGCCTTGACTGCTTCTGGTTCAGAAGCAGCAGGCTCAGCTGGGCATTCTTCGGTCAAATAGTCCATTTTACCGGTCGACCTCAAGACAATTCTAAGTGAGCGGTACCAATCATTGAAATTCTTTCCAGTCAGTTTCTCTCTCTCAAGATGACTCTTGAAAGCAGAAATCACAGATGGGGTATCGGGTTGAGCCATATCTACAGATAAAAGTTCAAACATTAGTATTTTCGATAATAAATATCTTCAAGAAAATAAAATACCCATTAGTTATATTCATATAACCACCAAAATTTTCTTGAAAACCTAGGATCTAACTTTACATAGTTCCACCACATCAGTTGATCTGCTAGTGGTGAAAGTACAAAAGATAGTAATCTGTCGAACAATAATTGGCAAACAAGATTTCCAATTCCTAGATCATTATGGGAATTACATCAAATTGATTCATCAATTTGCCTTGTAAGCATGTTTCATCCCATCTCATGCCTTAAGTTCTAGGTCTCACGCACAACTTAATTAAGTCGTCTACCTTAGAAACTGTAAAATTACAATTATGGTCTCACGCGTTAAAAGAATTTTACCTTGTTATAGTAATTTAGCCTAGGTCTCACGTTTACTAAATTAAAATTCCAAGTGTTTCTTATAGGTAGATGGCATGTAACTTAAATTATAAAGGGTATTTATTTTTGATATGTCAATCAAAATATGTACAAAGATGCATGCACTCATCTTTATAACATAAGTTTTCATAAAACTTTTTATATCCAATTCGTGAAATTAATACACAAAGTTTTACTTGAGGTTTATGCCAAAACCCTAAGATGACTTTCTACAACATATGATTTTAAAAGTAATTCGTTTAAGACATATTCAAGATTGTGATAACCAAGGCAGACTCTAAGGCTCTTTTCTAAGCCTTCAAATCACGGTTATGAATATCATCTTAAAAGACTTAATTTTAAAAACATATTTGCACAAAACATCATTCAAGCAAAAGTTTATGGATTCAATCTCAAAATAGTAATAAAGTTTGAATTTTGCTAGTCTCGACTGGGAGCTGATTACCGTGCGAATCGGACCACGATTGTCAATAAGACCTTGCAAGATTCTTACTTTATCACTTTAGGGTTTCAAAATTATTAGTCCATATTATTTTCTTTTATGAAAATCACCCTTTTTATTGCTTACATCAAGTCAAACAATTAAGAAAACAATAAAACAAGTAATTTAAAGAAAATAAACAACTAATAATAAAACCTGAAACAATTAGCCACATGCAAACCATATTAAAAGATCCTAATAAAATCAATTCTAGGTATAATTATGCATGTAATCACCTAAGGCCTTCCCTTCTTAATGGAAGTGGAGCCACATACATTGACGAATCAATTGCGTAGGCCAAAGATAATATACACACCACATAGCATATAAATTGATTTTAATATATATGGAGTCTTCCCCAATTTTAGATCTATTTAAAACATGTGACATAAATAAACAAACAAGATCCATGACTAACATGCATGTTTCGTCACGGATTAACCTAACAATTAGCACATAGGTCACAAGTATGTTCACAAAAACCGGTTTAGACCTAGGGTTTCTATATGATTATTATATAATCAAGAAAACCACAAACCCTAATTAGGGTTTTATAGTGGAAATCGACCCCCCCCTTAAAATTAGGGTTAGGGTTACAAAAATTTTTAAAAAAATTTAAAGAAAACCCTAGAAAAACATGTATCTAAAACAATTAAAGATCCGATTTTTATTACGTTTTAGTAATCAATTACATGTTATCCATGGCTCGTGATGCCACTGTTAGAGTTTGACAATCAAAGTACACATATTGCGGAAGCTAGGATCAAGTAATAACACGTATAAAGATTAACTAAAACATAAATAGAAAACATACCCGATGCACTTCAAATAAACCTTGATTCTTGTACAATTAGATCAATGATAAACCCCTTACCGTTTTGTTTATCGATCTCTTGATAATTACTAAAGTAAGTAATTACCTCGTTCTTGTACACACAAACTACCAACGAATAAAGGTTTGATGCAAGTAAACAAAACACTTAATTTGCTTATGAAAATTTCGATCCTAAAACCCTTATGGGAGTGAGGATCGATCGACCAAGAGAAGAAACAAGGAGAAGAAAACTTTAGGGTTTTGTGTGTGTGCACAAGAGATGTGAAACCCTAATCCTTGGCCTTGTATATATACTAGGTGATTCCTTGGAGCACAAGCAAGGGTGGATCGACCCATGGTGTGGGCTTCGACCGGCCTAGGCACCCTTGGGGTGTTTCTAGATCCTTCTTGACTCCCAAGTTACACTCTAGTCCTCGTTCTCTTATCCCTTAATAATAATTAATACTTACGTTTAATATTAATGATTATTTAGTCCCTTAAGTGTTTATAAATATATATATACGATACATTTAACATATATATATTTATTTACATTATTCTTGTTTGTAAAGTGTGCAATCCCGAGGTCTCGGGTTCGATACTAGACATTTACTAATTAATATTTATACGTAACTTTTAACAAAGGATAACAACCATAAAGAAAATGGACATCCATGTGTACTTTAGGTATATCTAGCTATTGTTAGAATGATCAACCTATCTTTAGGTATATCTACCTGCGGGTAAACTTTGGGTTCGTTTTTTTATTTTTCGTCCCTGGGCGAATTAACCACGATGTGCAACTGGGCATTGATCCCAAGGCCATTAGTACAGTCGATGCTTCCTAACATTCCCGGAAACCATGTTGCATCTCGTGAAAATCATATAGCTTTTCAACATCGAATTGTGTTAAGCATTCACAAAAACTCCTCTATATATAACTGCATAACCTCGTCACAGAAATTGTACAGATAATCACTAGAATTTTTGTGACCAATTTGCATATATTCGTCTAGTTGATCAGGAACGGTGCCGTAAGCTAGTTAACGAATTGCAGAAGTACACTTAACCAATGGGGAAATGCCAAATTTCACGTACAATCAGTACAGTGTTGAAAATACGGCATAGTATCACTTAATTCGCGAACAATGATTGTAAAGAGTTTTCGGCTCATTCGGAATTGCATAAGGAATGTTGCTTCGTCGTACATTGGGTTGTCAATGAAGTAAGCCACCACTAAACGATCATTAGCACCGTAACGATCTCTTTCTAACAGCGCTCGTGGGTTTTTTGAGATTCTAGAAGTGGAAAGATGTTGAATAAGTAAGACAACGTCTTTTAAAATCTCGAAGGTTAAACTATTAAACTCATCATCTAGATCATCATCAAAGAAAAATCGATCGGAATTCATATTTTTTGAGTTGGTAAATATTTGATAGAATAGAAAAGAAAAGTATGAAAAAATGTAGAAGAGAAGTGGGGTTATATAAAGAAGATTTTTTTTTTTTTTTTTTTTTTGGGTATTAAAAGTACCCAACGGTTAAAAAAAAGAAAAAGTGTGCAATTTTTTCGATTGGGTTGCTAAACATAACTTCAAATTTTGGGGATGGGAACACGGTCGGGATCGTTGTGCTGGGGGGATTCCCTTTTTTTCTTTATTTTTCTTCGCACCAGGAGTAGCTATAACTTAGCAATTCGATTGTACTCAGATCGAACATGGCAATGAATGTAAGTGTGCTCTCTGGGCCTTACTTATTGATGACTGATCTACATTCTTAGCTAATGACATTAAATGATTTGAGGATGCTTGGCAGCCAAGCTTGCTTGCACTTGGGCTATTTCGCCGTAGCTTGGGGTATAATGGTTCGGAGAGATCGAAGAGCACCTCACTCTGCCATGCCAACCGCAACTTTTGAATCAATTTTGGGGTGATCTTTGACCGACCGATGCAACGGAAATGTGATATCGAATGAAAGTCAATCTAAGAGACAAGTGACTTCCCATTTTTTTGGCTAAGGAAATCTGCTAACACTCTAAACAATTCTTGAGACGACTATTCTATTTGGCTAGAGAACACCCTACATCTGAACTCAAACCTACAAGCCTATGGATACTGACACCTATTATATTTCTATTGGACTTTTGAAGTCTGACTTATTTCGCGAGACCAGGGCAGAAAGATGAATTAGTATTTTCACGAGCTCATTTGGACTCATAAATCAAACTCTTATTGATTAGGAAATGCTCAAAGGTTTTTGTTCAAATGCCAAATCCCTTAGATAACTCAACCGTTTTGCGTGAGTATTAAGTTGTGGCTAGCATTGTAAGGAATGCTTCTGAACATCTTAGGCCATTCTTGATGATGGACCCTCTGGCAACTTTAGAAGCCTTGGTTCGTAAGGGCTTTTATCTTGAACTAACGCTTTGATCTCGACTTCTAGACCCACATCCTTTCGCATCAAAAGTACCCACGCTTCTCAAACCTACATTTATCCCAAGGAACCCCATAAGGGAAGTGGGAAAATGTTTAGACCTTGGCTGTCACAAAAAGCAACCAATCAGTTTCGGGAAGATGGGAACTCCTTCTCTGACTATAGTTTTGGAATATCTAAGTGGAATTTTCAGTCATCTATCCGTTATCTTTCCCTAGCGAGTAAAGAAAGAGTGGATGTTTTGAACTAGTGTTGAGCGAGTTAAATGCCCTATAAGCTATAAGGGCGGTCTATATGTATCAATTCCATGAGCAGCGATTGCACTGAATGTAAAAAGTGCATCCAACAGGAATCGAACCTACGAATTTTTCCGGTTGGGCGCTCTAACCATTTAGCCATGGATGCAAAGAGACTCAGCGAGTGAACTAGGTCTTGGTATTCCTTCTTGAGCTTCCATTTCTTCCGTTAAGGGTGATTCAAGAAAAGATGAAATAAGAAGACATGTTTCCATAACGAACAAGATACGGGTTGAGAAGGGGGAGTTAACATTAGACAAGATTGGAATGGGTATAGGAACATGTATTGATGTACCATATCGGCTAATACTCCCAGGTTGATGCGATGCATTCCACCGGTTGACTGAAGACTTGATTATTGGTATATCGATCGGTCTAGCACGGATTGGAATAGGAGCCGGTTTGATAGGAAGCTTTTGAAAACACAATGCACCCATGTAAATAAGGAATGAGATTAATCCAGAGGTTAAACGAGCATCCCACACCCAAAAGGTGCCCCACATAGGTCTTCCCCGACAACCCCAGTATCTAAGGTAAAAAACATAGAAAAAACACCTATTTTTATCATCGATGTTTAACATGGGGTTGCGCTTGCCATGTTGAACCAACTTTTTCCTTTCTTGATTGGTGGTGAACTCTCCTCTCTTATTTTTGGGTCCACCCGTACCAGCTAACTCGCTTTCCTCCTAAGGGGTCAAAAAGTGCCTACCTATGCATTTAGCTGACTCTCTATGCCCCAATAAGAGAATTGTCCAGTTATGACGAGGAATAGGTCTCTATCCAGATGAAGATTGATGAAGAAACTGATGTGTGCCTTGCCTTTCCTTAAAAAGTGCGTGCAACTTAGTCTTTTTGGTTCTTGAGAATGGCCGTCGCCTCTCCCAGGATCAAAATGATTATCCCAGCCTGATGGGTCTACATCCATCCCTGAATGTCATTGGGTACTGTTAACTTGCCCACCATTCTTGCAACTGTCACCCGTAATCCGCACAGGTGTGTCCGAAAACTCCCCCCCCCCCCCCCCCCCCTTTAGTGGACGAGAAAGAAAGAATTTCTCCGAGCAACCCCCGAGGTTCCAGACCCGGGGCCTCCTGCCGTCGTTTCAGTGAGTCATATGGTCCATTCCTTGTAGAGGAAGGTTAACCACTTACTAGCTGGGAGCTATATGAGTGTTAACTAGAAAAAGCACCCATTCTTTCTAAATGATAAACCATTATTAGTTCAGCATGAGCGATAGCAAAACCAAGCTGGATAGGCTTTTTATGTCGAAAGCCGCAAAACTAGTTATCTTATAGCAAACAACTAATGTAAGCGTACTCAACTAATCACATAAGTTAAGTAAAGGTCTGTTTGCATCGCAACTAATAGAAAAAATGAATACTAGACTAGACTAGTAGTTGAGCGCTCCTTGTTGTTCGGATCTTGACTGAGTCCGAGCTTCCCTGGCTCTATGATGTTGGGGAACTCTAAAAGGGCCTTACCACCTTCTTTATTTACTATATTTGAGTCTTAGGAGTACTTTGGGATTATATTCCGCGTTGAGGATTTGTGCTTGTGGGTTGGGGTAAATATTGCAGACCAGTGGATCTAGTGGTTGACAATCGTTCGGACTTGGTAAAGGTTGTCGCGGCACCTATAGTAGGACATAGGATTTATCGCGATGCCGGCTGACCAATTTACAGTGTCTCCGTTGCTGAAATTCGTCAAGAAGGCCACGTGGATTGGCCAGGGTCTTCTTCAGCTAATGAGACCTCGTTCCCGAAGCCTTCGTAGTATCTTTTTGATAGGCGCCTCTATTTGTATGGGGAATTCCCTTCTGATAGAACTCCCCTAGTCTCCCTCTCCTTCCTCCGCCGCCTTCCGACCCACAGGAGTATACAATTGCAACTTCCAGACATTCGATGACACGTTTCTCCGACCTGAGCTATGCAACAATGAGATCGTCCTTGATCCTTGCCGGATGTGCTTGACGGTCCCCCATAATACGCTTAGTTGGGAACTTCTTACTCGAGCTATCCAAAGAGTGTCCGCTAGTTGAACTGCGTCCGGTAGACTCCATGTTCCGCCCATCCCCTATGTTATCTCTTTGATCGGGATACTATTACCTAGGTTCCTAAACTTCGAATGGATGGCGGAGCATAGGTGGCAAGCAGTTATATGTATACGGTGCTTTACTCGTAGACGCTTCTCTAGCTCTCGCAAGAATTTTATGGGAGTCGTCCTCGGAGGGACTTCCTCAATGATTGTAGCGAGGATTCTACCATACTCAGTGCAACTATTGTTGTTGATCCTGCAGAGCCTACCCAAAGGTACAGGCAAGATTGTAGGTAGTAGGCGAGAAGTTTTTTTTTTCTTCCTCCTCTATGAGAAGCTCTGTGGCACCCACAATTCTCAGTAGTAAGTCATCGGCGCGCGTAACAAATCCTTATTAAGTAATGGCTTTTTAAGAGGGCCACCTTGGACTGGTCTGACCTGATAACTAGTATCGCCTCCCCGCCCATCTCTATCAGCATGCCCTTTCTTTTGCAATACTTAAAAAAGTCTCTTATGGCCCAATTATTATTACAACGTTCTCTATCATAGAATTCGGCCTTTCGAGACAACCCAGCGGCTTTTATTAGGAAGATGACGCAAAAGAGGCTCCAGGGCTGGTTAAGGAAGGCGGCAAGGGCCGACGAAGGAGGAAACGAAAGACCTTTTCTGGTCCCCATGAGCCGAGGGTGCTTGTGGGAGGGGTGTGACACGACGAAACAAGGGAATGAAAGGCCGCTTTACATTGGATGCTCTTTACCCTCCCCAGAATGATGGTTCTGTTGTCTTAAGGTCCCTTAATTGTTATCCTTGCTATGAAGATGTGGAGGTGTATGGACTTCGTTTAGTGGTTTCAAAAAAAAAAAAAAAAAAAAAAAAAGGTCACATATAGTGTTAAATTTTATATGTACATGCCCTTTCTGAACCTTGTCCCTCAACATAAAATTGCTGGTTTCTAACAAGTACAACCTCTTTTATTTTGTCATTAAATATTAGCCTATGTCAACTCTGTTTATATATTTTTTCAACAATATTGTTTTACTAATTTGAAATTTCCTTATGATCATCTTAGGACGATTTTACCAAGGCAGTAAATAAGTGGGCGAACATGGATGTTGTGCAACAGGCTCTGAATGTTCGTCAAGTAAGTAGTCAACTTTAACTATATACATTTGGTCTATCACATTCCTTAAATTTCACATTTATAGGGAAAAATTGGGAAATGGGAGCTGATCAATAATACCATGCATTACCATCAAGGGAAGAACGACACCTTTTGTTATTCTTATGATATCTTCACTAGTTTTCCCGACCATAAGCAACTTACTAGTAAAAAATGCCGAGCTTTGATCTTAAGGTAATGTATTAACAATATGTCCGGCCTCCGTCCCAAACTCTAGTAGATTTATTAGTACTAATCGGATAACAAATGTTCATGAATCATGATACATAAATACATTGTTGATTGTTATAGCGGCGACCATGATATGACATTTCCATATGTTGGCGTTGAGCGATGGATAACTTCTCTCAATCTCAGAGTTGAAGTACCATGGAAACCGTTCTATGTTGATGGTCAAGTCGGAGGGTGAGAATTCTGTTCAACACGATTTTTGCTTTGTGGTTCCTAATTAAACCCGCTTACCATTTATGTGAAAAAAAAAAAAAAAAAAAAAAAAAAAAGGGGGGGGGGGGGGGGGGGGGGGGGGGGGGCTGGACCCAGATTAAGTCACGATAACAGAACTGTAACATGGTAAAATTGAAAATCAAACCAAACCGAATTCGAATTAGTTGAAACCGAACAGAAAATCAAATTTCAATTCGAATTATAGAGTTTTTTAGGAAAAAAATATATTTCAAACTTAAAAAATGTTATATTTATATTTACATGAATTCGATTTTCGGTTCGATTATATTTCGCCAAAAATGATATACAAACCGAAACCGAATATTTAATTCGGTTCGGTTTATGTTTTCGATTCCCATGGTTATTACCCCATTTGTGAACACCCCTAAATATGTTTATTTCAACATTCTTCAAACAATCATAGTTGCTAAAATTCAATATTAATTTCTCTTTTAATTTTCATAATTTACGTTTTTGCAGATATGATATGAAATATGCACTAAACGATTATTCATTAACATTTGCTACATTGAAGTTAAGATATGATACACACACATTCGCCCTTATGTATGCTTGACATAGTTATACTATCTTAATGTAATCACGATATTTATACAGGGTGCAGGACATTTAGTTCCATCTTACAAGCCAAAAGAAACTTTTGTGTTGGCACAAAGGTGGTTCTCTTCTCAAACTTATTCAAGCGATTCTTAAATAAGACAAGAGGCATGGAATTTCATCTCCTGCAAGGATTGGATCCAAGATATACGATATACATTATTGGTGATTGTGATCTAGTTTAAATAAAGTTGTAATTGTTAAGTAGTTTCCCTATGGCATAGCAAAGAAAAGCTTTAATCCAAATTTCTGTTAATGT
Organism: Artemisia argyi; assembly: GCA_030686995.1. Classification (NCBI taxonomy): domain Eukaryota; kingdom Viridiplantae; phylum Streptophyta; class Magnoliopsida; order Asterales; family Asteraceae; genus Artemisia; species Artemisia argyi. The sequence continues at coordinate 130,002,487 of CM060699.1, forward strand.
CAATGTGTTATATAACTATATGAAGTTAATGTCAAAGTGTTATCAACGAACACAAGATCGATCTGTCTTCTCTATGATGGCGAAAATATACACCATCTTCAGACCATGAAATGGCATTTTTGTTGATCATTATAACCAATTTTGGACATAGTAGCTAGTGCCTGGTGGTGCATTCAATAGAGACTCACAAGTTACAAAAATACAAAGTGAAGTTATAAATTAAAAAAAAAAAAAAAAAAAAAAAAAAAAAAAAAAAAAAAAAAAAAAGAAGTCATTTTTGATCATTTTACATGTGAAGTTATAAATAATATGTTTTTGCCGAACACTTAAAAATATGATTATCTGATTGACAGCATAATCAATTCAAACACTATATTTCAAAACCACATTTTGATATAGCTGATTATCTGATTACGAATTTTCAAAACGAATAATCTATTTTCAATCAGCAATTCCAAACACCCTTAGTTGTTGTAGATGAGAAGGAGAAGATGAGCGGCATGAGATGATGGCTAGAAAGAGAAAAAGAAAAATGAGATTTAAAAAAAAAAAAAAAAAAAAAAAAAAAAAAAAAAAAAAACTTGATTTAGCTATGTGAAAGCCCTAATTTACATTTAAAGCCCAACATCCAATCTTTTTTAAACATACTTAGTTACTTACGCAAAAAACTATCAATATACATATAATTTTAAAATATATATATAGAAAGTCCAATCCGAATAGGCGGTGGTGGTCGACCTGATTAACTAGGCGGTGGTCGACCTGACTAGCGCCAGCATTTTTTGCAACCATGAGTATTAGTATCTTAAAACATCCGTTACCAGAACATAAACCAAAGCTAGACCAACAGCAACACCCAATTCATAACCAGTGAGAAAAGGTTCTGCGGAAGGTTGTCGGGTTTGGGTTGCAGCTGTACTACTTTGGGTATTCAATTCATGAGCAGTGAAGGATTTCTTGCAACTTTGACAGTTAATAACTTTGTTAAGAACATCATCTCTATAAAACTGGTACCTAACCGAACAAAATGGGCATACTGTCCGAAAAGTCGACCGGATCCTGGTCGGCGCCTGCTGCTGGAAAGATCTACGCTTGCTGTCATGGAGCATTCTTTTATCACGATCCAAAAGAACTCTTTGAGCTTCACCAATCAATTTAAAAGCATCAGTAGAGCCAGGAAACTTGTTTTTATCGGGATGAAGTATAAGGGCTAATTTTCGGTACTGCTTTTTAATTGATGCATCATCAGCAGAAGGCTCAACTTTGAGGATACCATACCAGTCTTTCTCTGTTCCGTATGTTTTCTTTTCACCAGAGATGTGTATTTCACATACTACAATCATTTGAGAAACGTTTTCAAGTTTAGGATAAAGTTGTTGGGCCTTGACTGCAATTTTTAGAGCCGCAGAGAAGTCTTTGTTCTCCATCTTCTTTTCTGCCATCTCTTTGGCCCTCAACGCTTCATCTCTGTTGCACACCATCACTGACCCTCAAATAAAGCTTCAATGACCTTCACCTGATAAGAAATAAGCGTTTTACGTGCTAACCATGCCCAAATGAGAACATCAGAGCTAGTGTAGAATCTCTAATAAGTAGCGGTGTTAATTGTGGGCAGTGTGGAATTGTATTATCAGTATAGAAACACACATTTATTATTCCAAATTCTCTGGATATGTATATTTCACATGACCAGCTCCAATAGCTCGGCACGTCTCAATCAATGAGTTAATTGGATACCATGGGAAGTGAACGCTTTGTATTTATATTACTTCATGGGTAGACATAAGTGAACCAACCAAAAACGAGGGCCGTAATCAGTACCTCATATGACACTGTTGAATATCTTAATTAAATGAGTTGGTTAAAGTAGAAGCAGCTACAAAGTTCCAGCTGCATGCAAAGTAATGCATACAACGTTTTGAACACTCTACAAAACATAACGAAAACGAACATGTAAACTTGTGGTTAAACATCACTATCAGCAGCTTATTTGTGTAGCAATTTACGTCCTACCAATCTAATAGTAGGAGCTAGGTCAATTAACAATCTAATAGTTACGAATGTTTGGGGCTATAATTTTTTAGAAAGAATCTACTACTAGTAGCTAATTTGAAAAAGCTCAGAAGAAGAAGATAAATAGAAGAAGCCAGGTCTAGCTTTTCATTATGAATTAAATAAGCAATCTAATGCGAATTAACGGAAGCTCGGTTTGCTTGTTTCATAATCAACCAAATGTTTGTTTAACTACTGTAACAGATAGCCAATTGTTTGCTTGCTTGTCAAATAAAATAAAGTTATATGAACAAGAAATGAAATGAATGAATCATGATTTATTTATGGGATAATTACTAAAATAGACCAGACAATGAAGTGGTTGGCGGTTTCTGCATTAGATCAGAACAACTTGTACTTTTTGGGCAACTAAAATCTGCAACTGACAAGTGTCTCTTTTCTGAACATTTTTTGGGCAACTTGTGTATTTTTTGGGCAACAGTCTGTCATTTTTTGGGCAACTGAGAACACTTGTCATCATATGAGTCGAGTTGCCCAGTTATCATTTTCCGATCTCGGAGCAGAAACCGCCAACTATTTGGTTGCCCGGTCTATTTTAGTAATTATCCCTTTATTTATATAGTAGGAGTAATAAAAAAAACCATATATAATAACAAAGACTGAAGTAGAAATTAATTATGTTCAAAAAAATAAAGAAAAAAGAAGTAGAAATTAATTAGAGGAAACCTAAAAATTAAGGATCGGGGATGGATGGTAAACCTACCAATAATTAAACTCTTCTTATAGTTGTTGTTGTTGTTAATATTACCTATTCTTCTTCTGTTTCTGCTTCTTCAATTTTTTCTTTTTTTTTGTTGTTGTTTGAATTCGAGATTGAAGAATGAGATGAGAGAAAGAGAGACTAGTGAGAAAGCACAAAAAATAATATTATCAGGCCCGTTAGTTTGCAACTTTTACTTTTGAATTTGACTTTAAAGGACTCATGATCCCGCACTTTCTCAATACTTTTTAATATTTTTAGGTGGTGTGTACGGAGATATTATTAGATTAGCCGGTTTGTTTACTAAATTAAGTGGGCATTTTTGTTATTTTCCTTTGAAAATAATCAAATATTACCAAATACTTAATTCATAATGAAAGAGGTTTTTGTTAATAGTTTTACTACACACTTCTACCATTTCATCTTACAAATTCTTCTACGCATATAACAATATCATATAGTTTTTTTCCCACTCATTCTTTCTTTGCATTCAAACCGTCAATTCTGTCACATGACACGATCATGTCAGTAGGCGGATTTGTAGGATGTTTTAGTAGGAATATTTATCATTTCTCTTTTGTTAACCTCCTCATTAAGATGAAAAAGTGTTTGAGCTCACTCATTAAGTGAAAACAAACACCCTTATCTCTCTCTTGTAACATTATTATTTTATTATTAATAAAATTATAAATAATTATTTATTATTTAATAAAAAGTATATTTTTTCTTCACACTTTCATCAAATCCAAATTCAAATCCACTATCTAATCAAAAAATTAATTTAATTTTAAACATAAACTTATTTACGAACCAAACTAACCTTTATACTATCATCAATCAACTTTACTTACAACAGAATCAATGAGGTCCCAACCCATCTACTTAACCCACACAAGTACAAATCAACTATACTTTAACCACTTCTTCTGTGTTCAGTTAATTGTTTTACTTTCTTTTAGTAAAACTGAAAATTCAATACAATTGAATTCAAATTGGATTAAACCGAACTAATAACCAAATTTGAATTTTGTGCGGTTTTGATTGACCCGAATCACATAATTTATAACCTTTTATTCATTTAATTATATTTTTTTTTTTGAGCAAATGCAATATATCAGCAATATACCAACAGCAAGACAAGGGGTTCTAAGATGAAACTATTGCCTCCCCTCCTCCACGAAAGCGAAAACTTGCCTATTCTCGAGCAACTTAACCGGTTTTGTATATTATAATAAGTGTATCAAACAATATTTATTGTTAGTTTAAAACTATGTACAAATTCCCGCGACATCTTTTCTTCCTATGATGTGTGTAACTTTTATATTTGAATCTCAATTAAAGGATCATGCAAACCAGGGTCACCATACCCCCATAACTGTTGCCCCGCTGCGAAGCGCGGGTTGCTTCCACCTCGTTTATTTAATAACCAAAATAGAATATTATCCATCAGATTTTATTTACAATTTACATTTTACAACACGGTACATAGGCCCCCAACCCATCTACTTACTTAACCCAAAGTGTAAATTACGCGTTTGAGGCCTTTTAGAAAAAAAGAAAAATAAAAAATAAAAAACATTACACTATTGGTCCTACTATTTCCAAAAGCACACGATCCAGTCCAAAAAAGTAATGATCGTCTGTTTTTGTCATTAAATTAGTTCACATGCCTTGCACATGAGAGGTTTATAATTTTTTCAATGTTTTGTCCATTTAATTGTAACAATTATGCATTTCTCTCATACTTTTGAACACACATACTAAGAGCATGTGCAACCCTAACGCAAGCCCGGCGTTAAAGGTGCTTTAACCTGCGTTAATGGGGCGTTAGCCATTGCATGCTACGACGTTAAAGGCGCGTTAAAACGAGAAGTTAATCCCTTAACTCAGCCTTAAGGGTGTGTTGTGTAAAAAAAATAATAAAAATAAAAATAAAAAATTTGACACTTTTGGCACCTCTAAAGTTTTTAATATTTTTATTAAAAGAAAATGCATATTACAAAACAACCCCCTAGTTCTTAAACGGTATAGTTGAGCGGGATAACCAGATTTAAATTCACAATTCAAAGTAGCCATTAACCATTTTATTGAGATTCAAACTAGCCGTTAAACTATACAACATAGGGAAAAAGATAAATACGATACGGAAAATAAATAAACACGATACAATTCAATTTGAAATTCAAATTTCAAACATTTATCTATATATATCCTTATACACTGGCTTGTTTATACACACACAACACACACAAACATTGAGTGAAACACACATAAATTATACACAATTCACAAACAATTCATACAATAATGTCACACAACAGTTCACCAGATATGAATCAGTTTACAACACCCCACCGGAAGAACTGTTTCCTGTATTCCCATATGACAATCCACCACAAAACACTCCACTAGCATATCTGTTTCATATATTCCCATATGACAATTCACCACAAGACACTCCACCGGAAGTTCTGTTTTCACCGGTAAACAGTCCACCGGTAAACAATCCACCACAAAACCAACCCAATACATTTGGGTTGACTGATGAAGAACTCTTCGAGCAAGATATGCAAGTCTTGTTACAGGTTCAAGAGGAGGAAGAACGTCAGGCAAAAGCTCGTCAGGATCGGTTAAACCGTGAAGCAGAATCCCGATGGGCTCTGGGGATAAACCATGTGCTATCAGAGTCTTCCTATTTGAGTGACGAGGGCTATGGCACAGACTGATTCATTTTCTTGATTCGTAGTTTATTTTAATCGTAGGTTAATGTTTTGGAATACCGTATTGTTGTTTAACGTTTTAAACGTAGATTATTTTAATCGTACGTTGTATTTCATAGTTTATGTTTAATGTTTTATGTAGTTCGTGTTTTAAATTTAATGTGTGTTTAAAGTTTAGGTATTAATATAAGTTGTGTTTTATAAAGTTGTTTTAGTTATTAAATGAGCAAACATTACTAAATCGGCTTAGTTTAGGGTTGCATTTGAAAATAGTTGAGTTAAAGTTGAGTTGTGATTGCGGGTGTTTTTTTGTAAGTTAAGGTGAAAGTGTTAAAGCTGATTTGGCACTGTGTTAAAATTTAACCGAAGTTATTGTTGCGAGTGCTCTAACAAATACTCAAGAAAACACACCCCAAAAAACACTTAAGAACCAGCAACCACTACTATCATCATCTTTTACAAAAACACCACCATTTCAACACTCGCCATCTTTTACAATACCCACCACCTTTTTATTCAAGACCAACCACCAACATCTTCTAAAAAAACCCACCGCAACCTTTATAGTTCAAACCCATAGTTTATTTCGGTTTGGTTAGCTTGGGTGATTTTCCACTTTCTTTTAATAAAACTGAAAATCAAACTGAATTGTATTCAAATTGGATTAAAATGAACCGAAAATCAAATTTTAAATGGTTTGATTTTCGGGTTAACTCGAGTTACATAATTTATAATTATTATCTTTTATTTAATTATATTACTTTTTCTAAATAAAATATTTTACTTTAAAAAATGTTATATTTATATATTTACATTTTTTATGTTTATATTTATTATTTAATCTTATACAAAGGACTGTGGTGAGCTTATTTTATTTTGGGTCATTTACCTTAGTTTTTAATAAATAGTAGCTATGTAGAGGTCCGTGGGTTAAAAATAGCTTAAAATGAAGTTTAGTTGTTTTTGTGATGACACATGGCTGCTTATGAAGATCTCTGTGTAGGGATGAACATTTTGACCCGAATCCCGGAATCAACCGGAACCGTACCGAAATAGTACCGATCCTGATATACGGTACGGTATCGAGACTACGAAATAAGGTGAAAAAAATCGGGACCACTAATTCGGTACGGGACCGGTACCAAATCGAGAAATTCCAAAAAAAAATGGGAATTTCTCGATTTTTCGGTACTGGTACCGATACCTGTATCCGAATCCCGTTCGGTATGGTAACGGTACTACTAATTTATGCTCGAGAAAAAATCGGTACCACTAATTCGGTACGTGATCAGTACGGGACCGGTACCGTGCTCATCCCTATCTCTACATGTTTGTTAAATAGGAGAATAAGTTGATTTTGTATACTAAAAAGAGATAGAAAGAGAAATGTTAGAATCACACACTATTTATAAAAAACTTCTACACAATGATGTGTAACAAAATGATTTCTTATGAAAAAGAGATTTAAGAATGAAGATAGTCAATGAGTGGTTTAAGTGTCATGCCACATAATTGTATAAATATTTTTTGTAAATTTTGTGTAGTTCTAGCATACCTCGAGATAGAAATGAGTGAGTGGGTGTGTACAAGTATATTATGATTGTAAAAACTAAAAGGTAATAAAATTCACCCCAACTTTTCTTGAATCGGCTTTGAACTAAGCATTTCTGTTCATAAAACTCACTGCAATCAAACTAGTTATAATATCGCGCACGTGCGGGTTTTTTAAAATTTTTTGAATTATATATTTTTATTTATTAAAAAGCAAATAATTTAATATTTGTTTTGTTTGATTTATTATGTTTAATTATAGTTTTTTATTATTAAAGATAATTATTTAAAAATTTTAATCATATTCTTAATTGTATCTTATCTATATTTTTTGTATTTATCTTCTACTCGTGTTATGGATAAATATAAAATGTTACCTAATAAGAAAATAATATTTTTTTAAATAAAATTATTACTAAATAAGGTATGAATCCATTTTTTTGAAATAAAAAATTCTCAATAAGGGTTTTGTTTTATTATATAAAATATGTGTCTTTCAACTTTATTTATTTAATTATAATATAAACTAGTTAAAAACTAAGGGAAAAAAAAAGCTTGGGTCTTCGAACACATTACCATCTAAGATGGCATGGCATTTAAGTTTTGAGTAGTGATTGACATGCCTAACAATTAGATCAAAACACTTGAAATAATCAAATGCTATCATGAGAAAAGAGAAAACTCATAATCCAGTTGTCATATGGTAAACGCATTAGGCATAAAATTAGCCATGCCAAGCATGCCAATCATTTTTCTTAATTTTTTGCTACCACTTTCATTTATTTAATATATACATTGTTTGGTAATTGTGATTATCTCCCTAAAACAACGTCACATGTTCCGCTGTATAAGGTTAACCTTACACATAAATACATAATTCGAGCTTTTTTTTTTTTTTTTTTTGGAATATATACGCTACGGCGGCTACGGTACATTATGCTTTTCTTTTTTCGTTTAAGAACAAAATAAATCATCTTGAAATGATCCAATTCATCGGGCCTTAAAGTCAAAAACCTTGGCCCAGAAACGCTGGCCCATTATGGTCCTCCAATACACCCTCAAGTCCTCAACTCAGCCAACTCAGCCTGATTTTATTTATATATATTTTTAGTTATGTTCTTCTCAATTGAATGTAATAAAACTTAGAGGAAAAAAAAAAAAAAAAAAAAAAAAAAAAAAAAAAAAAAAAACAATTTGCATCATGCACCTATAGTGTAGTGTCTCTTTCTCCATGATAACTATGCCAAGTACTTAGAGTCGATACCTATAAATTGAATGAACTTCATATTTATGTGGTTAATGATATCTTAACACTAACTAGTTGTAGAAAGATGTAGCTTTCCATCAAAGTTTTGTTTAATTATTTCGTTAGTAAGAAATAATAGGAGAATGACACTTTTAAATTGAAACGAGTTAAACACAATAAACATAATTAGTTGAAGAAAGTCGTTGGAAAATGACACATGAAATATAGATATAACTACGGAAAATGACACATGAAATATAGATATAACTACAAAGCAGCCATTTTAGGCATTGTAGGAGTATTATTATAATTGTCATCTTTAAATTGCTTGAAATATAAAATTCACAAGTTGAAAGTGATGAAAAAGCAAATGACAAATTGAATAGTTGCACGCTTAGTCTAGTCGTCTATAGTGATTAAAAGACTTGAGAAACCGACTAGTAGGGTATTCACGTATTGCGAATGCGGGTACATATTATTAAAGTTTAAAAATCAACAAAATATAATGATGAGTTAATTAATCTGAAAAAAAAAAAAAAAAAAAAGAAAATGATCCTGATTTGGCCGGGTTTACCCATTCCGACGGTACTCTTAAGTTCGTTTTCAGTGGCTTTTATTGGTTAGCTGAACCGGTGGCGAATCTGGTTCCCTGTCAATCCGGTCCGGTTTTTAAACCATATGTATCATCAAATTGTTTGCATATAATTATATGAACATTTATATGTTTTATTAGTTTATACAATATGTATAATAACATGTATTTTTTATTTTAAAATTGTTTTAAAAATAACATTTATAAGGTAGTTATTGTTTTTTAATTATTATTTATTTTTCTTATTATTATTATTATTATTATTATTATTATTATTATTATTATTATTATTATTATGTCTAAAAAAATGTTTTAAATTGTTACAACTGATGCTATTATAGCTATATATCTAATTTGCCATAATAAATAAGTGTTCTGGCTTAATATAAACTTCTATTTTAAGGAGGTCTCTAATACTTTATACTACTTCCGTCCCATAATAATTGTTCACTTTGACTTTTTTTAGTCTTTTGTATTTAACTTTGACTATAAATATTTTTATTTGTGTAATATAATACTTGATAAAAAATATATGAATAGATTGGTTTTAAACCCATTTTAATTTGGTATAATGTTCATCAAGTATTATATAATACAAATAAAAATATTAATAGTCAAAGTTGGACAAGAAAGACTCAAAAAAATCAAAGTGGACAATTATTGTGGGACGAAGGGAGTAATATATTATAGACAATGTTGCAAAAATCGTGAATCAGTAGTCAAGCGGTCGATCCCTTTATAGCTTGTAATCGTTTTAAATGTGATAAATCGGTGATTAATGTGATTGTCATTTTTTTCTTGTTTTTTAATTTATAAAAACCCAAGATCTTCTATTAAGAATATTACCATATTTTGTGTAAAAAATTGTAGAAAAAAAATTAACAAAATGGACATGAAGTTAAAGAGGATTAGAAAATATTATTTTGTTTTATGAAATATCTTTTTAATTTTATATATACATGAGATCAAAGATGGTGGTTGTGTAATTTGTATAAAAGAGTTTTTTTTTTTTTTTTTTTTTTTTTTTTTTTTTTTTTCATCAACCAATAAAACAAGTTATAAATCGCATTTAAAGTGTACTCACATAAGAAGTCATAGTTTTAGTAGGATGACATAAAGTTAAATCAAATTGAAAATAAGTGTCAACTTGAGTCACAGTTTCGTAAATTTCCCTAACCTTTTGGTTCGAGGGTCACATGGATACCCCAGGCTATAAGTCTATATTGGTGACGGTTATAACTAGGGGTGGAAACGAGCCGAGCTGCTCGTAAAAAGCTCGAGATCGGATCGGTAAAAAGCTCGAACGAGCCGAGCCTAAACGAGCCCGAGCTCGAGCTCGAGCCTAAATTAGAGCTCATTTAATAAACGAGCCCGAGCCCGAGCTTTATATATAAAGCTCGAATAGGCTCGCGAGCCTAAACGAGCTTTAATTTATTTATTTAATATATAAATAGTGGTTGCTATATAAATGACTCCCTAAATAATCTAACCCTAAATCTTCTCATAAAACATACGCAGCCTCTCTAACTATTTCATCCTCCCAATATTTCTCTCATCAAAACAAATCTCAAATACTAGTAAAAGATAATCAGTGTTTCATCTTCTTTTGATAGTCGAATAGCATACACAACGAAGATCAAAGATACTCTTGTACTTTTCAGTTCGACTTCAAGATCTTGTTTTTAAGGTCTCGGATAAAGTTGTTCTTGAACGAAACAAAGATTGAATATAACATGTTTGTTATCATTCTTTCTTTATTTTCGGATATAAAAGAGCAAAGCTTGTTATAGATCGATGATGATTGAGTTTCAAACTTAAAAAATCTTTAACGATTTTAAATAAGTTGAAAACAGATCTGAGATTTTTGTCTTGGTCGAGTCTTGTTTGTTTTGTGAGATGGAGTGCCACTAGTCTGTAGTAAGAGGCCCACAAATAACCAAGACCAAGTAGTGAGTAGATCGTTATTAGTTGGGAGCAGTTCTTACTGTAATCTAAATGCAAATTAATCATCATAGATGTGTATCTCTAATAATTTGTAAAAAGGGTAACCACATAAAAGTTTTTTGATTGGTGTCTTTTAGATAAATGTTTGTTTTGGTCTTGCACTTTTGCTAAATATAGTTTATTGAATGATTGATTTGGTGAAATTAGTTAGATTTGTATGTATATTAACGAGCTCAAAAAAATAATAATCGAGCTTTATATAAACGAGCTCGAATAAATCACAAACGAGCCGAGCCTCGAGCCGAGCTCGAGCTTTATATATTATGCCACGAGCCGAGCTCGAGCTCAAGTTTTAAGGCTCGAATCGAGCCGAGCTCGAGCTCGAGCTTTCTAAAATATAAACGAGCCGAGCTCGAGCTCTGATAGGCTCGGGCTCGGCTCGGCTCGTTTCCACCCCTAGTTATAACCTTAATAATAATTGCATAATATAAGTAGAATTTAGTTAATTGGGAGATTTTAAAACTATTTGTTCTTTATTATTATTGGCCGTATAGAAACACGATTTACATATTACAGATTAACGAACTAGAGAGTGGTGTTTAGACTCCACCAGTGACGGAGCTACTGGGTCTCGTGGGTGCCCGGGGACACCTATGAATTTTTCGATGTAGTGTTAATTTTAAGAAAATACATTTGATTTTTTTCCAAATATATTTTAAATGACCCCGGTCCATGAAAATGTGTTTTTAGTCTTATTTAGTTAGCATTTTAAACTCTATTGTATTATGGTTAAAAAAATTTTGTGCACCCTATCATATTTGTTCCTGGCTCCGTCCCTAGACTCCACTTAGTAGTGACGAAGCTTTATGTGAAACATGTACGTAAAGAAGGGGCATTTGTTTTGACAAACTTTAGACCTCCATTTAAAGTTTGAAATTACATGCTCTATCCCGTGTGGAAAAAAATGAGAAGAATTTTTAGCTATAAAATTTAAATAATAACAGAGAAATTACGAGAAAATGTATTTATTTTTGTTATGTATTCAAGATGTGTAATTGTAATTCTGTCTATTTTTTATTCTAATTTTATTTTTCCTTTGATCCAAGCTATATAACAATGGGCTTGTGGTTCATTGGGCATGTCTTATTCAGTTAAGCGTGTCTAGTGGAGAGTAGTACCGGTTTGGGTGACCAAACCGGGAAGTCCTCCCTTGTGGACCATTGCCCTGTCGGTACGATTTCAAAGTCCTTCAATGAAGGTTTCAACCCACTAGGGTTCGAATCTGGAGAAGGCAAGGTTTACTTCAATTTAAGTGTCGTGCATTCGGGCGGCTTAAGTTGAAGGTTTTCCCCCCATTGAGTTTCAATTGGACATGGTTTTCCCTTAAAGAAAGTAACCGTTCAAAAAAAATATATAACAAGTTATTACTCCGTATTTGCTTTGGACTTTTGGAGTGACGGGTTGAGTGGCTATTGGACAATTTGTTATCCGCTCGACTTCATTGACTCGCTAAACTCAACGTGTCGTTTTGTATTTTGTTAACATAAAGTGTTGGTTGTGTAGCTGCAAAACAGTTCCAGATTAGGGTTAAGATAATCAATGAAGGTACCGGATATTCACTTGAAATCGTGGTATCACTTTCCAATAGAAACTATTCGACCCTATGCCTGGGTTACACGAATATCTCTATGGGATAAGACCAAGTGATGTTCTTGCTTTAGGCACAAACCAAGAACCAGATGCGTATTAGAGTGTTTTAGGGTTTTGTGTTTAGAGTTGTATCTCAAAACGTATGTCCATGCAGAATGATGTGACCTCTATTTATAATAGAGAATACTCAAAACCCTAGCCCATGGTATTATGTATAATTAACGGCCCATTAATTATAACATAATAATTTCCATAATAATAGGATCAGTGGTTATCAGTGGAAACATTATCACTAGCAGTGGTAATGTTAACACATCAGTGGAAACGCTAGCAGCAGAATCACACCAGCAGCAGAATGCTATCAGCAGCAGAATCAACTAGCAGCAGAATCAGCCAGCAGCAGAATCAGCTGTCAGCAGAATCCTAGCAGCAGATTCACAACACTAGCAGCAGAGTCTACTAGCAGTACCTTGATCAAGCAGTACCTTGATCAATACATAACCACTATTGAGTCAGGGGATTCAGTGACCAAATGGGTGTATACTCCATACCTCCAAACCCATTACCAGGTGTGAATTGATCCCTCAAGAGCACTAAATTTTCCAACAATCCTCCCCAAATTTAGTTCTCTTCCTTTGCATGAAAATTCAAACACAAACCAAAACAAGTGCATAAATGAAAATATCCTGAGGATTGAATTTTCACATTAGTACATATACTTTCAAATATTCGAGAATCAGGGTGTTCTAAGAATTGAACCCTTCAACCCATTTGAATACCTGATGATAAATACACACAAGTTTTCAAACACTAAAATACTCCTGACACTATACAAGCCATGTGTCCATATCCAATTCATAAATGTTGTAAAAGCTAAAAGTCCAAAGCTTCCTGAAGCGGCAAAACTTCAACATTTACATAGGTAGTTCATCTTTAATTCATGCTCCTGCTCAGCACTTTTTCAAAGAAAATTAACCATTAAGAAGTGAAGACTTCATCCTCCTTTCAGCAGGTAACAAGCACAACCTTGGGATGTTTGTAATACATGTGCTTCAGTCCACCAAATGATCAGCTTTCCACATTGAACTCAGCTTCCAAGTTTCCTTAGAAGGGAGTTGGGTATCCTTGCATTCAGTGACTATGTTGGACTTAAACCCATCTCTTTAGCAGACTTCAAAACCAAGTCTCTAGCCAAACCCTTCGTCAAGTGATCAGCTAAGTTTTGTTGAGATTTAACAAACACTATAGATACCACCCCATTCATGATAAGCTCACGAATCATGCTATGCCTAACACCTAAGTGTCTAGACTTCCCATTGTACATCTGGCTATAAGCCTTTGCCAATGTAGCAGCACTATCACAACGGATAGAAATAGGTGCTATAGGTTTAGACCACAATGGAATCTCAAGAAGCAAGTTTTTCAACCATTCAGCTTCTTTGCCAGCAGCAGCTAAAGCCACAAATTCAGATTCCATGGTTGAACTGGTAATGCAAGTTTGTTTCTTGGATGCCCAAGAAATTGCACCTCCACCAAGTAGGAATACCCAGCCACTAGTAGACGAATTGTCTTCAGTGTTACTGATCCAACTTGCATCAGTATATCCTTCTAATACTGAAGGATAACCAGTATATGAGAGACTATAATCCATAGTTCTCTTCAAATACTTAAAGACCCTCTGAATTGCTTGCCAATGATGAGCACTAGGATTACTAGTATACCTGCTCAGTTTACCCACAGCAAAAGCAATATCAGGTCTTGTACAAGTCATGGCATACATCAAGCAACCAATCACCCTAGAATACTCAAGTTGAGATACAGCTTTGCCAGTATTAGGCATTAGCTTCTCACTTGTATCCATAGGAGTACTCACTGGAGTACAATCAAAGTAATTAAATTTCTTTAACACCTTCTCAATGTAATGAGACTGAGATATAGAAATTTTGTTACTTTCATGTTTAATCCTAATGCCAAGGATAACATCTGCCTCCCCCATATCCTTCATGGAGAACTTTGATGACGAAAATTCTTTTGTAAGATCAACTTGATTTTGGTCAGTGCCAAAGATCAACATGTCATCAACATATAGACAAATGATGACTCCTTTACCAGATTCATCAAATTTGCTATATACACATTTGTCAGCTTGATTAAGTAAATAACCACTAGACAAAACCACTTCATCAAACTTTTGATGCCATTGCTTAGGTGCCTGTTTTAGTCCATAAAGAGACTTAATCAGTTTACACACCTTGTTTTCATTGCCAGGCATGATGAAGCCCTGAGGTTGGTTCATGTAAACCTCCTCATCTAAATCACCATTCAAGAAAGCTGTCTTCACATCCATCTGATGAATAATCAGATTGTGAATTGATGCCAAAGCAATTAGCAATCTTATGGTACTGATACGTGCCACTGGAGCATAAGTATCAAAGTAGTCTATTCCTGACTTTTGTTTAAAGCCTTGAATAACCAATCTTGCCTTGAACTTTTCAACAGTTCCATCTACCTTCATTTTCTTTTTGAAAATCCATTTGCTACCTAAAGGTTTGCAACCAGGTGGTAGATCAGTCAACACATAAGTGTTATTGCCCATGATAGAGTCCATCTCATTATTAATTGCTTCTTTCCAGAAAGCAACATCCTGGGACTTCATTGCTTCTTCAAATGTTTTGGGATCATCCTCCACAATGAAGCAATAAGAGTATTGGTCAGAGACCTCACTCCTTGTACCTTCAATTAAGTATAATTGAAACTCAGGTCCAAATGATTTTGGAGTCCTCACCCTATTGCTCCTTCTGAGCTCAGGTTCAGGTTGTTGTTCCACAACCTCAGCAGGAACCTCATCAGCAGGAACCTCATCAGTAGGAACCTCATCAGTAGGAACCTCTGAAACACCATTGTCATTGGTTCCATTAGGAATCCTTTGACTTGGTATAGGGATAGATGAGAATCTAATCTCATCAAAGATTGCATCCCTTGATTCAATTATTGAGTTAATTGAAACAGACTCATTAGGTTCTATAACATAAAACCTATATGCCTTGGAATGCTCAGCATATCCAACAAAGATGCATTCAATGCCTCTTTCACCCAAAGTTTTCTGCTTTGGATCAGGGAGTCTTACAACAGCCCTACAACCCCATATCCTAAGATAATTAAGATTAGGTTTCTTTTTAGTCCATAGTTCATAAGGGGTAACTTTGTTCCTTTTGTTGGGAACCCTATTTAATAAATAGCAAGCTGTTAACATAGCTTCACCCCAGAACCCTTGACTCAGCCCTGAATAGGACAACATGGAATTAACCATCTCCTTCAACACCCTGTTCTTCCTTTCAGAAATACCATTTTGCTGAGGAGTGTAAGGGGCAGTCGTTTCATGGATTATACCAACAGACTGAAAATACAGAGTATCCATGTACTCACCTCCCCTATCAGTCCTTAATCTTTTGATTAGAGACCCTTGTTGCAATTCAACTTCAGTTTTGAATACTTTAAATTTATCTAATGCTTCATTCTTAGTTTGTAATAAATAAACATAACAAAACCTAGAAGCATCATCAATAAAAGTCACAAAGTATTTCTTGTTCCCTAAAGAGGGAGTAGCATGAATATCACATAGATCACTATGAATCAGCTCCAAAACTTCAGTTTCACGTTTTACACTTTGAAATGGTTTCTTAGTAATTTTAGTCCTCATGCAAGTTTTACACTTTTCAGTGTTCATATCAAAGGCTGGAATTAACCCATCCTTGGACATATCTTGCATTCTTTTAAAATGTACATGGCCAAGTCTTGCATGCCATAGGTTTGAATCATTAAGTTTAAAAGTTGAAATAAAAGCAGAATCAATATTATCATGAACAATATTAAGTCTGAACATTTGATTACATAAATAACCAAAACCAATAAACACACCATTTTTAGATAAAACAAACTTATTAGATTCAATCACTTGTTTATAACCACAATTATTCAAAACACTACTAGAAACCAAGTTCTTCCTGATATCAGGAACATGTAAAACATTAAATAAAGAAACACTCTTTCCAGAACTAAACTTCAAATCAACACATCCTTTTCCATGCACCAGAGCAGTTGACTCGTTTCCCATGTGAAGAATAGAACCATCATTCATTGACTTGTAGGTCTTGAACCAGCTTCTATCTTTACACACATGAATTGTTGCTCCAGAGTCAACCCACCACGCAACATCATCATCCTGCACAAAGTAAATATCAGATATATATGTAACATAATAAATCTTAAAAGACTTATTAAACACATTCTGACCTTTCAGAGAATTGGAGTTACCATTCCCTCCACTTGTGCCTGATCCATTGGATTTGTTTCCAACTTTACCACCCTTACAATCTTTCCTGAAGTGTCCAGGTTTCCCACACTTCCAACAAGTCACCTTAGGTTTCTTGTTAATATCAGATTTGGTGTTATCTTGATGCTTACGCTTGCCCTTGTTGTCATTGTTCCTGGAGGAGTTGTTATGCTCCACCATATTGACAACTGATGGACCAGTAGCAGTGCTACTCTTTGGCTTGTCAATGTCTTGAGCCTTGAGAGAATCCTCAATGCGCAAGTGACTGCCCAACTCAACAAGAGTTAACTCCTCCTTCTTATGCTTAAGCATATGCTTGAATTCTTTCCAAGAAGGAGGTAGTTTATCGATGATACAGGAGACTGAAATAGCCTCATCCATGTTCATCTTGTGTTGTGTGAATCGACCAAGTATACCAAGAAGTTCATTGTATTGTTCCATGACAGGTCTAGAATCAACCATTTTGTAATTGTTAAAATTACTTACAAGGAACTTCTTACTTGATGCATCCTCAGCCATATACTTGGCTTCCAAGGAATCCCATAGTTCTTGTGATGTTTCAACATTCTGATAAATATCAAATAAAGTATCAGACATACCATTGAGAATTAAACCTCTGCAAACGTAGTCATCATTCTCCCATTTGCTCCTTGCTCTCATCTGATCCATGGTAGCAGCTTCTCCAAAATCTTCTGGAATCTCAGTAGTAAGAACAGACACCACATTCATACTGGTCAGCAAGAATTGCATCTTCTTCTGCCATCTTCTGAAATCCACACCTTCAAACTTTTCCAACTTGGAAAAGTTAGCAGCTATTTGTCTCATAGCAGCAGCCATTGATTATCACTAATAGTTTCTATTGATTGTTGGTTGTGTAGCTGCAAAACAGTTCCAGATTAGGGTTAAGATAATCAATGAAGGTACCGGATATTCACTTGAAATCGTGGTATCACTTTCCAATAGAAACTATTCGACCCTATGCCTGGGTTACACGAATATCTCTATGGGATAAGACCAAGTGATGTTCTTGCTTTAGGCACAAACCAAGAACCAGATGCGTATTAGAGTGTTTTAGGGTTTTGTGTTTAGAGTTGTATCTCAAAACGTATGTCCATGCAGAATGATGTGACCTCTATTTATAATAGAGAATACTCAAAACCCTAGCCCATGGTATTATGTATAATTAACGGCCCATTAATTATAACATAATAATTTCCATAATAATAGGATCAGTGGTTATCAGTGGAAACATTATCACTAGCAGTGGTAATGTTAACACATCAGTGGAAACGCTAGCAGCAGAATCACACCAGCAGCAGAATGCTATCAGCAACAGAATCAACTAGCAGCAGAATCAGCCAGCAGCAGAATCAGCTGTCAGCAGAATCCTAGCAGCAGATTCACAACACTAGCAGCAGAGTCTACTAGCAGTACCTTGATCAAGCAGTACCTTGATCAATACATAACCACTATTGAGTCAGGGGATTCAGTGACCAAATGGGTGTATACTTCATACCTCCAAACCCATTACCAGGTGTGAATTGATCCCTCAAGAGCACTAAATTATCCAACATAAAGTAAAATAAAATATTGTGCACCATACATACATTGATGAGTGTTATTTTCCACAGCCTCAAAATAATGGAGTTGTGACTTGTGATACATGTGGTTTAAATTCACTTGTTTGATATAGTCATATAGACATGTGGTTTAACTTATACTCCGTAATAAGTTACTTTGAGGGCCACATTTAATGATTGCCAGACCAAATATTTATTTGCTTTATATGGTGAGCATATTTCACATGATATTTATTGCTAGTTCGAGCAAAATTGTTACAAAACTTACGAAGATCCATTTTAAATGTTCAAAATTTTCAAGTTTGTTTTTCGAAAGCTATATGATCATATTCAATAAAAGTGGCCTTTTTATAAAATATTCTTTAACTGTTTCGTTTTTGGAAACTATGCATAAAAAAGAGTAGTCCTAGGAATAAATAACAATAAAGACATTGTGGAGATTGACATCTTTCATTTAGTGTCGAATAAACTATTTGGAATAGATGATTAACGATAAATCACTATATTTGATATCTTGACTAATATATAATCTCTCATCTCAAAAAAAGTGTTTACAAACAAATAATATATAAATTATGATATGTGTAATTAGTGCTAATTTGGATTGATCAAAAATTATTTTTACTCTCACACTTGTTTAAAATTTTTTTTTGCAATTAATGTAAGTTTTAATTAAAAAGGTAAAATTAAGAAAAAATGTCATAAATACTACCCATATATAAAATGGACATTTTTTTAAGATAAATATGAATAGTAAGATGAACATTTTTTACGGGACAGAGAGAGTATTAAAAAAAAACTTATAATACATGATCAAGGATAAATTTAGGAACGTTTGTACTTATGTAGTCATTTCGCTATGCATGCAACTTGTTTCAATAAAACCATTTTACAGACTACATTAGCAAGCATAATGCATGACTCTGAAAAGTTAATGTTGGCTGGTGTTTGGTTTCTCTTTTGTTCGGTAACTACTCCAACTCAGCTTGTAGCTAAGGCAATGTTCTTATCGATCGGATAATAGTACAAAGTTTTCCTATACATAGAATGAGGCGTGTTTGGAGCTTTATTTTTTTTTTTTTTGAACGGCAACTTTATTAGAACCTAGCAAGGAGCTAGGACAATTACAAAGAGATTAAATAAGGATGTTGTAACCAACTATCCCAATTAAAAGTTCGACTACATCTAGAATGACAAAAGGTGAACGAACGAGAAACAATGTCATCAAAAATAATATCCTTACGAGGGGTGTGTGCCGAGAATAGCAATTGGTTACGAAATTTCCAAACACTCCACCACGAGACATAAAACACACCCTCCAGTAAACCTTTAGCAAAAGAATTGAGCCTGATAGAATTAAACCAAGAAAGCCACTCGGAGTACGAACCCACGGGAGACCAAGTCACGTTCCACCAACGACAAACAAGTCTAACAACGTCCGAAATGAAGCAGCAGCTAAAAAAGAGATGTGACGATGTTTCGTGACCAGAAGCACAAACCGAGCAAGAGGAGTCTGGCATATGAACACCTCGAAGTAATAAATTGGAGCGGGTAGGAAGACGGTCCAGGTAGAGCTTCCAAGCAAAAATATTTATTTTGATCGGAACGAACTTGACCCATCTAGTGGCTGTAGCATCTTTCGGCAGAAAATGATCATCAAGAAGTTTCCGCACGTCCTTGACCCGAAAGACTATGTCACTATTCAAATCCCACGTCCACCTATCCTCCATATTAGACAGGATAGAAGAGCCGATGGTCTCCTCCAAAAGAGCGAGCTGATATGATTCAACTCCGCCTCTAACATCACGACGAAGAGAAAGGGTGATCGGATTAAGTAATTTAGAAGCCACCGAACAGTCTTTAAGAGTCTCAAGTGCATAGATGCGTGGAAAAAGATCTCGAAGGGGTGTACCAGCAATCCAAATCTCGTTCCAGAATTGGGTACGAAGACCATTACCAACACGGATTTGACAGTGGGACAGCAGATCAATGCCATGGTCTTTGAGCAGAGATATTTCTTTGAGAATGGAGTTCCATATCGAAGACTTGTACACATAAACATTACAAAGCGAAGTACCGTACATGGATTTAATGAAACGATACCATAAGGAGTTGTCTCCCGAAATAAATCTCCAAACCCACTTAAAGAGAAGGGCTCTATTTAGAGCGTAAAAGCTTGACACCCCTAAACCGCCATGTTTCTTGGACGCAAGGATTTTCGACTATGTATAGGATGGAGATTAGATCTCAATATGAGCCTAAGGCCATCTCCAATGCAGTGAGCTAGCATCGTTTAAAGAATTGGTTTAGACGTCAACTTAGCATTCAATTTCATTGTGGGTTTAAAGTGAGTGTTATGTGTCCTTGCCGTAATTAAGTAATCAATTAAAGTGTCCATTTTTTTAGATAGATAGTGGAGATGCCCTATTTCTAGTATTCCGTATTTCTTTGATGATAAAGAGTACTCCTAATTAATACAATAATAAATTATGGTGAAATGATAGTTCAATTTTTATGTGTAAGTTTATAGAGTTTTTGTGTGAAAAGGTATAATGGTGACATATCACCGGAGAAAACTTAACCTACCCAGTGGGTAAACTGCCCAGTGACTAAAAACACAATGAATGTGGTTATTGTAATATGTGACATGAAAGGAATAAAAACACATTTAATACTTTGTTCATTTTCTCCCAATTAGTGAATGTCACCTCATCCGGGTAAATTACCCAGTAGGTAGGTGTATCCATGCCCTGTATCACCATATTTAACCCACTCTATTTAATGTCATCGGTACTATTTATTTTGTAAAGTACAAAGCTATCCATTACTCCAAAATTTAAGAACCGCTATTGTCAGTTTGTAACTACCTTTGAACTTAACCAACTCATTTACCATAAATTAAGAATACTCATCAAGAAAATGAGTAGATGACTAGATGAGCTATAATTGAAGTTGTTTTGTTTTTTAATAAAAAAAATGCAAGAAAATAAAAAATGAAATGATGGAGAGTGACAAAAAGAATATGACTTGTCAAGCCACACTCTCCATAAGAAGGAGACTCTAGCTAGCTTTCCATCATAAGAAGAAACCAAAACCAACATTTCTTGCTCCATTCAAACTTCCCTCATTTATTCACCTCTCAAACAAACACACACAAATACAAAGAACATGAGCTTATCATCAATGGAAATGATAAGCTCATCAACTGACTCACCATACAAGCTCTTGTTCACAGCTCTATCTCTCATACCGATCACTCACTACGTGATCGGAATGTTTGCTATTTTGTTAGTATTCGTGTACAATTTTCTCGAGTTTCATATCATTCAGGATTTGTTTACCGGATTTAGAGGACAACGCGTAGAGTTGACCTTTAATACTTGCTCTACACTCTATCATGAAGTCATCTCTAAATGCTCACTTCTTCATGGAAGGTTATATATTATTTCCTACACTTTGTTTATACTAAGCTATTTGTGTTTAATGATGTTATCCTTATGTTGTTATACAGTAGTTGTTTGTCTAAAGTTATGCATAGAAATATATTTGTTAGCTAGACTTATTGTAAGTTAGAATATGCAGTTAAATGTGGCTTAATGATGGTAAGATCATGCAGTTTGTAAATGAATGATTACTATACAAGTAATGAATCTTGATATCTTTGTTCAATAAATCTTCATATAGTTGACCAGATTCAGGGTATCTCGAATGGATATATTTGTACTTTGTTGACATGTGGGCACGAAATTTATGAAATGGAGTGAGTGAACTAAAATTAAAGTACGTGTTGAGTAATACGTAAGTATATCACGTACACGGCTAATACTTTCACATTTTTTACCGTTTAGCTTAAGTTTAGGATTCGGGGATGTTTTCTTGGCGTCGAACTATGAACAAATGCTTATATTTTCATGATCAGCACTTTATACATTTTTAGATGTTCAATATTTATAGCTTTCTTTGCTAAATAAAACATGTTCATAGCTTCTCCATTACTTTTATGGAATGGTTGCTATTTTGAGTAATAAGTCTTATAGGTTAAATAAAAAATCATGTGTGGTAAATGTGTTCTGAAAGATGAAGAATATGCAGGTATTTGGCTACTCCATGGCTTACTAGTCCTCACCTTCAGACTAGTTTCTTGAGGTTCTTTGGGAGGCCTCCTGTTTTCAACTACCGAAGGTTTGTTTTCATCTCTTATTTAATTGCTTAACATTATTAAAATTGAATTTGTTGGAAGTTTCCTAGCTAACGTTCCTTTAATTTGTTGACTAAAATAATTAAAGTTGATGATTTTGACATAATATATACCCTATAGTCTCATTAGTTTGGTCATTATGCAAGGATAATTAGAGTTTTCAGTGAGCCCAAGCCCCGTAGATTAGTTAGACAAAATGTTAGAAGCCATGGCTACCGAAAAAAATGGGATACTTAAGAGTAAACTGCAAAAACCATCCCTGTGGTTTGTGTAATTTCGCAAGAATAATCCCTATCTCAAATGTTCAGCATTAAACATCCTCAAGTCCACAAACGTTTGGCATTAATCATCCCTGAGCACTAACATCGTTAGTTTTACCCGTTAAGTGTTAAAATAATATTTGCCCGTTAGTCCCTCCATTAATATTTTTTGCACCATTAGACCTCATTTTTTGCACTGATAATATTTTTCGTACACGTCCATTCACGTCCATTTGTTTACGTTTTCGTCCGTTTTTTTTACGTTTTCGTTCGTTTTTTTTCGGTTTTGTTCGTTTTTTAATGTTTTCATCCGTTTTTGCCCATTTTTTTTACATTTTCGTCCATTTGTTACGTTTTCGTCCGTTTTATACATTTTCGTCTATTTTTATACGTTTTCGTCCATTTTTAAGGTTCTCGTCCATTCTTTTTACGTTTTTGTCCGTTTTTTACGTATTTGTCCTTTTTTACATTTTCATCCATTTTTGCCCTTTTATATTTTTGTCCGTTTTATAGGCTACTGTCTTTTTTTTAACTTTTTTTTTTATCCATATCTTACGTCCATTTTTATTGGTTTTTACGTTAAAAAATGTAAAGAAAGAAAAAGGCGAGAACGTTAAAAAGTGGACAAAAACGTAAAAAACATACTAAAACATAAAAAATGGACAAAAACATAAAAAACACACAAAAACGTTAAAAAAAGGACAGAATTGTATTAAAAAACGGGAAAAAACCTATAAAAACGGATGAAAACGTAAAAAAGGGACAAAAGCATATACAAACGGATTAAAATGTAAAAAAACGGACGAAAACGTAAAAAAATAGACGAGAACCCAAAAACGGACAAAACCGTAAAAACCGGACGAAAACATATAAAAATTGACGTAAACATAAAAAAAAAATAGACGAAAACGTATAAAAACATATGAAAACGTAAAAAAATTGACGAAAACGTAAAAAACGGGTAAAGACGGATGAAAATGTAAAAACAGACAAAATCATAAAAAAACGGACGAAAACGTATAAAAACAGATGAAAACGTATAAAAACAGGCGAAAACGTAAAAAACCGAACGAAAGCGTAAATAAATGGGCAAAAACATTAAAACACGAACTAGAACGTAAAAAACGGACTAGAATGTAAAAAACGGACGAAATAGTATAAAAACAGACGAAAACATTAAAAACGGACGAAAACGTATAAAAACAGACGTAATCGTAAAAAACGGACGAAATATAAAAAAAAAAATATGGATGAAAACATTAAAAAATGGACAAAAACGTAAAAAATTGGTTGAAAACGTAAAAAAAAAGAACGGACGAGAACGTAAAAAATGGACAAAACGGTTGAACACGTATAAAATCAGACGAAAAAATATTAGCGGTGCAAAAAATGAGGACTATCGGTGCAAAAAATATTAACGTATTGACTAACGGGCAAATATTATTTTAACACTTAACAGGTAAAACCAACGACGTTAGTGCTCAGGGATGATTAATGCCAAACGTTTGTGGACTTGGGGATGTTTAATGCTGAACGTTTGAGATAGGGATGATTCTTGCGAAATTACACAAACCATAGGGATGATTTTTGCAGTTTACTCTAAGAGTTTTGATTAATAGTAAATAAATAAATAAATAATAGTAAAAAAATAAAAAATAAAATAAAATAAATCATAGCCTATTGCTGTGCAGTAATTTTAAAAACACAAATGGAGTATGATCTTTTTTGTTTACTTAATCTATGTGACTTTTTTTTCTCAGGGATGTGTTTAACACAGGCGATGGTGGAATAGTAGCTTTGGATTGGTTGGCACGTTCTGATGGTAACGGTTTTTCTAAACTTGTTTAGCATAAATACGTCTTTACAACGACACGACCCATTCTTGGTGATATTAAAGGGAGTTTGTATTGTATTTTTTTGGTTACATTTCTTTTTCAGTCGTTGAAAAGGAAGACATCGGAAATGATGAGCTTCATCAAGATGCTAACACGCCCATTGTCATAGTAATCCCAGGATTGACAAGTGATTCTGATTCTGTAGTAAGTTTGGAATCGTATATTGATAACCAGCATTAAACCATTATAAGAAAACGTATGAAACAAACAAAAAATTGAGGCTTAAAAAACATAAACTCATCCGGGAATTTTGGTCTTCTACTAGTGAAACTTAAACTTGTATCGTTTTTTATATTGACTACTCCTATTATTATGTGCATGACAGTATATAAAACATCTCACTTTCTACATGGCGAAACGTGGCTGGAATGTTGTTGTGAGTAACCATCGAGGCCTCGGGGGAGTACCATTGACAGTAAGTATTTAATTCCCATGTTCCAACTTCTAGCAAGTTTTTTTGTTCAATGCAAGAGTGTTAACAAGGTCTTTGATTACTTTGCCATACAGTCTGATTTTTTTTACACTGGTGGATGGACTAATGATTTACGCAAAGTAGTTGAACATATTCGCTCCCAATCTCCCGATGTTCCTTTGTTCGTTGTTGGAACCAGTCTTGGAGCAAATATGATGGTAACTTCTAAGATTCTCCCTTCAATAATCAGTCTGTAGTTGAACCACATTTGACCGTACCAGATTTGTGACAGGGACTTACATTACTCTTAATTTCAGGTTAAGTATCTAGGTGAAGATGGTGACGACATTCTTATAGATGGGGCTGCAGCTGTTTGTTGTCCTTGGGACCTTCTGGTTGGTATTTCAGAAACATAATTTGGACATTTCACGAAAATTCAAACAACGTCCAATATAAACAACTTTTTATGTTCCGTAACTCATTCTCCAATTCATGGCAGCTTTGTAACAGGTTTATTGGACGGAATGCGGTACAGAGGTTTTATGACAGAGCTTTGGGAGGTGGTTTAAAACGTTATGCAAAAATGTATAGCCTATATTATAACATGGTCAAGTATTTGAGGCTTCAGCTTACAAAGTTGACAATCTCCTCATTTGTTAAATTGCTTATTTTTGATGAAAATTTGGCTCATTTTGCAGGCACCAAGAGTTCTTTACTCGTCTTGCGAATTGGGATGGCATTGAAAAGGTAATATTCCGCATGAGTTTGACAAAACGTATTGTTTTCCTATGATCCTGTCCCAAGCGAATACAATATAAAAAAGAATGGGTTATGTTTGTCATGTTTATCTCTCATGGACTAATTAGGTTAAACTAAAAGATTTAACTAAAACGGAAAATGGGCCAAACTGGTTGGGAGTCACTATGTTTTTCAAATGCATAAAACCTGCTAATCTTGATTAGAGAAGCGTTAATGATTATTATTTTAATGGGATAGTTTTTCTATTCAACACAACTATTTATTAAATTCTAGTAAATTAATAAAACTGTGTTTGAGATTAAGCCAAGTCAACCTGTTCTATTCTAAAGGATTGCCAATCTTGCAGGCACGCCGTGTTCGTGAGTTTGATACCAGTGGCACTTGCCTTGTTGCAAAGTTTGCTGTAAGACCTGTCTTTTTAATCATTAGTTTATCTCGTCTAATCCCCATCATTTGTTGAATTTGCTATTACTATTTTTCCAGACCGCGGACACATATTATAGGGAATCTAGTTGTGTTGGCTACGTGGGACGCATAAAGGTGCCCCTACTTTGCATCAGTGCCTTAGATGATCCTGTTTGCACCAAAGAAGCCCTTATATGGGATGAATGCCGGTAGGTAATTCTATCATTTTATTCAGAAATCATATTCTACTATCCATCATTGTCTTATATGGTTTTTTGATGCTTTAAATGTAGGGTGAACAAGAATATTATTCTAGCTACTACACAACACGGAGGACATCTGGGGTACTTTGATGGGATGGACGCGAAGGGCGTTTGGTAAATCCTTGGTTTGAAGTGATCCTTACAATTTTTAGCTTCAAATCTTATCTTAGCATAACCAGTCTTTTCACTATGCAGGTGGGTAAGAGTTGTTGATGAATACCTCACTGTTCTAGGATCTAGCACGATGATCCGCAGACAAAATAAGGTAACTACATACAAAATAGAACCACCAAGTTTTTAGAACTAATGACTTAGCTAGTTATGGGTTTTGAATGAAGAAAAACAAAGTCATTGGCTAATTTACTCGTTACTTTCCTTTTTTAGATGCCAGAGTCCATGCTTATCAGGCCTCAGAAGTCGCTAGTCAACAAGGATCTATACATTGGTTATGTTAAGAAAACCGACAATCAGATCCATGTAAACAACTTAACGAAAATGACCAAGATATTAAAAATCACAGATGCACAAGGATCTGAAACTTCCTCTAGAGTTGACAGTATCATATTCTTTCTAAAGAGGTCATGGATCAGTTTTAGCAAGACAAAAATCTAGATGGTGTACGTCTGTATATCTAATGGCGTTTACCAGAATTATTGTTCTTTCAATATCCGGATCTATTAAGAGATAAATAAAGATGAAGGTCGCTACAATTTGTTCCACTAGAGTTTATATATGTATTATGTAGAAAAACATGAACCAAATGATTTTATTACTCAAAAACAATCGAACGATTACAACCAAACTGTTCTCAAACAGTATCAATACAATAGCTTGATCTCAATCAAGTATAAAGAGAACCATCAATCA
This sequence comes from Artemisia argyi, assembly GCA_030686995.1. Taxonomy (NCBI): domain Eukaryota; kingdom Viridiplantae; phylum Streptophyta; class Magnoliopsida; order Asterales; family Asteraceae; genus Artemisia; species Artemisia argyi. Next base: position 130,029,935 of record CM060699.1, read on the forward strand.
GCAACAATAAAACCCAATCTGATCTCAAGCAGGTTGGTAACCAAGAAAAACACAGCCTGATCTCAATCAGGCAAACCAACAAAAGAAAAACAACGGGTACTCCAGCTACTCTGTCGTACCCCTAATATCTAATTTGATATTAGTTCTATTACAACAAGAATCAAAAGAAGCTGATAACAGCTTAACAAAAGAAAGAATAGCAGCTTTGGTGGTGGTGTAACGGCTGTGTAAAATAGCCGTTGGGAGAGATAGGCAGGGAGTTACATCTTGGGAGAGTTAGTTAACTCTTAGTGATAAGTGCAGTATATATACTCTTCTTCATAACGGCTCTATCCAGAATATCACAAGCAGTCCTTCATCTTTCCATCTTCTTCAAACAAGGCTTAAATTTCAATAATAATATAACTGAGAATAAGAGAGTGACAACATTAGTCCCTGTAATATATCCGGGCTAAGATTATATTTCAACATCCCCCCTTAATCTTAGCCTGGAAAAACACCAAATAACCCATTTTGAAAAACAGCTTGTTATGCTGAGAAACTTCTTAAGGTTTTGGTCAAAAAACTGTAGTTTGATTTTTATAAGAGGTTTTCTTTGAGGTTTTCTTTGCTTCAACAATTCTGGAAATAATTTTAGATCTTACAAAAGACAAGGCAAAGACATCTTGAAAAACCACACAAAAGAAGAGTAATATAGAGAACTCTTTTATAACCAAGAGACAAAACCTGAAACCAGCAACCTGCTCTCAAGCAGGTAGAAACCAAAACACTTCATCCTGATTTCAATCAGGTAAGAAGAAACAGAATAGTTTTAGTATCAAAGGTACCAAACCAAAGTCCCATACTGATCTTAATCAGCAACAATCAAGAGCCAATGAAAGATGATGTAAATCAGCCACCAGTGTAACAGCAACCTGCTCTCAAGCAGGTTAAAGGGACCACCCAAGAACAACACTTATCTTAATCAGCAGAAACCAAGAAGAATGCAAACTGATCTTAATCAGCAGCAAGAGAACAGATACAAGCTGATCTAAATCAGCAGCAGTGTAACCACAATCTGCTCTAAAGTAGGTTAACCATAGAAACATCTTAAACCTGATCTCAAGCAGGTAAGAAAAAGAAGGATAGCTTTAACCTGATCTCAAGCAGGTAAGGAAGAACCAGCACCACACTTGATCTCAATCAAGTGAAGAATGTAACAGAAGCAATAACAACTGAAACAAGGAGCAAAGCTGCAGCTCCTTGAATGGAACACAACCTAGTACAACACTGATCTCAAGCAGGTGTACAACAAAAGTCAACATCAACCTGATCTCAATCAGGGAAGAGATCACAACAACAATCTGATCTTAATCAGATAACCAAGAACCATGGGGCAATGCTGATTATAATCAGCAGTAACCAGGAAAAAAATTGCAAGCTGATACAAATCAGCAGCTAGAGGACTACAATCAGCACCAGCAACAGATATTTCAGAGATAACCCACATGCCCAGATTGAAGCTTTAAGAGATATAAATGGGCACCAGAAAATGTGGACACCTTTTATTATTAAAGAGCAAAAACTTGATAACAACACTGATTTCAATCAGACAACAACAATCACAGCTGCAATCTGATCTCAATCAGATACACAACAAGGGACAACATATAACCTGATAACAAGCAGGGTACAACAAGAGTAACATTGGCCTGAACCTCAATTAGGAGAATTACACTTTTATAAAAAGAAAGGAAAACAAAGTTAGGTGCATTTATAATTGCAGCCTTTCAATCATAAAAGGTTTTAAAGAAAAAAAGTCCAGGTATAGATTTTGAAAAAACAGAAAATATTAAGACTCAAGAAAAAACAGTTTTAAAGACACATGACCCACTTGAACAACAACTTGAAACAACTGTTCTTAAACAGTTTGTATATACCAGCTCCACACTTGATTTTAATCAAGTAGAAGCAAACGCTAAAACAATAGTAACAGAACCAATCTGTTCTCAAACAGAAACATACTTGATTTCAATCAAGTAAAGGAAAAACAACTGAACCAACACCAAACCAAACTGTTCTTCAACAGTGTTGTGTAAACCAACATCACACTTGATTTACATCAAGTACAAGGGTACAGCTGAACCAACAACATCCCAGCAGATTGTTTTCAAACCACACTTTGCCCAGTATGCATCAGCAAAGGCTTTAAGAGAAATATTTTGGCACCAGGAATATGGACTCCTTTCCTTGGAAATCCCTCCAAGTACCAGAGTACTTTAAAGAGCATTCCTAAGATGAGAGTTAGGATGCGAATGTCAACCAATCCTCCCTTCAATCTTGGAGTTAATACACCACACATAACTAGGTGACTAAAAAAAACTTGTTTTGAACAACAGAAAATTTTGAAAGAAAAAAAAATTAACTCCAAGATTGAAAACAAACTTTATTGACTTGAAATAATAACACACTTGAGCGGTGACATCTCATTCTTGAAAAAACTTATTGTCAAAAGGTATAGAAAAAAAGATAATTCCATGATTAACAACATGAGAATACATCTCCTCAGAGACAAGCCATTTCAAAAAGGTTTCTTTTTCTTTTTCTTTTTTTTTTTTTTTTTTTTTTTTTTTTTTTTTTTTGAGTCATCATACAACAAGAGTTCAATCAACTTGGAACTCTTTTCCTTAACAACTTCCACAGCAACGAGAATACAAATTCTCTTTCAACCAATCACACAACACAACTGTTGCAACAAACAGCCTCAGATATATCTAAGGACTGAAGAACACCACCAACTTAACTAAAGTCATGCGAAGACAACACAGCGAGCAACGTGGGCAAGGGGTCACCAATCCCCAAGATCCACAAGACCACGTAGCAAGGGGTCATCAATCCCCAAGTTCCACAAGACCACGTAACATGTCCACAAATATGCTGAGTAAATACCAGCAGCAACAAATAACCAACATGGCAGACAAAATGATCACCATGTCTACCAATGCAACGAGCAGGTCTTTACGACATGATTGGGGCTGTTTTAGCAGCCACCGAGCAGACATGGTGCTGCTGTAAGCAGCAGCTTTATACCCCTATTACACCCCCTTTTGGGGCTGCAAAAAAACAAGACAAACACCCCTCCTGCTGCTGAGAAATCAGCAGCAAAATACCCCATTTGGGCTGAAAAAACAGCAAACAACATGCCCATAATACACGCTGAAAAATCAGCAGCCAAACACTTTGAAACAAGCTGAAAAAACAGCAATAATATACCTTGAAACATGCTGAAAAATCAGCACTAATATACCCCTTTTTATGCAGAAAAGAAACTGTGTTCAAAGAGGCTTTTAAGCGCAGAAAAAAGCATACAAGCATAGCCTATATATGCAACGAAGTCAGCAACGACACACCCTGTAGGAGTGGGTTGTGACAGCAGAAGAAAAAACCAAACTAAGCGCACCCTATGTGGGTAAACCAAGCATAAAGTAACAACCAAAGAAAGCCAAGAACAGAAAATAAATAACAATCAAACACTCAAGAAGAGAGAAGAATGTAGTTCCCAGGATTCCTTGCCACTAAAGTGGTAGGTCAAGGGCAGAACACACAACCAAACAACAAGGAGGGCAGACAATACACAAACACAGCTAAAGGAAGAACAACAGAATAGGCAAAAAAAGGAAACAGAAAGCAAGACAAAACCGGCAATCACAGCACCAAACAAATCTAATACTAACACAAGCAGATAATCAAGCAAAAAAAGGAACAATGTAACTAACACCAAACAACAACATCAACAATCTCTCATATCCTACTCCCTATCAATCTAAATAGGATAAACTAAATGCAAGGAAATAAAGGTGAGAGAGGTGTTACAGTGCACGCGTAAATCCAAGAAGCAGCGGAATCAGCAAGGGCAAATGCGCTTGACTCACAAAGCCAAGAAAACCAACCCACCAATTGATCAATTTTCCAGAACCAAGAACCTCCAACCCAATTTTCAAAATTGGGGCAAATACCAGGGACCACTCCCAAACGTATAACAACCAACAGAAATATTGATTAACCTCACTTAATCAATCACCAGGACCCTTTAAAGATCAAAGGCCCAAAATATACCAAACTCTAATAATTTTCTTTCAAAAATAGGTGTATTGCGAAAAACTTTTAGACCTGAACAATTGCTTCACAAAATCTTTTAATTAACAAACGTTTTTAAGGAAAATCAATCCAATTTGAAAAACCCCTAAAAAAAATTTCGAAACCCTAATTTTTGAAAAACTATATTCAGAGCAAGATTAGCAACCTGTCTCTGATACCATGTAGAAAAACATGAACCAAATGATTTTATTACTCAAAAACAATCGAACGATTACAACCGAACGATTACAACCAAACTGTTCTCAAACAGTATCAATACAATAGCTTGATCTCAATCAAGTATAAAGAGAACCATCAATCAGCAACAATAAAACCCAATCTGATCTCAAGCAGATTGGTAACCAAGAAAAACACAGCCTGATCTCAATCAGGCAAACCAACAAAAGAAAAACAACGGGTACTCCAGCTACTCTGTCGTACCCCTAATATCTAACTTGATATTAGTTCTATTACAACAAGAATCAAAAGAAGCTGATAACAACTTAACAAAAGAAAGAATAGCAGCTTTGGTGATGGTGTAACGGCTGTGTAAAATAGCCGTTGGGAGAGATAGGCAGGGAGTTACATCTTGGGAGAGTTAGTTAACTCTTAGTGATAAGTGGAGTATATATACTCTTCTTCATAACGGCTCTATCCAGAATATCACAAGCAGTCCTTCATCTTTCCATCTTCTCCAAACAAGGCTTAAACTTCAATAATAATATAACTGAGAATAAGAGAGTGACAACATTAGTCCCTGTAATATATCCGGGCTAAGATTATATTTCAACATATTAGTTTGTAAAGTATGGATATATAATTTGAAGTTGGTACCTGATGGTGGTGCCTCCATTCTATTACCAAATGAAGTGTAATCATTAGTCACTAAAAGTGATATTTAATTTGTTACTCGTATCATTCTCTGATCATTAATCGCCATGATATAAAAAATTATCTAAAAGCTTGACATATCATATAAGCACATCACATTCATCTCATAAACAAGACATTAATAGTCTAAACTTTAATCATACGTAACGTGTTGTACGTTCAAGCTTCTGAGTACTGAATCATATAGAATATACTCCTTCGCATCCTATCAATGTGGGGCACAGTATTACAAACAGAGATACAAATCGCTAGAAGCGGTAGAAAGCATGTTCTTTTGGTACAAATTATCCTCTTTACTGAATGAAAATAGCTATATTCCCCTGCCCCCTATATAAAAGACTAGAAAACCTCTGTGGACAACAGATTTGCAACCATTTTCTCATTTCAAATCGGTTAAAGCAAATTAACATTGTTACACGAATATATGTGTGCTTAGAGTTTATTAAGTTAAGGATTATGATTCTCTTAACTTATTACCTAAGTCATGTTTCCTAAACTTGTCCTTTTGTAATTGTAAGGAGTCATAGCAGCCAGATAGCCAGATATATTGATGTAACTTAAAAAGAATTTTACTTCACAAAACTCAAATCTTTTTAAGTTGGTATAAACACAATGCTCTTTAAATTAAGTGAAACTGTATTATATTAAACAAATGAACACATTTATCACATTTGCATTATTTGAGACTGGTTAAAATAATGTTTTTCCAATATGTTTGGCAGCAAAAATATTGATATAAAAAGTAAAGACAAGTTGAGTTTACTACTTTACTAAATACCAGTCAATAAACTTGGGCGGATTACAAAATTGTCCAAAAGCCACTCAACTCCATCACTCCAAAGGATGACCGAACTCTTTTGTATATTTGTGCAATTTCAATATGTGCACTTTAAATTGATCATTTATCGTTTTGCCATTAAATTTCACAAAGTTGCAAGTCTTTCCTTAAAGTTTCAAAAACTACAAAGAATCATATGTGTTTCATAAAGTTGCAAATTCAATCCGTGCACCTAATATTACATTGGTTACACAAGTAGTTAAAGCATAGTGTACATACAATATCAGGGACGGAGCCATGACAAAATATGACCGGGTGCACAAAAAAATTTGAACAATAATACTATAAACATATTTCGATAGACCGAGTGCATTTAAGATGACTTTAGGAAAAATCGGTGTTTTTTTTCCAAAAATTAACACTATATCGAAAAATTTCATGGGATGCACGGGTACCCGCGGAACCTCCTGGCTCCGTCCCTGTACAATATCACGAGTTAATGCATAATTTGATGTGACCAAATCAAAAAAGTTGTGTGAGCAAATTAATTCTCTTTTAGTATTAGAACAAACAAATCATCAATCCAAAACAAATCTCAAAAGCAAGGAACTCGATGAACTTGTGGATATACATAAAACTAAAATGCATATAATCAGGGACGGAGCTTGAACAAAATAATTGGAGAGCCGAAATCATTCAAACACAAAGTAAATTGTGAATTGTCCGTTTGTGACTTTTCAATTACCCCTTCATATCTTATTTTTTTACCGTATTGTTTGTACTTCTTTAAAATTTGGAGGGGCCAAGATGTAATTTAACATATACATATCTTGTACTTTCACAAATATAGCAAAAAATTAGTAGTACTGAATTATATTACCTTTCATTTTGCTAGTATTGAATTAAAGAATTTCTCGTATTGATAAGTATTTACAATGATAAATTACATGGCGTATTGATAAGTATTTACAATGATAAATTACATGGAACTGTAATAGACCTAAACTCGAAGACAGGCTCACCCCTAATGAACCTAACATAATATATCATGTAACACTCTCTCATAATACGAGCGACGAAATCACGAAAGCTCGGATTATATTAAAAAACTAAAAACATTGAAGCAATGATACATTTGTTGATGGATACATCCAACAACAAACACAAGTAAATTTTTAATCAGCATAAAAGCAAATCAAACCGTTAGCAAAAACATAATCGATGAAGACATCTGACAGCAAGAAAGAAGTCTTCATAATACAACAGCAACGGAAGCGGATTTTAGCAATGTCATGTGAATTCAACATTGGTAGATATTGTGGTGGCATGTGACGATGCATAGCACGTTTTAGGTTGGTTTGTGTAGAATTCGAAAGAGAAGAAAATGCCGCTAGCCGTAAATTGGCCAAAACAGTAAGCGTATAGAGTTTTGGGCGAGAATTGCTTAACGTTTTTTTTTTTTTTTTTTTTTTTTTTTTTTTTTTTTTTAATATATTATTTTATTTTATTTTTAAAGATTGGATAAATGGCAGCGGCCATGATCTGACGGGGTGACATAGATGTATCTACTTATGGCGGTCAACTAAAATTGAGAATCAAAACCGCTCTGATATGATATCATGTTGAATTATAATGATAAATTACATAGCAAACCTAATAGATATAAGCTCGCATACGGTTTCTTCTGTCTTAATGAACTTAACATAATATATCATCCAACAAAAACATGTTCCAACATATGGAAAAAAAATTCTTGAATATTTTCAAACTTGGTAATTCAATTAAAAATTAGATGATAATCTACTTTAATAAATTCTTAGACAAAATACTATTCATTTTTATTCATAGTTTTCACTTTAAACTTTATACTTTTACATAAATTTACTTTCAACAATTCTTTTCATATAAATTATTACTGTAATAACTTACATTATTAATAAATTACAGTTTTACCCAAAAAAATAAAATAAATAAGTCATTTTACTCCCATCGCAACACGAAGGCAATAAATACCTTGGTTGTTGTCATTTGTTTACAATGAATGATATGCGTAATTAATGTTTCCATTTGTACAATTGTTCTCCATATGTGAAAATCAACCTTAGCAGAGTTGGTCAGGGGCTCTTCCCTATGCGAGAGGTCACAGGTTCGAGTTTCTCCACAGTGATTTCCTCCTGTTGGAGTATGAGAGTGAGCTCTCGCTAACTATACTTGTACTAACCCAACCGTTTAAAATATATATATATATATATATATATATATATATATATATATATATATATATATATATTAAAGTAAATGTTTGATTTGTTTAAATTTCTTCCAACAACAAGAACTAAAGCTTAACCTTGTCTTATATGCACTCTTCAGTCTTGATGCATGAGTCCATCAGATAGAATTATTTTTATTTTTTATTTTTTGAAATGCAACAATTTATTAGACAAACAAAGAGACGATACAAACAACCAGCATCCCTCCTCTCCAAATAAGACGATTAAAGAGAAGGAACCAAAAACAAAAGCACAAATACAACCATCTCAAACCCGGAAGGGACATTACAAATAAACTCAAACCAAATCAGATAGAATTATTTAAGTTTAACATGTTCTATCCATTGTATTAACTTGGTAGTACTTATTTTTATGTACAGAAATTAAAAGGCTATTGGATTTGATTGTAAAATGCAAGGGTGTCGGGTGCAAATACAGAAGTTGTTGAAATGGAAAGTGCATGGAAGGGTTCACAAATTCATTAAAAAATTAGTACACATATAAAGTTGATTATTCTACTAATGTTTATATGCACTCCACAACAAGACAGATCGCAAGTCGTTTGCATAGGGATATCCCATAAAGATGGAATAACACACTCGTGAGAAGAATTCTTCACATGCATAAAATTTGTTCCAACAAATTTATGAAAACGTTTTTTATTAGTAGTTGTTTCTGTTAAGGGATAAGTATAAGCCCAAGCCCGGTTTGTGGGTTTAGGGTATTAGGGTTTCACTATTATAAATAGTGGATGAATAATAAGATTATACCTACGGGTTTCATTATCCAACATGTTAAGGGATAAGTATAAGCCCAAGCCCAGTTTGTGGGTTTAGGGTATTAGGGTTTCACTATTATAAATAGTGGATGATTAATAAGATTATACCTACGGGTTTCATTATCCATCAGTTTCATTTCAATAAACAATTTATAAAAAATAAAAAATATTTTGCCATACAAAAAATAATGGCTTTGTATAAAACATGACCCGCAACTTCTTCGGTCTCAGTGAAATTCTGGCCAATGTTTATAAAATGTTTTTCTGTATTCACATGCATTGGTATTTTTCTTACATCAAATAGTTAGTTATAAGTTTAGCACAAATCACATAGGCACACAATACATTATCCTCATATCCAAAATCACAAGAAACATTTAAAATTTTGGTCTATGAATCTTTACTTTTAACACAAACTGATTCAACCAGCTAGAACTTGAGGACATACAAAATCAAAACGATCCATATAAATCATTCAAGAACATTGATTAAGAATTAAGTCTAATATGATCGAATGAATGTAATTTAAATTTTCAAGACTTTCATGTATGCTTTCGAAAGCTAAATTGTTCATATTCTTTAAAAGTGGGCTTTTCATAAAATATTCTCTAACTACTTCGTTTTTGGCAACTACAAATAAAAAAGTGATTTTAGAACTAAATAGCGATAAAGACACTGTGGACATTGACATCGTATTATTCAATAATGATTAAAGTTATAATTATGGTTCATTTTAACATAAATCCACCGTTGCATGATATTACATATATAAAGTTAGAACACATAATATATAGATCGTTTCAGTATTTTAAGTTTTTAATGTATATAACATCAAAGCCTAATTTTATATATTTTACCAGAGTGAAGCCCTCTTATAAAAAAAAACGTCAAAGCCTAATAACATAATTCTTGATAGTAATTATTCAACAAAGCTTAGTAAGTTGAAATCAATATTTAATCTACAAATTAAAATAGTTAGCAAAAAAATAAAAAAAATTAAAAAAGGTATAGTAATATGAATAAAATTTAAAGATTTGCAAGGATGAAGTTGACTATGAATTTTGTGAAGTAAATAACTATCTATCTTCAAATTAAAGATTAAAGAGCACATTCTTCAATTCATTAGTTACTTTTGATAGATAATTAGATCATGAGAAGAGGATTTTTTTATTATTATTATTATTATTATATATATATATATATATATATATATATATATATATATATATATATATATATATATATATATTTTTAACTAACAAAAAAAATAGTATTAAGAAAATAAGAAATGAATGATGGAGAATGACAAAAAGAAAATGACTTGTGCAGCCACACTCTATAAGTCTCCATAAAAAGAAGACTCTTTCCTTCATTTCAAACCAAAACTAACATTTCTCCTTCATTCAAATTTGCCTCCTTCATTCATCTCTCAAACACATTGTGAACCTACCTGAGCTAGCTTATCGATCACCAATGGAAATGATAAGCTCATCTAGCGATTCACCATACAAACTCTTGTTCACAGCTCTATCTCTCATACCGATCACTCACTACGTGATCGGAGTGTTTGTTATTTTGTATATATTTGTATACAATTTTCTCGAGTTTCATATCATTCAGGATTTGTTAACCGGATTTAGAGGACAACATGTCGAGTTGACGTTTAATTCTTGCTCTACACTATATCATGAAGTCGTATCCAAATGCACACTTCTTCATGGAAGGTTTGTTAACTTTGTTTATATTATGGCATTATGCTATTCGTGTTTAATGATGTATGTTATCGAGTTCGTTGTTTATATTATGGCATTATGCTATTCGTGTTTAATAATCTAATTCTTAGGCTAGTGTAGTGGAGGTCGTGTGATCACTTTCATATCAGCGCCACATCAATATTTATTACCACCACCTTTCCACCACATTTACCTTGTAGTTGTTACCATCATGAGTAACATTTATATTTGAATGTATGATTAATGTTGTTATTGTTATTATACAAGTAATGAATCTTGATATCGTTAAGTTGTTCAAAAAATCTTCATATAGTTGACCAGATTCAGGAAATCTCGAATGCATATATTTATATTTTGTTGAACGTGGAGACGAAATTTATGAATTGGAATTACCGAATTACGTAGTAAATTAAAGTACATGTTGAGTAACACTTAAGCATAAGTTAGGCCTAATACTTTCACACTTTTACGGTTTAGTATAAGTTTAAGACTTTGGGAAATGATATGTTAAAAAGAGGTTGAAAGTGTTAGATTTTAAGCATTTTCAGCTTGCATTATAAATTTCTATGGTAAATGTGTTCTGAAGATGAAGAATATGCAGGTATTTGTCTACTCCATGGCTTACTAGTCCACACCTTCAGACTACTTTCTTGAGATTCTTTGGGAGGCCTCCTGTTTTCAACTACCGAAGGTTTGTTTTCTTCTCTTATTTCACTATCTTCTTTGCAATATTAAGATTGAACATTTGAACTTGTTTTGTTGGAAGTTTCCTAACATTACCTTTTGTTGACCAAAGTATAAGTGATGAGTTTGTTTTAGGACCCTAAATTTGTCTCATTAGTTTTGGTTATATGCTTACACTTGTGTGAGTTGTGATTAATATTGGAAAAAAGAGTAGATTGCAAAAATCGTCATTGTGGTTTGGCCAAATTGCAGGTTTCGCCCCTAACATTTCGAAAGTGCAGGCACCGTCCCTGTGATGAACTTTGGGTTGCAGTTTCCGTCTTTAAGTAAAATGACTAAAATGCCCTTGTCAAAAACTGCAACCCAAAGTTTCCCACAAGGACGGTGCCTGGTCTTTCGAAAGGTATTAGCCCCGAATGTACCTCTTGTAGGTGTCAACAGGGACGGAGTCAGGACTAAATATGACCGGGTGCACAAAAAAATTTGAACAATAATACTAGAAACACATTTCGTGGACCGGGTGCATTTAAGATGACTTTAGGAAAAATCGGTGTTTTTTTTTTTTCAAAAATTAACACTATATCAAAAAATTCGATAGTGTGCACGGGCACCCGCGGAACCCCCTCGCTCCGTCCCTGGGTGTCAACTGACCCTTGGTATTTGGCATATGTTCTAGTGACCTTTAGTAAGAAGTTAAGATTAAACGCATGACCTATATATATCTTCTCAAAGCCCGATTAATCAAAAGGAGTATGTTTTTTATGTTTACTTAATTTATGTGATTTTATTTATTTATTTTTTTTTTTTATTTATTTATTTATTTTTTTTTCAGGGAGGTTTTGAACACTGGTGATGGAGGGATAGTAGCTTTGGATTGGTTGGTACGTTCTGATGGTAACGGATTTTTCACCTTGTTTAGTGTATAAACGTCTTTACAACAATACAACACATATTTTACAACTTCAAAGAGAGTCTGTAACATATGTTTTTTTCGTTACCATTTCTTTTTCAGTCATGAAAAAGGAAGATATGGGAAATGGCGAAGTTCATCAAGATGCTAACACGCCCATTGTCATAGTGATCCCTGGATTGACAAGTGATTCTGATTCTGTGGTAACTTTCGAATCCTATATTAATAACAACGTTGAACTACAATAAGAAAAACATATGAATTAAACCAATGTTGAAGCTCAAAAGCATTAAATCATCGGTTTAAATTTTGTTTTCTTTTAAGGTGCAACCTAAACTTATCTTGTTTTTTGTATTGATTATTAAAATGTACATGACAGTACATAAAACATCTCACTTTTTACATGGCGAAACGTGGCTGGAATGTTGTTGTGAGCAACCATCGTGGCCTCGGGGGAGTACCATTGACAGTAAGCGTTCTATGCTCATGTTCCAAATCCCAAAAAGCTTTTTTTTTTTTTTTTTTTTTTTTGAATGTAAGACTGTTTACAAGGTATCTTCTTTGCAATACAGTCTGATTTCTTTTATAATGGAAGCTGGACTAATGATATGCGCAAAGTAGTTGAACATATTCGTTCCCAATCCCCTGATGTTCCTTTGTTCATGGTTGGAACCAGTCTTGGAGCAAATATGATGGTAATTTCTTTGATTATTCCATTAATATGGTATATGTAGTTGAAACACATTTGAGTGTCATTAATGCCTTAATGGGTTGTTAACCAGGTTATAAATGTGTAAGTATTTTGACTGTCTAGACAAATTTGTCAATATTATGACCGGGACTCAAATAGTTAACTCGCATTACCCCTAACTGCAGGTAAAATATCTAGGTGAAGATGGGGATAACATACTTTTAGATGGGGCTGCAGCTGTTTGTTGTCCTTGGGACCTTCTGGTTGGTATTTCAGAAACATAATTTGGAGATTTAGTCAAAACTCGAATAACGCTTAATATAAACAAGGTTTTAGTGTTCGAAAACTTATTCTTCAATACATTGCAGCTTTGTGACAGGTTTATTGGGCGAAATGCGATACAGAGGTTTTATGACAAAGCCTTGGGAGCTGGTCTAAAACGTTATGCAAAACTGTATGCATTACCTTGTAAAACTTCTTTGAGACATTATAATTTTGTCAAATATTTGAGATTACTAAAGTTAATGTCCTCATTTGTTATATTCCTTTTTTATGATGCAAACTTGGCTCTTTTTGCAGGCATCAAGAGTTCTTTACTCGTCTTTCGGATTGGGGTGGCATTGAAAAGGTCATCTACCTTCTCTTGTTGTTGTTGTTGTTGTAAACTGTATTGTTATCGTGTCCCACGCCAAAATATACATAGGGGGAGTCTCTCATCCTTGTGTTAGAGATAGCAATTCCAACCCATTTACAAATGAACGAATGGGTCATTTTTTGTTATGTTAATCTCTCACGGGCCAATTAGGTTAAGCTAATAAGGAAATGGATCAAACGGGTCAGCAGTCACCAAAAATGTTATCCATATGCATAAAACCGCCTAATCGCTTGGATAGAAAAGAGTTCATTATTATATTTAATGGGATAGTGTTTCTAGTTAAATATAACACAATTATTTATAAAATTCAAGAAAATGAATAAAAAGGTAACCAAATGTTACATTCTAAAAGATTGTCCGTTTCGACTCTATGGAACCTATCCCTACGTTTTGTATTAGGTTTTGGCCTGCTACTTTGATTACATTACACTATGAAATAACAGTTCCAATGTGTAATCATGCAGGCACGCCGTGTTCGTGAGTTTGATACAAGTGGCACATGCCTAGTTGGAAAGTTTGATGTAAGACATGTCTTTTTCATCATTAGTTCTCGTTTAATCGCCATCATTTATTGAATCTGCTACTATTTTCCCAGACTGCAGACATATATTACAGGGAATCTAGTTGTGTTGGTTATGTGGGGCGCATAAAGGTGCCCCTCCTTTGCATCAGTGCATTAGATGATCCTGTTTGCACCAAAGAAGCCCTTATTTGGGATGAATGTCGGTAAGTCATTCGTTTAAGTTATCTGTAAAATCACGTTTTACCATCCATCATTCTCTTATATGGTTTTCTGTTGCTTTTAAATAGGGTGAACAAAAATGTTATTTTAGCTACTACACAACACGGAGGGCATCTGGGATACTTTGATGGGATGGACGCGAAGGGTGTTTGGTAAGTCCTTTTCTGTGTCCTTTAGTTTGATCTATATGCATTTGAGCCTGAAGTCTTAGCCTACAGCCCTACATAACACACAGGATCTTGGTTTATGCACATATATGATAATAATGTAGACCGTCTTGTCATTATGCAGGTGGGTAAGAGCTGTTGATGAATACCTCACTATTCTAGGATCTAGCACGATGATCCGCAGACAAAATAAAGTAAGAACATAGAAATTAGAACCAAATAGTCTAAAGGACTAACGTCCTAGCTTATATGGTCTTAAATGAAGAGATACAAGGGAAAAAAACCAAATAGTCACGTGATTTGCTAATTTACTCGTAATTTTCCTTTTATAGATGCCAGCTTCCATGCTGATCAGGCCTCAGAAGTCGCTGGTCGACAAAGATCCATATACTGGCTATGTCAACTTATTGAGAAAGACCATGATGTTAAAAATCACAGATGCACAAGGGTCTGAAACTTCCTCAAGAGTTGACAGTATCATATTCTTCCTAAAGAGTTCATGGATCAGTTTTAGCAAGAAGAAAATCTAGATGGTGTACGTCACTGTATTACTAATGGCGTTTACCAATAATGGATTCTTGTTCCTTCAAAAGTCCGGATCTATTAAGAGAGATTCGAATAAAAAGATGAAGGTCATTGTAATTTGTTCCATTAGAGTTGATATATGCGTTATTTTGTAAAGTACGAATACATTTAAGTTGATGCCTGATATTGTCTCCATTCCATTCCATTACCAGATGAAGTGTAATCATTAGTCAGTAAAAGTAATTTTTTTTACTCATATCATTCTATCATCAGAATATCAACAACCTAAAAATTTGACACAATGACATCACATTCATCAATCATCACACAAACAAGACACTAGTAGTCTACAACTATAGCCTTATAATGTATCTGCGCTTCTCATTATCTATTCATATAGGATCGGTAGGATAGGTTACTAAAAACTTCCACATTTCAACTCCTTCACTCCCCATCAATGTGGGGGCGCAACATAATAGAATGCTAGGAATTACAACAACGCAACACTAATGACTCTTGTACTACGGACAACCTCAAACTACACCGACACTCAACACTACCATGACCCTCAACCTACAACGACCCTCAAACTACAGCAACCTCAACACTACCATGAAACCTCAACCTTGAACGACACTCAACACTACCATGACCCTCGGCCAGGGGTTTATGAATAATACACAAAAATGGAACAAGTTAAGCGAGAATAAATTACATTGGTGATAGTATTTTGTGCAGATTGGGCATGAAAGATATAACATGGAATGGAAATTCTATCTGAAACTGCTCACATTTATGTATGAAATCCTTTTTATTTAATAAAAATAATCATTAAACCAGTTTGGACTTCATAGAGGACTAAACTAGAGGTACAAGTAGCACAGCACAACTTCCTATGCTCTGAATCTCATCTCTGAACCTCTTAGTTCACGAAATTACAAGCATTTAATAAACCAAAAAGTCTGCCAAACTCATCAAATTACTAAAGTACATCGACGTGAGCCCTTACGTTTTCTATCATGTCTAGCTGTAGGAATTGAGACATAATTAAACTATAACGGAAAGTTGACCTGTATAAAAGCAGCCACTAAAAGATTTAACCACCACGAGACATCTTAATTTTGGGCATTGACTTCTTCAATTGTCGAGCACGTTCTTTTGCTTCTCTCTTGCGTAAAGCCTCAGCATTGAGCTTTAATTCAGCTTCTTCCATCATCTTCTTCTTCTCTAACTTCTTTCTCTGAATGGCTTCTTGTCTGGCATATTGAAGCTCCTTGTGTACTTCTTGTGCAAGTTTTGCTCTTGCTGCTTCAGGTTTAGATCGAGCCTGTTTTACATAGTCAAGACGGCAGTGTTATTCGCGGGACCCAGGTTATAATTTTCAATGTGTGAAGAAAAAGAGTAGAGGTGGTTATTTCAACCAATTTTATTGGGTCAATCAGGTCGTGTTTTTATCCCTAACGAATCAAAAAGTATACCTAAATATGGTTTTGTACTTTTGTTGCATACAAACCAATGTAATCGATCTTTTGTCTATTTTGGACATCGTATTTCATATGCATCTGAGTCATAAAAGAATGGATGTGCTTCATTTGGGTCATTTTGTTACCAGAAACCTCATAACAGTTGAAAAAAAATTAGTTTTATGTTGTATGTATAGTTAATGTTAATTTCATATTGGGTTATAAAATAATCCAAACATGAAAAAGCAATCTTTTAATGACTCATGTAGACAAACAAAAAGTACAATGGCTAAGAAGTGGTATTTTATGCACATAGAAGAGCTGAAAAGGGAATGGGTCGAACTTCTCTCAGCGTGTAAGTTATATGCATAAAACCTCAGATCAATTTATTCAAAAACTTATCTATAAAAACTGAGATGATGTGTCTGGAGACCACCCAACTATTTAATTTTTTCCATTAAGGTTAAAACTAATCATAGACCACCAAGTATGTTTGTTTTCGTTTATACCAATTCCAGCCAAAATTTTGACGCAAAACTATGAAATAACAAGAATAACGCTAATTTAAAAATGCTAAAACGTTAGAAATAAGAGTTGAAACGTAAAATACAAGTTTTACCATTCATTTAGGTACATCTTTATTTAATCAAAAGCGATTCAAAAGGGTAAGTGATACTTCACGTTCAAAATTCTTCTTTGTACTTTATTCTTGTCAGTATATAAATTTCAGGCCAAAAAATTGGCCGGAATTGGTATAAACAAAAACATATACATATTTGGGTTGCCTATAAGTTAATTTTAATATATGGGTGTCCTTAGTGAAAAAAGTAAGATATTTTGGTGGCCTCCATATACATTATCCCATTAAAATATAATAGCTTTTATAAGCAAATTTGACACACCAACACTTTATATAATTATGATTTTTTAGAAAAAAGGTGTTTTGGGTTGAACCTGTACTCCCAGTTTTCCACCAGCACAAATCATTACTAATTTTACCCATTACCCTACCCACATGACGGCCCCATTTTGCCACCGAAGAAAAAAAGATATACCTGTGAGCTGAGCTTGTAACGGCCAATCAAGTCGATGTAGTAGGGAATTAGAGCCACGAGTCGTGTCATGTCATCCATTTGGTCGGCAGGAGGGAGAGCAAACTTAAATATCAACATCTTTCTGTGGGTACTCGGATGCTGATCAGAGAAATGCATGGAGATGAACAACTTCCCAAATTTCTCAAATGCTTTTTCACCAAATACCTGAAGATAGAAAATATATACCGTATAGTAAATAATATGAGTCATATGCTTCTATAGCCTGACCTTTTACATCTATACTACATATAAAGCATGAATGACTCTCTCACCAAAATTTTAAGACTTACAAGAAATTAAGCATGGTTTACAACACTTTAAAGCACCCAATTTTCAGAATTACAACAAAATAAGCATATTGTACAACAAAATAAAGCATGGTGTCATTTTAAGACCAAAATTCTATCAAACAACATTAATGCTATTAAAAATACCCCATCACCAAAAATTACAACCATTTATGCACAATGTACAATAGCTGCAACCAATTTTTAGATTTACAACAAAATGAGCATAGTGTACAACAAAATAAGCATGATATAATTTTCAGACTTATTTTTAGATTTACAACATTAATGTTATTAAAGTGGTCAATGTTATTAATGACTATAATGACTACTACTTACAAGAAAAGAAACATAGTGTACAACACTTTAATGCACATAATTTTCAGACGTACAAGACAAGAAGCATAGTGTATAACAAAACACCACATTAATGCTATTTAATGTAGTCAATTATTTAACTGGTCAATAAATACAATTAATACATTTATTAAAACACCCTTTACAAATACAACTTATCAAGCATATTGTACAACCAAATTAAACACAATTCCTGCATTAAATTTCACTACTACAAATAATAAAGTACATTATACAAATATTCAAGCCCGAACGGGCAACGGGCCAAATGGGCTTGAGCCCGAACGGGCGCGGACCAAACGGGCTCGAGCCCGAATAGGCACGGGCCAATGGGTTCGAGCCCGAACGGACACGAGCTATACGAAATTCTTGATATCCGTAAATTTATTGTCAAAAATAACATAATAAACTAAAATACATTATTTATCGAAAATTTTTATTTCAGGGTACCCGCCGCTACAACGCGCGGGTACCCTGCTAGTATTATATCAAATAGAAATCCGGAATAACAATATAAAGTCTCATCCAATACTACATTATATACAGAATTAGTCACATTATTTGCCTTCCATCAACATCAAGTTTGTAGTTCATAGCCTGATTGAACTATCAGGTCCCATGTTTGCAGCAACAATTACGAAAACCAAAGTAGTAATACACTAATACAAAATTCCATTCTGGAACCAAGCCTCTTCAGGAAGAAAAAAATGAACAGGAATCAAAGGACCGCTAAAAAATGAATTTCAGTATCCTCAGAAGATGATGATCCATGTATCTCCTTTAACAAAATTTCATATATTTTTACTTCGGCAAATAAATTTCAAGATTCCAAACCACATAGTTGTGGGCTACTAATACCTTCCGAATATGAGTTTTTTTTATAGAAGCTTAGTAGTCAACTACCAGAAAGAACATAATGGTATTACATCAGTCGCCAGAGATGTAGTAAGTAATTGAGTTCAGCTCAGACCATCATCTTAAAATCATAATACTAGGATTGTATTTCAGTTTCTATGTAAGCATACACGAAATTTAAGTAACGAAGTTGGTGATTTTAAGCAGCAAAGTTGAAGGGTGTTTACAATTGCTTATAAAAACTATGTATTTGTTTACCGCGTCTTGACAAAACATATAATTATTTTTAACGGTGTTTCAAACATTTTTTTTATCCAAACTTTTTTTTTCTGATTATTTAAAATAACTAAATCAACTATCATGTTGGGAGATACTTATCCAAACTGCTTATCTAGTTATTTTAAAATACATAAGCAGTCTTAATAAGCAATTCCAAACACTCTTTCAAAATATTCTGTCCCATGTCGATTAATAATTGAGTGTGTATACTACCCCTATCGACGACAAGAATTAAAAGCAACATATACCATCAAAAAACAATCAATAATCACGAACCTGATCAAGAACAGCCTCAGTAATCAAATCACCCGCAACTTCCTTCGACTCAGTCACAACTACCAACTCCTCGGCAACCCACTTCCTCCCACTCGGCACCGCCATCAAACTCCCAAACCTCTGCAAATCCCTCACTTCCTTCAACATCCCTTTAACCAATTTCTTCTTCCCCAACGCAAACACCACACAATCCATCGCATCATCATTCATATAAACCTCAAACGTAATCTCATCCTTACACGGCACAACCATATTATACAACCTCGCAATCAAATCATGCCTACTTTTCAGCTCCATAGTCCCTAAAACCCCCTCACAAAACCTCCGTCCACTCGCATAAAACTTAAACACATTCTGCCCCTCTTTCAACAACAAAGGCGAATCGTCACTTTCTCCTACACCTAACAAACTAAAATTCTTATCGAAAATCGAGTCGTTAGTGGCAAACTTAGCAGCCCAAGCTAAAGCTAAAGTCTCATTCTCCTTCTTACCCGTAAAATAATTAATCGCAAATATAACCAAAATAGTAATACAAACTATCTCAATAGTGTAATCACTAATACCTTTAGGACCCATTTTCGGGTTCTTTTCGGGCTCGCTTTCGGTAGCGTTTTCGGGGCTTTTCTCGATGGTTTTCGGAGTTTCTTGAAGTGGGGTTTCGTATTCGAAGCCTTCGAACTCATCTTCGTCCCAAAGATCGAAACTTGATGAGGGTTTGGTGGGTATTTGATCGGAATCTTGGGGTGGAGGTTGATCGGAGACGATGGTTAAGGTGGTGGGAGGTGGTGGGGAGCGACGGGGGAGATCGGAGTGGTCGTCGTGTTCGAAATCGTCATCGGCGTCGAAGCCTTCGAAGTGGGAATCGGCGGAGATGCTGGTTGCTGTTATGGAAAGGATGGCGATGAGGGAAAGTAAGAAGAGGGATGAAGATCGGGTTTTCGCCATTGATGGACCTCTTGTGTGTGTGTGTGTTTTTTGAGTGTGTGTGGGTATAGTGGGATCGCATGTTGTTTGTTGTGTTTTTATGTTGTTAACAAATAGACCTCCAAGTATTTGAAATCTAACATTAAGGTTCTTCTTTTCATTAGTTAGGTGTCAATGAGCTGAGGGCTCGTGATCCGCTCGAGCTCGGTTGGGTAAAAACTTGACTCAATATCGGCTTAGTGAGTGATAACATGTATTTTGTACATATTTCTATACTTGTTATCGTGTGTTTTGTATATGTTTAAGTATGATTACCGAGGACTTTTGGTACTTAATTGCTTGTAAAATGATAATTATAGGTCAATGATGGAGTAAAATGAGGAAATGACTAGAAAGTGAAGTTATGTGGCTTTAAGATGAAGAAATGACAATATAGGGACTTCAATTTCAAAAGAATGAAAGATTGAAGATTTCCTGGACAGAGTCCATGGTCGCTACGTGAGCAACAATGCAGCATTACGAGGTCATGTCACAAGCTTAGTTACAGAGACATTTGTTGTGTGATGCAAGCATAAGCTAGCAACATGAGGAAAGCAGCAAACAAGCATGATTGCGCGTCACGACTTGTTCCAGTCCAAACCCTAGATACACTATAAATATAAAAGCAACTTCTAACCCTAAAAAAACTAAATTAATCTACAAAATTTAGAGAGAGGGAGAGAGGTTCGTGGAGATTCTTTAAAGAGGATACGAGTTGTAGAGCTACATCGTTGTCCCGCATCTGTTTTTATGTGATTCCTCATTCGTGTAACTCCAATTACTTGTTGAATCTCTCAATCACTTTGTAATCAGTCATGAATTCCTCAATATATATGAGTATGAATGCTTGTTTCAATATGATTATTTATATAAACTAGTTGTAGATCTAATGATTAGGGCTTGTTTTTGGTAATTGGTTGCACACTTATGTTAAATATAAAGATCCATCTATGTCCACTCTTATGATTCGATTGTTGATAATGATTGGTTATTAGTATTAGGGATTTTTGAAGTTGGGTTTCATATTCGAAGCATTAGAATTCATCTTCATCCCAAATATCAAAATTTGATGAGGGTTTGTTGAGGTCATTGGAATCTGGGATTTGACCGGAAGTGGGTGATGGTGTTGGTGGGCAGAGAGGGTAGTGGGTGGGTGATGGTGGTGAGTGGCGGGGAGGATCAGAAAATGGGAGAGGTTGTCGTCATATTCAAGTTTGAATTCGCCATCTGCGTCAAAGCCTTAGAAGTGGGACATGGCGGAGATGCAGTGGAGGATGAGGACGGCGATGACAAGTAGATAGATGAAGATTTGTGTTTTGCCATTGATGGAGCTCTAGTGTATGTATTTTATTGTGTTTTATGTGTGGGTATTGTGAAATCGCATAATCATTGATAACATCAAATAACATCATCTTTTGGTTATTATTATCCCACGTTTATTGCTTTTCCTTATAAAATTTTGATGATATTGGGTACTTATTTACTTATTATTTGCATTATAGTACAAATGAAGCAATGAGTCAGAAAGACGCGGAAAAGGACCAAGAATGAAGCAAACTGAAGAAATTAAGATTTGATGATGAATCAAGGATAAAAGAGCATGAAAAGTTCAAGCCCCTTAGAGGATATTTGAGGAGAATTACTCAAGAATTGATAAACTTTTGATTTGAAGTTTGTTATGGAATACTCGTGAAAGAATCAAGTGAAAAACGAGGTTGAAAGTTGAAATCAAGTTTACATGATGTCTCTAAAAAGGTGATGTAGTATTTTGGCCAAAACTTCTTCATATGAACTCCTTTTTAGGTGATTCAAGCTGCCATGTAAATAGGAAAGAGATGTCTACAACTTTCTTATGTTTGAGCTAAGCTTGAAAATCAACCAAAAAATGAAATCCCGTAGTCTATACTGTGTAGAGGGATCATTCCCTCTACGACGTATACAAAGTGCAGCAAATCGATTTTGGTTTATAAAAATACACTCAAAATCGACCTAAAAGTTATTCCATTTTCCCCAAGAGATTTCGAGAGGTTCCTTAGGCTTTTTCTACTACTTTTGAGGGTGGAATCATTAGGAGAAGAATATCAAGTTCATTCACATCATTAGTTTAATTTGGTTTCGATATCAATACACTATGACTTTGTTTATCTTTCAATTTTTATTTGTTTTTGATATTCCAAACATGATCTAAGGCTAAATCTTTTTTGTGTTGGCCTTTTTATGAACTCATAATGCATATGACATGATTTTATAGTTTAATGATTGGCTTTGTTGGATAGTTTATATTGTGTGTTCTTGATCCTTGTGTTTTGGTTGTCGTTATGATTGGTTTGTTGATAATAATGATTGTTAGATTCATTAATGGACAACAAATCTCTTTTAGTTGCTAGAGTTATTACAGTTAACCTAGATTAATCAAGAATAACAACTTATGAAGTGCAAGACAACGAATTTAAGTGAAGGTTTATAGGAGTTATGTGTTAAGAATTTAGCACCAAGCGTATTAATGGCTGAAATATAGATAAGTTAATTACTAAGAACTTAGGGTTAGTTATATAGAGATCATAAGTACAAATTACACGGAACAATATTGGGTATATAAAATGAGACCCACTGATAGAGTCATGAATTAGACATTGCACACGATAATCATGTCATTAGGATTTTGAGGAATCAGTGAGGTTGGCACAATTTTCTTATCAGGAGTTAAATCCTTTCTTATTTCCAAGTATTTGTGTTTTAAATTATTTTAATTAATTTCTAATTAAGTGATTGCGTGGATCTAAAGCACATCTTTTTCAAATTGCTTTCTTTGAATTAGTAGTTCATTTGAGTTTAATTAGCCAAATTACCTGCTCTTTGAGTTCAACACTCTGTCTTACCAAAGATAGGCTACACACGACCAGGTACACTGTCAGTAAAGACACCCAAAATTTGAAGTTCAACGGCTCAATTTGTAATTCACCCAATCCGGCATTGCTAAAACCAACTCATCTAGTTTTGAAGTTCAACAGCTCAATTTGTACATGTACATGTTTTGAAGATATCATGTAATACATAAGTTATATCTTGCCAACAAATTCATTTAGATAACAATAATATTGAATAATGCAAAAATAGAACATATAAATTATTTCGCAATGCGAACTTTGTGATTACTCAGTGACCTTCAAATGTGTGTAATCGGCCCCTTCATCACGAGTGAAAAGGAACATCACATGTGAATTCGATTATGAAGGCGCCATAACGCATGAAGCTCAACCAAAACAGAGATATCGATGAAGTCCTTGACAAGAACAAATGCCAACTTTTGTAGCCTTTTGTCAACCTATCAGTTCAAATTTGCTAGTAACAAACACCCTTTTAACTTTTATTTATATCTTTTAACCCTTTTAATCTTATTTACAAATACTTAATACTCATTTATTTTATTCACAACACCATATATTTTTTGCTATTATTAGAAACATTTACCCTTCCATTTTCATTTAGATACCCACGAAAAATGGATTTACAATAAATGATGTGTTCTTCGACGAAGAAGAAAAAGGTGCATGTATAAGGTTTCAAGGTTACTAGAAAGCAGGGTTGTTACATAAACAATAGAATGAAAGTTCATGGCCGGTTGCAAATGGAAAAAAAATCACCAAAATAAAGGTCGTTATGGTGAACATAATCATATCATATTTGTCAACTTTCCAACAATTCAGTGACTCCTCCTAAACCAACCAGTCAACCGGGTGCAGTTGATAGGCCCACCAAGGAGGGAGTGCAAGTATTAAATCCGTGGAAGTACAGGGAAATCCCTAGGTCGTTAAGTCCCAACGAGATTGAAATTGTATTTGTAAACATTTTTGGGAATGAATTATACTAAGGACAGTAACCAAAGATGATGTGGGTTTCAATTATACTACTGGAATTCTTGGATAACAGTTAATAACAAACACAGGAAACAGATATGTATACACGTAAGCAGATTACAAATCAGAAATGTTTACAGATAGAGAAAAATGTGAGTTTTAAGCTAAATTAAACTACAGGGGTGAAAATGAAAATTTTATAAACTTAATATTAAAAGAAAATTATTTTTTTTGATTATTTTATTATTTTTTTATTAATTAATTAAAAACTATTTTAACTATTTAATAATTAATAAAAACTATTTTAAATCTACTTTTTAATTACTAATAATACCTAAATGACTTAGAAAATTATGAAAAAATTTATAAAACTAATTAACCATCATAGGAATCCTAAAAATTATAAAAAGTTTATAAAAATTATATTTAGACTATTTTACTAATTAATTACTTATTTATTAATTAAAATCTAATTAACTAAATTATTTAAGAAAAATAGGAAATGAACAGTATTAATTAAGAAACTATTTTCTAAAAATACTTAATGATTTATAAAACCTAGAAAAATTATAAAAAGGTACTGTTGTTAAATAAAATTAATAAAACTATTTAATTAACTAATATTACTTAATTATTAATTAAACTAATATTAATTCTAATAAATACTAAATTAAAAGGGAAAAATCTAGAAAAATTACTAAAAATACTTTAATATAAAATTTAAAAAAATATAAAAATGCAAAGTGCTTAATAATAAGCAGAAAAGAAAAATTAAAATATATAAATCCTATTAAATAGAAGCTATCACTAATTTTAAAGTTGGCTTTTTCTGAATTTTCTTTTACAAAACTAATTTTACACTAAAAAAAACAACTTTTATGAAGGAACTTTTGTTGTAGCTTATTAATAAGCTGTGTGCACTCCAAAGTGCTTAACAGTTGGTGTTTTAAGCTTATTAGGATTTTGTGGCTTTTGAATAAGCTGATTGTAAGCTACCAAATGATCAACTAAGATAAAGCAGATAGACACAAACGTGAAATGAGCAATGAGAATCCAAAATAAGCACAAGAATAAGCTGTTGTGATCAAATAAACACTAATCAAAACACAAGACTAAGACAAGCCTTAAACAAGGACTTTTGGACCTCTATGGGGTCCACAGAAATGAAGGGAAGTCCAAACTAAACCTAGGTCCTCAAAGTTGACCTAGTCAACTTTGAAATAAGCCAATAAGGTAGGCTTATGGCTTATTATTGAAGCTTGGGTGTGACTTGGAACTTAGGTGCAAAAATTGAATGCTAAGTTTTTGTTTCTGAGAACAGGTCAAAAGAGAGGCCAAATAAGCTAAGGTCAAATGAGCTGAGACCCAAAATAAGCAGTCCCCCAATAAGCTGAGGTGGAAGGCTTCCTAAAAAGCTAAGGGACAGGGTGTGGGGTCCACTGGGTCAGTCACAAAGAGCCAAAGAAAAATGGCCAAAAGGCCTGATGCAGGGGAGGTGCTTGCCCTGCAGCTCTAAATATGCTTTTGCACAAGCTTGAATAAAATTCACAAAAATAAGATGAACAAAGATTATTGTAGCTTAGGTGATAGAATTTAATATCTGAGAATTTCAAGTTCCAATTCCAAGCATAAAATTCATAAAAATTCTCACCAAAAGTGAGTTTTCTGCACCACAAACAATTTTGACATTTTCTATCTTGAACCTACTTTGACTTATATGACTTTTGGATGATCACTACTGATTGATTATGTTAAATTAAGCTGATACGAGACTAAAACATGCTAACTTATCCACTAATGAACTGATTTGGTGATTGTGCTTGCTCAAATTCTTAACAATGAATGAGATGGATTGGATCAAACTTGATTTTGACTTTTTGCCTAATGATGCTTGATTTTTATGCTTGTTATGAACCAATAAGACTTATTGTAACATGAATGAATCAAGAACAATAAGAAAAACACCCAAGAGATCAGTGAAACACTCTGATCCAAACACCCTTTTAAAACTGAGTTTAACAACTTTTCAAAACATATCACAAATTTAAGCCACAAATGTGATTCCAATCATTGAAATATACTACTACCAACTGAATTGAGCTCAGAGATACTATTTATAACAACAATTCACTGAGATTCACTAAAATGCTATAAGGCAGTTAATATAAAAGAAATTTTAAGAACAAGAAAAGCAAATGAGCAAGCAAATTACCATAAGCAATAATACGACTAATAATTACCCAGGAAGCATAAGAAGCAAATATAAACACTAGACAAACAATGCCACAGTACTAAAGTAAAAATCAAAGAAAATGGAAGAACTCACTTGAGACCCTAGCTGAACAAGGGGACCCAAATGGGCAGCTACAAGCTCCTGGCTTGTTATAAACAAACCAGGTAAAGTCCATCTACCAAATCCATTTCTTGGTACTTCCAAAAGCTTCATGTCTCATGCAAAAGGTACCCTGTGATATTTGATTCTGATTTCCTTTTTTTTTCTTTTTATATTTATATATTAATTTGACAACCTAAGTGAGCTTATAAAACAGTGATACTAGTTTAGAGCATTGTTAAAGCTTAAAAGAGAAAATTCAAATTAAAAAGCAAAAACTGAAATTTAAACAGAAATACTTGAATTTTTTTATTAATAAAAGATCAATTACACTAAGAGAACAGATTACAAGCTATTTGAAACAAATCTAATAATTAGAAATTGATTTCATACAAATTCGACATAAAAACTAAAACTATGTGACTATTTCTTCTCCTTGCATCTTCTTCCTTTTATAGCTGAGTTCCAGAGCTCCTTGGGTCCCACTGAGCCTTTCCCACTTCCATCTGAACCATTGGATCATCACAATCAATCTTGGCCGTTTAAATTATTTTTTGCGCCAAAAACGAAAGTGCAATTTGCACTGTTATCACACAAGGGGGGGGGGGGGTTGGCAGCACTTATTATGGCTTGTTTTGTTAGGTGATGGTGGTGGAGTGGGCGGTGGGAAGTGATAGGCAAGTGGGGTGGTTTTGCAGGGCGGTTTTGGAGTGGGAGGTGGTTTTGTGGTGTGAGGGTGGTGACGGTTGACTGGTATTGACTAGGGTCAAACCTTTGACCCTGGGAAGTATTAAAAGGGGTGGTGTGATGGGCTTATGGATTTGGGCCAGCAAAAGGGAGGTGGATCAGGGGTGTATTTGGATTGGATTTTGATGTTGGGTTTACTAATAGGATCCGTTTGGTTTGTAGTAACTAGTATCAAGGACCAATATTGTAATTTAGCCAAAAGTTGGGGGCTGGACTTGTCAATCTTCCAAAGTTGTTTCAAGGTCAATTTCTGCCAAGTGTGAATAGTCCAAGGTTCAACATATCAATTTTTCAGTTATGGACCTCCAGGGACTAAAACTGCCAACTTTTGAAACTCCAGGGACCAAACATGTAATTTCACCAAACTTCACATCCAAGGACCACATTTTCCATAGAAGAATAGCACAAGGACCAAAATTGATTTTCTCAAAGTTTTAAATCCTAGGGACCATTTTTGACAATTTGTAAAGTACAGGGACTAAACTTGTAAATTTATGAAACTTTACACCAAAGGACTAAATATGATTATTTGTGATTCCAAAAGGACCTTTGGTGAGTTTTCTTCCAAAATAAATGCTTAGGGACTAATCTTGACAAGTTTGGAAAGTTGAGGGACTGAAATTGTCAATTATGCAAACTTTATTCGTTTTTCATCTGTTTTTAATCATTTTGCATCTGAAACATATAAAATACAATCCTGGGATATTTTAAGTATTTTGATGCATATTTAAGTGTTTTTGGATGTTTTGGCAGTTCAGATGAGACAAAAATGATGAGTATTTACACACTCATCATTCACTATTAGGCGAAAAACATTTAGAAAGAGGTTCTAAACAACCTAAAACTATTCATTAGAAATTTAGCATTGTTTAAGACTAGAGGGAGTGGTCACACTCTCTCACCTTCCACATCAATGTGTCACCTTTCTCTTTTCTCTGTCTCTCTCACCTTTCACCCATAGTGGTCACACCACTCCGCACCTCTATTAAAATACTCACTTTATACAAATATAGCTCATTAAATACCCCACACACACTGATAAACCAAATAAAATCATTAAAATACAAAGTAAATGCACGATTTCCGAGAGGTGAGTGGCTCACATCTATCCAGCTTTTCTCCTACCTCTCGTGCGTAAGCATGCACTAGGGTAGTGGTGTGGCGCGTGATTTGTTGGGTCACGAGTGAGGGCTCACCCCCCACTCTGACCAGTCTAAAAATTACAAATTATAGTTAATATTTTTAATAAACCATGGATTATATCATAAACTTGAGAATTTCAAGATTGGTGAAATGAACACCTTCAATTCATCAAGTGACATATGACATCGTTTTTGGTGCTCTAAATGAATACCTGCATACGGATAAGAAAACTTCTCATAATTCATTTGATTAAATGGTGATATCACACCCGGCTTTTGAATTTCAAATTCCTCAACCAAATTTTCTTGTAATTCACTTGTCATAGAAGACCATAAATATGAAAACGGGAACTAATGAACATCAAGCCTTTGTTTTTTAACATTATATTCAATATTCAAAATGATTGTATGTGTATAATTATTAAACATATGAGTTAGTGTAAATTTTATAATTATAATTAATGAAATACCTAACTATGTGGCTAGCAAAACCTTAAAATTAAAAGCTTTTTGTGATGTCATAAACTCGAAAAATGTTGAAGAATACTACTGCGAAAATTTAAGTAAACCTTATCAAAATTTATATGTTTGAAAATGTTGATTCGAAAGATTCATTCGTGAATAATTTGGAAATTATTTACTGAAAAATTTGGACACTTTTAAGTTTTAACTTTTTCAATCAAAACTAAATCCTGTTTAAAAATTTGTTTGATGATTTGTGTAACAAATTTCTTTTTTTAAAAAACTTTAATGTCGTCATATGTGAGTGACTTACTAATTAAAAGTAAAGGTTGGGAATGAGAAAAAAAAAAAAAAATGAAAAATAATACTTATTGTTTGAGATGACAAGTTTAATAATACTTATTGTTTGCAAGAATTTACACGTAAAAAAAAGACTCGTACACTAGCAAGTAAAAGTTTATTTTTCCAACAAACCCACAAAACCATCAAGCATTGATACGATTCTTCTAACCGAAGAAAAATTAACTTATAATAAATTTACACGTTATTTTTATTTAAACACAATACTTACGCTTCTATGTTTAAATGTTTACATTTATTGAAAAAATGTAACATATATGCATTATAAATTTACGTCCTATATTTTGTTTTTACGTTACATGCATGTTTAATAAGATCTTCATGTATAAATTAACATCAGACTCGTATGCATAAATCAAAAGTTGCAAGCAGCAAAGAAGGTTTTCTTTTACAAACAGATGCCTTGGTGCCACACATTGACGTCTAGGGCCATCGCCCCCTCTACAAGTGTACCACTTGCACCAAGTAAGCGGAAAGTAATATGTTTGATATGCAGCCGTAACCTGTGACAAGAAAAGGCCATTAAGGCTATATTACATTGCCATTCGGGAGAACGACGGAGAGCATAAAGTCAAGACATATTGCGTGGCTTTGTGCTAAAGCTTCCTCAATTTTCTCGCTCAATGCTCTCTATTGTTCTCCCAATACCAACGTATATGGCCGCAAGGGCCGTTTCTTGTGTCATATGTTACGCCTGCATATTGGACATAATACCTTCCGCTTACTTGGAGTAAGTGGTCCATTCGTAGAGGGACCACTTGACCTAACGCCAACATGTGAGTTAGAGATTGTGTTGGCACCAATGCTTGTAGTGGTGTCCTGGAGGAGGCGCGTGTGGCCTTTGAAGGTGATGCCTTAGTAGCCACAGAAGATGCCACCTTGGGTAGAGTTTTCTTTGGGGAGAGTGATGGGGTAGATGCCATTGTTATGTTAAAATGCATATATACAACAAGAAGTTTATGAAATGGGGAATGAACTTTACCTTTGTGAAAGAGCACCCATCAATGAAAGTGTCCATCTTTCAAGCACTATGGAAGAAGATAGGGAAGATGAACTCCACCCAAGGAGTCTTGAACTACTACTGTTTTAAGTGATTAGGTTCTAAAAAATGTTTGCAGCTTTATAGTTTACTTAGAAGGCAATTGCTGAAATTAATCTTGCTTCAGATTGTTGGTGTATCAAACTAATGTTTTTCCTAAAATGCTTGTTTAGTAAACATAATCTATTGCCGCATTGTTTGCTTATGCTGACCGTGTATGTACAAATTTTTATTAACAGTGACCTTTCCTTTCAGGTTGGAGCTATAACGATCTAAAGACAACGAGCGAGACTGACACACCTTCGGCATATATGATTGATGATGCCAACACCATGGAGCAGAATTAAGTTTCTGAAACTTATATTTGGAGGTGCAAGTGTGTAACAGTAAGTATTCAGCTCAATGATGCTATGTTAATTAGCTCTGAATTATGATGTTTACTATGTGTTGCAACTTGCAATTCCATACATGATTTAGAGAAGCTATAATTTTAACCTCTATAACTGAATATGTCAATAGTCAATTTCTTTGTGCTACAGAGTACATAGTATGGATACTAGGACAAAGTAAGTAACCACACATTCTACTGACTTCCTTTAACTGCCATGCCCACAGTGGCGGAACCAGGAACTAATTTCAGGGGTAGCGAAAAAAAAAGTTAACCATAATTATTTTTTAACCGTATATTTAAATATTGTTGGGTGTACAAACCCAATCCCACATCGGTAGAACTATAATCTCAATGTTAACATATAAACTTGGTGGGCCACTCCTTCTATCATCAATTGGTTTTAGAATGGAACCTTAGTTGGGCTTATATGTTAGACTTGGTGAGATGATGGGCCGTAGAAATCTCTACAAGTGGTATCAGAGACAGGTTGGGCCCGGTGATGATGTGGATGGTGTTTCCTCGATTAGACCCCGGTTCGAAGGTATTAGTGGATCCCGGTAAACCTTGTACCGAAAGGAAGCCGGTAAAAGGCGGTGTGTTCCGATGGTAAAGGTCGGCGGTATGAAAAAGGTGGGATCGTGGCTATAGTCGAAGGGGAGGCCCAATGGTGGTTTGGATTTGAGAGGAGGATTGTTGGGTGTACAAACCCAATCCCATATCGGTAGAACTATAATCTCAATGCTAACATATAAACTTGGTGGGCCACTCCTTCTATCACCAATTGGTTTTAGAATGGAACCTTAGTTGGGCTTATATGTTAGACTTGGTGAGATGCTGGGCCGTAGAAATCTCTACAAATAATTAAAAAAAAATGCAATAATAGAATAAGTTAAACAAATACCTAATAGATCTCAGAACTCTCCTCTTCGGTATTTCATAGCTAGAAAATGAACCATTACATCTTCATTCGTTACTTCATCAAATGTCTCTCCTTCGACATCACATACCATAGCATTGTTCAAATATTCGTCCCCCATTCGATTCCGTAAATCCGTTTTTTTAAGCAGTCAAGCAGATAACAATTAGTCAATTACTATTTTTCCAGATGATCAAAAGGTGAGACTCATCTCTGTGCATCTTTTTGATAAAGCATTATTGTGGCATAGGTAGTTCATTAGATTGCATGGTGAATTGGTGTTATGGAATGTGTATAGAGATGCCATTATTCAGAGATTTGGTAGTTTGTTTGATGATCCAATGTCTGAAATCAAGAATGTCAAATATGAGACTAATTCAAAGGATTACCAAGATGTGTTTGATACTTTGTTAATTAGGGTGGATATAAGTGAAGATCATGCAATTAGTTTTTATCTCGGTGGAATACCTACTAAATTAGAGATGGTTGTGAGAATGTTCAAGCCAAAATCATTGGCTGATGCCTATTCATTGACCAATTTGCAAGAAGCCACCCTGAATGCTATTAAGAAGAAGAATAGATTTCAGGCTAATGTGAATACTGGAAGATTTGGTGTAAATAATGGAGGAGTTAATAATTCTGCTAAGCCCTTGTTACCTCTGCCAAATGCTAACAGGAATTGGAACAATAGGCCACAAAATGTACAACCTAGGAGACAATTGACACAGAAGGAGTATGAGGAGAAAAGAGCCAAGAATTTGTGCTTTTACTGTGATAAAAAGTTTGTTCCAGGTCACAAATGTGAGGGTCAATTGTATAGCTTAGTTGTATTGGCTGAAGATGAAGAAGTGGAAGAAGAGTATGTAGATGCAGTTGGTGAAATAGAGGAAGATGAGATGCAGCCACAAATTTCTCTTAATGCACTCAATGGTCAAAGTTCTTATAAGACATTGAGAGTAGTAGGATTGTTTAGAGATAAGCATAAGTTGCACATTTTGGTTGACTCAAGGTCTACTCACAACTTCTTGGATATCAATGTGGCTAAAAGATTGGGTTGTCATATTAGGCAAACATGTCCATTGTCAGTTGCAGTGGCTGGGGGTAGACAATTGATAAGTGTTAGTGAGTGTAAAGGGTTTACCTGGGTGATTGGGGGTGTAACATTTGTTACTGATGTAATGTTGTTACCCTTAGGAGGTTGTGATATGGTGTTGGGCATTCAATGGCTCTCTACTTTAGGAGACATTAAATGCAATTTTAAGGAATTGAAAATGCAGTTTAAGTACAATGGAAAAAAATTGGAAATTAGAGGTACCACAAAATCTGTAGTCCAATGGATCGAAGGATGCCATTGAAACCATGGTCAAAGAACTTCTAGCTTCAGGAGTAATTAAACCCAGTAAAAGCCCTTTTGCTTCACCAATTGTTATGGTAAAAAAGAAAGATAATATTTAGAGGATGTGCATTGATTATAGGCAACTCAACAAGCACACTGTGAAGGACAAGTTCCCAATACCAATCATTGATGAGCTGATTGATGAGTTACATGCGGTTGTGGTGTTTTCTAAATTGGACCTTAGATCAGGCTATCATCAGATAAGGATGTATGAAGATGACATAGCCAAAACTGCATTCAAAACTCATGAAGGTCACTATGAATTCTTGGTTATGCCTTTTGGCTTAACTAATGCACCATCTACCTTCCAAGCACTCATGAATGATGTTTTCAAGCCCTACTTAAGGAAGTTTGTCCTGGTCTTCTTTGATGACATTCTGGTTTACTCAAAGAGCTTATCTGAGCATATTGGTCACTTAACTTTGATTTTGGAAACAATGAGGCAGCAACAGTTGTATGCTAAGAGGTCTAAATGTGTGTTTGGGACAACTCATGTAGAGTACTTGGGGCATGTGATTTCTGCACAAGGAGTGTCCACTGAACCTACAAAGATAATTGCTATGCAAAAGTGGCCTGTACCTACCAATATCAAGCAATTGAGAGGATTCTTGGGTCTCACAGGCTATTATAGCACTAGTACAAAACAGGCTTTCCCCGACGACTTTTTTAACCCCTACCCGTCGACATGTCGACGGAATAATACCGTCCCGTCGACATGTCGACTGCACCATATCGACGGCTATCCTTCGACGGGAACCGTGTTCCCGTCGAAAATCGCCGTCGACACGGTGGGTCCCACATCGTTTTCCAGTCAAAGGATTTGTTGTCCGTCAAACCCCTTCCCGTCGACATGTCGACGGGAACATATAACTAATTAATGTTTTAATTAGTTAATAATAATTATGTTTTATATCATACCGTCGACATGTCGACGGTATTATTAAAACAATAATAGTGTTATTATATTATGCCGTCGACATGTCAACGGCATAAAATTAAAAACATTATTTTTGTTTTAATGATACCGTCGACATGTCGACGGTATTATAAATACCCAATTACTATGTTTTAATGATGTCGTCGACATGTCGACGGCATCATTATTAATATCCTGCTAACAGTAGGCTGCAAATATTGCAATATTCCAGATTTTTTCCGGATTTTCCGGAAAAAATCTACCAAAACCTGTAACTGTAATAGCACCTATAACCACTCAATATCAACATGTCCTAAACGTATAACTCGCCATCGGCTATAACACTTGCAAAATATCGCTAAACACCCTCAAAATGCATAAAAACATATAAAGTTTACAAAACGGGGTGTGGTAATATCTAAACCTAGCTGCCATATCCACAAATGTTTTAATATCCGCGACGTTCAAGTCGCCAAAAGGTTAAACTATACAATACTAACATATGGGTCGCCAAAATATTGTTTCAAGCATAAGTACAACACAAAATACCCAAGTTTGTACCTCTACATCCAAAATCACTCGTGATCATCAGTAGGACCCTCATCATCGCCAGAACCATCCTCATCGCCTCTGCGACTCCCGCTCCCTCCAGCTGAGCCACTACCTCCAACGCCACTACCTCCAACGCCACTGCCTGAGCCATCCACGTGCAGAGAACCCGCCTGACTAACATACTCATTCCATCGCGGGTTGGAGGACATAAAACCTGTGACCAGATCAATCTGCGCCTTCAAGACCTTACGCTCTTCAGCTTCTTTACGGCTCTTCTCCTCGGCCTCAGCAATCTTCTTCTCGGCCTCAGCAAGCTTTTTCTCCATCTCAGCATATTCTGAAAATGAAATAATCAAAATTAAAAAACATCTATTGCAATACTTAATTTGAGTCATGATCGAGTAATCTAGAATTAATATATTATCAAACTGTACATACCTGGAGGTGGAGGCGGGGTGTATGGTAACGGTGGCCTGGAGAGCCCGGGTACGACCCTACCCCGTCCGGCGATGTGGCCCCGCTGCTTGCCCTTCAAAACCATCGCAAGTATCTGCTCCTCCGTATACGCCACCCCTTCCGGCGTATTCGCTCCCAGATCTCGCAGCCGGACCATCTCTTCCTATTTAATTGAGAAAAAAATTGAGAAAATTTATATATATATATGTAAGTGTGTGTGTGTATATATATATATATATATATATATATATATATATATATATATATATATATATATATATATATATATATATATATTTATCGGGTTAATTACAAGATTATGTTTCAATGAATCATTAAAGTGCGTGTTTGAGGAAATAAATAAATAATAAATTAAAAAAAAAAGATACTTACATATTGAACACGAGCCTCATCCTGCAACCACATACCATCATTGTCGCAGTGTGTGTCGTAAAACGACTGGATGAGGGACGGGTATTCTTTGTCCTTGCTGTTCAGAAACTGTATATACACATGCATATATATAAGATGAAACAAATTAAAAATGGCAAATCAAACACCATATTTATTCTAATTAAACTTAAATACTTTTATAAAATTAAAATTAATTACTTTTATCGATGTTGTAATTAAATAATTTTATAAAAATAAAATACTTTTATAAAAATAAAATGTGTCTTACATAGTCGTGGCGAATAGCGGCCAATGACTTGGAACCGTGGCGGCTGTACACCTTCAACTTCTTTCGGTTCTCCTTGTTCACAGTAGCACGCTTCAGGTTCTTCCCCTTCATGTAAAACTTGATATGCTCCTCCCACACAGATGGCTCGACGTTCGGAGGAGGGTTTCTTCGTATCTCATCCACTTTTTCAGGCCCACCCTCCCCGTCGAAGTAAACCCTCTTCATCGTGCCCTTGTTGTCGGAGTAGACCTTAGCAATGTACGCATTGAGGCCCTTCGAAATGGTAGTCCAATTGGGTGAGAGCATGTGGCTCTGCAAGTCGAAGAATTCTTGCAAACAAATTTAAACAAATATACACAATTAAACAAATTTAAATAAATGTACACATTCAAAGATATAATTAAAAGGAAAATAAAATAACTGACCCCGAGTCGGTTCATGAAGCCCTGTCGAGTCGCTTCGTCAAGGTCGTGCCAGGAGGGATAGTGCAACGGCAAGGACCTAACCAGCTCGCCAACATAGTTACTGAACCATGCGTGGTGGGGCCCAATATGCTTAAATGTCTTCTGATCACGCCACTCGAACTCGATCGATTGCGGGCCCGAGGCAGTCACAGCTTTCCTGAGGTCTTTGTTTTTGTTGGCTTCACGGACCTGTGCCCTGCCGCCAGCCCGACCTCCACCCCTGCCGCCAGCTTGTCTCGCTCTACCTCCTCGTCGAGGTTTTTGTGAGGAACCTACAATTGAAGTGAGTGAAAACGTTAAAAAATAACAAGTAACAAAATTCAAATTATCAAGTTTAATTTTCTTACCACTACGGTGACCGCTAGTAATCGAACGAGGAGGGGGTGGTGGGTCATCGGCACCGTCACCACCGTGACCTCGCGCTACTGCTGCCATCTGTAAAAAGTACAAGTTGAATTAACATATAGAAATTCGGGAACAAATTAACATAAGCATGCACACATTCAAATACATACACATTTAAAATAAATATACACATTTAAACAATCCATAACAATTTCATTCAAATAAGCTAAGTGTCGTTTTACAAGTTACAATTTAAGATCAATCTGCTACATCTACATCACTATCATAAACAGCATGAGTCGCATCTTCAACTTCATCATCAGAATTGTTTGCGTCAGAGTCTGCTAAATCATAAGGATCGTCGTCCTCATCATCAATAAATTCATCGTCGTCATCAACATGAATGATTGGTGGTGGTGCCTCAACTAACGTTGATTGACCATCGATATTTAAGGTTTCAAATGCCAAATCATTCAAATTAGCAGACAGTTGGAGATTCAATGAGTTGTTGCCATGTATCACATCATTATCGTCTTCTGCCACAATGACATCCCAGGTCGTGTTGTGATTCACTTCTTGGACGACCTTCCAATGGAGTGGTCGTCTGGCAGGATCTTCAAGGTAGAAGACTTGTTTTGCTTGTGTTGCGAGAATGTAAGGTTGATCTTCAAACGCTGTGCTACATGCCCAAATTTGTGTCATGCTGTTTCTAGTGTTATAACGTTCGACTCTACCTCTTTTGACCAAGTCGAACCACTTAACTCGAAACAGCACAACTTTGAACTGGGTATACACGAACTCCAGAATTTCTTCTAGCTGGCCATAATACATTTCTCCTTCCTTCTCGCCAGGAGAACAAATTCCGCTGTTCTGAGTTGTACGTTTTACATCGCGGCTGTGTACAACAAACTTCACACCGTTGACTACGCAAGTGTGAACTGAGGTTACGGTCGATAATGGTCCACAAGCCAAAGCGAATAAGTCTGGAGTACACCTTGGGTCATTGTCTGTGTAAAGTTTACCGATCTATGAACAAAGATAAGAATAGATGGAGATGAGTAATATATATAGTCGTTATTTATACAAGGAATTACATATAATAAGTTTACCTTCGTCTGAAACCATCTAGGAAATTCTTGTTGCATGTCGCTATTAGGATGTTCGCTGAAAATGGACATGATATTAGAATTAATCGAAAAGATAACTTGGGAAAAAGAAATTTCGAAATAAAAACGCGTACCTCTCGAACTCGTTCATGTACGCGTCGATCTCAGGACTGTTGTGAAGTACATACCATATCACTTTCTTCATTTCTTGGAGACCTAACCGAATAATTGTCACTTTACCAGACGTTTTACATCGTGATCGGAACACCTGGAAATCACTTGTTGGAAGAGGACAGCCCTGAGATGCAGTGGGACAATTAAATTTCGTCCCAATTTCGCCCCGAAAATAACGAGAACAAAAAGTTAATGCTTCGTCTGCAACATAACCCTCCGCTATTGAACCTTCCGGCTTAGCTTTATTTCGTACATAGTTTTTTAGCTTCTTCATGTATCTTTCAAATGGATACATCCACCGAAATGAAACAGGCCCGCCTTGAATAGCCTCTTCAGGTAAATGCATAACCAAGTGAATCATAATGTCAAAAAAAGCAGGAGGATATATTTGCTCGAGACTGCACAAAATTTTGATCAACTGTTCTTTAGCTTTCACCATGTCATTCACCATCAAAGTTCGGGCACAAATTTGCTTAAAGAATGAACAAAGCTCGATTAATATAAGTCGGTGTGTCCAGGTATTGCTGAAGTCCATAAGGAAGTAACCGTTGCATCATTATATGACAGTCATGAGACTTCATGCCCGTTATATTGTTATCATCTTTGGTCACTTTCGACTTGAACTTGGATCCGAACCCATCTGGCAGTTTAATTGTTTTGATGTATTGACAGAACAGTTTTCTTTTATCGGGTGTGAGGGAGTACTTAGCTTGAGGCTTCGAGCACTTCCCGTTTTGTTTATTTCCGAGCCACAACTCTTGTCGAATGCCCAAAGCTTGCAAGTCTTGTCTTGCCTTAGCAGTGTCTTTAGATTTGTCATTCATTAACAAAGTGTTCAAGATACTCTCCAACACATTTTTTTCGATATGCATGACATCTAAATTGTGTTTTAGAGTAAGAGAAGACCAATATTCAAGCTCGTAGAAAATAGACCGTTTAGTCCAGTTCAGGTCGGTTGTAGTATTACGTTTTATCTTCCCACCCCCATAATCTGGATGTTTCCCCGGCAAACGTGTAGGCAATATTGCAAGTTGAGTCAAGATATCAGCCGGACATTCTTTTTTAGGAGGATCTGTAAAATCAGGTGCACCATTGAATGTAGTAGTATCCCTCCTCTATTTATGGTTTTTTTTTTTAAGAATCTTCTATGGCCAACATAACCTATTTTGCTTATCACACGCGTAGCCGGAGTGCCTACTTTGCATGTAGGGCATGCGTAGTAACCTTGCCCACTCCAACCTGACAAACTACTACGAGCAGGAAAATCATTGATGGTCCATAAAAGCATCGCTCTCA
Source organism: Artemisia argyi (assembly GCA_030686995.1). NCBI lineage: Eukaryota > Viridiplantae > Streptophyta > Magnoliopsida > Asterales > Asteraceae > Artemisia > Artemisia argyi. The sequence continues at coordinate 130,069,082 of CM060699.1, forward strand.
TGTTGAATACTTTGCCTGTAACAGCGTCCATAGTCGGGATACCTGGTATTTTCCATAATTCCTTAAGGTCATCAATCAAAGGCTTTAAGTAAACATCAATGTCCTTCGCGGGTGATTTAGGTCCAGGAATCAACAACGTCAGCATCAAAGTAGTCTCTTTCATGCATAACCACGGAGGCAAGTTGTATGTTGTTAAGATAACAGGCCACATGCTGTAAGTCTAACTAAGGTTGCCGAATGGATTGAAACCATCAGCAGCCAACCCTAATCGAACGTTTCTCGGTTCGTTAGCAAATTCCGAATATTTACCGCTGTCAAACTTCTGCCATGCTTCACCATCAACCGGGTGTTGCATCATACCGTTTACCGTAGACTTTCCAGTAGCATGCCAAGTCATATGTTTTGCAGTGTGAATAGATTTGTACAAACGTTGTAGCCTAGGAATGATAGGAAAGTAACGCAACACCTTGTTAGGAACTTTCTTCCCCGTTGTGTTCTTGTCTTTCCATCTACTCGTTTTACAGATCGGACAATACTCCAAATCTTCGGCACCAGTCCCCCGATATAAAAAGCAATCATTTTCACAAGCATGTATCGACTCATACCCTAACCTGACCTTTTTAAATGTTTTTTTTTATAGCAGAGTATGATGGTGCGAGTTTGTAACCTAACCTAGGAGGAAATACTTCCTGGAGAAATTTTAGCGTATTGTTAAATGAAGTATCACTCCATTTACCGCTGACCTTGAGATGCGTAAACTTTGACATAAAATCCAAGGTTGTCATAAAGTCACAACCCGGGTAAAGAGGCTGGGTGGAACTGGCAAGTAACTCTTCATACTCGTTACGTACAGGAGGTGTCGTTGCTTGAGCTGGCTCGTTACTTGTCTCTCCAATATTTGGAAGAGTTGGCTCATTTTGTTCATTATTTGGAGGAATATCAAAAATATCATTAATGCACGCACGCATGTCACTCATCTCACATCGTGTTGTGTTATCTTGTATAGGAAGAGGATCCGGTTCACCGTGTTCACGCCATTGTGTATAAGTTGGGTCCCACCCATTTTCGCTTATGTGGCTTTTAAGTAAGTCGAGAGATACCCATGGAACATTACAACAAAGACGACATGGACATTTTATGTTGCCGTAACTATTCAATAACGGCTTGCAATGTTCAACGAATGCGGCAAGACCATCAAAAAACTCTTTGGAAACACGAGTGTCTAAACGGGTCCAACTCTTATCAAGTATCATAACTGCATATTGTTTTGTTCAACTCTTAGTTATTACACATTCAAAATAAAGGAAAGTTGTTTTGTTCACCTAGTGCAACTATGGAAGGCAATCCTAACCCACTCTTTGAATGATTCATCTCATATATGAATGCGTATAACTGATTTACTATCTGAGAAAATTTCGGCAGCATTTCCCCTCAACTCCCCAAATATGTACATTAAAGACATATTCGTAGGAGTAAAGGAGAAACACTGTCGAAATCATCTCAAATAGTAAATCAATTATACGCATCCATATCCTAAATGAGACAAAACATTCAAAAAGCAGTCCCAAACAGGGGACTTTCCAAAATTAATTTCTAATAAATTAATTTCGGACGGGTTTTCTATAGGATGATTAACTTCGGACGGGGACTTTCCGAAATTAATCACTAAAATCCTAAAACATTCACAAAAGTCTAACAATATCATATATTTTAAGTTAAACAATTAGACTATAAACAATTGTTTGGTTTTCGGTTTATGTTTCATAAAACTATTTTGTTATTTTGAAACTTGTTTTTGTGACTTATTTTTGAAACTATTATGAAACATAAGCCGAAAACCAAACAATATATCTACGGGCTTATGGCTTATTTGGTTTTCGGCTTATGTTTCATAAGCTTATTTTTTTTTTACTTATTTTGAAACTATTTAAGTTAAAAAGTTTCAAAATAAGCCATAAAAATTAAGCTTGTGAAACATAAGCCGAAAACCAAACAAACCATAAGCCCGTTATATAAGCAGAAAAATAATCAATCCGCAAAAATTCTAACACAAAACATAACCAATATATTAAAAGTAGTATACCATATATACTAACCAAGTCCCCCAAGGTGCTATTTGCACCGTGGGTACACAATGAGCACAACCGACCTTGGTTGTGTCGTAAACTAATACTTAATCACATTTCACAATCCGCAACAATCCCTTTTATATCAAAACCTAATATACTAACCAAAGTCCAACATACTATATCAAAACCTAATATACTAACCAAAGTCCAACATACTATATCAAAACCTAATATACTAACCAAAGTCCAACATACTATATATACTGATATGTAAAAAATAATACGGATACGAAAAAAAACAACATACTGTCTCGGCTGTGGTCTCGGGCTCTCGGCTGTGGTCTCAGGCACTGGCTGTGACCTCCGGCTGCAGTCTCGGGCTGCGGTCCCGGGCTCGGGCTACATTAAAAGAGAGCACATTTATATCTCAAAAGTTTTAAGAAAAACTGTTGTCGTCGACATGTCGTCGGGAAACCAAAAGTTATTAAAAAAAAAATAAAAAAAGAGACACATTACCTGTGGTCTCGGGCTCTCGGCTGTGGTCCTGGGCTCTCGGCTGTGGTCTTGGGTCTCAGCTGTAATTAAAAAAAAAAAAAAATTATTACAAAATTAACACTTAAATTAAACTAATTAATACAAAACAATAACAAAAATCAAAAAATAAAAAATTAATCAAAAAATAAAAATTATTACCTGCGATGGTTTATTTTTCAAGAAAGAAAGGGGGGGGGGGGGGGAGGGGAAGAATTAAACATGTGAAGGGTTGGGGAAGAATTAAACAAATGAGGGGGAAGGTGGTGCACAGTGGTGCTCGTGTGGTGGTGGTGGTAAATGTGGTGGTGGAGCGCTGTGGTGGTGGTATAATGTGGTGGTGGTATAATGTGGTGTTGTTGGGGTGGAGGAGTGGTAGAGGTGGAGGTGGTGTGGTGTGGAGGGAGTGGTGGTGGTGGAGTGTTGTGGTTGTGGTACAATCGCCGGAGAAGAATCGATGTTTTTTTTTTTTTTTTTTTTTTTTTTTTTTTTTTTTTTTCTCTCTAAGTTATGAGCAATAATTTGACCAGATCTGGTTTTGGTATAACTTTTTTTATCCCGTCGACATGTCGACGGGAATATAAACGAAATTTTTTATATTATTATTAATACCGTCGACATGTCGACGGTAATATTACACTATTTTGTCGTTTGCGTTTGGCGGGACGTATAAAATTTTCGCGAATTTTTGGCGGTTTTTATTACCGTCGACATGTCGACGGGAAAATAGCTTTTATTAAAAAAAAAATTATAATAAATACTTTTATAAAATTACTTTATTATAAATACTTTTATAAAATTACTTTAATATAATTAAAAAAAATTATTTATTATAAATACTTTTATAAAATATTAAAAAATAAGTTTTATAAGATTAATAAACTAAATTAATTATATAATTGAAAAAAATTATTTATTATAAATACTTTTATAAAATATTAAAAAATAAGTTTTATAAAATTAATAAACTAAATTAATTATATAATTGAAAAAAATTATTTATTATAAATACTTTTATAAAATTAAAAAAATCTATAAATTTAAAATTAATTACTTATATTATAATTAAAAAAAATCATTTATTAAAATATAAAATAAAATAATTAAAATATCACAAAATACTAAATCCCAACCATTATAAAATTAATAAACGAGTCGAGATGTTAAACGAACGAGTCGAGATGCAATGGTTATACATGAGATGTTAAACAAACGAGTCGAGATGGTATGGTTATACATGAGATGTTAAACGAACGAGTCGAGATGCAATGGTTATACATGAGATGTTAAACGAACGAGTCGAAATGCTATTGTTATACATGAGATGTTAAACGAACGAGTCGAGATGCAATGGTTATACATGAGATGTTAAACGAACGAGTCGAGATGCAATGGTTATACATGAGATGTTAAACGAACGAGTCGAGATGCAATGGTTATACATGAGATGTTAAACGAACGAGTCGAGATGCAATGGTTATACATGAGATGTTAAACGAACGAGTCGAGATGCAATGGTTATACATGAGATGTTAAACGAACGAGTCGAGATGCAATGGTTATACATGAGATGTTAAACGAACGAGTCGAGATGCAATGGTTATACATGAGATGTTAAACGAACGAGTCGAGATGCAATGGTTATACATGAGATGTTAAATGAACGAGTCGAGATGCTATGGTTATACATGATATGTCTCATCTCACTATATCTCTCTCTCTACCTAACACCTTATCCTCACAATATAAACACACACACACACACACATACTCATCTCACTATATCTCTCTCTATCAGTTTCTGTTTTCTGGCGACACCAGCATTTTCCGGCCGCCGGAATCTTTTTCTGGCCACCACCTTTTATCACCTCAACTTGTAGATTGGGCCACACCGGTCACGATTCAACCACTCAACCTCACAACCACAAACATACACAGTTATCATGGTGAAGAAGATGGCAGAATTTGAAGCTTTTCCTTGTCCTTGTGAACGAGGAGACGTGGTTCTGCGAGAATCGTGTAAATCTTACTCCCGTGGTAAACTATACTATGCGTGTCCTTTCTCGCAGGTGAACAATTACATATTTTTTCTTTAAATAATTTGGTTAGTTGTTAAAAATAATAGTTTTTACTCTTTAACAGCCTGGGACAGACGACCATGGATGTAATTTTTTTTTATGGAAGGAGGAACGACTCGCCAAAATGATGATCGGTTCTCTGGGAGCTTCAACATCAAGCGGTTCTGGATCTGCTCTAAAAAGGTGCTCAAACTGTCATGAAAAAAATCTTAGAATAAACTTGCTGGAGGCACAAAAACAGGTGTTGGAGGCACAAAAATAGGTGTTAGAGACAAAATTAAGGGTGCTGGAGGCAAAACTTGACATGGCAACGTATCCCAACCACGACCACGCATGTCAGTCGGATGCAATACTCCGTGACCTTGTAGGTGACATGGATAAATTTCATATGTAGTACTGTTATCGTTGTTGTTGTTGTTGTTGTTTGCTGTTGTTGTTGATGTTGATGTTGTTTGCTGTTGTTGTTGATGTTATTGATGTTGTTTAATAAAATGTTGTTGTTGTGGTAATTAAATTCGTACGCACAAATAATAGAACTGAAGGAGCAATAATTACCAAACATAAAGGCAAACTGTTTATTTAAAACAAGCAAGAGTTCTCAACCACATGCATTTTCATACAGACTAAAACTAAACCACTCGACAACTAAACTAAACAACTCGACAACCAAAGGAAACAACTCAAACTAAACAACTCCACAACCAAACAAAACAACTCAAACTAAACAACTCCACAACCAAACGAAACAACCCGTTTATTTTTTTTTGCGGCTACTTCCCGCTTTACTCGAAGTCGCACCATCTTTTCCCTTCCTTGCTCTCATTTCCTTGACATGTGCAAACGTAGCTTCAAGATTTGTGACCCTATTTAACATATTATCAAGTTTGGTTTCCAACATACTTTCAGCTTCAGCAGCAGCTTGAGCTTCAGCAGCATCTAGCTCGTCCATGTACTCTTTGTAGTACGACTTTTTCCTACACCATTCGATAATCTTGTCTCTCATCCACGGTTCAGCATCCTTAAAATCACCATATTCCTCATAAACTGCATGACCAAAAGTTAACATAACTTCATTAAAAAGGAGCTCGTGTGACAAGATTTTTGAGTACTCCTCTTCAACTGTGCAACCACGCCAAGTCATGTGTGTCTTGTAAGAATTGACGATTGAATTATTTGTGAGATGTGTAAAATGAGACGGAAATAATTTTGTGAGAATGTATATATTGGTAAAAAAAAATGAGACGGGAATGTATTTGTGAGGATATATATCCTGATTTTTGAAGATATATTCCCGTCGACATGTCGACGGGAACAAGAAAGCGGAAAATATCCCGCCCAATATTTTGCCCATTTATTAAAAATGTTTATAATTAGTAATATACTCCCGTCGACATGTCGACGGGACTCTTAAAACATAATAATTATTATGCTTAATCACACGTTAATTGCGGGATAAAACATTATTAATCTATTTCCGTCGACATGTCGACGGGAATATTTAGCGGGAAATTTCGCGCCCAACTTTTTGGTGAATTATTGAGGCTTAAAAAATATGTTAAAATGTTCCCGTCGACATGTCGACGGGAAAATACGATTATGAAAAATTCACCGCAGTTGGGCTCGGTCAAGCGTTTTTTTTTGTCGTTTTGTGCCTTATGCCGTCGACATAATGTCGACGGGAAAACCCTCGACGCCTGTTCTCCTGATCCTTGTAGTGTAGGAAGTTCATCAAAGACTTTGCTAGCCTGAGCAGACCATTAACTCAGTTGTTGAAAAAGAATGCTTTCAAATGGTCAGATGAAGCACAAAGATCTTTTGAGGTGTTGAAAGAAGCTATGGTTGAGGCACTTGTGTTAGCTTTACCAGACTTTAGTATTCCTTTTGTGGTTGAGACAGATGCTTTAGGGGTGGGTATTGGTGCAGTTTTACAACAAAATGGCCACTCTATTGCTTATCTAAGCAAAGCGTTAGCACCGAAGCACCAGTCACTCTCCACATATGAGAAGGAATTTTTTGCTGTGATGATGGCTCTAGAAAGATGGAGAGGGTACTTATTGGATAGGCATTTCATCATCAAAACTGACCACTACAGTTTGAAGTACCTATTGGATAAATGAAATGGTTACCAAAGTTAATGGGGTTTGATTATGAGGTCAAGTACAAAAAAGGAGCGGAAAATGCTGCTGCTGATGCTTTGTCAAGAGTGCAAGATGATTGCATTCTAATGACAACTATGGTGGTTACTATGCCAGCTGGTTTAAGTGCAAGAATAACAGGTAGCTGGGAGCAAGATGTGACACTAAAGAAGTTGTTGACAGAATTGCAAGCTGGAAGCTGTACTAAGAAACACTATACTTGGTCCAATAATCAACTTTTCACAATAATCAACTTTTCAGAAAAAATAAGTTGGTAGTGGGTAAAGACATCCCGCTAAGACAAGATTTGTTAGCTCACTTCCATGATAGCTCCATTGGTGGCCACTCTGGGGTCAAAGTTACAACACATAAGATGAGTTCTGTTTTGTACTGGAAGGGTATGAGAAAGGATATTAAGAAGTATGTGAAAGAATGCATCACTTGCCAAAGGTGTAAACCAGACTTAGCAGCTTATCCTGGTCTATTGCAACCCTTACCCATACCTAATAGAATCTGGGAAAGCATCTCTATGGATTTTATTGAAGGTCTTCCTAAATCCCAGGGGTACAATGTGATCTTTGTGGTGGTGGATAGGCTCACAAAGTATGCTCATTTCATGCCTTTAACACACCCTTTCTCAGCCAGTCAGGTAGCTTAGTTGTTCTTGGATATAGTGTACAAATTACATGGTCTCCCACTTACCATTGTTTCAGATAGGGACAAGATTTTCCTGAGTAATTTCTGGACAGAGTTGTTCAAAATGTTGCAAGTTAAGCTGCTTAAATCCACAGCCTATCATCCACAAACAGATGGCCAGACAGAAGTGGTGAATAGGTGTTTGGAAGGGTACCTGAGATGTATGACTGGGGAGAAACCTAAAGAGTGGGCCAAGTGGTTATCATTAGATGAATTATGGTACAATTCTAACTTTCATACTTCCACTCTTACAACACCATTTGAAGCAGTCTATGGTCAGAGTCCACCATCACATGTGCCATATATGGGGGGTTTAAGCAAGGTGGATGCAGTGGACAGAACACTTTTGGCAAGAGAACAAGCAATTGAGGTGTTGAAGTTTCATTTGGCAAGATCACAGAATAGGATGAAGCAACAGGCTGATAAGAAGAGGTCTGAAAGAGTGTTTTCTGTGGGAGATTGGGTGTTTATGAAGTTGCAGCCTCATAGACAAGTTTCCATTAGGCAAGGAAAGCAAAACAAGTTTTCTCCCAAAAGTTTTGGACCTTTCCAAGTGGTTGAAAGAATTGGCCAAGTTGCTTATAAACTGGAATTGCCTGCTTATGCTCAGATCCACAATGTGGTCCATGTCAGCCAATTAAAACTCTGCAAGGGCACTCCACAACCTTCGCTAAGTTGCCCAGTTGTGATAAGGACGGGGTGATTGAAGTACAACCTACAACTATTCTGGACAGAAAAATGCTTAAGAAGAAGAATGTTGTTGTGGTATATGGCTTGGTGCAGTGGACTAATGGTACAGTAGAGGATGCTACTTGGGAGCCATTAGCAGAATTATTTGAGGGGTTCCCTGAATTTGCTGCACAAGCTTGAGGACAAGCTTGTTTTTAAGGAGGGTGGACTGATAGAAGCTGTTAGTAACAAGTGTTGGCACGAGTGTGCACGTGTTTTGCTCCACACATGTGACTAACAGAAATTGGCGCCTTTTCTTTAGTTTAAATAGTCCACAGCTTTGTCATTTACATTTTAGCTTGATAACACATTTCTCTCAACTCTCTTGTATCTCATTGTAACAAATACACTTCCATAATCAAAGTAACTTTCGACTATCAATTCTCTCTTCTTGATTGTCCAAGTCTTTGACCCATTAACGAATCTTAACTGATTCCTAGTGGCATCTATCATCAAGTTGTAAAGTAGATATCTTTGATTATCTCACTTGTATTACTATATTCTTTGCAAGAGTTGATAAATATGTACTGTATTACTTTGATATGATATTCTTTTGTATCAATATCCCACACAGAAATCCACCAATTCTAATGAAATTAGTTTTTTGTTTCTCTTCTGTTTGTTTTCTTTTCTCTCTTAATTTTCTCATTTTTGACCCATTTACAAAACTTATGCAATGTTTAAACATGGAAATATGTCCTAGTTAATAAAGTCTGAACATTTTTCTTCCTTTTTAACACAACTACGAAAACCAAAATAAAGAAAGTTTGAACATACATTTTGATACAGTACTACTATCCGATAACTGTCATTTAAGGTTTTTCATTTATATATTTTGACAAACATATATGTTTGTTAGAATATATAAATGAAAAACCTTAAAGTATGATATATATCATACTTTATAAGCAAGATTGTAGTTTATACCAATTAAAGCCATATTATACTACTTAATAATTAATATAAACATATATAACAATAATTGATGGGTGTACAATGTATGATGAAATTGTGATGGTAATAGAACTGGATTTTTTTTTTTTTTTTGGAGCAAATAGAACTTGATGAAAACGAATACTTTCCTTTACTTGATGATCCCTTCTTGGATGGTCCTTTCTTTGATGCATTTTTATACTGGCTGTTCGTTGGGTTTAACTTACTCGACATTTCTTGTCACTCTACACATCGTACATGTCCACAGGTCGTCAAGTCCACAACCTGCCCACAGCGAATATATATAGTAAGCAATAGACCACCTAATGTGTTGCGAAGCTAGAGGTGTCAAAATGTGTGGGTCAACCGGATATGGTAACAAATCAGTATAGATTAGCTACAAAAAAGCAAATGGCATTACTCAGTACATTTTTTGTCCAATTGCTAAACATTTTTGCCTACTGTTTCATCCGTTCAACACTTCCTTTCAGTCTTTTTCTATTTTATCCCTCTGACCCGTTAAAACATATAATGTGACCTGTATTTGAACCATTCAAATATAAATGGGTCAAAAAATTTAAAACACATGTTTCACAATGCACAGGCTATTCGAACATATCCAAAATAGGGAAAGTTTATTATACGTTTAACCCCAATTTAATCAAGGATCATATGTTTTATTTCAATTTATTTTAATATAGTTTTGGTCTCTGTATGTTTAAATTAGCTTTTGGTGTTTCGAACGGTCTTATCTTAAAAGGAATATTTGAAACAGTTGAGTCTTCATATTTGAAAAGTAGCCGTTGGATAAATTTCATAAATTTCATTCAATTATTTGAAAAGTAGCCGTTGAAAAGTAACGGTCGGATGTCCATCCAAGATCTTTATAAATTTCATTCTCTTCATGTCGTGTTTTTATCCTCTTACTATATATCTTTCATCATTCGATCCATTATTGTCATTGTTCTCCAGTTTGTTACTCTCACTCCATTTTTTCAATTCATTTATCGGTATTTGTTTACTTATATAATTGTTCCATGCAAATGGAATCATCATGTGCTCGATATTTCAGTCTCCACAATTTCACACCTCCAAATATAAGTTTCATCCAGGATATTGTTAATGGAAATCTTCTGATGGCTCAGAAAGTCTCTAAAGAATTGATGAGAGTTCATCTTCTGCTTCCGCCCCAAAAACTCCCCCAAAGAGACATCTTATGCAGCTTCCCAGGCAGCCCCTTCGCAGGCCACTAGGGCTTTATCCATGCACCACTACAAGCACCATTGCCGACACAGTCTCCCAACTGACACGTTAGCCCACACCAGAAGTGGGAAGATTGGGTTAAGACCATGAAAGTAGCACATAGTGTATGGAAGAGGGCTGGAATTCATGATGCTATTATAAATTCCACACTCAAGATACCCCAAAATAAGAATCTTATTTTTTGGTTTGCTGAAAAGTGGTCCCTCAAAACTAATACATGCATACTTCCATTGGGGTGGGGGGGGGGGACGATTACTCTCGAAGATATGATGGTTCTGGGAGGTCACCAGTCATGTCGATATCTCCCAGGATCGTGATGCTTTATGCCAGTTAAATAAAGCTTACAAAAAATTGATTGCAACTCCTTCAAAAAAGGCCCGCTTCAGTGCTTGGATGAACGAGTTTATGGTCAATCAAAATGTTCATGAACATGAAGCGTTCCTAGCACTCTGGTTGTCTAAGTATCTCTTTCCGTCTGTGAGAGACACAGTCCTGCCAGAGCTTTTAATTTGGCTATTCTTCTAGCAAGAGGCCAGAAAATGGCTCTGGCACCTGCTCTCCTTGCAACTCTCTATAGGGACTTGCATCTCTTACAAAACACTATTTTGGATCTCCAACAAGGAAAAAGCGAAAGAGTGTTGCAGCAAGTATTTTCCCCTGTGTACTACATGCAGGTGTGGGTATTGGAAAGGTTTCAGCATGTGAGGCCTTATGGTGTGGGCAACATTCGAGAGGATGAAACTAGATTGGCCAGATGGGCTAACCCGGCTAACAAAAGTACTGATTACGAGTCAGGTACATGTGGAAAACAGTTTGTGTGGCGGCCTTATGTCAAGGATACTAGTTATTTCATAGCTCACACAATTTATAAAGAAGATGCTACGATTGAAAAAATAGATAATGATGAATTGGAATCATTTGCTCAGTGTGTCAGAGTTTCTAAGTTAGTTGGGTTGGATATTAGTCAACAATACTTTCCTCATCTAGTATCTAAGCAATTTGGGTATAATCAAGATATCCCAGCTGACGATCTTAATATTGAAAGCAATGAAGATGTTTGGGATGAATCTATATACCTCCCACAAAGACAGTTCGAAGGTCATGGGAGTGTTAGGTATAAGGAATGGTGGAAAAGTGAACCAGTTCTAATCAGGACCTGCGTGTCCGTCTTCCCCCAAAAATGAAGCATCGTAGAAGTATGAGAGATTAGCTTTTTATTTCTAGGAATTTATAGCTTGTAGTTCCGTAATGTTGTGGCTTTAAATCCCCCTCCTATTTTGTAGTTTCGATCAAGTTTCATGTTTCGTTGATGTCACAATTTGTGATCATTGCAGGATACCTCTTAAGTTCCTGTTTTTTTTAATTATGTTTTGCAAAAACTACATCTACATGATTGTTTCAATGTTGTGTCTTTCACTATTCATTATTCATTTCCTCAACAGAGGCTTGTTTGGAACAAATTACTTTTTATTCTCAGCACAAATTACTGTATGAGTTTGATAATGATGGAACGATGTGGATGAAATGTTGATGTGTTTCTTTCATATTATAAAACGGGTTACAAAAGAAAGGGAGGTTTGGCGTTGGCCAAAACAGTGTACTGCCAGCTTTTATGTGTTTTAGATTTTCCGTCCTTAACAAGTGTTCCAACAGAACCTTTTTGGTTTTTGGTATTGCATTTTTTAGTTTTCGGTATGATCCTACTTCAGATATTATGTCATGTGCCATATACCAACTATCAAATGTTGATGTGCTCCTTTTACTTTTTGTAAGATAGCTTATTGAGGATTGTAAAACTATATGTTTGTTTCAGAGTTGAATTTGGGTTATAATCGTGTAGACTTTGCAATGTGACTTTATCAGTTAGCACGCAAATTGTAACGTAGATATCTTTGGTTATTTCACTTGCATTACTATGTTCAATAGCATAGGTGTTCTTTTGTATATATATTCCATACAGCAGTCCGACAATTCTAATGAAATTCGTTTCTGGGTTTCTTCTGTTTCTTTTACTATGTTCAATATACTATATATTTCACTATGGATGAAATTTGAAGATTATTTTGTTATTGATGTGGCATATCTACAAATAGACATGAATAGAAGCTGACTTTGAATTAGAAACCTACACTATAATTTCATTTTTAGAATTTAGACAACTTAGAAACAGGTTTCTAAATGTCATGAAAAAATATATGGGCGCCAAAACTATGTAGTAACAAACACCCTTTTAACTTTTATTTATATCTTTTAACACTTTTAATCTTATTTACAAATACTTAATACTCATTTATTTTATTCACAACACCATATATTTTTTGCTATTATTATTAGAAACATTTACCCTTTCACTTTCAATCAGATACCCACGAAAAATGGATTTACAATAAATGATGTTTTCTTCGAGGAAGAAGAAAAAAGGTGCATGTATGAGGTTTCAAGGTTACTAGAATGTAGAGTTGTTACTTAAACAATAGAATGAAAGTTCATGACCGATTACGAAGGGAAAAAAATCACCTAAATAAAGGTTGTTATGGTGAACATAATCATATTATATTTGTCAACTTTCCAACAATTCACAACCTAAGAACTATTCACTAGCATTGTTTAAGACTAGAGGGAGTGGTCACTCTCCACCTTCCACGTCAGTGTGTCACCTTAGCTTTCTCTTTTCTCACCTTCCACCCATAGTGGTCACAACACTCCTCACCTCTATTAAAATACTCACTCTATACAAATATACTTCATTAAATACCTCACACTGCACTCACAAACCAAATAAAAAGCATTAAAATACAAAGTAAATGCACGATTTCCGAGAGGTGAGTGGCTAACCTCTATCTAACTATTTTCCTACTTCCCGCGCATGAGCATGCACTGGGGTAGTGGTGTGGCGCGTGATTTGTTGGGTCACGAGTGAGGGCTCACCCCCCACTCCGACCGGTCAAAAAATTACAAATTATAGTCAATATTTTTAAGAGTAAATGTCATTTTTCGTCCATGTGGCTTGCCGGGTCAATCAATATTAGTCCCTGCCATTAAATTTCTTCGGATTTGGTCCCCGTGGTTTACAAACCCATACGGGTTTGGTCCCTTGACCACAAATTCCGTCAGTTGACCGTTAAATATATGCAAAAAGACAAAAACACCCTTAGTTATATATATATATATATATATATATATATATATATATATATATATATATATATATATATATATATATATATATATATATATATATATATATATATATATATATATATATATGCAAACCACAGGGACGAATCTTGATTAAAAAAAATAATTAAAAAATTCTAAAAAAAAATTCTTAAAAATTTTCAAATTTTTAATAAAAAAAATTTTCAAATGACCAAAATACCCTTCAGAAGATTGGTCAAGGGACCAAACCCGTATGGGTTGTAAACCACGGGGACCAAACCCGAAGAAATTTAACAGCAGAGACTAATATTGATTGTCCCGGCAAACCATAGTGACAAAAAATGACATTTACTCTATTTTTAATAAACCATGGATTATATCGAATTTCAAGATTGGTGAAGTGAACACCTTTAATTCATCAAGTGACATATGACACCGTTGTTGGTGCTCTAAATGAATATCTGCATACTGATAAGAAAACTTCTCATTATTCACTTGATTAAACGATGATATCGGCTTTTGAATTGCAAATCCCTCAACCAAATTTTCTTGTAATTCACTTGTCATAAAAGACCGTAAATATGAAAACGGGAACAAGCCTTTGTTTTTTAACATTATATTCCGTATTCAAAATGATAGTATGTGTATAATTATTAAATATATGAGTTGGTGTAAATTTTATATTATAATTAATGAAATGCTTAACTATGTGGGTAGCAAAACCTTAAAATTAAAAGCTTTTTGTGATATCATAAACTTTAAAATGTTGAAGAATATTATTGCAAAAATTTAAGTAAACCTTATCAAAATTTATGTGTTTGAAAATGCTGATTCGAAAGATTCATTCGTGCATAATTTGGAAATTATTCTCTGAAAAATTTGGGCACTTTTAACTTTTCAATCAAAACTAAATCCTGTTTAATATTTGTTTGACGATTTGTGTAACAAATTTCTTTTTTAAAAAAAGTTTAATGTTGTCATATGTGAGTGACTTACTAATTAAAAGTGAAGATTGTTAATTTATAAATTAGTTATGCACTATAGCAAAAACACTTCTATCAATACACTTTATTTTCTTAGCAAGAATTAACTTTTATAAATTTAATTAGCGAACAAAACGAGGTAAAAATAGTTAATTACCTCATTAGTCACTATTGTGAAATATATAGCAAAACATTGAAGTTCTTTTAATTTACAACCTTTGTTCAACTTAGCTGACTTTATTTCTTTTTAATTAGTTTTAAGGAGGCAAAATGATGACAAACACGAAAATCTTTGTAAAAATTACATTACGTCAGAAAGTTGAGAGATGGTACCTGCCTCGTGCCCCCTCCGTAACTCCGCCATGCAGGTAGGTAGTATACAAGTATCTCAATATTTTCTGTTATGAGAAAAAGGACTAAATTAACACAAAATAATGCATCCATAAGATGTAAATATGACTATAACTTATTCATGTAAAAGAAAATTTTGGGTGAAATACTATATAACTTTTTTGTTTCCTTATCGTGTTTGAGATGACAAGTTTAATAATACTTATTGTTTGCAAGAATTTACACGTAAAAAAAGATGTATGCTAGACCCACAAAGAAACTCTCACAAAAACATCCACAAGCTGACGTGTCAGCGTTTTATTGGTTTACTGTGTAACAGTTTCTCTCTACTCTCTCTTACTGAACCAATCAGTCTCTGCCACATCAGTTTGTGATTTTTTTTTTGTGAGACTTTCTTTGTGGCCCCAGCATATCTCGTAAAAAAAAAAAAAAAAAAAAAAAAAAAAAAAAAAAAAAAAAAAAAAAACCTCGTGCACTAGCAAGTAAAAGTTTATTTTGCCAACAATCCCACAAAACCATCAAGCATTGATACGAGTCTTCTAACCGAAGAAAAATTAACGAGTAAACTGCAAAAATGGTCCCTATGGTTTCCTGAGATTGCAAAAACAGTCACTGCGTTTGGCTAATTGCAAAAATAGTCACTGTGGAGCAAAAGTTTTCATCATTTTGGTCCCTGGTTTTAACTGGCGTAAAATGATTCCGTTAGAAGTTACACATTTAGCCCCTATGGCCCATGACCATTGCAGCGTCCATCCTTCTTTCGTCCCTTTTACGTTTTCATCCGTTTTTAAGCGTTTTCGTCCGTTTTCGCGTGTTTTCGTCTGTTTTTTATGGTTTACTCTGTTTTTTTTTTACTTTTTTATCTGTTTATTGACGTTTTCGTCTGTTTTTTTACGTTTTCATCCGTTTTTTATGTTTTCATCCGTTTCATTACATTTTTGTCCATTTTTTTACATTTTCATCTATTTTTTCATGTTTTCGTTTGTTTTTTTACGTTTTCGTCTGTTTTTTTTACGTTTTCATCTATTATTTTAAGCTTTAGTCCGGTTTATTACGTTTTCCTCCATTTTTTTTTATGATTTCATTAGCTTTTTTACGTTTTCGTTCGTTTTCTTATGTTTTCGTCTGTTTTCTTACCTTTTTTTTTCTTTTATTTTTTCGTTTTCGTCCATTTTTTTTTTATGTTTTTGTCCGTTTCATTATGTTCCCGTCCATTGTCCATCCCTAACTGCTCCATCCTGCAAGTCTTGTGAGTTCCTTTGTTCTGCAGTCCTGCTACTTTCTCCTACTTCTTTGTAAGACAACGGATGAAATTGTAACTTCTAATGGAATTATTTAACGCCAGTTAAAACTAGGGACCAAAATGATGAAAACTTTTGCTCCACAGTGACTATTTTTGCAATTAGCCAAACACAATGACTATTTTTGCAATCTCAGGAAACCACAGGGACCATTTTTGCAGTTTACTCAAAATTAACTTATAATAAATTTACACGTTATTTTTATTTAAACACAATACTTACGCTTCTATGTTTAAATGGTTACATTTATTGAAAAAATGTAACATATATGCATCATAAATTTACGTCCTATATTTTGTTTTTACGTTACATGCATGTTTAATAAGATCTTCATGTATAAATTAACATCATACTCGTATGCATAAATCAAACGTTGCAAGCAGCAAAGAAGGTTTTCCGTTTTCTTTTACAAACAGATGCCTCGGTGCCACACATTGACGTCTAGGGCCATCGCCCCCTCTACAAGTGTACCACTTGCACCAAGTAAACGAAAAGTAATATGTTTGATAGGCAGCCGTAACCTATGACAAGAAAAGACCATTAAGGCCATATTACGTTGCCATTCGGGAGACGGAGAGCATAAAGTCAAGACATATTGTGTGGCTTTGTGCTAAAGCTTCCTCAGTTTTCTCGCTCAATGCTCTCTATTGTTCTCCCAATGCCAACGTATATGGCCGCAAGGGCCGTTTCTCGTGTCATATGTTACGCCTGCATATTGGACATAATACTTTCCGCTTACTTGGAGTAAGTGGTCCACTCGTAGAAGGACCACTTGACCTAACGCCAACATGTGAGTTAGAGACTGTGTTGGCACCAATGCTTGTAGTGGTGTCCTGGAGGAGGCGCGTGTGGCCTTTGAAGGTGATGCCTTAGTAGCCACAGAAGATGCCACCTTGGATAGAGTTTTCTAGAGGGAGGGTGATGGGGTAGATGCCATTGTTATGTTAAAATGCATATATACAACAAGAAGTTTACGAAATGGGGAATGAACTTTACCTTTGTGAAAGAGCACCATCAATGAAAGTGTCCATCTTACAAGCACTATGGAAGAAGAAAGGGAAGATGAACTCCACCCAAGGAGTATTGAACTACCTATTTTTAAGTGATTATGTTTAAAATAAGTGTTTGCAGCTTTGTTGTTTGATTAGAAGGCAAATGTTGAACTTAATTTTGCTTCAAATTATTGGTGTAGCAAACTTACATTTTTTCAAATTTTCATTTCCTTAAGTCATACGTATTCTCATCTATAAATGTATGAACGATTTTCAAAGTAGCAGCGAAACGTTACAATCTTAACAGCATAACACGACCTTTTTCCTTTCAGCCTTTCAGGTTGGAGATGTGATGATCCAAAGACAAAGAGCGAAACTGACACACCTTTGGCATATGATGATGCCAATCCCATTGAGCAAAAATAAGTTTTCTGAAACTTATATTTGGAGGTAACAGTAAGTAGTCAACTCAATGATGCTATGCTAACTCTGAATTATGATGTTAAATTGATATGTGTTGCAACTTGAAATTCCATACATGATTTAGAGAAGCTATATTTGTGCCACCTAATACCATAGGACAAAGTAACCACACATTCTACTGACTTCCTTTAACTGCAATGCCCATGCACCTTTTCTTGTAAAAACTTGCGTATATATGAATCAACGTTAACATGTTTAAGTTCTTCATGATTCTCTACTGCACATTGAAGCTCTGCCATCTCTGTATTTTAAATGGTTGCAATTTCTTTAAGGTGAAAAACATGTAAATTGAGTAACGGGTGAAATAGGGTTATGGTTAGGATGGGTGATATTAACATGGGTAAAAATCTTTGTGTTGGGCTGACTTCTTTTTATTAAACTTCACAATTAATCAACGTATTGGATATTTTACGATCAAATAGTTAAGAGGCCGTAAGTATTTAAATGCATTCTGAGTCACTTTTGACCCATTTTAACCCATATCATGTTTTATCAAGTTTGAATTTTACCTGTATGACCCGTTTTTAAATTTTTTACTCGGTTTAATAATTAAGTACGTTTATATAATCTTAAATAGTACTTGTTTCAAACGTAAATATGTCAAAATAGCATAGAATATGTAAAAACTCTGTATGATGCTGAATTATAGTCAACAATCATATATTAGTATATTTTTTAATTTCATTCTTATGGTATATTTCGGTCTTTATATATTGAATCAGATTTTGGGTGTGAGCATAGGTTCATTCTTTTCTATTTGAAAGGCATAAAGTTTATTCTTGTAAAGCCATAATCTTATGCAACGGTAAAAAAATTTGTAATTCTATTTTTGAAATAGCTATGGTCTGCAAATTTGAAAAGTAGACGTTGGGTAACGGTTAAATCACCTAAAATCTTAATAAATTTCATTCTCTTTTGTGTTTTTATCCTCTTTCTCCATATCTTATGAACACCGTTCTTTTAATGCCATATTCTTATACAACGGTAATATTAGTTTGTAATTTGAATTTTCGAAATAGCTTTTGTCTTCATATTTGAAATGTAGTCGTCGGGTAACGGTCGAATCTTCAAAAATCATTATAAATATCATTCCTTCAATGCCGTGTTTTTATCATCTTGCTAAGTATCGTTGACATCCTGTTTGTTATTTTCACTTAATTTTCACAAAGCTTCATTCATTCATTCATTCATTCATTGGTCAATATGTTTCTTACTTACGTATGTTCCAGGGAATAGCATCATCAACATCTGCCACATATTTCCTGCTCCACAATTTTACACCTCCGAATATAAATTTTATCAACAATATTGTTGATGGAAATCTTCCAATGGCCAAGAGAATCTCTAAAGAAATTAATGAGCAAATTATCCTTCGTAGTCCTTGCAATATCGATAATTTCATCGGTACGTGCTACTTCACCAAGCTAAAATTTATTCCCCATTTTGTGAAATGTTTAGATTCACATACTAAAGTGTTTACAATATTTGATTAAACCCAAATTTACTCACAATGTCTTCTTTTATATTCTTCAGGTTATTGAAGATGGTTACGAAATCTTTTGAGGACGTACAGCCACCTACTAACCTTATTCTCTGCGCCAAACTACTGTAAAGAGTTTGAAAATGATGGAGCGTTGGCTGTCGATGAAATGTTGATGTGTTCCTTTCATGTTATAAAGGGTTCACAAAAGAAGGGGGGGGGGGGGGGGGGGGGGGGGGTTGATTGTCTTCCAAAGAACCTTTTTGGTTTTTGGCTTCACATTTTTTGGTTTTTTGCCGGTTTTCTGTTTTTTGGTACGATCCTACTTCAGATATATTTTAGTCGCGTCGAATTGTAGAATTATTTGGCAGATTACACCGTTTCCGTGCCAAACACCAAGTATGAAATGTTGATGTGTCCTTTCATTTTTAAGATATAAGAGTAGACATTGTCACATTGCAGTGCGAGAGTGTTTATCAGTTAGCAGTCAAGTTGTAAAGTAGATATCTTTGATTATCTCACTTGTATTACTATATTCTTTGCAAGAGCCTGATCAATAATTCAGTATGTACTGTATTACTTTCATTATATTCTTTTGTATCAATATCCCACACAGAAATCTGCCAGTTGTAATGAAATTAGTTTTTTGTTTCTCTTCTGTTTGTTTTATTTTCTCTCTTAATTTTCTCATTTTTGACCCATTTACAAAACTTATGCAATGTTTAACATGGAAATATGTCCTAGTTAATAAAGTCTGAACATTTTTCTTCTTTTTTAACACAACGAAAACCAAAATAAAGAAAGTTTGAACATTCATATGGATACAAATACCAACTATCCGATAACTGTCATTTAAGGTTTTTCATTTATATATTTTGACAAACATATATGTTTGTTAGAATATATAAATGAAAATCCTTAAAGTATGATATATATCATACTTTATAAGCAACATTCTAGTTTATACCAATTAAAGCCATATTATACTACTTAATAATTAATATAAACATATATAACAATAATTGATGGGTGTACAATGTATGATGAAACTGTGATGGTAATAGAACTGGATTTTTTTTTTTTTTTTTTTTTTTTTGGAGCAAATAGAACTTGATGAAAACGAATACTTTCCTTTACTTGATGATCCCTTCTTGGATGGTCCTTTCTTTGAAGCATTTTTATACTGGATGTTCGTTGGGTTTAACTTACTCGACATTTCTTGTCACTCTACACATTGTACATGTCCACAGGTCGTCAAGTCCACAACCTGCCCACAGTGAATATATATAGTAAGCAATAGACCACCTAATGTGTTGCGAAGCTAGAGGTGTCAAAATGTGTGGGTCAACCGGATATGGTAACAAATCAGTATAGATTAGCTACAAAAAAGCAAATGGCGTTACTCAGCACATTTTTTGTCCAATTGCTAAACATTTTTACCTACTGTTTCATCCGTTCAACACACTTCCTTTCAGTCTTTTTCTATTTTATCCCTCTGACCCGTTAAAACATATAATGTGACCTGTATTTGAACCATTCAAATATAAATGGGTCAAAAAATTTAAAACACATGTTTCACAATGCACAGGCTATTCGAACATATCCAAAATAGGGAAAGTTTATTATACGTTTAACCCCAATTTAATCAAGGATCATATGTTTTATTTCAATTTATTTTAATATAGTTTTGGTCTCTGTATGTTTAAATTAGCTTTTGGTGTTTCGAACGGTCTTATCTTAAAAGGATTATTTGAAACAGTTGAGTCTTTATATTTGAAAAGTAGCCGTTGGATAAATTTCATAAATTTCATTCAATTATTTGAAAAGTAGCCGTTGAAAAGTAACGGTCGGATGTCCATCCAAGATCTTTATAAATTTCATTCTCTTCATGTCGTGTTTTTATCCTCTTACTATATACTCCTCTTTCATCATTCGATCCATTATTATCATTGTTCTCCAGTTTGTTACTCTCACTCCATTTTTTCAATTCATTTATCGGTATTTGTTTACTTATATAATTGTTCCATGCAAATGGAATCATCATGTGCTAGATATTTCAGTCTCCACAATTTCACACCTCCAAATATAAGTTTCATCCAGGGTATTGTTAATGGAAATCTTCTGATGGCTCAGAAAGTCTCTAAAGAATTGATGAGAGTTCATCTTCTGCTTCCGCCCCAAAAACTCCCCCAAAGAGACATCTTATGCAGCTTCCCAGGCAGCCCCTTCGCAGGCCACTAGCGCCTTATCCATGCACCACTACAAGCACCACTGCCGACACAGTCTCCCAACTGACACGTTAGCCCACACCAGAAGTGGGAAGATTGGGTTAAGACCATGAAAGTAGCACATAGTCCTGTACGGAAGAGGGCTGGATGCTATTATAAATTCCACACTCAAGAGTCAAGATACCCCAAAATAAGAATCTTATTTTTTGGTTTGCTGAAAAGTGGTCCCTCAAAACTAATACATGTATACTTCCATTGGGGGAGGTTGGTGGTAGGTGGGGGGAGGTTGGGGGGGGGGGGGGGGGGGGTGGGGTGAGGGGACGATTACTCTCGAAGATATGATGGTTCTGGGAGGTCACCAGTCATGTCGAGATCTCCCAGGATCATGATGCTTTATGCCAGTTAAATAAAGCTTACAAAAAATTGATTGCAACTCCTTCAAAAAAGGCCCGCTTCAGTGCTTGGATGAACGAGTTTATGGTCAATCAAAATGTTCATGAACATGAAGCGTTCCTAGCACTCTGAGTATCTCTTTCCGTCTGTGAGAGACACAGTCCTGCCAGAGCTTTTAATTTGGCTATTCTTCTAGCAAGAGGCCAGAAAATGGCTCTGGCACTTGCTGTCCTTGCAACTCTCTATAGGGACTTGCATCTCTTACAAAACACTATTTTGGATCTCCAACAAGGAAAAAGCGAAAGAGTGTTGCAGCAAGTATTTTCCCCTGTGTACTACATGCAGGTGTGGGTATTGGAAAGGTTTCAGCATGTGAGGCCTTATGGTGTGGGCAACATTCGAGAGGATGAAACTAGATTGGCCAGATGGGCTAACCCGGGTAACAAAAGTACTGATTACGAGTCAGGTACATATGGAAAACAGTTTGTGTGGCGGCCTTATGTCAAGGATACTAGTTATTTCATAGCTCACACAATTTATAAAGAAGATGCTACGATTGAAACAATAGTTAATGATGAATTGGAATCATTTGCTCGGTGTGTCAGGGTTTCTAAGTTAGTTGGGTTGGATATTAGTCAACAATACTTTCCTCATCTGGTATCTAAGCAGTTTGGGTATAATCAAGATATCCCAGCTGATGATCTTAATCTCGAAAGCAATGAATATATACCTCCCGCGAAGACAGTTCGAAGGTCATGGGAGTGTTAGGTATAAGGAATGGTGGAAAAGTGAACCAGTTCTAATCAGGACCTGCGTGTCCCTCTTCCCCCAAAAATGAAGCGTCGTAGAAGTATGAGAGATTAGCTTTTTATTTCTAGGAATTTATAGCTTGTAGTTCCGTAATGTTGTGGCTTTAAATCCCCCTCCTGTTTCGTAGTTTCGATCAAGTTTCATGTTTCGTTGATGTCACAATTTGTGATCATTGCAGGATACCTCTTAAGTTCCTGTTTTTTTATTATGTTTTGCAAAAACTACATCTACATGATTGTTTCAATGTTGTGTCTTTCACTATTCATAATTCATTTCCTCAACGGAGGCTTGTTTGGAACAAATTACTTTTTATTCTCAGCACAAATTACTGTATGAGTTTGATAATAATGGAACGATGTGGATGAAATGTTGATGTGTTTCTTTCATATTATAAAACGGGTCACAAAAGAAAGGGAGGTTTGGCGTTGGCCAAAACAGTGTACTGCCAGCTTTTATGCGTTTTAGATTTTCCGTCCTTAACAAGTGTTCCAACAGAACCTTTTTGGTTTTTGGTATTGCATTTTTTAGTTTCCGGTATGATCCTACTTCAGATATTATGTCATGTGCCATATACCAACTATCAAATGTTGATGTGCTCCATTTACTTTTTGTAAGATAGCTTATTGAGGATTGTAAAACTATATGTTTGTTTCAGAGTTGAATTTGGGTTATAATCGTGTAGACTTTGCAATGTTACTTCATCAGTTAGCACTCAAATTGTAACGTAGATATCTTTGGTTATTTCACTTGCATTACTATGCACAATAGCATAGGTGTTCTTTTGTATAGATATTCCATACAGCAGTCCGACAATTCTAATGAAATTCGTTTCTGGTTTTCTTCTGTTGATGGAATTTAGATCACACTCTATCCACTGCCAAAATTCGATAGAGTAATAATTAATTGAGGGGTTGGAATGTATGATGAAACTGTGATGATAGTAAAACAAGAACTGGATGGAAACCAAAATTGTTGATGGTATTATAACAAAATTTGCTCGCTACAAGACAACATTATCTCAATCTTAGTGCCTAACAAAAAGATGATCCAAGATTACATTCACTTTGACTTTCCCTTACTTGATGGTCCCTTCTTCGATGCATTTTTATAAGGGCTTTTCCTTGGGTTTAACTTACTCGAGGTTGATGAAGACTTGCCTTGTTGATTTCTTCGTTTCTTGTCGCTCTTTACATTATACATGTCCACAGCCTGTCCACAGTGAATTATACAGTAAGCAATAAACACCTAGAATGTTGTAGAACTCAAGATAGTTAAATGGGTGAGCTCAGCTGGTTAGCCAATACGTTAAAATTGGTTGGGTTGACAGGAAACATTTAAAGTGATTTAGTAGGTTGTATGCATATGCATACATATAGTATCACTTAATTTCCCTGATCATATTTTACCGGGTCAAAAATGTTTCACATAAAACAACTATTCAACGAAGGATTACTGACATGAAAAAGTTGTTTTAGAGAGAAGGCATTGCTAGATGTTAAGACTTAAATGGTATAAACAGTACCTTTGAAACATTAAAGATTTCATGGGAATTCTTGGCCATTAACTTGTTTAGAATCTTGTCAGTTTGTTGCTTCTCTAATGAACCCATTCCAGATCCTTCAACCGCAGGTAAAAACTGAAAAAATATATAAGAAAAAAGTTAGCAACAAATTTATTATGATAAAGTTTCATGTAAACTTTTGGAGGGATAACACGTGTACAAACCTTTCTGTATTTCTTGTCATGTTTAGGTGGCTTTTCACCAGCCAACTTCTTGTCAAATTTACCACCACTAGCAGTTGAAGTTGCAGCCATTCCTGCTACGTTTTGTAGTTCATCCTTACTAACCTTTCTTGGTGCAGTCTGAGTTCCTGTTATTGGTAATGCAGTAGCCGCAAGTTGAACATGACTGCCACAAAAGAGATACCAAGTCAATATTATCCAAAAGAAATATAAAATAACGCATCAATAGTGATTTGAATAGTCCCAACCTTGGCAAAGCACCAACTTTTGCTGCTTCTTTCAGATTATGCAGCCGATGCTTTTCTTGTTTTTCAACTCTCTGCTTCTTTTCTGATCGTCTCTTGGCGAAAGGGTCTTCTCCTGGCTCTGTAAAAAGAAAAAAAGCAAAAAGTTAGAGCTTAATTTGTTTATAGATAATGTTGCCTCATCCAAGAAATAAAGGTATTGATAACAATCAGCTGTATTTACCATCTGTCATCTTTGCCTCAATGATTGGAAGGTCATTGTCATCATTTACCCGATCATAACCATATCTGCGTTTCCAAGAACTAGTTTGTTCGTCAAAGACAAGCTTGTCTTTCTTGCGGTTCTGGATACCTGTGTAAGGAAATAATACATCAAACCCAAATGATCTATTCCCCTTTAAGCAGTGTTTCATTTAATCCATTTAAGATAAAACACAACCCATATCGACCCATTCAAAAGGTAAATGGGCAAAATTGCTCATCTAGATTATGCCTTTACCAAAAGAAGTAGCAGAGATTGTTATTTATTGACCTTTCTTTTTGGCAAAAACTTCCCATTTTGTCGGAGGTGCAGGCTTTGGAAGCTGTAAGCATGAAACAAAATGGGTTTTACATAAGTTGCAGGTAAAGAAACCCGGAAAGCATCAGAGCTATAATTGTAAAGTTAAACACAGCCAGAAACTACAGAGTTCTGCTAGGCTGAGATATTCCGAGAACATGAATCTATTGTTTGGATACAGACAAACACAAGCAAAATGTCACTCTTAGTGCGAAACAAGTATATCCACCAAGTATATCTCAGTCACAAGTTTATAGCTTGAGCATCGAGGAAATACTAATGCATATCCAATAATATGGCAGAAATCATATGGTTTTTTCCATTTTTTATTTTAACTTGGCATGCCTTTATGCGATAAAAATTTATTTCAGAAAGTAAAAGCGAAATACATTTCTACTTTGACGAAGGAGCGGTTGTAAAATGTAAAGTACCTTTGTAAATTAAGGAAGCCAACAACAGGTAAGAGAAAATTCATAAGCAAAATTACGTGCTAAATGTAAAAGGTTTATCTACAAAACAAGACACACATTTCATCATTTGAGCTATTGGACTTAATGTCTATGCAAATGACGAATGGAACTGAGAAACACGGGTAGAGAACAGCTATCCGAAAGATGGAATAAGTTAATTCATCAACTTATTGTCAATAATATGTACTAACACAAGCATAAATCAGATGCAACATAGTTCCTGAGAAAAAGAGATGACATACAGGTTTTTCTCTAGGTAATTTAGTAGTCGGTTGGGGTAAAGATACAACGGGTCCTGATTGGTCCTCTGTTGAAGACAAGCTAAAAAGAGAATCCGCAACTGACTGAATTAACTTGGTAGCATGCGTTATGCACTCCTTTACAAGATCCTCCCT